>CM076989.1:66024799-70824799 GCA_039090855.1 Macrothele yani | reverse complement strand
GATGTTCTGTTGTAATTCTTTTACGTGAATAAAAGCGAATATTGAAACTAAGCGATGGCCTCTGATCATTCGTCCGTAAGGGGTCCGGGTTCGAATCCCGGTCAGGCATGGATGTTGTGTTTGTCTTACGGCACTGGCTCTCTCTCTTCCCTGGAACCAGTGACCCTAAATTAGGGACGGGCGACTGCTTATAGCCCATTGAGTTGCTCACGGTGATCGTTAAACCTCCAATCAATAAAAAAAATCGTCCAGTGTCCCTCCGTTTGTCTGCTCGTCTGCACGATAACTCTCATAAATATCTTACGATTCCGATGAAACTTTAGTATGTTGTTTGGAACAATTTTAGCACAAACGCTATTGAAAGTGATCAAAATGGGGTCAAATGTCAGAACACAGGTGGGGGATTTATTTCCCGACTTTCTGTGATTGCTTGTCGAAAAATGAATCGATTCCGTCCAAATTTTAGTATGTTGTTCTGAACTAACATTGCGTGGATTTTGATAGGCGACAACTGAAAAAATAAAATTTAAAAAGCCCTATTCACTTAGGTAAAAGTAGCCTGGAACCTTGAAAAAAAAAAAATGGCCTGCCTTCGCCAGGCCTCGGATGCTCCCCTGGTTCCTTCGACTGATTTCCTGTATCACAGTGCGCTTTCGCTAATTGCAGTCGTGTAGCCCTGCAATAAAATGAGTGTTCTCATTTGATGAATATTCCAGTATGTCCTGAGTACTCTGAATGTCTCAATATTCCATGTTTGTATTTGAGCTGTTCGACGGTGGTCATATGGTGGGAGACAGACTCAAGACCGAAAGTCGTTGAGCAGACATGGGAGGCCTTCATCCAGCAGTAGATTGATAATGCTTGATAATGATTATATATGTGTAAATATATTCAAATATATACAAGGTATATATATGAAATCGCCGTGCTCAGATTCCTGAGATTTACATAAGAAGTAAAGTTAATAATGCTCCGTTTTGACTCAAGTACCAAAAATTAATTATGCCCTAGGACTAGGGCTTGGTTCCTCCGGTACAGTGCTTGTGCCGGAGTAAAACACAAAGCTATAATAGTCTAGTTTTGCTTTGTTATGTAAACCTCATGAACATGAGCTTAGCGGATTAAACATAGGTCCTATTAATTGATGATTTATTCACTGGTAAAGGCCCAGCTCTAGAATGTTGACTGATGTTGCTAATATTGTAATGTTTGAAATACAATCTTTGCCAAAAGAATATATAAAACCAAAAGCACCCCAAGAAAGTCGTTCAATCCTGATGAAACTCCAGTCATGAAAGCACCTCAGGGGCCGAATATGCAAATGATTAAAAAATAACGACCTATAACTAAACAGTTGTTCGCCATACTGCATCGAGAAAGGTATATTCAAGAGGAAAACTCGCACGCAGGGACAATTGTGACAGCGCAATGCGGTTGCATTAACCTCCGCGGACTGTGAGGATGCCACGACGTCGGATCCATGCACAATACGAGCAGTTGAGAAAGTCTGAGAGGTGACGCATAAATGTGTAGAGAGTGGCCGGTTTTTCAAGTCGCCGTATCGCCAGGCATTTGGGTTGGAGCGACACAGCAGTCGGACGATGTTGGCGCCAATGGGTTGGCACAACATCGTCCGACTGCTGCGTCGCTCCTACCCAGCGACACGTGGGCAGTAGACGGCCAAGTGCAACGACAGAACGTGAAGATCCAACGATTGTGAGAACAGCACGAACAGAACCATGACTCGTATGGCTGGTGCCCACTATGACTCGTATGACTGGTGCACACGATAACTCGCATCACTGGTTCCTACTATGACTCGCATGACTGGTGCCCACTACGACTCGCATGACTAGTGTTCACTATGACTCGTATGTCTGGTCCTCACTATAACTCGCATGTCTAGTGCTAAGTATGACTCGCATGACTGGTACCCACTATGACTCGCATGACTGGTACCCAATATGACTCGTAGTCTGGTATTCACTATGACTCGCATGACTGGTGCCCATTATGACTCGTATTACTGGTGCCCACTATGACTCGTATGACTGGTACCCAATATGACTGTTGACTACTATAGCTCGTAGTCTGGTGTTCACTATGACTCGTATGTCTGGTTCTCACTATGACTCGCATGACTAGTGCCCACTATGACTCGTATGACTAGTGCCCACTATGGCTCGTATGACTGGTGCCTAATATAACTCGCTTGAAGGGTTGTCACTATGACTAGTATGCCTGGTTCCCACTATGACTCGAATGACTGGTGCTCACTATGACTCGTATGGCTAGTACCCACTATGATTCGTGTGTCTGGTCCTCACTGTGACTCATACGACTGGTGCCCACTATGACTCGAATGACTAGTACCCAATATGACTCGCATGACTGGTGTCCACTATGACTCGTATGACTGGTACCCAATATGGCTCGTATGACTGGTGCGCACTATGACTCGTATGACTGGTGCCCACTATGACTCGTAGTCTGGTGCCCACTATGACTCGTATGACTGATGCCCACTATGACTCGCATGACTGGTGCTCACTATGATTCGCATGACTGATGCTCACTATGACTCGTGTGACTAGTGCCCACTGTGACTCGCATGTCTGGGGCTCACCATGACTCGTATGTCTGGTGCTCACTATGACTCGTATGGCTAGTGCCCACTATGACTCGTATGGCTAGTACCCAATATGACTCGTATGTCTGGTCCTCACTATGACTCGTATATTTGGTACTCACTATGACTCGCATGACTAGTTCCCACTATGACTCGCATGACTGGTGCCCACTATGACTCGAATGACTGGTACCCAATATGACTTGTATGACTGGTGCTCACAATGACTCGTAGTCTGGTGTTCACTATGACTCGCATGACTGGTGCCCACTATGACTCGCATGACTGATTCCCACTATGACTCGCATGACTGGTACCCACTATGACTCGTATGTCTAGTGCTCATTATGACTCGTATGCCTGGTGCTCACTATAACTCGAATGACTAGTACCCAATATGACTCGCATGGCTGGTGCCCACTATGACTCGTATGACTGGTTCCCACTATGACTCGTATGTCTGGTGCTCACTATGACTCGTATGTCTGGTACTCACTATGATTCGCATGACTGATGCTCACTATGACTCGTGTGACTAGTGCCCACTATGACTCGTATAAGTAGTGCCCACTGCGAGAGCAAAAGTACTGTCACGTGTTGTAGCGCCGCATCCTACTTATGGACCTGAGGCGTTTGCGCTATATGGTCTCTAACAACAGCAAGGATGTGTTTGGGCTTCTCAGAAACACTCCTCCCACTCCGTTCGAGCGAACAAACGAAGCCTTCCCCACTTTAATATTAAATCTGTGATTCGGGAAGACAGAGTGACAACAGCTGAACGTACGGAATAATATTCACACTAAGATATAATGATATCCAGAGGAACTTCGGTTGACAACACCTAAACATTTATTACATAAACAATTAGAGTTTAGACGGCGGTGGATTACCTGATTTCTAACATCAGGCTTCACTAAGGATTCGACCTGACATGAATCGTGAAACGCGAAAGCTAGTATGATCACTTCCTGAGAAAATCTCGCTCAGCGCTGAAGTTCTATCATAGAGTCTACCTGACACTAAGTAGATCTATATCTCGGTGGCTCTTAAGAAATAGTAGTGTAACTATCCTTCTCTACCATATGTTCCAGTCTTAGCCTGTGCTAAACTCGTATTCCCTGTACCAAAATATCTGCTACACCAGCGGAATACCTGACTACGGTCTATTCCGCTACAGCCGGGCGATCTATCTCTTCTAGGATAGATGCTCGCCAACTTCCCCTTGAGCGTCGGGCGCTCTCTAGCTTGGAGCGTTCCTCAGCCCACTCACCAAAATGGCAAACGCTTCGCGTTTCCTTTATTCGGAGAACTGCTCTCTCCGTTGAACGAAAGCAGATTAACTAACAGATCCTCTTCAAGGGACCTGCTAGACTCCCCTCCACGCTGCGCCTGCGCGAAACCCTCGGCGCTAACCTTGTCCTCCCGCTGACATATTCATGAGGCTCGCCTCCCCGGTCACTTGGGTCACCTTTCGCGCCCTTCACCGGCCACACTCATGGGCGTTGGCCCAGCTTTTTGCTGATGGATTTTAATCCTACCTTCCGCGTCTTTCGCGGCCTACCTCAGATCGTCCGTTATTGAGTTCCCCCTTTGAGAAAGTAATCCTACCGCCTAAGTACATTCTTATTATCACACAATACACATTGTTATGTTCATACAAAGGTGGATGGACGACACTAACAATGTACAGCGAAAGTCGCGGTGTCATTGACGATACTATCAGTTCGTCGAAAAAGGCCTCGCCCTTCTAAGGCATGAGAAACTGAAGTCCTTTGTTGCAGCTCTCGACCTCTGAAAAACAAGGAATGTTCGCGAACTTTCTGCCGCCATTTTGGGCTCGTAATGGCCTTTTCGTCACGAAAAAGCAACATAATGTTCATCATTAATATTAATTAACAGGGTTAGTGTGTCCGTTCCTACACCCACTATGACTCGTATGACTGGTGCCTATTATGACTCGCATGACTGGTTCCCACTATGATTCGTATGCCTGGTTACCACTATGACTCGAATGACTGGTGCCCACTGTGACTCGTATGTCTGGTGCTGACTATGACTCGTATGTCTGGTGCTCACTATGACTCGTATGGCTAGTGCCCACTATGACTGGTATGGCTAGTACCCACTATGACTCGCATGTCTGGTGCTCACTATGACTCGCATGACTGGTGCCCACTATGACTCGCATGATTGGTTCCCACTATGACTCGTATGACTGGTGCCCACTATGCCTCGTATGACTGGTACCCAATATGGCTCGTATGACTGGTGCCCACTATGACTCGCATGACTGGTGCTCACTATGACTCGTATGACTGGCGCCCACTATGACTCGTAGTCTGGTGTTCACTATGACTCGTATTACTGGTGCCCACTATGACTCGCATGACTAGTTCCCAATATGACCCGTATGACTAGTTCCCACTATGACTCGTATGTTTTTTTTTTTTTTTTTTTTTTTTTTTTTTTTTTGATTGGAGGTTTAACGACCACCGTGAGCAACTCAATGGGCTATAAGCAGTCACCCGTCCCTAATTTAGGGTCACTGGTTCCAGGGAAGGGAAAGAGCCAGTGCCGTAAGACAAACACAACATCCATGCCTCACCGGGATTCGAACCCGGACCTCTTACGGACGAATGATCAGAAGCCATCGCTTAGACCACTGCGCCACCGAGGCGGCGACTCGTATGTCTGGTGCTCACTGTGACTCGCATGACTGATGCCCACTATGACTCGTGTGACTAGTGCCCACTATGACTCGTATGTCTGGTGTTCACTATGATTCGCATGACTGGTGCCCACTATGACTTGCATGACTGGTGCCGACTATGACTTGCATGACTGGTGCTCACTCTGACTGGCATGACTGGTGCCCACTATGACTTGCATGACTGGTTCCCACTATGACTCGCATGACTAGTATCCACAACGACTCGTATGACTGGTGCCCACTATGACTCGCCTGACTAGTTCCCACTATGACTCGTATGACTGTTTCCACTATGACTCGTATGACTGGTTCCCATTATGACGCGTATGACTGGTGCCCACTATGACTCGCATGACTGGTGCCCACTCTGACTCGCATGACTAGTGCCCACTATGACTCGCATGTCTGGTGCTCCCTATGACTCGCATAACTAGATTCCACTATGACTCGTATGACTGGTGCCCACTCTCATTAATTGCTTGTTGACTCTGTACACTCGGCAATGGCGCGTTTTTTTCGAATGGTGAAGGTGTTCTCCAAGGTGGCAATGCGCCGAGCCACAGGTCCAATGCTCTGAAGGAATGGCAGGAACACAGTTCAAACTTCCAGCATATCGATTGGCCTCCAATCTTCCGCCGATATCAATCCCATAGAGCTCTTGTGGGACATTATGGATCGGCATATCAGGCGTCTGGATACACCAAGCACCTCCCTTCCTGAGTGGAAGGCCGTATTACACACAGCTTGTTTGGCCATACCTCTCAATTGCTTCCGGCATATTACTGAATCGATGATACACCGGTTAGTTACTGTAAGGCGAAAGGAGGACCAATGAAGTATTAAGTAGGTGGTCATAATTCAGTGATCTCTTTGTGTGTGTATATGGTCATATCACAAAAATATGACCACCCCAGGAATCACAGCATAACCGTCCAGGCGCCTCACAGGGTGCATCTGACAAGGTCCACCACACGGAGATATAAGTGTCCCATCAGGACAGATGACTTATAGAGCGTTACGTCTGCACAATGGGTAGAGGTAGGGATTTGAGGGTTGCTCCAAAAGGAATGATCATCGGCTCCCCTGCCAAGGGTGGGAGTATCTCAGAAACAGCAGACTTCGTGGACTGTTCACGATGCACTGTAGTAAGGATATACCAAGAATGGAACGCTGGCATACCGAGTACCTCCCGACATCATAACTATGGAGCTCCAAAGGCAATCGACCCCAGAGAAGAACGCCGCCTTCGTCGACTGGTAAAAGGCAATCGACGCGCAACCGTATAGCACTTGACCAGGCGAATGAAAGCTGGGGCACCAAGGTACGTGTCCCCGATAACAGGAGATCGAACCCTGTTACGCATGGTTCTCCGGAGTCGATGCTACATCAAGGCACCTATGTTAATCCAGGTCCATCGGCAACAACGCCGGCAGTTCGCATGAGACTACTGTCATTGGACAATGGAAGAGTGGAACAAGGTGGCATAATCCGATGAATCGAAGTTTCTACTCCACAGAGATGTCGGGAGATGGTGGATACGATGTCATACACACGAGAACCAACATCCGGACACGCTTGTTGGTCTAGTACAGGCCGGTGGTGGCGGTGAACATATTTGGGGGATGCTTTTTTGGTATGACCTGGGACCACTGGTACCACTGGATGGGTCCCTGAACATCAGTGGCTACCTGTTCATCTTTGCTGACCACATGCTTCACTTCATGTTGGATATTTTCGCTGGTGGTAGTGGTGATTACCAACAGAGCAATGCGCCGTGCCGCGTAGCAAAATGGGTGTGTGACTGGTTGCAGGAACTCGATAGGGATGTCTCCATTTTCCGTTGCCCTGCAAAATTGCCCAACCTCAATCCCATAGAGCACTTGTGGAACTATCTGGATCGACAGATCCACAACCACGTCATCTTCAGGACCTCCCTTCTCCCTACTCTGCTGCAGTCCGAATAGGCACGTGTGACTTAAATTGTTAAAACGTAACCAAATAAAATAAAACAGACGGCAAAATATAAACACACCGGACAACAAAATTAGTCACACCTAACAGAAATGACAGTAGGAAGTTACCGGTTGCACAGAGAGGGCCGTGATAGCATTGTTGGGAGATAAATAGCACTCACGTGGTCTACAGGATTATTTCTGTCTCGTGCAGTGGTGAAGAGCAATATGTGTGTGTTGAATTTAGTCTGCAATATGGGTCGGCAAGAAAGACGTTACTGAGCGGCAAAAAGAATCCATCGGGTTTGGCCGTACCCAAGAATACAAAGTGAATGAAGTCGCCCAATTTGTTAGTGTGTAGAAGCATACTGTCCAACAGGTCTACAAACAGTGGTGTAGTTTGCAGTTAACTGAAAATCAACGACCTAACTGTGGCCGGAAAACGATTTTAACAACGCTTCACGCCTAGGAACTGCAAATCGGTTTCAAACTAGGCAACAATTGCTCCAAACAGTCAAAGTCCACTCCAACCAATTTCCGAAAGGGCATTTCTACAAAAACTGCATGCGATGAACATCTGGAGGGAGCAGAGAACCACAAAAGAGGCTTCTTTTAACAGCAAGTCACAAACTCGCACGTTCTCAATGGGCTCAGAGGCACTAAAATGTTATTGTGGAGAAACGAGTAATTTGGTCTGATGAGTCTCGTTTTTGTTTGTACTCCAATGATGGCAGGCCCAATGAAGCCTTTAATCCTCATTGTGTAGAAGGTGTGTGTTAAACTGGAGAGGGTTCTGTGGTGTTTTCGGAATGTTTTTCGTACCACGAGATGGGCCCTCTGGTTGTAGTGACTATGAATTTGAACCAGCATGCGTTCCTCCGCATTCTGAATGATGAGGTGTTGTCCTTTGCCTTACATCTCCAGGAGCAGCATCACATGGCCACTCCTACCTTCCAAGACGACAATAGCCGTGTGCACAGGCAATTGTCGAAAGATTTCGTTAAATGGAAGATCGTAATTGTCGAAAGATTTCGTTAAATGGAACATCGTAATTGTCGAAAGATTTCGTTAAATGGAAGATCGTAATTGTCGAAAGATTTCTTTAAATGGAAGATTGTTACTGTCGAAAAATTTCGTTAAATGGAAAATCGTTATATAAAGACTCTACTCTATACACCGATGAACCATTCCACTATGACCACCCCCAGCCTAGAGAAATGAGCGCGGTGGACACCGAACGGGGGCGCAGGGGAAGTTCACAGAGCAGCATATATGCAACCTGAGGACCGGCTTCGGTTAGTATAGTGTTCGGAGTCAGAATGGGAAAAGCTGCCGATTTATCGGAGTTTGATGAAGGAAAATTGTAATGGCACGGGGCACCATGGGGCGGCGGTGTTATGCTATGGGCAATAACTTTTTGGGACACTTTATGGCCCATTATCCCAATAGCACACACCCGGACAACTGTCAAGTATCTGAACATCGTTGCAGACCAAGTTCACCCATTCATGACAACTGTGTTCCCTGCTGGTGATGGCCGTTACGAACAGGATAATGCGCCATGCCACACTGTCAGAATCGTCAAGGAGTGGTTCGGGAAACACGCTGGTGAGTTTCTCTTAATGCCCTGGCCTCCAGATTCACCTGATATGAACCCAATCGAACATTTGTGATTCGACTTGGAAAAGCGGGTTCGCGCTAAATCACCACCGCCCCGAAATGTACGGGAACTGGAGGACCTGCGGTTGACATTAGGGTGCCAGATACCCCAGGATATCTACCGCCACATCATCGAATCAACGCCTTGCCGAATGGCCGCTGTTTTTCGAGCTAAATGGGAGTCCTACATTTTATTAGGTAGGTAGCCATAATGTAATGGCTTATTGGTGTATATCTCCAAAAGGTCAAGTGGGACATCGTCGGCCTAACTGAGGAAAAAAGAAAAGATCATCTCATTGAACAAAAAAGCGGACATCTCTTCTACTATCGTGGGGCAGATACTGGCAAAACTAGTGTTGTTGGGTTTATAATAAACAAGAAATTGAAGGCCAGTGCTCTAGAAGTTTAAAGATCCGTAGAGAAAGACAGAGCTGCGCGACTCGTTATCCAACACTCAAAAATATACCAGGCTCAGATTATTCAAGCTTACGCGTCCACCACAAGTCATCCTGAGGAAAACGTTGAAGAATTTTACGAAGAAATTCGCCATCTAAATAACAAGGGCAAGCAGCACTTAAAGATCATTATAAGTGATTTCAATCCGAAAATAGGGCCACAGCAACAGAATGAAACTTAAGTTGGTAAATTCGATCATAGCAACAGAAACCAGAGTGGAAATACTCTCGTAGAGTTAGCAGAGGCAGAAAGGTTTTTCATGATTAACTCCTTTTTCAAGAAAAAAACACGTAGGAAATGGACGTGGAAGCATCCCAATGGTATGACAAGTGAAATCGATTTTATTGTGCCCAGCAAGAAATTTTTCATTGAAAACTGCAGTGTGCTGAACAGGTTCCACAAAGAGAGTGATCATAGAATGCTGAGATGTAAGATGCACTTCAACATTAAACTGGAACGTGGTAAGCTCATAAATCAAATAAAATGCATTGACATTGCCAACCATAGAAATCATAATAATACATTCAAATTGGAACTGAGGAATAGATTCTCCGCTCTAGAAGATCTTACATCAGGAATGGACGTCTGGGAAGTTAACAGAAAACTAACCAATGCTTTTATGGAAACAGCAACAAAAATAGATGGTACTAAGAACAAGTTTCTTATGAAGAAAATATCAGAAAAAACAAAATAAAAATGCTGATGCAAAAGAGAAGGGAGATGAGGACAAATAAAGAAGATGCCACTTCCAAAGTGGAATACATAAATATATGCAAGACAGCATGAAGAAGTATCACTGAAGGTATACGGAAATTCAATTGTGAACTAGTGAGAAAAGCAATTGAAAGCAACCAAAGCCTGAAGACAGCAAAGGGGCATCTCAGTAAAGGAAGATAACAGATTATGGCACTAAGTAAAGAAGATGGCATTGTAACAAAAAATAGAGGCGAAATTTTGATCAGAGTGAAAGATTTCTATTCAAAACTATATGAAAGAGATAACATACATTTAATCAAGACATTATGAAAGGTAACAGTACCAAAGGCCCTCCAGTCCTACTGGCAAAAGTTACACATGCAATTTAGAACATGAAGCAGGGAAAAGCTCCAGGAGAAGATGGAATTACCGGGGACATTATACAAGAAGCAAGTGGTGAAATTGAAACTACATGCGCCCAAGATTCAGTGCTGCAATGATCCTGCTACATAACAAAGGTGACATTCAGAATTTCAGAAACTACTACAGGCTCATCAGCCTCTTATCAGTGGTTTATAAAATTTTCACTCAGGTTATTTAACATCGCTTAAAAATAACACTGAACATGGCTCAACGGAAAGAAAAAACTGGATTCAGAAGTGGCTACAGCACTATAAATCATATACAGTACATGTGCTGAGAGAACTAATTGAAAAAACGAAGGAATATGAACTCCATTATGTAAGGCTTTCATTTTTTTTTTTTTTTTTTTGATTGGAGGTTTAACGACCACCGTGAGCAACTCAATGGGCTATTAGCAGTCGCCCGTCCCTAATTTAGGGTCACTGGTTCCAGGGATGGGAGAGAGCCAGTGCCGTAAGACAAACACAACATCCATGCCTGACCGGGATTCGAACCCGGACCCCTTACGGACGAATGATCAGAGGCCAGCGCCTTAGACCACTGTGCCACCGGGGCGGCAAGGCTTTCATTGATCATGAAAAAGGCTTTTTCAAAAAGCCTTTGACTCCGTAAAACTATCAGCAGTTACAATGGCTTTGAAATCCTGCAGTATTGATGATGCATACATTAGTATATTAGTAACAAAAATGCAAGTGCAAATATTCCGTTATTTGAGGATACAACACCAATAAAAATTGGAAAGGGAGTGAGACAAAGTGACACCATATCTCCAAAATTCTTTATTGCCACATTGCAAATGTCTTTCAGTCATTGAACTGGGAAAACGAAGGGAAGAAGTTAATTGGAACTATTTAACTTACCTTCGGTTTGCTGATGAAGTAGTGATTTTCGCAACTGCCCTTTCAGAGCTTCAGAGTATGATCCAGGAACTTGCTGACAAGATTAAAGAAGTGGGATTAAAAATGAACTTTCAGAAGACAAAACTGATGTACAATGCTTTTACAAGAAATAAAGATTTATCAATTCACAGGGAAGAGCTGGAGATAGCCGATTCCTACATTTACCTTGGGCAACACCAAAGGTCTCATTGGCGAAAAAATTAATCGACGTATAAAACTTAGTTGGAGAGCTTTTGGAAGAAACAGTGCAATTTTCAAAAGCAATGTTTTAAAGATCGTGGTTTCTGTTCTATGGATCCCCCACCACGCACCCTCCAGCAGCTGTCAGATCCACTGCAGTCAGCAAGCAGGGCTCCTGTGAACAATTTCCAACAAATTATTGAGTCATTCCCAGCCAGTCTAGCTGCTGTCAGCGGTGCAAACGGCGGTTACTCTGGATATCAGCTGGCGGTCACAATAATAAGGTCAGGTGATGCGTAACATCACAGCCTCTCCTTGACAAATGTCAACCCCGCCTTCTCGTGGTACATCCTGTTCCCATTAAAGGGGCTCTGACGACCGCCAATAGCGGTATAACTATACCATCGGGATTAGAGGAAATGCTATCCCACACTCACCAACCCGCTTGGCCAGCGTGGTGAGTTATGGCCAAACACCTCCAAAATGACTCCACAACTTAAATCTTGGCCCTCAGTCTCCGGCAGCTGGAATGTACCTGGCCAAGGCAGCGGCCAGTGCGACATGAAGGCAGAGGGTGCTAAGAATCCCCGGAGGACCGGACTAGGCTGCCATCTGATGCTGACCTTGGCAACGTACAATGGACGCTCCCTATCTTCTGATTCAATGCTTCTTGAATTGGAAGAGGAACTACAAAGGATCAAGTGGGACATCGTGGGGCTAAGTGAGGTAAGGAGAAAAGGAGAAGATCTCATCGAACTGAAAAGTGGACATCTCTCCTACCATCATGGGACAGATACTGGCAGAACTAGTGGTGTTGGATTTATAATAAACAAGAAACTGAAGGATAAAGTTGTAGAAGTTGAAAGTTCCTCTAACAGAGCTGCACGGCTTGTTATCCAACTCTCGAAAAGATACCAGGCTCAGATTATTCAAACTTATGCACCCAACACAAGTCATGCTGAAGAAGAAATTGAAGAATTTTATGAGGAAATTCGTGATCTAAATAATAAAGGTAAGCAGCTCTTGAAGATAATTATGGGAGATTTCAATGCAAAAATAGGGCAACGGCAACAGAATGAAACTTCAGTAGGTAAATTCGGTCACGGCAACAGAAACCAGCGTGGAAATACTCTCGTAGAGTTTACAGAGGCAGAAGGGTTTTTCATCTTGAACTCCTTCTTCAAGAAAAAGCCACACAGGAAATGGACATGGAGACATCCAAATGGGACGACAAGTGAAATTGATTTTATTATGTGTAACAAAAAATTCGTCATAGAAGACTGCAGTGTGCTAAACAAGTTCAACACAGGCAGTGACCATAGATTGGTGAGATGTAAGATGCACCTCAACACTAAACTCGAACGTAGCAAGCTCATAAGACAAACAAAATGTATTGACATAACCAACCTTAAAAAACACCATAATACCTTCAAATTGGAACTGAAGAACAGACTCTCTGCTTTAGAAGGCCTAACATCGGAAGAAGTGGATATTTCTGAAGTTAACAGAAAAGTAACCAAAGCTCTTATGGAAACAGCAACAAAATTAGCTGGGTCTAAGAACAAATTGCATGTGAACAAATTATCAGGAAAAACGAAAATGTTGATGCAAAAAAGAAGAGTGATGAGGACAACTAAAGAAGATGTGACTTCCAAAGTGGAATATATAGAGCTATGCAAGACAGTACGAAAAAGTATCACTGAAGACGTAAGGAAATTCAACTGTGAACTAGTAAGGAAAGCAATTGAAAACAACCAAAGCCTAAAGATAGCAAAGGGACATCTCAGTAAGGGGAAAAAACAGATTATGGCACTGAGAAAAGAAGATGGTTCTGTAACAATAAATAGAGGCGAAATTTTGACAAGAGTGAAAGATTTCTACTCCAAATTATATGAAAGGGATGATACATGTACTCCAGACATCATGAAAGGTACCAGTACCAGAGTTCTTCCAGTCCTTCCAGCAGAAGTTGCACATGCAATCAAGAACATGAAGCGGGGAAAAGCTCCAGGAGAAGATGGAATTACTGTAGACATCATACAAGAAGCAAGTGGAGAAATCGAAACAGTACTCGCCCACATTTTCACTCGATGCCTTAATGGAGGGAAAATTTCTGAGGATTGGAACAACGCTACAATGATCTTGCTACATAAAAAAGGTGACATTGAGGATCTCAGGAACTGCAGACCTATCAGCCTCCTATCAGTGGTTTATAAAATCTTCACTAAAGTTCTTTCACACCGCTTGAAGGTGACACTGGACATGGCTCAACCGAGAAAACAAGCTGGATTCAGGAGTGGCTACAGCACAATAGATCATATCCACGTACTGAGAGAACTAATTGAAAGAGCGAGGGAATATGAACTTCCATTGTGCATGGCTTTTATCGATTATGAAAAACCTTTGATTCGGTGAAACCATCAGCAGTTGCAATGGCTCTGAAATCCTGCGGTATTGAAGATGCATACATTAATATTATTAATAACATCTATGAAAATGCCAGTGCAAAGATTCGGCTGTTTGAAAATACAACACACATAAAAATTGGAAAAGGAGTGAGACAAGGTGACACCATATCTCCGAAGCTCTTTAATGCCACATTGGAAAATGTCTTTCAATCACTGAACTGGGAAAACAAAGGGATAAAGATTAATGGAGATTATCTAACCCACCTTCATTTTGCTGATGACATAGTCATTTTTGCAACTACCCCATCAGAGCAACAGAGTATGATCCAGGAACTTGCTGACAAGAGTAAAGAAGTGGGATTAAAAATGAACTTTCAGAAGACAAAAGTGATGTACAATGCTTTTACCAGAAATAAAGATTTATCGATTGATGGAGAAAAGCTGGAGATAACAGACACGTACGTTTATCTGGGACAGCAGATATCAAGTGAGGGTCACATTGGTGAAGAAATTAATCGGCGTACAAAACTTGCCTGGAAAGCTTTTGGAAGAAACAGCATAATTTTCAAGAGCAATATGCCATTATGTCTTAAAAGAAAAGTGTTTGATCAATGCATCCTTCCAGTGCTTACGTATGGTGCAGAGACGTGGACCTTAGCTAAAAGAGACATACAAAAGCTGCAGACTACTCAAAGCAGCATGGAGAGGTGCATGCTTGGTGTAACCAGGAGAGATAAGAAGAGGAACACGTGGATCCGAAAAATGACAAGAGTGGAAGACATCATGATCAGAGTTAAATCCCTGAAATGGCGATGGGCTGGACATACTGCCAGAAGGACAGACCATCGATGGACAGCCGAAATTTTAGATTGGGTTCCAAGGGACAGGAAAAGACCTAGAAGAAGACCACATGGAAGATGTGTGGATGAAATTCGAAAGTATGCGGGAGTGACATGGAGGAGACTGGCACAAGACAGACCGTTGTGGAGGAAACTTGGGGAGACCTTCGTCCAGCAGTGGATTGATAATGGTTGACAATGATGATGATGATGAATAAACGAATTTTTACTACTCTATAAGCGTTTCTAATTGTGCAGGAAACAAAAATTTTTCTTTTGAACCCGATTTTTAGGAATGTTTTTTTCTCTTCATACCCTTATTAAAAATTTAGCAATATGTGTGGCAGAGGGATATGTTACAAAATTTGTCAGACAGAATTACTTTCAAGTGCTTTCCTGTAGCAAATGTGCACTAAAATTACAAATGTCGGGGAGAAATGGAATTCATTAAAGCCCCACTGGGTTCATGGATCTCTAAAAACGAATAGTGAATCTGCAAAAATACTTTTAAAAGCAGACGGTTAACAGATCACCAGACATGTTCTGTTAACAATCTGCTTTTTAAAGAAGTTAAAAATTCGCCTATTTCTCGAACACATTTGTTGACCTCCAACGTTCCTTGAACGCCTCAAAATGAAAGTGAAAGTGCCTAACATACCTGAGTAATCACCCCAGAATAAGCAGAAATAAACCGGTTCCTTTTGCTCATGCCCTCTGATGATGGTGATATAAAGATAGCAATAAAAGAAAAAGAGTAAAAAGTCAAGGGGAAGCGTAAAGAAGAACGAGTGATGAAGAGAATATCCATTTTGTTGTGAAACAAATTGAAATCGCTTGCGAGAAGGGTTCCACTTCCTGAATTGCAAAACGATGACACGCTAGTAGTTAGGACAACAACGCAGCAAATCAAGGTAAACAAAGAAATATCTCGAGTATAAAATGGTTTCTAATTAAAAACGATGATACGTTCGTATTCAGTGCTAATTATTCAAGACCCAAGTCAAATGTGTCGAGCGGAGACCGAGTGATACTCAGATTAGTTTTTATATTTCGTGATTTAATAACCGCCGTGAGCAACTCTAAGGGATAACCTAATTTAGGGCTACTAATTTCAGAGTAGGGATATAATGAATAAAGTTCTCCGCTGGACGTGTAGTGGAGGGAAATTTACGTTAAGTCACGTTAGGGTTATTGGAAGGTTACTTGACGTAGCTAAAGTGTACCTAATCTTCAAAGTGCTAGAGTTTGTTTAGGTAAGACTCGCACATGCAATAAATTCATTGAATATGGAACTTCTTTTTACTCAGCGTTCCTCATTATCTTGACTATCAGTACTATAACTTCGGTTTTAGTACATTAGTACCTTGAAGGCTATTTATTAGAGCGGTAAACACAATATACCCTGGACTTAATGGAGACACTTAATGAAAGAGACTTAACAGCCAGACAGAGGTCTGACAATAATATGAACTGAGAAAAACGTACTCACTTTAAACCTTTTATTGGAGAACTCCTGGTATTATCAAACACACTCTCAACAAATTACACTACTACTGAATATCCGAACTTTCGTAGAATCGCATAACAATAATTAAGAAGAACCTATCACATAAAACGAAGCTTCCTTGGTATAGTTGAGCGCGCCTATATATACTGCATACCACCACGTCATGACTTACACTCGTTGCCACATATCATTCAGCGGGAGAAATAACATCTCGTTAAGTGAGAAGATAATTTGCATAGGAAAATAAAATAACAAGAGATAGTAAAATCAAAAGGAAACTGAATCTAGAGTATACGTTACAGGGATAGGGCCATATCGGCCGAATGGTCAGAAGCCAGTGCCTCAGCCCACTCGGCCACCGGGGCGTCTTCAGATTGGAGAGGTATCAGTCTGGCAACAATGTATCATAATATGCAAGGAAAAACTCCATTTAAAACAGAAATATAAGCTACTTTCAATTTCAGACTACCGGTTCCCAACTTGTGGTACGTAAAGCATGTACAAAATTAAAGCATAAAGAAAGACAAATGATAAATTGAGCAAGATTCTTTTCCTCAGTGACATGAACACTGGGAATCTGAAGTAGTGTAAACGACGGTCAACTTGGGAGCCATACAGTATGCTATTTAAACCATAATTAAATCTAACACACGGCTGCCATAATTTCTTGTTAGCAACAGATCTGGTGAAGATAGAATAATCCAGATATTTGATGTCAGATTGAAAAATAGGCCGTTTTCTTCGGCAGCTAAGAGAAAATTGCTAGATCTCCATTCAGAAGAATGAGAGCTGTACAAACATATACTGAGACAGAAAATCATTAAATATTAAAACGTTGTGAATTGCTACTTCAAAAATTATTAAAATAATCCAATAGCTTCAAATACCTTTAACTAAAAAGTGACATCAAATTTTAAACTAAATTAAATAGCATTTAAACTGAATTATAATTTAATTTCAATTAAATAACATCAAAAAATATTTCATGAATTTCAGTTTGATATAGTCAAAATTCAAATACAATATCAATTGTTATGGTTGATTTCCAATATTAGCAAATTGTTTAATCATCAACAAATGTTTAAGTTATTGATAATACACTGACGGAAAAAAAATCCCAACACCACGGAAAAATAGTTGTAGAGGAATGAAATGGCGGCAATACATTTGTATAGGTAACATATGTAATCGATTAAGGTTTCAAGATCACAGCTTAATGTAAGCGCGAGAAGAGCCATTTAAAATGTGAAATGCTGGTACATTAATAACCGGTGTAACCGCCAGAATGTTGAATGCAAGCATGCAAACGTTCATGCATTGTGTCGTACAGGTGCTGGATGTCAGTTTGTGGGATGGAGTTCCATGCCTGTTGCACTTGGTCGGTCAATAAGGGACTGTTAATGCTGGTTGGGGGTGACGCTGGAGTTGTCGTCCAATGACGTCCCATACGTGCTCGATTGGAGAAAGATCTGGTGATCTAGCTGGCCACGGCAACATGTCGACACTCTGTAGAGCACGTTGGGTTACAACAGCGGTATGCGAGCGAGCGTTATCCTGTTGGATAACACCCCTGGAATGCTGTTCATGAATAGCAGCACAACAAGTTGAATCACCAGACCGACGTACAACTGTGCCGTCAGGGTGCGTGGGATAACCACGAAAGTGCTCCTGATGTCAAAGGAAATTGCTCCCCAGACCATAACTCCAGATGTAGGTCCAGTGTGTCTCGGCTGCAGACAGGTTGGTTGCAGGCGCTCACCTGGCCTCCTTCTAACCAACACACGGCCATCACTGGCACCCAGGCAGAACCGGCTTTCATCAGAAAACACAACAGATCTCCACTCCGTCTTCCAATGAGCTCTAGCTTGACACCACTGACGTCGCAAACGGCAGTGGTTTGGAGTAAGTGGAATGCACGCTACAGGGCGTCTGGCTCGGAGCTGTCCTTCAAGTAACCGATTTGTAACAGTTCGTTGTGTCACTGTGGTGGCTACTAGAGCTCGAATTGCTGCCGCAGCCGCAGTACGATGCACCACGGCCATACTCCGTACACGGCGGTCTTCCCTCTCAGTAGTGCCACGTGGCCGGCCGGAACCCGGTCTTCTTGAGGCAGTACCTTCCCTTGACCACCGCTGCCAACAATCATGCACAGTGGCTACATTCCTGCCAAGTCGTTCTGCAATATTGCGGAAAGAAAATCCACCTTCTTGTAGTCCTATTACATGATCTCGTTCAAACTCCGTGAGCTGTTGATAATGGCTTCTTCGTCTTCTTAAAGGCATTCTTGACTAGCATCAACACACTACGTCAATCTCAACGATAATTAAAGCTCACGAGCGTTACAGCGCGTATTTACAGCAAACCTGCTTTGCATGTTCCGAGGGGCGCTACTAGCACCACACGTATGCGCCGAGCGCGAAATTTGCATAGACGTCACCTTACAGATGTACTCTCACAGCGTACCAACTGTCGTTTATCTAACACAACCCCTTCTTGGTGTTGGGATTTTTTCTTCCGTTAGTGTATTTATGAAATGCTAACAAATTTATTAGGTTTTAACAAATTTCCAAATTTAACACAATAATGGAACCTTTCTAACAATTTCTAAAATTTATTAGCATTACTATGGTTCTAATAATTGTAAACCACGACAAAGCTACGATTCGGCTTCTTCAACAGAAAAAAAAATTGAAAACCGATACAGAATGTTTATGGTAATTTCAAAATTGATTGTACAAATTTTAAACCGTTCACTTCCCCAGGTTTGTTTCAGAAAATCTGGTCATAGAAGAAAACAAGAAACACAACTGGTTTCACTCGCGGTGAAAGAAGAAATCCTCAAGTTTCGCAAAATATACTGAGGAAATGGTGAGAAGTGCACTACTGAGCATAAAAAATGGCACACCAGAAAGCTTTTGTGTGGGATCCATGCAAATTGGTGGGTATGTGTCGGCCGTTGGGTTATGTAAAAAATTGCAGTTCCGAACCAATCACGTGATAAGTGAAAGATATTAAATGGAAAAACTGTTCGGCGTAGCTAAGTTTGATCATCCTAACTATGGCGTGTGCACCACTGCATCGGAGTGATCTGGGTGAAGAAAGCACGTGCAAAGAGTGAGAATGTCTGGGTGACATCATCGAGAATCCTACTATTACACTGGCATCTTTACCAGAAGCTTCATCATATGGCTACGTACGGCTGGTTGGTCCCTGCGCCACATCGCGGCGGAAACGAATTGGAATGTAACAACCTCAGAACGAATGTGACCATAGGGGTTGGAGGAAGGTAACGAGCATTATCGTAGTGGGACTGGTGCGCGTAGGCTGACTCGAACGCTTCGATGACTGCATTCGACGGCAATCCGTTGCAGTCCCACAATACACAGCGGTGGACATCCGACGAGATGTACAGGCACCTTTGGACATCACCGCATGGACATGGACTACGTACCGCCGATTTGCTGAGGCAGGCTTGCGCTCTCGCCAGCCATTGCAACGACTGCCACTGTCATGGCGAAAATTTTAACCTCTGGTGAATTTCAGAAAGACCTGATCAATCTTTCTGTTGGCTTATCAGGGATTAATTAATGCAAAATTTTCTCCCATGACATACGTTAGAAGAAAATTCCTGGTTGAAAGGCAAAGGAATTCGTGCGCAAAATTCGCTTGTCTTAATCACAACCAGGATAACAAAATTTCATGTTCAAAAAAAAAAAAGAAAAAGAGAATAATATTTGATTTAACTGGCTTTGGGGTTTTGGAAATAATTAATTTATCTATTCTTTTATCGCGATAGGAAAAGGCGAGTAGGTGTGCAGCTCAGAGAATCAAAATTAATTTTACTTTCACATCACGGAATGGGGAAAAAAGCGTTTCTGAAAAAAAAAAGTTGTGAGAAAAGGGAATCTTCTTTCAGATCGGCCATTTTAAGGGTTCGGTAGAAGTCGCTCAGAAAATGTTGCAGTAGTGCTTTTTGGGTTGGCGTTGTTCTATTTCTGTGAAGGTCAATAGTTCCTCTCCTCCGGCTGACCGAGGATGCCATGTGCCTGGTAACATTTTTTTTTTCGTTGAGAGTGCTGGACGCTGCAACGATGCTGCCCGAGTGAAGGTCAGAGGTCACTCGAGGCGTGGGAGAGAGCCGTGGTATGCAGGGCTGCTGTTACTAGGGAAAATTTCGTCCAATCAGGGGTCGGCATTTTCCAACACCCCAGAGTTCTTTTACACTTTGAGACGCTTGTCTCACACACTCGCTCTCTGAACCTTGCTGTATCAGCAAGACGAAATTTTGTTTCCTCACCTTTTTGGTGGGGAGGGAGACAGCCAGAATGGAAATGCTGATTGGAACCTTAAAGCTCAGTTAAAATGAGTATTTTCAAGGATCTCAGTGCCAGAAGGAAAAAAAAACAGGAAAAAAAAATTAAACAATGGGGCAGCAAGTACTGTAGTAAACGAATGCCTTGTGGTTTTTGAAAAGCCAGCAAGCGAGCGTCAAAGTTGGCGGAGAAGGAATGAACCCCTGATGTCCTCCTAAGCATTCTCGTGAGAGCTAATGGAGAAAAAAAGGAAAAGGAAAGGAATTTAGATATTCTCTGGCTGGGGGGACAGCGCCTACAAACCGCCTGGCATATGATGGAACTTTCAAGGATGATGCCGTCCGCCCTCCAATGCAGCCGACCAAATTCCTACCAGGGGAGAGCCATATGCATCAAATAAAACAAGGGAGAATTACTCCCTCGGAGAGGGTCCCCCATCACCAGCTTCAGGATGCCTTTTTCCCCCTGTGTTCGGGTGAGTTGTTCGGGCACGCTGTGTCCGAAATGAAAAAAGAAAGAGAAAGACATTGTTGGAGGTGAAGAGAAAATGAACAGGGACAGTGTGACGAGAGGATTTTCCTTTTTTTTTTTCATTTTTAATTTGAAACTTTTTTTATCGTCGATTAGCTCGTCAAGAGTTGTTCCTGCCCAGTCCGAAAGGTAAATTCCTTCTTGATTTTTTTTTTTTTTGTATTATGTTGTGACCGCTGTGGAATTGGTGAACGAGTGGGTCAGCATTGTGCAATGGAATTTATAGTACTGCTAAAATTTATTTTTTGAGGTTAGCTGGGTGTAGGACAGATGTCCCCATATTGTTGTCATGTCTGGTATTTTAGCAACTCCCCAGGCCAGTAAATTTTATTGTATCCGAAAAATTTGGCTTAATTTTTGAGCACAGCGAATTTTGGTGCATCGATTATAGTTTAATTGGGCATGTGATAATTGAAAAGCAGTGTTATTGTGATGCCGTGTGTGATAAAATAATTGTAAACATTTCTCTCTAGCCATTTACAGCGTTGAGTTATTATTTATTTTTTTTCTGAGTGAAGATAAATTATGGGATGATTTATATTGGGATTTTGGGAGCATATGTATAGTGTGAGGAAATTGGAAACCTAAAGTGCTGTTTACATTATTGGAGTGTTGAGTGTCGAAATTAAGATTGTTGGTGTGTTATTTTGAGGACCAGTATTTTGCATGCTCCAGATGAGTGTTAGTTAATCTCCCATTTGAAAGGGGTGATCTTAGGGCAAGCCTGGGAACTTGTCCTAAGGCAGAGGGCTCTGAGTAGGGAATTTTCACCACGATGCGATATGTGCAAAATAGAAGTTCAGGTATTTGGGTTCTCAAGTTTAGTATTTCACAAAAAGAATGAACATCATGGGTTGAGAAGACACACTTTTGCTCACCAGTTCCAGTATTAATTGTTCTTTTCTTTGGCCTAAATTTTCCTGTTTTTACTAAAAGGTTAAGAGTCTAAATGTAATTTTAATTTTCAATAAGGTGAAAATATTTAGTAGGTTATGTAAATGGTCAGTGTTATTGTCTGCAGTGCGACCTGCTCATTGCCATGGTACAGAAGAATTTCCTTGCTTAGTGATTTTTCCTGGGATTTGGATGTAGTGTGAGATAAGGGATTTTTCCTGGGATATATGTGGATATTGTGATTTTGGATTTCTTGGGATATAGAGAGATTTGTGATTTTTCCTGGGATGCATATGTTGGATGAGCTTTGTGATTTTTTTCCTGGGATATATGTGGATATTGTGATTTTGGATTTCTTGGGATATATAGAGATAAGTGATTTTTCCTGGGATATATGTGGATATTGTGATGTTGGATTTCTTGGGATATAGAGATATTTGTGATTTTTCCTGGGATGCATATGTTGGATGAGCTTTGTGATTTTTTTCCTGGGATATAGTTGTGTTAGTTCTGGGCCGGATGTGCCTGGAGTATTTTGGGTTCAAGTACGACAGGCTCTTGCAGGCGTGGTTGATCAAGGTGGGATTGTGCATTGGTTCTGAAAAGGGGGAGCCTTGAGCACGTGGTTTTTTGGGGAAAACTTGTCTTCAACCCCCGCCCCCCAGTAGTTTCGCTGCCCACGGAGATATGTACTGCCAGCGAGGGTCGGTCGGGCGTTGCTTCAATGGATGTTGCGAGATCATGTTAGAGGAAATTCTGTACCTGTTGATTTGTCGCCCTTGGGGATTTTTTCCCTTTCCTTTTGCCTAGGCTGAAATTGGATTCACGACCCAATTTCATGCCTTCAGCCTGACTAGTATTTTCTTCCTGTGTTGGTTCTCAAAACCCAGGGTAGTGTCTGAACTGAGAGTATTTGCCTCACCGCTACCTCAGTAATTCACTGCAGGTGTTAAATTTAAGTTTTGTTTGGTGTGATTTAAAGTATCTAAATTAATTTGTTTATGATATGCTGTAGTGCTAGGGATGTAAATTCTAAATTCTGGGTGTTAGTGTTAGTGAACATGATATTTAGTTTGGAAATTTAGTTAATTGGTATTTTGAGCTTTTGTTTACAGTATAGAGTTATTAAGTGTCTTGAGCTATTATTTGAAGTGCAGAGTGATGTGATTTTTATGAGCAAGCTAGTGCAAGAAGATTGTTTGAATTTCTGAATTATGTTGATGATGTTATGAATAGTGATAATTTTTAAGTTAGTTAGTGAGGTTTCTTTATCAGTGAAGTAGGTTCATTCAGTGTAGTTTCTATAGGTTATGTAATGTTAATTAATGCTTGTGCTCAGTGCAAATTCTGTTTTGAGGATAATTTACTTGGTTTGTTTACTTGCAGATAGTAGATGTGTTAATGCATAATTTGTGGCTCTTATTATAACTGTAAATTTAATTGAAGTCTTTGAAGCTGGTTTGGGGAGATTGCAGAGTTTGCTAAGGTTGTTAAGGTGCTGTAAATCTAAATCAATAAGTGTACAATTGTAAATTTGTCATTGAGCTAATTAGGTGAGGGAGAAGAGAGTACGTTTCAAAAGAACACAACTTGTCCACCTTGTGGAATTAAAAAAAAAGAATCCAGTATTTTTTTATTTTTTTTTGTGTAAATTATGTGAATCGTAGTATAATTTTGGATGCATAAAGTCAATGACCGCCACAACACCATTCACCGCAGCACATTGTCTTACAAGGTTGCAGTGATGCCGTACCGGACATGCATGGAGGAAGGAGTGGAATCGTGTCATATTCAGCGTCGTGTCTCCCTTCTGCTTCAGAGCCGACGTTCGTCTATCGAGGGTATCAAGACAATCTGGTTACCGGGCAGCTCTTGCGGCTATTCGTGAGCGTTATCCGGCTTCTCAGCCTAGTAACATGCTTTGGGGTGCTATCAGTTTCAATATCCGTTCATCGTTCGTTCACATAGTAGGTCCAATGATAGCAACACGATACATCGGTGAGGTTCTACAGCCCGTTTTCTTGTTGGATTTTCGCGGTATATCTGATATCCAGTTTACAACAAGACAACACCCGCCCGCACAATGCCAATATCGTCAAAAGGTGCCTACAAAGTGCCCAGATGCTGCACTGACCACAAGGATTCCCAGACTTCTTCCCAATACAGAACGTATGGGACATTTTTGGCAGACGACTTAATTCCTCTGCATGACCCCTTCGCAGAGTCGGCGATTTGTGGACACAGGCCAACGGCACATGGTGCGCTATACCTAACGTCACCATTCGGGTACTTTCCCA
Organism: Macrothele yani; assembly: GCA_039090855.1. NCBI lineage: Eukaryota > Metazoa > Arthropoda > Arachnida > Araneae > Macrothelidae > Macrothele > Macrothele yani. Next base: position 70,800,406 of record CM076989.1, on the reverse strand, counting down.
CTTAATGCTTTGCCAGGTTGCCGAATATGTACCCCAGAATGGCTGTCATACGATCTACTGACTCAAACCACATTCATGTTCCAGTTTTTTCAAATTACCATTCCGCAGTTAACCACAAAACAATATCCTATTGTAACTACACCACGTTAGCTGACATAGTTTCTAATTTTGACTTTGAGAAGTTGGGTATCTACAATACAACTTGTCCAACTATAGCTACCGAAATTTTGCAAAGCATTTTGAATGATTTCCTTGAGATCACAACCGTTCACAAGGTAGTTAAGACTAAATATGGCATTAAGATCGAACCTTGGATGACCAATGGAATCATTAAATCAATCAAAAAGAGGATAAGCTTCGTAAAAAAAGTAGGAATAGTCCTTATAACAGTCACGTGATAAGTACAAAAGGTATAATTATGCCCTGAGAAATGTTTATTACAACCTCGCTATTTCAGAAGCAGGAAATAACTCCTATCATAAATGGAAAATAATCAAATCAGCTATTAACAAACGATCCTGTGCTACTGAAACTCGGCTGACGTTAAAAGGAAATTCTGGTAATTTTAATGTTGATTCAAAATCAGTCGCTGATGAATTCAACAATTACTTCATTAACGTAGGTCATGATTTAGCATCTCAGCAAAACTTGTGCACAAATACTAAAGGTTATGATTCTTTATTCAAAATTAAGGAAGTTCTTTTTTCAACGTTTCTACGCCCTTTGGGTGATACTGAAATCTATAACATTATCACTTCATTGTCCCTAAAAAGAAGTGCTGGTTCAGAAAATATTAATAGCAGAGTCATAAAAGATTCGATCTCTATTTTAGTACTACTTATAACACATATTATTAATCTGAGTTTTTATTCAGGTCAGTTTCCTGAAAGTCTGAAAATCGCTAAGGTTATTCCTCTTTTTAAAAAAGGAGATAGAGAATTTACCTGTAACTATAGACCGATATCTTTGTTACCCGTTTTAAGTAAAATTTTTGAAAAGTCTATTCACAGCAGAATGGTTGATTTTTTACACACTCATGGTGTGCTCTCTTTGGATCAGTTCGGTTTCCAAAGAAACAGATCTACTGAAATGGCTGTTGTTAAGTTGTCAAACTTTAGTTCCAAAGCCCTAGATGAGAGTTGTTATACTATTTGTGTTTTTATTGATTTCCAAAAAAGCTTTCGACACGGTAACACATGACATTCTGCTACATAAATTACCCAAATACGATTTTCGTGGCAAAATTCTTTCCCTCTTAATGAGCTACCTCTCTAATCGCAAACAGTATGTCTCTGTAAATAAAATAAACTCTGATCTACTTAATATTTCATGTGGAGTGCCTCAAGGTTCGGTATTGGGACCGTTACTGTCCCTGTTATGTATTAATGACCTTCCTCTGTGCCTGCAATCAACTCATGCTTTGCTATGCGCTGATGACTGTCATTTGTCAAAAATGTCATGATTTGCATAATTTACAGATAATGATGAATAATGATCTACCAAATTTATCTCATTGGTTATTCTCTAACAAATTATCACTTAATATTTTAAAATCCAACTCCGTATATTTTCCGAAATGTTCATAAACATAAATAACTTTCCAGTCAAGATTAATGATCTCCCACTTAAAATTGTGGACAACGTCCAGTATCTTGGCGTTTGGTTTGATGAATTCTTTAACTGGAATACACATGTTCAGTTTGCTTTAAAAAAAGTTTCTTTACATGTTGGCCTGCTTGGTACAATTAAGCATCTCTTCCCTATCAATGTCCTAAAAACATTTTGCTATGCTTTTATTTATACCCATCTCTTCTATTGTCTGGAATCCTGGTATTCAAATATAAGGACAAACAATAAGTTATGCTTGCTCAAATTACAGAAGAAATCTGTTCGCTATATGCTGAACACAGATTACATGTCTCATTCAAAACCATTATTTCTGAAACTAAATATTCTATAAAAATTCATGAGATTTTACCTTGAAACTAGGTATCATATTTTTTTAAATAATGCATTATAATGAATTAGCTTTATTTTCTTTCCGCTAAGCTAATTAATATGAATGATTCTCTTCCTACCAGCTAGCTAATGATATACTTGTACTAAGCTTCAAAATAGTGAATTCAAAAGGGTGTTGTTACTAGTTAATTACGAACGTAAACAAAGTCTTAACGCTGGTTATTTATGGTAATAAATAAGTGTTATAAACCTAACAGCCAGACAGAGGTCTGACAAAAACTATGAATTGAGAAAGACTAACTTACGGTAACTTCTTTATTCTAAGACTCTTGGTCAACTAAAGCACACACACAACTTGTTTTACAATAATGAAGAATCTCTCCTCGTATTATAAACGCTCTCCGTAAACAACAACACTCTCTCATAACAACAACAAAAGCTCTCCCTAAGTCTCGATGAACGCGCCTATATACTAGCTACCACCACGTCATGACTTACACTCATTGCCAGATCTCATTCAGCGGGTGAAATAATATTTCGTTCAGTAAGAAGATAATTTACATAGTAAAATAAAATAGCCAGAGATAGTAAAATCAAAAGGAAAGTGAATATAGAGTATACGTTACAGCATCTTAAACTGCCTATTTTTCAATCTGACATCAAATATCTGGATTATTCTATCTTCACCAGATCAGTTGCTAACAACAAATTATGGCAGCCGTGTGTTAGACTTAATTATGGTTTAAATAGCATACTGTATAAAGCCATTATTCTATGGAATAATCTTCTAGAGAGCATCAGATCTCTGGAAAATATCAAAACGTTTACCTTGTCTCTGCGAAATTATATTGTAAATCACCCTGATTTCCATAACGAATCTCAATCCTATCCTTAAATTGTAGTTCCAAGCATGCTGCTAACAGTGGGGCTTCTGTTATAACTATCTTACTTGCTTTTATATATGCCATATGTTTTATTCCTTTTCTTACATCTGATAGGGGGAATCGTCTTACAACCAATGTGTTCAGATTCCTCCTGGTGTATTGCATTTTCATATAACTGTAAGTTTTTTATTTTTGCAATATACTGTCTCCTCGCCCATCGCTTTCATGCAATCCCTCAGAAATTAAATCACTTTTTTCCCATTTGTTTTGCAACTGTTTCAATTAGTGATATTCATGTACCATCGCCTTGTCCTGTGAGCAGCCAACGATCATAGTATTGCCTTTGCTAGCTCAGCTAATTCTTCGGTCTCGTTGACCACACATATGTAATTTATATGCAGAACGAAATATCGCTAATATAACGCTACCATGGATTGCACTGAAATGGGCCAGTTCTCGTTTAGCTAGAAATCTCAGCTAAATTGTTTATACACATGCCAACTTACTTTAATTCAGCCATCTTGCTGTTTCTTTAAAGATTTGGTTTCAAGAATATTTTAAAATGTTCAGCATTATTTAGAGGAATTGTAATTTTTATTATTTTTAATACTGGTCAAACCTTGTACATACTTCGCGAAACCAAATGACTTTTTTTTGTTATAAAGGAATCTTTGGCTGTGCCAGGGGACGAGTGGTCAGGGGAGTATGTGTCGGACTATTCTTCTGATCTTGGCTATCGCTCTAGTATGGGATAAGGTATCGGTAGTGTGTTTGTCTTACAGCACCCGCTGTCTCGCTTCCCTGGATCCAGCGGTCCCAAATTAGAGATGGAAACTTTTTATAGTCCCCAGAAATGCTCGTAGCAGTCGTTAAGCCCTGAAACAAAAAACAAAAAAAAATGGGGAGGGGGCAAGAGTGTGAAAAGTTTTTAATGAATAGGAAACAGAATAATCAGAGCATCTGCATCTGCTGAAAAATAAAATGTGTCAGATTAAGCGTTCTAATTGAAATTTTCCTAACATCTTCCGAGCAGCAATTTGTAATCATGCTAATTTCAGTTTCAGTACATTTAATGATTCAACAGAGAATATACGAGGAATCAAAAAAATTACATTAAAAGAAAAAATAAGAAAATTAAATTATTAGCACGATATGTTAGTAATTCAGAGTGACTGCAATGATCACTTTGCCGTTCCGATAGCTCAGTGGTCTAAGCGCTGCTTTCCGACAGTTCCGTCGAGCAGGCACATTCCGAAACCAGAACGAGGTGTGGGTGGTGTCCCCGTGGTCTACCCCGAAATGCTATCCCCTCCCCTTGCCCAGGAACCGGCGGCTCCAAATTAGGGACGGGTGACCTCTAATAGCTTACGGTGGATTTTTTAAATACCGAAAATGAAAATCTCTTTCGTAATATGTCTACAACTTATATAATTCATACTTAACGCACTTCTTATTTTCTGAAAGTCATCTATTCGCCGAACTTTCTAACTTGCCGTTTTGTTAAGTTTTAGGGAATTCAACCCAAAGGCAAAATTTTCAGAGAAATTAAGATTTAAAACAAAAGAAATTTAACTGATTCTACCAGTTACGTTTGCAATTATACAACCATTAAAAATACTTTAAAATTGATGTCAGAGCGCGACGTGATTTACCAGCGAAATAAACGTCGGACAGTTTGAAAAAGTAAAAAAAATAAGGAAATTTTGCAGAGCATATAAATCGAAAAAAAAACTGGTTGTCTCAAATTAACATGACAAATATAAATTGGAGAATATTCCCAACACGAAGCGACCAATTGTAAAGCTTTTTCAGAGAAATGTGCAAGGAGAAACGCTAAGTCAACGTACCCAAGCTACATTGTGCCAGCCTCCATGGAAATACGCAAATAATGGCCGTGCGTAATCTAACTTGCAGGCACGTGACCTTGATAAACGTTGTTCTGAGCGGGTGCAAGAATTGAAGGTTCAGGTGGACTGTTAGTTGAAGAAGATCCCCGCACCATCGCTTAGAAGACTCTTTGCGATGGAGAGCGATTGCTCGATTGGAAGCAGGGCAATCGCAAGTTGAGGTCGCAAAATGGCTGAATGTGTCGAGGTGGTCTCCAATCCCAGAAAACAATTCTAATGGCCTCCAATCTCTGGATATAGTTCCAGGAAACCGGAACGTTAACCAGAAGGCCGGAACGAGAATGTTCACGAGCCACAAAAAGTCAAAATGACTGGTATTTGTCTCTAACAAATCGCCGCCATAGGGAATCGATAACCAGGCAACTTCCGCAGGAACTCTCCTCTGCTCCGGGAACCGCGATATCGCGTAAAACAGTTTACAGAAGACTCCAGAGGAGGGGATTGTATACAAGAAGTCCAAATATCTGTATCTCACTCGCCGCATTGCACAAAAGGGTCCGTCCTAAACGGGCCCGACAACAACACTCCTGAATCCCTGATCAATATGGGCCTGTGTTCTTATCAGAGACGAGTCTCGGTACAGCCTAAACACGGATTTTCGACGCGTGTAAATTTGGAGATAGCCGGGAAGCCGAAAGCTTCCCTCCAACATTAGGGAAATAAGTGCCCGAGTGAATTATTCATTGAGAGTCGTAGCTACATCAGGAGTATTTCACGGAAGTGATGGGTTCTCAAGAAAGTCCAAATGGCTATATATGAAAGTGTAATTGTTCCTACTCTGATGTAAAACAGTAATACCTGGGTACTGTAGGAGATGGGTGGATGAAATTCAAAAGTATGCGGGAGTGACATGGAGGAGACTGGCACAAGACAGACCGTTGTGGAGGAAACTTGGGGAGACCTTCGTCCAGCAGTGGATTGATAATGGTTGACAATGATGATGAACTAACAATCATTAAACTCTATTGTTTGACTTTTGCGTTATTCATGATTTTGTGTTGGTCACGTTAATTTTGAAAACCTGTGTATATTTAAGAAGGAACCAACATCCGAACAATCGATTATTTTACGAAGTCAGAACAAATTTAGCGACCATCATATAAATGAAATACGTGACAGATAAACATAACTCAGATGTAACACTTCATTAAAAATGAATTCCCTGATCTCTTCTGATACTTTTTTACGCTTTCCAACCGTAGGTTGAAGAAGCTCATATGCTCCAGCCTTTTCCGTCCGTCCGTCCGTCCATCTGTCAGTCCGTCGGCAAAATAGCTCACGTAAAAATCGTTCGATTTCGATGAAATTTTAGTATGTGGTAGGGGACCACCTGGAGACAAACCCTATTGATAATGGGACAAATGGGTTCAAAGGTCACGACATAGGAGCGGGATCCATTCCATTGCCCTTATGCCTCAAAACTTGCGTAAATATGGTTCGATTTCAATGAAAGTTTAGTATGTGGTAGGGGACCGCCTGGGGACAAACCCTATTGAAAATGGGTGAAGTGGGGTCAAAGGTCAGGACATAGGAGCGGAATGTATTCCACTGTTCTTATGCGTCATAACTAACGTAAAAAAGGTTCGATTTCGATTAAAGTTTAGTATGTGGTAGGGGACCACCTGGGGACAAACCTTGTTGCAAATGGGAGAAATGGGATCAAAGGCCAGGACATAGGAGCGGAATCACTTCCATCGTCATTATGCTGTAACGTACCAGGAGATGTGACGTACCTGCCAGAAGGACGCACACGACATAAAGGCAGATAGGAATCAGAATAAAATGTCCGCGTAGCTTAATTGGTAGAGCAACTTATTCCGGAATGAGTGGACCCGGGTTCGAATCCTGGCGTGGACAGAAATGACGGAGAAATTTACTTCGTTATAATGGCGCCCGAACTATCCGGATGACCCGACCGTTCACAATCTCGCAATGGTGTGATGTTATTTCCACACCGCGAGATAGGAAAAATAAGAGCAGCACTTCGAAAAAAAAAAAAAAAAATAAGGGGGAGATGATGTAACGTACCAGGAGATGTGACGTACCTGCCAGAAGGACGCACACGACATAAAGGCAGATAGGAATCAGAATAAAATGTCCGCGTAGCGTAATTGGTAGAGCAACTTATTCCGGAATGAGTGGCCCGGGTTCGAACCCCGGCGCGGATAAAAATGACGGAGAAATTTACTTCGTTATAATGCGTCATAACTTTTATAAAAAATTCTTCGATTTGGATGAACTGTTAGTATGTTGTAGGCCTGGGGACGAATCCTATTGAAAATGGGCGAAATGGGGACAAAGGTTAGGACACAGGAGCGGGATCTATTCCATAGCCCTTATGCATCATAACTTACGTAAAAATGCTTCTTTTGCGACAAAACTTTATCATTTTTATTTCGGAGGTATACTGAACCGGTTCTGTTGAATATCATCGAAATGGGATCAAAAGTCAGGGCACAGGAGCGAGATTTATTCCACGGCCATTATCCTCATAACTTGAGTAATGATTTCTGGTATGTTGGAAAGATTATTATAGTAAATGCATTGCTTGATTTTACTAACTTGTTTATTATTATTGTATCACCTTTTTAAGAGTTTGACAAATTTGCTGACAGCCAACACGATGTTTGTCTTGTCTCAGTTTTTTTTATTGGGGGTTTAACGACCACCCTGAGCAACTCAATGAGCTATAATCAGTCACCTGTCCCTAATTTAGGGTCACTGGTCCCAGGGAAGAGAGAGAGCCAGTGCCGTAAGACACACACAACGCCCATGCCTCACCGAGATTCGAACCCGGACCCTTCACGGACGAATAGTCATAAGCCAGCGCTTAGACCACTGCGCCACCGGGGCGGCGTCTCTGTGACTCGAACCAAAAGTGAGGCTCTCAGAAAATATATGCAAATCTAATTAAAATTATTTTTTGCATTTTTTTTTTCCAAAAATAAAATTGATCCTATACTAAAGAGTCAGTATGATTTTATTTCTCATATCGAACTGCAACCAGCAGAAACTAAAGGAATTGTTTCTTCCAGGAGGCGCATAGTCACAAACATGTACACTGTAGCTGGCATTATGATAATATGTGTGAAGATATCCTGTCAATTCATAAACAATGCATATCGCAAACACCAAACTTCGGTCGCATAGTATAAAAAGAATTCCCAGAAACGTTTTTATTATGTATTTCCACAAAATTATTTTTATTCAGCTTTATTTTCCCTTTTTCAGGAAAGACTTTCCAATTTTCACTATTCATAAATGCTATTGCACTGGAAGAACTTGTTTTCAGCCAATCAGGTGTCCTGAGATGTGAAGAAATAACTATCTCGTGATAAAACGATCGCTTCCGTTGGTTGTTGACATTCTGCCCAGGCGAAGACTGAGGTAAGTGTTCGTTTTCTCCACTTCTTTCTGTTTGCTTTCATTGTCACTAGTACGTAAAATCCAAACAGCTGCAATCAAACGTAGAACGTTTATCGTTAACTGTGCCTGTTTCAAATTAGCTTATAAATTATCGGAAAGATATAACAGTAGTTTTTATTTTCGTTTGTTTTAATGTCATTTCAAATATTTATTATTCATTCTTCGGTTTAAACAATTTTTGAAGGAGCTTTAACATTCAGAGTGAAAATCTTTTGCAAAGCTGCCAAATAAATAGAAAGAGCAAAAACTTTTGTTCATCACGGTACAATGTCAAAAACGTGTTGAAAAAGAAAAATCCGCATTGTTCTTACGTTTCAACAGAATAAATCGAATTAAAAAGTCGTAATATATGAAACTCGATTTTGTCGTCAGCCCTGGAACTACCATATTTATTAATGATTTACATCCAAGTATATTTATAAACGAGGCTAACTAAGATGATACTGCTGCGTTGTAAATGCGTGAAATAATAAATTCTTTGATTGCTTATGCATCGAAATTAATGGTTAAACTGCGATTGAGTTCTGAGAAAACAAACAGAAAAAAGAAAGGTACATATTTGTCTAAGCAATAAATCAGTGAAACTTCATTTCTTGATTTGAAAATTGTGCTATCACAATTTTGTCCAAACGAGCGTGAAATACAGATGATTCAATTTCAGATGATTCAAATAATACTGTAATATTGTTACGAAGCTTCCCGTCCTCCCTTAGGTTTTAAAAAGTAAAATATGAATAAATTTAATATTAAAAAAAACTTGAATGTATTATTTAAAGAAATAAGGAGCTGGCCCGGTGAGCTGCACTTTAGTGAAAAAGAGGCCATTTTCGGGGGGGGGGGGGGGTTGATAGAAATGTTCTTTGATGTATTTTTTTTAAAAGAGTGTAGTTAATGAGTCTGTACAGCAATAATAATCATACAAACACTCAAAGTAATACACTTTTTTCAGATAGCCAGAATGGACATTCTGAAGGTATATTTTGTTCTATTGGTTGTTTCATCATCGTATGCCGATTCCGTAGTACAGGATTATTACACAGCTGCTGTTTACGAGCATGCCAGATTCTGGAATCTTTCCGCCAATTCACTCACGGAGATCATTCAGAAAAATTTAAATATGTACCAAATAGCAACTGAAGTTGCCGCATCAAAGGTGAGTTTAATATTTAAGTGTGTGTTTCTTTTCGTTTTGTTTTTGTTTTACTGGTTGATGTGTTCGATAGCCACACTTAGTTGATAAAAGCAAGATGGATTTGCTGTAAAAGTTCTTGTTTCAAAATTATTATTATTAGAGGACTATGATAACCCACTAACAACTGAGTGTTGAATTTATTAGTAGCTATGACGCTTACAGCAAAGAAGAATGAAATTTAAGAGCTGCTCATAAAATTTTAGGCGATGTCGCCCAATCTTACTTTGACCAACGAGACTTTCTTGTCTGAGTGCCTATCGCATTTATCATGCGACATGCAGAGACGGATTATTCAATAGACCGACTAGGCTCGGTTTTAGGGACGTCAAATTCTAGTGGTAGTTAAAATTAATAATTTGTCATTTTCTTGTAGGACTTCCGTCCACAGTGAGTAGAGTTTAGGTCCCAGCCACCTACAGCGAGATCGCCTTTTGGGCAAGACACAGAAACGGAAGGAATGAGAGCAAGTCTAGCTACTTTGACAGAACAGTTTGTAGTGACATTAGAGTACAGTAGATGGCGCCACCGTACAAGTACGATATTGCACATTGAGGGGTGAGAGAATTTCAGGGGTGACATAGGAAAGGATACCCATCTAACCAGTGGGTCCAGCCTGGGGTCCGTCACGAGCCGCGGATGGCTTAGTGGTTAGCAGTTCAGACTATCGATGCAAGGTCCTCAGGTTCGAACCTGGGCAGATCTTTCAGAGATGGTGTGATTTGCTAACAATCGCTGAATATCGGCCGTGCATCGGACGAGCACGTTAAGTGACGGCCCCCAGGCTGGACCCACTGGTTAAATGGGTATCCTTTCCTATATCCCCCTGAAATTCTCTCACCCTCTATGTGCAATATCGTACTTGTACGGTGGCGCCATCTGCTGAACTCTAATCTCACTACAAACTGTTCTGTCAAAGTCGCTAGACTTGCTCTCATTCCTTCCGTTTCTGTGTCCTGCCCAAAAGGCGATCTCGCTGTAGGTGGCTGGGACCTAAACTCTACTCACTGTGGACGGAAGTCCTACAAGAAAATGGCAAATACTGTAATTGGGGGCCGTCAGTTAACGTGTTCGTCCAATGCACGGCGGATATTCAGCGATTGTTAGCAAATCACACCATCTCCGAAAGATCAGCTCAGGCTTGAACCTGGGGACCTTGCATCGGTAGTCTGAATCACTAACCACTAAGCCATCCGCGGCTCTTAATGATTTGTTAAAGGCCCACAAAACATAAAAGGAAAATTTGAAATTAAAATAAAAGTGGAGACTAACGTTAAGTTAGTCTACTGCTATATACCCGATTTTGTTTACGAAATCTCGTAATCTCCTTCCTCTTTGACTTTGGAACTGAAATGAATACAAACGGGTGATTGCGAACGAGGAGATGTCAACGTTGCTGTTTGAAATATGATAAATGCTTCCTGGCTTAAAGAGAGGAAGAACATTTGAGCTTTAGAGAGGGGGGGGCATTTGCAGAAACTTCAACCAGAGATATCCCATCTCCTCTCGGAATCGATACAATAGCATGAGTGGGGAAAGCAGGGGCTCAATTTTTAGGCATTATCAGCTGGTTTGCTCCTTCCACACCGACCTCACTAAAGGTGAACCTTCGCGCTTTGGTGTCAAACTGTTTCATTATAGAAGTTGCAATCACGTCGTAAAATTTGGGTCACTCTTTCCAGCAAAGGGAGGTAACCAGTGCTGTAACATATAACTGCCCCATCCATGCTTCCCCCGAGAATCAAGTCCGAGACTAGTCGGACGAATGGTCAGAAGCCGGCGCTTAAACCACTGCGCCACTGTCTTCAATTCCTTCAGTGCATTGAAAGAAACACAACATAACGAATTGTATGTATTGAAATTGTAAATACAAAATATGTGTTTAAGAGATAAAGCGTCAATTAGTTTTCAGGCAACTGGTATCCATAGATGACGAGCGAAAAGCTGCGGCAAAGCATATGTCCCGCTGTTCTGCCTGATAAGCTGCTAATGTATCAAAACATTAAAAAGACGGTTTTGAAAGAAAACGAAAGGGGACACAGAAACTTCGACCAAATGCAGCTCACTAACTGCAATTGCTTACTCCATTTTGGAATTAATGATGGAAGTCGAAAATAAGAAATTAACTTTTGTCAACAATAGACGGAATTTTGTTTTTAATTTTTATACGAAATAGTCTTATTTATATCTTCACCATATTTAAGCTTAAAATTATTTTTATTTGAACTCGGCTTTAGATCGGGCTACATACCTCACCTCCTCCCTGTAATCTTTCGTTTTGCTCTTAGATCGGAACTGAATGAATTATTATATGAAAACACAAATCCGTCGGCGACGGAGTCAGTTGTTCTAATCGACTAAACTACACCGACAGTATGTATTGCTGCAGATTTGTCGTCTTGCCGCGTGCTTCAACTTTTCTAGTACGTCACAATTACAGTAAAACGCCGATTAATCGAAGCTCGATTATCCATGGGGTCGGATTAACCGGTTTTTGTTTTGTTTTGCTTGTTTGAGGTTTAACGATCTCCGTGAGCAACTGTATGTGATATAAGTGCTCGCTCGCTCGTCCCTAATTTAGGGCCACTGGTTCCAGGATAGCGAGAGAGTCAGGGCCGTAAGACAAACACAATATCCATGCCTCACCGGGATTCGAACCGGACCCATCTCGGACGAATGACCAGAAGCCATCGCTCAGACCACTGCGCCACCGGGGCGGCATTAACCGCTGTCTTCTGTAGTACATAAAACTTCATTTTTTAAACTCTATTTGCATGTGGATTCGTAAAATAGCAGAAGTTATTGTTCTGTATTTTAAATAACACTGCATCGTAATTAAACAATATTGCATCATCCGTCCAGTAGAACTTATGCGCCATCATTATTGCAGTTTCCAGTTCTGCAGCCAGAGTGCGCGGTCAAGTGCATTACGAATGAATTTGATCTGGTTTCTTTTGTCTTTTAAACTTTACGAGTGTTTCTCTCGCGAAGACGATGATGAGGAACTACAACCAGTTTAAAAAGTAAGTTGTAATGAAGCCCTAACAGCTGCAAAAACATTACTTAAATTTGTGGAAAGTCAAGATGACGTTTACTACACTGGAGTTTTAAAAATTTGTGGATGTATAAGAAAAATAAAACAAAAAATAATGCTGCAAAGAAAAACAAAAACCATTGATTTTCTAAGTAAGTTTTTTTTTAATGTTCAGTTTAGTATTTACGTACAACTAGAATGTTTATCGTATGTTTTATAAGGTTTTTTCATGTATTTCATCCAATAAAACGCAATTTATATTAACCGTATTTTTCAATTATCCGGGCTCTAGCATCCCCTAATTTCCACAGAAAATTAAAGTTTTACTCTACTTGCAAAAGTAGATATCAAATTCCTTATTTTTATATAGTAGCGGCGGCAAGTTTGTCTAAACCTAGAGGCTGCAAGTTGAGTTTGATTATGGTAGTATTCTCTAAACAAAAGTAACTAACTGCTTGCTTACTGTTACTCTACTGCAAGTTTAAGCTTCTGATTAAATTTGTATTTGTTTTTAAACTGCGTCGAGTTTGGTTATGGTAGTGCCTATTTATAGTACGTACACAGTGATTTCTTAAATCTGATTATTTAAAATATAAAGACTTCTGTTAAATCATGGTTTAAACTATCTAGAATAAGTTTTGTAGTAGCGTCTTCTGTTTATGAAGCCAGAGTAACACAGCACTGTTACATAATGTAAATTCATATTAAGTTATGTCACCTCTTACAGAGCCATCTTATTCAAGTTATTCGTTATTACATGAAAACTTAGAACACACTCAAAGACAAAACGCACATACATACACAAAAATGCGTAACTATTACTTACATATGATTGTGTAAGTAATTTACTAACACATACGTACATGCATGTCAACAAATGTAGTTATTACTCTACACATATGCACTATCCATACAAAAGTATTCGAACACCTCCATATGTGCAAATAAACACGCATTTTAAGAACGAGGTGAGAACGCATGGGGAGGGTAAGAGCGTTGACACACCTGCCAGGCCGCATTGGAAGAGAATACCGCGCAGAGCTGAACTGACAGACTCTGAAAGGGATACCACCTGAGTAAGCAATCAGTGCGTAGCAATAATGCTCTTTTCTAAGAATCCCAAAATCCCCTGTTGTCCAGGTGAAGCGTGAACAGTGCCACTACAGTGAAGCCGAACTGTGGGACGCTGCACAAACTGAGTCATAGTGCCAAACGAAGATTACTCTGGAATGGGAAGAAAGCACCCACGTCCTCCGCCACAGAACTAGACGAATATATGGCACAAGCCACTGGAATAGTATTTTGAACTAGAACAGTCCGTCGGTAACTTCATGCATACGGTTACCATGCTAGGTCAGCTACGCACAAGCACTACATCACTCCTGGAAATGCCAGACGACGATTGCACTGGTGTCCCACTCGCTGTTCGTGGGCAACAGAAGAGTGAGAGATGGTCGTGTAGAGTGACGAATGACGCTGCTCACTCTTCTTTCGTTCAGATGGACAGTACCTCTTGTCAGAAATTGGTAAACCTGTTTGTTTGTTGTTATGTTTAATTCCACTTAGAATATACGGGACAGTGGCAAGATGTGGTCGTGAGTGAAGCGAATAAATGCAATGCGTTGCACGTGCATAAAGAGAGAAAATAAGATTCAAACAAAGTCATTCCAGAGAAAACTCTCAAATCACTCGTTTTATTTCACACCCACAAAGATCTTAGCATGCGAAAGATACACAGCATGAATTATCTACAAAGAGTACCAGGGCACTCTCTCGATTTTTTCTCCACATGTTGGATATCACGCTATGATGCTACATCATAAGAAGCATTCATTGAACCGCGCTCATCCATGTAGATGCCTTTTCATCGGCTGGCCTCATGCTTAAAAAAGGCAAGTGATTAACGAGAGAACAAGCTGGATTCAGGAGTGGCTACAGCAGAATAGATCATATCCACGTACTGAGAGAACTAATTGAAAGAGCGAGGGAATATGAGCTTTCATTGTGCATGGCTTTTATCGATTATGAAAAAGCCTTTGATTCGGTGAAACCATCAGCAGTTGCAATGGCTCTGAAATCCTGCGGTATTGAAGATGCATACATTAATATTATTAATAACATCTATGAAAATGCAAGTGCAAAGATTCGGCTGTTTGAAAATACAACACACATAAAAATTGGAAAAGTAGTGAGACAAGGTGACACCATATCTCCGAAGCTCTTTAATGCCACATTGGAAAATGTCTTTCAATCACTGAACTGGGAAAACAAAGGGATAAAGATTAATGGAGATTATCTAACCCACCTTCGTTTTGCTGATGACATAGTCATTTTTGCAACTACCCCATCAGAGCTACAGAGTATGATCCAGGAACTTGCTGACAAGAGTAAAGAACTGGGATTAAAAATGAACTTTCAGAAGACAAAAGTGATGTACAATGCTTTTACAAGAAATGAAGATTTATCGATTGATGGAGAAAAGCTGGAGATAACAGACACGTACGTTTATCTTGGATAGCAGATATCAAGTGAGGGTCACATTGGTGAAGAAATTAATCGGCGTACAAAACTTGCCTGGAGAGCTTTTGGAAGAAACAGCATAATTTTCAAGAGCAATATGCCATTATGTCTTAAAAGAAAAGTGTTTGATCAATGCATCCTTCCAGTGCTTACGTATGGTGCAGAGACGTGGACCTTAGCTAAAAGAGACATACAAAGGCTGCAGACAACTCAAAGCAGCATGGAGAGGTGCATGCTTGGTGTAACCAGGAGAGATAAAAAGAGGAACACGTGGATCCGAAAAATAACAAGAGTGGAAGACATCATGATCAGAGTTAAATCCCTGAAATGGCAATGGGCTGGACATACTGCCAGAAGAACAGACCATCGATGGACAGCCGAAATTTTAGATTGGATTCCAAGGGACAGGAAATGACCCAGAAGAAGACCACATGGAAGATGGGTGGATGAAATTCGAAAGTATGCGGGAGTGACATGGAGGAGACTGGCACAAGACAGACCGTTGTGGAGGAAACTTGGGGAGACCTTCGTCCAGCAGTGGATTGATAATGGTTGACAATGATGGTGATGATGATATTTGTATTACCAGATTGTTTGCCAAAGAAACATCCACGCCGCGATATCCTAAAACAGGCCAAATCCATAATTAGCAATAGCATTTTTCCCAATTATCTTTGAAATTGTTTTGTAAAGAGATATACACTGAGGTTTCTAAAGAGAGATCCACCACCAGGTTAGTATGCTGTCGGGCCACCCTTTGCCCTTAATACTGCTTGAATTCGTCTTGATATAGACTCTATTAAATGTCGGTAAGTATCTTGAAGTTTATTAGCCCAAATGCGATGAATTGCACCCTCCAGCTCTTGAAAAGTTGATGGTAGCGGATCCAGCTGTCTGAAGGGCCTTTTGATGTCTTCCTTCAAATTCTCCATTGATTTGAGATCCGGTGATTGAGATGTGTAAAGTATCAGGTAAAAGTCTCCGCGTGATGCTCTTCAAACCATTCGCCTTCAATGTGAGCGCTAGGACATGGAGCATTGTCTTGCTGAAAGTATTCATCTCCATCGGTATAAACTATCAATATAACTGGGTAGACTTTGTCGGCAACGATGTGCAAATACATTTGGGCGGTTAGACGTTTCTTCACACAAAAGAACGGGACCAAACACTCTCAAGAAAATATGACCCAGACCATAACGTTGCCTCCACCAGCTTGAAGAGTAGTGACGATGCAAGATGGGTCCATTCTTTCGTGCTGCTGTCTCTGTATCTTCACCCTTCTATCTGCATGGTGTAGTTGAAAACATGATTCGTAGGACCGCATTACCTTTTCCCACCCATTTGCTGTCCAGTTCTTGTGTTCTAAGAGACGTGGAGGCGTTTCTTCTTGTTCGCAGCAGATAGCAATGGCTTACGAACACGCCGTCTGCTTCTATAGCCCATGCAATGTAAAGTGCGGCGGACTGTACGTTGAGAAGCCTTTGGATTTGGTTTTCACGTTCAAAGTCTGGCAGAGCTGATGAAGTGTCGCCTGTCTGTTGGACTGAACAAGTCTGCCTACTCTCCACTTTGCTCGAGCATTTAGTAGCCATTTACGATCGCCCGCCTTGCGCTCAGACCCGGTTTTTTGACTGGTGGTCCACTCTCTGTAAACTTTAATAACTGCTGCCCTGGAATATTTCACAAGTCAGTCATCTTGCCAATGCTCGCACCAATGCTTTAGCACCCACGATTATTCCACTTTCAAAGTCCGTTAAATCGCTTCTTGTGTCCGTAATTACTTGTGCAATGCACTTCATTAGTTTCTGCATGCTTTCAGCGTTCCCTTTTTATACCGATTCAGCCATCTTGTGACAGCAACATCTGCGGGATAGTTACTTTGTATAAAGTGGTCTGGTGGCCATAATAATTTGGTCAGTCAGTGTGTGAACATCATGAAACCGTAGTTATAGACTGTAGTCCTAGATGGTAACATGCACTCGCTCATTGAATTACGATCACCTCTTCAATACTCCATAGGCTCTCCTTTAATCCCGAGAGCGACCGCTACCATGCGTCGCATTTACTCTACAAGGAGTCTCTATAGTTATGTGGGGATCTGCTTCCAAGCTGTTTGCCTTTCTGTCCACAGTTCCGGTATGGAACGGGGTGGTGTGTGTTACTACCTCACCTAATAATTTACAACATTCCAGAAATGTTCATTTGGGTTGAGATCAGGTGATTTTGGAGGCCATTCGAGATGTGTTATATGAGCCCTGTGTTCGTGGAACCAATCATGCACCAGGTGGGCCCGATGAAGGGGGAATTATCGTTTTGATGAACCAGTAATTACAACATTGTGGAGCGTATATATTTTACAAGCAGTCTCTGGTAGCAGTGTGCGCTCATACGTTCGTCCACACACACACACCAGGGGTCCTAGTTCATGCAGGCTAAATGTGCTCCATATAATACTACTGCTGAAATCGGCCTGGATAACCGACTCATACACAAGGGATCTCTCATATAGCTTACGCTAAATACGGATTCGACCTCAGTCAGAATGGAGTACATATCGTGATTCATTGGACCAGCACAATTGCTTCCAATCTTCTATCGCCGAAAGTAAATGTTGTTGGCATCAATGGAGTCGTTTACGTTGATGAATTGTTGTGAGGAGAGGATGACTTATAAGTTTTCGGTATTTGATTTCTCTTCGTTCCGCTTGCTCTGTGTTGTTCATTAGTAAGCATGTAAGTGTACAGATATGGATAACGAACACTGGTGCTCAAATTAAAGCAACTACTATGACGTACTACCGAGGTGAAGCACATGTCAAGACGACAAAGTTGCAGCGATAATTTCTGTCTGTGTAGCTTAATGGTAGAGCATTCGGCTACGGAGCAGAAAGATGGTGGTTCGATCCCCGACCCTGACAAATTTGCATTTTCACATTGGCGCTCGATTGTAGAAATGGATCTACTGGCCGTTGAGTTCTTCGAAAAATGTGAGATGTTTATTTCACACATCGTCTGGAAATAATGAGAGTTTCTTCCTTGCTTTGAAGAAAACAATTACGAGGGAAATGATATGATGTTCTACATAGGTGAAGCACATGTGAAGACGACATATTTGCTGCAATAAACTCCGTCGGTGTAGCTTAATTGGTAGAGCATTCGGCTCCGGAACAGAAAAGTGCAGTTTCCATCCCCGTCACCGGCAAATTTTATTTTCACCCTACAAACACCTAGCTAACACAGGATCCCTTCGTTGAAATCAGACGTATATGGTACACAAGAAGCCGGTAGTGTAAAGCAACAAATACTGTGGATAATAAACGAACCACTGTACTATTGAAATCCAGTTGACAACAAAATTTGCAAATATCTTACACCAGTGGATTCTGTACATAAGCGACTGGAGTCGAATACATGGGAATCTTGGGGTTTGCACTATTAAGTGCAGTGATAAAACGCCATTATATGTATCTTAGAGTTGGTGTCGATGATTCATTGCGGTGGATAGCTGCAGGGAAATTAGGAGTAGGACAGTCTCAAGCTGAAATGGCCATATGGTCAAAACTGGATCGAAGCTTCCGCTTCTGTAGACAGTTTCAGGGCACTGAAAACATCTCGAGAAGACCAGGGCAAGGACGTCTGAGGGTCACTACTGCTCGACAAGACCGCTTACTGGTGTTAACCTCTAGGCACAATCTAAGCAACACGTCACGTCAATTGCCCCAGACGTTTACTTTGGAAACAGACAGGTCTGTTTACCACACACGGTATATTGAAATTGCATAACAGTGGTCTTTATGCAAGAGGGCCAGTTGTGTGTGTTCCCTTGATCGTGTCCCACTGAACAGTTAGTTTGGAATAGTGTCGTCAACATATTCATTGCACTCACCAAGACTGGATACACATTCTCTTTACCGATGAGAGCAGATTGTGTATGTGACCAGATTCTCAGAAGATATTCATATGGCCAGAACGTGGACCACGACATCAACCGATGAACGCTCGGGAACGGGACCATTTCGGTGGCGGCGAAATAATGGTTTGGACTGGAATCGTTATCAATAGTCATTCACCATTTCACGTAATAACCAGAGAAAGCCGTCGAAGCCTGACGGCTGTCCGTACCACGACGAGGTCCTTATGTTCGTCTTTTTAGAGGTGCAGTGAGTTCGGATTACCTGTTAATGGACGACAGCGCCAGGCCTCATACGGTTTTTCTGGTCAATAAATATCCTGGAAGCGAAGATATTGCACTATGGATCTGGCCGGTATGGTCACCCGATCTTAAGATGACTGAACATCTTTGGAACACTTTAGGTCTACTAATTGCTACTCGCTCACTTCCTCCTACAGCTGTGCAGGACATACAGTGTGCTCTTCTGGAAGAATGAGATTAAATTCCAGTCTCTTGATTATACTCTCATCCAAAGCATGGTACCGCGCGGTGAAACTTGCGTGATCACATTCCATGTAAAGGACTGGTACATTTTTTTTCTGATTTATGTGATATCATTTCAAAATCTTTCTTACTGATGTTTTTACGAGCCCATAAACAACTGTGCGCATTTGCATACATTGTAGTTCTTTTGTGTTCTCAAGGGTGAAGATCCGGCAACATGGCATACATAAAGTTTCTTTCCTTATGTTCCTTACTTTGCCAGTTATTATCCATTAACTAGGTTTTATGGTTGTTTGATTGTCTCTTCACACACACACACACACACACACACACACACACACACACACACACACACACACACACACACACACACACACACACACACACTTTGCCAAAAACAAAAACAAAAAAACGAAGCACAACCAGAAAGTAGTCCAATCCCAATGAAATGTTTGCATAGGGTCGAATATGCAAATGATTAAAAAATAACGACGAATGACTAAATAGTGGCCCCGCTACAGCGCATCTAGAAGGGTATACCAAGAGTAAAGATGGCACGCAGGGACAATTGTAACAGTGGATTGGGGTTGTATTAACCTCCACGGAGTGTGAGGTTGCCTCGACGTCGGATCCATGCTCAATACGAAAAAGGACGTATAAATAGGAAGAGAGAAGCCGGTTGATCAAGTTGCTGTGTTGCCAGGCATTTGTGTCGGAGCAACGAGGCAGTCGGTCGTCTGACTACCTCGTTGCTCCTCGTAGATGTTGGCCGCAATAGGTCGAGGAGGGACAACCCAGCGCCACGCGGGCAGTGGACGGCTGAGTTCAATGGCAGAACGCGAGGATGGCGCGATTGTGGAAGACGCATGAACAGAACAGAATCCGTCACTCTCAACCATCCGTAGCCATACTGCGTTGCATACAGGTGCGGAAGTGGTCGTTCGGACCATTGCCAGACGACTTGCGGCACGGCGACTACATTCGAGGAGGCTACTTCTCAGCCTACTACTGACTAGTGAGCATCGCCGGCACCGCTTGCTGCAATGTTGGGTCCGATCAACGTGGGAGAGTGTCCAGTGGCGTGATGTTGTTTTCAGTCGTGGCTCTAGGTTTGCACTCTGCGCCGATAGCCAGCGCACATGTATCTGGAGACGAGCCGGCAATCGCACGGATCCTGTCCCTTTCCGTGGAACGGCACACGACTCTCTCACCTGGTGTGACTGTGTGGGAAACCATTTCCTACGACAGCCGGATACCTATGGTAGTTCTCAGTACCACCCTCACGGCTCAACGGCACGCCGGCGACATTCTACGACCTGATGCTTTGTCATTCCTGTCTCAGCATCGCAGAACAATTTTTCAACAGGATAATGACCGGTCATCCATGGTACGGCTCTCTATGGCCTGCCTCCGTAATGTCGATACACTTCCATGGCCAGCCCGATCGCCCGATCTCTCACCGATCGAACATGTTTGGCACATGATTGGATGCCACCTACGCCCATCCAAGAATGTCGGAAAATCGGCCAGCAATTTGGACACAATCAGGCATGCTGTATCTCCAGCCAATGTCTGTGAACTGTATGCGTTCATACCACGCCGGGTAATAGCTTGTATCTGAACCAGAGGGAGCGCTACAATGTACTGACTTGTTCTACTCGTGTAGCTGTTTTATCCAAATAAACGGTCCAACTGCTCTGGAATTGAAGTTATTTCTTTTTCTATACATGTACATTGTCAGTACCAATTTTCACCTTCATTGGATAAATCCCAAAAATCGGGGAGAAGTTAATGTTTTCCTCTAAATTTAATCAACTGACTGTTGTGCGTGTCAAAACACTCAGTCTAGCTTCGCCAAGTGTTCTGATTTCGTCATCGCAACGCAGGGCAGACGAATAGTCGTACGACCTTGGGAGATGGGGCCAGCCAGAGCCAGCGAGCAAGGAGCTAATTGGCTATTATCGAGAAAAAATCGACTCCACGTGCTTTCACTGCTATTCAACTGTGAACTGTGTTACAGTGAGGACGGAAACAGGTTTCTGTTATGACTAGTGTTCAAGGAACACCACCCAAACGAGGGCGTGTTTTTCGTAATGTACGTGAGCGAAAGAATCTTGAAAGCACACGTAATGATCGCAGTAATACACGCAGGATCCTATCTTTCCGAAAACATTTTTTGAACGAAATTGCCATATATGAGGGCAGCTTGGGTACGATGAATATTAAGTGTGCGCACTGCCACGCTTTACATTTCGCTAATGAGGAAACGAATGGTCATTTTAATTTCTGTTGTCATAACGGCCTTGTTTCCATTCCAGAACTACAGATAAATACAAGGCTGAAGAACTTACTTCTGAACCGTCCTAATTTTGTCCAACACATCCGGAAATATTTACAATAGGGCAATGTCACTCGCTTCCCTCTCGGCCACAAAAAAAGTAGATTCCAGGCAATGGTCCGTACTGCTTTAAAATTCAGGGAGAGATTCATGGGTACATCTCGGATTTGTTACCACCTACTGGTGAAAATTGTACTTTATAGATTCCTCGGCAGTTACTATATACGCATTTGGCGTAATGAAAATAAAGAATTAAAGCGATCGGTATTGACATCCCTGTCAACTATTCTGGCTAACAATTACGCCCAAGCATACAAGACTGCAGCTGAGGCAACTGAACATCAAGTAGCAGGACATAACCTGGACCTGCGTTTTGTTGATAATATATTTCTACATTCTCTATATTCTGTCAACAGAATACATAAAGCATGAAAATTGGCGCAATTTTATTACTACTTTCTTGAAAACTATGAGAAATACTTCTTACTAGATAGGGGCTTTTGCCACAGCAAGCCACTAGTACAGAATTTATACAGTGTATTATAAGTGCTATAACCCATCGCTGGCAGACAAATTTATTGGAAAGACTGTAGCTTGGGCTAAAGTAGTTCGTTATTTGCGACCCTAAATGGAAGCAAAAAGTATCTGAAGTATTTCGTGCGGGCTGGAGTCGGCAAAGAATCAGTTGCTTCCCGAGAAAAACCATGAGAGGGATTGTCTTCTGTTTTTGCATCCTTAGACCGGCAGAAAGAACGGAGACATAGAAGAATTCTGTGGGATTCAATGACGAAGGAAAAATTGCAGATAAGTTTAATCTTCTATCGCAAGAAGTTCCGATGTCCCAATGACATAGCCATCAGCGAAGAGCGTCTGCCAACTGAAGTCGTGTTCCCTTTATATACGCGTACATGTGTATATATAAAGACTGATAATATATACAAACTGAAACGCCAGACCCTTAGTATTTCGTAAGAGAGGAAGGCACATGTGGCTTTTTTCCAGTTTTATAATGAGAGTGAGCATGCTCTCTAACTTCACCACAATAACTGCGCATCTTCCGTTGGCATAAGAATAACACTTTGCTCCCTTTCGCTGGCAGAAACGAACCTCCCCGGGTGGAGTTGCTTGGGTATATGAACTACAGAGGGTCAACAAAGACATCCCAGAAATTGAAAGTGTGAGGTGACAAAAGGCAATCATGCCGTATTTCTTTTCTACTTTGAAAACCTGGTTCTTATCACTGCATTCTGTCCATAGTACAGATGTCTGATTGGTTCCTTTATAGGCATGATACTAACGCATATCTAGGCTTCTCTAATATGGACCACTAAGCATTTTAGTGGGATATTTTATTTCATCCAGGTATTATTCCTCTTAGATATTGACATAAAAGTGGCGATTTAGTATCTAATATTTTGGTGTTTAACACTATGTTTTTGTAGTTTTTCCCAAAATTTTAATATTTATGAATAATATTTAAGGGAATCAGTCAACACCTATAACACAAGTACCTCGAATTTGTTCATACCACTCGAATGTATTTTGCTCATTAACTTCGGTAAAACAACTGAAGCATTGCTTCTTTTTCAGGATGTTTTTTTAATATTTTGGGGGAAAATTATTTATATGCATTTTTTCTATATTTTAGGGAGCAGATATAATAGTATTTCCGGAGTATGGAATACTGCCACCAGCCACTAGAGAGCAGCTGAGGGACTCCTTGGAACAGACACCAGATCCCCGTTTAGTGACATCAAACCCTTGCGAACAGAAGGAAGAGTTTTCCACTCGTCCGATTTTGTATGCACTCAGCTGCATGGCCAAGAAACACAACATTTTCGTCGTTGCCAATACTGTGGATATTCAACCTTGTGTTGCTGAGAACAACAGAAGTTGTCGTAACGATGGCGTATATTACTTCAACGCCTTGGTGGCATTCAACAGAAATGGTTTGCTCATTTCTCGTCACTACAAGACACGTCTGTTCTTCGAATTTACCATGGATTTACCCTATGAACCCCAAATTAATACTTTCGAAACGGACTTCGGCACGTTCGCCATGTTTATATGTTTTGATGTTGTTTTCGAAAACATCACAAAAGCAGCCAAGGAAGTGGACAACATCATACTTTCAGCCAATTGGCTTGACAACTTGCCCATTATGTACGATCTTCAGTATTGGCAAGCGTGGGCCCTGGGAAACAATGTCACATTCTTAACTTCAAATATACAACTTCCAGGTTATCTGGCTGTAGGAAGCGGCATATTTTCGGGGCAATCCGGAGCAATCAAGTACACATTCAATCCTGACGGACTTTCTAAACTTGTGGTGTCCAGGGTTCCCAAGTCTAAGGGGGAAAGAGGTCCTTTCCCTAATCCTGACTCAAGCATAACCGTTATAACTGAAAATGGCACGGAAGAATATAATGAAGAAGAAGACGGCAAAGATGTACCGAAGGAATGCTCTTTGAAGATTCTGGGTGATGCGGTAAACATCCAGAAAGATTATCGGTGTTTTGATCAAAGCCTTGTCAACTTCACTCTGGTTAAGTTGACGGAACTTTCGGATGATCTGGAGGCATGCAGCAAAGGAATGTGTTGCTCGCTCAGCTATTCTGCTTCTTCGTTAAACGAAAGTTACTTTTTAGGCGTTTACAACGGGACCTTCACTGTATTCAACCGCTACTCTTGGTGCGAAGAGAACTGCATCATTGTTCGTTGCGATGCTTTTGCTGGAGATGAGTGCGTCACTTTTCCTATGAGATCTAACACTGTTTTTGACAGAGTTGAAATCAAGGCAAACTTCACTACGCAGTTTGTATACCCATCTGTTACGAAGAGCGGAATGAGGTTAGCTCCAATGAATGAATGGAGTCACGATTTAAAAACTGAAGGGGACTCCATGAATGGATATTTGAAGTTTAAAAGCGCTTCAGAAGAACCCTTGTTGTTCGCTGGTCTGAATGGCAGGTGTTATGAACGTGATCCTCCATACATTCGGTAGTATCAAACAACTCATCGGCTTCCCTGGCCTGGACTCACTGAAAGTAAAATGCTATATATAATCTTAGATATGGTTTTGACCTTGATTTCAATGTAGTACTAACTTCGCTGTTCATAAATAGACGAATCCATTGTGAAATAAAAAATAAAAAGAAAGTAAAGTAGCTCTTAATTTTTCATTGAAACAGATGTTTGAACCATTATTACTTTTGTACGATGATTAACGAAATAATAAATAAAACTCATGGATTTGTTTTGTTCTGTTTTTGCTAGCTATTAGATTTTTGCGGACAGATGAAATACCGGATATTTCCGACTCGTACATTTAGCAAAAAATTTAGGAATTAATACATCGCACGATGTGCACTGCGGATTTACAGGAAAGCTAATGAAGCCCACGAGCGGGGCCCTGCGACGTTGGAGGATCTCAAAACTATCAATTTATTTTTTATTTTCCTTCTAAAAAAAGTGTCATTGAGCCAAGGATAAATTTGTTACTCTGGATTTTGGGAGCATGATTCCATCTCCATTCGATGTAGGCCTACATCATCTACAAGTGGGATTTTACTAGTTTAAATTCTAGCTTATTAAAAATTGTTTGGAGGGTAATGTTTCTTAATACTACACTAAGAGTTTGCGAGATATCAGGATCCATGTTCGGAATCCCTTTAAGGAAACTGTCAGTGAGGTAGTATGTGATGATATGCGACAGCGGATTTCACTCCGCATGCAGCAAATAAAAGGAGTGCCATAAACTAACATTATATACCATGTAAGAATATTGTGATTCAGTGTGACCAAACTTATAAAAGGTTCGTCTTTAATTCCTTAACAAAGGCGTTCTACATTTAACATCAGCCATTTTCTCCCAAAACCTCGCAGTACTAAATTTCGTATTGATAGCTGTAGAAGTCCTTCCCCATACACACAGTTACAGCCTTGGAAAATCAAATCATGTTTGGGGGAGCACAAAATGCCCACTTCAGTTGAAATCTGGCAGTCAATATTGTTGCGATTACAATATACTTTCTCCTTCATTAGAGGGAGGGAGTAAAATTACGCACAGGAGGAGGAGGAAGTATGCGACAACAGAAAACGATATGTTTAAGGATGCCAGGTAACGTGAGGGCGGGCCTTGAAACCGATTTTATTCACTAGGCCCCGGTAACTGTAAATCCGTCATTGCTGATGTGACTTGTGACATACAGGATGTTACGTAAATAGTGCACAATAATTCCGGGAGGGGGAGGGTTCCTTGGGGAAATATAAGCATAAAGTGTGCAGGGGCATTTTGTCATTTAGGGCTTATTTACTGAGTTTACTGAGTTTACTGAGATATGAGCCCCTAATGTTTGGTGACGTCATGTCTGTCCGCAACTACAACAAAGCGCGTTTCCCAACAAGACAGACAAACACAAATGAAGCCACAAATACCTCGCAGACGTAGGCAAATGAAACTTACTCGACGTAACTACCTCCGTAACAAAAGACACAGACACAGAGGTCCAATTCTCGTGTTTAAGACAGCGCCCCAGTGTTCGAACATGAAACTACGACAGCGTATGTCACGTGATACGGTATCAGTGGCTATATAAATAGCATCGCGGAGGAAGTTGTAAACTCGGGCAGCAGGTGGCCTAGTGGACAACGTTCGTGACTGCTGCGGAAAGGACCTCAGATTCGATCCCAGGCAAGTACGAACGCTCGATCCACTAAAATACCCGCCGTGCGTCAGATGGGCACGTTAAGCCATCGGACCCCGGGTACTGGCCCCCGGTAATAAATAAGGGCGTCTTCCTCCCCCTTCTACTTGGCTTCCGCTTTACTTTCCTATCGGGCACTCTAGCCCAAATCTCCTAGCTTCCTATTTCTAAGGGTTGTTTAAGACCTGGGACAAGACACTCCCTTCCTAAAATCCTTTGCATATGATCATGATCAAGTTGTAAGCACTACCGGGTACTGGCCCCCGGTAATTAATAAGGGCGTCTTCCTCACCCTTTCTACCTCGTTTCCTTGTCACTTTCCTATTAGACACTCTAGCTCAAATCTCCTAGCTTCCTATTTCTAAGGGATGTTTAAGACCTGGGGTCGGACACTCCCTTCCTATAATCCTCTACATTGTTCAGACAACCATACGAGCAGAATGAAATAGGCGTAAGAGTTGCTGTCAGAACAGTGGTCCAGGAACTAGAGGAAACTTATTAACTGTCTGTATAATCTCATAATCTGAGAGACGATTGGCAGGACCAGAACGCAGATGCATACGGTTCGAAGAATCAGCAGGCGGAGAAACTTATAAACAGAAAACATCGGGGAACACTAGATGAAGCCACAGAAGGAGTAACAGAAAGATGTTTTACCTTTTTCGGTTTCACAGAGCCTTTGGATGGTTCAGTTCGTTTCGAAGACGAAGTTGAGGCGGATGATTCCTTTGGCGCATCCAGAAGATCACCCGAAACGGGAGACGAGAACACATGTTGCGCCGAGGCATCAGTATGTACCCGATCAGCATCGGTGGACACTGGAACATCAGCCGAGGCAGCAGGAAGGTTCGGCAATAGCGTAACAGGAGACAGGGTCGTAGTTGGAGAGCCGATATGCGAGAGATACGGAGCAGAGTCAGTCGGCCGGAGTGCCGAAGTACCACGCGACACATCCGCGTCTGAACACTCCGCCGGAGATAAATCAGCAGTGGAAGACATCTGTGCTAACCCAGAAGGAGGCTGCACTACAGTACGGCGCGAAAGATGAGTTAAGGGTTCATTGTCCTTGACCGGAAGTGCGGCTGACTGAGAGAAGGAGAGTTCGTGCCAGGCAAAGCACTGGTAGAGGGAATGGTAGTAGGACCAATGTGATCGGCGTTGGGGTGCGAGCTGGAAGAAAGACCACGGCGTATGCGCACACAGGAGGCAGTGGTGTGATCCTGTGTAAGACAGTGAGTACAATATTGAGTGGTGAAAACCTTGAAACTGTACGTGTGAGAGCCAATTTCAACTGTAGCCTCTGTTGGGCAATCCTCCAAAGCTTTCTTCGTGGGAAAGACAACTAATAACTGACGACGAGGTCCTGTAGCATGTGCACGTCAAGTTCCGCGTAGAGCGTCAGAGAGGCGACGGACCGTGCCAACACTTTTACAAATATGATTGGCAAGGAGAGGAAGAGCATGTCATGCAATTCGTGTGGAACAGGATAGAACGTGATGTTCACGGGACGCTTGGAAAGAGGCGAAGGGATGAGATAATTTTTTCCAATCAAAAGTCCGTGTGCAAGAAAAAAGTCAGCATACTCTTTGCGCTGGAACTGCACCGAGATACCCCGATGGGTACCAGATATTTCGGCAATAGACACGGACGACACATCACCTGAGAGGGCCTCCATGTAGCGTGAAAAAGGAGTATTTGTTAAGACACGAAAGAACACATTTCTATCCAGGAGATTATGAAACTCACGGCCAATCTGCGAATTTTCATCAATCGTGACCTTCACATCGTGATTCGATACCTGAATAATCGGTATCGATTGCAAGAGACCATCAAGTTGAGAAGAAGCTGACGTATAAGCAGCGCCTCGCTGCACTGTAGAGGCAAATAACATCCTCGGAAGAAAAGTCTGTGAGGAATCGGCTGTCACAGAAGGCAGTGAGGGAAGATGAGAAGATGCACAAGGCAAAGCAGTATCTCAGAAGTACCCAGGAAGGGCACCGAGACAAAGACACACGGCAAGGCAGTAGTCGCAGCAGCACCCCGGGAGTGCACCGAGGCAGAGGCAGAAGAAGCAGAAGGCGCATCCAAGTACAGGGAAGGCGCCATAGTGGGAGTACCAGGAACTGGCAAGGCACCTGAGCAGACACATCTGAGGACGAAAGTACGTCAACTTCCATGGACGTGGAAAGTGTGGCGTGACGTACATCCGCTACTAACAGAGATGAAAAGGAGAGAACGGGAGCCGCCATGTTGGCAGTTTCCAAACGTAAACAAACGAGCTTACGATATGAAAACGCAGGAATATGAACAAGTACAAGGACAATGTCACCCGAAAAGTAGCTTAAAACGTACACAGTACGCTTAAACAGGCGGTACCCGCAATAGGTATGTGCGGGACGAGGTATATCACACTGGAATGCATAAAATGTAGGAGCCACCAACATAACGTCTGTCAAGAACGAGCAATGGACTGGACATACTGCCAGAAGAACGACCGATTGATAGTTGAAATATTAGACTGGATACCAAGGGACACAAAAATACTCACAGGAAGACAATGTGGGAGATGAGTGTTTTGAGATTCGAAAGCATGCCGGTGTGACATGGAAGTGACTGACTCGAGACAGACTGTTCTAGAAGAAACTTGGGGACACCTTTATCCAGCAGTGATGATAATGGTTTACAATTATGATATAAGATAAAAAGATAGATATGGGCGCAATATTTTTCGATTTGTTCCGGGTGCAGAAATGCCTAGTTTCGCCTCTGTTGGACACTGCGCTTCTGAGGCACCTTTGCAATATCAATACAGAATTCGAAGAAAACGGTGTTAGTGAACGCGTTTGTTAGCTGAATTCCTGTCCAAATATAAGAACAACGAGAGTGAACCACGCGGTAGACCAGAAGAAGATATCGATGATGCTGAGTTAAGCATCATCGATAGAATTCCTAATTGAATATGATCCACGTCAAACTATACGAGAGCTTTTCGAGAAACTCCAGGTATACTATGCAATCATTTCCTGACATTTAGCGGCCCTAGGCAAATTAAAGAAGATGGATATAATTGGCTCCAATGTGAATTGACGAAAAAGCACAAAGCACGACGATTTGATGTATGCTCTTCTCCACTTATCGGCAATCAAACGAACTACGTTTTGGGGGCTTCGTCACGTGCGATGGAAAATGAGTGCCGTGTAAGGATCGCCGACGTTTGACGCAATGGTTCAACCGTGGTGAAGGGCCGAAACACACCCATAAGCCAATCAAAGGAAGACGATGGTCATTGTTTGGCGGTCCGCAGCTGGTGTGATGCACTCCTCCTTCTTACAACAGGGTCAAAGCACCACGGTGGAAAGGTATGTTCAAGAACTTGACATTACACATGAAAAACTGTCCACCACACAACCGGCATTAATCAACTGCAATGGGTCCATACTTCTCAATGATGACACCAAACCCTAAATTGCACACCAGATGATCTAGAAGCTACACCAGTTGAGGCACGAATCCTTGCCTCCAGAGGAGTAACTAGTCATTCCTGACCACAAAATATTGCGCCCTTATCTGTCTTTTTCTTTACCTTGTATGTATACATATACATGTACACATGTAAATATACACTGCTCGATAAAGCAAAATTAATGTCACACCTCTATGTTATATGTTGTCTCTATGTGGGAGGTACAATCAAACTGTGACAATGGGACTATGCGTACAGCTTTTTCCAACTGTTCAGATTCTACCGGCACTACATCAAACAGATTGAATCCCGCAGAGTGAACGATATTACTTTTTTTTTTTTTTTTTTTTTTTTTTTTGGTTGGAGGTTTAACGACCACCGTGAGCAACTCAATGGGCTATAAGCAGTCGCCCGTCCCTAATTTAGGGTCACTGGTTCCAGGGAAGGGAGAGAGCCAGTGCCGTAAGACAAACACAACATCCATGCCTGACCGGGATTCGAACCCGGACCCCTTACGGACGAATGATCAGAGGCCAGGGCCTTAGACCACTGCGCCACCGGGGCGGCAACGATATTATTACCTTGCAACGTACGTATAATCCGCCTACAGTAACTAAATATAAATTGCAGACCCTAATGTTCTCTACGAAGGCGGTGGTTCTTCTTTAGCTGGAAGGAAAACAGCGTTTTCATTTCTGAGTGAGAGCAACTAACGTCTCCTGAGCATTTTAAAGAAGAAATTTTAGTTTCTTTCTTTCTTTCTTTTTTTGAAGGTTTAACGACCACCGTGAGCAACTCAATGGGCTATAAGCAGTCGCCCGTCCCTAATTTAGGGTCACTGGTTCCAGGGAAGGGAAAGAGCCAGTGCCGTAAGACAAACACGACATCCATGCCTCACCGGGATTCGAACCCAGACCCCTTTCGGACGAATGATCAAACGCCATCGCTTAGACCACTGCGCCACCGGGGCGGCGAAATTTTAGTTTGCCAAGGGCACTAAAACTGGCGAAATAAATTATAAGAAAATTCTGTAAATGGAAAATGGCGTGAAAAATCTGTACCAGAAACTGGTGCAAAAGTTTCAATTTTCAATCAGATTGCAAGCAGTATTTTTGGCCCCCTTTTGAGTTGCGCCCGGGGAAGACGACCCACCTGTCCCGCACTAGTTACGCTTCTGCTTTCCTTATCCGTGTTATTCGTCTGATCTGTTCCCCACGGACTATAACTTCTTCACCGGACCTTTCAACAAGGTAAATCGTTTCCCAATCAAACTTCATTTGAAGCTCCACTTCATGAGTTTCTTGGATCGTGAATCTCGACATTTTTGTTTAAAAGTTGCGTACAGAAGCTTGCACTTCGTTGGAAAAAGTACGTTGCTGATGGCAGTGATTATTTTGATTAACAAAGTTCAATTTGTACAATGTTTTTGGTATTTGAAGTTCCCATTAATATTCAGGCATTTCATATGCAACAACCAAATGGCAAATAATTTTAGTCCTGGGTGAGCCATGGGTGGTGTGCTTGTATTACGGAACTAGATCTACCACTTCCCTGGAAATAGTGGCCCTTATTAAGGGACAGGCGACTGCTGGTAGCTCTACTGCAATGGTCACAAAAAGTTAGACTGCTCGATATAGAAAATGTCACGGAAGGAAGTATTTGTCCGTGCGTCATGCAAATTGATGGATATGAGTCAGCAGTTTGGTATGATTGTAGTTGCAAACTAATCACGTAATAGGTGAGGGGAAGAGAAAGGCAAAAAGTCTCGGTTTAGCGAAGTGTGGTCGCCCTCACCTAAGCGTGTGGACCACTACATCGGAGTGACAAGAGTGGCGAAAGTACGTGAAAGGAATGAGACTGCCTTTTTTAGGAAATAATACATAAAAGGCAGAATGAGACTGATATCATAGGGAATAATACGATCACACACCGACACCTTGACCATAGGCTTCATGAGAGAGTTACCAACGTACGGTCGATTGTTTCCTGCATCGCATCGCGACGGAAACACATCGAGATTCAACAAATGTTGGCCAAATATGGCGACAGCTCTAGGAGGAAGGAAATGTGTGTCCCTGTAGTTGGACTGGTGGACATCATCTGAATGTCCCTGTAGTTGGACTGGTGGACATCATCTGAATGTCTCTGTCGTTGCCTTTGACGGCAAGCCGCAGCAGCCCTACAATCGAAAGCGGGCGACACTCGAAGAGCTGTACAGACAGCTGTGGACATCCCCTATCGACACAGACTGAAGCGCAGATTGGCGCTCTTGCCAATCATTACGACTGCTGCCATTCACCGCAGCACATCACCGGGCAAGGTCGCAATGGCGCAGTATCAGACATGCGTTGCAGGATGAATGGAACCATGTCCTATTAGCGACGAGTCTCGCTTCCGTCTCAACACCGACAATCGCCAGCTTAGAGTCCCGAAACGACGTAGTCAGCTTTCCTGATCGTGCTATCACCTGTGAGCGTCGTACTGCTCCTCAGCCTGATGTCATGATTTATCAGTTTCAATAGCCGTTCAACGCTCATACGCATAGTGGGTACAATGAAAGTACGACGATATGTCCATAAGATACTGCAGCTTGTTTAATTGTCGTATCTTCGTGGTTTCTCTAATGCAAAGTTTCAACAATATTATGCCCATCCGTAGACTGCCAACATCAGCAGACAGTGCCAGATGATATTGGCTGCCCTGGAAAGCTCGATCCCCAGATTTCTTCCCAAAAGAGAACGTATGGGATGTTATTGGCAGACGGCTTAAAACCTCTACAGACTCCCTCGCAGTGTCAAAGAATTCTGGACACAGGTCAACGATACCTCTGAGCACCATCCGGGAACTTTTCCACTCGATGCTACGCCGTGATGCCGAATGTACAATCCAGCATGGTGGTCATACGACCTACTGAGTGAGACCACACTGTACCGTCTCCTCATCCATCCATTCATGTAATCTTTCAGTTAAATCACTTCTTTCCCACTTATCTAAATGTGTGTTAAGTTTTGCCTCATTTTGTGGATTTCTTCATGTTGTGGAATTTTCTATGTTGAGCAGCGTAAATTACAGAGCATACAAAAAGCGGAAAATCGGAAAATATTGTTCAGTGAACTGCATTTTAAGAGATGCTAGCAATGACGATTTTTTTTTGCGAAAGCCTTTTTACAGGTAAAGCTAGTCACCACAGCTGATGAATGATTTCTAAATACTTTACCTGAAACTCTTCATCATCTTTAATTTCTGCGCCATTTTTTTTTTGTTCAGGATGGTTTTGTTTAGAAGCTATATTCTCATCTAAATATCACCTCTGGTTTTCGTCGAACATAAGGAAAAGCAGAACGTAATATCCGGAGGATTCTGGATCTTCATGCAACTTTTCCAACGCACCTAGAGAAGCATTAATATAAAAATCAACCCAAACATTAAAATCCTGTACTTGAAACTTTCCATTGAAGTCAGGGGAAGCTCTACATTCCATAAATCGATAGCATAAAAGCTGAAATAGTAGTAACGCCTTAAAAAACAAAAACCCTTGTTGATTTTAAAGAACAGCGACAGGGACAAGCCCCTGTCTAGCTGAGCCGTTGAATTAAATTTTTGTAAGCGAACCATGAAATTATTTGAAAATGCCGAACCTCTCGATTTATTCATCGCCGTCTCAAAATTAATTTCAAAACACAACGCCCAGAGAAATATACTTACTATTGTTCTGCGTTTCTTCTTTTAATTCTGGTGGCACGTATGCATCGCCTCACATTCAGTGAGAAAAGCGAACGACTGTTGTCAAGTAAGATCACAGAAAAGAACGCATCCGTGTGCGCATGAGTTTCAAGTGCCCGTGAAACTCATGCGCACACGGAAGCGAGAACGTTCTCGGTTGCAATAGAAGCTGCGTAGTTGCATGTTCTGATGTAAGACAGAAGGAAGACTCCTATCAGTATGTACAATTTGCAGGAGTTAGGTCCTGAGATTGGAAGCTAAACTAGATTCTATTAACTCCTTAGCATGTGGGTGGTATGAGCAATGCATTTATGATAGATGAACTGTGGACTCAGTTCTGGACTGAAAAAGAAAAAAGATTGGGCATTTGTTTAAGTACTCAAAACATTCGTCAGCACTAAGCGATAACATTTAAGTGCTTTATTGTTCCTTTTTTCAACTTCGTGTATATAATATTCAATTATTATTTTTTCTCTTCTGTCGTACTGTCCTTGAGAATATGTTGTCTCAGAATTAAGTTTCGTTATTTCAGGCTATAAGGTATCACGGATTCTTCCTCATTCGCGGCTTCTACGCATTTGCTTCGGAACCGCCATTTTGGAACCTGGAATCAACGCAGTTTTCATACCCAAGCGCCCACAGTTCCTGTATGTGATGAGGCACTCATTGCGCTGTGACACATGTGGCTGTACCACATGGTAATAAAAATAATTTTCCTTGAAACTGATACTAAACTTCGAGTTGCACATCGTAGTACAGTGTGCAGAACTGATACTGCAAGACATTTTTGTGTTTACTTAGTCTATGGCTACGTAACTTAATGCCTGACTCTAATTCTAGCTTTTCATCAGCCGAAATGTACTGGACCGAAAGATCATGAACCAGAAAGTAAGCTTTGCGACATCAGTTTCCTACCTATCCGGCCACGACATCAACAAGAAAGATCACACCGATTCTCGGTTGTAATGAGCACGCTTTTCGGATCCTTTCAAACACGAATAAACAAAAATTCAAAACAGATTTTTAAGAGGAAAAAAAATCAGAAAGATAATGCATTTACTATCATTAAAGAAAATCGGTGCATAATTTAAAATGCGTATTGTAAGCAGTGTTCTTAACAGTGTATGAAACTGGTTTCAAAAAATAAATTATGCGGATTTCCGCAGTCGGTAAAACATTCATCACACTGTTTCGGCCATTAGCTGCTGAAATGTGTGCTAAGAAAAATCAAAAATTGTTCACAAAACGTTTCTCATGGGGGAAGAAATCCGAGGCAAAAAGGATTTTTCAAATCTAACAATGAAAAGAAGAGATATGGGAAAAAAGTATTATAACTTATGCCTCCTAACTCAAATGCTAAGCGCTACTTAGAGAAGAAAATGAATGTCAAATTTTCTTCATAATATAGAATTCCCTACCAAGAGAAAAATTTTCCCAAGGGATTTTTTAGAATCGGAAACTCTTCCAAATATAAATATATGCTGACATCCCCTGGTGGCAAACTTGTTAAAAACGAAAAAGCAGAACATATCTGCAAAGTATTCTTTTTAGCAAACGCCATGCGAAGGAAAAATAATTTTTCAAAAAAGGCTTCTGCAAGCCGAGATAGCGAAAAAAAGTTTTAGGAGATTAATAGTCTTGATCTTCACCATAGCCAATGGAATGCAGTACAAAACTAGTTTATTTATTTTAGAAGCAGATTTACAGTGTGACGTACCGCTGGGAGTGACGCAAAAGTCTAAAAGGCAGGTGGCACTGATAAGCCAAGGTCCGTGTAGTTCAGTCGCGAGAATAACTGGCTCCGGAGCTAAGAACGTGGATTCTAATCCTACTACGAACAAAAAGGGAATATTTTCACATTGGCGCCCTAACGTAAAAATGAATCTCCTGGCTGTGAGGTTCGAAAATAGTGTGTGATGTTTCTTCCACACATCGACTGGAATTAATCAGAATTCCTTCTTATACGCTTAGAAAAATGTGTGTTGCTTCTCCCACACATCATCTGGAATTTATAAAAATTGCTTCTTACACGCTTTGAATAATGTGTGATGCTTCTTCCACACATCACCTGGAATTTATGAAAATTGCTTCTTACACGCTTCGAAAAATGTGTGATGCTTCTTTCACACATCATCTGGAATTAATGAGAATTCCTTCTTCTACGCTTCGAAAAATGTGTCATGCTTCTTCCACACATCATCTGGAATTAATGAGAATTCCTTTTTCTACGCTTTGAAAACTGTGTGGTGCTTCTTCCGCACATCATCTGGAATTAATCGTAGAAGACAATGTCGTGCCATTCCGCAGTCCAGGTGCGGCGTTCAACGGTCCACTGCCGCCGTACTCGCCGTTGGTGTAACGTCAATGGTAATCGGAGCAATGGGCGCTGTGCGACAAGTCCCCGCTCCTGCAGACGACGTCGAACGGTACGTGCTGACACAGGTTGTTGCGCAACACACCCTAATTCCTGCGCTAACGTTCGTGATGCGGCGGTGCGAGCTGTCAATGCCCGCCGCACAACATGCCGGTCCTCTCGTTCGGTGGTGTGCCGCGGCTACAGCAATCGCTCACATCGGTCCGCCCGTCCCTCTTGCACCCACCGAATCTATACTCGCTTCACTGTGGCTGAATGTCGTCCCACACGGGCGCCGATGTCTCGGTACGATAAACCGCTGTCGCGATAAGCCACTAGTTGTCCTCTATCGAACTCCGAAACGTGCTGGAATGACTGCCGTATTTTGCGATGAGGCATCAGGAAGCTTCCCACTCACAGGTCCGGCAGCACATCACACTTCCACTACTTAAACCCTGCCTTCTGTGCACCCTTCTCATAGGGCTTCTCGGTGGCGTGCCGGGCGCACATGAATTGCATATGCCCTGCAATGCTAATCGTTTGCATGTCCTCTCGCGGGCGACGCATGCTGCGAATTTCAGGCCAATCGGATGCTTCCTTATCGGTGTTGCATTTTGGGTAACCAGCAGTGTATATACTGGGTTATTGCAGATGAAATAGACATTTTCAACATTTTATAAAACCAAAAATATTTAAGATATTAACATTCACGTTGCACCGTTTTGTAGGGATACTCTTGAAGTTTGTGACACCAGCTTATAGATGTTCGATTCGCGTACCTTTAGTCATACGGCATATATCAACGGAGAAATCAAATTCTTGCCAAACATGCGTTAACAAATCTTCATCAATTCCATCAATAGCTGTAGTGATAAGTTGTTTCATATCAGCTAAATTGACAGGAAGGGGAGGGACGAATATCTTGTCACTGACATAACCCCATGGAAAAAAAGTTACAGGGTATAAGATTCGGACTTCATGGAGGCCAAATGTGAGTGACATGTTGTCGCCTGTTCCGCTGCCAACCCAGCGTTGTGGAAAATTTTTATCCAGGTAATTTCTAACTTCCCGATGCCAGTGGGGTTGTGCGCCATCCTGTTGGAAAATGAAGTTGTCGCAGTCTTCATGAAGTTGAGGCATCAACCAAGTAATTAGCATATCGAGATAAGAACTTGCAGTGTTTTCTTGAAAAACGAACATGTTTTTACAGGATATAGCACAGAACACATTAACCTTTGGGGAATCCCGCACATGCTCTATTGCTGCTGTTGAATTTTCAGTCCCCCATAAGCAAATGCTATATTTTTTAACTTTTCCACTTATGTGGAATGTCTATACTTCACTGAAAATTTGATGATCACTAAAACCATCTTCAAAACGCTCCTGCATTTCTGTGCAGAAACCGCGACGTGCGGTTCTGCCATTGTTACTTAGACTTTGCAGTAACTACAGTTCGTAGGGAGTCATTTTCAGCCTTCCTTAAAATGTTCCAAATAGTCGGTTATGGAATTTGTAACTCCCGACCCACCATTGTTGCGGATTTCCTTGGGCTGCGTTAGTAAACGGCATGGACACGCTCCACTTATGCATCAGTCGAGATTTTGTGTTCTCTCTTCCTGGTGCTTCGTCACAGCGTCTACTAAGTGTTTGTCATGTAACTGCTTATGATTTGTATTGTAGGGGTTTTTTTGCAGTTTTTGTGTAATTCGCTTGCATGTACCGTGTTGTATTTGTTTCTTCGTTGTACCTGTCCTTAATACTTATTCTTCACTCATGTGTCTGCTTTTGCTGCCTGTACCTTAATTGAGTTGCGCACCGTGTATTTGTTCTCTAGGAGCAATACGAGAGGTATTGCCCTGCGATACTTTGTTCTTTCTGTTTTTCTTGCTGCATTGTGTTGTATCTTTTAATTTATACCTAATTTCTGTCTTGCATTTTCACATTCTTTGTGACGTCATGTATTTTTTGCTCGTCCCATGTCATTTTTTTGGACCGATGCAATACCGCACGGCTTGCTGTTTGTATTTTGTGTATCCTTGTGTTTCCCTTGGGGAGTTTGCCCAAGTTTCCACTATGTTCTGTAATACTTATCATGTTTTTGTCACATATCGTGTGGTTTCCTCGATTGTGGGAACTTCTGTACCTTTATCGTAGTATATGCTTTTGTTGTGTTTTACATGTTCCCTTCTTTTTGTGCACTGCGTTGTAAAGCCATGTTCTTGTAAATATATTTACCTGCTGTTTTGTGCTCTGCTTTCACTGTGCACGTCATCACATGCTTTATTAATTATTCATTACTTTTGCTTGTGCATCATCTTCCTCAAGCATATATTGTTCCTTATTAATGATTTTAACATTTTGTCATCCTTAGTTGACTGCCGTATCACATTCACCTGTAATATTTCATCAGTATCGCTCATTGTTTTGTTGTTTATTTTGCCATATGTGGTACGCCTGTATTCCCTATAATTTTGCCAATAAAGTATATTTTGAAATATTCATCAGATACACGTGGTCTCCATGGGAAAACATCCTGTTGTTTCAAATTTCTTGTGCCAGTCGTATATGGATTGTCTATTCGGCGTTGATTTCTTGAAACGTGTTCTAAAACACCGTTGCACAGCCACAGAATTCGTTTTGCTTAATTCAAGCACACAGATTCTCCACAGCATTTGCAGGCATCTTGTCTGACTGGTAACGGGACGGTGAAAATACAAAATCTTTTAGTGACGCCATC
Source organism: Macrothele yani (assembly GCA_039090855.1). Lineage (NCBI taxonomy): Eukaryota > Metazoa > Arthropoda > Arachnida > Araneae > Macrothelidae > Macrothele > Macrothele yani. The sequence continues at coordinate 70,761,772 of CM076989.1, read as the reverse complement.
TACCAGTATCTGCGTACTAAAATCTTTACTATTGGCGATAGAACGATGCATCATGGGTGTCGATATCTTACATAGTTTTGGTTTTATGAAATGTTCTTAAATAGTTTTGGTTTTATAAAATGTTCTTAAATAGTTTTGGTTTTATAAAATGTTCTTAGTTTAAGTTTTATAAAATGTTCTTAGTTTTGGTTTTAAAAAATGTTGAAACTGTCTTTTTCATTTGTAACAACCCTATATATACCGGGTGCGCCATATAAAAGAGGCCCCTTGGCCAGATGTTGTTAGGCAGGTTAAAGTTGTTTGGCAGGTTTCCAGTTAAAACCGCTTTGTTCCACTTCTAACCGGTTTCTGCGTGTACAGCTGCAAAGGAATTCTCCGGAGTGGTTAGTCACAGCCAGAGCAGTGTAGGTACGCGGTCATAAGTGTAAGCGAAGAGAGAACAAAAGCAACGGAAATGGGTTTAAGTACGGAACAGCGGATTTTTATTGTGGAAAAGTAATTCAGAAATAACTCATACAAGGTTTTAAATGAGTTCTTTACAGAAAAATTTCCACATTGTGCAGCAGCGGCGAAATCAATGGTACAGAAGTTAGTGCGGAAATTTCGTGAAATCGGCACGGTGTGCAACAGGAAAAGAAACAAACACAAGACAATTCGTACTGAAAACAATATCAAGGATGTGTGCACAATGATGTTACAAAGCCCTCAGAAGTCGATTAGCAGATTATCGTCTGTAAAGGGAATATCTGCCACGTCATGCCGACGCATACTGAAGGTGAATTTTTCATTTTCGGCCGCACAAAGTTATGCCGCTCCAAGAACTTAAAACTCTTGATTATGCAAAAATGGATGCAATATTGTAAGTGGTTTCAGGAGACCATTGTCAGCGGTGAAATGGACCCAACACTTTATTGCATGACAGATGAAGCATGGTTTCATCTGTCCGGGTACTTTTAATTCACCCTTGATGAAGTAAAAGTGAGCATTACAGATGTCATAGTCCAGATTACTGCCGATGAGTTGTGGCGCGTTACGAACAGCATGTTTCGTCCTGTGCAGCTGTGTCTTGATGTCGGAGCACAGCACTTTCAGCAATTGTTGTAAACGCAGGTAAATTACTCCTGTTTTTTGTTATTTCAACTATTCTTTACCATGTATAGTAACATTACCTGACTGTTGTCGTTCATTATATTCGGTCCTCTTTTATATGGCACACCCTGTACAGCACTATCGGTAAGACATCCGCAAATTGAAATAGCTACTTTCGACTACTAGTGGCTAAGATGTGTGCTACGAGAAATCACAAATTGTGCACAAAATTTTTCTTATAACGGAAGATATCTAAGGCAAAGGGGATTTTTCAAGCCGGCTTCTTAAGAAGGAAGATACGGTTCTATGTATGGTACAGATAGAAATAAACATTTATGACACCAAATGACAAAAAAATGAATGGTAAAAAATTGGCAAATAAATGTAGAATATTCCTCGCCACAAACACTGTAAATAGCAAAAAGAGTTTTTTTTTAAATCAGACATTTAGAAGCGGAGATATCAATATCATATAGATTTGCATTAACTCCACCTAGCGGGAAAACTAAATATTTTTTGAGAAAAAAAAACACATAAATGTTTTCCGCGGTGAATGGAGCCTGAATGAAAAATAATTCTTTAGTAAGACTTAGAAGAGAAAATGCAATAGCAAAACTAGAAAAAATTGGAACATGCACTTACGACTTCTACTTACAAAGCATTTTCTCACAAAATATAGTAAAATGTTCGCAAAATAATAATTATCGTGACCTGTGTCTAACGCAAAATAATTTTCAAAATATGATTTTTAGAAGCAAAGATTTTGGAGGAAATGTAGTATACATTTACTCCACTTAGCGGCGACATCATGCATTATTTCAAACAGAAACTGAACGTAAAGTGACATTTGCTGTAAAGGGCATCGGAAGATGAAAGGATTTTTTTCTAATCTGCTTTTTGAAACGATTGTATGAAGCAAAATAGGATGCACTTCAATCTTCTGCCCTTTTTGATGGATTCTACATTTTCGACTAAAAAGAGTGATGATAGTTTATTCAAATACAGTGAAAATGGTTACTGTGTTCAGAATGTGTCCATTGATAATAAGGAATCATCCATTGATATGTCAACTTCTGATAAAACGTCTTACGCAAGTGTAGTGGAAAACAGTGTTGTATCAAAACCTGAAATATTCAAACAACCCAAGAAGGAGAGCATGGAAATCTTTTTCGAAGTCACCAAATACAACCTACAAATGTCGCAAAATTTCCATTCATTTCAAAAAATATGTTTTATCTCGAAAATGGATCGAACTGCTGTTTGCTGAGCTATGATGAAATTTCGAGTTCCCTCTATTGCACTGTGTCTTGCGTTTATGAAAAATTCGGGGGAAAAAATGCTTTTACAGAGAGCATGAATGACTGGAAACATGTTCACCAAAGAATTTCGGAGCATGAAAATAGCAAAATGCACAATACAAGCACAAAGTTTTTTCCATGGCAAAAAAGCAAGGGAATATGGAATGCTTGCTTGTCTCAAAACACATAAATTTAAAAGAAGAACAAGAAAAAAAGGGTAATCGAAGCTCTGAAAGTTTTAGGAAAGCGCGGAATGAGTTTTAGAGTTAAAATCCTCCTGGTGGGCATTATAAACAAATATATCGCTCTTTCCACGTTTTACCAACACACAGCAACCAAAAAATTGTTATTCGGTCACCGTCGGGGAAGTGAATCCGGAATCTCTCGATATCTAGCAGAACGCGTTAGCCTTACACCACGGTGGCTAACAATCCACGGCGCTATGTGTGTTTTTAGTCAGCTTCTCACATCATAAATCCGTAAGATGGGTTCAGCTACTGAGACGTCTCCATCTGGTAGGCATTAACGGCACTGGCTATATACACTATCTACCAACAAGTAATTGGACACCTGTGATAGCAAAAGAAAACGAAGTTTATTCACCTTCAATAGTTGGTGGAGCCTCCACGAGCGGCGATTACAGCTTCGACCCTCCGGGCATACTCTCAACCAGGCATTGTACGACGGCTAGCGGTATTTTCTTCTACTCGGCTTGGAGAAGACAGGTCAGTTTCTTCACCGATTTCGGACTGTGGGGGCACCCCTTAAGTCGACGCTCCAACTCGTCCCAGAAGTGCTCGATAGGGTTAAGGTCCAGGCTCTGCGTAGGCCAGTCCATTCGATTAACCCCATTGTCACCATACCAAGCCATGGTGGACCTCGCAACATGACAGGTGGCATTGTCATCCTGAAAGTAACATGGGTCCACCCCGTAAAACTGCCACAACGTAGGAAGCGCATGGCCATCCAAAATGGTGCAGTAGGTCTCGGCGTTGAATCTACCAGGAATTGCGACCAAGGGTCCCATGCCATACCAGGAGAAACATCCCCATAGCATAATTCCACCACCGCCGAACTTGACAGTTGACACAATACATTCCGGCAGGAGGCGTTCTCTAGGTAGACGCCAAACCCAGACCCTGCCATCCGATCGGTAGAGGGTGAACCTTGATTCGTCGCTCCAGAGAACCTGTTTCCACTGTTCAACGGTCCACTGTCGACGTTCTTTGCATCGCGTTAGCCGAGCAGCGCTATTGGACTTGGTGATCAAAGGCTTGTGGGCGGCAGCATGTCCATGATAACCGAGCAGATGGGCTTCCTTACGGATGGTATTCATCGAAAGAACACTTCCGGATGCCTGTTGAAACTCCTCGCGGATGTGGCCCATGGATTTGGTGCGGTTCTTCCGAATTTCTCTGGCCAGCACCGGTCGGTCTCTAACTCCCAGTTTTGTGGGTCTGCCGGGTCGGGGAACATTCGACAGTCACCTCTCATCTCCCACTTGCCAATCACGTAGGCCACTGTCGATTTTGGGTACTTCAACTCGATGGATATGTCACGTATAGATCGCCCATTTTTGTGATACCCGACGATTACACCTTTCTTGAAATCAGAGAGCTCCGAACTGCGTGGCATCTTGCATGCGACTGGTTGCGCTGTTGTTTCCCACACGATATTTAACGGCGGCGGCCGTGACGTGTGTCAGGACCGCAGATATCGTCGATTGCAGGGGTGTCCGATTACTTGTTGGTAGGTAGCGTATTAACTATAGCGGTTACATCCAAAGGGCGAGATCCAAAGTGAAAATCTTCCAAATACGTGGCCGTCAGTGAATAAACAAATATCGCTCTTTCCACGTTTTACCAACACACAGCAACCGGAAAATTGTTATTCGGTTACCGTCGGGGAGGCAAAACATTTGAAGCTTCATATACATTACAGGACCCAATGTTAGATTATGGTAATTTTTTTATATGATATTATTGCCCAGCAAGTAAGACGTTTCGCTGAAAGAACATTCAGATAATGTTATAAGAAATAGCAAGGTCTCATGACCTTGGAAATAAGAGACGTGGTGTGGTGGCTTAGTAACTTTCCTGTTGAAAACTACTGTTGATTTGATAGTACAGACCATATCTTCACTGACTAAAAAATCGATATGCGATGAAATTGTGGAAGCGAGTATGTATTCTATACAAACAGATACTACTCAAGATATATCGGTTAGAACCAGTGCTCCATAATTGACGGATATGTGAAAAATGAACGCATTCACGAAAGGCCATTACGCCTGGTAAAAGCAACTGACTCTACAGGTAAAGGACTCTTTGATCTTTTGCAAGGAGTTTTGCTGTCCAATAATTTAAAACTGGAAGACTGTGTAGCAAATGCTACAGATGGGGCGACTAATATGCAGGGCCAATATAATGGGTTCTTGGCATGTTAGCAAAAGCTTGTGTTACAATCATATTTTAAACCTAGTTTTGTCTGATGCTACCAAGTCATCAATATCAGCAGCATCACTTTTTAATTTGCTGAATTCAGTTACTGTTTATTTCAAAGAATCTTTCCGAAGGATGGACATTTGGGCTGAAATCACCACCAACAAAAACAGAAAATTGAAACTATTGGAGAAACTCGCTGGTGAACTAAAGAAATTGCGCTAAGCAAAATTTTTGGTTCATTTAATGTTCCAAAAAACGCCTTTTATGTTGATATAATCCTAATAGCTCTTCATAAAATTGTGAAATGTGATAAAACTGATCTGGGAATTCGAGTTAAGGCACAGAACCTTACAGATGGGTTATTGAAATACGACACAATTTTGACAAAGTCATATACATCTACGAATTTTCCATATTACTAACCCTTTGTCAAAATATTTACAGTCCAGTGGAGTAGATCTCTTGAAATGTCATCAACTGGTAATGTCAGCGCAAAAGCAGCTGCAAACAATTCAAAGAGACATCAATTCAGTTGTTAATGTGGCATCAGATTTTATCAAAAGGGCGGCAAATGAAATTGAAGAAAGATGCCCAGATTCCGATATCGCAACACAAGAACATTTTCCAGAGAAACGCATGTGAAGGGTGAAGAAAATGTCAGGTGAAACGCTTAATGATAGATAGCACTAACGCAGATGCTATAAAAAGAAATATATTTTGGATGTACACAATGAAATTTCGGATGCCGTTGTGGAAAGTATGAAAGAGCGCTACGTCAAACACGGAGAAAATACGGATCTTTCATTCCTTTCACCGATAAATTTTGATGTAGTTAAAAGGGTAATTCCCTCAGATGCCTTTCAAAATTTGAGCGAAAGACTTTTAAAACACAATGGCCAAGCAACAAAGGAAACTATTTAAAATGAGCTGGTGCACTTTCCTACAAACTGGTAGTATCTTTAGAAATCGGTTGAAGAAGAACAACAAATGTTTATCCAACATGAAATACTGGAACAGGATGGATTTGGAGAAAGTCAACAAAAAGTAACCACATGCAAAACTGTTGTATTTGCTGCTACCATGTTCTGGTGAAGTACAATTTGTTCAGCTCAGCTTACAGTGCCTTAGGCACTGCGTACAAATACCTTTTAACATTGCCAATAACTCAAGTTGTCTGCGAAAGATTATTTTCCTCGCTAAAATTTGTAAAAACACGTTTAAGGAATACATTGACGAACGCTCATCTAGAAGCATTACTCCTGATGGCTGTTGAAAAAGATGTACTACATAACATAGATTGTGACAGTTTATCTATGACGTGTGGCAAAAACAGTGCTTTGTTGCGTAAAGAACGTTTCTTTAAACTGTAAAAGGTGTCACTAAAAATATTAGACAGGCGAATTAGTAGCCACAGTTTATATTCGTTATTACTTCAGGTTCAATGACTAAATTTCAACGAATGTAACATTTAAAAATTCCATGCTATTACATTAGTTCAGATAATTAAGGTTAGAAGTAAAACCATATTTAGACAATGTTAATTCGGTACTTTTTACGTGCATCATATTTCTGAAGGCCAATAAGAGTTGGTATCATAAAATTTTTGTTCTATAAATTCAACCTTTGTGAATCTAATCAATTATCATATTTTAGCCAGACAAAATATATTAAATATTATTTTCTTCTTTCTTAGAATTTTTCCACTCTCTGAATAATTTATTCTTATATCTAAAACAGAATATCATGTAGGAAAGTGAAATATAAGATGCTCGGTCGAATAGTATTTGACTGAATGCAGGTAAGCACCAAAAAATCAATTAAGTTAAAAAAATATTATGGGAAAAATACAAGTTGTTCATAGAGATTTTAGTGTATATTCCTGTACCATTTGTTTCTCTGTCTTGTGATGTATGATGTATATTAATGGACTTACTGCTCTATTTCCTATTTCGTTCTACCTTCTCTAGTTAAAGTACATGAAGCAAATTCTGCCTTTTTTTACAGTGAATGTGATTCAAATGTATGTTAACAACATTGGGGTGGAGGCTGAACAGGGCTAAAAAAATTTCACTTCTTTAGTTAAGGTAGTGAAAATTCTCACCCATGTTTGATAAAGTTGCAGAACAATGCTACTCATTATGGGATGCACTATCCACTATATGGCAATACAGAATTGAAAGTGAAAACTAATAATATCAAGAACTTATTTTGAAATAACTGTAAGATTATTTGCGGGGGTGTTCATATACGATCCCTTTCCCCCGAAATATTCTACCTACGCAGCCTACGTACGCTCCTTGTGATAATTGACAAATGCTGCAGATGAAGGCATTTACGGAGATATCATTTCAACATGAAGTTACAAAATGTTTTGTTCACGTTATTTAGTAAGGTGTCTTTACAATACATAACAGCAGAATCACAGCACGTTTTGTAATTGAAGCACATACGAACATATGATCACTAAATGAAGAATCTGTTTACCACGATATTTAAAAATCTTGAAATTTCAAACTGCGATTGTCCACAATAGAAAAATTACAAAAATTGCAGTACAAATAGAAAAGTTTACCGTGTAAAAGTTCTGTATTTTTTTTTCATTTATTAAAATTTTTAAATCGTGTCTTATGCGAAAGAATTTTTGGTACAATTGCAACTAATTTTGGTAGTAGCAGTTCTCTCTCTGTCTCAAATATTTGCCGGAATTTCAGCCCACTTTGTTGAAACTTTAAGAACTGGAAGCTCAAAGGTATGAAAATCAAGATTATTTCACGATCCATCAAACATGAAAAGGCTGTATAAGCAATTTTGTTTTAAAAACATTTTTAATGTTCTTACTTCAGCGTTCTTAAGAGAAAATTTTAAACAAATATAAATATTGAGTGTGTCCAAAATTAGAAGCTTCTCCAGAGCAATTACATACATAACTAACTAAACTAGTGATTTAAACCTGGTTATTCGCTCTTTCCACGTCGATTAAGTGAGTTTGCCACGATATTTAAATATCTTGAGATTTCTAACTGTGATTGTCCACAACAGAAAAATTGCAGTACAATTTTTCTGCAGTAGAATCTTGGGGTGGGCCGATAAAACTTTTTCCACAACACTCACTTCAATTTAAAGATGAACGAGTGTACTTTTTAACCCCTTCCCAGTACTATGCTTGCCATTGTTTCTGGAGCAACTGTACTTTTTGTTTTGTTTCTTAAATAAAAAAAGTGATTTTCAATTGTGATACAATAGTACCGCAGAACTGCAACTGAACGGGCCCATTCGCAAAAACTTTCCCGGGCCCTTTTGCGACCGCCAATCCGCCCCTGGTAGCTGTTATACATATCTTTGTACCATATCAAATGCAGTTTATGAAACTACTGAAAGAACTTTGCGATTCATATTTTCTGCAAAAGAACATTTCTATCAACATTTTTCTTTATGAAGAACTATGTCCAGTTGTTGTTGAAGCAGTATCAAACGTGAAAATTCAATTTATAAATAAATTTTAAATTTTCCATTAAAAGGACTTTTTAATCCATTACTGCCGTTACTGATTTTAAGCATGAAAACCTTAATTTAAGCAAGAACACAGCAATAAAATCTTAATTTAATTTACTGTTTCTTTACTTGCATATTGTATCGCCATCTGGCGATAATATAAGTAAATAAACATTCCCAGAGTCCTGCATAAAAAAATGCTCGTACTTTACTGAGAAAAAAATAGTGCAATGTTCGTCCTTTATTTATTTCTTTTCCTTCTTTTTTTTTTTCCTGACAAAAAACGAAACGTGGAATTTAAAGTGAAAAAATGTGTTTAAATATTATTTTCAAGGTAAAACATTTCAATGAGAAATGAAATAATAACGATATGTCTGAAAGTTAGCTTTTCCATTTTTCTTGTGTTTAAAACTGTAATTTCTAAGAACAAGGCCTCGGTTTACTGTTTAAAAACGCAAAGACATGACTGACAAAATTGCAAGCCACAGTGCCAATAGTTTTAAAAGAAAAAAGATAAGCAGTCGTGGAAATAGGAATTATTCGCTGCCAGAACCCAAAGTACAAGGGTGTGCATTAAAAATGTAATATGCACAAACCCAGACGCAGTAAATATAAAACCATATAAAGAAATTGCGTTGTAATACTTTAAATTCACATTTAGCTGAAGTCAGAGCTGTTTTCTTTATACAGAGACGAACGATTCATAGAAAACGGCGTCACTAATTGAAATAATGCATTGCGAAATGTTTTATTCACATTAAATGTTCCTTTCTTCTTCTTTTTCCAGAGTGGGGATTTCTCTGCGCTCCGGTCCATTATATCATCATCATCATCATTGTCAACCATTATCAATCCACTGCTGGACGAAGGTCTCTCCAAGCTTCTTCCACAACGGTCTGTCTTGTGCCAGTCTCCTTCGAATTTCATCCATCCATCTCCCATGTGGTCTTCTTCTGGGTCTTTTCCTGTCCCTTGGCATCCAAGAAAATTTCGGCTGTCCATCAATGGTCTGTCCTTCTGGCAGTATGTCCAGCCCATTGCCATTTCAGGGATTTAACTCTGATCATGATGTCTTCCACTCTTGTCATTTTTCGGATCCACGTGTTCCTCTTCTTATCTCTACTGGTTACACCAAGCATGCACTTCTCCATGCATCTTTGAGTTGATTGCAGCCTTTGTATGTCTTTTTTAGTTAAGGTCTACGTCTCTGCAATACGTAAGCACTGGAAGAATGCATTGATCAAACACTTTTCTTTTAAGACATAATGGCATATTGCTCTTGAAAATTATGCTGTTTCTTCCAAAAGCTCTCCAGGCAAGTTTTATACGTCGATTAATTTCTTAATCAATGTGACCCTCACTTGATGAAGAGAATTAACCAAGATAAACGTACGTATCTGTTATCTCCAACTTTTCTCCATCAATCGATAAATCTTCATTTTTTGTCTTCTGAAAGTTCATTTTTAATCCCACTTCTTTACTCTTGTCAGCAAGTTCCTGGGTCATACTTTGCAGCTCTGATGGGGTAGTTGCAAAAATGACTACGTCATCAGCAAAACGAAGGGGAGTTAGATAATCTCCGTAAATCTTTATCCTTTTGTTTTCCCAGTTCAGTTACTGAAAGACATTTTCCAATGTGGCATTAAAGTGCTTGGGAGACATGGTGTCACCTTACCTTGTCTCACTCCTTTTCCAATTTTTATGTGTGTTGTATTTTCAAACAGCCGAATTTTGCACTTGCATTTTCATAGATGTTATTAATAATATTAATGTATGCATCTTCAGTACCGCAGGATTTCAAAGCCATTGTAACTGCTGATGGTTTCACCGAGTCAAAGGCCTTTTCATAATCGATAAAAGCCATGCACGATGGAAGTTCATATTCCCTCGCTCTTTCAGTTAGTTCTCTCAGTACGTGGATATGATCTATTGTGCTGTAGCCACTCCTGAATCCAGCTTGTTCTCTCTGTTGAGCCATGTCCAGTGTTACCTTCATTCGGCGTGGAAGAACTTAAGTGAAGATTTTATAAACCACTGAGAGGAGGCTGATAGGTCTGTAGTTCCTGAGATCCTCAATGTCACATTTTTTGGTATAGCAAGATCATTTCCAATCCTCAGGAATCTTCCTTTCATTAAGGCATCGAGTGAAAGCTTGGGCGAGTACTGTTTCAATTTTTCTATTTGCTTCTTGTATGATGTCTGCAGTAATTCCATCTATTCCTGGAGCTTTTCCGTGCTTCATGTTCTAGATTGCATGTGCAACTTCTGCTGAGAGGAGTGGAAGAACTCTGGTACTGATACCTTTCATGATGTCTGGAGGACATGTATCATCCCTTTCATATAATTTGGAGTAGAAATCTTTCACCCTTGTTAAATTTCGCCTCTATTTCTTGTCCATTATGTATATATATCAATATATGTTTTGGTTGTTCCTACGTGAATTTGATTTTCCATTGTGATTTTTTTTTCATTGATAGTTTTTATTATCATTTTTTTAATATTTTGCTTGTACCTATGTGAATTTTATATTTCATTGAAATTCTTATTATCATTTTCTTCTTCATGTCTCCTCTCCCCCACCCCCTTCCACCGTTGTAACATTATTAGATTTAGCGTTAGTTTACTTTCAGGAAAATAAATAATGTTCGGGTCAAGAAATGCACACCTTAGTATTTATCTTCAGTGGTGGAAATGGACCGAAACACATTTTTCTCTTTAAATTCCACGTTTCGTTTCTCGTCAGGAAAAAACAAACAAACATGGCACTATTTTTTCCTCAGTAAAGTGCATACCTAGCTAAAATATTGGAGGCATTTAAAATGTGGTTATGAAGAAGAATGGAAAAAATAAGGTAAATTGAAAAAATTATCAATGATGAAGTGTTGCAAAGAATTGAGGAAGAAAGGAATATTCTAAAGACCATAAGAAAAAGAAAATATAACTGGATCAGCTTATTGAAAAGAATGATAGAAGGGAAAATTGAAGGAAAATGACCATGAGGAAGGAGACCACTAATGATGTTTGATGATATCTTAGGCACAGGAAGCTATCAAGTATTGAAGGAGGAAACAAGGGACAGAGAAAACTGGAGGAAGAGAACTTGTTGAGTTACCATTGGATGGACCTGTCAAAAGACAGAACACTAATGATGATGAAAGTAGATACCATACCAGCATTTTTTTATGTAGGACTCTGAGAATGTTTAGTTACTTATATCATCGCCAGATGGCGACACAATATGCAAGTAAATAAACAGTAACTTAAATTAAGATTTTATTATTGTGTGTTCTTGCTCAAATTAAGGTTTTCAGCTTAACGGCAGTAATGGATTAAAAAGTCATTTTAATGGGAAATTTAAAATATACTTATAATTTGAATTTTCACGTTTGATGCTGCTTTAGCAATAATTGGGCATAGTTCTTTATGAAGAAAAACATTGATAGAAATATTATTTTGCAGTAAATATCATTCGCAAAGTTCTTTCAGCATTTTATAAACTGCATGTGAAATGGTACCCAAATCATAGGAGCCGACTATAGGGGGCAAGGCGAATCTTGCCCCTCCAATATTTTTACTGGGGGGCAGTGCCCACTCAATATTTTTCATCCTGTTTATTTAAATAATCGTTTTTACCTCATAAGGTGAACCTTATGGAGGTAAAAGCGATTTATTTCCAAGAAAATTAATAAATAGCAAAATAAGTAAAAACTTTTTTTCCTGTATTCAGCATTGCTCATTCGGTAAGAAAGTGGATTTTCAGACCCGTAATTTTTTTGACTTGTTCTCGTGATATGTGGGAAATGTTTAAAATAATTATCAAAATAAAAAGTAAATAAAAATACAGAAACCTATAATGTTAAGCGCCTTTGTTTATCTATTTAATTTTTGCGCTTCTTGCTTTTTGCTTGAGTAACCTCACTAATTTCTCATTTTTTATATGAATTTGGAAATAAAATCTCCGCGAATTTTTTATAAAATCACAGACCGAATTTTATTTTGAAAGATATTAATATTCATCAAAAGAACATTTGTTTCTTTGTTCGTTTGCTAATGAGTAAATACAATTGCGTCTTAAAATATAAGTCGAATCTTGTAGTTCATCTTTTTGTTTCCCCCTTTTTTTAATTTTCCTCCTAACAATGGAAGAGACGTTCCACCCCCGCGTCTGATTTTGTCCCGCATGCCCCCTCCCCTCAATAATTTAGTGGAATTGGCGCCCCTGACCCAGATATATAATACAACAACTACACATATAAAAAGAAAGATGACACCGAATTTTTCGTTGAAATAAGCACGTCTTTTGAATCTTTTCAGATGCGCATAAAATTTATCAAAGTTATTCAAAGTCAATGGAGTTCAAAACAATCTTTATTTTGCTAAATTTCATTACAGAGTCAAATGACTGATTAAAAACAACGAGAAAAAAAAAAGGGGAGAAACTTAACATCCAATATATACAAATGCCGGACCGCATCGTTGGCCAGGAAATAAATAAAATGCTAAAATACAGTATTTCTGTAACAGGTACATAATCACGGTTGCAGAGAAAATACAAGTTTACCAACAAAATTGATTACAGTTGAATATACAATGCGCACTTAAAACCAATGATAAGTACAAAAGTTATCCTCCATCTGGAGTGATAGCGCAGCAAATAAAAGATAAGTAATGACATAAGGAAGCACTCGTGATGAACAAAAGAAAAAGCAGAGTAACAGGTTCTAAGAATGCAAAAAGACAATTAACTGGCCGCACAACACAAAAGGAGGAATACAATCTATGTACAAATACGATATCGGATATTTACAAGAGCACGAAATTGAGGAATAGCAAACAGATGATTCGTTCATGCACAAATAAAAAACGGTATAATACAATTCGTATTGATAAACACTACATATGGTATCTACAAAAGCATCAGCAGTGTATGATTCACCCGACCAAGAAAAAAACCAGCACTACAACCGCTCGGCATTCCGAGAGAGTACTTCCTACCCCAGTAGGAAAAACATATCGATGCAAAGTACACACAAAAGAACAAAAATAATCGTGCAAAACATAGACCTAAGAATAGTCATGGTTCTAACATTTCAGGTTGGATTCATAGCATTTGTGAAATTATAATATACAGTGTAGAAGCATGAGGTACAAAAGAATGAGTCAATACCTGTATGAAAATGTGATACGATATGTACAAAACTCAATGTGGGTCGGACATAGACAAAGCGCTACAGCAAGCTTTCAGTAGCGAGCACATCTCAACAATTGCAAAGAAGATACAGCATGGTGTTCAACAACAATATATGCAAAGATAAAACAAACAGCGGCACTTAAATCCCAAAAAATTATTTACGAAAAAACCCCTCCACCAGGAAGGATAGTGCACCCAGTATATGTAAATAGTTACACGGGCAGGCGTAAAAAAATCCGCAAGTTATACATTCCATAAATCCGAAAAAGAAAACAACATACCATACAACACAATTGGAAAAACCAAACTATGCACAGATGCCAAATCACGGTAGAACACAAGATGCAAACAGGTACCGCACAAACAAAACACATTCCATAAAACTACAAAGCACAATGCAACAAGATAAGCTAACCGCCCACGTACAGACTAAACCATGACTTCACAGTGCGCACTAAATAGACACTACAGTAAAAGAAGATTCAGCTACACCTACTAAACATAATTCCACAGACCCAATAGAATCAGGGCCACAAAACAACATAAACCCACATGGGAGTACTTCCTACCCCAGTAGGAAGAAACCAATAGATACAATGAACTGACACAAATGCAAAATATCTCACCTCCTGTGAGCTAAATGTGCCAAGATTCTTACAAATCTGTAAGAAACAACAAAAAGGAAACCACACCAATGCAGAAAGTGGAAGAGAAAGTCTTGTCCGACCTAAGCCAATCCACACAAAAATGGATAAACCTACCTAAAGAGAGAGGTGAAGCATAACATCATAGAATCTAAACCAGCCGGAGTCTTGAGCCCACCTTGTGTGAAAGCGAGCTAAGGAATTTGAAGAGCAGGCCTCTGCATATTCCATGCGGAGGCGAGCTGTTAGACGGCTTTTGAAGTGAGTACGAAGCGCGTCCCCCGCTGCAAGGATACAGGTAGAGTTTGCTGCAGTACGCAGATGTAGATGATAGATATATATTACCTGTTTCGCCGGGACAAACAGGTAAGCGCAAACGTCCGAAAATCGGGTCGGGGGATATTTCGTAAGGAGAAGCCATGCATGCGTCGTGAATGGAAGATCTCTTGAGGTGATATGATTCGCACTTCTAGAGGCTGTATGAAGAACCGGCAAAAAGACTGGGCAGAAAAAATACATGTGGTCAACATCTCCAGGCGATTCACAGAACGGGCAGAGGGGAGAGGTAGAAATAGACATGCGTGATAGAATGAGAGGAACAGGGAGGCAACGGTGAAGATACCGCCAGTGTACGTTGAGCTCTAACGGAGAAGAAAGAGGAGAGGAGGAAGCGGACCAGACGGCCGATGAGAGAGTAGATGGAGCGTCAGAAAGAGGATGCAGAACAGCAAGGGGGTGCGGAGAAATTGATACAAGAAAGAAGAGGGACATAAACGCCCCGAAGAAGGAGAAAAAAGGGAACAGGAAGAATCGGACCAGGAACAGGGATGAGGCCAGTGGAAGTAATCAGGGAAGGGTAGAGCGAGGAAAGGGAAGAGCGAAGGAGAGCATAGTCAGCTGCAAGAGAGGGAGTTGGATCTGAGAACAAGGAGGTGAGGGGTTGCCAGGTCAGGTCAGAATTAACTAGGGCTCAAACAGTTAGGATCCCGGAGTGAATCCAGGAAGGAAGGATAAAGTAAGGCTGGTGGGAAGGGCGGACGAGGGACGAAAAGAAGAGAGGTTCGTCTAAAAGATCGAGAGTAGTGGTTGGGAAAGTCCGAGGGAGCGGAAGGGAACGAAAGAACGTCAGAGCTTCAGAAATCAAAGAAGGAAAATTAGCTGGAGATGTAGTATAGGAATCCATCTTAAGAAAGAGCAGAAAAGAGAAAGATGGATCATGAAGAGAGAGAAGAACATCCAGAGTAGAGAGAAGAGAAGGAGAAGGGGCAACCAAAAGACGAAGAAATGAAACAACACGATGGGCCCGGTAATATCGGTGAATATCCGGGAGGTCGATACCTGGAACCGGTAAGGAAAAAATCAACCGGGTTTTTACAGTCAATGAAACAGCCAGAAATAGAAACAGCTACTTACTCTCACCAGCTGCTAAAAACTATGTTACTAAGTAAACAAATGGTGCACAAAAAATATCAGGGACAAATAGAATTTTAAACCGAAAAGTAACAAGGAGCAATATGGAAAGAAGCATGAAATAATTCTATGCCGCCTAGCGGAGGAATTTTGCATAAAGGAAAAGTTGAAACAGCGAAAAGTATTCTTCACAGCAAAAGCCATGCTAAGGAAAAAGAAATTTTCAAATACGTCACCCGGAAGCAGAGATAGTGAGATAAAGATTTTGACCTTTACACACCCCTTAGCGGCAAAGCTGTTTTATTTAAAGAGGATAGTGTTCCCCATCTTTACTGTAGCGAAGACATGCAGTAAAGAAAGAAACTTCTCAATTGGGTTTTTAGAAATTTAGATACAGCTGCAAACAAAAGTATAAAAACACCACCGAGTGACAGAACGGTGAAATACAAGAAAATTAAAAGAAACTCGGCAAGTACAAGCCTAAAGAGCTCCATGAGGTAAATTGCATCCGGAGTTAAACGAATGTTTTTGAAATACGACATTTAGAAGCGGAGATATCTAGAAAAATAGATCAAATATTTGCGCCCCGTAACTGGGAAATTGTGCATTGCGCCGGGAAGGAAATACACACAAAATGTTTCCCCAGTTAGTAGTACATGACCGAAAAAGAATTTTTTCAACAGGATTTTTACTCCTGCATATGTTGCAGCAAACATATTGTAAACGTGAACGGGAGCTTGCGCCCTCTAGTGGCAATTGGCATGCTTGTTCTTTAAGGTGGTTCCACCTAAAATCTCTGCCTTATGTTTCCAATGGTAAAACTTTTTTACATATTTTCTTCGCAATTAATGTATTCCCAAGGATGCAAATTTGCACATCGATAAAACTAACTTTAAGTTATAGCATGGGATACTTAATACTTGCAAAAACATAAACATAATCATATTAAAAATCAATCATTTTTCTTTGAGTAATGTTCAGACCTGTTAACAGATGGCGCGACCTGTACAATGATGACGTCAGTAGACAAACAAATGTTGGATTGCTTAATTATTTTTTAGCAAGTATTAAGTATCCCATGCTATAACTTAAAGTTAGTCTTATCGATGGGCAAACTTCATGCTTGAGAATACATTAATTGCGAAGAAAATGTGTAAAGAAGTTTTACCATTGGAAACATAAGGCAGAGATTTTAGGTGGAACCACCTCAAGAAGAAAAAATAAATTATGCAGAACATTTTGCTCTAGAAACACTTTCCGAAAAAGACATTTTTCAAATCGGACTCTTAGAAGGAGATATATCGGCAAAAACGAGGGGTTTTCCAAGATGAGTGGTACCAGTCCACGAATTTTTTCAGTCGAGATTTCAGAATAGTAGATTTTGCTGCAAATAAATCAGAAGTAGAAATAAACACTTACGCTTCCTGGTGGCCAAATTATTTTCTACAAAAAATTTGAAATTATATGTAGAACATTTCCCACCAGAAATTGTATTCGATGCAGAATGAATTTTTTAAATCGGACTTTCAAAAGCAGCGATATAGGGGAAATTCGAAGTTACCTTTACGTCCCTAGCGGAACATATCTACATTACTTGAAAAAGAAACTGTACCCAAAATAATCTTCGTTATAAATCGCATCATAAGGAAGAAGGGATTTTTTCAATTGGATATTTAAAAGCAAATGTATGGAATAAAATGTATTTTGTATTCTATAGCATCTGCATTCACGCCGTTTAGCTGCGAAATTACGCTTCGAAGAAAACAGAAAACAAGGATAATTAATAATCGTTTTAACATTTCAAGTTTTCCAATGCAAAGATAATTTTTAAAATCGGAATAATAACTGCCGAGAAACGGTACCCACAGGCCGACGGAGAAGCGGATAGACAAACGGATAAAGTAATGAATGTTACAAGCAGGTACTTTTTTTTGCTCTTTCCAACCGTAGGTTGAAGAAGCGTATATGCTCCAGCTTTGTCGGTCTGCCCGTCCGCACGATAACTCGCGTAAAAATGGTTCGATTTCGATGACATTTTAGTATGTGATAGGTGACAGCCTGGGAAACAACCCTATTGAAAATGGGCTAAATGGGGTCAAAGGTGAGTACGTAGGAGCAGGATCCATTCCATCGACCTTATGTGTCATAACTTACGTAAAAATGCTTCGATTGCGACAATACTTTATCATGTTGTTCCGGAGGTGTTCTGAACCGGTTATGTTGAATATCATCGAAATGGGGTCAAAGATCAGGGCACAGGAACGAGATTTATTCCACAGCCGTTGTTCTCATAACTTGACTAAAAATGCTTCTGTTGCGACAAAACTTTAGTATGTTGTTCCGGAGATATACTGAACTAATTCTGTTTAATATCCTCGACATGGAGTCAAAGTTCATTGCATAGGAGCGAGATTTATTCCACAGCCTTTATCCTCATAACTTGAGTAATGATTTCTGACGGGACATTTCAACATGACTTGGCCCCATGTCACAATTCTAAATTGGTCAAGAATTTCATGCTGGAAAATCAAATTCATTTGCTTGATTGGCCTGGAAATTCACCAGACTTAAATCCCATAGAAAACTTGTGGAATATTTTGAAGAGACGTTTAGGTAAAATGGATTATACAACCAAAGAACGCATGATAACGAATGCTATAAAAGTGTGGTTGCACGACTATGAAGTCAAAAATATGTGCACTTAATTAGTGGAGTCAATGCCAAAACGAATTCAAGAGGTCATTTCTGCTAAAGGAGGATATACTTCATACTAATACATGTATTTATCAGTGTATATCAAGGCATAGAATGACATAAAAGCATAGTTTTGGAAATAAAGAGTGATTTTTTACTTTGTCCTAATTAATTTACACAGTATAGTATATATATATATATATATATATATATATATATATATATATAAAAAGCTGCCACACAAAGTACTGATTTCGATTTTTTGTGTTCTGAACAAAGTAAGTATTCATCTGTGGTGTCATTTTTTCAAATATCTCTGACTAGTAATTAGTTGTTTCTTTGAAAATCTTAAGTTTCAATAAATTGACAGGTGGTTTAAACTTTTGAAAATGACTGTAAAAAATATCTTCTTTAATTAAATCAAAATAATAATGCTAATTATTTATTAAAAATAATGCATGATATGGCCAAACTCACTTGTCTCATACTTTTGAGAGAACTAAGGGCTATATCAGGGCTCCTAAGAGGCCTTTTCTCTTGTTCCCTGTCCCTTTGCATGTACAACTTATTTTAATATTCTTATGCTATGTAACATCATAAATAAATAAATATATATATAAATAAATAAATAAATAAATTATAAATAAATAAATAAAAAGTCAAAATTGCCTGTTACAGATATAACAAACTGCCGAAAATTCTTCATTGTGTTTAATGGTTTTTTTTCTTTCTACGTGAATTACGTGCATACGTATACATACTACGTAGTACTACTGCATTTAACCAATAGTTCTTTTTAGTTTTAATAACGAAGACTGCATCAAGTCGCTTGGACTTTGTTATAAACGGGCGCGACTGTACTTAGGACAGTTGTTCTGAATCGGGAAAAGCTGACGTGATAACAGTTAGTTTTCAAAATAAACAACTTGCTCAATGTTTCTGCATCGTATCTGTGCCATGGAAATTCAGCAATTAATTGCTTGTAGTGTGGAGTAATTATTTTTCTAATTTGTGCTTTACGCACTTCACATCTCAGAAAGTACGGTGATACACTCATGGGAGTCCAACATTTTAACAGCACATATTTTTTCTTTTAACACTAAATGTTTGTAACCCTAAGAAAGTGTTAGAATGAAAATACCAAAGTTTACCACAATAAAAGTTTTATTATACATCGACTATAGTTTCGCAGAGCGTTTGGCTCGGCATCATCAGAACAAATGGAGCGTAAACTTTCAAATCATTGTGACATCATCAAAGTTGTAACGGTCAAGGTTTCTGGTGAGTTCTTTCCACGCGCTTGAAAGAAATAGAGTCGACGTCTTGATAGTCGAATCAGGTTTATCAATAAGCGTAAGGCTTCCAAACAAAAATTTATGTTTATTTTCGTGACGATGTTGGGCTATAGACGACTTCTTTAGTTCACAGTTCCGTACATAAGCCTTGTGTTCCTTCACACGGAAACTTAAATCCCTGCGGGTCTGTCCTGTATATGAAAGTCCGCATTCACAAGGTATCTGATAAATTCCCCAGGAATTTATATCTTCGGCGTAGTCTTTTGATCCGTAAAAATTTATCTTGTTTATGGGTTTAAAAATAACTTTGAAATTAAAACTTTTGAAAACTTTAGAAATTCCGAAGCAAACCTGAGGAGCAAAAGGGATAACCGCCCAATTCTCTCGTATTGGGAGGTCTATTGGCATGAGCGAGCAGACTCGCTTGGGTTTCCTAATTTTTTGGACAGCGTTGTCTATAACAGAAGAGCTATATCCTCTATGTACTGCAATTCGTTTAAGAAAATCAAGCTCTTCCTGCAAGGAATCCTCAGATGTGCATATATGTATTGTCCGGCATACGTACGTGCAGAAGGCTTTCCACATATACACTGGCGTGCGAAAATTAAGAACGAGACGGTTTTTCGAACGTAACGTCGTGCAGAAGTGCTCCACATCGACTCAAATCATACCAGAAGATCCCCAAGATGTAAGAATATGGGACAAGTGAGCAAAACCGTCCAAACAAGGAATCCAAAATATACAAAGGCACTTTATTGAAAAGGTAGCTTCGAGCACAACTGGACAGAAGACAGAAACGTCCATGTGACAGGCGGCTGCCAAGAAACATCCAGTCTTTAATAGAGGATATGATCAGCCCTGACTGCGTTGTAGGATTTACAACGTCTGTCAATGCTGAGGACGAGGTTGCCAAGGAGCTGTTGAGGCATCGCGGCCCATTTCTCTTGTATCGCCAATCGCAGCTGTGGAATCGTTGCTGGTGGCCGCTGATGACGTGCTGCCAAGCGTCTCCCGGGATGGTACCACACGTGTTCGATTGGATTTAGGTCCGGAGACCTGGCGGGCCAATCCATGCGTTGAATATCTTCACTCTCCAACAGCTATGAGACAGCCACTGTACGATGAGGTGTAGCGTTGTCGTCCATGAAGAGGAACTCAGGACCCACAGCACCTCTAAACAGACGCACGCGAGGCAGGAGAACCTCGGTACAATAGCGGACACCAGTGACTGAACCTCCTTGGAAGATGTGGAGGTCAGTACGGCTACCAAGCATGATACCGCCCCAAACGAGAACTCCGCCACCTCCGAACCGGTCCCTTTCCATGATGTTGGAATAGTGATTGCGTGTTCCGTGATCTCTCCAGATGTGTATACGTCCAGAATCGCTCGTCAGACTAAATCGGCCTTCATCCGTAAAGAGAACTCGACCCCATTGCTGATGTGTCCAGTTTTTGTGTTCCTGGCACCACAGAAACCGCCGTCTCCGATGAGCAGGCGTTAATGGCACGCACCGTACTGGTCGTCGTGCAAATAGACCACCTTTGTGCAGCCTTCCGGCCACAGTAAAACGCGATAACGGACGTCCAGTTCTCTGCTTCCGTCTCTTATCGCCTGTAGGACAATATACCGGTCATCCGCCGCCGTCTGCCGCCTGTCTCTTCTCGCCTGTAGGACAATATACCGGTCATCCGCCGCCGTGGTTGGTCGTGGACGACCACTGCTAAACTCTCGGGCAGCTGTTCCTGTTGTTTGAAATGCTCTCCAAGCTCGTGAAACGATGCTGTGAGCGATCCCGAACTCCTCGGCCACACTAGTCACACTTCGACCTTCTTCCAACTTCCCAATAACGCGACCTTGGGTAAAGTCATCCAGATGTCGTCTACTGCATTGCATGTTAGCCATATCACACGGTGGTAGTAACTCGACGTCATTCAAACCGATGTACACCGAGCAATAGCTTTCACCGAATTGCTGAGCGTACACCGCTCGTGTGCTTTATACCCTTCCGACCCCCCTACGTCATGCTGCATATATGCGCCTGCTCTACCGTACCGGATCCTAGTCTATCTCCTGAGTGGTCTTTCGGTCCGTTCTGCCTGCTCGTTCCGCTGTTATACTAATTTCTCCTCTTCGCCCTTAATTTTTGCACACCAGTGTATATACCCGTACTCTTCACAGCTTGTCAACTACATGCCGTCGATTCCATTTCTTTCAAGCGCGTGGAAACAACTCACCAAAAACCGTAACCGTTACAACTCTTATGATGTCACAATGATTTGAATGTTTACGCTCCATCTGTTCTGATGATCTAGAGCGAAACTATAGTCGATGTATAATAAACCTTTTATTGTGGTAAACGTTGGTATTTTCATTCTATCTCAACATAACAAGTTTGTAGTCACAAATTATATATTAAACTAAAGAAGTGTTGTTAGTTTGGTTATGTATCTGCATAAAAAGAGTTTGTTTTATTTTGGGGTACCCCCGAGAAAATGCTTAATGCTTTGTGCTCCACTCAGCGAAGTATTGCATTAGTTGTTTCGTAGGGCCACCTATGTATTAGTTTTACTTAGGGCCACTAACACAATGTTGATTCGTAAACTTGTGTTGAAAAGACGTTTAAATACGAAATGACTAAGGTGTTATATCGTTGATTTTAAGATTTGGGTACTTCTCCTATAATTATTTTCTTATATTGTGCAGCAAGAAACCGCTTCCAGGACCGTTTGTGGATCTTTCTTTAGTCCGCCACTGAAATTCTGTGTGCACCACTGAGCGAAGTATTGTATTAGTTCGCTGGAATAAAAGCGGGAGATTCATATGGGGCGTACTACAGAGGTGACGTACGCGTCGAGACGACAAGTAGAAGTGATGAGCATTTGACAGTGTAACTTAGTTGGCAAAGCATTGGGCTCCGGAGCAGAAGGATGCGGTTTCGAGCTCGCCACTGGCAAAATGTGTTTTCACACTGGCACCCGAATGTAAAAAGGAATGGATCCACTGGCCGATGGGTTCTTCGAAAGATGTGTGATGTTCCTTCCACATATCGTCTGGAATTAATGAGAATTCCTTCTTCGTTTCAAAAAATGTGTAATGCTTCTTCCACACATCGTCTGGAATTAATGAGAATTCCTTCTCCGCTTCAAAAAATGTGTAATGCTTCTTCCACACATCGTCTGGAATTAATGAGAATTCCTTCTTCATTTCAAAAAATGTCTAATGCTTCCTCCACGCATCGTCTGGAATTAATGAGAATTCCTTCTACATTTCAAAAAATGTCTAATGCTTCCTCCACGCATCGTCTGGAATTAATGAGAATTCCTTCTTCATTTCAAAAAATGTCTAATGCTTCCTCCACGCATCGTCTGGAATTAATGAGAATTCCTTCTTCATTTCAAAAAATGTCTAATGCTTCCTCCACGCATCGTCTGGAATTAATGAGAATTCCTTCTTCATTTCAAAAAATGTGTAATGCTTCTTCCACACATCGTCTGGAATTAATGAGAATTCCTCCTTCGTTTCAAAAAATGTGTAATGCTTCTTCCACACATCGTCTGGAATTAATGAGAATTCCTTCTTCATTTCAAAAAATGTGTAATGCTTCTTCCACACATCGTCTGGATTTAATGAGAATTCCTTCTCCGCTTCAGAAAATGTGTAATGCTTCTTCCACACATCGTCTGAAATTAATGAGAATTCCTTCTCCGCTTCAAAAAATGTGTAATGCTTCTTCCACACATCGTCTGAAATTAATGAGAATTCCTTCTCCGCTTCAAAAAATGTGTAATGCTTCTTCCACACATCGTCTGAAATTAATGAGAATTCCTTCTCCGCTTCAAAAAATGTGTAATGCTTCTTCCACACATCGTCTGAATTAGTGAGAATTCCTTCTTCTACAGAGTGCTACTTCAAGCATGGTTTGCGGCGGACCGAAAACCTGCGATTTCTTGCCCCAGCCTTTCTCAAGGGAGAAAGGGGACATATGTGACATATTACAGAGGTCAAGGCGGCAAATACGAGAGTCATAACAAAAGTTCTGCACACGTTATTCTAAAACGGAAGCGGATGATGCAATCGGGGAAATGATCGCGTCATCTCAAGGTCACACTCTCAGCCAGTGATGTATTCAGCAATTATCTCGGGGGTGCTTAGCCCCCCCGAAAATCTATGAATGCCCCCGTAGGTTTTTGGTTGATCTCCCCTTATATTTAGTTTAATTGTGCTTGTTTATAACTGAATACTTACAGAAATTAATTTAAAAAAATTAAGAAAGTAAGGGAAAATATTATAATTATAAAAAAATCTACATGGATTTCAATCTGAAATTTCTATCATCCTTCAACAGAACATTAAACAGTCCTCGCTGAGAGGGCAATTTTTGAAGCACTGACAACTCGGACTACTTCCGCAGTAAAAACCTAATTCTGCACAGTAACAGTAGAGATGTTTGCACTGCAATACATCATCATGTTTTGGAGGCTGGTATTCAGTTTTATTTCAGTCTTCTGGATGCCGACATTCCATGTAAAAGGTTAAGCCTCAGTGTAGCTAACGTGACTTTAGTATTTCCAGTACAACAAAATATTTGCTACCTAATTTTTAACAATAGCAAATTATTAGAAATTGTTCCCATAATAAAGTATTTTTCTGGCGGTGGTGGTTTACACTCTGTGACAAAAAAAAAAAAAAAAAAAAAAAAAGAAAAGAAAAGAAAAATCGAGGCACCTCAAGCTGGCATCGAAACGGTTAGTGTTTAGTTTTATTACAACTATTTGCGGTTAGTGTTTAGTTTTATTACAACTATTTGCTAATCGAAATAATCTAAAGAGGCTGAAACCAAATGGCAGGGAAATGGCTTACACCATAAGTTTTCAGGTGACACTGTAATGGTTCCTTTATAATTATCAGAAACACGCTTGTAGTAAGACGAGGACATTTTTACCACTACTAATGTCTTGGGGGGGGGGATTTTCTCAAGCACAGCCTAGCTTTTACTAGCGTCCTCAATATTTCACACCAGCATATGGTGAAATTCGTAGTCCATTACTGAATTAAAGCAAAGGTATAACCTTTTTAATCACTTGTATGTGTACATTTCTTGGAATCTGCATTTGCGAATAAGAGCATAAGAAAATGTTTGTACTCTATTTAAAATGTATATATATATAATCACTTTTGTCTTCTTTGATATATATATATATATATATATCAAAGAAGACAAAAGTGATTTTTACAAGAAATGAAGATTTATCGATTGATGGAGAAAAGCTGGAGATAACAGACACGTACGTTTATCTTGGACAGCAGATATCAAGTGAGGGTCACATTGATGAAGAAATTAATCGGCGTACAAAACTTGCCTGGAGAGCTTTTGGAAGAAACAGCATAATTTTCAAGAGCAATATGCCATTATGTCTTAAAAGAAAAGTGTTTGATCAATGTATCCTTCCAGTGCTTACGTATGGTGCAGAGACGTGGACCTTAACTAAAAGAGACATACAAAGGCTGCAGACAACTCAAAGCAGCATGGAGAGGTGCATGCTTGGTGTAACCAGGAGAGATAAGAAGAGGAACTCGTGGATCCGAAAAATGACAAGAGTGGAAGACATCATGATCAGAGTTAAATCCCTGAAATGGCAATGGGCTGGACATACTGCCAGAAGGACAGATCATCGATGGACAGCCGAAATTTTAGATTGGATTCCAAGGGACAGGAAAAGACCCAGAAGAAGACCACATGGGAGATGGGTGGATGAAATTCGAAAGTATGCAGGGGTGACATGGAGGAGACTGGCACAAGACAGACCGTTGTGGAGGAAACTTGGGGAGACCTTCGTCCAGCAGTGGATTGATAATGGTTGACAATGATGATGATGATGATGATATATATCAAAATTGTGATTATATGTATATAATCTGTCAACAAGTTTTAGCCCCCTCGAAATTTGTAAGTGCCCCCCACCCCCGGAAAAACTCTCTGAATGCAACACTGCTCTTAGCAATGTAGTGGTGTCAGAATGACGCGCAATCGTTTGCTGTGTGGACTTGGGAGGGTTTCGAAATGGAAGCGTACAGCTCCTCAGGTCGAGTCATAGCGTTAGACCAGCGCTTGTACTTGAAAATAGAAACTCGGCAGGAGGGAAACTCCGGACCAGATCCACACTGCCTTGCAAGAAGTTTAAAGGAACTCTTGATCGAAGAACAATTTCGCGCTGGACATTGCGCTTTCGTGAGAGCCAAAGCAGCATCGAAGATGATCACTGCTCAGGCCGACCTCAAACCATTGTTGCACCGCTTCTCGAGGAGAATCGCCGTTTAACAGTCGAGGAGATTGCTCAGCAGGCAAATTTGTCCACCATGTCTGTTCACCAGATTTTGACCGACTCACAGGGAAAAAATAAAAAATCGCCGCGTGCTGTGTGGGCCATCAACTCACCCCTGAGCAGAAGGCAGCCAGAATGAGCATCGTGCAGGATCACCTCCACAGGTTCGAAGGAGAGGGCGACAACATTTGAGCAGAATTTTCGCAATTGATGAAACTTGGACCTATGATTTTGAGCAGGAACAGCAGTCACAACTAGCAGAATGGAGGCATACAAGATCCCTATGCTCCTCAAAATGTCGTCGGCAACAATCCAAATTGAAGCAAATGATGATTTTTGCGTACGATGCCCAGGGTGTTGCGATCTCTGATCGAGTGCCGGTAGGGCAACATGTCAACGCACAATAGTATCGTAACTTTGTGAGGAAAAAGGTGAGACCCGAAAATTCGTCAAAATCTCCCCGATTTGTTGGAAGCTGAAACGATCTGGCTGCATGACAACGCATCGTGTCATGATGTAGAATCGGTACAGAAACGTTTGTCGAAATATAGCTGGGGAAACTTTATCCTATCCACCATACATCCCTGATCTCAGTCCACCCGACTTTGATCTTTTCCCAAAGTTAAAAAGTCGGCTTCGTGGCATCCGCTACGAATCGCTGGAAGAACTGTCATTGGACGTGACCCGAGTAAAACGACAGCTGAAAAAAGATGGCGTACTCCGGGGCGTCCAGGACCTAATTTACCGCTTGCAAGCTGTCGTTAGCAGAGGAGGGGTGTACATTGAACCACAATAAGTTAAGCTTTCTCCTTTTCTTCACACTTTCTCAAAAATGTGTGCAGAACTTTTGTTAGGACCCACGTAGCAGTGATAAGCACTTGTCGGTGTAGCTTAATCGGGAAAGCATTCGGCTCCGGAGCAGGAGAAGGGGGGGGGATTGAGTCGCAACACCGGCAAATTTGCGTTTTCACACAGAAGCGGAGTTTTCCCCAAGCATTTCTTCTCTACAATATCTGTGATTCAGCGAAATCGTCGTGTAAAGTGTCTTTAAAGGGCAGTGTCACACTTCTCGGGGATTTTGAGTTTCATTAATGTTCAGGAACCAGAAGCAAAATAGTAAGGAAAATATTTTTCTCTCTTGTGTTTTTCTGCGGCGTGTCTCCTGTCCGTCCTCATGCACCTTTTTTTTTTTTTTTTTCGGCTCTAGAGAGACATCTTGAAGGCTGAGAAAAAAAACACGAAAAATATTATTCCTTGCTGGTTCTTAACAACCAAATTCTTTTCCCCCTTTTTTTTCCCTTATCTCTGCAATCGAATCTGGCGCGATCAAATGTTTTCGTAAACAGCAGAGAATTTTTCCTTGGGGCTTGGCTGAGTTATCTTGTTTCTATGCACATAATATGTTGACCGGTAGCGATAGCCCCAAGTGGTGTGATTTCAGTAACACCAGTCGGAATGCCAAAGGAAGGGGGAATACCAAATGGAAATGCCATGCTTTCAGCTGCCGTCATCCGAGTGGATGCTGTTGCTAAGGCAACTGACTAACTGCCCATCTTCTCATTTCTCAGTGGAAATACTTACTCCTTCAATTTGCATAGTTCTAATAAAACGCTTTATCCATTTATTTCTGCTGATAAAAAACTTCACTGTATGTTACCTGTAGACGAAGCACATTTTCCGAAGCTAGTTGAAGGAAATAGTTAGGTAATGTTTTTTCCCGCGATACGAGCATTAATACATTCCTCCTAAAATTTATGCAAGATGGATATAAATTGAATATTGGCGGATTGGGGCGACGAAACCAAGCCCTGGAATTTTAGTCTTATGATCCACTACAGAAACCCACGTACCCACAGGAAAACTCCTCATAAATACCCTCATGAAAAAAAAATGTGTTAACTCCTGCATGAAATAGAACTACGAAGGTTGTACCGAAAGTAATGCAAAAGTGGGCATACTTTTTTCATTAACTGACAAAAGTCTTTTTTTTTTTTGATTGGAGGTTTAACGACCACCGTGAGCAGCTCAATGGGCTATAAGCAGTCGCCCGTCCCTAATTTAGGGTCACTGGTTCCAGGGAAGGGATAGAGCCAGTGCCGTAAGACAAACACAACATCCATGCCTCACCGGGATTCGAGCCCGGACCCCTTCTGGACGAATGATCAGAGGCCATCGCTTAGACCACTGCGCCACCGGGGCGGCAGAGGTCTTTCAAATTGCACATGTTGGTAGAGTAACTCTTCCTCTATAGTAACCCTTCTTCTTTATTGTAGGTGAAGAATGGATTCCAAGTAGAAGCAACGTGCCGTCATTGAGTCCTTGAGGAAGGGTGGAGACTGTCCGACATTCACAGAAGGCTACGGAATGTTTAAGGAGATGGCACCATTGAAAAGAGCAATGTGCCCAGATGGAAGAAATTCAAAGAAGGAGAAACCAGCGTTGAAGACAAACCACTGTAACGTACCAGGAGATGTGACGTACCTGCCAGAAGGAAGCACACGACATAAAGGCAGATAGGAACCAGAATAATCGTCCGCGTAGCTTAATTGGTAGAGCAACTTGTTCCGGAATGAGTGGACCCGGGTTCGAACCCCGGCGAGGATAAAAATGACGGAGAAATTCACTTCGTTATAATGGCGCCCGAACTATCCGGATGACCCGACCGTTCAAAATCTCGCATTGGTGTGATGTTATTTCCACACCGCGAGACAGGAAAAATGAGAGAATCCTTTCTCCAGCACTTCGAAAGAAAAAGAAAAAGAAGGGGGAGATGATGTAACGTACCAGGAGATGTGACGTACCTGCCAGAAGGACGCACACGACATAAAGGCAGATAGAAATTAGAATCAATGTCCGCGTAGCTTAATTGGTAGAGCAACTTATTCCGGAATGAGTGGACCCGGGTTCGAACCCCGGCGCGGATAAAAATGACGGAGAAATTCACTTCGTTATAATGGCGCCCGAACTATCCGGATGACCCGACCGTTCAAAATCTCGCATTGGTGTGATGTTATTTCCACACCGCGAGATAGGAAAAATATGAGCAGCACTTCAAAAAAAAAAAAAAAAGAAAAATAAGGGGAGATGATGTAACGTACCAGGAGAGGAGATGTGACGTACCTGCCAGCAGGACGCACACGACATAAAGGCAGATAGGAATCAGAACAAATGTCCGCGTAGCTTAATTGGTAGAGCAACTTATTCCGGAATGAGTGGACCCGGGTTCGAACCCCGGCGCGGATAAAAATGACGGAGAAATTCACTTCGTTATACCACGCAGTGGGAGACCACCATCTGCGACCACTGACACTAATCGTCAGTGATTGGATGAATTGTTTCGCGCGGAGAGACGAGTCACAATCAGTGAACTTATTGCACAACTGGACTGTGGTCACAATGCCGCCATAAGAAGATGGTGGAAGACTTAGGGTACCGGAAAGGGTGTGCAAAGTGGGTACCTCCGCACTCCGCAGTTGACACCCGATTTGAAGAAGAGAAGGGTGGAAGTCTGCTCTGATCTGCCGGAAGCGCTTGAAGCCAATGAAGACACGTTTTTTTTTTTTTTTTAATCTAGTGACAGGGGATGACATGTCGGCGTGTCTTTAAAATCCTGAAACGAAAAATCAATACATGGAATAGCGTCACACCTCTTCACCAAGGCCAAAGAATTTCAAGAGCCAGCGATCAGCACAGAAAACCATGGTGATTGTTTTTTTTGGGATGACAGCGGTGTCATTCTCCTGGATTTTCTGAAACGTGGCGTTACCCTAACCAGCGAGCGGTACACTGAGACACTGAAGAAGCTTAGAGAAGCCGTAAGGAGGGAGAAAAATCGAACAAAAATCTGAAGAAGATCCACATTCACCATGACAATACGAGACCACACACATCTTTGGTAACAAATCAGGCGGTCAGCAAATTAGGATGGTCGGTAGTCCGCCATTCGCCGTACAGCACAGATCTGGCGCCCTCCGATTTCCACCTGTTCGGTCCAATGAAACACAGTCTCCGGGGACAACGATTTGATGACACAGGCGAGGTGAAAGTGGCTGTAAAGAAGTGGATACAATAGTCCGCACCTGAATGTTTTCAAAAAGGATTCGAGATAGAGAAAGGGTCACTCTACCAACATGTTCAATTTGAACGATCTCTGTCATTTAATGAAAAAGTTACGCCCACTTTTGCATTACTTTCGATACAACCCTCGTATTAAAATATGCATTGTAAAACTAATTCATTCCTGAACAAATTTTGGCAGCAAGTAAAAGGTGAAAGAATTTTAAAAATCCACTCATGACTGAATGTAGCATCAAACCATGCTCATAAAAGGGTGTTATACCAGATTATTGTATCTGTAAATAGACGCCTTTTTAAGTCTACCCATTATTTTGACTCATGAATTATTATTTTTGGTCCATGAACAGGTACTGGTAAATCATTGTTTCTTTTAAGATAAATGTGGGTGGGACAGGATTTTGGAACATTTCAGCCAAAGAATCGCTTTGTGCTCTACGTCTGTCCGTGGATAACGGTGTGGGTATGACTGACCATCAAAATCGTTACTAGTGCCTCCTTTAAGATTACAAAAAAAGAGTAGGGCCTACCAATGACCATTTGGCTCCAAATCTGACAGCCTACGCGTAACGGTAGTTAGCTTTATTTATTTATAACAGCGTGCTTGGTCCAGCGGCAAATTTTCCCCTGAAATAGAGAGAATTTTGTTTTGCCATTTTAAAACAAACGGCCAACAGAAGAGTATGTATAGATGGAATGAAACGCCAATATTTTTTAAGACAATAACGTTGTAGACAGATAATGTAAAGCTCAAATGAAGTTAACGATTCTTATTCCTAAGTACCAAAAATATTATTCATTCTTTCCTAACAATCCAGGCGAAGAGGATGCAAGAAATAGTGGGTCATTTCTCGAGTGATCCACCGGGAGATATTGCGATGTCCCGGTGGGCAAATCTGCACCTGATAGTAATTCAGTGCTAAATTTAGACGTCGCACGTGTGGCAAAATAGGCGCGGCCTTAGAATATCGGCGGCCCTGGGCAAAGATTGAGTGCGCGGCTCATAACAGTACTTTTCATTGAAAACCGTGCATGGATCTTAATCGTTGAAATATCAGTTGTCTGTTAGATTTGACTCACATATACGTATTTTCCTCAGTGACAGGGAACTGCACTGAAGTGCCAAAAGTCATGGGATGGCAGCATGTAAATTTTTAACTGGTACTGTTCATCGTATAAAAGCTTCGACACACGCCACGATTTTTGTCAGTTGGTAGGTGTAATCTCGTGAGTCAGGTTGAACAACCGCCAGTAGGATTATGACAAGCCGAAGTGAATTATCGGCGTTTGAACGAGGCACTGGTGGAAGCCAGATGGACGGGACACCCAATTTCCGAAGTTGAGCGAACATTCAACATTCCTCTATCCACGGTGTCACGTGTGTACCCAGAACACTTCATGGAAGGCATTACCCCCCACAGTGCACAGCGCAGTGGCCGACCATGGGTGCTGAATGACCGTGACCAGCGGCATCTGACCAGGATCAGACCAGCGACACTGGCTCAAATAACATCCAGATTTAGTGCAGGATGTACCAGAGACATATCCATAAGGTCAGTGCAGCATAATTTAGCGTCCATGGGGTATGGGAGCAGAAAACCCACCAGAGTTTCTTTATTAACACCACGACATCGGACACAGCACTTCACCTTGGCTCGTGAACACGGTAATTGGATCCTTGAAGACTGGCAACATGTAGCGTCGTTCGATGAGTCACGCTACCAATTGTTACGAGCTGATGGTATGGTTCGGCTGTGGCCCAGACCTCATGAGGCCATGGACCTAAGCTGTCAACAAGGCACTGTGCAAACTGGTGGTGGTTCCATACATGTGTGAGGTGTCTTTACGAGGCTCGGTTTGGGTCCTGTGGTCCTCGTAAACACGTCTTTAACCGGTAATTGCTTTGTTGCTGTGCTGGGTGACCATTTGAAGCCCTTCATGTTCCTCAACAACGATGGACAGTGGGATGAAAACAAGCTAGTGGAGGAAGTGTAATACTTTGGGCATTGTCCTGCTGGGAAACTCTGGTTCCCATCATTCATTTGCATGAAACTACGACGTCTACCACCTACATAAACATCATTGCAGACAAGGTGAATCCTTTCATGGCAACGGTATTCCCCTCTAGTAGTGCTTTCTTTCATCAGATAATCCACAATGCCACGCGAATGGTTCGCGGAATATGAGGATGACTTCCAGGTGTATCTCTGGCCTCCAAATTCCCCAGACATCAATCCAATCAAGCATCTGTGGTTGTAATTGGAACAAAAAATCCGATCTGCGGAGGCTCAATCACGTATCTTATAAGTGTTACAGGATCTGCTTGTAATGTGTTGGTACCATATACCACAAGACAGAAATCTTGTAGCGTCTATCATCATTTTACAAACTCAAAAGGAAAGTTATTTACTACGTCACACACTATATCAGTGAACCGTATGTCTTCCTCAATTTTATTAAAGTTACTGATATCATGAATGGGAGACGTGGGTTCGATTCCCGCTCCAGGACGACGAAATTTTCAAGTTTTCAGATATTATCTGACTTTCCATCCTGGTCATATTTACACCAAAAAACGGACTGTCATCTTCAAAATTTGTTACTGATATTATTATTATCAATGACGTAAATTTTCACACCTGTGTAATGTTTCGAGGATGTTTCTGATGAACAATTAATAACAAACGCGTTTCTTATCTGTAGTAGTGTATTTCCTATTACTGTAGTCGGAATTTTTTCCCATCTGTGGAATATTTTGCAAAAATGCGATGTGAAAAGTTATTTGTCCGTGAATGCCATTTTCTTAAACGAAAACGTGTCGAGGTTGCGTTCGATTTATTTAGTTCACTGTTTACAATTAAGTTACAAGACTAAACAGTGATGTGATATGAAATTTAATAGAAACTGAAAACTGGAATGCACCACTGTTTCTACCTGTTTACGCGAGATAGAAAACTCTTAAAGGTAACAATCATAGTACTGTTATTGTTTATGCCCTTTATTTGCGCAATTCACCTTTCTGTTCTGTCATAAGGACCAAATTAGTCAACAAACACTTTCTTATTTGCGCAATGTCACTCCTTCCCCCTTTTTATTTTTTCCCCCGATATCAAAACAAGAGAGAAAGCTTTTGAAAGCGAAGCAGAAGTAAAAAAACTGTATTATTTCTGTTAGAATAAGTGTAGTTGTACAAACGTGTGGGTGTATGCATATTCCTTTGAATGAGGGTTCTCTTAACGTCATTTGTTTTGAACGGAAATCTTGCTAGTGACAATTGAAACAATCTTAAGAATGATGTTCACACAAATGTGGCATTTATTGACCTCAGCTAAGTATGAAAAGGAAGGTCATGTCGTCATTTTGTTGTTCGTGTTCCATGTCCTGTGTCGCAAACGCAGCCGTCTGCTTAATAAGCTTTGACGCAAACGTGAATTGCCATGATTTTGCTCGTGCTTTTTCCCACCCGACAGCTTCCTGTGTAGTTGCTTGAGAAGACGTAACCTGAACCGTTCGTGGAAGAACAGATGACGTGTAATGGGTGCCGTAATGAATAATATCGGTATATAGGCAGAGAACTAGTCATGAAGTTGCCTGCAGTCACTTCAAAATAGATGAAGCCACCCCGGCGACGCAGTGGTCTAAGCGCTGGCTTCTGATCATTCGTCGGAGTTGGGTCCGGGTTCGAATACCGGTGAGACATGGATGTTGTGTTTGCCTTACGGCACTGGGCCTCTCCCTTCCCTGGAAGCAGTTGCCCTAAATTAGGAAAGGGCGACTGCTTATAGCTAATTAAATTGCTCACAGAGGTCTTCCAGTAAAAAAGAAAGAAAGAAAAAGAAATAGACCAAATGATGCAACCAGAGACATAGAGGGGACGGTCCAAGTCTCCAGACCCATCCTGAAATTTTTCATTTGCAGTATATATATATTTTTTTCATGCAGTCGTTTCAAAATACAGTACGTACTTTACTTTTGCAACATAATTACGTACAACTTGTGCATTGGTTTTCTCCTAAAGTTTGCAAGATAAATCAGGTTAGCAGTATTTATATACACTCGAACTTGTATATAACGAAGTTGAAGGGAAATTCAAAAACATTCGATATATGCGAACTTTGTTATTACCGGACAGATACAAAACGGGCTATTTTTGGAATGTTACATTATATAAGGTTAAAGCTACTCAATCATAAACTATTTATTAATTAATCGAAGTTAAATATTATTTGTTAATTGAAAACTGTACCTAGCAAAATACAGTGGAACTACGGTTATACGTTTTTATAGGGGACGGTTGTGACGTACTACAGAGGTGAAAACATCAGTCAAGACGACAAATCTGCAGTGAGGCATTCTGTCAGCGTAGCTCAGTTGGGAGAGCGACTTACTCCGGAGTCAATGACCGTAGCAGGTAAACTTGTGTTTTCACAAGGTCTTAAAAAACGTATAAATGAGATTTCAAGTTGTTAAATCCTACTGTAAAATTTTGAATGCTTTCAAAAAGAAATAAATAAAGCAGGAAAGATCTCGTAATTTTAGAATACGCTCATTTATAATGTAAGATATACATACATGAATACTTTGTTTGCTATCTTAAGCCTATGTCTATTTTGACCAAATTTTTTATTTTAATTTCATTATAAGGACTAAGAAGAGAATATCTGTTCGATTTCATTTTTCAATATAAAAAATGAAAGAGGCATAATAGGAACTGTGCCGCAACCTACAACGTAGAAGTACGTCAACTCTCACTATTTCATGACACTATCTCACTAGTTCTACGTCCGGAAAGTATTCAGCGAAGGACAGTTGACGTAGCCCTACGTTGTAGGTTGCGGCGCAGTTGCTGCTGTGTGCCCCTTTGATTTTCCTTCAGATATGAAATAATGTTTAGAAGTAGAAGGCGTAATATAATCGTTGTCAGTTGTTATTGCTAATAATGTTTCTGAAAAAATCGTTCGGAAACAATTTTCAAACCCCTTAGTTACCTTGTTATACACTGCTGGCCACCCAACATGCAACATCAAGAAGGACACGAGATAGCAAAGTCAGATTTACTGGACACGTAACAACAGATACAAAGATGAAACGATTGAGCTTACAGGCCCGTGCGACTTGCGGAACACGCAGACATCAATAGTTCGTGTGGCCCCCATGGCTGGCAATAACGGCCGCTACACGCCGCGGCATCAAACGAAAGAGGCTTTGGATGTGGGTTTGGGGTATGTCGGTCTAGGCTGCCTCCACACGTTGCCACAGTTTATCAGGTGTACTCGCGAGTGGTGCTTGTTGGGCCACTCGGTTGCCGATTAGCGACCAGACGTGCTCGATGGGTGACATATCGGGAGAACAGGCGGACCACGGTAGCAGTGACACCTGGTGGGCCGTGAAGAATTGTTGCACGATGCGTGCCACGGGAGGGCGCGCATTGTCCTGTTGAGACGTGGCCGCTGGCAGGTCCTGCAGGTAAGGGAGGACTACAGGCTCCAAAACGTCGGAGATGTAGCGGTGGCTGTTGAGTGTACCAGCGATGCGTACCAGAGGAGTGCGGGTGTCATATCCAATTGCGCCCCAAACCATAACGCCAGGCGACGGTCCAGTATGTCGATGCATAATGAAGGCGTCATACAGTCTCTCGCCGCGGTGCTGCCACACGCGGATCCGACCATAGTGAAGTTGCAAGCAGAAGCGGGATTCGTCGGAGAAGACAATGTCGTGCCATTCCGTAGTCCACGTGCGGTGTTCAACGGTCCACTGCCGCCACACTCGCCGGTGGTGTAACGTCAATGGTAATCGGAGCAATGGCCGCCGTGCTACAAGTCTCCACTCCTGTAGACAACGTCGAACGGTACGTGCTGACACAGGTTGTTGCGCAACACACCCTAATTCCTGCGCTAACGTTCGTGATGTGGCGGTGCGAGCCGTCAATGCCCGCCGCACAACATGCCGGTCCTCTCGTTCGGTGGTGTGCCGCGGCTGCGGCAATCACTCACGTCGGACCGTCGGTCCATCCTGCACCCACCGAATCCATACTCGCCTCGCTGTGGCTAGATGTTGTCCCACACGGGCGGTGATGTCTCGGTACGATAAACCGCTGTCGCGATAAGCCACTATTCGTCCTCTGTCGAACTCAGAAACGTGCTGGAATGACTGCCGTATTCTGCGACGAGGCATCCGGAAGCTTCCCACGCACAGGTCCGGCAGCACAACACACTTCCACTACTTACACCCCGCCTTCTGTGCACCCTTCTCATAGTGCTTCTCGGTGGCGTGCCGGGTGCACATAATTTGCATATACCCTGCAATGCTAATCGTTTGCATGTCCTCTCGCGGGTGACGCATGCTGCGAATTTCAGGCCAATCGGATGCTTCCTTCTTGGCGTTGCATTTTGGGTGGCCAGCAGTGTATATTCGGTGATATGTCACGGGCCTAATGCACTCTTTTTTTGTTGCTCTTGTTTTTATCTAGATTCAGAATGCATCGGCGGTGTAAAGAATTGAGACATAATAACATTCATTATCCAGCGAAGTTGTGAAGGCTGGCGATGTACATTGGTATTTCACGCTCGGGTTCGAAATTTTGAAAATTTGGATCAATGACATCAATATCCATCTGTCCTTACTGTTCAGGCTCAATGTGTGCAGTGGAAGTGAAAGGTTTTGGCTTTAAAATCGAACTCGGGTGTAACTCATTCTGGCGCGTGGACTTTTGATTCTCCCTACATTCCCGTGACCTTTTGGTTGATGACTTTGGAGGTCTTTTCAGATTCACCTCGTTTTTCTCTAGCTGTTTTTTCAACTTTTGTTGGTTCTTATAGTACTTTTCCCTGGATTTTCGAGGCATTTCTAAATTTTCGTCACCAAATTTTTTTTATCTACAAAATAAATAAATTTTAAATCCACTTTATTTCGGTTTATTACATACGATCGGTAGCTATGACAGCTACGGAATGCGGGGCTGAGGTCATCGCTATCATTATCTATTCACTAGTTATCAACCTTAAAACGGCGGGCGACGAAACAAAATCATGTGAAATTTGGCTTAGCTTTCTAACGCTACTGTATCAAACGGTTAAGGAGTAGAGGGTTGAAACTTGTTATTTTTATAATCAGGACTCTATAAACTATCTAATGATGTATTATTTGTTACTCTACGATTATTAGTTTCGAAGATATAACAGAAGTGTGACATATTTTCATTGCATCCGTGTTTCCGACGTTAACCCCGACCCAGCGCGGAGGAAGACGTAGTTCTGCGTCAAAATAGACAAGTTAGTAAAATCATGCAATGCACTGATTATGATACGCTTTCCAACATACCATAAATCATTACTTAAGTTATGAGGATAATGGATGTGAAATAAATCTTGCTCCTGTGTCCTGACCTTTGACCCCATTTCGATTATATTAAACAGAATTGGCTCAGTATACCTCTGGAACAACATACAAACGTTTTGTCGCAATAGAAACATTTTTAATCCAGTTATGAGGATAATGGCTGTCGAATAAATCTCACTCCTGTGCCCTGACCTTTGACCCCATTTCGATGATATTAAACAGAATTGGTTTAGTTTACCTCCGTAAGAACATACTAAAGTTTTGTCGCAATAGAAGCATTTTTAGTTAAGTTATGAGGATAATGGCTGTGGAATACATCTCGCTCCTGTGCCCTGATTTTTGACCCTATTTCGATGATATTCAACAGAACCGGCTCAGTATACTTCTGGAACAATATGGCAAAGTTTCGTTGCAATCGAAGTATTTTTACGTAAGTCATGACGCATAAAGGCAATGGAATGGATACCGCTCCTATGTCCTGAACTTTGACCGCATTTCGTCCATTTTCGATAGGGTTTGTCTCGAGGTACTCACCTACCACATACCAAAATTTCATCGAAATTGATCCATTTTTACGCGAGTTATCGTGCAGACGGACGGACGGACAGACAGACAGACAAAGCTGGAACATATACACTTCGTCAACCTACGGTTGGAAAGCTTAAAAAAAGAAAACAA
Source organism: Macrothele yani (assembly GCA_039090855.1). Taxonomy (NCBI): domain Eukaryota; kingdom Metazoa; phylum Arthropoda; class Arachnida; order Araneae; family Macrothelidae; genus Macrothele; species Macrothele yani. Next base: position 70,723,801 of record CM076989.1, on the reverse strand, counting down.
ACATTACCTTTGAAATAATAGGTAGTAAAACCAGAGTTCTTCCAGTCCTCCCAGCAGATGTTGCACATGCAATCAAGAACATGAAGCGGGCAAAAGCTCCAGGAGAAGATGGAATTACTGTAGACATCATACAAGAAGCAAGTGGAGAAATCGAAACAGTACTCGCCCAAATTTTCACTAGATGCCTTAATGAAGGGAAGATTCCTGAGGATTGGAACAACGCTACAATGATCCTGCTACATAAAAAAAGGTGACATTCAGGATCTCAAGAACTACAGACCTATCAGTGATTTATAAAATCTTCACTAAAGTTCTTTCACACGCTTGAAGGTAACACTGGACATGGCTCAACCGAGAGAACAAGCTGGATTCAGGAGTGGCTACAGCACAATAGATCATATCCACGTACTGAGAAAACTAATTGAAAGAGCGAGGGAATATGAACTTCCATTGTGCATGGCTTTTATTGATTATGAAAAGGCTTTTGATTCGGTGAAATCATCAGCAGTTACAATGGCTTTGAAATCCTGCGGTATTGAAGATGCATACATTAATATTATTAATATCTATGAAAATGCAAGTGCAAAGATTCGGCTGTTTGAGAATACATCACACATAAAAGTTGGAAAGGGAGTGAGACAAGGTGACACCACATCTCAGAAGCTCTTTAATGCCACATTGGAAAATGTCTTTCAATCACTGAACTGGGAAAACAAAGGGATAAAGATTAATGGAGATTATCTAACCCACCTTTGTTTTGCTGATGACGTAGTCATTTTTGCAACTACCCATTAAGACCTGCAGAGTATGATCCAGGAACTTGCTGACAAGAGTAAAGAGGTGGGATTAAAAATGAACTTCCATAAGACAAAAGTGATGTACAGTGCTTTTACAAGAAATGAAGATTTATCGATTGATGGAGAAACGCTGGAGATAACAGACACGTACGTTTATCTTGGACAGCAGATATCAAGTGAGGGTCACATTGATGAAGAAATTAATCGGCGTATAAAACATGCCTGGAGAGCTTTTGGAAGAAACAGCGTAATTTTCAAGAGCAATATGCCATTATGTCTTAAAAGAAAAGTGTTTGATCATTGCATCCTTCCAGTGCTTACGTATGGTGCAGAGACGTGGTCCTTAACTAAAAGAGACGTACAAGGACTGCAGAAAACTCAAAGAAGCATGGAGAGGTGCATGCTTGGCGTAACCAGGAGAGATAAGAAGAGGAACCCGTGGATCCGAAAAATGACAAGAGTGGAAGACATCATCGTTTATCTCTTGCGTCATCTGCCCTAGTTCGTCTTAAATACTCAAAGATACGCTTTCATGATGATCTCTTTGAAAATATTCGTCAACTGGAACAGACCTCTGTTAAAAGTAACATGATTACCTTCCTTGCTCTTCCCGATGGCTCTGCCACTGCGGATCAGTATCAAATTTTCTCGATGACTCACGCATATTATAGCCGTCGTTTTAGTCCAAATCCCACTTCACCAGCGGAATCGTCTTTGCTTCTTCAGAATCTCCCGCAAGTTCCTGCCCATTATTTTTATCTTCGTTATCTACTAGCATTTCACCTGCCGAAATCAAAACTTCAATTTTTAGCCTCAACGATCGTTCGGCTCCAGGGGAAGATGGACTTCCCCTTTCTTTTTACAAATTCTTCCATCCACATCTTCTTCCTTTATTGGTTGCTTGCTTCAATTTTAGTTTTTCAGCTTCACATTTTTCTTCGTCCTCTTTTTCGTTTGCTACTCTTCGTTTGATCCCTAAATCCGGAAATCTTAGCTCTCTTTCTAACTGGCGGCCTATCTCTATACTCGATACTGATTATAAATGTTTTACTAAGCTTCTAGCCCTGCGTCTCAATCCCATTCCTGCTGATATAATCCATCCTCATCAAACTAACACGGTTCCATCCCGTTCTATTTCTTCCAACATTCTTACCATACGTAATCTCTATTCCCTAGCTTCCACGCTTTCGGAACCCCTGGCACTTTTTTCTCTCGATCAGAAACAGACTTTTGATTCCATTAATCACTGTTACCTTTTCGCTGTTCTTCGCCGCTTTGGCTTTCCTTCCGCTTTCTGCTCTGCAATCTTTAACCTCTACACAGATGCTTTTTTCCGTGTTCGTACTGCCGCTTTTCAAACTTCCTCTATTCCTTTTTCCAATGGGATTCAACAGGGCTGTCCCCTGTCTGGTCAACTCTTTGCTCTTTCTTTTGAACCATTGCTGATTGCTCTTCGGATTCGTTTATGTTCTACAATTACTCGCAGTCTCCCGATGCATCGCCACCACCACGTAGTCTTGTCTGCCTACGCCGATGATCTCACCGTCAAAAATTCATCATAGGTGGTACGGAGGATGTCAAAGTGCTTTTGACATCCTCCGTACCACCTATGCTGAATACGCTGCTATCTCTGGATCTGCTCTAAACATCAACAAGTGCTCAGGTCTCTGGGCCGGGGCATGGACCTCCCACGGGGATCGACCTTGGTCGGCCCAGTGGTCGAATACAGTCATAAAGATTTTAGGGGTCTATATTGTCTCCTCCTGTGGTCGTGGCTGCTGCTACATGGAATCCCATCATCAGTGGTATCGACAAATGACTTGTTCCATTCCGCCGTTTGAAAGCTCATCTTTCTTTCTCTAGCCGTTCTTTCCTGCTCAACACGTTTATTCTACCAAAGGTTTTTCACGCATGGATTGCTGATCCGCCAGCTCAACTTGTCTTGATTTACATTCAACCTTTATTTACAACTTTTATTTGGAACACCATTCATTGGGTACATCGTACTGCGCTCACTCTTCCCGTGGCGTATGGCGGGCTTGGTCTTGCTGATGTGTCTTCTAAATTCAGGTTCTTTCATCTTTACAACTTCATTCATGAATTTACGTTTCCTCTTTCTTCCTCTAGAACCAATATCGATACTCTTTTCTTTCCCCGCAGCCCTCATCTCACTGTTTCTACCTTTATGCTAATGGATCTCTATCCACTCATTCCTGCGCTTTTTCCAGACACTTACATTTCCGCAATTTCCCTTTGGCGATCCTTGTACCCAGTCCGGCTCCCACCCTCTACTACACCAGATCTATTGGCAGAACCTCTCTTCTTTCCTTCCGCTATTAATTCTCCCTCTTCTCCTTACCTCCACTTCTCCACTTGGCTTGCCAGTGGAGTGGTGAAGGTTTCTCAGCTTGTCGATTCTTCATTTCGGTGGAAATCTTTTTCCTCAATCTTACCATCGTTACCCAACACATCGCTCCATCGTCAACAACTCCGCTTGATTCAAACTTGTATTTCTCGGTTGTATTCTTCGTTGGCTGACCAGTTTGGTCTTATCTTCACCCTTCCGCACCGCATTGCCTTCCATATCTTTTATTTTTGAACGACACCCCTTATCTCCCTCATTCACTATCTATGAAGATGATATATCGTCACTTTATGACCTACTACAATGCAAATTTCTTCTGTACCATCTGACAAGCTCTCTACCACTTGGACTGATTCTTCAACTTCATTGGCTTCCCCTAAAGCACAGGACATCCATTGGCTTTATTTACATCAACGACTTATGAACCCCGCATCCTTCATCGTTTCCGCCGCCTAGCATCACCAAATTGTTTCTTCTGTTCTACGTTAGGTGATGTTTATCATTGTTTTTCTGTATGTTTGATTTCACAACCTTTGTTCTCCATGATGTTTTGTTTGACCGAAAAAGTTTGTTTTTCTCTTCATACTATGCTACATTATTTTATCCTCCGTCGTCATCATCGTCATGCTCAACCTCACAACCGCCTTTGTTCTTTATTCTTCCTCCAACTAAACTTTCCATTTATCACCTTTACCGTCTCAGTGTTGATGACCCTTCTTTGAGAAGATACAATGCTGCTTGTAGTTTCCTTTGCCGTCGATATCGGTCTTCCATTACTACAATTTTACAAGCTGAATATGATACCGCTAAAGCTGTCAATTCCTTATCCTCATTCTACTCGACATGGATGTTTGAAAACTCATAATTTACTGTTAATGATGATACTATTTCTCTTGTTTTTTTATTTTTTTTTCATTTTACTGATGATTTGTATTAGTAAAGACAATTTGCTCCGTTTAATACAAATTTGTTATTTTTTTTTATTAGATGCTACAGGCAAAATGTGCCTGTAGCAACGTTTCAACGCTCTTCTTTTGTCCATACAAATGGACGGCACAACAATTTTTTTTTATTTTTTTTTTGGGGGGGGGAACCAAGGCTTTTTTTTGTGTGTGTGTGTTAAAAACGTCTTTTTTACGCTTTCCAACCGTAGGTTGAAGAAGCGTATATGGTCCAGCTTTTTCCGTCCGTCCGTCCGTCCGTCCGCCTGTCCGCACGGTAACTGGCGCAAATATGGTTCGGTTTCAATGAAAGTTTACTTTTGGGTAGGGGACCGCCTGGGAACGAACCCTATTCAAAATGGGTGAAGTGGGGTCGAAGGTCAGGACATAAGAGCGGGTTGCATTCCATTACCCTTATGCGTCATAACATGCGTAAAAATGGTTCGATGTCGATGAAATTTCAGTATGTGGTATGGGACCACCTTGGAACGAACCCTATCGAAAATGGATGAAATGAGGTCAAAGGTCAGGACATAAGATTGCGATCCATTCCATCGCCCTTATCCCATATTATTAAGGTGGACGTCAAGTAATTTTGCTTCCTATCAGTAGTATAAAATGGCGGGAAACTTTTGTGCACATTTCCTTCACAATTAATGTGTTCCCAAGGATGCAAATTTTAACATCGATTAAAATAACTTCATATTGTAACTTGCAATACTTAATATTTTCTAAAACATAACCATAATTATATTAAAAATCAATAACTTTTCCTTTGGTGGTGTTGAAACCAGAAAAAGGATGGCGCGACCTGTACTTTGATGACGTCAGTAGACAAACAAATGTTGGATTGAATAATTATGGTTATGTTTTAGAAAATATTAAGTATTCCAAGTTATAAAATGAAGCTATTTTAATCGATGTTCAAATTTTTATCCTTGTTAACGCATTAATTGTCCAGAAAAAAGATGGAGCGAACTGTATTTTCATGACGTCAGTAGACAAACAAATGTTGGATTGCATAATTATGGTTATGATTTTAAAAATATTAAGTATTCCAAGTTATAAATTGAAGATATTTTAATCGATGTTCAAATTTTCATCCTTGGGAACGTATTAATTGGGAAGAAAATGTGTACAGAAATTTTTCTATTCGAAGTACAGGAAGCAAAATTACTTGACGTTCACCTTAAAGGAGCAATTCTTGTACGTATGTAAATTTTATTTTGAAAACGGCTCTAAGGATTTTGATGAAGGTCGTTAACCTACCGTTTTCTGGTACTAGAAATCGATTTAGCTTGATCTCGACTTTAGGAAAATTCGTTTAGTGGGTTAAATAACCACCCCGAATTACCACGTTTTTAGTGTAGTGTCATGGCGTCGTCCCTTTAGCTGTTGGCGCGCGGTCACGCCATCTGTCTCATTACGTCATGCGTTGTATGTGGATGTTATTAAAGTTTTATGACGTCACACTCTTGTGAGCAGATGGTCACGATTCCCATCTGCCTCATTACGTCACGCGTTCTGTGCGCATGTTCGTCCACACGATAACTCGCGTAAAAATCGTTCGATTTCGATGAAATTTTAGTATGTGGTAGGGAAACACCTGGGAAGGAACCCTATTGAAAGTGAACGAAATGGGGGTCAAAGGTCCGGACATAGGAGCGGAATCACTTACATCGCCATTATGCGTCATAACTTACGTAAAAATGTTTCGATTTGGATGAAATGTTAGTATGTTGTAGGGACCTGCTTGGGGAAGAATCCAATTGAATATGTGCGAAATGGGGTCAAAGGTTAGGACACAGAAGCGGGATCGATTCCATAGCCCTTATGCATCATAACTTACGTAAAATTGCTTCGATTGCGACAAAACTGTATCATGTTATTTTGGAGGTATACTGAACCAGTTCTGTTAAATATAATCGAAATGGGATAAAAGGTCAGGGCACAGGAGTGAGATTTATTCCACAGCCATTATCCTCATTACTTGAGTAATAACTTGAGTAATGATTTCTAGTATGTTGGAAAGCGTATCATAATCAATGCATTGCATGATTTTACTAACTTGTTGTAGTATATGCTTATTGTATTTAATTTTCTTTCATCACCAGGAAGTGTGACTAGTGTTTCTTTCTCGTGATGAGAATGCCACATGTCTGTTATGTCTTCAAGAGAGGTGAGACTGATCTCAGCTGTGAATGAGTCCTTGACTTCGATAATTCCTGAGATCTCCTGGACCTTATTCTCTCCAGTGATCTCCGTGAGTGAGGTCTGTGACGGCACCATCCTATTTTGTTATCATCTCGTCCTGACTGCTTGATGTTTGCCATCCTTCCTTCACCTTCTCATCACCAGGGCTTCTCGAATTCAAGAGTGTCGCATCGTGTTGTGCGTAGTCATCGCTGAACTTTTTTGCGTCTTCCTATGATGAACTCCTTCTTTCACAGTGAATCATAGCGCTTTCCACGATGGACGTTTTCTGCGAAGCCGGCACCCAACATCAAGCTGGCTTTTTTCTCCTTCTTCATCAGTGAATTTCCTACATTTCTTCAACAATTGATGACTTTATGTTTTGTTACGAAATTTGAACATTCCCCGACTGACTTTCACTGACTTTTATGAACAATCCTATATATGCGTCATTCTTTGTTACTTCTGTTAATTGCTTTGTAAGGTGAAAAGCATGATGGGATCGCCAATGCGCGACGAAAATACTTGTATATATTTGTTTCGACGAAAATACTTGTATATATTTGTTTTTACAATTGTAAATACTTGTATATATATTTGTTTCTCAATAAATGCCATTGGAATTCTGATCACTAGTCCGAGATGAGTCCGGCTTCGGATCCCGGTGAGGCATGGACGTTGTGTTTGTCTTACTGCGCTGGCTCTCACCCTCCCCTAAATTAGGGACGGGTGACTGCATATAGCCCACTGAGTTGCTCACGGTGGTCCTTACACTTCCAACCAAAAAAAAAATGAGTACTTCAAAATGCCGCCCCGGTGGCGCAGTGGTCTAAGCTCTGGCTTATGACCGTGAAGGGTCCGGGTTCAAATCCCGGTGAGGCATGGATGTTGTGTGTGTCTTACGGCACTGGCTCTCTCCCTTCCCTGGAACCAATGATCCTAAATTAGGGACGGGCGACTGCTTATAGCCCATTGAGTTGCTTACGGCGGCTGTTAAACCTCCTATCAAAAAAAAAATCTCAAATAGGGATCACTTCTTGCAAATACAAAAGCCAAACCTTAGCAACAAGCGACCTATCTTCTGAGCCTAATACCCAGCAGAAATTACTCTTACAAGCTGAGAGTTTGCAAAGAAAGTGCTCATTTCGTAATAGGATCTGCAGTTTTGATGGTTTTAGATCAGATCAGATCATATGTAGAAGATTTTAAGAAGGGAGTGTCTGACCCAGGTCTTAAACAACCCTTAGAAATAGGGAGGTAGGAGATTTTGGCTAGAGTCCCCAATAGGAAAGTGACGTGGAAGCGAGGTAGAAAGGGGGAGGAAGTCACCCTTATTTATTACTGGGGGCGGGGGCAGTACCCGGGGTCCAAGGCTTTGCGTGCCCATCCGACGCACGGCGGATATTCCGTGGTTCGAGCGTTCGTACCTGCCCAGGATCGAAAATTAGGTTACCTCAGTGGCATTCACGAACGTTGACCACTAGGCCACCCGCGGCCCCTAAGGGGTTTTAGTCTCATCAGTGAGCTTTAAAAAGGCGCTCTGGTGGAGCAGTAGTCTAAGCGCTGCATTATGATAGCTCGTCCGTAGTAGGATAGGTTGCGAGTTCCAGATAAGGCATAGGTGATGTTCATGTTTTACGGTACTATCTACTGGAAAAAGTAACCCAAATTACGGACGGATGACTGCTTTTAGTACATTGAGTTGATCATGGCGGGCGTTAAACTCCGAAAGAAAAAATACCTCAACAGCTGGTGCCACATGTACTTACACTACAGAAGCCTGCTAGCTGGGGGAGGTTTGAGGATGCAGAAAGATTACTCACGCTTTTGCGAATGAGCAGGATGGCACGTGTTGCATATACTCTGCATGCCCACGTTATATAGAATGCTGGACTTACACCGATGAGCTAAAGTATTATGACTACTTGCCTAACATGGCGCGTTTTCCTCTACGTGCAACCAAAACAAGTCTTACCGGGCGAGGCATTGACGCTGAAAGATTTCTAAAGGCGTCTTTTGGTATCTGGCACCAGCACGTTACCAGCACATCCTTTAGTTCTGGTAAGTTACGTGGTTGAGCCGCCGCAGATTGGATTTGCTATTTCAATACAAACCACAGATGCTTGCTTGCATTGATGTTTGTAGAATTTGGAGCCCACGGCAATACCTGGAAGTCTTTCTCATGTTTCACAAACCATTCTCGACCAAATCGGGGAATGTGGCATGGCGCATTATCCTGCTAATAGAAGGCACTACTATAGAGGAATACTGTTGACATGAAAGGATGTACCTGGTCTGCAATGATGTTTAACTAAGTGATAAACGTCATAGTTTTCTGTACATGAATGACTGGGCCCAGCGTTTTCCAGCAGAACATTGCCCAAAGAAATACACTCCCTTGTTTTCGTCCCACGGTGTATTCGGGAGCCAACACTTCCCCAGGTAAACAACGCACACGTACCCGGCCGCCTACATGGTACAACAGGAAATGATCGCCAGACGAACTTCTTCCAATCATTCAGGCTCCAGTTTTGATGCTTGCTTGCCCATTGTAGGCACTTTACACGGTGAATCGAGGTAATCGCGAGCACTCGGAACGGGCTACTGCTACGCAGCCACATTTTCAACAGGGTCCGATGTACTGTGTGTTGTGACACATTACCCTCGTCACCAGCATTCAATTTACCGGCGAGTTGTGGCACAGTATTTCTTCTGCTACCTCGTACCGTACGAGATAGCCTTTCGTTCTTTTTTTTTTATTGGAGGTTTAATGACCACCGTGAGCAACTCAATGGGCTATAAGCAGTCGCCCGTCCCTAATTTGGGGTCACTGGTTCCAGGGAAGGGAGAGAGCTAGTGCCGTAAGACAAACACAACATCCATGCCTCATCGGGATTCGAACCCGGACCCCTTACGGACGAATGATCAGAGGCCATCGCTTAGACCACTGCGCCACCGGGGCAGCAGCCTTTCGTTCACCTCTAGTATCGACGAGTCGTGGTCAGCCCACACCTTACCGGAAGTTCGCGGTTTTGCCCTCCTCGGACCCCCTTTTTAGCACGTCTTTTGTAAAAAAAGATCGTGCTTATGTTATCGGTTTGTCCGTCCGTCCGTCAGTATCCACGGTATCTCTGCAACTATTAGTCCGATATGAAAAATTCTCTTTGCATTCGGAAGATTGAAATATGTGAATGATGATCCTTCATTTCGTTTTTTTTTACGATGTACAATTTCGCCGCTAGAGGGCGTAAATGCAGATGATGTAGAATTCAAAATTACGTTTTATTCCACATATTTGCTTCTAATCATCCGATTGAAAAAATTATTTTATCTTTCGATTCCAGTTATGTCGAAGAGTATTTAGATATAGTTTTTTTTTCAAATTACGCATAGATTTTCCGCTAGGGGGCGTAAAAGTAAATTATGTTTTCCCCGATAACTCTTCTTCTAAAACTCCGATTTGAATTTTTTTTCAGCAGATACATCTCCTGACGGGAAATCTTTTGCATATCATTTCGAATTTTTGATAAAGAATACTTTGGCCACCAGGGAGCGTAAGCGTTAATTTTTCTTTCTGATGTATCTGCCATAAAATCCGAGCTTCTAAAATATCGATTGAAAAAATTATTTCGTGGACTGATGCCACTCACATCGATAAACCTTTTCGGAATATTTTCTTCCTAAAATATTCCACAGTTTCTCCGCCAGGGGGCGTAGATGTATGTATTATTTGGGTCAATATCTCTACTTCTAGGAGTCCGATTTGAAAAATTCCTTCTTTGTTAGATAGTGTTTTCCGTGTGACATGTTTTCCATATAATTTCGAAATTTTCAAGTAATTCACAGACTTTCCGCTAGCAGGCGTAAAGGTACATTGTTTTCCCCTTTATATCTCTGCTTCTAAATCGCCGATTTGAAAGAAAAATTGTTTCTGCACCGGATATAGATCCTGATGGGAAATCACTTGCAATAATTTATAATTTTTGTAAAAAAAAATGGTTTGGCCACCAGGGGCGTAAATCTTAATTTCCGCTTCTAATGTATTTGCAACAAAATATGAGCTTCTAAATTCTCGATTGAAAATAACGTCATTTGTAGACCGATAATACTCATGTCGACAAACCTTTTAGAAACATTTTCTTCTTAAAATAGTGCACGGTTTCTACGCCAGGGAGCGTAGATGTATATCTTATTTTGTCAATATCTCGACTTGTAAGAGTTCGATTTAAAAAATTCCTTCTTTGTTGGATAGTGTTTTTAGTGTGACATGTTTTTCCTATAAATTCAAAATTTTCAAGCAATTCATAGACTTTCCGCTACGGGGCGTAAGGGTAAATTGCGTTTCCCCCTATATCTCTGCTTCTAAATCTCCGATTTAAAAAACTCTTTCTGCACCGTAATACAGCTCCTGATGGGAAACAGTTTGCACATAAATTTCAAATTTTTGTAAAAAATGGTTTGGCCACCAGGTGGCGTAAATCTTAATTTCCGCTTCTGATGTATTTGCAGCAAAATATGAGCTTCTAAAATATCGATTAAAAAAAAAGGCGTTTGTTGACTGATACTACTCATGTCGACAAACCTTTTAGGAACATTTTCTTCTTGAAATAATGCATGGTTTCTACGCCAGGGGGCGTAGATGTATATCTTATTTTTGTCAATATCTCTACTTCTAAAAGTTCGATTTGAAAAATTCCCTGTGGGATAGTGTTTCCGATGCGAATTTTTTTTCCTTTAAATTCAAAATTTTCAAGTAAGTCATAGACTTTCCGCTAGGGCGCACAAAGGTAAGTTGCGTTTTCTGCTCCTAAAACTCCGATTTGAGAACTTCTTGTATCGCATACAAGACCTGATGGAAAATATTTTTCACATAATTTCTAATGTTTGGGAAAGAATGGTTTGGTCACCAGGGGTCATAAGTGTTAATATCTGCTTCTGATGTATTTGTAACAAAATCTGGGCTCCTGAAAATTCGACTAAATTTTTTTTCTTGGACGGATACCGCTCATATGGATAAACCTTTTGAGTATACTTTCTTCCTAAAATAATGCATGGTTTTCCCACCAGGGGACGTAAAGTCACATCTTATTTTTGTCGATATCTCTGTTTCTAAGAGTTCGTAAACTCACGATTCCGTTTACAGCAATATCTGAGGGATTAAAGACGCGATTGAAAAACTTCTTTCTTTCGTCAGACCTATTGTTTTCCATACCGGTTCCATTGACTTTGAATAGCTTTGATAAATTTAATTTGCGTCAGAACGGATTCAAAAGACGTGCTTTTTACACCCGAAAATTCGGTGTCATCTTTCTTGTTGATGATACTGAGCACCCCACATGCCCTGTCGTCTCAGAAATCTTTTGACCCAGTCGTCTGGTCATTACAATCTGACCTTTCTCATTTGCAGAACATGAATAACTCTTATTAAGAGATTTCAGTATCAGGTGTTATTTATACTATTTCACAACCTTGACACGAGCCGTCGTTTACCTGCAGTTGCTTCGATTTGCATGAAGACGCGTTGGTCATAATGTTTTGGCTCTTCGGTGTATGTTTGGTTTTGAAATTAAAGCTCACAAAATCTGGATGAATTGCATAGAAGATCCAGCTGTGGGACTAGAGAAATTTCAAATTTTTCTTCAAGACAACGGTTTCATTTGTTTTATATGCATACTAGCAGGGATACCCGGTATTTCCCGGGTAAATATTCGTGGAATCACCAAGTTCAGCGGGTGACATTTTATGAATGAAGACTATGTTCCTGTAATTTTCCAGTAAATACCAAATTTGGTGGTTCTAAATTTAAAACTGTTGAACTTTTTTCGAAAATTTCGTATGACGCCCTTGAGCCTCCGGCCCTGACCCCTTCCAAAAACTGTCAACGGTCTCAGTCAGAGTATCATGAGATAAGATACCAAATTTGGTGGTTACAAATTGAAAACTGTAGAACTTTTTTCGATAATTTCGTATAAGGAAGCCCCTTGACCCCTTCCAAAGAACGTGTACGGTCTAAGTCAGAGTACCATGAGATAATGTACCAAATTTGGTTGTTTTAAATTTAAAACTGTAGAACTTTTATGAAAATAAAAAAATAAATTTTTTATGGGGGCTCTTCGACCCCCCCCTTTCCGGCTCCGACCCCTTCCAAAAACTGTCTACGGTCTAAATCAGAGTATCATGAGATAATATACCAAATTTGGTGGTTGTAAATTGAAAACTCTAGAACTTTTTAAGTAAATTTTGTATGGGTGCCATTTGACCCCGCGCTCCGACCCTTTCCCAAAACCGACTACGGTCTAAGTCAGAGTACCATGAGATAGTATACCAAATTTGGTGGTTCTAAATTGAAAACTGCAGAAATTGTAACTAAAATAACGAAAATTTTGTATGGAGATAAAATTTTGTATGGAGATACCCTAATTCCTGCGCTAACGTTCGTGATGTGGTGGTGCTAGCCGTCAATGCCCGCCGCACAACATGCCGGTTCTCTTGTTTGGTGGTGTGCCGCGGCTGCGGCAATCGCTCACGTCGGTCCGTCCGTCCCTCATGCACCCACCGAATCCATACTCGCCTGACTGTGGCTGGATGTCGTCCCACACGGGCGCCGATGTCTCGGTACGATGAACCGCTGTCTCGATAAGCCACTATTCGTCCTCTGTCGAACTCAGAAACGTGCTGGAATGACTGCCGTATTCTGCAACGAGTCATCAGGAAGCTTCCCACGCACAGGTCCGGCAGCACAACACACTTCCACTACTTACACCCCGCCTTCTGTGCATCCTTCTTATAGTGCTTCTCGGTGGCGTGCCGGGCGCACAAGATTTGCATATGCCTTGCAATGCTAATCGTTTGCATGTCCTCTCGCGGGCGACGCATGCTGCGAATTTCAGGCCAACCAGATGCTTCCTTCTTGGTATTGCATTTTGGGTGGCTAGCAGCAGTGTATATAGATATCAATATGAAAACACTATTCATGAATTGACATTGAGATTTCAGAATGAACCAAGGTTATGTTAATTATAATAAGTGACTACTGTATAATGGAGTCTTGAGGAAACTGATAAGCAGAATGCAATGCGTTTCGCCCGCTGACAATTTCCTGGATTGCATGTACACTGCTATTTTCATGTTTTCATTGATGCAAACGTTGCGCTCTTCAAGCAAGACATTTCAGAAACGAATTCCCAATACAGTAGTCGGACAGTTTACTGCAAAATTATCTTCAAAATGGCAAACGTTTGCTGAAGATTTATTTCTATGAAGAAGCATTTATGACTTTGATAAATATAAATAAATAAGCTTTTGAAGGTCGCAGGTGAATTTTTTAGCTCTAAAAGATTACGATGATATACTGGTGCATCGATGCAAAATACATCACTTTTACAAATCGAGGAACTTCTTGCTTTGCGATTTTCATAACTTCGCAACTAGATTTCTGTAGTAAGGTTGGGGTGGGGGAAGTTGTCATTATTAAACAAAATATTTCAAGTAATCTATCTGTTAATACTAAAAGAACCCTATTTTTCGGCGTTTAAGTCAAGACATTTTTCTTCAAATGATCATATGTAGAGGATTTTAGGAAGGGAGTATCTGACCCCAGGTCTTAAACAACCCTTGGAAATAGGAAGCTAGGAGATTTGGGCTAGAGTGCCCGATAGGAAAGTGACACGGAAGCGAAGTAGAAAGGGGGGGAGGACGCCTTTATTTATTACCGGGGGCCAGTACCCGGAGTCCGACGGCTTAACGTGCCCATCCGACACACGGCGGATATTTAGTGGATCGAGCGTTCCTACCTGCCTGGGATCGAACCTGAGGTCCTTTACGCGGCAGTCACGAATGTTGCCCATTAGGCCACCCGCGGCCCCTAACTTTTTTCTTCAGAAGTCCGATCCTCGACTTATATGCCGCATCGACTTCTCTGTTGAAATTACTCAATGAGAAAAAAAAAATGCATTGTGCCTTAAATTCGGTCATGATCCCAGCACGCAGAAAGGCAATATTACGTTCTTCAGAAACCATTCCGAAAGCATACAGAATGTAATATTCCATTCACTAAGAGATTGTTTAATAGTTGCTGAAACGGATATTTTCCATCCGACAGAAATATTAAAATCTCCGCGACCGATTTCCAGTGGCAGTTGTCGTATGTTAATTGCGCCCCCCCCCTCGCGATCCCTTCAAGACCCCGGGGGTAGTATTCATCTCTGGTTTTGCAAAGCCGTCAGAACTACAACAGATGCATCTCACTTATCTCGCAATGATTAAATCTCTGAAAAATGTCACTGCCACGCAGTTGATTGACTGGTGACAATTGTGTCGACAGCCTGCCGCGCATGCGCTTTAAGAACAGGAGCGACCAGTTGCTAGCAAAGGCAATCCTTTTTTCGCTCTGCCAATCTCTCACTTGTACCGAGAGTAATGCAAAAGTGGGCGTAACTTTTTTATTAACTAACAGTGGTTGTTCAAATTGCATATGTTGGTAGAGTAACTCTTTCTCTATACAAAAGTATACTATTTAACATAGTTTCTATCACAAGCGATGCATCTGCCCTATTGCTGAACCCAATTCTCGAATCCTCTTTGAAAAAACTCAGGTTTGGACTGTTGTACCCACTTCTTCACAGCCGCTTTCACCTCGTCTGTGCCATCAAATCGTTGTCCCCGGAGACTATCCTTCATTGGACTGAAAAGATGGAAGTCGGAGGGCGCCAGATCTGGGCTGTAGGGTGGATGGGACCAGAGACCAGCCTAAATTGCTGATCGTCTAATTTGTTGCCAAATATGTGTGTGGTATCGCATTGTTATGGTGAATATAGATCCTTTTCAGATTCTTGTTCGGTCTCTTCCTCCTTATGGCTTCTCTAAGCTTCTTGAGTGTCTCAATGTACCGCTCATTGATTATGGTACGGCCACGTTCCAGAAAATCGAAAAGAATGACCCCCCTGTCATCCCAAAAAACAGTCACCTTGACTTTTTGTGCTGATCGCCAACTCATGAACTTCTTAGGCCTTGGTGAAGAGGTGTGACGCCATTCCATTGATTGATTCTTCGTTTCCGGATCGTAAAGGTACGCCCACGTTTCATCCCCTGTCACCAGATCGTAAAAAAGACGTGTCTTCACTGGCTCCAAACGCTTCCAGTAGATGAGAGCAGACTTCCACCCTTCTCTTCTTCAAATCGAGTGTCAACTGCGGAGTGCGGAGGTACCCACTTTGCATACACTTTCCGGTACACTAAGTCTTCCACCATCTTCTATATGGCATTGTGACCACAGTGCAGTTGTGCAGCAAGCTCATGTTCGTTTCTCCACGAGAATGAATTTATCCACTCGCTGGCGATTCGCGTCAGTGGTCGAAGATGATGGTCTCCCACTGCGTGGTTTGTCATCATTGCTGGTTTCCCACTTCTTTAAACTCTTCATCCATCTGTGCACATTGCTCTTGTCAATGGTGTCATCTCCTTAAACATTCTTTAGCCTTCTGTGGATCATCAAACAGAAGTCATCGCTCTTTCCACGTTTTAGGTGAGTCACGGAAAAATTCTTATCGGCCACCACCGGGAATCGAACCCAGGGTCTTCCAGTTACACGCCGGACATGCTACTACTGCACCACAGCGGCCTCGAATTCTCCGGACTCACATACAACTAACTGCCAAACCACATGGCAGGTTGCTTTTTGGAGCCCCGCACAATGCTGGGGATTCACCAAAGACGGTAAGCAGCAACTGAGCAAGAAACTAGGAGGCGAATGAATAATTAATACGCACAATTGACGTGGATTAGGAATATCAAACAGAAGTCATCGCTCTTTCCGTGTTTATAAGTGAGTCACGGTAAAATTCTGTGGATGTCAAACAGCCTGCACCCTTCCTTCGTCAATAACTCAATGATGGCACGTTGCTTCTGTTAGGAATCCATTATTTACCTGTAATGAAGAAGGCGGAAATAGAGGAAGAGTTTCTCTGCCAACATGTGCAATTTGAACGACATCTGTCAGTTAATAAAAATATTATTTTCACTTTTCACTTAATAAAAATATTATTTTCATTATTTTCACTTTTGCATTATTTTCGGTACGACCCTCGTATCTCTCAGCTGAATTAAAACCACTTATTGCTTTCATTTATTATACTAACCTTAATTTATTTCATGTTTCCGATTGAAATCAAAAACCCTTTTGGTTTCTGATTTCAATCGGACTCTGTGAGAAAGCAGTAGTGAATCATAACTCACGCTGCAAGCTTCACTCTGATGTGGCACATTTATTAGATTTTTTTTTTTTCGCCTTTGCGTGGCGGTTTCTCAAACTGTTCGGTCGGAGGGGAGGGATAAAGTATCTGCACGTCATAAGAAAAAAATAATTTACGAAATTCCACTTTTTTCCGGAAAAAAATGGGGAAATTTCTTCACTTTGTCATCCTTTTAATATTTACTGTAAATATAAAAATACAGTTACAGAATTTCGGAACACTAACTGTATTTGTTTTAGACTCATCTTACACTCAGGATCGACTTATCTATGAATGAAGATAAGGAAATTCAGAAATTTAACCCATTTGACTCATACTCTACACTGAAGAGCAATTGAATTAGAGATACCTGTCTAGTAACGTGTAGCACCACCTTTCGCCCTGATGACGACGGCGATTCGTCTCGGCATGGACTCGACAAGGCACTGGAAGCATTGGGAAGCCATACGGATCCACGACCCCTGAACAAGCTCCCACAGTGCACGAAGATTTGATGGAGGGGAGTCAGAGCTTCGAACATTTCTCTCGATGGCATCCCAGATGTGCTCGATGGGATTGAGGTCAGGTGACCTAACTAGCCAAGGAAGCGAGGTCACGTCGGTGGAGTGTTCATCCAACCATTCGGATACAATTCGGGAGCGATGGCATGCTGCATTGTCTTGTTGCAGGATGAGGTCCCCAGTGGGATGTTGAAGTCGCACAAACGGGAAGCAAATAGTCGTCCAGGATATCTCGGTAACGTTGACCTGTGAGGGACGATGTCACACGTACCATTTCAGTCCACGTAAACAGTCCCCAGACGAGAATGCCACCTCCACCAGCTTGAAGAGTACCCTGCTGGCAAGAAAGATCTATCGCTTCATGTGGTTTGCTCCGTACTCGTATCCTGCCATCTGCATGTACCAACGTGAATCTCGACTCATCAGTCCAGGCAACATTTTTCCACATGCCTAGGGTTCAGTGGTGATATTCCCGCGCCCATGCTAATCTTTGCACCCTGTGATGTGCGGTCAGCAGCGGTACCCTAGTGGGACGATGGCTTCTGTACCCCATAGCGAGGAGATGGTTCTGGATGGTGTGGCTGCTTACACGTTTTTGTGCACCAGCGTTAAATTGCCGAGTGATTTTTTGCACTGTGGCCCGTCTATCCGCTGTTACAATGCGAGCTATCCGACGATGACCCTGCCCATCTACACGCTGTTGTCCACGGCAGTTGGCCCTTACAGGGATGGTTTTACCGGATTCGTTGTACTCACGGTGCCTCCGTGACACAGTGGCTCGTGAAAATCCCAGTGCCTGCACGACTTCCGAGATGGAGTGACCCATTCGTCGGGCCCCAACAATTTGTGCACGATCAAATGCGCTTAGATCCTTCGTCTTACTAACACTGCGTCCGACTCTTACTTATTCCCGTCGCATCACTCCTTATATTGTCGGATTGCTGCATACGTCATGTCGTTTCCGTTTACAGGGCCGCCCACAACGCCACATTTGAATAACGCTAGCTATCTCTAATTCAATAGCTCTTCAGTGTATATCGACTTATAAGTCGAAAAATACGGTAATATTTAAAAATTGCGGTTTGAGGACGTTCTCACTGTAGCTAACAGTGAGAAGATCATCTGCGGAAGTTCTAATAGAATGATATGCTATAGAGACACTCCGGGTCTGCAGACTGCGTATGACATCCTTAGCAAACAAGGTGGACTGGGAAGAGTAGAGTGACAGCCCCTGGTGGCGCATTGGTCTAAGCGATGACTTCCAATCATTCGTCCGAAATGGGTCCTGGTGAGGCATGGGTGTTGTGTTTCTCTTACGTCACTTACTCTCCCTTCCCTGGAGTCAGTGACCCCAGATTAGGGACGAGAGACTGCTTAAGGCCCAATGAGTTGCCCGCGATGCAGCCCAACCTCCAAACAAACAAAACAAGTTAGTAAAATCATGCAATGCATTGATTATAATACGCTTTCCAACATACCAGAAATCATTACTCAAGTTACGAGGGTAATGGCAGTGGAATAAATCTCGGTCCTGTGCCCTGACCTTTGATACCATTTCGATTATATTTAACAGAACCGGTTCAGTATACCTCCGAAATAACATGATAAAGTTTTGTTGCAATCGAAGCAATTTTACGTAAGTTATGATGCATAAGGGCTATGGAATAGATTCCGCTCCTGTGTCCTAACCTTTGACCCCATTTCGCCCATTTTCAATAGGATTCGTCCCCAGAGAGGCCCCTACAACATACTAACATTGCATCCAAATCGAAGATTTTTTTACGTAAGTTATGACGCATAATGGCGATGGAAGTGATTCCCCTCCTATGTCCTGACCTTTGACCCCATTTTGCCCATTTTCAATAAGGTTTGTCCCCAAGTGGTTGGGGACAATAGGGTTTGTCCCCTACCACATACTAAAATTTAATTGAAATGGAACCTTTTTTTACGTTAGTCATGTTGCATAAGAGCAGTGGAATGGATCCCGCTCCTATGTCCTAACCTTTGACCCCATTTTGTTGACTTTCAATAGGGTTCCTTCCCAGGTGATCCCCTTCCACATACTAAAAGTTCATCGAAATCGAACGATTTTTACCCGAGTTATCGTGCGGACGGACATACGCACACAACGCGTGACGTAATGAGGCAGATGGGAATCGCGACCATCTGCTCGCAGGAGTGTGACGTCATAAAACTTTAATAGGATCCGCACACAACGCTTGACGTAATGAGACAGATAGCGTGCCCGCGCGCCAACATCTCAAGCGCGAGTTGTGACGTCGTAAGATCGTCCCCAGGTGGTTCCCTACCACATAATAAAATTTCATCGAAATCAAACCATTTTCACGCACGTTATGACGCATAAAGGCAATGGAATGCATTTCGCTTTTATGTCCTGACCTTTGACCCCACTTCACCTATTTTCAATAGGGTTCATTCCCAGGTGGACCCCTGCAATATGCTAAAATTTCATCAACATCGAACCATATTTACGCAAGTTATGACGCATATGGGCAATGGAATGCATCCCGCTCCTGTGCCGTGACCTTCTACCCCACTTCACCCATTTTCAACAGGGTTCATCCCCAGGTGGTTCCCTACAATATGCTAAAATTCCATCGTCATAGAACCATATTTACGCAAGTTATGACGCATACGGGCAATGGAATGGATCTCGCTCCTATGCCGTGACCTTTGACCCCACTTCGTCCATTTTCAAAAGAGTTCGTCCCCAGGTGATCCCCTACCACATTCTAAAATTTCATCGAAATCGAACCATTATTACGCGAGTTATCGTGCCGACAGGCGGACAGACGGACAGACGGACGGACAAAGCTGGGGCATATACGCTTCTTCAACCTACGGTTGTAAAGCGTGAACAAGAATCCTAATCAGAGAACGCAAGCGAGTTAATTGTGAAGTTTTTATGATGCAAAGCCAGATGTTGCCACTTAATTCCAAACGGGAAACAAGTGCAGTAATGCGGTCAGGTCGGGGCACGGAAATGCCATTAATTGATCAACTAATTGTTCAACAAGATGACTCAGTATGAGACTAATTACAAAATAATAATAAATTTCGAAGATAGATCAGAACGATATCCCAATTTGCGCTAAATATAGTCATAATCGTACCGTGACTAAGAGCTTTTGGGTGCTGTTTTCCTCGCTCTGTGAACCTTTGTCCTAGTAACGAGTTGATGTGTGATTTTTTTCTTGATTCTGAATCTGTCCTTTCCAGCAGTATTCCAGAATAACGGATATAACGAAGTAAATTTCTTCGTCATTTTTGTCCACGGCCGGGCACGAACCCGGGACCCCTCATTCCGGAATAAGTCACTCTACCAATTGAGCTACGCGGACGTTCGTTATCGCTGCAATCTGCCTTTATGTCGTGTGCGTCTTGCTGGGCAGGCACGTCACAGAGATCGGGGCTACTTCTATGCTAAATCATAGTCGTGGTTAAACTGCTTCATTGCAATCTCCCAGTTGTTATTTTTTTTTATTCCGAGGTCTAACGACTACCATGAGCACTAGAAGTAGTATCTCGAACCGAATTGTGGTCCACTGGTTAAAATGAAGAAAAAGAAACAGACGGACATGGATCAGTTGCATTCACCCCAATCCCTGACTGATGGGTCAGTTGCACTTAAAAAGGGAAACAACAATAGCGATCGACTACACTCACCCAGCCCTTACTTACTGGAGAGAAAATCTGAAAAACCGGTGGATGTAACAGGTATCCTGTGGCATAAGTTGCTCTCTGCTGGAAAGTGCTCCACCGATCCATTCAAAACAGTGGGACCGTTGCATCATTTTTCCAACAGGGATTATAGAAGTAACATGGATTTTATGTACACGGCGAAAAAGGGAAAAAGCTATTGATGCAATCAGGAAACACATTCTATAAAGATCGAGAAATGTCAGTTGTATAATACACACACACACACACACACACACACACACACACACACACACACACACACACACACACACACACACACACTATATTGACATAGGTCACAGGACACCTAGAAGAGAAACACAACATAGCATTTATAGCATTTATTTACATACATTACTACGGTGTCGGTCTACCTTTGGATTTAATGCATGCACTGACCCTTCTAGACGTACTGTCGACAAGGTTTTGGAACAGAGCGATAGGTATGCGCTTCCATTCAGTACATAATGCTGCCGCTAACTGTTGCTTAATAGTAGGCCTTGATTCCAAACTTCTTATGCGGCGCTTTAATTCATTCCATAGGTGCTCTATGGGATTAAGATCAGGGCTCTGTGCTGGCCAGTGCACACACGATACGGAATTATCGTCAAACAACGCCGTAACAGTCCTTGTTTTATGGCTCGGTGCATTATCCTGCTGGTACCAACAACACTCGGTTCCATAGTATTGCCACGGAGTTGGTAGGGCATAATTATGCAGAATGTCGAGGTAGACGTGCTGGTTAACAAGTTTGTCTACGATAATAAATAGGCCTGGAACATACCACGAAAAAACAACCCCACACGAGTACTCTACCAGCTCCAAACTTAACCGTAGGAACAGCACACTGTGGCAAATAGAGATCCTCCCAGCTGCCGCCATACCCACACTCAGCCATCAGACTGATAGATCGTGTATCTGGATTCATCAGTCCATAGGACCCGTTTCCATTGATCTACGGTCCACGATAAATGTTCTTTACACCGTGCTTAACGATGAGTAGCATTCCGAGTGGAGATGAAAGGCTTATGAGCAGCCGCGCGGCCACGGTAACCCATGGAATGAAGTTCTCTGCGAATGGTACGTGTGCATACCGAGGTTCCAGCATTTTTACTCACCTGTACACTGAGATCTTATACAGCACTCCGTCGATTAGCTGTAACGACTCTCCTGAGGCTTTGACGTCCTCTATCACTGATTTTCTTTGGCCTGCCGGTACGTTTTGCTGATTCAGGCACGCCATGTATCTTCCACTTATTCAGTACATTCAAAACAATTGACTTGGGTATGTTTAAACGCCTATCGGTTTCTCTTATAGATAACCCACTAATATAACACCCAACAACATTTCCTTTCTCAAAGTCAGTTCTCTCCCGCGGCGACATTTTCACTCAACCTCACAGTGCGATATGATCGCGGTCAGGTGCAGGCTTGTTTTCATACCGTTTGCAGCTGTACCGCGCATCTTAACAACGCAGCGAATCCGTTCATTTGCTTTTGAAGGAGTGTCCGGTGACTTTTGTCAATATAGTGTATATACTTTTTAAACATTAGTTCTTGTAATTACCATATAGCACACGCACAGCTATTAGCATTTACATGAGTTTCTGCGTTTTACCTTGAAGTATATTCCAGCATAATTTTTTTTTTTAATTTGAAGTTCTATTATATAGCGGTATAAGATTTCTTTTACGTATCTTTTTCAGTTTTCCTTTTTTAAAGCATATAGTTAGTATTTGCAACCACGAAACATGTGTACTATAGTATTTCTTCATTTTAGTCTGCTACAAATTCTGCAGTTATACTTCTGAATAATTTCTGCATACATACGATTTGTGTGAAAATATCTATTGTTTCAGCAAATGATGTTAATGCTTAGGTGCGTTTGCCTGATTTCGGGAAGCCTTTAGACACAAGATAAAAAATAAAAAAAACAGCGAAAAGCAAAATAACGTTGTGTAGTTTTTTGGCGGGAAATTCCGGTTTTAACGGCTATAAAATGAACAGTTTTCCAGTTGTTGTTTTTTTCTCATTTTAATCCTAAGTTCAAAGCCTAAATATTTTACAGTAAACATTTTCGGCCTTTGAAAATCTTCTTTCAAGCAAAATAACGGTGTGTATTGGGAAACGATTTCCAGTTATAACCATTCTTAACCATAAAAAAATTCAACAGTTTTCCAATTTTTGTTTCTCATTTTTAATCCAAGGTTCAAAGCCTAAATACACTCCGGAGTAAGTTGCTCTCCCAACTAAGCTACACGGACAGAAAGTATTCCTGCAGATTTGTCGTCTTGACACGTGCTTTACCTCTGTAGTACGTCACAACTATATTTTTCCAGGTTTAAAACCCACGCAAAATTTAGCAGTGCGTTATAAACTTCAACGCATGCATATCTTTTCTTTTCTTCTGTTTTGATTTAAATGGGCCGCCCTGGTGGCGCAGTGGTCTAAGCGATGGCCTCTGATCATTCGTCCGAACGGGGTCCGGGTTCGAATCCCGGTGAGGCATGGATGTTGTGTTTGTCTTACGGCACTGGCTCTCTCCCTTCCCTGGAACCAGTGGCCCTAAATTAGGGACGGGCGACTGCTTATAGCCCGTTGAGTTGCTCACGGTGGTCGTTGGGCCTCCAATCAAAAGAAAAAGAAAGAAAAGATTTAAATGGTAGCTACTTTATTGTTCTTGTGGTGGAAGATTCTGCGCTTTTCTAGAATGTTTTTTCTCATGACCTCTCGACCATTGAATTAGATTACAACAAAACTTGATCAACTTGTTGTGTTCACTTTCCAATGACGACAGACGTAAAATTGTTCAGGGTAAACACACCCATATCTAAAGCCTCATTTACCCACGTACTAATATTTACTACTTTTCCTTTGGGGAGGGGGGACTGCAAGCTTGCTCGTCCAATCACCAGCGATTTCAGATGTCACGCCTTCAGAAATGTCTTATTCTGACGTGGTAGTTGAATCGACGCCCGTTTCCTTAAAGTCTTTCCAAGTCCTGTTCCATAGGTAGTTGTTTCCGGGCGAGGCCTTTTTTTGTCTACAATGCAAGATACGATACTTGCGTGGACGACCTTGTACTAGAAATTGCAGATAAACAGGATCAGCTACAATGCCCCGTCGGTGAGAGTCGTCCATCTGCAGGTTAAAGACTTCTCGGCGCTTATCATCAACTAAGAGTGCCTCACTTCTTCGTTACTTTAATCTCTTCCTTCTTTGCTGTGTTTAGTAAATACTCTTGCATCAGAGCAACAGCTTTTCTGACGTCAATCAATATCCGAAGTCCAGGATTTTATCTTAATTTATAACCACCTTAAGGATGAGATTAAAAGAATTCTCTTACTCATTTACCATTTAAGCAGTCATGATATTAAATAATTTCTGGATTTTACACTTCGCGGACTGATTTATTGTAAAACTAAAAAATTTACGGCGTACGTAAAATTCAGATGTTGGTTCTGCAATAAACGAATACACCCGGTGTGATCTTAAGGAGTCCTTGAATCTCCTCTTTTACTCATGAATTATCCAAGGTGATGATGCTAAAGTTCCGGAGAAAAACCTTTGCCTCCTAAGCTATTTTGGTAGCTCCTTTGCAAACATAATACTGAGAACCGATGGCCTTCGCACTTCCTTGGACAGATGAACTTTGTAAAATAAAAAAAAAATTGAAGTCATGACAGAAAGCCGTTAATGAGTTCTCATGGGTTCAAAAACTGCGCAGTATTTAATTAATAAGTGAACTTTGTTCGCGTTTTTTCTATTCTGCATAAATATTAAAAGTTCAACAGCTGTGATATTCAGTGGTGCCCAAATTTGTTAGGCAGCCTGGAAAAACACAGAAACATGAGACATGCAATGAAATTCAGAGCAAAAGTTGTCATTGAATCTATCTGATGGGACCCTGCATATTTGGAGGGCTTAATTTGCAAACGCCACAGAAAAATCATCATGCAATAACAAATAAACGGTAAAAAAAATGAAATCGTCATTTAATATACAGGGTGTGTCTGAAGTCTTTCCCTGAGGGCCGCAGGTGGCCTAGTGGGCAGCGTTCGTGACTGCCACGGAGAAACCTCAGGGTCGATCCCAAGCAGGTACGAATGCTCGAACCACTAAATATCCACCGTGCGTCGGATGGGCGCGTTAAGCCGTCGGACCCAGAGTATTGCCCCCCCCGAGATTATAAATAAGGACGTCTTCCTCCCCCTCTCTACCTCGCTTCCCTGTCACTTTCCTATCGAGCACTCTAGCCCAAATCTCCTAGCTTCCTATTTTTAAGGGTTGTTTAATACCTGGGGTCAGACACTCCCTTCTTAAAATCCTCTACATATGATCATTGGATCATATGATTAGTGTTTCCCTGATTACGATAAATCGTATAAAATGAACCACCCGCGTTAGACATATACGGTTTTCCAATATAGCTTACCTGAAATCCAGAGTGTTTTTTTTTTCTGGGTAATCAGTATACCTCAACGTGGGCTACTTTTGTTACACGGAGGACATCCATTCGGTACTCTATCTCTTTCCATGTCTGCTGCAATATGTCATTTGTGATGGTCGCAAACGCTTCAGTTATTCTTCCCTCCTTCAAAGTGTTAATATCTGCAACTGGTGTTGCATAAACTTGATCCTTAGTGTAGACCCATAAAAAAGAAGTCAAGGGGTGGTAATGTATGGGGATCTTGGTGGCCAGGGTATGGGACCATCTCTGCCTATCCTTCTGTTGGGGAATTTGTTATCTAAGAATTGACAAGTACACCCCAGTGCGGGGGCGCACCATCCTGCTGGAACATTACTCATGATTGCAGCTCTTCCAGTTGAGGTGCAACATACAGCTGCATTATGTCGAGGTAAATACCCGATGTAATGGTGATCTCAAAAAAAAAAAAAAAAAAGAACGGTCCAATTACTTTGTTGTGCATCAGTCCGCACCTAACATAAATTTAGGTTATCCCTCTGTTTTTCCAAACCCACATGTGGGTTTTCTGAGCCACGGATTCAGGCATTGTGCGTGTTCACTTTACCTGAGGTATGAAAAGTTGATTCGTCTGAAAAACAAATCCGCTTCAGGTAATCATTATCTTCGTCTATTCGTTCAAAAATATCCATAGCGAATGCCACACGTCTGAGCGCATCATTATGTTCCAAGGCTTGTACAATTTGGAATTTGTATGCAAAAAAACGAAGCCGCCTTCTTAAAATGCGGTGCACTGTCTTCATAGGTATTCCCTGTTTACTAGAGGCATGATGAATTGATTTCCTCGGGCTTTGTACGAATGCATCATGGCGTCGACAGCCTCATCAGTTCCACTTCTTGCACGGTCACCGACATTACCCGTCTGTGACACCGACATTAACAGCCTTTTAGGAACTGGTATCAAATGTTTAAATTTGATACCAGTTCCTAAGGCTGTTCACATCAGGCGGAGCTCTATCATACTCACGCCTAAACTTCCGCTGCACTGAAATTGCAGATTTGGTTTCATGAAACCAGAGAACACAATTAGCCTTCTCCTACTGACGCTTTCAAGAAAAAACTACGTGCAGTGCCACCTATTGTTCCAAAAGTACAACGAACAAAAAAATTGAGAATATGACCCAATTAATGCAACAAACCGCTTACGTCTAACTAGCTCGGTTCATTTTTTACGATTTATCGTAATCAGGGAAATACATTAGACACACTCTGTATATAATGAAGACTACATATTTGGAGGGCTAAATTTGCAAACTCCATAGAAAAATCATCATGCAATGACACCTAAACGATAAAGAAATGCAATCTTATATATAAAACACAAAACGTCTGTTTGTTTGTCTGAAGCAGCAAAAACTTTCGAGCGCCGAACTGTGGCATCGTGAAATTTCCATAGCTTATTAATACTAGAATTACTAGGTCAACGCAACTATTTTAAAATCTCTAAGTTATTCCGTTCGCAAGTTATGCATTAATTAATAAGCTAATCAATAAAGTCAGCGTCGTTTTCTACGTCATCGTTACTGTTCCAAATCTTAAAACACGTGGCTGCATTCATCGCCGCCGCACATCCACAGGAGTTTGTGTTCTTTGAGAACTGTGCATAAAAAAATGCAAAAACGAACTTTGCGAAATCTTAACGTAACGGGCTGAAATTTTTATCAACACCATGAATTGGTAATAAGAGGAGTCCCTCAAAATTTCACCGGAATCCGGTCAAAACTTTTTAAAATAGGCATGGAATTTTTAATTCATCTTTAAACAGAAATATATACGCCCAAACAGTTAATAAAACTTTGACGGCTAATTTAAAAAGTTATTTACCGATTCAGGCGAAATTTGAGGTCATGTTCCTATTAACGATTTATGGTGTTCCTTAAAATTCAGCCGGTTTCATAAAATATTCGCAAAGATACGTTTTTAACTTTTTTATCCCACAGATTCGCCCCTCAAAGACGTCTGAAACTGAAAGCAGATGATGCATTTGATCGTCGATAACAAACTGTTAACGAATTTTGTTAAGTCAGTGTTCTAAAGCTGTGTCTCCTGAACGCGTGTTAAATAATTCGTAACGCTTTTGGTACGTTTGGTTCTGCAGATTCCATACATTCTGTACCGGGCAAAGCCGGGTAGTAAAGCTAGTCAACAGATAAAACACAAATATGTTATACAGTATAATTCATAAACTGCAGTGACACCCTCGATGGCTGAGGGTCTAACGTCCTGATCCCTCTTTGGGGTTAGGCCAGGGTTTGAATTCCTGATGAGGCATGGGTCATTCGCTTGCCTGATGGTGTTTTCGGTTGTCTCTGTCCAACCCGAAACCAGCGTTCCTAAATTAGGAACGAGGGACTTCTTATAGCCCTAAGAGCTGCTCATGGTGGTCGTTAAACCTTGTCACAACAAAAAATGTGTTTAATTAAAAACTCTAAACCAACTTCGAGTTCGAAAAATTACATTTCCTTCCAGCAGAGCAGCTTTGATTTAGAATAATGAAGGCATTGAACAGGGCAACACTAACAATAATAACCACCGATACTCAAATAACGAATAATGGAGTAATTCATGAGTTGGGCAATGAACATCAGAACTGCGTGTAGCCTAAATTGGCACTATATAAAGAAAAGAGAAAAAACCGCTAAAGCAAAACAAAGGTGTGTGTGTGTGTATCTCGAACGGCATCAACAGTTACTGAGATATCGTGGTAGCAGAAGTGACGCAGTGGAGTATGATATACGCATGAAGAACGTTATGTATGGTTGCGCTGTGGAATACCCTTCACAACTGAGCAAAACAGGACTGAAGATCTATACTGACCTACTTACTGATGATGGCCAGCTGGCAACGAAATAACTTCCCAGAACACTATTATTTAAAACAAATTTGATCCTTTTCACTTATTCTTTTTTTTTTTTTTTTTTTTTTTTTTGGAGAGAGAGAGAGGAGTCTGGGTTTGGCGGCCTCAAGAAGCATCTAAGACTCGCAATTTGGGCCGGCCTTTGGCTCCAGGTATGTGATCTCATACAGTGAGTGGAACATCCATACCTCTTTCTGCAGTCGAGCTTTACCTGCCCTCGGACGCTCATCCAGAAGCCCGGACCTCTGGCAATACGGCGTCTTCTAATTCGTGTTGTCAAGAATCAAACATTTCTTTCAACTTCAGTTGATGGCAGTAAAGTTTTCTTTACGTTACTTGAGGATTCACATATTTTAATTCGCCTTTTTTAAAAATATGTTTCGTACTAGGCAGCCAGAACTTAACACACCAATGAGCCATTGCATAATGACCACCCCCAGCCTACAGAAATGAGCACGCCTGGAGACCGAACGGTGGCGCAAGTCAAGTTCACAGAGTAGTATATATACAACCAGAGGACCGGCTTTCGGTTAGTAGAGTGTTCGGAGTCAGAATGGGGAAGAGCTGCCGATTTATCGGAGTTTGATAAAGGACAAATTGGGATGGCACAAGCCCCGGAACTACGATCTCGGAAACGGCGTGGCTTGTGGGTTCACGTGCCGCTGTAGTGAGTACGTATCAAAAGAGGTGCACAGATGGCCTGACGACAAACCATCGTCCAGCCTTGTGTCGCCCGCAGCTCAATGATGGCGTAGGGGAGTGGAGACTGTCGCACATTGTTCACAGCGACCGCAGGGCTACAGTGCGACATATCACCCGCAGCTACAACAATGGTGATCAGGGCAATGTGTCTGCGCATACGCCTGCGTAGCCAAAGACTCAGCCGAGTACCCATGCTCACTGAACGTCATCGCCAACAAAGTATGAAAATGGGCCCAAGATCATCGAGATTGGACCGTGGATGATTGGAAGAAAGGGGCCTGGTCTGACGAATTAAGATTCCTGGTGCATCACGTAGACGGCGGAGCTCGGATACGCCAATTACCAAGGAAGCTATGGCACCCGGATGTACTGTTGGCCGGAAACAGACCAGCGGCGGCGGTCTTATGCTGTGGGCGATGTTTTCTGGGGACACTTTATGCCCCATTTTCCTAATAGCACAATCCTTGACAGCTGTCAGGTATCTGAACACCGTTGCGGACCAAGTTCATCCATTCATGGCAACTGTGTCCCCTGCTGATGATGGCCATTACCAACATGATAATGCGTCATGGCACACAGCCAGAATCGTCAAGGAGTGGTTTAAGGAACATGCTGGTGACTTTCTGTTCGTGCCCTAGCCTCCAAATTCACCTGACATGAACCCAATCGAACATTTGTGGTTCGACTTGGAAAAGCAGGTTTGCGCTACATCACCACCACCCCGAAATGTACGGGAACTGGAGGGACCTGCTGTTGACATTATAGTAGTACCAGATACCACAGGATACCTATCGCCACTTCATTGAATCAATGCCTAGCCGAGTGGCCGCTGTTTTGTCGGATAAATGGGGTCCTGCACCTTTTTAGGTAGGTGGTCGGTGTATATCTCTTATTTAACGATTTAAAGAAATCATCGGCCCGTCAGTCCACCTATTTTTGGATCATAGAAACCCACACGATTTAACTTAAGTTTTCGTAAATATGTACATTTTCTGTGTGGCCGAGGAAGCTCTCCTTCTCTTTCCCGGAAATAACTGCGTTTTCTAATACATTTAAATCAATATTTTATATTCAGCTGTTTACATCGAACTGAAACAAGAGGAAACAGTGCGCCAGGATCACAGAAAACTATACCGTGTGAACTTTAACCCTCTAACCCTGACACCCTGACTCACGAGGTTCCGTTTCAAACAGAGAGGGGGTAAAGAAATGGGCAGCACACAAACAGTATCGGAATTTTATCGGCGCTGGCTTATACAGTGGCAACACTTTGTGTGCGTGTGTTTATAACTGTGTGTGCGTGTGTGTATGAACGACCAGCATTAGGGCTGTGCAAGCTGCTCCAACACACCGGAGCCGAGTTCGGGGGGGGGTCGAGGGGAGGGATGGGAGATCTGAAATTTTAAAGTACCTACATAAAAATAATATAAAAATAATGGGGAAACCTAGAAGTGTAACCAATGCCTACATCTTCTTCACTTGACAAGAGATATCAAGCGGTGGCCACGTCGAAGAAGTAATAAATAGGCGTGTAAAACTTGGTTGGAGAACTTCTGGTTGAAACATTACAATTTTCAAGATCATTTATTAATACCACTATATCTTGAAAGAAAAGTATTAAATCAATGCATCCTTCCAGTTCTCACTTGCGGATGAGAGACACTGACCTTAACTAAAAACACATACAGAGGCTGCAGACATCTGAAAGAAACATGGACTTGAATAACATAGATAGTGTAACCAACGAAGATAGGAAGAGAAACGCATGGATTATGGGAAGGATAAAAGTTGATGGCATCATGATCGAAGTAAAGAACTGAAGTGGCATGAGCTGGATACATTGCTAGAACTGACCATCTTTGGACAACTGAAATATTGCACTCACAGACAATGAAATTTGTTCACCTAGAAGAAAACATGCTTTGCAAATAGCTAGAGTGCATGTTGTTATGCAAATGATCCACGTTTGGTGAAATTGCGCATGGCCGCACACCCTGTGGTGACGCTGCAAGCACGAATCGGCAGCCTTATGAACTGGCGTGTAGTCGATGCTACATGAAAGCGAAAATACCCGGCCGACGAAAGCAAGAGTACAGAGTGACAAGAATGCCGGGTAGGCGCCAGAGACTTCGGTTTACGCAACTTACGGACTTTGAGAGAGGTCTGATCATCGGGCTGAAAACCGCAGGGTGATCGGCGTGCCGTACAGCCCGCCACGTGGATCATTTTGACCATAAGGTCCGACTGTGTTGAGAGCAGTGGACACATGAAGTCACTACCACACGATGGACCGACTCCGGATGAACCAGGATGACCACCGGTAGAGAGGATCGGCGGATCGTACCCCAGCCACGAGCTGATCCCACGGGGACCCAGTCCACTATACAGGCCGATGTAGCGGCTCCTGTGTGCCCACAAACCATTTCCCGACGGCTCGCAGAAGCGCATCTGTGATCCCAGCGCCCCTTACGTGTGCTGCCAATAACACCAGAGCATCGCCGGCTCCGTGTGCAGTGGTGCCAGGCCAGAGCAAGGTGGAACACCACAGACTGGCGACTTGTGGTGTTTAGGGATGAGTACAGCTTCGTTTTGGGGACAGATGATCACCGTGTCCGGGTGTGCAGGTCCCGGGTCAACGGCACAACCCTAACCTCGCTATCGAGCTCCACACCTCATCCACTGCAGGCATTATGGTCTGGGGAGTCATTGCCTACGATAGCCGATCAGCTCTAGTAGTGGTACGTGGATCATTGACTGGCCAACGGTATGTGGATGAGATCCTACGGCCCCATGTGCTCCCATTTCTGGCCGGGATTCCAGGTGCGCTATACCAGCAGGATAATGCCCTCCCACACACGGCTTGGGTTGCCCAGGAACGCCTACGTTATGTCCAGACACTTCCATTGGCCTTCCACTCCACAGACATGTCCCCTATCGAGCATATGTGGGACTAGTTAGTTAAAACGCCACCTGCCACCGTGCCGCACTATCTGGGATTTGTAGCACACAGTCCAACACGTGTGGGCCAGTCTACCGCATGACAACATCAGGCGTCTGTTCGCCTCCATGCCGGATCGTATTGCAGCATGTATCACCGCATGAGGCGGTGCGACTCGCTATTGAAGATGATATGCCACAGATCCCTCTGTAATTGTCTTGCAGCTCTGTTTTTGCCATCATGTGTATCATTCATCTGTATCGTTACGTCCATAAAACTTCAGTTCAATCCGATACTTCCTTCTTGGTGCGCAAATTTCATTGTCCGTGAGTGTATATGGGAAACACCAACGCACAGAAAATACTCTGAAGAATGCCACGTGGTAAATGCGTGGAATGAAATTCGAAAGCATGCTGAAGTGACTTGAAAGAGACTGGCTCAGGACAGAAAGTTGTGGAAGAAATTTGGAGAGACCTTCATGCAGCAGCGGATTGATAATGGCTGCTGTGCTGCTGATGATGATGATAAAAAGTAAAAAATATGTTCTCCGAATATTGTAGTTCGGGACGTTGAGCGGAGTTGATAACAGACATTGAAAGCTCTAGCTGTCACTGGAATGTTTCCAATCATAGTAAAATATAATTGAAATCTAACGCAACAAGAACCGTTGTTTTTGGTGTAGACCTTCACACACACACACACACACACACACACACACATACACTCACAACTTGTAGGGAAATATCAACTAATACTGCTACACCGAGCGCCATGTATATGCTAAGGCTGGCCCTGGTTTTGTGTGTGTGTGTGTGTGTGTGTGTGTGTGTGTATGTGTGTGTGTGTGTTCTGTTACCTTTTTTGTTTCTATTTCGTTTTCTTCCGGAAAAATCTGTACGCTAGAAGCTCCACAGCTATTGCCTCTTAATACATGATCTGTTATTACTATTTTTAAAAAAAATAAGATGATTCCACCTCTTCCTGAGGTTTTCTTCTCTTCCTTCCGGGACGGGTACGACGTACCAAATCTGGGAAGTCGTATTTCTTTCTCTCATTTGTCCAGGAACTTCCTTACTATTCTACAAGTGTTCAGGATAGCTGCCTTCTGTAGTTGCATGTAGGTGTTCATTTGAAGGTCTAGTGTCTGTATAGAGCTGTGAATGGTCTTAGGTACAACTCCTGTGGCTGGCGACTTGATTGTTCCTGTTCGTGTACTCTATGGGGACGGTGGTGACATTTTCCATATGCCACATTTCCTTGACTTCGTATCGTAGGTCGTTACACTTTGACAGCTTCTCTCCGTGCGTCTTTTGGATGTTGTACGTATTGGGCACTGCTATATCAATGAGGTATGTTGACTTCTTCTCCTTTGTCGACCAGGACATGTTGGGCCGATTGTGGGGGATGGTCTTATCTGTTCTGATCGATCTGTCCCAATACATCTTGTGGATGTTGTTCTCTAGAAGCTTTGTATGATCATACTTGTAGTAGGGGACGGGCTCAATTGTAATGAGGTGGTGCTTTCTTGCCAATTTCTGATGGACAATCTTGTCGACTTGATTGTTTCTGTTCGTGTACTCTCTTTGTGTGAGGACGCTGCATCCTGCTGTGATATGTTGGATGGTCTCTGCCGCTTGATGCCATTGCCGACATGTGCCGCTTTCCACTGACGTGTCCTTTAGTATATGTTTCCGGTAGTTTCTGGTGTTTACAACTTAATCTTGTATAGCCATCAGGAACCCTTCGGTCTCGGGGAAGAATGATCCGTTTGTTAGCCATACTTTGGAGGCTGTCTTATACACATGGTCCGATTGCAGATCGTTGTAGTACCTTTCCGTATAGGACTTTCTTGCCCCAAGCTTCTTCTTTTGGCTCTCTCGTTCCAATCTCGATGTTCTGGGTAGAGAGGTCTAGGGTTGTGTACTTCTTGTCACTCTGGTTTATCGCTTGGTGACAGGGTCCCTTGCTCTGATAAAAGTATTTTCTGATGCTGCTGATTTCTTTGTCCTCCAATGGTCAACCTTTCTACTGCTGAATTCGGGTGGTGCTGGCGATGTTTAGTGAGGGTTGTCCTGGTATTGCACCTTATTTCCTCAAGATCTGTTGTTGTCCACTTGGTGATTCAGAAGGAATACATGAGGACTGGACCTGTGCATGTGTTGATAGCCCTAGTGATGTTGCGAGCTTTGAGCTTGGTCCTCAGCATTTGGTTGTACTTGGCGGCTAGATTGCTTTTGATTTCTTTGTGCTCTAGGCGTTGTGCTTGAAGAATACCAACGTACTTATAGGCTTCTCCTTCCTCCATAGCGACGATCTGTTCTCCGGTCTTAAATTGGTAGCTACGTGCAACATGCTTTCCTTGGTTCATACCTTGTGTCTTGCATTTCTCTAGGCTGAATTCCATCCCGATGTCATTGCTGAAGCCCTCGGTAATCCGGATTAGCTGCTGGAGTTGGTTCTGTGACGATGCGTACAGCTTGATGTTTTCCATGTACATGAGGTGGGAGAGCTTGTACTTGTTGGTTTTGTTGCACTTGATGGTAAACCCATACTTGCTTTCGTTGAGCATGGTTGACAGCAGGTTGAGTACTAGACAGAACCATAGTGGGCTAAGTGAATCTCTCTGGAAGACGCCTTTCCTTATGCGAATGGGCTTGGTCGTTATGATTTCGACTTTAATTGCTGTCTTCCACCCTGTCATGGCCGCCTTAAGGAAGTTAATGTATACAAGACTTAAAACTCTGTAAATCTCAAGGACCTCTATCAGCCAGGTATGGGGTACGGAATCGTAGGCTTTACGGTAATCGATTTATGCTGTGTACATCCTGCGGTGCATCTTGAAATCTTGCTCCATTACAACACCGTTGATGGTAAGCTGTTCCTTGCATAATCTATAGTCCAGTTGGTGTCCCTTTTTCTGTTCTGCCATAATTGCTTGTCCTTCTATGTGCCTCATTATCTGATTGGCGATGCACGCTGTTAGGATCTTATACTTGTAGGTAGACAAGCTATTGGTTGACAGCTGGCTGGATTTCTTGTGTCTTCATCTTTAGCCTTTAATATCGTTACTACCTGGGTGAGGAAATCCGGGATTAGGGCTGGATTTTGGATCGTGTTGGTCAGTTGATCTGCCAAATATTATTATTATTATTATTACTAAAGGAAGTGTGAGTTTGATTATCCTCCTTCTGAAATTCAACAGTTATGGGAAATAGCTCAACAAATGTGTGGTTTCCCCTGATGTAACTTCCCTTTCTTGTTTTTTCCTTTCCTTTTTTCTTATTTCTTTGATCGACTGAAGTACAATGTCTAATAATATTTAAATAATTTAGCTATCTAAGATGTAATCACAGCTTATATAGTTAAATTATCTTTATTAATAATTATTCAACTATGTTTTTTTTTAATTGACTACCACCGAAGCTACTATCAACTGATTTCTGTTTTCAGGTTTATTGATATCATTATACACTTTTGACTTCTAGTCAGGTAGTCCCACTGACATGGACATCATGCCACTAAACAAAAAAAAGTAACTCAAACATCTCTCTCCTAGCTTTGTTGACAACATTACAGTATTTTTAGCAGATAATCCGTCCGAAAGGATTAGTTTCAGTCATCCACCTAAATGACAACTTTCAATAACATAGTTAAGGGGAAGCCAACGCTTTCTTCTGTGCAGACTCATTCGTTCCAGTTGCGTTCTGTCCACTTTTGAAATGGCGAATACATTCGTTCGAGCTGATTTCAATTCATTTTGCACACCCCGAGTTAATTCGTTCCAAGGTGAAATTATACCGATATCGCAATGCGATTACACGGAGTTGCGATATAATTTTAGATCTGTATAGCACGTTTTTGCGCTACAAGTTTTAAAGCTGCGCAAAAGAAGTGGGCGATATTTTTTTATATACACTGCTGGATAATTGCTAAGGACGGATCATAAACGGCTATATAGCGCATAAAAGAGTAAGTGTGGTTGGATGCCAAGTGAAATAAAATAATGTCAGAATGCCAGGACATTACAAGAAAGGCATAACATTGTGCTCTGAAATCCAGAAGGCTTTGGAACGTGTTCAAGGGACAAACAGGCCATTTTGTGCAGAATACGTAAACGTGAAAAAAATGCAATTACCGTCCGCAGGCGTTCCGGCGTAAGATGTCAATACGGGATATGGCCACCATGGAGGGCGATGCAAGATTCCACACGTCGTGTCATGCTTTGCACAACATTATCAAGCAGCTGTTGGGGTAATTTATCCCATTCCTCTGTCAGTGCACGGATGAGGGTGTCCTTGTTTATTGGAGGGCATTGGCGACCAACAAGACTGATCCCCAAAGCATCCCACACATTTTCAATGGGATTCAGATCTGGAGAACGTGCTGGCCGTACGAGGCGTTGAATATCCTCGCTCTCAAGACACTCCTGGACAGCGACTGTTCGATGACATGTTGCGTTGTCGTCCATGAAAAGGAATCTATCACCGACAGCACCACGGAACATGCGAACATGAGGTAGCAGAACATCATTAATGTATCGTTGGCCAGTCATAGTCCCAGTTGGAAGCACATAGAGGGGCGTACGGCCATTGATCATGATGCCAGCCCATACCATGACACTACATGTCGGATATTGGTCCCTTTCCTGTACGTTTGCTGGACAATATGCAGTACCACTATCACGCCAGATCAGTTGTCGTCGACAATCAGACGATAGACTGTATCTACTCTCATCTGAGAAGAGGACAGCAGACCAGTCGTTATCAGTCCAATTGCGATGTTGATGGCACCATTGCAGGCGGGCGGTACGGTGACGTCTTGACAATGGGATGCACACAACAGGACGGCGGGCGTATAGTCCTCCTTCATGCAAACGTCTGGCGACAGTTTTTCGGGAGATCCGCTTGCCAGTAGCAGCCATAAACTGATTTGCTACCTCACTAGCTGTGCAGCGCCGGTGTCTTTTTGTTGATAGCACTATGTACCGATCTTCTGCAGGTGTCGTACTGCGAACACGACCTCCCCCGTGACGTTTGCTACACTCTCCATTTGTTTGAAATGATTTCCAAAGCCTTGAAACAACCTGTGGCTGACGTCGAATTCCCTGGCAACATCTGTTATTTTTCGCCCTTCTTCAATCTTGCCAATAATACGGCCACGCGTAAAATCATCTAGGTGATGTCGGAAAGACATACTGAAAATTGCAAGTTCGTCAATTGATTCTTTCCCTTTCAACTTTGCGTTGGAACAACAACGGTCAATACGCGTCAAATCCTTTATATCTCTTATCAGCGCTATGACGTCACGAACAAGTTCGGCAATCCAAAATTTGCATACGCACAGCACGTCTTACTGTATCCCGCACTTATGCTAATTTCCACATTTTCCTGTCTTCCATTTTATGGTTGCTATCGTTGCTATTGTCATCCGTCCTTAGCAATTGTCCGGCAGTGTACAATAGATTCCGGTTACATCGGGGCTAGGACATTTTGGCTCAATTAAGCGGCTCCGCCGATTATGCAAAGCTTTATCTCAAAGAACTAATGTGGGATGTTCTTTAAAAATTGCACCAAATAACCCCAATTAATTGATGGCCCAAGTAACCGAAATCTACTATAATGATCATTTTAGAGCATGCTTCTGGCTGTTGATCAAAGCGAGCGTGCACGTTATTGAATTCCAATTTTTAATTGTGCCATTGCAGGTTCCAAATAAAATTAGTGCCAGAGGCAGCCTTAGTCATCAAGATCTTGAAAGTATTTCCAATCTCAAATGCAAAAATAGAAAGAGCGTTCTCAGCAATGAACCGTGTTAAAACTTTTTTCAGAAAGTTTTCACGTGGTTCGTAAATAGAATGGACACAGCAGTGGCGTATATTCGAGGCTAGCTAGGCTAGCTGCGAAGCCCAGAGAATGCACAAATAAAAGTAAATTAAATATACATAAATAAAAGTCAATTATCAACGATATTAAGACATGTCGATGCTTTCGCTGCGAAAAGAACACGGGCGGATTTGCTTCTTTGACTCAGTCTGGCGACCAAGGCATAAAGCAAGCAGCTCTTCCAGCTTCGCTGTTCTGATTCGAAGACCTTCGATGTGATCGCCTGCTAGCGTTTCCATGACAACATGAAATAACGTATGGAGGGGAATGGGGAATTGATTTGCGCAACGGTTCGCTCAGAAAAGAGAAGACTTCAACTACCCCGGTCACTCGCATGCTCCCGCCCGTAACATCACGTGTTTCGCGAGAGTTGTTTCAGTTGTGTGAAGTGTCAATGAATTAAAATCAGTGATATTATATCTTAAATTCGTGACTTTGTTGGATTCGAACTGTTTTTATAAATTTTGTGAAAGCTTCCCTGAACATCTACTGTCGGAACTTAAAGAATTCTATGCTTCAAATTTTGATTCAGCTCGACTAAAAAATGAACTGAATGTGTTTTATTCCCTTGATGAATACAAAAACAAATCAATAAGAGACATTACTTATTACATAAAGTTGGATAAATTGGACATAGTGTTTAATGAGTGAGGTGTTCAGATTAGCAGACCTAATATTGAAGTTTCCATCAGCAACTACAACTGCCGAAAGAAGGTTTTCTGCATTAAAAAGAATAAAAACATATCTCAGAGCCACACAAGGATATGACATGTACATTCAAGCAACTCGCCGGATTTGTCAATAGAGAAAAACACTTTTTAAATATGAAAAACTACTCGGAAGAATTTTTTTATGAAAACGGAGCACTCAGGTTTACACAAAAAGAAAGAAGAATGGAGCTCATGTACAAATAAAGAATTCAAATCCTAATCCTCATAATTATTTACGCTTTCCAACCGTAGGTTGAAGAAGCGTATATGCTCCAGCTTTGTCCGTCCGTCCGTCTGTCCACACGATAAGTGGCGTAAAAATGGTTCGATTTGGATGAAATTTTAGTATGTGGTAGGGGACCACCTGGGGACGAACCCTATTGAAAATGGACGAAATGGTCAAAGGTCACGACATAGGAGCGGGATTCATTCCATTGCCGTTATGCGTCATAACTTGAGTAAAAATGTTTCGATGTCGATGAAATTTCAGTATGTAGTAGGGGACTACCTGGGGACGAACCCCATTGAAAATGGATTAAATGGGGTCAAAGTTCACGACATAGGAGCAGGGCCATTCCATTGCCGTTATGCGTCATAACTTGAATAAAAATGATTCGATGTCGATGAAATTTTAGTATGTAGTAGGGGACCACCTGGGACAAACCCTATTAAAAATTGACGAAATGGGGTCAAAGGTAACGACATAGGAGCGGGGCCATTCTGTTTTGGTGAAAAAAAATAATAATTTTTTATTTTGTGTATATTGAATTGATTGTTATTTATTAAAAGAGCGTTACTATATTTATGCTGGTATTGCAATTTAATATGGAAATTATAGAAAATTTAAATTTGGGAGATGGGTGGATGCATTTCGAAACAAAAATATTTTCTAAGTACTAGAAAAGGCCATGAACATCCTAAACAAAAATGCATCTAAAATTTACATTCCACAAGAAGTTATTGGAAAGTTTGCGTTGTTTGTGTTCACGCAGAGTTGAGTCACCTGAAAGTGCAAAAATAAGTGAATATTGTTGCATGTGTATGAAAAGGTGTCACCATAAGTCATAGGATA
This sequence comes from Macrothele yani, assembly GCA_039090855.1. Classification (NCBI taxonomy): domain Eukaryota; kingdom Metazoa; phylum Arthropoda; class Arachnida; order Araneae; family Macrothelidae; genus Macrothele; species Macrothele yani. The sequence goes on along the minus strand of CM076989.1, from coordinate 70,684,385 downwards.
AAATGCACTCGTTCAATAACAACTTGTGGAGGCGGTGAAAGTCAATTTAAAAAGGGATAGGACAAAAATTGCAGTTATGAAATACCTTATAATACCAGGATTCGGATCGATAGCCTTAGTCAAGCTAAGGTGGGTACATGGGCTCAAGTCATGGAAGACAACAGCACACAAAATTTTTCACACTGCACTCATTTTGAACTTTTTTTGAAAGGCTACTGCCTGTATTTATTATTTTTCTTTAAAAACTTAATAAGGTCATTTAGTGGACAATCAGATGGCATTTCCTTTTTGTTGCTTGCTAAAACACAGCAGTATAAAAACAGAATCTCAATTTCTTTTCTATTTCTCTTTGGCCACTGGCCTTATGAACAGCACAACTTTACATATTTCAACACAGTTGGTTTGAACACTAGGCACTGACTTAATGCATCCAAAATTATACCATGATTCACATAGCTTACACACAAAAAAAAAAAAAAAATACTGGATTATTTTTAATTCCACAGGGTGGACAAGTTCTGTTCTTTTGAAACGTACTCTCTTCTCTCTCACCTAGTTAGCTCAATGACAAATTTACAATTTTACACTTATTGATTTAAATTTACAGCACCTAAACAATCTTAGCAAACTCCGCAATCTCCCAGACCAGATTCAAAGACTTCAATTAAATTTACAGTTATTTTAAGAGCTACAAATTATACCTTAACCAAATCTACTATCTGAAAGTAAACAAACCAAGTAAACTATCCTCACAACAGAATTTACACTGAGCACAAGCATTAATTAACATTACATAACCTATAGAACTACCCTGAATGAACCTACTTCACTTATAAAGAAACCTCATAACTAACTTAAAAATTATCACTATTCATAACATCATCATCATAATTCAGAAATTCAAACAATCTTCTTGCACTAGCTTGCTCATAAAAATCACCTCACTCTTCACTTCACATAATAGCTCAAGATACTTAATAACTCTATACTGTAAACAAAAGCTCAAAATACCAATTAACTAAAATTCCAAACCAAATATCATGCTCACTAACACTAACAGCCAGAATTTAGAATTTACATCCCTAGCACTACAGCAAATCATAAACAAATTAATTTAGATACCCTAAATCACAAAACAAAAATTAAATTTAACACCTGCAGTGAATTACTGAGGTAGCGGTGAGGCAAATACTCTCAGTTCAGACACTACCCTGGGTTTTGAAAACCAACACACAGGAAGAAAATACCAAGTCAGGCCGAAGGCGTGAAATTGGGTCGTGAATCCACTTTCAACCTATGCAAAAGGAAAGGAAAAAATCCTCAAGTGCGACACATCATCATCAGGCACAGAATTTCCTCTAACATGATCTCACCCCATTTCTTGAAGCAACGCTCGACCGACCCTCGCTGGCAGTACATATCTCCGTGAGCAGCGAAACTACTGGGGGTTTTGAAGACAAGTTTTCCCCCAAAAACCACGTCCTCAAGGATCTCCCTTTTCGAACCAATGCATGATCCCACCTTGATCAACCACGCCTGCAAGAGCCTGTCATACTTCAACCCTAAATACTCCAGGCACATCCGGCCCAGAACTAACACAACTATATCCCAGGAAAAATTCACTTATCTCTCTATATATCCCAAGAAATCCTAAATCACAATATCCACATATATCCCAGGAAAATTCACTTATCTCTATATCCACATATATCCCAGGAAAATTCACTTATCTCTATATCCACATATATCCCAGGAAAATTCACTTATCTCTATATCCACATATATCCCAGGAAAATTCACTAGCAAGGAAATTCTTCTGCACCATGGCAATGCGCAGGTCCACTTCAGACAATAACACTGACCATTTACATAACCCACTAAATATTTTCACCTTATTGAAAATTAAAATTACATTTAGACTTTTAACCTTATAGTAAAAACAAGAAAATTTAGGCCAAAGAAAAGAACAATTAATACTGGAACTGGTGAGCAAAAGTGTGTCTTCTCAACCCATGATGTTTATTCTTTTTGTGAAATACTAAACTTGAGAACAAAAAATACTTTAACTTCTATTCTGCACATATCGCATCCTGGTGAAAATTCCCTACTCAGAGCCCTCTGCCCTAGGACAAGTTCCCGGCTTGCCCTAAGATCACCCCTTTCCAATGGGAGATTAACACTCATCTGGAGCATGTAAAATACTGGTCCTCAAATAACACACCTACCATCTTAATTTCGACACTCAACACTCCAAGAATGTAAACAACACTTTAGGTTTCCAATTTCATCACACTATAATATGTTCCCAAAATTCCAATATAAATCATCCCATAATTTATCTTCACTCAAAAAAAAAAAAAATAACTCAACGCTGTAAAAGACTAGAGAGAAATGTTTACTATTATTTTATCACCCACGACATCACAATAACACTGCTTTTCAATTATCACATGCCCAACTAAACTATTATCGATGCACCAAAATTCACTGTGCCCAACTATTAAACTAAATTTTTCCGATACATTAAAATTTACTGGCCTGGGAAGTTGCTAAAATACCAGACATGACAACACAAAAAAAAAACATAAATGAAAGCATTTTCAACTCCCCTCTCTTTTTTTCTTTCTTTTTCTCTGAACTCACACCTGAGGAACCAATAAATCCTAATTTTGAAAGCTGAACGACAACACAGCCATAATCAGAGGCAAAAAAAAACTTGCTCTTTTTCTTTTTGTTTCTTATGCTCAGCTCGAAGTTTAGGTACCCTGCGTGGGATGTTATATATCAATACAGAAAGATATGAACTAAAACATTACCTTCGAGCTGGCGTTCTTTTTTTTTTTTTCACCACAGCTTACAGTCCTGGCACAACCACAGTCTCGTTAGTATTTCTTTCTTTTCTTCCTCCCAGTTCCCTTCCTTAAACGGTTAATAGCCGAGGTAACCATTTTCGAAACTTCGGGATGAGATGGAACCTTTATTTATTTATTTTTTTTTCTTTCCTTCGGCCTTTGAAGCAGGCCTCCTTTTCGGAGTAGCAACCGAATTGGGAAGCTGTAGAGGCTGGGCCCACTCTTTCCGGGATTTCCATAAGGGAGAAGGCATGTCCCCCTTCAGCCAAGAACTTTCCACTAACGACATTGTCCCAGCCTGCCGCCTTCCGCCAATTAGTTTTTCAGGGCGAGGTTCTCGGCCGGCGGAATGCCGCTTTAACTGCGTTCTACATCGTCAAAATTTTCAATAGGCAGCCCAGATCCAGAGTGTCCCCTTGTGGTGGACTGGTGGTCAGCAAAGGCAGTCAAGAAAAACTACTTTTTTCCTGTGGGTACTCTCCCACCAAAAGGCGAGGAGAAAAACTCCGCCGTCCTCTCTTTCTCTGCCGGCCAGCAAGAAGACAAGAAGAAAAGTGACTTCTCTCAACGGATAAAACTCTGGGGTGCTTGAAACCGCTGACCCCTCTCATTGGTCGAAACTTCAGCCTAGCAACTCACGGCTTCCCAACGGAATTTTCACTCCCACGCAAGCCAGGGGTGACACTCTGACCTTCACTCAGGCATCGTTGCAGCGTCCAACACTCTCCACGAAAAAAAAATGTTACTAGCAACGTGCATCCTCTGGTCGGCCAGGGGAGGATGAACTTGACCTTCAACACGTAGGGGACCCAGCTTTTCCCTTTTCTTTGACCCTGAGGTCTAAAAATAGACTCTGTTTCTAAATTCCCTACCCAAAAGACGAAAAGATGTTACACTTTTGTGCGACTTTTTCACGACGTTTGGAAACAGGAACGCAAAAATGGCGAATTCTTGCCTTGCAGAAAATCACTAATTTTAATTTTTTTCCTTCTCCCGTTCCGTGATGTTAAACTAAAATTAATTTTGATTCTCTGAGGTGCACACCTACTCGCCTTTTCCTATCGCGATAAAAGAACAGATAAAATAATTATTTTCAAAAGCCCAAAGTCAGTTAAATCAAATATTATTCTCTTCCTCTTTTTTTTTTCTTTAACATGAAATTTTGTTTTCCTGGTTGTGACTAAGACAAGCGAATTTTGCGCACGAATTCCCCTGCCTTTCAACCAGGAATTTTCTTCTAACGTATGTCATGGAAGAAAATTTTTGCATTAATTAATCTCCGATAAACCAACAGACAGATTGATCAGGTCTCTCTGAAATTCACCAGAGGTTAAAATTTTCGCCATGACAATTCCATTGTCCTTATGCGTCATAACTTGCGTCAAAATGGTTTGTTTCAATGAACGTGTAGTATGTGCTATGGGACCACCTTCACACAAGCCCTTCTGAAAATGAACGAAAATGGAGTCAAAGGTCACGACATGGGAGCGGGATCCATTCCATTTCCCTTATAGTTCATAACTTGCGTAAAAATGTTTCGATTTCGATGAAATTTTCGCATGTGGTAGGGGACTACCGTGGAATAAATTCTATTAAAAATGGGCGAAATGGGGTCAAAGGTCACGACATAGGAGCGGGATCCATTCCATTGCACTTATGCGTCATAACTTACGTAAAAATGCTTCTATTGCGACAAAAGTTTATCATGTTGTTCCAGAGGTACACTGAACAGGTTCTGTTGAATATCTTCGAAATGGGGTCGAAGGTAAGGACGCAGGTGTGAGATTTATTCTACAGCCAATAGCCTCATAACTTACGTAAAAATGCTTCGATTGCGACAAAACTTTATCATGTTGTTCCGGAGGTATACTGAATCGAATCTGTATGATATCATCGAAATGAGGTCAAAGGTCTGGACTAAGGAGCGATATTTATTTCACAACCATTATCCTTACCACTTGAGTAATAATTTCCGGCATTTTGGAAAGCGTATCATAATCAATGCATTGCATGATTTTACTAACTTGTTTGGTATCATGTTAGCAATAGCATGTACCTAAAATAAGTTACTTCTATTACTTAACAATTAAAAATTAAATTTCGCAATTTTTTTAAAAAACAGTACTGGGGGAGTGCGGGGGGGGAGATAGCCCAGGTCTTGGACCCAAGATACGCCACTGGGACACAGAGACCTTAGATGATTTTCTTCGAATTACTTTGGACGGTTCAGAACCCAAGGACCTTAACCCACAGTCAGCATGTGATTTAATTTTATGCAAGAGACATCCTCATGTGAAGCATACCGCAGTAAATGTCCACGTGAATCTGAGAGTGGTTCTGAATGACGTCACTTTTCACCAGTACCCTCTGTTCAACATATTTTTGATGCTGTGCATCTTTTCCGACAGTAGTAAAGTAAATCCCAAGTAAAAAATTTTGATGTAACGAAAACCGATAACGGAAGTAGTCGGTAAGCCACCTACGTTGATTTTCTCAAAAATATCCCGAAAACGGTGCGTCGTAGGGAAATTTGTCTTCCTCTCGACTGCTCCAAGGGATGGTCATCTGTTGTTGGCATGAGTGACCAATCTCCTTCACTAACACATTTGCGATTGAGCTTTTCTTTCTATCTTGATGTCATATTTTAGCTTGCGCGTGCGCAGATGGACTTTCTTAGCTACATCACATTTCATCGATGTCAGGGTCGTTTCTTACGTTCGTCTAAATCAGAATAATAATAATAAAAATTGTTTTGGAAAAGTTAAACAGTCAAAATACCTACTATTGCCACTTATGACTCACATGTCTTCTATCATTGGTTTTACGACCATAACATTCATTAAGGTGGTTCTACTTAAGATCTCTGCCTTATGTTTCCAATGGAAAAACTTTTTAACTATTTTCTTGGCAATTAATGTATTCCCAAGAATGAAAATTTGCACATCGACAAAACTAACTTTAAATTATACACTGGTGTGCAAAAATTAAGGACGAAGAGGAGAAATTAGCTTAACAGCGGAACGAGCGGGCAGAACGGACCGAAAGGCCACTCAGGAGATAGACTAGGGTCCGATACGGTAGGGAATGTGCATATATGCAGCATGACGTGGGGGGGGAGTGTCGGAAGGGTATAAAGCACACGGGCGGTGTACGCTTAGCAATTCGGTGAAAGCTATTGCACGGTGTACATCGGTTTGAACGACGTCAAGTTGCTGTCACCGTGTGATATGGCCAACAGGCAATGCAGTAGACGACACCTGGATGACTTTACCCTAGGTCGCGTCATTGGGAAGCTGGAAGAAGGTCGAAGTGTGACTAGTGTGGCCGAGGAGTTCGGGATCGCTCACAGCATCGTTTCACGAGCTTGGAGAGCATTTCAAACAACAGGAACAGCTGCCCGAGAGTTTAGCAGTGGTCGTCCACGAGCAACCACTGCGGCGGACGACCGGTATATTGTCCTACAGGCGAGAAGAGACAGACGGCAGACAACGGGAAAAATCGCAAAGCACATGCAACAGACAACTGGACGTCTGTTATTGCGTTTTACCGTGGCCAGGAGGGTGCACGAAGGTGGTCTATTTGCACGACGACCAGTACGGTGTGTGCCATTAACGCCTGCTCATCGGAGACGGCGGTTTCTGTGGTGCCAGGAACACAAGAACTGGACAAATCAGCAATGGGGTCGAGTTCTCTTTACGAATGAGAGCCGATTTAGTCTGACGAACGATTCTGGACGTATACACATTTGGAGAGAGCAGGGAACATGCAATTACACCTCCAACATCGTGCAAAGGGACCGGTTTGGAGGTGGCGGAGTTCTCGTTTGGGGCGGTATCATGCTTGGTAGCCGTACTGACCTACACATCTTCCAAGGAGGTTCAGTCACTGGTGTCCGCTATTGTACCGAGGTTCTCCTGCCTCACGTCGTCTGTTTAGAGGTGCTGTGGGCACTTAGTTCTTCTTCATGGACGACAACGCTACACCTCATCGTACAGTGGCTGTCTCATAGATGTTGGAGAGTGAAGATATTAAACGCATGGATTGGCCCGCAAGGTCCCCGTACCTAAATCCAACCGAACACGTGTGGCACCTTCTCGGGAGACGCTTGGCAGCACGTCACCAGCCGCCAGCAACGATTCAGCAGCTGCGATGGCGCTACAAGAGGAATGGGCCGCGATGCATCAATAGCTCCTTGACAACCTCGTCCTCAGCATGGACAGACGTTGTAAATCCTGCAACGCAGTCAGGGGTGATCATATCCCCTACTAAAGATTGGATTTTTCTAGGCATCCGCCTGTCACATGGACGTTTCTGTTTTCTTTTCCGCTGTGCTCGGAGCTACCTTTTCAATAAAGTGCCTTTGTATCCTTTGGATTCCTTTGTTTGGAAGATTTTGCTCACTTGTTCCCATATTCTTACATCTTGGGGATCTTATGGTATGATTTGAGTTGATGTGGAGCACTGCTGCACGACGTTACATTCGAAAAACCGTCTCGTCCTTAATTTTTGCACACCAGTGTAGCATGGGATATTTAATACTTGCTAAAACATAACCATAATTAAGCAATCAAACAATTGTTTCACTACTGACGTCATCAATGCACAGGTCACGCCATCTATTAACAGGTCTGAACATTACTCAAAGGAAAATGATTGTTGTTGTTTTTTATATAATTATGGTTATGTTTTAGCAAGCATTAAGTATTCCATGCTATAACTTAAAGTTAATTTTGTCGATGTGCAAATTTTCATGCTTGGGAATACATTAATTGCGAAGAAAATATGTAAAGAAATTTTACCATTGAAAACATAAGGGAGAGGTTTTAGGTGGAACCACCTTAATCCTCCTACCTAAGTACCGCTCAATATCAGGAATTAGTAAACTTTATTGCCTGTTGTTATGATTTAATTCCACTTAGTGTGTACCGGACTGTGGCTCGGTGTGGTCATGAGTGACGCGAATAAACGCATGGTGTTGTACCTAAATAAATGTACACTCTCAAATCACTAGTTTCATTTCACACCCACAAAGATCTTGTGATTCGAAAGATGCATAGCATAAATTATCTACAAAGAGTACGAGAGTATTCTCTCGATTTTTTCCCTTTGTAACAACATAAATTATTTTCCACGAGTATTTGACAAATAACATTTTCATGATGAATGCATAGTGTTTCTGGCGGGAAAGGGAACATGGTAAGTAATTCATAGTGGAAGACTGGGAATTAATATGAAAAATGTACCCAGGCCGTCATGGGGTAATAATATCTGTTAGTACTGTTATATACGTAGTAAAACAGAAATTTCTAAAAAACTTTACGCAAAAAAAAAAAACAAATAATATGCAATTAAAAAAAATATTTCATAGGAGAATTTGCAATACAAAATTTTAGGAACAAATCTCTCCCTGATTCGTTCCGGCCAGTTAAAAGGTCAGCGATTTCTTGACCTTTGAAAAGGTGAAGAAAAGGGAACCGTTTTTTTTTTTTTTTTTTTGTATTTGTCTACATTTCGCTAGGTTCTTCGGTACTTTTTAAATGTAAAAATATTTCCGAGACGAACAAAACTGCGCGAGGTAGTGCTGGAAGAACTAGGCTTCAGGAAGCCGATGATATCTCCTAACTACATCTCTGTGGTTCGCCTTGGCACTACGCATTAATACAGTACTTCTAAGATGGGATTGACGGTATGAATACGTACAAACTATGAGCCTGTGATTGGAGGGTGGAAGTGGGAAACGGGGGTAGTCATCCTTTGACATGCGGTGAAAGATGAAGAGTGGGTGCGTAGACGAATACTCAATTACTAACTCATCGGTCGGTGACGATTGTTAACGAAAGGCAGATGTCAGTCACACTGTCCTCTTTCAGATCGCTCGTTAAGCTTCTTAGACAGACGTACTTTGAACGCGAGGAGATATTTTTGTGGATTAATTTTACTTGCATTCGACTGAGAGGCGTTGGCCTCGCTTGAAAAGTACTGTAGTACTATCAAAGATGAATCGGGAAAAGTCTTTACTCTCAGTTTCCTGAAAGGAGACTACTTCAAATCAAAACGGCGTATCGTTGAATAAAAAGAATTCCTGTTTGGATGTTACCAATGGGCTGATGAATAAAACCGTATTTTGCAATTGATGCCTATATCATTATTTCACAAAGCTGTAAATTGCTCAACAAATGGAACTGGCTAAACTTCAGTGCATCAGCATTTGCTTCACGCTTAAAAAATACACTGCTCGACATAGAAAATACCACACCAGGAAGTATTTGTACCGTTCCACTAAGCGCTGGCTTCTGACCATTCGACCGAGGTAGGTCTGGGATCGAATTCTGGTGAGACATGGATGTTGTCTTTGTCTTATTGCACTAGCTCTCTCTCTCCCTTCTCTGGAATCACTGGCACTAAATTAGGGACGTTCGACTGCTTATAGCGCAACGAATTGCTCACGATGGTCGTCAAACCTCCAACCTGTCGCTCCGGTGGCGCAGTGGTCTACGCCCTGGCTTTTGACCACTCATCTGAGATGGGTGCAAGTTCGAATCTCGATGAGGCAGAGATGCTGTGTTTGACTTACGTCACTGGCTCACTCCCTTCCCTGGAACCAACGGCCCTAAATTAAGGACGATGACTGCTAAAGTTGCCCCATAAAGTTGCTCACGGGGGTCGTTAAACCTTCAACCAAAAAAATAAAATATATTTAGAAGAAGCATTTTTCTGAGAGCCATGCAAATTGATGGGTAAATGCTGACCCGACAGCTGGATTTTTTTTCTTTATTGGATTTTTTTAAATGATTTATTTGAACTGGTGGAACAGGCAGACATAGACAAGATACAGATGTTTCACATCAACAAATGCATATCAAACATGGTTTTTACAGTATGCTAAATTACTAATGTACACAGAGAGCCAGTGTTGATCAAGTCACACATTATGAACAAGTAGTACACATGAAACATGGTTTTACAGTATGTTAAATGACCAACGTACACAGAGAGGCAGTGTTGATCAAGTAACACATTGAGAGCAAGCGCCGAAAGACAAACACAAACATCCATGCCTCAACGCGATTCGAACCCGGACCCAACTAGGGCGAATAGTCACAAGCCAACGCTTAGACCACTGCGCCACCGGGGCGGCACTGGGATTTGTAAATGATTACAGTTGAATACTAATCACGTGAAAGGTGAGTAAGATACAAGGACAAAATGGCTCGGCGTAGCTAAGTTCGGTTATCCTCACCTTGCCGTTTGGAAAAGTGCATCGGAGCAATCTCAAAGACGAAAACGCGTGTAAGGGATTAGAATGCTGGAGCGACATAATTGGGAATCCTACTATGAGAAGGACACCTTTAACAAAGGTTTCGTCATGTGGTTGCTTACGTCTGGTTTGTCCATGCGTCGCATCTCTCTGGAAATGCAACTACTATCGCCCGACACTGGTTGGAGGAATGTAACAAGCGACACCGTAGCGTGGTTGGTGTAGTAGGGGAACGTCCGTACTCCTTTATTTCCGCATTCGACGGCAAGCCGCAGCAGCCCTACAATCCACAATAAACGACATTCGACGAGGTGTACAGACAGCTATGAACTGATACGAACTCTGAATTGCAGATTGACAGAGACAGGTTTGTACTCTGGACACCACTGCAAACTCTGCAACATATCGTCGCGCTAGGTTGTAGGAGTGCCATACCAGACATCCGTGTTAGGACAGATGGAACTATGTCGTATTCAGCGACGAGTCTCGTTTCTGTCTGAGCACCGAGGATCGCCGATTGAGAGTGTATAGACCACGTGGTCATTTGGCTGTTCTTGGTTTCCTCCATGGGCGTCATACGGCTCTTCAAACTGGTGCCATGGTTTGTGGCGCTATTAGTTTTAACTGCCGTTCTCCGCTCGTATGCATAGTAGGCACAGTGACAGCACGACGAAACGTTAAAGAGGTTCTGCCGCCAGTTTTGTTGCGTATCTCCGTGGTATGCCTGATACCCAGTTTCAAAAGGTAACATACTGCCAACATAAGTAGACAATGCCTGAAAGGTTTCCAGATGCTACTCTGGCCAGCAGAATCGACTTCTCATAAATAAAGAACTTCTGGAACGTCATTGACGGACGACTTAAGGGCTCTGCACCACCACCCATCGCAATGTCGAAGAATTGTGGGCACAGGTCAGCGATGCCTTGGGACGCCATTCGGGGACTTTTTCACTCGATGCGACTTCGTGTTGTCGAATGTACAGCCCAGCATGGTGGTCATACGATCTACTGACTACGGCCTTGTGGGTCGCATTCATGTAATCCCTCGGCAATTATAAATCACTTCTTTCCCACCTACTCGTCTACATGTGGTAAATTTTGTCTCATTCCGTGCATTCCTTAATGGTGTAGTATTATCTATGCCGAGCAGTGTATTTGCTGTCATATGTAAGCACACCGGATAAAAAATTAGTTACCCCTGTCAGAATTTACTTAATAACGGGTGATGGCGCCTCTTGCCTTGATAACAGCATGATTCCGGTATAATAGAGAATCTACACTGCTGGACAATTGCTAAGGACGGATCATAAACGGCTATATAGCGCATAAAAAAGTAAGTGTGGTTGGATGTCAATGGAAATAAAATAATGTCAGAATGCCAGGACATTACAAGAAAGACAATTTATTGTGCTCTGAAATTCAGAAGGCTTTGGAACGTGTTCAAGGGACAAACAGGCCATTTTGTGCAGAATACCTAAACGTGAAAAAAATGCAATTACCGTCCGCAGGCGTTCCGGCGTAAGACGTAAATACGGGATATGGCCTCCATGGAGGGCGATGCAAGATTCCACACGTCGTGTCATGCTTTGCACAACATTATCAAGCAGCTGATGGGGTAATTTATCCCATTCCTCTGTCAGTGCTCGGATGAGGGTGTCCTTGTTTATTGGAGGGCATTGGCGACCAGCAAGACTCCTCCACAAAGCATCCCTCACATTTTCAATGGGATTCAGATCTGGAGAACGTGCTGGCCATACGAGGCGTTGAATATCCTCGCTCTCAAGACACTCCTGGACAGCGACTGTTCGATGACATGTTGCGTTGTCGTCCATGAAATCAATTTATCACCGACAGCACCACGGAACATGCAAACATGAGGTAGCAGAACATCATTAATGTATTGTTGGCCAGTCATAATCCCAGTTGGAAGCACATAGAGGGACACGTACGGCCATTGATCATGATGCCAGCCCATACCTTGACACTACATGTCGGATATCGGTCCCTTTCCTGTACGTTTGCTGGACAATATGCAGTACCACTATCACGCCAGATCAGTTGTCGTCGACAATCAGACGATAGACTGTATCTACTCTCATCTGAGAAGAGGACAGCAGACCAGTCGTTATCAGTCCAATTGCGATGTTGATGGCACCATTGCAAACGGGCGGTACGGTGACGTCTGGACAATGGGATGCACACAACAGGACGGCGGGCATATAGTCCTCCTTCATGCAAACGTCTGGTGACAGTTTTTCGGGAGATCCGCTTGCCAGTAGCAGCCATAAACTGATATGCTAATTCACTAGCTGTGCAGCGCCGGTGTCTTTTTGTTGATAGCACTATGTACCGATCTTCTGCAGGTGTCGTACTGCGAACACGACCTCCCCCGTGACGTTTGCTACACTCTCCATTTGTTTGAAATGATTTCCAAAGCCTTGAAACAACACTGTGGCTGACGTCGAACTCCCTGGCAACATCTGTTATTTTTCGCCCTTCTTCAATCTTGCCAATAATACGGCCACGCGTAAAATCATCTAGGTGATGTCAGGGAAGACATACTGAAAATTGCAAGTTCGTCAATTGATTCTTTCCCTTTCAACTTTGCGTTTGGAACAACAACGGTCAATACGCGTCAAATCCTTTATATCTCTTATCAGCGCTATGACGTCACGAACAAGTTCGGCAATCCAAAATTTGCATACGCACAACACGTCTTACTGTTTCCCGCACTTATGCTAATTTCCACATTTTCCTGTCTTCCATTTTATGGTTGCTATCGTTTCTATTGTCATCCGTCATTGTGGATGTATTGAACATCGATTTGCAGCCACTCGTTTGTCAATTGGTCCCGAAGTTCCACCAGAGTACTTGGGTGTCTATTCCGGAGTTTCACCTTCTGTTCCAAATGATCTCACAGATTTTCAATGGGGTTTGAAACTGGGGATCTGGCGAGCCGGTCAAGACGAGACAGTATTGCTGATTGTTCGTCGTGCCCCTCCAACATAGTTTTAGCCCTGTGCACACGGCAATTGTCGTCTTGGAAGACAAGAGTGGCAATGTGATGCTGCTTCTGGAAATGCAGGGCAAAGGATAACACCTCGTCATTCATAATGCGGAGATACTCAGGCTGGTTCAAATTCATAGTCACTGCAACGAGAGGGCCCATCTCGTGGTACAAAAAACATCCCCAAAACATCACAGAACTCCAGCTTGAACAATACCTTCGACATATATTTAGGATTAAAGGCTTTATTGGGTCTGCGTTGCACTGGTCGCCTCCCATCATTTGAGTACAAGCAAAAACGAAACTCGTCAGACCAAATTGCTCGTTTCCAATCCTCCACAGTAAAGTTTTGGTGCCTCTAAGCCCATTGATAACGTGCACCTTTGTGGCTTGCTAATAAAAGAGGTCTATTTTGTGGTACTCTGCTCCAAATGTTCATCGCATGCAGTTCTTTTCGCAGTGTCATTTCGGAAATTGGTTGGAGTGAACTTTCATTGACTGTTTGGAGCAAGTGTTGCCTGGTTTGCAGTTACTAGGCGTGAAATATGGCAACGGTACCTGTTGGTGAGAATCGTTTTCCAGCCACAGTTACTTCACGGATTTTCAGTTGACTGCGAACTAAACCACTGTTTGTTGACACTCTGGACAGTACGCTTTGACGCACCAACAAATTGGGGGACTTCATTCAATTTGTGTCCATGGGCACGGCCAAACACGATTGCGCCTTTTTTCCCCACTCAGTAACGCCTGCATTACGATCCATATTGCAGACTAAATTCAACACACATGTTGCTCTTCACCAGAAATGATCCTGTGACCACGTCAGTGCTTCACTGCTGGCCCCCCAAAATGCAACACCAAGAAGGAAGCATCTGATTGGCCGGAAATTCGCAACATGCGTTGCCCGCGAGAGGACATGCAAACGATTAGCATTGCAGGGCATATGCTAATCATGTGCGCCCGGCACGTCACCGAGAAGCACTATAAGAATGGTGCACAGAAGGCTGGGTGTAAGTAATGGAAGTGTGTTGTGCTGCCGAACGTGTGCGTGGGAAGCTTCCTGATGCCTCGTCGCAGAATACGACAGTCATTCCAGCACGTTTCGGAGTTCGACAGAGGACGAATGGTGACTTATTGCGACAGCGGTTTACCGTACAGAGACATCGGCGCCCGTGTGGTACGACATACAGCCACAGTGAGGCGAGTATGGATTCGGTGGGTGCAGGAGGGACGGACGGACCGACGTGAGCGATTGCCGCAGTCGCGGCACACCACCGAACGAGAGAACCGGTGTGTTGTGCCGCGGGCATTGACGGCTCGCACCGCTACATCACGAACGTTAGCGCAGGAATTATGGTGTGTTGCGCAACAACCTGTGTCAGCACGTACCGTTCGACGTCGTCTGCAGGAGCGGGGACTTGTCGCACGGTGCCCATTTCTCCGATTACCATTGACGTTACACTACCGGCGAGTGCGGCGTCAGTGGGGCGTTGAACGCCGCACCTGGACTACGGAATGGCACGACATTGTCTTCTCCTACGAATCCAGCTTCTGCCTACAACACGACGACGGTCGGATCCGCGCGTGGCGGTACCGCGGCGAGAGATTGTATGACGCCTGCATTATGCATCGCCATACCGGTCCGTTGCATGGCGTTATGGTTTGGAGCGCAATTGGGTATGACACCCGCACCCCTCTGGTACGCATCACCGGTACTCTTAACAGCCACCGCTACATCTCCAACGTTTTGGAGCCTGTAGTCCTCCCTTACCAGCAGGACCTGCCAGCGGCCACGTTTCAACAGGACAATGCGTGGCCGCACGTGGCACGCATCGTACAACAATTCTTCACGGCCCACAGGTGCCACTGCTGCCGTGACCCGCCTGTTCTCCCGATATGTCACCCATTGAACACGTCTGGTCGCTGATCGGCCACCGAGTGGCCCGGCAAGCACCACCCGCGGCTACGCCTGATGAACTGTGGCAACGGGTGGAAGCAGCCTGGACCGACATACCCCAAGCCCACATCCAAAGCCTCTTTCGTTCGATGCCGCGGCGTGTAGCGGCCGTTATTGCCAGCCATGGGGGCCACACGAACTATTGATTTCTGCGTGTTCCGCAAGTCGTACGGGCCTGTAAGCTCAATCGTTTCATCTTTGTATCTGTTGTTATGTGTCCAGTAAATCTGGATTTGCTATCTCGTGTCCTTCTTGGTGTTGCATTTTGGGTGACCAGCAGTGTATTTATCTCCCAACAATGCTATCACGGCGCCCTCTGTGCGACCGGTAACTTCCTACTGTCATATCTGTTAGGGGTGACTAATTTTTTGTCCGGTGTGTGTACCATTTAAACTATTTTCTGACGGAGAATGTGAAAAAATAATCTCTGCTTGCATATTCAAACCCATTGTTTCGCAATATTTACTTTAAAAAACAAATCTATGATTATACGTAAACGCCGACTCTACGAAGTGTTGCTAAGGTAAAATTGAAAAAGATGGATAAACTGTTTCACAATGCGTTCACTGTGGGAACATCCAAGGTTAAATCTCTTCAAAAATTTATTGGATGTCATGCAAGAATAAGATAAGATTTTGCTGCTCACAATGACAAAGTGTTTAACATAATCACGAAATACATCGGATAAGATATAACTTATTCACTACTTAAAAAACGCACGTTTCTTTCTCTTATGATTGATGAAATACAGATAGATTATGACAGCTAGTTTATTTATGATTTATCAGAATTTATTGGATATTCTTATCAGATTTCTTTAAGTCAGATAGCCGTTAAAATATTTCATCAAACTGACTGTTCTACAAAATTCGATTTCTCGTGTTACCTTCAACGGAAGGAGAAAAAAATAAGTTTAGGGTCTAACGGATCTGCAGTGAGAATCTATAAAAACAAAAGAGACTGTGTCTCAGTGAGAATCTATAAAACAAAAGAGCGTGTGTGCGTGTACAGTCGTAATTCATCTCGAAATTGTGGTAGACCCTGCAAACTTCGGCAGATTGTTTTATATTATTATGAGAGCTGTAGTAGTCGGTTTCAAATCAAAATTCCAAAAGGGGGATTTACTAAAGGCAAAGTAAGAAATTTCCTGAAATTCCCGAGCAGTTTTTCGTTATTTCTTCCGTGAGTTAACGTAACGTATTCCTAATACAACATTTTCCGTGAAAAACCTGATGAAAAAAACAAAAACAAAAACCTGGATTTTACGAACTTTTCATGCGTGAATTGATGGAAATACTCCTATTCATCTCTCTCTCTCTCTCTCTCTCTCTCTCTCTGTTTAATAACGAAGAGTTGTTGCTTTTAGCAAGCGTTAACTGAAAATTTAGAATTTTCAGAAGCCTTTCTCAATTCCTTTCGTATATTAACGGAAAAATTCTGTTCTCACTTTTTTCCGTATCCATGTGACAGAAAATTTCCCGTAATAGGAGAGGTACGTGGGAAAATACTTGAGGTTTAGTTAACTATCAAATTTCAATGGTTTGTCAGAGGACCCAATTCGGAAGTTTTAGAGCAAGATTGGATATTGTGAATAACATACCGCCTAATATTTAGGCTATTGTGACAACGGATACCCCCTCCCCCTTCCTCAGTTTGGTACACCAGCTATTGTTTATTGTAGGGAGTGATTGAATGATAACTATGTATAATTCTGTGGTCCCTCTACGCTATTATAACTATCAAGAGTAAATTTTATATTTAGCAGTTTTGCAAAATGATACTACCATGCAATATATTTCACCTTTTTTTAAACATAACTGAAAGTCACTATGAGGTTTATTTAAAGAAAATCTCGAATTCCAAAAAGTTCAGTTTCTTCGAAAAATAATGATGGAAAAAATTCAATTTGTGACAAGTCCTCCTAGAGAAAAGAAATTAAATAATTATAAACCTATTCAGAAAAATAATAAGCTCCTGCAGAAAATAAAATGATTACTTAACCCGCATTGACAGCGAAAAACATTTCATCATCGCCCAGTTTGAATCTTCTTCATTTTTACCTTAACAATGATCAAGTGATAAGTGTCTACCTAGGTAGGTCGGTAGCGCTCCTCGCTGTCGTCCAAGAAATCTGCGCTTTGCACCAATAAATCTCGCTGCAATCCATTTTCGTCGGGCGAGAAATTCTAGATCTGCTGGCATCCCAGTGGACTTACGAATAGGATTGCATTTCCTGGTCTATGAAACGTGGTATAGTGAAAGTGTAGTGGTATGCGTTTGTTTTTGAAACTGTTCCACTAGTTTTTATCGATACCCCCATGAAAGGAGAGGTTTCTTGACGTTCTTGATAAAGTTACTCTTCTGGTACTTGTAGAACTGTACGCTTAAGGTACATAATTTTTCCTGCAGTTTTTTTCCTTGTCATTCAACAAAGCCTACTACACGAAAAACATGCTTTCAGTGGACTGTCCAGCATCACTAGAAGAATGTTAGAAGAATTCAAAATACGCATGTGTAGTTCTGAGTCGAGAGTAATTTCTCATGAAACGTATGAAAAGTATGTAAAAATTTTGTTGCACAGACTTTGAGTAAATTCAGGGCAAAGTTGAGTTAGGCCTACACGTTATTAAAAAGGTAATATTTCGGTTTTTATATTTCTTAAAAGTTTTCACGCACTTTAGATTGCGTGGTAAGACAACAAGGCACCAAAGAGACGGATGTCGTGAGCACATCTGTTAAATTGTTTCCGATAAGAAAATAATTTTCTAAAGCAGATTTTCTAAAAAAGAAATAATTTAACGAAAAAAAAGAAGGCATTTACGGAAACTAGTGGAATAACTTCTCATTGTTTAAAATGCTATATCTGGGTAGTGTTTTTCGTAGGGAATGGAACCAGTAACAGATTTTAAAAATTACACTTACATTTGACAGTCGGCAAATCACCTGCAAATAAAAATAGATACTTACACGTTACACCCACTAGCAGCAGAACTGTGCGTTGCGAAAGATAACAAATTGCGCACAAAATATTCCTCATAGCAGAAGATATCGGAGGCAAAAGGAAGGTTTTTAAATTGAACTCTTAGAAGATGAGGCATGGAGAAAAACGTGAGGTTATTTTAGGCTCCCCAGTGGGAAAGCTGTGCGTTTTGTGAAGAAAAAATGGAAACAAAATATTCTTCACAGTAAGGATTATAATAGCAAGAAAGTATTTTTCCAAAGGATTTTTAGTATCAGAAATACTCTTTCAAATATAAATATACGCTGAAGCCCCTGACGGCAGAATAGTAAACTATGAAAAAGTAGAAAATATGCTTAAAGATATTTTTTATAGAAAATGCTATGCGATGAAAAAGGAATTTTTCGAATGCAATTTCTAAAAGAAAAGAGGTAGTAAAAGGAATGATTTCATGTGTACGTTCCCAAACGGAAAACGGTGCGTTATTTCAAGAGGATGATGTTCGTAACCTTTTCCGTATCGAATGACATACAGTTCAAATAGAAATTTTCCAATAGGAGTTTTAGAAGGGAAGGTACATGTACAAACAGTAGTACACACACACTAACACCTCCAAGCGTCAGAACCATGCTCTACAAAAATCCAAAAGTGTATGTAAAATGTCCCGCAAAGGGAATGAATGATATCCGGTGTTAATAGAATTTTTTCAAATCAGATCTTTAGAAGCAGAGATATAAAGCAAATTAGGTTTATACAACTGCGCCACCCTAGTGGATAAATTGTATATTCATTTTGAGAAGGAAATGAAGAAAACAGGTTTTCACGGCAAACGGTATCTAACTGATAAGGAATTTTATCTATCGGATTTTGGGTTGCAGATATGTTGCAAATAGAAATAG
Source organism: Macrothele yani (assembly GCA_039090855.1). Lineage (NCBI taxonomy): Eukaryota > Metazoa > Arthropoda > Arachnida > Araneae > Macrothelidae > Macrothele > Macrothele yani. The sequence continues at coordinate 70,665,454 of CM076989.1, read as the reverse complement.
GTGCTTACGCCCTCTAGTGGTAAAATTGAGCATTAAGAAAATTTGAAAAGTTTATACGAAATATGCTTCGTTAGGAACGCTGTGCGACAAAAATAATTTTTGAAATCGAACTGTTAGAAGCAGAGATATCGAGAATAATATCAGACGCCCCAGCGGCGCAGTGGTGTTAATAGAATTAACACCACTGGTTGTTAATTCTATTAACACCACGATGGTTTCTTATCATTCGTCCGAGATGAGTCCGGGTCCGAATCCCGGTAAGGCATGGATATCGTGCTTGTCTTACGGCGCTGGCTCTCTCCCTTCCCTGGAAAAAGCGACCTAAATTAAAGACGGGTGAATGCTGAGGTAGCCCACTGACTCGTAAATGAAAAAAATGAGGTCTATCTATTCCATCTGATGGAATAAAGTTGAATCATTAAGTGCAGGAAATATACACAAAACATTCTTCATCACGAGCGGTATCTAAACATTTTTTTTTATTATTATTGAAGGTTTAACGACCACCGTGAGCAACTCAATGGGCTATAAGCAGTCACTCGTCCTTAATTTAGGGCCACTGGTTCCAGGGAAGGGAGAGAGCCAGTTCCGTAAGACAAACACAACATCCATGCCTCACCGGAATTCGAGCCGGGACCCCTTTTGGACGAATAATCAGAGGCCAATTTTTTTTTTTTTTTTTTTTTTTTTGTATAGGTTTCAGGAGCGTAGGTAGTGCTGCAAACATATAGGAAAGAGAAATATGTACCTACGCTCTCTAGTGACAAAACTGATCGTTACAAAAAATAAGAAATTATTCGTCACACTGAATTCTAGTCGACTCCGAAAGAATTTTTTAGATCGGGTTTTTAGAAGCAGAGATATTGGGAGAGACGAAATATAAATTTTCGTCTTTTATCGAGAAAACCGTGAGTTATTTGAAAAAGAATTTGTACGCAGTTTTCTTTGTTTGGAAAGGTATCGGAGAAAAGCGGAATTGCTTCGACCTGATTTTTGAAGCAATTCTACGGGTACAAATATGCAGTGGAACCTCTCTAAATCGTCCGTCCCAAAAACCGACACCCTTGCTTTTTGCCTGTTTGAACGCTGAAACGGATTTTTCCGGAATACGTGCACATCCAGAATTCCCTCGATGAACCGCCATCTAGCTTTCCGCCAACCGCCCATACACTAAAAGCACTAAATGTTGTCAAAGCGAGTCAAACACCATTTGAAATTTCCATCTGCACAGGAAGCAGTTAAAGAAGTTTATCGCATGTTTCTTTTATTTCTCATTCAAAGAGCCTATTTCTCATACTTACTATGTCTGATTCACGGAATTTTCTACGAAAATTGGTCACAAATGTGTTGTCGTCCCTTTCCCACCGCGCCTGTATTGATTCGTTTCTCACTCTGCTTGCAAGTGTGGATTGCTCTTTTTGAAGTTCACAGATTATTTAAAGGTGCATGATTATTAACGTGCACGTGTTTTTAAGGGTTCATCAGCACGAATTAGTACATTGTGGGTGAGGGAATAGATGAGTATTAGTGTACGAATGGACCTTCTGTGTAAAAGGGACAGAGCACCCTTACTCCTGCATTTTGAAAGTGGACAACAGCTTTTCACAGTTCGGTGCATTAACTCCATTGCGGTGCGGTTTTATCACATGTGAAGCATACTGTTTTCAGTAGGGAACGGCGTTGGCTTGCCGGAAAAACTCGGGGCCTCCCGCAGAAAATGTCTTGGAGGTCCTTTTTCAAAAATTTATTAGTTTCAATTTCTGAAGTTTCTAAATTCCATATTATCAACTGGGTTTTATGGGCTTTTCAGTAATTCAATTCCATTCAATTCATTTATTTTGCTGAGCAAAAAAAAAAAAAAAAAACACAGTGGTTTTTTTTTTCAGTTGAAACAATGCACAGCAAGGAAGCAGGGGGAAAAGGCCAGCCTGACCTGACAGGTCCCATGCTCTCTAGGCTAGTTTTACACTGAGGTCAGGAGTTGTAATTACAAACAAGAGTATCATAGCAACAAAAAAAAATGGTAATGATATATGAGCAGATAATACCAGTCGTAATATTAGTCATAGTTCCCATCCACTGTAATCATTAATTTGAGGAGCTGCAATTCATTCTAAAGTTTTTTAGGTTTTTTTAAAAAAGGTAAAAATTATTTAAAGAAGTTAGTTCCGTAGGTAATGAGTTCCAGTAGTGTGGGCCAATGTAATTTAAACTTTGCTTCATGGTCTCCGTTATCGGATGAATAGACCGAATATGTGATTTAGTGCCTGTGTCATGTGTGTGTATCTGGAGTAAAATTTATATGATGTCGGCGTGTAAATTATTCTTAATGCGTTTGAACATAATTTTCCCGATATTGAAGTAATATAATTGGTTAATCGTAACAATGTTATATTTGTTTGGGAAAACTCTTGTGGTGTTATATAGTGTTAGTTGTGTATTTCTATCAAATTTTAGGTTAATTAATCTAATATATTTGTTTTGAAGAATATGAAGTTTTTTGAAATTATATTTAGTTGTCTGTCCCCACGATAAGATAGCATAATTAATATGAGTCTGAAACATGGTATAATATAAATGAATTAGTGTTTTATAGGTAAGGTTTGTGAATACCAAACTGATAACTCCAATGTTTTTGGAGAGTTTGAGAAGAAGAGAATCCACATGTTGGTTCCATCTAAAGTCTCTATGTAAGGTAATCTCCAAATAAAGTAGGGAGTTAATTCTTTAGAACCTGCAGGTATTTTCCATAATATTAAAATCATTATGTTTCACTGCGTGTTAAACAAACGTGTACGTTGTAATTTAAATGATTGCTCTAGTTTTATACTAATACAAAGTATTACAAGAAACTTAAACCATAGTTGATCATATGCAAATTTAATTCGTTTAGAGAACTAAGGCCAGCCTCTTTCGAATGTCTCACGATCACGCGCACAAAACACGTAAATGACGTATAACGGTGTCTAATGACCATTACCAATTTTGCGAAAATACAGAACATAAGTAAGCAAATAAATAAGTAGTAACTTTATTAAGAACTCTGGCGCAAAATAGTGAAACTACTGAAATTATTTACCTTTGAATATAAAAAATACTTTACATTGTGCCACATTGTTTTGCACATGGTAATTTTCTTTCTCTTGATTCTGTTATGAAAACAAATTGACATACGTCTCTATTTCTTCGTCCCCCCCCCCAAAGAACACCTTTTAGTTCATTGTACTCTGAAGGTAGTTATGGGTAAACAGCTGTAATACATAACACAATATCCTCATTGGTGTAAGAATTTCATTCATTAAACTGATGTTTCTTCCACACATTCTCTTGTTATTATACATTAATATCCGGGAACTATTGCAACGGCTGTGAAAAGGGGCCTTAAGAACTCTGGAGTAGCTGTTTTCTCGTCATCCAGTTTTTTAAATTCTAAAACCGTGAAAATGATTTTTAAAAATTTTCCTTCATTGCAGAAGGAATAAAAAACTACCAAAACGGTTTTTCTGTTAAATACTTCACTCAAGCTGCTGTCAAAAATTCCTGGCTATTTCTTTAACCAGTTTGATATGAAGTTTAGGCAAAAAAAATAATAATAATAATATTTTACTGAGACTAGAGGCCCTCTTAGCCGTGAGGCTAAGAGGGCCTCTAGTCTCAGTAAAAATGCGGAAGTTGCGGGGGATATTGCGGGGGGTTGCGGAGGCTATTGCTGGGGTTGCGGGGGCTATTGCGGGGATTGCGGGGTCTATTGCTGGGGTTCCGGGGGCATTGCGGGGGTAGCGGGGCTATTGCAGGGGTTGCGGGGGCTATTGCGGGGGATTGCGGGGGATTGCGGGGGCTATTGCTATGATTGCGGGGGCATTACGGGGGTTGCGGGGCTGTTGCGGGGGCATTGCGGGGGTTACGGGGCTGTTGCGGGGCTATTGCGGGGGTTGCGGGGGCTATTTCTGGGGTTCCGGGAGCATTGCAGGGGTTATTGCGGGGGTTGCGGGAGCTACTGCTGGGGTTGCGGGGGCTATTGCGAGGGTTGCGGGGGCATTGCCGGGGTTGCGGGGACTATTGCGGTGGTTGCGGAGGCTATTGCGGGGGTTGCGGGGGCATTACGGGGGTTACGGGGGCTATTGCTGGGGTTGCGGGGGCTATTAGTACGCTCCTGGGAAACGGATTTTTAGGTGCTGAGAAACAGGAAATTTAAAATTTTTTGTGCTAATGATTTCAAAAATATTTGCTAAAAATTAAAATATACTTTCTTTAACGATAATCTAATTAGTTATTTTCTGTGGTAAAAATTTTATAATAGTACTCAGCTTACTAATCACAGCTACCCATTTGGTGGAAAAAATGTGTTTCGGAGTTGCAGTAAATTTTCCATTGTAAATCTATGCTTATTGATTGTATCCATCTCTAGATTTTCCATTGGAAATCTATGCTTGTTATCATGAAACTATAACAAATGAATAAGAGAGTACTGAAACTACAAAAACGATACGGCCGGACCAAACCACTTACAACTACAGAAAATCTTCATTTGGAAACCATGCAATCCATAAACACTGTTCATAGGCGTGAGAAATACCAAGTAAAACTGTAAACTCCGCAAAATTGTTTTTGTTTTGCGTTTAGTCTTGGCTTATTTTCCTTGTGGACGATAATGCCACAGTTTCTTGATAGGGTGTTGTTACATTTTAGTTGTTTTTCTTGGTCTTTGGATTCGAAGAATACTCTTTCACTCATCAACTTGCAATGACAACGTAGAACACTCTTAGAAACTCAAAACAGAAATTTATTCGTCAAATTTATACAGTTCTTAAAAATAATTAGCACAGTGCCCTTTACAACCACACTTTAGCACGTAATATAGGAGCAGAATAATATCGCAGAAAGAAGGATATGCTGGTCGCAGCAATTTAAAAGAATCGCATCAACAACAAGGACTATACCGCGAGCGGCATATATGCACAGTCCAGTCAAAAAATTATGACCTCCTGTTAGTATAAGTTATGAACTCCACGTTTCGTCAATACCGCAGATATACTGTATATAGCATTGATTCAATGAGGCCACCGAACGTTTCTGTAGACAGGATGCTATACCATGCAGGCACCAGAGCTTATCGCAGATCATCGAGAGAGAGTAATCGGTGGTAGATCTGTACGTCGAACCTCTTTGTCAAGACAGTCCCACAGATGTCCAATAGGATTGATGTCCGGCGAGTATGGTGACCAGAATAGTAAGATGAAATCACTGGAATGCTCCTCAAACCATTCTTGCACCCGCATAGCAACCTGGCAAGGGGCATTATCTTGCTGGAAACAACTGCGCCATCGGAGCGACAAGTCATCATGAATGAGAGCATCTGATCCTCTACAATGAATAGGTAACCTGAAGCGTGCATCGTGCGATCGAGGGGGATGATTGTTCCCAACGATTCCCAAAAAATATGACCCACACTAGCCAATGCCACTTTCTGCTTGCTTCTTCTCGAGCATCGTGTCGGAATGATCTCTATCAGCAGTGCTTCGCCATACTGTCCGTCGACTATCCACATGATAAAGCAGAAACCGTGATTCGTCTGAAACGACTTCCTTCCACTGTTCGATAGTCCAATGCCTCCTCTCAGATGCAAATTCACGTCGTAATCGTTGATGTCTGGTCGTCAGCATGGGTACATTGAGTGGACGGCGGCTCCGGAGACCCATAATGGGTGTAGGTCCAATGCCTCCTCTCAGATGTAAATTCACGCCGTAATTGTCCATATATGGCCGTCAGCATGGGTACCTTGAGTGGACGGCGGCTCCGGAGACTCATAGAGAGCAGAGTTCGTTGGACTGTAGTCTGCAATACGCTCCTCGATATGCGTTACATGATTTGCATATGTTGCTACGTACGCTACTTGGCTGTTGGTTACGGTTCCTTCTTACATAAGGGGAGGACATAATTTTTTGACTGGACTGTGTATACTCTACGTGTTGGACTTTGAGGCCTACCCATATGTTATCTAAGCCTTCGTGTGTACGGCGAACTTCCGGTTTCGTTTTTCCGAGCGGGAAGAAGGGCGTAGATTCCACTTGTTCGTTACATTACTATTGTTTCTTTCTTTCTTGTTTTTATTTTTATTTTTTCACTGAAGTTTTAATTCGGGTTTATTTACATTAAAACATAAAAAAAATGGAAGAAACATGCAAATTTATGTATTTATTGCGGAATTTTGGAAAATATGTGTTAACGTACAAAATTTTCGAAAATATATATGGTTTTTACGTGAAAACATTGTTTTCCCTAAAAATCCGTTCCATAATTATAAGGATTAACCCCACTTTTCTCAGTCTTGTTTTGGACCGAATTCTGCAACATTGCGAAAAAAATGACTTCAGCAACCATGAAAAAAATTTTATTTGTGAGAATACGTACAAGGAAACAAATCGTTCTTCAAGCCAACAATTTATTGTGAATTATGTTTCAAATTTATTTCACAACGTACTGGCAGACACGTGACGTATACTCTTATTTAACCTTCCTTTTTAGTTCCTGTCTTACGTAAATTTGATTTATTTTCGTGAAGTGTTTTTCAGCCTGAACGCTACATTTTCTCTCGCGATGAATTTGTGTTTGAACAATCCTAGCAACAGGTGGAAGTGTAATGACCTATGCTAATGCTGATGATAAGAGCTGATGATTTGAGTATAAAAAAAGTACTTGTTTGTTCCAGAGAGATTTGTCTTTACAAGAGCACTGTTTGTGTTAAAGCGAGTACTGTTTGGTACGAATACTTATTACCACGAGCACATGATTTATTCTGGTGTTTGAAATAATAGTTGATTGATTATGAATTGCCGTGTTGAAGCAAAAGCAGTCTACTAATACTGGTAAAAATTCAGCATATAGAGAGAGTTATATTCTGCAGTTTATGTTTTCTGGGATCAATACTTATTAACTGAACTGCATGTTTGATGAATCACATACGCCTGCAAAGGACCAATAAATAAATAGTAGACGTATAAGTAAGCTTTTTTAATTCACCTGGCTGTTATTATTCTGTGCTTTGCTTGAGTAATTAAGAATTTCAACGAAATCAAACAATCCGGGATTAGGCTAAGTAATTCCGCAAGCTTTACAGAGAAGCAAGTTAGTGCAACAGGTTTACGCTTTAGTCAGAAGACTGCCTTACAGTGAAATTTATGTTAGGGTATAAGTTGAGCCATAAACAATTTTTAAGTAAAACAAATATTGCTCCACAAACAATAATTACGTTATATTGGCACCTGAACGAAAGTCAATCTTTTGGTCTTTTGGTTTGGAAAATGTGCGCGACGAATCTTCCACACAACACACGCAATTAACAAAAATTAATTCTTCTATAATGAGATGGCCGTTCCAGGATGGCTGTCGGCTGACCCGAAACCTGCAATTTCGTGCCCCAGCCTTTCTCTAAGCGGGATGATGTAACGTACCACGTGACATGCCGTAGACGACGCACTACCGAGGTGCCTCATGAATCAAATCGACAATGGAGCACAGATAAACCTGCCGGTGTAGTTCAGTTGGAAGAACGGCCGCTCTAGATTAGGAAGACGTATTCAGGTAAAGGCTCCGAAATTTGGAGTACGGCTAAAAATTTTCATATGTTGCTTTATGAAGAATCTCACTAATAATGAAATTTTAAGGAATTATTATCAGTCACCATTCGCGGCGATACCTGTCGGGAGCGGGTTACGCGTCCCGGGTGAAATATTGTTCAAAAAATTCATGCCATTCTTGTTTTATCAAATTTTTGTTAAAAACAGAAAATTATTTAAAAGCTATTGTCCGAAAAGATTTTTATTTATAGGAAATACAATCATTTTTTATCTGTTTGATTTAAAGATGATTGTTAATTAAGAAATATGGATCCCTATAGAATATTTATTTTAAAAATCGCCGCCATTTTCCATCACCTGCCACCTTCTCTTACCGCCACAAAAACATATGAAACAAACATTTGCGGTTTAAAGAGGTTCGACTTTATATTTTGAATTCGATAACATCGGTATTCACGCCCTCTAGCGGCTAAATTATGTGCTAGAAATAGTGCTGCTCAAACTACTCAACACAAAAAAGAATTTCTCAAATGGGACTTTTAGAAGCAGACATAAAGGGGTAATGAAATTTAAATGTACGTCTCCCAGCAGAACAACTGTTAATTACTTGAAAAAGAAATAAAGAAATTGAATGGCACGTGGTTTTGGTTCTAAAAAATATCTAAGGGAAAAAAAACTGTTTCAATGTGATTTTTAAGAACAATGGTATAAGGGCGTCGTTAGACTTTAGGGTGGGCAGACAATAATCTAGAAATAAATTTCTCTTCTAAGTTAAAAAATGAATTTCTAAACCAAAAATTATTTTCTTACCTTTAAGTTCGGATTATTAGACTATTATGTTTTTATATATATTTTTTATTATTATTATATAATTATTATAATGTCGTCGAGTCTCTCGACCATGTATCTTGACGCGCACTCTCTCGGCCAAGGTCGGTAAGCAAAAAGCGGAGATATTCATCTCAAACATGGAAATTAAGGAATTTCCTAGTGATGTGGAAGGTTTGTAGTAGACTGCCTCTTGGATTGGGTGAAGCAGGCTCTGTGGCAATCCTAATTCCTCGAGATTTTTCAGAAAGTTATTTGGTAGAAATGCGGTTGCCGAAATGGCAACTGGTACAATCTGTAATGTGCATCGTTTCCACATCCTTTGGATTTCCATTCGCAGGTTCGCATATTTCTAGATTTTCCCGGATACTGTACTTTGGATGTTTTCTGTAAGTGCAACCGATATATCTATCAGTTGTGTCTTCTATCGGGTCGATTGTGGTCAACAGTCTTTTTTTTTTATTTTTGAGAATACGCTCTGGTTGGTACTTGTAATATGGTGGCTATATTTCACTCCAAGCTCTTGTTGTAGGATCTTGGCTACCTGTTCTTGACTGTTAAAGTATTGTTTTGAAGCAAGAAGAGAGCAGCCGGCTAAAATCTGTTCTTTGGTTTCATTTACTTTTTCACACATTCTACAGGTGCCATCATCTGCAACCTTCATTACGTGTTTCTCGTAGTTCTGGATTGCGATAACGAGGTCTTGAATCCCAATGAAGAATCCCTCAGTTTCTGGATGAAGCTGACATTTACTTAACGATTGTAGTGAGGAGTTTTGTCAATGTTTTCCAGATCTAAGGAGTTTGGATACTTACCATACAGAATTTTGCTCTTCCAACTTTCTAGAGGATCTGAATTGTTTTACTAGACTTAATTTGCCCAGGTAGGTATAGGGTTTGTCCCAGTGGCGGCTCGTGGTAAGCTGAGATGGGGTGCGGGATCTCATGTTTGTAGATATCACAATATCACTTCGAAAGCTAAGTTACTTAACCTGTGCTGATGCTGTCCATTTAATAATAATAATTATAATATATATATATTTATATATATGTATGAGGTTTGTTCCAATCCTCAGGAATCTTATTGAAGGGAAGATTCCTGAGAATTGGAACAACGCTACAATGATCCTGCTACATAAAAAAGATGACATTGAGGATCTCAGCAACTACAGACCTATCAGCCTCCTATCAGTGGTTTATAAAATCTTCACTAAAGTTCTTTCACACCGCTTGAAGGTGACACTGGACATGGCTCAACCGAGAGAACAAGCTGGATTCAGGAGTGGCTACAGCACAATAGATCATATCCACGTACTGGGAGAACTAATTGAAAGAGCGAAGGAATATAAACTTCCATTGTGCATGGCTTTTATCGATTATGAAAAAGCCTTTGATTCGGTGAAACCATTAGCAGTTACAATGGCTCTGAAATCCTGTGGTGTTGAAGATGCGTACATTAATATTATTAATAACATCTATGAAAATGCAAGTGCAAAGATTCGGCTGTTTGAAAATACAACACACATAAAAATTGGAAAAGGAGTGAGACAAGGTGACAATATATCTCCGAAGCTCCTTAATGCCACATTGGAAAATGTCTTTCAATCACTGAACTGGGAAAACAAAGCGATAAAGATTAATAGAGATTATCTAACTCACCTTCGTTTTGTTGATGACGTTGTCATTTTTGCAACTACCCCATCAGAGCTGCAGAGTATGATCCAGGAACTTACTGACAAGAGTAAAGAAGTGGGATTAAAAATGAACTTTCAGAAGACAAAAGTGATGTACAATGTTTTTACAAGAAATGAAGATTTATCGATTGATGAAGAAAAGCTGGAGATAACAGATACGTACGTTTATCTTGGACAGCAGATATCAAGTGAGGGTGACATTGATGAAGAAATTAATCGGCGTACAAAACTTGCCTGGAGAGCTTTTGGAAGAAACAGCATAATTTTCAAGAGCAATATGCAATTATGTCTTAAAAGAAAAGTGTTTGATCAATGCATCCTTCCAGTGCTTGCGAATGGTGCAGAGACGTGGACCTTAGCTAAAAGAGACATACAAAGGCTACAGACAACTCAAAGATGCATGGAGAGGTGCATGCTTGGTGCAACCAGGAGAGGTAAGAAGAGGACCTCGTGGATCAGAAAAATGACAAGAGTGGAAGACATCATGATCAGAGTAAAATCCCTGAAATGGCAATGGGCTGGACATACTGCCAGAAGAACAGACCATCGATGGACAGTCGAAATTTTAGGTTGAATTCCAAGGGACAGAAAAAGATCCAGAAGACGACCACGTGGGAGATGGGTGGATGAAATTCGAAAGTATGCGGGAGTAACATGGAGGAGACTGGCACAAGACAGACCGTTGTGGAAGATGCTTGGAGAGACCTTCGTCCAGCAGTGGATAGAGAATGGTTGACAATGATGATGATGATGATGATGATATTTTATATATATATACTGATCGACAGTGCTTTTTTTTTTACAAGAAATGAATATTTAGATTTATATTTAGCGATTGATAGGGAAAATGTAGAGGTGTCGATACCTAAATTAAGCAACAGATATTAAACGATGGCCACATTGCCACATTTATGAAGAAAATAATCGACCTATAAAACTTGGTTGTATGCATTATTTCTTAAAAAGAAACTGATTAATCAGTGCCTCCTTCCAGTTCTTACACATGGCGCACAAACATGGACTTCAACTAAAACAGACGTACAGTCGTTGCAGCAACTGAAAGAAGCTTGTGGAGATTCATGTTTGATGTTACCAGGAAAGATACAAATAGGAACTCGTGGATCGGGAAAATGACAAGAGTAGATAATTCAGAAGTTATAGAGAGTGATTTTGATAATATCTATCCTAGCTCTCTTAACTTATGTAAAACCAACCACAGTAATCAGGAACTTGAGTTCCTAGACTTAAGCATTAAGCTCAACAGAGGTAACCCTTCTATTAGCCTCTTTGATAAAAGAGTTAATTTTCCTTTCAAAGTAATTAAATATCTACACTGGAATAATAACATATCAACCAAAGTAATTGAGAATGTACTTATTTCTCAGGTCCTAAGAATTTCAAGAATTTGCAGCAACAATTTGGACTTCAATTACCACATTAATATACTATTAGATAGTTTTCTAGAGAACGAAATTCCTTCTTCTTTCATCAAAAGAACTTTAAGAAAAATTATTCTGAATAATAGAGTAAGGTTGGCAGATCTGCTTTAATTTTCTACACAGTTAATAATATGATTCTGACCAATCAAAGCCGTAAGGAAGTTGGCTAGAGGATGCCTATTAACTACTAAAAGGAACCTTAGTGCTATGGATATGAAGGTCCTATTAAAACAAAAAATTAAATAATATAAACAAAATCACAAAAAAAGCTTAAAAATCTGTTTATAAAAGAAAATAAAAACAAATAAAAAAGAAAACTCATACAAAGGCTGCAGACAACTCAAAGAGGCATGGAAAGGTGCATGCTTGGTATAACCAGGAGAGATAAGAAGAGGAACTCGTGGATCCGAAAAATGACAAGAGTGGAAGACATCATGATCAGAGTTAAATCCCTGAAATGGCAATGGGCTGGACATACTGCCAGAAGGACAGCCGACGTTTTAGATTGGATTCCAAGGGACAGGAAAAGACCCAGAAGAAGACCACATGGAAGATGGTGGATGAAATTCGAAAGTATGCGGAAGTGACATGGAAGATACTGGCACAAGACAGACCGTTGTGGAGGAAACTTGGGGAGACCTTCGCCCAGCAGTGGATTGATAGTGGTTGACAATGATGATGATGATATATATATAAAGACAAAAAATAGAAAAAAATTAATGCGTGTGCCAGGGACAGCGGAGACACACTCAAGGTGATGTATGCGTTCTCAAGTGTATCATTGTGACCCCTAGAAATATGACAATAAATTTTTTTTTTGTTTTTCTGATACACTCCCTTTGGAACTTCGACTTCATACCGGACGGCGATGAAAACATTTTGTGGAATTTTGAAACGTCTGCCAGAATTTCGCGATGAATTCTTTTTGCGATACTCAGACACTGGCAGTCTCTTTAATAAAAACGGATTGCAAACATATTCAGCCCAGTTTTAGTTTTGAAGCCATAACAATTTAGTGAATAAAATTTGTTTTCCAAAATTTACCAACTTCATAAATTTTCTAAACAATGACATTTGATTAAATGTTCTTTTCAAAATAATTAAGTATAACACACTACCTCAATTGAAATGCCCAGCTTATTTTTGGGAGGGAGGGGGATGCAGCAGAAAAATAAAATGTACCCAGTGGAGTGATCTTAATGATTTTTGGTGAATAAAAATTTACATGAGTTTAAAAGCGAAAATTTCGGTGTGATTGGTAAGTGAAGAAATCAATTTTGTGCAAGTATTTCGCTGCCGAAATTAGTCAATCTCATTTTTTTTTATTCAATTTATCTGATACTGAACTCTATTCTTAATCGCAATTTGTTCACATGCCCATTTTGACCAGAAGAGAAAATATAAGTAAAACTTTTTCGCAAAAGTCCCAACAACTTAGTATTTGTTATTAGCAAACACGAATAATCTCCAGATCGAAGGGAGTAACATTGTTGTTAAAATTATTACGTTGAATAAAAGCAGGAACAAACCAAAAATTGGAAGAAAAAAACAGGTTGAGTAATAACATTCAAACATACTTTATTTAATACTTTATTTCAACATTCGTCATTATTTTTAATTCATTCCCCTATTTTATTTCTTATTCGGAAGCACAAGAACTGTATTTATCAACAAAGCATACAGGCCTGGCGATGCATTCCCACCCAACGAAAGACTGCATTCGCGAGCAACCCTGCTAGCGAGAGCTGCCATCAATGCAGTTCCCAGGGAAGTTTTATTCAAAAGAAACGAACTGATGTGGGAATAGGCAGTTTCCCACATGAGTTGGCTTCAATACCGTCAGAGAAGGGCAGCCCGACAACGTTCTTTCCGCCCCCAGTGGTGTTATGCAGGGAAAACTTCCAGTTGAGTTCAGAAAACTTCAGTCGTGGCGTTATGCTCGAAAAACTTACAGCGGTGTTCACAAAACTTCTCTCTCTTAGTACGGCATGAAAAAAAACTGCTTTGGGTAGGGGGGTGGACTGCAACCCCACCGCCCCATAGCAGGAGCCGCCCCTGGTTTGTCCGTTAGGCAAAAAGGTGAATGGCGAATTTACATTTGACCATTATATGAAACCGAAAGACGCATAAGGAAGCGCCTTTTGTTCAACGACACGCCCCGAAAATCGTCGAGTGTGTAATGCGGTTTATGACGTACTACAGAGGTAAAGTATGGACCAAGACTACAGATCTCAAGTGATCCATTCCGTCGATGTAGCTCAGTGGGTTAGAGCAACTCACTCCGGAGCGACAAGACGCAGGTTCGGACACCGACAAATTCCTGTTTTCACAAGTTCGCATTTTTTTTATTTTTTTTACTTTTTAGCCATTGGTTCTCAACAATTATCAACACTGTATGAACCTGGTGGATTTAGAGATTAATTGAACGATCAGAGATTTTGACACTCGTACGCCGAAATTAATGTCAGGGATAGTTTTTGTTTGTTTGTTTGTGGTGGATCTCTCTCTCTCTCTCTCTCTCTCTCTCTCTCTCTCTCTCTCTCTCTCTCTCTCTCTCTCTCTCTCTCGCTCTCACTCTCTCTCCCTCTCTCTCTCTCCCTCTCTCTGCTCTTAATTGCTCTTAAGTCCACTTTATCACTGCTCGATACTCCTCAGCGCAGCAAAAAGCAAGGGTGGCAGTGAACTCCTACAGTTTCTTCTGCTACTAAGGAAACTGCTACACGGCAGAAAACTTCCACACCAGTACACTCCTACACCTTATACACTATCTACCAAAAAGTAAATGGACACCTGTGATAGCAAAGGAAAACAAAGTTTATTCACCTTCAATAGTTGGTGGAGCCTCCACGAGCGGCGATTACAGCTGCGACCCTCCGGGGCATACTCTCGACCAGGCGTTGTACGACGGCTAGCGGTATTTTCTTCCACTCGGCTTGGAGAAGACAGGTCAGTTCCTTCACCGATTTCGGACGGTGGGGGCTTCCCTTAGGTCGACGCTCCAACTCGTCCTAGAGGTGCTCGATAGGGTTAAGGTCTGGGCTCTGCGCAGGCCGGTCCATTCGATTAACCCCATTGTCACCATACCAAGCCATGGTGGACCTCGCAACATGACAGGTGGCATTGTCATCTTGAAAGTAACATGTGTCCACCCCGTAAAACTGCCACAACGTAGGAAGCACATGGCCATCCAAAATGGTGCAGCAGGTCTCGGCGCTGAATCTACCAGGAAATGCGACCAAGGGTCCCGTGCCATACCAGGAGAAACACCTCCATAGCATAATTCCACCGCCACCGAACTTCACAGTTGGCACAATACATTCCAGCAGGAGGCATTCTCCAGGCAGACGCCAAACCCAGACCCTGCCATCCGAACGGTAGAGGGTGAACCTTGATTCGTCGCTCCAGAGAACCTGTTTCCACTGTTCAACGGTCCACTGTCGACGTTCTTTGCACCACGTTAGCCTAGCAGCGCTATTGGACTTGGTGATCAAAGGCTTGTGGGCGGCAGCACGTCCATGATAACCGAGCAGATGGGCTTTTTACGGATGGTATTCATCGAAAGAACACTCCCGGATGGCTGTTGAAACTCCTCGTGGATGTGGCCCATCGATTTGGTGCGGTACTTTCGAATTTCTCTGGCCAGCACCCGTCGGTCTCTAACTCCCAGTTTTGTGGGTCTGCCGGGTCGGGGCACATTTCGACAGTCACCTCTCATCTTCCACTTGCCAATCACGTAGGCCACTGTCGATTTTGAGTACTTCAACTCGTTGGATATGTCACGTATGTATCGGCCATTTCTGTGATACCAGACGATTACACCTTTCTCGAAATCAGAGAGCTCCGAACTGCGTGGCGTCTTGCATGCGACTGATTGCGTTGCATGCGACTGATTGCGTTGTTGTTTCCCACACGATATTTAACGGCGGCGGCCGTGACGTGTATCAGGACCACAGATATCGTCGATTGCAGGGGTGTCCAATTACTTGTTGGTAGATACTGTATAAGGGGATGTACACAAAGTGCGTTTCGTTCCGAGAACTGAGATAAGAGGGATAATTTTCCTAATGGAAAAAAAACGAAATGTTCGAGTTTTCCTTCTAATATAAATGGGTATGTAAGATCATAATGACACAAGATTTCTGTAGAAACTTTCCGACTAACTAAATCTTGAGTTGTGATTTTAATATTTGGCATGTTATAACATGAAATAAAAGCTAATCAAAAGGAACTCAACGTTGACAAGTGCTGACAAGGCACCTGGGCTGCCTGCGGGCCTTTTTAGAAAATCTTAAGTTACAACTTAAGTATTTTATATTTATTAACATTTTATTAACGCTAATAAAAGCCACTCAATGAATCATTTCTCGGCTGTTTACAAGGTACCTTGGCCACGGGCTTTTTTAGATGGTCTTAAGTTAAAAACGTTGTGTCATTACGATCTTACATACGCATTTATATCACTAGGAGAACTCGTACATTTCGTTTTGGTCAACTAAGATAACTCCTACACTTTGACAAGATCTCCGAACGTAACGCAATTTGCATGCATCGCCTTATAGTATGAGAAGGTGTAGGAGTTTACCTTGATCTGTAAAGCAACTGGAAACATCTCTTCTCACAAACCCACCGGAGATGGGGGAAATATCAATGTTTAAATAATATTAATGTTGCGCTATTTTTAATCCCAAAACTGAAGACCTTGCTGGTTTACATTGGTTGTTAGTGAAATTTATTTATCTATTTTAAATTTAAAACGCAATTAAATTAAAAGTGACCGCTTCCAATTTTAAAATTCTGCAGTTTTATTTTTTTTCATTGTGGAAGAGGGGGGAAAGGGGGGGAGTACAAGGTAGTGGAAAAAAAAAAAACCTTGTTTAGCTCCTTCTCGCTAATGTCCTTAGTATGCTGATGTGTGTGCAAGATATGGAATAAAATATATGTTCAATTCCACGGACGGACGAAGATAATAATAACATAAGCATGTTCTTTCTTTGACTGCTAAAAATTCTGTGCAGATTACGGAAAAGGAAAAACAAATTTACATAAATAAATATTTGCGCATTTAATGTACAGTTTTGTTGAAAATTTCCGTCTGTTTCCTCCTGAAAAAAAAAAAAGTTGTGAAAGCCTATACATATATATTAAAACCTCGATGTTGTACTTATTCCGCATACACTCCAGCAGCCTTATCGCCGTAATAGATTCAATTGTTCCCTCTTATACTTAATGTTTGTATCCTAACCAGAATTTCAAAGCAACAGGACATTTTTTTTAAGCTACTAATTGTTTTTATTTTATTTTGTTTTATTTATTTTTATAATTACCATGGTGAAGCAGGTCACATATACGCCCAAATGTTGCCGTTAAGATTTCATACCATTTTTTTTTCTTTTTCTTCTTGTTTTTACTCTTTTTTTCTTTCTGAGAGTAGCAACGTGGCGAAAAAAGAAGCCTTGCGATTCCAGCTGCAAGGCATTATGTCACCGATGACCTTAATCTGGGTTACTTACGAACGGAGTTTATAGAAGTGACGTCAGCATAGCGTGCCTTCAGGTTTTTACGTCTCGTCCGTGCCCTATACGTCATTGCAGGTTCGCCGTGACCCAGCTTTCAGCTTCGTTTGTCTGCAGAAGGGAGAAATTCTAACAGAATTATTCATTCAATTATTTGCTCGTGTTTTAACAGAAAAACTCCAGTACTTGGGAAAATGATTTGCCTCGTCAGTTTTTCGTTTCAGAGATCGTAGAAGTGTGAAATTGGGTCATCCGGAAAGATCAAATCTCACCTATAAAAGACAGAAAATAAAAAATAAAGCAATGAAAGCAACAATAAAATCATCAAAAAAGAGTCTCGAGCCAATACGGTAAAAAATAAAAAAAAATAAAAAAAATCGCATGGCTGTATGTGGGACACCGTGAATAATAAAAATCTGAAGTTCTTTTTGTTTGTAGGTATTCAACTGATTGAGAGGGCTCGTTCCAGTACGACTCGAAAACGGATTACGCGGAAGAAATTCTGCATCTGTTTAGAAAGGGAAGTAAGCCGCCTCAGTGGTGTAGTGGTATAAACGCTGGATATCGTACTTCGTCCGAGATGGGTCCGGGTGCGAATCCCGGTGAGGCATGAGTGTTGTGTTTGTCTTACGGCACTGGCTCTTTCCCTTCCCTGGAACTGTTACAGGGCTTGGTACTGAGTTATAATACAGCGCCCTGTGAGAAGGGTTCGTTTGATGATTTGCTTCCAGAGCTTTGTTTCTGGACCTTGACCCGTATTTTACCCGACTTGAGCAAATTAATAAAATATAAACAAAATATCAATCAAACTATTAGCTCTTTCTTGCAGTGAGGAAGGTGTTTATTCAGATGTCACGGGGAATGTCTCAAAGCATTGTCCTGATCTCCTTTTCTCCATTATCATCGACAAGCTGATTGCCCTTTCCCCCTTCGGCCAGTGTTCGCTTCCTACCTTCTCATTCTCCGTCGATTCTCAGCATTTTCTCTAATTCCCACTGACCGGTGTGGTTTCACACCTCCTCTCTCCACTCTTTTCCACCGAAACTTGCCACCCAGTGCCACGTCCTCTTGCTTAGACCCCCCCCAAAGTGTCCCCTGCCGAAGGGTGAAAACCACGCTCTCCAAGAAAGCGCGAACACTCCTTAAAAATGCTGTCTCTCTGAAGACGCAGAAGTTCCTTAATTTGCTTCGCTGTCCTCTCTTCTCACATCCACGAAATCATAAATCCAACAGCCCCGCATTTGAAGGGACGCGTTAGAAAGAGTGTACTTAGACCGTCGCCCCGCTCTTCAAAATGGCGGGAATTGAAGGAAAAATATTACAATTCACTATCCTTACAATGGCTACTGAACTTCACTCCTGATAAATATGGAAGCCCAGGTTACAGAGCAAGTGTTCCTAAATTAGGGACGTGTGACTGCTTACAGCCCATTGAGTTACTCACGGTGGTAGTTAAACCTTCAAAACAAAAGAAAAGGTAAAGTATCGATTATACATTTTCCCAGGGACTAAAATAAAAAACGTATAACTGCGAAAAACTTATAAGCGAAAATACGAATCTAAAACACAAACCTCTACATTTTAAAAATACAGTATTTAACGTAGAAATCACGTGCTTGATGCACTTACCATTAATGGAGAATTGTACCGCTTTCGTACAAACTTTTTTTGGAATGGATATGTGATGCACTGTACTTTTATCGATACGTAATCTGTCTCGAATTAACAGTAAGATATTGGGCATTATTTTTAAATTTCAGTTTTAAAATATTGAGTAAGTTGAGCCTAGGATGACTTTTTTTAAGATACTGCAAAACGTTCATTGTACACTGCAGTGAGAGAGCATTTTGAGTACTCTCTTTTATATCATGACGAATGAGAAATGTTTTCGTCACATCATAGGCAGTAAGAGCTTCAGCAATTTTGGTGTTGACAGATTGATAACACTTTCTGCAGCATCACTGCCACTGCTGTTTTCATCATCTTTCATTTCAATGAGTTCATCTATTGGCAAAAGTGATGACGTTGCGAGTTCGGAATCACAGATGGCATAATTCTCAAAAGTTCCTGTGCTTAAATTCAACTAAATCTCGACTGATATTCAATGGAGGCTAGTGACCAAGTGCTACCGTGCTGTACCACGGTAAAACTTTTGAGACACCCCGGTGTCGCAGTGGTCTAAGCGCTGGCTTATGATCTTTCGTCCGAGAAGGGTCCGAGTTCGAATCCCGGTGAGGCATGGATGCTGTATTTGTCTTACGGCACTGGCTCTTTCCCTTCCCTGGAACCAGTGGCCCTAAATTAGGAACGGACAACTACTTACAGCCCATTAAGTTGCTCGCGGAGGTCGATAAACCTTTAATCAAAAAAAGAAAAAATTTGGAGTGTGTTGTTTATTATAGCGGAAAGTAGATTCGCTGCCACACGAAATCTGACTTCCAGCGTTCTGAACCTGTCTGAACGCAACATAGCCAGCAGCAAACGACGGTGCAATCTTCCCTCTCCTCTTTCTCCTATTGGAACTGGGAGCAGTGCAAAGGGCAACTATTATAACCACAATACCCACATGAATTGTGCGTATAATTTCCCTTTTTTCCTTTCCCTTTTTTTTTTTTTTTTGTCAATTTTACCCACAATTCTTATGGAAATCGTGGGTAAATTGAACAAAAGAAGAGGGAAAGCTTTTTTTTTTTTTTTTTTTTTGATTGGAGGTTTAACGACCACCGTGAGCAACTCAATGGGCTATAAGCAGTCGCCCGTCCCTAATTTAGGGTCACTGGTTCCAGGGAAGGGAGAGGGCCAGTGCCGTAAGACAAACACAGCATCCATGCCTCACCGGGATTCGAACCCGGACCCCTTTTGGACGAATGATCAGAGGCCATCGCTTAGACCACTGCGCCACCGGGGCGGCAGGGAAAGCTTATTCGCCGCCCCGGTGGCGTAGTGGTCTAAGCGATGGCCTCTGATCATTCGTCCGAACGGGGTCCGGGTTCGAATCCCGGTGAGGCATGGATGCTGTGTTTGTCTTACGGCACTGGCCCTCTCCCTTCCCTGGAACCAGTGACCCTAAATTAGGGACGGGCGACTGCTTATAGCCCATTGAGTTGCTCACGGTGGTCGTTAAACCTCCAATCAAAAAAAAAAAAAAAAAGCTTATTCGATGCAACCGTGGTATCAAGAAATTTTTGGGATCAGTCAGTTAAATTCTGTTTGTGGGCTTTTACTTTTTAGCACGTCTTTTGTAAAAAAAGATCGTGCTTATGTTATCGGTTTGTCCGTCTGTACCCACGATATCTCTGGAACTATTAGTCCGATTTGAAAAATTATTTTTGCATTGGGAAGCTTAAAATATGCGAATGATGATCCTTCATTTCGTTTTTTATTTTACGATGTACAATTTCGCCGCTAGAGGGCGTAAATGCAGATGATGTCGAATTCAAAATTACGTTTTATTCCACTTATTTGCTTCTAAACATCCGATTGAAAAAATTCTTTTATCTTTCGATTCCATTTATGTCGAAGAGTATTTTAGATATAGTTACTTTTTCAAATTACGTATAGATTTTCAGCTAGAAGTGTAAAAGTAAATTACATTTTACCCTATAACTCTTCTTCTAAAACTCCGATTTAAAAAAAATTCCTTCAGCGGATACATCTCCTGATGGAATATCTTTTGCATATAATTTTTAATTTGTGGTAAAGAATACTTTGGCCACCAGGGGCCGTAAGCGTTAACTTTTGCTTCTGATGTATTTGCCACAAAATCTGAGCTTCTAAAATATCGATTGAAAAAATTCCTTCGCGGACTAATGCCACTTACATCGATAAACCTTTTGGGAATATTTTCTTCCTAAAATATTCCACAGTTTCTCCGCCAGGGGGCGTAGATGTATATCTTATTTTTGTCAATATCTCTACTTCTAAGAGTCCGATTTGAAAAATTCCTTCTTTGTTGGATAGTGTTTTTCGTGTTACATGTTTTTCATATAATTTCGAAATTTTCAAGTAATTCATAGACTTTTCGCTAGGGGGCGTAGCGGTAAATTGCGTTCCCCTATATCTCTGCTCCTAAATCTCCGATTTGAAAAATTCTTTCTGTACCGGATATTGATGGGAATCGTTTGCACATAATTTCTAATTTTTGTAAAAAAAAACGGTTTGGCCACCAGGGGGCGTAAATCTTAATTTCCGCTTCTGATGTATTTGCAGCAAAATATGAGCTTCTAAATTCTCGATTGAAAAAAACGTCGTTTGTTGACCGTTACTACTCATGTCGACAAACCTTTTTAAAAACATTTTCTTCTTAAAATAGTGCATGGTTTCTACGCCAGGGGCGTAGATGTATATCTTATTATTGTCAATATCTCTACTTCTAGGAGTCCAATTTGAAAAATTCCTTCTTTGTTGAATAGTTTTTCTAGTGTGACATGTGGCTCTTATAATTTCAAAATTCTCAAGTAATTCGTAGACTTCCCGCTAGGGGGCGTAAATGTAAATTGCGTTTCCCCCTATATCTTTGCTTCTAAACCTCCGATTTGAAAAATTCTTTCTGCACCGGATACAGCTTCTGATGGGAAATCCTTTGCACATAATTTCTAATTTTTGAAAAAAATGGTTTGGCTACCAGGTGGCTAAGTCTTAATTTCCGCTTCTGATGATTTGCAGCAAAATATGAGCTCCTAAAATCTCGATTGAAGAAAAAGTTGTTTGTTGACGGATACTACTCATGTCGACAAACCTTTTAGGAAAATTTTCTTCTTCAAATAATGCATGGTTTTTACGCCAGGGGCGTAGATGTATATCTTCTTTTTGTCAATATCTCTACTTCTAAGAGTACGATTTGAAAAATTCCTTCTTTGTTGGATAGTGTTTCCGATGCGAAATGCTTTTACTATAAATTTAAAATTTTCAAGTAAATCATAGACTTTCCGCTAGGGGGCACAAAAGTAAATTGCCTTTTGTGCGTTATTTCTGCTCCTAAAACTCCGATTTAAAATATTCTTCCTGTATCGCATCCAAGACCTGGTGGAAAATATTTTTCACATAATTTCTAATGTTTCGTAAAGAATGATTTGGCCACCAGGGGTCATAAGTGCTAATTTCTGCTTGTGATCTATTTGTAGCAAAATCTGGGCTCCTGAAAACTCGACTAAATTTTTTTTTTCTTGGACCGAGGCCGCTTATATGGATAAACCTTTTGAGAATACTTTCTTTCTAAAATAATGCATGGTTTTCCCACCATGGGACGTAAAGTCACATCTTATTTTTGTCGATATCTCTGTTTCTAAGAGTTCGTAAGCTCACGATTCCGCTTACAGCAATATCTGAGGGATTAAAAACTGGATTGAAAATCTTCTTTCTTTCGTCAGATATATTGTTTTCCATACCGGTTCCATTGACTTTGAATAGTTTTGATAAATTTAATTTGCGTCAGTACGGATTCAAAAGACGTGCTTATTACACCCGAAAATTCGGTGTCATCTTTCTTGTTTTTCTGTGTAGTGAAATTTTCGCAATCTTTTAAGTTTTTGAATGGCTACTCTGATTAATTCAGTAAATTCTTTGTTGAAATATCATTTTTTTCAAAAACTTTAGAGGGGAAAATTGAAATAAAATCCTTAGAATCCTTAGTAAAAGTAAAATGAAATCCTAAGTAAAATCCTTAGGATTCATGAGTTTTGGGGAGGGGCTAAAAATGAAGCTTGGTCCATGTGCAGTTACTTTTAATTCTTTTGCATTTCATAAACTCTGTATAGTACATACGTAGAGTAATTTAGTTAATTCATGTATAATTAATTAATTTTTGAGCTTTTCAAAATAGTATTAAAAATCGCTAATAATAGACATGCAAAGGTGATTGTTGATTGTACACTGAACAAGGACACTACAAAAAATACTTTCTACTGAATAACAAAGTATTTTTAAAGAAACTTGAGTAAATAAATATATATATTTTTTAAAATGATTCACAGCTTAATATGTTTTCTCCCACAACGGTCTGTCTTGTGCCAGGAGACTGGCACAAGACAGACCGTTGTGGAGGAAACTTGGGGAGACCTTCATCCAGCAGTGGATTGATAATGGTTGACAATGATGATGATGATGATATACTGTAAGATATTAAGTTAAATATTTTGACGAACATATGTTGTAAATTTAACCACCAACTCTAAAGAGGTGACAGATTTAATCACTGATGCTAAAAAGGTGAAAAAATTGATTGATAATTCATATTAACTTGTATATATAATTAACGAAACTATCTGGAGTTTCCTTTATTTCTTAGCGACGGCCTCTGATCATTCGTCCGAACGGGGTTCGGGTTCGAATCCCGGTGAGGCATGGATATTGTGTTTGTCTTACGGCACTGGCTCTCTCCCTTCCCTGGAACCAGTGACCCTAAATTAGAGACGGGCGACTGCTTATAGCCCATTGAGTTGCTCACGGTGGTCGTTAAACCTCCAATCAAAAAAAAAAAAGAAGAAGAGGAGGAGACTTTAGTCGTAGCAGGCACATTCACAGCGGCAGGAGCTGCCACTGGTGGTATTTATTATCTTCCATTCAGAATTATCCAGTTGCGAGGAGCCTTCCTTTGAATAGAATTCATCATGGTCAAACAGCTTTTTAACTTCTGTAGTAGTACTTTTTGTCAAGTCATGGCTACAAATTTCATAGCATTCAAAACACCAATTTTCTTTTTTACCAGTTCACCCTGTTCAAGGCATTCTCCATCAGATCTGTCCCCACTGAGTGCTTGTGGCAGCAATTAACGGGAAAGAAGATAGGGAAGTTTAGAGTCAAGAAAGCCGGTGGTTCTCCTTGCTCTCAAAAGGGAAAATTTTCCTTTTAGCTAAATAATAAAAACGCATGAATGAAATTTTTAATCTGACGAAAAACGTATAACTGAAAATAAAAATTTACTTGAGTGCATATCAGAGTTTTCTGGAACTGCAGGAATTAAACGTATGAGCAGTAAAAACGTATTACAGGAAAACGTATAACCGGTGTTCTAGAGTATTATTATCATTGTCTCGAAAAACGTACCGCTAATAAGGTTTGTTCGAGTGGCCCCGTGTTCAAGTCACGGATAAGTCATGTGTGGTTTGTTTGTCTTACTGCCCTTTCCTGGAGCCAGTGGCCTTAAATTAAAGAAGGGCGACTGCTCACTATAAAAAATAAATTTTGTGAATTCGCGGAAAATTCCTGAAAATAAGGTGAAGCAAAGTTCCCGGTAGAGGTCCGTCTTTTAGTGAAATTGCCGTTTTTAATATTTTCAGTTGTTTTTTTAACTTCTTTTTAATATTTCAAGTTTGTTTGTTTTTTTAACTCACATATTTCCCGTAGTCAGGAATTTTGTTTATTTCAGAAAAGTCGTTTCGAGTTTTTCCGTATTTATACAGATTTTCGCAAAATCGAAGACCCTGAATTATTTACGCTTTTCAACCGTAGGTTGAAGAAGCGTATTATGCTCCAGCTTTGTCCGTCTGTCTGTCAGCCCGATAACTCACGTAAAAATGGTTCGATTTCGCTTAAATTTTAGTATGTGGTAGGGGATTAGCTGGAGACAAACTCTATTGAAAATAGACGAAATGGAGTTAAAGGTCAGGACAAAGGAGCGGGATACATTCCATTGCTTTAAAAGCGTCATACCTTACGTAAAAATGGTTCGATTTCGATGAAATTTTACTATGTGGTAGGCCACTACCTACGGACAAACCCTATTGAAAATAGAAAAATGGAGTCAAAGGTCAGGACATAAGAGCGGGATCCTTTCCATTGCCTTTAAGCGTCATAACTTACGTAAAAATGCTTCGATTGTGACAAAACTTAAGTATGTTGTTTCGGAGATATGCTGAACCGGTTCTTTTTAATATCATCGAAATGGGCTCAAATGGCATGACACAGGAGCAATATTTATTCCACAGCCATTATCCTCATAACTTGACTAAAAATGCTTCTGTTGCAACAAAACTTTAGTATGTTGTTCCGGCGGTATAATGAACCGGTTCTGTTGAATATCATCGAAATGGGGTCAAAGGTCAGGGCAGAGGAGCGAGATTTATTCCACACACATTATCTTCATAACTTAACTACAAATGCTTCTGTTGCGACAAAACTTTAGTATGTTGTTCCAGAGGTATACTGAACTGGTTCTGTTTAATATCATTGAAATGGGGTCAAATGTCAGGGCACAGGAGCAAGATTTATTCCACAGCCGTTATCCTCATAAGTTGAGTGATGATTCCTGGTATGTTGGAAAGCGTATCATAATCAATGCATTGAATGATTTTTCTAACTTGTTTAGTTAGCTCTTGCACCAGAGAATCCTTTCGCACCGGTGCAATTCATTCCGAGGTCGTTCCCGTTTTCTCAACAGAAGCGCTTCTTAACCACTGCGCCAGAAAGACTCAGTAGTCACTGTCAAGTTCAAAGTAAAACTCTAATTACACGATTATGAAATTTGTTTTGTCATCAAAACGAGTGAATTAGTTTCTCTTGGTGCTTATTATTTTTTGAATAGGTTTGTAAGAATCTATTAAAAAATTATAAGAATATTTTTTAATAGGTTTGTAATATACACTGATGGAAAAAAATCCCAACACCACGAAAAAATAGTTGTAGAGCAATGAAATGGCGGCAATACATTTGTATAGGTAACATATTTAATCGATTAAGGTTTCAAGATCACAGCTTATTGTAAGCGCGAGAAGAGCCATTTTAAATGTGAAATGCTGGTACATTAATAACCGGTGTAACCGCCAGAATGTTGAATGCAAGCACGCAAACGTTCATGCATTGTGTCGTACAGGTGCTGGATGTCAGTTTGTGGGATGGAGTTCCATGCATGTTGCACTTGGTCGGTCAATACAGGGACGGTTAATGCTGGTTGGGGGTGACGCTGGAGTTGTCGTCCAATGATGTCCCATACGTGCTCGATTGGTGAAAGATCTGGTGATCTAGCAGGCCACGGCAACATGTCGACACTCTGTAGAGCATGTTGGATTACAACAGCGTTATGCGGGCGAGCGTTATCCTGTTGGAAAACACCTCCTGGAATGCTGTTCATGAATGGCAGCACAACAGGTTGAATCACCAGACCGACGTACAACTGTGCCGTCAGGGTGCGTGGGATAACCACGAGAGTGCTCCTGCTGTCATAGGAAATTGCTCCCCAGACCATAACTCCAGGTGTAAGTTCAGTGTGTCTCGGCCGCAGACAGGTTGGTTGCAGGCGCTCACCTGGCCTCCTTCTAACCAACACACGGCCATCACTGGCACCCAGGCAGAACCGGCTTTCATCAGAAAACACAACAGATCTCTACTCCGTCCTCCAATGAGCTCTAGCTTGACACCACTGACGTCGCAAACGGCAGTGGTTTGGAGTAAGTGGGATGCACGCTACAGGGCGTCTGGCTCGGAGCTGTCTTTCAAGTAACCGATTTGTAACAGTTCGTTGTGTCACTGTGGTGGCAACTGCAGCTCGACTTGCTGCCGCAGACGCGGTACGATGCGCCACGGCCATACGCCGTACACGGCGGTCTTTCCTCTCAGTAGTGCCACGTGGCCGGCCGGAACACGGTCTTCTTGAGGCAG
This sequence comes from Macrothele yani, assembly GCA_039090855.1. NCBI lineage: Eukaryota > Metazoa > Arthropoda > Arachnida > Araneae > Macrothelidae > Macrothele > Macrothele yani. The sequence continues at coordinate 70,638,810 of CM076989.1, read as the reverse complement.
TACCTTCCCTTGACCACCGCTGCCAACAGTCATGCACAGTGGCTACATTCCTGCCAAGTCGTTCTGCAATATTGCGGAAAGAAAATCCACCTTCTCGTAGCCCTATTACACGACCTCGTTCAAACTCCGTGAGCTGTTGATAATGGCTTCTTCGTCTTCTTAAAGGCATTCTTGACTAACATCAACACACTACGTCGAATCTCAACGATAACTAACGCTCACGAACGTAACAGCGCGTATTTACAGCAAACCTGCTTTACATGATCCGAGGGGCGCTACTAGCGCCACACGTATGCGCCGAGTGCGAAATTTGCATAGACGTCATCTTACAGATGTACTCTCACCGCCTACCAACTGTCGTTTATCTAACTCAACCCCTTCTTGGTGTTGGGATTTTTTTTTTTTTCCGTCAGTGTATTTTTTTTATGTAGGAGGACTTTTCACGCATTAAGTACTTGTATTTTTAAAATGGTGATGTTTGGAAGGAAAGAATGCTTTGGAACTTGAGGTCTTTTTAAACTGACCATGACTTTCAATTATCGTTAAGAAAAGATGAAATGTACCGTTTTATAGTATGATTTCACAAAACTCCTAATTATAAAATTTACTCTTGATAGCTATAATAGTTTTTGTCTTAAAGACTCCACAGACTGGCACATAGACATCCTACAGTCACCTGTATCATAATTTAAATACCAGGTTTCTTACGGTAACACAATATACAACAGCTAGAGCGCAGAATGGGGGAGAGCGGAAGAAATATCCGTTGCCGCAATATTTTTTTTTATTTACAAACGGTACTTACTTTCTGGATGTCCCTAGTATCATCAGTCTGTGGACCCCTTAAGACCAAAGCTGTTACAGCTCTCAAGAATAAATTTTGTGTTCAGAGGTTTTGAGAAATAATGTTATGGCACCGTACATTTCACTTTTTCTGAAACATAATTCAAAGTTACTGTCAATATGAAACACCTCGGGCGCTCTTTGACCAAATATGGCCCTTGTCACATAAAAACTACCAAACAAACACCTCGAGTTCCGAAGCATTCAGTTGCTTTGAAAAATCATGATGAAAACCAAGTGTAATTTGCCACAAGTCCTTCTATAGAACAAAATAAAATGATTGCAAACCTATTCAGAAACATTTTAATCTCCACCTGAAAATAAAATGGCTAATTTACCCGGATTAATAGTGAAACACATTTCGTCATCGCGCGATGCTTGTTCTACTTTGTACGTGACTTTCTGGCTCAAGTGATGGTTGCACTCGCTGTTGTAATTGAAGACGTGCTGGGTGCGAACCTCTGAAGGAGCAATGGGAAAGAATGCGTTAACTTCGTACGTCCGGTAAGAAGAATCTCTAGTAAAACAACAAGAAAGATGACACCTAATTTTCGGGTGTAATGTGCACTTCTTTTGAGTCCCTTCTGACGCAAATTAAATTTATCAAAACTATTCGAAGTCAATGGAACCGGTATTGAAAACAATAGTATCTGACCGAAGAAAGAAGTTTTTCAATCGGGTTTTTAATCCCGTAGATATTGCCAACAACGGAATCGTGTGCTTACACCCTCTGGTTTCAGACCTGTGTATTAAGAAAAATTTGAAATTATATGAGAAACATTTCACAGCGAAAATGCTCTCCAACAAAGAAAGAATTTTTCAAATCGGACTCGTAGGAGCAGAGATATTGACAAATGTAAAATGTGCATGTACGCCCCCTGTCGGGAAAAATATGCATTATTTTAAGAAGAAAGTATTCTCAAAAGGTTTTTCGATGTGAGCAGTTTGGGTGCAGGAAAGAATTGCTTTCAGTCGAGTTTCCAGGAATTCAGATTTTGCTGCAAATACTTCAGAAGCAGAAATTAACACTTATGCCCCATGGTAACCAAACCATTCGTTACCAAATATTTGAAATTATATGAGAAAAATTTCCCATCAGGAGCTGTATGCGATACAGGAAGCATTTTTCAAATCGGAGCTTTAGAAGCAGAAATATCGAGGGAAACACAATTTACCTAAACGCCCCCTAGTCTACGAGTTACTTGAAAATTTTGTAATTATATGAAAAACATGTCGAGCCGGAAACTCCATCCAATAAAGAAAGAATTTTTCAAATCGGAATCTTAGAAGCAGAGATGTTGACAAAATAAGATATACATCTCCGCCCCCTGGCGGAAAAAACATGCAATATTTTAAGAAGAAAATATTCCGAAAAGGTTTATCAACGTGAGTGGCGTTGGTCCACAAAGGAATTTTTTCAATCGAGATTTTAGAAGCTCAGATTTTGTGGCAACATTAGAACCAGAAGTTAACGCTTACGCCCCCTGGTGGCCAAACCATTCTTTACCAAAAATTAAAAATTATATGCAAAAGATTTTCTCTCAGCAGCTGTATCTGCTGATGAAATTTTTTATAAATCGGAGGTTTAGAAGTAGGGATATCGGAGAAAACGTCCTTCACCTTTACGCCCCCGTATCTGAAAATCTATGAGTAAGTTGAAAGAATTACTGTACCTAAAAAAGTCTTCAACGTAAATGGAATCGAAAGGTAAGAGAATTTTTTCAATCGTATGCTTAGAAGCAAATATATGGAATAAAATGTATTTTGAATTCGATATCATCTGCATTTACGACCTCTAGCGGCGAAATTGTACATCGTATAAAAACAAACGAAATGAAGGATCATGAATCACATATTTCAAACTTTCCAATGCAAAAAGAATTTTTCAAATCGGACTAATAGTTACAGAGATATGGTGTCCACAGACAGACGGACAGACGGACGGACAAACCGATAACATAAGCACGATTTTTTTTACGCTTTCCAAACGTAGGTTGAAGAAGCGTATATGCTCCAGCTTTGTCCGTCTGTCTGTGCGATAACTCGCGTAAAAACAGTTCGATTTCGGTGAAATTTTAGTATGTGGTAGGGGTCAACCTGGGGACGAACCCTATTGAAAATGGACGAAATGGGGTTAAATGTCAGGACATTGGAGCGGGATCCATTCCATCGCCTTATGCGTCATAACCTTCGTAGAAATGATTCGATTGCGACCAAACTTTATCATGTTGTTCCGGAGATGTGCCGAACCGGTTCTGTTGAATATAATTGAAATGGGGTCAAAGGTCAGGGCACAGGAGCGAGATTTATTCCACAGCCATTATCCTTATAACTTGACTAAAAATGCTTCTATTGCGACAAAACTTTAGTATATTGTTCCGGGGGTATACTGAAACACTTCTGTTTAATATCATCAAAATGGGGTCAAAGGTCAAGGCACAGGAGCGAGATTTATTCCTCATAACTTGAGTAATAACTTGCGTAAAAATGCTTGGATTGCCACGAAATACAATACGTTGTTCCGTAACCACTTTGGAAGCAGTTCCGCCGAAAATGTTTTTGTCAGCAATTGCTTGCAGTGCGCATGCGTGAGATTCGTTAGACTTTATATTCGAAACGATACCTTCCGTGAAAATTGCCCGATTTAAATGGGATTTTTAATAATAAAACGGCTTATGTATGGTAGCTCTTGGTAGTAGAAATAGGTAACGCGGGCACAAAGAGATTTAATTTTGATATATGTGAACCTTAAACGTTACACCATAGTTTAGTCCCCTCAAAACCAAGGCATTTTCCTATGATTTCTGGTATGTTGGAAAGCCTATCACAATCAATGCATTTCATAATTTTACTAACTTGTTTTACAAAAGAGGTGCTAAAAAGCCAAAATCGAAATTTTTGCGAAATTTCTGTGTAAATACGAAAAGACCCTAAGCTAACTATTCTGAAACAAACGAAATTTCTGACTACAGAAAATTTGTCAAAATACTTAAGTTAGGAAAAAAAATCGGAAATTTCGTTGAAAGGCTTTCATCTACTGCCGACGCTGCTGAACGTGGTTTTGAGGAATTTTCTGTGAATTCATACCACTTATTTTTAGCACGTCTTTTGTAAAAATGATCGTGCTTATGTTATCAGTTTGTCCTTCAGTCCGTCTGGGAACACCATATCCCTGCAACTAATGATCCGATTTGAAAAATTCTTTTTGCACTGGGAAGCTTGAAATGTGCGAATGATGATCCTTTATTTCGTTATTTTTATACGCTGTACAATTTTGCCGCTAGAGAGCGTAAATGCAGATGATATCGAATTCAAAATATATTTTATTCTGCATATTTGCTTCTAAACAACCGATTGAAAAAATTATTCTACCTTTCGATTTCATTTATGTATGAAAAACTATTTTAAATATAGTCACCATTTCAAGTTACGCGTAGATTTTCCGCTAGGGGACGTAAAACTGAACTGCGTTTTCCCCGATATCTCTGCTTCTAAAACTTCTGTTTGAAAAATTCTTTCTGCAGCGGATATAGCTCCTTATAGGAAAACGTTTGCATATATTTCTAATTTTTGGTAAAAAAAAAAAAAAAAAAAAAACACACACACTTTGGCTACTAGGAGCGTTCTGTTGCATTTGCAGCAAAATCTGAGATTCTAAAATCTCGATTGAAAAAATTCGTTCGTGGACTAATACCACTCACGTCGATAAGCCTTTTCTAACTAATTCAGTTAGTATTATCTGCCCGGAGAAAGAGGTTTTTCAATCGGCTTTTTCATCCCGCAGATATTGCTGTAAACGGAAACGTGAACTTACGCCTTCTTGTGGCAGACTTGTGCGTTAAGAAAAATTTGAAATTATATGAGAAACATTTCTCAGCGGAAACACTCTTCATCAAAGAAAGAATTTTTCAAATCGGACTCTTAGAAGCAGAGATATTGACAAAAATAAGACATGCATCTACGCCCCCTGGCGGAAAAGCCATGCATTATTTTAAGAAGAAAGTATTCTCAAAAGGTTTTTCGATGTGAGCGGTATCGGTCCACGAAAGAATTTTTGCAATCCAGTTTTCAGGAGCTCAGAGTTTGCTGCAAATACAGTATATATATTGTATGCATACATACATACATACAGTATATACATATACAAGTATATATGCATACATATATACTTACAATAATACATATATATTTTGTGCGTATACACACATACCTAAATATTCATAACCCCCCCCCCCCCTTCCTTCAACAGGAATTGCTCGTTGTCACACTGGTAGAACACATGAGGAATCTTCAGTTCACAGTTCTTTCGGTAGATGGTTTTCGTGTACTTCAGTTTGTAGCTGTATCGCCGCTTCTAAAAACACTATTGAGAAATTTCTTCTTTACTGTATGCTATTCGCATACATTAGAGATATGGAACATTATCCTCTTTAAATATTGCACAGATTTCCCTCTGGGGTGTGTAAAGGTCGAAACTTTATTCTCGCTATTTATGCTTCCGGGGTACGTATTTGAACAGTTCTTTTTCCTTAGTACAGCTTTTTCATTATTCCATTATGCAAAATTCTTCCTCTAGAAGGCATAGAGTTATATATAATGTTTCCTTCTTTCGTATATTTCTTCTTTTAACTGTTCGATTTGAAAATCTTTTTGTCTCTGATATCTTTGTGCTATGAGAAACGTTTTGTGCGCCATTTGTTAACTTTCGTAACATGCTTTTTAGCCGTTGGTGGAACTGAGCAGATGTTTCTATTTCTGGATGTTTTATCGGTTGTTGAAACCTGCTGATTGTTTTCCTAACCAGTTCCATTGACTTTGAATAGCTTTGATAAATTTAATTGATGTCAGAACGGATTCAAAAGACGTGCTCATTACAACCGAAAATTCGGTGTCATCTGTCTTCTTTACAGTGTGCTCCCTCAGCCGTAATAAGTTTTTTTTTTATTTATTTGTGAGGGAGGGAGGGAGCTTCGGAGGAAGCGAGGGATACAGGGAGCATCATGATGATTAAGTATGTGGAAAAAGACCGCACTGTAACTGCTGCGTTGCACATCAACCTCATGTATAATTAATTTATTTTTAAGCTTTTGAACAACTTCATACAGCCATCAAGAAAAAGTGGCGTGGAAAATTGCGAAGAAGTGTCTTCGCCCTTCAAGACAATGCACCGAGTCACACTTCCCAGACTACGAAGACCACCATACAGGCTGCAGGATTTCAGTGATTTCAGCACACATCCTATTTTCCTGATCTTGCCCCTAATAACTTTTATTGGTTCCCAAGGTGAATGGAAACATCCACAGGAAGCGATATGTCTCTGACTCTGAGGTCGTTGTAGTTGTGGGCGAGTTGTTAGAGGGCTGAGATAAAAAGATCTTTTTTTCCAAAGAGAGCAAGGCAGTAGATCTTCGGTGTGGAAAGTGCGCTGCAATGGCCAGAGATTATGTGCAAAAAAACAAAAAAAAAACAAACAAGAAAGATGACACCGAATTTTCGGGTGTAATAAGCATGTCTTTTGAATCCGTTCTGATGCAAATTAAATTTATCAAAGCTATTCAAAGTCAATGGAACCGGTATGGAAAACAATAGATCTGACGAAAGAAAGAAGATTTTCAATCGGGTTATTAATCCCTCAGATATTGGTATAAACGGAATCTTGAGCATACGAACTCTTAGAAACAGAGTTATCGACAAAAATAAGATGTGACTTTACGTCCACTGGTGGGAAAACCATGCATTATTTTAGGAAGAAAGTATTCTCAAAAGGTTTATCAATATGAGCGGTATCGGTCCAAGAAAAAAAAATTTAGTCGAATTTTCAGGAGCCCAGATTTTGCTACAAATACATCAGAAGCAAAAATTAACACTTATGACCTCTGGTGGCCAAACCATTCTTTACAAAACATTAGAAATTATGGGGAAAATATTTTCCATCAGGTCTTGTATGCGATACAGGAAGAATTTTCCAAATCGGAGTTTTAGGAGCAGAAAACGCAATTTACCTTTATGCGCACTAGCGGAAAGTCTTAAATGATTTACGTGAAAATTTTGAATTTATAGGGAAAACATTTCGCATCGGAAACACTATCCAACAATGAAGGAATTTTTCAAATTAGACTTTTAGAAGTAGAGATATTGACAAAAATAAGATATACATCTACGCCCCCATGGCGTAGAAACCATGCATTATTTCAAGAAGGAAGTGTTATTAAAAGGTTTGTCGACATGAGTAGCATCGGTTAACACAAGACTTTTTTCAATCGAGATTTTAGAAGCTCATATTTTGCTGCAACTACATCCGAAGCGGAAATTAAGACTTACGCCACCTGGTGGCCATACCACTTTTTTACAAAAATTAGAAATTATGTGCAAACGATTTACCGTCAGGAGCTGTATCCGGTGCAGAAGAAATTTTTTAAATCGGAGGTTTAGAAGCAGAGAAATAGTGGAAAACGCAATTTACCTTTACGCCCCCTAGCGGAAAGTCTATGAATTACTTGAAAATTTTGAACTTATAGGAAAAACATGTCATACTAGAAACACTATCCAACAACAGAAGATTTTTTTAAATCAGACTCCTAGAAGTCGAGATATTGACAAAAATAAGATAAACGTCTACGACCCTTGGCGCAGAAACCATGCACTATTTTAAGAAGAAAATGTTTCTAAAAGGTTTGTCGACACGAGTAGTATCGGTCTACAAACGACGTTTTTTTCAATCGAGAAATTAGAAGCTCATATTTTGCTGCAAATACATCAGAAGCGGAAATTAAAGTTTACGCCCCCTGGTGGCCAAACCCTCTTTTTTTTTTTTTCACAAAAATTAGAAATTATGTGCAAACGATTTCCCATCAGGAGCTGTATCAGAAGCAGAGATATAGGGTGAAACGCAATTTACCTTTACGCCCGCTAGCGAAAAGTCTATGAATTACTTGAAATATTTGAAATTATATGAAAAACATGTCACACGGAAAACACTATCCAACAAAGAAGGAATTTTTCAAATCGGACTCCTAGAAGTGGAGATATCGACAAAAATATGATATACATCTACGCCCCCTGGCGGAGAAACTGTGGGATATTTTAAGAAGAAGATATTCCGAAAAGATTTATCGATGTAAGTGGCATCAGTCCACGAAAGAATTTTTTCAATCGATATTTTAGAAGCTCAGGTTTTAATGCAAATACATCAGAAGCAAAAATTAATACTTACGCCCCCTGGTGGCCAAAGTATTATTTACCAAAAATTCGAAATTATATGCAAAAGATTTTCAATTAGGAGATGTATCCTCTGAAAAAAGATTTTTCAAATCGGAGTTTTAGGAGCAGAGTTATCGGGAAAAATGTAATTTACTTTTACGCCCCCTAGCAGAAAGTCTATGCGTAATTTCAAAAGGAAACTATATCTAAAACACTCTTCGACATAAATGGAATCGAAAGATAAAAGAATTTTTTCAATCGGATGTTTAGAAGCAAATATGTGGATTAAAACGTAATTTTGAATTCGACATCATCTGCATTTACGCCCCCTAGCGGCAAAATTATACATCGTAAAAAAAACGAAATAAAGGATCATCATTCGCATATTTCAAGCTTCTGAATGCAAAAAGAATTTTTCAAATCGGACTAATAGTTGCAGAGATACCGTGGGTACAGACGGACGGACAGACAGACAAACCGATAACAGAAGCACGATCTTTTTTTTACAAAAGGCTCACAATGTCATAGCTTTCCTGTATCTGTTAGAATGCACGTTCATGACCCTCGTTTGTATACCGTCCACCAATGCTGAGCTCGGGCTCAGTTATAAGGGCCCGAGTCCAAAGTATATCGACCGGAGCCGGAAGTATATCAACCTGATCCAGTCCTAGTCCGAATTTTGTATTGCAAGAAAGAGCCCGGGAACAAACGAGCACGAAAACTGACTAAACTGTTTAGGGATTAATAAAAAAAATTTCTCTTCCGGACTTCCATTCTCTCCTTCCCCAGCAATTAACCGATATCTCTCTCAACTGGGGAGTGGGAACGGCAGCTCTATCTGTTTCTATAGCCGCATGATTTTCTTTGATCATTCGTTTCTTCCTGAAATGCTTCGGGCGGTCGGCATCCGGAAACATCGAGCGACGCTGCAGTCTACATACCTTGCGCAATACACTTCTGGACAATTGCTAAGGACGGATGATAAACGGCTATATAGCGCATAAAAAAGTAAGTGTGGTTGGATGCCAAGTGAAATAAAATAATGTCAGAATGCCAGGACATTAAAAGAAAGACAATTTATTGTGCTCTGAAATCCAGAAGGCTTTGGAACGTGTTCTAGGGACAAACAGGCCATTTTGTGCAGAATACGTAAACGTGAAAAAAATGCAATTACCGTCCGAAGGTGTTCCGGCGTAAGATGTCAATACGGGATATGGCCACCATGGAGGGCGTTGCAAGATTCCACACGTCGTGTCATGCTTTGCACAACATTATCAAGCAGCTGTTGGGGTAATTTATCCCATTCCTCTGTCAGTGCACGGATGAGGGTGTCCTTGTTTATTGGAAGGCATTGGCGACCAGCAAGACTGCTCCCCAAAGCATCCCACACATTTTCAATGGGATTCAGATCTGGAGAACGTGCTGGCCATACGAGGCGTTGAATATCCTCGCTCTCAAGACACTCCTGGACAGCGACTGTTCGATGACATGTTGCGTTGTCGTCCATGAAAATGAATCTATCACCGACAGCACCACGAAACCTGCGAACATGAGGTAGCAGAACATCATTAATGTATCGTTGGCCAGTCATAGTCCCAGCTGGAAGCACATAGAGGGACGTACGGCCATTGATCATAATGTCAGCCCATACCATGACACTACATGTCGGATATCGGTCCCTTTCCTGTATGTTTGCTGGACAATATGCAGTACCACTATATCACGCCAGATCAGTTGTCGTCGACAATCAGACGATAGACTGTATCTACTCTCATCTGAGAAGAGGACAGCAGACCAGTCGTTATCAGTCCAATTGCGATGTTGATGGCACCATTGCAAACGGGCAGTACGGTGACGTCTGGACATGGAATGCACACAACAGGACGGCGGGCGTATAGTCCTCCTTCATGCAAACGTCTGGCGACAGTTTTTCGGGAGATCCGCTTGCCAGTAGCAGCCATAAACTGATTTTCTACCTCACTAGCTGTGCTGCGCCGGTGTCTTTTTGTTGATAGCACTATGTACCGATCTTCTGCAGGTGTCGTACTGCGAACACGACCTCCCCCGTGATGTTTGCTACACTCTCCATTTGTTTGGAATGGTTTCCAAAGCCTTGAAACAACACTGTGGCTGACGTCGAACTCGCTGGCAACATCTGTTATTTTTCGCCCTTCTTCAATCTTGCCAATAATACGGCCACGCGTAAAAACATCTAGGTGATGTCGGGAAGACATACTGAAAATTGCAAGTTCGTCAATTGATTGTTTCCCTTTCAACTTTGCCTTTGAACAACAACGGTCAACACGCATCAAATCCTTCATATCTCTTATCAGCGCTATGACGTCACGAACAAGTTCGGCAATCCAAAATTTGCATACGCACAACACGTCTTACTGTATCCCGCACTTATTGCCAATTTCCACATTTTCCTGCCTTCCATTTTATGGTTGCTATCGTTGCTATTGTCATCCGTCCTTAGCAATTGTCCGGCAGTGTATAATTATCAGGTAACTGCTGCGTGCAGGTAAAGGCAGGGTGACCAGACGTCCGACTTTTGGAGGACATCTCCTTTTCTTAATATGTCCTCTAGGCATTAAGGGAAATAGCTCAAATTTTCGGCTTTTTCAATAATAAATAATTCATATACCTTTTGATCAAATTCTTCTATATTGTAATCATATATCTTATCAAGCCACCGCTAAAATGTATTCATTCGTTTCTGGATTCTCGCTCGCTCCCTCCCTCCCTCCTCCCCCGGTCAGTTTATTTCTGCAACCGTGCAGCTGCTGCCTGCTGCAGTGCGTCACTTGTAAGTCAACAACACAGAGAAAACCCACAAGTGCGCGTTTGTCTGTCTGTCATTCATCGTAGGTGAACGGTGCCGTGCGGTGTAGTCGTGTAAACAGTCAGCTCATACTGCTTGTTTTATGTGTTGTGAGTCGTTGCTGTGAGTTTATTCTATTCATAATTCAAGTTTCTTAATCAATCAGTGAGGGCTAATTAAATGCAATTGAAAGACATGCCTTGCTCTGAATTTCACAAATATTTGTTAAAGAAACCCGATCTACTGAGGAAAATCTCTTCCAGTAAAAAATATAAGTAAAAATTGCACAGCAGATTAAAATCTTTCTTTCTTTTTTTAAAGTTTTACACGTATAAATTCTCAAACTAAAAAAATTAATTACAGAGTATGTGCATTCATATTCATTTTTGTACAAATTTATTATGTCCATCTTTTCCTCGAAATGTCCTCCTTTTTTAATGGAAATGTCTTCCCATTCCAAAAAGTCATCCGGGTAAGGGACGAAATTTTGTCGGCATGCTGTCTAACGTCCAGTGTATATACACTGGAGTGCAAATATTAAGGACGAGACAGTTTTTCAAATGTAACGTCGTGCAGAAGTACTCCACATCGACTCAAATCATATCATAAGATCCCCAAGATGTAAGAATATGGGACAAGTGAGCAAAACCGTCCAAACAAGGATTCCAAAAGATACAAAGGCAGATTCTAGCACAACTGGACAGAAGACAGAAATGTCCATGTGACAGGCGGCAGCCAAGAAAAATCCAGTCTTTAGTAGGGGATATGATCACCCCTGACTGCGTTGCAGGATTTACAACGTCTGTCCATGCTGAGGACGAGGTTGTCAAGGAGCTGTTGAGGCATCGCGGCCCTTTCCTCTTGTAGCGCCAATCGCAGCTGCGGAATCGTTGCTGGCGGCTGGTGACGTGCTGCCAAGCGTCTCCCGAGAAGGTCCCACACTTTTTCGATTGGATTTAGGCCCGGGGATCTTGCGGGCCAATCCATGCGTTGAAAATCTTCATTCTCCAACAGCTCTGCGACAGCCACTGTACGATGAGGTGTAGCGTTGTCGTCCATGAAGTGGAACTCAGGACCCACAGCACCTCTAAACAGACGCACGTGCGGCAGGAGAACCTCGGTACAATAGCGGACACCAGTGACTAAACCTCTTTGGAAGATGTGGAGGTCAGTACGGCTACCAAGCATGATACCACCCCAAACGAGAACTCCACCACCTCCAAACCGGTCCTTTTCCATGATATTGGAGGTGTGATTGCGCGTTCCCTGCTCTCTCCAGATATGTATACGTCCAGAATCGCTCGTCAGACTAAATCGGCTCTCATCCGTAAAGAGAACTCGACCCCATTGCTGATGTGTCCAGTTCTTGTGTTCCTGGCACCACAGAAACCGCCGTCTCCGATGAGCAGGCGTTACTGTCACACACCGTACTAATCGTCGTGCAAATAGACCACCTTTGTGCAGCCTCCTGGCCACGGTAAAACGCGATAACCCACTTCCAGTTGTCTGTCGCATGTGCCTTGCGATTTCTCCCGCTGTCTGCCGTCTGTCTCTTCTCGCCTGTAGGACAATATACCGTTCGTCCGCCGCCGTGGTTGCTCGTGGACGACCAATGTTAAACTCTCGGACAGTTGTTCCTGTCGTTTGAAATGCTCTCCAAGCTCGTGAAACGATGCTGCCAGCGATCCCAAACTTCTCGGCCACACTAGTCACACTTCGACCTTCTTCCAACTTCCCAATGACGCGTCCTCGGGTAAAGTCATCCAGATGTCGTCTATTGGATTGCCTGTTGGCCATATCACACGGTGACAGCAACTTGACGTCGTTCAAACTGATGTACACCGTGCAATAGCTTTCACCGAATTGCTGAGCGTACACCGCCCGCGTGCTTTATACCCTTCCGACACTGCCCCCCCCCCCTACGTCATGCTGCATATATGCGCATGCCCTACCGTACCGGACCCTAGTCTATCTCCTGAGTGGTCTTTCAGTCCGTTCAGCTGTTATGCTAATTTCTTCTCTTCGTCCTTAATTTTTGCACACCAGTTTAGTTTCTCTTTTCCTTCTCCGCAGAAATCCACTAATACGTCTCCTATATGGCGTTTGCTATCCAAGGCTGGAATAAATAGCCCTCCCGACTTCCCCCTTCCCATCCAGATTTAACTACTAACGAATTATCTTTACCAACTACAAATGTAAGGAATGATTCACTGCTAAATCACACAAAATCGCATTTAGAAAGAAAAGAAAAAAATTATCTCTCTCTCACAGTCCGAGACCGGACCACAGTAAATATTATACAGCCCGGGCTTGTCCATGCCCGAACCGGGCCGGCTCTGCTCAGTCCATCTCAGCACTGCCGTCTTCACAGAAAATCATGTCCATGGAAAAGCGGGAAATATGCAGACCATGTTTGGAACGATGTCCTCTCGCGATGCGTGAAAAATATTTCCAGTCTACGTGCAAGATAAAGAGATATCTTGAACAAATGTAAACATCTATGTACGCCACTCAGCGGAGAAACTGCAGCCCAGCAAAAAAGCTACAGATGTCTAGAATTTTTTCTCACGCTCAAATCAATCTGATACAAAGAAAAAAAAAGATTCAAAAACCCACCAAAAAGAATTAAGATATCGTTCTTAAAAACATAATGGCAGACGAAACAGTAACATATGCAAGTCACTTTTTGACATGCATGTATATGTCAAAACCGTGGATTCCCTGAACTATTTGCATAAATCTGTGCAAGGGCTTCAAATGAGCATTAGGTCTTCAGAGACAAAGTGAGGATGTTTATCTATGATTTAAAATGAAAGAGCTCTAACTCAGAAAAAGGACTTCTTTCAGACTGGGGAAATCAGCAGAATAGGTCCTGCATACTGAGCCTCTGAGTTCACTCTTCTCAAAGGGTTATAAAAAAAAATGGGTGCTTTATCTTACGTATCAAATCCAATATTACGAATTTTATACGATCAGAAGCCAATTTACATTTGTTCAAAGCAAGTACAGCTGATTGGTTTGATAAGTTGAAATTCATTCCAATGTACACTTAGATGTCAGTTTATTAGGTACACCTGCACTCGTCACATAAATGGCTGACTCCAACACGTAAGACACATGACAGCGGCGTCCAATACAAATCAGGTGGAATAGCTCGTCGGACATCAATTAGAGTTCAACTGAGGATCAGAATGGGCAAACCAAGTGATCCGAGTGACTTTGAACGAGCCTGGCGTGCAGGTTCGAGCATTAAACGACGATGCATCTGAAATTTTCACGCATAACTGTAGCAAAGGTTTACCATGAATGGCGTGGCATTAAAGCAAAAAACTTCCATTAATCGGTCATCCATTAGGATATAACAGCTGGTGGGTCAGAGAATGTGAAGTACCTACCTTAGAGGTGACGCACATGTCAAGACGGCAAGTAGCATTGACAAGCACTTGTCGGTGTAGCTTATTTCGGAAAGCATTCATCTCCGGAGCAGAAGAAGGATGTGGGGTTGGATCAACGCCACCAGCAAAATTGGGATTTTATATCTGCGCCCGAACTTGAAATGAATCTCATGGTCGTTGGGTTCGAAAAAAAAGCACTTGTGTGATGTTCGTTCCACACATCATCCGGGATTTTTTTATCAGAATTCCTTCTCGTACAGTGATCTCTTCTTCAAGCGTGGTTTGCAGGCTGACCCAAAAACCTACGATTTCGTCCCAGCCTTTTCTCGAGGGGAAGGGAATATATGTGACGTACCTACCTCAGAAGTGACGCATATGTCAAGACGGTAAAGTTACAGTAGCAAACTTCGTCGGCGTAGCTTAATTGGGAAAGCACTCGGCTCCAGAGCAGAAGGATGTGGGTTCGATTAAGCCAACAGTAAAAATGGCTTTTTCGCTATAACTGATCAAAGGAGACTTACGAGAATCGTGCAAGCGGACAGACGGACCACACCACTGCAAAAAACATCAGAATTCGACATTGGTATGCCGAGAATCATCTCTGAATGCATCACATATAAAACCCTCTCGCGATCAGCGCTGAGATGAGCCGAGCCGAGCCCGAGCCCGAAAGTTCGAAGCTGAGTCTGGGACCAAACCGGGCTCGGCCTGCATAATATTTACTGTGATGCGGTCTCTGGCGGACTCATGCTGTTAGAGAGAGACAAAGAGAATTTTCTTCTCTTTTCTTTTTTAAGTGTGATTTTGTATGATTTATCATACGAGACTTCTTACACGTTGTATTGGTAAAGATAATTCTTCGGAAACAGGCTGAGGAGTGAGGGCCCTGGTTATTTATTTCGGGCTTGGGTACGAAATGCCATAAGCCACGAATTAACTGATTTCTGCGGGGAAGGAAAAGCTTCTTCAAGAACTATAGACTCTAGATAGTGCACAGCACGCCCACGAAATTTTGCCCCCTATCCCTCCATGTGGCAGCTCCCTATTCATTCTATAGAGAAAAATACGCAAATTGCAGCAAATATCTTTCCGGATGCCCGGTCGCCCGAAGCATTTCAGGAGGAAACGAGTAGTAAAAGAAAATCGTGCAGCTATACTGTAGAAACAGGTAAAGGTCTCTTCCCCACTCTCCAGCTGCGAAGGGCATCGGTTATTGCAGAGGAAGATGAGAGTAAAAGTCTGGAAGAGGCGATTTTTTTTATTAATCTCTAAACAGGTCAGTCAGTTTTCGGACTCGTTCGGGGCTGGCCTCTGTCTTGCAATATAAAATTCGGACTCGGGCAGGTTCGAACGGGCTCGAGCTCTTAAAAGTGAGCCCGAACTCGGCACTGGTCGCGAGTGAACAGCAACAGATAACGACCATGTTGACTGCCGATGCTGTCAGCACATTACACGAAAGCGCGCCTCCAGTGTGCGCAGGAGCATGCGGGACTGGACCGTTCAGGACTGACAACAAAAGGTAATCTGGATGGACGAATATCCAAGTTCCTTCTGTATCAATCGGTTGGCAAGCCCGAATTTGGCGCAAGCAACATGAAGCCATATAACCATCCTGCCGGGTTTCAATAGTAGAGGTAGGTTGTTGTCCTTTTCATGGTGTTAGAAAGACTCCTGATATGTACTACTGTTTACGAAAATTCCAACACAAAGAAAGAATCCCGCTATTGAAATGAAATTTATATTACAGATTCTTCATGTTACAGGAGATAACTCATTACATTTCTACTGTTATACACTCACGGACAATAAAATTTGCGCACCTAGAAGAAAACATGCTACAACCGCGAAACTTTGCAAATAGCTAGAGTGCATGCTGGTATGTAAATAATCCATGTTTGGTGTGATTGCGCAGGACCACACACTCTGTGATGGCGCTGCAAGCACGAACCGGCAGCCTTATAAACCGGCGTATAGTCGATGCCCCATGAAAGCGAAAAGCACCGGCCGACGCGAGCAAGAATATAGAGGGGGCAAGAATGCCGAATAGATGCCAGAGACGTCGATTTACCCTACTTACGGACTTTGAGAGAGACCGGATCGTCGGGCTGAAGACCGCAGGGTGGTCGGCGCGCCGTATGACCATACCGTCCGACTGTGTTGGGAGCAGTGCACACGTGAGGGCACTCCTACACGGTGGAGCGTCTCCGGATGGACCAGGATGATCACCGTATCGTGCGCCAGGCACGAACGGTCCCTGTCCACTATACAGGCAGATGTAGCGATTCCTGTGTGCCCCTGAACTTTTTCCCGACGCATCGCGGAAGTGAATCTGCGATCCCAGTGACCCTTACGTGTGTTGCCATTAACACCGGAACATCACCGGTTCAGTGTGCAGTGGTGCCAGGCCAGAGCGACGTGGAACGCCACAAACGACTGTGTAGTGTTTAGCGATGAGTGCCGCTTCGTTTTGGGGACAAATGATCATCGTGCCCGGGTGTGGTGGTCCCCGGGTCAACGTCACAATCGCAACCTCGCTATCGAGCGCCACAGCTTCCCCCCCCCTGCAGGTATTATGTTTTATGGAGCCATTGCCTTCGATAGCCGATCAGCTCTAGTAGTGCTACGTGGATCATTGACGGGGCAGAGGTATGTGGATGAGATCCCACGGCCCCACATGCTCCCATTCCTGGCCGGGATTCCAGGTGCGCTATACCATCAGGATAATGCCCGCTCGTACACGGCTCGGGTTGCCCAGGACTGCTTACGTCATCCGTGACTTGCCCACTCCCCGAACATGCCCCGTATCGAGCATGTGTGGGACCAGTTGAAACGCCATCTGCCGTCGTGCCGCACTATCCAGTATTTGGAACACACCGTCCAACACGTGTGGGCCAGTCTCCCGCAAGACAACATCAGGCGTCTGTTCGCTTCCATGCTTGACCGTACTGCACCGTGATTCGCTGCACGAGGCGGTGAAACGCGCTATTTAGATGGCCGGACTGCGTGCCACAGATCAAACTCTGTAATTGCCCTGCGACTCTGTTTTTGCTATCATGTGTATCATTCATCTTTATCATTACGTCCATAAAATTTCAGTTCAATCCGATTCTTCCTTCTTGGTGCGCAAATTTCATTGCCCGTGAGTATACAAGATTTTTTGCTTCAAAACTCAGTATCGTGTGTAACCACCTCGAGCAACAATAACATACTCTACACAGAGTGGAATTGAATGCAATAGGTTTCTGATATTGTCCTGGGGAATAGCCTGCCAGGCTGCTTCTATGCGAGACCAGAGTTCATTTGTGGTGATTGGCGGAGGCGTTTGAAGGGCCAGTCACTTAGCTATCATATTCCACACATGTTCGATAAGAGACATATCTGGCGAACGTGCAGACCTGGGAAGAAGCAGTATTTGCCGTGAATGGAAGTGGTCCTGAACATTCCAGGCCACGTGCGACCGAGCATTGTTCTCCTGGAATATAACGCCAGGACAACTCTGAAGGAAGTGTATCACCTCTGCCTCTAAAGCAACAACCCAGATGTATGATTGGTTGTTGTATGTTCCCTCAATTCGTATCAGGCAAGATCGCGAATTCAACCCAATTGAGCTCCCAACCCTGACGCTTGGATGTTGGGCCGGTGTAACGCTGCAAGGCGCTGTTCATCGCGATGTCTTCGAACATGTATGCGACAATCATGGTGCATCAAGCTGAATCGTGATTCGTCAGACAGCACCACGTGTTGCCAATCAGTATGCCAATGTGTGTGCTCGAGACGACACTGCAGGTGTCTGAGGTTGAGGGTCAAAGGAATGCGTAGCGGTGGTCTGCTAACGACCAGTCTTTTGTTGAGCAGACGATGTCGAACTGTTTTGGAAGACAAAGCCTGACCTGTGACAGTGCTCTACTGCTGCGCTAACACCGTGGTCGTCGATGTGCGATCGGTCACTGCTATGCGTCAGAGGTGTCTGCCATCCTGTGTAGTCGTGCGATTTTGCTGCCTATTTCCCAAATTTCTGAGCGCCTGAGCCTCAGTTGTCCACTGACGCCTCGTTCGCACCACTGTACTGGCGGCTCGTTCCGTACGAGTGGCAATTTCGCGGCAAAAAATCCGGCTTCTGTCATCCCAACAATCCTTCCTCGCTCGAAGTCCGTCAGATGTCCATAATGCGACCTTTTTCGTCCACGACGCATTGTGATACACAAGAAACAAACACCCTTTCAACCCAACGTCGGCTCTTCACTGATTGCAACATCTCGGTTCCGAAACCACATGCGCATTTTCACTGACATTTTAATCATTTGCATGTCGTCTAAATTTCACGGTAATACCAGCAGTCCTTCACGGTGTTGGAATTTTCACAAATAGCAGTGTACATCGAAGGACGTCTGTTCGCCACGGTGTTAGTGACGTACTACAGAGGTGAAGCAGGTGTTAAGACAATGAATATGCAGCTATACATTCCATTAGTTGGTTAGAACTACTGATTCCAAAGCGAGGAGGCACGAGTCGATCTTTGTCACCGACAAATTTGTGATTTCGTATTGGCGCCCAATTGTGGAAAATGGATCTACTGGCCGTTAGGCTCTCCAAAAAATGTGCGATGTTTGTTCCACACATCGCCTGAAATTAATAAAAATTACTTCTTCGCTTCCCAAAAAGAAAAGAAAAAAAGATTAAGAGGGAGATGATGTGACGTACTACCAGGGCGGGATTAAGGCCTTAGTAGGCCCCTAGGCTAAGGAATTTGAGTCGGCCCCAAAGCTAAGACATGTGAGTGGGCCCCCAAAAAACTTATAACGGTAAACTACTATGAAGTCCGTGAAAACATAAAACTGTACCTACTAAATTATTTGCAGAGTTTTTATAATAAGTCACAATATTTTTCATTGTATAACGAAGTAAATTTCCCCGTCATTTTTGCCCACGCCGAGCATCGAACCCAGGTCACCTCGTTCCGGAATTAGTCGCACTCCCAACTGAGTAACGCGGTCGTATGCTCTCTGCTATCTGCCTTTATCTCATGTGCGTCCTGCGATGCAGGAATGTCACGTCTCCCCTCCCTATGAAAGAGTGCCGGGGGTATGGCCCATGGGTCAGCCGGGACCATGTTCCGCTGTAGGCAGTCATCCGCTGAAGAACGTACATTGGAGAAATCCCAGTCAATTTGGTGTGTGGAACGTAACATCCCACACATTTTATAACGAAGTAAATTTCTCCGTCATTTCTGTCCACGCCAGGATTCGAACCCGGATCCCCTCATTTCCGGAATAAGTCACTCTACCAATTGAGCTACGCGGACGTTTGTTCTGATTGCTATTTGCCTTAATGTCGTGTGCGTCCTGCTGGCAGGTACGTCACAATTTATTTTTCGAAGCGTTGAAGAAGGGATTCTCTTATTTTTCCGTCTCGCGGTGTGGAAAGCACATCACACCATTGCGAGAACTTTAAGGGCCAGTTCATCCTTGAAGTTCGGGCGCCAATATAACGAAGTAAATTTCTCCGTCATTTTTGTCCACGCCGGGCATCGAACCCGGGTTCCCTCATTCCGGAATAAGTCGCTCTCCCAACTGAGCTACTTGGGCGTATGCTCTCGCTGCTATCTGCCTTTATCTCATGTGCGTCCTGCGGTGCAGGCACGTCACAATTGTTCTCTGAAGAACATGAGATAAAAGCTTAAGATTCCCAGATTTTGTCTTGGATTTTCTACTGATTTACCATTGTATGCCTTTCTTAGTTCATCTTTTTTGTTAAATACAATATGAAGCCAAAGGGGACTTCGACAACTAACGGTTCCAAGTACAAACAGGGTGGTGTCGGTGGATAGTAATGGAAAGCTAAAACTGTCTCGCCGACTCCGCTGTGCACAGCGACATGAAACCTTTACCCTGGGTGAGTCACTGTCTTGAAATATGTTTGTCTTCCAGCCTCTGTTTCTTACCAAGTGGAAATCATACGAGACAAAAGTAAAACTATTTTATAAACTTCTCTCTTTTACTCTCTCTATTCCTTGCCTAGACATGCTTCGTGGGCCCTTGGTACGGTGGGCCCCCGGATTAAGACCCCCCCCCCCCTTAATCCGGCCCTGCGTACTACAAAGGTGAAGCATGTGTCAGGACGAAAAATCTCCCGCGACATATTCCGTCGGTGTAGTTTAGTGGGTTACAACAACTGGCTCCGGAGCGAGAAGGGTCGAATTCTCCTCACCGACAAATTTGTGATTTCACATGTATCAGAATATTATTGCCCAGCAAATTCATATCTTCATAGCGTTGGGTTTTCCTCCAGCAAATAGACACGTCCAGAAGGATAGCGAAGCAGCTCACAATACGTATAGTCACCGAATGGCTCCAGGTACACGTGTACGAATTTTCCTTGCTTCATTGGCCTGCACAGTCCCCAGATTCAAACCCCATGGAGAATCTGTACGATGAGATGGATCGGGCTGTTAGCTGAGAGACTGGACTACCGTCGAATTTACAGCAACTGCGCGAAGACAATTTCTGCAGGGAGTAATATTCCTGCATGAGGCTGTCCCGACAAATTTGGGTATTTGTGCAGGCAAAGGGCACAGCGCAACACGCTTCTAGGCAGGTGTACCTAATAAACTGGCACCTCAGTGTATATGTGCATACATACACACATACGATGAGCTTCATTGGCTATTCATGTAGTCTTTATTCCACTCATAAAATTTACACACATAAATACACAGAAATCGGAATATCATAACAGGTGACCCTCCAGAAAATCCTTTGGAAAGTTGTCACTTTCAGCATTAACATTTGCGCATTAGAAATCCGTCGTTAGCGCCGACAAAAGAAAGAAACGAGGAAATAATCAAGAAGTAAAAATAATGAATAATGATGGAGAAAATATTAAACTCATTACGAACAATTAGGTTGTGAATCTGTGTCTCAACTAAGTTCAGCTGTATTCACAGTATACTGCTTGCCATTTAGGCTGTTAAGCGAATTCTCACATTCGCTTCTTTTTTTTTCCACCATGCGTCTTTGTCCGAAAATACACTCATCGTTAAAAAATAGTTGCACCCAGAAGGACGTGTCGGATTGCAATGTTATTCGGGAGGAAGGTAAAGGTTGCCAGGAACAATAATTAAACATTGAGACTGATATGGGCAATATTTATTGAACTAAACGCCGATAAGTAGTGTCTCTCAGCATGGCGTCGGGCCACCCTGTTTACTCACACAGCATGCCAGACGTCTCGGCATGGAGTTGTACAGGTTCCTGATGGTGTCCTGCGATAAGTCATTCCATGCAGCTTGAATCTTTTTACGCAGTTCCTGCAGATTGGGCGGTAACGGTAGAGTGTGGATAGCTCATCCAATGGCATTCCACTTATTTTCAATCGGCGACATGTCTGGTGATGCGGCTGGCCATGGCAGAGTGTCAGTGCCTTGAAGGCAAGCTCTGGAGGCAGCAGCAGCACGCGGACGAGCGTTGTCCTGTTGGAAAATCGCATCGGAGTGAGCGTTCAGAAAATGTGGGGCCACTGGTTGCAGAACCTCATTAACGTAACGTTGGGCTGGCAAAGTGCCTGTAATAAATACCTAAAGTGATCTGGCATCGTAGACGATTGCACCCCACACCATGATACCAGACCTTCTGGACGTGTGACGCTGGACAGCAAACCGTTCATCTTGGTGCTGACCACGGTGTCTCCATACAGGGATTCGCTGGACATGTCATCCAAGACAAAAGCGGGACTCGTCACTGAAGACCACCCGCTGTCATTATGAGTGGCTCCATGACAGTCTGGCACGACACCATTGCAGTCTTTGGTGACGATGCAATGGTGTTAAGTGCAGTCGTCGTAACGGTCTGCATGCGTGGTCCTACGTAGTGCATCCGTCTGCCAATGGTGCTGGCACTAATCATACAATGCATGGAGGGCACCACTGCTCGCTGAATATCCGCAATCGTGGCTGTTGGGTAACTCCGCGCATGTCGGACAACCCGTCGGTCCTCTCTCTCCGTGGTTCGTCTAAGTCTCCCAGACCCTTCCTGTCGCTGCTGCGTGCCTAGTTCTATCCACTGTAGCCAACAGCGTGCTATGGTGATATCCGCACGACCAGTATGGCGCGTAATACGGCGATAAGACCATCCCGCTTCCCGGAGCCCGACGATGCGGCCCCTCTCGAACTCCCCCAACTGCTCTAATTGCTTCCGAACTTTTATCCGAGGCATAATTCACTTGCAAAGAATGCAAACAACACAACAGCATGAGTCAGAACGGGAAGCACGCACAACGAGACGACCTTATATTACCGGTCAGGCACAGCGCTACGACCCCTCCTGGCTTGCGCCACATGCACGGCCGAGCGTAGTACTTGAATCATTTGCATGCCTCACGATGTCAAACCTGCCCACCAAGTTTCATTCCTGTCGGTTGTTTCCTTCTGGGTGCAACTATTTTTTTTGACGATGAGTGTAATTCCAAATACAGAAGAAAACGCGGAATTCACTCTCAGCGAAATTTCTCATGCAGCACATAATTTGGAAAATTTCAACAAGTAAACGAAACTGGCAGGACTTTCTAATGAAAAGGAAGAATCAAGAAATAAAAATGGAGGGAAAAGAAAACTTTACATTTAGTCTATCTGTGGAGCCGAACTCCCTTTGCAAATTGCTCTGGTAAGTCACACTTCCTTCCGCATTTTGCGCTGCTTTAGGACTTTCATTTCTCTCTTACCCCTGAACCATACAGAAATTGTCTGACAAAAGTAAGCCAAATACTCTGTTTACACAATAGTTAGGTGAGTTTCCTGTATGACGAACAGTTATGAGGAATTGTTTCCTGTTGTTGTTGTTTTTTTGTCATATCTGTCTTTGGTTTTCTTCGTATAAATCTCGCCAGAACTCTTTTCTGCAGTTTCATCGTTCCATCTCATTCATATCCTGCCTTCCCGTCCTTTCTCTGCGTTGGGTTTTCACACGTTTCGTTAATATTCATTCGTATGTTTAAATTCGGACAGCCAATTCAGCAATCTTTCTTTTTGTCCATCCCCGAAAACTTGTGTCTGATGATGTGATGATTGCTGGGTGTTTTTACAGGGTCAGTCTCTTCAACATCTATGTTTACAGCAGACGATTTCACCTGTTCGGTAAGCATTATTTCTATTTCATCCTTCTTCATTCTAAGCCTTATTCATAGCTACATATTTGTCCTAATTCATTTTAAGCTATTTTGTCCTTATTCATTCTATATTTACAGCTGACGATTTCACCTGTTCGTTAAGCATTATTTCTATTTTGTCCTTATTCATTCTAAGCCTAAGATTTTAATTCGTTAGTTCGTACCTCTTGAACTGTTTCCAGTTCTGTGAATTCGCAACAAAAGAACTTAGGTAGGTGATTCTTCTACCTTCAGAATTCTAAGACGACTTTCGATATAGACATTTTATTACACTTACACACTGAGAACTCTACTGTTTCTCCGATTTGGCGCTCTACTACTAGAGTCTTGTTTGTGGGTTTAAGGACCTCTCCGTGAGCAACTCGATGGGTAATAAGCAATCGTCCTTCCCTAATTTAGGGCCACTGGTTCCAGGGACGAGAAAGGACCAGTGCCGTGAGTAAAGCACAACATCCATGCCTCACCGGGACTCGAACCCGGACCTATCTTACACCAATGGACAGAAGCCGGAGCGTAGACCACTGCGCCACCGGGAAGTATCTACTAGAGTCGAATAACTTAGAACGCATACTGGCTTTAGTTTTGATAAATAGGGAACGATTTACATAGAGTAACGTCACAATAGTGGAAATCTATCTAACTGATTTAGTTACACGGCTCGATATAGAAAATGCCACACCAGGAAGTATCTATCGGAGTGGCATACAAATTGATGGGCATGTGTGTGTGTGTTTAGGTTATGTAAATAACTGCAGTTGCGAACTGATCACGTGATAGGTGAAATGGGGCTATGAGCAAAACGCCGCAGCATAGCTAAGTATGGGAGTCCTCGCCTAGGCGTGTAGACAACTGTATTGGAATGATCTCGGTGGTAAAAGGACGTGTAAAACGTGAGAATACCTGGGCGGCGTCATCGGGAATCCTATTATCACACGGACACCTTTACCACACTTACAAACTGAGAACTCCTCTGGGGCTACGGATGACTGCTTAGTCCTTGTGTCACATCGCTGCAGAAACGCACCAAGATGAGACAGCTGTCCGGTGAATGTGGCAAAAGTGGTTGGAGGAAGGTAACATGGTTCTCTGTAATGTGATTGATGCACGTAGGGGGACGCACAAACGTCTCGATCGTCACATTTAACGGTAAGCAGGAACCCCCGCGATCCACAGCGGTCGATATTGTACAAGCAGCCATCGACATCCACGTATCGACACGGACTGTGAAACGCAGATTGGCTAAGGCAAGTTTGCTTTCTCGCCAGCCATTGCACCGACTGTAACTCACCACAGCACATCGTCGCGCAAAGTTGCAGTGTTGCCGTACAAGACATGCGGGAAGGAAAGAATGGTACCATGCATATTCACATACGAGTCTCGTTTCTGTCGCAGCACCGACGATCGCTGATTGATGGTCTGGAGACGATGCGGTCACCGCTATATATGCAGCTGTGGGTATTACCGTGTCGACACGGGCGGTGAATCGCAGATTGGCTGAGGAAGGTTTGCGGTTTCCCCAGCCATTGCGACGACTGTAACTCACCGCAGCGCATCGTCGCGCAAAGTTGCAGTGCCGCGATACCACACATTCTTAAAGGGACGAATGGAACCGTGCGTACGTATTCAGCGTCGAGTCTCATTTTTGTCTCAGCACCGACGATCGCCGATGGAAACACAGAGATGATATGGTCGCTATGATATTGCCCCTATCCGTGAGCATTATACAGCTCCTGAGCGTTTATGATTTGGGGTACTATCATTTTCAACAGCCGTTCACGCTCGTACGCATAGTGGGTACAATGACAGCACGGTGATACGTCGATGAGGTGCTAAAGCCTGTTTTATTGCCGCATCTCTGTGGTATCCTTGATGCCCAGTTTCAACAAGATAACGTCTGTCTGCACACTGCCAACATCAGCAGACGGTGCCTATAAGGTGTCCAGGTGCTGTCCTACCCCGCACTATCCCGAGGCTTCTCCCTAATAGAGAACTTGTGCGATGTCATTGGCAGACGAATTAATGTCACTGCACGACTCCCTCGCTATGTCGACGAATTGTGGAGGCATGGTTAGCAACACTTTAGTATACCATCCGGGGATTTTTTCACTCGATGCCACGCCGTGTTGCTGAATATATAGCCTCGCATGACGATCATAGGACCTACTGACTCAAGCCACATTGTACTGTCTCCTAGACCATTGCATTCATGTAATTCCTCAAAAATTAAATCACCTCTTTCCCACCTACTCGTCTACATATGTGCTAAGTTTCTTCTCTTTTTGTGCATTCTTTGATGGTATGGAATTTTTACGTTGAGCGGTGTACACAGAATGGGCAAATCAAATTATTGCGTACACCCCGGTGAAAATACGCAAAGCAGCAGGACAGAAGCAAATCGCGGTGTACAGGAAAACCGGTTGGGGCTATAAATAGAGTGGGTTGGTACACACAGGAATACATTCCGTCAAGTGTCATCCTGGATCGAGGACAAGACTTAAGTGAGTTTGATCGAGGTCGGGTCGTGGGAGCCAGGAAGGCCGGATGTTCAATCAGCGCAAGGGCGAAACTGTTAGGAATTCCGCGACAAAACGTAGCAAGTGTTTACCAGGAGTACATGAAGTACGGCAAAACTGCTAATAGTAGGATGAAATGAGGCCGTAAAAGTGCATTGGAAGGCCGATGGCGCCGGCGATTGGCTCGCATTGTACAGACGAATCGGAAGGCTTGTTTGCAGCAAATTACGTCACAATTTAATGAAGAAGCATCCACAAGCCTACGCTCTAAGATAATCCGTCGACACATGGCACAACTCGGCTGGGACAGTCGACGTCTACATCGTGTCCTTACCGGCACAGCATCACATGATTCTGCTGCAGTTTGCGAAGGCCCATCGAAACTGGAGCATGAATGATTGGAAACGCGTCATATGGTCTGACGAATCCTGTTTCACACTGTATCGCGCCAATGGCAGGAAACGTGTGTGGCGTAAACCACACGAAGCTATAGACCCCGCATGCCAAGTTGGAGTACTACAGGCCAATGGAAGTGATGTAACTGTTTGGGCAGCTTTCACGTGGTCCGGCCTGGGTCCCTTGGTACCTCTTGAGTCTTCCGTCACTGGTTTCAGCTATGTGCAGCTCCTGGCCTACCATCTCCACCCTTTCATTACGTGCCTATGTCCGAACCAAGTTCCGATCTTTCAACAGGACAACACTCCACCCCATGAGTCCCGGCTAGCGACCGACTTTCTCCCGGTGCCTAGCAGTGGGCTTACCACACTCGCATGGCCCCCTGGCTCACCGGACATCAACCCATAGAGAATCTATGGGACATATTGGAACGAGCTGTTCGGGATCAACCATCCCCACTTACATCTCTGCCTGATCTAAGCCAAGCACTCTTAGATTGTTGGTCAGAGATACCTTTGTCTGTTTTTCGGAACCACATAGCGTCCGTACCACGACGTTTGGATGCTGTCTTGCGTGCACAATTAGGTGCCACACGCTATTAGGTGGGTATACGTAATAATTTGTCCTTTCAGTGCATGTGAGAGTGAGGATTGAGATGGCTTCTAGGAACTCAAGCTTAAGCGTGCGTCTTGTATCTTATTGTTGTACACATGGCGTAGGAATGAAATTTATCAAACAGAAGTTTCAATACAAAAACCAATTTAAAAATAATTCATATCGGGTTATGTAAGTCACGATATGAATTAAAATGTATTTTTACATTTAAATTCATATCGGGACTTACATATTTAAGTGCATTTTTTTTTTCAGAACTCTACCGTCGAAAAGCTGTATAAAAACCGAGCTCCTGTTACAATGACAGAGGACAGGGAAAAAATAACAAAATGAAAATAGATAATTTATCAAACTGTTTCTTGGCGTTATTTTTTTAACCTTCGATCTATATACTGGACATAGCAGAACAACAATGTGTTTAAAACAATCGCGACCTCATTGCAATTTGATCTTTGCAAAACTTCTCTGCTGGAAATAGCTCAAGTTTGTTGACCTTCATATTTCCCCGAATTTTAACTAAGGTGTAATACGTATGAGGGTTTCGTCAGAGAGTAATTTGAGCGCACCTGCTAGCCAACGCTTCCAAGAAATTGTTGCGTGTGTGTGACGATTTCCTTTTTCTGCTAGACAAAATAGGTGGCACTTTGAAGAGACTGAACAGCCGGTTCTTCAGGTGGTTGAGGATGTTGCTGAATTAAAAAAAGAATTGAATAAGGCGACTGTGTGATGTCAGCTGATAGACACACCTTTTTCAAGGCCACCTCCTAACTACTCGCAATCAGGAATTAGTTTTTGGCAGCATCTCTTCGTTTTCGAATCAGCTGGCATCTTCTCAAACTAACTTTTACAGGAAAGCTAACGACTGCAACGCAGCAAAGCTCACCTCTGCCTACGCTCAGCGAATGGCAGATGCATGCATTTTAGAATTAACTGCATTCTGCGCCATGTCTTTTAATTCAAGCGTGCAGATCACAAAATGGCGCTTCATTAGAATTTATCAGATTGCTTGTCCTTCGGTAAACTGATATCCCTCTATCTTTAAAAATCACTGAAAAAAAAATTTTTTTTTTAATCAGAACCCATGGACAGCTTTATTTACATATTTCTCAATTGTGGATAACTTTACTAGCGCACATGTAAATAAAAAAATCAAATGACGCCCCATTCACAAATTGGCAAGATTTTTCCACATCTTGAAATCATCTGATAACTGTAAGCATGAAAAATATTATCGTGTATTATCTAACATTACTGTCACAAGTTCTCTGTTATAGTGTGCAAATGTATATTTGAATTTTCCCGACATCTTCGCTTTGCAGAAAATTGATTGCCTAAATTCTTTTTGCGTCGTATCTATTACCCACACTGAAATTGTTCATACATTTCCCGATTTCTTTTACAATTTTCTTTGTTTCGTGCCGTATGTGTACGTTTGTATTTTGCATGATTCAGTTAAGAGTAAGAGAAACAAATAAAACAAAAAAAAACATTTTGGGAATCTTCATCTTTTATAGACGACTAAGGACTGCATATTATATATACCATGGATGTACATTTACCACAGTTCGGCATTTACTTGCAGATAACGCGCGCGTAAACAAGTGAAAAAAAGAACATGCATGTGTATCTTCTTTTTTTAAACAGCGTGATCAGTGTATTCGCGAGAATTCAGAATTTGTTGTACAAATACCTTCCCCCTCCCTCTTTTCCGTAGTTTTGTTGTAACGGGAGATTTAAATTTCACGGATAGTTCATATAATGCAAAGAAAACATGATGCGTCTTGTTTTTCTTTCCTGTTTATTTAGGTGGAATCTATATTGCCAAAATGCTTTGTAAGATTTAAAAACAAAAACTGAGTAAAACGGCGTATGTATAAGGATAGATCAGCTAGTCATTGAAATGTTTCTTATATATATATATATATATATATATATATACAATATTGACAAATGTCACCGGACACCTAAAAGAGAAACACAATATAGCATTTATTGACATACATTAGTACGTTGTCAGCCCATCTTTGGCCTTAATGCATGCTCTGACCCTTCGAGACATGCTTCCGACAAAGTTTTGGAACACAGCAATGAGTATGCGTTTCCATTCAGTACATAATGCTGCCTCTAACTGTTGCTTAGTAGTAGGCCTTGGTTCCAAACTTCTTATGCGGCGCTCTAATTCATCCCATAGGTGCTCTATGGGATTAAGATCAGCGTTCTGTGCTGGCCAGTCCACACACAACACGGAATTATCGTCAAACCCTGCCGTCACAGTCCTTGCTTTATGGCTAGGTGCATTATCATGCTGGTACCAACAAGGCTCGGCTCCATAGTATTGCCACAGAGTTACTAGGGCATAATTGTCCAGAATATCGAGGTATATGTGCTGGTTAACAGGTTTGCCCCGATAACCCATGGGCCGGGACCATACCACGAAAAATACCGCCACACGAGTACATTGCCAGCTCCAAACTTGACCGTAGGAACAGTACACTGTGGTATATAGCGCTCCCCCGGGTGCCGCCATACCCACACACAGCCATCAGATTGATGAATCATGTATCTGGATTCATCAGTCCATAGGACACGTTTCCATTGATCTACGGTCCACGATAAATGTTCTTTGTACCATGCTAAACGACAAGTAGCATTCTGAGTGGAGATGAAAGGCTTATGAGCAGCCGCACGACCACGGTAACCCAGGGATTGAAGCTCTCTGCGAATGGTATGTGTACATACCGAGGTTCCAGCATTGTCATTCACCTGTACACTGAGGTCTTGTGCAGTACCCCGTCGATTATCTGTAACGACTCTCCTGAGGCTTCGACGTCCTCTATCACTTATTCCTTTGGTCTTCTGGTACGTTTTACTGCTTCAGGCACGCCATGTGTCTTCTATTTATTCAGTACATCCAAAAAAGTTGCCTTGGGTATGTTTAAACGCCTCTCGGTTTCTCTTATGGACAACCCACTAATACAACACCCAACAATCTTTCCTTTCTCAAAGTCAGTATTCTCCCGCCGCGCCATTTTTCACTCAACCTCACAGTGCGATATGATCGCGGTCAGCTGCAGGCTTGATTTTATACCGTTTGAAGCTGTACCGCGCATCTTAACAACGCAACGGATCCGTTCATTTGATTTTGAAGGGATGTCCGGTGACTTTTGTCAATATAGCGTATATTGGGTGGACAACTGAAGCAGTCTGACTGAATATAGTTGAAGCAGCCTTACCGTATATACATATATATATCATCATCATCATCATCATTGTCAACCATTATCAATCCACTGCTGGATGAAGGTCTCCCCAAGTTTCCTCCACAACGGTCTGTCTTGTGCCAGTCTCCTCCATGTCCCCCCTGCATACTTTCGAATTTCATCCACCCATCTTCCATGTGGTCTTCTTCTGAGTCTTTTCCTGTCCCTTGGAATCCAATCTAAAATTTCGGCTGTCCATCGATGGTCTGTTCTTCTGGCAGTATGTCCAGCTCATTGCCATTTCAGGGATTTAACTCTGATCATGATGTCTTCCACTCTTGTCATTTTTCGGATCCACGTGTTCCTCTTCTTATCTCTCCTGGTTACACCAAGCATGCACCTCTCCATGCGGCTTTGAGTTGTCTGCAGCCTTTGTATGTCTCTTTTAGCTAAGGTCCACGTCTCTGCACCATACGTAAGCACTGGAAGGATGCATTGATCAAACACTTTTCTTTTAAGACATAATGGCATATTGCTCTTGAAAATTATGCTGTTTCTTCCAAAAGCTCTCCAGGCAAGTTTTGTACGCCGATTAATTTCTTCATCAATGTGACCCTCACTTGATATCTGCTGTCCAAGATAAACGTACGTGTCTGCTATCTCCAGCTTTTCTCCATCAATCGATAAATCTTCATTTCTTGTAAAAGCATTGAACATCACTTTTGTCTTCTGAAAGTTCATTTTTAATCCCACTTCTTTACTCTTGTCAGCAAGTTCCTGGATCATACTCTGCAGCTCTGATGGGGTAGTTGCAAAAATGACTACGTCATCAGCAAAACGAAGGTGGGTTAGATAATCTCCATTAATCTTTATCCCTTTGTTTTCCCAGTTCAGTGATTGAAAGACATTTTCCAATGTGGCATTAAAGAGCTTCGGAGATATGGTGTCACCTTGTCTCACTCCCTTTCCAATTTTTACATGTGTTGTATTTTCAAACAGCTGAATCTTCGCACTTGCATTTTCATAGATGTTATTAATAATATTAATGTATGCATCTTCAATACCGCAGGTTTTCAGAGCCATTGTAACTGCTGATGGTTTATATGTACGTATTTTCTTTCATTGTTCAAGAGTTGAAGCAGCCTTACTGTATATATCGCATTTTTCGAATAAAACTTCTCGTAAATTTTCTCGGAAACAGACCTTGTCAAGCAGGATCGCTTTTTTTTTTTTTTTTTTTTTTTTTCAGCGTAACTGGGAATTTTCCTTTGCTTGGCGAACTCCTGACGCTTCTAAACTAGAAGCAGTTTTTTCTTTCATTGTTCAAGAGACCCTCACGACACGGAGACCCTCTTTTCCGAACTTTTCAACGGGACGAACACCTGCCCGCCTACCTCCTCCGAATTACACTGGGGCAAAAAGGAAGAAAGGGCGACTTTGTGATCTTCAGGCTGGATTGATAAGAGAGAAAGCTGCTGTAGAATGGACAACTGATGGTATAGGATACACTTTGATTGACAAAATCGAACAGTTGAAAACAGCAGTTTGACAAATGCAATAACTTTAAAGAAGCAGAAAAAGATGACTGATTATTTTATGCCCTAAAGCATCGATTCTGTTAACACTTCCTTTTCTGTCATATTGCTGTGTATCCTGACTTTAATTTGATCATGTAACTCTATTCGCAGTTTATGATACACAAGTAAATAATCTTAGTTTTTGTGTGTTCGCCTATTGCATACACTGAGAGTGGTTGGACGGTAAAACCCGTACATCGAATTATTGTGTATATCGAAGTATCGAGTCTTCCCCTTCGAATTCGATATAAACGGGTTTAACTGTATACTGTTATATATTATAAACTGAGGTGCCAAAAAACTGGTAAGAGGGATACCATTTCCATTGGATGCCACCACACCCATACGGTAAATGGTGTCATTCGCAAGCTGAAGTAATAGTATTCGCAGTTCAGATGGCAGCTTATTAGGATTTAAGCCATTTTGAACGTGGCATGATATCCGGAGCCCGGGAGATCGGTCACTTCATCTCGGAAATCACCACGAAATTTGGATTTACACGGTCAACAATTTCAAGGGTATACACTGAAGAGCAATTGAATTAGAGACAGCTGGCGTTATGCAAATGTGGCGCTGTGGGCGGCCCTGTAAACGGAAACGACATGGCGTATGCAGCGATCCGTCAATATAAAGTGATACGACGGGAATCAGTAAGAGTCGGACGCAGTATAGGTAAGACGAAGGATCCAAGCGCATTTGATCGTGGGCAAGTTGCCAGGGACCGACGAATGGGTCACTCCATCTCGGAAGTCGTGCACGCACTGGGATTTTCACGAATTACTGTGTCACGGGTTCACCGTGGGTACATCGAATCCGGTAAAACCATCCCAGCAAGGGTCAACTGCCGTGGACAACAGCGTGTGGATGAGCGGGAGTCATCGTCGGATAGCTCGCGTTGTAAAAGCGGATAGATGGGCCACAGTGCAAGAAATCACTCGGCAATTTAACGCTGGTGCACAAAAACGTGTAAGCAGCCACACCATCCAGAACCATCTCCTCGCTATGGGGTACATAAGTCATCGTCCCACGAGGGTACCGCTGCTGACCGCACATCACAGGGTGCAAAGATTAGCATGGGCGCGAGAACATCGCCACTGGACCCTACACATGTGGAAAAATGTTACCTGGACTGATGAGTCGAGATTCACGTTGGTACATGCGATGGCAGGATACGAGTAAGGCGCAAACCACATGAAGCGATGGATCCTGCTTTCCAGCAGGGTACTCTTCAAGCTGGTGGGGGTGGCATTCTCGTCTGGAAACTGTTTACGTGGACTGAAATGAGACCCCTGGAACGTGTGACATCGTCCCTCACAGGTCAACGTTACCGGGATATCCTGGACGACTATTTGCTCCCGTTCGTGCGTCTTCAACATCCCACTGGGGACCTCATCCTACAACAAGACAATGCAACTCCCGAATTGTATCCGAATGGTTGGATGAACACTCCACCGACGTGACCTCGCTTCCTTGGCCAGTTAGGTCACCTGACCTCGATCCCATCGAGCACATCTGGTATGCTATCGAGAGAGTTGTTCTAGGCTCTAACCCCCTCCATCAAATTTTCGTGAACTGAGGGAGCTTGTTCAGGGGTCGTGTATCCATATGGCTTCTCAACGCTTCCGGTGTCTTGTCGAATCCATGCCGAGACGAATCGCCGCCGTCATCAGGGCGAAAGGTGATGCAACACGTTACAAGACATGTATCTCTAATTCAATTGCTCTTCAGAGTACCTCGACTACTCAAACTCAGAGAGAAAATCCAGAGTGAAAGGACTAAGACGATCGTGTACAACGGCGTCTGGCACGCATCGGAACATTGGCCAGGCGTGCAACATTGCCACAAATCACAGCACAATTCAATGCCCGCACCCATAGTAGAATCAGCGTTCGGACAGTGTAGGGTTCCGGAGCCCAGGGCTCATTCGGGTGCCATTACGGACCGTACGTCTCAAGGCTGTGCTCCTCGCCAGGGTTCGGGAACACCGCCATTGAACGCAAGAAGACTGAAAAACGGGTAGCCTGGTCCCACGAATCGCGGTACCAACTGTTTCGGGCAGATGGCCGACTCCAAGTGCGGCGACAACCCTGCGAGGCAATGGATCCCGCATGCCTACAAGAGACAGTGCAGGCCGGCGGTGGATGTGTTATGGTGTGGGGTTAAGTGTTTTCGGCTGGCACGCATTATTACCCGTCATATGTCTGTAGACCACTCTGAACGGGGAAGGTTACGCAACCATCCTTTGAGATCATTTGCACCCTGTCACGTCATGCAACCACTCCGACTGGTGCGACCTCTTTCAACACGACAGTGCGCCACCGGACAGATCCACAGTCGCCATATTATGGCTGGAGAAATATTCCATGGAGTTTGCCATCCTGACTTGGCCCCCTCGTTTGCCAGTTTTAAACGCCGTCGAACACATTTGGAATGATGTTAAATGCCAGGAATCCTCCACCGGCAAATATTACGGAGTTGTGGGACGCTCTTCAGGAAGCATGGTGTGCACTGTCTCCACAGTACTACAGAGAGCTCGTGAATTGCATGCCCCGTCGAGTTTTTGCCGTTTTCTGATCACGAGGAGGACCAACGTAGTATTAGAGAGATATTCCAGTTGTTGTTTTTTGGCACTCCGATTCGCTGAAAGTTTATGTATTTTATCGCACAGCTCTAGCTACTGTAATGAAGAAAATCCACATTTTGTTCCAGTGCCTTGGGCCATGTTAACACAGCCAGAAAAGCATGGTCCTTTCCAAAAACACTTAACTTTTAATAACTCACTTACAGTTTGACGATTAATGTCAACTTATTAATTATCCTCTGTGTATATACACTGGCGGAAAGTGAAAAAAGAACACCAAGAAGGAGACGTCTGATACCAACGAAATTTATACAGCATAATAACGGAATACAGAGGATAACGTGATATCAAAACATTATGGCAAAATACAGCTGTATTTGATGGTAAACTGAAAAATAACATTTCCATGTAACATGGTTAGTACGAGGTTGAACCACCATGAACTGCGTCACACTGTGCAATTCTGGCATGGAGTCTGTCGTACAGATGTTGGATGTAAGTTTGGGGTATTGAGTTCCAAGCATCCTCAACCTGGACACGTAAATCGGGGATGGTCGTGGCTGGCCGTGGAGACCGGATAAGTCGTTGTCCCATAAAATCCCCCACGTGCTCAGTGGGGGACAAATCCCGTGAACGTGCAGGCCATGGAAGTTGTCTCACACCCTGAAGTACATGTTGCGTTGCACGTGCCGTGTGTGGGCGTGCGTTATCTTGCTGGAAAACACCACGATGAACTGACCTTACAAATGGCACAACAACGGGCTGAATAATGTTGTTGATGTAAGAGGTGCTGTTTAACGTAACCGGTACAAACACTAGTTGTGTACGGGAGTGATAGCTGATTGCTCCCCACACCAGGAGAACAGGCGTAGACCCTGTGTGTCGCTGGCGGATGCAAGAAGGGTGGAGACGCTCTCCTGTGTGTCTGCGAACACGCATACGGCCATCGGAGGCTCCCAAGCAGAATCTGCTTTCATCGCTGAACACGACGGATCGCCATTGCGCTCTCCAGTGCAGACGTTGGCGAAACCACTGCAGCCGTTCCTGACGGTGGGCTGGAGTCAGAGGTGCACATGCCAGAGGCACACGTGCACGTAGTCCTGCATCCAGTAGACGGTTGCGGATTGTTCGCACAGTCACCTCAGGTGCAACGGCAGCTCGAATTTGCGTCGCAGTGGATGTTGTGCTTGACAACGCCGCTCTTCTTATGCGTCGATCGGTCCGCTCATCAGTCCGTCTGTGACTCCCGGTTCCACGTCTTCTCGTGTGGGAATTTTCCTCGGACCATCTACGCCCCCATCGTACCACCACCGATACTTTCCGTCCAATTCGCTCCGCAATACGACGATACGACCACCCGGCCTCGCGGAGTCCGACTAGACGACCTCGCTCAAAGTCCGATAACTGCTGAAATCGTACACGTCTTCCATGTACATGCGTTGCAGCTTCTTCGGGGTCTACGCACGTGTCCGTACGCCGACGACTAACTACATTCACTTCGCCGTACTCCTTAAATACCACCGACGATAATTTGCATATTATGCCGTGTTGTGACGTAAGCGCTCACCGGTAAGTCCCGAAATTGACATCACACCTACGTAAACTCGACCCATTAACATATGTAAATTTCATGAACGTCCGCCAATTCCTTCTTGGTGTTCTTTTTTCACTTTCCGGCAGTGTATTTTTTTGCATATGTAATAGCAGTTCATAGTATTATTTGTTGAATCCTTTTAGCGCGTGACCGAACTTCCAGTATATTTATTGTAAACCTCGTTATTGTTATCACGTGCTCGCGTAATTTGAAAATGCTTCTTGCTTTTATCCGTTGTTTTGTTTATGTCTATTGAAATATGTACCTAACGATGGAACACTTGGTGCTTTGAAAGATCTTGTAAGTTGCTGTACCTTAAAAACGTCCATTTTAAGTAGAGGCAGTATTATAAAACACCTTATCGTGCTAAAAAAGGCTTTTAATTAAAATAATGTTTAGCGCACGAAGAATCCTTATTAAAAATAATAACTTCAGTGTATTGTTATGAGAATTTCACATACGCAAAAAACACAGCTATGCGTGCGTGCGTGTGTGTGTGTGTGTGTGTGTATAGGATGAATCTTTTTTTTCTTGTACTTTTTATTTTTGTATTTTTTCCGTACTTTTGAATTTTTTACCTGAAGGCGGAACACTGCACTTGTTGTTTCATCTTCATATCTTGGCATTTCTCCTAAATGTGTCTGCGCCAGAAGAACAAGGAAGAATTGCACGATCTTTGAGATCGCTGAAAGACACAGTATGAATTCGATCATGAGTGCTATAACGACGGCGTAGTGGTCTGAGGCACTGGCTTCCAGCCGTTCGTCAGAGAGTGCCTGGGTTCGAGTTCCGGATGAGGCATGACGGGTGTGTTTGTCTTTCGGCACTGGATCTCCCGCTTCCCCGAAAACAATGGCCCTACATTAGAGACGAGAGACTTCATATATACCTTAGAGTTGCTCACGGTGGTTTTTAAAATCCAAATTTAAAAATATTATAAAAATTTCGTTGATGAATCCAGAGCGGATTTACAGGGAAGCTCAGGCGTGGGCCTCCTGGATCCTAAATTTAGGACTCCCAAAATGACAATCTTCGTTTCCTTTCTTTCTTTTTTTTTCTTTCTTCTCAAATAAACAAAAAGGGGAGAACAAAAACGGGGGTTGGGAGGGGAACCATGTTTTCTACCCGAACTCTTAGTATTTTACATGCAAGTATTATTTGCTAGCTTAAATGCAGGCTGACTAAAAATCATTTTGACAGCAATATTTCTTAATACTACCCCACAACTGAGCTCAGAGATCGTGTTGTTAGTTCTGGCAGGTTTGTTTAGAAAACCTGCCAGATTTTGCTTCTTAATTCAGTATTTGATATGGCACCTCATCTTTCCCTATAAATGCTCTACATACCTGTAGATTGTTCTGCATGCCTCTCTTCTCTGTTTCAGACAATTCCTTTCGTACATATAAAGAATCCACACCTCTCAGAGTAGGTTATTCTGTACCCGGGCTAGCTGTGCGGAATACTGTATGCGATAAATTAAAGTATTTAAAAAAGGAAAATGCTAAAGCTTATAACTCTCTTTTTCAACTGCAATTTACAACAAGTTTTTCGCATGTTGTGCATTTCTATTTTTTACGTCCAACAGAACATGAATTTACTCCTTTACTATGACCATTTTGGCAGAGCAACCCCTTCCCCCTTGTAGCTATGGCCCTGCATGGATTTGCATCAGAAATCTACAACATGATATTTTTATCGATTCAATTTACATGGTTTTCAATGCCAGAAAAAAATGACAAGCGATTGCACCTCTAACTGCTTCCCTAACGCAGGAGTTTACGAAGAAGAAGAAGAAGAAGGAAGAGAAGTTATTTTGATTAGTTCTTTGAAAACTTACAAAGAAAAATGACAAACGATTGCACTTATAACTGCTTCCTTAAAGCAGCATTTTACGAAGAAGAAGAAGGAAGAGAAGTTATTTTGATTAGTTCTTTGAAAACTTACAAAAAAAAATGACAAACGATTGCACTTATAACTGCTTCCTTAAAGCAGCATTTTACGAAGAAGAAGAAGGAAGAGAAGTAATTTTGATCAGTTCTTTGAAAACTTACAAAGAAAAATGACAAACAATTGCACTTATAACTGCTTCCCTGAAGCACGATTTTACGAAACCAATGGCCCTAATGCAAGAGAGGCGCAGCAAGAAGATTAGTTAGTTAGTTAGTCAATTTCAATTGCGCAAGGGCTAGGTTTGGCCAAAAAGTGCCAGACACAGAACCATCGGAGAAATATTTTTAAAATATGGGAAAATAAACATCAGACACTAGGGTCGGCTCGGACCGTGAGGTCGCCCTGAAGAAGAAGAAAGAGAAGATGTTTTGATCAGTTCTTTCAAAACTGGATTCATATAGACAGTGACACACAAACAGCTTTTGAAGAAATAGATGATGAAATTGTTGAACAACTGAAATCCCTAGAAGAAACAGAAGTTGCTGAGGAAAATATTACAAATGCGGGGGAAAACCAACTCCAAACGAAAACTCTCTAAATTCTTGGAAAAACGTTTGAACAAAAAGGATACTCCAGAAAATTTTATATGAAATTTTACAAACTCGAACGTGAATCTTGTTAGAAGGGGCTTCTAACAAGATTTGAACAATCTATGACGGGGAAAAAATTTGGGGTGGGGGATTATACGCACATTAATTTCATAGTTAAAATGCTTTTAATGAAGGTGTGTGTGAATTTTTTCTAAATTCATTGAAACTATAAATATGTACACCGAAGAGCTAAAACATTATGACCACCTGCCTAATATGATGTTCGTCCTCCACGTGCGGCTAACACAGCTCTTATCCAGCGAAGCATTGATACCGTAAGATTTCTGAAGGTTCTTGTGGTATCTGATACCAACATATTACCAGCAGATACTTTAACTCTTATATACACTGAGTGGCCACTTTATTATGACCACCCCCTCAGTACTTTGTTGGGCCACCTTTTGCCTTTAATACTGCGTCAATTCTTCGTGGCATGGACTCCACGAGATGTTGCAAGGTGGTTTGTGGGATCTGAGACCATGCTTGATGAATAGCACTTTCCAGGAGTGTTAGATTGCAGGGTTGTGGATCCATCCTGTCTGATGGCTCGTTCAACTTCATCCCTCACATTTTCAATGGGGTTGAGATCTGGAGATTGTGAGGGCCACCTAAACAAAGTAAACTCACCGGCATGTTCCTGAAACCAATCCTGTACAATACGAGCACTATGACAGGACGCATTATCTTGTTGAAAGTAGCCATCGCCATTGGGATAAACCATCCACATGACAGGATGCACTTGGTCCGCAACGATGTTTAGATATGATATGCCAGTCAGACGTTGATCAACACGAATTAAAGGGCCCAAAGCATGCCAGGAAAATATTCCCCAAACCATAACGTTGCCTTCACCAGCTTGAAGGGTTGTAGTAATGCATTTGGGATCCATGCTTTCGTGCTGTTTCCCCCAAAATCTTACTCAGCCATCGGCATGGTGCATCTGAAAACGTGATTCATCAGACCACATAATTTGTTTCCAATTATCGACTGTCCAATCCTTGTGCTCCTATGCGAACTGGAGACGTTTTCTCTTGTTAACTGCAGACAGCAAAGGTGTTCGAACAGGCCTTCGGCTGCCATATCCCATCCGATACAGTGTACGGCAAACAGTGCGCGCAGAGATCATTTGAGGGGATCCTTGATTAAGATGGTCTGTAATTTGCTGCACTATTGCCCTTCTGTTGTCTGTTACCAGTCTGGACACTCTCCGTTCCGCCCGAGCAGTCACTAGTCGATGAGGACCAAACGTTGTACGTAGAGATCCAGTTTTTTGGCTGACAGTCCAGTCTTTAAAGATTTTAACAACAGCGGTTCTGGAACATTTCACGAATGCGGCGGTTTCGGTGATACTTGCTCCGAGTTCCCACAATGATCCCACGTTGAAAGTCCGTCAAATCGCATTTTTTATCCATCTCGTCACCAAAAAATCAGTTCTACTACTGTCGCAAGAACTAAGCTTTCCCTTTTTATACTAGCCTCGCCCTCTGGCGGCAACAGCGTGCAGCCATAGCTCATTTGCTTAAAACTGTCAGGTGGTCATAATAAAGTGGCCACTTAGTATATAAGTTACATAGCAGAATGGATTTGCTGTTCCAACACAAACCACAGACGCTCGATTTTATTCACATCTGGGGAATTGGGAGGCCAGAGCGATACCTGGAAGCTAACCATTCTCGAGCAATTCGGACAGTGTGGAATGGCGCACAAATCCTCTGAAAAAAGACACTATTAGAGAGAAATACCGTTGCCATGAAAGGATGTACCTGATCTGCAATGATGTTTAGATCAAAGTTTCCTGCACATGAATCACTGGACACAGGGTTTCCCAGCAAAACATTGCCCAAACCAGTACACTTCTTCCACCGTCTTGTTTTCGTTCCATGGTGCATCCTGGTGCTAACACTTTCCCAGATAAACGACGCACTCGTTCCCGGCCGTCCACATGGTGCAACAGGAAACGAGATTCATCAGACAAGACGACCTTCTCCCAATCATTCAAGGTCCAGTTTTGATGCTCGCGTGCCCATTGTAAGTGCGACGGTGAAACGAGATTAGCACGGACAGTCGGAGAGGCTTGTGAATACACAGCCCCATTTTCAGCAGGATTCCATGTACTGTGCGTTGTGACACATTACTTCCGTCACCAGCATTCAAATTACTGTCGAGTTGCGTCACAGTATATCCCTTCTGTTGGTACGAGTGGCTCGTACCATAAGGGATAACGTTCGCTCACCTGTAGCAACATAATCAGTGGTCGGCTCACACCTTGTAGGCCGTTCGTGGTTTCTTAACTCTTCGGACCACTTTGATACCAACTACAGCTGACCGTGAGAACCCCGCAAGCCTTTCCGTCTCGGAAATGCTCTGACCCAGTGAGTGGTCAGGTCATTACAATTTGGCCTTTGGCATCTGAATAACAAATGGGATCAATCCCAGTCAGGTACGAACGCTCGAACCATTAAAACCGCCATGCATCGGATGGGCACATTAAGCCGTCGTATCCCGGGGACTGGCTCTTCAATTAGAAATAAGGGCACCATTCTACCTGACTTCCGTTTCACTTTCCTCTGTCAGACACTCTAGCCGAAAATTCTAGTTTCCTACTTCTAAGGATTGTTCAAGACCTGGAGAGGGACACTTCCTTCCTAAAATCTTATACATAAATCTCTAAATCTCTCTGAATAACAAATATAACACTGATTAACAGAACTCAGTATGAAGTGTTATTTATACCGTTTCATGATCTTCACACTCGCTGTCGTTTACCTGCAACTGCTTCGATTTGCATAAAAATGTGCTGGTCGCAATGTTTGGCTCTTCGGGATATATTCCTATAAGAAAGTTTACAAACTCGAACGTGAAGCATAAAATCTTGTTAAAAAACCCTGTCAACAAATTACAACGTATAATTTTCTCTGGGGTGTATATGTATGTTAATTTCACATTTATAATTCTTTGACCGAACGTAGGTATGTAATTTTTCTAAATTCATAATTCCTTTATCGAAAGTATGTATTTTTTTCCTAAATTCATTATTCTTTTACTCAAGCTACGTATGTAATTTTTCTGA
Source organism: Macrothele yani (assembly GCA_039090855.1). Classification (NCBI taxonomy): domain Eukaryota; kingdom Metazoa; phylum Arthropoda; class Arachnida; order Araneae; family Macrothelidae; genus Macrothele; species Macrothele yani. The sequence continues at coordinate 70,597,303 of CM076989.1, read as the reverse complement.
ACTCATAATTGTTTTACTGATGATGTGTGTATTTTTTCTAAGTACATTTTTTTTACCGCGGTATGTATATAATTTTTCTAAATTCATTATTCTTTTACTGAAGTACGTATGAAGTTTTTCGAAATTCATCATTCTTTCACTGAAGGTATGTAGGTAATTTTTCTAAATTCTCTGAAACGAAAAATACACTATATTGAAAAAAGTCACCGGACACCGCTTCAAAATCAAATGAACGGATACGCTGCGTTGTTAAGATGCGTGGTACAGCTGCAAACGGTATAAAAACAAGCCTGCAGCTGACCGCGATCATAGCGCAATGTGAGGTTGAGTGAAAATGTCGCGGCAGTAGAGAACTGACTTTGAGAAAGGAAAGATTGCTGCTTGTTGCATTAGGTGGGATGTCCATAAGAGAAGCCGAGAGGCGTTTAAACATACTCAAGGCAGCTGTTTTGGATGTACTGAATAAATAGAAGACTCACGGCGTGCCTGAAGCAAAACGTACCGGAAGACCAAAGAAAATATGTAATAGAGGACGTCGAAGCCTCAGGAGAGTCGTTACAGCTAATCGACAGAATACTGCACAAGACCTCAGTATACAGGTGAGTAAAAATGCTGGAACCTCGGTATGTACACGTACCATTCGCAGTGAACTTCATTTCATGGGTTACTGTGGTCGTGCGGCTGCTCATAAGCCTTTCATCTCCACTCGGAATGCTATTCGTCGTTTAGCATGGTGTAAAGAACATGTATCGTGGATCGTAGATCAATGGAAACGGGTCCTATTGACTGATGAATCCAGATACACGATCCATCAGTCTGATGGCCGTGTGTGGGTATGACGGCAGCCGGGGGAACGCTGTTTACCACAGTGTACTGTTCCTACGGTCAAGTTTGGAGCTGGTAGTGTACTCGTGTGGGGATGTTTTTCGTGGTATGGTCCCGGCCCATTGGTTATCGTGGACAAACCTGTTAACCAGCACGTCTACCTCGATATTCTGTAGAATTATGCCCTACCAACACTGTGGCAATACTATGGAACGGAGCCTTGTTGGTACCAGCATGATAATGCACTCACCTTTACTCACCTGTACACCGAGGTCTTGTGCAGTATTCTGTCGATTAGCTGTAACGACTCTCCTGAGACTTCGACGTCCTCTATCACATATTTTCTTTGCAGCATGATACCAGCATGATAATGCACCGAGCCATAAAGCAAGGTTTCAAAATCGCTTTATTCTAATTTATCATAAGAAAACATAAGAGGGAGACGTACAGTAGACTGTTACGGCGTTTGACGATAATTCCGTATCGTGTGTGGACTGGCCAGCACAGAGCCCTGATCTTAATTCCACTGAGCGCCTATGGGATGAATTAGAGCGCCGCATAAGAAGTTTGGAACCAAGGCATATTAGTAAGCAACAGTTAGAGGCAGCTTTATGTACTGAATGGAAGCGCATACCTATCGCTGTGTTCCGAAACCTTGTCGAAAGCATGTCTCGAAGGGTCAGTGCATGCATTAAGGCCAAAGGTGGACCGACACCGTACTAATGTACGTCAATAAAAGCTATGTTGTGTTTCTTTTCTAGGTGCCCAGTGACTTTTGTCAATATAGTATATATATATATCACGTATTGCAAGTAAACGTTAATTAATGGACTGCTTTATAGATACATGTTTTTTTAGAAAAACGTATTTTTATTTGTTTGTTTGGGGGTTTAACGATCACTGTGATCAACTGAGAAAGCTACAAGCAGTCGGGCGCCAATTAAGCACTTGTTCCAGAGAAAAAACAGAGACAGGGCTCTAAGACAATCATGCCTCGCAGAGCTGTAAACGAAAGACGCCACCCATGCTCCATCCGGGACTCAAACACGAACCCACTCGGAGGAATGGGGAGAAGAACACAGCGCCACTGGATGGAGGGGTGTCTACGTATTTTACAAAAACAATTTTTACATTCATATTTTTCAGAATCTTAAGTATTTTCTAAATAATAAAATATCTGGAGAATGTAAGATGTTTTTACTGTAGCGTATGCAAACGAAATGCAAAAAATGCATATTTCAAGGTTTAACATTCAGATGCTTATAAGACACAACGATCAGTCACTAACGTGAGTCTTATAAGCGGCAGTTACTACAGGGTGATTGTAAACTCCTTGAATAAAACAAGAGGGGTGATAGCACACATCAAGACGAACAATATTTGCAATAGAACCTAGAGCCGCATTCCACTCCCAGTGCCAGAAAAGAGTTACATATCCACGTTGAGCCTTCAACAGTGAAAACAAAGAGACATACCTAATTTATGAGCTGCACAATTCCAATCGCATCAGAGAAAGACTCAAAGGAGTTTCTCGAACTAGCGTGAAAGGGCGTCGTTGCACAGCCCACACCGGCAAATGAAGGACTGTTGCACCCTCTCGTTGACTCCCGGTGTGGTGTTGATCTTGTCCACAGCAATTCGCGAGACGAGATCTTCCACGGAGTCCACAGGTGTCTCGTACACCACTGTTTTCATGTGCTTCCTGCAGATGAAGTCCAGTGGATTATAAGGTCCGGGGAGCGTATAATCCAACCGCGTCCAATCCACCGAACGGGATATGTCGCATTTAGGAAGTATCGGACCTCGGTGGCAAAGTGTGCTGGGGCCCCATCATGCATAAACCGTATGTCCCTCCGTCTGGTGAGCGGAACGTCCTGCAACAGACCGGGAAGCACTTGCTCCAGGATGTCAATTCTAATGTGATGTTCGCACGGTAATATCGCTAAACGGTTTCGGCTGCGTGTTTAAATGTTTGCTCCTCATTGCTTACGCACGTATTCAGCGCACCTGATTTACATCTTGTGCTTCTCATGCGCTGGTTGGAACTCCGTGTGCTTGCTGGACGTTTTCGAACGTGCTCTTTTCTGGCACTAGGAGTGAAATGCGGCCCTAGGTTCCATTGCAAATATTGTTCGTCTTGATGTGTACTATCAAACCCTCTTGTTTTGTTGAAGGAGTTTACAATCACCCTGCATATGACACAAAAAGGGTAGAACACACCGTTGTTGCTGTGTAGCAAACTCACGCTGAAGGGACATGATGTTCGGAATGTTGTAACAGCAGGACCAACTACATTTTATGTTTTGCAGTTTTGATCTTTCACTTATCGATTCTGAAATCAGTGTTCGAAGTGGGCCGGTATGGCAAACCGGTCGTTAACAAAAATGGAAGTAAACATACCGGCAGTTATAAAAACATTTTTTACCATCACGGTATATAATAAATTATAAACTCGTCGCAAACTACGTACAGAAATTAAGATGAAAGCACACATTTTAACGCAAAAGTTGGCAAATGACATTTCTAACGGATAACATTATTAAATTATTAGCAGCTGGAACTGAAAGAGATCGCAAACCCTTCAAAGAAGGGGTTTTTATTTAATTAGTACATTATTATTTTTTATGTTATATACATAAATTTTTAATAAAAAAAATGATGTGGAATGGTATGTATTTCTTCGGAAACCTCCTATTTATACTATGTAGATCTCTGGTCGACACCATACCGGCAGTAGCTCTGTGCCACTTTGACCACTGTCTGAAATGTTCATCAGAACACACTGTTCCAAATAAGGAAAAGAAAACCAGAGTCCCATTTATCCTAGCAAGTATATAATATCGACCATTGTCTGCAGAAGATACATTCGTTTGCTTTTATACGTACATGCACATCTACTAATCAAAGAATATCGAAATTGGATCAGTAAAAGTCAAGCATTTTACCAGCCATCCCTCTAAAGTTAGTTGCTGCGGCAATACAACAATTGCCCAACATTTCAGGATCTTACTAGCTGCAAAAGCGTTAAACTCAATTAACAGAAACATCAAGAACTGTTACCTGACAAGGTCGTTTTTTTTCCACGTTACCAAATACTTTGCTCTTAAGATTCTAAGATTTTTTGCAGGTCTGTTGAAAAAAGATACGTGCTTATGGTATCGTTTTGTCCGTCTGTTGACACAATACCTCTGCAACTACTAGTCCTAATTGAAAAATACTTTTTGTAGTAGGAAGCTTGAAATGTGAGAACGGTGATCCTTGCTTTCCGGTTTGTTTTGTTTTTTTTTCCTGATGCATAAATTCGCCGTTAGAGGGCGTAGATTCAGATGGCGTCGAATTCAAAATGCATTTTAATTCTGCATTATTGCTACTAAATATCCAATTGGAAATAATTATTCGTTCCCTTTAATACCATTTATAACGAAAACTATTTTGGGTACAGTTTCTTTTCCATGTGATGCATAGTTTCTCCGCTAGGAGCGTAAATGTAAATTACGATTTCTCCGATATCTCTGCTTTCTATTGATCAATTTGAAAAAATCGTTTTGCATTTTGGTAAGAAATGTTCGGCATAAAATTCCTAATTTTTTTTATTTTTTTTGTAAAGAACTGCTTTGTCGCTAGGGATCTAATAAGTGCATATTTCTGTTTCTGCTGCATTTTTTTGTGCTTTGGAACACTCGATTAAAAAAATTATTTTGTGGTTAGATACTACTCACGATGAAAAGCCTTTTGGGGATGTTTTCTGCTTAAAATATTGCATAGTTTTACCGCCAGGGACGCAGATGTGCATCTGAGTTTTCCCGATAGCTCTACTTCTAACAGCCCGATTGGAAAAATTCTTTTTATTTTATTTTATCGGAAAGCAATTCTGATGCGAAATGTTTTGCATATAATTCCAAATTTTTCTTAGAGCACAAGTTTGCCACTGGAGGGTATAACTTTATGTTTACAATTTTTTTCAATCTGGTTTTTAGAAGCGTGTATATATTACAGCTATATGTACGCTTCTAAAAACCCGATTGAAAAAAAATCTGCTTTCGGTCGAATACTACTAACTACGAGAATACTTTGTGTGAATTCCCTGCCCAAAACAATGCTCGATTTTCCCACTAGACGGCGTAAATGTATAATCTATTTCTCTCGATATCTCTGTTTCTAAAAGTCAGATTTAAAAGGTTTTTTCAGCACCTATCATTCGCCTTGCGGAACATGGATTTTTGCAGTTCACAGTTCCGGCGTTAGGTAGTGTTTTAATGCATTTCTGTTTACAATTGTATCTCCGCTTCTAAAAATCCTATTGAAATTTTTCTTTTTTTACTGTATGCCATTCGCTACTGTAAAAATAGGGAACGTGTTCTCTTTAAATAATGCACAGTTTTTTCTCTAAGGGGTGTAAATGTCAAAAAAAAAAAAAAATTCTCGATTTCTCTGCTTTCGGGAGAGGTATTTGAAAAATTATTTTTCCTTAGCATAGCTTTGCCATGAATACATTTCGCATAGTTTCTACTTTTCCATTATTCAAAATCATTCCGATAAAGGGCGTCAGTGTATACTTCTGTTTGAAAGAGTTTTTGCGATTCAAAAATCCCTTAGGAAAATTCTTTTTTCACAGCATTTTGCACCAATTTTCTCTTTTAAGTAACAGACATCAGATTTTCCGCTAAGGAGCGTAAAGTTATATCATATTTCTCTCTATATCCCTTTTTCTAATTGTTCGATTTGAAAATCCCCTTGTCACTGATTTTAAAAAAGTCGAATTAAAAAAAATGAAATTATCTTCTTGGCATAATTATATATTTAAAAGTCAAAATTTCTATTTAAAAATAGAAATTAAAATAGAAACTTTATTTTCTATTTTAAAAAATCAAATTATCTTCTTAGCTCTGCAAGAAACTTTTTGTGCTAATCTATATATTAATTCTATTACGTTTTTTACTGTGAGTCCTATTTTGAGAAAACGGCTGAACGTAAAGATATGGTTGAGTCATCAAAATAAAGTTCTTGCCATGTAGATGTGCCAGTCGAAGAGAAAAATGAGTTTGGGGTAACAGTTCGGGCGTTGTGGGGCGGCAAAGTTCCCATGTAAAGTCTACGGGAGAAGCGTACGGTTGACTCACGCGCTGTTGAAGCCGGAAGCATGGAGGAACTGAGATAGTCCAAATTCCGAAGTCTTCTCTTTTCTGGGCAAACTGTTGCGTAAACAGGTATTCGTATCAAAGTTCTTCTTATCGGAACAGCAAACACTCTTAAAGACCTGATTGCGTTATACCGTTGGACTGTGTGATGTATATATACAATTTAATATTCATTCAATCCAATTTATTCAAGTAGGTAAGACGTTTCCCATTATGTAAAGATGTAAATAAACATTCCGTTGTTCATTGTTAGTGAAATTATTTCAGGCGACTGCTTATAGCCCATTGAGTTGCTCACGGTAGTCGTTAAAGCTTCAGTCAAAAAAAAAAAAATCACGAACCTGGACTATTGTCTTTACTGAAGTGGTTGAATTAATTTGTCAATCAAATAAACTTTACATTTGTTGCTTCATATGAGTTTATCCTTTTCAAAAAAAAAAAAAAAAGAAAAAAAACTAACCGTCGATTCCGACGGGCTAAGAGTATTCGCAACGCGAATCTCATTCTAACAACATTTACAAACACAGTTGTGACTGAAGATGAGAGTGAAAAAGCGCGCTATCCAGTAGAAATTTTGCACACGGTCGAGATGAGTGGACTTCCGCCTTACATTTTACGACTGAAAAAGGGTGCAGTCGTGATGATCCTCACAAACCTGGCCGCCCCGGTGGCGCAGTGGTCTAAGCGCTGGCTTATGATGATTCGTGCGGGAAGGGTCCGGGTTCGAACCCCGGTGAGGTATGAATGTTGTGTTTATCTTACGGCACTGGCTCTCTCCCTTCCCTGGAACCAGTGGCCCTAAATTAGGGACGGGCGACTGCTTATAGCCCATTGAGTTGCTCACGGTGGTCGCTAAACCTCCAATAAAAAAAACTAAAAAAAAACTCCGCGGATAGAATGGGGCGACTTACGGCTGACCGCTTGTGACAAAAATAGGTTCTAATTGAAATCATTACAGCATTAAAACTACGTGCCGCACACTAATCATGTTAGCATATTCGTAAATGCAGTCCAATTCGCGTACTGCGCAATGCATCGTGTGCGCGACGCTCCCCTCGCTCCCTGTGCGTGGGAGAGGTGATGAAATATTTCTGGGTGTGCCGCAGCGTTTGACTCTGTCTATCTCGGCAACCGTGAGCGCAATACGACTGTGCGTGGTGTTGTTTTAAAGTTCTCAACGAGATCTATTCAAATATATAAAGAACATGTCGCAGTGGTTTAAACTAAAATTTTTAAAAATTGTTTACGTGTGAACGGATTAACATTTTTGACAATGCCGCGGAATTCGCAGAATGAACGCAAGCAAAAGTGGAGAAAATCAAAACCAGAGGCAAGAGAAAAGATGAGGAATGTAAGAAGCCGAAGAACATAGAGCACCACGTTAGGTAATTCGGGTATCGATTTTTTTGTGTTCGCTATGTATGCAGCATTATTTGTAAATATTATGTAAGCTGCTTTTCATGTCATAGACCTGTGTTGGCTATAACAAACTAAATAAACTCTTTGAAACCATACTCGATTAGCTCATTTTAACTCTCCGAATTGCAAGTCGTAGTCCAATGTTCCAAACTGATGGCTCAGTCAGAACTGAGTCTACCTGTATTTTTTTTTACGGTGCAGAGCGATCCGTAGATTGGAAGCAGGGCAATTGTAAGCTGAGGTTGCAAGACGGCTGAATGTATTGAGGCAAGTAGTCTTCAGTCTCTGGAGGCAGTTCCAGGAAACCGGAACAATAACCAGAAGGACGGAACAAAAACGCCGACAAGCCACAAGTCAAGAGGACCAGAATTTATCTCTAACAGCTCATCGCCATAGAGAGTCTACAGCCGGGCAATTCTCACAGGAGCTCTCCTCTGCTACACGGACCACAATTTCTAGGTAAACAGTTTATAAAAGACCACGTGCGAGGTCTGTATGGAAGAAGGAAAATGATCTGTATCCCACTCGCCGCAGTGCACGGAAAGGTCCGTCTGAACTGTGCCCGACAACATCACCCTGGACCTCTGATCAACAGGCCTCTGTTCTCTTCAGTGACGAGTCGTATTACAGCCTAAACACGGATTCTCGACGTGTGTACATTTGGAGAGAGGCGGGAAGCCGAAATATTCCCTCCAGCATTAGGGAAATTGGCCGCTACGGTGGTGGACTCCTTGTTTGTGATGGAATCATATTGGAAATGTGGTGGACTCCTTGTTTGGGATGGAATCATGTTGGAAGGAAGCACGCATGCAGTTGTACGTGTTTCCAAGAGGCACATTGACTGCGACATGCTGCAGGGATAATATCCTAAAGCCCTATGTACAGCTTTTCAAGGGAGCTGTTGGCTCCCAGTTCCTATTTTTACGCTTTCCGATCGTAGGTTGAAGAAGCGTATGTGCTCCAGCTTTGTCCGTCTGTGTGTCTGTCCGTCAGCAATATTACTCGCGTTAAAATGGTTCGATTTCGATGAAATTTTAGTATGTGGTAGGGGACAACCTTGGGACGAACCCTATTGAAAATAGACGAAATGAGGTCAAAGGTCAGGACATAGGAGCGAGATCCATTCCATCGCCCTTATGCATCATAACTTACGTAGAAATGATTCGATTGCGACAGAACTTTATCATGTTGTTCTGGAAGTCCACTCAACTGGTTCTGTTGAATATCATCAGAAAGGGGTCAAAGGTCAGGGCACAGGAGCGAGATTATTTCCACAGCCATTATCCTCATAACTTGACTAAAAATGCTTCGATTGCGACCAAACTTTAGTATGTTGTTCCGGGGGTATTCTGAACCAATTCTGTTGAATATCATCGAAATTAGGTCAAAGGTCAGGGCACAGGAGCGAGATTTATTCCACGGCTATTTCCCTCATAACTTGAGCAATAACGTGAGTAATGATTCTTCGTATGTTGGAAAGCGTATCATAATCAATGCATTGCACGATTTTAATAACTTGTTATGAACGATAACACTCGTCCTTATAGGGCTTGGCTAGTCGACGAATACCTGGAGAGTGGGGATATTCACAGGATGGAGTGGATAGCGAGATCTCTGGACTTGAACTAGATAAAGCCTGTCTGGGATGCTATACGAAGAGCAATTGCATACCAGCAGCCCCCTCTCAAATTCCTCCAGGGACTGCGACGCGTCTTGGTGGAGAAGTGGCACTTATTGCCCCAAACTCTCATTCATAAGCTTGTAAAAAGCATGAGGGCTCGTTGTGCGACCTGTATCACTATTCGGGGCAATCACGCTTCCTATTAGCTCTTCAAAATCTGCTGCTTCAAGTCTGGACAGCCATGCTCTGGTGCACATGCTTCCTCCTCATGCGATGATGGCATTTCCTTTTCCTTGTGTATTGCTGTGCTATTGATAGACACTGCTGTTAATAGAAATTGAAGGACCATGAAGAAATGCTCGGATTTGCACGAAATTTGCAGGGTGGATAGGGCACTATAAGAGATGCAAATTATTACAATTTCAGCGCACATGCAAGTGTGAGGTGAACGCAATGCCATCGGAAACGTCACACTAGGGGTTATAAAAAAGCGTACAGATAGCAGGTTTTTAAACTTGCTATGACTAAACTCGACCGTACGCAGTTGTTAACATGTAAACATGCCTCAGAGGAGGACAAGACAACCATACGAACACTTGACGGCGTTTGAAAGGGGTAGAATTGTTGGACTCAGAGAAGGTGGTTTATCATACCGTGATATTGCTGCACGCGTTACGCGTAACGCAACTACTGTTATGCGTGCATGGCGTCCCTGGACAGCAGAAGGTTCGACGCATCGTCGTGCAGGGTCTGGAGCTCGAAATCGCACGACAGAACGGGAAGACAGGCACTTGCCCTGTATGGCAATGACGTCACGTACAACACCATCCACGACACTTGCGCAGCAATGGAGGATTGTCACACATCGTGCGATGTCTGTAAGCACTGTTCGTCACCAATTGCTGTAGAGATGGCTCATTGCTCGCCATTCATTTCTACGACGTCCCTTGACTCTGAACCACAGGCGCCAGCGATTGCAGTGGTACCGCAATCGTCGAAACTGGAGAGCTGAATGGGAGCATATTATGTTTTCCAACGAGTCCAGATTCAATCTAATGCATCACTACGGAAGGATCCTTGTTTGCAGACCGTGGTGAACGGCATCTGGAAATCTGCATTGTGCAGCGCCATACCGGTCCCACGCCGAGCTTGATGGTCTGGGGCGCTATTGCGTTTCATTCAGACACTGGTTTACTACGCACCACAGGCACATTGAACAGCTAACGCTACATCACGGAAGTGTTGGAAACTGAACTTCTACCCTTCCTTCAAACGATCCCGAGAGCCGTCTTCCAACAAGACAATGCCAGACCCCGTGTTGCTCGTACAGTCTGAGACGTACTCTGTGCGCATCAAGGGCCGCGGGTTGCCTAGTGCGCAACGTTCGTGACTGCCATGGAGAAGACCTCAGGTTCGATCCCAGGCAGGTACGAACGCTCGATCCACTAAATATCCGCCGTGCGTCGAATGGGCACGTTAAGCCGTCGGACCCCGGGTACTGTCCCCCCGGTAATAAATAAGGGCGTCTTCCTCCCCTTTCAACCTCGCTTCCGTGTCCCTTTCCTATCGGGCACTCTAGCCCAAATCTCCTAGCTTCCTATTTCTAAGGGTTGTTTGAGACCTCGCGTCAGACACTCCCTTCCTAAAATCCTCTACATATGATCATGATCTGTGCGCATGAAGTCGCTCATCTTTCCTGGTTTGCTCTTTGGCCAGATTTGTCACCTAAAGAGAACGTCTGGGGTGTCATCGCGCAACGACTAGCTCGCATGGCCTCGCCGTCTGTCACAACCAACGAATTGTAGATGCGTGTAGAAGCAGAATGGAATGCAATACCGCAGACGGCCATCCAAACTCTGTTTTATTCAATCCCACAGCGTGTGGGCGTCGGTTATCACCGCCTATGGTGTATTTACTTATTACTAATTTTTTGGCCTTCCTCATTACGAACCAGTATGTAATTGTAATCGTTTGCAGCTTGTACCATAATTAATCACTCCCATAAATTTCATTGTGATTGCTTGTTTCCTTTTTGGTACTGCAATTTCTATTAACAGAAATTGCAATACCAAAAAGTGTATGTATGTCCGTACCAACAGTCATTGAACTTTGTCGTGTTATTTTGCGTTATTCGTGATTTTTGTGTTTGTCACATTAATTTTGGGCATCATGCTATGCTAAAATTTATCCAAAAACAGAAGATCTCAGAGTTGCATAGGTTGTAAATTAAGTTAAATTAATAATGATCATATATAGAAGATTTTAGGAAGGGAGCGTCTGACCCCGGGTCTTAAACAACCCTTAGAAATAGGAAGCTAGAGATTTGGGCTAGAGTGCCAGATGGGAAAGTGACACGGAAGCGAGGTAGAAAGGGAGAGGAAGACGCCCTTTTTTATAACCGAGGGGCCAGTACCCTGAGCCCGACGGCTTAACGTGCCCATCCGATGCACGGCGGATATTTAGTGGTTTGAGCGTTCGTACCTGCCTGGGATCGAACACGAGGTCTTCTCCGTAGCAGTCACGAACGTTTGTAACGTACCAGGAGATGTGACGTACCTGCCAACAGGACGCACATGACATAAAGGCAGATAGGACTCAGAACAAATGTCTGCGTAGCTCAGTTGGTAGAGCGGCTTGTTCCGGAATAAGCGTACTCGGGTTCGAATCCCGGCGTAGACCAAAAATGACGGAGAAATTTACTTCGTTATAATGGCGCCCGAACTATCCGGATGACCCGACCGTTCAAAATCTCGCATTGGTGTGATGTTATTTCCACACCGCGAGATAGGAAAAATAAGAGAATCCTTTCTCCAGCACTTCGAAAAAAAAAAAAAATAACGGGGAGATGATGTAACGTACCAGGAGATGTGACGTACCTGCCAACAGGACGCACATGACATAAAGGCAGATAGGACTCAGAACAAATGTCTGCGTAGCTCAGTTGGTAGAGCGGCTTGTTCCGGAACAGGACGCACATGACATAAAGGCAGATAGGACTCAGAACAAATGTCTGCGTAGCTCAGTTGGTAGAGCGGCTTGTTCCGGAATAAGCGTACTCGGGTTCGAATCCCGGCGTAGACCAAAAATGACGGAGAAATTTACTTCGTTATACGTTGACCACTGGGCTACTCGCGGCCCAAGTTAAATTAATAAATTTAATTATCTTAAATTTAGAACGCAATTTAAAATTTTAAAAAGTGGCAACTATCAATTTTAAAATCCGGCAGTTTTATTTATTGTTTCATTACGGGGATGGGATGTGTAAAAGGTAATGCAAATATTTTTAAGTCATGCTCAGCCCCTCCCCCGTTAAAAAGTTAAGCAATGTCCACCCCTTCCAGTGTTCTCAGTTTAGCGAACCCATTGAATGAAGCACATTAACCCATGCGGATGATACAGCCCAATTCTTAAGAGACATGCGTTTTTTGAGCGTTGAAGGTTGTGCATGTGCGGAAATAACGGATAGCTAACTCATGAAAAAAAGGCCGATACGTCGAGCAACGGACCAGTAAATCCATAACCATGCAACGATGACAAACCATGGCCTTCAAGTGAACCACCGCAGCGCGTGATAGTGCAATAGACCGTTACTAATCAATATATAAAAGTCGTATCGCACCAATTAAAGCGTTACTAGTACATGGTCATCATCACGCAATGTCGCAAACAACGGATTACTGCTGGAGCTTACATCACGCGAGGGAAATGAGGTTTCAGAGTATCTCTCTAAATACAGTACAGTTGCGATAAACTAAATCCTCGATAATCCGAATCGCGCTGTGATTAATCCGAACAAGGTTGACACACAAATTCTTCCTTCCCCTTCCACCGTAATAGTACGCACCTGTTGGACATTTCCCGATCTCCACCTGTCTCCAGCTTACTGCGGTAGCTGCCAGTTCATCGTCCGTTCTGTTTTCCGTATTACTACGTAGTTAGTGAGATTAATTCAACTTGTGTTTTGATATGTATTTAAAACGGAAACATAATAACTTCATTATTTAAAGATAAGTGTCAAATTTTGCGAAAGTTGAAGCAGAGTGATTGTGTAACTAAAATAGCACTGGAACATTCTATGGAGAAAGCAATATCTTATTTCAAAACGAATGGCAATACCATATCTGATCTTTATGCTCACAGGCAGGGCCCGATTTACAAAATGGGAGGCCCGTGGCACACATAGTTTTAGACAACCCCCTCTCCCCCCATACACACACACCACCACCACCACCACGACTATATGTCACATAACTGCTTTTAGTACATGGCGATGTCAAAATAACAGATTAAATGGATTTGCGTTAGTTCTCAAGGTTTCATAACAGCTATATTTGTTTAAAAAAAGGACTTTGTCTGGGGAGATCAGAGACAGAAAGGAGTCAATAATGTATTCCTATATTCTTGATCTAGCTTATTAATGGATGCTACATTTGGGTGCTGAGAATTGGTCATATCTTATTTATTTATTTATTTATTGTTTTGCTAGATAGTGAAACAAATTATCTAGTTTGTAATGTTTTAGGTCAGAAATATGGATTCAATTTTTTACCACAGTGGCTGTCTTTTTTTGGAACAGTTTTTAACGAAACAAAAGACTCCATTCGAATAAACTAATAGTCTTTTTAAACATATTGAAGTTAATCACTTGAAAGGGGACCTACAACCATGGTGTAAATTTATATTCTGGAAAACAAATATTTGTGTTAAAGCCTAAATGACGAACAGTATGAAACACTTTCTAATAATTTAATAAATGCGGACTATTTCATTACAGTTATAACAATTCTTTCGATATCACTTCACATTTCATGTGGTGTTTGTTTTTAACATCTTTTGAAATATAATTTTAACAGAAATTATATTATATTATTACCGTGAATATTGTGGAGTCAAGGGGAAACCCCGGCTTTTTGATACAACAATTTCACTTACCCAGAACCTCGGAACAATCCATGATAAATTTCAAAGTACATGCTATCATGTTCAATAGTTTGAACATATCTCTTTTCCAGTTGTTCAATTCCTATACGGTACCAAGCTTTCGATTTAGAAATAAAAAAATTCTTGGCACTCTCATTCGACATCGTCTAAAGTAGTCAACTACTTGCCGAGTAGAAAATGCGCCATCGCCCAAAACAAGTGGTAGTCTGAATGGGCAAGGTCGGGGTTGTATGGTGGATGAGGCAGCAGCTCGATTCCGAACAGTTTTGGAATTTAATTGGATCTGATTAGGGGTTTTGCATTGTCTTCTTGAATCAGTGCATGTTTTCGGTTGATTAAGGAAGGATACCTCCACAGAAGAAGTCATACATCCTGTCCAACTGCTGAGAATACAGTTCTGCATTGATAGACTGACCATTCGGAATGAGCTCAAAGTGGATTACGCCTTCATAATTCCATCAGACACACAGCATGAACTTTTTTATGGCCACTTTTCATCCTCAGTAACAAAATCGTTTGATAAATCGAGTGGATTTCTGAACATTTACTTGCATACCTCGACACGTCGTTGAGCTTGAGCGAGCACGTGAGCACCTCACGGCACCGTCTGTAAACTTTTCCGATCTTGTGCAGGTGCTCAACGGTGGTATATTTATTGTAAAAACTTATAGTTCTTCTGACAATTTTTTCGTGGATTATCTTACACAGCCGCTTGCAGGGCGTCCAAATCAACAGAAGAATGCCTACTCGGACCTTCCTTTCATTTCAAGCTCAAGTCACCAGCCGTAAATTTCTTGAACCATGTTTTCGCAGTCGGGGTAACAGTCAGCCTTCACCATAACTTCGTTTATTTTTCGTACTACTTCTGCAACTTTTAACGCCTGTTCCCAGTAATGATGCAATAGAACCAATATTTCAAACTTTGTTACTATTGCAATTGACCGCGGTACAGGTTCAAAGCATGGGTCGCGACATGTCCTTACGTCGTGGAACTGTCCTATGCAAAAATGCCGGAGTTTTTTTCGGACATCCCAATATTACACAGTCGAGTCACGTTATTGTGACCATCTCCTACTTTTGACGTCAACAGCGCGTAGCCAATGAAAGAAGGCACGTGTCGTGACCTGGCTTGGAGGGTATATCAGGTGTGCTGTGGGCATTCTTAAAACATATCACTCGTTGCTGTCATGGATAAATGGAGCAATTTATCAGATTTGCAAAAAGGGATGATTATCGGCATTCGGGCGAAGGGTGGCAGTATTTCTGAACTGTTCGTGTGCTGCTACATGTGGTTAAAGTGTATCGTGATTGGAGAAATGGCGCCATTGCGAATAAGCGACGTGGAAACTGCGGAGCACTACGTGCCATTGATGTGAGAGGTGAACGTCGGCTTCGAAAGTGCGTGAGGAACGATCGACACGCTACAGTGGAGCAACGCACTGGCCGAATGAATCAGGGGCTACCAAAAGTGTGTCTAAAACGACAATTCAGCGTACCCTGCTGAGTATGGGGTTCCAATGCAGACGGATGGTCACTGCACCTATGCTAACGAAGGTGCATCGGCAGAAATAGCTTACATTTGCAGTGCAGTGTC
The DNA here is from genome assembly GCA_039090855.1 of Macrothele yani. Classification (NCBI taxonomy): domain Eukaryota; kingdom Metazoa; phylum Arthropoda; class Arachnida; order Araneae; family Macrothelidae; genus Macrothele; species Macrothele yani. The sequence continues at coordinate 70,581,765 of CM076989.1, read as the reverse complement.
GAAATTGGACCTCCGCTGATTGGAAAAGGATTGCCTTCCCCGATGAGTCACGCTTTCTGCTTCATCGAACGGATGGACGTTGGCGTATAAGGCGAGAAACATCGGAGAACAAACACTCTTCAACCATTGCTGGAAGAACACAAGCTGTGTAGGGGCAGCGTTATGGTCTGGGAAATGTTTTCGTAGAATTCTCTGGGTCCACTCATACCTGTGGAAGGCACTATGGACCAAATTCGTTATGAATCCATCCTTGCACAACCAGCATGTATGATGCTGATTGTCTTCCCTGAGGCTGATGGAATCTTACAGCACGACAATGCGACGTGTCACACAGCTAGAAATGTCCGAAAGCGGTTGGAAGAGCACGATGAAGACTTCAAAGTACTTCAGTGACCCCCTAATGTTCTAGACTTGAATCCAATTGAGAGTCTGTGTGACCACGTCGATCGTGTTGTTCGCTCTATGGATCCTCCACCACGCACTTTCCAGCAGCTGTCAGATACACTGCAGTCAGCTTGGCTCCACATACCTGTAAACACCTTCCAGCAACTTATTGAGTCTCTCCCAGACCGTCTAGCTGCTGCCCGCGCTGTACACGGCGGTTACTCTTGATATTAGCTGGTGGTCACAATAATGTGACTCGACCGTGTATAACTCAATAACAGTAGTAAATTGGTTTAGATTTGCTGTGGGATGGTAAAATAATATGAAAATGATCACATACTGTGAACTGCGTTAGAACTGCTATTACAAACATTTGTCGGGGCTGATGAATTTTTGTTAAAGCTCTTCTGGTAATAAAGTTTGGTGTTTAAATGAAGTTCTTTTACTTGCAGTTTATTTTTGGTCTGATTGTTGTGTTTTATTTGTATTTTGTTAGGTTTCTTACGATATTTAAAGATCAATGTAATACTCACAAGATAAAAAAAACAGAAGTAAAGGTGGGAATGTAATTATTTTTCATATATAGTATATTCATAAGTTAATCAAGTCCATCTTTAGGGGCTCCCATGATTTGGTTGGCCAAGGCAAATGTCCCATAAATCACGGATTAAGAGGCAGAATGTGTGGTAGCGCAAGACCACGATGCAGGACAAACATTACGACATGGTTTTCATAAAAAACGTCAAAGCATTGTGTTGTATTCGATGACATACTTGCTGAAAAAATTCGCTTTTTTATTATTTTTTTAACGAAGAAAGCCATGCTAGTAAAGGTTATGTAGAACTTTAAAAAGCGGCATGGTATCCGGCTGTTACGTAGCTAGAGATTTTTCTTTTCGAGCTTTAACTTCCCCGTGGGATCTCTACGAGTTATACACTCATCATCAAAACATAGTTGCACCCAGAATGACGTGTCAGATTGCAATGCCATTCGAGAGGAAGGTAAAGGTTACCAGGAACAATAAAGGATGAAACATTGAGACTGATATGGTCAATATTTACTGAGCTGCACGCCAATAAGTAGTGCCTCTCAGTATGGCGTCGGACCGCCATGTTTACTCACACAGCATGCCAGACGTCTCGGCATGGAGTTTTACAGGTTCCTGAAGGTATCCTGCGATAAGTCATTCTATGCAGCTTGAATCTTTTTACGCAGTTCCTGCAGATTGGGCGGTAGCGGTAGAGTGTGGATAGCTCATCCAATGGCATTCCACTTATTTTCAGTCGGCGACAGGTCTGGTGATGCGGCTGGCCATGGCAGGGTGTCAGTGCCTTGAAGGCAAGCTCTGGAGGCAGCAGAAGCATGCGGACGATCGTTGTCTTGTTGGAAAATCGCATCGGAGTGAGCGTTCAGAAAATGTAGGACCACTGGTTGCAGAACCTCATTAACGTAACATTGGGCTGGCAAAGTGCCTGTAATAAATACCTAAGGTGATCTGGCATCGTAGGCAATTGCACCCCACACCATGATACCAGGACTTCTGGACGTGTGACGCTGGACAGCAAACCATTCGTCTTGGTGCTGCCCACGGTGTCTCCACACACGGATTCGGTGGTCATCTCATCGAAGACAAAAGCGGGACTCGTCACGGAATACCACCCGCTGCCATTATTAGTGTCTCCATGACAGTCTGGCACGACACCATTGCAGTCTTTGGTGCCGATGCAATGGTATTAAGTGCGGTCGTAGTAATGGTCTGCATACGTATAGTCCTACGTCGTGCAGCCGTCTGTCAATGGTGCTGGCACTTATCATACACTGTTCACTGAATATCCACAATCGTGGCTGTTGTGTCGCACAGCGCATGTCAGACAACCCGTCGGTCCTCTCTCCCCGTGGTTCGTCTAGGTCTCCCAGACCCTTCCTGTCGCTGCTGCGTGCCTTGTTCTATCCACTGCCGCCAACAGCGTGCTATGGCGATATCCGCACGGCAGGAATGGCGCACAATACGGCGATAAGACCATTCCGCTTCCCAGACTTCGACGATGCGGCACCTCTCGAACTCCTCCAACTGCTCGAATTGCTTCCGAATTTTCATCCGAGGCATACTTCACTTGCAAAGAATGCAACCAACACAACAGCATGAGTCATAACGGGAAGGACGCTCAACGGGACAACCTAATATAGCCAGTGAGGCACAACGCTTAAACCCATCCTTGCTTGCGTCACATGAGCTGCCGAGAGTGATACTTGAATCATTTGCATGTCTTACGATGTCAAACCTACCCACCAAGTTTCATTCCTGTTGGTTGCATTCTTCTGGGTACAACTATTATTTTGACGATGAGTGTATAAGCAGTCGCCAGTCCTTAATTCAGAGTTGGGCCGCAGATGGCCTTGTGGTCAGCGTTCGTGACTACCACGGAAAAGTCTCAGGATCGACCCCAGGCATGTACGAACACTCCAGCCACTAAATATCCCCCATGCGTCAAATGGACATATTCAGCCGTCGGTCACCGGCTATAATGTGCCTCTCCCTTTCTACCTTGCTTCCCTGTGACTTTCTTCTGCCGGGCATTCTAGCCCAAATCTCCTAGCTTCCTACTTCTAGGGATTGTTTAAGACCTGGGGTCACACACACACACACGCACGCACGCACACACACACACACACACACACACACACACGCGCGCGCAGACACACACACACACACACACGCGCACGCAGACACACACACACACACACACACACACACACACACACTCTTCCTAAAATCCGCTGCTTAAATCTGTTAAATCTCTGATTCACAGGTACTGGATCCAAGCCGAACACCACCCACGCTTTATCCGGGGCTCGAACCCAGGCCCATCCCAGTCAAATGGTCATAAGTAAGCGCCTCAGATAACTCGGCAACTAAGGTGGTAGGAGAAAATCTGAAACTGAGAGACAGCTTTATTGAATGCAAGAAACGTTTTGAAGATGAAACACTTGATATTACCTTTACTCGTGAGCAGGAATACAGTGCTTACGAGTCTGGTCTCTTATGGAAACTTCTTCCTGCCAAATCATTGGTGTTTTCTACTGAAAAACAATGTCCTTTGTGGTGAAATGAACAAGGAGCGGATAATGTTCGTTCATTGTAGCAATGCATTAGGAACACAGGGTTTGCGCTTAACGGTGATTGGGGAAAAGGAAAATTCCACGGGCCTTTAAAAACTTCATTTTAGCTGTAAAATTGTGAGAAAAGAGCATGGATGGCATAAATCATTTTAGATTGGTTTCATCAAGGATTTGTGCCAAAAATAAAATTTCTTTTAAAACCTCAACACCTGACAGAAACAAAGCACTGCTGTTGTAAGATAATGAGGCAGAACATCGATCTGTCGAGGAATTAAAATGTGAGGACGGGCAAATTTATGCCATGTTTTTAGCATCAAATGATACTGCGCTTCGACAGTCATTGTATCAATATGTAATTCAGGCAATAAAAGCAAAATACAAAAACAATTGTTATTCAATGTTTTAGTGGGGGGTGCTGGTGGTAGTCGTTAACGTCATTCTGAGTTATCTTTGCTACCCGGTGGCAGTCAAAATGAATTACTTTTACTAACAGTTTTGTAGAGTGAATGATACCTTCATATCCAAGTAAAAATTGTAGACCCACGCTGAAATGCGAAGGCCCTAATTTATGGCGCACTGCTGATTTTCGACGAAGCTCGAACCACAACACACAAACACACACACACACACACACACATACACACATAAGGATGGATGACACTTTGTCTTCACACGCTGACACGCACAGGATGCGAGCGCAGTTGTCTTACGAAACCGGGTTGGTGTCGTATCTGCGCTCTCCAGGAGAAGGGGCGAATATACACAGGACCCCCCAGTCCTCCCTACTCCTCAGACGACTCAACGAAAGTGTAGAACGACAGCTCCGTCCGGCTGTCCATTAGCTCTCTTGAGTGCATCAGCCTCTAAGAAATCTGACCAGCATGGCGTCATGCTGCTAGCGATAGTACGTACTTCCATCCAGGATTTTTTACAGAACCGTCCTTCTTTCAGGATTATTTACGAACAGGCTGAGTAAATCGTAGCACAGACGCTTTTACTTGTCACAGGTGAATCTCCTTACCTTGCCCGGTGACAAATTACTAACCACCAACGAGTCCTCCACTACGTCGCTCCAAGCTTTGGTTTAAATATCGGGACTCCCGTCTATACACTGAAGAGCAATTGAATTAGAGACAGCTGGCGTTACGCAAATGTGGCGCTGTGGGCGGCCCTGTATATAGAAACGACATGACGTATGCAGCGATCCGACAATATAAGGAGTGATGGGACGGGAATCAGTAAGAGTCAGACGAAGTATGGGCAAGACGAAGGATCTAAGCGCATTTGATCGTGGGAAAATTGTCAGGGCAAGACGAATGGGTCACTCCATCTCGGAAGTCGCACAAGCACTGGGATTTTCACGAGCCACTGTGTCACGGGTGCACCGTGAGTACACCGAATCCGGTAAAACCGGCAAGGGCCAACTGTCGTGGACAACAGCGTGTGGATGAGCGGGGTAATCGTCGGCTAGCTTGCATTGTAACAGCGGATAGACGGGCACAGTGCAAGAAATCACTCGGCAATTTAACGCTGGTGCGCAAAAACGTGTAAGTAGCCACACCATCTAGAATCATCTCCTCGCTATGGGTACAGAAGCCATCGTCCCACGAAGGTACCGCTGCTGACCGCACATCACAGGGTGCAAAGATTAGCATGGGCGCGGGAACATCGCCACTGGACCCTACACATGTGGAAAAATGTTGCCTGGACTGATGAGTCCAGATTCACGTTGGTACATGCGGATGGCAGGATACGAGTACGGCGCAAACCACATGAAGCGATGGATCCTTCTTGCCAGCAGGGTACTCTTCAAGCTGGTGGGGATGGCATTCACCCCTGGGGACTGTTTATGTAGACTGAAATAGGACCCCTGGTACGTGTGACATCGTCCCTCACAGGTCAACGTTACCGGGATATCCTGGGCGACCATTTGCTCCCGTTTGTGCGTCTTCAACATCCCACTGGGGACCTCATCCTGCAACAAGACAATGCACCATGCCATCGCTTCCGTATTGTATCCGAATGGTTGGATCCACCGACGTGACCTCGCTTTCTTGGCCAGCTAGGTCACCTGAACTCAATGCTATCGAACACATCTGGGATGCCGTCGAGAGAGATGTTCGAAGCTCTGACCCCCTCCATCAAATCTTCGTGCACTGTGGGAGCTTGTTCAGGGGTCGTGGATCCGTATGGCTTCCCAACGCTTCCGGTGTCTTGTCGAGTCCATGCCGAGGCAAATCGCCACCGTCATCAGGGCGAAAGGTGGTGCTACACGTTACTAGACAGGTATCTCTAATTCAATTGCTCTTCAATGTACTTCCGTAGACGCAGACCAACTTCCCTTTTCGTCTAATCAAAGTAGCTCGTTTACATATTACGCCATTCATAGGCCAAATACCTGGGCCTCTGAGATAGATTTCCTACAGTCGGTCTTTGTTCCCCGCCGACTTCCGTCCTAAATCCCTGCAGGGTTATCCAGATCTGCAGATCGAGTCTTCCTCCTTTGTTTCACAGCTGTTTCACAACTAATTCCTTTTAGTGCATTTTACTTGCTCACTCCTACAATTTACAAGTGCCTAATTTATTACAAAAAAGCTTTCAACATAGGTGCAATATGCAGAGACCGAGCACGACGTATTTGGAAAACCTCTTTCTGTGACCCCTTTAAGCCGAAATCGCATAAACTAATTTCGAGATCCCTTTCTTCTGCCATTGATAAGTGGTTTTATTTCGAACAGATATAGGTGCTAATGCTGCTTCCGTGTCCCGCCATTGTTTATTTCACCGAGAAAGAATAGCGTTCTCTTCAGGACCTCCCGCACGCTTTACTTTCGGGGATAGACTTTTAGTGGTCCCCTTTCTCTTTCTTGTGGGTAAGTCGCTGTCTGCCTCTCCTCTTTCAAGAGCTTAGTTAATTACCTCGGACGGCTGCCTGGCGTTTACCACCCATTACGCTGACATTTTTCTCTCCCTTCAGGTTTTCTGGTTATCCGCAAACACTTTATTAGGATTTCCAAAATGTTCTAATAATTAATCCTCTTAATTAATTTGACGCAATTTACACATATCCAATTTACATAATTAATTCATACCTATTAACTTGATTTACTTACATTTATTTACACACTTGATCTGGAAGCTCCACCTTGTGGCTAATTAATTTAATCACCCCCAAAATTATGCATCAACAATTCACCCTTACTACACTCACGGACAAGGAAATTTGCGCACCCAGAAGAAAAGACGCTACTACAGCGAAACTTTGCAAATAGCTAGAGAACGTGCTGGTATGCAACCCACGTTTGGTGCGTGTGCGCATGACCGCACACTCGGTGGTGGCGCTTCCAGCACCAACCGGCAGCCTAATAAACCGGCGTGCAGTCGATGCCCCATGAAAGCGAAAAGCACCGGCAGACGCAAGCAAGAGTACAGAGTGACCAGAATGCCGGTTAGACGCCAGAGACGTCGATTTACGCAACTTATGGACTTTGAGAGAGGCCTGATCATCGGGCAGAAAACCGCAAGGTGGTCGGTGCACCTAATAGCCCCCACGTGGATCGTTCTGACCATACCATCCGACTGTGTTGGCTGTAGTGGACATGTGACGGCACTGCCACACGGCGAAGCGGCTCCGGGCGGACCAGGAGGACCACCGGTAGAGAGGATCGTCAGATCGTGCGCCAGGCACGAACGGACCCGGTCCACTATACAGGCAGATACAGCGGCTCCTGTGTGCCCACGAACCATTTCCCGGCGCATCGAATCTGCGATCCCAGCGCCCCTTACGTGTGCTTCCATTAACACTGGAACATCGCCGGCTCCGTGTGCAGTGGTGCCAGGCTAGAGCGACGTGGAACGCCACAGACTGGTGACGTGTGGTGTTAAACGATGAGTGACGCTTCGTTTTGGGGACAGCTGATCATTGTGTCCGGGTGTGGCGGTCCCCGGGTCAACGGTACAATCCCAACCTCGCTATCGAGCGCCGCACCTTCTCCACTGCATGCATTATGGTCTGGGGAGCCATAGCCTACGATATCCGATCAGCTCTAGTAGTGGTATGTGGATCATTGACGGGCTAGCGGTATGTGGATGAGATCCTACAGCCCCATGTGCTCCCATTCCTGGCCGGGATTCCAGGTGCGCTATACCAGCAGGATAATGCCCGCTCGCACACGGCTTTGATTGCTTAGAACTGCCTACGTCATGTCCAGACACTTTCATGACCTGCCCGCTCCCCGGACATGTACCCAATCGAGCATGTGTGGGACCAGTTGATACGCCGGCTGCCGCATTACCGCACTATCCGGGATTTGGATCACACCGTCCAACACGTGTGAGCACGTCTGCCGCATGACAACATCAGGCGTCTGGTCGCCGCCATGACGGACCGTCTTGCAACATGTATCTCCGCACGATGCTGTGCGTCTCGCTATTGATTATGACCAGACTGCGTGCCACACAGATCCCTCTGTAATTGTCCTGCAGCTGTGTTTTTGCCATCATGTGTATCATTCATCTGTATCATTACGTCCATAAAATTTCAGTTCAATCCGATGCTTCCTTCTTGGTGCGCAAATTTCATTGTCCGTGAGTGTATATCATTTATTACCCTTGGAAATCCGAACATGCTGTACATTAGTTAGTTTGCATTATGGCGACCTCAGTGTACCCCAACCAGCAAACTTGAATTACATGAATGACTTAAAACTAGAAAACTAGAATTAACGTAAAACTAGCAAACTTGATTTAACATAAAACTAGCAAACTTGATTTAACGTAAAACTAGCAAATTTGAATGATCTAAAATTAGAAAACTTCAATTAACATAAAACTGGCGAACTTAAAATAAAACAAAAACTAGAAAATTTGAATAGCCTAAACTAGATGACTTTAACTAACAAGAAACTATCAAATTTGAATTACCTAAAACTAGCAAACTTGAATTAACCTAGAACTGTCAAAATTGAACTAAACTAAAACAAGAAACTTCAAATTAACCCAAAACTGGCAAACTTGAATATCCTAAAACTAGCAAACTTGAATTAACCTAAAAGTAGCAACCTTGAATAATTTTACTTGCAGATCATGCGCTTGATGCGTTTCATATAATCTAAAACTAGCAAACTTGAATTAGATATCTGATACCTGAGGAAGAAAACGCACGTGTCCCCATTTTATTTATTTCACATCATCTTAACTTTTATCTTCAGGAATTCGGTCATCCACTTTTTTTTTGTAAGATCACTTTCTGAAAGGTCAAATATCATGTCAGCTAATCAAAACAACGTTATCTTTCACAATTTCTCGGGCACCGTCTGCGTGGACGCACCTCGCCATTTACGTTCTCATCGGAAAATAAATAAAAAATAAATGAAACGAGCGATTATTGGATTCCCTATTTATTGCCATTTTCATCGTTTAGTCTATCTTTTACGCAAGGCTAAAACTGAAAGAAGCAACAGAAAATACATTTTCCTGGGGATTAGCATCTCCATAGCACAGCTGAATTCTTTTACATCATCATCATCATCTTTTATCTTTTCTTTTTTTTTTCTTTTTATGAGGGTTTAACGACCACGGTGATCCACTCGATGGACTATAAGCAGTCGCCCGCCCCTAATTTAAGGCCACTTGTTTTAGGGAAGAGAGACAACCAGTACCGTAAAACAAACACAACATCCATGCCTCAACGGGATTCGAACCCGGACCCACCTCGAATGAATAGTCAGAAGCCAGCGCTTAGAGCACTGCGCCACCGCGGCGGCCCATCGACCATTCTCAATGCACTGCTGGATGAAAGTCTCCCCAAGTATCTTCCATAACTCTATGTCTTGGGCGATTCTCTTCCACGTCACTCCGGCATGATTTCGAATTTCATCCACCCATGTTTCATGTGGTCTTTTGCTGTCACTTGGAATCCAGTTTAGTATTTCAGTTGTCCAACGCTGGTCAGTTCTGGCAATATGTCCAACCCATTGCCACTTAAGTGTCTTTACTTTGATCATGATGTCATCCACTTATGTCATCTTTCCGGTCCATGAGTTCCCTTTCCTATCTCTTTTGGCTACACCAAGCATGCATCTCTCCCAGTGACGCAACACAGAAACTCATGGTTCTCCTGCAAAAATTATCTTTGAGGGCCTTTTGCGAAACTTTATTAGCTTTTCATTACTGAAATGTTTAAGCTCCATGTTATGTCCTAATGAGCGTTTTAATAACTCAAATTTTTGGAGCCTAAAGGCATTTTTCATAAAACCAAAATTAATAATTATTGCACTTTCTTGCGTGTAACAGAAATGTGCACATTGTATTTAAAATGATTGGCTTAGTTTTATTCAAATACCAAGTACTTCAAATCACTTACACCAAAGTCAATCATATGCTAATCATAATCTTATTCTTCTAGAGAACTAAGGCCAGTTTCTTTGAAATGTCTCACGATCACACATACAAACCCTAACTGTCATGGGACAGTGTCTAATGACCTTTTCCGATTTACACTGAAGAGCAATTGAATTACAGACAGCTGGCGTTATGCAAATGTGTCGCTGTGGGCGGCCCTGTAAACGGAAACGGCATGACGTATGCAGCGATCCGACAATATAAGGAGTGACGCGACGGGAATCAGTAAGAGTCGGACGCAGTATGGGTAAGACGAAGGATCTAAGCGCATTTGATCGTGGGCAAATTGTCGGGGCCCGACGAATGGGTCACTCCATCTCGGAAGTCGTGCAGGCACTGGGATTTTCACGAGCCACTGTGTCACGGGTGCACCTTGAGTACATCGAATCCGGTAAAACCATCCCTGCAAGGTCCAACTGGCGTGGACAACAGCGTGTGAATGAGCGGGGTCATCGTCGGCTAGCTCGCATTGTAACAGTGGATAGACGGGTCACAGTGCAAGAAATCACTCGGCAATTCAACACTGGTGCACAAAAACGTGTAAGCAGCCACACCATTCAGAACCATCTCCTCGCTATGGGGTACAGAAGCCATCCTCCCACGAGGGTACCGCTGCTGACCGTACATCACAGGGTGCAAATATTAGCATGGGCGCGGGAACATCGCCACAGGACTCTAGACATGTGGGAAAATGTTGCCTGGACTGATGAGTCAAGATGCACGTTGGTACATGCGATGGCAGGATACGAGTAAGGCGCAAACCACATGAAGCGATGGATCCTTCTTGCCAGCAGGGTACTCTTCAAGCTGGTGGGAGTGGCATTCTCGTCTGGGGACTGTTTACGTGGACTGAAATGGGACCCCTGGTGCGTGTGACATCGTCCCTCACAGGTCAATGTTACCGGGATATCCTGGACGACCATTTTCTCCCGTTTGTGCGTCTTCAACATCCCACTGGGGACCTCATCCTGCAACAAGACAAGGCACCGTGTCATCGCTCCCAAATTGTATCCGAATGGTTGGATGAACACTCCACTAACGTGACCTCGCTTCCTTGGCCAGCTAGGTTACCTGACCTCAATCCCATCGAGCACATCTGGGATGCCATCGAGAGAGATGTTCTAGGCTCTGACCCCCTCCATCAAATCTTCGTGTACTGTGGGAGGTGGTTCAGGGGTCGTGGATCCGTATGGCTTCCCAACTCTTCCGGTGTCTTGTCACGTCCATGCCGAGACGAATCGCCGCCGTAATCAAGGCGAAAGGTGCTGCTACACGTTACTAGACAGATATCTCTAATTCAATTGCTCTTCAGTGTATATCTTACGTATGCTACTGTTCTACATAGTAGCCACCTGAAATGAGCATTTGTTGTATCGCGGAATTAGCCTTTTAGTTCCCTCATCTGAGAAACCAGCCACTTTTGAGCTCAGCCATGAGTATACTCACTTTTTCGGCTCCTCGTTATCACCGAAGAGCTGTGTACCCAGGGGGACCAGAAAACCTTTTAAAATGGGAGGACATTTCCTTTAAAAAAAGGAGGACATTTCGAGAAAAAGTAGGACACAGTAAAGTTTTACAAAATTAAACATGAATGCACATACAGTGTATTTAAATTTTACAGTTTGGGAGGTTATACGTGTAAAACATTAAAAAGGGGAGACAGATTTTAATCTGCTGGAAATTTTTACTTATATTTTTCATTGGAAGAAATTTTCTTCAATAAATCGGGTTTCTTCAACAAATATTTGTGAAATTCAGAGCATAGCATGTCTTTCGAATTGCATTTAAGTAGCAGTATACCCCTCACTGATTGATTAAGGAACTTGAACTATGAACAGAAGAAACTGACAGCAACGACTTACAACATACAAAACAAGCAGTAGGTAGGAGCTGACTGTTTACTGGATTACAACGCACTGCTCCGACCACGTGCGATGAACGACAGACAGACTAACGCGCACTGGTGGGTTTTCTCTGAGCTGTTGACTCACAAGTGACGCACTGCAGCAGACAGCTGCAGGATTGCAGAAACAAACTGACAGGGGGTGGAGAGGGCGCGAACGAGAATCCAGAAATGAATGAATACATTTCAGCAGTGGCTTGATAGAATATATGATTACAATAGAAGAATTTGATCAAAATGTATTTTAATTATTCCTTATTGAAAAGCCAGATATGTGGGCTCTTTCCCTTAATGCCTGGAGGACAGGAGGACATGGTATAGAAAGGAGGACATGTCCTCCAAAAGCCGGACGTCTTGTCAACCTGTGTGTACCCAAACATTTTTTCATGCTTCGGAAAAGGTGATCATCCCTCGGAGCAACGTCTGGGCTGTACGGCAGTGATCAACCATTTCACCTTTAAAATGTTCCAGAAATTCTCTTGTGTGATTCAGTGCATAACAACCTGCGTTGCCATGCAGGAGAGCTACGCCGAAGTCAGCAAATGGCGTCTTTTGTTTTGAATGGTTCTTTGTAGTTTTTTTAGAGTCTTACATTGTTTTGACTGGTTCTTCGTAGTTTTTTTAGAGTCTTACATTACACTTTCAAAGTAATTGTGGTTCTTCTGCCATAAACTGAACAAGCACTATTACTTTCTCGTTCCGAAAGGCAGTTGCCATGAGCTTTTTGGCAAAGTTTGATTGAACTGTCTCTGTTTATTCGGTGAATGAGTGACCCCCCTACATACCTTTCGTTTTGTTTCAACATTGACACAGATAACCCAGGTTTCATCCCCTGTTACGATGCGATTAATGGAATTCATCTCCCTAATCATGGTGTCACTCCAGGAAAGTGAGAGCAGCGACCATTCTCTTCTTTCTATGGTCTACCGTAAGCATAGTCGGAACCCATCGAGCACAAAACTTTTGATAATCTGGCTTGTCTTTGACTATTTCGTACAGAATAGTACACTGCTGAAAAATTGCTAAGGACAGATCATAAACGGCTATATAGCGCATAAAAAGTAAGTGTGGTTGGATGCCAAGTGAAATAAAATAATGTCAGAATGCCAGGACATTACAAGAAAGACAATTTATTGTGCTCTGAAATCCGGAAGGCTTTGGAACGTGTTCAAGGGACAAACAGGCCATTTTGTGCAGAATACGTAAACGTGAAAAAAATGCAATTACCGTCCGCAGGCGTTCCGGCGTAAGGTGTCAATACGGGATATGGCCACCATGGAGGGCGATGCAAGATTCCACACGTCGTGTCATGCTTTGCACAACATTATCAAGCAGCTGTTGGGGTAATTTATCCCATTCCTCTGTCAGTGCACGGATGAGGGTGTCCTTGTTTATTGGAGGGCATTGGCGACCATCAAGACTCCTCCCCAAAGCATCCCACACATTTGCAATGGATTCAGATCTGGAGAACGTGCTGGCCATACGAGGCGTTAAATATCCTCGCTCTCAAGACACTCCTGAACAGCGACTGTTCGATGACATGTTGCGTTGTCGTCCATGAAAATGAATCTATCACCGACAACACAACGGAACATGCGAACATGAGGTAGCAGAACATCATTAATGTATCGTTGGCCAGTCATAGTCCCAGTTGGAAGCACATAGAGGGACGTACGGCCATTGATCATGATGCCAGCCCATACCATGACACTACATGTCGGATATCGGTCCCTTTCCTGTATGTTTGCTGGACAATATGCAGTACCACTATCACGCCAGATCAGTTGTCGTCGACAATCAGACGATAGACTGTATCTACTCTCATCTGAGAAGAGGACAGCAGACCAGTCGTTATCAGTCCAATTGCGATGTTGATGGCACCATTGCAAACGGGCGGTACGGGGACGTCTGGACAATGGGATGCACACAACAGGACGGCGGGCGTATAGTCCTTCTTCATGCAAACGTCTGGCGACAGTTTTTCGGGAGATCCGCTTGCCAGTAGCAGCCATAAACTGATTTGCTAAATCCCTAGCTGTGACGCGCCGGTGTCTTTTTGTTGATAGCACTATGTACCGATCTTCTGCAGGTGTCGTACTGCGAACACGACCTCCCCCGTGACGTTTGCTACACTCTCCATTTGTTTGAAATGATTTCCAAAGCCTTGAAACAACACTGTGGCTGACGTCGAACTCCCTGGCAACATCTGTTATTTTTCGCCCTTCTTCAATCTTGCCAATAATACGGCCACGCGTAAAATCATCTAGGTGATGTCGGCAAGACATACTGAAACTTGCAATTTCGTCAATTGATTGTTTCCCTTTCAACTTTGCGTTTGAACAACAACGGTCAATACGCGTCAAATCCTTTATATCTCTTATCAGCGCTATGACGTCACGAACAAGTTCGGCAATCTACAATTTGCATACGCACAACACGTCTTACTGTATCCCGCACTTATGCTAATTTCCACATTTTCCTGCCTTCCATTTTATGGTTGCTATCGTTGCTAATGCCATCCGTCCTTAGCAATTGTCCGGCAGTGTACTTGAAATTTCGGAAAAACGAGTGAACGGTCAGAAATTGTGAAGCACCGATATTCTTTAACCTTTGTTTCCACTTTCAGCGCAAGCTCATCGGTCACAATAGAAAGCCGCCCAGATTCCTCTTTAACGAAAACATTCGTTTGACCATTTTGAACTATCTTACATCTCCTTCACTTATAATGTTTGGTCCACAAACTTCGAATGATTGACGGTGAATCTCGGCAGCACTTGTCTTTTTGCTTGAATAAAACGAATATAACTACAGGAATTCACAGTTGGAGTGGTAATCGATTATAACTCTCATTTTAAATCACTCAATATGCGACAAAAATCAATAGCACACAGTGAACAACGTGACTGCTGGGAAGCTACTGAGTAACTTCACACTACTATGCATACTTCACCCAGTTCCTGATCCTCGCTGCATACTACACTATCAACCAACAAATAATTGGACACCTGTGATAGCAAAGGAAAACGAAGTTTATTCACCTTCAATAGTTGGTGGAGCCTCCACGAGCGGCGATTACAGCTGCGACCCTCTCTGGAGCATACTCTCAACCAGGCGTTGTACGACGGCTAGCGGTATTTTCTTCCACTCGGCTTGGAGAAGACAGGTCAGTTCCTTCACCGATTTCGGACGGTGGGGGCACCCCTTAAGTCGACGCTCCAACTCGTCCCAGAGGTGCTCGATAGGGTTAAGGTCCGGGCTCTGTGCAGGCCAGTCCATTCGATTAACCCCATTGTCACCATACTAAGCCATGGTGGACTTCGCAACACGACAGGTGGCTTTGTCATCCTGAAAGTAACATGGGTCCACTCCGTTAAACTGCCACAACGTAGGAAGCGCATGGTCATCCAAAATGGTGCAGTAGATCTCGGCGTTGAGTCTACCAGGAATTGCGACCAAGGGTCCCGTGCCATACCAGGAGAAACACCCCCATAGCATAATTCCACCGCCGCCGAACTTCACAGTTGGCACAATACATTCCGGCAGGAGGTGTTCTACAGGCAGACGCCGAACCCAGACCCTGCCATCCAAACGGTAGAGGGTGGACCTTGATTCGTCGCTCCAGAGAACCTGTTTCCACTGTTCAACGGTCCACTGACGGCGTTCTTTGCACCACGTTAGCCGAGAAGCACTATTGGACTTGGTGATCAAAGGCTTGTGGGTGGCAGCACGTCCACGATAACCGAGCAGATGGGCTTCTTTACGGATGGTATTCATCGAAAGAACACTCTCGGATGCCTGTTGGTACTCCTCGCGGATGTGGCCCATCGATTTGGTGCGGTTCTTCTGAATTTCTCTGGCCAGCACCCGTCGGTCTCTAACTCCCAGTTTTGTGGGTCTGCCGGGTCGGGGCACATTCCGACAGTCACCTCTCATCTTCCACTTGCCAATCACGTAGGCCACTGTCGATTTTGGGTACTTCAACTAGCTGGATATGTCACGTATGGATCGGCCATTTCTGTGATACCCGACGATTACACCTTTCTCGAAATCAGAGAGCTCCGAACTGCGTGGCATCATGCATGCGACTGGTTGCGTTGTTGTTTCCCACACGATATTTAACGGCGGCGGCCGTTCCGTGTATCAGGACCGCAGATATCGTCGATTGCAGGGGTGTCCAATTACTTGTTGGTAGATAGTGTATAAATTAACAGAAGTTACTTTACGAAGCTGTTACTTATCGCCTTACTTTTTATATCTGTAAATTTTATTAAACATTTTCGCTCATTTCCAGATTTGCGAGGGCAGATTTTCTTGACAGCGCAAAGGACTTTTTCAGCGCAATAACGCAAACGTGTGTCGTTATTTAAAACGTTATTTCAGCTTCTTAAAAGTTGAATTGTAAAAAACCCACATTGCACTGTGTGACTGCACCGTTGCTACAATTTTCCTTGAATTTTTCAGATCTCTTTTGCCTGAAAAATGTTTCCGTTTGGCGGTATGTGCTTTTATTTCGAACGATTTCGCATCTTCAAAAGATCATACTGCAAAGATTCTTTCAGCATCGCATAACTCTTTGATCAATATTATCCACATACTTTCCGTTTCTGCAGGGATAAAATTCCCTCCGCCAGGTGAAGTCACAGTTCGTTTAAGCACTGAGTGAGCTTTGCATTAGAAACTTTCCTCGTTTTACATATTCAAAGCGATAACGAAGTACCACGTGATATCAACGTCACGTGCGGCTACTACAAATTGTACACAACTATCCTCTGTACGTAATCAGCAAATGTTTGCTAGCAATGGGAAAACGTGGCAACTTAAGCCAGATTGACAACGGCCAGATAGTTGGGGCCCGAAGGGCAGATGGCAGCATTTCGGAAATATCCGCACTTGTTGGTTATTCCCGTATTACTGTATCAGGGGTGTACCAGGATTGGATTAACCATACATAGACACCCAGCAGAAGGGCTGACATTGGTCAGCTACACGCGGTTGATCCTAGAGGTGAGCATCGGGTGTAACGACTTGTTTCTGAGCAACGACGTGCAACAGTCACCCAGCTCACCTACCAGTACAACAGCGGTGCAGCTCCACGTGCACCTTGCTGCCCCTGGGGTCCCACAGCTGGATACCAACGAGTGTACCCATGATGACACCTGGTCATCGCAAACAACGCCTCGCATGGACCAAGGAACGCCGGCAATGGAACCTTGACATATGGAAGAAGGTCGTCTGGAGCTATGAGTCCCGTTTCTGCTGCACTATGCTGATGCCCGGGTTCGCATGTGGCGTAAACAGCATGAAGCCCTGGTTGTACAATTGGGGTTCAACATGTCAGTAAAGGTGGTGTTCTGGTCTGGGGAGCTTTTTCCTGGCAAGCCGTTGGCCCGTTGGTTATCATTCCATAAACACTGAATGGTAGACGCTCCAGGAACCTATTAGCCTACTATCTCCATCCATATCTGCAGGAGGTTTATCCGAACCACAGTGCTATCTTTGAACAGGACAACGCACCGTGTCATCTGGGGTCACTTAAGTTACATCCAACCCCACTTTCTTAAAATCGAAATTTAAATAGATAATCGTTTTGCATCCACATTCGGAAAAGTCTCCCACATTGGAAGAGTGTTTTCCGGTTTGAACTTCAAACCAGAAAACACTGTAAGCGGTTAAATTTTGGGAGGCTAACTTAAGCTTAAGTAAATTTAAACACTCGCGGTCTTTTCGGGTTTGAGGTGCAAAACGCCATACCTGGGTGCAAAACGGTGCGAAATGGGTCCGACACGATGGTCAATTAAAAATTCGATTTTAAGAAAGTGGGGGGCAACTTTAGTGACCTGTCATCCGGCTCGTTTAACTTCTGAATGGTTGGAGGAAGAGGACAACGAAATTTGCCACATTGCCGTGCCCCCAAACTCCCGTGACTGTGAACCAATCGAAAGTTTATGGGAATAGCTAGAACGGTGTATGAGAACTGCTGATCCTCCTTCCACGGAATGATCGTGAACTGACGGAGCTGCTGCGGTGGGTATTGGTCAAATTACGCATGGAGGATGTCCAACACACTTTATAGAATCTGTTCCTGGGCGTCTGCGAGCCATCATTGCACAGAACGGTGAACCAACGCGTTGTTAGGCAGGTGTTCATAATGCAAACTAACTGCATTTGGCATCTGTTTCTAGAAGTTCGATTAGAATAATTCTTTTTTCAAAGGATAGATAAAAACAGGGCCCAAATTGCTCGAGGTTCTGATACATATCGCTAACAGATGCACCTGTTCTTCTAAGATGTTATTTTTTCTCTTTATTTCTGTAGTCTGAGCATAGTCTGAGCGCTTGTGTCTAAATACTGTAAATAAATTCTCGAGATATAAAGACTTCACACTTATCTGCTACGTACGTCTTTGCCAACTTTCAGTGTCTCTAGACTTTTTTAAGGAGCTTACATTGTTTTAAGTATCCAGACCAACTTTTTCAGAGGGGTCATTATCCCAGATAGCCACGTGTTCTTCCATACACTGTCCCGATGAATCAGCAGAATCTGTACATTTTTACAGAGATATGAGATTTTGTGGCCTTAAAATAATGATGACTGAACGTACATTGAACCCATATACAGCAACGACGTCGTTTCTTCGATCGAACTAAAAACATGCAGTTCAAGTGACTGTCTGCATGCATGTTTGAAAGGCGGTAGCCATGGTGATAACGGAAAAATGAAAAACTGTTTGTCTGCGCTTCTTTAAATCACTTCCCATAAAAGAGACAAATACATAAATAAGAGAAGGCAAAGAAAAAGATATCTTCATTTCGCATCCTAATACAATGCATTAGGGAAAACCACTGCGTTATGGTTATAAACATTGCACCAACGGTATGTCTGTTATTACAATTAGGAATTAATGGCATGTTCCCCAAACGCATGAGTACAGGTCTCAAAGTGCAGCATGTATTCATGTTGATATTCCAGTTCTCTTCCGTTCCTATAGCCAGGAATTTGAAATTATGTACAGCTCTGTCACCAAAAGTCACTGAGATCGACTAAACCACACCTTTATTTTTGTTATTGAACATTTTCACAAATGAACTATTCTGAAGAGCAGCTGAAGAAGCAGAACATACGTTTTGAAAATATCAGATTTCGTATCTGCTTCTTATCAAATAAGTAGGATGCAAATTGACGGCGGTGTCTCACGATTGGTCGAAAAACGATTGGTCCATATAACGACTGGTCGACATAACGATTGGTCGACACCCGATTGGTCGACAGTAACGATTGGTCGGCAGCACGATTTGTCAACATAACGATCAGTCGACCGTAACGACTAGTCGACAGTAACGATTGGTCGGCAGCACGATTGGTCAACATAACGATCAGTCGACCGTAACGACTAGTCGACAGTAACGATTGGTCGACAGCACGATTGGTCGACCGTAACGACTAGTCAACAGTAACGTCTGGTCGACAGCACGATTGGTCGAGATAACCATTGGTTCAGAGGATTATGGTTTACATTCGCAGCGGCACCTCTCAGAACGTACTGACCTCTCAAAACGTAACGTTCCTTTTTAGAAATAATATCTTTTAGAATGTAGTCCTCATAACGTACAGCATTATAACATATTATTCCAAATAGACCTCCGTGTCATCTTTTGTACTCTAAGTGAAATCTATATAGAGGGCCTTCTGAACAATGTTATTTCTGAAAGGGCCCAAGGGGCACTTTAGGTATAGGCACCTTGGAGAAACTGCCACACATTATACGGAAACTCGGAAAATTGCTACACATTCAAAGCGTTTCTCGGAAGAACGGCGATTTGTGCTCGTCCCCTTAATGAAAACCATGTGGCAATTTTCCGGTGGGGCAATTTTTCTGCGTGTAGCAATTTTCCGGGTTGCTGAAAGATGTGTGGCAATCTTACGGTGGGGCAATTTACTGCCAAACTGTTCCTACTTATTCAAATTGTTTTCCAAGTTCCGTTGACCATTTTATGTTGACCAAAGTCGCCTAATCGTTATATCGACCAGTCGTTACTGTCGACCAATCGTTATGTCGATCAAACGTGCTGTCGACCAATCGTTACTGTCGACTAATCATTACTGTCGACCAATCCTTATGTCGACAAATCATTTTTGTCAACCAATCGTTATGCCGACCAATCGTTACTGTCTGCCAATCGTGTGTCGGCCAATCTTTATGTCGACCAACTGTTTGTCGACCAATCGTTACATACCCAATTGACGGTCGTTTCCTAATGGTTACTCTTATCTGAATTTAATTGAAAACTTAAAAATCATTAAGAAATCAATTTTGAGTTCGTTTCGTTAACTGCATATTTATTATTTATCTTTAACAAAATTTATGCCTTGGAAGGCAAATGAGATAATCGATCTCATTTTTTCTCATATTCGTGACACCTCGCATCTAAAGAAAATTACGTAGATCATTTCAAAAGTTTTGCACACTGCGTTGGAGCTGCCCGTAGGATGATGCAATCGCTCCAATCGTTACGCCAGTTGTGAGTCAGACTTCACTGTACAAAAGCTGTATCTACGTTTGCTGGCTAATCTGTTCCTGTTCCGAAACATTCTGCTTAAAAATGGAGGAAGAAAGTGAGTTAGGTCAGATCTCGTATAGCGACCAGCCATTCTACACCAAAATTGAAACTTCGAGAGGAAAATGCCCTACCGAAATTCATAAAGCTTGATGTGAAGTTTGTGGGGTTAATAGTTTAGTGGATCATATCACAGTGTCACGGTGGAGTTCTCGCTTCCGCCAAGGTCGGGAAAGCATCGAAGACGTCCCAAGAAAAGAACGGCCATTAGATGCAACGGACAACACTTCCGTTGTTATCGTCAACAGCATTTTGGAAGAAGATCAACGGAAAACATGTCAAGAGATTGCATATGAAGCAAACATGTCTACCGCTTCGGTTTTCAGAATTCTAACTGAAAAATTACCGAAGAGTACAGTGGCTGCCAAATGGGTTCCGCATAATCCGAGTGAAGAGCAGCAAGCAGTTCGCAAAGAGATTGCAGAAGAATTGCTTCAGCGGCACGAGACAGAAGGCGAGCAGTTTTTGGACTAAACTGTTGCTATGGACGAAACCTGGATACGATATTTTGAACCAGAACTGAAATCTCAGTCCACTCAGTGGAAACATCCAGAATCACCTAGCCAGAAAAAATTCCGCCGCCAACAATCGAAAGTTAAGCTGATGATGATTATGGCTTACGAGAAGGTTGGAGTGATAGCAACAGACAGAGTGCCCGACGGGACCACTGTAACAGCGGAATACTACAGAAGGTTTCTGCGAAATGTTTTGGGCTCAAAGATTCGCCAAAGAAGGTCCTACATGCTCGATGCTGGTGTCATCATTTTGCACTACAACGCCAGGCCGCGTGTTGGCCTGGCGTTGTAGTGCAAAATGAGACATTCCGGAAAAGTATGGAAGGCAACTGCTTCCCCTCGTGCCATACAATCCTGTCATGAGCACACCAGACTATGACTCGTTCCCAAAACTGAAGAAGCCACTCCGCGGGACACGATTCGGAACGATTCGGGATGTTTATAATGAGGTGACCTAAGTAATCCGACGCGTCAACAATGGAGGTATCCTGAGTGGAATACAAAACTTGCCCAAATGTTGGGCCGCTACCGTAAAGAAACATGGAGATTTCTTCAAAGGGCTGTAAAGGTATGTTGTGAAATAAATTCGTTTTTTCAAGAGATAACCCACAGTGTGCAAAACTTTTGAAGTGACCCTCGTATATCGAAATAATATTTTTTTTTCTCTCAGTTGAAGTTATATTAAACATTTTAACTTCAAAAGATGTTGCATCATGAATAAGTTTTTCTTTCTAGACTTGCTTTATAGTTACGCATATATTTTTTATAGTTGGGGCAATTAAAAATTTTATGCAGGTTAATTTTGTTCAGGGAATGCAATTACTTATTTCTTTTTTTTTCTGTTAATATTATAAGCGGCAACCGGGACGGTCGTCCCGGGCCGGCGCCTTAACGGAGCCCCGCAGTTTAGAAAATGACACCAGCTTGAGGAACAGTATGATGCTCACTAATGGCAGCAAGATCAGCCCGGTTACCACATCATTTCCAGACGATCTTCCTCGCTGAGACAGAAGCGAGAATCGTCGTTAAATACCACATGATTTCATTCGTCCCGCCACGCATGGACACCACTGCAACCTTACACAACCGGGCCGGCTGCTGGACCACAGTGGCAACCGGGACGGTCGTCCTGGGCCGGCGCATTAACGAAGCCCCGCAATTTAGAAAAAAAGCAAAATTCTTTTTGCGAGAATTCACTATATTTATTGTTATTTCTTTTTTTAAGTTTGCGGGGATCGAAGCCCAAAATATATTTTTATAAAGTTTTTTTTTAGTTTATAATCTCCCCTCTCACTTTTTTAAACCTTAAATTTTCTCACATTCATGAAATAGCAAATTAAATTTTACCACATTTTGTGACTTTCTGCTATTGCTCAGCAATTTGTGTGTAAACTAGATACTGAAATTTAAAAAAAATTAAAAGAATAATATCAAAGTTGTTTTGGGACTACATATGGAGGCCTATTGTTCAATGGCATTAGAAACAGTACAAGAAATTAAAAAAAAAGCAATTTTCATACATCAGCACGTATAAAAAGTACAAAAAGTCACTACTTTGTTAGTAATTCCACTTTGCATAAAAAATCAATCAATAAAACATGTACCAGAAAATATATATATACATAAACGAATTTATTTCAGAAGGATCCTTATTATTCACTACGCAAAAATATTTGCTATGGAAAAATATTCGTTACGCAGATTAGTAAAACTTGTAGCTTTATGGTGCATGGCGCATGAATGAGAAATGCGCGCTTAAGGACATTTTACATGTATCCAAACTAGTTAGGGATTAATTCCGGAACGCAATTGGCAGTAGAGTGGAGAAATTCTCGGTAAGGAGGAATGTAACGTAGCAGGAGATGTGACGTACCTGCCAGAAGGACGCACACGACATAGAGGCAGATAGGAATCAGAATAAAACGTCCGCGTAGCTCAATTGGTAGAGCGACTTGTTCCGGAATAAGCGGACTCGGGTTCGAATCCCGGCGTAGACCAAAAATGACGGAGAAATTTACTTCGTTATAATGGCGCCCGAACTATCCGGATGACCCGACCGTTCAAAAATCTCGCAATGGTGTGATGTTATTTTCACACCGCGAGATAGGAAAAATACGAGAATCCCTTCTCCAGCACTTCGAAAAAAAAAATAATAATAAGGGGGAGATGATGTAACGTACCAGGAGATGTGACGTACCTGACAGAAGGACACACACGACATAGAGGCAGATAGGAATCAGAATAAAACGTCCGCGTAGCTCAATTGGTAGAGTGACTTATTCCGGAATGAGGGGATATCCTGGCGTGGACAGAAATGGCGGAGAAATTTACTTCGTTATAGGAACACATGGTTGTTCGTTGGTTTTTAGAGAGACGGTTCTTGGTCTGTAGGGAAGAGAAAGCGTCGTTGTTTTGTTGTTCGTTGGTTTTTAGAGAGACGGTTCTTGGTCTATAGGGAAGAGAAAGCGTCGTTGTTTTGTTGTTGTTTTATAGGGGGAGGGGGTTGACGGAGATGTATGGTTGATATCGAAAAGCTCGAAGTACCTCTGAGACTTATAAGACTGACCGGGACGAGTATCATCGTATTCTCCCATTCCAACACCAAGAGGTTAATTCCGAAGCCCAGGGCCGGCGTAAGGCATGTGCGAAGTGTGCGACCGCACAGGGCGGCGCTCTGAGCGTGGCGGCAAAATAACCTTTCTTTTCATTTTTTTAGCAGCGGAGAAACGTAAAAAGGAGAATACAACCTATCCTATTCGTAAAGGACTTTTTTCATCCAATATTAAAAATATGCAGGAAGAAAGGAGTTGGGTTGTTTATCCTTTTAGTGTTGCTTACATAAAAAGAAGCGATAGGATCTTGCGCTTGCCCAAAGATGACGCAGGCGCGTTACGTTCGCGCCCTTGCGGACGTGATGATAGGGGTGGGGGTGGAGCAAGCAGTACACTTATGAAGGAGATGATGAGCCTATTGAAGATCTAAGGATGAGTTATAAAGCTGAATTTTACTTCCACCTTTTAGACATTATAATTACATCTTTGGAAGAAAGATTCATACAACTGAAATCTCACTGTGATACCTTTGCTTTTCTTTATAATGTAAGCAAGCTCCAAGACATGGCCATTGATCAGCTCAGTGAAAGATGCTCTAACCGTTCTAATGTTTTACAGGACAAAGATTCGAAAGACATAAATTCTAATGAGTTAAAAGATGAACTAAACATGCTCTTGACTTTAGTGGAGCCCGGTTTTGGTCCTATAGAAACTTTGAAATTCATTAACCAACATAATTTTGCCCGAAATATGAGTGTGGCACTCCGTATCCTATTGACACTACCTGTAACTGTTGGGAGAGAAGTTTCTCCAAATTTAAGCTTATCAAGACATACTTGCGGTCAACTATTTTCAGAGTCGTTTGAGTGGACTGGCAGTGATTTCAATTGAACATCAATTGGCTAGAAAATTAGACTATGCAGAAACAGTCAAAGAATTTGCAAGATCTAAACACCGAAAAAGTTCCTCGTATTTGAACTATCTTTACATTATTTTCTTCTTTTCCTGTTTAAACAAAATTATCAAATATTTTGGCGTAATTTTCTGATTACGAAATTCTGTGATGTAATGAAAATGTAGTTGGGTTTTTTTTTTTCATTATATCACAGAATTTTATTGGTACGTTTAATTTGTAATGTATTAAAAGTTCGATAAATCTATTTGTTAAACAGTGGGATGACAAAATTTCTATTTTATTCCAACTTTTGTTTTGTCTCATTTAGAATACTTAGTACTCGACAGCAAGCAGGCTTTCTGCAGCTGAAGGAAAAATATGGAAACAAAAATGTTTTATTGACTTTCTTATTAATCCGAGTGTAACTTTATATACAATATCGTTTCGGGCTGTGACAATGTTTTTCTCCAATATTTGAACTTTGTGTGCTTGGTGTAATAATTATAAAAAATTTTGAAATGGTAAACTTTATTTATAAAGGAAAAATATTTAAGACATTTTGTATTGAAATGTGAAGTAGAGGGGGAAGGAAAAAGGGTGAAACCAATGTTAGATTATGAGCTAAGAAATATTTGCTATAAGGAAGAATACGAACAACTAATTCGTGACAATGTTACGGCAATTAGAGAGGGAAAGGGGCGGCAAAGGGAAAGTCGCACAGGGCAGTATTTTGGCTAGCACCGGCCTTGCCCAAGCCTCAGAGTAAATTGAATTAAACGTTTTGATTCGTTACTGTTTTAAAGAAAGGTCTAGACTCATAATTTCCACGTGTGTGATTCTGTGTATCGAACCAAGTCAGTTTCGTCAGGGGCGTTTACAGAATAAAATGGAACTGACAGTAACTTGTCTGAGTTCGATCGAACCAAAAATAAAATGTGATGGCTCTCGCTGGATCGCAAATATATTCATAAAGAGACCTAGAAGTAGCAAGGGTCGTTAATACTGTTTTATAGCACTCTGTTTTTTATTCGTTTCTTTCAGTGATCCCTTTCGTAGGTATTAGGCCTTCCGCATCGAATGTTAAATATAACTACAGAGTTGCGATGAAAACTGGGGTTAAATAAATGAAGCCTGGAGTGTTTCTGGGGCTCAGTTGCTATAGTTTTTAACAATATTATGAAACTGCAAAGGCTTTACCTAGAGTATACATGATGGGACAGGAGGGTTATCATGATATCCAAATACGAATTTATACACTTCAAACAAGGATTTATAGCTGTCGTTCATTTACTTTCTTTATTTTTCCTTGTTTTTATCTCACTAATCCACTTCGAAAATAGTTGTTCTATTGAATAAACAAGTCCTTCAAGCCAACGGGAAAAGTGCACATAAACAAGAATTATAGAATGGAATTTTCGAGTAGAATCAGCACGTCTTCTGAACTAAAGAAAGTGTGATAACGAAAAATGTAGCAGTAATCAACCATTTATGGGCATGTAAAATCATATACAGTAAAGCGTTTATGATATCTTCCAAACGTTTTTATCGTAGAAAATGACTTCAGCTACGGGGAAAAATTTGGGCAAATTTTTCATCGCAGTTAATTGTATCTAATACAAAACAGAATGTTTTCAATAGATTAAAAAACATCAGACCTCTTTTCTGTAATAACGCAAACACACTGCAAAGATTATTTTGCCGTGTAACTATGGGTACTGTTCTCAAAACAAGTTCGGTAACGTAACGCGTACTTTTTTTCTAGAAAACTGCAAAACAAATGCTTCCTCTGCACTGCGCAAGAGAAAAAATTACAAGCAAAGAAACGTAAATAATCATCAATGCATTCGAGAACCCATATTAATCATAACATACTCTAGTATCCTTGTCGATACAGAAAATAGTGGTATCTTGTAGCTTATGAATAAATGCTACGTGATATTTGTTGTTATTTCTATTCCACCGCACGCATTCTTTAGTTCGTTACTCTCATATGTGCACTGCAACGGATATTCAAAAGTTTGTTTTTTGCATTATAATGAAATATCCCTATTGAAATAAACTTTGAATAAACCAATAACAACAACAGGGAGAGAAACAATTCCTGCCTTCCAGAGCAAATGCTAAACCCATTTGCAGGGGGCAATATTTTACTTCAAATTATCCTATTTGAAAATACAAAGGGTTTTGTTGTTGTTGTTTTCATGCTGAGTCTCCCTTCCGCCTCTCTTCGAATTCGAAATATGAACATCCACTTCTTCTATTCTGTGCAAAAGTTACGAAAAAAAATGTTTCCAAAGATACTGCGTAGTTACTCTTTCCAAACAGAAATGGAAAAAGTTGTGTTTTCCGTTACTTAATGCAGAAAAGAAATATTTAAGTCGATGAAATGGGGCGTACATCATTACTTCGTACGACAGCAAAACTTTACGGAGCGTTTCAATAAGAAGTTAAGCTTTACAGTGAAGCCAAGTTCTAATGCAATACAAATGCGATGAACTCCTTAAAAGGTTTAGTGCCATTGAGTCTCTTGGATATGCTGAAAAAATAGAAAAATTAGAAGTGAGAACAGGATGTCCTGACAGGAGAGAATAAAAATAAAGTTCTGAAAAAATTTGTTTTAGAAGTATGCGGTTTCCCATTAAGAAGGTTGAAGTTGTAAGCAAACCCTAGATACTTTACCTCTTGTCTCATGCACACCGAAGAGCAACCCAGGCGCCAGGGAACAGAAAAGGGGGAAAGGTGAGTCTAAAAAGAGAAAAAATAAAGCACCGAAAGGATTCTCCAAAACAACCAACAGTTTTTCACACAAAATGCCCTAAAAAGGGCCCTTGAACTGTTTTTCTTTTTTTCTTTTTTTTTTTTTTTTTTTTTGGCCAGCTTTGCTCGCCTGGTGCGAAAATGTTTTTGTGAGCGTCATGGACACCGAAAGTTGCTACTAATTTTTTGACAAAAAGTTTTTCAATATTTTTACACATATCGAAAATCCGTTTTGTTTTTCTCTTTTAATCTCAATTAATTGCTAAGTTTCTTGGTCCAGTTCTTAAGGGATTTGTTTCTGGTATGTTTTCCAGAATATGTTTTGGTCCTTTAATATTATTTACCGGTCCTTTATGTCATAAATAAGGCCTCCTTTACTAAAGGATTTTGTGACGTACTACAGAGGTGAAAGTATGTGTCAAAACGACAAATCTGCAGGGAGACATTCTATCCGCGTAGCTCAGTTAGGAGAGCGACTTACTCCGGAGTGAAGGGTCACGGCTTCGACGCCCGTCGCGGGCAAACTTGTGTTTTCACATCGGCGCCCGATTGTGGAAAGTGGATCCACTGGCCGTTGGATTCTTCAAAAAATACGTGATGTTTGTTCCCACATAGTTTGGAATTTATAAAAAAATTCTACTTCGCTTCAAAGAAAAGAAAATTAAGAGGGAGATGATGTGACGTACTACAGAGGTGAAAAACATGTGTGAAGACGACAAATCTGCAGCGAGACATTCTGTCCGCGTAGGTCAGTTGGGAGAGCGACTAACTCCGGGTGGGGGCAGTGATTAGATGCCCGTCGCGGAAAAAATTTGTGTTTTCACATTGCATGATGAGAGAAAAGGTGATGTGACGTTCTACAGAGGTGAAAATCAAGACGACAAATCTGCAAGGAGATATTCTGTCGGCGTAGCTCAGTTGTAAGAGCGGTTTACTCCGGAGTGAGGGGGACACGGTTTCGATGTCCGTCGCGAAAAAACTTGTGTTTTCACAATTTGGATGATCCTTTGCTGTACCTTCTCGCTAATTCGTAAATTGTATAATGAATAAAGTTCGCTTTTAACATGTTACAAATTTCATGATTAGAGGTACGCCCGCCATCATTCTCAGGGTTTTATTCTGAAATGACTCGTGTGGGTTTTATTTTTTTATTTTTAGTGCAAACGCACCATATGACACTGCCATAAGTAACTACAGGACTGAAGTTTCATTTTTCAGACTCGATCTTTATTCTTCAGAATTGGCGCTATTCCGCCTTTTAGCCTCGTGGCTTTTTTAATAGTCTCTGAAATATGTTTATTCCAATTTAAGTTATAATCCTCCTAGTCAGGCCAAGGTATTTAACTTCTTTCATCCAGGACATTTCTTTCCATAGAATTCAGTTCCAAAATCTCGGATGTAATTTCTTGTTCTCTTCGAGAAGAGAATTTCCTGTGTTTAATCAGCATTCATTTTGATTTTCCAGTTTGGGAAATATTTTCTAATTTCTTCACGTAATATAGCAGCATAAAAGCTGCTTGATTTTTATTTTTGGACGTATACGCTATCGCTGTATCGTCAGCATACGGTGCAATAGTGCAATAGTCAGCATACAGTGCTTTACAGTATTGGACTAATCATGTTAAGGTTTTAGTTGTGACATACGTAAACAACAATTCCTTAAAAAAGAATCGAACACTAAAACCCTACATATTATGATACATTCTTTGGACCACTGACACTTTCATTCGACAGCGAAGAACGCATCAGAACGGATGAGATTTATTTCACATGAGTAGCACTCGTACCATTGGATTAATCGGAATTAGACCAGCCGCACCTTTGGAAAAATCGGCATTGGACCAATCACACCATTGGATGAATCGTAAGTTTGATGAATTGTCTCCATGGACGAATCTGCATCGGACCGGTCGTCGCTGGACGAATAGTACCAGACCCTAACAAAATACTGTTAACAGCGTTACCTACGTTGCCTTATGAAACATTGGTAACAAGCCACTAGGTCGCAAGCTAGATCACAAATGCTACCTGCTGCACGTACACATAGCACTGTCTCATTCTATATCTCTTGTTTACCTTTTTACCTGCTGCTAGTGTTGCCAAATACATAGAAATTATCGGAAGTTCAAACATGACATTAAGAAAAGAAAAGGTAACGAGAAATTAAATAATTTAAATAAGAACAACCCAAATTGAAGGTTAAATTAGAGTATACATCACAAGTACCACTTTTATTTATTACCAGGTTTTAATGAATACAACAAAGTTTCTCAAAATGAGAATATTAATAGCTTGCTTTCTTTCAATTTGTACTTCAGCATAATTTCAGAATTAAGAGATTAACTTTTTGGAGAGAAAATACAGAATTTTATTATATTAAATACTTCAGGATCTTCGAACACATAATTGAATTTATCTTCCTTACTTATAATTAGGAAATCCAGAAATTATTTTTCCGTGAATATACATTGTATATGTAAGATTTTCACCTATATTATGGCTGGTTGAAAAGAGGTAAGACTGTTGTTGCTGGAGATAAGTATGTTTAACTGGAAAAAAAGATTAGGTGTGCTCTTCCCGCGTTTAGGAATGAATATATATATATATATATATATATATATATGAAACTTCCTTTTTTGCTCAAAATGATACAGTCACAGTTATCGTGAAAAAAGATTTGGTATGCTTTTCCCGTGTTTAGGAATGAAGATTGTTTTTTATGTATTGGCGGTACAGAAAGGTTAATATTGACATACGTTCATTCGAAAGAGATTCCTGTATCTGGAAGAACAAAAATGGGATAGAGCAACCAGTTATGAAGAATCAACCGAATAGAAAAGAAACTGAAGGCCAAGGAATGCAAGGTTGCCAATCGAGAAGCCTTGCGGAGATCTCGGTGAATCCAACAAATTAATGAATGGAACTTATGATTAAAAATAAAAATTTGACTTGAATGCATTCATAGACAAACGCATTCACCTCATAAAAAGTTTTGAGCCGCGAAAGAATAGAAGTGCGCTGAATAAGAAAGTAAACAAGTTAGTAAAATCATGCAATGCATTGATTATGATACGCTTTCCAACATACCAGAAATCATTACTCAAGTTATCACTCAAGTTAAGAGGATAATGGCTGTGGAATAAATCTCAGTCCTGTGCTGACCTTTGATCCCATTTCGATGATATTCAACAGAACTAGTTCAGTATACCTCCGAAACAACATGATAAAGTTTTGTCGCAATCGCAGCATGTTTACCTAAGTTATGGATGCATAAGGGCTATGGAATAGATCCCGCTCCTGTATCCTAACCTTAGAACCCATTTCGCCCATTTTCAGTAGGATTCGTCCCCAGGCAGGCGCCTACAACATACCAACATTTCATCCAAATTGAAGTATTTTTACGTAAGTTACGACGCATAATGGCGATGGAAGTGAGTTCGCTCCTATGTCCTTACCTATGACTCGATTTCGTCCATTTTTATTAGGTTTTGTCCCAACGTCGTCCCTTACCACATACTAAAGTTTCATCGAAATCGAACCTTTTTTACTTTAGTTATGACGCATAACAGCAGTGGAAGGGGTCACGCTCCTATGTCCTGACCTTTGACCCCATTTCATTCATTTTTTAATGGGGTTCCTTCCCAGGTGTTCCCCTATCACATACTAAAATGTCAAAGAAATCGAACGATTTTTACGCGAGTTATCGTGCGGAAGGACATACACACACAACGCGTGACGTAATGAAGCAGATGGGAATCGCGACCATCTGCTCGCAAGAGTGTGACGTCATAAAACTTTAATCGGATCCACACACAACGCGTGACGTAATGACACAGATGCTGTGACCGCGCCCCAACATCTAATGGAACAACGCCATGACACTAAAAACGTGGTAATTCGGGGTGGTTATTTAACCCACTAAACGTATTTTCCTAAAGTCAAGATCAAGCTAAATCGATTTCTAGTACCAGAAAACCGTAGGTTAACGACTTTCATCAAAATCCTTAGAGCAGTTTTCAAAATAAAATTTACATACATAGAAGAATTGCTCCCTTAATAGCTTGGGATAAGGGCGATGGATTGGATCCCGATCCTATGTCCTGACCTTTCACCCCATTTCGTCCATTTTCAATAGGGCTCGTCCCCAGGCGATCTTCTACCATATACTAAAATTTCATCGAAATCGAACAATTTTTACGCACGCTATAACGCATAAGGGCAATGGAATACATCTCGCTCCTATGTCCATAACTTTGACCCCAATTCCCCCATCTTCAATAGGGTTCGTCCCCAGGTTGTCCCCTACCACATACTAAAATTTCATCGAAATCGAACTATTTTTACGCACGTTATGACGCATAAGGGCAATGGAATGCATCCCGCTCCTATTCCTGACCTTTGACCCCACTAGACCCATTTTCAATAGGGTTCATTCCCAGGTGGTCCCCTACGATATACTAAAATTTTATCGAAATCGAACCATTTTTACGCGAAATAACGTGCGGACTGACAGACGGACGGACAGACGGACAAAGCTGGAGCATATACGCTTCTTCAACGTACGGTTGGAGAGCGTAAAAGACAGTCAGGAGAAGAGAGAGAGAGAGAGAGAGAGAAAGTTAAAAGAAAACATGGAGCCAGGACAAGAGAATGTTAAAGGAATATACGGAATTCAAGGAATGTTAAAGTCAGAGGAATATATGGAGTGGGGACAAGACAGAATAAAAGTAACGTACGAAATTTGGGAAGACTGAATTCAATGAAGGTGCGAAGTCAACGAAACACTGAGTTAAAGAAATACACTTCGACTAGCGAATCCTGTGATGGTTATATTCAAATTAATCGGAAACTTGAGACTTGGATTTTCTGTTTGGTGTAGTGGTTAGCTTACCCGGGCGCTATCTGGGAGACGCGGATTCGAGTCCCGCTCCAGGACGATGAAAATTTTCAAGTTTTTGGATATTATCTTATTTACCATCCTTGTCCCATTTACACCAAAAAACAGATTGGCATCTTCAAAATTTGAAATACACTACGTCGGGGAAGAAGGAGAATTAAAAGAATATACGGAGTCAGGCAGAAAGAGAATTAAAATGATATACGAACTCAGAATTGAAAAGAGGTAGGAGAATACACTGATAAGCCATTACATTATGACCACCTCCCAGCCTATAGAAATGATCGCGCCTGGAGACCGGACGGTGGCGTAGGTGAAGTTCACAGAGCTGTATATATATACAACACGAGGACCGGCATTCGGTTAGTACAGTGTTCGGAGTCAGAATGGGAAAAGCTGTCAATTAATCGGAGTTTGATAAAGGACAAGTTGTGATGGCACGGCGCTTCGGAACTACGATCTCGGAAACGGCGCAGCTTGTGGGTTGTTCACGTGCCGCTGTAGTGAGTACGTATCAAAACTGGTGCACAGATGGCCAAACGATGAACCGTCATCCAGCCGTGTTGCGTCCGCAGCTCACTCATTCCAGAGGGGAGCGGAGACTGTCGCTCATTGTTCACAGCGACCGCAAGGTCACAGGGCGACAAATCACCCGCAGCAACAACAGTGGTGATCAGGGCAATGTGTCACAGCACACAGTTCATCGCAGCCTTCTGCACATGGGCCTGTGTAGCCGAAGACCCAGCCGCGTCCCCATGCTCACGGCACGTCATCGCCAACAACGCATGAAATTTGCCGAAGATCATCGAGATTGGACCGTGGGTGTTTGGTAAATAGTGGAATGGTCTGACGAATAAAGATTCCTGGTGCATCACGTAGACGGCCGAGAGCGGTCCCATTATCCCAATAGCTCAACCCCTGACAGCTGTCAAGTATCTGAACATCGTTGCGGACTAAGTTCACCCATTCATGGCAACTGTATTCCCTGCTGGTGTATCGACATTACCAACAGGATAATGCGCAGTGTCACACTGCCAGAATCGTCAAGGAGTGGATCGAGGAATATGCTGGTGACTCTCTTAATGCCCTGGTGTCCAAATTAACCGGACATGAACCCAATCGAACATTTGTGGTTCGACTTTAAAAAGCGGGTTCGCGCTAAATTACCACCAACCCCGAAATTTACGGGAACTGGAGGACATGCTGTTGACATTATGGTACCAGATACCCCAGGATACCTATCGCCACCTCATCGAATTGATGTTTCGCTGAGTAGCCGCTGTTTTGCGGGCTAAAGCGGGTTCTACAGCTCATTAGGTAGGTGATCATAATGTAATAACTCATCGGTGTATACGGAATCAGAAAAGAGAGAGTTAAAGATAAACGTGGATTCAAGACCAAAACAAGTTAAGGGAATATTTAGAGTTCCGAAAGAGAGAGAGAGAGAGAGTTATAATTGAATATAACTGGGTAGGAAAAGACAAGGTTACCGAATACACGGAATAACGAAAAGTGTTGGTTAAAAAATATATGGAGTCAGAAAAGGTGATGGTTAAAGGAATATACGGCGACAGAAAAGGTTACAGTTAAAGAAATACACGAAATTCGGGAAAAGGTATGAGTGTAGGAAATATACTACGTCAGGAAAAAAGCAAGAATTAAAAGAATATACGGAGTCAGACAGAGAGAAAAAGTGAGTTGAAATTATATACGAACTGAGAAAAGAAAAGAGATAGAGGAATACACGAAGTAAAAAAAAAGAGTTAAAGGAATACGTGGAATCAAGACAAAACAGATTTAAAGGAATTCACAAAAGAAAGAGAGAGAGAGAGAGTTAATTGAATACATTAAGGGGTCAGGGGGAAACAGAGTTAACGGAATACGTGGAGTCAAGACATGACAGAGTTAAGGGAATTCACAAAAGAAAGAGAGACAGTTAATTGAATACATTAAGGGGTCAGGGGGAAAGAGTTAACGGAATACAAGGAGTCAGAAAAAGTGAGAGTTAAAGGATTATACGGAGTCACTGTTAAAGGAATGTATGAAGACAGGAAAAGAGAGTGTTGAAAGAATATACAGAGTAAGGAGAAGAGAGTGTTAAAGGCATATGGACAGCATTCAGAAAAAGTTGGATTTAAAGGACAAAAGGAAGTCAGGAGAAGGGGTAATTAACGGAATGAACGGAATCTGGAAATAAGAAATTGAAAGGAATATACGGTCAAGAAAAGAGGGAATTAAAAGAATACATACGAAATGAGGAAAAGATAGTTAAAAGGCAAGCATGTCTTATTCTGGATTCGAGCCCGATTCGTACGCGCAAATAGATGATCGCGTCAGTGGCGAAGAAAAACATTTAATGCTGTGGCACATCTTTTTTTATTTATATGTTTTTTTTTTGGGCGGGGGAGGGAGGGCAGGGATGTTATTCTTCGGTCGCTATTTCACTTTATGTTACGAACAAGAAAAATAAAACGAAATGCGGGGGAACGATACGTTTTATGTGCATTATGTTATTGCAGGTCCCTCGCGTACATATTTCCGCCCTTTGTTTTTAACGTTTGCAATGCTTCCTGATTGTTGCGTGAGAAACGCAATGGCACGCTTCGCTTGTTCGGCGGTCAGCGACGCCGACGTCATCTCTCTCAATGATTTCGTCAGTCTCATCAACGCATAATTTAGATAGATTTCATCAGGCAAGCCATCTGGAGGCACTTGGAATTATTTGCTCAGCAAAAGATTTATCTCCTTTTAAGTGGCACATAGAACGTACCATTATCGAATTCCTGAAGCTGCTGTTTACCGAAATGATCATGAAAAAATGAAAATAAAGCAAAAGTTCATTATAAAAGAAGAGATATATTTCTTGCGACGCTAAGGTTTCCCTCTTGAAGCAGTGATTCCTTTTATTTATTTTATTTTTTTGAGTTTCGTCATTCATTTCTTTGTCCTTTTTTGGGAGTTTTTCGTGATGCATGGAGCTTACTCATTCTGAAAGTTGATTAAGAATAAAACAATAGCAATGAAGATTAGCTTACCAAGTCCATTTTTTACGCTTTCCAACCGTAGGTTGAAGAAGCGTATATGCTCCAGCTTTGTCCGTCCGTCCGTCCGCACGATAACTCACGTACAAATGGTTCGATTTCGACGAAATTTCGATTTGTGGTAGGGGACCACCTAGGGACGAACCCCATTGAAAATGGGAGAAACAGGGTCAAAGGTCAGGACATAGGAGCGAGATCCATTCCATTGCTCTTATGCGTCATAACTTGCGTAAAAGTGGTTCGATTTCGATGGAATTTTATTATGTGGTAGGGAACCACCTGGGGACGATCCGTATTGAAAATAAATGAAATGGGGTCAAAGGTCATGACATAGGAGCGGGATCCATTCCATTGCCTTTATGCATCATAACTTGCGTAAAAATGGTTCGATGTCAACGAAATTTAAGTATGTGGTAAGGAACCACCTGGGAACGAACGCTGTTGAAAATGGGCGGAATGGGGTCAAAGGTCAGGACATAAAAGCGGGATCCATTTCATTGCCTTTATGCGTCATAACATGCGTAAATATTGTTCGATTTCGATGAAATTTTAGTATGTGGGAGGGAACTACCTGCACACGAACCCTTATTGAAAATTGTCAAATTGGGGTCAAAGGTCAGGCAGGGCATAAGAGCGGGATTTATTCCGTTACCCTTATGCGTCATAACTTGCGTAAAAATGGTTCGATTTCGATGAAATTTTGGTATGTGGTAAGGAACCACCTGGGAACGAAACCTATTGAAAATGGGGGGAATGGGTTCAAAGGTCAGGCAGGACATAAGAGCGGGATTTGCTCCATTGCCCTTATGCGTCATAACTTGCGTAAAAATGGTTCCATTTCGATGAAATTTTAGTATGTGGTAGGGAGCCACTGGGGACGAACCCTATTGAAAATGGGCGAAATGGGGTCAAAGGTCAGGACACTGGAGTGGGATCCATTCCATTGCCCTTGTGCATCGTAACTTACCTAAAATGCTTGGATTACGACAAAACGTTATCATGTCGTTCCGGAGGTATAGTGAACCGGTTCCTGTTGAATATCAATGAAATGGGGTCAAAGATCATTGCACAAAAGCAGGACTTATTCCACAGCCATTATTCTCATAACTTGCGTAAAACTGCTTCTATTGCGACAAAACTTTAGTATGTTATTCTTGAGGTATACTGAACCGGGTTTGTTGAATATCATCGAAATGGGGTCAAAGGTCAGGACACAGGAGCGAGATTTATTCCACAGCCATTATCCTCATAACTTGAGTAATAATTTCTGGTATGTTGGAAAGCGTATCATAATCAATGCATTGCATGATTTTACTAACTTGTTTTTTTTTTTTGGGGGGGGAGGATATTTTACTACCACCGCGAGTAACTCGTAATGATATAGGTAATCGCCCATCCCTAATTTAGGGCCACTCATATAAGGTAACACATTTTTTTAATTTGCCCGTCCGTCTGTCCAAGTGTGTCTAAACTAAATTTGTCATCAAAATCAAACTTTTTTTAAAATATTAGTAACATATAATATTAAACAAAAAGTGACGGTTAACTTTTTATTCGATGTAATGCATTGTTAGGAGTTTTACAAAATACTTCAGGTGAGAGACGGATCTTATAATTTTACGCAGTTGTCAATAGCCACATTATAAAATATTATATGCCACATTATAAAAATATTATACGTTTTCATATCAAAGAAAACAATTATTTTTTCTTCACAGAGAAAAGCCGGATTCCTTCTGGCGATTGCACAGATAAAAGTGATACCGTATACAAATCCTGTAATAGCAAATACAGTGTCGTTACCGGCTGAAAAAACTATAAAAAATGTAGTTATTTATTTTTTGGCTTCTGTATTGTGGAATATTCATAACGAACCATTGTTTGGGGGGGCGGGAAATGATGGCAGACTATTTTGGATATTTTCTTGTGTTATCTTATGCGCCATGTAAAGATGTTCTGACCAAAAGTACTAAATCCTAACCATATCTTCAATAATATAATTGCTTAGAGTTGCGGTTGTTATTGCATTTGACGATGTCTTTGAAGTTCTTCCCGTGGCTACAGTTTTCATGATTAGCATCTAAATTCAAAGGGGTTTTGTCATATCTCGAATTTAGCCATGTCTAAAAATATGGAACAATTTTCTTTGAAGTTGCAACAACTTACGGTCACAGACTTTTTTTCTCTTAGGGGTTTTATGTGACTGTCTTGAGCAACTCTATGGACTATAAGCAGTCGTCCGTTCGGAATTTGGGCCCAATGGTACTAGGAAGGAGAGAGAACCAGTGTCCACCCATGCTTCATCCGGGATTTAAGCCTTGCTCGGGCGACTAGCCAGTAACGCGTAGCTTCACTTCCCCTAATTCATTTCCCCTAATTCCCGTTTGCCCTTATCCCGTTTACCCCAATGGAGTTTCCCCGAAATCGCTTTTACCCGAATTCCCATTTCCCCTAATTTCGTTTCCCCTAATCTCGTTTCCCCTAAATCTCGTTTCCCTAATTCACGTTTGCCCTAAACGCGTTTACCCCAATGGCGTTTCCCCGAAATCGCTTTTACCCGAATTCCCATTTCCCCTAATTTCGTTTGCCCTAATCTCGTTTCCCCTAAATCTCATTTCCCCTAATTCACGTTTGCCCTAAACACGTTTACCCCAATGGCGTTTCCCCGAAATCGCTTTTACCCGAATTCCCATTTCCCCTAATTTCGTTTGCCCTAATCTCATTTCCCCTAAATCTCATTTCCCCTAATTCACGTTTGCCCTAAACACGTTTACCCCAATGGCGTTTCCCCGAAATCGCTTTTAACCGAATTCCTATTTCCCCTAATTTCGTTTGCCCTAATCTCGTTTCCCCTAAATCTCATTTCCCCTCATTCACTTTTGCCCTAAACACGTTTACCCCAATGGCGTTTCCCCGAAATCGCTTTTAACCGAATTCCTATTTCCCCTAATTTCGTTTGCCCTAATCTCGTTTCCCCTAAATCTCATTTCCCCTCATTCACTTTTGCCCTAAACACGTTTACCCCAATGGCATTTCCCCGAAATCGCTTTTACCAGAATTCCCATTTCCCTAATTTCGTTTCCCCTAAATCGCGTTTCCCCTATTTCACGTTTGCCCGTATCAAGTTTTCCCTAATTCGCGTTTGCCTTATTTCGCGTTTGCCCTAATTTATATTTGTCCTAATTTTTATTAACCGAATTAAAACGGTGGGTCTTGATATCGCAAGAGAATTATTCTTTCCTTTCTTGTTGATGACTTCGATAATCATGCCAACAAAAGTGTAAAGAAGTGCACATGGTGAAGACCATTATACGGTTAGTCCTTAACGCAGCCATTGTATACGTCACGCCCCCACAGATAAAGTACTACATCGTACTAAACTTTTATTAAAGCAAGAAATAGAATTGTGAACGCAGAAGGCCCACTTTTTAAGAGTTCTTAGCGTACTAGACCCCTCCCCTCTCCCCACCTTTCGTCCCCTGGTGGCCAAACCATTTTTACCAAAACATTAGAAACTATAACCCAAACGATTTCACATCAGGAGCTGTATTTTACGCCCTTTATTCAAAAATCTATGCAAAACATGAAAAAGTGACTATGCCTAAAAAATAGTCTTCGACGTAAACGGAATCGAAAGTTAAAAGTATTTTTTTTTCAATTGGATGTTTAGAAGCAAATATATGGAATAAAATGTATTTTTTATTCAACATCGCCTGCATTTACGCCCTCTAGCAGCGAAATTGTGCATCGTATAAAAAAAACGACATGTAGGAACATCATTCGCACATTTCAAGCTTTCCAGCGGTAAAAGAATATTTGAAATCGGACTAATAGTTGCAGAGATATTGTGTCCACAGACGGACGGACGGACAAACAGAAAACATAAACACGATCTGTTTTATAAACTACGTGCTACAAATATTCTCTTACACGGCGCGGCAAATGTCCTTCGCTCGCCCTTGTTTGGATGGATGGATGGAGGGCTTTTGGAAGAAACAATACAATTTTAAAGAGCAATACGTCATTATGTCTTAAAAAGAAAAGTGTTTAATCAATGTATCCTTCGAGTTCTTACATATGGATGGGAGACATGGATCTTAACTAAAAAAGACATAGAAAGGCTGCAGACAACTGAAAGCAGCATGGAGAGATACATGCTTGGTGCAACCAGGAGAGATGAGAAAAGGAACGCATGAATAAGGAAAATGACAAGAGTGGAAGACATGATCAGAGTAAAATCTTTGAAAAGGCAATCGGCTGGACATGTTGCCAGAAGAACGGACCTCCGACGGACAACCGAAATTCTGGACTGGATTCCAAGGGACAGGAAAAGACCCAGAAGAACACCACATTGGAGATGGGTGAATGAAATTCGAAAGCATGCGTGAGTGAGATGGTGGAGACTGGGGCAAGACAGACCGTAGTGGAAGAAACTTGGTGAGATCTCCATTCATCCAGCAGTAGATTGATAATGGTATATGATGATGATTAAAAATACATATATTTTCCTAAATTTGACGATAAATCCGATTTTTTTTCCTGAATTTTGGCGATAAAAGAAACGTTTTATTTCTCTCAACGAAAATCAGGACAAACATGAATTACGGAAAACATGAATTTGGGAAAACGAGAACCAAGGCAAAGGAGAATTAGAACAAACTTGATATAGTAAATGTTTTTAGGGGAAACTTTGACACAGACAAACATGTTAAGGGCAAACGTGAATTAGGGGAAACGAGATTTAGGGGAAACGAAGTTAGGGAAAATGGGAATTCGGGTAAAAGCGATTTAGGGGAAACGCCATTGGGGTAAACGTGTTTAGGGCAAACGTGAATTAGGGGAAACGAGATTTAGGGGAAACGAGATTAGGGCAAACGAAATTAGGGGAAATGGGAATTCGGGTAAAAGCGATTTCGGGGAAATGGGAATTCGGGTAAAAGCGATTTCGGGGAAATGCCATTGGGGTAAACGTGTTTAGGGCAAACGTGAATTAGGGGAAACGAGATTTAGGGGAAACGAGATTAGGGCAAACGAAATTAGGGGAAATGTGAATTCGGATAAAAGCGATTTCGGGGAAACGCCATTGGGGTAAATGTGTTTAGGGCAAACGTGAATTAGGGGAAACGAGATTAGGGCAAACGAAATTAGGGGAAATGGGAATTCGGGTAAAAGCGATTTCGTGGAAATGCCATTGGGGT
Source organism: Macrothele yani (assembly GCA_039090855.1). Taxonomy (NCBI): domain Eukaryota; kingdom Metazoa; phylum Arthropoda; class Arachnida; order Araneae; family Macrothelidae; genus Macrothele; species Macrothele yani. Next base: position 70,541,486 of record CM076989.1, on the reverse strand, counting down.
AAACGTGTTTAGGGCAAACGGGAATTAGGGGAAACGGGTGTTCACCGCCAGTAACCTACGCCAATGATCCATTACATTATGACCATCTACCTAATAAGCTGTAGGACCCCTTTACCCGGCAAAACAGCGGCTACTCGGTGAGGCATCGACTCGATGAGGTGGCGATGGGTATCCTGTGGTATCTGGCACCATAATGTCAACAGCAGGTCCTTCGGTTCTCGTACATTTTGGGGTGGTGGGGATTTAGCGCGAACCCACTTTTCCCAGTCGAACCACAAATGTTCGATTGGATTCATGTCAGATGAATTTGGAGTCCAGGGTATTAACAGAAAGTCACCAGCATGTTTTTCTCGAACCCCTCCTTAACGATTCTGGCCAGAGTGGCATGGAGCATTATCTTGCTGGTAATGGCCGTCACCTGCAGGAGACACAGTTGCGATGAATGGGTGAACTTGGTTCGCAACGCTGTCCAGATACCTGACAGCTGTCAGGGATTGTACTATTGGGATAATAGGACCTAAAGTGTCCCTAGAAAACATCGCCCACAACATAACACTGCCGCCGCCGGCATGTTTCCGCCTAACAGAGCATCCAGGTGCCATAGCCTCCGTTGATAATCTGAGTATCCGCGCTCGGCCGTCTACGTGATGCACCAGGAACCTTTATTCGTCAGACCAGACCATTTTCTTCCAATCATCCACGGTCCAATCTCGATGATCTTGGGCCCATTTCATACGTTGTTGGCGATGACGTGCAGTGAGCATGGGGACCCGACTGGGTCTTCGGCTACAAAGGCCCATGCACAGAAGATTGCGAAGAACTGCTTGCTGTGATGACACATTGCCCTGATCACCACTGTTATAGCTGCTGGAGATTTGAAGCAGTGTGGCCCTGGGGTCGCTGTGAACAATGCGCGACAGTCTCCGCTCCCCTCTGACATCAATGGGCTGTGGACGACACACGGCTAAACGACGGTTCGTCGTTTGACCATCTGTGCACCACTTTTGATACGTACTCACTACAGCGGCACGTGAACAACCCGGAAGCCGCGCCGTTTCTGAGATGGTAGTTCGGAGGCGCCGTGTCATCACAATTTGTCCTTTATCAAAATCCGAAAAATCGGCAGGTTTACCCATTCAGATTCCGAACACACTAGTAAAGTCGGTCCTCGGGTTGTATATATACTGCTCTGTGAACTTCCCCTGCGCCACCGTTCGGTCTCCGGGCGCGCTCATTCCTCTAGGCTGGGGGTGGTCATAATGCCATGGCTCATTAGAGCACATGGACGATGTTAACGCTCTGTCCACGTTATTTTATAAACAACGCATAGCGACTGAAAAATTGTGTTCCGACACCGCTGGGATCGAAATCCAGATCTTTCGATAACTAGTCGAGTGTGTTCGCATTTACGCTACGGCGCCAACAATTCTCAGCGCCATGCGTGGTTTTTCAGTAAAACCACGCTTGTTGACTGTAAAACCTCGCATGGCGCTGAGAATTGTTGGCGCCGTAGCGTAAATGCGAACGCACTCGACTAGTTATCGAGAGATCTGGGGTTCGATCCCAGCGGTGTCGGAACACAATTTTTCAGTCGCTATGCGTTGTTTAAAAATAAATAACGTGGACAGAGCGATGGCATCGTCCATTTATATTATCTCCACGTATTTGATATATATTAATCATCAGTGTACGTCTCTGACCACTGGGTAACTTGGGTGGCTTTCTGTGACCGGCACTTGTCATTCGTTGGGAACTTCGTGCAGAGAAGAAAATTTTGGGTCATCTCACTGGAAGAGTGGTAAGAATTGCTTCTGGATGATCGTAAAGTATGCACCTCATCCATGTTCGGAACTCGGATGAGGGCGCACCACTACTGCCTCAACCGGGATAGGGACCCGGGTGAGGCGCAGGTGGTGCGCTTGGGGGAAAGAATAGGGTGGAGATGTCATCAGCTATGTCCCTCGCAGCCGAGGCTGAAGTCGGTTTCTCAAATGTCCTTGGGGTGCGTGTGGAGGCCGATGGGTGAGTCACGCCCCTTTTCCCGCCCAAAACAACAAGTTGAACTCTATTTTGCTGGTTCAACTATATTGCTGAAATCGCTAAAAAGCGATTTCAGCAAATAGTTGAGAGCTAAGCTATAGTAAAAAAGATCAAACCGAGCGGAATATTAGGGCAAAAATTATTATTTGTTAACTTCCACGAAAAATCAGATTTACAGAACTCCCTTTTGACATATCAATAGCATGATGTTGTTATGAACTGAAAAATGCCACAGAAAGGAATCCATGTATACACAGAAGTAAATTTCCTGACACAAAGCAAGTCACCTGAAAATATTTTATTAACTTTTTTATTACTCACGTTATTTTTTTTTTTTTTTACATTTGTCTTTGACTGAGGTTTTATGTGACAGTCTTGAGCAGAAACATATGGCACCATTTCAAATAGATTATTGCTTTACATATTCTAATCGCAGTAAACGTAAAAATAAAACAGCAAATGTACAACTTATACCAAACAAACGCAATAAAATTTCACAATTTACGACACTCCTACATTAAAGTTTTCACAAAACCACAATGCATTAATTTGCGACATTTATTGTAAATAAAACACCTACCCCCCCCCCCCTCTCCAAAAAAAGTTTCGTGTTTGAAACCCTCATAATATTTCATTTGCATCGCTCGCTATTTACCTTTTTAAAAACAATCTCATTGACCTCTGAATATTACTAATTTATTTGATTTTTGTCTAATATTTTTGGATTAGAAGTTAGAAGTGAATGTTTTGGACCAATATTTGAATCTAATTACTAAATAGTTCATTGACACAGATTTAATTAAATGAACTATGTGATTGTTTTATGGGTGATCTTGGTTTAATGCATGTGTTTGGAGGTCGTTGAAAACCTTTCTCCCAATGAAAGAATTCCAAAACTTTAGTTGTAAGCCACAACGGCGTATGCATAGGTTTAATTTTTCCACTTGACTCTGTTAAAGAAGTAGATTTGAAAACTTTGTCACACTGGTGGCAAATGCTCATAATATCACTTAAAGGAAACGTTAGACCCCTCCCCCTTATTCTTTATGTTTATCATAAATCTCATTTTAGTCTTGAAAATTTTATTGGTACTTCTTGCTCTAATGTGCTAATGCATTCCTCTCAGTTCAGTTTGTTTTTAAGTTTTCTTACAACAAAACCAGCAATATATCCTACAATGGTTTCAACACAATCTCTTATTCTTCTAACTTTTCATAATTTATAGTTAATTCTGATTCTACATTGCAATCTTTATCTAAAATCTTTCCTTTTTCAGATGACAAATTTATGATTTCTTCAGATTTCATATTCATGCTTAACCTTTGGCTTAAGCCATGTTGTCAAACGGATTTCATATTCGTGCGTACGCCATGTTGTTAAGCGGAAAATGTATCCTTCAGATGAATAAAAAGATACAAATTAGTAGGTAAATGTTTGAAAAGAGCATCGTTTTGCACTTGCTTCCTGTAAGGCTGTAGGACTTTTTTTTTTTTTTTGGTGTTGTAGGGGTGTGGCAGAAAGCCTAGTGCTCCAAGGTCGCCGGAAAAACTGACTTCAGGGATTACACGTCTTAGCACCTCCACCCTATTCCTTCCTCCAGGGTGGTGCGCTTGTTCTACAGCTCTGGTTTTCCCCTTTTCGGAGAAGAAACCAAAGGTTTTGAAAGCTCCAGCCCATCTGAAGAGAAAAAGCATCTCTCTCAAAAGCAACGAAAGCTCTGGACGTACCAAAAAAATTTGTGTTAAATTCTTATCTTCCGTATCAAATTTTTTAACCAAGAAAGTTTTAAGGGCATGCAACGCGATTTCGCAATCCTGACTGTCGGGTATCACTGAGTTCAATCCGCCACTAGCCCTTACTGATTCCGAATCTCTCAAACGGGCCTGACGTAGGTTCTTTTGAGTGCCGTCGAGTTGAACTCGATCGCTGAAATACTGGAACGTATAGTCGGCAATTATTTAATATCTAAGACAACAAGTAACTCCAATAACAAGTCCTTTGTTAGACGTAACAAAATTTAATAGATGAGAAAATAAACTATGTTTGATTAGCTATCTCCGCGTGCCAACAAGTTTACAAATGGCGAACACTTTACTATATCCAAAATATCCCAAAAGACCCTCCGCCACGTTTAACTTGAGTCTTTCCGTCCAAATCCCGGCCGATCTCTGATCGCCAAAAAACCATGACCATTCCGTCAGCCAAAACGCAGATCCCCGAGAGATCTAACCGACACTCCCGGCTCGAACACGCTGTTCGTCAAGGAAAAATCCCGTTCGGACCACTCACCCGCCGTCCGACCACGTCGAAGGCGAAACACTACAAGCATCTCAAGTAGATCACATCAGATCATATGTAGAGGATTTTAGGAAGGGAGTGTCTGACCCCACGTCTTAAACAACCCTTAGAAATAGGAAGCTAGGAGATTTGGGCTAGAGTGCCCGATAGCAAAGTGACACGGAAGCGATGTAGAAAGGGGGAGAAAAACTCCCTATTTATTACCGGAGGGCCAGTACCCGGAGTCCGACGGCTTAACGTGCCCATCTGACGCACGGTGGGTATTTGGTGGTTCGAACGTTCGTACCTGCCCAGGATCGAACCTGAGGTTATCTCCATGGCAGTCACGAACGCTGACCACTAAGCCACCCACGGCCCAAGCATCTCGAGTGAACGCGTCGCTCCCTTTTATATCCCCCCCCCCTTCCGTTTTTCTGGAATCCTGTTTTCGTGGAATTCGCCTCTCTGTGGGAGCGGTGACCTTGCACCCATACATCCAACCCAGTCGTCCAGGTAAAGGTCAATGGATGCCGATAGGCACATGCCTGGCTCGGCACTCCCTAATAGGGCTTACAAAAGAAACACGCCACGTGTCTTACACGTGCGTTGGAATTTGCATTACATTACACTTGAAATAATAAATTGATACAGAAAACGTCGCTACATGAAAATAATTATTGGGAGCTTGACTCCGTCACCCTACTCTGACAGAGAGGGGGAAAAAACCTTTTTCCGGTGAGTTTTGGTTTTCCCAAATGTGCATAAGACTTATGAAAATCTCTTTAAAAATAGCAAAAATTAATAGTTTCCAGTAATATTTTTGGCATTTTCTAAAATTAGTGTCGCTAAGGGTAAAAAAAGTACGATGTCGAAAACATAAACAGAAAATGATGAGACGGTGGCTGCCAGAATTTATACCTGTGAGTTGTTTTCGGTGAGCATTATCAGAATGAATGATTAAGTGTCTGCAATGCCGAAAGATCGTGTTTCGGAGAATATCGGGCCGTTGTTCTTGTAAACAGTAAGGCACTTGCTTTTCCTTCTTTCACTCCCGGTATTTTTTTTATCATTCGTTGTACACTTGAGGCTACGCGATGAGATGAAGTCATGTGTTTGCCAAAGAAGTAACTGCAGAAAGAAAAACGAACAGTGCTCACGACTTCCCAGAGTGATCAATGCATGCAGTTGATGTGCTTCAGCCCAGTGCCGGACGCAGAAGGATACATTCCGCCTTCCGTCAACAGATCAGTAGCTAATGGCATTGCTTAAAATTCAGCTTATTCTATTAATTGCGTTTCCGAATATCTTACTGAATTCTATCAGGAGAAAACTTACGTTGCACCTCCTGCTCCTGGAAGTTATTTCTCAGCCCTGACTTCATTAGAAAAACATGATAAAAAAGCAAAGGAAGAGAAATTCTTATTATTAATCTGAAATTAAATTTTCAATAAGCATAACCAGCAAAGAAACAGGAGTAGTTAAGTCTGTGTCTGCACTGACTACGTTCTCGTTGTACATCATGGATGTACACAGCGTTGCGTTCAGAGAGTTTTTCCCGGGGGCGGGCAATTACAAATTTTGGGGGGGGGCTGAAACCTGTTGAGTGATTATATACATATAATCACAATTTTGTTATTTATATGAATATTAATATATACAGTATAATGCATTAATACATATAAAAATTTTAAATAGAGTACAAAAATGTCCCTATGCTCGTATATCGCAAATGCGAATTCCAAGAAATCTACACATACAAGTGATTGAAAATGTAAAAATGTTATATCTTTACTTTAATTCAATAATGCACCTCAGATTTCACCATGGAGTGATGTAAAATACTGAGGATGCTAGTAAGATGATGCTGTGCTGGAGAAAATCCCCCACCCCAAAATTAGGAGTGGTAAAAATGGCTTCAAACAAGCATGTTTTATTAAAGAATCATTACAGTGCTGCCTGAAAACGTATGGTGTACACCATTCCCGTGGCAATTGATTTCAGCCCCTTTAGCTATTCAGATTAGCACATAGTAAAAAAAAAAAGAACTAACTAACCGTTTAGATGTCAGTCTGAAGTGCCTCGATTTTTTTATTTTTTATTTTTTCTCACAGGGCATAAACTGCAGCCAGGAAGAAAACCTCATTTTATGAGAACAATTTCAATTAGCTGTTGTTAAAAATTAGGTAGCAAATATTTTGTTGAATTAGAAGCAGTAACATCACCTTAGCTACCCTGAGGCTTGACCGTATACAAAGAAAGTCGGCATCGAGAAAAACTGAAATAAAGCTGAATGCCAGCTTGCAAAATATGATGATGTATTGCAGCAGCGGCATACCCGGAAATTAATTTGGGGGGGGGTGCATATCGTATCCGCAATGTCAAAACCACCAATGCGAAATTTTGTAGTTTGAATTATCACTATTTAAAAATTTGATTTTATCAAAGAATCACTTTTGCAGTTGCATCATACTGTTCAAGCACTATACATAACATTTACATCAAGTTGCATCTGTATTATGCATCAATGAATAAAATTTTATACAATCGAAAAATTTCCACATTCTTGGTTTTATCAGTGCAGCCATGATATCATTAAAGTGATGAAAAGAAATGTGCATGAGAACAGGCATTTTTATTTTTCTCAAATACTATTAATTGCAAATTAATGTTCATTCTACATTTTTGTTTTACTGCTATGGTATGTACTCAAGATAAAAGGCTTACCCCCCCTCACCCCCACCATTCATTAGACTGACGCCCTGACCACTACGACACACAACACCAATTCACTCTCTTCTTTCTTTGGTGGCATGCAAGTGGGAAATGCGGCGCACGGGAAGGAGGAGGGGAGGGGAGGGGATAGGCATTAACAATAGGCATATGCGATCTCGTCTGACCATTCGAAATAAAGAAGTAACTATTGGCAATTTAAGGAAGATCATAATGGTGACACAAGCAAAATAGCGTCACTGAACATTTTTATCAATTTTTAATACTAGACCAAATTATTTGGGGGGGCGAATATGGCCCTTTGCACCCCCTCTGGGTACGCTATTGTACTGCAGTGCAAAAATCTCTACTCTGTGGAATAATGTTTTTATTGAGGAAATAGTCCGGTTGTCAGTGCTTGAAAAATTGCCCCTTCAGCGAGGACTGTTTAATGTTTTATTGAACGATGATAGAAATTTCACATTAAAGTCCATGTGAATGTTTTTATTATTATTATTATTATTATTATTATTATGTTTTCCCTCATTTTTTTTGGCTATTTCTTTTAACTAATCTCCAAATATTCAGCTATAAACGAAAAAAAATTGCATTACATATAAGGGGAGATCGCCCAAAAACCTACGGGGACATTCATGGATTTTCGGGGGGGGGGGGGGGCTAAGCACCCTCGAGAAGACTCCTGAATACATCACTGAATATATAATGGGAACGTAGACATCACGGATGTACAATATCCTTCGTGGCATGATATTCCATGCTGAGTGCAAGAGATTGCAAAAATATTCCTTATTATCCTCTTTTTCGTGTCTCTATAATCATTATCAACCATTTTTAATCCACTGCTGGATAAAGGTCTGCCCAAGTCTCTTCCACAAATCTGTTGTCTTGAACAATTCTCTTCTATGTCATTCAGGCAGGCTTTCAAATTTAATCCACGTATCTGCACATGATCTTCTGAGTCTTTTCCTGTTCCTTGGTTTCTAGTCTAGTATTTCAGTTGTCGAATGGTAGTCAGTTCTAGTAATATGTCCAGATTATTGCCACTTGAATATCTATACTTTGATGAGGAAGTTATCCACTCTTTTCGTTTCCCTGATCCACGAGGCCCTGGTCCTCAAAGAAGCATGAAGAGGTGCACTCTAAAAACGATGGGATCAGGGCCGTAGCTACCGGGAGGGCAGGGAGGGGGTTGCCCTCCCAGAACGGTCTCACTAGGGGCGTAAATTTGTGCTCTGAGGGGCACAAAAAGAGATATGCAGAGAGTGTGAATAAATTTACTAAAAAACTGAACATTTTAGCTAAAAAAGAAAGTTATACGCGTTATTATTCCTTTTTTTAAAGACAAGTTAGCGGCATACAGCATTCTGCGCAGCAATTCAGGGTCCAGAGTAACCTACTCCACTAGGTGTAGAGTGTAGACCTCACATATGCACGAAAGGAAGTGTCAAAAATAAAGTAGAGGCATCCAGTATAAAACGATATTCTGATACGACTAACCTTCAAAGGGAGCCGCGGATGGCTTAGTGGTTAGCGAGTCAGGCTACTGATAGGAGGTCCCCAGGTTCACGCCTGGGCTGATCTTGTAGAGGTGGTGTGATTTGCTAACAGTAGCTGAATATCGGACGAGTACGGGAAATCACGGCCCCCGGGTTGGACTCCCTGTCTACGTTGGGTATCCATTCCTACTTCCTTCCCCCATGATTCTCTCCAACCCCTGTATCAGCAATATTGCACTGGTACCGTGGCGCCATCTACTGTGCTCTCTCTCACTTACAAAATGTTCTGTCAAAAGTCGATAGACTTTCGTTAGTGTGCCCTGCCCAAAAGGCGGACCCGTTGTAGGTGGTTTGGGCCTAAGCTTTCTCTGTGGACGGAAGTCCTGCAAGAAAATGCCTAGCTGAGTCTGCCAACTTAGACTAACCTCTATATCCTTTCCTGGTGGGATGAAGAGCTAACTGTTCATTTGTGCTCCATTATAGAAATCCCGTCTAAGCTCTTCACCTTCAGTGGAATTTTTCCAATCCTTTCCCCGAAATAGTCTTCTTGTTGGTTACGTTCACTGTCTGATACTCATTCATTCTGTGATGGCTTGTTTCTCCTTCTGAATTTCTTTGAAGTGTTGTGTTGTGGGCATTCACACAACCTTTACTTCACTCTTAGACATTTACCTAGTTTTCACATTTTCTGCAAAACTATGTCGACCGAGAGTGATATTTTTAAAGTACTTTCCTACGATTAAGGTATGAGAAAGGAAAAACTGGTTACTATTTGAGTGGAAGTAGATATCTTTTAAATTTGAGGGGCGTAATTTCAAGTCTGCCCTCCTAAATGAATAAAGCTTGCTCCGGCCCTGGATACGTACGTATTAAGTCCTTAAATCTCGGATTAAAAATGGGAAAAACTCCAAATAATGAAGAGCTGTTGAATTTTTATAGTTAAGAATGATTAAAATCGGGAATCCCTTTTCAAAACCTGCACACAGTTATTTTGTTTTAATGCTGTTTTTAGTTTTGTATTATATTTCATGTATAACTGATTCCCTAAACAAGGCTGGAGCAAAAAAGTATTAACATGAGTTGCTGAAACAGTAGTCATTGATATTTTTACAAATCTTGTGAATACTGAAATGATTCAGAAGTACAATACACTGAGTGATCACTGAATTATGACCACCTACCTACTGCACATTTTAGAACGGTTTTCCAGCAATGTAATTAATGTTTAAAATAAAATTATTTCTTTTTTAAATGTTCTATCTTATAGTCCTTTCTCTGGACTATGAACCTACGTTTTGATTTCAAAGATAGCAGGGCGTTTCTTAAAATTTGTAGTGATATTTTATTCCACTCCTCTTCCATTGCTGTCCATAGCCCAACTGTTTTATGTCTGCGTTTAGAAAGCGCTCTTTTTAGCTGTCCGAAGGCACACTAGTCCATTTGTGACACATCAGGGGACTTTGAACAAATATGAGCAAAAGACTTGATACCCCTCTCCCTTTCCATTTTTTCAAGAAACATAGCAGTAGATTTGGATGTATGACGGGTAGCCTTATCCTGATTGAGTTCTACTCTTTGAAGACTGTGTGGATAAAAGAATGGCGCAGTTTCAATTCTGTTGAGAGTTTAACTTTTTTGAACTTCTTTCATTTTTTGTAATTTCTTATCGAAAACGTTCTAAAAATGTGGGTCTGTTCTTCGGAGGTCCTACTTTCGCTGCAGCAGCTATCCGACGTGGCATCGATCCAATAAGATGCCAGAAGAATTTGAGAGGTACAGCCAACCAAACTGTGTGTAATGCGACCTTCAATGCAGTCATGGAGGTGATTGGTGTAACCAGACGTCTGATATGCCATTCCATAGTGTCCGATAAGTACTCCGTGGGATTTATATTAGGGGAATTCGGAGGCCAATCGATATGCTGGAAGTCCGAATTGTATTCCTTAGACCATTCCTGCACAACATTGGACCTGTGGCTCAGTCCATTGTCATCTTGGAAGACCTCATCGCCATTTGGGGGAAAATGCAACATTGCTGCGTGTACAGAGTCAGCAAGCAATTCACGATAGTGGGCAGCAATCATACGTTGTTCCATATGCACCAGGGGTCCAAGTAAACATGCTCCACACCATTCAACCGCCTACAATGGCTTGCACTGTGGAGACCATATAGAATGGATCGAGTGCCTTATGTTGTTTGCGCCAAATACGCACACGACCATCCACGAAGTGGAGTAAAAAACGTTAGTCGTCAGACCAGCATACTTTCCCCCAGTCATCCGACATCCAATTTGTTTGATCTTTGCACCAAGCGAGTGCGCCGACAAACCGTGGTTAAGCGAGGATGTTGTCGGGATCCTCTGCTGTTATAGCCCACACGTGCTATAACAGCAGACGATCACGAATAATGATGAACGACTACTTCTGGATGTTGTACAGAGAGACACCACAGGGACCACCTAAACGGAAGTGTATTGAGCCTATAGTTTTGAAGGGCAAATTCAGATACTTTTTTTTCTTTTGATTGAAGTTTTAACGACCACCGTAAGCAACTCAATGAGCTATAAGCAGGCGCCCGTCCCTAATTTAGGGTCACAGGCTCCAGGAAAGGGAGAGAGACAGTGCCGTAAGACAAACACAGCATCCATGCCTCACCGGGATTCGAACCCGGACCCTTCTCGGAAGAATGGTAACAGGCCAGTGCTTATACCACTGCGCCACCTGGGCGGCATAAGAAAGAGTATGAAACTTATCAGATGTAAAAACCAAAGACAAGAATAAATGTCTTAAATGTGATGGATGCTCCTCTAATAATTGAAAAATGTTTCCTACGTTTTATTCTACTTGAAAATCAACAATTTTGCGCATACTGTCTCAAAGTGCTGCATCATTTGTGAAAAAACTTAGGTTACAGAGCAAAATTAAAACCTTATTTGCAGTCAGCATCGCAAATATCTGCAACATCTGCCAAAATATCTCAAACGGCTTTTTTACGCTTTCCAACCGTAGGTTGAAGAAGCGTATATGCTCCAGCTTTGTCCGTCCGTCCGTCCGCACGATACCTAGCGTAAAAATAGTTCGATTTCGATGAAATTTTATTATGTGGTAGCGGACCACCTGATGACGAATCCTATTGAAAATGGGACAAATGGGGTCAAAGGTCACGACGTAGGAGCGGGATCCTTCCATTGCCCTTATGCGTCATAACTTGCGTAAATATGGTTCGATTTCAATGAAATTTTACTATGTGGTAGGGGACCGCCTGGGGACGAATCTTATTCAAAATGGGTGAAGTGGGGTCAAAGGTCAGGACATAAGAGCGGGATGCATTCCATTGCCCTTATGCGTCATAACGTGCGTAAAAATGGTTCGATTTCGAAGAAATTTCAGTATGTGGTAGGGAATCACCTGGGGACGAACCCTATTGAAAATGGACAAAATGTGATCAAAGGTCAGGACATAGGATTGCGATCCATTCCATCGCTCTTATCCCATATTATTAAGGTGGACGTCAAGTAATTTTGCTTCCTATACTTCCAATGGAAAAACTTTTGTACACATTTCCTTCACAATTAATGTGTTCCCAAGGATGAAAATTTGAACATCGATTAAAATAACTTTATTATAACTTGGAATACTTAATATTTTCTAAAACATAACCATAATTATATTAAAAATCAATAACTTTTCCTTTGGTGGTGTTGAAACCAGAAAAAGGATGGCGCGACCTGTACTTTGATGACGTCAGTAGACAAACAAATGTTGGATTGCATAATTATGGTTATGTTTTAGAAAATATTAAGTATTCCAAGTTATGAAATGAAGATATTTTAATCGATGTTCAAATTTTCATTCTTGTGAATGCATTAATTGTCCAGAAAAGATTTGGCGCTACCTATATTTTCATGACGTTAGTAGACAAACAAATGTTGGATTGCATAATTATGGTTATGTTTTAGAAAATATTAAGTATTCCAAGTTATAAAATGAAGCTATTTTAATCGATGTTCAAATTTTCATCCTTGGGAACACATTAATTGTACAGAAAAAAGTGGCGCGGCCTGTATTTTCATGACGTCAGCAGACAAAAAATGTTGGATTGCATAATTATGGTTATGTCTTAGAAAATATTAAGTATTCCAAGTGTGGTGTCATGGCGTCGCCCCATTAGATGTTGGCGCGCGTTCATGCCATCTATCTCATTACGTCACGTGTTGTTTGTTGATACTATTAAAGTTTTATGACGTCACACCTTGCTAGCAGATGTTCGCGATTCCCATCTGCCTCATTACGTAACGTTGTGTGCGTATGTTCGTCCGCACGATAACTCGCGTAAAAATCGTTCGATTTCGATGAAATTTTAGTATGTGGTAGGGAAACGCCTGCGAAGGAACCCTATTGAAAGTGAACGAAATGGGGTCAAAGGTCAGGACATAAGAGCAGGATCTATTCCACTGCTCTTATGCGTCATAACTAACGTAAAACAAGTTCGATTTCGATTAAATTTTAGTATGTGGTAGGAGACTACCTGGAGACAAACCCTATTGAAAATTGGCGAAATGGAGGTCAAAGGTCAGGACATAGGAATGGAATCACTTCCATCGCCATTATGAGTCATAACTTACATGAAAATGTTTCAATTTGGATGAAATCTTGGTATGTTGTAGGGACCTGTCTGGGGACGAATCCTATTGAAAATGGGCGAAATCGGGTAAAGGTAAGGACATAGGAGCGGGATCTATTTCATAGCGCTTATGCATCATAACTTCCGTAAAATTGCTTCGATTGCGACAAAACTTTATCATGTTATTTCGGAGATATACTGAACCAGTTCTGTTGAATATCATCCAAATGGATCAAAGGTCAGGGCACAGGGGTGAGATTTATTCCACAGCCATTTTCCTCATAACTTGAGTAATAGCTTGAGTAATGATTTCTAGTATATTGGAAAGCGTATCATAATCAATGCATTGCATGATTTTACTAACTTGTTTAATATATAACGTTCTGTAGACCTGCGTTCTTTTTGCAATGGGTATCTGTAACCACGACCATGAATATCTACAGAGTTTTCGATTCTTCTAAAGTGCAAATATCACGTTAACTGATATAACAGCATATTGGTATTTCGCACAATGTAGCGCACTGAAGTAGGAAAGAAAATGTTCTGAAATAGAACATTTTCTAATTCCTTATACTAATTTGGTTCATAGATAACTTTTATTCGTAATTTGAAATACCATTGATACACTAGATTTGAGATTTTTAACGAAACATGTGCTCACTATGTTCAAGAATTCGGGGTTTTTCTTCGTACCCGTATTGGGCCGTGGAAGATCCAGGGGTTGCAACACGGGCTTGCATCATCGTGAACCTGCTTCGCGAAATATGCACGCACTTCGATGTGGCCGTTCCTAAATTGTGATAGGGGCTGGGCAGGTATATCGCCCATGCTTAGGACGGGACTCGGACAACGAAAGGTCTTAAGCCCGCTTCTCATACCAGTCGGCCACGGGAGCAGAATTCTTCTTATAACATAACTATACACTGAAGAGCAATTGAATTAGAGATACCTGTCTAGTAACGTATAGCACCACCTTTCGCCCTGATGACGGCGGTGATTCGTCTCGGCATGGACTCGACAAGACACCGGAAGCGTTGGGAAGCCAAACGGATCCACGACCCCTGAACAAGCTCCCACATTTCACGAAGATTTTATGGAGGGGGTCAGAGCCTCGAACATCTATCTCGATGGCATCCCAGATGTGCTCGATGGGATTGAGGTCAGGTGACCTAGCTGGCAAAGTAAGCGAGGTCACGTCGGTGGAGTGTTCATCCAACCATTCGGATACAACTCGGGAGCGATGGCACGGTGCATTGTCTTGTTGCAGGATGAGGTCTCCAATGGGAAGTTGAAGACGCACAAACTGGAGCAAATGGTCGTCCAGGATATCCCGGTAACCTTGACCTGTGAGGGACGATGTCACACGTACCAGGGGTCCCATTTCAGTCCACGTAAATAGTTCCCAGACGAGAATGCCACCCCCACCAGCTTGAAGAGTACCCTGCGGGCAAGAAGGATCGATCGCTTCATGTGGTTTGCGCCGTACTCGTATCCTGCCATCCGCATGTACCAACGTGAATCTCCACTCATCAGTCCAGGCAACATTTTTCCACATGCCTAGGGTCCAGTGGCGATGTTCCCGCAGCCATGCTAATATTTGCACCCTGTGATGTGCGGTCAGCAGCGGTACCCTCGTGGGACGATGGTTTCTGTACCCCATAGCGAGGAGATGGTTCTGAATGGTGTGGCTGCTTACACGTTTTTGTGCACCAGCGTTAAATTGCCAAGTGATTTCTCGCACTGTGGCCCGTCTATTCGCTGTTACAATGCGAGCTAGCCGACGATTACCCCGCTCATTCACACGCTGTTGTCCACGGCAGTTGGCCCTTACAGTGATGGTTTTACGATGTACTCACGGTGCACCCGTGACACAGCGGCTCGTGAAACTCCCACTGCCTGCACGACTTCCGAGATGGAGTGGCCCATTCGTCGGGCCCCGACAATTTTCCCACGATCAAATGCACTTAGATCCTCCGTCTTATCCATACTGCGTCTGACTCTTACTGATTCCCGCCGCATCACTCCTTATATTGTCGGATCGCTGCATACGTCATGTCGTTCCCGTTTACAGGGCCACATTTGCATAACGCCAGCTGTCTCTAATTCAATTGCTCTTCAGTGTAATCGCAAATGCATTTCATTTCCTTAAAAACAAATAATTTTTTCGTCCCCGAGCTAATACTTTTCTCTAAGGGAATTCCAACCTAATTTTACTGCCAATATTTTAAAAATAAGCACGAAACCTCCGTGTTCGTTGAAGTCAAGAACTTCTGGTTCACCTATATGCATCATATAACTACATATTACAAAATTTCTGGTCATTAAATGTAAGCAGCTCTGTAAAGAATTTCCTGAAATTCACGAACCGTTTTCCATGATTCCTCTCGTGAATTAACGGAGCATATTCCTGATTCAATGTTTTCCGTGAAATGGAGGAAAAAACTTAATTTCACGGACTTTTTACATGTGAATTGACAGAAATATTCCTGTTCACTTTTCTCCGGTTAATAACGAAAATTTTCCGTTTTAAACAGGTGGCAACGGAACATTCTGAATTTTCAGAAATCTTTCTGCATGTTGGCGGAAAATTGTGTTTTTACTTTTTCCATATCCATATGGCGGAAAATTTCCGGTAATAGGAACAGTTCGCGGGGATATTCGAAGTTTGATAAACTATTAAATTTCAATCGTCTGTCAGAGGACCTGATTTTGAAGTTCTTTAGCAAAATCAGAGATTGTGGGTAGCACATCTCATGATATTTAGATTGTACTGACAAGGGATATTCCATCCCCCCCCCCACCCACCCAGTTGGTGCACCTGCTACAGTTTATTGTTTTACAGTTAGGAATCGGTACTTAAAGTATACGGGTGATTGTAGGGTTTCTACCCTACTGTTTGAAAAACTGCAACACCATGAAGCACTGCTGGTATTAGCTTGAGACTTACAGTTTATGTAAAACAAGTTGGGAAATACAAATGAATAAAATGTCAGTGAAAGTGCGCATGCGGTTTTGGAACAGCGCCCTCTGAACTGTACGGTCTTGGGTGTAAAGGAGCTGGCTCAAACGAGACGTTGCAATCAGTGAAAAGTCGATATTGAGTCTAAAGGACGTTTCTTTTGTCTCACTATGTCCTGTCGCTGAAGAAGGTCGCATTATGAACATTTGACGGACTTTGAGCGAGGAAGGATTGTTGGGATAAGAGAAGCTGGATTTTCCTACCACGGAATTGACACTCGTACGAGACAAACGCCAGTACAGTGATGCGAACGTGGCCAGGGGCGGATTTCCGGCTAGGCGCACTAGGCGCCCGCCTAGGGCCTCACTGTTTAAGGGGCCCCGACATCAAATAATTGGATTTTCAGTTTTGTTTTAGTTTTCACAGACCGAAAGTAGTCGCTTGATATTTTACTTTCTCATATTAATAATAACATATTTTTTCTTGCTGTTGCTGATATACCGAATTTCGAGTTCTTGTCGATGTACTTATTTTGAAAGGAACTGCTAAAATAATTTTGAGTCCCTTTTAGCGGTAGGTAAAGGAGGTATTCACGCTTCCCACACTTTTCATTTTTTAAGGCGAATTCTTAACTTGCCTGCTGTGCTATAAATTACTTTCATGCCACTTACAGACAAGGGAACACATCTGTGTTGGAACCTTCGCCCCACCTTCTTCCCGAGTTGCGAGATGAGGAGTACTTGTAAAAACTTTCCTGATGATCGCGGGTGTTTGCTGTTAATTGTTTTTTTCCTTCGTGGTAGCATAACCAGTGAAGACAGAAATATTCTTCATAGGATTCTTCTTCTTAGGACAATCAAGTTATTTCTCGGCCCTAATCTCCCTAAATCATCTTAAACCAAAAGAGTTATTAATATTTAAGCTGAAAAAGTAAAGAAATTTGAAAATATCACACTATCTATTTTATTTAATAGTTTTAAAAATAATTTATATTCTACTGCAACAACATTTTGTCATTACTTTCTGCTCCCCTGGTTTAATACTGACAATTATAAAGTATTCCCACCATTTATGTTCCTTAAATCGACTTAAAACTAGCTTTCGAAAAAGCAATAAAAAGTTTCAACGATACTCTTACTCAAAAACCTGCGGTTCCTTCTTTTCCATTTTCAAACCGGATCTTTTGCATTTAATTCGTATGCTTCTGTTTCTGATAACTGTAGTGCAGGTATAACTGGGATACGGGTATTTAAAGTGTCAAACTTAATATCCATTGATTTCCTATTAGCCGCAAAAATAATTTTTGAAATATTTCAAAAATCAAAAAGTTCGATGTGCATGGACAGACAAAACTATTACACTATTACACTAGCACTGTTTCTTACAAAACGTTCTAACAATATGAAGATATAATGGCATTTTAAAAAGCGTAAAAACCTTTTTCTTGACCCCTCCTTCCCCGCCACCCTTTAATTTTTTTTATTTTTTTTTTTTTTTTAACCTTTTAGCGCCTAATGCCCCAAAAGATCTAAAGTCGCCTCTGAACGTGGCGTCGGTGGACAGATGGGACATGGACGTACAGAAATCAGGGAAATGGATGCACAGAAATCAGGGAAATGGACGCACAGAAATCAGGGAAATGGACCGCATAAATCGCATGACTGCACGGCATGACAGACACCTCTACCACATGGCAGTGACCAATCGCACAGTGTTATCCACGGTGTTAGAGCAGCAGCAGCAGAGCACTGTCACCGGTCAAGCTTTGTCCTGCAGCACACTTCGACATGGTCTGATTAACAGAAGACTAATCGCTAACAGCCCATTGCTGCGCAGTCTTTTGACCCTCAACCACAGAAGCCTTACTCTGCAATGGAATCTCGAACACTGGAGTGCTGATTGGCAACAGGTAGCCTTCTCTGACGAGTCACGATTAAGCTTGATGCACCATGATGTTCGAACACGTGTCCGAAGACATTGTGCTGAACGGCACCTTGCAGCGTGTATTTTTCAGCGTCACATTGATCCAACGCCAATCGTCAGGGTTTTCGGCGTCATTGGGTTCAATTTCGACCTCGCCCGATACGAATTGAGCGAACCCTCGACAGCCAGCGATAGGCCAGGGATGTTTTAGTGGCAAAGATGATATCCTTTCTTCAGAGCTGTCCTGGCGCTATGTTCCAGTAGGACAATGCTCGGTCACATGTGGCCCGGAATGTCCAAGACCTCTTCCATGCACGGCAGATACCGCTTCTTCTCTGGCCTGCACATTCTCCGGATATGTCCACGATCGAACTTGTTTGGGACATGGCAGTTAAGCAACTGGCCTGTCAAGCGCTCCGTCAGTCACCACATACGAACTCTGGTCTCGCATAGCAGCAGCCTGGCAGGCTGCTGAGTATCTTCCCCGGGAAGATACTCAAAACCTCTTCCATTCAATGCCACACCGCGTAGAGGTTGTTATTGTTACTCGAGGGGGTTACACACGATACTGAGGTTTGAAACGAAAAGATCTTGTATAACTCTACAAATGTAATCAGTTATTTCCTGTAACAGGAATCTGTGACTTTAATTTCGTTTAAATAGCGGATTCTTTCTTGGTGTTGCAATTTTTTACAAAGGTATCAGTTTGTGGACTCCTTAACACACAAAAGCTATTATAGCTATGAAGAGTAAAGTTCCTATTTACGGGTTTTGTGAAATAATATTATGAATCAGTACACCTCATTTTTTCTTAAACATGATTGGAAGTCATTTTCAGTTTTAAAAAATCTCGAGTTCCAAAACATTCTGTCTGTTCGGAAAATCATGATGGAAAAAATGAAATTTTTAATAAGTTCTCCTATAGAAAAAAATGAAATTATTGTAAACGTATTCAGAAAATTAATAAACTCCTACGGAAAATAAAATGACTAATTAACACGCATTGATAGCGAAAAACATTTCATCATCGCGCGGTTTAAGTCCTGTTCATTTCTTCATTAAACATAATCAAATGCTAAGTGGTCAATCGGTAGCGCTCCACTCTTGAGTCTAAGCTGTACCGGACTCGATTCCCTTCAAGGACAAAAGGGAAAGGATTCTTTCACTTCGTACGTCAGAAAAAAAAAGGACTGGAAAAGTCAAAACCAAAGTTTTGGGAAACTCGTGAAATTTCTGTATAAAAACGAAAACTCCTGAAACTGGCTTTTCTAAAAAGAAAACAAAAAAAATTGAATTAGTGGCAACGGTAAATCTGTAAAAATACTGGAGTTTCTGAAATTTTGAACGCAAACTTTTCAAAATGGAAATTTCGTTAAAGGTTGGAGAACTTGGTCATCGCTAGACTTCGAAATCAGGGTGGGCAACGGGTGGGTTGGTATTATTTTTGCAGGGATAATTTTAATAGCAACTTTACCTACGAAACACTGAAAGAAATAATTTTTAACGCTTTTTACTGCAGGCTGCAAAGGAGTTCATGCCCCCCCCCCCCTCTCCTGGTCTTGTAACTTTTGTACTTTTTAGAATACAAAAGAAACCAAAGTTTGGGGTTATTTTTTGTTAATGTTCCTTCCATCCATTTTTAATACAATTTGTGAAATGAAGAGTTGTATGCCTGTATAACAAACGTGATACGCTTCAACGAGCACCACACTCAGATTAAAAGAAAATTTTATGCTTAAGAGAAGGGTCTGAAAGCAAATACACGGTCGAGTCACATTATTGTCACCACCAGATAATATCCAGAGTAACCGCCGTGTGTAGCGCGGACAGCAGCTAGACGGGCTGGGAGTGACTCAATAAGGTGCTGGAAGGTATTCACAGGTATGTGGAGCCATGTTGACTGAAGTGCATCTGACAGCTGCTGGAGGGCGCGTGGTGGATAATCCATAGAGCAAACAACACGATCGAGGTGGTCCCACAGATGCTCAGTTGGGTTTAAGTCTGGAGCATTAGGGAGCCAGGAAAGTACTTTCAAGTCTTCATCGTGCTCTTCCAACCACTCTCGGACATTTCTAGCTGTGTCACGCGTCACATTGGGGTGCTGAAAGATCCCATCCGCCCCAGGGAAGACAATCAGCATGTGGTCTGCAAGGATGGATTCATAACGAATTCGGTCCATAGTGCCTTCCACAAGTATGAGTGTAGAGAATGCCACGAAAACATTCCCCAGGCCATAACGTTGCTCCCACCAGCTTGTGTTCTTCCAGCAATGGTTGAAGAGTGTTTGTTCTCCGATGTTTCTCCGCTTATACGCCAACGTCCATCCGTTCGATGAAGCAGAAACGTTACTCATCGGAGGAGAAAATCCTTTGCTAATCAGCGGAGGTCCAACTCCTATACTGCCGTGCAAACAGCTGCATCGTTAGCATAGGTGCAGTGACCATCCGTATGCATCGGAGCCCCATACGCAGCACGGTTTGCTGTACTGTCGTTTTAGACACACTTCTGGTAGCCCCCTGGTTCATTCGGCCAGTGAGTTGCTACACTGTAGCTTGTCGATCTACCCTCAAGCACCTTCGCAGCCGACGTTCACCTCTCACATCAATGGCACGTGGTGCTCCGAAGTTTTCACTTTGCTTATTCGCAATGGTGCTATTTCTTCAGTCACGATACACTTTAACCACAGCAGCACGCGAACAGTTCACAAACTGCACTGTTTCAGAAATATTGCCACATTTCGCCCGAAAGCCGATAATCATCTCGTTTTGCAAATCTGATAAATTGCTCCTTTTATCCATGACAGCAACGATTGACATGTTTTCAGAATGCCTACAGCACACCTTATATACCCTCCAAGCCAGCTCACAGCATGTGCCTTCTTTCGCTGCCTACGCGCTGTTGACGTCAAAAGTAGGAGGTGGTCACAATAATGTGACTCGACTGTATTTTCGTAGATAAGGGTTGAAAGGAAATAAAGACACGCAGAGAAAATGCCTTGCCCTTTCTCAACTCCCTTTCTTCAAGCCTCTTCCAACGTGCACTTATCTCTTGCCGTGCACTCATCTCTTCCAACGCAGTCGTCAGCCGCGTCCTACGCTCTTACAGCTTAGGGGTTTGGCTTAAATATAGCTTTAGACTCCACCTCCCGTGTATTTTTTTTTCTTTTTTGATTGGAGGTTTAACGACCACCGTGAGCAACTCAATGGGCTGTAAGCAGTCGCCCGTCCCTAATTTAGGGTCACTGGTTCCAGGGAAGGGAGAGAGCCAGTGCCGTAAGACAAACACAACATCCATGCCTGACCGGGATTCGAACCCGGACTCCTTACGGACGAATGATCAGAGGCCAACGCCTTAGACCACTGCGCCACCGGGGGGCCCCTCCCGTGTTCGAATCGTCTACTTAGTAGCACAAGAAAACAACAGAGCCATTAGTAATGACCTCCTTCAGCGAATTCCTATCCACCTAGTGATTTGCACCTGGTCATGTTAACATGGGAAAAAAGGATTAAACTAAGGATTTGGAAGAGTAGATTGAATTTTCATAGCACAGTAGATGCTATTTTGATAACTTTTCTACGGAGAAAAAAACAACTCACTCACTAGCGGAAAATACGTAGGGCTACACGACGAAAAACACGACTTTCCTTGCCAAAGTCCCGATTAAGAGTTAACAAAATGGAAAAATTGCACATCTTAAACTGGATGGGCAGTAGGTTGGGTATTACCCATGGCAACGTCCCTGCCTACCGGTAACTTTGCTGCGCTTTCATGATTTGTTCGTGAATTCACACCACTTATTTTCTACAGTGTGCACAGATTTGTTTCTTAACTATGTCGGCATTTGGAAGAAGAAATAATGTAGTACATAATGTCCTGTATTTTGCAATGCAACAAGATAAAGAACTGCTCGGAGGAAAAATCTCTGTACTTTATTCGTTAATCATCCGATCTTTCTTCCGTTTTTGTTATCACGAACGATGCTGGAGAAAGTCACTATCTAGGAAACATAAACTGAAGAAAAGACGTAGCTTATCTGTCTCTTATTCTGAATGATTAGATAAGTCTGGCAACTTTTACGTCATGCATCCGTCATTACGAAATAGGGTAATCCCAAGTCAAAGAAAAAGCAAGGTTTCCAGCTCTGATTTCGTCTCACAGCTGTTTGCGAGCGATACCAATAAAAAAACTGACAAAAGGTTATTCTCTTTGCCAGCAGGCATTCTGGCACCGAAAACTGAACGCAGCACATGGCAACAAAAGACGTTTGCTATTGCGTCATCCCATTCAAGAGAAAAACCAAATCTTCTCTCTCTCTCTCTCTCTCTCTCTCTCTCTCTGTGGGTATATGTGTGTGTGCGCTCATGACAGCGGTTTTAATTAGAAAGATGTGCTGAAATAAACAGGAAAAGAAACCCCTAAGATATAAAACCATACACAGTCGTATCAGGATAATATGACCACCTACCTAACAATGGGAATAACCGCCCTTGTCCCGGACGACAGCAGCCAGATTGAATAGCATGGACGTAACGAGGCCCTGCAAAGTTGCCCTGGGCACACGTGCCCATTCGGACTGCAGAAGAGCACGGAGGTCCAGGAGATGACGTGATTGTTGGTCGGCACGTCGAACCTGTCGATCCTAATAGTCTCACGAGTGCTCTATGGAATTGAAGTCGTGCGATTTCGCAGGCCAAGCCAAAACGGCGACATCGCTGTGGTGTTCCTGGAACCAGTCGCGCACCCGTTTAGCGACGTGGCTCTGCGCATTGTCCTGTTGGTAGACACCATTACCACCAGGGCAAATGTCCAACATGAAGAGGGATGCATGTGGTCAGCTGGGCTGGACAGGTAGTCATTGGCGTTCAGGAACCCATCCATTGGCACCAGCGGTCCCAGGTTATACCAAGAAAACAACCCCCAGACATGCACACTGCTACCGCCGGCCTGTACTTGACCGACAAGGGTGTCCGGGTGTTGGTTCTAGTGTGTCTGACAATGTATCTGCCACCGCCGGTCACTTCTGTGGAATAGAAACCTCGATTCATCAGAGAAGGTAACCTTTTCCCACTCTTCCACTGTGCAATGACGGTAGTCCCATGCGAACTCCAGGTATCGTTGCCAATGGACCAGAGTTGACATGGGTGCCTTGACGCAGCGTCGACTCCGGAGACCCATGCGCACTAGGGTTTGCTTTACTTTCATGGGGGACACATACCAGGGTGCCCCAGCGTTCATTTGCGTGCTCAATTGTTGCACTGTTGCGCGTCAATTGCCCTTTACCAGTCGACAGAGGCGACGTTCTTCTCTGGGTTCGATGGCCTTTGGAGTTCCACAGTTATGACGTCAGGAGGTACTCGATGTGCCAGCGGTCCATTCTTGGTACACCGTTAAATAACCTCACGAACAGAGCACCAAGTCTGCTGTTTCTGAGATGATACCACCCTTTGGCGCGGTAGCCGATGATCATTCCTTTTTGAACGTCCGTCAATTCACTACCTCTGCCCATTGTGCTCACGTTACGCACTATGGCTCATATGTCCTGGCCGGCTGCTTACACCTCCGTGTGGTCGACCTTGTCACGTCCACTCGGTGACGCGCCTGGGCGGGTACACTGTGATTCCGGGGTGGTCATGTTATTCAAATACGACCTTGTATGTATCGAACTTCCATTAAACGCCCTATATGATTCATACACATGAAGATAAATTTGAAAAGTAAATCTTATACTGCCTTCAGTCACTGTTTTAATAGGCTTGTACTCGCGTTTTATCTTATTTTTTTTTTCAAATATTCTCCATTACGATTTTTTCTACTGAACTGTTCATTCGTCTCCTCGTCTGTCCCTACTGCTAATAAATTTTGCAATAAATACTTCACTTCCATAATTCAGTTAGTTGTCTGCGTGGTTATTTTTCCCCTTCGCATTCTTACCAACTCAAAAAAAAAAAAAATTACTCTCCGTTTTTTATGGAACGGTCTTTGTAAATTACATTCCTCACAAGTAAAATCAGTGATGTTCTCTGCAGGAATTTTCTCTATTTGAGGGAATTTCAAGCTCCAAAAGGTAAAATGGAATATTTAAAAAAAAAATCGGAAAACTGGAGATTCAAAGGGAAAATGAATGAAATTCAGAAAAATTCATTCGGGGAGGAAGGAAAAAATATTTCATTTCTTGCTGCTTTTACTTTTTCAGTCATTCTGATGTTCCCTTATTTTCTGTCAGTCAGAATGACAGACTCAACAGCAACATATATTCTCTCATGAAAAGTGTTTGAAAAAGCCACCCATTTGCGTGGGAAAGCTTAGCAAATATTGTATAAACGCACAAGTATTTATAAAGACCCGTACGTTTTCCCATAAAGTCTTGTGCTTTTTAGTTTATACTTATCTACGGTGTTCTCATAGTGTTTTGTTCTTGCACAGGGTTTTTAAAACACAAAAGGAATTTGAAGCAACAATGAAAAATTACGATATTTTAACACCATCTAAAAAAACACGAAGGCTCCAGGTAACAAAGTGGTAGTCGTATACACTGGTACTCAAAATTAAAGGATAATTTATAAATTCTTACATAACTCGAAGTATTTACGAGGAAATTGAATGAAATTTGGTAGAGATTTTTAATTACATTACTCAAGCAGAAAAAACTCATAATCTTATAATCTGCATGTGTTAATATCATTCCTTTGTAATTTGCACAAAATAGCAAGCTATGGAACAATATTTAAAGTGTTTTGCTTAAGGCATGTGGTATTTTAATATGGAGTAGGATCACCCCTGACACCTATGCAACGAGTCCTCATACTACCTATTTATGAGAATGTTGATGAAATCTTGAGAGGTTAGTGGCCATTTCACAACAAGAACTTTTCTGAAAGGGGACTAGCGAGCTCCAGTTCATTTTCCCTAGAGCATCCCAAACATATTCAATGGGATATAAATCAGGCAATCTCGGTGACCACTCCGTTCGGCGAATATCTTCCTCTTTGAGAAAATCGTCGACAAAATGAGCTCGATGCGATTGGGAATTATCGTCCACAAGAATAAAATCAGGACCGATATGAATATCCTGCGATATGGGGTTCAAGATCTCGTCTCTGCACCAGAGTTGGAAACGGGTCAAAATTTTTAAGCCCGGCCGTCACATAATTGGACCTGGCCCGGACAAATCTGCTTTGAACTATAAATTCGAAACTCAATTTATAATCATATATAATCATGTACTGTATCATCATCATTGTCAACCATTATCAATCCACTGCTCGATGAAGGTTTCCTCAAATTTCATCTACAACGGTCTGTCTTATACTGTATATACACTACTCGACATAGAAATTTCCCCACCCAGAAGAAGGTGTGCTACAAACATTCAAATCGTAGGGCGGGTGTACCCACTTGAGATATGCAAATGATGTTAAACCCGAGCCGATAACGTCACGCGTTCGTGAGATAAAGGTGCTAACAGCAACAGGGATGGTAATGTGTGGTCGTTGGTGGAAGTGTCGTCGATGTTTCAAATTTGCTGTTTGTGCTGAGAAACTGTTCAGCGAAGGCCAAAAATGACGGGTACACGCTTTCAGCAGGTTTATCGCCATTTGGATTACTTCCAGAGAGGAGAATTGTAGGCCTGTGTGAAGCGAGCTGGTCTACATGTCCTATCGCTGCGCATGTGCAACGGGATGCACGAACTGTTGGACGCAGTTGACACCAGTAGCTACAGGAAGGTTCGTACGTGCGTCGGAGCGGCAATGGTGCATTCCGACTGACGTCAGCACGCCTGGTTCTTCGGATTGTTCGACACGCTCGTTCGTCACTAGAAAGCACTGCAGCCGACATTCGACGTGCTGTGTCATCGGCCATGGACGTCACCATGAAGGCCCGAAATGTAAACCGAAAGTTACATGTGTGGCAAACCTGCATATTAGGCAACCGTTACGTCGTCTGCCATTGACTGCCAGCCATCGCAGCGCTCATCTAGCTTGGTGCCGAAGTCGTGTGAACTGGGGTCACGAATGTATCACTGTGATCTTCAGTGATGAATCCCGTTTCTGTCTGGGTGCTGACTATCGACGGATCCGTGTCTGGCGACACCCTGGTGTGCAGAAGGATCTCAGCTTCGTTCGCGACGCTACAGCGCCAGTCAGGCAGGCATAATGGTATGGGGTGCTGTTGCGCATGACAGCAGGTCACGGGCACACTGACAGCAGCACGATACGTGAGCGAGGTTCTGCAGCCTATTTTGATACTGTTCCTGAATGGCCTACAGCACCCCGTTTTCCAGCAAGATAACGCCCGTGTACACATCGTTCGGGCCTCGAGATAATGTATGCAACATTTTCAAACACTGCTATGGCCAGCAAGATCGCCCGATTTATCCCCAACTGAAAACCTGTTAGACCACATTGGACGTCGTCTGCAACTGAATCGGCCTTCTTACGGCAACACAATATGCAATAGCAAGTCCACCAACTGAGAGGGTTAGTTACCACAATAACTTTAATATCACGCGATATACTATATACAATATCCTGTCTCGCCACAGAACCTCAAACTCAGGTATGCCAACAGCCGAGGGAATGTTGTCACCAAATAAATTTTAACAGGGCCTTCGCAGTTGCAACTTCCGGAGGTGTGTATGATGAGTGAGTCGGCAAAACTGTTGAAGTGACATTTAATAGTTAAGCAAACCTTACTAATTTCAAGTTTTCCCACGAATCATTGTTATTATCAGAAAATTTACGTTTTATAGATACGGAAAAATAGGAACAGAATTTTTCCGTTAATATACGAACGAAATCGCGGAAAGCTTTCTTGAAAATTCAAGTTTTTCTGCTACTATGTGTGACGTACCTACTTCAGGGGTGAAGCACTTGTCAAAACGTCAAAGTTGCAGCAACAAACTTCATCGGTGTAGCTTAATTGCAAAAGCATTTGGCTCCGGAGCTGAAGAGTGCAGGTTCAATATTCGCCACTGGAAAATAGGTTTTACGCTATACATCTCTTAAAAACGGCAGTTTTCCGTTATTAACCAGAGATAAATGAACAGAAGTATTTCTACAAATTTTGAAGATGACAATCCGATTTTTGGCGTAAATGTGACAAGGATGGTAAGTCAGATAATATCCAAAAACTTGAAAATTTTCATCGTCCTGGAGCGGGACTCGAACCCGCGTCTCCCAGATAGCGCCCGGGTATGCTAACCACTACACCACCCAGAACGACCAAGTTACAAGTTTCCGATTAATTTGAATATAACCATCACAGAATTCGCTAGTCGAAGCAACCGGCATTCATGTTTAGCGAATCTGGAGGTTAAGAAATACTGCTGTAAGAAACTATTTCTTTCAGCAGTATTTCTGTTAATTCACGCATGAAAAATCCGTGAAATTTAGGGTTTTTTTCGTCATTTCACGAAAAAGGTTGAACAAGCAGTATGCTACGTTTGTTCTAGAAAGGTATTCCGAAAAATAGCTCATGAATTTCAGAATTTTTTTACACACCAGATTACTGGCATGTCAAGTTTTGACGTTTTTTACGCTTTCCAACCGTAGGTTGAAAAAGCGTATATGCTCCAGCTTTTTCCGCCCGTCTGTCCGTCCGTCCGTCTGTCGGCACGATAACTCACGTAAAAATGGTTCGATTTCGATGAAATTTTAGTAGGTGGTAGGGGACCACCAAGGGACGAACCTTATTGAAAATGGGTGAAGTGCGGTCAAAGGTCATAAGAGCAGGATCCATTCAATTGCCCTTATGCGTCATAACTTGCGTAAATATGGTTCGATTTCGATGAAATTTTAGTATGTGGTAGGGGACCACCAGGGGACGAATCCTATTGAAAATGGGTGAAGTGGGTTCAAGGGTCACGCCATAAGAGTGGGATCCATTTCATTGCCTTCATGCGTCATAACATGCCTAAATATGGTTCGATTTCGATGAAATTTCAGTATGTGGTAGGGAACTACCTGGGCACGAACCCTATTGAAAATTGGCAAATTGGGGTCAAAGGTCAGGCAGGGCATAAGAGCGGGATTTATTCCATTGCCCTTATGCGTCATAACTTGCGTAAAAATGGTTCGATTTCGATGAAATTTTGGTATGTGGTAAGGAACCACGAACCCTATTGAAAATGGGCGAAATGGGGTCAAAGGTCAGGCAGGACATAAGAGCGGGATTTGTTCCATTGCCCTTATGCGTCATAACTGGCGTAAAAATGGTTCTATTTCGATGAAATTTTAGTATGTGGTAGGGGACCATCTGGGGACGAACCCTATTGAAAATGGGCGTAATGGGGTCAAAGGTCAGGACACTGGAGTGGGATCCATTCCATTGCCCTTGTACATCATAACTTGCCAAAAAATGTTTCGATTGCGACAAAGCGTTATCATGTTGTTTCGGAGGTATGGTGAACCGGTTCTGTTGAATATCAACGAAATGGGGTCAAATGTCATTGCACAAAAGCAAGATTTATTCCACAGCCATTATTCTCATAACTTGCGTAAAACTGCTTCTATTGCGACAAAACTTCAGTATGTTATTCTTGAGGTGTACTGAACCGGTTCTGTTGAATATCATCGAAATGGTGTCAAAGGTCAGAACACAGGAGCGAGATTTATTCTACATCCATTATCCTCATAACTTGAGTAATAATTTCTGGTATGTTGGAAAGCGTATTATAATCAATGCATTGCATGATTTTACTAACTTGTTCCTCTTACGATGGGTTAGTGACAAAGTCCATTTAAGAGGTGCGGGGCTAGGAGGCTGCAGTCCAAGTCCCCGCATTTTCAAGGAGCCACTTAATTATGCAGGATGCTTGAAGAATTGACAGAGTTCTACTGAATTTTTTGTTTTTTGGTTTTTTTGCAGATAGCCCGCAAAAACTGTAAAAAACTGTCTTGTGAAAAAAAAATTATGTTTCTTTCAGCTTTTTTGGGAGGAGTCCGCAAAAAATATAGTCGCCAGCAGTCCATCCTCAAATCTTTCGAAAGTATTACAGAAGTTTTTTAGTACAGATCCGTAACTGGGGTAATTTTCATGCATTAAGAATTTGTTTGAATCATGATATTTGGATCATATTATTTTGCCCACTACTTCGACATAATTTCAAAAAGCTGAACCCAACCTTGGGGGGGGGGATTACAGTAGAACTGAACTTGTATCCATTTTTCAACCATGCAGTTTTACACATTTTCTTGCTACCACTGATTCGTCTATGAATCATTGGATACACACTTCAATATGGCGGGGATATTTTTATGACTTCCTGGTCATATTTTGGGAATCTTTTCTCCTGGGGATTTTATTCATCCACCCATAGTGAAATCCTAGATGTGCCATCAATACTGGGGCCCCAAAATACTGTTCAGCCCCCGGGGCCCCTGTCTCTTTAAATGTGCTCTGGTTAGTGATGTAAAAGTGTTATCAGATCCGAGGCAATATTTCTCATTAACCGTTCACTGTAAAAAAAAAAAAAAAAATTCTGAAGGTCACGAGCGATTTTCCTTGATAGTTTTCGTTAATTAAGGAGGCATATTTCTGATAAAACCTTTTCCGGGAAATGATGGGGGAAAACTTGAATTCCACGATTTTTGGCACACCAGGAAAATTCTGAATTTTCAGAAACCTTTCCTTAATTCCTTTTGTATATTGATGGTAAATTGCCGTTTTCAAGACGTGTTAACAGGACATTCTGAATTTTCAGAAATCTTTCCCCATTTCCTTTCGTATATTAACGGGAAAGTTCTGTTCTCACTTTTTCTCTATTCAATGATGGAAAATTTTTCGTAATAGAAGCGATTCGAAGAAATACTTGAGGTTTGATTAACTATTAAATTCCAGTCGGATTTTGAAGTAACGAGTATCGGATACTGTGGATAGCATACCGCATGAAATTTTGGTTATTGTGACACCGGATATTTCTCCTCTCCCTCTCCCTCATTTCTTACACCAGTTACATTGTGTTACCGTAAGAAATTGGGTACTTAAATTATTGTATAGCTCATGATGTTTATGTATCAGTTTCTGGACCTCTTAAGACAAAAGCTTATAGCTATCAAGAGTAAATTTCATATTTAAGAATTTTGTGAAATCAAAAACAATATAATTTTCCTTGTCTGAACCTTTCTTCTTCTTCGGTGGCGTAGTGGAAAGAGCGTTTGACTGTTTTGATTGTTGAATGCTCTTGCCTCAACTAATATACTTTTTTTTTATTGTTGTAATGTTCATGAAACATACTTTCACATTTGGACATCACAAATAAAAAGAATATCGGGTTATTAGAAATTTACTCGACATATCTTATTTTTCCCTGTCATTAATGACGGCCTTTCATCTAGTAATACTATAAAGCAGTACATTACACCTTTTCTTAAATATTATTAAAAGCATGTCAGTTTGAAAAGATCTTTAGTGCTTTGAAAAATCGCGATGGAAAAAGTA
Organism: Macrothele yani; assembly: GCA_039090855.1. Taxonomy (NCBI): domain Eukaryota; kingdom Metazoa; phylum Arthropoda; class Arachnida; order Araneae; family Macrothelidae; genus Macrothele; species Macrothele yani. The sequence continues at coordinate 70,511,000 of CM076989.1, read as the reverse complement.
CGTAATTTTTAATATGTCCTCCTACAGAAACAAGTTAGTAAATTCATGCAGTGCATTAATTATGATACGCTTTTCAACATACCAGAAATCATTGCTCAAGTTATTACTCAAGTTATGAGGATAATGGCTGTGGAATAAATCTCGCTCCTGTGCCCTGACCTTTGACCCCATTTCGCTGATATTAAGGTGGTTCCACCTAAAACCTCTGCCTTATGTTTCCAATAGTAAAACTTCTTTACATATTTTCTTCGCAATTAATGTATTCCCGAGGATGAAAATTTGCACATCGATAACACTAACTTTAAGTTACAGCATGGGATACTTAATACTTGCTAAAAAGTAACCATAATTATGTTAAAAATCAATCATTTTTCTTTGAGTAATATTTAGACCTGTTAATAGATGGCGCGACCTGCACATTGATGACGTCGGTAGACAAAAAAATCTTGGACTGCTTAATTATGGTTATGTTTTAGGAAGTATTATAACTTAAAATTAGTTTTATCGATGTGCAAATTTTCATCCTTGGGAATACATTTATTTCGAAGAAAATGTGTAAAGAAGTTTTACCATTGGAAACATAAGGCAGAACCACTTTAAGCAGAATTGGTTTTTTATTCTGAGATACCAATAAAGGACTTTGTCCCAAAACTCGCGTTGGCGAACTAATCTCTCAGCCAAGATGCGAAATTTAATTCTCCCGCCCATTAGCACGTTGCACATGCGGGCTATGGCCAAAGGGTGTGAAGTGCCGGTCCCGTGCGGGCAGCAGACTCCTACCGGTCCCAACACCGATCCTGTCCGGGTGAAAGACTGCGGTTTCCAGATCCTGACGGGATTGCTCGAAGAAAGCGCCGTCTCCTATAATCTTTGACAGAGTTCCGCATATCGCTATGAAATCTGCATTTAGACGGTGCAAGTAGAGTTATCAGCTTAGCTGTACCTCCGGAACAACATACTGAAGTTTTGTCGCAATAGAAGCATTTTGAGTCACGTTATGACGATAATGGCTGTGGAATAAACCTCACTCCTGTGCCCTGACTTTTGACCCCATTACGATGATATTAAACATAATTGGGTCAGTATACCTCCGGAACAACATATTAAAGTTTTGTCGCAATCGAAGCATTTATAGTCGCTATGACGATAATGGCTGTGGAAAAAATCTCGCTCCTGTGCCTTGACCTTTGATCCTATTTCGATGATATTCAACGGAACTGGTTCAGCAAACCACCGGAACAACATGATAAAGTTTTGTCGTAATCGAAGGATTTTTACGTAAGTTATGACGCATAAGGGCGATGGAATGGATCCCGCTCCAATGTCCTGACCATTGATCCCATTTCGCCCATTTTCGATAGGGTTCGTTCCCAAGTTGTCCCCTACCACATACTAAAATGTCATCGAAATCGAACCATTTTTACGCGAGTTATCGTGCGGAAAGACGGACAAAGCTGGAGCATATACGCTTCTTTAACCTACGGTTGGAAAGCGTAAAAAATAAAATTATGACAAACGTATTCAAAAACAAGTTAGTAAAATTATGCAATGCATTGATTATGATACGCTTTCCAACATACCAGAAATCATTACTCAAGTAATGAAGACAATGGCTGTAGAATAAATCTCGCTCCTATGACACGACCTTTGACCCAATTTCGATTATATTCAACAGAACTGGTAGAGTATACTTCTGGAACAACGTGAAAAGTTTTGTCTCAATTGATGCATTTTTACGTAAGTTATAACGCATAAGGGCAACGGAATGGATCTCGATCTTATGTCTTGACCTTTGACCCCATTTCACCCATTTTCAATAGGGTTCGTCCCCAGATGGTCCCCTACCGCATTCGAAATCGAACTGTATTTACGCAAGTTATGACGCCTAAGGCAATGGAATGCATCCCTCTCCTATGTCCTGACCTTTGACCCTACTTCACCCATTTTCAATAGGATTCGTCCCTAGGTGGTCCCCTAACACATACTATATTTCATCGAAATCGAATCATATTTACGCAAGTTATGACGCCTAAGGGCAATTGAATGCATCCCGCTCCTATGTCATGACCTTTGACCCCATTAACCCCATTTTCAATAGGGTTCTTTCCCAGGTGATCCCCTATCATATACTAAAATTTCATCGAAATCGAACCATTTTTACGCGAGTTATCGTGCGGACAGACGGACAAAGCTGGAGCACATACGCTTCTTCAACCTACGGTTAGAAAGCGTGAAAAAAAACAAGATCCAATGGAAAATAAAATGAATAATTCACCACATTAATAACAAAAGAAATTGAATCCAGCAATTAGAGTTGTACCTTACACGCAGGGGCGAATTTAGAGGGGGCAAGGGGACTTTACCCTCCCCCTTCCCCCAGTGTTTCATATCTTTGTTGAAATGCGACTTACATCAGAAAAAATGCTTTAATTCCACAAAAACGGATGAACTTACAATAGAAAATAATACTTTAACAATTTCTTCCACTTTTCCTTAAATTTTATTTTGCCCTGATAGACTTTAAAAATTTCCATTTTAAGTGCCCCCCCCCCCCCCGTTCCCTGAAAAAATTGTGTATACGCCCATGCTTACACGGACGCTTCGTTTCGTGTCTGTGGTTCAAGTGTAGTACGTGCGCCCACCGTTGGTTGCTGAGATCCCTGTTTCAAAGTCCAGGAGCAGGGACGAATGAAAAGGGCCCGTTAACGTGGCACGACGAAGAAAAAGAGAATCTGGTGAAAGGGCGGTAAAAACCTCAATATCGAAGGGTTTTTTTTTTTTGATTGGAGGTTTAACTACCACCGCGAGCAACTCGGTGGGCTACAAACAGTCGCCCGTCCCTAACTTAGGGCCACTGGTCCAGGGAAGGGAGAGAGCCAGCGCCGTAAGACAAACACAACATCCATGTTTCACCGGGATTCGAACCCCGACCTATCTCGGGCGAATGCTCAAAATCCATCGCTTAGACCACTGCACCACCAGAGCGGCCGAAGTTTTTGCGAAATTTCCGTATCAGTGCAAAAAAAGCCGAAACCGATTTTTCTTAAATAAACGGAATTACCGACTACGTAAATTCTGTCAAAATACTAAAGTTAAAAGAAACGGAAATTTCGTTGAAAAACGAACACCTATGCTGGCAACATTGCTGCGCGTCATTTTTAGGAATTTTCCGTGAATTCACACCAATTTCTATTTTTTACAGTGTTGCATTTGTTCATTTGTAAATTTCACTTTCATTTTATTTTATTTTATTTTATTGTTTTGCTGTTAAACGGAAGGCTTCTTGTAGCTGATACGGCGCAAGCTGTTCTTGCCCTTGTGATAATGCTTTGCGTCATTAATTCGCCAGCTGCAAGAATCACGGAAGTCAGCAGGAAAGTGAGTAACGCAATAAGAAGAAATCTTTGCATGTGGCACTGATACACTGCTTTATTTTTCCGCCTACCATGAATATCTTCTTCTTCGCCCTATCCCCTTCCTGCTCACTCCCATCCTACGTACGCTTTTTTCAATTTCTTTCGCAGAATTATCATTGGATTTTATGTACAACTTACAGAAAATATGATAGATAAAAACGCATTTTCACAATTCCCCGTAAGTTGATAAATACTTATCGCGCGTGCTTTACAGAAGGGAATTTTTTTTTTCCTTATTTTTATCCGCCTATCTAGCTATTCAGTGATTCCTGTGCTCGTTACGCATATTTGTAGAACCACTGTAGCCACATTCACTTTTTATATTAAAAATACAAAAAAATGAGGCGTTTTCCGTAGTGCACATGGTTTTCTATAACTTCTATAAAAATCAAAAAATAAAAACTAACGAATGAAAAAGAAAAGAAAGTAAACGAAGATTAGTCAAATTCTTGTTTGTTTGCTTTCTCATTTCTCGCTTTTACAATCTTCTTCCAATTTATTTCTTCAAATTTCCTGCTAGCCAGCACAGGAAACCCAATGTGGTTATATACAAAATGGCGGCTCATACGATCATCTTTAAGATGTCGTTGACTTACTGAATCCTCGTTCACACCATCTAGGCTTTCTTTGTTCTTCCTCTGTTCTTTCCTAGAGGATCCATTCCTAAATAAACTTTAGGGAATCTTACCTGATTCATTTCCTTTTTCTTGATAATTTCAGTGAAATATATACTGACTTCTGTTAACCCTTTAGCCAACTGGGGAACGAATTAACTCGGGGTTAACAGAAATGGGTGGAAATCAACTCGGACGAATGGATTAGCTGTCTAAAAAGTGGGCCGAAAACGGTTGGAAAGAGTGAATTTGCGCATCAGTAAGGGTTGCTTTCCTTTAGCTTTGTAATTCAAAGTAATCATTTAGGGGGATGATTGGCACTAATCCTTTGTGACCAGTTCCCTACTAAATGGGGTTTTAACAATGGCGTCGAACCTAAGAAAGGAGAGAGAAGATGTTTGGGTCACTTATATTTCTTCCCAGTGGCATGATGTCCCTGTCAGGGGAACTAGCGATTCCCCATCATGCCTTAAGTCATGGAGCAGAGAACAAAGGACTAGAAGACAGGTTCATGGTCGGTATTGCTGAGATAAGAGAGAAAGGAATTGTCCTGAAGTAGCTTTCATAAATCTGGCCGTACTTTTGTTTGGTGGTACAGAGAACATTTTGGGAACCATTTTGTTCAAGGACATCGGCCGCTTAAAAGGGTTAAAGCTCTAACATCCTCATTTCTTACTTTTCAAACTCTGATTTGCTTACTTTTCCTTGTAGCAAGCAATATATTTTGCTGCAGATTTTTGTTTGTTTGTTTTTTGAAGGTATTATCGATGCATTAAGTTTTATAGGGGGAAGAGATATGGAGATGATGTGCCTTTGCAGATTGGCAGACAAGATAGTCACATACAGATATGCAGATGTAATAACTTCAGATGTGTGTACTTTTTTGTTGTTCTTTATTTCTTCAATGATGTTTTAACTCCAAACATTAGAATTGAGCATTCCTGCCTCTGTTTTCTTCTTTCCGCGACTATTCTTTCCGTTTCCTCACCTGTTGTTTTGTATCCTTGCACACTTAGCTCTAAATGCACTTTGTCAACTGCAAAAAATTGCTATACCAGGAATTAAGGATGCAAATTGCATGCAGATTGGCAGACAAGATAGTCACATGCAGATATGCAAATTATTCCACTATCGAATCCATACGGTAAAAGCTGAAGCTGTTGGTGATTGCGGTGATCCATGAGTAAGAGATCGATCTACTTTTCCGAATAACAGTGCCAGAAATTGTTGAAAAGTAGCTCCTGCAGGAAAACTGCCTCGGGTAGAATGCCGAGGACCCTTCATCGCCATGCTTTTCATCCGCTAACAAACTTTGAAAGAGGATTCATTATTGCCCTGTATAAAGCCAGCTGGTGGCGACTCGGCGCATATTGCGTCCCATGTTGCCCACTACAATGCCATCGTTCATAGTTGCTCCATAGTCATCGTCCATATTGCGTCCCATGTTGCCCACTACAATGCCATCGTCCATAGTTGATGGATGAGACAAGCCATGCGTAGCCATCGGTTTGGAAGTTGTCCGCCTGAATCGACTATAGGATTAGAGCTGGAGAATTATCAATAGTAGCTACCGTAGATAGCTTCCGATAGTTAAAAAATAACAATCCATAACTATCGATAGTGCTATCGATAGCATGGTGATGACATTTCCTGAGTAGATTAACTGCTACCCGTGCTGAAGAATAATTTCTGGCAACAGTGTTGCTTACCTTTCGATTTTGTCAGAAGATACGCTTGGATAAACTTTGTAGCTGAAGATGACGTGCGTCGCCACAGTGGCTCAGTGTTCCAAGCGCTGGCTTATGACCATTCGTCCGAGAAGGATCCGGGTTCGAACCCCGGTGAGGCATGGATGTTGTATTTGTCTTACGGCACTAGATCTCTCCATTTCCTAGAACCAGTGACCTTAAATTGGGGAACGGCGACTCATTGAGTTGCTCACGGTGGTCGATCAATCAATAAAAAAAAAAAGACGATGTGCTATCAAAGTTTTGTAAGTGAGCGAAAGTCACGATAAATGTTTTTCACGAAGCAAAATCTAGTTTTAAGTTGTTTACTTCTCATTTTCTGGTGGGTTTTTTCACGTTTTTTTTTTTCTGTTTACTAAAGCCCAAAACAGTAATTCTGTGACAAAACAAACAAATCTGCTTCCAGATTCCATTTGCTTATTACTTCTTTTAGTACATTACCTAATGTAATTGCTGTATGGCGGCTGCTTTGTTAAAAAGCAAGCTGAGCGTAACTCATTTAAATAACTGCTTCAGCAATTGGCACACATTTCATCTCTCAGTACAAAAATGACAATAATGCTTTTGACCTTGTCTTTATCTTACTTCAACGTGCACTGTCACTTTGAGCTTGATTTAGCATGAAAAACAAGAGTGCACAAACAACGTAACGTTTACCCGTCCGGTTACAGTTAACTTTAGTATCGCATTCTCATCATATAACAATACTGCTGTGTTCTACTTTTTGATATTATCCATTGAGCTTCTAGTCGTCAACGCCACCGGTGAAAACTAAATGGTTTACACTTAGAGAATCGAACAGGTTAGTAAAATCATGCAATGCGTTGATTATGATACGCTTTCCAACATACCAGAAATCATTACTCAAGTTATTACTCAAGTTATTACTCAAGTCATGAGAATAATGGCTGTGGAATAAATCTCCCTCCTGTGCTCTGACCTTTGACCCCATTTCAATTATATTAAACAGAATTGGTTCAGTATACCTCCGGAACAACATACTAAAGTTTTGTTGCAATAGAAACATTTTAGCCAAGTTATGAGGATAATGGCTGTTTAATAAATCTCGCTCCTGTGCCCTGACCTTTGACCCCATTTCGATTATATGAAACAGAATTGATTCAGTATACCTCCGAAACAACATACTAAAGTTTTCTTGCAATAGAAGTATTTTTCCATAAGTTATGACGCATAAGGGGGTGGAATGGATCCCGCTCCTATGTCCTGATCTTTGACCCCATCTAGCCCATTTTCGATACGGTTTGCCCCCAGGTTATCCCCTACCACATACTAAAATTTCATCGAAATCGAACCATTTTTACGCGATTTATCATGCGGACAGGCAGACAGACGGACAAAGCTGGAACATATACGCTTCTTCAACCTACGGTTAACAAGTTACTAAAATCATGCAATGCATTGATTATGATACGCTTTCCACCATACCAGAAATCATTACTCAAGTTATGAGGATAATGGCTGTAGAATAAATCTTGCTCCTATGATCTGACCTTTGACCCCATTTCAATTATATTCAACAGAACCGGTAAAGTATACTTCCGGAAAAATATGATAAAGTTTTGTCTCAGTGGAAGCATTTTCACATAAGTTATAGCGCCTAAGGGCGGTGGAATGGATCCCGATCCTATGTCCTGACCTTTGACCCCATTTCGTGCATTTTCAATAGGGTTCGTTCCCAGTTGTCCCCTACGACAAACTGAAATTTAATCGAAAACGAACCATATTCACGCAAGTTATGACGCATAAAGGCAAGGGAATGCATTCCGCTCCTATGTCCTGACCTTTAACAACACTTCATCCATTTTCAATAGGGTTCGTCCCCAGTCGTCCCCTAATACATACTAAAATTTCATTGAAATCGAACCATATTTACGCAAGTTATGACGCATAAGGGCAATGGAATGGATCTCGCTCATATGTCCTGACCTTTGACCCCAATTCGTCCATTTTCAATAGGGTTCGTCCCCAGCTGGTGAACTACCACATGCTGAAATTTCATCGAAATCGAACCATTGTTACGCGAGTTATCGTGCGGACAGACGGGCAAAGCTGGAGCATATACGCTTTTTCAGTTCAACACAATTTTATTAACAAGGTTGGGTTCAGGAAGCGAACATGGGCGTCCTGATACATATATTGAACGGTAAAATATACAATCTCTAAAATTCTATGTACATTATATACAGCACGATGTATTGTTTCACAAAGGAGCCTCGTGGTGAGAGGTGCAGACATTTTGCACAAGAACAATAAGAGAGATTGTCAAAACATTTCGTCTCGAAGCATAAGTATATTATAGTGCTGACAAATAACAGAACGAGAATATTATAATGTAGCACTGTGCAAAAGGAGAACTGTTAGATGACAAAGTAGATAATGTGAAACCTAAGGCATACAGAATTGCGATGTCTTAGTACTGGTAGAAAAAATGATAATCAAAGAGAAAACAAGTAAGACTGTATACATTTGTACAGTATGGTGCATATTATATTCACATTTGTCAGATGATATAAGCTTTATGTTGAAGTTTGATTCCGAAAACCAATGGTGAGCATGCACGTTGAACCGAAGTTCAACAGAGACAGGAGCAACGAGATTATAAATTACCTACAGTCAGTTGCAACGTCGCTGGCATGCCGGCGAACCAGGAAGCGGCCGGAAACCAGGTGGAACGGAAATGTTGTTCTCTCTGTTGGGCAACGGCCACAAGGTTCTCTAGACGAAGTCTTGAGAGGAGACGCTCCCAAAAGTGGCACAGTAGTTCCACAGAAGCTTGGTGGATGGTATAAGGAGATGAGATATCTCGGCAGCGCTGATGAAATACGTAGATGACGTGTTTCACCAGGTTGAAAATATATGAGCAGATGGATGGAAGCTTGACTGGCGGAGAGACCTGCAGGAGGAGTGTCTTATATGCATCGAAAGGAAGATCAGTTGTGGCTGAACGTTGAGCAATGGAAAATGCAAGATGGAGTAGTGGAAGGAGGATGACACAATGTAGATAAACGTGAGAGACATCAGCTTCTTGAGCACAGAAGGGGCAAAGAGGTGAGTCAAGAATGGTCATGCAGTGGAGGATGGATGGAACGGGAAGACGGCGGTGGAGAAAAAGCCAGTGAGTGTTTATTTCAAGAGGAGCTGAAAGAGGAGAAAATGTGGCAGACCAGACAGCGGTGAGAGAGGATTGGGAGACATCAGGGATGTGAAGGGGAGAAGGAGAGTGAGATTTTAAAAGTAACCAATGGAGAACTGAGGTTGAAAGAGAGGAGAGTGGAAGTGTAGATCTGCCGACTGAAATAAAGAAAGGAAGGGGAAGGGAGGCGGAAGGAACAAAGGTTAGGCCGGTGGGGGTTGCGAGATGAGGGAACTTAGCAATGATGGTAGAGAGTAGGGAATCATAGACAGAGCGAGAGGAGGGTGAAAGAAGAACAGTGGGGGGGGAGGCTGGTGTAGGGTCGCCAGGACAGATCTGAGGTTACAAGGTCTTTAACGGTTACAACTCCGACTCGGAGCCAAGAAGGATAGGCGAAGCATGAAAGATGAGGGGGGTGAAGAAGAGAGGAGAAGAACAGGGGTCCGGCAAGGAGTTCAGCGGTAGAATCGGGTGGAGATCGAGTGAGCGGGAGAGAGCGGAGAAAGGTAAGGGTCTCCCGTAAGGCAGGAGGAAGGCGAGAGGGAGTGGTAGTTCAGAGGTCCATTAGTATGAAGGAAGTGAAAGGGAAAATAGTGTTGTTCGAAGAGGTGATGACATTCCTTACGATAACGGCGTCGGCAACAGGTGAATTATGAAGACGGAGGAACGAAGTAATCCGGAGAGCTTGATAGTACAGTCGTGTATCAATTAGGCCAATGCCACCTTGGTCAGGAGGAAGGCTGAGCTTGGGGGCACTGAGCCAGTGGTGTCCGGTCCAGATAACTGAGGTGAAGCAGCGAGTGATATCATTGAGACGAAGAAGTGGGGATTTAGTAGCAAGCCAGGAATGTGTGCACATGGAGAGAAGATAGGTTTGCGCAAGACGTGCACGTTGAAAATATGAAGTACAGAGCTGCGCTTTTCGCCAAAACGCAGTTGACCGATGAAGACGCGGCTGGATGGTATTCCACGTTGTGCTGGAGGCTTCACCTGGGACGCCAAGATGTACGCCAAGGAAACGTTGAGAGGCTGAAGACCAGAGCGCTCCCCATGGGGAATCCAAGCGGTCAACCCATGAGCCGCACCACAGGCCTGTGCTTTTGGTTGTATTAATCGCAGCTCCGGAGCAGGAGGCGTAATCGGCGAAAAGACTTTGGAGCAAAGAGAACTGTGAATCCAGGCGTATACAGAAGGTAACGTCGTCTGCATACGCCACAGAAGTGGTGACATGGTGTCTCGTGCGGGCGATGAGTGGCGGAAGGGTGGCTTGAAAGGAGCGTTGAACGGAGCGGAGAAAAGGTTCTAAGGCTATGGCGAAAAGTTGACCGGAGAGTGGGTAGCCTTGCCTCACTCCACGGCGGAAGAGGATTGGTGCTGTAAGAAAGGTGGGCAACTTGACCTGGAAACTGGCGTCCTGGTAGAGGGAGGTGAGGAGAGAAATAAACGGAGGCGGAAATCCAAATCGGAGAAGTGTGGCAGAGAGATAAGAGTGGGAAATGTTATCAAAGGCGGACTGTTGGTCTAAAGAGAGGAGGGCGAGGGGTTCAGAGCGGGAGCACGCAAGGTGAATTAGATCAGTCAGGAGATGGATGTTGTGAGATAGGTAACGGCCGGGAACTGTGTAAGTCTGGTTAGGGGAGAGGATGTGAGTGAGAATGGGATTTAGTCGCTATGAAAGAAGCTTGGTATATAGTTTATAGTCGAGATTCAGTAGGGAAATTGGGCGCCAGTTCACCAAGTCAAGGAGATCACCTTTCTTGGGGAAAAGGACAACGTATGCAGTTGCGAATCCCCTCGGGAAAGGAGAGTAAGTAAAGGCAGCAGAGAAATCGGATAGGAGAAACGGAAGAAAAGGAGGCAGAAAAGTTTTATAAAAACTAAAGGTTATGCCGTCCGGACCCGGAGCGGCACCAGAATTCAGAGAAAAGAATGTAGTGTTTAGTTCAGAGGGCGTGAGGGAAAGGAGAAGAGAAGAAGCGAGATGGGGGGGGGGGGAACCTGAGGTACATTAGAAAGGAGATAATCCATTGCTGCAGAGGATGGTTGAGGAGGTTCACTGAACTTCATGGAAAAGTACTGACTGACATGAGAACAAAGCGCAATCGGCTCATCTGATACCTCTCCAGAAGAAAGGCGTAGATGATGAAGTATGGTCGAAGCTCGTCGGGTGTTTTCCAACGACGTCAGGAACTCATAGTTGTGAGCATCCGGCGTCAGGTGTTGCAAACGAAGTCAGCGGAGAGCTTGTTGCGCCAAAGGAGTGAGAAGAGATCGAAGTCTTTCTTGAAAGGAGGAGAAGAGAGGATCACTGAGACTGAGCATGGATAGCATTGAACGAACATTGTCTAGGCGCATGTACTGGAAAGTCTTTAATTGGAATGAGTAGTTTCGGACATGCAGAACGAGTTGTAGCTTGATCTCCATCCAAGAATTTAATCCGCAGAGTGCAGATTGAAGCTTCGGTCGTCTGTCAATCAGGAATGACCGGACCGAAGAGTAGAATGCCGGGTCAGAGAGAAGTGCATCATCAAATGTCCACGGGCGTATTATCCTGGGTTTGAATGGTGCAGTATGGACAATGATGGCAATGGCGCAGTGGTCAGATGAGGCCGTGGGATGCACACTCGATTCTGTCACGGCAGGAAGTAGATTACGGGAGGCATAAAACCTATCAAGGCGGGCTAAGAAAGGATTTTGCGCATGAGAGGAGCGCCCAAGTGTAATTAGTCGAGCATGGATGAATATGCCGATGTACATCATGAAGAGCGGTGTTGGTGACAACTGTCTGGAGCAGGTTCGCCAGGGCATGGCGGCGCTCTCTATTGGTAGAAGACCTATCCAGAAGAGGATCCAAGGTACAGTTATAATCCCCACCAGCGAGAACATGGTCTGACGGTGGGATACGGTTCAGTGCTCTGCAAAGACGCGTGAAGAGAATCGATAAATGAGTTGTAGTGCTTGGAATATAGATATTGAATAAATGGTATCTGGAAGACGCGATGGTAAAGGATGCATGCTGTAGGAGATCTCGACAAATATTTCGCACAGAGAGGGATGTGATAATAGAATTGAGAGTATGACTAATGCCGATGGCAAGGCCACTATGAGATGTTAGTCCATAGGCGTGATGAAACACAAAGTTCTACACATGGATAATAGACGGTAGTCTGGTTTGCAATTTGTCTCTTGAAGGAGGAGAATATCAGCCCCCAATGGGTTGAGGTCTTCATATGCCAGAGAGTTGCTGAGGGGGAAGCGAATCCCCTGCAATTAAGTGACACGATCTTGAATTGTGGGGTTCCTTGCCTCTAGCTGAAGATCTTTCAGAGCTGGAGGAAAAGACTTGAGACGATTATAGAATATTTGTGCCCACGGATGGGTGGGAACATTCTTACGGCAGAAATGCGACACATTGAAGATCTGCTCCGGCGCAAGTTGGCGAATCGATGGATTCTGGACTGCTAAGGCACGTGCTACTGCGTAGCTGGTCGTATTCGTTAAGTATGTATGGAGATCAATATATGAGAGTGGTGCGGGAGGTATATTGTCTGTCTGGAGAAATGCAGCGAACTCTTCGACCGTGGAAAAGGAGACTTCGGCTGGCGAGGTGTGTCGAGGAGAACTGCTGGAGAGGGAGGTTGAACGAGGTGAAGTAGAGTTTTGCTTCTTCGCTACTCGCCTGCTGCGGCCAGAGCCGCGGCACTTCAGTGGAGGCTCGGTCGTATCATCCTCACACTGCGTCTCTGGACCAACGGACTCCACATCAGCTGTTTCGGAGGTTCCAGTGGAAATAGCTGGTTGTGAACCCTCTGAAAGGGACTCAGTGGTGGAGCGACGACGTTGCGGGAGTGAGGAGGCAATTGTAGGAAAGTCCTCTAGTGAAAAAGAGGAAGCGGCTGTGGGAGCGTTGCGTTGACCAACGTCTGTAAGCGAACTTTTTCATCACATCTTGGCTCCGAGGCCTGCTGCGCTGAAGTAGATGGTGTGGTACGTTTCGAGGTAGGAACAGTACCTGTAGGAGCACCAGTCGGAGACGGTGGAACTTGATGTGGGAAGTGCACGCGAAGATGGTTTTCGCCATGGCAAAGCGTGCAGTTCAAAGAGGTAATGACGTCGATTCTCCGACGTTGCTGACCACACCGTACGGTTAGGATCTTCGGGCACGCAAGCAGATGATCGTCCGACGGAAATATGACACAGGCACTTCGACGAAACCCTGCAATGGATTTGTCATCGGGATCTCTGGGCGCTGCCGAAAGAGTCGTTATTGGTCCAACCACTCGGCCAAATTTGCTGAGTAAAGTGCATAGAGCGACATCTGAGACTTCAGGCGGGACTGGGTGGAAAGTGACCTGGATAGGTCGCTGCGCCACAGGTTCAGCCAGAAGAAGCACATCTTTGATGGATAAGCCATCAGTCATCACAAGGTCTGCATGTTCTTTACGGGCAAAATACACTAATACGGCCCGTGAAGCGGCTGTGGGAGCGGTGGTATATTGTCTGTCTGGAGAAATGCAGCGAACTCTTCGACCGTGGAAAAGGAGACGAGCCATATGAGTGATATGAGTGATATAAGAGATGATATAAGTGATATATGAGTGATATAGCCATATGAGTGATATAAGCTCCTGTAGGAAGCATCTTCTTTAGGGCAATACTATATTCCTTGAGTTTCGTGTCTTTTAAGGCATCAAAACAGACACCGAAATCCATTGTGGAGAAAAATTGTTTCCCGGCTGGGGAATCCTCTAGGATATCGATGGTGGCAGAACTACCTTCAACACTGACGTAAGAGTCAGGAAAAACTGGAGCAATAAACTTGGAAGGAACTCTCGCTCCGGAGGTCACTTTGGAGTAAGTGAGAGAAGTAGAGTTGGCAGAGGAAGGATGCGACACCCTGCTGATTGCTGGTAGCAGCTTGGTAAACTGAGTTGAGCTAGTTGAAGGCAACGCAACCGTGCAATCGGTCACATCCATAGCTTCGGCAAATGAACCAGGGACGTGCGTCAAGGTGACGTCACTCTCCTGGGCAGGGATATCAGCTTGAACCTTTGCAGCGGAGTCGCGCGCCACATCTTGTATGCATATGACGTCTCTGACGTGAATAAATGCTGATTGGTCTCCTGAGAGTGAGGAGGAGGAGGAGATTGAATGAGCATCACTGATGTGGGAGTAGACATCACCCTTATCAGTGCCCGCCATTGTAAATGGCGAGGACTAACTTAAGGATCGATCAGCTTGATCGAAAATAATAAAACGCTGAATGCAAACAAAATATGCAACTCACCGACTTGAGAGCTGAGCTAAAAGAAAGTACAGATCTTCTTCTTGAAGGGGAACACAAAATAGGAACAAACACTCACTATACACTTCCAAAACTGGGCACAAACACAGAGCTCGAAACAAACGTGACTATATCGGTTATACGCTTCTTCAACCTACGGCTGAAAAGCGTAATCAAGTTAGTAAAATCATGCAATGCATTGATTATAATACGCTTTCCAACATACCAGAAATCATTACTCAAGTTATTACTCAAGTTATGAGGATAATGGCTTTGGAATAAACCTCGCTCCTGTGCCCTGACCTTTGATCCCATTTCGATTATATTCAACAGAACTGGTTCAGTATATCTCCGAAACAACATGATAAAGTTTTGTCGCAATTGAAGCATTTTTACGTAAGTTATGATGCATAATGGCTATGGAATAGATCCCGATCCTGTGTCCTAACCTTTGACCCCATTTCGCCCATTTTCAATAGACTTCGTCCCCAGGCAAGCACCAACAAAATACTAACATTTCTTCCAAATCGAAGAATTTTTACGTAAGTTATGACGCATAATGACGATGAAAGTGATTCCGCTCCTATGTCCTGACCTTTGACCCCATTTCGCCTATTTTCAATAGGGTTTGTCCCCAGGTGGTCCCCTACCACATACTAAAATTTCATTGCAATCGAATCTTTTTTACGTTAGTTATGACGCATAAGAGCAGTGGAATGGATCCCGCTCCTGTGTCCTGACTTTTGACCCTATTTCCTTCACTTTCAATACAGTTCCTTCCCAGGTGGTCTCCTACAACATACTAAAATTTCATCGAAATCGAACGATTGTTACGCGAGTTATCGTGCGGACGACCATACGCACACAACGCGTGACGTAATGAGGCAGATGGGAATCGTGACCATCTGCTCGCAAGAGTGTGACGTCATCAAACTCTAATAGGATCCACACACAACGCGTGACGTAATGAGACAGATGGCGTGACCGCGTGCTAACATCTAATAGGACGTCGCCATAACACTACACTAAAAACGTGGTAATTCGGGATGGTTATTTAACCCACTAAACGAACTTTCCTAAAGTCGAGATCCAGCTAAATCGATTTCTAGTACCAGAAAACGGTAGGTTAACGACTTTCATCAAAATCCTTAGAGCCATTTTCAAAATAAAATTTTCATAGATACAAGAATTGCTCCTTTAAGGTGGACGTCAAGTAATTTTGCTTCCTATACTTCCAATGGAGAAACTTCTGTACACATTTTCTTCACAATTAATGGGTTCCCAAAGATGAAAATTTAAACATCGATTAAAATAGCTTCATTTTATAACTTGGAATGCCTTATATTTTCTACAACATTACCATAATTATGCAATCAAACTTTTGTTTGTCTACTGACGTCATCAAAGCACAGGTCGCGACATCTTTTTTTCTGGTTTTAACACCACAAAAGAAAACGTTATTGTTTTTTATTTAATATAATTATGGTTATGTTTTAGAAAATGTTAAGTATTCCAAGTTATAATATGAAGTTATTTTCATCGATGTTCAAATTTCTATCCTTGGGAACACACTAATTGTGAAGAAAATGTGTAGAAAAGTTTTTCCATTGGAAATATAGGAAGCAAAATTACTTGACGTCCACCTTAATAGTATGGAATAAGGGCGATGGAATGGATCCCGATCCTATGTCCTAACCTTTGACCCCATTTGTCCCATTTTCAATAGGGTGCTACTTCAGGTGGTCCCCTACCACATACTAAAATTTGATCGAAATCGAACCATTTTTATGCACGTTACGACGTATAAGGGCAATGGAATGCATCCCGCTCCTATGTCCTGACCTTTGACCCCATTTCGCCCATTTTCAATAGAGTTCGTCCCCAGGCGGTCCCCTATCACATACTAAAATTTCATTGAAATCGAACCGTGTTTACGCAAGTTATGAGGCATAAAGGCAATGGAATGGATCCCGCTCCTATGTCGTGACCTTTAACCTCATTTGTCCCATTTTCAATAGGGTTCGTCCCCGGGTGGTCCCCTACCACATACTAAAATTTCATCGAAATCGAACCATTTTTACGTGAGTTATCGTGCCGACAGACGGACGGAAAAAGCTGGAGCCTATACGCTTCTTCAACCTACGGTTGGAAAGCGTAAAAAACGGAAAACCATCGATAGATAAGAAAAATATCGATGTACTATTAATATGCAGGTGTGGGAAAATTATCGATAGTATCTCCAGTTCTACAGGACGAAGACCATTCTATCGGACACCAGGCCTTAGCAGCGCCTTTCTCTCAGCTATGAAAAGAGCAGTGATGCCGATCATGAGTCACCCAATCGCACGGAAAACCATCAGCGGGAAACAGGTGTTCATCACATCGCCAACCTCTCCTTTCATTTAGTTTATTTATTATTTTAAATTTAAAACGCAACTAAATTAAGAGAGTGACAACTATCAATTTTGAAATTCTACTTTTGGGGGGTTTGTTTTTTCATTGCGGAAGAGGCGGAGATGAGGTGAGAGAAAGGAAGTAGAAAAACATAAAGTCCTGTTTAATCCCCCTCCTCCACCTGTTCATAATCTAGCTACGCCGCTGATAACAATGGAATTTCTGTATCCTTCAATGCAAGTTCCGACGAAAATGGGTTCATGACATTCCCACTACCTTAGTGATTCTGTGGATGAATTAATCATCAACCAAGTAATAAGGACTAAATAGCGGAATACCAGACTCGGTGAGGTTAGAAAAAATATAAAAATATATAAAAAACGTACCCAACAAAATTTCTGTCATCAGAAATTTTTTGTCAACTTGACCGAAGCTTTGTACGATGACTGATACTTTAAATTTATTCGCCGCCTTGATCGCTGAGCTGTCTGAAGTGCTGGCTTCTTACCATGCGTCCGAGATGGTTCTCGGTTCAATTCCGAGATGAGGCCTGGTGTGCGTTTGTCTTACGGCGCTGGTTCTTTCCTGGAGCCAGTGACCCCAAATTCGGGACGGGCAACTGTTTATGACCCTCAGAATTGCTGATGGTGTACATTAAATCTCGAAATAAACAAACAAAAAATACATCCATAAAACACTAATTGCTACCTTAAGGGAAACTGAATGCTAATGACTGTTACAGAATGGAACGCATTTATTCACCCAGCCTTCGATTTCAGCGTCAGGAAAAAAGTGAAGTTTTAAAAAAGATGTTAAAAAGCACAACACGCAAATATTGGTGTCAGTCAGTCATGGATTTTGCTAGTGAACTCAAAAGCTACTGAACGCATATTTTCCCAAATAAGAGCTGTTCCACTCAATACAGGACGAACATGTGCGGGTCATTCAACGTTATTAATACGCCCGTAAAATGTTCGTAGAGAGAGGTTATGCTGTGTTCAGAGAAAATTCCATTTCGATTATTTGCCATTAAATGTTACGTACGAAAAATTGGGTAAACGTAAAATGCGGCGTAGAAAAGTGAAGCGCTTCTAGCAATTGCCTTGAAACATGCGTTTGTTCTGACTCAAGAAAAAACTATTTCCTAAGAAATGAGGAAAAGAATGACGGCAATGACTCATTCGTTATCGTAAACATGCTATTGCTTAACATCTGATATCCTTTACACTATCCCATTCTCTTCGTCGGCTTTTATGTCAGATGTCCAGTTTGTGTTTTGTATCCGCTACGCTACGGAAGTTTTATGTATGAATATCTCTGACACTAAAGTTATACGGGAGCAGTAAACTGGTTTCACAACATAGCATAACCATAGCAAAAACGAAAGAAACAGCTTAATTTAAGAAGAATATTAATCATAACTACGACATACATGATGTGATCAAAAATATCCGGACACTTGCCTATCCACAAACTTCTTGTAACAGGAAAGGAATTAATATTGAGACGGCTTTGCTGCCGTCACACCCTCTACTGTGCTGCGAAGAATTTCCACTAAACTTTGGTTAGATTACTGCGGAAATCGCCTTCCACTGTACCAGAAGGGCATTAGTCTCGTCCAGTGGTTGATCAAGAAGCTCATTTGGAAGGAGGCGGCGAGGGGCGGAGAGGGTGCGGAGAATCCGGTCTAAAAAAAAAAGAGAGAAAGACAGACTTCGTGGAGAGCACACACACACACACACTGCCCCTTCCCAGCATCGCAAGCGTTTTAAAATTTTCCATTAAAAAATTTGTCCTAAATTTTTAAATCACGAACTGCGAACGACAACTGAGGAATCAGAACCATTTTCATGGCGTTCAATTCCCCGCTTTTCTAAGAAACTAGTTTGATACTTTTTAAACCTCACCTTTGAATAAAATCTTTCAAAATAAAGTTTGATCCCTTTTATTCAGATGGGTTAATTTAATAACAAAAAATGTCCTACTTGAAAATTTCTTACATATATGCACGGTCCAGTCACAGTATTGTGACCACCAGCTAATAATCCAGAGTAACCGCCGTGTACAGCGCGGACAGCAGCTTGACGGTCTGGGAGTCATCCAACAAGGTGCTGGTAGGTGTCACAGGTATGTGGAGCCATGCTGACTGAAGTGCATCTGACAGCTGCTGGAGGTGCGTGGTGGAGGATCCGTAGAGCTAAGAACACGATCAAGGTGGTCCCACAGATGCTGAATTGGGTTTACGCCTGAGGAATCAGGGGGTCAGATAGGTGCTTTTAAGTCTTCATCGTGATCTTCCAGCCACTCTCGGACATTTCTAGCTGTGCGACACGTCGCACTGTCGTGCTGTAAGATCACATCCACCCCAAAGAAGACAGTCAGCATGTATGGGTGTACATGGTCTGCAAGGATGGATTTATAAAACAATCGGTCCGTAGTGCCTTCCACAGGTATGAGTGGACTCGCGGAATGCCACGAAAACATTTCCCAGACCATAACGCTGCCCCCACCAGCTTGTATTCTTCCAGCAATGGTTGAAGATTGCTTGTTCTCCGATGTTTCTCGCCTTATACGCCAACGTCCATCCGTTCGATGAAGCAGAAAGCGTGGCTTATCGGGGAAGGCAATCCTTTGCCAATCAGCGGAGGCCCAATTCCGATACAGCCGCACAAATGTAAGCCTTTTTTGTCGATGCACCTTCGTTAGCATAGGTGCAGTGACCATCCGTCTGCATCTGAGCCTCATACGTAGCAGGGTTCTCTTAACTGTCGTTTTAGACGCACTTTCAGTAGCCCTTTGGTTCATTCGGCCAGCCAGTTGCTCCACTGTAGCGTGTCGATCGGCCCTCACGCACCTCCGCAGCCGACGTTCACTGCTCAGATAAATGGCACATGGTGCTCCCCAGTTTCCACGGTGCTTATCCGCAATGGTGCCATTTCTCCAATCACGATACACTTTAAGCACAGCAACACTCGAACAGTTTACAAACTGCGCTGTTTCAGAAATACTACCACCCTTGGCCCGAAAGCCGATAATCGTTCCTTTTTGCAAATCTGATAAATCGCTTCTCTTATCCATGACAGCAACTAGTGATATGTTTTCAGAATGCTACAGCACACCTTATATACCCTCCAAGCCAGCTCACGACACATACCTTCTTTTATTAGCTACGCGCTGTTGACGTCAAAAGTAGGTGGTCACAATAATGTGACTCGACTGTGTATGTACAATACTAAAAAAAAAAAAACCTCGCCCATTGTTTTTAATGATCAGTCAAAATCTCTTTTCACTTCCCCTCTCATCTTTCTCTGTTTCTGAACCTCTAGTTGCTGCTTTTTTCATTTTTTTTTCTGCTGAAGTTAAAACAGGACATTCTACCTCCAAATTTACAGCAAATTTTAGTTGCAGTGAAAACTTTTACAAAAACCTGTGGATGTTTTATTATAAATTTACAAAAAAAAAATAAGTGCATTAATTATTTAGATAGTGGCCATTTAAAAAGCAAAAACCTGTTTTAAAGCGGACATCGCCCCGTCGCCTCTCCTGGATATGCTACAGGTCACGTCGATCACCGATACCGATGTTGGGCAGTTTGAATTCGACCCGGTTTGCATTCGGCGTTCCTTTTCATTCCAGTATTCCATAGGGTTGAGATCGGGGATCTATGCAGGTCAGTCATGTTCTTTCACCCTCATCTTACCAAAACATTCCTGCCCGGACTTCGCTTTGCGAACGGGCGTAGCCTATTGTACTGCTGGTAAAAAAAAAAAAAAAAAAAAAAAGTGCGTTCTCCGAACTGTTGCCACAATGTTCTGCGCACAAATTGTCGAGAGTGTCATTATAGACTACAGCGGTAGGATTCACTGCCACTGTAACTAGGAGGGCCCAAACGACTTCTCCACAGTGACACAAAACCTCATGCACCCGAGAATTCAACAATAACTATTTTATAAGCTTCGCAAACAATTTCTCCACAGTGACACAAAATCCTCATGCACCCGAGAATTCGACAATAACAATCTTATTTTAAAGCTTCACAAACAACTTCTCCACAGTGACACAAAATTGTCATACACCTGAGAATTCAACAATAAATATTTTATTTTAAAGCTTCAGAAACAACTTCTGTACAGTGACACAAAATCGTCATGCATCCGAGAATTCGACAATAACCATCTTATTTTAAAGTTTTGTTTAAAATCATTGGGAATCCCCATCCTAGAGAAATTAGTCTCGAAACAGTTGGAGCCCTTATGTTTTCTGCAATTTAATGAATAACTGTAATGCCAGATGAAGTAGTTTCTCTCCCCGTAGTTCACATTTTTTGTTCGCTTAACGATTACAATGAGTAACTCTTTCAGCTGTAAGCGGTCACACGTCCCTAATTTAGGGCCAGTGGTTTCAGATTAGAGGGAAAGCCAACGCCATCAGACAAACAAAACACTCATACCACATCCGCGACTTGAACCCTGGCCTGTCTGAAGTGATCAAATGATTCACAGCCAGCGCCTGAGACCACCGGGACAACAATTCGGTGTACTTTCAACGTATTACATTTCTAAAAAAAAAATGTTTTTTTCTAATTGGGGGTTTAACGACCACAGTGAGCAACTCAATGGACTATAAGTAGTCGTCCCTAATTCAGGGCCACTGTTTCCAGTGAAGGTAGAGAGACTGCACCTTAAGACAAACACAGCATCCATGCCTCACGGGATTCGAACCCGGTCTCATCTCGGACGAATGGTGCCAGCGCTTAGACAAATGCGCCACCGGGGCGGCTAAACATTTTTTAAATGTTACACTAAAAGGCGCATCGTTATGCTCACACTTGAATGATAGATTTCATCAAATTCACTGCACAGGATTCTATGAGTTTTCATGTGGGCTCTACTTAGTCAAATGCATTTTGTGAAGGGCTCTTAGAATTGGAAATTATTTAAAATTGAAAACTACTTAGCCGTTTAAAGGTTTGAAAGGCGCCTTTCCAAGGGCAGCACTAAAAAATGTAGTATCAGTAGCAGCCTTTACATAAATACACTCCTAAAAGTGCATTTATGTAAAGGTTTCGCTATTCATTTCAATCAAAAATTGACCCATGCGCTTGCCATTTGATATCGCAATTCGTCTTTTCTTTGCTGCAGTCGTATTCTTACTTCAACATGTAACATGAATGTTCCTTTGGATTTGTCTTCTTGTACGTTGTCCCTGACAAATTGAAAATCAATCACTAAGTTAGGATGTAACCTCCTCCCACGAGACGTCCGCTTTCCATTTTCTTCTGAAAGAACACCTAGGAATTCAATTAGTCTATGTTCAGTAGATGAATTCCTAAATTTCCGCTGTAATCACAAGTATAGTACTTCGTGCTGCTTCTTTCCCGATGTTCTCACGCAAAGTTAAGAAGTTGAGAAGCTCTTTCGGACCAGACGATTAATGGTGTCTCATCACAGTTCAAAACGTCTGGTAAATCCGACTTACATCAGCTACGCGTCTAGACGTTACCTCCGAGATACGGTCTAGACACTCAGAGATCACCAGTCAAACTGTAAATTCGATAGGCGTACCCACTTACGTCTCTCTTTTCGTTACGAAAAAAAAAAAATGAGACAGACTCGACGTTCAAGGAGAACTAAAAGGAGATGCCGCATTGTCTGCAATAATCGACGCCCTTCAAAAGCCGTACATTCCCATTTTTAACGAAAACAACAGAATTTCTGAATCTTTTATGAAGCATGAAAGTATACATGTCGTCTGCTTGGCTACGTATTAGATAAAATGTCGGATTTTGCCGACTCGTATAGTTGCAGGTAATTTAGAAATTAACACATCTCGCAATGTGACTTGGGATATAAAAACTTAAAGCGTCAAAGGTAATGTCTGTGAAGCATTGGTCATTTCGTCAGTGACAGCAGTTTCAAGGAAATTATTCTACAGTGAAGACGACAATGGATCAGACAAAAATTCGTGTCGTTTTCTTTTATGAATTTGAACTTGGATACAGGGCCGCAGCCAGAAGAGGGCCACCGCCCGTTCTGCGTTTCCTAGTCCCTCACACTACGTCCAGTGCCAGAGATGGAAACGGGTCACGGATCAACGGGTCGATATATTCTTGCGGGTTAAACGGATCGGGTCAAGGTGTTCCCGACCCGGTTTTATTTAATTTTTATTTTGTAAAGCAAAATAAATCAATAAACAATTTTTTTTCTAACAAAAATGCGCACTGTGAAATTTTGTGCTCGATACTGGTGGCCACGGACTGAAAAATCCTTTGTCATGCAATGTGAAGGAAGTGTGTGCTCAGAGGTGAGAGTGTCCCTTCCTTCTGAAGAGCTTTGATGGAAACAACATCCACATTTTGGAAACTTTCAACTCATCATAAGCTTGTGAAAACTGGTATTTCTGTAAAATATATTCCGAAGCTTTATATGTTATCAAGAAAACAGCAAAAACTGAAATTAAACATGCAACAAGTTACTTAGTTCAAAAGTTTTGAGTGTGGCGCGATCAAAATTAGGTGAAACAGCCTTAACATTTCTGCGGAGGAAGGGAGTTGGGGCCTTAACATTTCTGCGGAGGAAGGGAGTTGGGGCCTTAACATTTCTGCGAAGGTAGTTTATGTATATATATATACCCAAGAGCAGAATCAAAGACTAAATTTTACACCAAAGAATTTTAACCAAATTTTCTTAAAAAAACAACCTGAAGATCATGACGCGCAATGCAGCAGTTATGAATATTCAGAATTCACACACTACCAAGTAGAGACAGTAAAAAAAATTATTTAACAAGAACTAAAACAATATAGAAAACCCCAAAGCCCAACAGGCATGAGTAAACAATAAAATAAAGTAATAAAGTAATAGTAAACCTGAATGTAGAAAGTGTCGAGAATGCCGAGCCTTGGCTTTATCAAGGATCAGCAAAACTCTGTGTTTTCTCACCTCCACAAAGACCTAGTTGGAAATAATGGGTTTCTGCAAAGCCATAGATGCAAGTTTAAAGCCCACCAAATTTTTTTTTTTTTAAATTGGCGAAACTTCTTCAGAGTTGCATGAACAATAATTTAGTCAAAGTTTTTGCATGCATCTATAACTTTCCAGGCCCAGCGCACACTCTTCATCTGCCACAAAAAACAGAGAAACGATTGCAAAAATCACAAGTGGTGAGAGGGTCTGAACAAATCATCAGAATTATTCAGTTAAAACACGTTGTAGAGCAACCAAGCCACCTGAGAAAGAATTTAAACTCCAAGAACAGTACTAAAGGTTTTCCATATTGTTTTAGTTCTTGTTAAATAATTTGTTTACTGTCTCTACTTGGTAGTGTGTATATATATATATCATCATCATCATCATCATTGTCAACCATTATCAATCCACTGCAGGATGAAGGTCTCCCAAAGTTTCTTCCACAACGGTCTGTCTTGTGCCAGTCTCCTACATGTCATTGCCGCATACTTTCGAATTTCATCCATCCATCTCCCATGTGGTCTTCTTCTGGGTCTTTTCCTGTCCCTTGAAATCCAATCTAAAATTTCGGCTGTCCATCGATGGTCTGTCCTTCTGGCAGTATGTCCAGCCCATTGCCATTTCAGGGATTTAACTCTGATCATGATGTCTTCCACTCTTGTCATTTTTCGGATCCACGAGTTCCTCTTCTTATCTCTCCTGGTTACACCAAGCATGCACCTCTCCATGGTTCTTTGAGTTGTGTGCAGCCTTTGTATGTCTCTTTTAGTTAAGGTCCACGTCTCTGCACCATACGTAAGCACTGGAAGGATGCATTGATCAAACACTTTTCTTTTAAGACATAATGGCATATTGCTTTTGAAAATTATGCTGCTTCTTCCAAAAGCTCTCCAGGCAAGTTTTATACGCCGATTAATTTCTTCATCAATGTGACCCTCACTTGATATCTGCTGTCCAAGATAAATGTACGTGTCTGTTATCTCCAGCAATTGATAAATCTTCATTTCTTGAAAAAGCATTGAACATCACTTTTGTCTTCTGAAAGTTCATTTGTAATCCCACTTCTTTACTCTTGTCAGCAAGTTCCTGGATCATACTCTGCAGCTCTGATGGGGTAGTTGCAAAAATGACTACGTCATCAGCAAAACGAAGGTGGGTTAGATAATCTCCATTAATCTTTATCCCTTTATTTTCCCAGTTCAGTGATTGAAAGACATTTTCATGTATATATATCAAAGGAAA
Organism: Macrothele yani; assembly: GCA_039090855.1. NCBI lineage: Eukaryota > Metazoa > Arthropoda > Arachnida > Araneae > Macrothelidae > Macrothele > Macrothele yani. Next base: position 70,486,180 of record CM076989.1, on the reverse strand, counting down.
GTTAGAAGACTACTCATGTAATATAAACCACAACAAAACTGCCTTGTGCTGCAGGTATTAGATGTAGGTAGTGTATGCAAAAAAATATTAACACACAAGCAACCAACCTTCATAAACAAATAACTAGTCATAAGGCCCTAGTTATAATAAACAAATAACTAGTCATAAGGCCCTAGTTATAATAAACAAATAACTAATTCATATACAAATAACTAGTCATAAGGCCCTAGTTATTTGTTTATGAAGGTTGGTTGCTTGTGTGTTAATATTTTTTTGCATATATATATATATACACTGAGTGGCCATTTTATTATGACCACCCCCTCAGTACTTCGTTGGGCCACCTTTTGCTTTTAATACTGCGCCGATTCTTCGTGGCATGGACTCCACAAGATGTTGATAGGTGGTTTGCGGAATCTGAGACCATGCTTGATGAATAGCACTTTCCAGGAGTGTGAGATTGCAGGGTTGTGGATCCAGCTGTCTGATGGCTCGTTCAACTTCATCCCACAAATTCTCAATGGGGTTAAGATCTGGAGATTGTGGGGGCCACCTAAGTAAAGTAAACTCACCGGCATGTTCCTGAAACCAATCCTGTACAATACGAGCACTCTGGCAGGGCGCATTATCTTGTTGAAAGCAGCCATCGCCATTGGGATAAACTATCCACATGACAGGATGCACTTGGTCTACAACGATGTTTAGATATGATGTGCCAGTCAGACGTTGATCAACACGAAATAAAGGGCCCAAAGTATGCCAGGAAAACATTCCCCAAACCATAACGTTGCCTCCACCAGCTTGAAGGGTTGTAGCAATGCATTTGGGGTCCATGCTTTCGTGCTGTTTTCGCCATATTCTTACTCGACCATCGGCATTGTGCAACTGAAAACGTGATTCATCGGACAACATAATTTGTTTCCAATTATCGACTGTCCAATCCTTGTGCTCCTGTGCGAACTGGATACGTTTTCTTTTGTTAACTGCAGACAGCAAAGGTGTTCGAACAGGCCTTCCGCTGTCATATCCCATCCGATGCAGTGTACGGCGAACAGTGCGTGCAGAGATAATTTGAGGGGATCCTTGATTAAGATGGTACACCAGCTACCACACGAATAAAGCTAGACTATGTCTTGGGCAGCTAGCTCCATTACTCCACCGGAGAAGCTTCCTGACAACACGGCACAAAGTACTGCTGCATAAAACGGTCGTCAGGCTGGTGCTTACCTACGCCTCCTCCATCTGGATTGGTATCATTAGGAATCAGCGAGAGAGAAACGAGAGGGTACAGAGCCGGGCACTTCGAAAGATCACTGGGGCTTCCCCTTGGACCCCACTTCGGAACCTGAGGAATAGACTTGGAATCGAGAAGGTACGTGAGTTTTCCACCAGACTCGCCAAGAAGTTCTTCAAGAAAGCGGAAACCCACCCTAATGAACTTGTTAGGTGATTGACTACAATCCCAGCGAATTCCTTAGGTATCCCAGAACTAAAGCGGCGATCATTGACACCCCTTGATGGAGAGAGTAAGTATGCGAACACTGGTGGGTGTTAGACAGACCACCACCCCCATCTTTTTCAGACTGGCATCGAGACGTTGAAAATGGATTCTGCTCGGGCATTTGAATTTGGTCTCGTTGAGTTGCAGTGACCCCATGGTGTGTCGGCGGCCGGGTGGAGTTGTGGTTCTCAATGATGTTGTGCGGTGCTTGGTTCCCCTTTCCCCCCTTCCCCCCGGACTGGTGTCACGGTTTACAGTTTCAAAGATATTTCACCCTCTCCTTTCACTCAATTTTTTTTTTTTTTTTGTCTTTCCTATTAAGTTCACTTACTCAAGTCTTCTAGCTTCCTATTTCTAGGAGTAGTTTTAGACCTGGGGTCGGTCAGACACTCCCTTCCTAAAACTTCTTCAAATATCGCATCGTATCACCTCTGCGTGGTTGTGAAATTCATGAACGGGCATATTTGCATGACTCATACGCTCTCCTCCTTGTATTCAATCTAAAGAGGGCCAACAGGAAGTCCCTCAGGCAGTCTTCCCCTATTACGCGGACCATATTTCTTAATCCCCTTGACCACCTCAACCTGTTTCGGCAGCCACATCGGTAGAGCATTTCACTACCACGTAAACGACCGGGGTTCGAATCCACCCTTTTGCGCACCTCATCGTCGCTTTTTTCGAAAATAAATCCACGGTTCAGAAAAAAGTTTCCCGAGTTCACTTACAATCAAACTTCCCACCACGAAAACAGATTGAGAGATTGCAAAATAAAAATGGCGAAGAAATTTCCCAGAATTAAAAGTGGCTTTGTCACCATCGTCGACAACCATGTGAAGGTGACGTCATGCAGTGAAAAAAGGCGGACACCGAGGACCACGCCCACTATTGCCACCGCAAGAAAAGTTTCTTCGTCGACGTACACAGGAACCGCACCGTGACGTCACTTCCGGAAGTTGACCACGTCCATCTGTGACGTCACTTCCACCGCCCATACTACTGAAGAGAGCAAAGGGATATCTCGGTAAGGGAAGAAAACAGATTATAGCACTGAGAAAAGAAGATGGTACTGTAACAAGAAATAGAAGCGAAATTTTGACAAGGGTCAAAGATTTCTACTCAAAACTGATATGAAAGGGATGATACATCTATTCCAGACATTACAACAGGTACCGGTATCAAAGTCTCTCCAGTCCTCCCTGCAGAAGTAAAATGTTGATAAATTCTTTGTCGCGAAATTTTTCATGGGATTTATGAAAACATATAATGCACTGGCTGTCACGAAAAAGGCATCATGTTATGCAAATTGTGAATTTTATTACTGTTAAGCAGTACAGTGAGGATTAAAAACTTCATGGCAATACGGTACTCTAAAATTTTCAAGGGCTAAACGATTGGGAGTTTACTAAGATTGTATCCATCAATTTCATAAAATTGTACAGATGTACTCGTAATTCATGTACGACTGCGCAAAAATGCGGGTAGGCACGCACTTCAAGGGGGCACAAAGGGTAATGACGTTTCGGTAATAAGATATATTTTCCTTTTGACAAACCGAGAGAAAAAAAAAGTGTGAGAAGAGTCAGACGGTTTTCTGCGTGAGGATATTCACAAAATGCGTGCTCTGTCAGATATCGACGAAAGTGGAGGTCAAACATTAGACGATGTTACATTTTAATCAATTGGAACAGATAATGATCTCTATGAGGTTGATCTCAGTGTCAACTGACAAAATATTGTTGCTGATGAAACGATATCTGCACTAAGCGATAAGCAATGTCTTGTTTTCGATCAGAATGTCAAACGTCATGCCGACGTCACAGGTGTCAAATGATTGCTTTTCTTCATTGGACCAGATCATACTGAGCCTTTACCAACAACACGTTATGCAGCTTTTATGTGCCGTTTGCAAAACACTCACATAACAAAATGTAATCCGTTGTTCGGTCCGATTATCGAAAATGAAAAATCAGACAAATGGTACACCGCTTCAATTACCTTTTGAAAGACACGTTTATCTTTTATGTTAGCCCTCAAAAAGCACAGCTATTCTTGAAGGAAATCGTATTAATAATCAAGCCGAACTGTCGATGACTCCATCAGTGCTACTCCGTATGCACAAATCTATGCTTCGGGACACGGGGAGCCATTCAGAGGTAAATATTCGTTTTTCATCAGTGATTTCCGGCAAATGTTACCAGTAATGAATATTAGGAGACTTGAAAAATTTAAATACAGTCTAAATCAGGGAAAGATTATCCCACCGGGACACAGGAATATTTCCCGGTGTACCACACGAGAAATGACCCCCTTCCTTCTTTTAGGGCAGATTTTGTGGGGAACAAACGAATAGTTGTTCTGGGACTTCTGAATAATAATCATTAACTTCGTTTGAGATTTTTCTGTCTTTAAAGTTACTTCCTTAAAAGAATAAGAAAAGGTATTTTCTCCTATCTCTCTACTGATACACATAATTGATGTGGGTTAGGTACGTCAAACAGAAGTCATCGCCCTTTCCACGTTTATAAGTGAGCCACGGAAAAATTATCATCGGCCGCCACCGGGAATCGCGCCTAGAGTCTTCCCGTTACGCGCCGGACACGCTACCACTGCACCACAGCTTCGAATTCTCCAGACTCACATACGACTAACTGCCAAACCACATGGCAGGTTACTTCTTGGGACCTCACACAATGCTGGGGATTTACCAAAGATGGAAAGCAGCAACTGAACAAATAACTAGGAGGCGAATGAATAATTAATACACACTATACATCTATGAAAACGCAAGTCCAAAGATTCGGCTGTTTGAAAATACGACACACATAAAAATTGGAAAGGGAGTGAGACAAGGTGACACCATATCTCCGAAGCTAATGTCTTTCAATCACTGAACTGGGAAAACAAAGGGATAAAGATTAATGGAGATTATCTAACCCACCTTCGTTTTGCTGATGACGTATTCATTTTTGCAACTACCCCATCAGAGCTGCAGAGTATGATCCAAGAACTTGCTGACAAGAGTAAAGAAGTGGGATTAAATATGAACTTTCAGAAGACAAAAGTGATGTACAATGCTTTTACAAGAAATGAAGATTTATCGATTGATGGAGAAAAGCTGGAGATAACAGACACGTACGTTTATCTTGGACAACAGATATCAAGTGAGGGTCACATTGATGAAGAAATTAATCGGCGTACAAAACTTGCCTGGAGAGCTTTTGGAAGAAACAGCATAATTTTCAAGAGCAATATGCCATTATGTCTTAAAAGAAAAGTGTTCGATCAATGCATCCTTTCAGTGCTTACGTATGGTGCAGAGACGTGGACCTTAACTAAAAGAGACATACAAAGGCTGCAGACAACTCAAAGCAGCATGGAGAGGTGCATGCTTGGTGTAACCAGGAGAGATAAGAAGAGGAACTCGTGGATCCGAAAAATGACAGGAGTGGAAGACATCATGAGTTAAATGCCTGAAATGGCAATGGGCTGGACATACTGCCAGAAGGACAGACCATCGATGGACAGCCGAAATTTTAGATTGGATTCCAAGGGACAGGAAAAGACCCAGAAGAAGACCATATGGGAGATGGGTGGATGAAATTCGAAAGTATGTGGGAGTGACATGGAGGAGACTGGCACAAGACAGACCGTTGTGGAGGAAACTTGGGTAGACCTTCGTCCAGCAGTGGATTGATAATGGTTGACAATGATGATGAGAATGATATAACTTAGTACTTCTGCGAAAAAAGTGCCGTAGGGATCAAGTACACTCTTATAAATTAATTAAGCTAAAGCTGAATACAGTTAGACATAAGTCGTTGGACTTAGAACTCAGAGTCATTGGCATGCCCTACCCTTCCTTTTTTATTTTGAAGGAGGCACTATTATCATTGCGATAGCCCATCTTCCGCACGCCCTTATCCAGTTTCTGACACAGAGCGATTCTCACGCAGAGCTATTCCGAAATCCGTATCTCACCTTTATTTATTCTAAAAGGAAGAACCATTTGTCAATAGGATTCATGGGTAAAACAGTGGTTCATCAGTCAGAATATTAGGTAGACTTAAAAAAAAAAACGTTTACTCAAGGAGTTACCAGTACCGTTCGCAGTATAGGTGATCAGTGACCAAGTAAATACAAAAATTAATTGCGTAGAAAAAATGCTTTTTCAACTTTCGAAATGATCTTCATGGTGATTTATCTGGAAATGGGGTTTTGAAGAGACTCATGATTTTTTTCTTCTCACAACCAAAATTTTCAAAGGAAAATTATTATCTGGTACAGCATCCCATTTTGAGCGTGGATAAATGCTGCCTTCAATCATGAGCTGAATTTATAAGTCTTTCACCTTTAAATTGTTGTTAAAAGTTGTCCGTGACTGAATTCGTTTTACAATGCATACAGTTCTTTACACGTATTTCAACAGTTCTTTTGCATCCAGGATCTAAGATATTTTCTGTTCATTGGGGAATTTATGGGGTGTTTCCCTTTTGGTACGTGCGTTTTTTAGTGGACACCAATTCTAAAATTCCCGGCCTGGTTTGGACGTCCCAATCTGCCCCTTGTCTAAATCGTTTTAGAACATGAGCCAGATTCATTCTGCCGTCATAACACACTCAGATGTTGTGGGACTCATAGAATGGTTATTTGTTATGCGTAACGGCGTCAACAAATGAAAAAACCCGAGAATGTGATGTTGCAAATGACAGCTCTGTGCATGTCGATGACTTGACAGCCAACTGATTGAGACAAACAAAAACAAAAACAAAACAAGAAAGATGACACCGAATTTTCGAGTGTAATAAGCACGTCTTTTGAATCCGTTCTGACACAAATTAAATTTATCAAAGCTATTCAGAGGCAATGGAACCGGTATGGAAAACCATAGTATCTGACGGAAGAAAGAAGTTTTTCAATCGGGTCTTTAATCCCTCAGATGTTGGTGTAAACGGAATCTTGAGCTTACGAACTCTTAGAAACAGAGTTATCGACAAAAATAAGATGTGACTTTACGTCCCCTGGTGGGAAAACCATGCATTATTTTAGGAAGAAAGTATTCTCAAAAGGTTTATCCATATGAGCGGTATCGGTTCAAGAAAAAAATTAGTCGAGTTTTCAGGAGCCCAGATTTTGCTAAAAATATATCAGAAGCGCGCCCATATATACTGCATACCACCACGTCATGACTTACACTCGTTGCCACATATAATTCAGCGGGAGAAATAACATCTCGTTAAGTGAGAAGATAATTTGCATAGGAAAATAAAATAACAAGAAATAGTAAAATCAAAAGGAAACTGAATCTAGAGTATACGTTACATGTTATGAGTCCAGTTAATCCGGCTTTGCTATCTCGTGTCCATCTTGGTGTTGCATTTTGGGTGGCCAGCAGTGTAGAAGATGTCAGCAAAGTGGGTGCCCAAATGTTTGAATGCCGATGAGAATCGAAAATGAGTGGACACTTCCAGATCGGTTTTGCAGCATTTTGAGCGATCTGGTGATAATTTTTTGCAGTGAGTTGTCACTGTTGATGAAACATAGGTGCATCACTACGATCCAGAGACGAAACAACAGTCCCACCAGTGGCGGCACTCGGGTTTTCCACGGCCAAAGACATTTGAGAACCAAAGGTCTGTATGAAAGGTCAAGGCAACAGTTTTTTTGGGATTCGGAAGGCGTTTTACTGACTGACTATCTCCCGAAGAGCCAAACAATAAATGCTGAATACTATTCCAACTTGCTGTGCCGATTAAAGGAGGCGTTGAAGGAAAACAGGCGAGGAAAATTGCGGAAAGGTGTTCTCTTTTTGAGGGACAAAGCGCTGGCTCACAAGGCTGACAAGACAATGGATGTTTTAAGGGATCTGGGGTTTAAGTGCATAGACCATCCACCCTACTCACCAGATCTTGCTCCATCGGACTATTTCTTGTTTCCAAACCTTAAATTTATTTTAAAAGGGAAGCATTTTTCGAATGATTTGGAGGTGATATCAGAAACAGTATTTGAATGATCAAACATCAGAACTTTCTTGGAAGGGTTAAAGAAGCTCTAGAAACGCTGTGCCAAGTGTGTTGAACTTCGAGGTGAATATGTGAAGTAGTTTGTAAGTTTCATGACTCTAGCCCATTTTCCTTCTCGGTGAGGCAGAGAATTTATCAGCATACCCTCGTATTCGTCGAACTTGTTCACGCTCTTCACGGAAGTCATTGAGTCAGCGTGATCCTTGTGTTTATGAAGTCGAACGTGTACAGAAACAATCTGTGTATGTACGCTAGAAGAATCGACATAAAATACTGAGTTGAACATTTCAAATATCACAACAAAGCCGCACATCGAGTTGAGTCATTCACAAGTTCTTAAAATCAGATTCTAAAAATTTCTTTTAAACCGGAAGTGTGTAACCATTGCAACCTATTCTGTGCATTTTTAGTTTCGTTTCTAAGCAAAGATTTTTGTCCTTGGTGGCATACATTATACACTTACCGTTTTATTTCTCGGTACCTCCGCTTCTACTGATCAGAATATGAAAATTCATTTAAGATACCATATACCCATGCGAAACCATGCTCGAAACGTTTACTTTTTGATTTTCAAGATGCACAATTTCCTTATACATGCCATAATACTTGACACTTTCTTTGCATTTCACATCCACTTCTAAAAAAATCGCCTTTGAAAAAAAATGCATTGATTTCTAAAAACAAGAACGAAATTTTTCGGCATTCCACAGTATTTTAATGTCAAAATATTCCTGCTAGGGAGCGATTTCTTGGTTCGGCGATGTCTTAACTTCTATAAGGTGGATTGAAAAAAAAATCTATAATCGGTTATGTGTAACACTGATCAATATTATCCACATAATTTCGGATTTTCCAGATGCCCAAATTTTTAGATAGATGACGTGACAAAATGTTTGCAATTGCCAGTACGTCTGCACTTCTATCCTAGCAGAATATGTTAAATTTCCAATATCAAAAGGTTGAAAAGTTTTTAATTTTATTTTTTTGCATTGGATGGCGGATACCATAGCCAATCATCCCAGAGGGACAGCCAGCTGTCATAAGCGGTACATTGTTTGAAATCTAAGATAATAAACAAAAGAAGGCTTTCTTGGAATGTTACATAGCATGAAGAGGGGTGTCACCACTGTCGGGGAAATTTAGTTAAGATTCGCGTTAAAGTTCGATTTTGCATTTGTATACATCTCCTGAAATATCTTTAGCAATATACACTACTGGCCACCCAAAATGCAACACCAAAAAGGAAGCATCTGATTGGCTTGAAATTCGCAGCATGCGTCGCTTGCGAGGGGACATGCAAACGATTAGCATTGCAGGGCATACGCAAATCATGTGCGCCCGGCACACCACCGAGAAGCACTATAAAAGGGTGCACAGAAGGCGGGGTGTAAGTAGTGGAAGTGTGTTGTGCTGCCAGACATGTGCGTGGGAAGCTTCCCGATGCCTCGTCGCAGAATAGCGCAGTCATTCCAGCACGTTTCGGTGTTCGACAGAGAACGAATAGTGGCTTATCGCGACAGCGGTTTATCGTACCGAGACATCGGTGCCCGTGTGGGACGACATCCAGTCACAGTGAGGCGAGTATGGATTAGGTGGATGCAGGAGGGACGGACGGACCGACGTGAGCGTTTGCCGCAGCCGCGGCACACCACCGAACAAGAGGACCTGCATGTTGTGCGGCGGGCATTGACGGCTCGCACCGCCACATCACGAACGTTAACGCAGGAATTAGGGTGTGTTGCGCAACAACCTTTGTCAGCACGTACCGTTCGACGTCGCCTGCAGGAGCGGGGACTTGTCGCACGGCACCCGTTGCTCCGATTACCATTGACGTTACACCACCGGCGAGTGCGGCGGCAGTGGGCAGTTTAACGCCGCGCCTGGACTACGGAATGGCATGACATTGTCTTCTCCAACGAATCCCGCTTCTGCCTGCAACACCACGATGGTCGGATCCGCGTGTGGCAGCACCGCGGCGAGAGACTGTGTGACGCCTGCATTATGTATCTCCATACCGGTCCGTCGCTTGGCGTTATGGTTTGGGGAGCAATTGGATATGACACCCGCACCCCTCTGGTACGCATCGTCGGTACACTCAACAGCCACCGCACCATCTCCGACGTTTTGGAGCCTGTAGTCCTCCCTTACCTGCAGGACCTGCCAGCGGTCACGTTTCAACATGAAAATGCGCGCCCGCACGTGGCACGCATCGTGCAACAATTCTTCACGGCACATCAGGTGTCACTGCTGCCGTGGCCCGCCTGTTCTCCCGATATGTCGCCCATCGAACACCTCTGGTTGCTGATCGGCAACCGAGTGGCCCGGAAAACACCACACGAGGCTACGCCTGATGAACTATGGCAACGTGTGGAAGCAGCCTGGGCCGACATTCCCCAAGCCCACATCCAAAGCCACTTTCGTTCGATGCCGCGGCGTATAGCGGCCGTTATTGCCAGCCATGTGGCCCACACGAACTATTGATGTGTCTGCGTGTTCCGCAAGTCGCACGGGCCTGTGAGCTCAATCGTTTCATCTTTGTATCTGTTGTTATGTGTCCAGTAAATCTGGCTTTGCTATCTCGTGTCCTTCTTGGTGTTGCATTTTGGGTGGCCAGCAGTGTAGTATGACAAATTAAAAAGAATAACGGCCGGGAAGACTATGTTTTATCCATCATTCGAATCATGCATGAAGATAAATCCACAAGTTGTCTACTGGAATACATATGAATAAGCTATTCCTCAAAATGGGGCGTAGAATAGGTAAAATTCCGATACAAAAGTCAATAACGTTTCACTAGGCACTGGTTCTTTTAATACATCTAAAAACGAGCGCGCATACATACATACACGGAATAAAAAAAGAAGCAGCTGAAATAGCAATTTAGGAAGTCAAGTGTTAAGTATAAGAATTTTCCTGGGTTTCAAGGTTAGCAGGTTACGAACACTAAATCCATTAAGTAACTGAAGTAAATTTTGTCTCATCGTAAGACAACCGGTTAGCGGTTTATCGTTGCCAAAAATTCTTTCAATCTTCACGGGAACAAAGATTCTGAAAGAACAAAAAAATCTAGCTCTTGCAATTCAGTATGAAATGGTTTTTGTGATGGAACAACGCCTTGTGAAAAACCATAAAGTAGAAGCATTAGATCCGAATTCGCACTTTAATTGTCGTCTTCGTATTCGAACTGAAAACACACATGATTGACGAATGGGGCTGCTGCTCGGGCGCAGCTCAAGGAAGGGCGTAAGGATAACTACTTACAATCTGCTTAAAATTGGAACTGAAACTTTTGCACCTGTGTTCTGGTACAGTTGTTTCGCGTCATACTTTGTCATTTGTCCATTTACAGAGGCTGCGTATGATACGTATATATCGCCAGTTTCGGTAGCCTTCGCAGCTTAAAATTCGCATTTCTTCCACAAAATGTATAGGAGGGTGTTAATTACTCATATTCAGAAATGAAAGGCGCGGTTGTACGTATACGTTACAAGATAAGGATGTCATTCACATTGTTGAAAATTCTCTGGGAGCTGTTCGATCATTACTGCGACTGCAAGCCACGACCGCCAACTACGTTCGGTTGGTTTGATGTATTATCGAATGTCCGAACACCGAAGCAATTGAGAAAAGCTGTACAAACGATCACAGTTTGTTTGTGCCTCTTGTATAGAGATAATGTTGGTGATGACGTTAATTTTGTTTCATCGAGCAGTGTACATTTACGCTTATACATATATACACTATATTGACAAAAGTCACAGGACACCCCTTCAAAAGCAAATGAACGGATCCGCTGCGTTGTTAAGATGCGCGGTACAGCTGCAAACGGTATAAAAACAAGCCTGCAGCTGACCGCGATCATATCACACTGTGAGATTGAGTGAAAATGTCAAGGCGGGAGAGAACTGACTTTGAGAAAGGAAAGATTGTTGGGTGTTATATTAGAGGCTTGTCCATAAGAGAAACCGAGAGGCGTTTAAACATACCCAAGTCAACTGTTTTGTATGTACTCAACAAGTGAAAGACACATGGCGTGCCTGAAGCTGCAAAACGCGTACCGGCGGACCAAAGAAAATCTGTGATAGAGGAAGTCGAAGCCTCAGGAGAGTCATTTCAGCTAATCGACGAACTACTGCACAAGACCTCAGTGTACAGATGAATAAAAATGCTGGAACCACGGTATGTACACGTACCATTCGCAGAGAACTTCATTCCATGGGTTACCGTGGTCGTGCGGCTGCTCATAAGCCTTTCATCTCCACTCGGAATGCTACTCGTCGTTTAGCATGGTGTAAAGAAAATTTATCGTGGACCGTAGATCAGTGGAAACGAGTCCTATGGACTGATTAATCCAGATACAGGATCCATCAGTATGGCCCGACGACAGGATTTTTGTGCCCCTGGGCAGTTTTGAGGCCGGGGCCCTCAAAGTTTTCCTCAGTCCCTCCTCCCCACAAAAAGATTTTAGAAGAGTGCAGAGTTAATATAACAGGTGCAAAACCCTGTACATTATAGAACAAACTTCCATGAAATTGCTAATATTTTATCAGAATTATTTCATGGTTATGTACAATTCTGAAATTAATTTTTAACTTATACATAGAATCACTTGACATAATCTTAAAGCTGAAACTTTTTTATTAAAAGTTGAGTGCTCAATATTTGAAAACTAAAACAAGGTTACTTTTTTTTTTGTCAAATTAGTTATTAATTTACAAAAACACCTTATAACTAAATATCAAAATAGAAAATAATAAAATTTTACAATAAACAAATTTGGTTACCTAATAGCTCTTATAGTTTCTATAAAATAGCTCTCCTAGCTCTTTTAAATGCGAAGTCGTCAATTACTTCATCAAAATTCAAGGTTCGATAAAGATCTGCCGTCATGGCAAGAGTGATTAGTCCACAAAGTCTTTCTTGTCCCATGGTTGATCCATCATAAATTTTGATCCTTTTTAAAACAATGAAAGATCTCTCAGCTCCTGCCACTAACACTGGAAGAGTACAGAATAGCCTGATGGCTATACACACATTTGGGTACAAAAACCCCAGTTTTTTTTTGGGGGGGGGGGTTTGGAAAAGTCAAAAATTGACCTGCTTCCATTGGTAAGGGAATTAGTATGGGAAATTCCTGTTCTTTTAGTTTTTGTGACATGGAGAGAATGCAAGCGAGAGAACCAAAGCGGCTGCTCCGGGAGGCGCAGATGTTTTGCTTTTTTGCTGGACCCTTTCGCTAAGAATTCGTGACAAATGTCCACTAGCATCGGGTCCCTGGGCAATTACACCCCCTGCCCCCTCTCTCGGCGGGCCTGCATCAGTCTGATGTCCTTGTGTGGGTATGGCGGCAGCCGGGGGTACGCTATTTACCACAGTGTACTGTTTCTACGGTCAAGTTTGTAGCTGGCAGTGTACTCGTGTGGGGCTGTTTTTCTTTGTACAGCCCAGCTCATTGGTTATCGTGGACAAACCTGTTAACTAGCACGTACCTCAATATTCTGGACAATTATGCCCTGCCAAATCTGTGGCAATACTATGGAACCGAGCCTTGTGTGTACCAGCAGGATAACACACCGAGCCATAAAGCAAGGACTGTTACGGCGTGGTTTGACGATAATTCCGTATCGTGTGTGACTGGCCAACACAGAGCCCTGATCTTAATTCCATAGAGCACCTATGGGATGAATTAGAGCGTACCATAAGAGGTTTGGACCCAAGGCCTACTACTAAGTAACAGTTAGCGGCAGCATTATGAACTGAACGGAGGCTCTTGCCTAACGCTGTGTTCCAAAACCTTGTCGAAAGCATATCTAGAAGGGTCAGTACCTTAGACCATGAATATAGGTAGACAGAGCTAGGAGCTCCGAAGGCGGCATAAACATCTCCAGAGGGTAGTCACGTGATGTGTGTCAGCCACCGGCTTTCACGGTCCGCAGTTCGTAACTGTACTGAAAATCATTACAGATTACTTAAAGTTAAGTGAGCGATGTTAATTTCTGTGGTTGAAGGAAATTATGAAATACATTTGTACCATAGGGCGGACATGTTGTGCTATTGGATGTCAGCAAAGATTTGAATATAAGTTAAGATCATTTACATTTTATGATGAAATGCTGCTTACATGTGGTAATGTTTGTTATCCGAAGATATAGATGTAGTAGATATACAGTACGATTTATAGACCTTGAATAATAGTGCTGTTATGTACTGTTTGATCGGTAGCGGGATTACTTTGTTATTCCAAAGTGAAAAAATATTAATCATGATTTAATTTAAAATATAATTTCCCACTGTACAAAAAGTTGAAATGCAGGCCACACATAACAAGTTAGAAAAATCATGCAATGCATTGATTATGATACGCTTTCCAACATACCAGAAATTATTACTCAAGTTATGAGGATAATGGCTGTGGAATTAATCTCGCTCCTGTGTCCTGACCTTTGACCCCATTTCGATTATATTCAACAGAACCGGTTCAGTACACCTCAAGAATAACATACTAAAGTTTTGTCGCAATAGAAGTAGTTTTACGCAAGTTATGAGAATAATGGCTGTAGAATAAATCTTGCTTTTGTGCAATGACCTTTGACCCCATTTCGTTGATATTCAACAGAACCGGTTCATTATACCTCCGGAACAACATGATAACGTTTAGTCGCAATCCAAACATTTTTTGGTAAGTTATGATGCACAAAGGGCAATGGAATGGATCCCACTCCAGTGTCCTGACCTTTGACCCCATTTCGCCCATTTTCAATAGGGTTCGTTCCCAGTGAGTCCCTACCACATACTAAAATTTCATCGAAATCGAACCACTTTTACGCAAGTTATGACGCATAAGGGCAATGGAACAAATCCCGCTCTTATGACCTGCCTGACCTTTGACCCCATTTCGCCCATTTTCAATAGGGTTCGTGCCCAAGTGGTTCCCTACCACATACTAAAATTTCATCGAAGTCGAACCATATTTACGCATGTCATGACGCATAAAGGCAATGAAATGGATTCCACTTTTATGTCCTGACCTTTGACCCCATTCCACCTATTTTCAATAGGTTTCGTTCCCAGGTGGTTCCTTACCACATACCAAAATTTCATCGAAATCGAGCCATTTTTACGCAAGTTATGACGCATAAGGGCAATGGAATAAATCCCGCTCTTATGCCCTGCCTGACCTTTGACCCCAATTTGCCAATTTTCAATAGGGTTCGTGCCCTGGTAGTTCCCTACCACATACTAAAATTTCATCGAAATCGAACCATATTTACGCATGTTATGACGCATAAAGGCAATGAAATGGATCCCGCTCTTATGGCGTGACCTTTGACCCACTTCACCCATTTTCAATAGGGTTCGTCCCCTGGTGGTCCCCTACCACATACTAAAATTTCATCGAAATCGAACCATTTTTACGTGAGTTACCGTGCCGACAGACGGACGGACGGACAGACGGGCGGAAAAAGCTGGAGCATATACGATTCTTCAACCTACGGTTGGAAAGCGTAAAAAAGTAATGTGTAATTGAAACACATTACAAGCCTTACAAAACAGAAGAAGCGGCCCAACAAAAGACCAACGGTTATATTCATAGATTAAGTATCTAAACAGAGTAGACAAAAAAAACAAAAAAAAAAACGAGGTAAGTGGTCTCAGTCGTAAAAAGGAATCGTCCAAAATTTATAATTTAGGGATGTGCAGCATTTGATTTATTTTTTGATTAGCAGTATATAACTGCTATGTAAGACTTTGTGTAGCCATCTCGATATATTGTGTGACGTGCCTGCCCCGCAGGACGCACATGAGATAAAGGCAGATAGCAATGTGAGCACGTGCCCGCGTGGCTTAATTGGAAGAGCGACTTACTCCGGTGTGAGGGGATTCGGGTTCTAATGATCGGCGTGGACAAAACTGTGTTTTCATAGTTGATAGTAATCAATTCCCCCTTTTACAGACGTCTACTATTGTGGAACTCGGAAATTTTTCACATACTCATAACCCCAAAAACTCATAACCCCATACTCATTACCGCAAATTTTTTCACAGAAGAACACTTATACTGTTCTCAGTGAGAGAAAAATACTTTTGTTGTGGAACACTACGCACAATTTACATGGGAGGGAGGGGTTGAGAGATGAGGTCACTTTTCACACTCCAACAAGGAGAATATACACGTAGTGGAACAATTTAAAAAAATCATAGGAGATTATATATGCACTCTATAACAACAAAAAGTATAGACAATGAAAGCTAAAGGTGCAAAGATTAATGGTTATTTTGCTTAAAAAATCCTGCGTTGTAGGGAGAGGCAGTAAAAATGTGTAAACTAACACTTCAGCGGGAGCACCAATCAGAGTGACTGAATTTTAAAAATTTGTACCACACGAACTAGTGGGCAGAAAAATAAACCACTTGATTTTTTATGAATGTAATTGATCACTAGGATTTTTTATGAAGATAAACTTAGTAAAATTATATTGAACGGGTCACCGTGTAAATACCTTATTCATGGTCTAAGGTAAATGCTGTTGATCATCGCCATTACCTGCTCCCTCAGAGCAATCTTGACACACATCACGTGACTAACCCGCTTGACATGTTTGTGCCGTTCTCTCAACACTGCGTGAACGGGAGCAGCTGTGTCTACCATATTCATGGTCTAAGTTTTTGTCTAGCTTTCTTTATTCTTCTCCATGCAAAAGCTGTAACGTGGGTGCGTTTGTCCGCAATCATGCTTAGCAATATATTCTCTGGGTGACTGAAGAATGAGTTTCTCTTGATCACTGCATCAATGTCGTCGCCACTCAAAACACATCGCAAACTTTGATCTGTGTTGCCAACTACATAATGAATGTATATGCCTCGATCTGGTTTTCCATAAAGAAGAAGCCTTCGTGCACAGGAGGAGCCAAACACTTTTGGAAACTGACCAAGTTATCGCGCTTCATGGATTTGAAGTGCAAAGTAATCATTGATGCACTGATCAACAGAAAAACGCGTTCTTCAGACACCCAGAGAATATATTGCTAAGTATGATTGCGGAAGAACGCACCCACGTTAGAGCTCTTGGATGGAGAAGAATAAGGAAAGTTAGACAACAACAAATGAATGATGTCATAAGAGAATTCGAAGTACCGCAATTAAATTTGGATGCTGATGAATGTTTTGAGATGATCGATTGGACTAAAACGCGTCTTGCCGAACCACCCCTGACAAAACACATCTCAGACGAAGTTCTGGATCGACTAATCGCAACTGGCGAAGAAATAACCAGGCCTCCCTGCCTCACGCAAGCTGTGGGACGTTGCGTGAAACTGGTGGCCGAAGCAGCTGCCTCAGTGTGTGGATTTGAAGCTAGAGATTCATTCATAAGAGCAACAATTGCATCACGGCAATTAATGCCACATTTTTCGAGTAAAGCAGGGGCGGCGGAAAGTGAAGTTCGTTGACCGGGCCCGAAATTTCTAATCGTGGTGCACCGCTCCCTGCCTGCTTCCCGGAACAAACAGAAGAAAAACAATGCCTAAGGAGCTTTGTTGGGGATTAGGACCACCAGACCACTTACCTAGAAGAACTTTCTAAGGCACATTACAACAATCGCACATATGCCAAACAAAAAAAATAAATAAATAAATAAAGAATCTTGGCTGAAATTATTGACCGGCCCGGGCCCTGGCAGTTCCGCCGCCACTGTCAGTAAAGCGGATTACCGAACAAGATATACCACGTAGAAATAAAATTCTGAGTTGGAGGGAGGGTGGGCCGAACTCGAAGTGTAGCCAGTAGCCAGCTCCTCGTGGTGAGTTCTGAGTTGTTTCCATATGTGACATTGGAAGCAAACGAAGAGCTACACGCTACACATTGCAAAACAAACTGAGTGTACTACACATGCACACGCATGGTGCACTTTCCTACGGATTTTTCCGATTCCCTACATGCCAGGATGCCTTTGCCTAGCCTAGGCCTACGGGCCAAATGCGGGAAGAAAATGATGAAATTCGCGAGCAGTGCGAAGACATAGCATATTGATCAACTTCAAAATTCTGTTTTCACTTTTATTAGGAACACTCAAGGACACTTTTCCACACTAGGGGTTACTCGATTTCAATTACAAAAAAATTCCATCCGTTTTTGCTTATGGCCCAAGGCGGTCGGAAAAACGCGAAATTAGTGTGCCGTGAGGAGACGTAAGATATTTGGTCGATTTCAAAAAAATATTTTGTTATTTTTGTTGGCTCAAATGGCAACTTTTCCGCACTAGGCGATATGCAAATTAAAAAAAAATGTTTTTTCGGCCCACTCTAACCCACATTTTATGCTCACCTTTTAGATTTGATTCGCTTTTGGTCAGGAAGTAAAATCACGGCAAAATTTGCTATGAATGTAGAGAACTCATTGTACTGTACAACAGTATTTACGTCTCAGCAAAAAAAAAAAAAAAAAAAAAATATTTAAAAAAACTGAAAAAAAAAAAAAAAAAAAAAAGGGAGAATTTTATTTTCAGGAAACCTTAGCATCTTGTCAAAAATATTCTGGGCCGCCCTGGTGGCTCAGTGGTCTAAGCGATGGCCTCTGATCATTCGTCAGAAAGGGGTCCGGGTTCAAATCCTGTGAGGCATGGATGTTGTGCTTGTCTTACGGCACTGGCTCTCTCCCTTCCCTGGAACCAGTGACCTCAAATTAGGGACGGGCAACTGCTTACAGCCCATTGAATTGCTCACGGTGGTCGTTAAATATCCAATCAAAATATATATATATATATATATATTCTGGACTGTTCGTCATCGTTGATTATCCGCTGTGATTGAAGAGTAATGAATAACAAAAATATTTCTTATGCACTTAAAATATAACTAAAATTTTATAACGTTTTAGAATAAACTATTTCGAAGAATGGCTTCCCCCAAAGGAAAAACTTCGGTTTACACTTATTCGTGCCCTCACCCAAATTTCTTGGTTACGCTACGCCCATGATCAATGCAGGCAGACGCTTTTGTGTATTAATGTGAAGCATTGCTTTGAATTATATATATATATATTCTTTTTTTTTTTTTTCAGATTTATCAGTAATGATTTTAAGAAAAGGGTAACAAAATGAGGGGTCACCTCTATCTGGAAACCGGGACTGGAATTCTGGAAGAGCTACTTTGTACAGTAATAACGATTTCAAAATTTCTTTCCAACAGGATTTCAAGCTCTTAATTTTAGCGCTAACATTTCATTTAAAAGAACAAAGAAAACGAAAAGTCGGATGCTCTATTGTAAGTGCGTTGCATTACAGATAGAGCACTATCTATGATCATGGAAAAAAAAACAAAAAAAACATGAGGTCTTTTAATGAAAAGAGTGAAATTAAAAAAAGGTTTCTCAAGTAGATAATCGGAAATCCAGAATGAACACTCAGATTTTTTTATTTTATTTTTAATGCCCTCAGGAATGGCATCCATAGTTTTCTGTTATAGAAACATCACTGCGCGATCCGATAATCTTGATCATAGCCTGTTAAAACTCTGCTTTCTTTCTATGCCGTCGGCAAAACCAGCCATCTACCTCGAGCAGACCAAAGAATATCTTTGAGCAGACGGCTGTAACTATGCAGATACTCTTTGCTGCTATTGGCTTAGATTAGATGACGTTTCGGTCTTTCTTGATGCTGATTGGTTTCATCTTGCCAGCTGCTTTTCCAGACTTCGTTGTGAGGTACAAGTAATTCTTCCCTTCGTTATTTCCGCCATTACGTCGAGGGAGAGTGACAATGAATTGTGTGAAAACTAGCAAATTTTCTATACAAAATTTCCATGTGCTAATTAGGATTTTGATATGACCATAAGTTAAGGAACCCCATTTTTGACGTGTATTATAGAAAGGTAAGCCATGTTTTATTCTAACGTAATTTTGTATGCTTTAAGTTTGTAACCCGTGCAATCGGGCTTAAAAAAAATAATAAGAAGAATGCGTCAGCTCTTGTGTTGTGGAATTACTTTCTTCTGTGTCTCTATATGTTGGTGTTTTTAAGGATTACGTACTTTTCACGCTTCTGCTTGTTCGTAGCGTAAACTGCAATTTCAGCAGAACACGTTGAAAAAACTGAATAATATAACGTTCAATTGCTGAGAATTGTTTATCGGAAAAATTGTGCATAGAGGACTGATTTTAGATTTGAGTGCTCAGTATATTTATTGCTACGTTGTGTAATTTCAATTTCACTGCCTTCGTGCTAGAAATTCATATCACCAAACTAAAAATTCTGGCGTTTGGTGCCTACATCCATCCAAACTGATGACCTGGTTTTTTCAGCCCACGTGTTGTAGTCTTAGTGTGATATATGCAATTAATGTACATTAATAGAAGTACTATGGAACGGCGTAAGGAACACACAAGTTTGTGTGTAGTAAAGCGGATTATAAAATCAAAATTTTCTTATCTTTTCTTTAACAGTTTGAAAATAAAGCCTTGGAAATCTTATTACAAAAAAAAAAAAAAATTGCTGTACCATTAATATGCATTTGGGCTTGTGTGTGAATAAGTGTACATAACCTTTTTTTTTTTTTTTCTTTATGGGTGAGCAGTTCCTTTTCAACTTTTTTCTGCATGCTGCCAGATGTCAATCTGCGAGTTTCCCTTTTTGCAATCATAACTTTTCTGTTTGTATCCATAGTGTGTATTTAGATGAAAGGTATCTTGGGAATCCATATGGTATGCTAATCCATAATGTGTATGCTGCCCTTTGCTGGACCACATATGCTAAAAATATGCATGTTCCTAATGTTCAGGGAATTCCCTTTCTTGCATGGCATAGCTGTACTAACAAGAATATAAGGAGCTAAAAATCAGCCCTAAAAGTGATGTCTTACTATCCACATACATTTCACAAGTATCGAGAAGTGTAATAATTGTGTATAAAGTATAAACAGTCCTTTCACTCGTTTTACTAAACACTCCTTGTGGTTATGATCTTGCTTTTTCCTGAGTTGAAGCAAGTGTGAATGATTTCATCACTCCCATGTGGTTAGAGTACCGGCCAGTTGCATTACAGCACTGTTTGAATCGCATGTATGCGGATTTTGTGATGGCTGTCTGCTCTCCTGAATTATTCGCTTTTATCTGAAAGGTGGTTTTTCAGGATGTATATGGTACACCACAGAAGGAAAATGCAAAAGTTGTATGTTATGGTCCACACTGCCTGGTTTTTAAGATAACCAAGCCTGAGTGGAATGGAACTATTAGAATCCTTAAGCAAATAACCAGTGTTTTTGCTACAAGGGAGTTTGCCCTTGCATGTAAAAATTAACATACTTCTCAAGGGTTAGTTAGTTTCTTTACATTTGGCCACTTAAATTGTCTAGCAAGACCACAAGTCTTATAAACATGGGTGGGTCTTTCATTACTTGAATGTATAGTAGCCCCGTCAACCATTGATTCTCAATTATGAATGAAATTGCTATGTTGAATTACCAATAATGTGCAGAGGTATTTGCTCATAGTGATCTTTTGAATAGAATGGGAAAAGTTTCATGGAAGAAATAAAACCCCTTTTCTCATTATTATTGAACCCTTGTGACTTAACTGAATTCCTTCCACTAACATTAAAGATTGGTGTACTTTTCACTTGTTCAGAAACAGTACTAACAAATCCCTTTTTACTTTTACAATTGGTTGTTTTTGCAGGTTAAAGGTAGCAAAAACCATCTATCTGGCCTATCACAAGCATGTATGCAGTGACAGATAACTAAGAAAAATAATTTACATTTTGTAGAATGTTTTTACATTTGGTATGTATGCTTGAAATGAGAGGCATTTTCATCAGACTTAAATTTCTCTGCTAAATGGTTCTTATTGTCACCCTGTACTAGAAGTGTTAATGAGACACTTGCACCATTTTAAATTAGGTCAAGTGGCGGTATCCAGAAAATGCCTCTCCTATAACTTCTGTGAATTATGCCAGCTGTAGTTTTGCAGGGGATAAGGTGATTTTCTGTAAAATGAGACGCCTAGTTATAAATTTTAGAATAGTGCAGCCATGCCTCATCTTTTTGTTTATAATTCTTCTACATAGGCTTATCAAATCACTACTACATGAATGCAAATAAAATTTTATTTGTGTAGAGCAGATTCGAATTTAGTTGTTACAGCCTCTGCTCCACGATGATTGTATCACACACAGCAAAAGCAGGCCTCTATAATGTTTAAAGTGTATATGGAAATGAAACTCTCTAAGATGTGCAATCATCACAACATTCATATCTGACGAAAGGTGGGATCTAACTCTTCAGGTGTGCCTCTGTGTGTGGCATTACAAAAACATGAGTAAATCAGTTTAATATCCTAAATTATATGGCAGGAATTTAATAGAAAAAGAGTGCACATCTTAAATTTGTGAAGTGCTGTGCAAATTTTTTTTTTTTAAAGATTTTCAAGCTGAAAGGTATCTGTAATGAGCTTATCTCAGCTGTGCAAGGCAGAATAATTGGTGTCTGTTGAGCTTCTGTGTGAAGCTTGGCAAGGCCTAATGAGTTGAAATGGACATAACTTTGAGCATCAGACTAGCATTGCTAAGCCTAACATAACCCTTTTGAACATGTTTTTAGAAAACCCTCAATGCGCATTTCACTTTGTCAGGTGTTGTAAGGTAAATTTTGGGAGGGGAAATGAATTCAAACTCTGCTAAAATTTCCACTGCATATTTGGTTATAATTTTTTCACTAAATTTTGTCCAAATAACTTGGAATACTAAAGTAAAGTAATAATAAATGGTGAACTAACCAGCTTTTGATATCTTGAATTATTTGGTATAATTGCTGAAGTTCTTAAATTTCATGGGTTAATGTTCATGAAGCAAGGGGAAAATTAAAGAATTAAAATAGCCTGGACTAAAATGGGAAACATTGAAAAATTCATAAACAAAATGTTCTTAAATTATAATGCAAAACAAATACACTGATAAACATTGGGCCTGAAATGTGATTGTTTCTTGATGGATCCAATGCATTTTTCTCACCAGCTTCCACTGTACGACATATTGTCTGTCATTGGAAACTACTAGTATATTATTTGCCTAACATCAAAAAGTTTTCTTTTTCCAGGTTGTGAAGTGTAATGTGATGGAATTGCAGTCTTCCCGAAAATTTTAAAATAATTTCTTTCAGGTATGACTTGTGATACATGTTTAAAGTATATTGTTTTTTTTTTTTTAATGTAATTTTTCAGATCTTGTTGACCTCATTTTCTCCAGTGTAGAAGGTAGCTAATAATACATTTTTTTCTTTAATTTTTTCCTTGATCCTGCTCTAGTTGTTACATCATGTTACCTAGGTGAAAAAAAGTGGAGTTCCTTACATCATGACTACATAAATTGTACAGAGGGAGTAGTTTGAATTTTGGTAAGATCATCTTTTGTTTTTCAGCGCTGGTTTTTCTCCTTTTTAGCTCGCTTGTTGTTTTCTGCAAGTGTCCAACGTGAAGTTGTATAATAAATTTTGTATGTTTCTTGGTGTGTGGCATTCTGGTCTTTTGATGTATGTTGTTCAGTGTTTGGCATTTTAAGGCAATAGTGCAGCAGATTTGTTTTGGACATCAAAAACCCAGTGACAAAATGTACACCCAACATGTTTCCATTTTTTCCTATTGCATACACAAATAACTAAAATGTCAAATTAAGTTGTCTTAAATCTGAGATTTCTAAATCATTTTTGACCTGGAAATTTGCAATCAGTTGCCCAAGTATAGAACAGTTAACTTTGGGGGGGGGGGGGGAGGGTTCAGGTGAATGCCTTTTAAAATTAACTTATTAGGAGAGGTAAACATTAATGGTGTCTCACATTAAGTATCAGCCTTTCAGCTATCTGTTTCATCCCAAGCTTTTCTGTTCTCTAAAGGATATGGGTAAATGTGCAGTGCTATCCAATTTTGTGTTTTAACCATCAGATGGAGGCTATGTATATTTAGTCTTCATCTAAAATTTCAGAGAAGTATATTTTATTTGAAAACTGGAAAATTTACAATATTCATGGTTTTGCATTAAAAGGTTTTTACACCAGCTTTGATACTTTGTGGGTAGTAAGTAGTTAAATATGAGTTGTGATGCCAGATAAGGTCCTGTCATTTTTATGCCCCAGAACCATTCTTCATGTATTTACTTTGAACTGGTATTTATTCTGCTGCATCATTGCTTCAGAATTGCTCTAGAAGTATATTCATAATGATATATATTTAGTATTTTTCAGGTTGTGCAAAATCTGTGGGTTCTTCTGAATTTTGTAGTGGTTTTTTATGTACTTTTCATATGTTAAAATTAAAGCATTTTAAATTTTACCCAATATTTGTTCTCTATTCAGATAGAACAGGAACTGAACATAATGGACGCTACAGATCATGAAAACATTCCTTCCCCTGGCGAAAGCAGCGGATTATCCAGTTGGATGCACATTGGTTTCGATTATCTAAAACGTGAAGCTGAAAATCCAAGAAAACCAGTCCAGATCTTGAGTAAAAGGACTGAACATCACAAATCAGGTAAAATCAAAACACTGCTCCAGCAGATCTGTTCAATATGTTCTTTAAACTGAAACTTGTAAACACTGATCTCCTAACTTACGCAAATTATGCATGAAAACATACCTAGGGCTGCTGAATATTTCTTTACAGCAATTCAAGTGTGTAATTTTATGAAACTGCTGCAATGTACCTGAAATTCATTAGCTAATTAAAAAGGGTGGTTGTTGGTATAATCCAAGATTTTATTTCGCAATCTATCACTGTCTCGCATGGCACATTCTATTTCAAATCAAGCAGAAACCTGCATGTGTGGCCACCCTCAGGAATTTTCCTGGAAAGTGTTTCAAATTCTTAGTCATATAACAAAAAATACCACTTCTGAAAAAATTCTGTATGCAAATTAAGTTTTTTAAATGGTGCACTGCAGGGAAGCCTCGGCAAAAGGAAATTTCTCATTTTTAGGAACTAAACTCTTGAAATTTTAGGACTACAACTGAGATTTTTTTACTGGTAGCAAGCACAATGTGGAGGATTTAATATGCACAAGTACTTTTATGTTTATGTAACAAAAAAAAATTGGAAATGTGAAAACATTCAATTTTTAAGTGTCTTAAAGCTTGTTTCACATTGAAAATTTATGCACTAGTGATACTTACCTTTGCTCATGTTTGTTGAAAAAAATGCTTTGCCTACATTTTGATTTTACTTTTGCAATGATTAGGCATTCAAATATTGAAAAAATAGAAAATTAAAAAGTGTCAATTTCAAAAATTAATGTTCAAAAAATGACATTTTTTTTTAATTTGAATTTTTGGTGGATGATAGTCATTATATGCTGGTATAGTATTAGATAAAGCAATAAAACAAGTAGTACTTGTAAATTTTTTATACACAGCCTAACTAACATGTTGGGCAATAACTAACATTGTCAATTATAATATGTGAAACAATTTGTAGTTGATTGAAAGGTGTATTTTTTGTTCATAGCAGTCCTAATTCAAAATGTTACTGATAAAATAAAT
Source organism: Macrothele yani (assembly GCA_039090855.1). Classification (NCBI taxonomy): domain Eukaryota; kingdom Metazoa; phylum Arthropoda; class Arachnida; order Araneae; family Macrothelidae; genus Macrothele; species Macrothele yani. The sequence goes on along the minus strand of CM076989.1, from coordinate 70,461,143 downwards.
AAGAAAAGCTGTACCATTGGAAAATTTACTTTTTGAAATGCAAAAGTAGTGTTCTCCCTAGTTTGTTTTTACAGACGGATGTTAATTAAAATCGCCCATGAGCGCTATGGATAAATGAAAGGATTGTCCATATTTCGCATAACTTGTAATCAATTATCAGGAATACCAATCTTTTGGTTCTTAGTCTGAATTTTGCCCCGTACGTTCAGGGAGCAAAATTTTTTGAGGTTTCCTTTTTTTCATTTTGACCTATCTTGGGGAACATCCTCACACTTTTCTTTTTCCAGATGGAAGGTGCATTGGAACTACTTGCAAACTCGAAATTGTTTGCTTCATGTCCATACATGCAGGACTCCAAGTTTGCAAGAGCAGTGGCTTTTTTTTTCAGACAGCAACAAAAAAAAAAAAAAAAGTCATAAACAGATTCTACTACTATTGAAGGAGGGGGGGGGGGTGTAATCCCGTGCCAAAACGTCACTGCGCAAGTGTTAAGCGATAGAAGCAGCTTAGTTACCTAACTAAGCTCAGCTTCTATCTTATAGTTTGGGTTCCAGTTCTAATTGTTCACAGCAATAACGGAAGTTTGACATCCCAACACCAAGAAGGGGTTGTGTTAGATAAATGACAGTTGGTAGGCGGTGAGAGTACATCTGTAAGATGACGTCTATGCAAATTCCGCGCTCGGCGCATACGTGTGGCGCTACTAGCGCCCTCGGAACATGTAAAGCAGGTTTGCTGTAACGTGAGTGTTAGTTATCATTGAGATTCGACGTAGTGTGTTGATGTTAGTCAAGAATGCCTTTAAAAAGACGAAGAAGCCATTATCAACAGCTCAGAGTTTGAACGAGGTCGTGTAATAGGGCTACGAGAAGGTGGATTTTCTTTCTGCAATATTGCAGAACGACTTGGCAGGAATGTAGCCAATGTGCATGATTGTTGGCAGCGGTGGTCAAGGGAAGGTACTGCCTCAAGAAGACCGGGTTCTGGCCGGCCACATGGCACTACTGAGAGGGAAGACCGCCGTGTATGGCGTATGGCCGTGGCGCATCGTACTGCGTCTGCGGCAGCAATTCGAGCTGCTGTTGCCACCACAGTGACACAACGAACTGTTACAAATCGGTTACTTGAAGGACAGTTCCGAGCCAGACGCCCTGTAGCGTGCATTCCTCTTATTCCAAACCACTGCCGTTTGCGACGTCAGTGGTGTCAAGCTAGAGCTCATTGGGGGACGGAGTGGAGATCTGTTGTGTTTTCTGATGAAAGCCGGTTCTGCCTGGGTGCCAGTGATGGCCCGTGTGTTGGTTAGGAGGCCAGGTGAGCGCCTGCAACCAACCTGTCTGCGGCCGAGACACACTGGACCTACACCTGGAGTTATGGTCTGGGGAGCAATTTCCTATGACAGCAGGAGCACTCTCGTGGTTATCCCACGCACCCTGATGGCACAGTTGTACGTCGGTCTGGTGATTCAACCTGTTGTGCTGCCATTCATGAACAGCATTCCAGGAGGTGTTTTCCAACAGGATAACGCTCGCCCGCATACCGCTGTTGTAACCCAACCTGCTCTACAGAGTGTCGACATGTTGCTGTGGCCTGCTAGATCACCAGATCTTTCACCAATCGAGCACGTATGGGACATCATTGGACGACAACTCCAGCGTCACCCCCAACCAGCATTAACAGTCCCTGTATTGACCGACCAAGTGCAACAGGCATGGAACTCCATCCCACAAACTGACATCCAGCACCTGTACGACACAATGCATGAACGTTTGCGTGCTTGCATTCAACATTCTGGCAGTTACACCGGTTATTAATGTACCAGCATTTCACATTTAAAATGGTTCTTCTCACGCTTACAATAAGCTGTGATCTTGAAACCTTAATCGATTAAATATGTTACCTATACAAATGTATTGCCGCCATTTCATTCCTTTACAACTATTTTTTTCGTGGTGTTGGGATTTTTTTACTAGCATATATGACTATCATTGACCACATCATACTAACAAACTGTTTCCCCAATTGAAATATTTTATAAATTATCAGGGATGCATGATATTTAAGATGAAATATGAAATATGTATGCTAATTTCCAATGAGATATCATACGTTTAGGTTGAACTAACAATCCAAATGTGTTTGAAATAAAGTAGCTTTATTTTTCATAAAATTAATTGCAGCTGATCTTGCGCAGACTGGCCCATCAAGTAGTTTTTGAAGTTGTCTTTTGCCCTGCTATGCATTCACTCTTTTCTAACAGTGAAACTCCTCCTCAGGAAAACTGCCATTAAAGAGGCACATTAAGCATGAAGTACATAAAAACAGTTATGGGCATATGCCATGCTGAAAATGAATATTGCATACAAAATAAACATGAAATAATATATTACTTCATGTTTCTTCTTTTGTGTACACATACATATCACTAAGCTGTTCTGAGATTCAGAGGTTAGCTCCACGGAGAAATACAAACTACCAGATAAATTTTTAACTGATTTATTTACTTACTGTTGCCGTATCAAACTTCTCCATTTACAGGCAATCTTGACGCCCGTATACTTCATGCTAGTCTTTTTCTCCTGCAGACTCCTGAATCTGATCCTCCCATGACTTACTTGGCCTTACTCTGCCTCTGTCCTGCCACTTGGACTTAAAAAAAAAATTTAGTAAGCATCTCATCACTCATTTTTTCAATGTGGCCAAACCACCAAAGCATATTAGTCTCCACCTTGCTAACATTTTGATTCACATTACAAAACTGCAACAAATCTTCATTTCTCACTCTATCAGAATGTGTCTTGCCAGAAACCTCCTGTAAGTAATGCATTTCTCCAGCACACAAATGACTCCTATGCTTCTTCTGTAGCACCCAGGTTTCACTGCCATACATCAGAGTAGGAACAATTACACTTTCATACACAGCCATGTGGGACTCTCTTGAAAACTATCATTCCTGTGAAAACCTCCCGAAGCAGCCATGACTTTCAGTGAAGAATTCACTCCTATTAATTTCACCATCTAATTTGTTCTCTGTGTATTTATTTAGGAAGCATGTTTGACAAACTCATTCACTTAGTCAATCACTGTTCAATTTAGACTTAATTACCTTCAGTGCCAAGAGTTACCATAACTTTGGTTTCCCCCTTATTTATATTCTGAACTTCATACATGCGGGACAATGTACTCTGCAACTCACTTTTGCTCTCTGCCAATAGGACAGTGTCATCAGCAATCTGCACACACGGATATTACCAAGACTTAAACCAGTGTTGTCCATCTTGTGTGCGTGAGCGAGAGAAATTGCAAGCTAATACATTGCAGTGGAAGTTTTCCTGAGATGAAGTTGTAATGTGTGCAGGTACTTAACGGTGCAAAAGAGGAAACTTACAAAACTACTTGGTGGACCAGTATTAATTGTAATGGTGGTAACAGTATATTTGGCAGTATTTCAACACTTTATGTGCCACTGCGAGAATTCCAATTGTTTATTGGTAGCTGGCATTCCGTAATATTGGTTTACTCCTAGTAGTTCTCCAGTAGGTGAGTGTGCATTTATTAATGAGTTATAGTTTAGGACACCCTTTTCAGTTTTAGCAAAGCAGTGTTTGAGTAACTAGCAATTTGTTCTTATTTAGAAAGGTATTTTCATGTATCAAACATGTTTAATAAGAATATAATTTGTTTTAACAGGACTTCTTTTACATGTTTTTGTGATTGTGTCATTTCTGCATGATCAACATAACATATTGGTTCAAACTACAGTGCTGATTTTAATGTTTGGAGGTTTGTACAATAGTTTGTTGCTGAGCCCGGGCTACTGTTGATGGTTATTTCCTTTCCCTAGCTGTGAATACTTCTGCCAAATGCTGTTGCAGTGCCTTTTTCTGCAGCTAGTATGAATAAATGTAGATTTTATGGACTGTGGACACCCATGCTTACAATTTGACTCCCAAGTTTAACAAAATCAAACCAAATTTTCAGTTGTAATGCAGATTCGTAGCCAGACAAAGAAGTTGGGAAGGGCTGCTGGTGATTGAAGTTGGGCAGAAGATGAGAGGTTGAGCAGTGGGCTGTAGTGCAAGTCACTTGGATGGGCAAAAGAAATGCAGGTCGGGCTCCACCCGGCCAGACTCTCCTTTGGCTACTGCCCTAATGAGTTCATCTGAACCCTTTCTGCCACGAATAAAAGTGAGTTAAGAAAAAATACTGGATTTCTACAATTGATAAAACATCCTGAAATGGAAATGGCAACTTACTCCCACTAGTGGCTAAAAAGTATGTTATTAAAATTAACATTGTGTACACAAAAAAAAATTTCATAGAAGAAAGATAGATATTGGAGAAAAAGATTTTCAAATTGAACAGTTTTCTATTATACAAAATTCTTCCATTGAGGATGTAAAGTAGAAAATATGCAAAAAGTGTTCTTCACAGCAAAGCCTATACTAAGGAAAAAATTTTTAAATATGTCTGCTGAAGGCAGAAATATCGAAATAGGTTTTGACATTTACGCCCTCCAGCAGAAGGGGGGGGTGCATTATTTAAAAAAATAATGTTCCCGATCCTTATTGTGGAGAATGGTGTACAGTTACAAAGAATTTTGTTTTTTTAGAAGAGAAAATACACCAACAAATAAAACGCACACAAACACCACCTCGAAACAAAACTTTGATCAACAGAAAACTCAAGAGTACAGGCAGTGTTCCACAAAGTAAATGGCATCCAGTGTTAAAAAAAAAAAAAAAAATAAAATAAAATGGACTTTATGAAGCACAGATATAGACAAAAACAAAGACATTACATTTGCACCCTTGGCGAGGAAAATGTTTTGGTAGTTAGCAATGTGACTGAAAAAGGATTTTTCCCAATTGTTTTTAGATGCGCAGCTACTAATTTGCTATAAATGGAAATATGAACTTGTGCCCTCTAGTGGCACATTTGCAAGTTAAGAAAAAATTTCTCACTTGAAATGCTCTCTGACAAAGTAAGAATTTTACAAATTAGACTGTTAGCAGAAATATCTACAAAAATAAGTTATACTTCTATGCCCCCAGCTGAAAAACTATGCATATTAAGCAGAAGATGTTCTAGAGTTTCTTGTGGTGGGCACTATCTGACCCCAAAATAATTTTTTATATTTAGTTTTTTAAATGCAGATATTGCTGCGAAAATAGTCTGAAACAAATATAAAATTACAGCCACTAGTGGCAAAACCATTTTTTACTAAAAATTAAATTATATACAAAATGTTTCCCACCAAGAGCTCTCTGTTCAATGAAATTTTTTTTTCAAATCTTGTCTTTTAGAAGCAGAGATGTCAGGAGATCACAATTTAAGCTCTTGCTCCCTGACAGAAAAGTTGTGCATTACTTGGAAAAGAAACTGTACCCAAAATGGTCATTATAAAATCGTATTGAATGGAAGAAAAAAAAAAATTTCTACCTGATATATATTTAGAGGCAATGATATGAAATAAAATTATTTTGAATTTGATAGCATCTGCATTTATGCCCTCTTTAATGCTGAAGCATTTTTAATTTTTTTCAACTGAAATCAAGGATTGTATTGTTCCCATGTTTCAAGCTTCTCAATGCAAAAATAATCTTTCAGATTGGACTAATATTGCAGAGTTTAGAAATTTACAAATCAATTTTGTGCTCCTTGCCAAATTTTATGTATTTCCTGCATTGCCAGCTCAGAAATTTTGGAGCCTCCAGAAAAAAGTGCTTGATTGCACTCGTTTCTAGTATGTGTTTTTGTATTTCGGTCTCCATTTTTTAATAAGCTGTTAAACTGCTGCACACAAGTTTATACTGTGGACCTTATGCATTAAGGTGTTCACAGGTATGCGGAGCTATGCTAACTGCAGTGCATCTGACAGTTGCTGGAGAGTGCGTGGTGGAGGATCCATAGAGCAAACAACACTATCAAGGTGGTCCCACAGGTGCTGAATTGGGTTCAAGTCTGGGGAATTAGGGGGCCACAAAAGTACTTTGAAGTCTTCATCGTGCTCTTCCAACCACTCTCGGACATTTCTAGCTGTGTGACACATCGCATTGCCGTGCTGGAAGATCCCGTCTGCCCCTGTATCGGTGTACATGGTCTGCATGGGATGAATTTATAACTAATTCAGTCCATAGTGCCTTCCACAGGTATGAGTGGACCCAGGCAATGCCATGAAAACATTCCCCAGACCATAACTCTGCCCCCACCAGCTTGTGTTCTGCCAGCAATGGTTGAAGAGTGTTTGTTCTCCGATGTTTCTCGCCTTATACGCCAACGTCCATTCGTTCGATGAAGCAGAAAACAGGACTCGTCGGAGAAGGCAATCCTTTGGCAATCAATGGAGGTCCGATTCCGATACTGCCGTACAAATGTACGGCTATTCTGCCGATACACCTTCGTTAGTATAGGTGCAGTGACCATCAGGTCTGCATGAGAGCCCCATATGCAGCAGGGTTTGCTGAACTGTCACTTTAGACACTTCCAGTAACCCCCCCCCCCCCGGTTCATTCAGCCAGTGAGTTGCTCCACTAAAGCGTGTTGATCGGCCCTCGCGCACCTTTTGAAACCGCCGTTCACCTCTCGCATCAATCTTGTGTGGCAGTTCCATGTCGCTTATTCTCAATGGTGCCATTTCTCCAATCACGATACACTTTAACCACAGCAGCACTGGAACAGTTTACAAACTGCGCTGTTTCTTGGCCCAAAAGCCGACAATCGTTCCTTTTTGCAAATCTGATAAATCGCTCCTTTTATCCATGACAGCAACGAAGTGATGCGTTTTCAGATCACCCTACAACACATCTTATGTACCCTCCAAGCCAGCTCACGACACGTGCTTTCTTTCATCGGCAACACCCTGTTGATTTCAAAAGTAGGTGGTGGTCACAATGTGACTAGACTGTGTATTTCACTCGGAGGTGTTACTGTTTAGGAGACGTCAGTGCCTGAAAGATGAAACAAATATTTTAACTTCATGCAGTGTAGCATATATGTTTATTGTTCATGGACTTAATACATTACAAGTTTTTTTTTTTTTATTTGCCTTTGACAAATTGGGCATCAGGACTTTTTTTTGCATGAGTGACTACTAATATCTTGGAATATGAGATTTCCCAGTACATTGGAAAGCTGCTTCTGACTGCAAGAGTTAGATTAATTCAAACCAGTAGATGTTTTACTAGTTTCTGGTGGATGAGCAGTGATGTGTTTGAATCCAGGTTTTTCTTTCAACTGACAATAGCTTTTCAGAGAACATGCTTTTTCACAATTGCCACATGCAACTTTGGATCTGTATGAACACTGCAAGAAGCAGGTAGTGTGCTTGATCTGATTATGTTTAAATAGCTCAGCTGGTTTTAAAATTTTCACTTATCTTTTTTACGAAGTGCCAGTTTGTCATTTTTGCAGCAATTCCTAAATTCAGTGTCTTGGGCATATGTTTTATTGTATGTGCTAATTGGTCATAAATAGGGTAATGATGTATTTGCTGGCAAGTGTACAGTGCATAATATATTTGCTGGCAAGTGTACTCTTGCATAATCCATTTGAATTCCACATCTTAAGAGAAATAAAAGATGATTCCTGAGTCAAAGTAGCTTCTAAAGGCCAAGATTTTATAATGACAAGGATGGCTTGAATCTCTGTTGGTGGTAGCTGAAGTGTAAGCTGGTTTTCCCAACAGTTCAATCACAAAACTATCCTACAAGAAGTCTCACTTGTAAACCTATTAAAATGCATCACTATATTACTTTATGATCAATTAGCACACACAATAAAGCTAAGTGGCCAAGAAATTAAACATGGGAAACTGTATAGAAGTAACTAACATAGGCACACTTACTAATTAAACTCTAGAAATACCAGCTGCACTGCTGTTTAATTCATTATATTCTTCTGGTGTATACAGAATTCAAATTAGGAGTACCAAGAATAAATTAATGGACTTAAACAGCATGTTAATAATTAGTGAAAAGGAGATATTTCCAAAATTTGATGAAATTGAAATAACCTCAAATCGAAGACATTTAAGATAGGCTGAATCAGTATGAATTGGGGAAAAAAACAAAATGCAGTGTGGAATCAGAGAGCCTTAGTAATATTTCAGATTATTAGAAATAATTAAGTTAGTAAGCAAATACCAGCTGAAAAAAGGATAGGTTCATCGGAATCTCCATTGCGGTGCATCAGATGATGCCACAAATCGACATCGGATGATATCCTCCTGAACAAACTAGGCCAGGCTCTGGGCAATTTGTCTGTTGCCAGAGGTGAATGTTCACACAGGTTTTCATTGAGGATGCTGTCATATTTCAAGTGAAACGTTTGAATGGAATAAGGTGACGTGGTTCCAAGGCAGTAACTTATTTCTTAAAAAAAAAAAAAATAATAATAATTTGGGTTCTTGTAAGTGAAATTCGAAAACTTGCTGGGGTGACATGGAAGCGAGTGGCTCAAGACAGTTGTGGAAGAAACTTTGGAAGACCTTCACTTAGCAGTTGATTGATAATGGTTGACATGATATAAGTGATTATGATAATGTAAATATAATTAAATAGTTTATGTAGATAAAGTACGATGTAATTGTTTTTAAAAGGTTTTAATTATGGCTATTTTAGTCATGAATGAAGGCTGTTTTTAGTCTTGAATTAGTTACTTTTAGGGTTAAGTCTGGTGGCCCATGTCTTTTTTTACTATATATGCAAATAAAATGTTCGAAAGACATGTGGAATACCACACCACTGTAAGTGCCTGTTGAAGTAAACATTTCTCTGATTTTAAATTGGCACAATAATTAAGAAAGGCAATTAAAAATTACAAAAAAAATCTGATTATGTGTGTGTTTTATACCAATTGTAGCGGAACTCTCTCTAGTTATCCATACATAAGAGGTGGGCAGCATCCACAAGTCTTTTATTACTTTTATTGAACATTTAAATGACATACACAGAAATCATAATTCTAGTGCTCTTTAGCCTGTACTCGCAAAATTTCACACTCATTTGGGAAAATGCCAGTCTTGGCATAAATTAATTTGAATGTGTTAAGGTGAGTATCAAAAAATGAGTTTTGATCTACATTCATCACATAATCCAGGATCTTTTTGCAAGTGTACTTCTGGGGAAATGTGTGCAACCAAGTAATTCTTACTGTCATTCCACTCAGTGCTATGATTTTCACTTCCTGCTTTATACGTGGAAATGGGTTGAGTTGCAGACCTCGTCATTTCAGTGATCATTTCTTGAACAGGTTACTCCAATTAAAGATGCCAGTCATATTTAGGTTGATGTACAAAGTGTATCCAGCATGCCCACACACTGGTAAACAATTATATTGATCTTCTATGGTGTCTGCGTAATAAACTTGCATTAAACGAGCAGGTGGTAGAGTTCCTGCCCTTTAACCCAGGCAGCAAAGGAAATGTTTGTTTTTCCATTACGTAAAATGTATGTAATTACAGGTTCTGACTTTGTGATAACATTGGTACAAACTTGACCAGTTCTATAAATTGTCAAATTATAAGTAAAGTGCACCAGGATGAAACATTTTCCCAAGGCTGGCTGTTAATGCCACCATGGGCTGTGTGGTACATTTAAATTTCTTAGTGTGCCTTTAGTCAATAATTAGACAGCACCAAAGAGCTTTTTTTTTTTAGTTTGCTTTTGCCATTTTAAAAGTTGGGGAAATTATTTGTTAGTTGCTCACATTTGTCATTAGTATGATACATTTTCAATGTTTAAACTGGTTGGCAATGTGGATTCAATATTTGCAGTGATATTCTTAATGACAACTTAGCAGGCACTTTTTTTTATTTGGCAAATCCTACAGCTCTTTATGTACCACACATGTTATTACAAAAATGTATAAAATCTGCTGTAGTACATATGGAGTATATTTAGATTTTTTTTTCTGTACTAATATTTTTCACATCCTCTTTCTTACTGGGATCTTAATTTTTCTTTTTGCTGATGTGTGCAATGCAATCTGTTGCTGTATTGTACTTGTCCACTCTTACATCACAAAAAAAAAATTGTACTAATACATGAAACACTACATACTTACCATTTTCACAAGTATTTATTCTTTTCTGAACTGCACAGGCTATGTTGTGCAACCCCATTTCTTGCTGTGTTATACACTGCATGTTTATGTTGAAATTACCTCTTGTAGTAAATGAAAATCTTTTCTTTACAGAAAAAATTGTGACTGGAAAGAATCAATCCTTGGCTGAACCCTACATTTCTGGTAGTCAAAATTCAAAAATTAGTCCTTGCAAAAATAGCAAAATGCTGAAGTATACAAATGAAGACTCTGGTTTGGAATCTGCTAGCTCCACAAATTCTAGCCCCGCAACTTCACCTCAAGGCTCTCCGTCTACAAAAAGAAAACAAGAATACAACTTGCTATCTCCTAATGCCCAGGCTGTAGCATGCTATAATCCTATTTCTTGGATATACAAGGGCTTGTTCTCCCAAGAATCAGAATCGTTAAACTCTGCCATTAAAGTATCGCGTGTCCACAAGGATAACTCGGGCAGTGAAAGGAAAAAGGGTTCTCTTCCTTCTGACTCTGGACGTAGAAAATACATTATCACTAATTTTGATATAAATGCATTGAGTCCACAGTCGTGGTAATACTTTCCCTTGTCATAAACTTGTTTTATTTTGTTGCATTTTTAAATGAAATTGCACAGTTGTATTTCCACGTGCTAATGTTGGCAGGTTCTGCACTGTTCAGACACTTCATGTGCATCGTGAAGTAGTTAATCTTGTATAAAAAGCAGTTATTTTTATTACACAAGTTATGTTGATATTTTTAACAAACTTTTGTTGACATGTTTTTTCTTATGAATTGAAAAAAATGTAGTCAGAATATGCATAATGAGTAGCAATGCTCAGATGTAAAGTTTATGTATATGTAGTTTGCCTGTGTGGCTTACAGCTTTTGACTGATACCTTCAATGTTTAGGTGACTCTTAAGTCTGGCCTTTGTAATTTTTGCTTAAGAAAACAAGCAGTCCAAGGTTTTGTGTGTTGAACTGGTAGATAGCAAAAGTTTTCTGATTAACTCTGTTTAGAGCATTCTGCAAGGTATTTGCTGCTCTTTTTGCCATTTTTAATTTCGAAAGTACATATTTGTTTAAAATTTTAGCAATAAACTAAGACCAACTAACATTCAGTAAATCCTGTTTTTTGTTAACTGTGCTAAATTATTTGTCACACTGTTTTCAGAAGGAAATTTATTACCCCTTACAAAATAGTACAGAAAAACAGGTCTTCCAGATTTCGCCTTCATGCTTTGTGATAATCCTTTACTTTAAATGAATCTCATTTTTTTTTTTACACTGCTTTAGATAAATGTGCTACAAGTAGTGGTAGTTAAACTCTTGTTGTTTTTAGCTGTCTGTCATTATATTAAACAGCATTCACTGCCCAGTGCTCAAATATTAAACCTTTTTAAATTAGCATATGTGCAAACTCTTGGCTTACCTCCAGATATCTGTATTTTCCAAAAAGATATTTGTGACAGCTTTGAATTACCAAACCATATGTTTACAATGATTTGATTTTTGCAGTTTTTAAAAATTTGTAATTTGCTAGCCTTATTTTCTCCCTCTTTCAGTTTCTTTGGAAAACAGTATACTTCAACATTCCTTTGTTACAGCGTCCAATATGTTTGTCCCTGTTCTTTCATTCTGTTCATAATTCATGTCTCACATTTGGAATATTGTGATATATTTTATTAGCATTGTTTTGTATAAATGGCTTCATACTCATATGGCATTTATTTGAAGAATTTCATGTTAGCCTCTAATAGTATTGTGTAAAAAGTGTGTGCATGTGTATGTCTGTTTCTACGCAATAAACTGTAATGGGTTTTGTTTCAAACAACTGTTTCTTTCAAAAAATGTTTTGATTGCTGAAAAGTCATAATTTTAGAAAGACATTTGAACAGAATTAAGTTCTAGATTCACATGCACATACCTGGTGAATAAATATATCTCCCCCAATGGGTTGATTGCTGAAAAGTCATAATTTTATAAACCTTAGGGGTATCTACCTAACAGTATGTTGATCCTCCTCTAGCATGAATAACAGCCTGTACGTGCCTAGGCATCGACACCACCTGATGCTGGGAGGAAGTCAGCTACGCCTATTTGCAGCATTATCCTCAACTCTGCCAGAGACATCGGTCCAGGATCCCCGATTTTCTGCTCCACTGAATCCCAGAGGGTTTAAGCCCCTAGATATTCCAAATTCGTGAGTGTTCCTCGAGCCATGCCTGGGTGTGAAACAGTCGGTCAGTTGCAGGATGTGCGAAAGCTAGGAAGGCGTGTAGGTGATCAACCAGCACATGCTGTGTTAGCATGTAGCAGTTAAGGACTTATCCAGACATGCTAAGGGACCTAATGTGTCCCTTGAGAAGGCTCCCCAAACCATTGCAGAGCCACCACCACTTTAAACAGAGCTGACCTAGCGCAAGAGGGTCATGGCCTCGTGCTGTCTGTGATATACTCGCAGTACACCCTTCATACGGTTGCCCTAGGGTTCGTATTACTTGAGCGATAGAATGCCTCTACTGTCTTCCACCAACAATGCGTCCACAACCAGTCTCTCAGGTCACGTTTAGTCGATTGCGATTCACTGTTGGGGAAACTGTGCTGTTCCCCTATTTGTGACCTGTGTTGGGTTTGGGTCTGTAACACTCGTACTTGCCAACTTTTACGCATTTTAACTGTTCTTTACGATTTTACGCAAGCATAGATCCATACCTGCCAGGTTTTGCGATTTACGGAAATGTGACTTGTTTTACAGGCAAAATGTTATTTGGCGAATCTTCAAGATTTTTTTTTTCCGATGATTTTGCATCTACTATTAAAACTTTTTTTACTTAATAAATTCAAAGTAAAGTGCCGATGTAAGTTACGAATAACTTTTCAGTTACAAGTGTTTATGTGGGCATTTTCCACAGTTTTCCCACATTTTAGGTTTATTGCTTTGCGTTGTTTCAACAAACACTAAAACTTGTCACACGTAAACTGAACTGCACCAACCAGCTGGGCTTGGTTCTCTTTCTGGCGTGCTGTTTGCCCCCTCTCCTTCTCAGATAATGCATTGTTCATTCCCCAGGTTGCAAGGCCAGCGTTGGGTGTGTCTTTATTACTCCCAGTTTGAAATGCTATCTCGGAAAATAGTTATCATAGAAAAAAAATTTTCAAACTGATTTTAAATCTTTGGAATTTTTAAGGCCAGATCGATACCCAACATGTGACGAAATTAAGCAAAAGCTGCCAGTTTTGTGAAATTAAAAATGCATTGTGGCATGGTTTTGTAACTTATTCTCTGACAATTAATTTGACCTAATGAAGTAAGAAGTTAAAAATAAGTCCAATGTTTATTCGAGCCAGCGCTTCTCCAGCAACGATTTATTTTGCTCGACCGTTGGTCAGTTCGTCAGTTCTAATCTCTAGGCTTTCCAACAGTGTTTTGTTCGTCACTTAATAACGTGCATAAAATGTCTTTGCTTGATTCAACGAAATTAATATTGTAATATTTGTTTCCTCTGCAAATTGAATCACTTTAAGCTGTTACTGTTTTAGTACACCAGTTTTACTTGCATTTTTTTCCAATTGTCAATAAATTTAGTATTAGTGATTTGCTACGAGCAGCAATATAAAAGGGGGGGGGGTACTATCAAATTTTCTGTGTGTATTCTGTGGAATTCCTGTGTTGCAAAATTTTCAAATGAAAAATATGCATTTTGCACTACGTGTTGATGTAATTTCACAGTGGAAGGAATATTACTAATCTTATTTCTAGTGCCAAGCATAAATCTAATGGTGATTGCAGGGGGGGGAGAATACAAAATTAACTTCCTTTGTTAAAAGTTATAATGAACTCCAAATGCAATTCGTTCAAAATATTTGTTCACTTAGTTTTTAGTTGAGCCTAATTTACCAGTTAGTGTCCTTCAGTCACTCGTTTATTTCATTTTTTTTATTTGACTGTCTCGTTGTCCACCTCTCCGTTAGATAAACCTAGCATGAAAATGGTTCATTTTTGAAAACATTTTAGTTTGTTCCGTGACAGCGTGGAATACTATCCTTTTTGGATTTGGGAGGTCAAATGGTGGAACATCCTTCCCTAGATGCAAACTTAAATAACATTTTATATCTTTATAAATCACAATGATAGCATAGTAATGATAAATTATGTATAGATTATATTTTAAAATAACACAAAAAATGCCAATAAATTCAAACCTCTGTAGTCATATCAATTAAAAGTTGATACTTGATTTAGGTAAGTTTTTAATCGATATGTTCGGTACTTTAAACAGTATGCACGACAAGTGATTTCATTGAATTATATCGACAAGAATTTTCATCGAATATATCGATTAATGTTTTTTTACACATTTCCGTATATTTAAAAAAATAATAATTTTAATCTTCCTTGAGAAATATTTATGTTTCAGTTAAATCATACCTGCCAACTCTTCCTGATTTTGCGGAAGTTTTCCGGGTTTTTTTTATTTCCGGTTTTCCTGCCGGAAGAACTTTTCTTTCGGATTTTAAAAATTTTCTGTTGTTTTTGCAAAAAAACTTCCCTGTAAATGGAAATATATAACAGAGATGGGAATTTTGCGCCGATGTGCGCCAAAACAAAAATCTTGCTGCAAAAGGCAGATTTTGTGCCAGAACACCCATGCCGTCTTCATTATCGGGACTTCAGCACAGTAAATTCACTGTTCCGCTTGACGCTGAATAAGATGCGGTGGGAAGAAAATTTCAGAGACTCCAACATTGCGGATTTTACATAGTTACTATGGAAATAGTCTGTCTTCTACGGAAAACAAAGTATGGTATCAAAATGTGATAATTTGTTTGTATTATAAACATCTAAAAATTATCAAATGCATAAATGCTGTTTGCATATAGTTAAAAAATTATTAGAAATGTCGTTCGCGCACAATTTTACACATTTGAATTTTCTAATGTTGGCAAGTATGCACTGTGTGGGTGATGCCCTGTTTGTTATATCGTCCATTGAGTGTATATATGTGTTTGAGAGTTGAATGGCCACCTTGAGCAAATCGATGGGCTATAATAAGCTGCTTAGGACCCCTGGTTCCAGTGATGGGAGAGAGCCAATGCCGTAAGACAAACACAGTATCCATCGCACACAAGGAGATTAGAATAAGATATCCATGCCCTTGCTAATGGAGCAGTACCGCTTTGCGTGAAGAGTATAACCGCGAGTGACAGCCGTTAAAGTATGGGAAATCTGGTGGTTTTCAAGGCTTTTTTTTTTTGATAGGAGGTTTAACAACCACAGTGAGCAACTCAATGGGCTATAAGCAGTCGCCCGTCCCTAATTTAGGGTCACTGGTTCCAGGGAAGGGAGAGAGCCAGTGCCGTAAGACAAACACAACATCCATGCCTCACCGGGATTCGAACCCAGACCCCTTTCGGACGAATAATCAGAAGCCATCGCTTAGACCACTGCGCCACCGGGGCGGCTCAAGGCTATTGCAATGCATTTTGTGTGGGCCGAATCGCATTCTTTCATTGCAAATGCTTCTAGTTTTGCATTGTAACTTGCCAATGTGTGAGAAAATTCTTAATTTAAGGCATCTTTCCATTTTTTTTTTTAAATTGAATTACATGAACGTTAGTGTGAATTCAAAACAAAATATAACTTTAAAATTGAAAAATGCATTCTTGTATGAAGTGTAATTCATTCATTTTGATATTAACACAATTTCTGCAATCCAAAACCATTCAATTCAAAAATACGCACAACTGAAACTGCATGGGTATCGTGTAAACAAATAAAAATTCCCACACTTTGCGGCTTCATGGTTAAGAGACCAGAGCACCTCCATAAGTATTATTCTAACCTCCTTAATCGCACACCACTGCCACTGGTGGTGCCATGGTGTGAAGCCTTGCCTGTGACAGCCAGACGCTCATAATCGTGGCATGGATTTGAGCAGCACAGCGATGTATTAGAGATCCTGTTGCCAATCATCTTGCCTCTTATGTCACGTCTGGCAGGGTCTACTTACCAGCATGATAATTCCCACCAAATATGGCTCGCCTTCACCTAACGGCGTACTGCCGTTGTGTTGCAACCTTCAATTAATCATCCAGGTCCCCAGATCTTTTACCCTCTTGGCATGTCTGGGACAGCTGCCACAATTTGAAAATTTTGAAGTTCCTGTGCAGTAATTACAGGACTTCTGGTATTACCTATCATATTAGCATTGGAGTTTTATTTGACCTCGTGGGACAGATAAGACAACAACCAGACAAACCTATTCCTGTGTGAAAAATAATAATTATCAGATGTCTGCGATTTATTGCATAACAGATTTTGGGGAACAAAATGACACTTCCTCAATTTCAATGCAAAATTGAGGACAATCTTGCTCTAAGATGCTTTCCCATGATGTATTAGATGTTCTTTTACTGAGGACATCTGAGACATTATGGGAAAGCCAAAGATTAGCAGCGAGTACCACAATTGTCCAGTTTCATGGGAAAGCGTGCGATGAATCTCGAGCACAATTTTCATGTGAAACCGGTATAAAATGGCAAAATACCATCGTGCAGAATATTCTGATAAATTTTGAATGTTACTCCTAGAGGGCAGCACATGTAAAGAAAGCTACATCGTGATTCTGTACAAGAAAATTACACTGAACAGATAGAAATCGTGGAATACCTGTGTGTTATCTCTATGAGAAGGGATATTCCAAGTCCAATAACTTCACTTGACACAGTTTAATGAAAAATGTGCTGAACAAAAGTTGTAGAACTCTCAGTGGAATCTACCAATAATGCAACCAAATTTAGCATCAATTACTTATTAGTTGCGTCGGCATGTCTCCCATTAATATTGTGTGATTTTTAACTTAATTCAAGGAAATATTCGTAGGCTTCAGAAAATATTTTCATACCTTTTACGAGTCCAATTTGTTTTGTTTACCATATTTTTTCCTATTCCAATTTTTTTTGGAAAATCGACAAAAAAAAAAAAATTTAAATTGAGGACCTCGTTCAAACTCCGTCAATTGTCCGTACGCACGTCCACGGCGGATCCTCGGCATGTCTATCGCTCTGGGATCTCGCGTGATTCTTACCGTGCACTTCGGCACGAATGTGGAGTCCCCTGTGCGGCGCCTTATAAGCCCCAAGGATTGCGATTGTAGCACCGTTACTAGATCCTATGTGACTTTCCTATCGTCCAAATCTCCTAGCTTCCTATTTTTAAGAGTTGTTTAAGACCTGGGGTCAAACACTCCCTAAAATCCTCTACATATGATCTGGTCTGCAGCGCTGGTCTTGGAAGCGCGGGCATGCGGAATCGCACGAAACTATTCATTTGCATGTTAATGAAACATTTCTAAATTCTATTCACCGAGTTTCGCGTTAATCGCACGCAGTGGTGCCAACCCTAGGGAAAATTCCGTAGATTTAGGGAATTTCAAAGTGTTTTAAGAGAAAACAAAATTCTAGGGATTTTTGAATAGTTTCAAAGGAAATCCTTTTTTTAGATTTTTTTTTTTTTTTATTTCTGCAATTTACGGACTTAGTTTTCTGTGTGAGTGCAGTCGAGAATTGTTTTTCCCGAACAGATTCCTTTTTGTGTTTTTAGCTAACCACGACTATGATTTTGAAGTTCGATTTCCTGCACTATTCCATAAAATGTCATCCTCCAGAAGCCATCAACCACCACCACCACCACCCTACTTTTGCGTAGCAGTGGAGATGATCTCTCTTCTGTGAAAGAGTGTGAGATCTGGTGCTTGATACCTTGTACTGTAGAGGGGATGCAAATTTCATCTGGGCGACTGGGTGGGTAAATGACCACCGCCTGCGTAGGTGGCTTTAAAAATATCCTTAACCACAGTGGATATTTCAAATGTGTGTGGTCATGGGTGATACCTTCATAGCAAAGCAGTCAAGCTGTGGACTTTGCTGGAGTCTTAAAAATAAGAAGATCCTAAGTGTAAGTTTCTAATGTTTCATCCAGTGGTCCCAAAACCAGATTTAAAATAGCGTGAAATTCCCTAAAGTTAGGGAATTTCCCGATATTTTAGGGAATTACGCAAAAACCACAAAATTCTGGAAATTTATGTATACTTTCGAAGGAAATCGCTTTGTTAAGACTTTTTGTCAATTTTCAGGATTGTTTTTTTTTTTTTTTCGCGTGCAGGCGAGGATTTTGAAAATTATGATACTACGAATTGAAGGCAGTGTTCCTTGGAATTTTAATTTAAAATAAAATGGTAGTAGGTGAAAACTGATTGCATATTTGGTAATTAAGTTCCGTGTTCTTTTCCCAAAGAACGAAACATATCTATAATTTTTTCTTTTTATTTAACGTTACACATTCATTTTATTTTTAAGTAGATTGCCTAGCCTAGTGTGCAATAGTGGGAGGTTTTTTTTAACTCTAGTTTATTTCCATATTACGTATTCGTCTGGACTTCTAAATATTTCGTTTTCCAAACAGAATTCCCAGATTTATGTTTCACCAATATTCGACAGTAAGAACATGAACATTTAATATTCCACGTTTTAGAAATGTTTCATTAAAAATTTCACCATGACTAATGATTCCCTGCATCATTTAAAATGAGCACCAGACACAAAATTTTCGGGTGGACTTTTTAATCTTCGGCCCCTGTCGTCTGCTTCAGCCAACGCGCCGCTGGCATGACGGGAGAAACGTTTCGCGATAGGTGGCGCTGCGTCAGCGTTTTCTTCTGCGCTGTGTGTGTTACGTAATCGCTCTTTGCTGAGTGCGTGAGCCGTGTGCTTTTGCGAAACAATATACAAGTCATCATAAATTCAAGAGATCTAGTGAACCGTGGAATACCCTGTACGTAATTAAGTTTGCATAATTCCGATATCTATTCCATATTTTAATTTTCCGATGTTCTTGGTATACTTTGCAATCTTGATTTGTTCTTTTAAGAAATTGATTTCTTCTTCGCCCTGTAGCTCTGTTAACTCGTTGGCATACTCCAAGACGTTAAAATTTTAAAAATTGGCCAACAGTAAGGGGTAATCTAATAGCAACAATGCCGCCCCGGTGGCTAGTTGTTCATGGTGGTCGTTAAACCTCCAATCAAAGAAAAAAACCACGTGAATTCAGCAGCCATAATGAAAATCCACTTTGGGCAGTACCCTGAATAAGGTCCATAATATTCTATTTTTCTTAATCAAAATTTTCTTCTGCAAAAATTCGTAACAGCTTTAGAAATGTATGTGCAAGTGTTAACACTGCAAATATATCTCTCGCGAAAGAGAGATTTGTTTCCTAGGGAATTTCAGCCTTATTATCAATGGAAAATTTTAATGAATAGGTTGGCAGCACTGACCGCGCGGTTTTTTCTTTGTGTGCGGATTTTTATGACAATAAGTGTATTACATGCCGGATTAAAGAGCAAAATGTTCATTACATTCTAAACATATCAGCAAGAAATAACACCCTAATCTCTGGGCTCAGTTGCAGTGTAGTATTAATGTTACTGCAAAAAATAACTTTCAGTCAGCCTGCATTTAAGTTAGTAAATTAATACTTAACAATAAAAGGATGACTTTGCACAATACGTCAAATGAAATGAGAAAACTCACAGTCTATGTACGATATTTAATAAAATACGAAAGATATTTACAGTTAAAATACCCCACTAGCACTTTCGGGGTAATATTCACCCCATCATCAGGTAGAACAGAGGTAATGTAGTACTCCTTTATATATTAGTGCAACTATGCATTATGGGTATAAGTCATCAAACGTCGCATGGGTCGTGATTAATACTTGTAAACGAAATTCTTCGAGTTCGGACCAAGCACGCTTCTAAAATCCAGAACAGTAAACTTGTACCTCACTTTATGCTAGTTTTTTTTTGTTTTGTTTTTTATTTGAGAAGCAAATTAAAAAAAAAATCGGCGTTTCCGAGGCTCTCAGCTTCACGGGGCCCCGCGCCTGGGTTTCGTAGGGTTCCCTGTAAATTCGCCTCTGCGTAGAATGGCCTTTGTAGTAAAAGGTATCGGAAGGTAAAAATAATTTTTGAAGTCATTGTATATATAGATTTATAAATATTTTGAATTTTAGTAGCATGTGGAGTTTTCATTATGAAAAGACAAACATATGCATCATCGTTCTCCCAGTTCAAGATTTTTCAAATCAGACTAATAGTTGTAGAAATATGCTGTCCGCTGCCGGACGGATGAACGTAGTGCTGTAAGCACGTACTTCTTTTTCAAAGGACGTACTAACTAGAGATGACACCGAATTTTCGGTTATAATAAGTATATCAGAGACATAGATTTCAAATCGAACAGTATTAAAAGCAGAAATATAGAACGATACATGATATAATTTTACTTTTGCCACCCCGGTGGCGCAGTGGTCTAAGCGCTGGCTTACGACTATTCGTCCGGGTTCGAATCCCGATGGCCGCCCCGGTGGCGCAGTGGTCTAAGGCGCTGGCCTCTGATCATTCGTCCGTGAGGGGTCCGGGTTCGAATCCCGGTGAGGCATGTATGTTGTGTTTGTCTTACGGCACTGGCTCTCTCCTTCCCTGGAACCAGTGACCCTAAATTAGGGACGGGCGACTGCTTATAGCCCATTGAGTTGCTCACGGTGGTCGTTAAACCTTCAACCAAAAAAAAAGTCCCGATGAGGCATGGATGTTGTGTTTGTCTTACGCCACTGGCTCTCTCCCTTTCCTGGAACCAGTGGCCCTAAATTAGGGACGGGTGACTTCTTTAGCCCATTGAGTTGCTGACGGTGGTCGTTAAACCGCCAACCAAAATAATAATAATTTTACTTCCCGTGGAAGAATTTCGCAAAATGAAAAGGTTAAAAATATGCGAAAAGTATTCATGGCAAAAGTTATGCTAAGGAGAAACAATTTTTCAAAAAAATACGTCTCCCAGAAGCAGAGACAGCAAGAAAAAGGTTTTGTCCTTTACTATGCATTATTAAAGGGGATAAAATTCCCTATTTTTATTGTAGCGAATAGCACACAGTAAAATTTAAATTCTCAATAGGATTTTTAGAAGCGAAGATACAGCTGCAAACAAAAGCACACAAACACCACCTAGCGACAGAACTGTGAAGTACGAAAAACACCCGCAAGTGCGAGCCTAAGTGTTTCACAAGGTAAATATAACCGCCGGTGGTGCAGTGGTCTAAGCGATGGTCTCTGGTCATTCTTCCGAAAGGGGTCCGGGTTCGCATCCCGTGAGGCATGGATGTTGTGTTTGTCTTACGGCACTGGCTCTCTCCCTCCCCTGGAACCAGTGGCCCTAAATTAGGGACGGGCGACTGCTTATAGCCCTTTGAGTTGCTCACGGTGGTCGTTAAACCTCCAATAGGCGCAGTGGTCTAAGGCGCTGGCCTCTGATCATTCGTCCGTAAGGGGTCCGGGTTCGAATCCCGGTCAGGCATGGATGTTGTGTTTGTCTTACGGCACTGGCTCTCTCCCTTCCCTGGAACCAGTGACCCTAAATTAGGGACGGGCGACTGCTTATAGCCCATTGAGTTGCTCACGGCGGTCGTTAAACCTCCAATCGAAAAAAAAAAAAAAAAAAAAAAAAACCTGCAATAAAAAAAAAAAGAAGAAAATATATATGTCGGGTAATTAAGGAATTTTTTTTAAAATTGGACATTTAGAAGCAGATATCGATAAAACCAGTTTAAATCTTATCGCCCCCTAGCGGGGAAATTTTGCATCATTTTGGGAAGAAAATGCGCACAAGATGTTTTCATGGTAAGTATTATTTGACCGAAAAAGAATTTTTTCAATATGGTTTTTAGTCCCCCAGATATTGCTGTAAAAGGAAACGTGAACTTACTCCCTCTAGTGGCAAGTTTGTGCTGTAAGAAAAATTTAAAATTATACGCAGTACGCATAGTTTTTTCCGCCAGAAGCGTAGATGTATATCATATTTTTGTTGAAATTTCTGCTTCTAAGAGTTCAATTTGGAAAAATTTCAAATCGAGCTCTTAGAAGCAAAGACATCGACAAAAATAAGATATACATCTACGCTCCTGGAGGGGAAACTATATTATTTTAAGCAGAAGGTATTCCCAAAAAGCTTTCCGGAGTGAACTATCGTTCTGGGAAAGAATATTTCAATCGGGTTTTCATAAGCGCAGATTCTGATGCAAATATGTCAGAAAGAGAAATAAACACTTGCATCTGTGGTGGCCAAACTGTTCCCACGAAAAATTAGAAATTACATGTAGAACATTTCCCACCAGGAGTTGTATCCGATGCAAAAAGAATTTTAGAAATCGGACTTTTGGGAGCAGAGATAACGGGGAAAACCCAATTTACCTTTCGGCCCTAGCGGAAAATATATAGATTACTTGACAAAGAAACTGTACCCCCAAAAAACATTCTTCGTTATAAACGGCGTCGAAAGGAAGAAAGAATTTTTTCCATCGGATATTTAGAAGCAAATATATGCACTGAAATGTATTTTGAATTCGATAGCATCTTCGTTTATGCCCTCTAGCGGCGAAGTTTTGCATCTCAAAGAAAGCGGAAAGGAAGAATCATCGTTCTCGCATTTCAAGCTTTCCAATACAAAAAGGATTTTTCAAATCGGACTAATAACGTTACAGAGATATGGTGTTCGCAGACGGACTAACGGACAAAATGATACTATAAGCACGTACACTAGAGTTTTGTCAATCCGGCTATTCCTTGCATAGAGGAGTGCCAGATTAGCGACAACGTCGGATTACTGAGAGTGCAAAAAAATTTAGTTTAATTCTTTTTTAAATTTAATGTTACAAGTTTACTGTAGTACATATGTATTAAAAAACATAAGAGAAAAGGATATGATAATGGTAAAGGTACACGATCAGTACGTACTATACTATCTCATTTACAGCAATTAAATGATACAGTATTTTCATATCAGTACAGTAAGGTACAATATGCATGTACTGTGCACAGTAAAAAAAAACGTACAATTGTAATACAGCACAGATGAAATCTTGCATTTTCTACTCAGTGCGGTCACTTCGAAACATGTCACGGATTTTCGTCTCCTTTATTTTCGTCTCCTTTAATGAAAATACTCATCGACGGTTCTCTTTGCCACGCAATCGCTTTACTGTAATAGCATTACGTTGGTTCTGCACGTGTCTGGTTTGTGCGTTATGTACTGCAGGAAGATGTCGGCAGCTTCGGTGCCAGCAGTGTAAGAAATCTTCGTGCTTTTCGCCTCTGTGGTGACCTTTTCCTCAGCACTTTCATCTTTTTATTCCTGCACTTTTTTTTATGATTTCTTCATCCGTTAAAAGTCTGATCTACTCCACAATTTTCTTCATTCAGCCGCTTAGTAACGTCCTCTTCATCAATGTCTCCTCCTGAAGCTTGTGGAACATGGCAACGGACACAGTATCTGGAATCGATTTTTCTGAATTGACTAGCTCATCACTGTCACTCGATGCTGACTCCAACTTATTGTCAATCGATGCCCACACCTTTTTCCAACACTTCAGTATAGTAGTGCTCCCCACAATGTCCCATGCTTCTGCTGTTTGGAAAACAACATCACGCATGTTGGTCGCTTTCAATGCCTTCAGCATAACCTCGGTGGAATCGTTTTCACATTCATCCGACATAGCGCAGTAAATAAAGGCCAAAACTGGGTCAAAGCTGAAACAAATTAGGTAAAAGCTGAATTTTTGCAGGCTGGTAGAACTCACTGGGCTTAACATTTTCACAAAAGTCATACCCCCTCCCCCGCTTGCTCACCCCTACACCCCCATAAAGGGGGAAATTAGGTCTAATACTAATCCACTCGTAACTCCCGAAATAATTGGCTTACAGCGATAGTTTTTTTTTTAATTTATTCCTCTTGATATGATCTATAAAGTTTGTTATATTCATTTTTGCTATATCTCATATAGTTTTGCTGCAATTTTTGATAACCCGCAAAATAGCACCTTTTTTCTCGACATTTTACCGATTAACAGCAATTACCGCTTCACAGAACCAAAATTTCCGAAAAAGGCTTTGAATAAAAGTTGTAGCAAATTTTATAGCCTTTACAACGATATATTATTTGTTTTACAACAACATATAGTTTCGCTTACACTGTATCTAAACCATGCCTGCCTTAAGCACTTCTGTTGCGAAGAATTTGCGTCGCGGGAAGACCATGGTACTGATAAAGAAAGAGAGAGAGAAAGAGATAAGAGGCACTGACTCACGCAATTGGTTTATTTATTTGACTCATGGGGAGAATAAAATGCATTCCTAAAACTTTCCCACAGTCCACACATATGCCACAAAGCAAATGGAATTAAGTCATCGGATAGGTAAGGAGTCCGCACGGGAGTTTCGCTGAGTCAAAGAACGAAATGTAAGTTAATCGGTTTTTTTTTTAGCCTCTAAAACGTAAAGCAAATTCTGAATGCATTTCCATACTGGTTTACCTAACCGAATAAAAATGGACAAATGCATGATTTGCGATAACCATCTCTGTGAGGGAGAATCTGTAGTTGTCCCCAAAGGTTTAAAAAGGATAACTGATTCTAGCCTGAAGCGAAAAGGCAGTTTGCATTTTTGAAAAATTAGAGAATGTTACATCTATTATGGTTCACCAGATTTGCCGGCGGACTTACAAGCGAGAAAATAGTATTACAAAGCTTCACATGTTACAAGTATTTCTTCAGCATCAACGTCTTCAAATCCACTTTTACGGACTTTTCAATAAACGTTTGATATTAAAAATGACTTTATTCTGCGAAAAGGAAGTCACTCTGAATATTAAGCTTCCTCTCAAATACAGAAAAGCGGTCTATATGGTATCGACTCTGGAAATAAAAGATAAAATTTTAACTTTCTGTGAAAACCGTAACGATGAATGGGGGGGGATGTGAAGTCGAAAATTCTCGGGGTTTATTGACCTAGTAGCAATTGAAGCATGATATTATTCCGAGTGCTACAGAAAATTAAGAAAAATAAAGCCGTTTAGAGCACCTGGTCGGCCACAAGCTGCTTTCTCATTATTGTGTGACTACATTGAAAAAACGGATGAAGGCCACTGCACCCTAAATGATTTACAAAATATCATGGCCTTTCTGAAACCATTACTGATGATAAATATTTGAAGCAGCGACTGTTACAGCATTTCAGAGACCGGACAGTGATAATAAATATTTCTTTTTTTTTTTTTTGTATTTGATTGAAGGTTTAACGACCACCGTGAGGAATTCAATGGGCTATAAGCAGTCGTCCGTCCCTAATTTAGGGTCATTGGTTCCAGAGAAGGAGGAGAACTAGTGCCGTAAAGACTAGCTGATGACCATTTATCTGTACCGTCCAATTGCGGATTCCACAGGGTTAAGCGAACTCTCACGAAATTAATAGTGACGGCGTTGCGAGTAATCCTGCCAGGATCCGACATTCCCCCATCCGGACAGAATCGGTCCGTAGACCTGCAGCTTGCTGCTACCCCCGTGGGCCGGCACTTCTCACCTCTTCGTCATGACCCGGGTGTGCGTGCCATTTGGGCAGGGGCTAGAAAAATTCTCTGCCCCTGACTGGGAGAATCAATTGCTGGCGCGAACTGTTTGGGGCGTCCGCCCTTTATTCAAACAGAGATACATGCACATTATTTACACTGAGGAGCCCATCTCCGCGTGGGAAACAAGTCCTTTGCTCAATGGGTCCTCTCACACTAAGAAATATTTAAACATATTTACATTGATATTTACATTGCCACAGTCGGTTCTGTGGTGATGACTCTGGGCTCGAGTCATCAGTTTCTCTTCTTCGATTCTTCATCCCTCTTCTTTCTTCTTCGGTCACCCCTCAATTAGGTAGACCGCCTATTCCTCTTTGAAGTGCATGACCATCTCGATGAGCCCCTGTCGCGCTCTTGGGTACGCGAGCAGGATCGAGAGGTCCCTCGTTTTTGCCAATTCTGGCACTAATGTTGCTCTATTCCCTGCCAGAGAAGCACATTCAGGAATCATGTGTGCGACATCTGCAGTCTGGGCCCCGCACATGCACACTCGCTCCCTAACCGCAAATCTGCGGAAGTACTCCGGCGACACGCCGTGCCCGGTTAGTACCTGGTTGAGGAGGCCATTACTCTCAATGCGCCTTATCGAGATTCGGGGGAATATACGGTGTGTTCTTCTACCCGTGTCCCCCTCGTCCCATCTCTGCTGCCACTCCACCAATGTGGCTGTTTTCAGTTGCGTCCGCACGCTTTGCAGTGGCGTTCGCATCTGAAAATCTATGTGTTCTTTACCAGTAGCTTCCTTCGCTAGCTGGTCTGCACGTTCATTTCCAACTGTACCGACATGACTTCGGATCCAGTGGAAGGTAACCCTCCTTCTCTCCATTGACTTGAATAGCGCTTTTATCTCTCTGACAAGAGGAGTCTTACTCCCGAACTGACCAAGCGCTTTCAGGGCCGCTTGGCTATCAGAGAATATGCTATAAGCCCCTTCGCAGTTGATAGACAACACCCAACGCAGTGCTTCTCTGATCGCCAATAACTCTGCTTGGAAGACAGTGGAATTGGGCGATAGTTTCACTCGCTCCGCGTGCGTCTCGTTGCCATCCGAGATCACGCAAAAACCTCCGCCAACACTACCATCTATTTTCGAACCGTCCGTGAACAGTTCCTTCCCCTGTCCTGTGGGGAGATCTTTGTCCCAGCTCAGACAAAGCTCGTTGGCTGAGTGGCAAGTCCAGTCCGTCTTCGGAAGTTACACCTCGGAAGACCGGTACTGGTGTCCTAGGAAAGAAACATCGTCCCCGTAGCGGAGGGTCTGCATTACTGTTTCCCTCGCTACGACCAGATCCGCAGGTTCACACCCAGCCAGCACTTGGAGCGCTGCTGTGGAGGTCGTGCGGAAGCACCTCGTCATGCCCAATAGCTCCCTGCGCTGAATTTGGTTGATACCATTTCTCATTCTAACGGTGTCGGACCACCAGGCGGGACACGCTATGTTAATATGCGCTCTACCCCTCGCTTATAGAGCACCTTTTTAGCTAGCCCAGGAAGCCGCATTCCGTTGATCTTGTTTAGAATGCTGGTGCATCTGTCCTTCAAGAAGCGAAGAAGCGGTAGCCCCGACAGTCTGGTGTCAAGGATGACTCCTAGGTACCGCATCTCTCTTACCGCTTTAATAGTATGCCCATTGAAGCGACACTTTGGTGGAGTGACCAGTTCCCCCTCCTTTGCTATTAGCATTAGTGTCGTCTTTTCGGGAGCGAAGCAGAGCTTGCACTCCTTGCTCCAACTATCTAGCTGTGAGAGAGCGTTGTGTACCTTCCGCTCAATCACATGCCTACCAGATGCTGACACTATTAGCATTAGGTCACCTGCGTAGGCCTGCAGCTGCACCCCGTCTTCCAGTGGAAGCGCAAGTGCGGTATCTGCAACCACATTCCACCACAAGGGGCCCGAGCAAGAGCCCTGCGGACACCCTTTGGTGTATTCCCTGCTGTAGGTCTTGTCTCCGACCTCAAACTCTACTCTTCTATGCGAGAGAAAATCGCTTATTAACAGGAACAGATTCCTGGAGATACCAAGTCTTTTCAGATGGTCCAAAACCAGTGGCCACCAGACGTTGTTGAAAGCGCCCCGCACATCCAAAGAGACGAGACAGGTGTGCTTTCCCTGTGCACGATTTTGCTTTTCCTGTTTAGTAAGGCTGACCAGCGCCTGGCCGGTACACCTCTCCGGCGTGAAACCGAATTGGCGGCTGGAGAGCTTACCTAGGCCGACTAGGTAATGGGTTGCTCGGGTCACAAGGACCTTTTCCAGCACCTTACTCCATGCAGTTAACGGGCAAATCGGCCTATAGGCTGCGGGGTCTGCTTGGCTCTTGTTTTCTTTGCTGAAGAGGACGAGCAGCGCAGTCTTCCACAAAGATGGGAAGCAACCTCGTTCCAGGTATTTATTCAATAGGGCAACTAGTGCCGTAAGACAAACGCAACATCCATGCCTCGCCGGGATTTGGACCCGGACCCTTCTCGGACGAATGGTCATAAGCCAGCGCTGAGACCACAGCACCACCGGGGCGGCACAAATATTTCTAGGAAGAAGAATATTGTATGTATGATAGATGTTAATCATAAATTGCTGACTGATCAATGGTTCAATGAGAGGAAGAAAGATAAAATTTGTGTATTAAGACAAATATTATATCGTTGTAAAGGTTATAAAATTTGCTACAACTTTTATTCTGAGCCTTTTTCGGAAATGTTGGCTCCGTGAAGCGGTAATTGCAATTAATCAGTAAAATGTCGAGAAAAAAAGGTGCTATTTTGCGGGTTTTCGAAAATTGCAGCAAAACTATATATATATATAGTATAGTAAAAATGAATGGAACAAGATTTATAGATCATATCAAGAGGAATAAATAAAAAAAAATGATCGCCGTACGCCAATTATTTCGGGAGTTACGAGTGTCTTAGTATTAGACCTAATTTTCCCCCTTTATGGGGGTGTAGGTAGGAAGCAAGCGGGGGAGGGGTGGGGACTTTTGTAAAAATGATAAGCCCAGTGAGTTCTACCAGCCTGCAAAAATTTCAGCTTTTGCCTAATTTGTTCCGCGTCGAGTCCTTTATTTACTGGGCTAAACAGAGAGGTAAGAAGCTCATGTCGGCAGCGACGCTTAATTGATTACGAAACTCTCTGATCCATAGGTTGGATCACAGCTGCCACATGGTATGGAAGACAGACAGTTCGTATATCACCTGTTTCCGAGAAAAGTTGGAGGAATGACTGGGAGCGTTATCAATTAGGATAATGGCTTTTAAAGGAAGTTTCTTTTTCTTCAGTTTTTCCTTCACCGCTGACTCGAATTTATCATGAAACCACCGAGGGAAAATTTCTGAGTCCATCTACGCTTTCTTCTGAGCACGATAATCAAGAGGTAGTGTACTTATCTTGGTGTGTTGAAAACAACGTGGCTGTTGGACTTTTCCAATCACCATGAGGGGAAGTTTATGGCTCCCATTGGCGTTACAACATGCCATCAATATGACGAGTTGTTTTTGTTGTTTATACCCACGAGCTTCCTTTTAGTTCTTGGCAGCAAGGGGTTTTGCATTTTGAAAAAGAGACCGGTCTCATCAGCATTGTACACGTCAGCAGAAGTTAGTTCTTCTTCCTTTATCATCTTCTCTAATTTTTTTTTAAACTCTTCCACATGTTTTTCGTCCGCTGAGCGACTATCCGAGGGGACTATCAGCTGCCGCACACAATGTCTTTTTCTTTCCGTTTGTTAGCGAGCCCTTGCGTAGTGCAAACCGTTCACTGCCTCCAGGTTCTTTGTTAAACGTCACTGCTTTTACTTTTACTATCGCGCCACTGACAGGTAGTCCTTTACCGTGTATGGCTGTATGACCATCTGCAAACGGCTACATCAAGTTGATCGTTCTCACCCTTTAACCTTTCGTTTTCCCAGCTCACTGTCGATTTGACTCGCGCACTGTCGAAATTGATTCCTTTTCATTTTTGTGTCATAAACAGTGGAACGTCCAACGTTGTACTCATCAGCGATGGCTTTTTGGGAACAACCTTGCTTTAATTACTCTAAAATTTAAAATTTCTGCGCCGTTCTAACGTGAAACATTCTCTCTTTGAAGCAGAAACGTCGCCAAAGGGATGAGAGAGTGGGCTCGAACCCACCCTGAAATTTGCCTTTCCCACCCAGTTCAAAATGTGACATTTTTCATTTAACTTTAAAATATAATCTGCACTTTGGCAAGTAATGAGTCTTGTGTTTTATTTCATGTAGCCCTATTGCGTTGTTTACATCTCCAAAAAAAGGTTATCAAAATAGCACCGCAAGGCCATGAAAATTCACCTGTTCTCCACTCTTCCAGTTCCTTAGCTTAAGCCTCTGTTTCATGTTTGTGTGGCCAGGAGGTCAATGAGGAGGGTGGATAGGAATTAACTGAGGGGGTCACTACTAATTGCTCTACTTGTTTGCTTTACCAAATAGGGGATCCCAACACGGAAAGTTGAGGATAAAGCTGCACTAGTGCTCTTAAGACTACTCCGGGACAGTGAAAGTGCAGAAAGTGGCTGACAACCGCTTTGTATCAGAGAAGTGCAAGCCAAAGTCACTCGCTGGAAGGAAGTTAAGGAGGGGGAGTTATTGTGTCTGCGTGGCACAACGTTAAAATTTGAGTTAGATAAACGAAAAACGCCATTTTCTTTTAAATAAATTGTTCAAGTACAGTACTATTTTCGTAAGCAAAAATGCAAAAGTGTGAAAAGCAATTTAAGACAATGCATTCAGAGCAAGCAAAAATTTGAAGGCGATATTGTACCAACAATTCTATCTTACACCAATGGCGTAACTAGTCAGATCCGTGTATGTATGTGTGTCTAGGTAGAGAGGGGGGGATTGCACGAATTCCTTTGCAGCCGGTAGTGAAAAGTATTAAAGCCGACCCCGGTGGCGCAGTGGTCTAAGCGTTGGCTTATGACCATTCATCTGAATAGAGTCCGGGTTCAAATGCCGGTGAGGAATGGATGTTGTGTTTGTCTTACGGCACGGGCTGCCTCCTTTTTTGGTACCCGTGACCTTAAATTAGGGATGGGCGACTGCTTATAGCTCACTGAGTTGCACACGGTGGCCGTTAAATGTTCAATAAAAAAAATAGCTTCAAAAATTCGTTCTTTCAGTGTTTAAAGAAAAAAAAAAGTAGCTGTCAAGCTTGCCCCACCAAAAATAATGCTCGCCCACCCGTCGCGCATCCTGATTTCGAAGTCTAGCGACGTCCCTGTTTTGAAACCATAATTTTAAGGCTAGCACGCCGCGCCGACCACTTGTCCCGCGCTTCTAATTGTGTATAAACTAAAACCTTTCACACTTGGTCGGCCGGCGTGCCGCCACTGCGCCACCTGAATGGCAACAATTGGTCCAAAAATAATCCACGCTCATGACTTGACAAGGACGCATAACCCAGTTTCTTTTACGTCAGGGTGGGAGTTAGAGCCCAGATTATTAATAGCCGGATTAGCAAGAGCATGTATGTTAGCCGGATTGTTGCCTGTGTGATTAGCGTAGGTGTGTTATTGTGATGTAAAATAAAATAAATGTGCTGTCTTAGTAGTGGTCGTCTTTTGGGAGGCATCATGTAATCCCACAAGGTACAACATCTTCTCTAATAGACGTATACATAACAAGAAATATGTCACCGAATTTATGGTTGTAATGAGCATGTCTTTTGAATCCTTTCTGACGCGAATTAAATTTATCAAAGTTAATGCAACCGAAAAAAAATCAACCGGATTTCTCCAATCGGTAAGACATCCGGAAATAGAAACAGCTACTTACTTCCACCCACGGCTAAAAAGCACGTTACGAAGATTAAGAAATGGCGCACAAAAACTTTCTCATAGCAGAAGGAAGGTAACGTAGACACACAGATTTTTGAATCGAACAGTTAAAAGAAAAAAATATACAAGGGAAGATGATATAATTTTACGCTTTCTAGCGGAAAAGTTTTGCATAATGGAAAAATTAACAATAAGCGAAAATATTCTTCACGGAAAAAGCTATGCTAAGGAAAAAGAATTCAAATAGTCTCTGGGAAGCAGAAATAGTGAGAAAAACGCTTTGAACTTTTACGCCCTCTAGCGGAAAATCTGTGTATTATTTAAAGGGGGTAATGCTCCACATCTCTATTGTAGTGAATGGCATCCAGTAAGAAAGATATTTCTCGGTAGAGTTTTTAGAAGCCGAGATACATTCGCAAACAGAAGTACAGAAACACCACCTAGCGACAGAGCTGTGAACTATACAATTCTTCAAATACTAACCTAAAGTGTTACACAAGGTAAATGGCATCCGGTGTTGAAAGAATTCTTGAAATCACACATTTAGAAGCAGATATGTTAAGAAAAACAGATTAAACATTGGCACCCTCCTGCGGGAAATTGTGCATTATTTTAGGAAGAAAATACCCACAAAGGGTTTTCATAGTTAGTAGTATCTAACCGAAAAATAATTTTTTATATCGGGTTTTTAGTCCCGTAGATATTGTTGTAAACGGAAACGTAATCTTACGCCCACTAGTACCAAACTTGAGCGTTAAGAAAAATTTGATATTATATGAGAAACATTATATATGTACGCCCTCTGGCGGAAAAACTGTGTACTATTTTTAAGAAGAAAGTATTCTGAAAAGACTTTCCGAGGTGAGCGGTATCGATCCACGAAAGAATGTTTTTCAATCAGCTTTCAGAAGCTTGGATTTTCCTGCAAATATATCAAAAGCAGAAATAAACACTTACTCCCCTTGGTAACCAAATTATTTGTCTATCAAAAATTAGAAATTGTAATCAAAACATTTCCCATCAGGAGCTGTATACGATGCAGGACTAATTTTTCAAATCGGAGTTTTGGGAGCAGAGATATCGGACAAAACGCAATTTCTCTTTACGCACCCTAGCGGAAAATCTGTACATTACTTGAAAAATTTGAAATTATACGAAAAACATTTCGCACAGAAAACGCTCTCCAACAACGAAAGAATTTTTCAAATCGGACTCTTAGAAGATGTTCGACAAAAATAAGATATACATCTACGCCCCTGGTGGGAAAACTATGCATTATTTTAAAAAGAAAGTATTCTAAAAAGATTTTCTTATGAGCGCAGTATCGGTCCACGAAAAAAAATTTTCAATCAGTTTTCGGAAACTTAAATTTTGCTGCAAATACACCAGAAGCAGTAAAAGACACTTACGCCTCCTGGTGGCCAAACCATATGTTACCAAAAATTAGAAATTGCATGCAAAATATTTCCCATCAGGAGCTGTTTTCGTTGCAGGAAGAATTTTTCAAAGCGGACTTTTAGAAGCAGAGATATCGGGAAAAGCGCAATTTATCTTTACGCCCCCTAGAGGAAAATCTATGAATTACTTGAAAAAGAAACTATGGTTAAAATAGTCTTCGTTATAAATGGCATCGAAAGGAAGAAAAAATTTCAATCAGATATGTAGAAGTAAATGTATGGAAAAAAATATTTATTGAATTCGATATCATCTGAATTTCCGTCCTCTAGCGACGAAGTTGTGCATCAGAAAAAATTAAATACAAGGATCATCATTCTCACACTTAAAACTTCCCACGGCAAAAATAATTTTTCAAATCGGACTGATAGTTGTAGAGATATGGTGTCCACAGACGGACGACAGATAAACCGATAACATAGGCACGATCCTTTTTTACAAAAGACGTGCTGTAAATAATAGAACTCAGTAATGGTAAATTAGCATTTTTGCCTTCCTAATGTTCCAAGAAAACTGCAGCTCCTTGATGCGCGAATATATTAATTTTTTAAAGCGCATTATAAAAGATTTCATGCTAAAAAAAACTTAGAAAATATTTCTGGTCAAAAAATTGACATCACAATTTCCCAAAGCCATTCAAGAAAGGGGGATGGTAACGAAAAATCTTTTAATGCAGTCCTCAGATGTAGTAGATCATACTCTCCAATTATTTCCTTTAAGCTTTACATAATCCGAAACGTATTTTTCTTCTGGTACGTCACCTACTCCGCCCCGGTGGCCTAGTGATAAGAAGCGTGGGCTTCTAAGTAACTGTCTGAGATGGGTCCGGGAGACGTATGGATGGCTTTTTTTTTTTTTTTTTTGGTTATCTGGCATTCTTCCTTCCCGACCCTAAATTAAGGACGGGGCCCATTAAGGTGGACGTCAAATAATTTTGCTTCCTATACTTCCAATGGAAAAACTTCTGTACACATTTCTTCACAATCAGTGTGTTCCCAAGGATGAAAATTTGAACATCGATTAAAATAAATTCATAACTTGGAATACTTAATATTTTCTAAAACATAACCATAATTATATTAAAAATCAATAACTTTTCCTTTGGTGGTGTTGAAACCAGAAAAAAGATTGCGTGACCTGTACTTTGATGACGTCAGTAGACAAACAAATGTTGGATTGCATAATTATGGTTATGTTTTAGAAAATATTAAGTATTCCAAGTTTTGAAATGAAGCTGTTTTAATCGATGTTAAATATTTCATCCTTGGGAACGCATTAATTGTGAAGAAAATGTGTGCAGAAGTTTTCCCATTGGAAGTATAGGAAGCAAAATTACTTGAGGTCCACCTTAAGGTGGTTCCTTCTAAAATCTCCGCCTTATGTTTCCAATGGTAAAACTTCTTTACACATTTTCCTCGCAATTAATGTATTCCCAAGGAAGAAAATTTTCACATCGGTAAAATTAACTTTAAGTTACTTAATGCTTGCTAAAACATAACCATAGTTATGTTAAAAATCAGTCATGCTTGTTTGTGTAATGTTCAGACTTGTTAATAGATGGCGCGACGTGTACATTGAAGACGTCAGTAGACAAACAAATGCTGGATTGCTTGATTATGGTTATGTTTTAGCAAGTATTAGATATCCCATGCTGTAACTTAAAGTTAGTTTTATCGATGTGCAAATTTCCATTCCTGGGAATACATTAATTGCGAAGAAAATATGTAAAGAAGTTTCACCATTGAAAATATAAGGCAGAGATTTTAGGTGGAACCACCTTAATATTTCCGAAAAGTTACAATCCTTAAACTTAATCGTAATTATATTAAAAATCAATAACTTTTCCTTGGGTAATGTTGAGGCCTGCTAATAGATGACACGACATGTACATTAATGACGTTAGTGCACAAACAAATGTTTGATGGCTTATTTCGGAATTAGAAATCAGCAGTACCAATATTTCTGTTAACATTCTCTGCTAAATTATGGTCAAAGCATTTAATCTAAGAGTTCAAATCATTCTAAACATTGAAGACTATAGTATGGATAGATTCAAA
Organism: Macrothele yani; assembly: GCA_039090855.1. Taxonomy (NCBI): domain Eukaryota; kingdom Metazoa; phylum Arthropoda; class Arachnida; order Araneae; family Macrothelidae; genus Macrothele; species Macrothele yani. Next base: position 70,426,256 of record CM076989.1, on the reverse strand, counting down.
TTTTGATTCCATTTCGAAAATTAATAAAATTACTGAAAAAAAATCAGCAGTACTGTAGGTATTGCAGATTTCTAATTCCGAAATAAGCAATCAAACATTTGTTTGTCCACTGACGTCATCAATGTACAGGTAGCGCCATCTATTAGCAGGCCTCAACATTACCCAAGGAAAAGTTATTGATTTTTAATGTAATTACGATTAAGATTTAGTAAATATGAAGTGTGCAATGCCATCATTTAAACTTATTTTTATCAATGTTCAAATTTTCGTTCTTGGAAGTGCGTTAATTATGAAAGAAATGTCTTCAGAACTTTTACCAATGAAAACATAAGGCAGAACTTTTAGGTGGAACCACGTTAAAGGCATCCTAAAGAGAAGAAGTGAGAGAAGAAAAAGCGAAAAGACGTACTTCGACTGTTTTATCTTTTCAGTGATTTCATTTCCTTTTTGATGCTATGCATCGTTCCCGACAGCAATAAAGTAAATCCGATGCATAAAATTTCGAGGTAACAACAATGGGTAATGGAAGTAGTCAAAACCGCTGTTGAAATCTGATTTTGAATGCTGCCTCATGAAGTGACGTAACAATAGTTAATTTCCCGTTACTCAGCAATGTATTTTACTAAACTATCGCCGAACATTATTTCATCACGTTTTACACAAACGTAACAATATCTCCTTGCAATCTGCGTAAAAAACGAGAACCCCATTATAAATGTGCAAAAGCCATTACAAAAATGTATTTTTGGTGCTGCGAAAGCGGTGCGTCGTAGCCAAATTTGAATTCCTCTCGACGGGAGATGCTAAGTACAGTGCCTAGAAGAATTAGTGTGACGAGCTCCCTAAGATGTCCCTCACGGTTTTGTGACCATCGTCATGAAATGACAGAGGGCGCTGGCATCGGAAGTTACGTTAGGATGCTTCATCGGCTTCATGCTATTCAATGGTGGGAAGTTTGTTTGCCAAGGATTTGCTGCCTTACGAAACTTCAAATTTTCACAAAACAAAGGTTAGTGGAGGGAAATCTTTTTCGCAGTATCTTTGCTAATTCGTTGTAGCTCGATCATAACAGTAATACACTAGGTAATTCAACAGTTGATCACTAAAACGCAGCGCAATAGGTTTTCGGGTGTTAGTGTGCTAGTTTTATTCAACGGTGGATTGTTTATAACGAAATTTATTTCCGAAATTAGTAACTTTTTATTCGTGAAGATGTAAAAGTTGATCAAGTATTGGCTGTCACGCGTTAAACCTACTGTGTGGTTAAACTTAAGTGCAGTACTGAAATCGACTACAACAGTTATAAGATCATAGGGAAATAATGTCAGCTATGAAAGGACTAGGAAATTCTGCATTAGCAAATAATAAAAAACATAGAAAACGGAAAAGGCAAAGCAGCTGTTTGTGCCAGGATGTAATACTGGCTATAAATCCTGCAAAAATAAAATATCACCCTTTGCTGTCCCCAAAATTCCAGATATGTTGAGTAAATGGGAAAAGGCAATTCCCAGAGCTGATAAGAAACTTGATGAAATTTGTGTTGTATGTGCCTTGCACTTTGAATCTAAATTCATGGAGATGCATTATCGTTTCACTATTCAAGGTAAGGAAGTTCTAACATGCCGAGACAAACCATTACTCAAGCCTGACGCCATACCTACTATTTTCCCAAATTTAAAAGACATTTAAAAGGCGAACGACTAATTAGTTTTTTCCAATTTTTAAGGGGGGCATGTCCTACTGTGCCTTCCCCACGTTACGATTGTGTGTATGCTACATTAATAATTTCCTTATTTTAAAGGGTAAAAATAAAATAGTTTACAGGAACTGCATAGAATTATCCCATTCAGACACACTCCATGAACACCCACTTCTTAATTTTTACCTTATTAAACTTTTTACTTAAGATGCAAACAAATTTTCCTCTCTTCACTGCAAACCCATTTGAATAGTAAAGAAAAATGTTATAATTATTTTTCTTTAAAAGAATGTCATCATGTACATTCAGTTTTTGTATATTTACTTCTGTCCAGTATGATTCATTTTGTTTACGTATCACAAGTAAAGTTTTTTTAGGAATGATTTTTATAAAAAAATGGATTACAGTTAGTATATTATTAGAAAAGAGACCAATTTACAAAATAGTAATCGCATTTTTTGTATTCTATTTTCAACTCATTAAAAGGCTTCTTTTCAAAGCCAACTAAATGGAAAGTTTCAATATTTATTTTGATCCCATGTTCTTACCAAGAAATTTAGTCACTCATTGCTGAAAAATAAAGTACATTATTGAATAATTTATAAAGTTTATAGGTTACTGAATTTTAAGACATTATTGGAATGCAAATTATAAAGCCGATGTCTGAATGAGAAAATATTTCCCCCTTTTTTTTTTCCGGTAAGGTTTTGAGGGGCAAAACATTTTTATTTTTTTTTATTTTTACTTTATACTGTAAGTTGATGTTTCAGTGATTGTAAACTGCATATTGGTCTCCAGTGTTTTTGCATAATGTAACCCATGTATGACTCTAAAACTTCCGAAATATCTGACATTAATGTTGACGTTAGCACAATGCAAAGCTTAACTTAAACTACGATACCCTTATTAATGAATCTTGAGCACCCCGTTCGTTCTTTGGGGGGGTGAAAGAGGTGTGTCGATTATTTCGTATATACTTAAGTTATCTGCTTATAAAATATCGTTCAAGGAGTACACATAATACTGACGAGCTGGGTATGTGTCATAGAAAAATGTGCGTTTTCGTCGTCCTTCCTCCCTGAAAAGCGACGTGACATCCGATGGCAGCGCCATCTACCGCTTTCATGATTGCGGGCAGCAAGTTTTTCTGGGAGCACGACACACTATACTCCGGGCAAAGCTATCCTGGCAATGAGGCAAAGGCTGCGGTTCCTTTTCACTCCCAGTTACCAGTATTACTCCGCACTAATGGTGTGTAATTAATCGTCACTCGGAAATTTTGCGAGGGAGCTTCTCCCACAGGCCCTCAGGGCTGTCTGTCACCGTGCCCTGACCATATCCCCAGTACTCCCCACCCCCAACTCCCGCGCACGTTATAGACCGGTAGTAACTGGCAGATGCCATTGGAAAACCCCCAAAAGACAGAAGAGTGTTTTAAAACAACAATCAAGAAGGAGAAACGCGAAATGCCCTCGGAACACTTATCTCGCCATCACCCTTCCGCTAAAGACCCCAAACCCCCACAGCAATAAATATCCCCTGTGTTGACTCTGCCCCAAAGAAGAATGCTGTCACAGAGGACGATCAGTGACGTCACAAAACGCGAACATTTTTTTTTTTTTAGAAATGCCGCTGAAACTGAGATCTGAATTTTTTAAATGCACATACACACAACGTATTGAACATCTGTGTACTTTTTAAGTGCCCGTTGAAGCTGGAGTACGAGCTTTTAGACTAGAACTATTTTATGCAGTGGAAGTATACACTCTGTAGCCTTCCTTCCATTGCCAGGTTAAGTTTGCCCCGAGTATAATTCTTCTAAGCACTGTAATGATAAGTTCACAACACTAGGGTACCATGCTGACGTCACAGATGATATGTTTTGTTTGTTTGTTTGTTTTTAGGTTTAACGACCACCGTGAGCAACTCAATGGGCTATAAGCAGTCGCCCGTCCCTAATTTAGGGTCACTGGTTCCAGGGAAGGGAGAGAGCCAGTGCCGTAAGACAAACACAACATCCATGCCTCACCGGGATTCGAACCCGGACCCCGTCCGTACGAATGATCAGAAGCCATCGCTTAGACCACTGCGCCACCGGGGCGGCCAGATGATATTCCTCGACTACCGATAAACCGATATAACATCCCTAAGTGCAGTAAACATTGTGTTTTTCGAAGCAGTCAGAAAATTTGTTTAACTGATGAGGAAATAAAGCAGATGCAAATATAAAAGACTAGTTTGTATCTTGTTTCTCCGTGATCTTCATTTGACCAAAGCGGAAATAAAGCAGATGCAACAAATAACTATTCGCTAGTTTGCATCTTGCTCCATTTTTATCCCAACGTTCCTACTATTAGCATTATTCACTGAACAGTCATAATGGTACCAGACAACATTGCTTGGAGAGCGATCTTTTAAACAAACCATTTTCTAAGAAAAGCTGAATGAAGTATTTAATTCGCAGGATTTCAGTAAATTTCTGATTCTAAATATTTTTCGTATATCTTGTAGAAATTCTGATGCGCGACAAAGTTACAAGTACAGTTGGTTTTTTTTAATGACTAGTGCATAGCATAGATGGCGAAACTTCGAAAAAAAATTTGAATTACGTTGCTTTTGTTAGTGAGAATAGTAATCCGATAATTAACATTACTGTATTCAGAACACTATTATTATTAAAATTAACGACATTGAAAATCACATAAATATGAGTAATTCCACTAAACCTGTAGCAAATAAGTTTTAAAATAATACTTTATTAAGATAAAAAATTCTATTTTTTTTTTCATATTTTGAATAAAGTTGATGCAAATCGGAGCCCATTGAAAAGGTGTGAACAAAGACGTCTTAACACAATCGGGGATCCCTGGTCACAATAATTTTGGGGGGTCCTTTTCAACCTATTTTTCAAATTTCCAAAGTTTTGCAATTAGAAAAATATGTTGCTTTAACAAGCGATAATCTGTTGATAAAAGCCAACTCAAAAGAGAAATAAGTAACGAAATTTAAATTAAATAAAACCAACTAAAATTAAATTGACATTTTCGTGCATAATAAGGGCGTTATATCGAAATCAAATCAACAGAGAATTTTATTTCCTAAAACTAAGAGTCAGTGATAGCGCATCAAAGTATCAATAAAAACCTAACAACTAAGAATACGAAAATATTATATAATTTTGAAGATGACAATCCGATTTTTGGTGTAAATGTGACAAAAATGGTAAGTCAGATAATATCCGAAAACTTGAAAATTTCATCGTCCCGGATCGAGACACGAACCCGCGTCTCTCAGACAGCGCCAGGGTATGCTAATCAGGGCGATGAAATTTTCAAGTTTTCGGGTATTATCTGACTTACCAGCCTTGTCACATTTACACCAAAAATTGGATTGTCATCTTCAAAATTTTTATTATATGTTATAATCCCGTATTTATTTCATGATATAATACAATGGGGATGAGCAACATCACAGCCTCTCCTTGACAGATGTCAACCCCGCCTTCTCGTGGTGCATCCTGTTCCCACTAAAGGGGCTCTGACGACCGCCAATAGCGGTATAACTATACCATCGGAATTAGAGGAAATGCTATCCCATACTCACTAACCCGCTTGGCCAGCGTGGTGAGTTATGGCCAAACCCCTCCAAAATGACTCCACAACTTAAATCTTGGCCCTCAGTCTCCGGCAGCTGGAATGTACCTGGTCAAGGCAGCGGCCAGTGCGACATGAAGGCAGAGGGTGCTAAGAATCTCCGGAGGACCGAACTAGGCTGACATATGATGCTGACCTTGGCTACGTATAATGGACGCTCCCTATCTTCTGATTCAAGGCTTCTTGAATTGGGAGAGGAACTACAAAGGATCAAGTGGGACATCGTCGGGCTAAGTGAGGTAAGGAGAAAAGGAGAAGATCTCACTGAACTGAAAAGTGGACATCTCTTCTACTATCGTGGGACAGATACTGGCAGAACTAGAGGTGTTGGATTTATAATAAACAAGAAACTGAAGGATAAAGTTGTAGAAGTTGAAAGTTCCTCTGACAGAACTGCACGACTCGTTTTCCAACTCTCGAGAAGATACCAGGCTCAGTTTATTCAAACTTATGCACCCACCACAAGTCATCCTGAAGAAGAAATTGAAGAATTTTATGAGGAAATTCGTCATCTAAATAATAAAGGCAAGCAGCACTTGAAGATAATTATGGGAGATTTCAATGCAAAAATAGGGCAACGGCAAAAGAACGAAACTTCAGTGGGTAAATTCCGTCACGGCAATAGAAACTAGCGTGGAAATACGCTCGTAGAGTTTGCAGAGGCAGAAGGGTTTTTCATCATGAACTCCTTTTTCAAGAAAAAACCACACAGGAAATGGACATGGAGACATCCAAATGGGACGACAAGTAAAATAGATTTTATTATGTGCAACAAAAAATTCGTCATAGAAGATTGCAGTGTGCTAAACAAGTTCAACACAGGTAGTGACCATAGATTGGTGAGATGTAAGGTGCACCTCAACACTAAACTCGAACGTGGCAAGCTCATAAGACAAAAAAAATGTATTGACATAACCAACCTTAAAAAACACCATAATACCTTCAAGTTGGAACTGAACAACAGATTTTCTGCTTTAGAAGGTCTAACATCGGAAGAAGTGGATATTTCTGAAGTTAACAGAAAAGTAACCAAAGCTCTTATGGAAACAGCAACAAAAATAGCTGGGTCTAAGAACAAGTTGCATGTAAACAAATTATCAGGAAAAACCAAAATGTTGATGCAAAAGAGAAGAGAGATGAGGACAACTAAGAAAGATGTGACTTCCAAAGTGGAATATATAGAGCTATGCAAGACAGTACGAAAAAGTATCACTGAAGACGTAAGGAAATTCAACTGTGAACTAGTGAGGAAAGCAAATGAAAACAACCAAAGCCTAAAGATAGCAAAGGGACATCTCAGTAAGCGAAGAAAACAGATTATGGCACTGAGAAAAAAAGATGGTTCTGTAACAAGAAATAGAGGCGAAATTTTGACAAGAGTGAAAGATTTCTACTCCAAATTATATGAAAGGGATGATACATGTACTCCAGACATCATGAAAGGTACCAGTACCAGAGTGCTTCCAGTCCTCCCAGCAGAAGTTGCAAATGCAATCAAGAACATGAAGCTGGGAAAAGCTCCAGGAAAAGATGGAATTACTGTAGACATCATACAAGAAGCAAGTGGAGAAACTGAAACAGCACTCGCCCAAATTTTCACTAGATGCCTTAATGAAGGGAAGATTCCTGAGAATTGGAACAACGCTACAATGATCCTGCTAAATAAAACAGGTGACATTGAGGATCTCGGGAACTACAGACCTATCAGCCTCCTATCAGTGGTTTATAAAATCTTCACTAAAGTTCTTTCACACCGCTTGAAGGTAACAGTGGACATGGCTCAACCGAGAGAAGGGAGTGAGACAAGGTGACACCATATCTCCCAAGCTCTTTAATGTCACATTTGAAAAGGTCTTTCAATCACTGAACTGAGAAAACAAATTGATAAAGATTAATGGAGATTATCTAACTCACCTTCGTTTTTCTGATGACGTAGTCATTTTTGCAACTACCCCATCAGAGCTGCAGAGTATGATCCAGGAACTTGCTGACAAGAGTAAAAAAGTGGGATTAAAAATGAACTTTCAGAAGACAAAAGTGATGTACAATGCTTTTACAAGAAATGAAGATTTATCGATTGATGGAGAAGAGCTGGAGATAACAGAAACGTACGTTTATCTTGGACAGCAGATATCAAGTGAGGGTCACATTGATGAAGAAATTAATCGGCGTATAAAACTTGCCTGGAGAGCTTTTGGAAGAAATAGCATAATTTTCAAGAGCAATATGCCATTATTTCTTAAAAGAAAAGTGTTTGATCAATGCATCCTTCCAGTGCTTACATATGGTGCAGAGACGTGGACCTTAACTAAAGGAGACATACAAAGGCTGCAGACAACTCAAAGTAGCATGGAGTGGTGCATGCTTGGTGTAACCAGGAGAGATAAGAAAAGAAACTCGTGGATCCGAAAAAGGACAAGAGTGGAAGACATCATGATCAGAGTTAAATCCCTGAAATGGCAATGGGCTGGACATACTGCCAGAAGGACAGAACATCGATGGACATCCGAAATTTTAGATTGGATTCCAAGGGACAGGAAAAGACCAAGAAGAAGACCACATGGGGAATGGGTGGATGAAATTCGAAAGTATGCGGGAGTAACATGGAGGAGACTGGCACAAGACAGACCGTTGTGGAAGAAACTTGGGGAGACTTTCGTCCAGCAGTGGATTGATAACGATTGACAATGATGATGATGATGATGATTATACAATGGTATGTTCATATTATGAACATACCATTGTATTCTTCGTTTAAAACTTTTATGGGAAATTTTCGAGATTTGACTCTTCTGTGTTATGTACTGCATAATTTTAACCTCCAATCTACAAAAAAAAAAAAAAAAGATAGAAACAAAATAAATAAACTTTGCCACCAAATTGAGGGTCCTGAGTGTGAAACTAGTCTGGGAACGTAAAACTCCTGATGGATTAAATAAATTTAGTTATTCGAGTTTTGAATTGTCGTAACCACCGGTAGATGTCGCCGCATGAGATGATCTTTCCAAACTATCTGACACGATTTAGCATGAAATAACGTCACTGAAGTGGTTAGTATTTACTGTATTATAAAAATCCGTAATAACACAGTAAAAATCAATTTGCAATGTTTAGCTTTGTTTCGTTACTTAAACATTTCCGAAAACGGAAACATCTGCTGCAATGGATACAGTACGAATATCCAGTAGATTCAAGTCTTTCAGCAATTTTCCGTGCTCTTCCTCCAATTCTAAATAACCAGAAATGAAGCCATCTTTATCACTATTGTATTCCCTCAAAAATTTCTGGAAAACGTCATTTAAAGAAACCTACAAAACATTCAGAGAAACTTCGAAATCGCTAATGTGAGTCTCGTTCCACGTTGCACCATCTGATGAAGACCTTATCGAATAGTTCTATATCGTTTTTCGATATCTTTTATCACACAGGCGCATCTGACTAAATCTGTGACGTCAGCATGGTATCCAAGCGTTATGAACTTAGCATCTCCCTCCTCTCGACACCCCATGAGGAGGGGCGGGGGTGCTACCTACTGTTGACGACAGCTTTAAAATGATGCATAACACGATGGCGTGTAACCTGTAGATATCCCAGACCAAAAGTTACCAATCCCCCTAAGTAACACACTAGCGATTCAGTTTTTTTTTGTTCTTTTTTTCTATCTCAAGGTCGAATTGTAGCTTGCACATGCGAAGATAGAATTTCGTAGGTAAATCACATTTGATCGGTGTCAGGGTTGTTTCTAACGTTCGTTTAAATCTTAATAATATCTTATATATAAAACACAAAACGTCTGTTTGTCTGAAGCAGCAAAAACTCTCGAACACCGAACTGTGGTATCGTGAAATTGCTATAGCTTATTATTACTGGAATTTTTAGGTCAACACAACTATTTTAAGATGTCTACATTGTTCCGTTCCCGAGTTATGAATTAATTAATAAGCTAATCAGTAAAGTCAGCGTCGTTTGCTACGTCATCCTGTTCCAAATCTGAAAGCACGTGACTGCATTCATCGCCCCGGCACATCCACAGGTGTTTGTTTCTATTCTTTGAGAACTGTGCATAAAAAAAATGCAAAAACGAACTTTGCGAAATCTTAACGAAACGGGCTGAAATTTTTATCAACACCATGAAATGGTAATAAGAGGAGTCCCTCAAAATTTCACCGGGATCCGGTCAAAACTTTTTAAAATACGCATGAAATTTTTAAATCATCGGTAAACAGAAATATATACGCAGAAACGGTTAATAAAATTTTGACGGCTAATTTAAAACGTTATTTACCGATTCAGGCGAAATTTGGAGGTCATGTTCCTATTAACGATTTGTGGTGTCCATTAAAATTTCAGCTAGTTTCATAAAATATTTGCAAAGATAAGTTTTTAACTTTTTTATCCCAGAGATTCGCCATTCAAAGACGTCTGAAACTGAAATCGCGTGATACATTTGACCGTCCATAACAAATTGTTAACGAATTTTGTTCAGTCAGTGCTCTAATGCTGTGTCTCCTGCACGCGTGTTAGATAATTCGTAACGCTTTTGGTCCGTTTGATTCTACAGATTCCATGCATTCTGTACCGGACAAAGCCGGGTAGTAAAGCTAGTATAATAATAAGAATAAATACTGTTTTTGAAACACTTACTATTGCCACCGGCATAGTTCAGCAAATACGTTTTTACTTTTATGACTCACATATCTTCTTTCATTGGTTTTACGATAATAGCATTCATTAATCGACCTACTTAAGCACTGCTCAATGTCTGGAATTAGTAAACCTTATTGTTTATTTTACTTGGTATGTACCGGACTGTGGCTCTGTGAGGTTATGAGTGACGCTAATAAATGCAATGTGTTGAACGTAAAGAAATGCATTCTCTAGAATCACTCGTTTCGTTTTATTTCACACCCACAAAGATCTTGGCAAGCGAAAGATGCATAGCATAGATTATCTTCAAAGAGTACCGATTTTTTCAGGTTAAAAATTGGATGATGATAAAAGTCAACATATGATTAAAATTAAAATCACCGAGAAATGGTATAGCTGCTTGGCCTGCCTATGCTAAAGACCGGCCGTGCATCTAATTTCCAACATTACATTTTGTAGGAAATCAAGGTTAGCCCGGCGCAGTAGAAAATGCAACTGCAACACTTACGGCAGTCTGATGGGAAAAGGATTTTCATAATCAAAAATAAATAAATAAATAAAAAAAGGGGGGATAAAAAGAAAGAATTAAAGCCTGCAGGAAATGTGTGCATCAAAGAAATTCCATTGGCTATTGCACTTTCCCGTCGGACTTTTTTTTTTCTTTATTTTTTAAGGCGATCTTTATGTGTATATATACACACGGTCGAGTCACATTATTGTGACTACCAGCTAATATCCAGAGTTACCACCATGTGCAGCGCGGACAGCATCTAAACGGGCTGGGAGTGACTCAATAAGGTGCTGGAAGGTGTTCACAGGAATGTGGAGCCATGCTGACTGCAGTGCATCTGACAGCTGCTGGAGGGTGCGTGGTGGAGGATCCACAGAGCGAACAACACGATCGAGGTGGTCCCACAGATGCTGAATTGGGTTTAAGTCTGGGGAATTAGGGGCCAGGGAAGTACTTTGAGGTATTCACCGTGCTCTTCCAACCACTCTCGGACATTTCTAGCTGTGTGACACGTCACACTGTCGAGCTGGAAAATCCCATCCGCCCGAGGGAAGACAATCAGCATGTATGGGTGTACGTGGTCTGCAAGGATGAATTCATAACGAATTCAGTCCATAGTGCCTTCCACAGGTATGAGTGGACCCAGATAATGCCACTAAAACATTCCCCAGACAATAACGCTGACTCCCCCCACCACCACCACCACCAGCTTGTATTCTGCCAGCAATGGTTGAAGAGCGTTTGTTCTCCGATGTTTCTCGCCTTATACGCCAACGTCCATCTGTTCGATGAAGCAGAAAACGTGACTCATCGGAGAAGGAAATCCTTTGCCAATCAGAAGAAGTCCAATTCCGATACTGCAGTGCAAATGTAAGCCTTTTCTGCCGATGCACCTTCGTTAGCATAGGTGCAGTGACCATCCGTCTGCATCAGAGCCCCATACGCAGTAAGGCTCACTGAACTGTCATTTTAGACATACTTCCGGTAGCTCTCTGGTTCATTCGGCCACTGTTGCTCCACTGTAGCGTGTCGATTGGCCCTCACGCACCTTCGAGGCCCACGTTCACCTCTCACATCTATGGCACGTGGTACTCCGCATTTCCACGTCGCTTATTCGCAGTGGTGCCATTTCTCCAATCACGATACAATTTAACCACAGCAGCACGCGAACAGTTCACAAACTGCGCTGTTTCAGAAATACTGCCACCCTTGGCCCGAAAGCTGATAATCATCCCTTTTTGCAAATCTGATAAATCGCTCCTTTTATCCATGAAAGCAGCGAGAGATAAGTTTTCAGAATGCCTGCAACACACCTTATATATATATATATATATATACCCTCTAAGCCAACTCACGACATGCGCCTTCTTTCATTGGCTACGCGCTGTTGACGTCAAAAGTAGGAGGTTGTCACAATAATGTGACTTGACTGTGTATATACATAACGGCGCGCGGGATGTAAGCGGACAACCAGCCCGTGAGGCCATCAGTCGAGACGACGTCACGGCCGCGAGAAGGGAGTGGTTCTGCTGTAACCGTGCCTGGAGAACGAACAAGGGGTGCCAATGCCGATAAGTCAACTTCGTACGCGATTTCGTCAAACGGATGAGTTTACGAGAGGTATCATCGCAGGTCTTCGTGCCGCCGGATGGTCCTTGCGTTGTATTGCGGAAGAAACGCAACGTGATGCCACAACCGTCCGTCGCATATGGAGACAGTGGTCTCAGGAAGGGTCTATGCAACGTCGTAGGGTAGCGCAGTGGTCTAAGCGATGGCCTCTGATCATTCGTCCGTAAGGGGTCTGGGTTCGAATCCCGGTCAGCCATGGATGTTGTGTTTGTCTTACGGCACTGGCTCTCTCCCTTCCCTGGAACCAGTGACCCTAAATTAGGGACGGGCGACTGCTTATAGCCCATTGAGTTGCTCACGGTGGTCGTTATACATCCAATCAAAATAGAAAAAAAAATGTCGTAGGGGGACCGGAGCACGGAAACGTTCGTCCGAGGCCATCGATCGTCGCATCCGATGTCATGCCATAGCGGCCCCACAGGCCTCAACGGGCGACATTTTGCGGAGTGTACGGAGAGTCTTGGATGCTACGATATTGACGCGGACAGTGTCGCGCCGATTGGCTGCGTCTGATTTGCTGTCCAGTCGTCCGTTGCAAAGCCTATCTTTAACGGCGAGCCGTCGTCGTCACCGCTTGGCGTGGTGTCACTCCAGAGCTGCGTGGGGTGCCAAATAGAACAGTGTGGTATTCATCGACGAATCGCGGTTCTGTCTCACCACAGATGATCGCCGTGTGAGAGTCGGGAGACACCGTGGCAAACGGGCGGATCCCTCCGCCATTGGGGAGCGCCACACCGCTCGGCAACGAGGAATCACGGTGTGGGGTGCTATCAGCGCCAACAGCCGCCCACCGCTGGTACGCATTGCGGGCACATTGACGGCACCCGATATGTTGACGACGTGCTGCGGCCCGTGGCACTACCGTATCTGCAGAGCATCGCAAACGCCGTTTTCCAACAGGTTAAGTCCCGGCCGCATACCACTCGGATCAGCCTGAATGCTTTACACTGTGTTGATGCTTTTGTGGTCAGCACGATCCATCGAGCATCTGTAGGACCCGATTGGACGTCGGTTGAGTGCCATCCCATTCCCTCAAAATGAAGATGAACTGTGGACTCGGAGCAATACCTCATGGTCCACGATACCCCACGACTCTATTCGGACTCTCATTGCCTCGATGCCACGTCGGATTCAAAGCTGTATTATATATCATCATCATCATCATTGTCAACCATTATCAATCCACTGCTGCACGAAGGTCTCCCCAAGTTTCCTCCACAATGGTCTGTCTTGTGCCAGTCTCCTCCATGTCACTCCCGCATACTTTCGAATTTCATCCACCCATCTTCCATGTGGTCTTCTTCTGGGTCTTTTCCTGTCCCTTGGAATCCAATCTAAAATTTCGGCTGTCCATCGATGGTCTGTTCTTCTGGCAGTATGTCCAGCCCATTGCCATTTCAGGGATTTAACTCTGATCAGGATGTCTTCCACTCTTGTCATTTTTCGGATCCACGTGTTCCTCTTCTTATCTCTCCTGGTTACACCAAGCATGCACCTCTCCATGCTGCTTTGAGTTGTCTGCAGCCTTTGTATGTCTCTTTTAGCTAAGGTCCACGTCTCTGCACCATACGTAAGCACTGGAAGGATGCATTGATGAAACACTTTTCTTTTAAGACATAATGGCATATTGCTCTTGAAAATTATGCTGTTTCTTCCAAAAGCTCTCCAGGCAAGTTTTGTACGCCGATTAATTTCTTCATCAATATGACCCTCAATTGATATCTGCTGTCCAAGATAAACGTACGTGTCTGTTATCTCCAGCTTTTCTCCATCAATCGATAAATTTTCATTTCTTGTAAAAGCATTGTACATCACTTTTGTCTTCTGAAAGTTCATTTTTAATCCCACTTCTTTACTCTTGTCAGCAAGTTCCTGGATCATACTCTGTAGCTCTGATGGGGTAGTTGCAAAAATGACTACGTCATCAGCAAAACGAAGGTGGGTTAGATAATCTCCATTAATCTTTATCCCTTTGTTTTCCCAGTTCAGTGATTGAAAGACATTTTCCAATGTGGCATTAAAGAGCTTCGGAGATATGGTGTCACCTTGTCTCACTCCTTTTCCAATTTTTATGTGTGTTGTATTTTCAAACAGCCGAATCTTTGCACTTGCATTTTCATAGATGTTATTAATAATATTAATGTATGCATCTTCAATACCGTAGGATTTCAGAGCCATTGCAACTGCTGATGGTTTCACCGAATCAAAGGCTTTTTCATAATCGATAAAAGCCATGCACAATGGAAGCTCATATTCCCTCGCTCTTTCAATTAGTTCTCTCAGTACGTGGATATGATCTATTGTGCTGTAGCCACTCCTGAATCCAGCTTGTTCTCTCGGTTGAGCCATGTCCAGTGTCACCTTCAAGCGGTGTGAAAGAACTTTAGTGAAGATTTTATAAACCACTGATAGGAGGCTGATAGGTCTGTAGTTCATGAGATAAAAATACAGCTTTGAATATCATCATCATCATCATCATTGCCAACCACCATCAATCCACTGCTGGACGAAGGTCTCCCCAAGTTTCCTCCACAACAGTCTGTCTTGTGCCAGTCTCCTCCATGTCACCCCTGCATACTTTCGAATTTCATCCACCCATCTCCCATGTGGTCTTCTTCTGGGTCTTTTCCTGTCCATTGGAATCCAATCTCTCTCTCTCTATATATATATATATATATATTCAAAGCTGTATTTTTATTCAAAGCAGTATTATACTGTATATATATACTTTCTTCGGGATGCAAGGTCAGGTGATGCGTAACATCACAGCCTCTCCTTGACAAATGTCAACCCCGCCTTCTCGTGGTGCATCCTGTTCCCACTAAAGGGGCTCTGACGACCGCCCATAGCGGTATAACTATACCATCGGGATCAGAGGAAATTCTATCCCCACACTCACCAACCCGCTTGGCCAGCGTGGTGAGTTATGGCCAAACCCCTCCAAAATGATTCCACAACTTAAATCTTGGCCCTCAGTCTCCGGCAGCTGGAATGTACCTGGGTCAAGGCAGCGGCCAGTGCGACATGAAGGCAGAGGGTGCTAAGAATCCCCGGAGGACCGGACTAGGCTGCCATTTGATGCTGACCTTGGCTTACTTACAATGGACGCTCCCTATCTTCTGATTCAAGGCTTCTTGAATTGGAAGAGGAACTACAAAGGATCAAGTGGGACATCGTGGGGCTAAGTGAGGTAAGGAGAAAAGGAGAAGATCTCATCGAACTGAAAAGTGGACATCTCTTCTACTATCGTGGGACAGATACTGGCAGAACTAGTGGTGTTGGATTTATAATAAACAAGAAACTGAAGGATAAAGTTGTAGAAGTTGAAAGTTCCTCTGACAGAGCTGCACGACTTGTTATCCAACTCTCGAAAAGATACCAGGCTCAGATTATTCAAACTTATGCACCCACCACAAGTCATCCTGAAGAAGAAATTGAAGAATTTTATGAGGAAATTTGTCATCTAAATAATAAAGGTAAGCAGCACTTGAAAATAATTATGGGAGATTTCAATGCAAAAATAGGGCAACGGCAACAGAATGAAACTTCAGTAGGTAAATTCGGTCACGGCAACAGAAACCAGCGTGGAAATACTCTCGTTGAGTTTGCAGAGGCAGAAGGGTTTTTCATCTTGAACTCCTTCTTCAAGAAAAAGCCACACAGGAAATGGACATGGAGACATCCAAATGGGACGACAAGTGAAATTGATTTTATTATGTGTAACAAAAAAATTGTCATGGAAGACTGCAGTGTGCTAAACAAGTTCAACACAGGCAGTGACCATAGATTGGTGAGATGTAAGATGCACCTCAACACTAAACTCGAACGTAGCAAGCTCATAAGACAAACAAAATGTATTGACATAACCAACCTTAAAAAACACCATAATACCTTCAAGTTAGAACTGAAGAACAGGTTCTCTGCTTTAGAAGGCCTAACATCGGAAGAAGTGGACATCTCTGAAGTTAACAGAAAAGTAACCAAAGCTCTTATGGAAACAGCAACAAAATTAGCTGGGTCTAAGAACAAGTTCCATGTGAACAAATTATCAGGAAAAACCAAAATGTTGATGCAAAAGAAGAGAGATGAGGACAACTAAAGAAGATGTGACTTCCAAAGTGGAATATATAGAGCTATGCAAGACAGTAAGAAAAAAGTATCACTGAAGACGTAAGGAAATTCAACTGTGAACTAGTGAGGAAAGCAATTGAAAACAACCAAAGCCTAAAGATAGCAAAGGGACATCTCAGTAAGGGAAGAAAACAGATTATGGCACTGAGAAAAGAAGATGGTTCTGTAACAAGAAATAGAGGCGAAATTTTGACAAGAGTGAAAGATTTCTACTCCAAATTATATGAAAGGGATGATATATGCACTCCAGACATCATGAAAGATACCAGTACCAGAGTTCCTCCAGTCCTTCCAGCAGAAGTTGCACATGCAATCAAGAACATGAAGCGAGGAAAAGCTCCAGGAGAAGATGGAATTACTGTAGACATCATACAAGAAGCAAGTGAAGAAATCGAAACAGTACTCGCCCAAATTTTCACTCGATGCCTTAATGAAGGAAAGATTCCTGAGGATTGGAACACCGCTACAATGATCCTGCTACATAAGAAAGGTGACATTGAGGATCTCGGAAACTACAGACCTATCAGCCTCCTATCAGTAGTTTATAAAATCTTCACTAAAGTTCTTTCACACCGCTTGAAGGTAGCACTAGACATGGCTCAACCGAGAGAACAAGCTGGATTCAGGAGTGGCTACAGCACAATAGATCATATCCACGTGCTGAGAGAACTAATTGAAAGAGCGAGGGAATATGAACTTCCATTGTGCATGGCTTTTATCGATTATGAAAAAGCCTTTGATTCGGTGAAACCATCAGCAGTTACAATGGCTCTGAAAACCTGCGGTATTGAAGATGCATACATTAATATTATTAATAACATCTATGAAAATGCAAGTGCAAAGATTCGGCTGTTTGAAAATACAACACACGTAAAAATTGAAAGGGAGTGAGACAAGGTGACACCATATCTCCGAAGCTCTTTAATGCCACATTGGAGGGTGTTTTTCAGTCGCTGAGCTGGGAAAACAAGGGGATAAAGATTAATGGAGATTATCTAACCCACCTTCGTTTTGCTGATGACGTAGTCATTTTTGCAACTACCCCATCAGAGCTGCAGAGTATGATCCAGGAACTTGCTGACAAGAGGCAAAGAAGTGGGATTAAAAATGAACTTTCAGAAGACAAAAGTGATGTTCAATGCTTTTACAAGAAATGAAGATTTATCGATTGATGGAGAAAAGCTGGAGTTAACAGACACGTACGTTTATCTTGGACAGCAGATATCAAGTGAGGGTCACATTGATGAAGAAATTAATCGGCGTACAAAACTTGCCTGGAGAGCTTTTGGAAGAAACAGCATAATTTTCAAGAGCAATATGCCATTATGTCTTAAAAGAAAAGTGTTTGATCAATGCATCCTTCCAGTGCTTACGTATGGTGCAGAGACGTGGACCTTAACTAAAAGAGACATACAAAGGCTGCAGACAACTCAAAGCAGCATGGAGAGGTGCATGCTTGGTGTAACCAGGAGAGATAAGAAGAGGAACTCGTGAATCCGAAAAATGACAAGAGTGGAAGACATCATGATCAGAGTTAAATCCCTGAAATGGCAATGGGCTGGACATACTGCCAGAAGGACAGATCAGCGATGGACAGCCGAAATTTTAGATTGGATTCCAAGGGGACAGGGAAAAGACCCAGAAGAAGACCAAATAGGAGATGGGTGGATGAAATTCGAAAGTATGCAGGGGTGACATGGAGGAGACTGGCACAAGACAGACCGTTGTGGAGGAAACTTGGGGAGACCTTCGTCCAGCAGTGGATTGATAATGGTTGACAATGATGATGATGATGATGATATACTTTCTCCATTGCACGAAATGGCAAATTTATTACGAACATGAATTCTACTTTGAGTTCAGCGCATCTTACCCAAGAAAAATAATGAAGGTCGGGAGAAGTAAGAAACCTTAGTTAAATTCCACCGATGAATTCATCGATATTCGCCTCTCTGATTGGCGAGTTCAGTGTTTTTGAGTGGACACAATAGAACCAGTTGTTCAGAATAGTAGTTACAGTAGATGCTCGCATTTGCCATTAGCTTTTTTACGTTTTCCAACCGTAGGTTGAAGAAGCGTATATGCTCCAGCTTTGTCCGTCCGTCTGTCCACACGATAACTGGCGCAAAAATGGTTCGATTTCGATGAAATTTTAGTATGTAGTAGAGGATCACTGGGGACGAACCCTATTGAAAATGGGACAAATGGGTCAAAGGTCACGACGTAGGAGCGGAATCATTTCATTGCCCTTAAGCGTCATAACTTGCGTAAATATGGTTCGATTTAAATGAAAGTTTATTATGTGGTAGGAGACCACTGGGGACGACCCCAATTGAAAATGGGACAAATGGGGTCAAAGGTCACGACGTAGGAGTGGGATCATTCCATTGCCCTTATGCGGCATAACTTGCGTAAAAATGCTTCGATTTGGATGAAATTTTAGTATGTTGTAGGGGCTTGCCTGGGGACGAATTGTATTGAAAATGGGCGAAATGGGGTTAAAGGTTAGGACACAGGAGCGGGATCTATTCCATAGCCCTTATGCATCATAACTTACGTAAAAATGCTTCGATTGCGACAAAACTTTATCATGTTATTTCGGAGGTATACCGAACCGGTTCTGTTGAGTATCATCGAAATGAGATCAAAAGTCAGGGCACAGGACCGAGATTTATTCCACAGCCATTATTCTCATAACTTGAGTAATGATTTCTGGTATGTTGGAAAGCGTATTATAATCAATGCATTGCATGATTTTACAAACTTGTTTTATTATTAATATTTTTCTTTCTTCGGGTTTTAACGAACCTTCGTTGGCAACTCTAAGGGCCATAATCAGTCACCAGTCCTAATTTAGGGCCACTGATTCCAGGAAATTGAGAAAGTCAGCTCCATAAGGCAAACACACCACCTCTGCTTCATCCAGGGACTCCGACCCAGTGGCTCACTCAATGGGGGTGGCCCAGGGGCCCGGGCCCTCCACATGAGGGGTCACTTGATCCTTCATTCTTTGTTAAAGGGGCTTATTTTTAAAGATATTCGTATATGCTTTTAAATATATATTCTACGAAAAATTGGAAACGCCGAGATATTTTTATTATGCCTCACTATTTTGTGAGATGTTTCCTTTGGTATATTTTTATTTGCATCTTCAATATTTTGGGCCACCCCCATAAAGAAATTCTGGATGTGCCACTGCTCCGACTTGAGCCGGCCTGCGCTCACATCGAAATGCTGGTTAGAAACTACGCTTCTAATCATTCGGCCAGCTTTTGGGTTTTATTTATCTCATGGTGGCGACTACGGGGGAGAGAAGGTGAAACTTTGAACCGAGATCTTACTGCGGGATATTGCCTTCTTCTTTTTGCGTAGTGTTTAACTAAAGTTTCTTCTTTTTAGCTTTACTTTTTTTTTTTTTTTCGTCTATGTCATTTTTGAAATGCCCGAACTAAAATCTTTCTAAAAAGAAATGTTTTCCCTCGATACCAAAACGATTATGAGCTGCCCTCTCTAAATTATTTACAGTTACACTTTTGAATACGATCAGAAACCAAGCCGGTAGGAATTTTCCTGCTCCATCGAAAGAAAAGAAAAAAAAATTGGTCAAGGTCAGCCACATCTTATCACTTCTAACGGGAAGCTGAACACTTTCAACTCTGACTCGGAAAATATCTACTTTTCAGTATCAACACAAAGCAGCGAACCATTTAGATGCTCGTATGGAAACAGGTCGCCTACTTTTCCAAATAAAATATACATGAAAATGGTGAACTACAGGATTCGACGTATATTTTAAAATTTTCAAATGGAATCATAAGAGGTCGTAAGCCAATAAACAGGGAAAAAACTAATATTTTTGTTGAACATTAATAGCGTTTAAAATAAATAATGTGTCTTGTGATTCCGGAAAAACGTGTGCCTAATTAAAAAATTGATCCTTTTTTTTTAAGGGAAGGGGGAAGGGGTGTAACGACCACCGTGAACAGCTCAATGAGCTATAGACAGTCATCTCTAGTCTCTAATTTGGGGCTCCTGGTTCCAGGGAGGGGAGAGTGCCATAAGGCAAGCTCACCATTCATTCCTCACCCGGAAAACGACCCTGGACCATGGGTGCCCATAAAGGGGAGCAAGAGGGGGCATTCCCCTACCCCCTGGAAATTAGACCATACCCTTTCTATTCTTGGAAAGAATTACAGGGATTTTCGCGATAACAGTAATATTCTTCATACAAATTTTGAAGATGACAATCCAATTTTTGGCGTAAATGTGACAAGGATGGTAAGTCAGATAATATCCGAAAACTTGAAAATAATATCTGACTTACCATCCTTGTCACATTTACGCCAAAAATCGGATTGTCATCTTCAAAATTTGTATTCTATGGCGTAATCCCGTATTTCTTTCATGATTTATCTGCTTCTCCGGGCAAACACGGGATAAGATTCTTAACCTCCAGATTCGCTAAACATGAATGCCAGTTGCTTCGACTAGCGAATCCTGTGATGATGATATTCAAATTGATCGGAAACTTGAAACTCTGTCGTTCTGGGTGGTGTAGTGGTTAGCATACCCGGGCGTTTTCTGGGAGACGCGGGTTCGAGTCCCGCTCCAGGACGATGAAAATTTTCAAGTTTTCGGATATTATCTGACTTACCATCCTTGTCACATTTGCGCCAAAAATCGGATTGGCGTCTTCTTGTATTATATGGCGTAATCTCGTATTTTTTTCGTGACTAATATATTCTTATTGCTACTTTTCTGCAGAACTTCTGAATGTGTGTGTGTGTGTGTGTGTGTTCAGTAAAAATAGAAAAAAAGATTGGTAAAATGTATTTTCAATTTTTCGAGTATAGAAAAAGTGGAAATTTACAGTAGAAAGTAATAATGAAATTTTCCATTGCATGTTATTATTACCTTGTTGAAAAATTTTCTTGTTTCCCATCATGCTGTCTAATTTTATTTATCCATTTTTTGTGTAGTTTTTGGGTCTTCTGGTTTCCAATTAAATTATGTGTTGAGAGTGTGGTAAAAATTACTAGATAACAAGAAAACGGTGGAAATCTGCATATGATGTTTTTATACGAAATAGTAAAACTGTATATAAGATAGTACAACTATACTAATTATCCGAATTTATTGGCGTAGGTAAAATCAAGGTTTCCAAGCTTTCGCACATTAACCATACGGGTTTCTCAAGGAAGGTAGACAGCAAACTGCAAACTGGATAATAGAACGTTTCAACAATTTGAACGCGGTGAGTTGACAATAAACGAAGAGATGCGAACGTAATTATTCAATAAAAACACGAGGCATCATGTTCGTTTTGCACGCGGAATCCTTGGAGGAAAGCAAAAGGCATTCATTATTTGAAGAATTGGTTCCAAATTCGTGGTAATTCTAGCGAGACGCTATCATTGCAGGCCTCATCGTTGGTAATGATCTCTAATGTTTCCCGAATGGCAGTGGATTTAGGAGTAGAGTAGGCAGCTAATTTCTTTATATCATCGCATATAGGATCGGCGGACTTGAACTGGACTTCTCTGGATAGGGCCGTGTTTAATTTGCCGTTCTTTATGTCCCTCTTATGCTCGTTGACTCTAATTCTAAATGAACGTTTAGTCATCCCAATGTATTATCGCTTGGAGCCATCCGGATGTTGTAGAAGGATGGCATAAACACCTGCTTCGTTGGAAAGTGGGAGCTCGTCAGTATTTCGCTTAAGCATAGCATATAAAGGTGTCAGAAATCTTATGCCGACACAGAGGTTCATCTTTCTGAGCGCGTTCTTGAGTTTATAGGAAACATTTGGTACGTAAGGAATAGAGCTCAGATAGCGCAGTCACGGCATTGAAAGATCGGCATGCCTCTTTGTTTCTTTCGATATATCTATGTACCATGTTCGGATCGTATCCTGCCTCGGTCGCCAAATCGATAACGCTTTTTAATTCGCTTAGTCTAGAAAGAGCATCGGAGGAGATGTCGAATGCTCTTCTGATTCGAGAACGGAAGAAAGCTGTCTTGTAATCAGCACGGCAGAATGAGCTGCGGAGCATCAGGTTGGGAACAGAAGTGGGTATAATAGACTTTTGTACGGAAGCGATTTTCAGTAAAACATCCAGATAAGGCAATGCATTATTGTGTTCTAACTCCATAGTGAAATTGATCGTAGGGTGTATATCATTGATTTTATCCAGGAAGAGCGGGAGAGTCTCCTTTCCATGAGGCCATATGAAAAATACGTCGTCAGCATATCGGAGCCAAGTGGTAGGTCTTGGGGTAATGCTGGTGAATATGTGCTGCTCGATTGGGCGAAGGATGGCTTCCGCGAGAATTGCTA
Organism: Macrothele yani; assembly: GCA_039090855.1. Classification (NCBI taxonomy): domain Eukaryota; kingdom Metazoa; phylum Arthropoda; class Arachnida; order Araneae; family Macrothelidae; genus Macrothele; species Macrothele yani. Next base: position 70,403,649 of record CM076989.1, on the reverse strand, counting down.
AAAGTGAAGATCCCATCGAAGCGCCATTTGTTTGTTTATAGATTTTTCCTCGGAAACTATAGTAACTAGAATTTGAGACTAAGTCCATTAATTTGAAGATGCTGCGGCAAGATTCTTGCGAATAAAGTGCTGAATTATATATAGCTTCTTTTAACGTTCTGATGGCTTCCGGCACGGGGACCGAAGGATAAAGAGAAACTACGTCGAAACTATATACCGATAACGTCACGCTGTTGGACAGAGATTTGCTTGATTTTCGTGATAAAATTTCGAGTGGAAGTTATTATAAAGTCCGATTCAGGGAGGTAATTGGCCAGAAAATTGTCAAAGTGCCTTCTCTTAATGGTACGTCGGTGCGTATCTCCTTGGCACGATGGGTCTCAATGGATTATCGGGCTTGTGGTGCTTAAGTCTTCCGAAGAGCTTCGGGATCTGGAGGCCTGGTGGTAATTTGGCTGCTTTCTCGAGATCCTCCGGGATAGCGGTCAACCTGGCAGCTCTTTGTACCTGGGTAATCCAACAATTTAAAGGGTTCCTTCGTAGTACTCTAGATCCAGAAGCGGAGATGAAGTCCTCGAGTTTCTGATTGTAATCCGCAGCATCCATAATCGCTATCTGACCGGATTTGTCCGTTAGGGTTAATATTATATTACGGTCATTTTTAAGGTTAAAAATAGGTCTCGGAATATTAAATCCATTGGACAATGTTTTGGATTGTAAAGCGATCGAAGCCTAGAGCAACAGAGGTGGCGTAGTTCGTCTTTGGTGTTTTCCGGAACTCGCGATATAACGCTGTCCAACTCCGAAATGACGGTTTTGGGATTAGGTCTCGTTCTGAAGCAGAACTTTCGTCTAAGTTCCAAAACTTTCTTTTATTCCAGTGTGAGCGTCCGGTTTGAAATATTGACGAAGGGAATAGTGATATCTTTAGGATTTGGATTCTGGGATGATTTTAGGGGGGAGGTCAGCGTCATTTTCTTGTAGGACTTCCGTCCACAGGTAGTAGAGTTTAGGTCCCAGCCACCTACAGCGAGATCGCCTTTTGGGCAGGACACAGAAACGGAAGGAATGAGAGCAAGTCTAGCGACTTTGACAGAACAGTTTGTAGTGAGATTAGAGTTCAGTAGATGGCGCCACCGTGCAAGTACGATATTGCATATAGAGGGGTGAGAGAATTTCAGGTGGGGAATAGGAAAGGGTACCCATTTAACCAGTGGGTCCAGCCTGGGAGCCGTCACTTAACGTGCTCGTCCGATGCACGACTGATATTCAGCGATTGTTAGTAAATCACACCATCTCTGAAAGATCAGCCCAGGCTAGAACCTGAGGACCCAGCATCGATAGTCTGAAACACTAACCACTAAGCCATCCGCGGCTTATTGGGATGATTTTAGGTAATCCAGCTTCTTTTTATGTCTGGAGGATAAGGAAGTTTGGAGTCTTTCGACTTACATGTCTACTCGGAGGGTTAGGTTGTTGAAAGTGATCGGGTCAAAAAGTCTATATAACTTCATATGTAGGGCATAACACTTGGATTCCATAGACATGACCTCCTTTCTTTTCAGGTTCACTATTCTTGATAGAGTCTGGCGAAGAAATTTGTCCTTTTTCTTCTCGAACCATGATCCTTTTACGGATGTCTTAAAATTAAGGAACTTTGGGATTAAACCTGACGTCTTGCAAGCGGTTAAAAAATCCAGGTGGGATCGTTCCTTTTCCAATTTGAGTCGAAGCTGTCGGAATTGTTTAAAGGCGTTCCACATTGCTCGGAGATTGCAAAACCTAAATCATAACGCAAGGAACTGTACACCAACTATATATAAGATAGTACAACTATACTAGTTATCCGAATTTATTGGCGTAGATGAAATCAAGGTTTCCAAGTGTTCGCACATCAACCAGATAGCTTTCTCAAGAAAGGTAGACAGCAAACTGCAAAATAGAACGTTTCAACAATTTGAACGCGGTGAGTTGACATTAAACGAAGAGATGCAAACGTAATTATAAAATAAAAACACGAGGCATCATGTTCGTTTTGCTTGCGGAATCCTTGGAGGAAAACAAAAGGCATTCATTATTTGAAGAATTGGTTCGTGGTAATTCTAGCGAGACGCTATAATTGCAGGCCTCATTGTTGGTAATGATCTCCAATGTTTCCCGAATGGCAGTGGATTTAGGAGTATAGAGTAGGCAGCTAATTTCTTTATATCATCCCACATAGGATCGGCGGACTTGAACTGGACTTCTCTGGATAGGGCCGTGGTTAATTTGCCGTTCTTTATGTCCCTCTCATTCGATTTATTGAAGTAAGAATGTAAATCAATTTCCAAGCTTTCGAACATCAACCAGGTGTCTTTTTTAATTTTAAGTTTTCTGTCTGATACCTTCCTCTAAAAAGCCATCTGGTTGATGTGCAAAAGCTTGGAAACGTTAATTTATATTCACACGCCAATAAATGGAATTACTAGTATAGTTTTACTATTTTATGTGTAGCTGATATGCAGTTCCTCATTATTATTAATGTGTTTTTATAATTTATTGGTAGTCACAATTTCTGTTTAGCTGCTCCTGAAAACCGAGCTACTGGCGCCCATGGCGCGGACCCATCTCGGAATAATGCTTTGAAGCCTACGTTTTGTACTGCTTGGCTACCGCGGGTGGGGTGTGGGGGAGTTAATTGCTGCAGTTCAATATAAAGGAAATACCAAAGATTGACGGCTCCGAGATTTTAGGTGTAAGGAACATCGTTCTTGTCCCAAATAAAGAGTGGTAATGTAAAATTAGCAATGATCTTATATATTAATTGGCATATGAAATTTCTTAATTAAAGATTAATTTATGAATACTAACAATTTTCGTCATAAGGAATGGAGTCTGACAGAAATAAAATTTTTTAATGGGTCTTTTAGAAGCGGAGATAAGTGGCAAATATAAATATGCGCTGTGCCTTCTGGTGGGAAAATTTGTTTCACCAAAATTAGTTCGAAAATGTCGTCATAAAGAAAACTATAAAAATGTTCGTCATAAAGAAAACTATCCGTCGCGAAAAGGAAATTTTTTCAGTTGGACTTCATAGAAACAGAAATATGATCATAAATAGAAATATAAAATTATGCCCCTTAGCGAAAAAAAATTGTACAATGTTAGAAGTAGAAAATGCACATCAATGCTTCTGAGAGTGACTGGCATCTGACATAAAAGATAGTTTTCCAGTGGACATAAGATTAGGCTGTGAAATGGAAATAAGAATTATCCCTTTTTTCTGCAATTTTTTTTTTTTTTTATTAGAGGTTTAACGATCACCGTGGGTAACTCAACGGGCTATAAGCAGTCGCCCGTCCCTAATTTAGGACCACTGGTTCCAGGGAAGGGAGAGAGCCAGTGCTGTAAGACAAACACAACACCCATGCCTCACCGGGATTCGAACCCCGTTTCGGACGAATGACCAGAATCCATCTCTAAGACTACTGCGCAACCGAGGCGACCGTGACATTTCCGTTGTCCAACTCTGACAATAGAAATCAGGGTTAGCAGCAAAACAGTGAATTGTGGAGAAGTAGGAGCAGTGGATGATATTGACAGGGCATTAGCCCCCCCCCTCCTCCCCATTTTTGGAGGAGCCACATTACACAAATTATACAGTACCGCATACAAGAATTAATAGTGCAATGTTTATCATAAAATAATGCGAAATTTTTTGAATCCCAGAAAAAGAAGGATGACATACGTACTTTTATATATCTGAACCACACCAATTAATGAACGTTTTCCATTACTTGACTGTTCATGGACGTAGCTTGTAGACTGAATGTTTCAGCGGTTTTAGAATGGATAAGTTGCTCATGTACAGGGAATAAATAAGTAAAAAAAAAAAAGGTAATAACCACTGGAACAATGTAAAACACTTTTTATTTCTTGATTAATGAGCTCTGTCTTCTTTAATCACACACACACACACACACACACACACATGGAACATAAGATGGGGGAAAGCCTCCTGAATGCCTTTAATACGGCCTCGAACTTTCAGTCTTCACCTGAGTAGGCGTACACAAAATGCTTTTCATAATGGACGCTATCCGATATAAAGAATTTTCTTAAACTGGACTTTTAGAAAGGGGGCTGGGGATTAGGGAAATAAAAGAAACATTTACACCAACTAGCTAAATATTCTACGGTAAAACGATCAGTATCATGTGCGAAAAGAATATGTTCAACGAAACGTTTAGAAGCGAAGATATGGCGCAAAAATAAGAACTTTCTCACCCAATGGCGGAACTGTGCATTATGAAAAATTGGAGCACATGCTAAATGTTCCTCACGGAGAGGATATGGGCTGCAAAAACATTTTTTTAAATATTTCCGCAAATGCCAAATATTCCTCAACGGGAAAGATAAATATTTCCTGAAACACTAAATATTTCTCGAATGGGAAGACATGCACTTCAATTTTTTTTTTTTTTTTAAATCGGATATTCAGTGAATGTGCGCCTTGTTCTTCGGGGGAATGTATCCGGCAGGGATGTATACACCTCCCCCTCCATAAAAATTTTTTATCAGACACACCCCATAAAAAAATTTAAAAACCTGTCCATTTGAAGATATGCAACACACACAGCGGCGCACCCAGGATTTCTTTACGGTGGTGGCCCAAAATATTGAAGATGCAAATATCCCGGAGAAAACATCTCTCAAAATATTAGGAAGCTATAAAAATATTATTAAGCGCATTTCCAATTAATCGTAAAATACTTATTTAGAAACATGTTCAAATATATTTAAAAACTAGGTGAAAGCCCGTCAATAATGACGGGGGGAAATAAGTTATGCAGAGTAATTTTTTAATAACCAGGTATTTTCTTTGTGTTTGTGATGTCCAAATGTGAAAGTGTGTTTCATGAACATTACAACAATACAAAAAAGTACTACTTCATACCGTTTTTATGTCACACACTGGCATAATTCGCAGTTTCTGTTCACGTAACACCTGCCCGAAGACACGCTAAGCGGAACATCACAGATACTTCTTCCTCAGTTGGGGCTATGGTGATGACGTCACATAATTATATCCGAAACGAAGTTTCCACGCACCGGACACCTGAACGAAAACACGATAACTAGGTGTGTTATCACAAATATTTCTTTCTCACTTGTTGCTGAGATGACGTCACCTGCACGAAAAGCTCAGCGTAACGTCACAAATATTTCTTTCTGGGTTGTTGCTATAATGATGATTCTTTCCGCTGCGCCACAAAAGTGGAACAAACGTTCAGACAAAGGAAATTATATTGTTTTAGATAAGCAACCAATAATAAAGATTGTGCGGCCGCGGATGGCCTAGTGGTCAGCGTTCGTGACTGCCACGGAGAAACCTCAGGGTCGATCCCAGGCAGGTACGAATGCTCGAACCACTAAATATTCGCCGTGCGTCGGATGGGCACGTTAAGCCGTCGGACCCCGGGTACTGCCCCCCTCGTAAATAAATGAGGGCGTCATCCCCCCTTTCTACCTCGCTTCCGTGTCACTTTCCTATCAGGCACTCTAGCCCAAATCCCCAAGCTTCCTAGTTCTAAGGGTTGTTTAAGACCTAGGGTCAGACATTCCCTTCCTAAAATCCTCTACATATGATCTAATGATCTGCCAATAACAAAGAACGAAGGTCTAAGTGATAACTTATAAGAAGGACCTGGGCCTCTGAGCTACCCTACTGTGTCCGCCACTGGTACTGAATATATTCCTGAAATGTCTTTCTTCTTTATGGAGTTTTAGTTAACTGCTTATTTACTATATGTTTATATAGTTATTTAGTTTTTCCTTAGAGCAGCCCATGTGACACAGTGGTCTAAGTGCTAGTTTCTGATCATTCGCCCGAGGTGAGTCTGGGGTCGAATCCAGTGAGGTATGTGTGTTGTATTTGTCATTGGTTCTCTCCTTTCCCTGGAAACTGTGGCCCTAAATTAGGGCGGGCGACTGCTTATAGCCCACTGACTTGCTTCCTAATAATCGTTAAACACCCAATAAAAAAAAAAAAAACTATTTCCTTAAGGACTCTATTCTCATCTGCATTCTTGCAGTATATTTAGAATCTAATAGCAATGTACACGCTACTTTCCATATTTATTTTATATATTAATTTGATGTTTTACTTCTTCCAATTTATTACAAATATTGTGTTGCCGATTAATCAGCTATGATGCTTGTAAAGCTGAGAAGTGATAACTTTAGGTGCTACGTCAGTTTCAAATAATCTACAGATCTCATCTTTCAGACTCTCGATTACTTATCGTCGGTCCCTGTAGCGCAGTGGATAGCGCGTTGGACTTCTAATCCAAAGGTCCCGGGTTCGAATCCCGGCAGGGATGGTGAGCAGAGTGGCGCAGTGGAAGCGTGCTGGGCCCAGAGGTCCGTGGATCGAAACCACGCTCTGCTAAGTTTTTTTTTTTTCTCTCTCTTGCATTTTGTACGAAAAGCTTTTTTGACTCAGACGAAAATGAGTCCTTGGATGAAAACCCATTAACAAAAAAATTCGTTGGTCGCCGTTTTTCAACCTGAAAGATACGACGCATTACTTATAACTCCAGCAAAACTTACCCAATGGTCCTTGTATCGAAACCACATTCTTCAACAAAAATATTTCTTGATTGCTACGCAATATCTTTTGTAATGATGAAATGGCTTTCAACATGCACAAATCCTTTGGTATCTGATATATGGCAAAACACATCGTGTACGAATATGGTTAAAAGCAGGAAAAGCACACTTAATGAATTTTCAAAATATGACTCTAAAAAAACGGCAGATATTTTCTTTAAAAAATTATCTATGTACGACTGCTTCATCAGGTCCTTAAATTGTATGTTGAAATGCAATCCTCTGGATGCATGCCTGTGTTACAATCTTTTGTGTGTGTGTGTGTGTGATAGCTTTATCATAATTATTGGTAAATGTTAGGTGCCGTTAGCAAAGTCATGTAAGATTCTGCAAGTCAATCAAATACTGTACAGTCACCAAACTGTTCAATTAATGATGCAATATTAATTTCCCAATGCTTGAATCGTTCCTTATCTTCAAGTGACAGCAACATGGCTTCAAAACGATTAGGAAAATTTTGCTATCGGGAAAATTATTGCTCCATAAACATTTATGAGAAACTGATCCAGGCCTTTAGCCAGTTGGGAGGGGGCGATTGATAATTGAGGTTTGGCAAAGAATGTAAAGGAAACTGGGCAAAAAATATAAAAGAGGTCTGGCACTGGACTGTAGTGTGGGTCGCTAGGTCGGGTAAAACGAAACGCGCCGGTCCCATGGCTGCGTCTCTGAATTGATCATTCTTGTATTCTGCAGCGATCGAAAACTGGTTGTTCTAAAAATGAGCCCATAAAAACTGTGTTTCAGTATTATCATATTCAACGCATTCATCGCAACCATCGTCCTAACTCTGCCACTGGTCATTCAGCAGATGTCTTAAATACACACAAGTCTGCCGAATTTTTACTTTTCATGACACTTGGCTTCACAATAAGGGTAGGAAGCTCAGATATCAAAGGTTAAACCTTTTTTCATTTAATATTTTGGCTAATGGTTCCTCAAAATCTTTCAAATTTCAGAGCGCAAAACTTTTACGCCAGAAACTAGAAAATGACGCATGTTTGTGGCCCTTCGGTAAGTCCATGGAAAAAATGCTCACGAAAGGTCCCAGTTTTGGCTTGCTAGTTAGATAACTATTGCTTTCTACATTCTAATGTATGTTCCACCTTAATTTTGTATGTCTCAGTTGTGGGTTGTATTGCCAATATTTTCCCCTGACGAGCTGATTTTTTTTTTTTTTTTTTAAGGCCACTGCAATATCTTTTTGCTGCCGTCCACTTTTTCTCGAAAGAGTCGGGAGCATAATTCTTTCAAACGCATGCTCCCGTTCAAAAAAATCACGCGGTATCATGTTTTTTCCTTGTGTTATTTCTATTTCTTTAATCCGTCCCCCTCTCATCCCGCTGGGTTTTTTTTTTTTTTATGTAAGATTTTTAGATTTTTATTTAATATTTGACATATTTCCATTATGATAAGAAGAATCCGATGGTGGCACTGAACAGTGGTGACCCCTGGATTTCTTCACGGGGAGGGAGGGGGCCAAAATAATGAAGATACAAATAAAAAAATCCCGGAGAAAACATCTTTCAAAATATTGGGAAGCGATAAAAATATCTGCGCCATATTAAAGTGTGCTTCCAATTATTTGTAAAAATGTATATTTAAAAATATGTACAAATATATTTAAGAGTGACCAACAATAACCAAGAACGAAGGACCAAGTGTTACTTCATGGGGAGGGCCCGGATCCCTGGGCCACTCCCACTGAGTGAACCACTGAACACACACAGTGTGTGTGTGTGTGTGAACTTTTGAATATTTAAGTATTAATCCTTTTTATTATCATGCAGCGTAGATGTCAATAACATGCACGAATTCCTCAGCTCCGAATAAATTTTCTTTTCTTTTTTTTAATTTGAAGTTTATTTATATAACAGTCTAATGTTCCTTTTTTAGTTTTTCTTGTTTAAAGCGCATGCTTAAAATGAGTCATTGCAACCACAAAATGTGTGCACTTATTTCTTCATGTTTGTCTGTTGCAGATTTTGCAGATATACTTTAGAGTCATTTCAGCACCAATGTTCCTTTTGCACCAAACTTCCTCACCGCAGCTGAAACATCTTCCGCGCAGTAAGCATTTTAGATTAAAATTCCCAAATCCCTAATTAATTTTCATAAATCATTATAAATAAATGAAATTCAGACTCTCAAAAGTCAAAACAACCTTTCCTTAAATGCCGTTCGCCTCCTTCTAAGTTCGTCTCATTGTCCTCTTCATTCTCAAAGGCTTCTTGCAAAGTAGCCTCGTGCGAGCAGATAGTGAAAGCGAGAATGCGGATCAGTGATTTCCCCACCACGAGAAAGAGGCAGATATTGAGTCTTTTCTGAAAACACATCAGCGCCAGCCAATCACAGCAAACCTTAACCAAGTTCATTGTACTAACTAATGTACCCATGCTAGTTGGTTTTGCTCAAAACTTTGTCAGATAATAAAGCATATTTCTTCCAACATCAAAGACGCTTTTTCCTATTTAAAATCAGTTGCGGAAAGAACAGTGATAAAAATGGGGGGATTAGAAAAAATAAGGGTTCCAATCCAAGTTCCAACTTCTATTGTATTAGTAAGAGAAGCTGAGAAAATACATTTTTTTGCTCGAGTGGTTTTGATGATTACGTGCGGGAAGCGACCCTGTGGAAAATCGTGCGCGGAGCGACCTTGTTATATTTCATCGTGGACAAAGCGACCCTGCTAAACGAGAAGGAACATACCGCTCATTGTTTAAGGAAGTAAAGACTTTGTGTCCACACTGGGTTCCAAAGTTGGTAAAGACCGACTTCGAAGCAGCCCTTATAAAAGCAACTAAAGAAGTATTCACTGATGCAACTGTCTCCGGTTGCAATTTTCACTTCAGTCAAAGTCTATGGCGGAATATTCAAGATCTGGGACTTACACAACTTATAACGAAGTAAATTTCTTCGTCATTTTTGGTCTACGCCGGGATTCGAACCCGAGTCCGCTTATTCCGGAACAAGTCGCTCTACCAACTGAGCTACGCAGACGTTCATTCTGCCTCCTATCTGCCTTTATGTCGTGTGCGTCCTTCTGGCAGGTACGTCACATCTCCTGGTACGTTACAAACTGTATAAAACCAACGAAGAAATAAGAAGAATATGTAAAATATGGGCTGTTTTGTGGCCCACCTACCTGAAGAAAATGTTGAAGACTGCCACACGCAGCATATATGGACGACGCTTCACAGAATGAAATGTCAAATTTATTTCTTGACTATTTTTGTTAACCAATGGATGGATAATCCTAATGTTCCAATTCAAATGTGGAATGTACATGGTCAGCGCCTTAGAACCAACAAAGCCGTCGAAGTATTACCACCCCCTTTCCCTGTGTGTGGTAGGGAGGGATATAATTATTATTTTAATTCGAACTGTCGAAATTATTATTATTAAAAGGAATCGTCGAAAGTGAGCCGAAGAGTTGTGTTTCCTTCCAAGGATGGCGACACAAATTTTCGGCCGGACGGCGCGTTGTGTTTTCACATGAGAGTGCACGCGAAACCTACGCCTTCATGTGCTGCAATGTTTTTTTTTATTAAAATTTAAAATAAAGAAAATCGAATGATAATAAATGGTACTACGAATTCCACCTTATGGCTGGGCAGGTTATTCCCGTCTCCCTGTTCCTTCGAGTGCCCGCGTACACCCTAAATCTTAAATTCAGGAAAATCTACGTCTACTATAAGAAAACAGAGATAAAAGGTAAAATTAACAACTGTTTATTATGATTGCACTAAAACATTGTATAAGGGGGTGAAGAACCATTCTATTACAATTACCCTAAGTAAACCTGCACTAAATTTTATAACTCATGCTTCTAACCTGGCAGTCGATCAAATACAAATTATTATGCAAACACTCTTTGAAAGCAAATAAGGTAAGATGTTTGGAGAAAGTGTGCCAAATTCGCCTAATATTATATATCAGAAAATTTCGTATGTTACTATTAACATATTGTGACTGTCAGGAAAATTTGATTTACCTTTCTTCGAACTTCCGCTGTCGACATCAGCGACGGGACATCATAAACGTGGGCTGGTAACTAGGTCTCTGGATGTGGGGGTCAAAGTTCATCGGTGGTTTCCAGTCTGGCCGATCACCGCTTCGTGAGACTGAGGGTTCGATGGCGCGCTTCTGCCTACCCGCCAATCGGGACTCCAACGGGGGACTGCTGTGATGAGTTCCTCCGTAGCTTGGACTTCGCGGGATGGGGTCTGTGCTGTCCCTTTCTGGCTTCGGCACGGCCTCCGTAGAATTTACTTCTAAGTTCTTTCCATCCGTAGCGGGCTCCTCCGAGCTGAGGTAATGTTACCACGAGGGCCGAAGATTTTGCATCTTGGCCTCAACGTACCACCGGATGAGGATGAAGAGAGAGAGACTTATCTCTCGGAAAAATTCTTAGTGAATGCCTGTGTTAATCTCTGGGTTACTTCCGACCAAAACTTCGACACTTTCAAAACCCACCCCTTTTCCTATCCCAAACTGAAAATTGTATCGCTGACTGGCTACGGCTGAATAAAGGAAACTTGCCCATTCGCCAATTTAGAAGCCCCTGTTTTTACTATACTCAAAGGTACTGGTGAATCGCTAAAAGGCGCGTACCGTGAGAAACTGTGAAGCTGCCAGTAAGGGTAATAAATTTTACTTGTTTACTTCCTGTCAACCGACCCTTGTTCCGCAGTTCTACTCGGTGTTGTCTTTGTGCGTTATCGAGGGTGTGGCAGTCATCAACATTCGGTTGATTGCTACTTCAAGGTAGGGTCACAATGCGGCGGGCTTAATTGCTCTTTGCGGCGACCCTTGACTACCTGAAGGCACGACGCCGTACTGCATCTTGAGTTCTCCGCAGGTTGGGGGGTCTAGAAGAGGTAAAGGTCATTTGACCCTTCCTTGGCCATCTCCGCCTGCGAGCGCTTTTTCCGCAGTTGACTCGGGGGGGGGGGGGTGTACGAATGGGTCCGTCTTTCAACGACCTCCATGTCCGCTCAGCAAGGGGGTGGAATAATCCTCTTGCTCCCTACTTTCCTTATGGGGAAAAAAGGAAATCTGAGTTTCCCAAATTATTCCGTGCCGATTTAATAACTCATTTAATTGAAATATTCTTCCCTTAGAATTTAACTTGAATTTCACTGCTGCCGGTAATGTGGGTAGATTTAAACTATTAATTAAAAATGTGGCTGCCAAAAGCAATTGGCTCGCCAACAGAAGGATGAACCCAAAATTAAATAGTACGCTAGGGAAAAAACCCAGCCAAATATATATAGCTTATTAAATGGCTAAAAAAAGAATCAAAACGTGTGATGCACAAGCAACAATTAAAAGAATTAGGAGAACTTGGTCCAAAAAGGAAGAAAATGTGTATACAACGAACGCATTCGCAACATCATGGCGGAATTTGGAAATTATAAATAAATAAATAAGTAAATTTATATATATATATATATATATATATATATACTTAAGAGCAAAACTGAAGACTAAGGAAAAACTTTAGAATTTAAAACGAAGGTTGCAAAATAACCTGAAGATCAAAACGCGCAACGCAGCAGTTTAGATATATTCTATATATATACTATAAAGATACCTAAGCAAAAAAATACATATATAATTTTGACTCACACCTAGTACAACATAGAAAAGGTTATGTATCTACCTGTGTGAGTAAAAGGAGAAAAGAAAAAAAATAAAATAAAACAACTGAATGTAGAAGGTGTCGAGAATACTGAGCCTTGGCTTTATCAAGGACCAGCAAAAACTCTGCATTTTCTCACTTCCACAAAGACCTAGTTGGAAATGGGTTTCTGCAAGGCCATAGATGCAAGTAACATTCCCACCTAAAATAGTTTAAAAAATATATATATAAGTCATGTCCTCCGTAGAGTAGCATGACCTAGCACTAGTTAACAATTATATATATATATATAATTTATATATATATATATATATATATATTCGGGATGTAAGGTCAGGTGATGCGTAACATCACAGCCTCTCCTTGACAAATGTCAACCCCGCCTTCTCGTGGTGCATCCTGTTCCCACTAAAGGGGCTCTGACGACCGCCAATAGCGGTATAACTATACCATCGGGATCAGAGGAAATGCTATCCCACACTCACCAACCCGCTTGGCCAGCGTGGTGAGTTATGGCCAAACACCTCCAAAATGACTCCACAACTGAAATCTTGGCCCTCAGTCTCCGGCAGCTGGAATGTACCTGGCCAAGGCAGCGGCCAGTGCGACATGAAGGCAGAGGGTGCTAAGAATCCCCGGAGGACCGGACTAGGCTGCCATTTGATGCTGACCTTGGCTACCTATAACGGACGCTCCTATCTTCTGATTCAAGGCTTCTTGAATTGGAAGAGGAACTACAAAGGATCAAGTGGGACATCGTCGGGCTAAGTGAGGTAAGGAGAAAAGGAGAAGATCTCATTGAACTGAAAAGTGGACATCTCTTCTATTATCGTGGGACAGATACTGGCAGAACTAGTGGTGTTGGATTTATAATAAACAAGAAACTGAAGGATAAAGTGGTAGAAGTTGAAAGTTCCTCTGACAGAGCTGCACGACTCGTTATCCAACTATCGAGAAGATACCAGGCTCAGATTATTCAAACTTATGCACCCACCACAAGTCATCCTGAAGAAGAAATTGAAGAATTTTATGAGGAAATTCGTCATCTAAATAATAAAGGTAAGCAGCACTTGAAGATAATTATGGGAGATTTCAATGCAAAAATAGGGCAACGGCAACAGAATGAAACTTCAGTAGGTAAATTCGGTCACGGCAACAGAAACCAGCGTGGAAATACTCTCGTTGAGTTTGCAGAGGCAGAAGGATTTTTCATCTTGAACTCCTTTTTTCAAGAAAAAGCCACACAGGAAATGGACATGGAGACATCCAATTGGGACGACAAGTGAAATTGATTTTATTATGTGTAACAAAAAATTCGTCATCGAAGACTGCAGTGTGCTGAACAAGTTCAACACAGGTAGTGACCATAGATTGGTGAGATGTAAGATGCACCTCAACACTAAACTGGAACGTGGCAAGCTCATAAGACAAACAAAATGTATTGACATAACCAACCTTAAAAAACACCATAATACTTTCAAGTTGGAACTGAAGAACAGATTCTCTGCTTTAGAAGGCCTAACATCGGAAGAAGTGGATATTTCGGAAGTTAACAGAAAAGTAACCAAAGCTCTAATGGAAACAGCAACAAAATTAGCTGGGTCTAAGAACAAGTTGCATGTGAACAAATTATCAGGAAAAACCAAAATGTTGATGCAAAAAGAAGAGATGAGGACAACTAAAGTAGATGTGACTTCCAAAGTGGAATATATAGAGCTATGCAAGACAACACGAAAAAGTATCACTGAAGACGTAAGGAAATTCAACTGTGAGCTAGTGAGGAAAGCAATTGAAAACAACCAAAGCCTTAAGATAGCAAAGGGACATCTCAGTAAGGGAAGAAAACAGATTATGGCTCTGAGAAAAGAAGATGGTTCTATAACAAGAAATAGAGGCGAAATTTTGACAAGAGTGAAAGATTTCTACTCCAAATTATATGAAAGGGATGATACATGTACTCCAGACATCATGAAAGGTACCAGAGTTCTTCCAGTCCTCCCAGCAGAAGTTGCTCATGCAATCAAGAACATGAAGCGAGGGAAAGCTCCAGGAGAAGATGGAATTACTATAGACATCATACAAGAAGCAAGTGGAGAAATTGAAACAGTACTCGCCCAAATTTTCACTCGATGCCTTAATGAAGGGAAGATTCCTGAGGATTGGAACAATGCTACAATGATCCTGCTACATAAAAAAGGTGACATTGAGGATCTTAGGAACTACAGACCTATCAGCCTCCTATCAGTGGTTTATAAAATCTTCACTAAAGTTCTTTCACACCGCTTGAAGGTAACACTGGACATGGCTCAACCGAGAGAACAAGCTGGATTCAGGAGTGGCTACAGCACAATAGATCATATCCACGTACTGAGAGAACTGATTGAAAGAGCGAGGGAATATGAACTTCCATTGTGCATGGCTTTTATCGATTATGAAAAAGCCTTTGATTCGGTGAAACCATCAGCAGTTACCACGGCTCTGAAATCCTGCGGTATTGAAGATGCATACATTAATATTATTAATAACATCTATGAAAATGCAAGTGCAAAGATTCGGCTGTTTGAAAATACAACACACATAAAAATTGGAAAGGGAGTGAGACAAAAGGTGACACCATATCTCCGAAGCTCTTTAATGCCACATTGGAAAATGTCTTTCAATCACTGAACTGGGAAAACAAAGGGATAAAGATTAATGGAGATTATCTAACCCACCTTCGTTTTGCTGATGACGTAGTCATTTTTGCAACTACCCCATCAGAGCTGCAGAGTATGATCCAGGAACTTGCTGACAAGAGTAAAGAAGTGGGATTAAAAATGAACTTTCAGAAGACAAAAAGTGATGTTCAATGCTTTTACAAGAAATGAAGATTTATCGATTGATGGAGAAAAACTGGAGATAACAGATACGTATGTTTATCTTGGACAGCAGATATCAAGTGAGGGTCACATTGATGAAGAAATGAATCGGCGTACAAAACTTGCCTGGAGAGCTTTTGGAAGAAACAGCATAATTTTCAAGAGCAATATGCCATTATGTCTTAAAAGAAAAGTGTTTGATCAATGCATCCTTCCAGTGCTTACGTATGGTGCAGAGACGTGGACCTTAACTAAAAGAGACATACAAAGGCTGCAGACAACTCAAAGCAGCATGGAGAGGTGCATGCTTGGTGTAACCAGGAGAGATAAGAAGAGGAACACGTGGATCCGAAAAATGACAAGAGTGGAAGACATCATGATCAGAGTTAAATCCCTGAAATGGCAATGGGCTGGACATACTGCCAGAAGGACAGACCCTAGATGGACAGCCGAAATTTTAGATTGGATTCCAAGGGACAGGAAAAGACCCAGAAAAAGACCACATGGGAGATGGGTGGATGAAATTCGTAAATATGCGGGAGTAGCATGGAGGAGACTGGCACAAGACAGACCGTTGTGGAGGAAACTTGGGGAGACCTTCGTCCAGCAGTGGATTGATAATGGTTGACAATGATGATGATGATGATATATATTCTATTAAGAAGAGACCTAAGCAAAAATATTTTTGACTCATACCAAGTACAACATAGAAAAAGTTATGTATCTACCGGTGTGAGTAAAAAGAGAAAAATAAAAATAAAATAAAACAACTGAATGTGGAAAGTGTCGAGAATACTGAGCCTTGGCTTTATCAAGGACCAGCAAAAACTCTGCATTTTCTCACTTCCACAAAGACCTAGTTGGAAATGGGTTTCTGCAAAGCCATAGATGCAAGTAATTAGCCCACCAAACATTTTTTAAAAATATATATATATAAGTCATGCCCTCCGCAGAGTTGTATGACCTAGCTCTAGTTTACAATTTAGCTTGCATCCATAACTTTTCTGGCCCGACCCATGCTCTTCATCTGTTACGATTAAACAGAAAGAAGAAGATTAAAGAAAACTCAAGTTGTGAGAGTGACATAATAATTAGAAATAATGTTCAGCAATAACGAAATGCCAAGTTTGCCTGAGAGAGAATTTAAACCTGAATAGCAATGCAAAAGTTTTCCAAATTCTTACATTGCAATTAAAAAAGGAAATATTAATTATTTAAAACTCAGTCAGATTCTTGAAAGAAAACTTGATTCTAAAACCCCCTACTAAACAACTTCTGACAACACAAAAACGAGAATAAATTAAAGACAATAATTAACTAAAGAAATGCTTTGTGAAGGTTATATGACATAAACAATTAGTTGCAATATGTACAAAGTATTTCAGAAGTGCTTTAAGTGCATAATTAAGTAGTTATTAAGAACTTAACTACTTTGAAAACACAGCGCAAAGTACAAGAACTATGAAAGGCCAGCTGCTTGGCCTAAGTTTCCTAAAAATCGCGCAAAGTTACCAAGAAAAGAAAGAGTTAAAATCCGCAAAAAAGTTACCAGACTTGCCAGTGCCTAAATGCTAAAAAGCAAAATATAACAGAGAAAAAAATACTAGAAGTACAAACATTGAACTTGGAAAACCTAAAACCCAAAGACAATGAAGAGAGCTTACCTCTTATGCAGCTGAACTTTCTCCACACAAGAGGAAAATGGCCGTCCTTTACCCCAAAATTCCAACAAACCTCTGCCACTCCCTAGACGCTGGGGGGCAGTGTGGGTGGGGCTGAGGGCCACCACACACTGAAAGAATACAACTCGCGGAGATTTTAACCAGAGAAAAATATATATACTTAAGAATGTGGACCTGTATGATCAGAAAGAGCAGAATTAACTCTCCAGAATACATGAGAAATATTATAAAATACACCGGTAGTGTATTTAATAATCTTTCCATGTATTTAATCACCTTAGTGAGCTTCTATATATTATTCAGAATCCTATTAATTTTAATGTTAGTTTTACTATTTTTAGTATAGCTATTCTAGTGAGTGAATAACTAGTTTTCTTTTTTATTTGTTTTTATTTTCTTTTATAAACAGATTTTTAAGCTTTTTGTGATTTTGTCTATATTATTTAATTTTTTATTTTAATAGGACCTTCATATCCACAGCACTAAGGTTCCTTTTAGTGGTTAATAGGCATCATCTAGCCAACTTCCAAACGGCTTTCATTGGTCAGATGATGCCTATTAACTACTAAAAGGAACCTTAGTGCTATGGATATGAAGGTCCTATTAAAATAAAAAATTAAATAATATAGACAAAATCACAAAAAAAAGCTTAAAAATCTGTTTATAAAAGAAAATAAAAACAAATAAAAAAGAAAACTAGTTATTCACTCACTAGAATAGCTATACTAAAAATAGTAAAACTAACATTAAAATTAATAGGATTCTGAATAATATATAGAAGCTCACTAAGGTGATTAAATACATGCAAAGATTATTAATACACTACCGGTGTATTTTATAATATTTCTCATGTATTCTGGAGAGTTAATTCTGCTCTTTCTGATCATACAGGTCCACATTCTTAAGTATATATATTTTTTCTCTGGTTAAAATCTCCGCGAGTTGTATTCTTTCAGTGTGTGGTGGCCCTCGGCCCCACCCACACTGCCCCCCAGCGTCTAGGGAGTGGCAGAGGTTTGTTGGAATTTTGGGGTAAAGGACGGCCATTTTCCTCTTGTGTGGAGAAAGTTCAGCTGCATAAGAGGTAAGCTCTCTTCATTGTCTTTGGGTTTTAGGTTTTCCAAGTTCAATGTTTGTACTTCTAGTATTTTTTTCTCTGTTATATTTTGCTTTTTAGCATTTAGGCACTGGCAAGTCTGTTAACTTTTTTGCGGATTTTAACTCTTTCTTTTCTTGGTAACTTTGCGCGATTTTTAGGAAACTTAGGCCAAGCAGCTGGCCTTTCATAGTTCTTGTACTTTGCGCTGTGTTTTCAAAGTAGTTAAGTTCTTAATAACTACTTAATTATGCACTTAAAGCACTTCTGAAATACTTTGTACATATTGCAACTAATTGTTTATGTCATAAAACCTTCACAAAGCATTTCTTTAGTTAATTATTGTCTTTAATTTATTCTCGTTTTTGTGTTGTCAGAAGTTGTGGAGTAGGGGGTTTTAGAATCAAGTTTTCTTTCAAGAATCTGACTGAGTTTTAAATAATTAATATTTCCTTTTTTAATTGCAATGTAAGAATTTGGAAAACTTTTGCATTGCTATTCAGGTTTAAATTCTCTCTCAGGCAAACTTGGCATTTCGTTATTGCTGAACATTATTTCTAATTATTATGTCACTCTCACAACTTGAGTTTTCTTTAATCTTCTTCTTTCTGTTTAATCGTAACAGATGAAGAGCATGGGTCGGGCCAGAAAAGTTATGGATGCAAGCTAAATTGTAAACTAGAGCTAGGTCATACAACTCTGCGGAGGGCATGACTTATATATATATATATTTTTAAAAATGTTTGGTGGGCTAATTACTTGCATCTATGGCTTTGCAGAAACCCATTTCCAACTAGGTCTTTGTGGAAGTGAGAAAATGCAGAGTTTTTGCTGGTCCTTGATAAAGCCAAGGCTCAGTATTCTCGACACTTTCCACATTCAGTTGTTTTATTTTATTTTTATTTTTCTCTTTTTACTCACACCGGTAGATACATAACTTTTTCTATGTTGTACTTGGTATGAGTCAAAAATATTTTTGCTTAGGTCTCTTCTTAATAGAATGTGAATTCTGAATTTTCATAACTGCTGCGTTGCGCGTTTTAATCTTCAGGTTATTTTGCAACTTTAGTTTTAAATTCAAAGTTTTTCCTTTGTTTTCAGCTTTGCTCTGCAGTATATATATATATATATATATATATATATATAAGTAAAATGATTCGATGAGCAGGGTCGCTTCGTCCACAATGAAGTATAACAGGGTCGCTCCGCGCACGATTCCCAGAGGGTCGCTTGTCGCACGGTCGCTTCGCGGTCAACACCGTTTTGATGCCTGCCCAGTTTATTGGGTTAGGCGCGTACTGCCCATGACCGCTTAGAGGGAATATTGTTCAGCACGCACAAGGTTTCTGAAAACATAAAATCTGTTTCCGTAACCCATATTAATTCTTAATTGCCTTTGCCTTGTTTACAAAAACATTTACACATGAAAGAAAATAAATAAAAACAATACAAAATCAAAATAACCTTGTGTAGTTTTGGAAAAAAGATTACCGGTTTTAATGATCGTTAATTATAAAAAATTCAACTGTTCCCAACTTTAAGTTTTCCTCATTTTTAATCATAAATTTAAAGCCTAAATATTGCACTGTAAAATTTTCAGCCTTCGAAAAATTTGCTTTCATACACCTCCCCCCTACCTTTTAGCATGCACGATTTGAAATTCTTAGATAAGCCCCTGGGTCACTGGTTCCAGGGAAGAGACAGAGCCATCGCCATTAGAAAATTACAACACCCATGAGAGATGAGCACAGGCTCATTTTTTAAAGCCCAGTCCAGCCCGGGCACGGACATTCAAAGCTGGGTTCCGGCCCGGGTCCGTTAAATCATTATTTATGTCTGGCCCGGGCCCGTTAAATCATTATTTATGTCTGGCCCGGGCCCGTTAAATCATTATTTATGTCTGGCCCGTGTCCTATTGGGTTTGAACATTTTTTAAATGTTTTTTTCCTATTTGAATAAGGAAAATATGAAGCATATTGTTTCACTCCTATTTATATTTTCATCATCAGCTAAGAATGCCAGGGCTTCCCGTTAATGTAGCCCCCCCTTCCCTCAAAAAATATGGAAGAGAGAGAAAGAATTATTATTATGTGCATCATATTCAGGTAACAAAACGTTCTTCATTTTATTTCCCAAGTGTATATCAGGTTATTTCGTTTATCTCAGCTCCCCTTCATGTTTTCACCGAATGACCGAAAACTCCCATTTTTTATATTGTAGCTAGCAGAACTTTAAATTTCAGTCGCCAGAAAACTTTATACTATCAGTTTTCATCGTATCTAGGAAAAAGTACATAGTTGTTATTTAAAACACTCACAGACGTTTTTGAGTTACGAAATGCACACGAAACACGCAACAAACAATCATTAAGCATTTTAGGCAAAGAACAAAAGGGAGACTGTAGGCTAACCATTTAATTGTCTGTTAACAGTGTTAAATAAAATTAATTAAAAAGGTGAAAGGAAAAGTTAACTTGATCCCGGGCCCGTAGGGGCCCCAGTCAAAGATTTGATATTAGAGCCCACCCGGACCCAGGGCGGGCCCCGATCTGTTTCCAGTCTTTTTGTAGTAGGGCGTGCCCATGCTCATCTCTAGTACCCATGCCTCATCGGGAACTCAAGCCAAGACCCATTTAGTGCGAGTAATCAGAAGACAGCGCCTAATGCAACTAGGCCACCATAGAGCAGAGAGCTGCTTTCATATAACTTTACTTAACGATGTCGTAAGAAAATAGTACGAGAAAGAAAAGCGAAAAGGTGTACTTCGACTCTATCTTTTTAGTGGTCTTATGCACTTATATTTTTATTCAAAGATATGCATATTGAAATTTGGATGACGAAAAAAAATCAGCATATAATTAAAATTACGCATCTGCTATTAAGTGCGTTGTAGCAGCTGTGCAGTTAAGGTGGTGCCTGTGACAGAGAAGGCACAACGTGTTTTGTGTCTGGCAGGAACAAACTGCTATCAGTATTTAGGGCAAGTACAGAACAAAGTATGAAAAGAAGACACCCAGTGTAAAATTAATTAAGTCGTGAATGACAAAATTTGTGAAAACAGGAGCAGCGAAAAAGGTAAGGTGCATTAATAGATCATCCGTTTCCTATGAGACTGTGGGAAACATTCTAACTGTTTTAATACGGTCACCACGAAAATCGATGAGACTAGCTTTGCGCCAATTACAGATACCGAAGTTACAGTGCACCGAAGTCTATGCTGCACAAGGTGTTATACAATCTTTTATAGTTACACGCTTAAAAATTCTTTAAGAGCTGCAGCTTGATGACGGTCCAAAAAGCCAAACATTTGTTAATGATATTGTTACGACTTTGGGGTACGGTAATGAATTCGATTAGCAGGTTTTGCAATAGGCGAGAACAGCATTAATTATTGGGTGAAAATTAACAGCTAGTGGTTTCCCGCATTGCAAAAAGGAAAAGAGATAAGGGTCTTGGAAGGGAGAAACCTTAGCCTGGTGTGGGGAACGCGATGCGTCGCCCCTAAGTGAGTGTCGGTCAGTTTGGGTGGCCATGTACGTGTGAGATGGTAGGCTGTTTGGGAAGAGTGTCAACAGAGCGGAAACCTTATGGCGTTTTCTAATCCGAACCTTGGCAGGACAAAGGAGTGTTAGTTAAGTTATGTGTTTTCCGTACTTTTCGGGAAGTGGACCCACCACATATTCCGAATGCAGAGACGGGCATTTCTTATCACTTCACCGTGCTGAATGCTTTTAAGAGAGTTAAAACAGACCCCTAACGAGAAAGCAAGGAATCTGTTGACGATGTGAACAAGCGAAAAAGGAGTAGTCTGGTTGAAAGCCGTGAAGGAAAAGTGAGCTGGACTCGTGCGGGACCGAGATCCCGCAGCGCGGTATTTTGCGGGGATAGAAAAGATTCTGTCCGATGATGCCGGTCAGCTATACAAAGAGCGGCCGAGCGGTTGATGTTACCGCGAGGAAATAGGAGGAGGAAGATACCTCTTTTCCTGGTGCTAGATTGCACGTAAGAGAAAGACAGCAGCAGCACCGAATGACTGAGATGCACGACCGGTGATGTATGCGAATCACCTTTGGACAGATGGACTGATCAGCTGGGAAGAGCAGACGAACGGATCCTTCTATCACGTCAGCGGCTCCGTTCCACCACGACATGGGTGCGTATCGATGCGTACCTGATTTCATGCAGGAATGCCGAGCACGAGAGAAAGTGGGTTTGACTCCCTCTCCATTGGTTATAGTGCGCGCTCTGAAGTGGGCGTGTCATCACACAGGTGCGCTTCGAATATAAATACATCATATATGGATACCCGAGGAAAAACTGCATAACTGTAAGTACTGAATTTATGTATGAATGCCAGTTGTGAGATAATTGGCTCCGGTCAGCCAATAGACTTTCGTCGGCTGAGAACTGTTTTTAAAGCCGGACTGTATAAGCCAATAAATAATTAATCATTTTTTTTTTATTGGAGGTTTAACGACCACCGTGAGAAACTCAATGGGCTATAAGCAGTCGCCCGTCCCTAATTTAGGGTCACTGGTTCCAGGGAAGGGAGAGAGCCAGTGCCGTAAGACGAACACAACACCCATGCCTAACCGGGATTCGAACCCGAACCCTTTACGGACGAATGACCAGAGGCCAGCGCCTTAGACCACTGCGCCACCGGGGCGGCTAATTAATCATTGACTTTAATGATAAATTCAGCCTCAGAGCTATCCCGAAAGGGGCGAGTCTACTTGACGCCCCTTCTTTACCACCCTCTGTATATAGACGTCTTCATCATTATCTTCCTGTTTTATTGTTAATTGATTAAATGTCTGTTGTCTCGTGCCAGTCCTGAAGTTGCATGAATTATTAATGAGTGTCAGAATTTCTTAGTTTTAATTGGTGAAATTGCAGGCTAAATTATTTTCACCAGTACATAAGATTTCGGCGATAAAAAAATCTCACAAGTAATTATTCGTAATTCTAATGTCTACCTCCGGGCCGTCCGCCATTGCCTGACATCATGACATCTAAATTCTTAAAGCTTATTTTTATTCGATAATCTGGCGTCCCGGGGTGTAGCAACAATATTTTGAACCACGTTGAGGAGGATAATGACGTCTTGCTACTCGTCTGCTTTTTAGACTAGGCTACGTTCCAGTGATGGCTCGTCAGGTAAAGTGCCACTTCACCTAAAATTTTTGAAAAAAAGTTATTCTAATTATTTAGCGGATTTTTAAAATTAGTCACTTTTTCGTTTACAAGAATGATTTCCGGAAAATGTGACTTTGAAAGGAAAGCGCTTCTAAACGCAAGCTAGAAGTGTGAGTATGTTGTTTTAAATGTCACTACGAACTGACGAACAGACAACCTTGTAACTGCGCGTAGGCCATGTGAAGAGATACTGGCCCCAGTTAAAAATCGCTTCACTCTGGCACCATGAAGAGCGGAAACGTAGGAACCTGTTCACCGAATAAGGGGAATTGCTAAGGCAACTAATGACGTCAATGATCCGGGTGAAGGAACAGCCTGCGCCACTGGTTGTCACTTCACCTTGTGACGTACCTGCCAGCAGGACGCACACGACATAAAGGCAGATAGGAATCAGAACAAATGTCTGCGTAGCTCAGTTGGTAGAGCGACTTGTTCCGGAATAAGCGGCCTCGGGTTCGAATCCCGGTGTAGACCAACAATGACGGAGAAATTTACTTCGTTATAATGGCGCCCGAACTATCCGGATGACCCGGCCGTTCAAAATCTCGCATTGGTGTGATGTTATTTCCACACCGCGAGACAGGAAAAATCAGAGAATTCCTTCTCCAGCGCTTCGAAAAATAAAAATGTGTGATGTTGCATTCCACACAGCAGATTGACTGGGAGTTCTCAAGTGCACGTTCTACAGTGGATGGCTGCCTGCAACGATTCATGGTCACGGCTGACCCGTGGGCCATGCCCGGCCCTCTTTCGGGGGGGGGGGGGGAGATGTGACGTACCTGCCAGCAGGACGCACACGACATAAAGGCAGATAGGAATCAGAACAAATGTCTGCGTAGCTCAGTTGGTAGAGCGACTTGTTCCGGAATAAGCGGCCTCGGGTTCGAATCCCGGCGTAGACCAAAAATGACGGAGAAATTTACTTCGTTATAACCTCAGTCAAGTGAATCGCGATTTTGAGTTTAGATTATTCTGGTTTCGTCCATTGTGTTTATATAGTAACTGCGAGTGTGAACTTCAGTGTCTCTGCTGTTTCTTTATTATTCTCGGTGTGTTCTGGATTCATGCTTTTGTTTAAAAAAATATGCGCCCGGAAAATGATACAGTGTTCACGTTGATGCAGACATATAGTGTGCATAAGCATGTATTCCAAAAAGTGTATAAATTGCTTTAGCTAGTTTTTACTTTACCCTCAACCACTGTGCCATCAGAAAGGAGCTTTTCCTTTTTAAAACGAATAAAAAATTACTTAAGGAACACTATTTCACAGCAAAAACTGTCATCTTTCGTAATCTAATAACGCGATACATAAAGAGTTTCTCTCCGAACTTGTAGTTGAACATGCGTTTAAAATGGCATCATTAAACGCTATGCTTCCTTGAAAGATAGAATTGGCCTTCTTTAAAAGAAATGATAGGCGTCGACTATGGGGGAGCAACAGAGCCGGATTAGGGTGGAGCTAAAGGGTCTGTAGCCCAGGGCCCCGTTAGTTCATGGGCCCATCTGGGTCTGACAAAAGGGCTTAGAGTTTTTGAAATTTTTTGGTCCAAAAATGCCTTCACTAGATTGTTAACTGGACGTAACCTTCTTCAGTCATTATCCCATTTCATTGCCAGTGAAAGAAATAATTTTGAAAAATATGAAGATATAGATAAAACATTAAGTGAAAAACCTCCTGGAAGTTTTGTCGAATCACGATCAAATAAAAATTATGCAGATATCAATAACCGTATGAAACTATTCTTCAAGGACGGAAAAAATTGAAGTATTGATGAGAAACATTTAATGTGATTATTGATCAGTTGCATAGCGAACTTAACAAACGTCTGTTAGCTTATTAAAAATTCCAGTCTCTGTTTCAATTCTTAGTTAACTGCCAAACTTCTGATACTGTCGACCAAATTTCTCTAAATAACTGTTTAGATTTTTACAATGAGGATTTGGATAAATCTTTTCGTAGTGAAATTTTACAGTTTTATGACTTTATCAAAAGTGTGAATGTAGCCACTGCACAAAACACAAACAAAAAAAAAAGAAAGCTAAAAAGAAGTCACTTGCCAAGTCATTGCAAAATACAGGTATATATAATATTAATTTGATTGATGTTTTCCTAAATGTATTCACCGTATTAAACCTATATTTCGTAATACCAATAACCAAATGTCAAGCAGAGCATTCTTTTTCGAAAATAGCCTTGGTAAAAAAAAAAAACTTGCGATCGACAATGTTTAATGGTCTTGCTATTATGTCATTTAGAGCATGATATTGCTAAGCAGTTATCATTCGACGATGTTGTGCACTTCTTTGCGAACCTCAAAGCAAGAAAAAGGACATTTTGAAGACAAACTTAAACTCCTCAACTATGTGTGAACTTTGTTTTTGTGCATTCATTGCTAATTCTTGTGGTCTATACTTGACTCAATGTTTGTGTATCTTTAGTATAAAATTTTTGTAAGATATGTTGACACATGAAGAGATTTGCGGGCACTTTTGGGGTATTCTACCAATGTTTATTTCCTACACAGGGTACACTTGAAAAGATATTTCAGGGGCTTTTCTTAGCTCCCTTAGCAGTTCTAATGTAATTACTGCCTACATTTTTTGTAATTTTACAGAAAATACTGGCAGTTAAGCTAATATTACTGAACAAATACCTGTGTAACTGACATATTTCACCTAATTTTTAAGAAATTGAATGGTTCTAATAAATTCCCATCTTATGATGGAGCATACATACACGCTGCTCACACGGAAGTTCTTCATTGTGTTGGTTTGTATAAAAATGCTTCAACATCTTTAAACAGACAGTTTAAAGAGGAACTTAAGCTCCTCAACTATGTGCGAACTTTTGTTTTTGTGCATTCATTTCTAATTTTTGTTGTCTATGCTTGATTCAATGTTTGAGTTTCTTTAGTAATAAATATTTAAAATGATAATTCAATGCATCCCTTCATGTCTGCAAACACATAAGATGTATTTTACGAGGCGACAAGGCCTTAACATATATATGAAGGACATAGGTATCTTACATATGTAAATGACATACATATCTTTCGCATAGGGTGCACGACATAGGTATTTTACAAAAACTTATGCCACAAACAGGGGCCCCAAAATCTTCAGTAGCTTAGTTCGGCACTGGGGATCAAGGTGAATATCACCCCTCTGATAATTTTACTGGGGGATAGTACCCACTCAGTATTTTTTGTCCTGTTTAATTAAATATGTTTTTGTTTTTCATTTCCGAAATACGTGAGTTGAAATATTTCTTTAGAGAAAAAATGTTTTGCCATGCTATTTAGGCTATCGAGCGCTGTGCTTTTTTCAAAATTATTCACAGCTACCACTTTGACGACCGCCCTAATTCAACCCCGTAGGAATTTCTTTCCTCCGTTAAAAAAAAAAAAAAAGAAATTGTTAGTTATGTCAGCCATATCTTTTCACTGTTAACAAGCAGCTGGTTTCTTCCTGTCAGCAAACTACTTAACCTGTTGCCCTCGGGGAAGAACATTTGAGTAGCTTTCTCTCTCTCTTTTTTTTTTTTTTTCCGATTGGGGGTTTAACGACCACCGTGAGCAACTCAGAGTGGGCTATAAGCAGTCGTCCGTCTCTAATGTAGGGTTACTGGTTCGAGGAAAGAGAGAGAGCCAGTGCCGTAAGACAAACACAACAACCATGCCTCACTGGGATTCGAACCCATCTCGGACGAATGATCAGAAGCCTGGACATGCTCGTCAATTATCGCTTAGACCACTGCGCCACCGGAGCGGCCTAGCTTTCTCTGGTGACGCGTCAATAATCTTGCTTTTGTCGATAGTTGAAAGCCGAGTGATAAGGCAACTTTTTCCTTGTTCATTTGCTTATGAGCAATTATTAATACAATTGCGTTTTAAAATATATGTCCAATCTCGTATAGTTCATCTTTTTGACCTTTTCTATTTTCTTCCTGACAACGGAAGAGACGTGCCCCCTCCCATGTTTGATCTCTTTATGCCTGCCCCCCTCTCTTGATTTGGTGATGTTGGTGACCCTGTAAGAAATTCACTTACGGACAATGAAATTTGCGCACAAAGAAGGAAACGTCGGATTGAACTGAAATTTTGTGGACGTAATGGTAGATGAATGATACACATGATAGCAAAAACAGAGCTACAGGACAATTACAGAGGGATCTGTGGCACGCAGTTCAGTCATCTTCAATAGCGCGTCGCACCGCCTCGTGCGGCGACACATGCTGCAATACGGTCCATCATGGAGGCGAACAGACGCCTGATGTAGTCTTGCAACAGATTGGCGCACAGGTGTTGGACAGTGTGCTCCAAATCCCGAATAGTGCGGCACGGCGAAAGCAGGCGTTTCAACTGGTCCCACACGTGCTCGACAGCTGGGTACATGTCCGAGGAGCTGGTAAGCCATGGAAGTGTCTGGACATGATATAGGCAGTCCTGGGCAACCCGAGCCGTGTGTGTGAGGGCCGTGTGCGGGAATCTAGTCCAGGAATGGGAGCATATCGGGCCGTAAGATCTCTTCCACATATCACTAGCCCATCAATGATCCACGTACCATTACTAGAGCTGATCGGCTATCGCAGGCTATGGCTCCCAAGACCATTATGCATGCAGTGAGGGTGGTGTGACGCTCGATAGCGAGGTTGGGTTTGTGCCGTTGACCAGGGAACCTCCACACCCGGACACGATGATCATCTGTCCCCAGAACGAAGCGGCACTCATCGCTAAACATCACACGTTGCAAGTCTATGGCGTTCCACGTCGCTGTGGCCTGGCACCACTACAAACGAAGCCAGCGATGTTCCGGTGTTATTAGTAGCACACGTAAGGGACGCTGTGATCGCAGATTCGATTCCGCGAGGCGTCGGGAAGTAGTTCATGGGCACACAGGAGCCGATACATCTGCATGTGTAGTGGACCAGATCCCAGTAGGATCCGTTCGTGCCTAGCGCACGATCCGGCGATCCTGCATGCCCTCCAGGTCTGTCAGGAGCCTCTCCGCCGTGTGGCAGTGCCGTCATGTGTTCGCTCCAAACACATTCCGACGGTATGGTTCGAACGATCCACGTGGCGGGCTATACGGCGCGCCGACCACCCTGCGGTTTTCATCCCGATGATCAGGCCTCTTTGAAAGTCCGTAAGTTGCGTAAATCGACGTCTCTGACGTCTACCCGGCATTCTTGTCACTCTGTATTCTTGCTTGCGTCGGCCGGTGCTTTTCGCTTTCATGGAGCATCGGCTACAAGCCGGTTTATAAGGCTGCCGGTTCGGGCTAGCAGCGCTACACAGGGTGTGCGGTCATACGCAATCGCACCAAACGTGGATCATTAGCATACCAGCACGCACTCTAGCTATTTGCAAAGTTTCGCGGTTGTAGCATGTTTTCTTCTAGGTGCGCAAATTTCATTGTCCGTGAGTGTAGATGCCTTTTTTCACGGTTTCTCATTAGTAACACTTCATCTGTTTCTCTGGTCACGAGCCGCCACTGCTACATTCCATGTTATTGCTACAGTAAACATATATACAGAATGTATGTATTTGATGATCAGAAAATACACATATTGTGAGCACGAATATTCGGGACAGTCCTAAGGTTGATGTCTCGTGTGGGCTAATGGATGACTGTATAATTAATCCTATCTTTTCCACCGAGAAAACGGTTTCCATGAATGTTTGTCTGGACATGCTCGTCAATTTCGTCATTCCTCAACAGTACGAAGGACAGTCGCTGGCATCTTCCAATAGGATGAGGCCCCCAGTCATTGAGCACATGTTTGCAAAACGTTCAAAGCAATATTTCCAAACCTATGGATTGGCAGGGATGCACAAATCCGATAGCACCCAAGAGCAACAGAACTTCTCAAGATTTTTTCTTTGGGATTGTGGTGGTTTATGCAACAGATGTTTCAGGTACCAGAACTTTGCGAAAATGCATTACAGGTGTAATAGCAATATTTATCCCACAAATGTTGGAAAATGTTTGCGCAAATGTGAATATCATGTAGACATTTTGAGTACCACTACGGTTGCACATGTAATTTATTAAGTTCATTAACTATATATCAAAACTGTACTATACTGTGCAAATTAATTGGGACAAAGTAAAAAAATCACTCTTTTTTCCAAAACTATGTCTTTATATCATTCTAAGCCTTGATATACACTGATAAGGGCCACGGGTGGCCTATTGGGCAATGTTCGTGACTACCACGAAAAGGACCTCAGGTTCGATCCCAGCCCCCTTTCTACTTCGCTTCCGTGTCACTTTCCTATCGGGCACTCTAGCCCAAATCTCCTAGCTTCCTATTTCTATGGGTTGTTTAAGACCTGGGGTCAGATACTCCCTTCCTAAAATCCTCTACATATGATAAGATATGATAAGATACACTGATAAATACCTGTATTAGTATGAAGTATGTCCTCCTTTAGCAGAAATGACCTCTTGAATTCGTTTTGGCATTGACTCCAGTAATTGAGTGCACATATTTTTGACTTCATAATCGTGGAACCACACTTTTATAGCACTCGTTATCATGCTTTCTTTGGTTGTACAGTCCATTTTACCTAAACGTTTCTTCAAAATATTCCACAAGTTTTCTATGAGATTTTAGTCTGGTGAATTTCCAGGTCAATCAAGCAAATGAATTTGATTTTCCAGCATGAAATTCTTGACCAATTTCGAATTGTGACATGGAGCCAAGTCATGTTGAAATTCCCCGTCAAAATTTTGCAAGAATGGAACAATCATACGTTGTAATATTTCTACGTACTTGGCTGAATTCATCATGCCTTGAACAGGAACTAAGCTTCCAGTGCCATTTGATGTGAAAAACCCACAAAACATCTGTTTCAGAGGGTGTTTTACAGTTTGTTTGACATGCTCAGGTCTTAAGGGTTCACAGTTGCTTCGTCTAACGACATTTGGTTGGTAACCCTGCACAAATAAATGAGTTTCATCACTGAAAATTACCTTTTTCCAGTCGTCAGCAGTCCATGATTTATATTTTTTGGCCCATGCTAAACGTTTTATCTTCATTTTCGCATTCAAATATTGTTTTTTCGTTGGTCTTCTTGCTTTCCGGCCAACTTCCAGAAGCCTGCGGCGTACAATTGAATCACTAACATCACAACCACTAGCCAATAAATCTCTTTGAAGGTCGGTGCTTGTTTTTTTTTTGTTGTTTTTTTTTTTTGGATTCATTTTACTATTTCTGATTAGATATTTATCGGTTCGTGGAGTTGTTTTTCGATTTCTTCCACATTTACCTCTCCTTTTTGGAGACGATGATCCAGATGTATTGTATCGCGTAAGCAGTCTTGATACACTTGATTTGCCTACACCAACTGCAGAAGCGATATCTCTCACTGTCATAGAAGTGTGATCCTTCAGAGCAATTATTTTTTCATGCTTCCTTGGGGAAATATCCATTTTTCAATACACGAAAGCAACACGCACTCACAGAGAGCAAAAACTAACATCCACCTGTCACACACGAAAGCTCACAACTGAAGCTGAAGTGCCTATTTCCTTTTAAAACCGGTCAAACCGCATTCTTACTATCAAGTTCTAACAGTCACACCACCTCACAGCTGATAAAATCGGTTTACGTGGGTTTCCGACATCAACTGGTTTCCGACATCATTACAATTCTGAGAATAAAATAAAATAGCTTGTCCCAATTAACTTGCACAGTATAGTATGTTGACCTACTTCTGTTTAAAAGCGGTTCATTACAGGTTTTCACTTAAAGCATGCATTTATACCATGCTTAAAACAGTGTGAGCGTTTATGGACATTCTGTACGTCTGATTCGTGCAAGATTATATACACAGAAATAAACGTTCCAGCTTTTGCTGTCCATCGGAAACCTTTTGCAATATACCATAAATTATTTAAAAGTACCTTCGTGAGACGCAACATTTTGACCACCTAATTAATAGTACATATTTTTCACAGCGATTACCGCTTTCATCAGGAGTTCAACGACTCCACTAGACCGCGGGAGTTGTCCTCAGGTATTCTGTACCAGCTGAACAGAATGACGTCTCGGATTTCAGCGACGGAGCAAGGCATTGGCGTGGACTGGTGAATGCTGAGTTCCATCGGATCCCACAAACGTTCGTTGGGATTCAATTACTGTCAGAAGAGCACACGAAATCGGTGGACATGGTCCTCCAACCAATATTGCACAACATTGGCCATGTGGCAATGTGAGTTCTGAAAGAGTCCACTGTCATCCAGATACACAATCACTATGTACGGACAATGCTTGACCGAAACAATGATTTAGTAGGATCTGGAGATAAAAATGTGTACAGCGGGAATGAGGTAAAGCAGTGATGTGAGTGGCAACAATCTTCATGCTGTGATACCGTCGTCTCCGGCCTATTTTCGTTCAAACGGGCAGTCTGGTTGTAGCTGTTCACCCGCTCGGAGAGCCAAATACGGACTCGACCATCGGCATATTGGAGCTGGAGCCAGCAGCGTAGCTACCATAGAGCTAGGTGGTGCAGTTTCTCTAGGGCCCAGCTACTTGAGCGGCCCATTGCGGCTATCGGTAAGCTACGGAGTGGACGAACGGAAGCAGTTAAAAATTGATGAAAATACGAGAGAACTTTACAATTTCTGTCTATAGTTGCAGAACAACTTTTGTATGACATTCTCAAAGCTGAAGCACAAAATTCATCCCACAATAAGCCAATGTGTGCTGTATTACAGAGGTGACGCACGAAAAAGTTGCAGCAACAGACTTAGTCGGTGTTGTTTAGTTAGGAAATCATTTGGCTCCGGAGCAGAAGGATGAGAGTTCGATCTCCACCATTGGCAAATTTGTGTTTTCACATACGTAAGAATGGATCTACTGGCGTTAGGTTCTCCGAAAAATGTGCGATGTTCGTTCCACACATCATTTGGAATTAATGAGAATTCCTTCTTCTTCGCTTCGAAAAATGTGTGATGCTTCTTCCACACATCATCTGGAATTAAGTGAGAATTTCTTCTTCTACAGTGAGCTCCTTGAAATGCGGTTTGTCGGCTGACCCGAAAACCTACGATTCCGTCCCAGCCCTTTCTCAAGGGAGGGGGAATATGTGTGACGTACTGTACAAGTGTGATACACGTGTCAAGACGGCAAGTGGCAGGGACAAGCACTTGTCGGTGCAGCTTAATTAGGAAAGCATTCGGCTCCGGAGCAGAAGGATGCTTGTTCGATTCCCCACCGGCAAATTTGTGTTTTCACAAATGGAAGACAGGGGTAATCGTGCATTGTTGTGCCTACTAAATACTCCCCGATTATTATTATTATTATTTATTGGAGGTTTAACGACCACCGTGAGCAACTCAATGGGCTATAAGCAGTCGCCCGTCCCTAATTTAGGGTCACTGGTTCCAGGGAAGGGAGAGAGCCAGTGCCGTAAGACAAACACAACATCCATGCCTGACCGGGATTCGAACCCGGACCCCTTACGGACGAATGATCAGAGGCAAGCGCCTTAGACCACTGCGCCACCGGGGCGGCACTCCCCGATCGTCAGGTTGAATTAGTTACGTTATTGCGAAAATAACTCTGAGAAATATGTTTTCCTTGTGTTCTCTTTTCCTCGTTTGAGCCGTATTCTACGATAAGGCTCCTTATGTGCGATACAGCGCTTTAAATATTGCCAACTGAAAGTGACAATGCCACGTTGTCAAGCTTTGTCCTGTTGATGATTCACATACCGCTATACGTTGTACACCGCTACATAGTCAACGAGCTACTGTCTGCCTTATTGATAACAGATATCCGTATAACCTTGTGTCGTTCAGTGTTGAGAAAAACAAGGATAAGATTCTTCCATTAGTGTTGATTCGAAAATTGGTGAGTAGACAACCTTATGTTATGCATTCTGTACTTCCGATTGCATGATGAGATACCGGTATATAGTATGTAAGAAAATGCCAGCCGCCTCGGTGGCGCAGTGGTCTAAGCGATGGCTTCTGATCATTCGTCCGTAAGAGGTCCGGGTTCGAATCCCGGTGAGGCATGGATGTTGTGTTTGTCTTACGGCACTGGCTCTCTCCTTCCCTGGAACCAGTGACCCTAAATTAGGGACGGGCGACTGCTTATAGCCCATTGAGTTGCTCACGGTGGTCGTTAAACCTCCAATCAAAAAAAAAAAAAAAAGAAAAAGAAAATGCCATGTATAAAATGAAATTCCTGGCAACACGCTTAGGCGAACCTGACACAACTACACTTCTCTACGGAACAGTGGGTCCAACCACATGATTCTGTGCCAGAGCCCCAACATTACTAGCTACGCTACTGGCTGGAACTGGGCTCATCGGAGCAGTCTTCTCTTTTTCGGTCATCCAACGTTCAGTCTCAGTGCTTCCGTATCCACTGCAGGCGGAGCTGTAGATGAGAAACGATCAATATCAGTACATAAACGAGTCACCAACTCCTTGGGGCCCCTTCGCCAGAATGTCTGATGTATTGTTTCCTCGGAAACATTTCTCCGTGCGCCCTGGTTACAGTATGTCTTTAACTGAGTGATTGTGAGCCGTCTGTTGGGTCGGATAGCACGAGCCAATCCCCGCCCTTCCCCCACCCTTTCCGGCACATTGGTTGGTTGTGAAGAACTGATAGGAATGGTTCGAAAAGAAACATTCCCGCGACAACTTCACTGATGCGGTTCTGAAACATCCAACAATGCCTCCGTTCAAAAGAGCTGCTGGCCATCAACTTTCTCATCCTGATCGTCTTTGTCCATTCAAACTCCGCTAGTCCTTCCCTTATCATTGCATATTTGTGTTCTTTTTTTTTTTTTTTTTTTTTTTTTTTTGATTGGAGGTTTAGCGACCACCGTGACCATCAACTCAATGGGCTATAAGCAGTCGCCCGTCCCTAATTTAGGGTCACTGGTTCTACGATAGGGAGAGAGCCAGTGCAGAGAAGTCGCCTATCCCTAATCTGGGTCACTGCTTCCAAGGAAGGGAGAGAGACAAACACAACATCCATGCCTCACCGGGATTCGAACCCGGACCCCTTCCTGACGAATGATCGTAAGCCATCGCTTAGACCACTGCGCCACTGGGGTGGCCATTTGTCTTCTTTCTTTGGTTTGTGTGAATGTACCGTACTTATTGTGTTTTGTGGCAAGGAACCACGTTTCCGGCCATGAATGAAGGAGTATGGTTTATAATTTTTGCTAACTCTTCCAGTTTTTTTCGGAGGTTCAACGTAGACTGTCAGCAAATCTTAGGGCTATAAACTGCCGTCCGTCCTTAATTTGGGGCCACTGGTTCCGGGTAGGAGACAGACTACGCCGTAAGACAAACACTCCACCCATGTCTTATCAAGAACCGAGCTCGGGCAGTGCCGGTACTCGGTTCTTGATGAGACATTGGGACCAGCGGTTCCGGGTAGGGAGAGAGATTGCGCCCTAGACAAGGCTAACTATTTATACACTCATTCCTCCCTTTCACCCCCGAAAAAAAATTGCTAGCTTCAACTTATCACTACATTTTAAAAATGAAAAAGAAAAGATCATATAAAAAGGGTAAATGAAAAACAGCGAATATAATTTTTTCATATAACTTTATAATTACTTATATTCCATAGCACTGTTGTGGTATTATTTATCTTAAAATAAAAAATTTAAATTGCCAGTTGCATTTTTACCTATATATAAAATATATGTAAAACTGTGACTCTCAAAGGTCAGTACTGCGTCCCTGTGAGGTCTGCTCCCTAGGTGGTTGTCTGGTTGGCCAAATGGTAGCATCGGCCCTGAGCGTGGGACCACTAGGTCGAACGGCCGGCCGAAACCAGCTCTTTGACCTCTGGGGCGGCAATTCTAATTTTAATAGATTTTTATGAAAGAACATTCAGTGAGTTAAATGCAATGGGACTGAGAACCAGGCCCGTGGCCATGGGGTGCCAGGTAAGAGACCGCCCGACCTACGTTTCTTTTTTGCCCGTCCTAGTGATTATGCACGGTCCAGTCACATTATTGAGACCACCGGTTAATATCCAGAGCAACCACCGTGTGCAGCCTGGACAGCAGCTAGACGGGCTGGGAGTGACTCAATAAGGTGCTGGGAGTGACTAAATATGGCGTGGAAAGTGTTCACAGGTATGTGGAGCCATTCTGACTGCAGTGCATGTGACAGCTGCTGGAGTGTGCGTGGTGGAGGATCCATAAAGCTAACAACGCGATCTAGGTGGTTCCACAGATGCTCAGTTGGGTTTAAATCTGGGAAATTAGGGGGCCAGGGAAGTACTTTGAAGTCTTCATCGTGCTCTTCCAACCACCCTCGAACATTTCAAACTGTGTTACGCGTCGCATTGTCGTTCTGGAAGATTTCATCCACCCCAGGGAAGACAATCAGCATGTATGGGTGTACGTGGCCTGCAAGGATGGATTCATAACGAATTCGGTCCATAGTGCCTTCCACAGGTATGAGAAGGCACTATGGACCGAATTCGTTATGAATTCGGTCCATAGTGAATGCCACGAAAACATTCCCCGGACCATAACGCTGCCCCCAACAGCTTGTGTTCGGCCAGCTATGGTTGAATAGTGTTTATTCTCCGATGTTTCTCGCCTTATATAAACGCATAGGTGTAACCACTGGGGGTTCGGTGGTCAGGACCCCCAGATTTTCAGAGTTGACGATCCTTCTGTATATATGTATATAATGTGTGACCCCCCAGATTTTGAATATGGTTACGCCACTGCTTATACGCCAACGTCCATCCGTTCGATGAACAGAAACGTGATTCATCGGAAAAGGCAATCTTTTGGCAATCAGCGGAGGTCCAATCCCGATACTGCCCTGCAAATGTAAGCCTTTTCTGTCGATGCACCTTCGTTAGCATAGGTGCAGTGACCATCCGTCTGCATCGGACCCCCATACGCAGGAGGGTTCGCTAAGCTGTCGTTTTAGATACACTCCGGTAGCCCCATGGTTCATTCGGCCAGTGAGTTGCTCCACTGTAGCGTGTCGATCGGCCTTCACGCACCTTCGAAGCCGACGTTCACCTCTCATATCAATGACACGTGGTGCTCCGCAGTTTTCACGTCGCTTATTCGCAATGGTGCCATATCTCCAATCACGATACACTTTAACCACAGCAAGCCCCGGTGGCGCAGTGGTCTGAGCGATGGCCTCTGATCATTCGTCCGAAAGGGGTCCGGGTTCTTTTTTTTTTTTTTTTTTGATTGGAGGTTTAACGACCACCGTGAGCAACTCAATGGGCTATAAGCAGTCGTCCGTCCCTAATTTAGGGTCACTGGTTCCAGGGAAGGGAGAGAGCCAGTGCCGTAAGACAAACACAACATCCATGCCTCACCGGGATTCGAACCCGGACCCCTTTCGGACGAATGATCAGAGGCCAACGCCTTAGACCACTGCGCCACCGGGGCGGCGGGTCCGGGTTCGAATCCCGGTGAGGCATGGATGTTGTGTTTATCTTACGGCACTGGCTCTCTCCCTTCCCTGGAACCAGTGACCCTAAATTAGGAACGGGCGACTGCTTATAGCCCATTGAGTTGCTCACGGTGGTCGTTAAACCTCCAATCAAAAAAAAAAATATATATATATATATATATATCCACAGCAGCTCGCGCGAACTGCGTTGTTTCAGAAATACTGCCAGCCTTGGGCCGAAAGCCGATAATCATCCCTTTTTGCAAATCTGATAAATCACTTCTTTTATCCATGACAGCAACAAGGGATATGTTTTCAGATTGCCTACAGCACACCTTAGATACCCTCCAAGCCAGCTCACGACGCGTGCCTTCTTCCATTGGCTACGCACTGTTGACGTCAAAAGTAGGAGGTGGTCACATTAATGTGACTCGACTGTGTACATAGTAATAAAACCTCTGACCTTTTGCCCAACCTAAATCATCTGCCGCCCTTCCGAACTTCTTTGCCTGGCTACGGTCCTTTTAAGAATTTAAGTGGCAAAAGAACCAAGATCTTTTTCATAAGGAATGAAGGTCCCGGACAATATTTAGCATTGGCAGCCTACTTGCTTATTTGCTAATGCAAAAAGTTCGCGAAAGGACATTTGAAAACTGTTAAAGATGTGCCCTGGTTTGAGTCCCGGATGAGGCATGGGTGGTGTGTTTCTCCCGCCGATTAGCTTCCCCCTATTCTGGAACCAGCGGCCGCCCCGGTGGCGCAGTGGTCTAAGCGATGGCCTCTGATCATTCGTCCGAAAGGGGTCCGGGTTCGAATCCCGGTGAGGCATGGATGGCCTCTGATCATTCGGTGCCACAGTGGCCTAACCGATGGCTTCTGACCATTCGTCCAAGATAGGTACGGGTTCGAATCTTGGTGAGGCATGAATGTTGTGGTGTCTAAAGGCACTGGCTCTCTCCCTCCCTGCAACCAGTGGTCCTAAATTACGGACGGGCGACTGCTTATAGCCCACTGAGTTGCTCCCGGTGATCATTAAAGTGGTCTAAGCGATGGTTTCTGATCATTCGTCCGTGAAGAGTCCGGGTTCGAATCCCGGTGAGGCCAAGTAGGTTAGAATAAGATATCTGGAGATGCCCTTGTTGCCGCCCCGGTGGCGCAGTGGTCTAAGGCGCTGGCCTCTGATCATTCATCCGTCTGGGGTCCGGGTTCGAATCCCGGTGAGGCATGGATGTTGTGTTTGTCTTACGGCACTAGCTCTCTCCCTTCCCTGGAACCAGTGACCCTAAATTAGGGACGGGCGACTGCTTATAGCCCATTGAGTTGCTCACGGTGGTCGTTAAACCTCCAATAAAAAAAAAAAAAAAGATGCCCTTGTTAATGGAGCAGTGCCACTTTGCGTGAAGCCTGTAACCGCGATCGACAGCCGTCAAAGTATGGGAAAGCTGATGGTTTTCAATACTATTGCAATGCATTGTGTGTTGACCGAATCGCCTTCTTTCGTCGCAAATGTTTCAAATTTCGCATCATAACTTGTTTCCGATATGTGAGAAAATGCTAAATTCATAAAATTCTTGATTATTTTGAAGCCGCTTCCTCATTTTTATTTTAAATTGAAATACACTAACATTAGTGCGAATTCAAAACCAAAATGCCGCCCCGGTGGCGCAGTGGTCTAAGCGATGGCCTCTGATCATTCGTTCGAACAGGGTCCGGGTTCGAATCCCGGTGAGGCATGGATGTTGTGTTTGTCTTACGGCACTGGCTCTCTCCCTTCCCTGGAACCAGCGACCCTAAATTAGGGACGGACGACTGCTTATAGCCCATTGAGTTGCTCACGGTGGTCGTTAAACCTCCAATCAAAAAATATATATATATAACATTAAAGATGAAAACTTTACTCGTCTATGAAGCTAATTCAGCCGCCCCGGTGGCGCAGTGGTCTAAGGCGAAGGCACTGGCCTCTGATCATTCGTCAGTAAGGGGTCCGGGTTCGAATCCCGGTGAGGCATGGATGTTGTGTTTATCTTACGGCACTGGCTCTCTCCCTTCCCTGGAACCAGTGACCCCAAATTAGGGACGGGCGACTGCTTATAGCCCATTGAGTTGCTCACGGTGGTCGTTAAACCTCCAATCAAAAAAAAAAAAAAGAAAAAAGAAGCTAATTCATTTCGGTTTCATATTAACAGTTTCTGCAACCAAAATCCACGCAATTCCAAAGTAAACCCATTGAAATTACATAGGGCCGCCCCGGTGACGTAGTGGTTTAAGGCGATGGCCTCTGATCATTTGTCCGAAAAGGGTCCGGGTTCGAATCCCGTGAGGCATGGATGTTGTGTTTGTCTTACGGCACTGGCTTTCTCACTTCCTGAAACCATTTACCCTAAATTAGGGGCGGATGACTGCTTATAGCCCACTGAGTTGCTCACAGTGGTTGTTAAACCTGGAATCAAAAAAAAAAAAATAAAAAATACATAGGTGTTATGTAAACAACGTCAAATTCCCACATCTAGCGGCTTCACGGTTAAGAGACTGGGCATCTCCATAAGTATTATTCTACCCTCCTTGGGTGAGGCATGGATATTGTGTTTGTTTTACGTCACTGGCTTTCTCCCTTCCCTGAGACCAGTGACCCTAAATTAGGGACGAGCGACTTATAGCCCATTGAGTTGCTCAAGGTGCTCGTTAAACCTCCAGTAAAACAGTAAAAAAAAAAAAAATTAGAGCGGGTTTAGAGCCGCTGTTTTTTTTTTTTTTTTTTTTGGTTGGAGGTTTAACGACCACCGTGAGCAACTCAATGGGCTATAAGCAGTCGCCCGTCCCTAATTTAGGGTCACTGGTTCCAGGGAAGGGAGAGAGCCAATGCCATCAGACACTACAACA
This sequence comes from Macrothele yani, assembly GCA_039090855.1. Taxonomy (NCBI): domain Eukaryota; kingdom Metazoa; phylum Arthropoda; class Arachnida; order Araneae; family Macrothelidae; genus Macrothele; species Macrothele yani. The sequence continues at coordinate 70,364,227 of CM076989.1, read as the reverse complement.
TCCATGCCTCACCGAGATTCGAACCCGAACCTATCTACCTATCTCGGACGAATGGTCAGAAGTCATCGGTTAGGCCACTGTGGCACGGGGGGGGGCAAAAGCTATTGTCCCTGGTTTTGTAGTTGTAACCTTTCGAAACAGTGTTCATCCTTAGCTTTTGGACACTAGTGTATTTATCTGTTTATTTGCAACATTTTAACGACACGATACATTTCTAATACTAGATTCCCTCCTTTTTTCGAGAAATTAATGACAAAAATTTATTTCCAAAAAAAATGTTGATTTTTTGTTATTGATGACAGGACCGTGTTTGGATCATTCATTGAATAAGCATGCTTACCACAGCAACAGAGTAAAAATTGACTAGCTGCCTTGAAGATATCCAGAAATACTAACTTGTAGCAATTTTATTTGTATCTTTTGCTTGTCATTACCAAACAGATTCTTCCATTTAATAATTGTTCAAACGATAAACTAAAAAAATATTGCCCGAAAAGCTAAGTTTTCCGTCGATTTTGGTGACCACTGGTGTGACGCATCTATCGATGTTTCATCTTCCCCAAACCCAAAAATTATGTCGTAATATCAGCGTGATGTTGCCGACCACCGACCACGTGGTGATGTTAACTTTAATGACGGCGTGGAAAAAGTAGGTAAGTTATTTCGTAGATGTTGTCGGTTGTTGACTGCATTACGTAGTGTATTTTGCAATAATTTTGTAATATTTTACCCGCGAGTTCAATATGCCGGTATAATTATGCGTATCTTCATGGTAAACAAACGTGAAGTCCAAATAGGTACGCCCTTTGTGATAAGCTTATCAAAATTTTTAGAAAGCACAACGTGTTAAAGACGATCCCATGAAAGTTTGAAGTACTGATTGACGATACTTTGTATTCAATGTTTACAATATGGGTAAGTTGTTAGACTACAGGCCTAAGAGGTCTGATAGTGTTGAACGTCAGCACCAGCGTACACGAGTGATTTGCATACTACTTTTTCCAGTGCTAACGTCTAAGTTTAGTAAAAGCTACATGGTTAAATGATCGAAGTGTGTAATGTATACTGCCATAGTACTGCATTATTAGTAGGAGGATCACGGGGAAGAGAATGGAAGTACTGATGTATTTTGTAATGCTATATTGTAGCCACCACGTTGTTGTGGTTTTGAGTGTCGTTGATTTGAGTCTAAATGCTGTAAAGTTGCGTGAGGCTTTTGAAATAAATGTTTAGGAAAAATTTTTATGAGTGTGAACGTATGATGAATATATGTTATCAATGTTATCAGCTATTCTGGAATTACAACTGATAACCTTCGGTCACGTGCACACCCTTTTGGTTGTGAGACATCCCCCCTATTTGTCTTGTGGTAATTCACGTAGCCGTATCTAAGCGCCATGCTGCTGACTATTTCTGTTGTCTATATTCACCATGTTCAACCCATTTGCCTATGGGTTCAACCCTTTATGCAATGACCCATTGCCATATATGGCAATTCATTACATAAAGAGTAACCCATTGTCATAATGGCAATGGGTCCTCTCATTGTTGAACATATCAAACCTCTAGTTTCCCTTATTCTTTTTTCTTGTGGGAGGGGAGGGATATGTAGGCTGTTTAAATATATAATGCTAGATATTGCTTTCACATGTCTGCAATTATATTTTTGTAGTTAGGGTATATATGTATGTTGGATTCACGACCAAGAACTTCTAGAATATAGTGGTTCAGTATACTAACCTTTGGAGATATAGTGGATCACCTCAGTTTTGATATGGTCAGAGGCTTAAGTTCCTTAACAGTCATCTGATTTGGTTTAGAGTTTCAGCATGGATGGTCCTCCAGCATGAATGGTGTCTTGTCTCTCTTCCCCTTTGCTGGAATGGATGGGCCGAAATCAACGATGACAACTGCTTATAATCTAAGAGTTGTCTCATGGTTGCAGTTAAATTCCAAAACAAAAAGAAAAAAACCTAAGGACAGTGGTAATTCATTATTGAAAATTTAACTCTCATTTTTAAATGACTTATGAAATTGTGCAACTGTAGTAGTTTCTTCTCTAACACTGCTTTCAACTGCTGCTGTTTGGGCAAGAACTCCCAGCCTATTACACAAAATCACACTGCTGAACTGCAGATTGGCCTTTCTTATTCACAATGTTTCAGTGATATTCAGATTCACTATTAGGTAAAGTTGAAATCAGGGTTTGCAGACCACAATTCTGTTAAATGTATTTCTAGATTCTTATCTGCTTGTGAAGCCATAATGCCTAGAAGTGTGATCTTATTTTGTTCCTAGTGCATGTTGAGAAACCATTGCATGGATGGATATAGATAGCATTTCATTATACAGTGTGATATAATGAGGCTTCTGAATCGTACTAATGCATTTTGAATATTTTTAGTGTAGAAGAATATTTTTTTGTTGTAGTCTATATAACAGTTTGTATTCAACATACCAATATGAAGGACATTCCAAAAATAATTAATGTCAGTATAACTTCATGTATTTTTATAACACTGAGGACTTTTCAAAGTTGTCTCCATTTACATTTATGTATTCATTCAAACCTCAGTGAAAATACCTCTGCCTAGGTTGGTCTCTTGACACTGCCAAGTGCTCCTAAATATGCAGATGCAGTCTCTGTCAGATGGAAAATGACTTTCCTCGAAGCATTTCCTTGGCTTCCAGAAACGGGCATTGCACAGTGCCACGTCCTGTAAATAAGGTGGATGAAGCAACACATACACTACTTCTGTGGCCAGAAAATCCACTGTCTTTGGTGTAGTATGGGTAATTGCATTCTTGTGATGTAGAAGCAGGTGTCCTTTCTTCGGTATTTAGGGCTTTGGAAAAGATGACCTTTGGAAGACGATGGAAGGTATACCATTCCATAGTGACTATTAATTTTGATGGAGAATTGTTACAATGTAACCTGTTTTACAGAAGATAGATACAACCTTCTCTGCAGTGTAGCTTCTTCGAACTTTGCTCAGTGGCTCATTGCTTTGGAAGCACCACACCCTCAGTTGCTGTTTCTTGTCCAGGTTATCACGATTTGTCTCAAGTTTTGATGATGTGTCTCTGCTTTGCCTGCCTTCGAACTTGGCGAGCATGAAGTGGCACCATTCAACATTTGCTTGTTCATCAGTGAATGAGGCATTCATCAATTGCATCTCTTGCTGATGCACAATTAATCATGCGAGATTGTTTGCTGTTAATCCGATGTTGAGGGTTGTCTCTATTTGAGAAATTGTGATCTAAGGATCTTCTTTCAATTGGGTTCCTTAGAGCATTGATGTTCTTGGGTGTTATAGCGCTGTGGGATTAACTGGATTGAGTTTCATCTTCCAGGTAATTTTAGCCTCTGGCAGGGTTTAAAAAAGCCCAGCCTGAGTAAATTTAGTTTTTTTTTTTTTTTATTGGGGTTTTTTTGTTTTTTTAAAGTTTAACATGGTTTTTCAATAATTTAACATTGATAGGAAAGTTATATGTGTTATATGAAATAACCATGAATATATGCTATTTAGAGTTGTTTTGGACATCATAAAATAGGCACAGAGTATGAGATGTCTGTCAAGACGAAATCCTCATCTCTGTACATGTGTTAGCATACATAACATATGTGTGAGTGTGTAACACAGATAAAAAAAAAAAAAAAGTGAAATTAAATGTCTTGAAGATGGAGATCCTCCAATAGGCTTCATCAGTAGTTTGTTTAGCTCCTTTTTCAACACTGCAGGTTGTGCACATTTTCACTTTACTAGCAGCAACTTGTTTTTCAGTTTTTTCTTGCTTAATTTTTTAATGTATATAAAATAGTGTACCCTAGAAACTGAAAAAGGGCACATTTGTATAAAAAAAAAAAACAAGGGCTTGTTATGTGTGCAAATTGTAACATCAGAATAAAAGGGCACTTTGTATCATGAAGGGGCACTTTGTTATGGCAAAAGATCATATCTGAAAAACAGGGCACGTTTTCCCAAAGAGGGACATTTTATGTATGCATATGGTCATAATTTTAGGCCCCCCTCACAGAATAAACCTCGGACCCTGTTATGATCCTGGTGAAGTAGATATATTTCAACAAGCTCTATTGTTTTTGTAATTTTTTTTTTTTGCATTTTATATTTTTTCATGAAAACCAAAGAATGTAAACTTAAAATGATTTCAATTTATTCATTTATTGAAATGGTTTTGTTAACAACATTCATTTACTCAATAAGAATCAGATCTACTTTTTACCATTACCAGAAGAATGTAACATTTTTTTTAGTTGCCTAGATTCATGGATAAAAAGTAAACAAATGCTTCTTACCATGCTTTTAATCAGTGGATTATTAAAATACATGAAAACATACAATAAAATTATTTGAAAATAATTTATTTGAAACCAGATGATTGAAATAAAAAAAATAAAAACTTCTGGCTTCCATCCAGTGTTTTGCTGCTTGAAGGGAAAAAAATATTCAGCTTTTAATTTGATCGCAAACAAATTGCCCTTATTTTCTAATTGGAATTGAATTCATTGGTAACTGAGATAAAACCATGAAATTAATATTTTCTTTTGAACTATTTAGTGTTTCTGTGTTTCACGGAAACAAACTTCACCGTTCAATTTGATTGCAGTCCGAAAATGATTGTTTTTAAGCACGGGAATTTCGAATTTTTCTTACCAAGCTGCTTTTTTTCTCCCCCTTTCCTCATTCCTCTTTGTGATTATATTCTTATGTTTTTCTGATCATATTCCCCATTCTTAATATCTTGCGATTAGTGAAAAAGAGAGGCTCAAAGTTTTCTAAGAATTTTTTCTAACGAAATGCATGTTTTCCTATTTATAACAGTCACTTCAAAACCAACCAATCATTATTGTAAACATTTTGCCCCCTTTCTTTTTTAAAGCAAAATTCAGTTTTAAAATCTGTATTTAATCTGTCCACGATGGAACCTGCCATTTCCGTGACCCATAAAATTGTTAGCGCGGCAGAGTGTACAATGCATTATCGATTTTTTTATATTTAATTTCACTGAAAGCGTGTTTTCTCAGTCTAGTAACATTTTGTCGTTCTGGGTGGTGTAGTGGTTAGCATACTCGGGCGCTATCCGGGAGATGCAGGTTCGATTCCCGCTCTAGGACGACAAAATTTTCGAGTTTTGGATATTGTCTGACTTAAATTTGTGTCGTATTTACACCAATAAATGGATTCACAACTTCCAAGTTTGTATTGTACAATGGTGTAACCATATTTCATTCATTGATATTTTGTTAAAAAGCAAAATTAATGTTCCAAAAATGCTACTGCATGCACACTGTGCAAAGGAAATGCAACTCAGTGGGGTGACGAAAAACAGTAACAGAAAGTTAAAAGTTAAAGTTCCCATTTTGAACGGCAATTCTTTTGTTAACAAAAATGATTGCTTTTTTTTTTTTTTTTTTGTCTGTTGATAAGCAGGAAGTGACTATTCAATGTGAAAGCGTGCATTTTCGGGAAAACAATAAAATGCGAGCTGCTGAAGTTGGTTTGTGAAGTCAGAGTTCCAGCTGAAGCTCAGATGTCCATTATCATTACTTCATTCCCAAACTTCAGTGGGGAAATCAACTGCCTCCCCTTTCTTGAAGAGTGAATCTATCAATTGATTGCACTCACTTATTTACTGGGCAGAGCATTGTTTTTCCCCACATGTAAGTTGGATGATAGAAAATGATCTTGCTAATTTATAGGAGGGTTGTCCTATAAATTCTTTAGTAATGGAAAAATAATTTGATCACCAGACGGTGTGGAGAGGCAAATTTTCGAGCTTGGAGTAAGGCAATTTTCCCTACCGTCCACTCTGTTTTATCCAGTCACCACATGGCTAGTGGTGACCACTAATATTTAGCTTTACTTGCAACCAATGGCCCTAAATTAAGGACAGGCGATTGCTTATAGCCCTTGAGTTGCTCACGGTTGATGTTGAACCCCCTAACGAAAAAAGAAAATGAAAAAAGAGGGTTGAAATTTCCACACTATCTCGTTAACTATATAAGGTTTGTGGGTATAGTCTTCAAGCAAGACAGTTACACGGGTACGTTTGTGACTGACGCTGCGATCGTGGGCCTTGCAAGCCGTGGAACGGCAAGGGCAATAAAGCCAGGGTAAAAATTGGGGGAGGGCAGGTGGCATTTTACCATCCGGAAAAAGGGCAGGGCGCTGCGCCCCACTGTAAAACAGCCTGGGGGAACAATATTATATATATACGCAGCAGCATATACAACTTTTGCTGCCGCCCTGGTGGCGCAATGGTCTAAGCGATGTCTTCTGATCATTCACCCGAAATGGGACCGGGTTCAAACCCCAGTGAGGCATGGATGTTGTGTTTGGCTTATGGCACTGGCTCTCTCCTTTCCCTGGAACCAGTGGCCATAAATTAGGGATGGGTGATTGCTTATTGCCCAATGAATTGCTCATGGTGGTTTGTTAAACCTCAATAAAAAAAAATAAAAAAAGTTTTCACCAACCCATTCGCCAAATTATTTTTTTTGCCAAATGTAACCCGAAGTCGCCATTTTTTCACCCTCCACTGGAATTATGAAAACCATAAAAACAAAGTGTTTTGATGAAAGTGATTATGTGAAAAGAGTGATGCAGTCGTTGGTGCTTGCGTCAGCAATTGCATCATTCTTTTCACATAATTGTTTTCCATCTCACATGGGCAGTGTAAACAATGAAAAAAAGTAACATTCAAATTTCATTTTTCACATACCAAATCGAATAAAAATTAAAGATTGGTTTTGCTTGGACATCATTAAAAAAGGGAATCGCCAAAACAATTTTTTTCTTTTTTTGCAAATTGCGAAGATTGTGATTGGCAGTGCCCCTGTATAAATTGCATTTGAAGGGAGGGTCTTTTGCTTTTAAAGTAATTCCCCATTTTGAAATCTTTCACAAAATCAGTGAAAAGATAAATGAAGATTTGCTGGAATATCTTAAATATAAGTTGACAAGCTTAATTTTGAAAGTTTTTAACACCAATTACTCGCTGGAATTCCTGCCTTACTGACAATCACATAATAATCAATAAATTTACTTGTTGTTTTGACGTTGATTTTTGTTAATGCTGTTTACGTTTTACATCCAAACTTCTCATAAATTAATTTCAAATACTAAGTGCTTTATAAATGCTCATTATGTTTGAAATTACTTGTAGCAGAAAGCACATACCATACAAAAGCAGTCAACTTCCTTAACGAGAAAAGAAATTGTGTGTTGCTTTGAAAATTTATAAAAATCCACTTTTAAGTGGGTTTTATTGAGTTTCTTACAGTCGCTTTTTTAAAAAAGCCCACCTGGGATTCTTTGGGAGTTGGGTGGGTTTTTTTTTTATGTTTTTTTTTAGAAACTCTGGCCTCTGTCAAATTTATGTAACTAGTTTCAAACAGTTTCTGTAGAAGGAGCAGAACCCCTAAAAGTATTGGACAGTGATTCAAAACCGGTGCTCCATACTTGAACCTTTTTGAAAGTGTAATAAATTGTATTATGTTGAGATCCATCACAGATAAAGGGTCAGACTGACAGTATTGTATTTTCATCTGCAGCAGACTAAAAACTGGTTTTAGCCAGAAACATGGTGCCATGTTGTTTTGCCAGCAGCATTCTGCTCTTTCACTGTGTTGCATTTTGAGGTCATCCAGTCCCCATTTCACTGCAGCTAAAATCTTTTCCCATAGCCTATGTGGTAAAAGTTTCCTGTTTGTGTTTTGGTTGTACATTTTGTATCTCACCATTTCTGCAAGTTTTTGTTTTTGAGCTTCAGATTAAGAATGCCACTGATGTGGGATTTAAGTCTAAAGATCTGTGTTCTGTCTAAGAAAGCCTGAAGTTGTGCACTTTGGACTGTTTTGTCATTAAATGTTACATCAATGGGTGTCTTTCTTATTTTTTTCATGATGGCTATGTCATCTATATCACAAATTAAAGAATAAAGATATAGATGTATCCAAGAGAAACTGTTAAAAATGCCTATAAATTTAGAAAAAACATATTGGATTCATTCGAGTTTTATTAAAAGATATTGTACATGGCGACTTACTGTTGTGAAATGCACATACTGTATTAGCTGAATGTAGATTCAAACAGGAACATTTCAGATTGAATTACTTGAAAAATCTCACAATCTCAATGGAAAAACATGATAAATTTAGACATGAGTGTAAATCAGCAAGTGGTTCAGTCATTCCATGTGAAATCAACAAGGCTCACAACCCAACATTTTTTAATTTTTATGAAACTTGGTGTAATTGTAGTATTCATCAATATAAACAAACATGATTTTTTTAGAATTTTTAATGCATCCAGTTTTGAGTTATTGATTTTTGAAATTTAAAAAAAAAACCCTGAAATTTCATCATCTGAGCAAACTTTAACTGCCAATTACTCAGGTTCTACTAGAGCTAGGGTCATGAATTATGGCTCATTTTAAAGATCTTGAATTGGGCTTTCATTTGATATGCCACATGACACTATTAAAATTTTTTTAATGGCAATTTTAAATTTAAAAATTGAAATAGTATTAAAAACATGTTTTTTAAAAATCTGAAAAAAAATTATGTTTAACAAACATTATTTTTCTACATAATCTGAAAGTTTCATAATTGGATCGCTGTGGGATCACTATAAAAAAAAATAATGTAGAACAATGCAACTGAAATGTGCCAGATGTACTTACCGGTTCCACCCATGACTGGAAGGGTATTCTTTATGTGGTTTGTGTAAAATGTCATACTTGTTCTTTTAAACATTGTGAATGTTAAAGAATGAAAATAAACATCTAAGTAATTTTTTTTTTTTAATTGGAGGTTTAACGACCACCGTGAGCAACTCAATGGGCTATAAGCAGTCTCCCGTCCCTAATTTAGGGTCACTGGTTCCAGGGAAGGGAGAGAGCCAGTGCCGTAAGACAAACACAACATCCATGCCTCACCGGGATTCGAACCCGGACCCTGTCCGGACGAATGATCAGAGGCCAGCGCCTTAGACCACTGCGCCACCGGGGCGGCCTAAGTAATTTGAAACTGTGTCCCAAAGTAATTCATTTCATAATTCAGTATAAGGTTCTGTGTGCATATTTACACTTACAAAATTATTTTATCTTCTATATGTATCCTGCTTTTTTTCTTTCTTTTAAATTTTGCCACACTTGTTGTATGCCAGTGCTTGATTTGCCTTCTTTGTCTCAGTCATTGTTAAATTATATACTCTTCCAGTAGCTGTTGTTTGTCGGGTCAACTTTTAACAAAACATCAGATTTATGAACCAACAGTATATCCAGTGAAGGAGGATACTTGTATGATGGAGATCGACCATGCATCTCCAGGAAGCTCACTTTTACCTCTTCTGTGTCCTCATTCACACCAAGTACACATCCCAACCACCAGTGCTCTGAGTACTTACTAATCACAAAACCTACCATATTTTCAAAACTAATGTTCTCTTCCCCTTCATCTGTTGCATATATCTCTTCTTTAAAATGCTCAGAAAGTGAGTAAGTTTTGACTAGTAATTTGTGTTTTCCTGCAGGAATGAAAAAATGGAGTTTCTGAGTACTACATATTGTCTTAGCAGAAGCTATTCTACTTTTAAGGATAACTTCCTCCTTTTTGTAATTTTCTGTTGTTGCAAACCGAAAGTGAATGGATGCAATATTAGCAGTGGCCTATTCAAAGAGTTGGCGTGGGGTCATAATTTAATTATTATAAACAAGTTGTAAACTTGCCTTTGCAGCTAATCGCTTCTCACTACCCCCTATCCCATCACATGCATTTTTTCCATGTGCTGTTGCAAAAAAATTCCATTCTGCTTTTATATTAAAGTCAGTCTCGTGGTAGCCCAAACTGAGGAAGTTTTACTTGTTTTTGTATTGTGAAGCTGCTCCATCCGAAAAATAAAATATTTTTTCAGGTTTTTGAGAAAAATGTGACTGCATGAAATTAATTAGGTAACACTGAAACAGATGGACAGCTAGGTATACTGTCATGAATTAGGCAGTCGGATATAATCACAAAACTTACATGTCCTAGGTTCTGAGTTTTCTCATCTCGATAGTATATAACTATAGGATGCAGGGTTGCTTGGGCATTGTTCCAGTGAAAACCCTGAGCTGCATCTTGCAATACAAAAGAATTATTTTCAGCAAAGTCACAAATTACTATGTATTGATTTTCTGTTATTGTGTCTTTAAGATGTTTTAAGTAACTTGACTGTTGAGTTGCTATAAAAGAATGATGAAATAGGGCTGGAAGTTTTCCAAACAACAGGTCCAAAAACTCCTGTGTGGATTTTGATAATGTTTCAAGTACTTTCCTGTTCTCTAATTGCATCCATTGCTTGAATGTCACATTTTCTATACTATTTAGATCAAAACAATCTTCAAATTGTTGCTTGAGCTGTTCGAACCCTGGACAGTTGTTGCACTGACTGAAGTAACATGCAGGTGTAGGGTTTCCACAAATTATGTTTGCAAGGACATCTTTATAGGAGTTCATTGGCTGAACAGTGTCTCCTGTTAATTCAGGTAACTTGCATTGTGTCATCATCATTGTAACATTCTGATGCATTGTGCAAACACAAACAGAATGTGTGCCACTTGTTCCTGCAAGAACGCAGTGCTTAGGGCGAAGTTCACAGAACTTGGAGAACCCCACCTTTTTCTCTTGAAATCTCTCTTTAAAAAGAGTATACAATTCACGCAAATTACTCAGAAGCAATTTTTTTTTACCTGTTGACGCTTATTATCTATTTTAATGGAAACAGTCTTTTTTCCTGGCATTTGGTGGCTTACATCGTCACTCTCATAAAATTATTGTATACAATTTGCTGTGTCTTTGTCTAAAGTCTTTCCTAGCTTTGGATCAGGAGAAGACATACCTTTTTCTTTTACTAGCTTTTTAAAAAAGCCTTTCTGGCAATAAAATTTGAAACTCTAAATTCTGTTTCAATTTGTTTCAGTGACCAAGATTTAGGCAGTGTACTCAATATCTGCATTCTTATGCTTTTATTTTCTGTGGAATGAAATTTTTCTTTCAACTGTCTTATAATTTCTGGTTCAGGAGATGAAATATCCTTTGGTTCTGACGCAGGACTTAACTTTAATAATTTTGCTCGAAATGCTTCTTGGGCTTTTTTATATTTCTCTTCCGGGTATATTTTTTCTTGCATGCGTTTTTTCTTGATTGATGTTAACTTCTGTTAAATGCTTCTATAGCATGCTCTTTTTCAGGAGTTGATACTTCAATGTTTTCAGATGGAACAGCATGGCCTTTGGCTTCTTGTTCATTATAGCTGTCAGAAGGTGAAGAGGAATGTTCAGAAGCTTCAGAGCGAAATTTCTGGATTGCTTTACGACAACTGTCACAGATCTTGTCTCCAGTTTTGAGCAACTTGTTCTGTAGCAATAGATTCTTGGAAACTGGTCGCAGATTTTTTTGTTATATTTATGGTTTGGTATCCCAAGGGGGTTGCAACAGTAAACCACACTTGAAACTTATGATGTGGATGGTCTGCTGGCATCCATCTTGTACTTTGCTTTTACTTTAAAACCTAGGAAAGAAACACAATTTGTTACCCTTATGGATATACACTGACTGAAAAAAAATCCCTATACCAAGAAGGGGTTGTATTGGATAAAAGACAGTTGGTAGGCTGTGAGAGTACATCTTTAAGATGACGTCTATGCAAATTTCGCACTCGGCGCATACATGTGGCGCTAGTAGCGCCCCTCGGAACATGCAAAGCAGGTTTTCTGTAAATACACGCTGTAACGTTCGTGAGCGTTAGTTATTGTTAAGATTCAACGTAGTGTGTTGATGTTAGTCAAGAATGCTTTTAAGAAGACGAAGAAGCCATTATCAACAGCTTACGGAGTTTGAACGAGGTCGTGTAATAGGGCTGCGAGAAGGTGGATTTTCTTGCCGCAATATTGCAGAACGACTTGGCAGGAATGTAGCCACTGTGCATGATTGTTGGCAGCGGTGGTCAAGGGAAGGTACTGTCTCAAGAAGACCGGGTTCCGGCTGGCCACGTGGCACTACTGAGAGGAAAGACCGCTGTGTACAGCGTATGGCCGTGGCACATCGTACCGCGTCTGCGGCAGCAATTCAGTTGCCACCACAGTGACATAATGAACTGTTACAAATCCGTTACTTGAAGGACAGCTTCGAGCCAGACGCCCTGTAGCGTGCATTTCACTTACTCCAAACCACTGCCGTTTGCGACGTCAGTGGTGTCAAGCTAGAGCTCATTGGAGGATGGAGTGGAGATCTGTTGTGTTTTCTGATGAAAGCCGGTTTTGCCTGGGTGCCAGTGATGGCCGTGTGTTGGTTAGGAGGAGGCCAGGTGAGTGCCTGCAACCAACCTGTCTGCGGCTGAGACACACTGGACATACACCTGAAGTTATGGTCTGGGGAGCAATTTTCTATGACAGCAGGAGCACTCTCGTGGTTATCCCACGCACTCTACGGCACAGTTGTACGTCGGTCTGGTGATTAAACCTGTTGTGCTGCCATTCATGAACAGCATTCCAGGGGTGTTTTCCAACAGGATAATGCTCGCCCGCATACCGCTGTTGTAACCCAACATGCTCTACAGAGTGTCGACATGTTGCCGTGGCCTGCTAGATCACCAGATCTTTCACCAATCGAGCACGTATGGGACATCATTGGACAACAACTCCAGCGTCACCCCCCAACCAGCATTAACCGTCCCTGTATTGACCGACCAAGTGCAACAGGCATGGAACTCCATCCCACAAACTGACATCCAGCACCTGTACGACGCAATGCATGAACGTTTGCGTGCTTGCATTCAACATTCTGGCGGTTACACCGGTTATTAATGTACCAGCATTTCACATTTAAAATGGCTCTTCTCGGGCTTGCAATAAGCTGTGATCTTGAAACCTTAATCGATTAAATATGTTACCTATACAAATGTATTGCTGCCATTTCATTCCTCTACAACTATTTTTTCGTGGTGTTGGGATTTTTTTTTCTGTCAGTGTATATTAATTTTTTAACTAATTATAATTAATTCATTAACAATTGCAGTGTTTGTAAGACCAGGGATAACATTTTACAGACAAAATAAATAATTCCTAGTCACTGATAGTGCATTTAGTAACATCCTTCTATGTTATTTAATTTTTTATAGTGATCCCATAGCGATCCCATTATGAAACTTTCAGGATATGTAGAAAAATGTTTGTTAAACATATATTTTTTCAGATTTTTTAAAAAACACATTTTTTAATATTTCAATTTTAAAATTGACATACATTTTTTTAATAGTGTCATGTGGAATATCAAATAAAAGCCCAATTCAAGATCTTTAAAATGAGCCATAATTCATGACTACTAGAACCTGAGTAATCGGCAGTTAAAGTTTGCTCAGATTTTTTTTTTTTGAAATTTCAAAAATCAATAACTCAAAATCGCAAGCATTAAAAATTCATATGTGTTTATATTGATGAATTCTAGAAATATACCAAGTTTCATAAAAATCAAAAATTGTCAGGTTGAAATTTTTTTTTTGCTAGTTGATTTCACATGGAATGACTCAAGTATTAAGACTATAAAAATGTGTTAAGTTATGTAAGGTTTTTAAAAACGAAGCTTTCAACTGAAAATTTGTCATATTTTACGACTAAGGAAAAAATTTGAATTCCGTCTACCTTTTTTGTTTTCAAAAATTTCGTAAAGATGGAATTCAGTCTTCCGACGAACATTCCCCCCCCCCCCCCCAATTTCTGTTCACTTGTGCATCGATCTCATGAATGACCAAATTAATAACAAAAAAGGCGGAATTCCTCAAATTCGTGGAAGAATCAATCTCATGCCTGAAGAATACAGGGAAATTTTCATGGTGTCCAACTTTCGTTTTTGCAAGTTGTTGCCTACAGTTTTAAGCTAAAATACAAACATTTATGCAATAAAATGACATTTAACAAGGATACTGGACACAAAGGCAACATCGAGACAAAAAAATTATTTTTACAGCAAAGTTTTTTACTCCATTTAACTATCGTTTTCAAAAATTCTGAAACACAAATACCCATCTCCATATGGAAAATGACAACTCCCCCCCCCAATTCTCTTCAGTATTGCATCGATCTTGAAAATGATCTAAATGACAAAAAAAAACTACGAAATGCTGTGAATCCGCTTAAGAATCTTGTGCATATAAAATAACTGCAAAGAAAAAAATGAAAATCCGTAGAAACTATGGACATTCTGTTGTAGTTGGCAGGTAAGGAAATGTAACATACGAGGAAATCTTGCTACTTTATACAAACGTATCTTCCTCCTTCAATAATTAAAAACTTAGAATTTTTTTTTAAGTTTTTAATTATTGAAGGAGGAAGATACGTTTCCTCCTCCAATAATTAAAAACCTCTGACAATTTGTATTCCATTAATATGAAAATAAATTTTAAAAGAAAAATGATTTATGGATCTCATGGCTACTACTTACCATAATCCTTTTTTCCAAAGTTGAATTTTCTTTTTTCTTGTAATGTTGCCTCTTTCCAGTATTATTTTTAAATATAATTTTACTCCATAAATATTTGTATTTCAGCTTGAAAACCACGTTTACATGGTACATTTGTTAAACGCAACACAAGACTTACTCAGGGATCGCATTCCTCCTAAAATTCCTAAAATTCCTAATATTTTGTGACCCTCCTTAAATTCCTAAAATTAGACCTAAAATTTGCTATTCATCCTAAAATTTTCGTAAGCTTATTTTTATTAAAAACACAACCGTTATTAACGCCAATAAATTTACCATTACGGTAAGGTAAAAAGACCTGTTTTTGTAGAAACATAGCCTATATGCTGTGCTGCTGAAGGGAGGGAAAAATGACGCCATCGAGATGCACTTGCTTCGGGGCGGGCGTTCCATTTTTTGCCTTCGAACAGTTTTCGAGAGTAACAAGAGATCTAAGGGAAAAGGGGAGGGGTCATTTTCACCCCTGGTTTGCGCTTTGCAGACGAACTCCGTGGCACGCAGAAGATCGTACTTTATTTTTGTACATGCCTTGTGGAACCTCCTCTTTCTGCTGATGTTTTGTTATTGTAAACCGCAGGTGGGTGGAAGCAAAAAGGAAACGTGGTCTCCTTCCGTAACCTCCGGTAATGACGATGGGATGGTAGCTGAGTATTATCTTGGCAGGCAGTAGAGCACGTGATCATTGACCTTCGATCATGCGTCGGCGACAGCAACCTTCGATGCGCAATATATCTCGGCTCCGACTCGCTTTGACTGAACTTGCGTGAGATGCGTATGATAGTTTCTGGTTTTACGTCTTTTATGGTGTTCTCTGTGCTGTGTGCAGGTTCAGTTCTCTAGTGGTGACCTGCTTTTTTTTTTTTTCCATATCTTCTGACATCCTCGCAGCCAAATTTCGGGAAGTTGTCTGGTTTTGCAATATTGGAACGTGTTTTTGTACTTCCCTTTCATTTTCTGGTTAGTAATACAAGTGTTTAAGATGCCTAAATCCAAAACGAAATTTCAAGATGCGTGGCTCGCCAAAGAATTGGACGGAGTGAAGTTGAAAGAATGGTGTTCTGCAACTGAAACAATATTTTCTGCTAAGTGTATATTGTGTTCAGAAATTTTCAACATTTCTAATAGTGGCTTTTCACAAGTAAAAGCGCATCATAAAGGAAAAAAACATTTGCAGAAATTTCAAAGTAAATTTCAAAATAAGTCCATCCTGAAAGCCTTTGGAGGACGGGATCTTCAGCCCAAAACAAATATTAGTGAAGTACTGAGTCATGATTTACAGTTGGCTAAAGCCGAAGCATTATGGGCCATGAAAGTTGCTAAGGACAATATGTCTTTTGTTTCATGCACTGAAACAGTTGAACTTTTCAAAGAAATGTTTCCTGATTCTGCTATTGCAGCCAAAATGCAACTTAAAGAAAAAAGTTGCTTATGTGATATCACATGGATTGTCAAAATATTTTGAAGAGGATTTGAAAAAGACATTGCATCTAGTAGCCCAGGGAAGGTTACTATAGCATTTGATGAAACTACAAATACACAAGTGAAACGGCAGTTGGATGTGTATCTCAGGTACTGGTCTTCAGAAATAAATTCAGTTTCTTGCCGATACCTAACAAGCGTTTTTCTGGGTCATGCAACAGCAGATATTTTGCTAAAAGAAATTCTTGATGTGTTATCATCCTTCAATATTTCGTTGAACAGAATTATTTGTGTATCCATGGACAGCCCAAATGTAAATAAGTGCTTTTTACGCAAATTCAATGAAGTTGTAAAACAAGAAACAGGCCAGAAATCTTTGGAACTAGGTTTTTCAACCTGCATGTTGTTAGTAATGCATTTAAAATTTTTTTGACAAGCTTAAATATAGATTTTGACGAATTTGCTACTGATATGCATTACTTTTTAAAGAGTAGTGCTGCAAGACGAGAGGATTATAAATCTGTCGAGGATATAACATTGGTCACTGCCAAATTTCTTTTGCGTCATGTCAGCAACAGATGGTTAACCGTTGGTTCTGTAGCCCAGAGGCTCTTGGATCAATGGCTAAATATTACAGAATATTTTTTAAACTTCTTGCCATCTCAAAAAATATTTGAAAAACAACTGCGCAATTCGGCAAGGTATAAAAGAATTCACTGTTTCCTGAAAAATGAGCTTACTCCTTGCTATTTAGCATTAATTTCATTTTCACACCAAAATTTTGAAAAGTTTTCATTATGTTATCAGAGTGAAGAACCAAAAATACACCAGTTATATTCTGATTTAAATACTTTAATGAGGAATGTTATGGCTCAGTTTATCCAAGATGATGTTATAGCAGGGAAATTTGGAGAAGACCTAAAGAATGTAGATTTTGAAAACAAAAATTCATGGAAAAAACTAGGGGAGTTAGAAGTTGGTATGAAGGCAAAAAATCTCCTCAGGAATGTTCAGGAGACCAGGCAGAAATTATTTCTCTTAGATGTAAGATCATCACTAATTGCAACCACAAAATATTTAAAGTCAAATTTGCCATTCTGCAATCAAAAGCTAAGAGACATAGAAGTTTTAAAGGTAAAAGAACCAAAGAAAGAGTCAACTCAACTTTCAGTCACTGAAGGACTTTCGGAAATAACCAGAATTTCAAGTGTTTTGCATCTTTCTGAGGAACAAATTGATAGAGTAAGAGAAGAGTGGAAACTTTTAAATTGCGATAAGCCAACTCTAGATGAACTAGTGAAATTTTCAGAGGAAGGGCATATTCCAGTGCGGATTGATCATTACTGGCGTAATATATTTAGTATTAAAGACTCTAGCGGAAAAGAAAAATACTCAAATCTTGCTAAACTCATAAAGTCAATTTTAGTTTTACCTCATGGTAATGCTGATGCAGAAAGGGGATTTTCGGTTAACACTGCTCTGTTAAGGAAGGACAAGGCTAACTTAAAAGACTCAACTATAACATCATTAAGAATAGTTAAAGGGGCCATTAAACACTATGGATGTGTAAGTAAAGTTCCCATAACAAGAAATTTGTTAAATAGTGTTTGTGATTCACATAAATTTTATAAAGAGTATGTTGATAAGCTGAAGGAAGAAGAATCAAAAAAGGTAAAAGAAAGGAAGCAGAAAGAGAGGGAAAATAAGGAAAAGCAGCTAGAGAAAAAAAGAAAAGCTGAGTTTGATGACAAAATAAAAGAAAATGATGCAGAAATAAATAGACTTAAAAACGATAAAGAAGCCTCCCTAGCAATAATTCAAGAGGGAACAGAAAGAATGAGAAAAGCTGTAGAAAAACAAAATACTGTTGAAATAGCAGTTGCCTCTAACTTGATCATACAAGGTTCAGCTGAAATAAAGAAAACTGAAAGTAAATTAGTTGTGGTAGAAGCAGAAAAAGATAGGCTAATCAGGAAAAGGTTAAAACAATAATATGAAAAAAGTAATTCAGTGAACAATTGTACATAGTTCTTGGTTTTCAATTACCTTTTTAGGATATTATAATTTAATGTGAAACCTGAAAACTTTACTGTGAAAATCGTGAATTGCTTCTGGTTCAACAGCATATTAATGTTCAAAGTGAAACTTGAATGTGGTAAATATACTTGAATATGATAATAACACGTGAAAAGATAAGAACTGAACATTAGAAGTAAATCATACTTAAACTTTAGACATTAGACGTTATGCAAAAAATTTGGGTGTTAACTTCGACCATATATACTAATGGACTGCACATTGGCAATAGCTGCATCAAAGCCGCCATGGCTCAAACATTGGGCACGTCATCATCAGACTCCAAATTTCGTGTAAAAATGCTGTTATGATTACTAATTTACGCTGCAGAACTTCAGTGTTTTCGGTGTATTATGTGAATGCGCCTCATATATAATGAAAACTCTTCAGGTAAGTTTACTTATGAGCTATATACATGCATGATCGGGTTGTTTACATTTTGTGATTTATAATGTGATGAACATTTGCGAAGAATTTGGAACATGCATTCCATTTTTTTTTCTTAAGTTACTATATTTTTATATCAATAGCTGCAAGTTTCTGGTTAAGTAATTGAACTTTATCGACTTAGGTGTTTAATTCGTTTCTTACCCATGAAAAATCATAGAACTTTCTTTACTATATCGGTCAGAGCAACCATAAGCACAGCAGGTGTAACCCATCTTTTTGACTGATGTCATGTGATTTTATGTTGGAGCTAGAAATTTTGATGTCATGCGCAGTCTATCAGTATATATGGTTGAAGGGTGTGAAGCAAACTCTTTACAATGTATACAAAGTTGTTTTACTAGATGTATACAAATATACATCTAGTTTTTATTGAAATACACTCCTAAAATTTTCCTAAAAATTCCTAAAATTCCTACCTAAAATTTTCCAGAAGTATGCTATGATCCCTGCTTACTTGCAGAACAATCTTTTGACACTGATAGAAATATGTACAGATGGTTGCTTTAAAACCCTAAGAAAACTTTGGCACATATACTCTTAATTTTTTACAGCTATGTTTGAATAGTGAATATTTCATAACTGCATCTTCATTAATTTCCGGGAAGAAAAACTGGTCTGCCAGGCTTTTGAAAGACTGTACTGAAACGTGTGTGTGAGTGTGTGTAAGGTTCAGATTCCACACACTCAAACTTCAAAAAGAGTTCCATTGTGGAGGAAGAAAATCTGCTATCTATCTCAATCACAAAAGATAAAATAAACCTTCACTGAGCATTGTGATATGCAAGTTTAGCATTACAAGGGTCAACTAATTTATTATTTTTGAACATCAGACCTGTTTGTAATCCGGGTGTACCCTGAAATTCCAGGTTTTTGTCACATTCCAAACCCATAAATTCGGGTTTCTAAGTTTTACAAGAATTTGAGATACTTTGGACATTTCATTTCTAAAAATGCTACAAAATGATAACTAAAAGTTCAAGTTCCATTTTCTTTGGGAATTACAGTGTTTGATTAAAAACACTGCATGCCCAATGTAGACAATTTGTGACACCTTGAGTGTTTCTTTTGTTATCAAACAAGCTCTCAAGATAACAGCCTGCTAAAAAAAGGTTTTTTTATCATTTTTTTTAAAGTAGCATCTACATGAAATCATTTCATTATATTAGATTCAGTTAATCCAATGAGCTACTTTTAGAAATTGAATGGAATCCACTGTAGGCTTCAAATAAAACTGATCAACATAGACTGCTCAATTAACATATAATATGAAGTGCAAAATTTGATTTCAAAGATGCAATACCTGAAGGATTTTGCACAGTGAAAGAAAATTGGGTACAAGAAAAGATGCGAAGTTTAACTGCACAAGCACTAGGGCATATTTGTTGTGTAGCTAGTTTCAATGTGCGCAATATTCTGTACTTTTAATATTCATAATATGTATTATATGTATATTGGCACTGAGCTGAGGGTTTCAGGGTTTCTTACGTCTCCTCACAATCACTGGAACATGTTTCCCTTCAGCTCTGAAAAAAAAAATATCTTCTTGAATACTATCTATGTATGTGATGTTTGCAGTTCACATAATTGAGACTCTGTTGATTCAGCCATTCTTCTGATATCATTAATGTCAAGTTTTTCCCTTTGCAACTATTTATGGAGGGAAAATAATATTTTACAATAATTCAAGACAGTGGGAACATTGTGAAAAAGAATTACAATTACGAAAAGATCTTCACTCCGTCCGACTTTCGTCTTCAGAAAAGTTTCTTCCATTTTCAAGCTGAAACACAAGCAGTAATCGAGCAAAATTATGTTTTACAATAACACTGAACAGAGGAAATGTTGCGAGCAAAAAAAAAAAAAATGTGATTACAGATTAAATGTGCAGTTCGTCTAACTTCTGCTTTCAAAAGTTTTGAAAGATGCGTCCGCAGCCGGAAACCCTCCTCTTCCGCCGCCACACACACACACCAACCTTCCCCCTACGACGCAAAAATGAAGATAATTTTGTTATCATTTGCTTCATTATGGAGAACGATGCAAATAATGACAATAAGTCATAGTTCCTTGAATCCATGGAAGAAACCCATGCCAAAAGTTTAGAAGGAAATTTTTGCTCCTTCGAACTTCCGTTATTGAAAATTGGTGTCTACTCTTTCAAACTGAAATACAAACGTTTATGCAATAAGCGTTTGCTCTGTCCAGTATTCAATAACCATACTGGACAGAGGAAACTTCGCGAGAAAAAGAAATTAAGATTGCGGAAAACTTTTTCACTCCTGTTTAACTTGCGTTTTCGGAAATTCTGAAAAACGGAATACCGTTCTCCACACGAAAAACCACCCCACCCCACATACACCCTCACTAATCCTCCAAAAATAAAACATTATCTTCAGTTGTTGTTTTTTCTGCATCGATCTCAAGTACGTAAAACTGAAATGTGGTGAAAAAAGCAGAATTCCGCTAATCTGAAAAAGAATCTCGTGCCTGATTCGTAACAGTGCATGATATGCAAAATGAATTGCTCAAGCGGCTACGTATGGAAGGCTGTTCATGTGCCCGTAAACTGATTATGTTCCTGACTTGAATGATGTATTCACCGCCCCGGTGGCGCAGTGGTCTAAGCGATGGCCTCTGATCATTCATCCGAAAGGGGTCCGGGTTCGAATCCCGGTGAGGCATGGATGTGTTGTGTTTGTCTTATGGCACTGGCTCTATCCCTTCCCTGGAACCAGTGACCCTAAATTAGGGATGGGCGACTGCTTATAGCCCATTGAGTTGCTCACGGTGGTCGTTAAACCTCCAATATAAAAAAAAAAAAAAAAAGGAATGATGTATTCTTCGATTGCAATTTTCGGAACTCTGAACGATCCGTTTCTAACGCATTTATTTTTTTTATGAAGGATGCATTTTTAACGCGTTAATTTTGCAAGTGGTCCGAAAATGAATCCAAAATTTTATATTTATATTCATCTATTTTTCTTAAAATTTTGTAAACCTGGAGACTCCCACCTAACAGCTTTGTTTCAGCAGGAATTCCACCATCCCACCCTGAATTTTAACCCCTGATGTGTTCAACAGTTGATGACTTCCTTTCCGTTCAATTGAATTTCATGGAAACCTGATATACCAGTAATTGAAATTACAATGTTCCAAGGGCTCTTCTCTCGTACTTTTTTCTCTCTGTGATCTTTTCCAACATGGAAGATCTTTGTACTGTGTGTTAGCTGTCTTGCTAAGTTAGCACAATCTTTGGCAGACCGGACAGTGTGCATAAAGATTAAAATTAGCGGTCACCACTCACCATGTGGCAACTGGGTAAAATAAAATGTCCAGTAAAAAAAATAACTTTAGTCGCCACGCTCGAAAATTTGCCTTTTTTCATTGCTAAAGAATTTATTTGCATTTTTAAAACGCTCCTGATATAGGAAATGCATTTTTAAATCGTCCAAATCGCGCGCTGTGAAAAACAGCCCTTCGCAAATAAGTGGGTACGATCTATTTATAGATTCACTCTTCAAGAACGAGGGTGGCTCACCGTGGCTGTTTGTTTTTCCACTTCAGTTTGTGCACAAAGTAACCATATCGGGAATGGACGGACACCTGTGGCTTTAGATGGAACTGTGACATCACAACTCGTCTTCAGCAGCTCGTTTTTTAAAGTTTGGTTTCTCTGAAAATGCACGATTTTGTATTGCTTAGGCACTCCTTGCTTATCATCAAACAAAATGGGCAAGCATTTTCCCTTTTGTTTACAAAAAGAAATCAAAGGTAGAAAATCGGGACTTCACTTTCCAACACTGCGTGCAGTCTTTCATTTCACGCAGTCGCGTTTCCTTGGTACATGTGAAGTTGGCTTTAAACAAAAAAAAAACAAAAAAACTCTTGTCTGCCCCCTTAATACGGCAAAATGTTACTAACGAATGGGTAAACACAAGTTTTTCAACGAAATTATATATCAAAAATGAGTACTGTATTGTTTTCACACTGCCATGATAGTCATTTTACAGGTCACGGAAAAGGCTGATTCCATCACGGGCGGAATAAGTACCGATTTTGAAATATAATTTAGCTTTAAAAAAGCGGAAAAGAAAAAACACTTTTCCTATTGATTGGTTTTGAAGTTAGAAATAACAAAAACTGCGCTTCACTAGAAAAAAACTTTTAAAATACGAAGTTGTTCTTTTTCACTATTACTGAAGCTATTAAAAACGAGAAAAATAATCAGAAAAAATGGAACATAAGAATATAACCAGAAAGTGAAAAGAAAGGTGTATCTTGGGGTAAGAAAAATTCGAAATTTAGAAAACTACAGAACATTTTTATCCGTGCTAAAATAATCAATTTCAGGCGACGAACGGCATGAATATGCTCAAATTATATCGAACAAATGTTGCGACATTAAAAACGTCCAATAAACAGTCCCAAAAATGTTTGAATGCTAGAATTTTGAAGACATGGAAATAAACTTTGAACAAACGTTGAATAACATTATTTTATTGAGATTTTTTTTTTTATTTCCGTAGTATATTTGATGTTTCCTGTATTCCGCAGCGATCAACGATTTCTGTTGTGACTATAGAGAATTAGTAGCATTTGGAAGATCTGAGGTGGGCAAACAAGAACAAATGACAAATCATTAAAATTCTACCAAAACAACGTTTTCTGAAGGGAAAAAAAACGACAACCAGATTTTTTTATTTCCCTAGTATATTCGATGTTTCCCGTACTCCGCAGCGATCGACGATTTCCGTGGTGACTATAGAGAATTCGTAGCATTTGGAAGGTCTGAGGTGTGTGTGCAAAGAGGGAAAAAATGACAAATAATTAAAATTTACCAAAACGTTTCCTGAAAAGAATAAAAAAACAGAAAAAAAAACCCGACAATCAGATTTTTTATTTCCGTAGTATATTTGGTGTTTCCCGTATCCGATCGACGATTTCCGTTGTGACTATGGAGAATTCGTAGCATTTGGAAGGTCTGAGGTGTGCAAACAGGAAAAAAAAATGACAAATCATTGAAATTCTACCAAAACAACGTTTCTGAAGGGAACCCCCCCCCCAAATAACCCCCAACAGTCAGATTTTTTATTTCCGTAATATATTCGATGTTTCCCGTACTCCGCAGCGATCGACGATTTTCGTAGTGACTATGGAGAATTCGTAGTATTTGGAAGGTCTGTGGTGGGCAAACAAGAAAATTGACAAATCATTAAAATTCTACCAAAACTGAACGTTTTTTGAAAAAAACCCAACAACCTGACACTGGGTTTGAAAACCAGACAGAATCCGATGGAATCAGGATACTCTGCATGGTTCTTATTTCGTCATGACTATATTTTCAACACCTGTGAAGGTTTATGTTTTTAATGTGATGTTTATTAGAACAACCCAGGAAATTACTGAGTATTTTCTGTTAGTGGTCAGGAATCATTGTTCGTATGTAAAATAAAGTGACCAGGTTGGTATCACATTTCTCCCAATCTCCGCTGTACCACAAAATGATTCTGCTGTAAGATATCAAATTCATTTTTGAAAGCTATACAGCCAGTTTTCATTTTGACACCAAAAAGAACCTAACCAAAAATAAATGAAATGAGAAGAAAAAAAAATTAGCAGAATAGAAGCAGCTTCAAAACATAATGTCTGAACATTTTTGACCATCAATAACTCACTAAAAACTGCTAGAGGAACAAAAAACAAGTAATTTTTAGTACATGAAGGTAAAGATTAAAATTGGTGATTTTTTTCGAGTGGCCGCCAGTGGGTGGACAAAATCTAGTGGCCACTTTCGTTACGGCTATTTCGTGTTTTATACACATTTTATCACTGCACTGTATACCTTTCATTTATTTAGACATAGTTAAATTTAAAGTTAGTAGTTACAAGGGCCCACTGTCTATTGCCCAGTGCATTTAAATGAATAAATATAATCTTAAAAGTTATATTTTTTTTTCAACCACATCAACCAAATTTTCTAGACAGTTTTTATTGGAAAGATAATTTGATCATTTTTATTTGGTCTCTCGCTATGTTCACAAATAAAATCTCTCAATCTTTCCACCATAAATTGATAGCAGTGGATGGGTCAAAATTTTTAAGCAGTACTTACTTTTGTTTACTTTATTTAATTTGCTCTATTTTCTTAAGTCATTCTTCGCATGAATATTGTCTTGTAATCAAGAACATTGCCCACAACGCTTGCATTCTCTTAACTTTCGCATTGCTTGGCATAACAGTCAGCAGTATTGAGTATTTCAACAATTTGTGCTATGACCTTCATGTGCTAAAAATGACTTGCTTTTAGTTTCTCTAGCAGTTTTTGGTGAGTTATTGATGGTCAAAAATGTTCCGACCTGTTTCGAAGCTGCTTCCATTCTGCTAAATTTTTCTTTTCATTCCATTTATTTTTGGTTAGGTTCTTCTTGGTGTCAAAATGAAAACTGGCTGTATAGCTTTCAAAAATTAATTTGATATCTTATAGCAGAATAATTTTGTGCCGCCCCGGTGGCGCAGTGGTCTAAGCGATGGCCTCTGATCATTCGTCCGAACGGGGCTGGGTTCGAATCCCGGCGAGGCATGGATGTTGTGTTTGTCTTACGGCACTGGCTCTCTCCCTTCCCTGGAACCAGTGACCCTAAATTAGGGACGGGCGACTGCTTATAGTCCATTGAGTTGCTCACTGTGGTCGTTAAACCTCCAAACAAAAAAAATAAAAAAAATCATTTTGTGGTACAGCTGAGATTGGGAGAAATGTGATACCAACCTGGTCACTTTATTTAACAGACTCGCAATGATTCCTGACCACTAACAGAAAATATTCAGCAATTTCCTGGGTGTTGTTCTAATAAATATTACATTAAAAACATTGAGAAACCTTCACAGGTGTTGACAAAATAGTCATGACAAAATAAGAACACTTGCAGAGTATCCTAGTTCCATCGGATTCTGCCTGGTTTTCGAACCCCCAGTGTCATGTTTTTTTGTTTTTTCTTTTCAGAAAACGTTCAGTTTTGGTAGAATCTTAATGATTTGTCATTTTTCCTGTTTGCCCACTGCAGACCTTCCAAATACTACGGAATTTTCCATAATCACAACGAAAATCGTTGATCGCTGCGGAGTACCGGAAACATCAAATATACTACGGAAATAAAAAAAATCAGGTTTTCGGGGGAGGGGGTTCCCCTTCAAAAAACGTTGTTTTGGTAGAATTTTAATGATTTGTCATTTTTTTCCTGTTTGCCCACCTCAGACCTTCCAAATACTACGCATTCTCCAGTCACTACGGGAAACATCGAATATACTACAGAAATAAAAAATCTGGTTGTCTGTTTTTTTTTTCTCCTTCAGAAAATGTTGTTTTAGTAGAATTTTAATGATTTGTCATTTTTTTCTGTTTGCCCTCTACAGACCTTCCAAATACTATGGAATTCTCCATAGTCACAACGAAAATCGTCGATCGCTGCGAAGTACGGGAAACATCAAATACACTACGTAAATAAAAAAATCTGGCTGACTGGGGTTTTTTTTCTTTTCTTTCAGAAAACGTTGTTTTGGTAGAATTTTAATGATTTGTCATTTTTTCCTGTATGCCCACCTAAGACCTTCCAAATGCTACGAAATCATAGTCACTACAGAAATCGTCAATCGCTACGGAATACGGGAAACATCAAATATACTACGGAAATAAAAAATCTGTATGAAATAATGTTATTCAACATTTGTTCAGTTTATTTTCCATGTTTTCAAAATTCTAACATTCATCAAGCATTTTTGGGACTGTTTATTGAATGTTTTTAATGTTGCGACATTTGTTCGGTATAATTTAGGCATCTTCATGCCGTTCATCTCCTGAAATGATTGTTTTAGCATGGATAAAAATGCCCCATAGTTTTCTAAATTTCTAATTTTTCTTAACCCAACATGCGCTTTTTTTTTTTCATTTTCTGGTAACATTCTTATGTTATAGTTTTTCTGATTTTGTTTCTCGCTTTTATTAGCTTCAGTAATAGTGAAAAAGAATAACTTCGTATTTTAAAAGTTTTTTCTAGTGAAGCGCAGTTTTTGTTATTCTAATAGCCTGTTCTTCAAAACCAATCAATACGAAAAGTTTTTTTTTTCTTTTTCGCTTTTTTAAAGCTAAAATATTTCAAAATCGGTACTTATTCCGCCCGTGATGAAATCGGCCGTTTCCGTGACCCGTAAAATTACTATCACGGCAGAGTGAACAAATACAGTATTGGTTTTTGATATTTCATTTCGCTGAAAAACTTGTGTTTACCCATTCCTTAGTAACATTTTACTGTATTAAGGGGCAGACAAGAGTTTTTATTTTGTTTAAAGCGAACTTCACATGTTCAAAGGAAACGCGACTCTGCGTGGAATGAAAGACTGCAGAAAATGAAGTCCCGATTTTTTACCTTTGATTTCTTTTTGTAAACAAAAGGGAAAATGCTTGCCCATTTTGTTTGATGATAAGCAAGTGCCTAAGCAATGGAAAATCGTCCATTTTCAGAGAAACTAAACTTTAAAATACGAGCTGCTGAAGACGAGTTGTGATGCCATAGTTCCATCTAAAGCCACAGGTGTCTATTCCCGATAAGGTTACTTTGAGCATCAACTTAAGTGGAAAAAACAAACAGCCGGTCCCGTTCTTGAAGAGTAAATCTATAAATAGATCGTACCCACTGACTTGCGGAGGAAAGCGCTGTTTTTCACCGCGCATGAGTTGGATGATTTGAAAATGCAATTTCTATAGAAGGAATGTTTTAAAAAATGCAAAGGAAATTTTTGAGCGTGGCGACTAAGGTAACTTCTACTACTGGACATTTTATTTTATCCAGTCGCCACGTGGCCACTGGCGACCTCTAATTTTAATCTTTACATGAAGGCCATAGCACAAATCGTTGAAATACCCAATACTGCTGACTGTTATGCCAAACAATGCAGAAGTTAAGAGAATGCAAGCATTGTGGGCAATGTTCTTGATAAGACAATGCTCATGCAAAGAATGACTTTAGAAAATACAGCAAATTAAATAAAGTAAGCAATTAAGTAAGTACTGTGTTTGAAAATGTTGACCCATCCACTGCTATCAATTGATGGTGGAGAGATTGAGAGATTTTATTTGTGAACATAGCGAGAAACCAAATCAAAATGATTAAATTATCTTTCCAATAAAAACTGTCTAGAAAATTTGGTTGATGTGGTTGAAGAAAAATGTAACGTTTAAGATTATATTTATTAATTTAATTGCGCTGGACAGTGAGCCCTTGTAACTACTAAGCTTAAATTTAACTATGTCTAAATACGTGAAAGGTATACAGTGCAGTGCTAAAATGTGTATATAACATGAAATAGCCGTAAGGAAAGTGGCCACTAGGTTTTGCCCACCCACTGGCCAATGGCTACTTTATAAAATCACCAATTTTAATCTTTAAGTGTGCATCTCACCTTGGCTCATCATCTTTTGACGTACAAGTCTCTTTTTGTTACCTTCCATCCCATCAACTACTCCTTTACCGTGAGAAGCAGTGAAGTACTTCCACATAAAAAATTTTCCTGGGTATTTTTCCGACAACATGCATAGAGGTTTGGCCATGTATTTATTTTTGAACTCTGGTGATGTTTCATCACTCCAAATGACCTCCTCTTTTAGAAGATGACAATTTGATTTTTGGCGTAAATGTGACACGGATGGTAAGTCAGATAATATCCGAAAACTTGAAAATTTTTCATCGTCCTGGAGCGGGACTCGAACCCGCGTCTCCCAAAAAGCGCCCGGGTATGATAACCACTACACTACCCAGAACGACCAAGTTTCCGATCAATTTGAATATAACCATCACAGAATTCGCTAGTCGAAGCAACCGGCATTCATGTTTAGCGAATCTGGAGGTTAAGATTTCCTGATTTTTTTAATTTTTTTTTTATTGCTCCTCCCTTGTAAATGTTATTTTCCCTCTATAAATAGTTGCAAAGGGTAAAACTGGACATTCCTCATATCAGAAGGATGGTTGAATCAACTAAGTTTCAACTATGTGAACTGTAAACATCTCATACATAGCAAAGTTTTCTTAGGGTTTTATAAGCAACCATCTGCTCACATTTCCATCAGTGTCAAAAGATTCTTCTGCAAGTAAGTCTTGTGTTGTGTTTAACAAATGTACCATGTGAACGTGGCTTTAGCACACACAAAACAAAATTCAGTCAAAATTTAGAGATTCACTGAGCAACAAAAATCTTAATGCATATTTATGAAATTGGGCCAGATAAACCCTCAGAAATAAAACAACAGCTGATTAAAGCTCGCTAACTGTGGCAAGGAATGCAAGACAAACATACAGATATATACTTCAGGGACAATTTTATGATATCAGTGTACTGCAAAACGAACTCTAGTTTTGTAAAATGAATCATGGTAATTTGTATTAGATTGAATGTAGTAACTTTTTGATCTAATTCACCTGTTTGTTTTAAGAACCAAGTATGGCTTATATTGTTTGAAAAATTACTAGTTTTCACCTGGAGTCTTTTAATATTATTAAGTAACATATTCAAACTCCCCACCAAAAATTTTCATTTCCCTCCATTTACAAACACGAAGTGGGAGACTTCCTTCCATTTCAAATTTGAATTTTAACCCCTTCTCTTGTGTATGAAGAAATTGTGGTGCTAATAGTGAGGAAGACTGATCTTGTCCTGAGCTTTTGATTTTTAAGTCCAGAACTTGTGTGTAATGGTGAAGGAAGTCTGAAAATTTTCGTGGTCTGGAAGTCTCATTTTTGTAGCTAGAAGGTAAATCAATCGAGGATTACTTATGTTGGAGTTTGTGCCAAAAGTGTTCCCAGTGAGTTACATGAGGCTGTGATTCTGCAGCCACATTCTTGTCTGGTTTGGTTTCAGAAATTATGAAGAAAGCTTACAGAAGGGTGGTGTTCTTGGAGGATCCAGTGTTATAGTTGTTAAGGAAAAGGACTTAAGAAAGCTAAAGCAGGGGTTGATTTAGGTTTTTTAAGTTGACACCCATTTTTGTGAAATTTTCCTTTTTTTGTGTTTATCAGTGGAGTTTTGCCAAAAAATGTTTAAAAAAAAATCCTCAAAAATGTACGATGGTTCAAAGTGGTTTGGATTCAGTAATAGACTTATTATCAGATCAGGATTTGCAAAATGCCATTGCATAGTGCTCAGATATAAGGGTTATCAAAATGACTGGTCTGGCACATCCAATTGGTTGACCGAGTATGTAGAAAAAAATGTCAACACTAACTTCCCTGTTTTGCTTTCACGTCAGTATAAAATCTGAATGATTCCTCTCCTTTTCTCTGAAAAACATTAAATATGTACATCAATATTCAAGATGCCTTTTTGGCTAAAATATTTTTAAAATAAAATTTTACTGAAAATATTTTGTGATACCATTAAAGTTCAAAATATTTTTGTGAAGATGCCATTACAGTTCAAAATATCTTTGTGAAGATGTTTGTGAGCTAGAAATGTTTTTGTGAAGGTACCGCCCAACTGTATGAAATGTCACCTGAATCGACCCCTGTAAATTTATGAAAGTTGTAGCTTGAAGTAGTGTCAGGAAAAGTCGAGCAGTTCTGTTCTGGGCCTTCTAGTAATTGCATTTCTGATGACCCTAAGGCAAAAAATAGAAATGGCCCTTTAGTTTCAGTCAAAATGAGTTGAAAAGCTGTTGCTGCAAAAGAAGTATTGATGAATTTCCTTTAAATGTCCAAATTGTGATTCACCAAGGGTGGATGCCTGGGGAAGATCCTTCGGTTTTATTTCATTGGGAAGATCCTTTAATTTATCTCACTGTGAGAAAGCATACCAAGATCAGTAAGAATCTCGGTGGTAAGCTTCATTTATGGTCAGGTGAAAGGCAAAATTTTTATGCAATACCTTTGCCCTGGAAGGAGTGATCATTCACATAAGCATGCATGATGCTATGGGTGAGCTGAAGCCCTCTCAACTTTTCCTTGAGCACGCACTTTAGCCTCCAAAATATTTAAGCAATTGAAACACATTGTGAGTTCAACCACTTAAAATTTTAGGAAACTTGGATAGACATTAACATTAGCGAATTCTTCAGGTTCACAGAAATTTTTGTTAAATAATTATTTTGTTAAATTTAGTGTTGTACTATTCTATGAAATGGAATCCACTGTATAAATGTGTGGGAGAGTAGTAAGACACTATTTTCATACTTATAGTTCAAAAGTTGAGAAATTCCTTATCAGGGAGAAAGTAACTGCTTTATGACAACGAACATTAAAAAAGTATGTGTAAGCTAAAATCATAAAGAAATACTAACTTGTTAAAGTTTGTGGAGGTTCATATTAATTGTTTCCAATGCTACATATATTGAATAAATATTACATACAGTATAGTATGTGCCTGAAAACTTCTTTTTACTGGAGATAACATCATCGGCGTAGGTCATAACTATATGACAGAATGTTTTGGTAAAATTCCTTTCAACCGCTTCAAGATTTTTTGTTTCCCTAATAGCTCCCCCATCTACAGTGCCTAGAAGAGATAGTGTGACATGCTCGCTGAAAAAGTTGATCCCCGGAATCAGGAATATAAATATACGTATATACAGCACTACTTGAAGTTGAGATCATTGTTGTTTTTTAAATTGAACAGACAGTTCACTGATTTCATTACCATTGATGACTGTAACAGCAGCACTCTCTCTCTCTCTGCGTCTTTTTTTTTTTTTTTTTTTTTTTTTGTTAATTATCTTATGTATTTGTAATTTCAACATTCAGTTGTGTTTGCATTTGCTAACTGATTAGAAAATAAATTTATTATTATTATTATGATTTTTTTTTTTTTTGCCAGTTGAACTGCGTTTTACTGTTTTTCCAGGATGATTAAGCTGATAATGCAGCTTTAAATTTCTTGAAATTATTTGACTATCACATTCGAAACAAGTAACCTTTCTCCGAGACATTTTTGGGAAAAATATAAGCCATGTGCAGACCACGCACATGTTCTGCTGTTTTTGACTAGAGGTGATTTTTTCCAGGTCGTACACCTAATAAACACCCAACCTAGAAATATCTTGTGGTTTAACATGGCTTGGCGCCACCCAGCTTTGACAACATAGTAGCGGAGAAGGGGTCTTTCAAAAAGCACAGGGAGAAAGAGAATTTCTTGCAGTCCCTAATGGTGGTAGGGGTGGATGGATGTGTGAGTTTGTGGGGTGGGGGGATTGGTCAGTGCTCTCGACACACAGGCGGAGTTGCCGTAGTATAGACAAGAGTGAAGGTGTGGTGTGCACTCTATTGAGCTCTCGCAAATCTAAAATGAAAAAATGTTCTGTAAGGGATTGAAATTTAAGATTTAACAAAACATATGTTACAA
Organism: Macrothele yani; assembly: GCA_039090855.1. Lineage (NCBI taxonomy): Eukaryota > Metazoa > Arthropoda > Arachnida > Araneae > Macrothelidae > Macrothele > Macrothele yani. The sequence continues at coordinate 70,332,363 of CM076989.1, read as the reverse complement.
AAGAAAAACTTTCTGCAAGGAATCAAAAGTAAAATAAAATATATATCCCACAAGGCAATGAAAATCTAAGATAAAAATGTTCTGCGAGGGGGGGGGGGGGGACTTTGACCATTCTTTTAGGTACATTCTACTCCTGGGAATTGATGTATATACCAAATAAATGCCACTCATCTCCCAAAAACAAAAACCTGGAGTGCTCACTGCTGAAAATGCGCAAGTATGTTAGCAAGCTTTACACTAACAATTATATATATTTTTTAAAAATGACCGGAATACATAACGATTAAATATTCATAACACTCTTCTAATGTTAGCATTGATATACACTGGTGTTCAAAATTAAAGAGAATTTGCACATTTTATAGATTTTCACAAAAAGTACGGAATCAAAGGTACAAATTATGCCGCCGAATAAGAATGCAAATTTGCAGTGTCGAATACGTAAGCGTACACGTGCGTGTGGGCGGAGCTGTGACAGCAGAGGGCATGAAAAGCACACATGGCTTTTTCCGCGATTAGTTCGCTCATACTCTTCGACAACATTCGTTTTGTTTCTTGCAGTAGTTGGTTCAATTTCATAAGCAGTCAGGAAAAATGAGTTGCCACGAACGTATTGATGATGGAATAAGGTGGAGAATCATCGGTAGATTAGAGGCAGGGCAATCGCAAGTGCAGGTTGCTACAGAGCTCAATGTAACACCCAGTGTCGTCTGCAATTTGTGGAAACAGTTTAAGGACACCGGATTCATATCGAGAAGGCGTGAGCAAGGTTGTTCAAGAGCCACGATGGCCAATGAAGATCGTTAATTGGCACTTTCAGCGAGGCGCCACAGGACTGCTACAGCTGCACAGCTATCTCGTGAGCTGCATGCCGCCACTGCAACCCAAGTTTTAAGGGTTTCTGTTTCCCGAAGGCTTCATGAGAAAGGGTTTTTTGCCAGAAGACCTGCTGTTTGCGTCCCGCTCACTTCAGCACACAAGAGAGCGCATTTAGCATGGTGCAGACAACATCAGCCTTGGACCAGACTTCAGTGGGGTAACGTTCTCTTCACAGACGAGTCACGATTCAGCCTTTTTTTTCTGCATTACAAGTGGCTCTAAATTGGAATCGTGACACTGCTTTCAGACCATTTTCATTCACCCTGCACATTCGTCCTTCCAATTGGTAATATTGACTTGGTGTGCTACATTTGGATCATACTTTCACACACTGCACTTACAATCCACAGTTGAAAAAAACTCGTTAACACTAGAGAAGAGCTGGTGCGTTCCAGTGAACAGCTGTTGAATTAACCTAGTACGTAACTGTTTTGATTGTGTTACAGCAAATCAGCAAAAACACTGCTAAATCAATTTCTATGCACTTGCTTTTGTAAAAGCTATACATCTTCCTAGCACTGCAAAACTTTATGAACAAACTTCTGACCATCGACTGGACTGGGGTGAGGCATGCAACATAACTTCCGATGCCAGCTCTCTGTACCATCTCATGATGATTGGTCACAAAACCATGAGGGACATTTTATGGAGCATGACGCACTATCTCTTCTAGGCACTGTACCCCACCCCCTACTCCAGCTCTGAACTACTGGCATCTCCATTCTACCGAAGGCGAGTCGAAAGTTTTGCAATATTTGCAAAAACGCATGTGCTGTGGCAGGTATGTCACGTGTCTAAACTAGTTCAAGTCTTGCACTGCAGTCAGTCAAAAGGGATATAAAGTGGTAGTCGTTGCTGTGTAGTCATTACATGTCATCATTCTGTCTGTGGTTGGGACGCCTAAAAGAAGAACAGCCACAACCGGCTAATGAACTTTTGTTTTACTAGTTTGAACTTGGTCATAATGCTGCTCAAGCAACACAACACATTTGTCATACGAAAGGGGAAGATTCCATGGATCACAGCACTACAACCAGATAATTCAAGAAAATTTTGCACAGGTGACAGAAACCTCGGCAATTAGCCAAGGTGAGGTAGGCTACGAATCGTGGATTCGGAGGCCATAGAGGCAAATCTGACAACCAGCACTCGGAGATTATCAGGCAAGCTGGGCATATCGCAGACCACCGTGGTTCGTCATCTTCAGGACCTCTGCAACGTCTACAGGAGTTGCCACATTGTCCCTCATGAACTGACGCCAGTTGAAACAAACTGCCAAGTGGAAGTGTGCATGAAGCTTCCTGAACCTGTTTCCTAACGTGCACGCTTCAAGCACAAGGTGATGCTTTGCTTCTGGTGGAATTTCAAGGGGATGATCCATTATGAATTTGTTCCAGATGGTTGAACCATCAACACCAACCTCTACTCTGAACAGCTGGAGTAGATGTATGCAGTTTTGGAGAAGTACCCGTCACTGGTGAACAGAAAGCGTGCTCTCCTACGGCAGAACAACACTCTGCCTCGTACGGCACAAACAACCCAGCAAAACTTCAGGAACTTGAGAGCATCGAACTGATGCCACACCCAGCATATAGTCCGGACCTTACGCTGTCGGATTATTACTTGTTCCGGTCCATGGCCCACTTCCTTCATGAGCAGCACTACAACAACCAGGAGGAGGTTGCAGCTGGGGTGGAGGAGTTATTTGCCTCTAAGGAGAAGAACTGGTATCGCAGCAGAATCGAAGAACTAGCAGGCAGATGGCTGAAGACTGTGCAACAGAATGGCCTATACTTTGAATGCTAGTCAGCTTTCGTTGTAAAGGTACGTATGAAGACATATAAAGTGATCCAAACATTGCAAAACTTTCGACTCACCCTCTGTATTTACACAGCACTGTGACTCAGTGGTCTGTCCCACTAGGTAATCTTAAAGGGTTTACATACATATCATCATTGTCAACCATTATCAATCCACTGCTGGATGTAGGTCTCCCCAAGTTTCTTCCAATGTCTGTCTTGGGCCAGTCTCCTACATGCTAATCTCGCAGGCTTTCTAATTTCATCCACCCATCTCCCATATGGTGGATGAAATCCGAGAGCATGTTAATTTCTAGTCAGAGTTTATAAATTCAGATAAATATCATCACTATATTTCAGAAAATTGGCAGTTTTAATGAATGGCTTTAATATAAAATATTTTGTTTGAATGTGCTAATCAAAATTTTTCTTTTGGTTTTGTAGGTTCTTATTTATTACTAATGGAAGCAACATGCTTGATTAAAACATAGAAATGGCACTATCCATGTTATTCAGCACTGCAATAAAGAAGTAAGTTCTCTTTAGAGCAATTCCATGTCAGATCAATCACCTTCTTGACCTCACCATATCTGATTTTGATGAAATTTGGTATGAAGCACACATATGACAAGGTAAGTAATTCTGCCAATTTTCAGGTTTTTATTTTGAAAAATTGTCCTAGATACACACATAATAAAAATCGAAATTTTCGTAAAAAATGACAAACTCGCACACTTATAAATGGCTGTAAATTTTTTCCTAATTGTAGTAGAGTGACAATTCAAACACAATTGCAAAGCTAAAGGATTGAGCTTTCTATAGATGCCATACATGACTTTCTTACAACAGATTAAAGTTTCAAGGTCATCCACTGTGACCTTTGACCTTGAATATCTCAAAACATGCCATCTTAAAAAATTAAGAAAAAAATATATTTTATTGCTACAACATTCTTCTACCCATGTGCCAGATATTAGGCTGGCACCGCTATGGCAAGGCAGTGTAGGATTAATAGGAGTGTCATGGCACCCTTCTGTATGTAAGGCACAGAGACATACCATGCAATAAATATTTCTTACGTTGAGGATTTGTGTTTATTATTCATGAAATGTGTATATATTATTATAACAGATCAACAGATTTATCAGAAATATGCTATGTGACAGCAATTTTACTTGATAGACACAATTTTCAGCAGTAAATAATGTCAACAAATCTTTGAGATCAGAGATTGAAACTCCACCCATTTTAGCCAATGGCAGGGCTTCTTCTTAGCCAATGACAAAGCTTCTTATTAGAGCCAATGACAGGGTTTCTTATTAAAGCCAATGACAGGGTTTCTTATTAAAGCCAATGGCAAGGCTTCTTATTACAGCCAATGAGAAATCTTACTGGTACACCATTTTACATTTGCTGTTATTTCAATTCTGAGCTTGTGAGTGTGTGGTTATCAATTTATCTGTAACATTGTTAACTGTTTAATTGTTATTTTATTTTATCTTTATTGTTATCTTTATTTAATCAATTTCTTTTTATCAAACTATATTTATTTATCATTTTTTTTTTTTTGCAGGTGCAGTTTCATTAACCAAAATGGACTTTAAAAGTCAAATTTTTTGTTGCAATCCTCTGGGTAAAAGTGGACACACAAGGTTTAAAAAGAATCTGAGAAAAGTACAGCCTTGGATGGTTTAGAAATGTCCAAGTATAACATTAGAACAGAAAATATGTAGTTCATGCAGAAAATCTATCTCTGAAATGCCAGGTCCTTCATGTATAATTGAAACAGATGCAGAGGCAGAACAACCTCGGTTAAGTGAAGATAATTCAGAAGGAGTGGTGAAGAGTGAGATATGGACTGACAGAGAAACAACTTTGGATAGTCTGAATGATACGTTACTTTCTCTAGGCGAATCTCCTGTGAAAAAAAAAAAAAAAGATTAGGTGTTGGACAGGACAGTACAGTAAGAAGAAATATCAGAAAATTGGTGATGTGATAAAAGACTACATAGGTGTTCCAGAATGTGATAATCCTGTGACAGTGTCTGATGAATCGGTCATGATTTCACAGTTGAAAGAAAAATTTCAAGAAACAGACTCTAGCAGTGTTAAAGTCCAAATACTAACAATATTACCTAGAACCTGGAGTTTTCGTAAAATTCAGGAAGAATTTGGTGTAACATATTACATGGCACGAAAGTCTAAAAATCTTGTGGAAGAGCAGGGTATTTTAGCAACTTCAAATCCTAGGCCTGGGAAAACTCTGTGACAGCACAGTTGAAAACGTTATTGCATACTATAATAGTGATGAAGTGAGCCGTTGTTTACCAGGAAAAAAGATTTTGTTACAATGATGGAATCAGGATCAAAAGTACAAAAACAGAAACGTCTTATTCTAGGAAATTTGAAAGAGATATTTCAAGGATTTAAAGACAAGAATCCTAATGTCAAAGTAGGGTTTTCAAAGTTCTGTGGTTTACGCCCAAAGAATTGTGTGCTGGCTGGTGCAAGTGGAACACACTGTGTCTGTGTGTGTTGTGCTCATGAAAATGTAAAACTTATGCTAGCAGGGTGCAAATTGCAAGACTTAATCGTAATGATGAATTACCAGTTAGGACATACAAAGATTGCCTTGCAAGAATAACTTGTAACCCTCCTCTTCCAGAATGCTTCTTCTTCAAGTGTGATTCTTGTCCTGGTATAGCACACTTACTAGAGCAAATAAGTAGCTTATTCACCATGAATGGGATTGATGAAATTGTATATAAATTGTTTACTACAACTGATCGCACAACACTTATGACAGTCTGTAACACTGTAGAAGAATTCCTTGAGACCTTTGAATCAAAAGTGAAATTGCTATTGCCACATTCTTTTATAGCTATTCATTAGTCATACTTTCTGTCAAATCTGAAAGAAAACCTTGATGATAATCAGTGTGTTGTGCGATTTTGCTGAGAATTATTCCTTCATACTGCAAGGATGCAGTCCAAGGATACCACTGGAACAATTCCCAAGCTACTATTCACCCTTTCGTCGTGTACTACAAAAGTTCACACACACTTCAGTTGGATCATGTTTCTTTTGTTGTCATCTCAGAATGTTTTGAGCATGACACTATCAGTGTTCACCTTTTCCAGAGCCAATTGTTGCAGTTTATATCATCACATTTTGACAAGAAAGTAGAACACATCTATTACTTCTCAGATGGTGCAGCCTCACAGTATAAGAACAGGAAGAATTTTGTCAATCTGTACCATCATGATGTAGATTTTGGTATCACAGCTGAGTGGCATTTCTTTGCCACCTCACATGGAAAGGGGCCATGTGATGGCGTGTCAGGCTCCATTAAGAGATTAGCTGCATGTGCCAGCCTTCAGTGTTCATACAATGACCAAATTATGACACCGCGACAACTGTATGATTGGGCTTCCAGAAACATTCCTTCGTGCCATTTTAAATACAGCACGGACAAGGACTATGAGAACCACAAGGAGTTCCTCGAGATACGTCATGCTAGTGCTCGACCAATTCCTGGTACTGAAAAACTTCACTGTGTAATACCAGTAAGCCGCACAGCTATTAAAACCAAGATGTATTCAAACTCAACTGAATACAAGGTTGAGTCAGTATTGCTAAATCCAATAGAACTGGATCTGGAGGATATTCGTGGCTATGTTATTGTTGAATATGATAACCAGTGGTGGGTTGGTTGTGTTTTGGATGTGAACATTCATACAGAACAAGTTAAGATAAGTTTTCTGCACCCACATGGACCTTCAGTGTCTTTCACATACCCACAGAAGCCAGATATATTAGAAGTGGATAAAACAGCGGTCATTACGAAGGTTGACCTACGAACAGCAACAGGTCTGACATATTTTATGGAGAGAAGCGAAATAGAGATGGTCACTAGCAAGATGGCATCACATTCTTTTGGTTTGCAACCTTATTAACCAAGCAGTTCACTTGTATGTGTACACCACTAATATAACCTGTAACACATTGTGAAATTAATACATACATGCATCTGGAAAACAGTTATTGTACATTTGTCCGAACCTATCCTGGAGGACATATACTCCTATTAATCCTACACTGCCTTGCCATAGCGGTGCCAGCCTAATATCTGGCACATGGGTAGAAGAATGTTGTAGCAATAAAATATATTTTTTTCGTAATTTTTTAAGATAGTATGTTTTGAGATATTCAAGGTCAAAGGTCACAGTGGATGACCTTGAAACTTTAATCTGTTGTAAGAAGGTCATGTATGGTATCTATAGAAAGCTCAATGCTTTAGCTTTGCAGCTGTGTTTCAATTGTCACTGTACTACAATTAGGAAAACAGTTACAGCCATTTATAAGTGTGCGAGTTTGTCATTTTTTACGAAAATTTCGATTTTTATTATGTGTTGTATCTTGGACAATTTTCAAAATAAAAATCTGAAAATTGGCAGAATTACTTACCTTGTCATATGTGTGCTTCATACCAAATTTCATCAAAATCAGAAATGGTGAGGTCAAAAACTTATTTTTTTTATTGATCTGACGTGGAATGTCCCTTTAATCACCTTCAATTTTGAGTTAATTTTTGTAGTACAAATAGATAATTATCTGAACTTGAGTGATTATATTTCTTTTTTAATTTTGTAGTTTCTTTGAAATGTTGGTATTCTTCATAACACCATAAATCCTCTTAGGATGTTCTCCAACAAATGCACTGCAGGTCCAAAGGGGGCACCACTTTCTCCATGCTGGGAGCAAATATCACTTGGACCTTGATGCTTCTTGCTATGGGTGTACAAACTCTGACATCAACTTTTCCTTCTTATTTCTTTCAGTCTCTTCAATGATCAAGTTGGGATTTCTGCAGTAGACTGATTCTTTCAGGCATTTGTCCACTATTTCACTCATGGAGAGTGAAATAATGGACAACTCATGGAGAGTGAAATTAATGAACATCTCATGGAGAGTGAAATGGTGGTATTTTGGGTACCTTATTTTCATCTAAGATGTGTACTTTTTGTTAATGCTCGTCATATATTGAGGTGTTTTATGTAGTTTTCTTTTCCGTAATTATATCTTTAGGGTACGATCATTGTGCATTAAGGAATGGGAGCTTCAATTTGTAATATTGCTGAGTCATAAATCCCCATATTGTTATTACATACTATTATTACTTAGCTAGGAGTGTGAAAATGGCAGTGTTTTGAGACATATTCAGATCTTTGATTTTTAATTGAGATTACCATTTTTTTTTTCTTCAGTTTAGAAATCTGGACTGCTGAAAAATCCTTTCCAGCGGAAAGTTGCCAAAACATAGCATCTAAGTTATGATGTTGGTAAGCATTTTTTTTTTTTCAAGAACATTGTAATGAAGTTGTCAACTATAATGAAAGTGTATGAGTTCTGATGTAAATACTTTAATGCAGTAACTGATATGTATGTGGGTGAGGAATTTTTTTTTAATGGTTCTATGTAGATGCTATTTATTGTTTCGATGCACATGCAACTGATTTCTCTCTCTCCTAGTGATTGCATTCATATTAAACATACATGAAACTCTTCCAAGGAATCGCAGAATTCCATTTTTTTTTCTCTCCGTCATTTGGGTTGTTCTTGAGATCAGGGCAAGATGTCATTTTTTATGCTCACTAGCAATTTTTGCTAGGGACCAAATAGTTTGCCAGCAAAACATTTGCATGACTAGAAAGTAAAACTGAATCGCCTAGTAACCTATTTTCTAACAAAGTTACACAGAAATTTTAATGTACAAATATTTTGACTTACCTTTTCTTAATACAAATAGAATCTTAGACAAGTTTAGTGACTGTTTCTAACAAGAATTTCTTATAAACCCTCATATTATATGAATACATTTCACTGTTATTCCGATTCAGATTTATATAAAACTCTAGCTGAATCAAATCAACTTTCTTTCCCCCTTTTGCAGGTGGGAAGAGTTTCTCTACCCTCTCTCACTTGTTCGCCTTTATTGTTTCAAGGGTAATGAAATCCTACATCGCTCAGCGAATGCTTTGTTTCTTCCCCCATTTTGGTTTCTAAAAATAGATCAGTTAAAAGTGAGAGGATTCTCTGCTAGCTATCTGATAACTGGAAAGAATGAAAGATATGGAGAAGATTGGAATAAAATATCGAAAGTACATTTTTGCGATAGTGCATTGCTGTCTTAATGAGAGGTGAAAATAGAAAATACTGCATAAACTTTGCTGATTTGACAATGATTTTTAGTTGGTTCAACTAAAAAAATAGTAAAGGTGTAGTTAAGGTCCTAAATTATTCAGCTAAAAATTTTGTGAAAAAATTGTATAATATATTCTAAAGTATAATTTGACAGAAAATGGCAAACACATTTCAACTCTACAACACATTAAAAAAAAAAAAAAAAGACAGCCAAATTTATCTACCTGTATGGGGATGTGAAGGAACGCTGTGTCGAGCCTGCCCCAGCACTGCTGCTACGTCCTTCAAGGCTCAACCGAAACCAAAGTAACAGTCATGCATTTTTTTTTTTTTTCCTTTGCTGCTGTTGTTTTCCTTTTGCAATCCATTTAGCAACTGAGTTTTAACACCCTTTATAGAGAAAATAATAAATTTAGAATTTTTTTCCAGAGCATACATTGTAAGATGCTGTGGTGGCCATTTTATGAGCAGTAAACTATGATATGGAGGGAACCTTTGCATCTTACAACAATCTACACTGCTCTGGAAAATAATTCTAAATTTATCATTGTCTCTAGAAAGGGTGTTAATACTCAGTGTCTAAGATCATTACAAAAGCAAAAAGGAAACAAAGATGACACTGAATTTTCGGGTGTAATGAGCATGTCTTTTGAATCCATTCTGACGTGAATTAAATTTATCAAAACTATTCAAAGTCATTGGAACCAGTATGCAAAACAGTAGTATCTGACCGAAGAAAGAAGTTTTTGAATCAGGCTTTTAATCTAGCAGTTATTGCTGTAAATGGAATCATGAACTTATGCCCTCTGGTTGCAGACTTATGCATTAAGAAAATTTTTAAATTATGTGAAACAGTTTGCAGCAGAAACACTCTCCAACATAGAAAGAATTTGTAAATTGGACTCTTAGAAGTAGAGATATTAATTGGCAAATATAAGATACGAATGTATTCCCCTGGCGAGAAAAATGTGCATTATTTTAAGAAGAAAGTATTCTCAAAAGGTTTTTTGATTGAGCAGTATAGGTCCAGGAAAGAATATTTTCAGTCGAGTTTTCAGGAGCTCAGATTTTGCTGCAAATACATCAGAAGCAGAAATTAACACTTATGCCCCCTGGTGGCCAAATCATTGTTTACCAAATATTAGAAATTATAGGGAAAACATTTTCCATCAGGAGCTGTAGGCGATACACAAAGAATTTTTTTCAACTCGGGAGTTTTAGAAGCAGAAATATTTGGGAAAACGCAACTTCCCTTAATGTTCCCTAGTGGAAATTCTATGAGTTACTTGAAAATTTTGAAATTATATGAAAAACATTTTGCACCAGAAACGTTATTCAACAAAAAAGGTAATTTTCAAATCGGACACTTAGGAGTAGAGATGTTGACAGAAATAAGATATACATTTATGCCCCCTGGTGGAGAAACCATGTACAGGCCTGCCGACCCTCCGGGTTTAGGCCGGCAATGCCAGATTTCATTAAATTTCCCGGAATTCCGGATTATAAATTAATATTGCCGGATTCCATCATGATTTCCGTAGCGTAAATTAAAAAGTAACTAGGAGAAAAGTTCGAAGTTCTCCGAGGCATCGGTTCATTAGTGGAGAAGCGACCTTTCCCCTCTGAGTCAGCAGTTCTGCTCTGCCAGCGATATTTACTCTTCTGTCCGCTAATAATCTCTGGCGCTGCAGGAACAGGCTTGGTGTGGGCGGGAACCGTATGTTTTCTACTGGACCTTACGAGCGCTGTGTCACACAATGATGTCATCTTTGACTCGCTGGCTTTGTGGCGTCGTGCGGTAGCTCTCTTCCATGCGAGTGCTCAAGTGATGTGCAGAGTCCAGAGTTCACCAAAATGCATAATTACGCATCTAGTACGTATCGAAATTTTACCAACGCGTAAAAATACACATCGGGAATTTTTCTCGATGCGTAAAAATATGCGTCAGAAATTTTTCTCGACATGTAAAAATATACATCGGGAATTTTTCTCGAAGCGCAAAAACGTGCATCAAATAATTTTACCAATTTGTAAAAAATACACATCGGGGCGGTACTTCATCTTTCAGAACCGGAAGTAAACGAAATAAAGATTTTTTCCGTAATCGTAATTTCTTTTTCCTGTGGTGTAGCCTCTGTCCAGTATTGTTGTATATCATTTTATTCCATAAATATTTGTATTTCAGTTTGAAAACAGAGATAAAATTTCCGAAAACGGAAATTCGACGATGAACAAAATTTTGCTGTAATCTTTAGGCACGAGAGTGTGACGGCTTCGAGGAATTTCTCTTTTTCCATCATAATTTGGGTTATCCTCGAGATCAATGCATAACTGAACAAAAAAATTTAAAATAATTTTTAACATAATTTTTTTTACATTTTTTTATATGTGTTAATGTAACATTAGTGCTTCAAATTATGTCCATAGATATTTCAAACATATGCAAGTATGTTTGCAGGATTTTTCTCTTCTTAAGGTTGGCAAGTCTGCATGCATTATTTTAAGTAGAAAATATTCCAAAAAGGTTTATCGGCATGAGTAGTATCTGTCCACAAATGAATACTTTTCAATCAACATTTTAGCTCAGATTTTGCTGCAAATACATCAGAAGCAGAAGTTAAGGCTTACACCCTCAGGTGGCCAAACCATTTTTTAACAAAAATTAAATATATATTCAAAAGATTTCCCATCAGGAGTCGTTTATGGTGCAGAAAGAATATTTCAAATTGGAGTTTTAGAAGTAGAGATATCGGGGAAAACGCAATTTACTTTTATGCCTCCTAGCGGAAAATCTATGCATAGCTTGAAAAGTGACTATATTTAAAATACTCTCTGACATAAATGGAATCGAAAGGTAAAAGAATTTTCAGTATTATAAATATTGAACAGGAATTGTAGAGGATAAATTTATTAAGGTTCTTTACCTCTCAAATTTTCGATCTAGACACTAGATCATCTTCAGGAGTTCTTGGCGTCTTACTACTACCACAAGTCTGGTGACCAAGCCTGGTGGATTTTCCATCCAGCATGGTTGATGTTGCCACCTTGTGTCTTGTAAATTTCCAGGGATTCCTCTACTTTTCGGGTAATTGCGTGGGATTGATGTTTGATTACTTGCAAGGAGTCCCAAACCATTTTGTGGCCAGTTTGTTGTATGTGCCTGTCTAATCCTGTTTTTATTTGAAATGTTCCTTATTGCTGCTTTGTGTTCATTAATTCTGGTGGTTAACCTTCGTCCTGTTTCTCCTATGTATGGTAAACCACATGAACACTCGATTTTATAAATGACTCCTTTCTGGAGTAAAGTGTTTTCTTCTCTTTGTTTTAGGGATGGTAAGTATTTTTTTATTTTGCCATTTAAACCTGGAGCTAACCTAATTTTATATTTAGTGCTGACGCTCTTTCTGTCCAGTATTGTTGTTAAATATCCTTTTATTCTATAAATATTTGCATTTCAGCTTGAAAATGGGAGGGGGCGGGGAGGATTCCCGAAAACGGAAGTCGGATGAAGCAAAGTGTTTTCCCTTGATCACATTTTTCCCCTCCGTGATGTTTCCACTCTCATCTGTTATTGTTAAGTGTTATTTACCCCAATAAGTGTTTGCATTTGCGCCTGATAAAAGTGGAAAAAATTTCCAAAAGTGGAAGTGACGAAGTTGGAAAATTTTAAAGAATTGATGCTTGGTGTTCAAAAGTGCTCATATTCCCACAGTTACACTATTTATTTAAAATAGTCCAAGCTTTGACATCATGCATTCATTGGCCCTCAGACTGGAAGTTCTTTCAGCATGATGAATGATTATTGTCATCAGAAGACATAGCTTTATTTCACCATTTCGACAAGTGTGAAGAAAAGCGACAGTGATGAAATGGGAAGATAAAGATATCAGGAGAAAGAAAAATTAAGCAATGGATGCTGTGCGGCAGCAGAGTCAACAAAACACAAACAGTAGTCCGCATTCTTGCAGCACGTTTTGATTTTTCAGCCAGTTAAAAAGTTCAGCTTTTTTTTTCTTAGTCTTGTGTATGATTAAATGATAGTCACTGTTTTAAGTGTGGGTACCATGCTGAAAGATTAAATATATTGATTTCTGTGGTCTTTAAAATATTAAAAGATTAGTCTATTATTTGTATCAGAGAATATAATTGTGCAAAACAGATTTAACTTTTGTTGAGCCTCTGCCATGTTCAAAATTTTCATTTAGAAGCACAGATTTCATGTGATGCAATCATTATGATGATCCCCCAGGTAGAGAAGTATTGCACCTTTGCCCCCAAAAAAATGACGGGTCTGTAAACCCATATGTGCCTTTAGTATTGCAATTAAAATAACCAAATATGAGATAATCAGAAATGTAAAGATAAATTTTGTGTATCTTTACATTTGGTGAAATGGGAAATTTGTCTTACCATTTAGTGTGTGAATATCTGAGGTGTAGACTTTGGTTTAGTTTCCCAATATTGGCCAGAGTTTGAATCCCAGATGAGGTATGGGTGGATATGCTTGTCAGATGGCAGATGGGTGATGCCAGCAAAATTTGTCTTCAGTTATAAATGTAAAACTTTTTGATAATATGAAAGTGTTGTGACAAAATATTTTGAAAAAAAGAAAAAAATTCTGAAAAATTATCCCCCCCTTCAATTTTATAAAAGTTTCAAGGTTTTGGGTTTTGTTGGAAGTATTAATTTCTAAAGTGCAAATGTTTGAGCTTTATGTAATTATGAAAATATTTGAACATGTCACAAAGAATTTATACTTCACCTGCCCATCGGTTGTGGTGATACATTCTGAAAATAAAGACTTGCAAAAGAACTTTTTTTGCAACTCACAAATTTTTATCATGCATCCAGGAAATAAATATTCATCGTGCAATTGTTTTGAAGTTTGTAAATGACTGTTCTTGAAAAGTTTCAAATCTGAACTTCTCAAAACTTTAAATTTTGAAAGGAATGATGAGTTGTATCATATTAAATCTTCTAATAAGCTATTTATTGACACCAAGATCAGCTTAATAAACTGAGGTTTATCCAAATATATTAAAATTTGATAATGTTTGAAAATGCACAGGAATTCAGTTTGCTTTAATTTTTAATTTTGGAACAATTCGGAAAGGAATGTCAGAAAATTGTGGTTTTGTTTTTCAGTTTAAAGAGTACTTTCATACCAATCTTTATGGGAATCCTGGGTCCAAAGTAGAGTGCTTTGTTTAATCTACATGGAATGACCCTTAGCTAGTTGAATATGCACTGAATTTTGAAACTTATTGAGCATCATTAAAAGAAAACATTTTTAGTGAAATTTCTTTGCTTGTTACTGAGAGATCTGCAGGTGGTCAACTTCAGTACTATTCACGAAGTGTTTTTGTTGACTGTACAAGCTCAGTGCCCTCAGTTGAACATTTAAGCCATGGCAGCATGTCAGAAGATAGTACTTGACATTTATTGCTGGTTTATACCCATATTTCTTTCATACTGTTGTCCAAAAGTGAAAGCAATAAGTAAAAATTCTGTGTGCAGATATCTCATTTCAGGGAGATTAACTTAGGAAAAGCTTCTGCTAAGGAACAAGGTATTGTATTCACACACACACACACACACACACACACACACACACACACACACACACACACACACACACACACACACACACACTTTATTCATTATAAAGAAAATAACATGTTTCTTCTACTGGATCTTGCAGAATGGACTAAAATCTTCAGAGATCTCATGGCTCATTTCACTTTTTACAAAACATAAAAAGTCAAAAGGGAAAGTTTTCAGTGTCAAACACACACTGATTGAACAAGCCTGAGAAAGAGTTACAGTGAATTAAAATAACATTCATTTAGCACCAAAATAAATGTTTCTAGTGCTGTGGGAAAAACCCCACTGCTGTGTCATATTTTTCCTTCATTTAGGATCTGCAGCGTGTGAAATGCGGGAGGGGGGATTTCCTTTGTATAATCTGTAGACCATGAAATTAGAGGGGAGGTGCACTGCTGGTATAATCCACACCTGCATTCTGATCCCAAACAGTAATTTCTTACAGGAAAGCCACAATTCCCAAGATGACTCAGCAGTTCAATTAAGAAGATACATTCTTATTAAGAAAAAAAAAAAAAAACCAACAAAACTTATTTTTAAGGGCATTTGTGTTACTATCAAGTGAGTAAAGAGAAGAAAAAAAATGATTTTATTATTTTTATTAAAGTACTTTTTGTGCCACAAAAGCATTTTTTTTAAGTGGCAGGTCATCTGCAGAGCCTAAAATTTATAACTTTATTAACAGAAATCAAAAATTCATCAAAAACAGATCTGGTAAGAACTTTTTTTACCAAAAAACTAAAACTACAGCTTAATCCTTTAAGAATCACTTGATATTTATGAAAACCATAAAAACAAAGTACCTTGTTTTTTATTTAAGAAATTTAGCAGTTACTGAGTTTCTAAATGAAATATACAATGATTTTTAACTTTTGGGCAAAATTTTAGCTGTTATTGAAAGATATCAATTTTCACAGAAAAGCTTGCATGCAGGGGGAGATCGATCCAGTCACTATTCACAAAATGCTCAAGATATTGCAGGGTTCATTCTAGGATTAAAAAAGGGCAGGGTGCAGACTTTGAAAAAGGGCATTTTTTTTAACTGAAAAGGGCTTAATTCTTTATTTTTATTTATTAAGTTATCTAAATGGAGTAAAGTTGCACATAATAATATGCAAAGGTTTAATTATTTGAAAAAAGGACACATGCTTTTACTAGAGCTTTGAGAGAACTGTAAATGTTAGTGTTTAGCATATCAGTAATAATTCCAGAGTAAGTACCCTTCAAGTAGTATATTTTCATCAATATTGTGTCAGAAACACATACAGGGAAGTTTTCAGACAGTCTGAAGTTCATATACACTGTTGTCCAAAAGTTAAGGACAGATCACATTTTTATGTAGAAATGAAAAAATTATGGTCTGTAGCTAAATTTGGCAGTAGATTTATTGCCAGTCCTGAAGTAGAATATCTTTCTGGAGTCAGCAATGCAGAAAGGAAAAGCTAAAAACTGTCTGCAAGATAAAGGAAAGCCTAAGTATTATCTTTTTAAATAAAATTTATAGTCAGACTAGCTTTGCCTTGATAAGAAAAAAAGAAAGATTTTATTTTATGTGCAGAATTTAAACATCATCCCTTAAATGCTTTTGAATTTTTAAAAATAATAATCTGGAAGTATAATTAATAGTAAATAATTTGAAATCCTTATTTATTTATTTATTTTTTTTTTTTTTTTGCGTTTAGTTAATCAATTAAACTTTCGACTACCTCCTATTTAAAGAATGATGCACATTGTGCTTTTATTAGTTCCTGCAGCAATTATGTTTTATTGTGGGCCTCATCATCTGATGATTTAGACAGCTGTGTATGATCATGTCAACTTTGGAAATGATAGTGAATAAATAAATATATATATATATATATACCACATTTCATTTGTTTGTAAAACTGGTGCCTGTATAGGATTTTTGTTTGGAATCCTTTTGTGCACTGACTACAGGTTTTGAGAAAAAGTTACTGAATTTGTGAAAATGTGGTGGGAGCATCTTCATTGATACAATTAAATCCCAAAAAATTATTAAACTAAAGTTAGGAACAAGGCAAAACTTCGTGTAAAGAAAAAAAAAAAATCCCCTCATAATGTGAAATAAAATTATCTGGAAGTAAATAAAAAAACGAAAAATCATGACCAAAAGCTACTTGGAATGCTACATAATCAGTGTTTGAAGTGGGCCAGTATAGCATACCGGTAGTTAACAAACATGGAAGTGAGCATACTGCCAGTTAAACAAACATTATTTACCAAAGAAAGGTGACTTGATCACGCTAGTTACGTTAACTAAAACTTTTACAAAAAGTTCGTAAGTTGGAAGCTTTCGACCTTATCTTAGGTCTTCATCACGCCAATGGAGGACTAAGATTGTTGCCAGATTCTACATTTGAATTTTCCTATTTTTGTTGCCAAAACTTAGAATTGATCTCCAGATCAACGGAATGTAGAGAGGAGATTCGGAGTTGCAAGTCATTGAGTTGAAAATAATTTCTATGCTTTCACGGTAACGGAGGGCAAAACGATTGTCAAACGAAGCAATTCGTTTTGCTTCGTTCCAGTGGGGAACTGCAGATGTGTCTTCCATTGTCAAAATAGACAAGGCAGTGTTGGGATTGCCTTTCGAAACATCTTTTCTATGTTCTAAAAGAGCATTAGCCATAGAATTTTAGAACATAGAAAAGATGTTTCGAAAGGCAATCCCAACACTGCCTTGTCTATTTTGACAATGGAAGACACATCTGCAGTTCCCCACTGGAACGAAGCAAAACGAATTGCTTCGTTTGACAATCGTTTTGCCCTCCGTTACCGTGAAAGCATAGAAATTATTTTCAACTCAATGACTTGCAACTCCGAATCTCCTCTCTACATTCCGTTGATCTGGAGATCAATTCTAAGTTTTGGCAACAAAAATAGGAAAAATTCAAATGTAGAATCTGGCAACAATCTTAGTCCTCCATTGGCGTGATGAAGACCTAAGATAAGGTCGAAAGCTTCCAACTTACGAACTTTTTGTAAAAGTTTTAGTTAACGTAACTAGCGTGATCAAGTCACCTTTCTTTGTTAATATTGTTACGTGTTTTGCCCATAATCGTCACATTATTTACCATCCCTGTATGTAATAAATTATAAACCTGTCACAAACTACGTAAAATAATTAGGATGAAAGCACAAATTTTAATGCAAAAATCGGCAAAGGACATTTTTAACGGATGAAATTGATAAATGATTAGCAGCTGGGACTGAAAAGATGTTAAGTGCTCTACTGCTGCACTACAGTTTCAGTGTAGCAGCAGAGCACTTAACATGCGGAAGCAGAATGGCTTTCAATTTAAAATCTCAGTGTTGACCATACCGGCAGTTGCTTTGTGCCACTTCGACCACTGTACATTTTTAATACATATATCAAACTGACCATAGGACAAAAAAAGCTGAACTTCTTTGCCCAGGTGAAAAATCAGAACGCGCAGCAAGAAACTAAATATAACATAGCTCGAGCAAGATGGAATTGTTCACTGTAATTTATTTATGTACAAGCAGATATTAAACTGGTACACACCGCTGTTTCACAATATCAAATTACTAAATTCAAAACAAAATAAAATTGTTTTGAAAGGTATTGCTTCAAACGCAGACTTTTTTTTTTTATGTACTTGCTGGAACATCAGCTCAATTTTCCTCGTGTTGCTTTCTTCTCAGAAAGTTCCACAGCCATATTTGTCTTTTGTTAACTCTGCAGCTGCCCAGCAGTATTTGCTTAGTTTTTCCTTCTGTTGATGTCATTCCCTTCCCATTTCTTCATTCTCACTTTTTTTAATCCTTTTATTATTTCAGACAACAATAATTTATCCATCCTGCTGAAAGAACTTTCAGCCTGAGGACCTTGAATGCATGATATTAAAGCTGTCACCACTTTAGATAAATGGTGTAACTTTCAGAATATGAATACTTTTGAACACCATGCATCAATTCGAACAAATTTTCAAACTTCGTCACTTCTGTTTTTGGAAAATTTCCCTCCCTTATCAAGCTTAAGTGCAGATATTTATGGGGGGGGGAAAGTAACATTTAACAACACACGATAGTGAGAAATTGCAGGAAGAAAAAATTATGTTTATGAGAGAAATCTTCGCTTCAACCGACTTCCGTTTTCGGAGACTTTCCTCTGTTTTTGAGCTGAAATGCGGTATTTGTGGAATAAAATTATATTTAAGAACACTACTGGGCAGAAGGAACAGTGCGCGATGGGAGAAATTTCTGCTGCGTGTAACTTCCACTTACGAAAGTTTCAAAGGACGGAAAGCCCCTCCCCATTCCCTCAAACTTTCTGCTCAGTTGTGCATTGATCTCGAGAATGCCCAAAATGATAACGGAAATGGCGGAATTCTTCCAATCCACGGAAGAATCTCGTGCCTGAAGATTACAGGAAAATCTTCGCGTCGTCTGAACTTCCGTTTTTGGAAATCGTTGCCCACAGTTTCTTGCTGAAATACAAACATTTAAGCAATAACATGATATTTTGCAACAATACTGGACATAGACAACATCGTGAGAAAAAAGAAATTACGATTACGGAAAAAATCTCCACTCCGTTTTCGAAAGTTTTGAAAGATTTTCCCCAGACGGACCCCCCCCGATCTTCAGTTCTGCATCGATCTCGAGTATGACCCAAACAATGAAAAAAAAAAAAAAAAAAAAAGCGGGATGGAAAAATCTCATGTATGACAATACAGCTGTGGAAATGCAACAGGGGATGTTAAAAATGCGTAGAAGTACGATTTTACTAAAAAAAGGGGGGGTCACCTGAGTTTAACTAAGATGAAGTTATCTGGAAGAAGAAAAAACTGACCGTCAACTTTCCGGAATGCTATGGAAACGGAGAACGAAACGTTGCAAACGCTAAATAATATGGCTCTTGAGCACATACACTTTTAATATAACTGAAACAAAGCTAGCTGGAAGCCAAAAAATGAAAATTTGAAAATTTGCAACCATCAGTTCCCGGAATGCCGCAGCAATATGCCCATAAAAACGGAGTAGGGATGATAAAAAAATGTGCAAAAGTGATTTTTGGAAGAAAAAAATGAAAAAAACTTCATAAATCTAACTGAAATGAAGCCATCTGGAAGAGCAAAAAGAAAAAAAAATTGGATGTCAACTTCCGAAACACCGACAGCAGCGACGAAAATGGAGGAAACGTTGTAAAGGCTTAAAAAATACTGCTCTTGTAAAAAAATTTTAAAAAAATTAATCACATATATCTAACTGATACAATGTTATACGGACGCTAAAAAAGAAAAATTGCGGCCACCAGTTTCCGAAATGCAGCACAAGACGAAAGTGTTGGAAATGGAGACGCCGTTAAAAAGTGCACAAAAGTATCGCTTCCTATCTTCATTATTGAAAGAAAGGAATATTTTTGTTAAGTTACCTGTTTGTAAAACAAGGAAGAAAAAGAAGAAAATTAAAATAAAATGAAATAAAACTGAGCAAGTGTTACTTTATCATCGTTCTGGGTGGTGTAGTGGCTAGCATACTCGGGCACTATCCGGGAGAGTGGGTTTGATTCCCGCTCCAGGACGACGAAATTTTCAAGTTTTTGGATGTTGTTTGACTTTCCATCCATGTCATATTTACACCAAAAAACGGATTCACATCTTCCAAATTAAATTGTTACTTGATCTATTGATGTAACTTCCTTCACGTCTGGAAGGGGGATACAACGTTAAAATCGCCCAAAAATTTCCCTTCCTTTGCTTTAAAATTGAAAGGAATGCTAAAAACAATGAATGTTAAAGAAATAGTCAGAAAAAACAGTCTGCACACCTTTCCAAAAAACTACAACGGGCGTAGCTGTGTTGCGCTGTGCCTATTCCTATGGTTGAGTTGATTGAGTAAATAGTTAATGGAATAAATAATATAAACTTTTGAAACTTTGTGAAAGCAATCTGCAAGGGTTAAAGTAATCTGCGGCACCTGCCGTATTGACTGAAGGTTAACTTCGAGAGGTTTTTAGGATCGTACAAATTTCCTGTAGGCGAGCTGGGAAGCGGAACACGAAGGGTGTGAGAGCTTAGGAGTGGAGACCGAGTGCGGGTGGGAGGGGAGAGTAGAGGGAACAAAAACTGGTCACCTCTTTTGTCAGTAATCTGTACAAACTCGTCCAGGGCAGGTCCTTTTGTCTTAAATCTCACGCTTCCTTCCTTCCCTGCCGGCATAGAGAAACACACAATAAGTGGTTGTATCTTGTCGGTTTCCGTCTTATAGGAATCCTAACCAACGGGGGTCATTACGACTTTCTAGACGTAGACGAGAGTCTAATATGGAGTCGGTGCGCTATTTTGGTTTCACAGCAGTGTAGGATTAATTAGGGCAGGTCCGCGCGCGTTTTGCAGTTTCCATTTTAGGGCTGTCAGGATGAGATCTTTTCAATTTAAAGGGCAGTAGAGCGCATAATTTTAGCGTGAGGGCGGGTAGGGCAGAATTTTTCAAACCTGAAGGCAGGCAGGGCGTGCCGCCCTGTGAAAAGTGGCTAGAATGAACCCTGGATATTGCATAACACCCAAACTTAGGTTAAAACTGACCTTTACTTTTTGGTGTTCCAAGAAATCTAAAATGTGGGGAGCATGATCTTAACACAGCAGGCAAAATTTTGTGCCATTACTGTCCAGGTAACAATATGGCTCCATCACTGTGGGATTCACTAATACTAAAATCATCATCCAGTTCCATAATGCGTACAAACAGAAAAATACAGCAAACCTTTTTCACAAACGACGTGTTTTCCACAAACAAAATACACAAAAATCTGCTGATAATTGCAGAAATATTCTCTATAATAAAACACATACATACTAGTGTTGCTATCCAGTGTAACTGGTATGATAAATCAGTTGCATTTGCACTATTCAGTGTGTAACTTTAACACTTCGTCTCGACAATATCACAGGCACGGAAAATAGGGATCGATACCATGGTTGAAAAAAACCCGGGCTTTTTTTTTTTTTTTAATTGACCCGGGTGGGTTTTATTGGGCTTTTTGAGGAATTTTTTGGGTTTTATGGGGTTTCAATGGCGTTGAAGGGGGGGGGGTCTATTTGGTTTTCATATCCTTTCATTAAGATTTCAAGTGATTGAATATTATTAATAAAAAATCCATGCAACTTACCTATTGGTTAACAAAAATCTCCTTTTTATGTAGTCTGTTGAAATAACTTTATTTAAATCTACCCAAAGGCTAAGAAGATACTTTACACACCATTCACAGCAATCTATAAACTAGTATTTTATCAAACCCTAAACCCTCATCAAACGTTTCTGAGATGCAAGTTTCTGTGCTTTATCAACACCTAAGCGATTGCGAAGTTTTGGCCAGACTAGTCTGCAAGTAGAAAATATCCTTTCTACTGCAGATGAACTGGCTGTGCAACCACATAGACTTGACATTTAAGAGCAGAAATCTTTCAGGATTCCAGCTTTGGTCACACTTGCATGTCACTCCATCAGGGGCCACCATTTAGCAGCACTGAAGTTCTGCACAACATTATTTACAAATATAAACTTTGGATAGTACTTTGTGTCACATATTTTAAAACCCATTGCAAAAATTATCCATTCAGGTTTTCCAGTTATCAGCAATTTGTTCTTGCTCAGGCTTATTCTCTTTCCCTGGTATTTTGGATTCACTAAGTTTGCCAAGTAGTGGCAAGGCTGAAGTGCTTGATCCATACTTTTTTTTTTTTTTTGTCACTGGTGTATACAGTTCAAGATCTGCATTTTCCATAAGATCTTGCCACAGTTCTACTGCCTCAGAAATGTTTGTTTGTTCAGCCTGGAGAATGTCTAGTACTCTACTAAGCTCTTTTAACTGTTTTAGCATGTGTACTGCATCTTTGTAAATGTGATTACATTCTCTAGAATTTTATTTATGTTTGAGGGAATTTGCAGATCACTTCAGTGCTTAACAAACAGGTATAATGCATCTATGTAATAATAAAAGCAAAATAAACATAATTTAAAAAACAATTGAGCGCCAAGCTTTCCCATTTTAAAATGTTGCTTTTAAAACTCTTTGAAGAAAATATCCCAAAATTGCAGTAAAACTCCAAAGTATACTCCAGTTTTAAGAAAACAACAGTAAAACCCACTGCAATAAAACCCACTTTGCAGTGGGTTTTATTGTAGTGGCAAGGCTGAAGTGAAAAAAAAAAAAAAAAAAAAAAGTTTTTTTTTAAACCAATAAAACCCACTTTGCAGTGAGTTTTATTGGTTTAACCCTGATAAATACCTCAGCCTGTCATATTGATGGGAGTTGTCCTTAAGGTGGACGTCTAGTGATTTTGCTTCCTATACTTCGAATTGGCAAACTTCTGTACACATTTTTTTCACAATTAATACATTCCCAAGGATGAAAATTTGAACAGCGATTAAAATAATTTCTTATTGTAGCCTAGTATACTTAATATTTCCTAAAACCTAACCATAATTATATTAAAAAACAATAACTTTTCCTTTGGTGGTGTTGAGACCAGAAAAAAGATGGCACAACCTGTACATTGATGATGTCAGTAGACAAACAAATGTTGGACTGCTTAATTATGGTTATGTTTTAGAAAATATTAGGTATACTAGGTTATAATATGAAGCTATTTTTAATCGATGTTCGAATTTTCATTCTTGGGAATGCATTATTGCTTGCCATTATGACCTCAAGGGGTGATTTGAGTAGTGTGTATTTGAAAGGAATTGTGTCTTATATTATTACACCTGGTGATAAAACCATGTAAAGGTTTCAAAAGTGCTAGTGTATTTTAGTGAAAATTAAAATAATTAACATGCCAAGCTGGTATAAACCTTTATCCTATTAAGCATGGTATTCATTATAGATTTGTAGTTAGATTACTACAGAAGTGCCACGTATTGTGTCATATTGATGGGTGGCATCCTTAGTGGTTAAATATGGTAATGGGTGCATGGTGTTCATTGTAGATTTGTAGTTAGATTACTACAGAACTGCCACATATTGTGTTATATTGACAGGTGGCATCCTTAGGGGGTAAATATGGTGTTCATGCATATTTATTACCATATTTAACCCCTTTGTAGTTAGATTCTATGGCTGGCAGTTCTGTAGGGTCTGACCTGCAACACCTACAAACATGTGTGATGTTGAGTTTCCTACAACATGTGATCATTCATGAGAGCAAATAATAATACTGCCTTTGTTGCTTAAAATTGTTTGTCAAAATGCTCCAAAATATTTTTAAAATTTCCTAGCTGTTTGCAGACCTCTCTTAAAAATTGTTACATTTTTCTGTTGGTAACACATTTTTAGTAATTTTTTAAATGTATGACCTCTCCTGAAAATTATGGTGCATATTTTTTAAATATCGATGTTTCACAAAAACATTTTTTTTTCTTTAAGTGGCAGATAATCCACAGAGCCTAAATTTATAACTTTATTAACAGAAATGAGTAGTTCATGAAAAACAGATCTAGTAAGAACTTTTCTTTTTTACTACAAAACTATAGCTTAAATATGGTAATAAGTGCATGGTGTTCATTATAAACATTCCGAATGCAGTTGATAGTTTTTGTTGTATTCAGTCAGTATGGACTGTGATCCAGATATAGTCAAGTATTAAAATGTTGTTATTGGCATGGAGATGCTGTATTTTCCACTGTTTCCCATACAACTATCTCTTCAGAAAACTTTAAAACAGAGATAATTGTAAGGGAAAGAGTAGAAAATATGGCACCTGTGTTCCTGTAACATTTAGATGTGCCTACCACGTAATAGTGAAGTATTATTTCTTGGAAATCTTTCTCCTCAATATCTATCATCAAAAAGAATTTCTTATCCAATTAATGGTCAAAAACATTCAAAATATAGTACTGCTGTGTGTAGTAATCTGTTTTGAACATACAACAATAAACATACATCCATTATCATTTTTTTAAAATTTTTAACTCAAAGAAGATTCATAAGGGTCCAAGATATTATATACTTCAGGGTCATTTTCATTTTTTTCACTTAACTCTAGAATGCATTACATTCACCTTTGATCATGATCTAATATCCACATAACATCATAATTCAGTCATTCTGTTACACATTGAGCACCAAAGAACTTCTCATAATCATATTTAATTTGTAAATCATGTTATCTTCATCAATATAGAACTGCTATATTAAGCAGCGATAACACTCTTCGTCACATATATTTTGTTTAAGTATGCAGATTGGAGTAGCTAGGTCCATATAACGCTATGAAATACAAAAAATGAACTTTAATGGTAAAAAATCTTTTACTTACTCATAGTAATTTCGGCATTTTTGTCACTGTTACAATTCTTCTGCTCGTAGAACGGACATTTGCTTATTTTGATGAGCTACTAGATCTGCCTGAACGGAAGATTGACAGTTTAAAAGTACTATTTCAAGTTAAAATTCTATACCTTTGTATAGGTGTTTGCAAGGAATGATGATTAAAAAAATGAAAGTTAAAAACCCAAATGAGGAATAAAAGCCAAATGAGGAAAGTTAAAACCCAAAGGAACAAAAGATGGACCTAAACTCAACCCACCACCGCAACACACTTCCAAACATGTTTCGACAAGAATTTTGCCTTCTTCAGTGGAACATCAAGTTATACGTGGGCACCAAGTCCTCATCGACGAATCTTGAAAGACTGATGTAATGTCTTGTATCGCTCTGCCTTCAACCCTCGTCGTCGCAGACCAACTGTGTATCACTGCGCAAGCTGTTAGTGGCGGCATCTATGGCATTGTGTTCACCTCAATCTACTTTTGTCATTCCGCTCCTGTGATCTTTGAACCTATGTCTATTAGACTTTTGTAATCGATTATTTTCCTGTTCTATCAGATATCGCCAGGCATAAGGTAACTCAACTGGTGAATTAGTGTTACAGCATTCATCTCCAAATTTTTCTATGACCACCAATTCCGATGTTATGATTTGTCTATGACTTTTGTGTGATGTTATATGTTTAATATTCTCCCAATCAGGCTTCGATTGATTTTCCATGCAGTGTTGTATCAGAGCTGTCCTTGGTCTTTTCTTTTGCCAATCTTGGATATGTTTTTTTAATCTCGTAATCATACGTCTTTTTGTACTTCTGATGTAAATAGAATCTTGTTGATTGTTGTCTGTCCTGGTTGGAATGGCATATACTCCTGCTCGATCTAGGATGGAGTTTTTGTTATTACCAGAAGTTAGTAATGAGCCATTATCAATGATAGTTTCTGAAAGATTTATTTCGTTCGAAACACATTCTTTCTTTAATATGTTACTTAAGGGTGGTAAGTACGGAAAAGAGATGTAGGATTTATATATATTCTTTTGTTTCATCTGGTTTTGATTGTTCTTAAGATTGTTATATATTGAATTAATCAAATGTTTATTGTACCCAAAATGTTCAGCTATATTTTCGATCCATTGTATTTCTGCAAGTTCAAACTGCCATAGAGGAATGCGTTATAGCTCTATTAATGTAATATCGGAATGCAGCTGTCTTATATCTCCACGAGTGTGCGGAATCCGATGGTATTAATGCAGGCACGAAACATGGTTTTCGACAAACAGCGTAATCTATGGAATCGTGTCTTCTAAATAAATTAAGGTCTAAATAATGAAGATTTTTGTTCACCTCTTCTTCAAGCATTGTCTTTATGGTTGGGTAAGTATTATTGAAGGTTTGTATGAACATATCTAGTTTGTCCTTAGAATCCTGCCAAAAAATCAAGATATCATGAACATAGCGTAGATATAAAATTGGCAAATCAAGATCCGAGTTCTGGAATAGCATTTGCTCTATATTCTGTATAACAACTTCTGCTAGAAGACAGGAGAGTGGTGATCCCATGGGTGCACAAATACTTGTTTGTAATATAAAACCATTATTTGAGAAATAATTGCTGTTGGTTATAAATCGTAATGCATGTATAATACTTGTTCGTTGTTTTTCATCAATGTTTTCATCTACAAGTTTTGTATTAATCAGTTCAATTGCTTCTGTAACCAGAGTGTTCGGGTATAATGATATTATGTCCATACTGCACCTTGTGAAGTTATATTCCTGCAAAGATTGAATTTTATTAATAAGTTCTTTAGAATTTGAAATATTAAATTTATGGTTGCTGTAAAATGGTTAGGTAGTTATATATTGCTTTCTCAAGATTGATCGTGGGAGCATTTCGTTTGTTCACAATAAGGCGTATTGGATGATCTTCTTTATGCGTCTTTACTTTGCCAAAAATGGCCGGTGTACATGGCTCCAATCGGTGGGTAAGCCTTTTGTTTTATTATCGGTGGGAGGTCACTATGATTCTTTAGAATTGCAACTCGCCAAATTACATTATCAATAGGATCCTTGTCAATTTTCTGTACCTTCAATTCTAATAACAAAAATCTTCATTATTTAGACCTTAATTTATTTGAAGACATGATTCCATAGATTACGCTGTTTATCGAAAACCATGTTTCGTGCCTGCATTAATACCATCGGATTCCGCACACTCGTGGAGATATACGACAGCTACATTCCGATATTACATTAACAGAGCTATAACGCATTCCTCTGGCAGTTTGAACTTGCAGAAATACAATGGATCGAAAATATAGCTGAACATTTTGGGTACAATAAACATTTGATTAATTCAATATATAACAATCTTAAGAACAATTAGAAACAGATGAAACAAAAGAATATGTATAAATCCTACATCTCTTTTCCGTACTTACCACCCTTAAGTAACATATTAAAGAAAGAATGTGTTTCGAACGAAATAAATCTTTCAGAAACTATCATTGATAATGGCTCATTACTAACTTCTGGTAATAACAAAAACTCCATCCTAGATCGAGCAGGAGTATATGCCATTCCAACCAGGACAGACAACAATCAACAAGATTCTATTTACATCAGAAGTACAAAAAGACGTATGATTACGAGATTAAAAAAACATATCCAAGATTGGCAAAAGAAAAGACCAAGGACAGCTCTGATACAACACTGCATGGAAAATCAATCGAAGCCTGATTGGGAGAATATTAAACATATAACATCACACAAAAGTCATAGACAAATCATAACATCGGAAGCGGTGGTCATTGAAAAATTCGGAGATGAATGCTGCAACACTAATTCACCAGTTGAGTTACCTTATGCCTGACGATATCTGATAGAACAGGAAAATAATCGATTACAAAAGTCTAATAGACATAGGTTCAAAGATCACAGGAGCGGAATGACAAAAGTAGATCGAGGTGAACACAATGCCATAGATGCCGCCACTAACAGCTTGTGCAGTGATACACAGTTGGTCTGTGACGACGAGGGTTGAAGGCAGAGCGATACTAGACATTACATCAGTCTTTCAAGATTCGTCGACGAGGACTTGGTGCCCACATATAACTTGATGTTCCACTGAAGAAGGCAAAATTCTTGTCGAAACATGTTTGTAGGTGTGTTGCGGTGGTGGGTTGAGTTTAGGTCCATCTTTTGTTCCTTTGGGTTTTAACTTTCCTCATTTGGGTTTTTAACTTTCATTTTTTTTAATCATCATTCCTTGCAAACACCTATACAAAGGTATAGAATTTTAACTTGAAATAGTACTTTTAATCCGTGAATCTTCCGTTCAGGCAGATCTAGTAGCTCATCAAAATAAGCAAATGTCCATTCTATGAGCAGAGGAATTGCAGCAGTGACAAAAATGCCGAAATTACTATGAGTAAGTAAAAGATTTTTTACCATTAAAGTTCGTTTTTTGTATTTCATAGCGTTATATGGACCTTGCTACCCCACCCTGCATACTTAAACAAAATATATGTGACGAACAGTATTTTCGCTGCTTAATATAGCAGTTCTATATTGAAGTCTTAGGCCACGTAATATCGCGCCATACGCTTTTTTGCGTATGGGAATATAAGAATGTTATCTTCATTTTCAATATTTGTATGCTGTTCTTTGCAAGATTTTGTTTCAAGCATTATGATTTGTCTTGAAGATCCCAAAATCTGATACCAATAAGCAGCATTTTTTCAGGTCCATTGCTTTACTGAACTGCATGATGGTCAAAATTTTACCTTGGTAATAAGTTTCTGAAGAAGCTGTTTTCATTTAATTCTTGTGACAGACTCATTGATGCTCTTGATCCTTTGGCTATATGATGGCTGTGACATTTTGAGGTGAAAAAAGAGAACATTGCATTTTCATGTTCTAAAAGTTTGAACGGAATTTGTGGCTTCATGATCTGGGCACTATGACCCTTTTCTTCCATATTTTTCAAGATCTATTTTCTTCCATGTTGATGATGAAGATTTTGTCATAACATTGGAAAAAAACCGGGTATACATGTACCCTTTTGCGTGGTTACTGTAAATGATTGAAAGCCTTCCAACATTTTTACATGCTTTTAAATTAACTAATTAGAGCCATGATAGTCTATGATTATCTGTACCATCTCTGCAAATGAGAATAATTGAGATTAGTAATCTGGAATTTGATGGTCCGGATTAATTAGCCTTCCGTACGTGCATCTAACTTGTGGATGTGTACATAGGCATTCTTGCTCATTTATAAAATCCTAAAGTAAATTTTTTGTCCTGAGTAGTCTTTTTTGTTTGTGCTCATGTTGTAATAATATCACTGCCAGTTCATTAATTTGCCTTTAGATAGATACTTCAGTTTTTCATGGTGTTGTACAGGTACTTAGGTGTCTTTTGAGTAGCAGTTTGCTGCAAAATTTTATAGGCTCAAACTTTTTAGGTTCCTGAAATTTCTCTGTGTAAAATTTATTACCCTTTCTAAATCTTCACATAGTCTGTATCTAACTATGATCTGAAAACATGATGTTGAACCCACACCAAAGTTGTCTTTGTAAACTCTTTTTGAAGTTCATAATGATTAAAAAGAAATGTACAATTTTTTAAACACATTTGGTTTCACGCTCTATACGTAATGGATTTCAATGAGGATCCAATTTTTCAGTTATAACATGAAAGATAACACGGAATTTTCGGTTATAATGTGCATGTCTTTTGAATCTTTTTTTGATGTGACTAAAATTTATCAAAGTTATTCAAAGTAAATGGAACTGGTTAGAAAAAAATCAGCCGGATTTCTGCAATCGATAAAACATCCAGAAATAGAAACAGCTACTTACTCTCGCAAGCGGCTAAAAAGTATGCTACAAAAATTAACAGATGGCGCACAAAAAGTTCTTTATAGCATAGGGAAGGTACTGGAGACAGATTTTCAAATTGAACAGTTAAAAGAAGAAATATAGAAGGAAACATTTTATAACTTATATGCCTTCTAGCAGAAGAATTTTGCATGGTGGAAAAGTTGAAAGTAGGTGAAAAATATTCTTCATGGAAAAAGCTATGCTAAAGGAAACACTTTTTAAATACATCTCCCGAAAGCAGAGATAACGAGAAAAAGTTTTGACCTTTATACCCTCTAGCTGGAAAGCTGTGCATTTATTTAAAGAGGATAATGCTCCACATCTCTATTGTAGCAAATGGCATACAGTGAAAAAGAAATTTTTCCATAGTGTTGCTAGAAGCTGAGATACAGCTGCAAACAGAAGCACCCAAAGACCACCTAGTGGCAGAATTGTGAACTATAAAACTTCTCAAATACAAACCTAAAATGTTCCACAAAGTAAATGGCATCTGGTGTTGAAAGAGTTTTTTTTTTTTTTAATTGCACATGTAGAAGCTAAGATATTAAGAAACAGACATTAGGATGAATGTTGGTGCCCCCTAGCAGTGAAATTGCGCTCGATTTTGGGAAGAAAATACATACAGTTTTCATAGTTATTAGTATCTGATAAAAAAAGGGGGGGGGGGTATTTTTTTCAGTTGGGTATTTAGTCCCTCAGATATTATTACTGTAAACAAAAATGTGAACTTATGCCCTCTAGTGCCAGACTTGCGTGTTAAAATTTGAAATTATATGAGAAATGTTTTGCACTGGAAATGCTATCCAACAAAGAAAGAATTTTTCAAATTAGACTTAGAAGCAGAGATAGTGACAAAAATAAGATATACAGTCGAGCCCGCTTTTAACAAGGAGCTCGGGACTGGCGAAAATGCTCGCTAAATCCATTTCAGTGCGAAACCAACCCAATGTGGAAAAATAAACCTAAATGATAATGACAAGGTACATAGTACATGTAGTATGTATTCTCTTGCACACAGTCTGTGGACTATCTGTTTTTTTTTTTTTTTTTTTTTTGTCTGCGAAACTGTTGGATGCGGACAATCTGGCAATAGTACCGTATTTGTTTTTTTTCAATTGTTGCACTCAAATACAGTAACATACATACTGTATGTATGTATGTACCTCAATTTTCGTGCCCACCGCACCTTAAACATTAGTATTTTAAAAACAATAGTT
This sequence comes from Macrothele yani, assembly GCA_039090855.1. NCBI lineage: Eukaryota > Metazoa > Arthropoda > Arachnida > Araneae > Macrothelidae > Macrothele > Macrothele yani. The sequence continues at coordinate 70,301,465 of CM076989.1, read as the reverse complement.
TTGCATTTGTAGACGGAAGTGTACCAGGGCGAGCTCAGAAATTTTTTTTAAACTTAACTGCCTGCATCTTTTTTCATACATGTAGAACAGCAGCAGCGAAGTCTGGGAGAGAAGGGGGAAATCCCTCTTCGAAGCAGCTGTCGGTCTTTGGCTGGGCAGTGTTTGATTGACGGAGGTCTTTCATCTATCCCCTGTTTCATACTCCCTCCCATCTCCCCCTACTTGTTTATGATCTAGGTTCTGTCTCTTCCGAGTCACTGTTGTTTATTTGAGTTGGGGTAATAAAGAAGTAGGTAGTTATACTGCTATATTCACACACAAGAAAAAGTATGACACCATTTGTAGAGAAAACAAACAATTGTGCGGCAGTTTGGGAATTTAAAGTGAATGAAAAAACCTTTGGGATCTGCACAGTTAAAGAAGTAATTTCTTTTAGAACTTCCAGAGGCCGCTTATTTGTTTAAAGTTTTTTTTAATCTGTTTGCAGGTAGTCTTCCCCTTCCTATCCCCCTCCCCCGTCGAGAATGAGCGCAGAGCAACTTTTATCTGTGAAATGAACGTGACTGACGCTTTAACCTCGTTCTTCTAGGCGATTTACAAAGGGGTCAATCAAGGTCGCATCCGGATCCATAAAAAGTCTTTAAAGACATCAATAACAAATAAAGGTTTTCTATCAGTGAAAAAAAAAAAAAAAAAAAAAAAGTCACTGCTGTGGTACAAATGCAATAATTACCCCCCCCCCCTGCTTTTTAACGAAGTACGAATTATCTGGTAAATTTTTCTTTTTTGGAGGTGTAAATGGTTTTGTTCGGACTCTACGTGAGGCAGACTATATGCAGGAAAATACAGTATACAATTGTATACTGTACTATCCATAATGATTGCATATACAAATTAAATTAAATAAGTTTTTTAATTAAAGAGAAACTTACATGAATTTTAAAGTACAGTAGCAACAAAACCTGAAGTGAATGGAATAGTAGCAGCAAATCTACTAATTGGAAACATTTTTGAAGAAACAGTCTATTGTAATTTGTTTTGTTTTATTGGTGTACTTCTGTTCCCTTAATTTTCTGTGATTAACACTCGGTGCAGTAAACACCTTGTCATCGCAGTGATCTGTTGCCTCGAAGAAATGTTGGAGGTTTTTCGTACAATCAATGGCTGATGCATATGATGGTGGTTGAGTACTTTCTTCTTCACTTTCCTGTGCAATTGTTGATGCCTTAATTTCCTCTACAATGTCATCTCCAGAAACGATGCCCGATGTAGCGGCAGCATCATCAGCGGTAACAAAGTCATCAATTTCAGGGACATCATTTAAACATGTAATGTTCTGTAGTTTTAACCACTCAGAAAGGGGGATATCGTCCATTTCGTCATCACTGCAACTTGTGTTATCCAACCCTGATTTTCTGAAGCAGTTCTGAATACAAGATTCTGATACTCTTCCCCAAGCATCAGCCAGCATTTTAATTGCATCAAGAATGGAAATTTTCACTTCAACCTTTTTTCCATCCTTTCTAACATCAGTAGGATTAATCCCTGTCTGTAGTGGCATTTAAGGCTTTGAATAACTCCTTGGTCCATTGGTTGTAGCAAGGCTGTGGAGTTTGGAGGCAAGAAGATAAGCTGAATGTTAGTCAGGTTTTGAATATGATGATGTGCTGGGCAGTTATCTATAACGAGAATAATTTTACGATTTTTTTTTTTCGGAGATCTTTGTCTTACTCCCTAAGATAAGCTGTAAAAATGTCCGATGTCATCCATGCTTTTGTATTGGACCTGTGCGAAAGGTGGAGACATTTCACGTTTTTAAAACATCTTGGTTTTTGCAGATTTTCCGATCACTAGCAATTTCCTCTTGTCCTTGCCGGACATATTAGCGCACACTAACGCAGTCAGGCGATTCTTTTGAAGTTTTCTCCCCTGTGCACTTCTCACCTTTGAACTTCATTGTTTGATTGGGAGTTAGATTATAAAACATGCCTGCTTCATCCGCATTATAAATGTCATCACCACTGTAGTTCTCCTGAAGATCTGACCTCACTGTTTTCTACCATGATGAAGTTTCTTTTGTATCCACTGAAGATGCTTCCCCGCTAATTTTTCCAGAACAAATGTTGTGTCGCATTTTGAAGCGGTGAAGCCACCCATTAGAACACGAAAAATTTTCGTAACCAAGTTGAACTGCAAAATTTTCAGCTTGAATTTTCATTATTGGGCCATTTATTAAGGTAAGCCAGCGTTTTGTTGAACAGTGAACCATTTTAATAAGGCTTCATCTATGTCAGTTTTCTTGCATTTCTTCAATCTTTTGCTAGATGTAACATTGCATTCAAGAGCTTGGAACAATGTTTCGTTATTTTTAAAAAGGGTTGAAACGGTGGAAGATGACAGTCCGTATTTTTGCGTATCACAACATTTTTTCGCCATTTTCCAACTCCTTAATGATGGAGACTTTATCGTTCGCGGATAAAACTTTTCTCTTAGACATTTTTTTTAACTTCCTATGTGATTCCTGTTTATGCAGTAAGTAACATCGCACGCAGCACAGAGTAAGAATATACAGTACAAGAAATGCCAGATGTGAGAAGGTGACACATGAGAAAAAATTCCAGGAAGTTAACTCTTGTTTCTCCTAAGGTGTGACTTTCACATTCCCTCACTCCCCCACACATCTTTGTTTTCTAAGCACAAAAGCTGCTGGGTGCGACCTTGTAGCCTTGGATCCTCACCACCACACCCATCCTCTTTCTACCCCATCCGAGGGGAAGATTATTTGGTTTTCAACTTTTAACTTTGGGGCCCACTATTCTCCCATGGGGGGAAGGGGGGATTGGTCTAAGTGTTTGTGCATATCCTCCACATTCTTTTTCCGTTACTGAGCTTTCACCAGTAAAAAGAAAAGTTATTACTCAGTGCCTTTCCTTTCCCTTCCCTCTAGAACCCTGAGCGTCAGATTTTCTCTTCCTTGCTTTAAATGTGATTTCCTTAAATTCTGTTATTTTTTGTTCTTCTTCCTCATTAAATCTGGGTTTTTTATTAAACTTTGTTCGCTAAAAACGATTACATTAGCCTTAAATTAACATTGTACCAAACAAAAGTTGTGTTTAGTTCGTTTAATCCGGAATCTCGCTAAATACGGGCTCGCTATAAGCGGGCTCGACTGTGTAGCTACTCCCCCTGGCAAAAAAAACTATGCATTATTTTAAGAAGGAAAGGTTTCCTGAGATGAACCATGTGGGTCCACAAAAGAATTTTTTTCAGTAGAATTTTCAGCTACTTAGATTTTGCTAAAAATACATCAGAAGCAGAAATGAACATGTACACCCCCTAGTGGTCAAATGATTATCAAAAATTAGATATTACATGCAAAACATTTCCCATCGGGAGCTGTGTCTGACCCAGGAAAAATTCTTCAAATTGGAGTTCTAGAAGCAGAGAAATGTTGAGGAAAACACAACTTAACTTTATTTCCCTAGCGGAAAATCTATGAATTACTTGAAAAAGGGACTATACCTAAAATGTCTGATATAAATGGCATCAAAAGGAAAAAACTATTTTTTTCAATCTGATACTGAGAAGCAAATATGTAGAATAAAATGTATTTTAAATTTGATATCATCTGCATTTACACCCTCTAATGGCGAAGTTGTGCCTCGAAAAAATACTGGAATAAAAGGATCATCATTCACACATTTCAAGCTTTCCAATGCAAAAAGAATTTTTCAAATCTGACTAATAGTTGCAGAGATTTGCTGCCCACGGATGAGAAAAGGGATGATGTAAGCAGGATATTTTTTTTTTGCAAAAGTGCTAAAAATTGGAATAGAACATTTCAGTAAGCCAATTACAGTGAAGGAAAGGAAATTTGCAATGCACTGTTAACATACAGCTAAAATAGTAGGACTGAACAGGATTGTAAAATATAAAGGTGCCATTTAATTGAATATTTCAGTGTAATATTTTTGTAAGACACCCTTTTTAGAGTAGTCTGTATGTATTCATGCCGAAATTATAATAATCTTAAAATTTTTTTTTTTTTTTACACATAACTCAACAAACATATCAATGATGTGCTTGAAGTTAGACATATGCTAGCATCTAAAGTGATTCAAACTCCAAAATAAGCACCTCTACTTTGAAACTCAATGACAACTTACAATATTTTTTTTTTTAGAGGAAGAATAAAAATTAAAAACATTTGAATAAAACAAAGTTATTGTAATTAGTCAGAGTTTCAATTTAAAGGTGCTTATTTCAGAAGTTGAATATCACTTCATATGTTCGTACATGTCAGTTTTTGAACTTCATGGTATCCATTAACATATTTGATTGTATTTATTTCTTGCATTATGTCTGAAAATGTAGAATTTAAATTCTTATCCTGGAAATATGATAATGGAGTGTAATTGGACTTAGTACCCTTGAATAATCTTTAAAAGTTTTCAATTTCCTGCCGGAACATGTTTTTAAAAAACTTATTCTTCTTCTTGACATTTTTAATATATATTTATTCATTTATTTTTAGGACATTCTGTAGTTAGTTTGAGAAAATGGACTTTGATAGTTATGCTAAACTTTGGCCACACCAGCTTGATCTGCTTAGTGGACCTTTGCTGGAAGATGATGATGACGATGATGTGGACAACCAAATAGACAGTGAACTGGTTTCTGTGCAGAGTACTAACAGTCTATCTGAAAACTCTACAAATGGTGATTTTCCTGATAGTTTTGAATCAGATGACTTGACTGATGTGGTTTGTGATAAGTTACGTCCTCCTTCAAAAAATGCTGTTCACAGATTCTATGTCAGTGGCAAAAATACTTTCTCTCCAATCAAGAAAGCTGGTTTAGGAATGTTAGTGTATGTTGGGAGGAAGCATACAGCTCGCCCAGATTCTGATGAAGAAGTAGATATTGAAACTGTGGAGGAAGAATTAAAGTCATCACCAGTTAAAAAAGGTGCACTTTCATATCGTGCTTTTTCAAGACAAGTGCTTAGTGTTTTAGAAGATAAAGAAATATTACATGAGGTACCGAATGTTATTTTTGCAAATGATGTCGAGAAGGACACTGCTGTCAGTAATAGCTCATTTGAAAACACTCTCAGTGCTAATTCATGTGAAAATAGTAGAGACATTGATACAAACTGCAGTGCCACAGGTAAGTTTTGAAAATCAAGTTCTGTTATGCTATTATTAGCATATTTTCCCTTTTGCATGTATTTATGAATAATTATTTCTTTGGAGAAATTCGTTTCCCAATTGTATATCAAGTTCTGTTATGTTCCCCCATATTTGCAATTGTATAATTTCAGTGAATAACCCAGGTTTTATGTTTCCTGTTCAAGAGAAAGTAGTTTCCTTTATCAAAAGTGCTTCTTCGGAATTTTTGTAGTGTGGCTTCATTTTACGCCATGCTAATGAAAAACTTGGAATTCAAGAGGCAATGCATAGTCTTATTTTTATTTTTACGAAATTATGATTTCAGATTTGGAAAGTGAACGCAACTTCTTACAGCATTACACTGCTATTTTCAAGATGCTTGCATCTCATTTTAGTGGCAATGGAAAGAATATATCCATGTGCAGGACTATGACTGCCACTGTGCTTATGTAACACTAGTGTTCTCCCTAGATGTACAACTGGGTGGCAAGAAATTTTAGCTGGATGGTACTTTTAACAACCCCCCCCCCCCGCAGAAGATAAAAATGGATTTTTTGTTTAATATTATACTTATTAAACATCTTTATAGCAGTGGGGTAGGCATTAAGATAACTAACATAAATATTAGAAAATTGTACATAAATGATAAAAAAAATGGGTACTTAACTAATAAATGAAATTTGATGCAGATTTCAGCCAGTCTTCATCACAGGACTCGCAACAGGTCACTTTTGCAACTAAAAGTCACTATTTTTTCAAAAATTAACAAATTACTAAGTCATTTTTTTTTTCAATAGCTCGCAAAAGAAAAAAAAAACGTGAACATACAACTGTTTATTGCATGTTGGATGTATAATAGTTACAATGGGAGTACTTTCAAATCCTCTGAATTGCTTCATCAGCCAGTATAGAAATAAATGTAGTAACAGAGATATAACTGCTGTAAGTATTCTATTGTTATGTAAATAGTTTTGAACCCATCTTCTTAGCAAAAATCGACCATTAAAATTTTAATTATTTTTTACTTTGGTGTGTATGAAGGACAATAATATATATATATATCATCATCATCGACCGAGATGTCCTTCTTATGGGGACATCTGAAGGCCCTCGTTTACGAGACTCCATTTGACTCGGTTGAGGACCTGGTCACTTGAATATCCGTTGTGGCTGCGAGTGTGCGAGAAATACCTGACATATTTGAAACTGTACGCCAATCACTCCATCGACGCTGCCAAGCATGTAAGTAAACAATTTGTTTCCTTTCATGTCTTGTTTCTTGTGTTTGTGCCTCAAGGCGTCACTTGCGCCCATACATTCCTATACAAAAAATGTTTGTTGTCGTGTACTCTACCACCCCTTAAAGTTTTGTCCCATGAGTTCTGAATCACCCTGTAGTGTATATATACCGTAATTTTTGTGCTAAGAGCCACGGCTCTTACGTTACTAAAAGTTAAATTTTTCGGGTGTGCGGCCCTTATGCCGAATTTGTTTTCGATAAGACTGTTTCTTCCCTCCCTTTTTTTTTTTTTTTTTTTATACAGATGCCTAGTAAATTTTTTCAAACCATGTCTTTTTTTTTTCACAAACTCTACTGTGATCATGTTTTCCCCTCTTTCTACTCATACGTTAGACACATCTATTTAAACGATAACTCCGCTGTCCTGATGTTGATTTAGGAGGGAAAATGGGGGAGAACAGGAGTGCCCAACTCAAATGCCCTTTGCATGGGGGAGTGGGTAATGGAATGGAGGCATAAGCACACAGACAAGTAGCGTGACGTAAGAGGCTTCTGTGGATATCGCGCCTAGCGTATCTCTTTCGTTGGCTGCAGCATACATCATGCAAGAAGGTGCGATGATTTTCAGTGGGGTGGGGAGACCGGTTTGATGGGCACTTTCCTGAACAAAAGCTTAAGAACATGAACAATGCAAAAGCCTGCCCCAGGATGATTCCATTAGCAGAGACCTATTCCAAACAATACTGGCGGGACGGAAAGACAACTTCTGTTCACTCTTCTTGGTTAATCTGGCATGCGATACAGGTATATTCTTGGCTCTGTGCTCCTGAGTTTTGCTTCGATTTTATTTATTTATTTATTTTTTTTATTGACTGACGATAGTGGAAGTTGAAGGTTTTTTTTTTTTTCAGGAAAAGAAAAAAGAAGGGAGAGCTTTCCCATTCATATAAAAGCGGAGCTCAATGCGAAGGCTCAGTGCGCAGTAAATGAAAGTAGGTCAAACCACTTGAAAGAGAGAAAGCGGCACCGCTGTTTCGAAGTGTTGGCGGCCAGATCCGCGATCACGTGCGAGGCAGCTGGTAAAAGGAAGCGTAACTTCATTCTAACAAAAACATCTCTAGATGAGAGAAAAAAAGCATAACATAGAACGAACATATTATTAAAGAAAACATTAATCGAAAGCATTACAAGCGATAATTTATAAGTTAATTACTTCTGAGACGGATTCTATTGCGGTGAACGGAGAACCATCGTGTAGCAGACATTCACATTGAATGGAATTTGGACAATTGTGTGGTTTTACGAGCAATGCAATATTCTAACGGGAGTCTTAAGATTAACTGGGATTTATATTGATTACATAATGGTTTTGAGCATTAATAAAGGCAAACAAATAACATCATTAACATGATTAATAAAAATGTATAAATAAAAATTTTTGCCAGTATGAAAAAATAAGTGTATAAAGCAGATCGACACTAAGTTGCAGAATTAGCCTTTGAAGTATACATATAATCACGTTGGGCGTGAGTTAATTTATGAGAATAAGGAAGATAATTTAGCTTTCTGAGCAGCACAACGACTTCACAGGTCCCTTACGGCAACTTTTGTTTCCAAGATTGCAAAATTTCTCACCTGCGGCTCTTAGCCCGAAAATTATGGTATAATACACACACACACACACACACACACACACACAGTCATCAAAATATTCAGACTTTGACAGTGTTGTAAATAAGTGATTGTGGCTACATCGTCTAAAACAGTTTTGATATGTAGGATGCATATCATGTATGTAAAATATGTGTACATATAGGATTATAAAAAAAGATATGGTTATAAATGCCATTTTTTTCATAAAGTGTTTATTTGCGCCAATATAAATGGCCTGAGGGAAACCTGTGATGACTCAGGGAAATATCAAGGAATTATCAGGGAATTTCAAAATGGATGTTCTCTGACTGCCATGGTATTTATTTGTGAAATTTTATAGATTTCGTTATCATGGTAACTGTTTTCCCCTCGTTTTTTTATCTAATTTCATTATTTATTTTTGTAAACCCAGATTTGATTGTAATTTTCTTTTACTGTCAAGTCCCTATGAAGCACATCTGAGGGTCTAGAATATGCTCCTGCCTGCTGATAACCCAGCCTGTTGTAGCATTTCTCTTACAGCAAGGGTCGCAGACCTCCTATTTTTTTGTGCTTTTCTTGTTTTTTTCATTGTACATGTGGTCCATTTTTAGTTGCAGCTCGGAGTGGTAGGTGTGATGGGGAAATTTTTTGCCATCTTTGTGTGTGCAGTATATTTGTGCTTGTTTTGCATTGGGATTTCAGAATAAAATTCTCAAAATATATAGATACTTGCCATTGCAATGGATGGTCGATTTCTTGTCTAACAAAGGCCTGTTTTCTTCTTTTCAGATTCAGGAGAATCCATAATTGCTGACTTATGACATAGTAGCTGTAGTACTCCAGGTACTTGAACAATGGGGAGGTGTAATTTTAAGAAAGAGTGGCTTCTAAAAACTGATGGGAATGGTATTCTTTATTCCAAATGGGTGAAGAAGTTTAGTGACACTGAAGGATTTTGCATCGTTTGTGACACAAAGATTAGTGTAATCAAAGGAATCCAAGGTTTGTCTCAGCATGCTACAACTAGTAGGCATAAAGCAAATGCTCACGTTAAGCTACAACCGCGTCAATTTCACCAGTACTGCAGAGGAAATCCCTGCTTCTGAGACTCCACCTCTTTCCTTTTCCTGTGTGGCTCCAGCTTCATCTTACTCTGTGTCTGGTACAATAGCATTGTACAGTGAAAGAGACTCTGCAACAAGAGCAGAGATAATTTGGATTTTGAAGGCTTTAACTTCTGATTTTTCAGCTTCTTCATCTAATAGAATTAGGGATACATTTCAAGCTATGTTTCCTGGAGCAGTTCCTGAGAATATTTCTATGTCTGCAGGGAAAATGAAGTACTTGATAACAGATGGCCTTGGACCATATTTCAAAGAAAAGATTGTTGAAGATATACTGCAGTCACCTTGCTACACGATCCTGTATGATGAAACAACTAATAATGCTGGAAAAAAGAGCTCCAATTAATGGTTAGATATTGGTAAAATTCCAGTAATCAGGTAGAGTCGTGTCACCTGGAGACATTTTTCTTGGGCAAGGCAACTGGTGAAGTACTTGTCAATCATATCAACTTAGCTATCGACAATGCTCGGCTACCCAGACAGTCATTGCTCATGATTGGTTCAGATGGGCCAAATGTAAATAAAAAAGTTCACCGTCTCATGAATGAGGATATGAAATCCATGCGTGGTGAGCAACTCCTGGACTTAGGCTCGTGTACAATTCACACAGTTCATAACGCCTTCCAGAATGGTATAGAAAAATTTGGACTGGATATCAGCGATTTAGTCATTGACATATACTACTATTTTAAAGGCTGACCCTCCAGATGTGAGGACTTTTCCCAAATCCAATCAAAACTGTCACTGCCCAAACATATGTTTATGAAACATGTAACTTCAAGGTGGCTGACAATGACAGAAACATGCAAGAGAGTCCTAGAGCAATGGAATGCTCTCATTGAGTACTCCATGAAGTTCATCCCTCAAAAAAGTCAAAGGTCATCCCACAAATATCAGTCTATAATCAAGCTTCTCAAAGATCCTACAACAAAAGCTGTGATAAGTTTTGTAATATTTAGCTCAAAAGTTTTTACAGATATCACAGGCACACTACAGAAGAATAAACCCCTTGTACATGTCATTCACTCTAAATTAGTGAAATTGGCAAGAACTCTTCTTCGCTTTGTTAAGAAAGATGTTGCTTCATTGGAAAATCTTCGCAAAAGTATTGTTGAAGATAACAGCAATTTCTTACCACTTTCACAAGTTGAATGTGGCCAGGAGGCTAGTGAAATTATGAAAAATTTGACAGATACAGAAACATTTTTTTTCAAGAATAGTGTTAGAAATCATTACATTGCTGCCTACAAACATATTGTTATTACAGCTCCTATCTCTAAGAAAATTTTGAAGTACTTGTCTTGCCTTCATCCTGACAATATTAAGTCAAGTGACAGTAGCATGTACATCACCAATTTGGGAAGCCTCTTACCAATCAATGTTGATCCTGAGATACTGCTTGATGAATGGAAATTGTTGCAGGTAGAAGAAAAAATCTCAAAATTGAAAGGAGATAAACGCATTGACCACTACTGGAGGCAATTTTTCTCAAAGTATGGAAGCATAGGGAAAGTAGTGAAGGCATGTTTGTCTTTAAGTCATGCCTTGAGCAAGGGTTTTCTTTATCTGGCCGTTTGCTGGCAGAAGATTGGGCCACAATAAATTCGAGAACACTAGATGCTAAGTTGACCATCTTGTCATATATGAAGAAATATGGGAACAAACCAGAGCTGGTACCCATAACCACTAAGCTCCTCAAACAAGCAAGATGCGCTGGTCATAATTTTGAGGTATACCTAGAAAAGAAAAAGAACGAAAAAGCTCAAAAAGAAGAAAAGGAAAAACTGGAAGAGGAAAAGAAACTGATCAAAGAACAAGCAATGAAGAAACTTGAAGACGAGAAAACTGGGATTCAGGAAATGGAAAAGGATCTTAAAAAGAGAAAGGAGGCTGTGAAAAGAAAAGCAGAAGACCTTTTGTCAGAAGCAGCTAAACATATTAAAACTGCCATTAGACATAATGATATGTCCAGGGCTCTACAAATCCCAGGAGCCTAAAATTCGGGCCGTGGCACCTAATTTTCTTCTTAGTTGAGATTTTGTAATATATTGCAGTAAATGCCGTAATTTATGTTGTGTAATCCATAGATTATCTATTAAAAGGTTATAAATTTAGGTGCTGCTGACACCGGTAAAAAAAAAAACGGTGCGTCGTTTTAAAAAGTCCGCGAGGTTGTCAGGAGCAGTGGTGTTATTGGGAAAGTACTGAAAATGCGGTAACAAAAATATATATTTATATAATGTAACAGCGAGATAGAAGACTGCAAAGGGATTGTAAGAATATATATATTTTTATTTTACTTAGAAGTATTTTGACAGAAAATATGACGCAAGGAAGGCGTTACTATTTGCGCGTGCGGAAGCCTACGTGGTGTGAAAATCTGTGACTCTCGGAAATCGCACCGAGCTATTCCGTAGCATGTAGCCATTCTGCGAAATGCATAGCCTAGTTTTGGTGCGCTGATTGTATTAAAATAGTTAAGGTTTTTTCGGTATTCAGTTGAAACGTATTCAAAAATAAGACAATGCTATGGACTGTCCGCAATTTCAACGGATTATTTATTCTAACTAATGAACTGCGATAATGCGGCAACAGCTAACAATTTTAGTTCTTTTTTTACTTTAAAGTAACACAAAAGTACTTCAAAATGACAGTTGCTTTTTTAATAAGATTATAATTTTTTCCTTGCATCTTTGGATTTCTGAGTCGGTCCTGTGATTTGAATCGCAGTTTTCTGTCTGAAATTACGATTCACGATTAACATGATAGGTGCGGATCACGTGGTGCCGATTATACGACTGTTATACATGCCAATTACCACGGAATGTTCACATTTTCTACCAATTTAGTTGTCTGACTACGGATTCTACGAATTTTCATTTTGTTTTAAAAAAATGTTTTGCTATGATTTTATGTTATACATAAGATTCTTAAGCGGATTCACAGAATTCTCCGTTTTCTGAAGAGAATTTGGGGGTTGGGTCATTTTCCGTCTGGGGACGGCATTTCGTGTTTCAAGTTGTTAAATGGAGCAAAAAGAATTTGCCCTAATCGTAATTTTTTTCTCTGGATGTTGCATTTGTGTCTAGTATTCTTGTTAAATATCATTTTATGGCATATATGTTCGTATTTCAGCTTGAAACTGTAGGCAAGAATTTGTGGAAACGGAAGTTAGACACCGCGAAATTGCCTCCTAGTCTTTAGGCTTGAGGTTCTTCCGCGAATTCGAGGAATTCTGCCTTTTTCGTTATGTTGGCCACTCAGGTGATCGATGCACAAGTAAACAGAATTGTGTGTGTGTGGGGAAGGGGTCTCTGAATTGCAGTTTTTGGTGACCAAAAACTGCAGTTAAGAGACCCCTCACCAAATCCCATTTATTTGGATCTCTCTTCTAAAATCTGGCAACAGTTCCAACACCCCAACTTCAAATTGTAGTTCTGGCAACCAGCCCATCCAGTCGATCGCGGGTGATCAAGGTTGTAGGATGACCGAAAGCTACCACTAAACGAAACCTTTTACCGTACGTGACTGTGTTTTTTGCTCGTTTTATGTGTTATTATCGCGTGATGCCTGAGTTTTAAACCACATTGTTGTAGTCTCTATATTCTCTTCCTTTAGCCTTTGCCTTCTGTCAGTAATAACAACGTTGTACATACTGAAATCTCTCTCAGCATCCATGATGTTAAACTATGCAAAGGCAGCTTTGAATAGCTGTCTTTGCATAGTTTCAGTAGCAGCATTTTGTTGCTTTTAAAATCTGTATGACATCAACAGGAGTCTCTTGGTTGACACTGTAAGTAGCTGTGTGTGAAAATGATTGTGTTCATCGATGAGTTCATTCCATGGTATGTCTTTAAAAAATGGCATTTTAGAGAAGTTTTCCAGTAATAAATTTGTGTTCAAAGATGGTGTGGGTGTGGTCACGGCTACAGATGGATAAAATAGTCTGCCAATATGCTGGTAGGCTTCATTTGTTGCGTTGAATGTCATGTGGAGGGTCAATTTATTTAAACTCTTATCTGCTGCTGTCTTCAGCATAATAATCCTGATCAGTTTCACCCTTCTCGTTTGTCAAAATGTTTTCTGTTTTTTTGCTAAAACACCCTTGACTTTGGCGCTCAAGAAAAGACTGTAAATCTACTCATTTGCTCCACAAAACAGATAGTTTGATCCTTCTAAATTGTTAATTTCATAATTTTTGGACAGAATTCAGAAACGAAAGTCAATTGAACGCATATTTTACGAGCTAGAATTTCATTTTCAAAACTTTCCTTTGGGAAACTGGTACTCGAGTTGTCGTCCTCATATTCATTGAGAAAAAGCAGCAATATGCTCCATATATTCACTTCTTTCAGGTAGCTTAAATATGCACTTTGAATTTTTCTGGAGTGCAAAAAAGCTGTCTTCGTCTTGGCCACAATGAAATTCAATTCTTTGAACTCTTTTATAATATGTCGCCCACAAGATTCACCATATGCACCCAACATTGGTAGCACAAAAATGGTCTCCAAAAAGTATTTTTAATAAGTTGAAGCACGCAGTCATGCAACGTGCAGTATGATACTAAGCCCTTTTCTTGAGAGCATTCAATTTTGTATTCCGCCAAGGTGTTAATTATTGCTTGAGAGCAAGTGGAAGAATTAGCAACATTTAAAAAGTATACACTTGCCAGGAAACAAGACTGCTCTGGTTCTGAATTAATAGTTTTCAATAGGACAAAAAAAAAAAAAAAACACCTCCCTTGTTTATCGAATGTTTCATAGACCACTACAACTACTGGTTTATTTTTCAGCTGCTTTTTTATTGCATCTCCGCAAAGTGGTACGTATTTATGTCTCAAAGTGTCTCCAGAAGGAAGGTTACCTGAACCAGGCACATATTTTGCAAAATAAGCGCGAACAGCTGGGCAATCTAGTTTATGCATGGGAATACTGGCGTTTAAACACATTCTTACCATGTCTTCTGTAAAATCATCTCTTTCCTTTTTGGCACGTTTTTGTGCTTGAAAACTACCGACGATTATAGTCTGCCGTTTAGATCCAGATGGGCCTGGCTGAGCTACGTTTTTCTTCTTTAAGTGAGTAGCAGAGGTCGTATGTTTCATTAAAGTATCCCTTTTCTGCCCTTCTAGATGAACATTACAAAATTTGCACATCACTGTATTCGTATCGCTTAAATACAATCCTTTGTGGTCAAACTCTTTCATTCTATCAACTAATTTCTTCTTAGGGCGCCCCATATTGACAATGTTAGAATTAGAAATAAATCGTCTACACTGGCCCAGCGGACCACTAGAATTTGCAAAGCACTGGTCCAACAAAACGCCCACTGCTCCGTATAAAAAATGAAAGACATTTGCAGTATGTGCAGAAAATAACGTATTATTTCAATTGAATTATCTCCAATATTTGTTTTATATATCATTAGTTTGCAGCCTAAAAAAAAAAAAAAAGACATACAGCAAGGTAAAAGAAATAGAAATTCATTTTTAACTTGTGACAAATTAGAAAAACTTGCTGGCCATCTGGGCCAGTAAATCAATAATTCAGTGGTCCAACGGAGCCAATGGCCAGCGAACCACTGGATAATTCGAACACTGTATTGATATACGTCTATCAAACGGATCGCGAGCATTGTGATTTGTAGTCTACTAGCGAAATGCAAAAACAAATGTGCTCATTCGTATTCTTTCAAGGCCAGCCAGCCAGTGCGACTGAGCGGCTTTGGCTGACTCGCCGAGAGGGAAAGAGGCGTGGCCCGGGGTTTCCCGGGTAAAGCATGCTGAGTAGGACACCCACGGTGCAAGTATTGAGAGAAATGACGTCCTATTTTCGCTTTTAAAAAATGTTAATTGTCGAGATGTCGCGGAAAAGTAGTTAAATTCAAATTTTAGTATTTGTTTGCTTATATTGGCAAATTTTGCATTTATTCGCATCTATTTCATAAGTACGAAAAATACGCATCCCTATGCATTAGTTAAGATTTTGTTTGTTCTTCAGTTTTTCATAATATTTTGTTTTTAAGTAATGCTAAATATTAAGGATTGTCCTTAGTTGCTATGGCTTTTTAAGTCTAATTGATAAACAACAGCAATGCTGAAAAAAGTTGGGATTTTTGTTCTTTATACTAACTTGAAGTTAGCACAAAAAATGACAGTTGGTGGATTCTGGCGTTAACGGAAAGACACTATGTACAGCAAAACAGACATGTTTTAAGCTCTGCCTGGTAAAATTAATGGCTATTCTGAAATCTGAAGGGTGGACTTTTATCCTTGTTGTAAAGGCTAACAACAACAACGAAAAAAAAAAATACAAAATTAAAAAAAAAAAAAAATTAACAGCTTCATTTGATAACCATATTGAAAACATGGTAACGGAAGGACATTTTTGGGACATGACATACCACATTTCGCTTTTCTATTCTGAAATTCAGCTAAACCACAAATGAAAAAAAAATCGGCAAAAAATAAGTACCATTGCGTATCCCTTTGGTTTATATTTTCAAGTCCAGTTTGTAAAAATCTCTTTATACATTGCTACAAAAATTGTAATTTTTTACGGTAACGGAAGGACAAAATTTCCAGAAGTTTAAATTGATAAAAATTACAAGTTTAAGTTTCAAATATTAATATAGCTTACTTGAAGATTTTTCATTACATAATTACAAGTATTCATGAACAATGAGAAAATAATTACTGATTACTCTGCACATATAATGTAAGAAAATTTAAATCTACAGTGAAGTCTGGTGCAGGAGCCATTCAACAAAATTTCTGGTTTTCCTAATCTTTTCAGAATCTGTGTATAATCAATCCAACACTTGTCCTCTTTCTCAGGGAAACCAAAAATAAACCCTTTACTGTCTTGTTTTCTTAAACAAGATACCTCCTCACCATCTGCATTTTGCACTTGCCCAACATAGTCAGTCTTGATTTTTTTCCCCCTCGCCATTCAATCAGCAAAAAGTCTCCTATTGCCACGTTATCATGTGTATCATTTGAAACTAAAGGTTCTTCTGCATCATCATCAGCTATGTTGATGTTTGTGTGTTCGCCTTCTTTTAAGTCAAACTTTTTGTTTCTGGGGAAAAGAAATATTCCCGATACTCAATAATGTATTTGTCAAGTGGTTTTACGTAATGTGTATTGTGGGTGTTAGGAAAAGCTTGAACACCATTCCATCTTTCTTTCAGCTCTTACCCATTCATAACATCTGATGAAATAAACTGAACTTATATATTTCGGCTGTTTTCAGCAGCAACTTCTGCAAATTCTTTGGCTGTTGTCACTGATCTTCCACTTAACATATGGCTCCATACCATGCGTTTAACATTGCCATCAACCGCCCCTTTCCCATGACTGGTGGCAAAAAAGCTCCAAGATACCATGATATGATATTTTTCAAACATAAAAGTTAAATTGGCAAACAAATAGCGCTGTTTGAATTGGCTTGCGGCTCCATCGCTGAAAAATATAACTTTTTCCAACTCTGGATATGATGCCAATAGGCCAAGGATCAAGGCATCAAGAAATGCAAAGACTGCAACCTTTCCGTGATCCATGTCATCACTTACAAACGAATAACCAGTTCCTGTTTTACTTCCACACCAAACATATGCTGTGAAAATGGAGACTTGTTGGTGATGTTAATGAGCTGCCTGAATTTCATTTTGCATCTTAATGGAGAAGTTTTCAGCAAAGTCAACTTGTACAAGTGACTTACTAGAAGCTTTTTCTTTGTTTTCTTCAAAAAACTTATGCTGCTGCCGTTTGATGAAAGTGCGCCTCAAACATTGAGCCAATTGTCCCTTAAGAAGGTGAAGGCAGTCTTGTACTGAACCTTCATATCTGCTTTTAACAGCTTTTTGATTTTCTTTGTCCCACTGTTCCCACTTAACAACTGTAGGGTTTTGTTCACTGCTAGTAATATATTTTACATCAAAATAATTTTTTGCAGATTTCACATTTCCTAAACATGCACTTTTCATTTTCTTGGCTACATACAAGAGTTGAAATAAAGTCATGGAAATGCTTAGGGAAATCTTCAATTATTGATGACAGGCTTTCAATTAGTAATCTTACATTTTCATGGTATTTGCATACACAAATGTTGTGGGGAATATCTTTTCTTAACAAAACAAAAGGTCTCATTTCACAAAATTTTGATAATGACACCTTGTTATTAACATTATCCTGCTGAAAAAGTGTGTGCACTTTCACTCAAGGTCATCACCAAAAATCACTTTTGAATTTTTGCTTTCTTCCCATTTTGATGAATTATAACAGTTATTTTTTTCTGGAGCTTGCCATGAAATATTATCTTTTTTATAAAACTCAATTATACATTTTTCAATTTCTGTAAGTTCTTTTCTATCATTTTCTGGCTTCTCTGCTAAGGGAATGCTCAACTTCGAAGCTATTGTTTCGATAACTTTTATTCTTTTTCGAGGACTTGTAGGTAGCGCTTCTAATGCAAGTTTGACTGCTTTACTCAGAGTTTGTGGTGAGGTATAAGGTTTCAGAGCATTATTAGACTCCATGTCATTACTTTTCTTGGACAATCTTCTATTTCTTTTTCTGATTTTCTCCTGCATTTGGAGTTTTTTTAAGTCACTTGGCATCAGGTTTTTGTGCTTATCACATTTGCGCTTTCTATCTTTTTCTTTCAATTGTTCGTGCAAACCTTTAGCTTTCATACGCTCTCTGTAGAGATGTTGCTTTTCTGCTGCAGTCAGAGGCATTTTTTAAAAGTAGTAGCACAATCAATATTATATAACAACCTTAAGACCCTTTACAAAGTTCTAACAGACAATAATCCAAATATAGATAATTTAAAGCATCTGCTTATCTCTGGTGAAACATAACAGCATGTAGCACATGGTTGTACAGATTGATGTTTGCAGTTATGGTCAGTTGGCTGACAGTTACGGTTATGGTCAATAGGCTGACAGTTGCGGTTATGGTCAATAGGCTGACAGTTACGGTTAAAAGTTGCCTTGTAAACATATCCAGTTAAATAATGTTGTGAAACAAAAGCCTTAATATTCATTCAAAACAGGAAAAAAATGGCGTATGATAATTTGTTTTCCCAAATTGTATTTAATATGCATATTATATTAAATACAATTTGTAAACTTAATATTTTTTTTTAGTTTAAAATAGAACCTAATCTTTGTGCATCTGTAATCTTAAGTCAAAATGAGTTGATTCTGAATTGTCCTTCCGTTACCATATTTAGTGTCCTTCCGTTACCGTATTTGATGTCCTTCCGTTACCACTAAAAAACTATCTGAATCAAAGATGAATTAAAATGTAATTGTTTCTAACTAAAAAGGACCAAAAACCTGCTTTCTAGCCTTAACGGTTTATAGTTGATATGTAGTATTTTGGTAACGGAAGGACATTCATTAATTATGTTATTAAGCAGTCCCTTTGATAGTCAAAAAAGCTATCTGCACAAATTAGTTAATAAACAGGTGAATTACAACATTAAATGTTAAAAGTTAACATATTAGTAACAGTTATATTAAAATATTATCCCAATTTCTGCTATAGTCAAAATTAGTATTTTACAATGATGCAGCTGCATGAGAAGAACAAGCGATTGACCTTACTTTTATCAAGGTCATTGTATTATTCATCAAAAACATTGGCAGATATAAAAAAATTATATTTTTCTGAATAGAATGATATATAACACTATTAACAAAAACGAATCTTAAAATTTAAGTGTCATGTCCACTTTTTCCTGGAATCCACCAGTTACTTTTTTTAATAACAAGATCATTTTTTTCCTTCCTGCTTTGGACTTTCGGGTCGTTCTGCGAGTCTACTTTTCTGTCGGAAATTATGGTTTGGGATGAATATAACATACGGATTACACAACAATATTTTTTCCTCAGTTTCATGGTCTGCAGGTATGCTACCACATATTATGCGAAGGAAAAACCATGTTTGTTTGTTTTTTCTTTTCAAATTTTACAATTTACAGATCGTATGCTGCCGTAAATGATGCGTACAAATTTTTTTATTTAAATTTCATGGTCAGTGAATTATTCGATGGAAAAAACTGCAATTTTTGAGTTTATATGGGCAAAGTTTATCTTCAACATTGTATTGTAATAAAATCAAAATCTAAAATTTTTGAAAGCAGTGATTGGAAGAATGGAAATAGAAAGTAATGGACTGAGTTGGAATTTTTTTAGATTGGTTTGAGAAATTTTTTTTTTTAATTACAGCAAATATGCTATAATTTTTCTTTCCAGCATCATCACCACACATTTTGTATACATATTATTCTTTGGAATTTGAATTCATTTCACCTGGCTATTAGATCTGCAATTATTTTTCCAGCCCTGGTTTACCAGGAATCAGTCTAATAAAACATTCCTTTCACATGGTATTTGGTTGAAAAGCAATCATGACATGCATCCTGCTGAGAAAGTATTTCAATGGTCTGCCTTACAAATGTTCCTTTTGTGGAAGTATATGGTGCAATTAGGTGCCAATTCATTCCAGAGTGGGGTTACTCCTGTCAATGAAACTTACCTTTAAAATGCTGTGCAAGCTTGCCATATTTCACATCTGTTATGCTTATCAAGCCTGGTAGCAAACAATAACTTGGTCGTGACAATATAAAGCTTCTTAGTGTTATCAAAGTGAAATAAAGTGATGGAAGAGACCCCAGCTCATTTAGAAGAGGTTGACTTATGATTATGGTGGGTGACAAAATTAGCAAATGGGTCAATGGGTCTTGGTGAACTTATTCTCACATCATAGCCAAACTTCCTTAGAGCTTTTCTAAACCAGAATGAGGATCTTTGTGTGTATGGGATTCAACCCAATGTGTTGAGACATGGGTATGGCTGTAGGTCTATTACTAGTGTTATAACTTATATTTTTGGCTTTTTTAATAACTGCAGACTTGAAAAAATATACTTCTATGTTTTTGTAATTAAACAAAAATGCGTACATATAAGTCACATGCTTGTGTAATGGAAAAATAACATTGTGTATCGCATTTAGTGTTATTAAAGCAGTAAGTTATAAATGCGTATGTAAACTGCCAGTTTTCTGTTCTGCACAAAAATAAGTGAAATATCTTGAAGATTTACAATATGTAAATCATGTTAAAGTGAAACTTTTCTTGGTTTAAATTTAGCAAGTTTATCAATAATAGATTCATAATCTGTTTTGTTTTCTATAAACATAAATGACAAATCACCTAAATGCAACTGACTTAATGAATTGCATAAATAATTTTTAACCTCTTTAAGTGCAGAAGATGAGCACTCATTGCAAGCATTATAATCGGGCATTGTTAAAAAAAAATTTTTCTTTCAAAGTAGTTTTTTTTTTTTTTTTTTTTTCTGAGGATTTAGCAAATGACTGCAAACTTAAGTACTTTTGATGATACTTTCTTACCAGCTTTGGTTTAATATTGGTACTTAAATCCAGTTAAGCTTTTAGCAAGGTAACTATCAGCTGTACTAGTAATTATGTGCACTAGAGGCTCAACACAGTTCCATTCATAGTGTGCAAAAATGTTACCTACAGTGAAAATAATGTAGAGCACAACAGAATTTGACTTTATTATTATTTTATACACAGTAGTCACATTATTGTGACCACCAGCTAATATCCAGGGTAACTGCCGTGTGCAGCACAGACAGCAGCTAGATGGGCTGGGAGTGATTCAATAAGGTACTGCAAGGTATTCACTGGTATGTGGAGCCATGCTGACTGCAGTGCATCTGACAGCTGCTGGAGAGTGCGTGGTAGAGGATCCATAGAGCGAGCAACATAATTGAGGTGGTCCCACAGATGCTCAATTGGGTTTAAATCTGAGGAATTAGTGGGCCAGGGAAGTACTTTGAAGTCTTCATCGTACTCTTCCAACCACTCTTGGGCATTTCTAGCTGTGTGACACGTTGTATTGTCGTGCTGGAAGATCCCATCCGCCCCAGGGAAGACAATCAGTATGTATGGGTGTACGTGGTCTGCAAGGATAGATTTATAATGAATTCGGTCCATGTGCCTTCCACAGGAATGAGCGGACCCAGAGAATGCCACGAAAACATTCCCCAGACCATAACGCTGGCCCCACCAGCTTGTGCTCTGTCAGCAACAGTTGAAGAGTGTTTGTTCTCCGATGTTTCTCGCCTTATATGCCAACATCCGTCCGTTTGGTGAAGCAGAAAATGTGACTCGTCGGAGAAGGCAATCCCTTTGCCAATCAGCGGAGGTCCAATTCGAATACTGCCGTGCAAATGTAAGCCTTTTCTGCCGATGCACTAAAGATCCAGACTCACGGTCGCCATGGCGACTAAAAGTGTTTGATTAAATCGCCAATTCTGGCGACCTGTACGGGGAGAACTTTTATTTAACTTGTATTGTACATAAATTTTTTGTAACTTGTACGGAACGCGCACGTTTTTGAAAAATTTTACTCCAAATGTACGGAAATCGCACGAAATGGCACAAAATTTGAGTTGTGCGGAAGTCAGCCATCACCTTTTTCATTCTGCTCGAACAGCAGAAAAGAAAAAAAAGTTTATAAAAAAGGCGAGGGCGTCTGCTTTTGATTACAAAGAATGCACCAAGGCTAATGGTTCATCGTAGGGGGGAATGAGGTTGGGGTGAGGATGAAAGCCGGTGGTGGACAGCTCAACTGTCTGCATCGGAAAAGTCCAAATGGGAAAAATTTTTATTTAAAAAAAATTCTCCAATTTTTTAAATAACTGAATGCAAATTTAACAGTAACCAAGACACGTCAAAATAAACTCCCATGTGAAATTTCAAAATCCGATGAAAACTTTAGAAGTTAGGCATTTTCCTTTTATTATTTTTAATGAATGTTCGCTGAAAGCCTGCATATTTCATAGGAAAATTCGAAATCGGCATGGTCCGGATTTCCGGATTTTTGAGGTTTTACTGTAATAATATTTCCATACCTGTGAACTACTACGGAATGTCCGTAGTTTCTACGGATTTAGTTTGCTGACTACGGACCTTGCTGTCGAAACTACGGATTCTACAAATTTTCATTTTTATTTTTTATTTTATTGTTTTATGATATGCACAAAATTCTTAAACGGACTCGCGGAATTCCACGGGCTTTTTTTTTGTCATCATTTAGATCGTTCTCAGGATCAGCATAAAACTGAAGACAATTTGTGGGTGAGTGGGGTTGAGTTCCGTCTGGAGACGGTATTTCGCGTCTCAAAACTTTCGAAAACCGTAGTTCAATGGAGTTACAGTAACCATAAAAAATTTTTCTCCCGATGTTGCATTAGTGTAAAGTTTTATTGTTAAATATGATTTTATTGCATAAAAGTATTTCAGCTTGAAACTAACTGTAGGCAACAATGTGCGAAAACAGAGGTTAGACGCCGCAAAAATTTCCCCGTAATATCAGACATCAGATTCTTCCGCGAAGTCGAGGAACTCTGCCTTTTTCGTTATTATTTTGGTCATTCGCAAGATCAATGAACCAGTGAACACAATTGGGGGGAGGGGGACAGGGGATGTCCGTCGGAGGACGGAATTCCATCTTTACGAAAATTTCGAAAACGGAAGGTCGACAGAGTTAAGTTTTTTTCCGCAGTCGTAATTCCTTTTTTCTCGCGATGTTTGCCTCTGCTCAGTATTGTTGTTAAGTAATATTTAACTGCATAAATATTTGTATTTCAGCTTTAAAATATCGGGAAAAGTTCCAAAACCGGAAGTCGGACAGTGCAAAGATTTCTCCCATAAGCACACTCCCCTCCCCACGTTCCCTGCGTGATGTTCCCACTCTCCTGCATTGTTTTATTACTTCAGTTTCAACTTTTAAGAATACTATAACTGAAATATGCAAAATAAAACATACTGTTATTATACTAAGCAATTTTATAAAAATAATTTAGTATGAATTATACAATTATGATTTTTTTTCAAAGTTTGGCCACTGAGTTTTTTTTTTATGGCCACTCACAATTTTGGTCTTGGTGGCCAATGTCTACTAGCAAAATTTGTAAGTCTGGATCTTTACGATGCACCTTCGTTAGCATAGGTG
Source organism: Macrothele yani (assembly GCA_039090855.1). Classification (NCBI taxonomy): domain Eukaryota; kingdom Metazoa; phylum Arthropoda; class Arachnida; order Araneae; family Macrothelidae; genus Macrothele; species Macrothele yani. The sequence continues at coordinate 70,278,241 of CM076989.1, read as the reverse complement.
CAGTGACCATCCGTCTGCATCAGGGCCCCATACGCAGCAGGGTTCGCAGAACTGTAATTTTAGACACACTTCTGGTAGCCCCCTGGTTCATTCAGCCAGTGAGATACTCCACTGTAGCGTGTCGATCGGACCTCGCGCACCTTCAAAGCCGACGTTCACCTCTCACATCAATGGCACATGGTGCTCCGCAGTTTCCACATCGTTCATTCGTAATGGTGCGATTTCTCCAATCACGAAACACTTTAACTACAGCAGCACTCGAACAGTTCAGAAATACTGCCATCCTTGGCCCGAAAGCCGATAATCATCCTCTTTTGCAAATCTGATAAATTGCTCCTTTTATCCATGACAGCAACAAGTAATATGTTTTCAGAATGCCTACAGCACACCTTATATACCCTCCAAGCCAGCTCACGACACGTGCCTTCTTTCATTGGCTATGCGCTATTGATGTCAAAAGTAGGTGGTGGTCACAATAATGTGACTTGACTGTGTATTTTTTATCAATTCACAAAATGTTGAAATTAAAAGACAATCTAGTTTTCTGTTTACAATCTGATGCTGCAAGTAAGTGCTTCCAATGTTACATGTTTCACCAAAAGACATTGAGATGAGATGAGGTTAACTGCAGTAAGATCGAGGGAAGTTATTTTATCTCTTTCATCCCGTCCAAAATTAATTTAAAGATAGAATTTGGACTGATGACTGTTTTTTGAGACCCCCAAGCAAACACTTTCTACACTTGTGTGGTGATCAATCTGTCAGCAGTTATTCCCACGATTTCTTCCACATCTATTAAACTGGATTTTAATTCATATCTTCAAGCCTTGTATTTATTAGCTGATTCAGGTGTATCGACAGTTTTCTGACTCAGCTTTTCCAAGTTAAGAAAGATGGCCATGAATGAACAATGTGAGTACCAGTTTTGAACTTTACTTGCACTGTGGAGGCAGAAGAAAAATGCTCACCCTGTTGAGTGACAACATAGGAAACAGGTACTCTGAGATCTGGGAAAACATAATTTCATTAAGACAATTAATGAAAAAAAAAAAATTCTAATGTAGTGTTTCCTCAGACTAAAAGTATATGTGCTCTACTCAGACATTACACTTCCATAATGTGATTTTTAGCAGTTTTTCAAAATAAATCATGGGTTAGTTTTATATGACTGTGTACGTCTTATTCTATGCAGCAGTGCTTGTGACCATGTATCATAGGATGACGAAACATTGAAGCTTTATTTAAAGAAGTTCTTTGATATCAGAAAATCCTAAGTATTTTAAGTTATTGAAATCAGCAACACTTAAGAAACGGACGCATGGTTTCTCCTGATCAGGTCGTAAGATTTCACTTAAGATCTGATGAGAGACCAATGCTAGTGCTGTAGAGTAAGTCACTTGCCTTTTTGTCAAAAACATTGTCTGTTTTTATTAATTTTTTGGAAATAGAAAGCATATTGTTTGTTTTTTAGCATTTCTACCCCTTCATTTTAGGGTAATGTTTATATAAAATTCATTCAGATACCATTTAGTTAAACTTATCACTTATTCCATTCTAATGCATGTCTTTTTTTTTTTTTTTAAAGAAACAGTGAAAGAAGAACAAAATTTATCACCAGCTAGGAAATCATTACTTTACCATGATTTTTCAAGGGAAGTGTTAAGGGTAACTGAAGACAAAGAAATACTACATGATGTTCCAAATCTTATTTTTGCTAGTGACACAGAGCAAGACACTACAGTCAGTAACAGTTCATCTGAAAAGACCAAAAACACAGAAATAAAGTGCAGTACTGCAGGTGAGCCTTGCATTTTCACTTCCTTTTTGAATTAGAACATTTTTATGGTGCTGACTGCTTTTATTTTATGTAGGTGATGAATTCAGCTATTATAATGCCAGGCAGATTTACATTTCTTTTTGTTAGTTCATATACTAGCCTGGTATAGTAGAATAATGCCATGCCATTTTTTTTTTGTACTTTTTTGTTTGTTTATTTGTAAGAATGTGCATCATTGAGCATATTTTGTTTGTATTCTCATTAAAAAAATAAAAATAAAATAAAGTACTAAGCATTTGGGTTCAACATGATAATCACATTATTTAGTTTAACCATTCTAGTAAAAGAACATCCTCTTCCAATTTTTATTTAACCTTTTGTCACATTATAGATATAATAACAAAGTGCCATTGATAATTACCAATGGCACTTAATTATAATCAAATAAATGTGTGGGCAGATGGATGCCAAATTAATCAGGCAAGTACATATGCATGCCTCAAAAAACTTGAAAAACTACAGCATCCTGGAACAGGAATTGAACCTGCAGCTCCCAATTTACGTTCAGGTATGTTACCGTTACATCACCCAGAATGAAGAATCTCCAAGCAACTGAGGATGTGTTTCAAGACACAGATGAAACGTTCTGCTGTGCGCAAATCGAAGCATATATGATCCTTCATCTTAGCAGCACGTGAGCAGAAGGAGAGTCCCCTGAAGCAATAACTCCAGAAATAAATGATAATCAAATAAATGTACAGGCAGATAGGTGCCAAATTAATCAGGCAAGTACACATTCATGCCTCAGAAAACTTGAAAACTACATCGTGCTGGAATGGAAATCGAACCCCCGTAGCTCCCGATTTACGTTCAGGTATGTTACCATTACACCACCCGGAATGAAGAATCTCCAAGCAACTGAGGATGTTTTTCAAGACTCAGAGGTTCTTTGTTCTGGGTGGTGTAACTGTAACATACCTGAATGTAAAACGGAAGCTGCTGGTTCGATTCCCGTTCCAGGACGACGTAGTTTTCAAGTTTTCTGAGGTATGCATGTGTACTTATCTGAACAAATTGCCATGTTTGTATTTATACAAGTTTGGGAATGACGTTTACTGTTATTTTTTAGCCTTCTCCACTTCATCCAAATTCTTTCATTCTGATAAAGATTACTCTTGTGAGAACATGAGCTGTTCTTATTTTGTTAACAAAAACAAATCAAGGTTATACTGTTATGATGTTCAGTGCCCTGAAGAAAATAAGTTACTGTGTGTGAAGAAACCCGTAATAAGTTTATAAATTTGAAGTAAAGACTAGCAATCGTATTAGCATCAATTAAGAATTAGTTGTGTACTTCTTTTTTTTTTTTTTTTCAAATTTTTATATCATCTGTTGGGTTGTCAGAAAAGTCATGACGTATTTTAGTCATGTTTTGCAAAGGTCATTTATTGATAGAAAGAACAAAGATCAATCAATGATATAATGCCCGTTTTGTTCGATAACCTTTTGCCATCTTTCAGTGAGCTGCAGGATGCCTCGTTCATAGAAGGATCTGTCTTTCGTGGCGAAAAACTGTACAAGGTGCTGATTTACAGCCTCATCTGAATTGAACGTTATACCACGCAAAGACTGTTGAAAAGAGCGAAACAAGTGAAAGTCTGACGGTGCAAGGTCAGGCGGGTATGCGCATGGCAACAAGTTCCACCCAAGTTCCAATCATTTTTGGCAGGTGATCAAACTTGTGTGTGGTCTCGCATTGTCGTGATGGAACACACCTTTACGATGAACGAGCTCTGGACGTTTCTGGATGATGGATTCGTTCAAACTGTCCAATTGCCGACAGTACACATTCGAATTGATTGTTTGGTTCCGTGGTAGGAGCTCGAAAAACACGACACCTTTAAAATCCCACCACACTTAGACCAGAACCTTCCGCTGATGAATCTGCTTTGGATGTCGTTTGAGGCAAAGCAGCACGTCAAAACCAAAACCGTTTGCGCAGCACATTGTTGTACACAATCAACTTTTCGTCACCAGTTATCAGTCGCTTCAAAAAAGGATTGTTTTCCTCATGTTTAATGAGCATATCGCAGATATTTATATGCGCCATCCAATTGAGCTTCTTTGAGTTCATGAGGAACCCACACATCGAGCTTGCTTACGTATCCCAGCTTCTTCAGGTGGTCGTGAACGCTTGAATGGTGGATGTGCAATCTCTAGTGTCGTGTAACATGGGTTTGACTCGATCAATGCCTTGATTTGGTCGTCGTCAACCTCGGTTGGCCTCCCCGACCGAGGAGCATCGTTGAGGTCAAAATCGCCAGCACAGAATTTTGCGAACCACCACTGGCACTGACGTTCTTGTAGAGCATTATCACCATACACTTTATGCAACTTTTCACAAGCTTGACGCTTGTATTCTCTTTACGGAAGTAAAACAGTAAAATAGGGCGAAAATGCACAGTTTGGTCTTCCATCTTCAACTTAATGTCAAATCTCCGCAAATTAACCAAATCACTCACTATTCCTTTTAGACTGCAGCTAGAACTGGCACCTGTCGAATGCCATAGAGATAATAGAGCTGTACATGCCTCTAGTACTTCCAAAAACCACCCAACCGCCATCGGGTGCCAAAATATGTCATACTTTTCCGACAACCCAATAGTACGCTTTGTAAACATTGGCATTAGTGATAGGTTGTATGCATGTACGGAAAACTTTGAGAGTTTCTTGAAAAAAGTATCTTAGAAACATTTTCAGAAATAGATTATTCAAAGCAATCAGAATTGTGTATTGAATTGCCTATAGTTTACTGGTCACCATGTAACATCTCCTCAAGAAACTTGAAAATTACATTTTCCGGGAGTGGGAATTAAACTTACATTTCCGAATTTCTGTTTGTGCATGCTGTCCATTACACCACCCAATACATTGAAGCTCCAAGCAGCTAAGGCTAAGCATTGACAGCTTAGTAATCTGAACCTCAGATTTTTGCTAGTCAAAGTGGTTGTGCTTCGTCATAACATCAAATTTGTTACATGGTGACCAGTAAACTACAGGCAATTCAGTACACAATTCTGATTGCTTTAAATAATGTAGTGAATGTCCCATGTGCAGAGATTGCGTTAACGCCTGGATAATCATATTTCACACATCAAAAACAAAAATTACTCCCCCAAAAAATTGGGACTTATTTTTCCTGCTCTAAAAATTAGCCATCTTAATATAAAAACCATGGTTTTGTTTTACACTCCTTGAAAAGTCCTTGAATAAAAAGTTCATTTTCAAGTCCTTGAAAGTACCTGAAAAAGTTTAAGACCCTGTAAATAGTACTTGAAATTTTGTTTTGCTTTGTTTTTAAGTAATTTTATGGAAGTGCATGTGCAAAATAATTGTTTGTGCTAAACAGATGTATAGGAGATTTCTGTGTAGTTCTGATAAAAAATACCAAGCTGGTCAAATAGTGCAGAACTTGTGTTCATCCTAGGGGAGCTTGTGGACATCTGGTACCTTGGCTGTGGCATCACTGCAGTAAAACATCAGCCATGGGAGTAAAATAAGTGGAATGATGTATTCGCAAATTGTGATGGGCTTCTGCTTACTGGAGTTAGGGACACATTCTTGCCGGAGGGTGGAACTTCCAGGAATTGCTTGTGCTTCATGTGTGGACCCTTTGTCACTTGACTGCATCAGAGCATCAAAGCCATGCATCAAAAATAAAAAGTTAAACCGAATAATAAAAATCATACCAGCAGATGAATATGAAAATAATGTACCCTTTCAAAATATTCCACTACATAAAAGGATTTTGAAAACCACCAAAACAGAGGGGGCAATTCAGAGTTAATAAAATAAACCAACTGGGGTCAAGGGGGTAACAGGTAGGTCATTGAAGGTGTGCCTCTCCCAGCTAAGTTTAATAGTGTGAACTTAAAATAGTATAACTATAGTAGTTATGAAATTTATTGGCATAGAATAGAAATCAAAGTTTCCAAGCTTTCACACATAAACCAGATGGCTTTTTCAAGAAAGGTAGACAGCAAGCTAAATGATAGAACACTTCAACAATTTAAATGTGATTTTAACGAAATATGACTTACTGTTTGCAGAAAGTTTGTGTCTACAAATTCTCTTCAACCTGCTGTAATGAAGATTCCCCTGTACTCATTCCACAACCATGGCTGAATTTAATGAACGAGTTCTGCCACATAACCAATGGTGTATAATTGTGCTATGATAATTTTTCTTTTCTTTTTTTCCTTTTTTTATTTTATTACATGATTATAGATGATCTGCTGGCAACACGTTACTACCTCCTCGGCAAGGCATGATGGTCTACTTTTACATAACATATATAAATGTTCATGTGCACTTTTCATTCTGTGTCACTTGACCTGAAGATGGGTGCTTCAGAAACCCCGAAAGATCTTGTCACTGATTTTTAACCTCCTGGTGTTTTGTATATCTTTTAACTTGTAAATAAATGTCATCTTTTAGTAACCGGCACCTTGAGTTTTAGGTCATAATATTCATCGTGCTTCGACAGCGTGTTTTTTCATTTAGTTGATTTTCATAGCTGTTTTGTCCAAATTTTACGTATTTTTCAACATTCTCACTAATGTTCTCATGTTTTGCAGTTTTACAAGCCAATGATGTTAACAGCTTGCTTGAACAGTTTGAAGCCTCTGAAGGTAGAGTTTTTCTTTTTCATGTTTTTTAACATAATGTTTTGTGATGGGCACACATGTTTGAAGCAGTGGCGCATGATTTTATTTATCATATATTGTTGAAGTATGTGAGCTGCGTACATGTACTTGAAATGTTGTGCTTATTACTTTCTATTTATGGAAGTTGAAAACTTCAGCATGTTTGCTGTGAGCCAAAAATACAGTACTATTACAGTATGAATTAGAATTAGAAAAAAAAATATATAATTTTTAAGGTATAAATATGCGTGTGTTTGCATATAGTGCATTATTTCTTTTGCAATCAGGGGTCTAGTCAATCCCCATTTTTTTTTTTTAAATCGTACAGCTGCAATCGTAAGTAAAATTTTTGTGTAACTCCTGTTTTTTCATAATGAACAGCATTTCCCTCCAGGGGAAATTAATGTATCATGCATTTTCCAATGTATCATGCACTAAGGATAAGAGTGGAAAGATTCATTTTGCATTTGTTAAGCTATGAACATGCTCAAGATCACATATTTAATAATATTCTATGTAGATCTAGGAAGCATTAAATTAACTAGTGTCCTTTACAAGTGGCGTAAATAGTAAAAATCACATTTGACAAGAAACTTGAAAGGTGTGTACCATATTTTCCGAGAATAACACAGCACCAAGTAGGACACCACAGTTTCATTTATCTCATTGTTTTATTATCAGAAATATTTCCACACCCAGTTTAAAGCCTAAGATAAACATACCACGAAGGAATTTTTTGTTTGATTACTGTTCCAATCCCCAACCTTGATATGGTAGAGCAGAGTATATTATATGACTTCTGTCAGAGATAAATGGCACAGTGAAAGGAGGTGTTAAGAAAACTATTTATTCTTAATAAGTTTCAAATTGACTGCACAAATAAGACCGAAAATAGCGTGGAAGTGAAGGTCATATAAGTGTATTACATTGCTTATTGTACTAAATGGCAGTTATCACCATTGCTTCATTGCTGTATTTGTGTAACTCATCCTCCTAATGAGTAAAAGACCTTCCGTTTACAGACACTGAAGATCTCAACGAGCTTCAATTTGGAATGCCTTAGGCTTTTCAGTTTATGGCCCAGCCCATTTTAGATTTGGTGGTCATGCATTCTTCACCACGTACTGAAAATAATGCAAGGTTTCAAAAAGAAAAAAAAAGAAAAAACTGTTCTTCTGAGATGAACTACCTGGGTAGTAAACAGAGCAGAATGCAGAGAAACATGCCATTTCTTGTAAGAATTCCTCCCACAAATGAGGTTTAGATTTGGGTTTGTACATGTTGTTACAAATGTAATCACATTTTCACTTCCACACTTAAGTATAAACAAGGTAACTTCAATTCCCAAATATGTATACAAATACTTCGAACTTCATCTACATTGTAGCAACATCGCACCAGAAGCTTGTTATCTGGTCCGAAGTAGAAAAGTCTTTTCATACAAACATTTCTCCAAAAAGATAAAAGAGCTGCTTGCTTTCGTCTCTACAGCCAACGAAGTGAAAACAGAATTTGATTTCAACCTCTAAAGAAATGAACTAGTCCATTTCATACTCTTACCTTACAGCACAGCTTGTAAATTTCAGCTGTAATATATAATGATACTGAGATAATGCATTTGGTGACGAATGTACGTACATGTCTATTTATTTCACTCAGTGATCTTCACCATCTGATTACTTCATAAGTTACTTTCTTTTGTGAGTTGAAACATTTTTCTGTAATCCAAGAGCAAATTCTTGAACCTCACTGTACAGGCTCGTTTGCAGTTTTCCCTATTGTGGACTCGCCAATTGTATGCATGGTTCGTACGTGTCCTGGAAATGTCCTAAAATTCAGTTACATGTCTTGGAATTTTTATCCATTCCGGCCTTTTTGTCCCTGCGTGATGTTTTGTAGTTGAGGATTTTTCTGCTGACATAACTTATGTCTGACAAATTTTCCTTCCTACACCCTGCAAAATGCAGGGGGGGTAGTTTTCTTGTCTGTTAGGAGGACTGAAGCTGCATTATTGACATCTTTTGGCGTTGTGCTTATGTTATCACTTTGGCTGTCCGATCAGGTAGACCATATCTCTGCAATTATTAGTTCGATTTGTAAAATTCTTTTTGTGTTGGGAAGCTTAAAATGTGAGAATGATGATCTATTTGTTCTGTTTTTTTCCCCGACGCACAACTTCGCCACTAGAGTGTGCAAATGAAGATTGTATCGAATTTAAAATGCATTTTATTTTGTACATTTGCTTCTAAATATCCAATTGAAGAAATTCTTTTTCCTTTCGATGGCATTTATATCGAAGACTATTTTAGTTAGTTAGTCCCTTTTTCAAATAATGCATGTAATTTTTTGCTAGGGGCGTAATGGTAAATCACGATTTTCCGAATATCTCCGCTTCTAAAAGTCAGATTTGAAACATTCTTCCTGTTTTGGATACAGCTCTTGAGGGGAAATGCTTTGCATACAAATAATATAGTCAAGTCAAGTCACGATGTTGACATACAACTATGCTCAAGCTAATGATATTTTGTTGAAGTGTTTTTCGATGTAGTATTTGGGTGTTTTTGAAGTTCATTGCAGATTCATGAGTGTTCTGTGCATCCATATGCAAGATAAGAGCTACAGAAATTGCGGTAATTACTGGAGGCAGGTCACTCTGTAGATAGTCTGTGGATTCGTTTCTATCAGATGAAATTAGGGGAGCCAAAAAATTGTGTTGTTCTACGCCGTCATGTCTTCAAGTGTTTGCTCTTGTTCGGGATTGCTGTCTGCATTTTATGTTTTTGTCTGCAAACTAATGGATATTAGTGTTTCGTGAGTTAAAGGTAAATTTTTACTTCTTCAACTTTGAAATTATTGACTGATTTTCTATGGACTTTTGTTGATTGTGAACCTGAATACCACATGACTGGGTTATTATTAAGTAAAAGAAAAGAAAAAAAAAAGGGTGACAACTGAAACAAAATTATATTGAAAATTTTGATAAAAATAAATAAAAAGAAATTTAGGTGATGAGATAGTGTGCTGCTGCCATCTGTTGCACAGCTGCAGAAACTGAGGACAAAATTAAGTGAAAATTACTGTTATTGAGTAAAAATGAAGTACAAATTAATTGAAATTTACTGTCATGGGTCCCAAAAAAGACCAAGGTACCATAAACACAAGTAAAGCTAAAACTGACTCTAATGACTTTGATATCAATTTTATTAAGCGATCTTTAACAGATATCAGTTTAAAGCTTGATTCTATTGCTGAACTCAGGACGGAAATAAGTGAAATTAAACAAAACCATATTCCAGAACTCGGGGAGGAATTAAGAGATATCAAACGTTCTGTTGAGTTTTTGAGTGAACGGTATGATAGTGTTCTTTCGAAATGTACTGTACTAGAACACAATAATGAAGGTCTAAAAAATTAATTAGAATCTCTTCAAATACAGGAAAGGAATAATTTTCAACAGAATAAATTATTAAATTAAGAATTAAATTAACTGAATCAATATCAAAGACTGAGAAACATAGAAATACATGGAATTGATCTTTCAAATATTGCATCTCAGGAAGATCTTAATAACCTTGTTGATCTCTTAGCAACTAAATTACAAATAGATAAAGATCTATCAAAAGATATTGATATTGTTCACCCTTTACCAACTAAGCATAAAAGGACTCAAGACTCAGTAGTGCTCATCCAGTTCAAATCAAGAACAACTAGGAACATTTGGATGTCCAAGAAAAAAACTCTTACCTATAATAATGATGTAATGCCTGATTTAAGGGCAACAAGAATCTACTTAAATGAAAATCTTACTTACAATAAACATCTGTACTGGGAAGCAAGGACACTGGTGCAGCAGTCAAGGCTCAAGTACGCATGGACATGGAATAGAAATTTTTTCATAAAAAAAAAATGAAGCTCAAAAAAGGAAAATACTGACTATTGAGGAACTACATGGATTTATGAACTCCTCTTAATGACTTGATTAAATTATAAATTATAAGGGATAAAATGGGGGATGTGGGGGACAAGATGGATGGCTATTATTCAGTTGAACAGTTGAACCACTTAATAACAACTAACCTAAATAATTCATTAAAATTATACATATTAATGCAGGATCACTAACAAACACAAAATTACACTTCTGGAGTCTTTATTACACTTAATTAAGTCAGCGATAGATATTGTCTGTATAACTGAAACATGGTTTCCAAGTGGGGATTATTCAACACAGTTAACTAATTATACCATATTCAACCTAAGCAGAAATTACTCAAGAGGAGGGGGCATTGCAATATATGTTAATAATCAATATAGGGACTTTTCAACTGTTTACAACTTTACTATAACAAACTCTAACATAGAAATATTAACTATTCAAAATGAATTCTACTTAATCATGGTGTGTTATAGACAACCTAAATCTGGTTATAATATATGTCTAAATATATTAAGTGAATTTCTAAACTATGCTAACCTTGTTAAGAAAAACTATTATCATGGGAGATTTTAAATATTGATATTTCCCAGGATAATTCTATAACTAATAAATTAATTTATATTTTAAATTCATCAGGATTTGTAAATACCATCACATTGCCAACCAGAATAACTACCCATTCTAAAACAATTTTGGATTTGTGTATTACTAACATTCAACAAGATCCAATTATTACGGGAATATTGGAGTTTAATTTTAGTGATCATTTACCTATTTTTATTATTCATAAACACGTACTTAAAAAGGCTCAAATACATGAAGTTTCTAAAATGAGACTTATAAACAAAAAACAAAAAAATCTAGAAATCTTTAAAAATAAATTAAAGAATTTAAACTGGAGTGAATTGGACACATTCATCACCTAATTTAAAATATGAAATATTTTTTACAAAACTAAAAGATATCTACGGCATATGTTTTCTTATTTCAGTACTAAGCAATAAATCTAGAAAAAGTTTTTGAAAACCATGGATTACAGATACATTACTTAAGTGCATTAAAAAAAGGAATAAGTTATATTCTAAATTCTTTAAAACTAGACAACAATCAGATTTTAATTATTTTAAACAATATAGAAATAGGCTGAACTCAGAATTAAGAACTACTAAAAGGAATTATGCTAATATATTCTCACAAAATTCATCTAAACTAACATGGAAGCATCTTAATCAATTACTTGGTAGGACACCTAAAACGATATTACCATCTCACCTAACTATAAATAATATGAAAATAAGCAATCAACAGGACATTGCTATACAACTGAATCATCATTTTACAACTACCCCAGTTACAATAAAACAAAAGTTAAAAAGGGTTAATACACATTACTCAAGTTATTTACAAAAATCATATCTCCCTAATAATTTTCATTTTACAGATAATTAAAAAAACTGAATTGTTAGTGGAATTTCAGAACATAAGAATATCATCAGGTTCAGGATCTGATGAAATTAATTCACGGGCAATTAAATATATTGCAGATGAGATATCTGATCCTTTACTTCAAATTTTTAATTCTGTTCTTGATACAGGAACTTCCCCTGATAAGCTGAAAATTACAAAAATTACCCCTAAATATAAAGCAGGATCACACAATGATGAAAATAATTATCGCCCAATATCTAAGACATCAATTTTTGCAAAATTACTTGAAAAACTAATTTACAATAAATTGTTATCCTACTTACAGAAATATAAAGTTTATTGACAAAAACCAATTTGGATTTTAATCAAATAAATCAACAGATCTTGCTCTTCTCCATATTCAAGACATAATTCAGAAAAATTTTGAGGAAAAAAACTTAACTGTTGCTATTTTTTGGATTTAACAAAGGCTTTTGACACATTAAACCATAACATATTACACTGCTGGACAATTGCTAAGGACGGATCATAAATGGCTATATAGCGCATAAAAAAGTAAGTGTGGTTGGATGCCAAGTGAAATAAAATAATGTCAGAATGCCAGGACATTACAAGAAAGACAATTTATTGTGCTCTGAAATCCAGAAGGCTTTGGAACGTGTTCAAGGGACAAACAGGCCATTTTGTGCAGAATACGTAAACGTGAAAAAAATGCAATTACCGTCCGCAGGCGTTCCGGCGTAAGATGTCAATACGGGATATGGCCACCATGGAGAGCGATGCAAGATTCCACACGTCGTGTCATGCTTTGCACAACATTATCAAGCAGCTGTTGGGGTAATTTATCCCATTCCTCTGTCAGTGCATGGATGAGGGTGTCCTTGTTTATTGGAGGGCATTGGTGACCAGCAAGACTCCTCCCCAAAGCATCCCACACATTTTCAATGGGATTCAGATCTGGAGAGCGTGCTGGCCATACAAGGCGTTGAATATCCTCGCTGGGTATTGACCTAGCTTCATCAGGACGAATGGTTTGCGAATGGCACGTAAACCATTCGTCCTGATGAAGCTAGGTCAATACCCAGCGAAACCATGGTCGGCTTGAGAAAATAAGCATTTGTGACAACTACGTTGTATTATCTTAATCTATATATAATCGTCACAAGACTGTAGTATTTGAGAAAAAGAATCTTCAGTTTAACGGACTTCCAGACTACACCGGTGCGTAAGTATAGGTCTGTGCATCTTAAACAGAAGCCATTTTAACATCCTATTGGCTACTTCAAATTCAACTTTCAACATAAGTGAAATATAGGAACGTTGTTCAACTAATGTTCCTGAGAAGATATGACCACTTTGAAAAGTACAATCAATCGTTTTTCGAAACTGAGAATAAAGAAGTTCAGATTGCTGAACTATTTGAATTTCTTACAACGATGCAAAAGACATTGCATCTTACCGAACTTTATATCCTTGAAATGTAACCTAATACCTACTCAGAATGTAGCAAGAGCAGTGAGCAATGCTTCTTTTGCGATTCTTAGAGCTGTTATTAAGGACACTCGGAATGACATTGCGAAGGTGGAACATGAACTGTATGATACACATCTTTGGTTAGCTAACAAATTAGCAGATTTTGATACTTTAGACATGAACGCTTCTGTTCGTAGTATCAACATGTCATCGAATCACAGAATTTCCCTCGAAAGAAAATTTCAAAATTTGATAGCAGGTAATAAGAATAAGCAGGCTTATACCAATAGTAATAATAACGGAATACTGTGTCCAGATAATGAAGTGTTTGTCAACTTGTCCAGTCATAGTCTCACTGAAATTGAAAAGAGAACTTTACGATATAATTCTAATTTTGCTATCTCAAGAAAGATACCGGTATCAGACATAGTTGCTTCAGTTGAGGAATCTCTAATACACAGCAGTCTCAACTTTGAAGAAAAAGAAATAGTTAGACATTGTATCAGCCAAGTGATAACCGCAAATCACACTACATTACCTAGACCAAATTTAACCACCAAAGAAATTAATGTGCTTAAAGAATTGCACTCAAATTAAAATTTAATCATTACTAGAGCTGACAAAGGAGGCCAGGTGGTTGTGTTAGACAAAAATCATTATGATAACAAAGTCAAAAATCTTATTTCAGATGGACCTTACAAAGAAATAAAAAATGATCCTTCAGATAAACAATTGAAAGAAATACAGAAATTGATCAAAAACTCAGAAACTCTGAGCCAAAACATGAAAAACAAACTTAAACCTTCATACGCCCGTTGTGCGAGATTCTATGCTCTCCCTAAAATACATAAATCTGGAATTCATTTCCGGCCTATAGTAAGTAATATCGGCACAGCAGCATATAAGTTATTGAAGTTCTTATCTTCAAAATTATCTACCTTGGCCACTCCAAACGAAACATCTGTGAAAAATTCCATTGAGTTTACCAATCGACTTAAACTACACCCATACGTAGATCAACTAATGCTATCCTTTGATGTGGTATCTATGTTCACCAATGTTCCAGTAAGAGGAGCTCTGGAGTCCCTAAAATCAAGTCTTGTAGAGCATCATTACAGCCAACCTGAAGTTGAGGAAATAACAAGACTAGTGGACATTTGCATAAAACAGAACAGATTTGCTTTCCGTGGAACGTTTTATGAACAGACGGAAGGTCTAGCTATGGGCAGCCCACTGTCACCTATATTATGTGAGATGTACATGCGTCGATTTGAAGAAAAACTTTTCAAACTCGTGAAATTTGACTTATGGATACGATATGTAGACGATACTTTTGTTCTATGGAAGGGAAAACATTCTGAAATTCCGGAATTAATCAAATTTATAAATTCCATTGATCCTCACATTCAATTCAGCTACGGGACTGAAAACAACGGATGCCTACCATTCCTTGACGCCCTGGTAACTCGCCTAAATCAATCGCTCGGAACCACAATTTATCGGAAGCCTTTCGCTATTTTTTCATCTCCACATGCCAAGTCTAATCACCCTTATCAACAAAAACTCAGCGCCTTTTACAGTTGCGTATATCGTGCAATACATATATGTTCAGATAAGGACAGTTTGGAAAAAGAACTTTATTTCCTTAAACTTGTTGCAGTACAGCGAGGATACAACCCTTCCATTATAGACAAGGCTCTAACAAAATTCCGGAAACCAAAGCCCATCTCCACATTAACTCCTGTGATGCGCCCATTGCGAGAGAATTTTGCCATTATTCCATTTTCCCGTGACATTGCCTTCAAAATTACAAAAATTCTCAAAACCTTTAATTTTAAGGTGATTTTTAAACCCATAAACAAAATGAGATTTTTAGGATCAAAGGACTATGTTGAAGACAAAAACTCGTGGGGAATTTACCAAATTCCATGTGAATGTGGCGCTTCGTACATAGGACAGACCCGTAGAGCTTTACATTTTCGATTGAAGGAGCACAAGACCTACATTCGGAATTGTGACCTAAAGAAGTCATCGGTGGCTAAACACTGTTACGAAAAGTACCACAAATTTCTCTTTGAAGAGGCAAAACTTATTGATAAACCAGATTCAACCTTCAAACTTGATATTTTGGAAGCTTTCCATATATATCAGAAGTCTTTGCAACTTGTTAATGACATGGCATCCACGCCATTTCTATCAAACGCGTGCAAGCATCTAACCAAAACACGTGACGGTTAACACCATTTATGATGTCATATACAATTTGAATATTTACGTGCCATTCGTCCTGATGAAGCTAGGTCAATGCCCAGCGAAACCATGGTCGGCTTGAGAAAATAAACATTTGTGACAACTACGTTGTATTATCTTAATCTATATACCATTACTTCTCGACAAGAAATCAATTGAAATAGAAAATGAGTTTACTTACTTAGGTATTAAACTTAATAATGATTTAAAATGGAATAAACACATTGATAATCTCTTGAATAAAATTATCAAAAAATATAGGAATTGTAAGTCATGTTCTGACAAATCTTACTGTTAAAACATTTAAATTAATATATTTTACTTTAGTTCATACACACCTTAACTACTGTATTAACATGGGGTTAAACAACTCAATCTAATATTAAAAAATTACAAATACTTTAAAACAAGTATATTAGATTATTAGATTTAAAATATAGTTGTAATAATGTTATTTTTTCTCAATCATGTATACATACATATACAAGAGTTGACCCTAACAAATATAACATAATGACTATTAAACAACTATATAATTCTAACTTAGGTAAAATCATGTACAAAAGAATAAAAAATAATATAGAGCAGGAATTAATTAAAATATCTACATATAAGCATCAATATAATACAAGAAATCAACAGGCACTTATACCAGTGCTCCCTAAAACTTTAACTATGAAACAAAGTTTAAATTATTGTGGGCCGGCGTTTTGGAATTCATTGCCCAGAGAACTGACATTGATTAATAACTTTAACCTCTATAAGAACAAATTAAAAGCATACCTATTAAGCTAACTATTTAAGGGAATAACGGGAGGGGGCGAGAAAGAGTTATACTAATGGCTGGTGGTGTACATTGCTGTACTTGACTTGTAAATCAGGGAGCTCCGGGCTAGACAGGACTAAATGAGGCCTTTTCCTAGAGCTTCCTTGCTGTTATTTTATAACTGTCAATAATTGTTATCATTATTCAATAACCTGTAACAGCAGAAATAATAAAATGAAATTAAAATTTCTCATTTTTGGTAAAAAAAAAAAAAAAAAATGGCTTGCCACCAGGGGCAAAGTGTTTATTTTTGCTTCTGATGTATTTGCAATAAAATCTCCTGAAACTCGATTGAAAAATTCCTCTGTGGACCGATACTGCTTACCTGCAAAAACTTTTTGAGAATACCTCCTGCTTAAATAGTGCATAATTTTTCCACAAGGTGGCGTACTTGTATATCTTATTTATATCTCTGTTTCTAGGAGTACGATTTGAAAAATTCTTTCTTTGTTGGAGAACATTTTCCGTGCGAAATGTTTCTCATAATTTCAAATATTAATGCACAAGTGTGCCACTAGAGGGCGTGAGCTCACGTTTCCATTCACAGCAATATCTACGGGACTAATAACCCGATTGCAAAATATTCTCTTTTGACCAGATACTACTAACTATGAAAACTCCTTGTGTGTATTTTCTTCCCAAAATAATGCACAATTTCGCCACTAGGGGGTGCAAATATTTAATAATTTTTTCTCTATCTCTACTTCTAAATGTCTGATTTAAAAAATTGTTTTAACAACAGATACCATTTACCTTATGGAACACTTTAGGTTTGTATTTGAGGAGGTTTGTGTCTCACAATAATCTGCCGCTAGGTGGTCCTTATGTACAGTTTGCAGCCTATCTCTGTCTCTAAAACCTTTATTGAGAAATTTCTTGTTTTACTGTAGCCTATGCCATTCGCTATAATAAAGATACAGAGTGAATAAGTTTATTGCTACAATAAAGAAGATCCTCTTCAAAGGGGTACAACTTTTCCCCTAGGGGTTGTAAAGGCCAAATTTTCTTCTTGCTATCTCTGCTTCTGGGAGTTGTATTTGAAAAGTTATTTTTCCTTAGCATAGCTTTTGCTATGAGGAATACTTTTAGCCTGTTTTCAACTTTTCCATTGTGCAAAATTCTTCTGCTAAAAGGCATACAGTTATATCACATTTCCTTCTCTATGTCTTCTTTTAACTGTTTGATTTGAAAATCTTTTTGTCTCTAATACCTTCCTTCTGCTATGCGAAAAGTTTTTTGCGCCATTTGTTAATTTTCATAATACTTTTTAGCCACTGGTGAAAGCAAGTATCTAATGTTTTGTAAGTAGCTGATTATTTTTTGTTTTTTGTTTATTTTGACCTTTACTGAAATTTGCTAATGAATGCTTTCCATAAAATTAGATTGATTTCCAATATCAGAAACTTAGATCTAGTTGTTTCTTAGTATTTTCTGAGCATGCTAATCACTGTGCATCTTCTATAATTATTATATTTGCACTTTTAAGGTATTAACCTCCTGCAAAGTGTGCATAGTTTACGTGCAATTCATAAATGAAAAACTATTAGAAAGTACCAATCACTCACCCTAAAGATCACGGTAACCTCCATCGACAACACACTTCCAACACGTCAATCATCGTAATGTTTCTGGGCTTCCAAGGTTTACAGACATCTTGCTTACGATTCTTACTTCCGGGTGTGAAACATCGTTTTTTTTTTTTTTTTTTAGCCTTATGATATGTTACAATAAAGCTTGTCAATTCCATAAAAAACCACACATACTACTCATTCATACAATTCAATTAAAAACTATGTACATAATTTACATAACCTTACATTCCTAGGTGATTAAACCTTTGTCAACTGTAAGTACTAAACTGCTCCTTCTGTTTCACAACCCCTGCCACTCCCACTGCAAGTGTCACACCCATTCAGCCCCTCACACGCAATCCTCTAGTACTTTCAACAGACCTGACATACTGGTAGGAAATCAGGTACTTACTGTAAAAAATTTAGTGATTAAAAATGAAAGAATCAGCCAATTAGATAGAGCAGGAATTTATGAAATCCCAATAAACCAGCAACCACCTGTGTCATATATAGGCTGCACCAAGAATAAATTAAAGTATAGATTGAACCAGCATATAAATAATTGGAATAAAAAAGAAGCTAAGACAGCATTAACCCAATACTGTAGGAAAAATCAACAATGTCCAAGGTTTGAAGATATTAAAATTATTAAGAGCTGTAAAAACGAAAGGCAGTTAAGAATTGCAGAATCAGTGTTAATTGAAAAAAACAGATCAAGATTATGCAACATTAATGAGCCTAGTAACTTAAACGAACAATGTAAAGCCCTAATAAAAATTGAACAGCAGCTTAGAAAAAAAAAGGGAAAAAAGAGCAGCAGGGACAATAGATGGCGACTGGGGCCCGTGCCTCGATGTCTCTGCTCACTTGAGCTGTGGTGGGTGGGTGAGACACACCTGCCTCCTGATGATGACAGAGGTCTGTTGAAAGTACTAGAGGATTGTGTGTGAGGGGCTGAATGGGTGTGACACTTGCAGTGGGAGTGGTAGGGGTTGTGAAACAGAAGGAGCAGTTTAGTACTTACAGTTGACAAAGGTTTAACCACCTAGGAATGTAAGGTTATGTAAATTATGTACATAGTTTTTAATTGAATTGTATGAATGAGTAGTATGTGTGGTTTTTTATGGAATTGACAAGCTTTATTGTAACATATCATAAGGCGAAAAAAAAAAAAAAAAAAAAAACGATGTTTCACACCCGGAAGTAAGAATCGTAAGCAAGATGTCTGTAAACCTTGGAAGCCCAGAAACATTACGATGATTGACGTGTTGGAAGTGTATTGTCGATGGAGGTTACCGTGATCTTTAGGGTGAGTGATTGGTACTTTCTAATAGTTTTTCTTCTATAATTAGTTTTCTAATCATGCCCAGTTAAATTGTATCTATCACTTATGAATACAATTGTACACAACCCTTGGCTTTAAGGTTTTCTCGTTATTCTCTTTCATTTCATGTTGGAAATTTTTGTGCATACTTTGTTTGCTGGAGAGTACAAATTTAAAAACATAGCTACAGCATTCATATTATGTTGAAAATTCTTTCCCTAGATAAAATGTAACACAAATACTTGTTCCCATGATTATGTGTTTTAAGAAATAACAATCCCTTTGGTCCTTTGAAAAAGTTCCAAATATTTCACCTTTCCTTACCCTTAAATTTCCAATGTAAGCATTATTTCAAAATAATTACAAATTTTGAAGATGATAATCCAATTTTTGGTGTAAATGTGACAAGGATGGTAAGTCAGATAATATCCGAAAATTTGAAAATTTCATCGTCCTGGAGTGGGACTTGAACCCGCATCTCCAAGATAGTGCCCGGGTATGCTAACCACTACACTACCCAGAACGACCAAGTCTCAAGTTTCCGATTAATTTGAATATAACCATCACAGGATTCACTAGTCGAAGCAACCGGCATTCATGTTTAGTGAATCTGGAGTTTAAGAATCTTATTCCGTGATTGCCCGGAGGAGCAGATAAATCATGAAAGAAATATGGGATTACACCATATAATACAAATTTTGAAGATGACAATCCAATTTTTGGTGCATGTGACAAGGATGGTAAGTCAGATAATATCCAAAAACTTGAAAATTTCAAAGTCCTGGAGTGGGACTTGAACCCGCATCTCCCAGATAGTGCCCGGGTATGCTAACCACTACTACACCACCCAGAACGACCAAGTCTCCGATTAATTTGAATGTAATAGTCACAGGATTCACTAGTAGAAGCAACCGGCATTCATGTTTAGCGAATCTGGAGGTTAAGAATCTTATCTTGTGATTGCCCAGGATTGTCATCTTCAAAATTTGTATTATATGGTGTAATCCCGTATTTCTTTCATGATTCACCTGCCTCCGGGCAATCACGAGATAAGATTCTTAACCTCCAGATTCCCTAAACTGCTAAACATGAATGCCGGTTGCTTCGACTAGCGAATCCTGTGGTGGATATATTCAAATTAATTGGAAACTTGAGACTTGGTCGTTCTGGGTGGTGTAGTGGTTGGCATACGCGGGCTCTATCTGGGGAGACACAGGCTTGATTCCCGCTCCAGGACGATGAAATTTTAAAGTTTTCAGATATTATCTGACTTACCATCCTTGTCACATTTACACCAAAAATCGGATTGTCATCTTCAAAGTTTGTATTATATGGTGTAATCCTGTATTGATTGTGTGGTATATGAAAGCATTTCAAGAGAAATGCCACATACCTATGTATGTTTGAGTTTTATGGGGTTTTTTTTTATTCTGTAATTTGCTTCAATAATTGAACTAAAGCCAAAGTAGAAAAATAAAGTTTTCTCGAAATCAGTGTAGCAGGGCGCCATTTCACCGATTAGCAACTAGCAAATAGCTAGTGAAAAATCAAATTTGCTAGTGAAAAAAAATCGCAGTAGCAAATATTGCTAGTAAGGTAATTTCTTTATTTAAAGTAACCAAAAATCATTATTAATCCACGAAGTTTACATAACAGTTTCTATTATCACTTGTTAAAACAGCGACGATCCAGCGATTCTCTTTCGCCACCCATCCTTCCCCATATCTTTCATCCCTTCCAGTGGAAACTATCGTACATTAAAACTCCTCTCCATCGTGCCCTTATTGGTCTATTACAGAAACTGAACGTGACGTCGGTAATGGTTGCTGTGGCGTCGGTAATGGTTGCTGTGGCAACCCAGAGCTCTGGGATGGATCAGTTGTTTGACCACCTGCTCTGCCACCTTCCCTTCTTTTGCCCCACGAACTTTGTCCTCAACTCCTGTCGTACCCTAAGCAAAGCAATTGCCTACTTCCACAAGTCTTGATAGTCGTGCATACATAAAATACTGCGCTCTAATGATCAGTGATGAATAAGCAAGAATAATTCCACTTATTCGGATGGTAGACAAAACCGAAAGAAGCAAACCAAAATGTTACTGGAAAATAGCCTGCCAACACTGGCAAAAGTCTTATCCATAGTAACTAGCCTTATTGCGTGGCATAGATAGACGTTTTACGAAACGTGTTCGTGGAGGGGTAAACGATTACGGAAGAAACTTTTGCTTCGTCTGACTTCTGGTTTTGGAAATTTTCCTTGTATTTTCAAGCTGAAATACAAATATTTATCCAGTAAAATGTTAATGAGCAATAATACTTGACAGAGGCAACATCGTGAGAAAAAAAAAATTATGATTACGGAAAAAATCCGAATTCCGTCGACCTTTAGTTTTCTAGTTTCGTAAAGACGGAATTCCAATAATAACAACGAAAAAAGCCAGAATTCCTTGAATTCGCGGAAGAATCTCATGCCTGAAGATTACAGAAAAATTTTGCAGCAGCCAACTTCCGTTTTCGCAAATTGTTCTTCACAGTTTCAAGCTAAAATGCAAACATTTATGCAATGAAATGATATTTAACAAGAAAAGCAGACACAAAGACAACATTGGGAGAAAAATTTGCGATTACGGCAAAATTTTCTTACTCCGTTTCACTACTGTGTTCGAAAGTTTTGAAGCACGAAATTTCGTATCCAGATGGAAAACGACCCCCCCCCCCATTCTCCCAAATATCGATCTTCAGAATGATCCAACTGATAACAAAAAAAAAAAAAAAAAGCGGGATTCCGCGAATTCCCCGTAAAAATCTCGTGTATATCATAAAAATAATAGCAAAAGAAAAATTTGAAACAAAATGAAAATTTGTAGAATCCATAGTTTTGATAGTGAGTTCCGTAGTCAGACAACTAATACCGTAGAAACTACGGCATTGTGTGGTAGTTGGCAGATATGAAGTGTGTAGAAGTTTAGCAGAAATTTGTGTGATACTTCCACTTAGTACTGCATGTTGTGAGGTGGGATTCAGTTTTTTAAAAAGAATACAAGGGAATTGGAGGAACAATTTGTCTGTTGAAACTTTAAATGCTCTGATGACAATTGAAATAGAAGGGCCACAAGAAGAGATTTTTAATCCACGGTCAGCAGTTATAAAGTGGTATGATGACAAAGTCAGACACCCTGAGCGTAAACCATATGAGAAGAAATCTAAATTAGAATGTCGGTGAAATATATTCATGTGGTATGAGAATTTGTTGGAAATTAATAATAAAGATAGTCACTAAACTTATCTAAGATTCTATTCATTATTCAAAAAGTTAAGTCAAAATATTTATACATATATTTAAATTTCTGTGTAACTTTATTAGAAAATAAGTTACGATGTGATTTAGTTTTACTTGCTAGTCATGCAAATGTTTTGCTAGCAAACTATTTGGTCACTAGCAAAATTTGCTAGTGAGCAAAAAAGATGAAATCTTGCCTTGCAGTGTAGTATACTGTATATAAAAGTAGTAGATATTAAACCTGGTCACATTTTCAGTGACAGTTTTGGTATTTCAGTATTTATCTGTGATTCTAAGTTTCTGATTAGTTGCAGCAGACATCATTTTTAACATTATGTATTAAGTTTGCCCAAGCATGTAAGAAGTTGTTTGTTGTAAGTTACAAATTGAACAGATGTATGGTTTCACTGAGCATTTGGATTGTATGTCCTGGGAAAAATCGGAAAAGTCCTTTAAATGTCATGGAATTTTGTGATTAAAATAGCATATGAACCATGTGTATGATGCACAAGGCTGGGGAAAAATATATATATATATATATCCTCATTTTATCCTCCTAGCTCCAGATAAGAAAAAACTGACTTCAAGAAAAGGGCACTAAAGCATAATTAATCCTCAGTAAAGATTTTCTAACAGTAAATCATAAAACACTTGCACACAAAATGAAAGGCCAGATTGAATCTGTACCATTCATTCTCCAAATTACCTATTCATGTATAATGGCACATGTTTTGAGACTTCATTTGCATAAAAGCTAGGCCACCATGCTAATATCGGATTTGACAATCCAAATTCTTTATGGCTAAGAGTCCATCATAAGTGATTTACAAAATGATCTGTTTTAATATTGTGAATGACAGCTAAAAGTTATTATGTTACTGAAAGTGGTTAAATGCCATATTTCAGTGGCGCATGTTTATAAAATCAAGTTTAACACCACATCATTATAATCAGAAAATACAGTAGTTAATATGCTAGTGTAGTGTTCTGCATAGACAATTGCTTTAGCAAGGTGGTGAGGAATGTTGACTGGGTGGTGCTTCTCGTCCCCTTGGTTCTGTGCTAGCCCATACAATGGTCAAGAGGTAGAACAGCTTTTTACTTCATTTCTAAAAATGTTGAGAGTTGTTCTCTCTAAAAACAGAAATATGAATAAAAGTGCTAATGAATGGTAATAAAACAAGAGCATAAAATAAATAATAGCAATGTTTAGTTTTGGATTTGGAGGCTTAAAATGATTTCTCATGCAGAGCTGCCAACTATTACGAATTTTGAGTTGGCATTATAGACAATAGCAAAAAAAATTAATGAAAACCACTCACTTGCCGATCCACTGTGCTGTGTTTGAATTTTTATCACCTTTTCCTCTTGTCCAATCTTTTTTTGCACTAGGCAATCAAAAGTGTCAGAACTTTGATCTTTGTTCCTCTCTGGGTGCCTTGCAAGCAGCTCATTTGATTGACAGGTTTACATGCATTTGTCAACTGCAAATATTAGCTCTTAAAGTCAGTCACAATGCAGGGAAAAGAAGCGTTTTCAAATGGAAATTAATATCAGAGGTAGTGTGCTGTGTGTTGTCAACAAAATCAGTTGTGTTTCAGATTCTTTTGTAAGAGATTAAGAGATGCAGGGTGATTATTTACTGATGAAACATAAAAGGAGGTTGACTTGGGGTGATAAAGTGCAATTCAGTTGTTGTATTGTGCAGAAAAAGCACTGCTTCACATTGAAGAATGTTCATGTGTGCATACGTATTCATTAATGTGAACTTGATTGTAAGACAAAGTTTGAATTTGGATAAGTACAAAGATCGTTCAGTAGAGTTCAGGCATGTTTCTATAACTCGGTTATAGAAATGTGCCTGAACTTTACTAGATTAAAACTGGAGCAAAGAGCAGCTATAAAATTTTGTGTGTGTTTGGATAAAACCGCCACAGAAAAGCACGAAATGATTAAAACAGCCTAGGCCTATAAGAAAGATGCTTTGTCCTGCGCAAGAGTTTTTGAGTGGCACAAAAAATTTGTGAATGGTGAAGAATGGAAGATATGCCACGCTCCGCTAAGCTTTCAACATCGACTATGGAGGTTAACATTAATACCATTGAGATACGAAGACCCTCATACAACCATTGAGGAGATTGATGATGTAATTCAGATGTCCATTGATGATGATGATGATGTGGGAAACTGGTTGGGGTACCAAAAAGTCACAAAGTAGATTTCCCACTTGCTAATGGATGAACACAAGGCAAATCATGTTATCACTTGTTGCCAATGTAAGTGCTGGCTACAACATGAGCCACAGTGGATTGAGTAGTCACATGTGATGAAACATTTTTTCACCATTTCAGTCGAGAAATAAAACATCAGGACACCCAACGGAAACACCCACAGAGTCCCCAATCCAATAAAGCAAAGGTTCAAGCAAGTGTAGGGAAGTCATGCACCTGGTTTTCTCCTATAAAAAGAGAATTGGGTATGACCCTGTTGTTCCACAAACAAAAGCTGTTACTGGTGCCTGTTATTCTGAAGTTTTCAAACATCCTGTAAAGAATATTTTTCCCTCAAAAAAGCCCAGAACATGCACAAACTGGCTGGATTTTGCATCAAGATAATGCCCCAGCGCATTGTGCTTTGTTTACCTAGCATGTTATCTAAGATCTAGGAATCAAAATGAATGGTGTGCTGGCACCATCACCAGACCTGGCACCATGTGATTTCCATCTATTACCTGAAG
Organism: Macrothele yani; assembly: GCA_039090855.1. Classification (NCBI taxonomy): domain Eukaryota; kingdom Metazoa; phylum Arthropoda; class Arachnida; order Araneae; family Macrothelidae; genus Macrothele; species Macrothele yani. Next base: position 70,252,933 of record CM076989.1, on the reverse strand, counting down.
TGAAAAAACAACTTTTTGGGCATTGATTTGCATCAGTTATACCAAAGTGAACAGTGCTGTAATGGGTATCCTAAACCTCATGTCAAGGAAGAGCTTCAAACACACCTTCCAGAAGTGGAAAGATGCGACCGGTACATTCAGGTAGAGGGAGAATACTTTGAAAGTATGTAAGTGTAAGTATATTTACTGCATTACACTTCTGCCTCATGTAAAATTAGTCTTGTAACTTTTTCAACTACCCATATATTTATGGAACCAGACAATAATACTAAGTGCTCTGTGATATTGACAAATCAGCTTTTCAGTTAAAGATTGTAGTATGTGTACATGAAAGTAAATAGCACAATGTTTTTAATTCTGAAATATGCTAACCATTAATCCATTGCATATTACAATTAAAATCTTTTTTTTTTCAGGGATTACTAGTCAAGATCTTGCAAAACCATCATCATCCTTGCTGGATGACAATGTGTTAGTATCTCAGCAGTTATTTATGTATTCTAAAATCTGAATAATATTAATGCTGATGTATGACATTTGGGTGTGGTTTTGTCTTGTGATTAATAATGATCTGTACATTTTTATTTATTTGAGATATTATGGCAGAGCTGTTAAGATTCCTAAGATCTTGCAGCAGGGGTTTCAGTTTAAATCCTGTGTGAATTGATGAGGATTATTGAACATTATCAATCCACTGCTAGATAGTCTCCCCACGTTTCTTTCACAATTTTATCTTGAGCCGGTCTCCTCCAAGTCACTTACTTCTCCATGCTTTCAAACTTTCATCCGCCCATCTCCTGCATGGTCTTATTCTGGGTCTTTTCCTGTCCTTTTGAATCCAGTCTGATATTTTAGTTATCTAATGGTGGTCAGTTCTTCTTGCAATATGTCCATCCCATTGCCATTTCAGAAATTTTTCTTCAATGAGATGTCATAAAGTTTTGTTGTTTTCCTGATCTGAATGTTCCTCTTCCTATTCTTCTTAGTCCAAGATGCACCTCTCCAGGCTACTTTGCAGAAGTGTAACTAGTCATTTCTGCTCCCTGGATAAGCACAAAATATTGCACCCCCAGTGTCTTTCTAATCATATATACAAGGAAATTCAAAATGTTTCATCCGATTGCAGATGACTATATTTCCGAAGTTTGCAAATACAGAGTAAATAATGATACATCAGTCAAAAGGAGAATTGTCCAAGTTTTGTTTCTCACCTTATAAGTGCTCTATGTGACTTCCCTTAGTTACACTAGCAACTTCGAGACTACAGTCTATTTCCTCCCACACTCGCTCCAGCATATGTTTTCACTGACTCCACCCCAGTAGTAATGCATTTTTTTGAGCTCATCCAGGGTTGTAGGCAACAGTGGCATGTACACAGTATCCTTAACATACCCCCAAAAGAAGTTGCACAGTGTAAGTTCCAGCGACCTAAGTGGCCAGCTGTAGAGCACCAAGTCATGTGGTGCACTGTGACCAATCCAATGGCAACAGCACTTCATTGAGGAAATGGTGAACAGCACAGGGCCAATGAGGCTGTCCTGCCCCACAATGACAGTGGAGCCCTCTCGTGGTGACCTAAAACTTGGAGATTTCCTCTTTCATTTGGTGTATTCCCAAGCCGTACATGGTTGGTAAGTGTGGAATTATGCTATTCTAAAACCAGATGCATCATTTTGAATTACCTTGTATATATTGCACCCTGCACGTGCACATTGCTTGGCTATATGGGTTCACTGGAAACTACAGTGTATTTCAAAGATAGATCTATTATACATACATGATATTCTTTCACGGATTTGCAGAATACAATTCCGGTTTGTTTGTTTTTTCATCATTTGGGTCATTCTTGAGATCGATGCAGAACTGAAGAGAAATGGGAAGGGTTGTTTTCCGTCTAGGGATGGTATTTCGTGTTTCAAAACTTTAGAAAATTTTAAGTTACACAGAGTGACGATTTTTCCCGTAATCATAATTTCTTTTTTCTCACAATGTTGCCTGTTTCCAATATTGTTATTAAATGTCACCTTATTGCAAAAATGTTTGTATTTCAGCGTGAAACTGTGGGCAATGATTTCCAAAAACGGAAGTTAAGGTGTCGCAAAGATTTCCCTGTAGTCTTTGGGCAAAGATTCTTTCGTAGATTCGAAGAATTCCGCAATTTCCGTTATCATTTTGGGCATACTTGAGATCAATGCGCAACTGAACAGAAATTTTGGGGGGTAATGGTGGGGGAGAGGGATTCGTTTGACGACGAGATTCTGTCTTACGAAACTTTCGAAAATGGAAGTTAGATGCAGCAAATAATTTTTCCGTAATCTTATTATTATTATTATTTCTCTTGTGGTGTTCCTTCTGCCCAGCATTGTTCTTAAATATCCTTTTATTCCACAAATACTGCATTTTAACCTAAAATGGAGAAGTTTCCGAAAACTGAAGTCGGTCGGAGCGAAGATTTCTCCCGAAATTACCTTTCTTTTTCTTCCCGTGATGTTCTCACTATCCTGTGTTGTTAAGTGTTACTTTCCCCCATAAATGTCTGCACTTAAGCTTGATAAGGGATGGGAAATTTTCCAAAAACGGAAGAGATGGAGCTTGAAAATTTGTTAGAAATTTGTTCATGGTGTTCAAAAGTATTCATATTCTGAAAGTCACACCATTTATCTAAAGTAGTGAAAGTTTTGATATCATGCATTCGTGGTCTTAGGCTGAAAGTTCTTTCAGCATGATGGATATAAATTATTGTCATCTGAGGGAATAAAAGGGGAGGAGGAAAGAAAAGTGGTGAAGAAATAGGAAGGGAATTATATCAACAGAAAGAAAAACTAAGCAAAGAGCACTGTGCAGCAGCAGAGTCAACAAAAGACAAATATGGCCATGGAACTTGCTGAGAAGAAAGTAACACAAGAGGAAAATTGAGCTGATGTTCTAGCAAGTACAAAAAAAGAAGAGAGAGAGAGAGAGAGAGAGATGTGTTTGAAGCAGTGTCTTTTAAAGTCTCTTTATTTTGCTTTGAATTCAGTAATTTTATATTGTGAATACAGTGAACAATTCCATCTTGCTTGTGGTGCTTTATATTCACACTTTCTTGTCGCATGTTCTGATTTTTTTTGCCCGATTAAAAACAGTTCAGCTTATTTGTTCCTTGGTCAGTCTCGTGTATGATTATAACTGGTTAGAAAACATCCCAAGCAGTTCTTAGCTTTGTGTATTCCTTGAAAGCCGCTGTGTATTTCAAGGTCAAATGATACACTTTCTCCTGATCTTTAATGTCTTAGTCATCACAAAGCTCACCATATTTGTTTTAACTTTGCCAATTTTTCTTTCTCCTGATCTGTTTTATATATATATATATATATATATATATACACATTTTTTTTTCTTTTTTCTTTCTATGATTACTAGCAATCATGCCCGTTCTCCGAATGGTGAATCTGTAAAATCATTTTTTGAACATAAAATTAAAGAAAGGTTAAAGTAATTAAGGGAAAGAAAAATAATTTAAAATCCGTAACTGTTTTACGATTTAGAACAGCGTCATGACGTCAGTGCATACGGTTTGACGTAAAATGGAGCAGGCTTTAGCGCCCCTTAATTTTAAATCAAAATTTGAAATTTTCAAAGCATTTCAGTGATTCTGACAAAATTATCTTTAAACCTATCAGCATTTTGGAACAGTGAAGCTAAGCCACTCTTTTGAATTTTTTGGTTTTCAGACTTCTTTCAGGTGTCTTAGAAGTGGTAGAAAAATTCAAGCAGACAATGTTTCAAAGCGCTGTTTTTTTTTTTTTTTTTTGTGTGTGTGTGCATTTGCAGGTATCCAGACTTGAAGATCTACCAGCATGCCAATTTTTAGATCTCTAGGTTATTTAAAAGTGGTCTAACAATTCGCAAAAAAATTCAAGCAGACAATGTTCCAAAGTCGCCATTTTTATTTATTTATTTTTTTGTTTTCGTACTTTTCTAGGTATATGAACCTTAAGACGTATTGGCATGCCAATTTTCAGATCTCTGAGTCATTTAGAAGTGGTCGAACAATTCGTAGATGAACACACTCGCATTTTCCCTCTTTGCTTTTTATATACAATGCGAAAACCTATATTTGCATGGGTATTCACGTATGCCGGCAGAAAATGCCAAACTTTAAAATCATCGCTACATCATTAAGCATTGCATCATTACCAGTTTGATTGTAGCCTGTTCTTTCACCCAATGAGAAGAGAGTGCTAAAATAGCTGCATTACCATGGCAGCAGGTCACTGGACCAGAACTTTCCTGTGTGGTTAATGCCGAGACAGGTAAACCAGTTGTTCCTTTCCTTTGAGTCTTTAAAAAATGCTTAAAAATCAGAAAATTACTTTTTGTTTAAAATTTTTTTTGTAAAAGAGGGATGTTAGTTGTGAGTTTATGTTGTAAAAATTGCAATGAGTTATGATTTATAGTTTGCCATATATTCGATCCCATCGCAAAATAGAGCATTTTGTGAAATTTAAAAATTTAATTTCTCTTAAACTAAATCGAAATTCAAAAGAGGACGATGAGGTGCAAAAAGGCGTCTAGGGCCCTACATGCCTACAAAGTTTCGTGGTTCTGTTGCTGTTAGTGTGTCTGGAACGCGAACTGATAGCACTTTTTTCTTACCCTAACTTTGAAATACAATAGCTCTTGAAGTATCGCCAGAATCAAAGAACGGTTTATTTCAGAGTGTTATCCGAACAATTCTCTACAAACAATATAAATTTCATATTTTTGTGTTCAGTACTTTTAGCGCTGCGAGCTAGAAAAGTGGCGGCGGCAGTTACTTTTTTTTACGATAGAGAGATTACAAAGAAGTATTTCAAGAAAGAACCATTGCTGATAGGTATTGCTTTAAATGCCTTAAAATTGCAAGGATCGACTCGGACATGACTAAAAAACTAGCTTTTATTTTACAAAGAATCTAATTGTGTGGAAATTCAATGGATAGGGTGGTGATGGTGTATGAATAAGGAATCATTTCATAATTGAGCTGTGATGATTTCATTATGTACTGTGAATGCTGTATAATGTTGAAGTTCTCATACAATCCTTATCATTGATTTTAGCATTCCAGTGGATGATGCATCTAACAAATCTTTACCAGAAAAAAATGTTAGCCCTACTAGGAAAAAAGGTATTGTGTTTCAGTTTTCTTTTTTTCTTATATTCAAATAAATCTCTAGGTGTAGATCTTTTTTCCTAAGATGTGATTCTATAAAGAATTGTACGTTATTTTAAACATTATATGCTAAAAGTTGTTCAAAAATACCTGATATGAAACTAAATGTCATCAGTTTTTTTTCTTTTTTGCTGTAATACTTTTGAATATTTAAGTCCACAAATTTAATGAAAATTTTATTGTCGGTGTGGTGGTTAAGCCCAGAAAACCCTGTACTTTTTTCTGGATGAACCTATTCCCTGAGGAAAAAGTTATTGTAGTTATGCATTAATGTTGCAAATTACAGTTATAAAAAAAATTGTCACACAAGAAATATGCAATTTTAATAGTATTTTTCATTCTAAATTCAGATAGTTTTTTTTTTTTTTTTTATATAATTTTTTTTTTTTTTTAGTAACACGCAGTTTAGGTTTGAGTAAATCGTATATTTACATACTCTTATAAACCATATAAGCAAATTGCTAAAAAAGTTGCATTTGGCTTCCTGGTGTTTTTTTGCTGGTGGAACATCTCTTGTGTGTGCAGTTGAAGTGAGCCAGTATACTGAGACTCCACTTGCTATGATACTGCTTTCCATGCTGAAAATATCTTGATTAAATCATCTGCCATGTTTGTCACTGACAAGATTTTTAGGAAAGAATTCCAAGTGTGAGAGAGTCCAGGAAATGGATTTTTAGTGACATATTGTCCCATAGCTCTGTAAGAATCAGTGTTTAGTAAGGCACTATAGTTTTCTGCCTTAAAATTTCCCTAAAAAATTTTAGTAACACTTTTGAAAAAAATTTTCTAAGATGCTTTTTCAGCTAGGCTCAACTTCTCAAATTTTTCATCCTGTTTCTTCATTATTTGAGGGCCTGCAAAAATCAATTTCTTAATTTTGGTGTCACTAATTCTGGGAGTTTTTTCTTTTAAATACATGTATGTGAATCCAGCGCTGTTTTGGTTCTGTACCTTGACAAAGTTAGTCTTAGTTTAATGTGTGTGGGGTGGTGGGGAGTAAGTAAGCGCTTTCAAGGTTAACCAGTGGAGGGTTTCCAACAAATTTCTTCTTTGAAGTTAGTGACTCACATTTTAGCCAGTCCTTTTGCATATAATGACTTCTGTATATGTATGAGAAACAACAAAATTATGTGTATCCATATTGCAAACCAAGTAAAGGAGCAATGGCTTTCAAATCACCACAGGTGTTCCAAACCTATTTTTCATATTGGATCTTTTTCAAAAATAGTATGACCATTTAATGTCTGTAGCATGGGTTAATGGCACTGGTGAAAATTTATTTCCATTGTGAAGAAGCACGGCTTTTGAGCTAACTTTAGAGGAGTCAACAAACAAGCACCACTATGAGAGACCTTAAGGATGTGTCCAAAAGATACGAAATATACCCAAAAACTGAGAAGACAATAGTCATATAAATCCATAATTGGTGTAGTAAGAAAAGAGTGTTTCAATTCACCAAGCTTTCGCCCGCCAATGGAAGGCTTTATAAAGCAAGTGACATTAAACAAATAATAACCGGTTTGGAGTTTAAAATCAAAACCCAGAGACAGAATGAGGTTTAAAATCATAAAATAAGAATACAAACATGTGAACCCGTAATGGTCATTGCAAGGATCCAGTGTGTTCAAGTAGTATAAGTAGGCAAATATTTAGTAAAGTCATAGTCTTTATTTGTCTAGAGTTCATAGCCTGTGGAGAACGGAGATACATGGTAATCGCAGTTCAAGTACCATTCTGTTGTATCATCTTTATGATCCAGGGCTTCCATTACAGAAGCAAATGTTATTACGAACTAATAAATTTCTTTTTTGTGAAAAGAAATTTTAAAATTCAACCTGACTGATAAAATAAACATACTTTTGTATCTCGGCGGAGAAGATTTCGTCCATTTTTAACCTGGATCCTAGAAATACAGCCTGCTTTTTGAACATGTTTAAATCATATTCCAAGTCATTAACACCTTCCTGTGTTAATAAATGAGACTTGCATGATGAAGTACTTGCTTCAAAATCAGGATCATGATAAACATTTTTCCTCTTGTTTTTGTTGAATGTCATTAATATTTGAGTTGTCATCACTTAATGTCACATTTTCTAGAGGTTTTGGCTCAGGTAAATCCACCCTGTGATGTACAGGCCTCACCAAACTATGAACATGCCGTTTTATACACGATAAAAATGATGATGAATATGACTTTAAAACCTTTAATGATAAGTTAAAACCAATTTCACTAGTACTTTCAATCTTACTTTAGGACCATTCTCAGATGAAAAATGAACACGACCTAGAGATCACACAGGTTAATATAACAAATAAGTTGCCAGATTAATGTATACACATGATTAAGGTTCAACACACTTGACACAAGCAATTAATGTCCTATGAAATGGCATTCACGGTGAAGGATAGGGTTGTGCGTCCAGACTGTGTGAAGTTCTTCTAAACTCCCGATACAGATACCGGTACCTCAGCATTGCTCCATATTCTTAAGAATTAACAAACTCTGCAAATAACAAAGATGACTTACTTGATGGGGTCACCACAACAGCTGCCTTGTCCCATTCCAGTTTGTATCCTCCTCTGCAAACAGTCTTTGCCAATGCTGTACTTTGTGCACCAGTTGCACACACTGTATTTGTGTTACATAATTCTAGTCTGTAATTTCCTGTAGGTACAGCCGATGTATACAGACTCCGAATTACCTGCATCGTTAGAACGTAATGGAATATTGTAAATTCCCCATTTGTGATTGTCTTTCACAGAATCCCAGTCATTGCAGATCAGGACACAGATGTTTTTTTTGTTCTCACCCCAAAATCAATTATACTTTCGGCAGATATTCTTTAGGGTTTAACAATAGGTGGCACATATTGTACTGATCCCACGTATCATGAGATTCGGTCCTCACTGGACAGCGTGATAGTTGTCCGGTTTAAAACTCGGTGAATTACACTTTGTATCATGTCCTCAGGGTACCCAAAGCCTCGAGCTGGGCCCCTTATCATTTCTGTAGCTCCAAATTTGTAGAATGTAAAGAGGACGAATGCAAGAAAGCACGTTTCTTCAAGAAATGAAGAGCTGACATCTAACTCCAAGGGTGAGCCTATGCAAACAGAATTAGAGATGGAACTGCGGAAGGTTTACGATATACCGAATAAGTAACACTATGTAAAACTGGATCCGGAACTATTAAAATGTCTAAATAAGGAAGTGAAAAATTATTTACCATTTCTACCATAAACTTTATGGAAAGGTAGAAAGAATCAAGGAAGTCAATGAATTCTTGTAAATCATTATTGGTAAATGGCCGGAAAAGTAGAACATCGTCGACATATTGCATATAAAGAATTGGTGAAAGCTTACATTGGCTATGGGCTTGATTTTCTAAATTTTGAAGCAGAATTTCTGCTAACACCAGAGACAGAGGGGACCCCACAGGGGCCCCTTCTAACTGCTGAGATATTTGGTTATCAAACTTGAAAAAAAGACTTGTCTTTGAGCAACTGAAAAGGCTGGTAAATAGCCTGAATCTCTGCCTCTGAGTAAAATCCTGAAGATGTCAGCAGAGACCTAAAAAGGTTGTGAACCGTTTCAAGAGGAATATTAGGGTCTTTGAGCAACTGAAAAGGCTGGTAAATAGCCTGAATCTCTGCCTCTGAGTAAAATCCTGAAGATGTCAGCAGAGACCTAAAAAGGTTGTGAACCGTTTCAAGAGGAATATTAGGAAACAATGAAATGACGTCTAGAGAGACAAAGCAAAACGGTTTGCCACAAAAGTTAAGAGCACAATTTTTCAACAGCCTGTATAGAACTAGAAATAGAAAACCTAGACCCCGAGGTCAGAGGTGCAAGAAGTTCTGCAAGTGCTTCCTCTAAAGATCTAGTGGTGCTGGACCAGCTCGAAACCAAGGGTCGAATCGGAAGACTGTCTTTGTGCGTCTTGACTCTCCTGAACAATTCTGGGATCCTTGGGCCTGGCACAGAGTGTATTGCTTTGGCTATCTCCTTGGGAAGATTTCCGTGGTTTTTTAAATAGCTTACTGCTCTTAAAACTACTGCCGTGGTATCCCTGTTGACCCTGACATGAGGGATATCAGCTATGGTCTCACCCATCTTTTCTAAATACTCTTGTTTGTTGAAAATGACCACCCGTGACAACTTGTCAGTCTCCATTATGGCCAATTCTGTATTGTTGCAGTAATTTAAGTTGTTTTTGTTCGTCATAATGAGGTCTGGACTCATGTTTTATACCTTGATTATGGAGACTCCCAAAGGATCTTGCCACCCTTAAGCGGGAAATGTCTTGTGTCTGTAAAGGTAAAGCTTTAATAACTTGTTCAACCTGAGGTGTAATAATGTACTTATTACATGCTTCCTTACTGTAAGCATACTTTAAGCCTTTTTGCAACGGCGCTTTTTGAACCTCATTGAGCCTATAATCACTTCGATTAATAAAATTAGGTTTAAGTGCTTTGTCAGCTTGAGTCCTGTTTAAATTATCAAGGTTCCTGGAGTCCACCTCTTTCTCCACCAGAAGATGTAATTTACCAATATGAGTTCGAACTAATTGATTAACCACATTCTGGCATACCGCCACAAAAGTCATAATCAAACTGTCAGATATGACTGAGTGACAATTAAAAGTCAGGTCCTGGAATGCTGTATAAGATTTGCATTGCAGAAAGTCAATATGGGATCTTTTTTGGCTTATTTCTGCTCCAAGTCTTTTCCACTTCAGAAATAATACGTGAATCCCGTCTAGAACAACACATACACTTTATGGTTAAATATTTTGGCAATAGCTGCAAGTCTCTACAATTCAAGAGATACACCAAGTGTGTCTGTTCTTTTTCAAGTGTGATTTTAAAGTACTGGTAAGTCCTGATTATAGCATCCGTGAATGACCTCCAAAACTGAGTATCTGGAGATACATACCAAAACATGGCGAAAAACATCACCAAAAACCAATCCTGCTGATATCTCCAAACTATGAACATGCCGTTTTATACAAGACAAAAATTATGATTATGACTTTAAAACCTTCAATGATAAGTTCAAACCAATTTCATTAGTACTTTCGATTTTACTTTAGGATGATCCTCAGATGAAACATGAACACGACCTAGAGATCACACAGGTTAATATAACATACACGTTGCCAGATTACTGTATACACATGATTAAGGTTCAACACACTATTGACGTAAGCAATTAATGTCCTATGAAATAGTCAGCATTCACGGTGAAGGATAGGGTTGTGATATCCAGACTGTATGAAGTTCTTCCAAACTCCTGATACTGATTTGACCCTTGGTTTTGAGCTGGTCCAGCTCCTCTAGACCTTTAGAGGAAGCAAGCACTCGCAAAATTCTTTGCACTTCTGATCTCCGGGTGTAGGTTTTCTAGTTTCGTACAGTCTGTTGGAAAATTGCGCTCTTTTAACTTTCATGGCCAACCCTTTTCATTTGGTCTCTCTAGACATCATTTCGTTGTTTCCTAATATCCTTCTTGGTACGGTTCACAACCTTATTAGGTCTCTCAGGATTTTACCCAGAGGCAGAGATTCAGGCATTTCATCACTCATTCTTTCAACATGGCCAAACCACCAAAGCATATTGGTCTCCACTTTGCTAACAACATTTTGCTTTACATCACACAACTGCAATACATCTTCATTCCTCACACAATCAGATCGTGTCTTGCCACAAACCCCACGTAAATAACGCATTTCTCGTTTGTGCACTGACGAGAAATGCGTTACTTACGTGGGGTTTGTGGCAAGACACGATCTGATTGTGTGAGGAATGAAGATGTATTGCAGTTGTGTGATGTAAAGCAAAATGTTGTTAGCAAAGTGGAGACCAATATGCTTTGGTGGTTTGGCCATGTTGAAAGAATGAGTGATGAAATGCTTACTAAGGAAATCTTTTCAGCCCAAATGGCAGGAAGGAAAGGCAGAGGAAGGCCAAGGAAGACATGGGTGGATCAGATTCAGGAGTGTCTGCATGAGAAAAAGATTATGAGTATGAAGTATAAAAGATCTTGTGTACGGCGTGTAATGGATATCAGTAAAGCATGAGTTGTATGTCAAGATCGCTGTAAATGGAGAAGTTTGATACAACAACAATAAGTAAAAATATCTGGAAGTTTGTATTTCTTTTTGAAGCTAACCTCTGAATCTCAGATAACATCTTAGTGATATATGTAATATGTAATGCAGAGATTCAGGCTATTTACCAAGTTCTTCAGGTAATCAAAGATAAGTCTTCTTTCCAAGTTTGATAACCAAATATATCGGCAGTTGGAAGGGGCTCCTATGGGGGTCTCCGGTGTAAGCAGAAATTCTGCTTCAAAATTTAGAAAATCAAGCCCTTAGCCAATGTAGGCTTTCACCAATTTTTTACATGTGATATGTCAACGATGTTCTACTTTTCTGGCCATTTACCAATGATAATTTACAAGAATTAGTTGACTTCCTTGGTTCTACCTTTCCATAAAATTTTTGGTAGAAATTGAAAATAATTTTTCACTCCCTTATTTAGACATTTTTAATAGTTCAGGATCAGTTTTGCATAGTGTTACTTATTCGGTTTATCGCAAACCTTCCATAATTCAATCTCTAATTCTGTTTGCGTCGGATCACCTTTAGAGTCAGAAGATGTCAGCTTTTCATTTCTTGGTCAAACGTGCTTCCTCGTATTCGTCCTCTTTACATTCTAGGAATTTGGAGCTGCAGATGATCAGGGGCCTAGCTGGTGCCTTTGGGTACCCTGAGGACATGATGCAAAGTGTAATTCACAGAGTTTTGAACCAGACAACTTTTCAGATTCGGTCCAGTGAGGTGAGGATAAAAAACATCCGTGCCCTGGTCTGCAATGACTGAGTTTCTGTGAAAGACAGTGACAAATGAGGAATTTATAATATTCCATTACGGTCTAATGATGCAGGTAATTTGGAGTCTGTATACATCGGCTCTACCTCCAGGAAATTAAACTAGAATTATGTAACAAAAGTACAGTGTGCACAATGGTGCACAACATACAGCGTTGGCAAAGACTGTTTGCGAAGGAGGATACGAACCGGAATGGGACAAGGCGGCTGTTGTAGTGACCCCATCAAGTAAGTCATCTTTGTTATTTGCGGAGAGTTTGTTAATTCTTAAGAATATGGATTGGTGCTGCAATGATAAGGTACCGGTATCTGTATTGGGAGTTTGGAAGAATCTCATACAGTCTGGACGTCACAACCCTATCCTTCACCGTGAATGCAGACTCTATTTCATAGGACATTAATTGCTTATGTCAAATAGTGTGTTGAACCTTACTCATGTGTATACGGTAATCTGGCAACGTGTATGTTATAATAACCTGTGTGATCTCTAGGCCGTGTTCATTTTTCATCTGAGGATGGTAGTAAGTAGGATTGAAAGTACTAATGAAATTGGTTTTAACTTATCATTAAAGGTTTTAAAGTCATATTCGTCATTTTTATCGTGTATAAAATGGCATGGTCATAGTTTGGGGATATCAGCAAGATTAGTTTTTGGTGATGTACAGGCCTTATTGCAGAAGGCAAATCATGGTGTTTCAAGGTGTGTATGGACTTAGATGTGATCCCTGTTATGTTTGTTAAACAGAAATACGTCTAAAAAGCAGACTTTGGCTCCTTCAAAACCATGGGAACTGCAAAAGGTGTATGGCGAGAACCATTCACCCATCCTGTGAGGAGCCTAACACATTACACAAGAGATAAGAGAATCCCCAACTCTTGGTTAACCATTGTACAACCAAAATAAAGCTCATAACGCTTTTTTAATTAATGGTCAAGTTTAGCCTTTGATCTTTGAAGGTTACTTTGCCACTCACGTAACAGAAAGTATTGTAATGATTTAAACACTTCCATAATGGCATGATTTGCATCACAGCACTATTGAATAAGTTACTATTCACTTAAAAAAGATAACATTCATCCCTGTTTGTGGCTGCACTTCAGTACATGAATCATGCCTGTGTCTACATGTAGGTTCATGAATCGTCCCTGACTGGCTGAGTGCATACGCTTGTGCCTTTATAATGGAATAATTGTTCTTTGTTCACACTATATTTAAAATAAAATACAACAGTGATTTAAAGACACATTTTATGCACAATATTTCTGTTGATAAATACCTAAAATTGCAATAACGGATATCGTAAAAAATGTCACAAACTATGAGTGATAGAAAAGTTCTGATTACATCTTTGAATTCAGTGTAAAAGTTACTTTAGAAACACAATCAACCATGTGACAAAAAGTGTGTTACCAATGTAATTAAAATGTAATAAAAGAATTGAAAACTCACAAACCAAACTAAAAAAAAAAAACTTTCAAAGTTAAATAACTAGTTTTACCTAGCATTTTTTTTTTTTTTGCTAAACAGATTTGAATATTTTGACTTATAAATTTATGCTTAAGTATTTGAAAACTGTAAAAATCTATCATGTACAACAATCCATTTTAAATATATAACAAATATTACATATTTTTAATTTCTGGAAATTGGGGGCATAAGCTTCTGGCATTTTGATGCCTCTTTTGGATGCTGGCATTTGCTTTGTTGCTGCTGTCTAATGTTAGTACCGTAAAATCCAGTAACACAAACCACTTTTTTTGTTTTCTGCCAGTAAACTTCAGGATTGGTTAGATTGATAAGCACTGCTTTTAACTAATTTGGATGAACACATTCGTTTAATAGAGGGCAGTGCACTGTTCCTTTTGTCATAATTGTCACTTTTGGTCCTCCTCCATTACATTGTGGGAGTTCCAACAGGACAATCCCTGAATAGGTATGGCAACAGAGTATGATTGCAGCTGTTAAACTGTCTAAATGAAAGGTTAACATGGAGCTCAGTTTTTATTTCTTAGTAGAATAAGTTTAAGCCAGTGCAAAGCAATTTTCATTTCAAAACTATCATGAGAAGATTTATGGGTTTCTTTTTTCTTCTTTTAACTGCTGTGGTAGGGCTTCTACTTCCAATATGAAGGCAAGTAGGACTAGATTTTTCAAACCTGAGGATGGGCAGTACATGTTTACTGCTCCACAAGAAGTGCTTAGAATGAAACCTGTTGTGTGTAACTGGAATTGTAATTGCAGCTAATTCTAATGTGTTCCATTTTTATCCTTCATTTTGTTTTAATTTGAATAAATTGTATTTTTTACTATGAAATTAAGTATGCATTAGGGAAAGGAATGTAGATCTTGCTTCAAATACACTATCTACCAACAAGTAATTGGACACCTGTGATAGCAAAGGAAAACAAAGTTTATTCACCTTCAATAGTTGGTGGAGCCTCCATGAGCGGCGATTACAGCTGCGACCCTCCGGGCCATACTCTCAACCAAGCGTTGTACGACGCCTAGTGGTATTTTCTTCCACTCTGCTTGGAGAAGACAGGTCAGTTCCTTCACCGATTTCGGACGGTTGGGACACCCCTTAAGTCGACGCTCCAACTCGTCCCAGAGGCGCTCGATAGCGTTAAGGTCCGGGCTCTGCGCAGGCCAGTCCACTTGATTAACCCTATTGTCACCATACCAAGCCATGGTGGACCTCACAACATGACAGGTGGCATTGTCATCCTGAAAGTAACATGGATCCACCCTGTAAAACTGCCACAACGTAGGAAGTGCATGGTCATCCAAAATGGTGCAGTAGGTCTCTGCGTAGAGTCTACCAGGAATTGCGACCAAGTTTCCCGTGTCATACCAGGAGAAACGCCCCCATAGCATAATTCCTCCGCCGCCGAACTTCACAGTTGGCACAATACATTCCGGCAGGAGGCGTTCTGCAGGCGGACGCCAAACCCAGACCCTGCCATCCGAACAGTAGAGGGTGAACCTTGATTCGTCACTCCAAAGAACCTGTTTCCACTCTTCAACGGTCCACTGTCGACGTTCTTTGCACCACGTTAGCCAAGCAGTGCTATTGGGCTTCGTGATCAAAGTCTTGTGGGCAGCAGCACGTCCATGATAACCGAGCAGATGGGCTTCCTTACGGATGGTATTCATCGAAAGAACACTCCCGGATGCCTGTTGAAACTCCTCGCGGATGTGGCCCATTGATTTGGTGCGACTCTTCAGAATTTCTCATGCCAGCACCCGTCGGTCTCTAACTCCCAGTTTTTGTGGGTGTGCCGGGTCGGGGCACATTCCGACAGTCACCTTTCATCTTCCACTTGCCAATCACGTAGGCCACTGTCTATTTTGGGTACGTCAACTCGCTGGATATGTCACGCATGGATCGGCCATTTCTGTGATACCCGACGTTTACACCTTTCTCGAAATCGGAGAGCTCTGAACTGCGTGGCATCTTGCATGCGACTGGTTGCGTTGTTGTTTCCTACACGATATAGATATCGTCGATTGCAGGGGTGTCCAATTACTTGTTGGTATATAGTGTAACTTGGAAATATGGGTTAGTTGGAAATGTTTATTGAAACAGTTTTTCAAACAATTTATTTGTAAGTAAATAAGAAATAGTATGTGGCTGTATCTTTTACAGTATCGTTTTAATAATGATATCCCTCTTGTTTTCAGATATTTCCCCATACATCATTCAGAAAATTAAGATGTCTTCTGCAGTAAAGAAAGGCCCCATCTTAATTCCACCTTCTCATCAACCTAAATCAAAGTCAAGAAGTAGTAATCATAATAGTTTAGAAACCAGAAAGTCTTGTCGTTCTTCCAGCTCATCATCACCTGTGAATAATAAAGATTGTATGTCCCAGTCAAAAAATTTATCAAGTCACAAGTATTCATTTGTTTTAGACCATGATCATGATTATTGTTCCAGTTCACCTTCTAGTTCCTCTGAAAATGTAGATACTAAATCCTATGAAAATGATAAGGGACCTGACAGGAGCACCAATTTTGTAGATAGCAGTTTTGATTCAAGTGAAAGCATACCATGTGAAAGTGTGAATAACATTTATAAAGAGATGTACTTTGTTCCAGATGCTGAGGTTGAAATAGAAGTTACTGAAAGTCAGGCTGATACAACAAAACAAACAGTTGTGAAAGCAACTTCTATGTCTGGTTCTCACTGTAAAACTGTAGCTGGCACTGGTAGCTTAAAGGCTTCTTGCAATGCAAGAAGTGACAGTAGCAATGATGCTTCCAAAAGTTGCATTCAATCTTCAGTCGAGACTGATCAGATTGAGTCTTCAAGTAATTCACCTAGGAATTTCCAGAGTTCACCAAAGAAATGCCTTCAAACTAAAGTGTCGGTCACACCCGCAAGGCCAGGTACAGTTGGTTCCGTCCTTGTAAGCGATATAATAGATGAAAAAAATTCTTACCTGCAACACAACAGCAACTCGGATGATAGCAGTGCTAGTGGCAAACGCAGGCAAGGCTTTCCCAGCCCAACAAGTACATCCCCTAATAAAAAGCATTGTGTTTGGCCATTATCAAATAGTCATAATTTTCCTCAGTGTGATGAAAACATTGAGGATGCACTGTGGAAAAGAACAAGGTGAGTCAACACTCAGTTTTGATGTCTCTAAAACAAAGTGAAAACATGTTTATAAAACAGCATAATTATTTGAAAATACCTTTGCCAATAAAGTTCTGTATATTTCACCAGAAATTGTTTTTTATATTTCAATTTTATATTTCAATTGTTTTAGCTTACCAAACAGTTAAAAAGAATATGAGAGTTGAAAATGCTTTGACTCTCATTATATATATGCACTAACTTTGAATGGTATGAAGTTTTAAGGAATGTAATTACCTGAAAACAGTAAAAACCATATTAAGTGCATAAAGAACTGTGAAGTCACCAATTCTCTTTGGCAGATGTTAAAAGTTGCATTTTAAAGTATTAATTAACACTATTTGCAATTTTGATCATTATATATACACTGAATTCCATAAATTAAGAAAAAAAAATTGTGATAACTCAGAAATACACAATGTTTTGAAATTTGGTGAAAACTTGTATCTTACTATACATTAAAGAAAATAATTTTTCTTAAAAACCACATATACCGAACCAGATGAAAAATAAGGTGTTAAAATGAAATAAATCTTTTTAGCCCAAGTACTACAGAAAAAACCCCATAGGAGTTTGTTTGTGTGCTGGAGAAATGCTTTACTTATGGGCGGTTTGTGGCAAGGCACG
Organism: Macrothele yani; assembly: GCA_039090855.1. Classification (NCBI taxonomy): domain Eukaryota; kingdom Metazoa; phylum Arthropoda; class Arachnida; order Araneae; family Macrothelidae; genus Macrothele; species Macrothele yani. The sequence continues at coordinate 70,235,581 of CM076989.1, read as the reverse complement.
TTCTGATTGTGTGAGGAATGAAGATGTGTTGCAGTTGTTGTAATGTGAAGCAAAATGTTGTTAGCAAGGTGGAGACTAGTATTCTTAGGTGGTTTGGCCATGTTGAAAGAATGAGTAATGAGATGCTTACTAAGAACATTTTTTTTTTTTAGCCCAAGTGGCAGGGAGGAAAGGCAGAGGAAGGCCAAGGAAGTCATGGGAGGATCAGATTCAGAAGTGTCTGCATGAGAAAAAGATTATGAATATGAAGTACAGAAGGTTTTGTGTACTTCGAGTGATGGATGTCATTGAAGCCCGAGTTGTGTGTCAAGATCGCTGTAAATGGAGAAGTTTGATTTGACAACAGTAAGTAAATAATCAGTAAAAATTTATCTGGTAGTTTGTATTTCTTTGTGGAGCCAACCTCTAAATATCAGAGAACAGTTTAGTGATATGTATGTACACTCACGGACAATGAAATTTGCTCACCTAGAAGAAAACTTGCTACAACCGCTAAACTTTGCAAATAGTTAAGTGTGTGCTGGTATGCAAATGATCCACATTTGGTGCAATTGCACATGACCACACACCCTGTGGTGGCACTTCATGCACAAACCGGCAGCCCTATAAACCAGCGTATTGTTGATGCCCCATGAAAGCGAAAAGCACTGGTCGACACAAGCAAGAGTACAGAGTGACAAGAATGCCGAGTAGACGCCAGAGACATCGATTTACGCAACTTATGGACTTTGAGTGAGATCTGATCATCGGGCTGAAAACCGCAGGGTGGTTGACACTCAATATAGCCGCCACGTGGATCGTTTTGACCATACCGTTCAATTGTGTTGGGAGCAGTGGACATGTGACAACACTGCCACATGGCGGAGCGACTCCGGACGGACCAGGGGGACCACTGGTAGAGAGGATCGACGGATCGTGCGCTAGGCACGAAGAGATCCGACTGAGACCCAGTTCACTATACAGGCAGATGTAGCGGCTCCTGTATGCCCATGAACCATTTCTCGACGCCTCGCGAAAGCAAATCTGTGACCCCAGCACCTGTTACGTGTGCTGCCTTTGTAGTAATTTTTTTTTTTTTTTTTTTTTTGTGTCTTACGCCAAAACATCGGCGCATCCGCGTGCAGTGTTGTCGGGCCAGAGCAACGTGGAATGCCACAGACTGGCGACGTGTGGTATTTAGCGATAAGTGCCTCATCGTTTGGGGGACAAATGATCATCGTGCCCGGGTGTGGAGGTCCCCAGGTCAACGGCACAATCCCAACCATGCTGTCGAGCGCCACGCCTCTCCCATTGCAGGCATTTTGGTCTGAGGAGCCATAGCCTACGATAGCCGATCAGCTCTAGTAGTGGTATGTGGATCATTGACGGGCTAGTGGTATGTGGATGAGATCCTATGGCCCGTGTGCTCCCATTCGTGGCCGGTATTCTGGGTGCCCGATTCCAGCAGGATAATGCCTGCCCACACACGGCTTGGCTCGTGTTGCCCAGGATTGCCTACATCATGTCCAGACACTTCCATGGCCTGCCTGCTCCCCGGATATGTCCTCTATCGAGCATGCGTGGGACCAGTTGAAATGCCAGCTGCCATCGTGCCGCACTATCCGGGATTTGGAGCACACCATCCAAGACGTATGGGCCAGTCTGCCGCAGGACAACATTGCACGTCTGTTCGCCTCCATGCCGGACTGTATTGCAGCATGTATCGCCGCATGATGCGGTGAGATGCGCTATTGAAGATCACCAGACTGCATGCCACAAATCCCTCTTTAATTGTCCTGCAGCTCTGTTTTTGCCATCATGTGTATCCATCTGGAAACCCATCGCTTACTACGGGCTGTCATAGTGAGTGATGGGTTTACCTCCTCGGGGCGCTCCGTGGTAACAATGGCACACACAACAGCAACTAGGACCTCTGTGAATCTTGGAGAGGTGCCAGATAGTTCTGTGTGACATTGGCAAAAAGACCCCAACTCACTGGGTTTTGTTCCAGAATCCTTAGGTTTAAAGACCAACTGAAACCAACAGCTGTGGGCTAATCTGTCACACTGATGTACTTACCAGATTAAAGAGACAAAAAAAAAAAATCAATATCCGGACTCTGTGGGATATGGTGGATCTACCACACTTGAGAAGGTTGGTCCACCAGGGAATAGACCTGGGCGTTCTAAACGGCATGTGAGAAAAACATCTCGACTGAGTGAGTGTGAGATTGGTGTATGGAATACTAGAGGTATAAATGGCAAGATGAATGAGGTGATTGAGGAGATGAATAAGAATAGATTGGATGTGCTGTGTGTAAGTGAAACCAAAAAGAAGGAAATTGGGATAGAAGTGAATGGTACTGTGAGTGTGTGGTCTGGAGTATTGGATAATGTGAGAGGACAGGCTGGTGTAGGTGTGATTTTAAGTGAAAAGATGAAGAACAACTTGATTCACTATAGTTGCGTAAGTGAGAGAATTCTCTGGATTCGTTTGAAAGTGAAACTTCAGAGAATTGTAATTGTTGTAGTGCATGTTCCTTGTGACTCGGAACCTTCTGATAAGAAGGAAGATTTCTGGAATGAGCTAAAAGCTGTTTTGATCCAGTTTGGTGCTAAAGAAAAAGTTATAATAGCAGGGGATTTCAATGCTAGAGTAAGCGTGCAGAATACAATTTCTGACAATGTTCTGGGTAAGTTCAATGATCCTTGTGTGAATGGTAATGGTGAAAGATTAATTGAATTCTGCATTTAGAATGATTTGCATGTATCTAATACATTTTTCAACCACAAGTATCATCATCATCATCATTGTCAACCATTATCAATCCACTGCTGGACGAAGGTCTCCCAAGTTTCCTCCACAACGGTCTGTCTTGTGCCAGTCTCCTCCATGTCACCCCTGCATACTTTCGAATTTCATCCACCCATCTTCCATGTGGTCTTCTTCTGGGTCTTTTCCTGTCCCTTGGAATCCAATCTAAAATTTCGGCTGTCCATCGATGGTCTGTTCTTCTGGCAGTATGTCCAGCCCATTGCCATTTCAGGGATTTAACTCTGATCATGATGTCTTCCACTCTTGTCATTTTTCGGATCCACGTGTTCCTCTTCTTATCTCTCCTGGTTACACCAAGCATGCACCTCTCCACGCTGCTTTGAGTTGTCTGCAGCCTTTGTATGTCTCTTTTAGTTAAGGTCCACGTCTCTGCACCATACGTAAGCACTGGAAGGATGCATTGATCAAACACTTTTCTTTTAAGACATAATGGCATATTGCTCTTGAAAATTATGCTGTTTCTTCCAAAAGCTCTCCAGGCAAGTTTTGTACGCCGATTAATTTCTTCACCAATGTGACCCTCACTTGATATCTGCTGTCCAAGATAAATGTATGTGTCTGTTATCTCCAGCTTTTCTCCATCAATCGATAAATCTTCATTTCTTGCAAAAGCATTGAACATCACTTTTGTCTTCTGAAAGTTCATTTTTAATCCAACTTCTTTACTCTTGTCAGCAAGTTCCTGGATCATACTCTGCAGCTCTGATGGGGTAGTTGCAAAAATGACTATGTCATCAGCAAAACGAAGGTGGGTTAGATAATCTCCATTAATCTTTATCCCCTTGTTTTCCCAGCTCAGCGACTGAAAAACACCCTCCAATGTGGCATTAAAGAGCTTCGGAGATATGGTGTCACCTTGTCTCACTCCCTTTCCAATTTTTACGTGTGTTGTATTTTCAAACAGCCTAATCTTTGCACTTGCATTTTCATAGATGTTATTTATAATATTAATGTATGCATCTTCAATACCGCAGGTTTTCAGAGCCATTGTAACTGCTGATGGTTTCACCGAATCAAAGGCTTTTTCATAATCGATAAAAGCCATGCACAATGGAAGTTCATATTCCCTCGCTCTTTCAATTAGTTCTCTCAGCACGTGGATATGATCTATTGTGCTGTAGCCACTCCTGAATCCAGCTTGTTCTCTCGGTTGAGCCATGTCCAGTGTTACCTTCAAGCGGTGTGAAAGAACTTTAGTGAAGATTTTATAAACTACTGATAGGAGGCTGACAGGTCTGTAGTTTCCGAGATCCTCAATGTCACCTTTCTTATGTAGCAGGATCATTGTAGCGGTGTTCCAATCCTCAGGAATCTTTCCTTCTTTAAGGCATCGAGTGAAAATTTGGGCGAGTAACGTTTCGATTTCTCCACTTGCTTCTTGTATGATGTCTACAGTAATTCCATCTTCTCCTGGAGCTTTTCCCCGCTTCATGTTCTTGATTGCATGTGCAACTTCTGCTGGAAGGACTGGAGGAACTCTGGTACTGGTATCTTTCATGATGTCTGGAGTGCATGTATAATCCCTTTCATATAATTTGGAGTAGAAATCTTTCACTCTTGTCAAAATTTCTGCCTCTATTTCTTGTTACAGAACCATCTTCTTTTCTCAGTGCCATAATCTGTTTTCTTCCCTTACTGAGATGTCCCTTTGCTATCTTTAGGCTTTGGTTGTTTTCAATTGCTTTCCTCACTAGTTCACAGTTGAATTTTCTTACGTCTTCAGTGATACTTTTTCTTACTGTCTTGCATAGCTCTATATATTCCACTTTGGAAGTCACATCTTCTTTAGTTGTCCTCATCTCTTCTTTTTTGCATCAACATTTTCGTTTTTCCTGATAATTTATTTACATGCAACTTGTTCTTAGACCCAGCTAATTTTGTTGCTGTTTCCATAAGAGCTTTGGTTACTTTTCTGTTAACTTCAGAGATGTCCACTTCTTCTGATGTTAGGCCTTCTAAAGCAGAGAACCTGTTCTTCAGTTCCAACTTGAAGGTATTATGGTGTTTTTTAAGGTTGGTTATGTCGATAGATTTTGTTTGTCTTATGAGCTTGCCACGTTCAAGTTTAGTGTTGAGGTGCATCTTACATCTCACCAATCTATGGTCACTACCTGTGTTGAACTAGTTTAGCCCACTGCAGTCTTCTATGACGAATTTTTTGTTACACATAATAAAATCAATTTCACTTGTCGTCCCATTTGGATGTCTCCATGTCCATTTCCTGTGTGGCTTTTTCTTGAAGAAGGAGTTCAAGATGAAAAACCCTTCTGCCTCTGCAAACTCAACGAGAGTATTTCCACGCTGGTTTCTGTTGCCGTGACCGAATTTACCTACTGAAGTTTCATTCTGTTGCCACAAGTATATCCGCACATATACTTGGGAAAATCGTACTGTTAGTCAAAAGAGTGTGATAGATTTTGTTGTCTACGATCAGCGTCTGAAACACTTAGTTGTTGACACCCGTGGGATGAAAGGTGCAGATGTTGGTTCTGATAATTACTTGGTAGTGTCACGAGTGAAACTGAATGTTGATTGGTGGAATAGAAAGAGGCTAAGGATAGCAAGAACAAAGGTTGAAAGGCTCCTTGAAGATCATCAGCGTTATTCTGACTTACTCAGAGAACGACTGAAGGAGCTGAAGTCTTGTGAGAAGGATGTAGAAAAGAAGTGGGAATGTTTTAAGAAATGTGTTGTCACTGCTGCTAAAAAGGTCTGTGGCACCACAATAGTGGGTAACAATAGAGGTGATGTTTAGTGGAATAGTGACATTGAAGAAGCAGCAAATCCCCCACACTGATGTACTTACCGGATTAAAAAGACAAAGAAATGCTAAAATGGACTTAAGTGCAAGATGTGGTGGACCTGCCACACTTGAGAAGGACGGTCCACTACGGAATCAACCTGGATTTTCTAAACAGCGTATGAGAATAAGATCTCAGCTGATTGAGTATGAGATTGGTGTATGGAATACTAGAGGTATAAATGGCAAGATGAATGAGGTGATTGAAGAGATGAATAAGTATAGACTGGATGTGCTGTGTGTAAGTGAAACCAAAAAGAAAGAAATTATGGTAGAAGAAGTGAATGGCACGGTGAGTGTGTGGTCTGGAGTGTTGGATAATGTGAGAGGACAGGCTGGTGTAGGTGTGATTTTAAGTGAAAAGATGAACAACTTGATTCACTATAGTTGCGTCAGTGAAAGAATTCGTTGGATTCGTTTGAAAGTGTAACCTCAGAGAATAGTAATTGTTGTTAGTGTATGCACCTTGTGACTCTGAACTCTCTGACAGGAAAGAAGATTTCTGGAATTAGCTAAAAGCTGTTTTGAGCCAGTTTGGCACTAAAGAGAAAGTTATAATAGCAGGGGATTTCAATGCTCGAGTAGGCATGCAGAATGCAATTCTGGGTAAATTTAATGATCCTTGTGTGAATGATAATGGTGATAGATTAATTGAACTCTGCATTGGGAATGGTTTGTATGTGTCTGATACATTTTTCAACCACAAGTATATCCACATACATACTTGGGAAAATCGTACTCTTGGTCAAAAGAGTGCAGTAGATTTTGTTGTCTACGATCAGCGTCTGAAACATTTAGTTGTTGACACTAGTGTGATGAGAGGTACGGATGTTGGTTCTGATAATTACTTGGTAGTGTCAAGAGTGAAACTGAATACTGGTTGGATAAAAAGGAAGGGGCCCAGGATGGAAAGAATAAATGTTGAAAGGCTCCCTGAAAATCATCAGCATTATTCTGACATACTGAGAAAACAACTGAAGAGACTGAAGTCTTGTAAGAGGAGTGTAGAAAAGAAGTGGGAATGTTTTAAGAGCTGTGTGGTCACTGCTGCTGAAGAGGTCTGTGGCACCACAATAGTGGGTAACAATAGAGGTGATGTTGGTGGAATAGTGAGATTGAAGAGGCAGTAAAGGGAAAGAAGGAAGCCTATTTGGGGAGGTTGCAAGGTAGAGTCTCTGTGGGTGAATATCGCTGTAAGAAGCGTGAAGCTGCTAAGCTGGTTTGCCACAGTAAGGCAAAAGATAGGAAGCAGAAAGTGGAAAGGCATGAATTGGCTTTTTGGAAAGATAGGAAGTCTTTCTGGAAGTGCATGAGACTCAGGAAAAATAGGGAAAACAAAGTTGTGTGAGGAATAAGGTTGTGGAAATGATATGGGAACCCAATGAGTTAAGTGAAAGATGGGGTGAATACTTCTGTGAGTTATTAGATCAGGAAAGCAAAGATGATTCTGAGACAGATGCAGAGGATGGCACAGTGAAAGATGAAAGCACAGGAGGGATCTTAAGAAAAGTGTGTAAAGCCCTAAAATCTCTTCAGAATGGTAAGGCTCCAGGAGTTGATAGCATATCTGCCGAGATGTTGAAATATGGTGGTGGCTCTGTAATTGACTGGTTTTAAAACTGAATTTTGCCAGTTGTGCTGGGAGTTAGGAATGGTCCCTCAGGATTGGAAGGATCATTGTTCCCTTGTATAAGGGAAAAGGTGATCAGACTGACTGCAAGAACTATTGTGGTATTACCCTATTAAGTGTGCAGGAAAAGTGTTTGGTAAGGTTATTATTGAAAAAGTATGGGGTCTTACATCAGAGAAAGTGTGGGATGTTCAGAGTGGTATGCCTGGTACAGGCTGCACTAACCAAATGTTTGCATTACGCATGATGATTGAAAAGTATCTGGCTGGTTGGTAAGAAAGTTTTTGCTCCCTTCATAGATTTAATGAAAGCTTATGACCCAGTAAATAGGACACTTTTGTGGAAGGCATTGAATGAATATGGTGTTACTGGGAATCTACTTAATAGTGTAAAAGCCATGCATGCTGACAGTAGAGCCTGTGTATGAGTGAATGGTGTTTTATCAAAATGGTTTTCTATTGGTGCAGGAGTCGGGCAAGGTTGTGTAATGTCACCATGGCTGTTTAATATATTTATGGATGCGTGCATGTGTGATGCCAAAATAGATAATACTGGTTTATGTCTTGGTGATATCTGTGTGTGCAGATTGCTGTATGCTGATGACACTGTCCTGTTGGCAGAGAGCAAAAGTGAGTTGCAGAATATGTTGTCTCGAATGTACGAAGTTTGCATGAAATTCAAATTGAGTATAAGTAAGGAAAAACCAAAGTTCTGGTTTTTGAGAGAGGAACTGATTGCACTGAATGTAATATGTAAGTCTAAATGGCACAGTGGTTGACCTGGTGAGTGAGTTTGTGTATTTAGGAAGCATGTTTGACAGAGAGAACAAATTGGATGGTGAAATTAGTAGGCGAGTGAATTCTTCATTGAAAGTCATATGGCTGCTCTGGGAGGTTTTCACAGGAATGATGGGTTCTCAAGAGAATCCTGCATGGCTGTGTTTGAGAGTAATTGTTCCTACTCTGATGTATGGCAGTGAAACCTGGGTACTGCAGAGGAAACATAGGAGTTGTTTATGTGCTGGAGAAATGCGTTACTTACGGGGGTTTGTGGCAAGACACGTTCTAATTGTGTGAGGAATGAAGACGTGTTGCAGTTGTGTGATGTAAAGCAAAATGTTGTTAGCAAGGTGGAGGCTAATACACTGAAGAGCAATTGAATTAGAGATACGTGTCTAGTAACAGTTAGCACCTTTCGCCCTGATGACTGCGGCAATTCGTCTCGGCATGGACTCGACAACACACCGGAAGCGTTGGGAAGCCATTCGGATCCACGACCCCTGAATAAGCTCCCACAGTTCATGAAGATTTGATGGAGGGGGGTCAGAGCCTCGAACATCTCTCTCGATGGCATCCCAGATGTGCTCGATGGGATTAAGGTCAGGTGACCTAGCTGGCCAAGGAAGCGTGGTCACATCGGTGGAGTGTTCATCCAACCATTCGGATACAATTCGGGAAAGATGGCATGGTGCATTGTCTTGTTGCAGGATGAGGTCCTCAGTGGGATGTTGAAGACGCACAAACAGGAGCAAATGGTTGTCCAGGATATCCCGGTAACGTTGACCTGTGAGAGACGGTGTCACACGTACCAGGGGTCCCATTTTAGTCCACGTAAACCGTCCCCAGACGAGAATGCCACCCCCACCAGCTTGAAGAGTGCCCTGCTGGCAAGAAGGATCCATTGCTTCATGTGGTTTGTGCCGTACTTGTATCCTGCCATCCGCATGTACCAACGTGAATCTCGAATCATCAGTCCAGGCAACATTTTCCCACATGGCTAGTGTCCAGTGGCAATGTTCCCACGCCCATGCTAATCTTTGCACCCTGTGATGTGCGGTCAGCAGCGGTACCCTCGTGGGACGATGGCTTCTGTACCCCAAAGCGAGGAGATGGTTCTGAATGGTGTGGCTGCTTACACGTTTTTGTGCACCAGCGTTAAATTGCAGAGTGGTTTCTTGTACTGTGGCCAGTCTATCTGCTGTTACAATGCGAGCTAGCCGACGCTCATCCACACGCTGTTGTCCACGGCTGTTGGCCCTTGCAGAGATGGTTTTACCGGATTCGATGTACTCACGGTGCACCCGTGACACAGTGACTCGTGAAAATCCCAGTGCCTGCACGACTTCCGAGATGGAGTGACCCATTCTTTGGGCCCCGACAATTTGCCCACGATCAAATACGCTTAGATCCTTCATCTTACCCATACTGCGTCCGACTCTTACTGATTCCCATCGCATCACTCCTTATATTGTCGGATCGCTGCATACGCCATGTCGTTTCCGTTTACAAGGGTCGCCCACAGCACCACATTTGCATAACGCCAGCTGTGTCTATTTCAATTGCTTTTCAGTGTATGCTTTGATGTTCTGGCCATGTTGGAAGAATGAGTGATGCGATGCTTACTAAGAAAATCTTTTTAGCCAAAGTGGCTGGAAGGAAAGGCAGAGGAAGGCCAAGAAAGCCATGGGAGGATCAGATTAAGGAGTGTCTGCATGAGAAAAAAATTGACTGTGAAGTATAGATCTTGTGTACAGCATGTAATGGATGTTAGTGAAGCCCGAGTTGTATGTCATGATCGCTGTAAATGGAGAAGTTTGATACGGCAACAGTAAGTAAAAATTATCTGGTAGTTTGTATTTCTTTTTGGAGCTAACCTCTGAATCTTGGAGAACAGCTTGGTTATATGTATGTATGTATGTATGTACATCCGTAAAATTTCAGTTCAATCCGATGCTTCCTTCTTGGTGCGCAAATTTCATTTTCTGTGAGTACATATTTCAATTGCCTTGGAGCTAAGTAAGTAATAATGACCATTGTTCTTGCAAGGCCTCTCTAAACCCCTCCCTGTTGAGGTCAGCAACATGTCTCCCTTAGCATCTCAGTTCTGAGACATGTTTGATTGGATTAAGCTCAGGAGACCTGGCTGTCCAATCCATATGCACAATGGTCTCCTCTAGAAGATATTGTTTTACCAGCCTCACTAGATGAGGGGACAAGCATTTTTGTTCTATAGGAGAAATGTATCTCTAATGGCTCCAGCATGAGGGCAAACATAGGGGTCTAAGACATCATTCTATAGTGTCCAGTATTCATAATTCCTCTTGGAAGCACATGAAGATCTGTGCATCCACCTAATGAAAGGCTACCCTAAACCAGCAAGCTACCACCACCATAATTCATGGGTCATAAGGTAGGGTTCTCACGGTCCTTGAAAACTCCTTGATTTTAATTTTTCTTTTCAATGGTCATTAAAAGTCCTAGAAAAGTACTTGTTTTTCTTCTTCCTGTTCACCAAATTTCAGAATAGCCGCAGTTCATTCAAGAGAAGCTATCGCCAAAATGTCACAGGTGGCTGCACTGTATTGTGAAACATTCTCTTGGAATCAGGAACACATAGCTGTCACATTTCCGGTTTTCACATGGTTGCGATTCTGAACGATGATAAGCGAATGTGAGAGGAATTCTTCTGAATTACAATAAGCGAATGCGAGGGGGTGTGAGTTCCTGGTGTCGCAAACCGGGTTTGCGATCTGCTGAATGCTTGTAGCCCAGGAATCCAGTCTAAAATTTCGGTGGTCTATCCTTCTGGCAATGTGTCCAGCCCATTGCCATTTCAGGGATTTTACTCTGATCATGATATCTTCCATATATACATACAGTATATATGTTACCATTAAAGTGTATAATTCATTTATGTCATAGAATACCTAGTTATTTCATGAAATAACTGATCAAGTTAGTTAAAGCTTGTAATAAATTAATAATTCCACACTTTAACTAGTTATTCTATGAAATAACTAGGTATTCTATGAAATAACTAGGTATTCTATAAATTAACTAATGATAGACAGTTAAAGTGTAAAATAAACAATTTGACTGAATTATACAGCATACAAAATGTTATTTATATAAAGACACAATAAAATCATCTGTTACAACAGGGATTACTAAAATGGCATTTGGAATTGCATAGAACATTATTTCTAAAACAAATACATTTTTTGTTGACACACTGCATTTTACATAAACATTTTTTTAAATCCCTGACCGGTACCTAAACTTTGAGCTGTAGCAACCGCCCAGAGTGATTTCTCTATATCTGGCACTTCTTCAATCTGAATTAGTTTTTGTTCACAGACGCTGAACTGGGTTTGGGAATATAGCTGTTTTATGCGGCCGTTTCTTGTTCCCAATTGAAAAAATCCTCCTTCAGTTATTTTCATGACAACAGCTAAAATAGATCTGGCTTCACCCCTTCCTCTGTCAACTTTAGGTACTGGGATACAGACTTGTAAGCCCCACAGAGGCTTCAGAATGAGATTTATCTGACATTAATTTCATCTTCTTAGCTTGAATTTCCAAACATTCTTTAGAGTTTTCTCTTTCCCTCTGAACATTCAGTTCATTAAAACACAATTTGCAGATCTTCTGTACAACTTTGTCTTCCAAAACATAGTCTTCTAAACATGACATGTCGACGGGCTCATTACATCGAACAAACTACGTTTTCACTGCATTCTTGTGAACAAACTATACATACTTTTTACTAGTGGCATTATTTAACCTTGTTTCATCCAGCACTTCATTATCAGGTTGAGATGAAGTACTCATAAGTTAATATCATTATTATTATATAACACTTTATAGTGGGTTGAAAATTTTGTGCTATTTCTGACCAGTGGTTCTCACTTTACAGCCTTTTGAATTTGGGATTTATTTACTCGGTTATTTTACACTTTAACGTGGTGTAGATCGTTATTCTATGAAATAACTACTTAAACCATAGAATACAAGTGAGTTTTACGCTTTAACTGACTTGATCAGTTATTTCATGAAATAACTAGGTATTCTATGAAATAACGGATTTCATACTTTAATGATAACATATATAAATATATAAAGAGATACATTATACATCTGTAGCTTTGTGCAAGAGATGTTGTGGAACAATACCTCACCAAAGTATGTCCCTATGTTTAGAGATAACTATAATTTTAATTGAACTTTTTGACTGTTTATTACAACTTATTTTAGTGTTTATGGGAGTTCTTATTGGGCATGAATATAGTTTTGAAAATTTTTTGAGTCCTTGATTTTTTTGGTGGAAAAAGGGTGGGAACTATATAAGGGAATAATAGTATATCCTTCATTTTCTCCAGATCAGAGCCTGCCTGGAATCAGTGCAAAGCAAATCAATACTCATCTGTGAAGAGTAGTGGTGGGCAGATTTGGTCATTTACACTGTCCTGATCTTTCAGATCAGATCACTAAAGTGATCTGTTTAAAAGACCCGTTTGTTGGAAACAAAGTAGTTGAAGTCTCTTCCTGTTGGTGACGGTTGGTGTATGTTCATTAAGTTAGCAGTTGTCTATAAATTAAACATTTTAGAGTGATTTGTGACAATTTTTATAATTAATTGCTGCATGCTGTGGCAGTACAAATACTGCCTTTCATATTTATTAATATGCATTTCCAAGTTAAATATCAACGAACATGAGCTGCATATTACAGAACAGCAGTGCGGTCAGAGTTCTAGCTGAGGTCCCCATCTTGTGCGTGAAACTGTAATGAAAATAATCAAAATATGAAAAACATAGAGTTTAAAAAATGCAATATATCTTCATTTCACTGCAAAGTTTAGGTAAAACCGAAGATAAGATATTTATAAGATGGTTCTAGTAACACGAAAAAATTTTTGATCCAGTAACTAATCAATGGGCAATGTAATACCAGCTCCAACCGACAAACGAAATGACTGGAGTGAACGATTTGGATTTTTTGTATCTTTCAGATCCTCGACTTGAGAACCGAAGCAAACAAGATCTGCTGGAACCACTGAATGGATCTTTTTGTTTACTGTCAACCGAGTCACTTGGAAAGGATTAGTTGCGAATGACCCATCCCTAGAGAAGAGTGCTTACCTCCGTTGGTTTTCAGTCCAGTTGACATGTCTTTCCCAATTCAATTTTTTCCCCCTGTGTTTGGGAGTAAGGGGCACATAGAGTGTAAGTCGCCTAGCTTAAAGACCTCCTTTATGAAACCTTCTGCACACGGTATGCCACTGTTTCTGTAGCCACAGTATGGGTCAGATTGCAGCTGTGTCAGGCGTAGCCATCCTGTTCCTGTGCGCAGTTAATTGAAGATATTGGTCATCCACGGATTTTGCAGCCCTATCCCTTTCTTCACTGTACCTTTCGGAAACTGATTGCATATTTTGAAATTGGTTCTACAGTCTGTAGGCCACAGAATGACTCAAATGCAGTAATTTTGCAACTTCCACCTAACTTGTGCTTCACTCTTCAACTCAGTTCATCTCTTAAATGATGTCTCACAACCATTGCAACAAATCTATCTCAAAATCATTTCTTTACACTTGGCAAATAATGTGATGCACACCTCCACAACACCCTCTTTTATGTTGCAACTTATTCTATGCCATTGCCACTCCTTTGCATACAATACCTTGGCTCTGCATTGCATTTCACATCACACACCCAATTTTGTGCATTTCCAACTCTTCTTTCACAAACAGCAAGGATTTTTATATTTTTCCCTTACTTTATGAAAACCAGTGTATTTTAGAAAGAGTGTGCTGTATTTCAAATTACAAAATTCATAAGTTTGTCTATGAACTTGACTTTTCTTCCAGGTAGGATACAACCATTTACAATGCACATGGTTTATCTCCAACAACACAACCCCTCTTGTTTTTAAAATAGTTTATTGCAAGTGTACATGTATAAAGTTAAAAATAATGTTCTGAATTTATGTTAAGATCATAGTTTTTTGTGCAGCCACGGGGTTTTCTGCACGTTTCCAAAAAAGTTGTAATTAAAAATGTTTTTAACTTCCAAAATTTAAAAAAAAAAAAAAAAAAAAAAAAAAAACCTTTTAACGGCATTTTTTATTAATAATTAATTCAAAGTTTTAATATATGAATTGAATTGTTCAGCCTGGAGCGTGTCAGAGAAAAAAACTCACGCGTTGTTAATGTTCTCCCATCCAGGGGAAAAGTTCATAGCTAGCATATGAATTTTGTAATTATGTACAGTATTTAAGAAAAATAATAAAATTTGAGAAATAAAATGATACTATGGGAGTGAGGAACTTCAACATTTATAAGCACCCCCACGAGTCTGCTCTCTGCTCTCAATAGCTCATGGAATTATTTTCAAGCAAAAATACGCACACGTCAGACTAGTAGACTGATCACTAACGTGTATCACAATTGAAATGATCTGCCTCACAAAGAGAAGGGCAGGGTGTGGTCATTTTTACTTATCATGCATGTTTCTCATAGAAGGCTGATCACATTGAACAAGAGCAATTGCTCTATGAACTATTGGAATTTTTAAATCTTATGGCTAACCAAAGTTTTACATTGCATCTGATGATTAAAAAGTATCTGGAAGTTGGTTAACAGGTTTTTTCTGCCTTCCTAAATTTGGAGAAAGCTTATGATCGTGTAAACGGGCTGCCCCGGTGGTACAGTGGTCTAAGTTCTGGCTTCTAACCATTTGTCTGAGGTGCGTCTGGGTTCAAATCCCAATTAGACATGAATGTTGTGTTTGTCTTACAGCACTGACTCTCTCCTGTCCCTGGAGTCAGTGGCCCTAAATTAAGGATGGGCAACTGCTTACAGCCCATCGAGTTGCTCAGGGTGGTTGTTAAACCCCCAATAAAAAAAAATAAAAAAAATCGAGTGAACAAGATACTTCAATTGAAGCTGTTGAATAAATATGGTATAAGGGCAAGTTGTTAAATAAAAGTGAGCCAGCCTTCTCCACAGCTGAGTGGTTGTGCCCACTGACCTTGATAAGTGTTTGTCGGATGCAGTCATTTTTCAGGTCAGTAGTTGAGGCATGGTGTGAGGAGAGGTGCTGTGGAATCTGAGTCGCATTGGTTTGAACGCAGGCCTTCACTACAGTGGATGGATGTTCCAGCGGAAGAACAGCATGGTGTGGTTAGATTTTTAACAGCTGAAGGTGTGTCACAGTATAAAAAATATTTATTGTCACATATCCACAGTTTATGAGCATTGCATTTCATTGGCCACAGTGAAGCAATGTAGCAGACTGCTTCAAGGAAGGACTGGAAGCTGCAGCGACGAATCGAGCCAGAACAAAGCCATTGTGCCATCACGCTGACAACATTATCACAGGTGAATGCATTGATCAGACAGTATCAGCACAGGGGTATTGCTGAGTTGGCCACAAGCTTGGACATCAGTCCCAGCTCAGTGCACACCATTATTCATGAACATCTGAATTATCAGCTCCTTTGTGCTCACTGGATTCCAAAAGTTCTCAGCGAGGACAAGAAGAAGGAGAAACTAGATGCTGCATTGACACATCTGCTGCCAGAGATGAATCATGGTGCCACCACTATGAGCCTGAAACACAACAGCAAAACCTGCAGTGAAAGCATCTTCAGTTGCCACCCCAAAGAAGGCCGAGAAGAAAATCTCCACTGGAAAGGTAATTTTCCCCCCCCCCCCCCCGTGAGGGGCCATTATTGATCAAATATGCTGAATATTGGGAGACTGTCAATGATGACTGCTCTTGTGCCACACTGCAATGCAATGCATGTGTAGGGCAATCAAGAACAAGCACCATGGCTTATTGTCAAGGGGTATCATCTTGTCGCACGACATTGTGCGACCTCATATAGCTCATGTTACCCTGGAAATGCTGTGGAAGTTCAAGTGCGAAACCCTTGCACACCTTCCCTACAGTCTGCTCCTCTTGCCTTGTGACTTTCACATTTTTGGTGAGTTGAAAAAGAAGCAAAAGGGTCACAGATTCGTGTAGGATGCTGAAGGCAGTTACACTAATTCTGACACAGCAAACAAAGGACTTCCATGAGCATAAAATCACCAGGCTCATTAGTCAGTGGGACAAATACCTTTTTTGACCAAAAGGTAATGCTTTCTGATATAATCTCCTTGGCTCAGTTTCATTTTTTCTTATATAACTGGGAATCTGCTTAATAGTGTGAAAGCTATGTGAGGTGGCAGTCATGTGTATCAGTGAATGGTATTTTATCGAAATGGTTTTCTATTGGTGTTGGAGTTGGTTAAGATTGTGTGATGTTACCTGGGCTGTTTAATATGTTTATGGATAGGTGCATGTGTAGTGTCAAAATAGACAATTCTGGTTTTCTGTGTTGGTAGTTTTCATGTGTGCAAATTGCTGTATGGTGATGACACTGTTTTGTTTGTGAACAGCAAAAGTTTCATTTCAGAGTATGTTGTCCCGAATGTATGAAGTTAGTATGAAATTCAAATTGTAAATAAGAGAGAAACCAAAATTATGGTTTTTGAGTGTGAAGATGTTAGTACTGAATACAAGAATCAGTCTAAATGTTAGAGATAGACCAGGTCATTGAGTTTGTATACTTAGGAAGCACAATTGATAGTGAAAACAAATTATAGGGTGAAATTAGTAGGCGAGGAAATTATTTATAATGCAGTGTTGAATTATAGCTGTCTTCATGGGGGTTTTTTTCTTCTTTCCTGTGCCAATTCTTTAAATACTGCTGTAATCTTTTTACTTCCAATATAAGATATTGTAGGGTTGTTTGTTTCTATGGTCATCTCACATACACTGTCTGATTCTTAAATAGGGTATTTGTTACTTCAAAAGAATTGTTTATGTACTTCATATGTTTTTAGGTAATAGCATTCCTTTGCCAAACAATGTTCCAAAAACTAGATCCGTTTTAAAGATATTAATGAAATTTCCAATGATCTCAATCTCATATGTAGGAAATGATTGTATTGAGTATATTATTAATTGTGCAATTTTGGGGTGGTGAAATAACTGCTTTTAATAATTCAATTGTTTCACATTTTAATAAATTAAATTCATGACATTTTCATGTTAACTGCCTTTTGTTCATGTGGAAAAATATGAAAGAAGGATCACATTTTCTGGAACCAAACCTAGAAGAATGGTGAATTATTGTAAGCATAAATCAGAAAGTCTTCATAGACATTTTTGTATTTGCCCTATTGTTTAAATGTTAATCACAATATTTCTCAATCATTATTAATGCACAATAATGATTATTATATTTTTCGGGGCGGGTGACAAACAGTACATTTGTTAATATAAATTTGTGAAAAAATATTTCTTCAGGAAATTCACTTCCCACTGACATCTAGTACATTTGCTGTTATGGCTTTTCTGACATGGGTTCTCATATTTTCTGTGTTCCATGCTAGAACAGCAACCAAAATGTGCACTTTCTGTATTCCGAGAATGTCAGATATTCCTTATAAAGGCTTTCTACTGATAAGTGCCACTTGATAGCACAATACTTAATCTCAAAGCATGGCTACAAAAAATAGAGAGCCTTATTTGGAATGCTAGAATTGTGGTGTACTGCTACTTACCAGAAAAATAATCAAAAACATTATTATTTTTTATTTGTGCATTGGTGTGTATATTTTTTAATTTTTGTGATGTCAGAAAAATATGCTGGCCAAAGATGTTTTTCACTTACCATGTGTGTGTAATTGTATTCCACCCAACAAGCCCCATCACTATCTTGGTACTGATATTTCACTTTTATGTTTCCCATTTTTTGTATATGCAAATGTAACAGTTGTTCAGTTATACCATGAAAAAAATTAAGTGCAAAATTGAAATCTTGAACATATTATTTTGATTGTGGTTTTGCAATTTAAACCAAGAGATGATTATGTGCAAAATTTAAATCTTGAACTCGTAACTGTAACTACAGTTTTAAAATTTGCATACACTTTATTGCTTGCACATGTAATTATTCTCTTAGGTAGGAAAATTGATTTCACCTGCAGAACTGTCTTTTAAATTGCATACATTTTAATTTATTACATACACAAACTGAAATTTATGGGAAAATATTGCACACTTCATCAGCGTACTTCAGTGTGTGTGCTTAAGTTGTGTAAAAGTATATTTGCAAGTCATTGTTGCATATGCAGTTGGTAAGAAATGCCAAAGTAGAATAAGATCCTTAAAAAAAAAAAAAATTGGGGGGTGCTTAAAAGTCCTTCAAAAGTGCTCTTCCCCCCCCTTTTTTTTTTTCTTTCTGGGAGAAAGAGTGGGAACCCTGCTTCATTCTTGTGACATTTTTCAGGACATCCCAAGTGAGCATAATTATTTGTTTGTATTAAAGATGTAAAAATGTATCTTCTACAAGTATTTGCACTGGTTTTATAGATTAGTATGCATAAAAATTTTCGAAATCAGTGTTATTGAATTCAAATTTTGATTAAGATGTCCTCATCAATAATTTGCAGCACCACTCATGCCATAATAGAGTATCTCTGTGCCCCCAACATGTTTCTCTGACCTGCATGTTTGCAGAACATGTTGCACATCAAGCATGTGTAGGAACTTGCAGCTTACCAACGTAGCTGGTGCTTTCCAGCATCGTCCCTGCAGCATTTTCGTAACCATTTGGTCGTTACATGGAGTGGTTGTACGACAGGAGACAGTAGTTCGGTTTTTAAACAGGTTTATCTTGCCATCTAGAGTTGTGTATTGCTTTCCAAGGTGTGCATATAATTACTGAGCAAAAAGTCAATAAAAATACTTTGGTGAATTTCTGTCTCAAATCTTAATCCTGTACATATCTCAAAAAATACCTTATGCATACAGTGGTTTTGCTTAGCCTTACACTGATGTTTTGGATGCAGTCCTGGAAAAGAAACGAAAAGGTTCTGAAAAGGCCTTTTAATTTTTACATTGAAATAGGTTAACTGTGAAAATTAAATTTGGTGCTTTTAAAACTGTCACTGATTCAGTATGGCATCAGCAAAAGGGCATCAAACACCTCATTAAGTAACTTAACAAATGTAAGTGTATTTTATCATCCACTGTGCGCTCGCTTATTATTTCAGATAAAGAATAGAATCTTGTGCAGTCTTGTTTATATAGTGGGTATCATTAATGGTGTCTTTGTGGTAGTGTTTAGGTTGCTGTAAGAATTAATTAAAAACAACTGGTTTATTAATACTATCTGGGATGCATCTTGGAATGTTGAACAGCCAGTGATATTAAACCCCAAACAGTTCACAGCACATGTGAAAGACATGCAGAACCAAGATTATTAAGTCTAGATTGATGCATTTGCATCATTTAAAATTTTAGCTGATATTTTCTGCTAATGAGCTAATTTCATCAATGTGTAAGGACTGTTTAGGGAGTCGTGTTTACATCAAGTATTGAATGACATTTTAGTGTCTAGCATGAAGAGAAATGTACACCAACCAAACTTACTCCAAGTGAAATAGTTAGTGACAATTCAATTCCACTTAGTACTGCATAGTGGCAGGGTGGAAAATTAATTGCATTTGTGATTTTGGTATAAAATGTGTTGAAAAGTGCAACAGTTTGTTCTAATATTCCATTATGAGATGTTAGAAATTCAACAATAGACTTTTCACATGTTGATGAAAAGCAAATTTGTTGCTTATATAAGAAACTAGACCAAATAAGGGGAAGATGTGAATTATTGAGATAAATATATTACTAAATATGATATTTCTAGTGTTATATAAAAACTTGAACAAGGTTTGTATAAGCAGTTTTCCATCCACCCACCCCTGTTCTTTTGAGTATGTAAGATATTCTCATATGAAAATTAGTTAAGCTGGTGTATGTTTGATTTCAGAAGTCCGTGCGTTGATAATAATGGAAGACCATTTTGGAAAAGCGAGAAACAAAAGCAAATAGTAAGTATTAAATAAAAAAAATTATGGAATAGTGTGATCAGTTCATACCTTGCACATTAATGCTCTATGCGCTACTCTGCAGGATGTGAGCAGGTGAATTTATTAACTCAATGGTGCAGAATGAATTAAGTTTTTCTGAGTTTATTAACTTGTGTAAATGTGCTGATACTTAAAAATTTTGACAATTCATTTTAATTATTTGATAAATCAATTTATAGCTTAATCTGCAGGAGAGCAATTTGTATTGATGCTTGTTGTTCAGTTTCTTTGTAATAGCCTGAGTATTTTTTTAATCAGAAATGTGCTGCTATGTGTAAAACAGTACACTGAGCAGACCTTTTTTTTGTGTGTGTGTGTGAAAAGTATGAAGATAAAATTTAAGTGACAACATATTTGATACAAAAGCAGGCTTCTGAAGTTTCACAGTAGAACCCAATTTATATATGTGCATAAGTGCTAATTTTAAAAAAAAAAGTATCATTAAATAAGAGAAAATTGGTGCTTGTTTCCAAACTTTGAAAATCTTACTATTGGGTTGTCAGAAAAGTCATGACGTATTGTGGCACCCGATGGTGGTTGGATGGTTTTGGAAGTACTAGAGGCATGCACAGCTCTGTTATCGCTATGGCATTCGACAGGTGCCAGTTCTAGCTGCAGTCTAAAAGGAATAGTGAGCGATTTGGTTTATTTGTGGAGATTTGACATCAAGTTGAAGATGGAAGACCAAACTGTGCATTTTCTCCATATTTTACTTCCATAAAGGGAAGAACGCGCGCCAGGCTTGTGAAAAGTTTTGTAAAGTGTACGGTGATAATGCTCTACAAGAACATCAGTGCCAGCGGTGGTTCGCAAAATTTCGTGCTGGTGATTTTGACTTCAACGATGCTCCTCGGTCCAGAAAGCCCACAGAGGTTGATGACGACCAAATCAAGGCATTGATAGAGTCAAACCCATGTTACACGACACGAGAGATTGCAGACACATTGCACATCCATCTTTCAAGTGATCACGACCACGTGAAGAAGCTGGGATACATAAGCAAGCTCGATGTGTGGGTTCCTCATGAACTCAAAGAAGCTCAATTGACTGCACATATAAACATCTGCGATATGCTCATTAAACGTGAGGAAAATGATCCTTTTTTTAAGTGACTGATAACTGGTGACGAAAAGGGGATTGTGTGCAACAATGTGCTGCACAAACGGTATTGGTCCCGATGTGCTGCTTCGCCGCAAACGACATCCAAAGCAGACATTCATCAGCGGAAGGTTCTGGTCTCAGTGTGGTGGAATTTTAAAGGTGTCTTGTTTTTCGAGCTCCTACCATGGAACCAAACAATCAATTTGAATGTGTACTGTCTGCAATTGGACAGTTTGAATGAATCCATCATCCAGAAACGTCCAGAGCTCGTTCATCGTAAAGGTGTTGTGTTCCATCACGACAACGCGAGATCACCCGCCAAAAATTATTGGAGCTTGGGTGGGATGTGTTGCCACACCCAGCATACCCGCCTCACCGTGCGCTGTCAGACTTCCACTTGTTTCGCTCTCTTCAACAGTCCTTGCATGGTATAACGTTCAATTCAGATGAGGCTATAAATCAGCACCTTGTACAGTTTTTCGCCATGAAAGACAGGTCCTTCTATGAACGAGGCATTCTGCAGCTAACTGAAAAATGGCAAAAGGTTATCAAACAAAACGGGCATTATATCATTGATTGATCTTTGTCCTTTCTATGAATAAATGACCTTTGTAAAACATGGCTAAAATAGTCATGACTATTCCGACAACCCAATAATTAAAATGCATATGCAGGGGGATTTGCAATTGTGGAGATTAATCTGAGTTTGTTGCTGATCAGTAGAGAATGGATTTTTAGATAAATATTTTCACATACAAAATTTTTGAAAATGTGTTATTTAAATTCATATTTTCCAAAATTCCATAATAAATGCATAAATTTACATGTTTCCTCCATTTTTTTTAATATTAGTTAGTACAAATAAACCAGAAGTAAAAATTCAGAGAAAACAGAAATAAACAATATTGTAATGAGCGTGTGAGATTAATGCCCCTCTTTCCCACCACAAGGACTGACTTGGCACCAGACATTAGCAGGGATCGCATTCCTCCTAAAATTCCTAAAATTCCTAATATTTTGTGACCGTCCTTAAATTCCTAAAATTATACCTAAAATTTGCTATTCTTCCTAAAATTTTCATAAGCTTATTTTTTAAAATACAACCGTTATTAACGCCAATAAATTTACCATTACGGTAAGGTAAAAGACCTGTTATTGTAGAAACACAGCCTATATGCTGTGCTGCTGAAGGGAGGGAAAACGACGCCATCGAGATGCACTTGCTTCTGGGCGGGCGCTCCACTTTTTTGCCTTCGGACAGTTTTCGAGAGTAACGAGATCTAAGGGGAAAAGGGGAGGGGTCATTTTCACCCCTGGTTTGCGCTTTGCAGACGAACTCCGTGGCACGCAGAAGATCGTACTTTATTTTTGTACATGCCTTGTGGAACCTCCTCTTTCTGCTGATGTTTTGGTATCGTAAACCGCAGGTAGGTGGAAGTAAAGAGGAAACATGTGGTCTCCTTCCGTAACCTCCGGTAATGACGATGGGATGGTAGCTGAGTGTTATCGTGGCAGGCAGTAGAGCACGTGATCATTGACCTTCGATCGTGCGTTGGCGACAGCGACCTTCGATGCGCAATATATCTCGGCTCCAACTCGCTTTGACTGAACTTGCGTGAGATGCGTATGATGGTTTCTGGTTTTGCGTCTTTCATGGTGTTCTCTAGTGGTGACCTGCTTTTTTTTTTTTTTTTTTTTTCTATCTTCTGAAATCCTCGCAGCCAAATTTCGGGAAGTTGTCTGGTTTTGCAATATTGGAACGTGTTTTTGTACTTCCCTTTCATTTTCTGGTTAGTAATACAAGTGTTTAAGATGCCTAAATCCAAAACGAAATTTCAAGATGTGTGGCTCGCCAAAGAATTGGACGGAGTGAAGTTGAAATAATGGTGTTCTGCAACTGAAACAATATTTTCTGCTAAGTGTATATTGTGTTCAGAAATTTTCAACATTTCTAATAGTGGTTTTTCACAAGTAAAAGCGCATCATAAAGGAAAAAACATTTGCAGAAATTTCAAAGTAAATTTCAAAATAAGCCCATCCTGAAAGCCTTTGGAGGACGGGATCTTCAGCTCAAAACAAATACTAGTGAAGTACTGAGTCATGATTTACAGTTGGCTAAAGCCGAAGCATTATGGGCCACGAAAGTTGCTAAGGACAATATGTCTTTTGTTTCATGCACTGAAACAGTTGAACTTTTCAAAGAAATGTTTCCTGATTCTGCTATTGCAGCCAAAATGCAACTTAAAGAAAAAAAAAGTTGCTTATGTGATATCACATGGATTGTCAAAATATTTTGAAGAGGATTTGAAAAAAGACACTGCATCTAGTAGCCCAGGAAAGGTTACTATAGCATTTGATGAAACTACAAATACACAAGTGAAACGGCAGTTGGATGTGTATCTCAGGTACTGGTCTTCAGAAATAAATTCAGTTTCTTGCCGATACCTAACAAGCGTTTTTCTGGGTCATGCAACAGCAGATATTTTGCTAAAAGAAATTCTTGATGTGTTATCATCCTTCAATATTTCGTTGAACAGAATTATTTGTGTATCCATGGACAGCCCAAATGTAAATAAGTGCTTTTTACGCAAATTCAATGAAGTTGTAAAACAAGAAACAGGCCAGAAATCTTTGGAACTACGTTTTTGCAACCTGCATGTAGTTAGTAATGCATTTAAAATTTTTTTGACAAGCTTAAATATAGATTTTGACGAATTTGCTACTGATATGCATTACTTTTTAAATAGTGCTGCAAGACGAGAGGATTATAAATCTGTCGAGGATATAACATTGGTCACAGCCAAATTTCTTTTGCGTCATGTCAGCAACAGATGGTTAACCGTTGGTTCTGTAGCCCAGAGGCTCTTGGATCAATGGCTAAATATTACAGAATATTTTTTAAACTTCTTGCCATCGCAAAATATATTTGAAAAACAACTACGCAATTCGGCAAGGTATAAAAGAATTCACTGTTTCCTGAAAAATGAGCTAACTCCTTGCTATTTAGCATTAATTTCATTTTCACACCAAAATTTTGAAAAGTTTTCATTATGTTATCAGAGTGAAGAACCAAAATACACCACTTATATTCTGATTTAAATACTTTAATGAGAAATGTTATGGCTCAGTTTATCCAAGATGATGTTATTGCAGGGAAATTTGGAGAAGACCTAAAGAATGTAGATTTTGAAAACAAAAATTCATGGAAAAAACTAGGGGAGTTAGAAGTTGGTATGAAGACAAAAAAATCTCCTCAGGAATGTTCAGGAGACCAGGCAGAAATTATTTCTCTTAGATGTAAGATCATCACTAATTGCAACCACAAAATATTTAAAGTCAAATTTGCCATTCTGCAATCAAAAGCTAAGAGACATAGAAGTTTTAAAGGTAAAAGAACCAAAGAAAGAGTCAACTCAACTTTCAGTCACTGAAGGACTTTCAGAAATAACCAGAATTTCAAGTGTTTTGCATCTTTCTGAGGAACAAATTGATAGAGTAAGAGAAGAGTGGAAACTTTTAAATTGCGATAAGCCAACTCTAGATGAACTAGTGAAATTTTCAGAGGAAGGGCATATTCCAGTGCGGATTGGATCATTACTGGCGTAATATATTTGGTATTAAAGACTCTAGCGGAAAAGAAAAATACTCAAATCTTGCTAAACTCATCAAGTCAATTTTAGTTTTACTTCATGATAATGCTGATGCAGAAAGGGGATTTTCGGTTAACACTGCTCTGTTAAGGAAGGACAAGGCTAACTTAAAAGACTCAACTATAACATCATTAAGAATAGTTAAAGGGGCCATTAAACACTATGGATGTGTAAGTAAAGTTCCCATAACAAGAAATTTGTTAAATAGTGTTCGTGATTCACATAAATTTTATAAAGAGTATGTTGATAAGCTGAAGGAAGAAGAATCACAAAAGGTAAAAGAAAGGAAGCAGAAAGAGAGGGAAAATAAGGAAAAGCAGCTAGAGAAAAAAAAGAAAAGCTGAGTTTGATGACAAAATAAAAGAAAATGATGCAGAAATAAATAGGCTTAAAAAAGATAAAGAAGCCTCCCTAGCAGTAATTCAAGAGGGAACAGAAAGAATGAGAAAAGCTGTAGAAAAACAAAATACTGTTGAAATAGCAGTTGCCTCTAACTTGATCATACAAGGTTCAGCTGAAATAAAGAAAACTGAAAGTAAATTAGTTGTGGTGGAAGCAGAAAAAGATAGGCTTATCAGGAAAAGGTTAAAACAATAATATGAAAAAAGTAATTCAGTGAACAATTGTACATAGTTCTTGGTTTTCAATTACCTTTTTAGGATATTATAATTTAATGTGAAACCTGAAAACTTTACTGTGGAAATCGTGAATTGCTTCTGGTTCAACAGCATATTAATGTTCAAAGTGAAACTTGAATGTGGTAAATATACTTGAATATGATAATAACACGTGAAAAGATAAGAACTGAACATTAGAAGTAAATCATACTTAAACTTTAGACATTAGACGTTATGCAAAAAATTTGGGTGTGAACTTCGACCATATATACTAATGGACTGCGCATTGGCAATAGCTGCATCAAAGCCGCCATGGCTCCAACATTGGGCACGTCATCATCAGACTCCAAATTTCGTGTAAAAATGCTGTTATGATTACTAATTTACGCTGCAGAACTTCAGTGTTTTCGGTGTATTCTGTGAATGCACCTCATATATAATGAAAACTCTTCAGGTAAGTTTACTTATGAGCTATATACATGCATGATCGGGTTGTTTACATTTCGTGATTTATAATGTGATGAACATTTGCGAAGAATTTGGAACATGCATTCCATTTTTTTTTTTTTTCCTTAAGTTACTATATTTTTTATATCAATAGCTGCAAGTTTCTGGTTAAGTAATTGAACTTTGTTGACTTAGGTATTTATTTCGTTTCTTACCCATGAAAAATCATAGAACTTCCTTTACTATATCGCTCAGAGCAACCATAAGCACAGCAGGTGTAACCCATCTTTTTGACTGATGTCATGTGATTTTATGTTGGAGCTAGAAATTTTGATGTCATGCGCAGTCTGTCAGTATATATGGTTGAAGGGTGTGAAGCAAACTCTTTACAATGTATACAAAGTTGTTTTACTAGATGTATACAAATATACTACTAGATGTATACAAATATACATCTAGTTTTTATTGAAATATACTCCTAAAATTTTCCTAAAATTTTTCTAAAAATTCCTAAAATTCCTAAAATTCTTACCTAAAATTTTCCAGAAGTATGCTATGATCCCTGCATTAGCAAAAGACTCTTTCTGCTCTCAGAAGTGAAACTTGGTGAAATCCCATACCTACAAAAGCTTAGATAACACCTGGATGGGTTTCAAAATCCAACACTGAGATTATATACATGCCACTCGTGTTATTGTTGTCATCAGTGGCGTGCCCAGAATATTTTTGCAGGGGAAAGGGTTAGGAAATTATTATTTTTCATGCAACTAAATGTGTTCAGAGTTCATTTTTAAAATGTTAGCGACATCCGTTCAAAAATATTCTAATATATATGGCTAGAAATTATTATTAATATTCTTATTACCTATATTCTTATCATTTATATTTGCTATTTAACTGTGCAGAAAACAAGTTGGGGAAAAGTTACTGGAATCCTGATAAAATTGATGTGTGTGTGTGTGTGTGTGTGTGTGTGTGTGTGTGTGTGTGTGTGTGTGTGTGTGTGTGTTTGTGTGTGTGTGTGTAATCTGTTTTCCAAAGCACTAATAAGCATGTCTAAAAATGATGCATAAACTGAAATCCTGTAATAGTCTTCTGGGTTTTCTGTATTTCTGTTACAGCATTGGCTTTGTTTTGATGTGATTCTTGGTATTTTAATCAAAACTCCATGCTTTTCAGCATGCTTTAGAGTAATCTGAAATAAGTCATGGAACTCACATTAGTCATTACCTCATTGCCACAGAAGCTTTCAGTATACCCATGTATTGGCTTTTCATTGCAATGGAACATTCTGGTCCTTAGCTCGTTGTCACTTCCTTGTCTTTATGGAGAAAACATGTTTAATATTTGCCATGCGACAAAAGCAATTTCAAATGTGCAAACAAAGCTTTGCCTTTTGCAATTCTAAAGGTTCCATTTTTTGACCCCCCCCTACCCCCAGCATGTCACTGGTCGTCATTGTTGATGTGATTCTGTTGAATTGCTGTGGGCAGCGTGCTCTTCTTTCTGCAATATTGTTCTGCTCCTATATTACGTGCTGAAGTGCAGTTGTAAAATGCACTGAGTTGAATTTTATCTAGGGGGCCATATGACTGTGTGGAATAAATTTCTGTATTGAGTTCTAACTAGTGTTCTGCCTCTTCATTTCAAGTTTAGTAAAAAAGCATCCTTCAAATACAAAGTCCAAGAAAAATAACAAAAACATGACAGAATCCTACAGGTTTCCCACAGTCTTCATAAATCCTTAAAAGTCCTTAAAAAGTGCTTGCTTTTTTTAAAGGTGCTTCTAAGCCCTTACTTTTTGCCAAAAATAGTAGAAAGTGCTTAAAAATACTTAATTTTCTTAAGTGGCTGTGTGAAATTCATAAATTAGGATATAGTGCCTGGAACCTCTGCTGCTGGTTGGCTGGCTATGTTAATGATGTCAGCTGAAAGCATGGGGCAGTTGTGGGAAGCTGAAAAAAGTGAAGGACCATGGACTAAATTAAACACATCCAGCAAATTTCACCCAAGTCCCATCACCATCTCTTGGTACTGATATTCCACATTTACATTCCCCCCCCCTTTTTTTATATACCGTGTTTATTGGCGTATAACACGCACTCTAATTTTAAGAAGGAATTTTGAGTAAAAAAAACCTTAAACTTAAAATAAATGACTTGGCAGCTCTGAACTTTTTTAGATAACACACACACGTGTTAATATTTAAACCACTTATAAGGCAAATAATACGAAAAAAAGCAAACTGTTTGAGCGAAAATACTTGGATACTAGACCTGTAACAAAAAGTTTAGTCAGAATCACTGCTATCTTGAAAAGTGCTGAGACAGACTAAAAAATTAAAAACCACCAGAAGTCTGGGTTCCTTAACTCGACGCTGTTTGCCGATAATGCATGGACATCGTCACGAGAAATGATACCCTCAAACCAGCACAACAAGACCACACATAAACTAATGATTTTTATCACGAACTGTCAGCCACGTAGTTCGGACATCACTGGAAGTTTTGTCATATTTTCCCCTAGCAGCTGCTGCTTAAGCAGGTTGTGCTGTGAAAGCAATTTAACCAGAGCAGACACTTAGACTTAACATGGCAGCTATTGTTCGCTCTTGAAGTGAGTGAGGTTACTTTCAGGCACTTAAAAGTGGCAAATCAGGAGTCTGTGTCAGTTTTTTTTTTTTTTTTTTTGTGTGCAAATCTTCTTTCTGAAGAATTGAAGATTGTATTGATACCACTTTTAACAAGATCCATCGGAGAATTGAAGAGATATATGCATTAGAGAAGCATCTGCAGTTAGAGTAAAGTGATACCAAACCATTAACATTTGACAACATCAGGATGCATCACACTCTGTAGCAGTATTCATTTTATCTAAGTTTAAATTTTTTTAAAATAGTATATGTGTATAATACGCAGGTAGAATTTCAGCCCTAAATTTTAGGAAGAAAAGTGCATATTATACGCTGATAAATATGGTATATATATATGCAAAAAATATTCAGTTATACCTTGAGAAAATTAAGTGCAAAATTGAAATCTTGAACACTTAATTTTGACTTTGGTTTTACAATTTAAACCATAAAGTGATTATATGCCAAATTTAAATTCGAACTTATAACTTGAACTACAATTTTACAATTTGCATCAAACTCTTCATTGCATATGTGATTATTCTCCGACATAGGAAAACTGATTTGACCCGCAAAACTGGTTTAAATTGCATAAATTCTAATTTATTACATCCACAAACTTAATTTATGTGAAAAAATATTGCAAACTTAATCAGCGTACTTTAATTTGCATAGTTAAGTCGCATATATTTTTGCACATCATTGTTGCATATGCAAATGATATGGTCCTTAAAAAAATTTACAGTGTACTTAAAAGTTCTTCAAGTGCTTATTTTTTGTTTGAGAAAAAGAGTAAAAAGGTGGAAAACCCCTCCTATCAACCCAAAAAAAAAAAAAAAAAATAATAATAATAAAGTGGATGTGGCATTATCATCCACGTGGAAAATAAGCCAGGATCAAACACAAAACAAACTTCTACCGCAGCTCCACAAAGATTAAAAAAAAAATTGATCAAATGTATAGCTGTGATTAGTAAGTTGAGTACTGACATCTTTTTATCACAGAAAATAACTTAAGTTAGTTACATTATCACTGAAAAAATGTTTTTAGCAAATTTTTATTTTTAGCAAATTTTTATATTTAGCAAATAATTTTTATTTTTAGCAAATTTTTATTTTTTAAGATTTTTCAAATTATTAGCGCATAAAAATATTTGTTTTTTTAGCCCCAAAAAATCCATTCCCTACTGATCAGTATTGATTTTTCTTCCCATCTCCCCTCACCCATATTTTAATGATCTGTATCAACAGTGTGCCTGAACATTCTGTTTGGTATACAGGTGTGAGATTATTCAAAATTTCACTGCACACATATCATGATGAGTGCACTATGATGCATCAGTAGGTGGTGGTAAGCTGTTGCTTTATGGCACTTCGTCATCACAGTGCTGCTGTCTAGGCCAAAGCAATATGCATGCAGTCCCAAGTTTGTATATCAAAGTGCAAATTTGGCTCTTCAATGTAGTTATGGGTGCATTCATGATGCCAAAATAGGCAGTAGTAATTTTTGTCTTGGAAATTTCTGTATGTGTACAGGTTGTTGTATGCTGATGGCACTGTTTGATCATGTGCGAAAGATGTGTAAGTTGTTGTGAGTAGTATGGAGAAAAACTTTGAGCAAGAGTAGTACGAGATAAAAAGATGTGTTAGTAATATGGAGATAAAAGATGTGTAAGTAACATGGAGACAAATACACTATATTGACAAAAGTCACCGGACACCCCCTTCAAAAGCAAATGAACGGATCTGCTGCATTAAGATGCATGGTATACAGCTGCAAATGGTATAAAACCAAGCCTGCAGCTGACCGCGATTGTATCGCACAGTGAGGTTGAGTGGAAATGTTGCGGCGGGAGTGAACTGACTTTGAGAAAGGAAAGATTGTTGGGTGTTATATTAGTGGGTCGTACATAAGAGAAACCGAGAGGTGTTTAAACATACCCAAGTCAACTGTTTTGGATGTACTGAATAAGTGGAAGACACATGGCGTGCCTGAAGCAGAAAAACGTACTGGCAGACCAAAGAAAATCAGTGATGGAGGACGTCAAAGCCTCGGGAGAGTCGTTACAGCTAATCGACGGAGTACTGCACAAGACCTCAGTGAGTAAAAATGCTGGAACCTCGGTATGTACACATAACATTCGTAGAGAACTTCATTCCATGAGTTACTGTGGTCGTGAGGCTGCTCATGTCTTTCCTCTCCACTGGGACTACTACTACTCGTTCAGCAAGGTGTAAAGAACATTTATTGTGGACCGTAGATCAATGGAAACAGGTTCTATGGACTGATGAATCCAGATACACGATCCATCAGTCTGATGGTGGTGTGTGGGTATGGCGACAGCCGAGGGAACGCTATTTACCACAGTGTACTGTTCCTACGGTCAAGTTTGGAGCTGACAGTGTACTCGTGTGGGGGTGTTTTTCGTGGTATGGTCCTGACCCATTGGTTGTCATGGAACAAACCTGTTAACCAGCACATTTACATCGATATTCAGGACAATTATGCCCTACAAACTCTGTGGCAATGCTATGGAACCGAGCCTTGTTGGTAGCAGCAGGATAATGCACCAAGCTATAAAGAAAGGACTTACGGCGTGGTTTGACTATCATTCTGTATCGTGTGTGGACTGGCCAGCACAGATCCCTAATCTTAATCCCATAGAGCACCTATGGGATGAATTAGAGTGCTGCATAAGAAGTTTGGAAACAAGGCCTACTACTAAGCAACAGTTAGTGGCAGCATTATGTACTGAATGGAAGCGCATACTTATCGCTGTGTTCCAAAGCCTTGTCGAAAGCATGTCTCGGAAGGGTCAGTGCATGCAATTAAGGCCAAAGGTGGACCTACACCATACTAATGTATGTCAATAAATGCTATGTTGTGTTTATCTTCTAGGTGTCCGGTGACTTTTGTAAATATAGTGTACATTGAGTGTTCACTGAATTATGACCACCTACTTAATACTTTGTGGGTTCTCTATCAGCGGCCTTCTGTCATAGCATTGAGATCTGCAAATAAGCTGTTTGTATTAGGGTCCACAGTTATAGACCATGATGATGTGTCCAACCACTGCACTTCATGCTCTAAATCTCAACCATGTGCAATTGGGTTGAGATCAAGCTAGCTTATTGGCCATTCAAGATGTCTCACATCAGCACTTTGTTTGTCAAACCATTTGTGCATTATGCAGGCCCAGTGACATGGGGAGTTGTTATCCTGGAAGAGCCCATCCTCCTTTGGATGGAGGTACAACATTGTGGGGTGTATGTGGTCTACAAGCTGACCCTGGTAGTAGCTGACATCTATATGTTAGTCCACGTGCACCAGGGGTTCCAGTTCATGGCAGCAAAACATGTCCCGTATCTTACAGCTGCCCTCGCATGCCTGAATGGTTCATGCAGTGCCTAAGGGATGCGTAGCCTTGTGCTGTTGATACCAAATACAGACTTGATCATCAGCGGAATGGAGTTCATGTCCTGATTCATTAGACCAAGACACCTGTTTCCTATCTTTGATTGTCCAATCTACATGTTGTTGGTATTAGGAGAGTCATTTACATCAGTGGACTGTTGTTAGGAGTGGGTGGTCTGTGCCAGCATGCAGCGCATAGTCTCGCAGGACATTGTTCGACTGTAAAATGGTGCTGTGCCAGTTGCCCTGTACAAGGCAAAGCTCTTGTTCACCTCTAGAATCCACCTTTTGTTATCCTTAATAGTTGTGTTGCCATTGTTTGTTTCACTATTTTGGCACCACTCCCAGTACCCTTCAACCACAAGTATTGCCTTTTCCAAAATGGATGC
The DNA here is from genome assembly GCA_039090855.1 of Macrothele yani. NCBI lineage: Eukaryota > Metazoa > Arthropoda > Arachnida > Araneae > Macrothelidae > Macrothele > Macrothele yani. Next base: position 70,203,325 of record CM076989.1, on the reverse strand, counting down.
ACCTACTCTTCACATCTGTAACTTTGATCTCAGCTGAACCACCAACCTCTTGTATACACTTCTTTAACCTACCAGCCACTCCCTCCTTGAAACGGCAGTATCTGGTATAACCGCCATGATAGGAGTGTTTGTAGTTCAGTAAGCACTTGGTATATTTTGAGATGGTTTGACAATGTTGCAAGAATGAGTGATGTGCTAAGATAATTTATTCAGCCCAAGTGGCAAGGAAGGAAAACCAAGGACATGATGGGAGGACTAGATTCAGGAATGCCTGTGAGTGAGAAAAGTTAGTGTGTATGAAGTAGAAAAGGGTTTGTATAATAGATGACGGTGAAGCTCAAGTTGTGTGCCAAGATAGCTGTAAACGGAAACATTTGATACATCAACAGTAAGAAAACTCGAATACCTAACTTTTGATTTGGCAGATGATCTTGCTTTGAGGAACTAACCTATGCATCTCGGAAAGCAATCTTAGTGATGTATGTATGTATGTATTTCTTTCTTTCTTTCTTTCTTTCTTTCTTTCTTTCTTTCAACTACAATCAGCCTTTTTCATGCTTGCTTATAATATTACAGTGGTGCAGTCTGGCAATTTTAGACTTTTGTTGAGTGCATTGTATTATTTTATATTTATTTTCATGTTATACATTTAGTTTTCTCATCCTTTTGGGAGATTTTTTTAAATAACATTTTTGCATGTATACAAGAAAGGTAAAAATAAGGTTCCAGAAATGCATTGATTATGATACGCTTTCCAACATACCAGAAATCATTACTCAAGTTATGAGGGTAATGGCTGTGGAATAAAACTTGCTCCTGTGCCCTGATCTTTGACCCCATTTCGATTATATTAAACAGAACCGGTAAAGTATATTTCTGGAAAAACATAATAAAGTTTTGTCTCAATCGAAGCATTTTTACGTAAGTTATAACGCATAAGGGCGATGGAATGGATCCCGCTCATATGTCCTGACCTTTGACCCCATTTCGCCCATCTTCAATAGGGTTTGTCCCCAGGTGGTCCCCTACCACATACTAAAATATCATTGAAATCGAACGATATTTACGCATGTTATGACGCATATGGGCAGTGGAATGCATCCCGCTCCTATGTCCTGACCTTTTATCCCATTTTCAATAGGCTTCGTCCTCAGCTGGTCCTTTACCACATACTAAAATGTCATTGAAATTGAACCATATTTACGCAAGTTATGACGTATATGGGCAGTAGAATGCATCCCGCTCCTATGTCCTGACCTTTGACCCCATTTTCAATAGGGTTCGTCCCCAGGTGATCTCCTATCATATACTAAAATTTCATCGAAATCGAAGCATTTTTACGCGAGTTATCGTGCGGACAGACAAAGCTGGAGCATATATCCTTATTCAACCTACGGTTGAAAAGCGTAAAAAGGGCATTTATCTATGTTCAGAGTGCAAGGTGTGCACGTATTTGAACAGAAATGGGTGGGTGGCATGCCCTCCTTCTGGAACCCTCTGCTGGGTTTTTTTTTTTTTTTTTTTTTTTGGCTTTGTGGCCAGGTAGTTCATGTGTCATAATTCCAAAACTAAATATTTAGTACAGTTCATTCTTTCTATTCTTCAGTCATTGGTCAAATTGTCCATTTCCTTCTCTTAGATTTGCCTGTATCCTTCACAATACAAGTTTAATCTGTTCGAAAAAAATTTTGCTCATAAGCAATGTTGTATTTAACTAAATTCACATGACAATACATGTGAAGGCTTGCATTAAATTCTCAAGGTCAGAAAATCATTTCATATCATTTTTATACTGAAATTGAAGCTTAAGAATCATACTCGTATAAAAACACGAAAGCCTAGCCGTTCTATAAAGAGAAAACTGTGGTGAAAAATATCATCTGTAGAATTGCAAATGGAAATTAAAGCAAAATAAAAATAGTTTTGTATCAAAGAATACACATTTCGTAATTCTCAAATTATGGACCCTCAAACGAGTTGACATTGGGGGCACAATCCACTTGGTAGTTGGGCATAGTTGTTATTCGACATTATTCGGTGATATATATTGCCTAGATTTTTGGTTGAAAACAAAACCTTTATATCTGTTCCTGAAGTGCAATGTGCAAAACTCAGCTAAAGTAGAGGGTGTCCCATCTTGGTGTTTTGGAAGTAAAAAATGGGACAATGTTTGTATAGCAACCTTCTTTTTTTTTTTTTTTTTTCTTGTATTGTTTTTAGTAACACAATAGCATTCACTTAGTGCTTGCAAACAGAACTTCTGCACTTCTTCCCATTGGTGGGTTGCTGTCCACCATAATTTAAATGACTTTGCTAGTAAGTGTGAGCAACAAAGAGCTTTTGTCTAATATTCTTATTGTTTCACTGCTTTTCCTTCATTATCCATGGAAGAGTGAAAGTTAGGTCATAAATTAAAAAAACAGCATGTAAAATCTTATTCCATTTCGTATAAGTAAAAACTGATATAGTGAGGAATAAGTATTGTTTGATTTTCAGCTGTGTGATTACCCTTTTCTTTCTCTTAATACTTTGTTTATTGTGTTGAGGTAAACATAAAAATTGCATGTAACTTAATCAACATTAAATGTCAGTCACTACTGTTTCACACGTTATGTAAGTTCTGCAATCAGGCGATTATTAAATTATGTTAGATACGTATGGGGCACAGTATCAGTACTTAAAATCAAGAAATAATGAACGTTATATCTACTTACAACATCGGTAGTGGCTGTCGGGGCTTCATACATATGCCTGTAATGAATCCACTCACAACACGTTGCCGTAAGTATTCAACTCACTCTATGAATGTGAGCTTTTTGCAATTGTGAAGTTCAAAAATAAAATTCATGATACTGTAAAATCTGCACCAGATAAAATTGAACAAGATGCATTTTTACAATGAAGGCAAATAAATCCTTGACAACAACGAAACATGAAAATGAATTAAAACTCGCTGAATTTTTTTTTTAAACAAACTAAAATCTTGAAGAGGAGATAATCATCTTGACTGCGAAGCACAAAGAAATAAATCTCTTGATTGCAAAGCACCACGACAACAACAAAACATGAAAACGAAATAAAACTTTGCCGAAATTTTTGAAAAATGAACTAAAATCTTGAAGAAGAAATAATCATCTTGACTGCGAAGCACAAAGAAATAAATCTCCCAATTGCAAAGCACCAAACTAGTTTCTGCTAATATTCATAGCTATCATCAGTGGTATATCTCTATAAACTTCTTGGATATCTCTATACACAATGATAATGAAAATATTGAATATTCAGTTTACCGAAAGCCATCATATGTACAGGCAATTATCCCAAAGGATTCTATACACCCTTGGAAATACAAGACTGCAGCGTTCCGCTTTTATATCAAAAGAGCCATTACGCACTCATTCAATAAAGTATCAGAGATCAAAGAGCTCAAATGGATTGAAAAGACTGCTGAAGAGTTTGGATATAATAAAAAAATTATCAAATCTTTGTATAACAACATTATGCTCAGTATGCATTGTTCCGAAAATAATATTGAAAAAGAAAAAAAGCAATATTATGGAAAATTTCTGTACTTACCTCCTATTAGTACTATTTAAAAAAAAAAAGAATGTTACAACCACAATATTAACATTGCAGAAACAGTCATTGATAATGGAGGTATACTTACTACTACTACTAATAATAGATCAGTTCTAAATATATCTGGCACTTATGTCATTCCAACAGTCAAAGATAATAACCAAAAAGACAAAGTATATATCGGAAGTACACCACGTAGAAGATTTTTAACTAGATTAAATGAAAAATATTACAAATTGGACAAGAAGAGATGGAAAAACTTCATTAACACAACATTGTATAAGAAACTATGTAACTCCAGATTGGACTAACACAAAAATTATAACATCGCATAGATCACATGCCCAGATTCTGACCTCCGAGGCCATGGTCATTGAGAAAACCAAAAGATACAACTGTAATGCTAATAGTCCAGTAGAGCTTCAGTTTGCATGGAGATACCTTATTGAACAAGAGAAAAAACATTTCAAGAAGAAAAACAATAACATAAAACAGCTTACACCAAATAATACTTAAAATACAAGTGCATATTTCTATTCCATAAATGCTACTTGATTATTTTGTTTAACTACAGATGGTGACACCATATATGTGCGCAGTAAACCCCAAACCATGATGCGCAAATATCTACATGACAGGCCTGAACATGCATTCGGATTGAGCAGCATACCGGATCGTGTGAATGCTGTAATTACAACGTCCGTGCACCTACCACTGATGATAGCTATGGATATTAGCAGAAACTAGTTTGGTGCTTCGCGATCGGAAGATTTATTTCTTTGTGCTTCGCAGTCAAGATGATTATTTCTTCTTCAAGATTTTAGTTCGTTTTTTAAAATTTCAGCAAAGGTTTAATTCGTTTTCAGGTTTCGTTGTTGTCGTGGTGCTTCGCAATCAGGAGATTTATTTCTTTGTGCTTCGCAGTCAAGATTGATTATTTCTTCTTCAAAATTTTAGTTCGTTATATATTAAAAAAAAAAAATTCAAGAAGTTTTCATTCGTTTTCACGTTTTGTTGTCAAGGATTTATTTGCCTTCATTGTAAAAATTAATCTTGTTCAATTTTATCTGGTGCAGATTTTACAGTATCATGAATTTTATTTTTGAACTTCACAATTGCAAAAAGCTCATATTCATAGAGTTAGTCGAATACTTACGGCAACGTCTTGAGTGGATTCATTACAGGCATACATATGAAGCCCGACAGCCACTACCGATGTTGTAAGTAGATATAATGTTCATTATTTCTTGATTTTAATTGCTGATACTGTGCCCCATGCGTATCTAACATCATTTAATAATCTCCAAATTGCAGAACTTGCATAACGTGTGAAACAGTAGTGACTGACATTTAATGTCGATTAAGTTACATTATCTTGGCCATGTAAAAAAAATATGTTCATCGCAAATTGGCGAAATTTAAACAACGATGTACATAAAAATTGCATGTTGTGCAATGGTTTGCATTGATGTGTGAAATTGTTGTGTTGTAAAGTGCTTCATTTCTTGTACCCTCATATTTGGTGCTGGTAGAAAAATATTAATAAGAAATACTATTGGGTTGGTGCAAATGAAATGACTGGCACAAATGAGCAATAGAGACAAGCCCCCCCCCCTCCCCCACCACCACAGCAGAATGGGACCACCCACAGATGTTGCGGGTATTACCTTTCAGAGTTACTATAAATAGCTATCACGTGTGTGAAGAACAAGGTTCAGCAATGGCTTGTCTGTACATAACGTGGCTTGCAAAGGAAACATGCAGACGCTGGATTTGAGTCATTTTCCTGTATGACCTTAAACTGGGCCATTCTGCAGGAATTGAAGCTCGAAATGTTAACAAAGTATTTGAGGAGAATACATCTGTAAGGACTCTGATTAAGACACTGCAATTATTTTCTTCTTTTTTTTTTTTTATATGTGTTAATGCCAGCAGTGCGGGGATACTTGCTGACTTCACCCCGGATCACCGTTCCTTTCAATGTTATGCCCGAGGGGCTTTAGCGGCACCCCCTAGGCAGGACCAGTTTGCTGGGGGATGGCATCATGTAAGGATTCAGCACGAGACACAGGACGGAGAAGACGCATGTAAGTGAGTGGCAGTGAGACCACGGACAATGGAGGTGCACATGTGCTAAAGTGTTGTCGTCTAATCAACTATAATATGGATGGTGATATTGTTTTTGGTAGAACGCTAATTATATATTAAAGCCATTTTTATTGTAAGACTGTTTCGTCTTTTCATGAGTTGTAAATTATGGTGATACACGAGTTACAAAGCAGTAAGGACATGTAGTAAGAAAGGTGTCTGTACCGAACCAAGTAAGGGACGAACAGTCAGACAGGTCTCTTACAACAGCCAGTGAACGAACCATTCAGCAATGGTTTGTGAAGTTTCGAAGCGGAGATACAGACCTGCAAAACGAAGCACATGGTCATTAACCATTTGCTGTTTCTGATGATGTTCTGTTATGTGTGGTTGAAGCGGACCCCCGAAAAACGTGTCGTGAGATAGCGGCAGAGGTAGGTGTCCACCACACGGCGTCTGGCTGTGCTGGGTAAGGTCAAAAGCTGGACATGTGGCTGCTGCAAGAGTTGACAACTGCCAACAAGACTAGGCGTTTGAAAGTCTGCACATCTGCTTGCCAGGAATAAACAGGAACTTCTGCATTGAATCGTCGCCTGCGGCGAGAAGTGGGTCCTTTATGATAATCATAAACAACCTGCACAATGGTTAAGCAAGGCACAGCCTGCTGGATCGCATCCTAAGCCACCCCTATACACCAAGATGATGATGCTCCTTGTCTGGTGGTCCACAGCCGGGATAATTCATCTGAGTTTCTTGGCAAGAGGCCAAAAAATCACTGCAGAATGTTAATGTGGTGAATTACACCAGATGCACTGGAAATTGTTGCAGAAACAACCAGCTTTGGTCAACAGAAATGTTGTTCTGCTCCAGGACAAGACTCGCCCTCATGTTGCACAACGAACGATGCTGATACCAAGTGCCTTGGGCTGTGAAGCACTGCCTATTACCCGGACTTGTCTCCAACAGACTATCATCTGTTTCGTCGCCTGGATCACTTCCTGTCCGGGAAACAGTTTACGACAGGAAACAAGGTTCAACTTGCAGTTGATGACTTCTTTTGGGTCCCAGCCACAAGACTTTTTTTGTTCCAGGATCACGGCCTTGCCTGTCATTTCATTCGCACCAACCCAATAGTTTTTAGTCTAAATGCTTCTTTCATCATTTTTTTTTCTGCAGTGTAATGAAGACAAATGAAACATTTAAATATGATTCAACGTTATTTGTTGTACACAAACATTAAGTTCAATGCATTATGCCAGTTTCAAAGTGGTTAACTTGTAATCATTGTTAAGGAGTTTCGAAACTCGCGGTATATTTTATACATAGCGTTTTTCCTTGTCCCTGGACAGAATTGTAGTGCAAAAATTGCCTTTAGTAAATTCAAATTTGTTTTTATAATAAAAAAAAATAGGTTTCATCTTTTTTTATAAAAAAAACAAAAAACCCTTAATTCACCAAGGGTGCATTGTGATTCTGTCCAGGGAAAAGGAAAAGCATGGTAAGTGTTTAAAATACAAATATAACAGATTTTTTTTTTATTTATTTATTTTTTTGAAACTCTTAAACAATGATCATGCATTGTGTGTGTTAAGCTTGAATTTCACAGCAATTGTAAACATAGATTAAATTTTGTTGTTTCAGGAGGAGCGAAGAGTTGTGTATGTTGGCAAGCTCACAGAAGGTATGAAAGTGAATGACCTGCGCGAATGCTTTGTCCGATTTGGTCCTATTCAAGATATCAGCATTCACTTTAGGGAAAGTGGGTATGTAAAAACAACTACCACACCAAAATAATAAATATTTGTTTCCTTTTAATTGTGTTTGTTGCTTATTAGTTATTTAGAAATCTGGCCAACGTCCTGAAATGAGACAAGAACAATGTAAAAAAAAAAAAAAAAAAAACATGTAAAAGGAGATGAGAGAAGAAAAAAACATAAAATAAAAAAACTTACATTATTTTCTTCATATATTGTAAATTTATCGTTTCAATGGAATTACCACCAATTTTTTTTTTTTTTTTTTTAACATCTAATTTAAGTGCAGCTCACAGGACAAAGAATGTTTCCAGAATAAGATTCCGATAGATTGGTTATATAGCATAGTATGCATTCCCAATCTTTTTTTTAAATAAGAAGGGAACAAGGAGACTCCAAGGGTACAAAAAATTGTTATACATTTAGCAGCCTTTTTTTACATGTTTCATTGTTTAGGGTTTAGCTTCCTTTTCCTTATTTTAGTGTTATTGCTCATCCCTCATACTTTTCCATGAAGTTAGTTTTAGTCTCCCATTTAACACTGTTTCATATAAATTGCTCTTTTGCAAAAATTACCTTCACACATCCAATTGACCTCCTCTGCTAGTGTGTTTTCTTGTGGAAGAAACAGAAGCTGGCTTGTGTCTGGTGTCAGTATCTGCTGCATTCACTGGGGTGGGCAAATCCAAGGAAGAGCAGGACACATTTACTGTGGTTACTTCTGCTCATATGGTGGGGACAGAGGTAACAAAAAAATGGCTGTTGCCATTGCAAGACAAAGACTGGTAAAACTGCCTTTCTGTATTTGTTGTTTCTTCCACTTTACAATTTGTGAGGGATAAAAAAATTGCTGTTATTCATAGCATTTCATGAACCAATCGCTAATTTGCAGCGTAAAAAGAAAAATAGAAATTCATTTTGTAACTTGTGACAACTTAGGGCAGGGGTGATTGTGTTCCGGATATTTCCGGAATTTTTAGAGCAATCAAATCCGGAAATCAGGAATTTTGAAAATCTCTTTCCTTTTCGTTTTTTTCCCCTCATAAATGTTTGTAATTTTGCCCAGAAACCGCCCGACTTTGCATAGTAAAGGAGTTCACATCGATTGTAGGTGCAGTGTGTAAGTACCAACGTTATTGCACAGAGATATGGCTGCCCAGTTTATGGCAGTGCTTAACTAAAGCCAGCAGCGCTGCTTTTTCGGCGATCTCGGGATTCCTTACTGTTACCCAGGAGGTCCATCTTGGAGATTTTTATAATGAACACTATTTTTGGCACAGTCTCTTTTTAAAGTAATTCATAGATTTTCCACTAGGGGGTGTAAAGGTAAATTGTTTTCCTGTATATCTCTTCTTCTAAAACTTTGATTTGAAAAATTCTTTCTGCATCTGAAACAGCTCCTTGTGGGAAATGTTTTGCATATAGTTTCAAATTTTTGGTATAGAATGGTTTGGCCACCAGGGGGTGTATCTGTTTGTCTGCTTCTGATGTATTTGCAGCAAAATCTAAGCTTCTGAAAACATGATTGAAAAAATTCTTTGATGGACCGATACTGCTCATCACTGGCGAATACTTTCTTAAAATAATGCACAGTTTTACCGCCAAAGGCATAGACGCATATCTTATTTTTGTCAATATCCCTGCTTGTAAGAGTTCGATTTGAAAAATTCTTTCTTCGTTGGAGAGCGTTTTCACTGCGAAATGCATCTCGTATAATTTCAATTTTTCTTAACACACAATTGTGCCACTAGAGGGCGTAAGTTCACTTTTCCGTTTAAAGCAATATCTGCGGGACTAAAAACACAATATAAAAAATTATTTTTCGGTCAGATACTACTAACTGTGAAAACTATTTGGGTGCATTTTCTTCCTAAAATAATGCACAATTTCGCCGCTAGATGGTGCTAATGCTTAATCTGTTTTTCTTAATATCTCTGCTCCTACATGTGCAATTTAAAAAATTCTTAAAACTCTGGATGCCATTCACTTTGTGGAACACTTAATATTATTATTTGAGGAGTTTTATAGTTCACAGTTTTGTCTCTAGATGGTGTTTATGTGCTTCTGTTTGCAGCTGTATCTCCTCTTCTAAAAACCCTATTGAATTTTTTTTTTTACTGTATGTCATTTTTTACTGTATGTCATAGAGATGTGGAGCATTAAATAATGCACAGATTTCCTGCTAGAGAGCGTAAAGGTAAAAACTTTTTCTTTCTATCTCTGCTTCCCGGAGATGTATTTGAAAAGTTTTTTCCTTAGCATAGCTTTTTCCATGAATATTTTTTGCCTATTTTCAACTATCACATAATGCAAAATCCTTCCGCTAGAAGGTGTAGAGATATATCATGTTACCTTATATATGTATATAAAATATCTCTGTGCTTGGAAACTGTTTTAAATTGCGCAGGATTTTTATAACCTCGTGTCGCACCACATGTATGAGTACATGTGGTATGCTTGTAACACATTCTATAAAATAGCTTTCAGGGATTTCAATTTCCACGTACAATCACCCCTGTTATTGGCCATCATTGCTGCACTCCACTTCCTATATTTTTCTTCCACCTTCAAAATTCTTTGGTGGAATCTTTTATGATGCTTGCTGTTCACAGACCCAAGATTTGTAAGGGATGGGGGTAGATGTGGCTCCAAGAAGTGTGGTTTATTGCTGCCTCGACACCATTTAAACTTTCTGTGACTAGTTTACATGGTGTCGAGGCATCAAAGCCCAATAAAAATGCCTAATTTTAATTTAGCATCACTTATTTTTGGAAATTTGTGTCACAAATATTGAAATCTAGGTTGTTCATGAATTTATATATAGCTTTGACAAAGTTCTTCATTAGCCTGAGTTCTTTCTGTATGCATTGGCGGCAATTAGATTATCCCTGTATCTACCAATGGTACTTCTTTCACAATTTTTTCACCAGGTGTTAGAGGTTTTATGCGAAGGTCACACTGTTTAACCCTGTAATGTTTCTTGTTCGCTTTGCCATCCCATTCACCCAGAAAACAACTGTATTGAGTGTATCTAATTGGTAATCCAAGTAAAGTCACTATCACTTCAAAGTTACCATAGATGTCCCACTTGTAGGCATCATAATTAATGTCAGGGCTTGAAAAATACCATGCCTGATGTGCCTAGGGCATGTATTGGGTTGTCGGAAAAGTCATGACGTATTTTGGCACTTGTTGGGCAGTTTTGGAAGTACTAGGGGCATGCGCAGCTCTGTTATCGCTATGGCATTCGACAGGTGCCGGTTCTAGCTGCAGTCTAAAAGGAATAGTGAGCAATTTGGTTGATTTGCGGAGATTTGACATCAAGTTGAAGATGGAAGACCAAACTGTGCATTTTCACCATATTTCACTTCCATAAAGGGAAGAACGCGCGTCAAACTTGTGAAAAGTTGCGTAAAGTGTACAGTGATAATGCTCTTCAAGAACGTCAGTGCCAGTGGTGGTTCACAAAATTCTGTGCTGGTGATTTTGACCTCAACGATGCTCCTCGGTCTTGGGGGCCAACCGAGGTTGATGACGACCAAATCAAGGCATTGATAGAGTCAAACCCATGTTACACGACGTGAGAGATTGCAGACACATTGTACACCATTCATTCAAGCGTTCACGACCACCTGAAGAAGCTGGGATACGTAAGCAAGCTCGATGTGTGGGTTCCTCATGAACTCAAAGAAGCTGAATTAATGACGCGTATAAACATCTGTGATGTGCTCATTAAACGTAAGGAAAACGTTCTTTTTTTAAGCGACTGATAACTGGTGACGAAAAGTGGATTGTGTACAACAATGTGCTACGCAAACGGTCTTGGTCCCGACATGCTGCTTCGCCTCAAACGACATCCAAAGCAGACATTCATCAGCGGAAGGTTCTGGTCTCAGTGTGGTGGCATTTTAAAGGTGTCTTGTTTTTCGAGCTCCTACCATTGAACCAGACAATCAATTTGAATGTGTATTGTTGGCAATTGGACAGTTTGAACGAATCCAACATCCAGAAATATCCAGAGCTCGTTCATTGTAAAAGTGTTGTGTTCCATCACGACAACGTGAGATCACACACAAGTTTGATTACCTGCCAAAAATTATTGGAACTTGGGTGGGATGTGTTGCCACACCCAGCATACTCACCTGACCTTGCGCTGCTGGACTTCCACTTGTTTTGCTCTCTTCAACAGTCCTTGCGTGTTATAACGTTCAATTCAGATGAGGCTGTAAATCAGCACCTTGTACAGTTTTTCGCTACGAAAGACTGGTCCTTCTATGAACGAGGCATTCTGCAGCTCACTGAAAGATAGCAAAAGGTTATCGAACAAAACAGGCATTATACCATTGATTGATCTTTGTTCTTTCTATCAATAAATGACCTTTGCAAAACATGGCTAAAATACGTCATGACTTTTCCGACAACCCAATAAATTATTTGCCTGGGCAGGTAAGTAGAAATCTAGTTGCCTGGTCCAGGCAATTCAATTTTGAAATTGAGTTTGGATTAGAATCTTCTACTGCAAAAAGACAGTCATCACATGTAGTGTTTCATTTCACTGCTGATTAACAATAGTCATATTATTGTTACGGAGTGCCAAGGACTGAAGAATATCACTTCTTTAATTATATTATGCTGTAGGTCCAAAAATTGGAACCATATTTAGCTGTTTATAGTCAGCAACGGAATACATGCCTCTGATGGAACTAGCCTCTGGTGTTTAGTGACAAAGGGTGAAAACTTTAATGAAAAGGAGCATGGCAGGAAAACTGAAGTTCTCAAATGCCAATTGCGTCGTCATACCGTTTCATACAACTTCAGCATCATCTTAAAACTTGAGATACACGCTTTTGTGCGTTGGTTATTTTTAATACAGACTCTTAAAACGGAAATGCGAAACATGTAAAAGAATTTCATATTTTGTTAAAATAAATCAGAGACCTTTTTTATCTTAAAAGATAAGTTCCTGAGCATCTAGCTTTTACTACTTTACTACCTGGGCAGGTAAATAACTTCTGCACATGCCCACCTGGGCATGTAACTTTTCAGGTATTTTTCAAGCCCTGAATGTTTTGCAAAAACAAGTTTCATATTTTCGTATATTTCTTTCTTAGTATCTGAATGAGCTCTTTGGATAAATTGATATAAGTGCCCATGGTGAAGGACAGTTTTCAAACTGAACTTTGAATCAATGAAAAGTCTCCATTTGGCTGGTTTGTGTTCAAACCCAAAGTGCATAATCAGCTTATCTATGTCATGCAGAAGGTCAGGTCACCACATTCGAAGACAAATTTCACATACTCACTTTGACCACTTCAAAGAAATGTGATTAGAAAAATTTAGGTCTCTTACAAGATTGTTCTATTCCTCTTGAGTGGTAAAGTATGAATCCAAAAAGAGTTCTACAGCAAAATCTTGATCTCTGCAAGGTATTTCCCCTGGCTACGCCTCACTGCTCTCAATCTCTGCAGGTGTTGGGTGCTATGGCACAGTTTAATCAACCAAATGAGGCACAGGCCACAAAACTGATAAAAGATTTTGGGTACACAATGCTTTTCGTATGTTTCAGCGAAAAAACAAACATTTGTTAGATAGAAGCAACAATCTGTAATGGGGTCCATTGGCTCTCTTCAAAGTATTGAAACAACAGATGGTGTACAGCATCCAGTTCTTTTAAGCCATGATCAAAGTTTGAAAGTTTAATCCTGCAGCTTCTGCAACATAGTGTGACATCCAACTTTTATCCTGGTCATCCACTGAAATAAAATTTGTATGCTTTCTTCATTACTTCTGTAAACAGTCCCCCCCTTTTTTTAAGAGTAAATTCACTACACGTAATAAAACAGATAGGGAAAATTGATGCATTTATGAGGCATCTTCGGCGGCAAGAATACAATATGCACTAATACTGTGATTGGTGAATCCTGTGTGTCATGCAGGGGTACTTTGTAGAAAGGTGATGCAATTGCTACTGCTTACATGTGTTAGCAGTTGCACATCTTTCACCCACTCGCAGTGGAAGGTGGTGCAGTTGCATCATAAACAGCCATATCTTACACGTTGATTTCCTGTGGAAATCAACGTGTAAGATAGATATTTTTTGATAGATATTTTTTTTTTAGAGCAGATATACAGAATTGTCATGCAAAGCTGTACAAGAGACACCCATTGGCTCATAGGAAACAAACAGGCTGAACAGTGTAATTATTTATACATGTTAATTTCTTGGATATCTGATTAGATGAAGACCAGAGATGTGTTAAATTGTGACAGTGCAAAGGATAAGACTTTAGAGATAGAAGAAGCTCCATACAGAACCAAGCAGAGAAAAAGATTCACTTTGAGGTTGGAAAACATTAGAGAAAAATGTATGCTCATATGACTGAAAAGTGTTTTAGGCAGGTGTAACCTGGTTTGCAAACTTTGATAATAGTGTAACAGTTGGTGTTACATTTAAAATTAACAGAAAATTTTGTATAATGTGTTGAATTATGTCTTAAAGCAGTGAAATAAGACTTTTTCATTTATTAAGAAAATGGCAGAGAAATCATATTGCAAGGTCATCCAGAAAGCAATACAAGTTATGAAATAAAGACAAAAAAAAACGACTTTGCCAGAGTTTTTGTATTTTCACTGATATTACATATAATCACTCATTTTTCTACATTTACTGTCCCTATGTGGTCAAGAAATCCACCGCCCATTTGTGCGTAGTGGGTCAAGAAACTCAAAGCTGCACCCATACAGTTCCTTTTGTGATCATCAGTCAACATTTGTAGTACCCACCTCGCGCAAATTTTCTGGTAGGCAAGGTGTTCTATTTTAATTTCACGGAGCAGTGTGTGAGAAACTTCCGGGAAATGGGTATGCAATTCTTTGGTGCAATGCTCATGTCTGGCATCATCGACATGTTCCTTGAGGTCTGCTGTAACGAGCGATGGGCGGCCGGAGTGCTGGTCACCACACACATTTGCTCTCACCACGTTAAACATCCGAACCCATCGCTGTACCGATGATTCGTTCATCACCTCTGCACCGTAAACAGCCATAATCCGACAATGAATGTCTTTCGGACGAACGTTTTCAGCTTTCAGAAAGCGAATCACAGAACGCAGCTCATACTCCCTGAGATTTTCAGTTGGCTTTGCCATATGATTGATAAAAACTTCATGCTAAATGAGATCATTAAAACTAAGGTGAAGCTATCTTATACACGATTTAACTTTCCCTAAAACTTGCAAAGTAAAATGCTTTCCTCGGCCTGATGATGGAGCTAGGGTAGCTTCAAAAGTTCTTGCCCTTCATGTATGTTTTTAACTTGTAAATAAGCATCATTTTACTTTGCAAGTTGTTAGGGAAAAGTTAAATCATGTATAAGACAGCTTCACCTTAGTTTTAATGTATGGCTTTGCCAGTTTGAACAAGCACAACATTGGTTTCAGTCATGGTGTTAACACGAAACTTGCCACAAGTCTCTCCATCTGACCGAGCAGTGTTTGCCACCTCATGCGCCCTCCCTGCACAAATGGGTATTACTTTCTGGACAACCTATGTACCAAATGCCCCGTTGAAACTTTGAAAATAAAACTTTGTATTATCAGGACTTACCCAGCAAGAATGAACCTTCCCCCATTTTTAATTGAAACCATTTTTTAGTAAAACCATATTCTTTCAACTTATTGCTCTGAAAACCATCCAAAGCAGTAGAAATAATGTTTTTAATGCCTTCAAAATTGAGATTCAAGGTTCAGGAAGTTGTAGGTTTCTTGGTAAGTTTTTATCCAGTAAGATACTATGTTGATTCTTTCAAAAGGAATTCTCTCCCTTTTTGATGGGGGAAAAATTTGTGAATGCTTCTCTGACAGTATTTGTGTGCCATTTTTTAAACTAACACCAGATTGGCTCTACCCTTGTGGTAAGGCATTAGATTGTGTGATTAGTGTTTTCAATGAGTGACTTTGAACTGTAAAAGTGAGGGCACTGAATAGAGCTTTTCAGTGGAACCATGAGTCACAGTCTTTAATATATTGTCAAAAGGGAGCATTTTCTTTGTTTTATTTGACATTCGGGCAGGGGGGGGGGATATTCTTACCAAATAAGTAGATCAAAGAGTATGGTCATTTAACAAAACCAGGTTCTGTATAATTTTAGTTATTCTCTGTGCTGATGAATCCCTGTTCTGCTGAGATACTTCAGTTTTGAAATAATCAAAAAATGGTATAAATTTTGGGATTTGTCATTTCTTGGAAATCTGTATTTGTCTGAATTTTTGTTTGTGTGGAACATAATATAAATTTCTTTATAACAGCATCGGAAAATATGAAAAAAAAAAAAAACATTTATCCACTAATGAGTGTAGTGAATATTTTTACATTTATTATTGAATGTATTTCCTTTTGTACTAATAATAAACTACTTTTTCAGTGACAACTATGGCTTTGTAACATTTTTCAACAGGAGCGATGCCTATGAAGTTGTTGAAAGTAAGTTCATTAAAAATTACAAAAAAAAAAAAAAGTTTTCATGTTTTAAATTCAAAATTGTTTCACACGGCTGCATCAAAAAATTGTGTTTAATACGTAACTGTTGCATAATGCTTCAAAGCATCTTGCAGTGTTTTAGTCAGAAGATATTTGATTCACAAGGGTGACTATTAAAATTTCTGCATTTAAAGAAGCCTGTGATAGATATTTTTTCATCACCATTTGAAAGAACAACTGTTTTTTACTAAGGAGACAAGCAGATGGCACGCTATCTTCAGCTACAGAAGAGCAGCAGCCATATTCAGTTGACCTAGATGTTTTGCATAACATGATTTTGGAGGTGAAGCATGAGCACTTTCATGCCATGATTTTTTACGATTTAAATTGTTGGCTGACTTTAACAGTTGCTTACAGTCTTCGCCATCTTGCACAACTGTTTTTGAGTGTTTTGTGGAATTGTGTTGAGACAAAAAAATCTTTGAAAGATGAAGAGTGTAAGAGCCACCTGGCTACAGTAGTTATGGAAGAAAATGTCACCCGTGTGGAAGCTTTGGTAAAGGAAGATCCACTGGTAACCCATTAAGAGATAGAGCAGACTGTGGGTATTCATTCGTTGAGGGTTTTGGAAATTTTACACGAGTACTTGCCTCTACAGAAACTTTGCTGTCATTTGGTGTCCCACAAACTCGCAGAGATGCAAATGGAAGCCAAAGTGTAATTGTTGTCATGAAATGATCCAAAGCTTTACTGATGGGAACTCTTGCAGTGCAGTGTCCTTGACATTGTCATAGTAGGTAACAGGTGGATATACCGCTGTGTGATCTGGGTGTTTTAACAACAATCTGAGGGTGATAGTAAAGTTTCCATTTTTCTCTGCCAGTGGGCATGTTGCAACAGTTAGAGCAGTGGTTTTCAACCTTTTCTGAATTGTGGGCCACAAGACAAAATAGGGCTGGTGGTCATATGACAAAATGAAATGGGATTGGCAGGCCATAGTACAAAAGTGGGATGGGACTGGTGGGCCACTAAATAAAACAATAGGACTTGCAGGCCATAGGACAAAATGGAATAGGATTGGCAGACCACATGAAAAAGAAGAAAAATGCGTGTGTTTATTATGAATATGCTATTTCAGAGAGGTTTTGAATCCTAAAACTTAACTTTTGGATAAAGGAGTGATGGGGTTAACATGATGCCATTGTTACAAAGAAGTTTGAAGTAGTTACCTGATATGCCTACATTTTTAGCACTTTAAAAATTTTAAATAGGTAATTTGTCCCAACATAGCTCATTGTGGGTTTGGGAATTTAAAGTTCATAGGTAACTTGTCCCAACATAGCTCATTGTGGGTTTGGGAATTTAAAGTTCATGTACCTAAGGCACTTGCTAAAGTAACAATCTTTAAAAATTGAACAGGTATATAAATAATTATTTAATTATTCTACAATCTAGGGCATACATGTGAAATAATATGAGAATATGCAATTTATTGATCAGTGATCAAAATTATTGTAGAACTACTAAGAAATGAATGAAAAGGGGGATGCTGTTTTTTTTTTTTTTTTTTTTTTTTTTTTTTTTATGTGGCAGGACACTAACGAGAGTTACAAGGTCCATTAATGGCTCGTGGAACACCGTTGAATACCTCTGCCCTAGAAGATTGTAAGACAGTTACTGTAGAGTGGTATACTACTAGCGTATGTCTGCCAAAAGCAGGAAATTATGGAAACAGGGTGCGCACGCGTGCTTGAAAACCTGGAAAGTCCTGGAAAATCATGATTACGTTTTCAAGGCCTGGAATATCCTGGAAAAAAGGTATTTTTTTAATGCTGTCTTGAAAAGCCTTGAAATTTGAAATTAGTGCTTTAAAAAAATGCCCTTTTAGGAAATCGTGTTACTGACTGTTACCCCTTAATTTTTTTAAGTTCCTCTCCTCTGTTCTCAAAGAAACCGCCGGCTACAGTGGTGTTTCGGATGTGCCCAAATCCTAATTTGGCTGGGGGGAGCACTACTTCCAGTGCAATAAAATTGGATGATTACTAGCAGGTCTGTTAGGGAAGGGGTGCTTGATGCATTCTCTAGCCCTGAGCTTGATGTCCGTCCGACAACTACTGAGAACAACAGATGGGGAAAGAAGAGACATTTAGCATTTGCAAGGGGGTCGCGTGTTTACCAAGTCAGCTGGCATCCACCAGTGAAGAGTATGCCTGAACAACACATTCATCTGCTCCTTGTTTATTGCATTAAGACGCTTGCTTCCGGCCCACCCCTCAAGAGACTTCGGCTACTTATGATAAAAAATAAGAAAACTATCTTTGCGAATTTTTCACAAAAGTGACTGAAATTTTTACATTTACTATAATTGGATTACAGAAGCTCACTCCCAAAATTCCATTTGAATCGGTTTAAAACTTAAAAAGTTAGCATTGGAAATTTTTATTATGTGTGCCTCTTTAGACAGTGAGCCTTGAGCAGAAAGTGTGTTACCAAAGCAACGGGTGATTGACAGCTGGGAGCGCTGATCCGAAGCCCTTGGTTGGGAAGAAAGCAAACACCTGTTTATCACTTCCACGGCTCAAAAGGACTAAGAGATATTTTCAGAAATCCATTTTCCGGAATTTTGAAAATAACACAGTAAAATTTTTACAGTGGTTAAAATACATCACAATAAAGTTCTAGTGCAAATTTTGCCGAATTCCATTTGAAACTTTAGCAGATGCAAAAAAAAAAAAAAAAAAAATCTTCCGTTGCAAAATCGGATTCAAAAAAAGAAACTGCAATTATAAATTACGGGAAAAGCAAGCAAATTATTTTTTTAGATGCCATGGTTTATTTAAACAGAGTGATCCTTAAATTTTGTTTCTGTGATGATATGGACTCTATTTTAATTACAAACATACATTTTTATTCAGATGTCTGAGTTACTACTGTTTTAATAAAAAAATCTATAATTAAAAAGTTTTCAATGGATTTAGGCGAAATTCAGCAGATAAACGTATTTTAGTAAATTGCAACGTTATGACGTAAATTTGGTCATTTTGTCGAAAATTGGGCATCATTTTTTTTTTTTTTTACGTTTTCTCCTATAGTTAGGGTGAAGGAGGAAGACACTTCAGTGAGCTGCAGGTGGTGATTTATGGCGATGTGCCAAATGAAAAGAAGCCGTTCCATCAGGACATTCCAGAGGTTGAGTGTGCGTGGACGCGTGCTCCTGCTGTTTGAACTTAATCGGAATGTTTTCGGGAGGGGAGAAATATCCGTTTCAGCTTTACAGCTTTCAGGCTCCTTTTTTTCTTGGTAATAAATAAAAACCATAGTTGCTGCATTCACCATTGATCCATATTCGCATTTCTTGAATATAAACAGCAGACAATCGGAAACATGGTGTTGGATGGGTCTTGATGTTCTTCATTTGTATCTGCTGAATTTTGTTCTGTGGGAATACGGAATGAGTTATACTGTGAATACATACAAAACTACATATTTTTGAGCTGAAAAAATATGTCTACTTGTACATAGTAGCTAACGTGTGAACTCAGACGAAGACAATCAGACATATGGACGTCTGATTCCATAAAAAAATCAACCCATTTTATTATACACGACAGGTAAAAAAGAAAAAACATTACATGTTTTTAAACATTATAAAGGAAAGCGGATTTTTGAAACACCATGACTTGATGATATTAATTTCTGAAAGTTTTTTTTTTTTCGATTTTAATTTCTGAAATCTTTTTTTTTTTTTTTTTCAATTACAATACATTGTAACAGGATACCTGTGTGTTGTATCCCTTAGTTGTATGGCAGATTTTCAGTTGGCCGATATCCGCGATCGTAAGTGGTAGTTACATTGCTATTGTTGATGATGACAAGATAAATACTGGAGTAATGTAGAATGTTGCATAAAGTAAAATAAAAAAAATCGCCCCCCTCCTCCCCTTTGAACTTTTATGCGGTTATCATAGCTGATCAACCATTTCATTCCATGAACATCAGCACATTTCAATCATTTGACCATTGGGGGTCTGACGGAATTCAGCAGTGCTTAAGCGCCTAGCGCAACGAGAACATGCTAATTATGGACAGCTCTATTCCCTTCCCCCTATCATCCCTAATAATTGAGAGCGCATACTGTAGTTTCAAATATTCTGTGTATGAGCTAGTTTTCACGCTGTTCGTTATGTTTTTATTTTAGAAATTACTAACCCTTTCGAACTGTAGGTTGCAGAAACGTTTATGCTTTGGTTTTTTCCATTTGTCCGTACGATAATTCACGTAAAAGGGGTTGGATTTTGGCGAAATTTTAGTATGCTGTTAGGTACAACCTAGGAACCTACCCTGTTGAAAATGGTCGAAATTAAATTCAAAGGCATAGATATAAGAGCAGTATTCATTCTCCAAGCTTGAAGCCCTACGTCCACTCCAGCTGGGTAAGTATGAAAGATTTGAGACTTGGAGGAGACCCAGTACAAAGTTTTGCTTCCCTCAGGCACTAAGTGTTTGTTAACATTTCCTTTCCTCTGGTTTGGAGCCCAGCTGTAAGAGGTGATGCTTTGTAACAGTCTTTTAGCACAACACTCTGTCTACTGATTGGCATACAGGTCATAAAACAGTAACTTCACTAAGTGTTGTTTCCTTGTTTTGAATGAAGACTAAATCAATGCCAAAGCATTTGCAACCCAGGCTGCCTAGAGGACAAAGCTGGGGGAGCAGGAAAGAACATAGCAGTAAGACCCCTTTTTCTTTAATTACTTAAAATCTGGCCTATAGTAATTGGTCACATGTGTAGCCCCTTACTCAGGGGAAATTCTCAATTTTTAGTTGTGTGGTTCCTGATCTTAGATATTTTTTTGGTTTTCATTTACTTTTCAGTTGATTTACCCAATTTTTTCACCCCCCCCTCCCCATTAAATATGGGTAAGTGTACTTTTAGTGATCTTTGGCTAATAAATCCTAAATATGCTGGATGGATTAAAAAAGATGAAAGCAATTGCCATGTTGCAAAATGTATTTTTATCCATTAAAATAATAGATGTTTCGAATATGGGGGAATCCGCTTTAAGAAGCCACATGAAAGGAAAAAAACATAGTATGTTGACAGAAAGCTGTAAAAATGTTCCACTAACTGTTGATAAATTGCTATGTGTATCAAGTGATAAACAAGTACAGCCTATTGCATCCACATCTAATCCTCTGCATATTCCTCTTGAAAAAAATGCAACCATTAAAGCAGAAGCATTGTGGTGTTTAAAAGTGGTTAAATCCCATTATTCTTACAGGTCTTGTGCAGGTAATGATGTTTTATTCAGCCTAATGTTTTCTGACAGCAGAATTGCTGGAAACTTCAGCTGTGGCAAAAAAAATGTTCCTACATTTGTTGCTTTGGTTTGGCACCTCACTTTAAATCAGTGTTGGTTCAGGAAGTCGAAAATGAAAATTTTGTGATTTTGTTTGACGAAAGTTTAAACAAGTTTAGTCAGTCAAAACAAATGGATATACATGTTCGTTTATGGGAAAAAGGAACAGTTTCAACCAGATATTTGTCATCAGTTTTTTTGGGTCATGCTAGTGCAGACATAATGATGGAAAAATTTCTTGAATGCATGGCGTGCCTCCCACTGTGTAACATTGTGCAGTTATCAATGGATGGACCCAATGTTAATTGGAAGTTTTTTGATATGCTGCAATCAACACTTAGTGCTGACTCAAATGTTCAACTCCTAAACACAGGGAGCTGTGGACTTCACATTGTAAACAATGCCTTTCGACATGGAGCCTCAGCAACAGGGTGGGAAATTCAAAAGTTGCTTTCATCATTATTTAGGCTTTTTAAAGATTCACCTGCAAGGAGGGAAGATTTTTCTAAAATAATTTTAGCCAGTAAGATGCCATTAAAATTCTGCCCACACAGGTGGCTAGAAAATACTCCTGCCTGCGAGCGAGCATTAGAAATTTGGGCAGACATTGAAAATTATGTTAACCAAGTTGAAAAGAAGTGCATCAAGAATCTCCACACTGTATCATTTGATGCTATCAAAACTTTCACTAAAGATCCTTTTGTTTTGGCTAAACTGCATTTCTTCAATTCAGTTTCAAAACAGCTGGTACCATTTCTCAAGGCATATCAGTCAGATAAGCCAATGATGCCTTTTATGGCCACAGATCTTGAAAAGTTGCTAAGAAATATGATGAATCGCTTTGTTAAAAGAACCGTAATGGCAGAAGCTAACTCTGCCTTAAAGCTGTTACAAGTAGACCTTACAGATGCATCTCAGTGTTGTCACTATAAAGAAATTGATGTTGGGTTTCAAACAGAGAAGGTATTGAAAGAATTAAGTGCTAAGAACATTAGTGAACACAAACTTACAGAGTTTAGAATGGAATGCCGAATATTTTTGCAAAAGCTAGTTGTGAAGCTATTGGAAAAAAATCCACTTAAGTACTCCCTTGTTCGCCACATGAAGTGTTTAGATCCTCGGTTGATGTCAAAAAATAGTGAGACTTGTATTAAGAATCGAACATTCATTCTCACACTTCTTGTTGATGCTCATAGAATACAACCAGAATTATGTGATGGTGTAATATGGCAGTTTAAGGAATTTGTGACCAGTGTTGCAGCAGTAAAATCTTCATTCATAAACTTTGATCCAGAAGATAAACAACAAAGAGTAGACACATTATTGTATGAGTACATGTCTTCTACTAAAGCTTTTAGTGAACTGTGGAAAGTTGTGAAACTTCTTTTACTGTTGTCACATGGGCAAGCTTCTGTTGAGAGGGGTTTTTCAGTCAATAAGGAGCTCATTGTAGAAAACATGAGAGAGGAGTCAATTGTAGCACAGAGAATTATTTATGATCATATATCCTATGTAGGTGGTATTGATAAGGTAAATATCTCAAAATCCCTTCTGTTATCAGTTGGAGCTGCAAGGCAAAAATACATACATTATTTGGATGAAAAGTCCAAAGAAAAGGAAAAAGCAGCCATATGTGGAAAAAGGAAAGCTATTTTAGATGAAATTGATAGCATAAAAAAGAAAAGGAAACTCATTGAAGGAGAAGTCAAAGAATTACTTAACTCTGCTGATGATTTAGCTTTAAAAGCTGAAACTACAAATAACAATACATACATTGAAAAATCTAATAGCTTTAGAAAAACTGCTCATGAGAAAAGAGCAGTACTTAAAAAAATGGATATGGAACTTGAAACCAAAGTCAGCAATCTTAAACCTGTATAACCATCCATTGATACTCCATATTTGTGGTATCTTCCAAGCATATAGAGAATTAATACTAAAACATAAAAATTTTATATTTGTACAATTTACAATAGAAATGAACTTTTTTTTCTTTCTTTGAAGCATGTTGAACTTCAAACCAGTTTTGATCTTTTATCTTCATAATTATTTAGTGTTTTTCATATGAAGTTCATGTAAATAGACTAATGAACTCTTCTGTTCCAAAAACTTATAACTTTCTGCAACTAACTTCCACAATTGGGCTTCTTATTGGACTAAAACTTTATTAAGTAATATAAAACCTTATATATACTTGTACAGTAAATACTCATGGGCTCCTAAAACATATTTTTGCTGTACATTTTACTATGAATTTGTGGCCAAAACAATTCAATCAATTGTCCTTAATGCATTGATCAGATTTTGGTTTATATAACTGACAAACTTCTAATTTTTTTAAAAAAGCTTTTAAAAACTTAATTCATATAATTGTCTTATGTTTTGGGAGTTGAACCAAAAGTGGTTATTCTGATTCTGGTTATGATTGAAGCTTAACTGGAGGTAGAGATTCCTTATGCTCATCATTTTTCATTTATGTAAAATACTTAAGAATATCCTAATTTATACCAATAAAAAACTGAAATTGTTTTATGTTTAAGGTTTTTATAAATAGTTTAGCTAGTTCCACATTTTGGGGTAGCACTTCATAAATTTAGTTTAGCAGTGATTTTGATTTAAAAAAATAAAAGTAAATTGAGGCAATCTTGTTTGATATGAAAAATAATTTTGGAAAGTAATATGAAGCAAGTGTACTGGTAGACATAAAGGTGGTTAGATTCTTTTGGGTTGGGTGGTGGGCCAGGACTTTCTGACTTCTATGATGAAACTTATTTGAAATTTGTTGCCATGTTCCTAAAATTACACTTTCTGTTTTAAACTCTATTGGTTCACCTTTCTATGATCGTCCACTCCCAAATCATTTCTTGAGGTGCATAGTGATTCCGTGGCTTATGCTTTTTGATTTAACATAACTGTACTACAATTGGGGGAAATTTTCCTCAAGTCTGGAACATATTCTGTCTAGTAATAAGATTTTCATTGCCTTCAAACGTCACATCCCAATATGCAGTCACCAGTGGCAGTTATTGGGAATGTTAAAAAGAAAAAAAAATCATTCCCATGTATGGAAACACTTTTTATCAGAGCTAGAATCCACCTGTGGGCATAACAGGCACATGCCCCATTTCAAAAAAAAAGGGGGGGGGGGGTTGAGTAAGTAGATACGTGCTTTGCTTTGTCTCACGTTTCTTGTTTTCAGACATCACACTTTTTCACTTATGGATTTGCAACTCCACGTTTTGTCTTACATTGGCCCGAACTTTTCAGTGATCCACACAGCAGTACTTCAGAACTGCTGTTTGTGATGTACTCTGACAGGCAAGCACCCCATCTCCCCCTTATGGGTCCTCCATGTTTTACCACCGTGTTTTTTGGAGGAAATAAATCTCAGAGATTTTTTTACCAGTCCTCTGTTAGACGTGCGCCCTCCCCATTCTTAAATTCTGAATCTGCCCTCACTTTATTTTATAATAATTTCAGTTGTTATCAATAATAGTCTGATTACATGGAAGATAGTGCAGAATAGTGATGCAGCTAAAATGACTGATTAAATTAATCATTTTCTGATTGAGGGAAAGGATTTTCTGAATAGCCTTGTGTTAATTGCATCATGATTCAATTTAGCATTATTGGGTAATTCGCCAATTAAAAACTTTAAAAAGAAATGTAATGGGTAAAAAAGCACACTCATCCATTTGCATCTTTCATCATTTTTATTACTTAAAACTGAAATTGCTTTTAAAAACTAATTTGAGCATGATACTGTAAAGCGTAGTAATCATCCTGGAATTTTTTGTATATGGCCTGGAAAAGGCCTGGAAAGTCCTTGAATTTTTTCCCCCAAAAAGAGTACGAACCCTGTGGAAAAAATATTCTTCACTAATACATGGAATAACTACAGAATTATTAACACAACAATCAGAATAACCTGAATTGCCTAGTTTACTGTTCAATGTGTAACATCACATCAGAAACCATAGAAATGTTTTCCCACCTCAGTTCAATGTAATTTTCAAGTTTTCTAATATTATGTTACATGTTAAACAGTGAACTCTATGCAATTCAGGTTATTCGGATTGTTGTGTTAATAATCCTCTGACAAATGTATTCCAAGTGATAAGGGAGAGAAAACCAAAAACAGCTCTCTGCAAATCTTGTTTTGCACCAGGACAATGCCTCTTCCCACACCACAATGAAAATTTAGGATTTACTGCAGGACTCTGGAGTCCAATTGGTAAACCACCCACCATATATGTAATCCTGACTTAACTGCATGGACATCACTTTCAGAATCCTGAAAAGGCCTTTGCCACTTACAGAGAACAAATTCATCCCAAAGCAAACATGGTGCCAATGTTTTAGTGACTGGTTTTGGAGGATGCATCTTTCTATAGAGAGTGGTAGAGAGTTCAAGAAACTGCAATTAAAATTAGTAATTTGGGATAAATTAATTCTTAAAATACAAAAATATTGAATGGTCACATATAGATTATGTTGCTGCTGCCGCCATTGTGAATGATTTGCAGTGTATCTTGTTGATCTTATTTTATAGATAGATGTCTTAAGGGATGGAAATTGACCTTTTCCTGATCTATCAAGAAAATGTAATTTATCTCAGGACTTAGGTCACTTAAGTGTCTGAAGCAAAATGTTGTTGCTATATCTCTTTTTGTGAGAAATGTAATAATGAACAAAGGTCACACATGATATACTGTGTAACATCTGCACCTAATGTCAGAAAATAACTTGAAGCTGGAGTGGCATGTAATACAAATGAGGAAAAAATTTATAGCATGTATGTGCATAGCAGCACACATTTTTTTATTCCATGGTGCTCGTTAAGCTATCTTCAATATGTATTACTATACTCCTTTTCTTTTAAATCGGCGGTTCAAGGTCACCAGCTCCCTCCCTACCTTCGCTCGTAACCATAGTAGCCTGTACCGCGGAGGGGGACTCAAGACGGCGAACTCACTTTCTGCACTTTAGGATAAGCTTGAGTAAGAACAACCAGTTTTCCTTCCAGAAATTGTCAGCTGTTTTTACAGGCAGAAAAGCAATAGAAGGCAATGCACTGCAGGTGTTTGTTTGTGCTACCGAAGTTAAATTTAAAGCACATGTGAAATAAATTTTTAAAAAATAATATCAATAACGCAGGCGCGCAAATCTGTTTAATGATCTCGAATTTTTGCATTTCAAGATTATACAAGTACTCCGAGTTAGGTGCTGTTTAGTGTTTCTTCTTACTTTCTCATTTTTACCCACAGTTTGAACAACAATGTATTTGTGTACAGTGCTTATTATTATTGTTTGATATTTCGAAATGCTTTTATTATGGGAAAATTATTATGAACTAAAAGAAACTTTAACTTTTATTAAAATTTATATCTTTCCCATTTTTATTCAGAACTTCACTTTTATATTTATTATATTTAACAAACCTGCAGAACGCAGTTTTTAACTAAACGTGTGCACCTCAGAGAAATATCTTCTAACTTTAAGGAATGTGCAAATTATCAAAACTTACTCGAGCATGTTTTTTTTTTTTGTTGTTGTTGTTTGTTGCCAGTAATCAGTTCATTCTCCTAATGGAAAATGATAAATTTTATACATTAACTGAATGTTCCAACCTTCTTAACTGGTAACCTGTTTGTTTGTTTTTATTAAAAATCTACTTAAAATTTTTAACTATATGTAGCAGAATGGTATTGAAAATGCAGTGATACAAAATCATTTTCATATCTCATTATCATTAAGAAGTTATATATCATCATCATCATCATTGTCAACCAATATCAGTCCACTGCTGGACGAAGGTCTCCCCAAGTTTCCTCCACAACGGTCTGTCTTGTGCCACTCTCATCCATGTCACTCCCGCATATTTTCGAATTTCATCCACCCATCTCCCATGTGGTCTTCTTCTGGGTCTTTTCCTGTCCCTTGGAATCCAATCTAAAATTTTGGCTGTCCATCGATGGTCTGGCATTTTCAGGGATTTAACTGTGATCATGATGTCTTCCACTCTCGTCATTTTTCGGATCCACGAGTTCCTCTTCTTATCTCTCCTGGTTACACCAAGCATGCACCTCTCCAGGCTGCTTTGAGTTGTCTGCAGCCTTTGTAAATCTCTTTTAGTTAAGGTCCACGTCTCTGCACCATACGTAATCACTGGAAGGATGCATTGATCAAACACTTTTCTTTTAAGACATAATTGCATATTGCTCTTGAAAATTATGCCGTTTCTTCCAAAAGCTCTCCAGGCAAGTTTTGTATGCCGATTAATTTCTTCATCAATGTGACCCTCACTTGATATCTGCTGTCCAAGATAAATGTACGTGTCTGTTATCTCCAGTTTTTCTCCATCAATCGATAAATCTTCATTTCTTGTAAAAGCATTGAACATCACTTTTGTCTTCTGAAAGTTCATTTTTAATCCCACTTCTTTACTCTTGTCAGCAAGTTCCTGGATCATACTCTGCAGCTCTGGTGGGGTAGTTGCAAAAATGACTACGTCATCAGCAAAACGAAGGTGGGTTAGATAATCTCCATTAATCTTTATCCCTTTGTTTTCCCAGTTCAGTGATTGAAAGACATTTTCCAATGTGGCATTAAAGAGCTTCGGAGATATATTGTCACCTTGTCTCACTCCCTTTCCAATTTTTATGTGTGTTGTATTTTCAAACAGCTGAATCCTTGCACTTGCATTTTCATTGATGTTATTAATAATATTAATGTATGCATCTTCAATACCGCAGGATTTCAGAGCCATTGTAACTGCTGATGGTTTCACAGAATCAAAGGCTTTTTCATAATCGATAAAAGCCATGCACAATGGAAGTTCATATTCCCTTGCTCTTTCAATTAGTTCTCTCAGTACGTGGATATGATCTATTGTGCTGTAGCCACTCCTGAATCCAGCTTGTTCTCTCGGTTGAGCCATGTCCAGTGTTACCTTCAAGCGGTGTGAAAGAACTTTAGTGAAGATTTTATAAACCACTGGGAGGAGGCTGATAGGTCTGTAGTTCCTGAGATCCTCAATGTCACCTTTTTTATGTAGCAGGATCATTGTAGCGTTGTTCCAATCCTCAGAAATCTTCCCTTCATTAAGGCATCGAGTGAAAATTTGGGCGAGTACTGTTTCGATTTCTCCACTTGCTTCTTGTATGATGTCTACAGTAATTCCATCTTCTCCTGGAGCTTTCCCCCGCTTCATGATCTTGATTGCATGTGCAACTTCTGCTGGGAGGACTGGAAGAACTCTGGTACTGGTACCTTTCATGATGTCTGGAGTACATGTATCATCCCTTTCATATAATTTGGAGTAGAAATATTTCACTCTTGTCAAAATTTCACCTCTATTTCTTGTTACAGAACCATCTTCTTTTCTCAGTGCCATAATCTGTTTTCTTCCTTTACTAAGATGTCCTTTTGCTATCTTTAGGCTTTGGTTGTTTTCAATTGCTTTCCTCACTAGCTCACAGTTGAATTTCCTTACATCTTCAGTGATACTTTTTCGTACTGTCTTGCATAGCTCTATATATTCCACTTTGGAAGTCACATCTTCTTTAGTTGTCCTCATCTCTCTTCTTTTTTGCATCAACATTTTGGTTTTTCCTGATAATTTGTTCACATGCAACTTGTTCTTAGACCCAGCTAATTTTGTTGCTGTTTCCATAAGAGCTTTGGTTACTTTTCTGTTAACTTCAGAAATATCCACTTCTTCCGATGTTAGGCCTTCTAAAGCAGAGAATCTGTTCTTCAGTTCCAACTTGAAGGTATTATGGTGTTTTTTAAGGTTGGTTATGTCAATACATTTTGTTTGTCTTATGAGCTTGCCACGTTCGAGTTTAGTGTTGAGGTGCATCTTTCATCTCACCAATCTATGGTCACTACCTGTTTTGAACTTGTTCAGCACACTGCAGTCTCGGATAATGAATTTTTTATTACACATAATAAAATCAATTTCACTTGTCGTCCCAATTGGATGTCTCCATGTCCATTTCCTGTGTGGCTTTTTCTTGAAAAAGGAGTTCAAGATGAAAAATCCTTCTGCTAACTCAACGAGAGTATTTCCACGCTGGTTTCTGTTGCCGTGACCGAATTTACCTACTGAAGTTTCATTCTGTTGCCGTTGCCTTATTTTTGCATTGAAATCTCCCATAATTATCTTCAAGTGCTGCTTACCTTTATTATTTAGATGACAAATTTCCTCATAAAATTCTTCAATTTCTTCTTCAGGATGACTTGTGGTGGGTGCATAAGTTTGAATAATCTGAACCTGGCATCTTTTCGAGAGTTGGATAACGAGTCGTGCAGCTCTGTCAGAGGAACTTTCAACTTCTACCACTTTATCCTTCAGTTTCTTGTTTATTATAAATCCAACACCTCTAGTTCTGCCTTTGTGTCACATACAGTCTAGATCTCATCGCCGCGCTTTGATTTGCTCCGATTCCCAGTCCGTCATCCAAGTCCTATCTTCTCCAGAGGACACGGACTCACCTGTCATCCGTGATGTCCGTCGTCTTCTTGGAACTTTGGAAGGTGCTGGATTCCTGGTCCGATTCTGTTGGGTTCCTGGCCATGTTGGGATCCGGGGTAACGAGCTGGCGGATCTATCTGCCAGGTCTGTTTCCTCCATGTCGCCAGCTCGGCTGCCACTGTCTTTCCGCGATTATCGGCCTTTGATCCGGGAATTTGTTCTGGATGAGTGGCAGTCCCTGTGGTCTCAGCAGGGCAGCAATAAACTCTATGCCATCAAACCACAGATCGGACTATGGAAGTCTAGTTTGCGGAAGAACCGTCGTGAGGAAGTTGTTCTTGCACGTCTCCGCATTGGGCACTGTCGTTTTACTCACCGCTTTTTGCTGTGTGGCGAGAGTGTCCCGGTGTGTGAGGCGTGCGACTGTCGTCTCACTGTCCTTCATGTTTTGTGTACTTGTGTTCGGTTTTGTGATCATCGTTTTCTTCATTTTCACTCTCATCTGTTGGACGAAGGAGCAGCTACGCTGCAGACAATTATTGGCGAAGCCTGCGACATGAAAGCAGTGTTTTCGTTTTTACAGGATATTGACTTTTTTAAACTTATCTAGATTTTAACTTGTTCACTATCATATTTCATTTTTACTACATCAGCCTGTTTTTAACCTTGTGTACGTTTTTATTGCTTTAGTTTTGTTTTGATGTCTTTTGTTTTGGCGCTCTTTGGCCAACCATGGCCCTTGCGCCATTAAAATATATTAACCAACCAACCAACCTCTAGTTCTGCCAGTATCTGTCCCACAATAGTAGAAGAGATGTCCACTTTTCAGTTCAATGAGATCTTCTCCTTTTCTCCTTGCCTCACTTAGCCTGACGATGTCCCACTTGATCCTTTGTAGTTCCTCTTCTAATTCAAGAAGCCTTGAATCAGAAGATAGGGAGCGTCCATCATACGTAGCCAAGGTCAGCATCTGATGGCAGCCTAGTCCGGTCCTCCGGGGATTCTTAGCACCCTCTGCCTTCATGTCGCACTGGCCACTGCCTTGGCCAGGTACATTCCAGCTGCCGGAGACTGAGGGCCAAGATTTAAGTTGTAGAGTCATTTTGGAGGTGTTTGGCCATAACTCACCACGCTGGCTAAACGGGTTGGTGAGTGTGGCATAGCATTTCCCCTGATCCCGATGGTATAGTTATACCGCTATTGGCGGTCGTCAGAGCCCCTTTAGTGGGAACAGGATGCACCATGAGAAGGCGGTGTTGACATTTGTTAAGGAGAGGCTGTGATGTTACGCATCACCTGACCTTACATCCCAGAAGTTATATATATCAAGTAATATATAACTTTGCATCATGTACACCTCCGCACCAAGAGACATGACGAGAGAAAAATAGCAAATCAATAAATAACATACTCCGATCGTGATGAATGTATCATCTCTTTGCTTTGCATCGCGTCACTTCATGCTTAGGTGGTAATCGAGCCTAACACTTCTGTGAAATTATTCCACTGAATATAATACACTTCTTGTCGTACCTGAGATGCTGACATCTGCTTGCCCACGTCATAGTTGCGTGCGCATGTGAGGATGGCACATGTCTTATTTTTATTGAGTGTTCTTAAAACTGTGCTATTTCAATTTATATATGTACATACGTAGCATTGCTGTATTATCCTCAATTTGTAAAACTATAGTGTGCAAAAAAGTGTTTTTCAAATCTCATTATCATTAAGAAATAAAAATGTTTTTATGATTTTCTGACCAAATGACAAAACGAAGAACTGGTCACCCGAAAAACTTACACAACATAAGTGTTAAAGGTATATGTATACGAGTAAAAATTGCCCTTCTGATTTCTTTTACTCAGGCTCAAAACTAAAATTATGTAGCCTTAGACCTGGTCTTTTTTAGTAATTTGTAATTCACAGCTCTTATATTGGTTATGCGTCAATTCGCCGCGTTCTTAAATCTCTCGTAAAAAAAGGAAGAAATGCACACCGCCTACACACATAAATCTCTAATCTAAAGTGAAGGGGGAAAAGAGTTCAGTGTCTTGATCCCCCGACACCCTATCATGGTTACGAGCGATGGTAGGGAAAGAGCTGGTGACCTTGAGCCGCCGATTTAAAAGAAACAGAGTATGTCATGTCGTGCACATCTGAATTCATTTGTTCTGAGCTACACCTGCGGCCACTCATTTATCTACTTCTAACTGCATAATGAGACTCCTACTTTGAGTTGGGTGCAGTTTTTGCTACTGTAAAAAAGGGTAAGTCTGAACACTGAATTTGTATACTACCAGTTTTATCTGTTAACCAACCTCCACCTTAGTGACAGAACTTTGACCTTGGTGATTCTGGAATGGGCAGATAAGTCAACTTCAAATATTGTCTTGCTAGAACTTTAGTACGTACAACAGGGTTCGCACAGGACCTGGAAAGTCCTGGAAACTGAACATTTTAATTTCCAGGCCTGGAAATCCTTGAAAACAATAGATTTGCCTTTATGGGTTCCTGGAAAATTTTATTTTTTGGTGTAAAATTCTTGAAACCAAGAAACTTTATTTTAAAATGCAGATTTTTTTTTCTTCTTCTGTAAAACTGAATAGGAATTCCTGCTCCCATGGCTGCCTTCTCTTTGTGTCATAAACTGGGCAATGAAAGGTCTGATAATCGGAGCCCAGGCTGTTGCTCCAGAATTTCTGCATGTGCCACGATGCAAAGTGGCCTTGAAGGAAGGACTGTGTAGCATGCAAGAGGCATGCACTCACTAACTGGCTAAAAGAGAATTTTTGGAAGTGAAAGCAGTGATTTGTGTGTGGGGGAGGGGGGAGTGCTCTCTCCTTGAAAACTACCACATCTCCATTTCTGAAGCCAAAGCGTCAAGGAGTGGTCATCTGGGCTCGATAACTCGTTCCCGCTCAGCGCACACTGGGTCATGTGTCCTGTGAAATGTTTGTGGGCTACACTACTCATTGCCTAAGCTCCTTTTTTTTTTTTTTTTTTTTTTTTTTTTTTTTGTGTTCATGTTCACCTGTTTATCTTTTCCATTCCATTGCTCACATTTGTTGCTTTGTTCATTTAACTACGAGGTTGTGGCTTGTTGTTCAATCACTCGTTATGGATTATTTTATTATTCTTTCAGAGTATGGCTGCAAAATGTGTATTCCAAGAAGTTTGGTTAGAGAGTAGTTTATTTTCAGGTTGTCTGTTACCCGATACTAGTAACAAATCTGGAGCTCCTGCAAATTGTGCGTGAAAAACTTTGACATTTCTAACATGGGTGTGTCTAAAGTGTAAACTAAAAGTCATTTGACATAACCATAATGTTTTTTTTTTTTTTTTTTTGTAATATCTACTAAGTAAAATAACGCAACAATAATAAACTCACTGTGCAGCAAAAGATGAGTGGGTGATAAAAAATTAACCTTAAACTGTTTCACAGTTATTGAGGTAATTTCTTCTTTTTATGTTAATTATTTTAATTAACCAATTACATATGGTGATAAAAAACAGTGCAAACCTGGAAAATTATGTATATTAACCCTGGAAAATCCTTAAATAGTTCTGGGGAAAGTTTTGAGCATTGCTGTACAAACCCTGATGCATATATATCACTAATCTGTTCCCTGAGATTCAGATGTTAGTTCTGCAAAGAGAACTCATCTGCCAGATTAGAGTTTAAAACTGATGGTGTTGGATTGTACTTACTGCTGATGTATTAAATGTCTTCATTTATAACAACAGTCTTGAAAATCAGAAAAGTATATGTGTAGGGGATCAGCCCACGGTTGATGCTGGAGCAGGAATCGTACTCTTGTCTCCTGATTTCCATTAGAGTTTGTTAAAAATATCTGTGGTACTGGAGATTTCCGACCTACATCCGTTTCTGGGTGGAAGCTGGGTCAAAATGCTATGAAGGAGCAACGATGCTTCGACTAGCAAAAATTTGAGGATGTTCAGATTCCTAAGCTAAGTTGGCTTAGTCTCAGTTGTTAGGAACTTCACTGTCTTGGGTGGTGTAACAGTTAGCATACTAGAGAGGAAATCGGGAGATGCGGGTTCAATTCCCGCTCCAGGCCAAAGAAATTTCCAAGTTTTCTGAGAGGTGTTGCATGGATGACCAGTAAATGTTGCAAACATGTTATTAATTTATAATCTGTCTGCTTCGAATATTCTATCGATTTCCCATGTATTATGAAGAATATTTCTTCCTTCATTGATTCAAAACTCAGTCAGTTGGGGTCTTTTGGCTAGTGTTGCACTTCAACAACATTTTATACCAAAGCTTACATTTGCACCAGCTTTTCAAATTCATAGAGGTACTTGGAGGTAAATCCATCTCTCACTGTGATCACTCACAAAGTAGTGGCTTTAGTGAGTATGCAAAATTACATTCAAGGGGCTGCAGTGGGTTTTGAAATACAAATACTCTGATTTTTAACTTTTTTGTGCAAGAAAACAGGATGGAGTGGTGTCTGACGACAAGCGTACAACTTATAAAGAGATAATGCACGCTGTGGGCATTCATTCACTACAGGTTTCAGAAGTCATGACAAACACAGAGCAGCAACCAGTGGCGGCTTTTCAGGTGAAGTAGGTGAAGTGTCTCTTCACCTATTTCATTTAAAATAAAATTTTATTCAGTAATTTTGTGTATATATATTCTTCTTTGCTTTTATTGAGTGCCAAAATGCTCAAAATTCTTATTAGATCAATTCACAATGGGCGTTCAATACGGAAACCAAGTCTCTCTACGCAAAACAGTTCAAGTGAGAGCCAAAATGAGAATGCTTGGAAGTCTGCAGTTATCGGCCGAGTTACCATGGTAACCGTGACGTCACCCTCTCCTATCTGCCGGGCAAGTGAAGAGTTTTAGCTTGAGACACTCAGGCTCTGCACCTGGAGTCGTGACTTTCGGAAGAGATCGTGGAGGAACGGGACGAATAGCCCGGGGTACCTTGCAATCCACTAGGTTTTTCTCGTTGCGGTACATGCTTTCCGAAAGAGATTTGTTTTTTCGTGCTTTGTGATTGTTTATCAAAAACTTCACCTGATACTTAAATTTCGTGTACAGTTGAACTGATAGTTTTAGTTTTTAGTATGTATTCTGTGAACGGCATTGTCTGCAATTTATTGCAACTCCATTTGATCGATGGAAAGATGAAGATATAGAGACATTTTACTTCAAGGAAAAATGTCTCTTTTATCTTCACAGATTCACTGACAATTGTCGCCAAGAAAGAAATCAGGAAGAGCGGTAAATCTTACAATTTTAATTGTAAAAACTGTTGGTTTACTGAATGTCTTCTTTCTCATGACAGAAAATGGCTTTGTAGCAACTCTGGCTTTGTAGCACTTCTGTGTTACAAAAATGATTTTCTTGGCCGTGTTACTTTATAGTAAAAAACATTCGGCGTGGAATAAAGACGGTTTCTCAGATTTATTAAATATAACACGGTCACTTCATAAACATTCGGTCATTTCATAAACATGGTGATTATAGCGAACACCTGAAATGCGAATAAAAGTTAAGGAATTTTGAAAAAAATCAGAACATAAGGCAGAGTGCTTGGCTTTTGAAAAGGCATTTCAACGGAAACGTTCGTTTAAATAGACTTTTCCTGCAGACAGTGACTGATTCAGTACTGTATTTGAGCAAACAAGAACTAGCATTCTGTGACCATGACGAAAGCATCGACTCGATAAATCGTAGAAATTTCACGGAATTACTTTCATTGTTGATATCAAGAATTCCTTTAGAAATTCAAAATCAATACGAAAAGATAAAAAATGTCTTCACTGGTGACTCAAAAACTATTCAAAATGAATTAAGTAAATATATTTCTGAATATATAAACGATCACGTTAAAAATGAAATAAATGAAGTTGAATGCTTTTCTATTCAAGTAGATGACACCGCAGACATAAATTAGACTTCTTAGTGCTCTTTAATAATAATATTTGTTGTTCAAAAGGTGTATTGGCTGAGCGATTTTTGGGTTTCCACGAAATTTTGGAACAGTTTGATTATCAACACAAATTAATAGGACAATGTAACGATGGGGCAAGTGTAATGTCTGGACACTTGAATGGACTCCAGAAAAAAACCAAGGATAAAGCTTCTCAAGCTGTTTTTGTTCATTGCTTAGCGCATCGTTTGAAACTTGTATTACAGCAGAGTTTTTCTAAAATTTCTAAGTGTCGAATATTTTATGCAAGTCTCAGTGGAATTCCTTCGTTTTTTCACCACTCAGCGAAGCCATCTTATACACTCGCATCAACAACCGCAAGATGCATAATTAACCATAACAGAAACTCGATAGTGCTCCACTTCGAAGTTAGTAAGTGTAATTGTTGAAGACTGGAATAAATTGGAGGAAGCAGTAGAATTTCTCACAAACAGTGAACAATCAGACAAGAAATCAATTCAACTTGCCGAGGGGTTTTTAAATGGTTTGAACACTTTTGAATTTACATTTTTGGCAATAGTATTTAAGGAAAGTTTTGGCTCCACCGATCTATAATTCAGAATTTTGCAAAAACATCACTAGACATGAAGTACTGATGTGTAACTCAAATTAAAACAACTCGTGAAATTTTGAGCCATAAAAGGAACGATGAGTAAGGCAACCCACTTTGTGCAAATAAAATTTAAGAGGATTTAGTACTTAATTTGAATAAGTAATATATATATATATATATATATATATACAGTATATATGTTTCCTCATCATTGATGAGTATATACTACTTGTTCTTGTGATGAACATAAAGAAACAGTTCACTATGATAAGAATTACAACCATATTATCACCGGAAACTTGAGTTTTGTTGAAAATGAAAAGCTTAGGAATTTATTAGAGTATGGCTCTAAATTCAGACCTTCCTTCACAATTTCCAAAGAAAGGATTCTTGAGAGCTTCACTCAAGATGTAAATAAGTACATCGTAAAAACCAGTTTAACGTACAATCAGCCTATTGAGGCCTTCACAGCATGGAAATATAATATAATCAATAGCTTCACCGGTGAGTTGGCAGGTCTGGACTTTTGCTTCGACAGAAATCTCTTTTTCTCTGGAGAAGCTAAAAGGTCACTCTCCAAACTACAAGACCAATTTATTTTTACCACTACGGATAAAGCTAGCAATAATTTTGCAATTATCTGTAAGAAGTTCTATTTTGAATTGTTAACTATGGAACTCAATAATATAGTAGCATACGAGCCCGTAAGTTATTCTACCAAGCAGTTAGAAAATCGGTTTAAGGCATTCTTCAAGAAACTTAAAATTCCGCAAACTAGAAGATATGGGCCTGAATTTCCATTTCTTTTTGCAACGGTTAAGTTTCATAAGGATCCTGTGAAGTTCAGGTTCATAGCTAGTGGAGTAAGGAGTCATAAAAAGAAAATAGATCTTGCTTTTGAAGATGTCTTAAAGAAGGTTTTGAAACACATTAGAAACTGTTCTAACTTGATATACAGAGATTTTTGGATAATTAATAATAATGCAGAAGTAATTTCTACTATACTCAAAGTTTGTCCCCTAGATATTAATAGTTATGATTTTGAAAACCTATATACTAATCTGCCTCTATCAGATATAATCACTACCTTTAAAGAGCTGTATGCAGAATTTAAACTTAACCAATTTGTTGATGTAGGAACTTGGAACTCTTATCTCAATTGCTGCATAAAAAATAACCATATCTTATATAATAATACTCTCTATAAGCAAGTGAACGGTATTCCAATGGGAACATCAACGTCCACGAATATCGCTAATCTATTCCTGTTCTTTAAGGAATATAAATTCATTAAAAATCACCCCACCTGCTCAGATAACTACCTTTACACTTTTAGATATATTGATGATCTGCTGTGTATCAATAATTCCGAAGTTATAGAGAGTGATTTTGATAATATCTATCTTAGCTCTCTTAACTTATGTAAAACCAACCACAGTAATCAGGAACTTGAGTTCCTAGACTTAAGCATTAAGCTCAACAGAGGTAACCCATCTATTAGCCTCTTTGATAAAAGAGCTAATTTTCCTTTCAAAGTAATTAAATATCTACACTGGAATAATAACATTTCAACCAAAGTAATTGAGAATGTACTAATTTCTCAGGTCCTAAGAATTTCAAGAATTTGCAGCAACAATTTGGACTTCAATTACCACATTAATATACTATTAGAAAGTTTTCTAGAGAACGAAATTCCTTCTTCTTTCATCAAAAGAACTTTAAGAAAAATTATTCTGAATAATAGAGTAAGGTTGGCAGATCTGCTTTAATTTTCTACACAGTTAATAATATGATTCTGACCAATGAAAGCCATTTGGAAGTTGGCTAGAGGATGCCTATTAACTACCTAAAGGAACCTTAGTGCTATGGATATGACGGTCCTATTAAAACAAAAAAATTAAATAATATAAACAAAATCACAAAAAAAGCTTAAAAATCTGTTTATAAAAGAAAATAAAAACAAATAAAAAAAGAAAACTAGTTATTCATCACTAGGATAGCTATACTAAAAATAGTAAAACCAACATTAAAATTAATAAGATTCTGATTAATCTATAGAAGCTCACTAAGGTGATTTAATACATGTAAAGATTATTAAATAAACTGCTCGTGTATTTTATAATATTTCTCATGTATTCTGGAGAGTTAATTCTGCTCATTCTGATCATACAGATCCACAGTCTTAAGTTTATATTTTTTTCTCTGGTTAAAATCTCCGCGCGTTGGTTTCTTGCTGTATGAGGAGGCCATCAGCCCCACCCTCACTGCCCCCCAGCGTCTAGGGAGTGGCGGAAGAGGTCAGCCATGTTCTCCTCTTGTGAGGAGAAAAGTTTTTGTAACACAAGAGGTAAGCTCTCTTCCTTGTTTTTGGGCTCTAGGTTTTATAAGTTCAATGTTAGTACTTCATGTACCTTTTCTCTGTATTTTTTTAGCTTTTCAGCTTTTAAGCATTGGTTTGTCTGTTAACATTTATGCGGGTTTTAACTCTTACTTTTCTTTGTAACTTTGAGCGTCTTTTGTGGTACCTAGGAACAGAAGATGGCTAAGCTTGTTCCTTTTCTGTGCGCTGTCTATGCGCTGTTTTTTCAAAGTAGTTAAGTTCTTAATAACTAATTAATTATGCACTTAAAGCACTGCTGAAATACTTTGTACATATTGCAACTAACTGTTTAAGGTATATAACTTTCACAAAGTTTTCTTTAGTTAATTATTATCTTTAACTTATTCTCGTTTTCGTGCTGTCATAAGTTGTAGAGTAGGGGTTTTAGACTCAAGTTTTCTTTCAAAAATCTGTTCGTTATAAATTAACATTTCCTTTTTTAATTGCAATGTAAAATTTGTTTTTCAGGTTTAAATTCTCTCTCAAACGAACTTGGAATTTCGTTATAGCTGAAAATCATTTCTATTTATTATGTCACTCTCACAGCTTGAGTTCTCTTTAATCTTCTTCTCTCTGTTTAATAGTAACAGATGAAGAGCATGGGTCGGGCCATGAAGGTTAATGGATGCAAGCGAAATTGTTAACTAGTGCTAGGTCATGCTACTCTACGGAGGACATGACTTATATATATATATTTTAAACTATTTTAGGTGGGAATGTTACTTGCATCTATGGCCTTGCAGAAACCCATTTCCAACTAGGTCTTTGTGGAAGTGAGAAAATGCAGAGTTTTTGCTGGTCCTTGATAAAGCCAAGGCTCAGTATTCTCGACACCTTCTACATTCAGTTGTTTTATTTTTTTTTTTTTTTTTCTTTTCTCCTTTTACTCACACAGGTAGATACATAACCTTTTCTATGTTGTACTAGGTGTGAGTCAAAATTATATTTGTATATTTTTTTGCTTAGGTATCTTTATAGAATGTGAATTCTGAATTTTCAAAACTGCTGCGTTGCGCGTTTTGATTTTCAGGTTATTTTGCACCCTTCGTTCTAAATTCTAAAATTTTTTCCTTAGTCTTCAGTTTTGCTCTTAAGTATATATATATATATATATATATATATATTCTATTAAGAAGATACCTAAGCAAAAAAATACATATATAGTTTTGACTCACACCAAGTACAACATAGAAAAGGTTATGTATCTACCTGTGTGAGTAAAAGGAGAAAAGATAAAAAAATAAAATAAAACAACTGAATGTAACTTTCGTTTTAAATTCTAAAGTTTTTCCTTAGTCTTCAGTTTTGCTCTTGAGTATATATATATATATATATCATCATCATTGTCAACCATTATCAATCCACTGCTGGACAAAGGTCTCCCCAAGTTTCCTCCACAACGGTCTGTCTTGTGCCAGTCTCCTCCATGTCACTCCCGCATATTTACGAATTTCATCCACCCATCTCCCATGTGGTCTTTTTCTGGGTCTTTTCCTGTCTCTTGGAATCCAATCTAAAATTTCGGCTGTCCATCTATGGTCTGTCCTTCTGGCAGTATGTCCAGCCCATTGCCATTTCAGGGATTTAACTCTGATCATGATGTCTTCCACTCTCGTCATTTTTCGGATCCACGAGTTCCTCTTTTTATCTCTCCTGGTTATACCAAGCATGCACCTCTCCATGCTGCTTTGAGTTGTCTGCAGCCTTTGTATGTCTCTTTTAGTTAAGGTCCACGTCTCTGCACCATACGTAAGCACTGGAAGGATGCATTGATCAAACACTTTTCTTTTAAGACATAATGGCATATTGCTCTTGAAAATTATGCTGTTTCTTCCAAAAGCTCTCCAGGCAAGTTTTGTACGCCGATTAATTTCTTCATCAATGTGACCCTCACTTGATATCTGCTGTCCAAGATAAACATACGTATCTGTTATCTCCAGTTTTTCTCCATCAATCGATAAATCTTCATTTCTTGTAAAAGCATTGAACATCACTTTTGTCTTCTGAAAGTTCATTTTTAATCCCACTTCTTTACTCTTGTCAGCAAGTTCCTGGATCATACTCTGCAGCTCTGATGGGGTAGTTGCAAAAATGACTACGTCATCAGCAAAACGAAGGTGGGTTAGATAATCTCCATTAATCTTTATCCCTTTGTTTTCCCAGTTCAGTGATTGAAAGACATTTTCCAATGTGGCATTAAAGAGCTTCGGAGATATGGTGTCACCTTGTCTCACTCCTTTCCAATTTTTATGTGTGTTGTATTTTCAAACAGCCGAATCTTTGCACTTGCATTTTCATAGATGTTATTAATAATATTAATGTATGCATCTTCAATACCGCAGGATTTCAGAGCCGTGGTAACTGCTGATGGTTTCACCGAATCAAAGGCTTTTTCATAATCGATAAAAGCCATGCACAATGGAAGTTCATATTCCCTCGCTCTTTCAATTAGTTCTCTCAGTACGTGGATATGATCTATTGTGCTGTAGCCACTCCTGAATCCAGCTTGTTCTCTCGGTTGAGCCATGTCCAGTGTTACCTTCAAGCGGTGTGAAAGAACTTTAGTGAAGATTTTATAAACCACTGATAGGAGGCTGATAGGTCTGTAGTTCCTGAGATCCTCAATGTCACCTTTTTTATGTAGCAGGATCATTGTAGCATTGTTCCAATCCTCAGGAATCTTCCCTTCATTAAGGCATCGAGTGAAAATTTGGGCGAGTACTGTTTCAATTTCTCCACTTGCTTCTTGTATGATGTCTATAGTAATTCCATCTTCTCCTGGAGCTTTCCCCCGCTTCATGTTCTTGATCGCATGAGCAACTTCTGCTGGGAGGACTGGAAGAACTCTGGTACCTTTCATGATGTCTGGAGTACATGTATCATCCCTTTCATATAATTTGGAGTAGAAATCTTTCACTCTTGTCAAAATTTCGCCTCTATTTCTTGTTATAGAACCATCTTCTTTTCTCAGAGCCATAATCTGTTTTCTTCCCTTACTGAGATGTCCCTTTGCTATCTTTAGGCTTTGGTTGTTTTCAATTGCTTTCCTCACTAGCTCACAGTTGAATTTCCTTACGTCTTCAGTGATACTTTTTCGTACTGTCTTGCATAGCTCTATATATTCCACTTTGGAAGTCACATCTTCTTTAGTTGTCCTCATCTCTCTTCTTTTTTGCATCAACATTTTGGTTTTTCCTGATAATTTGTTTACATGCAACTTGTTCTTAGACCCAGCTAATTTTGTTGCTGTTTCCATAAGAGCTTTGGTTACTTTTCTGTTAACTTCCGAAATATCCACTTCTTCCGATGTTAGGCCTTCTAAAGCAGAGAATCTGTTCTTCAGTTCCAACTTGAAAGTATTATGGTGTTTTTTAAGGTTGGTTATGTCAATACATTTTGTTTGTCTTATGAGCTTGCCACGTTCGAGTTTAGTGTTGAGGTGCATCTTACATCTCACCAATCTATGGTCACTACCTGTGTTGAACTTGTTCAGCACACTGCAGTCTTCGATGACGAATTTTTTGTTACACATAATAAAATCAATTTCACTTGTCGTCCCAATTGGATGTCTCCATGTCCATTTCCTGTGTGGCTTTTTCTTGAAAAAGGAATTCAAGATGAAAAATCCTTCTGCCTCTGCAAACTCAACGAGAGTATTTCCACGCTGGTTTCTGTTGCCGTGACCGAATTTACCTACTGAAGTTTCATTCTGTTGCCGGTGCCCTATTTTTGCATTGAAATCTCCCTTAATTATCTTCAAGTGCTGCTTACCTTTATTATTTAGATGACGAATTTCCTCATAAAATTCTTCAATTTCTTCTTCAGGATGACTTGTGGTGGGTGCATAAGTTTGAATAATCTGAGCCTGGTATCTTCTCGATAGTTGGATAACGAGTCGTGCAGCTCTGTCAGAGGAACTTTCAACTTCTACCACTTTATCCTTCAGTTTCTTGTTTATTATAAATCCAACACCACTAGTTCTGCCAGTATCTGTCCCACGATAGTAGAAGAGATGTCCACTTTTCAGTTCAATGAGATCTTCTCCTTTTCTCCTTACCTCACTTAGCCCGACGATGTCCCACTTGATCCTTTGTAGTTCCTCTTCCAATTCAAGAAGCCTTGAATCAGAAGATAGGGAGCGTCCGTTGTAGGTAGCCAAGGTCAGCATCAAATGGCAGCCTAGTCCGGTCCTCCGGGGATTCTTAGCACCCTCTGCCTTCATGTCGCACTGGCCGCTGCCTTGGCCAGGTACATTCCAGCTGCCGGAGACTGAGGGCCAAGATTTAAGTTGTAGAGTCATTTTGGAGGTGTTTGGCCATAACTCACCACGCTGGCCAAGCGGGTTGGTGAGTGTGGGATAGCATTTCCTCTGATGCCGATGGTATAGTTATACCACTATTTGCGGTCGTCAGAGCCCCTTTAGTGGGAACAGGATGCACCACGAGAAGGCGGGGTTGACATTTGTCAAGGAGAGGCTGTGATGTTACGCATCACCTGACCTTACATCCTTACATATATATATATATATATATATATATATATATATATATATATATATATATATATATATATATATATATATATGGGATGTAAGGTCAGGTGATGCGTAACATCACATTACGCATCACCTAACCTTACATCCTTACATATATATATATATATGGGATGTAAGGTCAGGTGATGCGTAACATCACAGCCTCTCTTTGACAAATGTCAACCCCGCCTTCTCGTGGTGCATCCTGTTCCCACTAAAAGGCTCTGGCACCGCATAATGGCGGTATATTACCATCGGGATCAGAAAATCTTATCCCACACTCTGCCAGCTTGGCCAGCGTGGTGAGTTATGGCCAAACTCCAAAATGACTACAGCAAATCTTGGCCCTCAGTCTCCGGCAGCTGGAATGTACCTACCTGGCCAAGGCAGCGTGGTGCTAGAGCAGATCCTCGGAGGACCGGAGACTAGGCTGCCATTTGATGCTGACCTGGCACCACAGCGGACGCTCCCTATCTTCTGATTCAAGGCTTCTTTGGAATTGGAAGAGAACTACAAAGGATCAAGTGGGACATCGTGTTGAGTGAGTAAGGAAAAGGAGAAGATCTCATTGAACTGAAAAGTGGACATCTCTCTATTATCGTGGGACAGATACTGGCAGAACTAGTGGTGTTGGATTTATAATAAACAAGAAACTGAAGGATAAAGTGGTAGAAGTTGAAAGTTCCTCTGACAAACTGCACGGCTCGTTATCCAACTATCGAGAGATTGCCAGGCTCAGATTATTCAAACATGCACCCACCACAAGTCATCCTGAAGAAGAAATTGAAAGAATTTTATGAGAAATTAGTCATCTAAATAATAAAAAGGTAAGCAGCACTTGAAGATAATTATGGGAGATTTCAATGCAAAAATAGGGCCTTGCGAAATGAAACTTCAGCAGGTAAATGGTCACGTAACTAGAAACCAGCGTGGAAATACGATTGAGTTTGCAGAGGCAAGAGATTTTCATCTTGAATTCCTTTTTCAGAAAAGCACACAGAAATGGACATGGAGACATCCAATTGGGGCGACAGAAAATTGATTTTATTATGTGTAACAAAAATTAGTCGTAAGACTGCAGTGTGCTAAACAAGTTCAACACAGGTAGTGACCATAGATTGGTGAGATGTAAGATGCACCTCAACACTAAACTGGAACGTGGCAGACTCATAAGACAAACAAAATGTATTGACATAACCAACCTTAAAAACACCATAATACTTTCAGTTGGAACTGAAAGAACAGATTCTCTGCTTTAGAAGGCCTAACATCGGAAAAAGTGGATATTTCTGAAGTTAACAGAAAAGTAACCAAAGCTCTTATGGAAACAGCAACAAAATTAGCTGGGTCTAAGAACAAGTTGCATGTAAACAAATTATCAGGAAAAACCAAAATGTTGATGCAAAAAGAAGAGAGGCGAGGACAACTAAAGAAGATGTGAGCTTCCAAAGTGGAAT
Source organism: Macrothele yani (assembly GCA_039090855.1). Taxonomy (NCBI): domain Eukaryota; kingdom Metazoa; phylum Arthropoda; class Arachnida; order Araneae; family Macrothelidae; genus Macrothele; species Macrothele yani. The sequence continues at coordinate 70,158,695 of CM076989.1, read as the reverse complement.
ATATAGAGCTATACAAGACAGTACGAAAAGTATCACTGAAGACGTAAGGAAATTCAACTGTGAGCTAGTGAAGAAAGCAATTGAAAACAACCAAAGCCTAAAGATAGCAAAGGGACATCTCAGTAAAGGAAGAAAACAGATTATGGCTCTGAGAAAAGAAGATGGTTCTATAACAAGAAATAGAGGCGAAATTTTGACAAGAGTGAAAGATTTCTACTCCAAACTATATGAAAGGGATGATACATGTACTCCAGACATCATGAAAATACCAGAGTTCTTCCAGTCCTCCCAGCAGAAGTTGCTCATGCAATCAAGAACATGAGCGGGGGAAAGCTTCAGGAAGATGGAATTACTATAGACATCATACAAGAAGCAAGTGGAGAAATTGAAACAGTACTCGCCCAAATTTTCACTCGATGCCTTAATGAAGGGAAGATTCCTGAGGATTGGAACAATGCTACAATGATCCTGCTACATAAAAAAGGTGACATTGAGGATCTCAGGAACTACAGACCTATCAGCCTCCTATCAGTGGTTTATAAAATCTTCACTAAAGTTCTTTCACACCGCTTGAAGGTAACACTGGACATGGCTCAACCGAGAGAACAAGCTGGATTCAGGAGTGGCTACAGCACAATAGATCATATCCACGTACTGAGAGAACTAATTGAAAGAAGCGAGGAATATGAACTTCCATTGTGCATGGCTTTTATCGATTATGAAAAAGCCTTTGATTCGGGTGAAACCATCAGCAGTTACCACGGCTCTGAAATCCTGCGGTATTGAAGATGCATACATTAATATTATTAATAACATCTATGAAAATGCAAGTGCAAAAGATTCGGCTGTTTGAAAAATACAACACACATAAAAATTGGAAAGGGAGTGAGACAAGGTGACACCATATCTCGAAGCTCTTTAATGCCACATTGGAAAATGTCTTTCAATCACTGAACTGGGAAAACAAAGGGATAAAGATTAATGGAGATTATCTAACCCACCTTCGTTTTGCTGATGACGTAGTCATTTTGCAACTACCCCATCAGAGCTGCAGAGTATGATCAGAACTTGCTGACAAGAGTAAAGAGTAGGATTAAAAATGAACTTTCAGAAGACAAAAAGTGATGTTCAATGCTTTTACAAGAAATGAAGATTTATCGATTGATGGAGAAAAACTGGAGATAACAGATACGTATGTTTATCTTGGACAGCAGATATCAAGTGAGTCCACATTGATGAAGAAATTAATCGGCGTACAAAACTTGCCTGGAAAGCTTTTGGAAGAAACAGCATAATTTTCAAGAGCAATATGCCATTATGTCTTAAAAGAAAAGTGTTTGATCAATGCATCCTTCCAGTGCTTACGTATGGTGCAGAGACGTGGACCTTAACTAAAAGAGACATACAAAGGCTGCAGACAACTCAAAGAAAGCATGGAGAGGTGCATGCTTGGTATAACCAGGAGAGATAAGAAGAGGAACTCGTGGATCCGAAAAATGACGAGAGTGGAAGACATCATGATCAGAGTTAAATCCCTGAAATGGCAATGGGCTGGACATACTGCCAGAAGGACAGACCATAGATGGACAGCCCGAAATTTTAGATTGGATTCCAAGAGACAGGAAAAGACCCAGAAAAAGACCACATGGGAGATGGGTGGATGAAATTCGTAAATATGCAGTGACATGGAGGAGACTGGCAACAAGACAGACCGTTGTGGAGGAAACTTGGGGAGACCTTCGTCCAGCAGTGGATTGATAATGGTTGACAATGATGATGATGATGATGATATATATATATATATACTTTGCTCTTAAGTATATATATATATTACTTATTCAAATTAAGTACTAAATCCTCTTAAATTTTATTTGCACAAAGTAATTGCCTTAACGATGAGGTATTTGAAACACTGTTTGGAAAAGCTAACAAAATCACAGAAATAAGCAGATCTATATGGGAATATGCTGCTCTTACAGAAGAAACAATTTTTCAAAATTATATTGTATTTTGAAATTTCGGACCACATTCTTATGGAAATGGATATAAGATTTGAAGACTGCGAGAACCTTAATTTGTCTGCCTTGCTGACACAACCAAGTTCAACCAATTTAATTCGTGTTTTCCCTCCGACGCTTTTGAAAATCTACAACATTTTTACGGGAAAATATTTACTAAACTCCAGCGCCTTAAAAATGAACTGAGTCTTGTATATGCCGATGAAAAATTAAGGAATATATCGACTAAAGAACTTCTTCGAGTGCCTCATGGAGATAAAGACATTTTTGCAGAAGCTTGTAAATTGGTTTCCCTCATTTTAACAATTTTATCTGCAAATGTGTCAGTGGAAAGAAGTTTTTCTTGCCTTTAAAGAATACAAACTTACTCAAGAAACACTATTTCTCAAAATAGACTTGCTTCTTTGGCAAATATTTCTATTCAAAAAGATATTTTATTGATGCTCACGAAGAAACAACCATTCTATGACGAAATAATCGACAAATTTGCAGCTTTAAAAGAAAGAATTGACCTAATATACATAAAATAGGTCAGTCCTCATATAGTGATTTTCATTGAAACAGTAGATATCTTTTCATATTGCTCTTGTCACCTATTTTTCCAACTACGAGCCGCCACTGGCAGCAACTAGAGAAAATACATATTCCAATAGCTCATTGGAAAGGTCTTGCCTCAGCTGTGGGCTAATCCCCCACACTGATGTACTTACCTGATTAAAAAGACAAAAAGAAATATTAAGAATGACAAGAGTGGGGGGTAATGGTGGACCTACCACACTTGAGAAAGACAGTCCACCACGGAATCGGCCTGGACTTTCTAAACGGCGTATGAGAAAGAGATATCGGCTGAGTGAATGTAAGATTGGTGTATGGAATACTAGAGGTATAAATGGCAAGATGAGTGAGGTGATTGAGGAGATGAATAAGTATAGACTGGATGTGCTGTGTGTAAGTGAAACCAAAAGAAGGAAATTGGGGTAGAAGAAGTGAATGGCACAGTGAGTGTGTGGGCTGGGGTATTGGATAATATGAGAGGACAGGCTGGTGTAGGTGTGATTTTAAGTGAAAAGATGAAAACAACTTGATTCACTATAGTTGCATAAGTAAGAGAATTCTCTGGATTCGTTTGAAAGTAAAACTTCAGAGAATTGTAATTGTTGTAGTGTATGCTCCTTGTGACTCGGAACCTTCTGATAAGAAGGAAGATTTCTGGAATGAGCTAAAAGCTGTTTTGAGCCAGTTTAGTGCTAAAGAAAAAGTTATAATAGCAGGGGATTTCAATGCTAGAGTAGGTGTGCAGAATGCAATTTCTGACAATGTTCTGGGTAAGTTTAATGATCCTTGTGTGAATGATAATGGTGAAAGATTAATTGAACTCTGCATTGAGAATGGTTTGTGTGTATCTAATACATTTTTCAACCACAAGTATATTCACACATATACTTGGGAAAATCGTACTCTTGGTCAAAAGAGTGTGATTGATTTTGTTGTCTACGATCAGCGTTTGAAACACTTAGTTGTTGACACCCGTGTGATGAGAGGTGCGGATGTTGGTTCTGATCATTACTTGGTAGTGTAACGAGTGAAACTTAATGTTGGTTGGAGGAAAAGGAATAGGAAGAGACCCAGGGTAGAAAGAATAAAGGTTGATAGGCTCCTTGAAGATCATCAGCGGTATTCTGACTTACTCAGAGAACGACTGAAGTATCTGAAGTCTGGCGAGAGGGATGTAGAAAAGAAGTGGGAATGTTTTAAGAACTGTGTTGTCACTGCTGCTAAAGAGGTCTGTGGCACCACAATAGTGGGTAACAATAGAGGTGATGCTTGGTGGAATAGTGAGATTGAAGAGGCAGTAAAGAGAAAGAAGGAAGCCTATTTGGGGATGTTGCAAGGTAGAGTCTCTGTGGATGAATATCGCTGTAAGAAGCGTGAAGCTGGTAAGCTGGTTCGCCACAGTAAGGCAAAAGATAGGAAGGAGAAAGTGGGAAGGCATGAACTGGCTTTTTGGTAAGATAGGAAGTCCTTCTGGAAGTACATGAGACTCAGGAAAAATAGGGGGAAAAAGTTGTAAGTTGTGTGAAGAATGAGATTGGGGAAATGATATGGGAGCTCAATGAGTTAAGTGACAGATGGGGTGAATACTTCTGTGAGTTATTAGATCAGGAAAGCAAAGATGATTCTGAGACAGATGCAGATGATGTCACAATGAGGGATGAAAGCACAGGAGGGATCTCAAGAGAAGAAGTGTGTAAAGCTCTAAAATCTCTTCAGAATGGCAAGGCTCCGGGAGTTGATGGCATAACTGCAGAGATGTTGAAATATGGTGGTGACTCTGTTGAGCAAGGTGGAGACCATTGTGCTTTGGTGGTTTGGCCATGTTGAAAGAATGAGTGATAAAAAGCTTACTAAGAAAATCTTTTCAGCCCAAGTGGCAGGAAGGAAGGGCAGAGGAAGGCCAAGGAAGACATTGGTGGATCAGATTCAGGAGTGTCTGCATGAGAAAAAGATTATGAGTATGAAGTATAAAAGATCTTGTGTATGGCGTGTAATGGATATTAGTGAAGCACGAGTTGTATGTCAAGATCGCTGTAAATGGAGAAGTTTGATACGACAACAATAAGTAAAAAATACCTGGAAGTTTGTATTTCTTTTTGGAGCTAACCTCTGAATCTCGGAGAACAGCTTAGTGATATGTATGTATGGATGGATGGCAAAAGCTCTTTAAATTTGGCAGTATTGTAGCTGCCTTTTCTCAGCAGTAAACTGTCTGTTGTAAGTGAGATTTGGCTTTATGGTTAGCATTGTTGCCACTAATAACTGTGCTAAATCATAGGCTTAAAAACTTTCAAATATGCTTAGTTATGATAATGCCAAACACAGAATTTTGGCCTTCAATAAGTCTGGAAAATGTGGATGAATTGACTTCTCAAATTTTATATACAAGGTGTCCTACTTGTCCCCCAGTAAAAATCGTCCCCCAGTAAAAATCTAAGATTTCTTTCAAAACATACAGTGGATTTTGAGGTACAGATACCATGTTTTGTCAGTTTTATTTATGGGAGATTTTTTATTGGTGTTCCTACTCCTAACATAATTCCATACATGAGATTCTTCCGCGAATTCGCGGAATTCCGCTTTTTTCGGCATCATTTTGGTCATTCTCGAGGTCATTGCAAAAATGAAGAGAAATTTTTCAGGATTTTTAGGGGGGGGGGTCGTCGTTCTATAGAAAAATTAAAAAAAGCGGAATTCCGCGATTCCGCTTTTTTGTGGAGTAAAACGCTTTCTAGCTGAAAGCGTTGCTTTTGGAGCAGACGCGGGGGCAAGAAGAAATGTTGGAGGGTGGAGTCAGGAGCTCAATTCGTTTAATGCTGTCAACAATGGAGGGGTTGTCAGTCACTTGAGCATCGCAGCGCAAAGGGTGGAAGCTCCGCCTACTTCGTGCGTTAGGGAAACTCCCGCAGCCCTTTCCGTGTCTTGCGGGAAATCGCCACTCTGCATTCTATCAGGGCCAAACTATCCGCTTGATTCTATCCGTGACGTCATCGCCAGAAACTCTCTCTCTTGTAATTTGCAAATGTACCCGAATGCGTTCCCGCTTTTCTGAGATCGTTCGAGAATCGAAGCTCTCGTGAATCCTCTTCCTACGGAGGATGCCAAAAAATACGGAATCTCCGTAATTATTACGGATTTCCCCCGGGATTACGGGTGACTAACAAAAAAATTATGGATAATCAGATTTTCGCTGTTATTAAGAAAGTTTTACTGATTTTGTAAATAATCGACGTAAAAGCCTCTGAACAAAGTTCGTAACACAGCCCTTTGTCTTTTTTTTTTTTTTTTCTCAGGTGGTGGAATTTGTTTTGCTTGTTTCAAAGTGTGAACAAAAAAAAAAAAAAATGCCCGTCGTGCTTCTTTCGCCGTGGCCCGGGATTACGTCGACCTGAAGCGTCTAAATAAAGTTCGTGACGCAGCTTTCTTTTCTTAAATTCGTTCTACCGCCCCCCCCCCCCCCCCGAAGAAAAGGAATTTGTTTTGCTTGTTTGAAAGCTAAGTGGAAAGGAAGAATGGCGCCACGCTGCGGGATTATGTAGGCCTGGTGGTCTTCTTTTGCCGTGATCCGGAATTACGGTTAGTTCGGATATGCTTCTTTTGCCGTGATCCGGAATTACGTTGGTTCGGACGTGCTTTCGCTGTTGCCCGGAATTGCTTCTGCCCGATGCCTCTGAACCATGTTCGTGACGAACCTTTTTTTTTTTTTTTTTCTAAGGAGGAGGAATGTGTTCTGCTTGTTTGAAAACTTAGTGGAAAGAAAGCACGGCGCCCGGCTAGGATAACGTCGGCCCGAAGCCGCTGAACAAAGTTCGTGACGCAACTCTGTTTCTTTCCTTTTTTTTTTTTCTAAGGAAGAATGTGTTTTGCATGTTTGAAAGCTAAGTGGGGGGGGGGGGAGGCACGGCTTTGGGCCAGTATTACGTCGGGCCGAAGCCTCTAAAAAGTTCGTGACGCAGCTTTCCGTTTTTTTTTTGTTTTTTTTTCCCCCATTCTTTCTCTCTAAGAAAGAATTTGTTTTGCTTGTTTGAAAGCTAAGTGGAAAGAATGTGTCATGAGAGGCTCAAAAACAGGGTTAAAAACAAGAATTCGGCAGAGAAAATCTCCCCACTTGCTTGACGTTGATGGAGATTCATGTCACCATATTCACAATGCAAGCAAAAAATTTTGCAAGCCATTTTATAAGGTTACATTGAGAAATACTTTATTGACTTCTTCAATGACTAAAAACTAAGCTGTGGATATATGTTTCTAATTCTTGCAAGTTTCTAATTGCTTGACTAAATTCACAAACTTTCCTAGACAAATACTTTTCACCTCAGGATTTAGCTAGTAAAGATTCACATGTAAGTTTTAAATCTGATTTTTTTAAATATTTCATTTTATTTTGTTCTTAAATCCCTACTTGTCTATTGTGAATATAATAATGTGCTTCACTTTAATATTTACTTACATAATTTACAGAAAATAATTCCATACGGCTAGCGTACTCTTAAATATTGTATATATACTGTATTTGAATTTGCTCACCGCGCGTTCGCGTGTCCCAATTTTCCACCCAGTTAAAAAGTTCAGCTTTTTTTTTTGTCATCGGCCGGTCTCATGTATGTAATTCTGGTAGTAATTGCATACATAAACTCCATTTCCATAGCAACAAAGCTGTTTATCTTTAACCTGATGTGGCAACAGGGCTATGTTACATCACATTTTCTAAGCAGTCTCATCCTGGCAGGCAAAACTTTGTTTTAACATGTACAAAGAAACACAGAAAGAAAAACCTGGCATCATGGTTCCTCAGTTTTTGACCATAATAAACAACCTTGCAACCTTTGAGGAGGGGGAAATTAAATGTATTTGTAAGTAACTTTTTTAAATGTATCTCCTCTCATTTCTTGTGTTGTACACAGGAATGGGTGGGATGAACTAATATGCAGAATTGTTACACATTTTTTTTTTTTATAATGTTCTGTCTAAAGTACAACCCGAATGACTTGCTCCAGAAAGATATTCTTAAACATGGTTTGAAGCATGCCAACCCAATCACTTCCTCTACATGTTTATCTGTGTATGAACACGTTCGCTGCATGGGTTGTAATGCGTTTGTTTAATGTGTGACACCCAGAAATGCGCGCTATCCTCCTGTGCTAAAGCAGTAACTTCTGCATTTTTCAGAGGAAGAAAAAAAGTTTATATACATAAATCTATAGTGGATATCAGTCAATTTATGTATATATCTTTAAACAACGCACCAGTTGGACATAACGCACACATTTGAAACTTATGTTGTAGGTTCTTCTTCTTGGCTCTACAGTGCAGTGTGAACCTTGGCATCCTCAACAAGTTTTTGCCATTCTTTCCTATTTTGGGCCATTATTTTCCAGTTCTGGCAGCCCAGGCTTTTTGTGTTACGTTGTACATTAGTGATAGTCCATAAATATTGAAAAAACACAAATTTGTTCATGACGAAGATCGAACCCGCGCCCTTTCACTCCGGAGTTAGTTGCTCTCCCAACTAAGGTACACGGACGGAACATATCACTGCAGATTTGTAGTCTTGACACGAGCTTTGCCTCTGTAGTATGTCACATCATCTCCCTCTTACTTTCTTTTTTTTTTTTTTTTTTTTTGTTCTTTCTTTTTGAAGCGAAGAACGAATTTTTTTTTTTCGTTAATTCTAGACGGTGTGGAACAAACTTCACGCATTTTTTCTCCGAAGGACCCAAAGGGCAGTACATTCATTTTTACGTTCAGGTGCCAATGTGAAAACACAAATTTGTCCGCGACGGTATCGAACTCTCGTGCCCCCTCACTCGGGAGCAAGTTGCTCTCCCAGCTAAGCTACGCAGACAGAATATATTGCTTCAGATTTGTCGTCTTGACATGTGCTTTACTTTTGTAGTACGTCACAACATCTATAGTATGTCATAATACATGCTCGGTTATGGCTGCTTTTCAGACTTCACACCTCCTGTTACATTTTGTCTGACGTAGTGCCAACCCCTTTCTTCTCCCATTACATGTGAGCGTACTTTGCAGGCAGCCCGCGCATGTTGAAGGGAAGAGGTAATATGATACCCATCTTCTCACGCTTTTGACTATGTTCCCTCACCATAAAAGACATAAAAAGATCAAGGGTGAGGACCATGGGAACTAAGAACTAAGGATAAATAAGTACTAGCCAGCATCGAAACAGAAATTAATGCAAGAGATGACAGGTTTATTGTATCATTCAAAAAATTAAATTCTTTTCGACATACAATCAATACTAGTTTCTTTTATGGGCAAGGCAAAACATAAATGTAGTAGAATCAATGAATCTTCTACTAGTGTGTCTTCGTACTCAAATGGAGGGTTTTCTGACTCTGAAAGCAGCAGCACTGAGGGGGTTGACAGTTCTGATGATCAACTATACAGCCATCAGGAGAATCAGCTGATTCCAGTGAAATGGAAATGATATCACATTGATTCAGTGGTTTCTTCCAGAATGCCTACTAAAAATTGACCTCAATAGAGGAATGCCTTTCGTATCCTTCACAGGTAATCGAGAAATAGTTCATGATGTAAGTGGTAATGATCTTTTCCAAATAAATTCTCTCTTCCTTTCTGATGATATTTGGGAAACCATGGTGCGGGAAACCAATAATTATTTGGAAAAGTTCATATAACACAAAACCCTAAAAGAAAAATCTCGGGTCCTTAAATGGAATACCACGGATGTTCCTGAAATGAAAAATTTCATTGGAATTATAATGTGCATGGAACTGGTTGATGTGCCCAATATAAAATCAGTACTGGGCTAGCAATTATTTGTATTCAGTACCCCTGATAAAATCAGCATTACCACACAATCGTTTCTTATAGCTACACAAATCTAGGCATTTGCTGATTTAGAAAAGCCTCATGAAACCAATTGTCTATTTTGTATTAGTCCTCTCATTAGGAGTTTGAATAGAAACTTATCTCCTCAGTACAGATTCTGATAAATCAATCATATAGGCATAATAAAATGAGGGTTAAATGAACCAAAATCAAATTGTTTTTCCATTCGGTAAAAAGTTATGGAGTGTATTAATTTGTTTCATCATTGTGTGCTAAACGGCCCACTGGTGGTCGCTCCTGCACGTGCATAATGCGTTATAACGAAAATCTTAAAGTGAAGAATCCTAATTACAGTGTTGAATCCCTTTCATTATTCACGTATATAGCTATTTAGTGCAAAAAATTAATATATAAAATCTATATACACTATCTACCAACAAGTAATTGGACACCTCTGCAATCGACGATATCTGTGGTCCTGATACACGTCGCGGCTGCCGCTGTTAAATATCCTCAATAGTGGGACAGAAACTTTGAGTACATCTACCTAACAATTCGCAGTTGTGGTCCGTGTCTTCAACTGTAACTGTTTTACAGCATCTGGAAACTGTATACTTCTTAATGAATCACCTTCTTGTAATGTACAACCCTAAGAAATTGTCTTTTTTTGGGTTTGAAAAGTCCGCCACTTGACATTTCAGCTTCTTGCATTTTACCTGTTTCCTAAACTTTGACATATTGCACTTTGAAGATAAAAAATATATGTATATTTGCAGTTTTAATGTAATTTGACATAAAATAGTAATTGATTTTATCCTGATGATTTTCTGAACATCTTCTTTGTAGGAGGAAGACTTGATCCCAAATTAAGAAGATTTGATTTATGTTTTGGTGGACGGCGACAGTTTTGTCGAACTAGATACTCAGACCTTGGTAAACTGCTTTAAATTTTCAAAAAAGGATATAATGCATGAATTCTCTGCTTTATAATAAAATTGTACATTTATTATTTACTGCTCTTTGTTAATGAGAATGTTGCAGGTGCTTTGCGTGACTATGAAATTATTTTTTTTTATGAATAAATATGCCTATTTGAAACAATCTTCTCTGAGTTAATGATTGTATTATCTCAATTTTTGCACTTTTCCTTATTTTAATACCATTTACAATATCCCCAAGATGCTGCAAAAAGCATCTTTTTTAATTTGTCATTAAAAAGGATTTCATTTTGTTCCCTTTTATTATTTTTTTTCCTGTGCTCAGCAGGGTCGTCTGTAACGTCACAAAAGTTATGGAAAGTTAAGGCAAAATCGCCCACCATTCTGGTGGGAATAAAAATGTTCCATGGTTTTCCACATTTTGAGTGTTTATGACAAAGTTCTGCATTTTTATTTTGTTCCCTGATTATACTCCTCATTTTTCAAATTTTTCTGATCGTGTTCCTATTTTATTTTTTTATTTTATTTTTTGGTATAATGTAAAAGAGTGACTTCATATCTGAGAAGAAAAACAACTTTCTAATGAAATCCATATTTCTCTATTCTTTAACAGTCTCTTCAAATCAAATCAATGGAGCAAGCATTTTTGACCCCTCCCCTTTTTTTAAGTGAAACTGAATTTCAAAATCATAACTTAATCTTAACTGTCTGTGGTGGAATCAGCACCATTTCTGTGACCCATACTATTGTTTTCATGGCAGTGTGCAATGGCAGTACTGATCTTTTAAATTCAGTGTTGCCTAAAATCTGTTTTCCCATTTCTTAGTCCCTTCATGTTATATCAAGGAACAGAGCAAGCATTTTCTCTTCTGTTTGAAGCAAAGAGAAAATGCTTGTTCTGTTTTTTTTTTTTTTCTTGGTATAGAAAGAAGTGCCTGAAGAATGGAAAAGCATACATTTAAAGTGAAATTTCAAAAATTAGCACTATCATCCACTCTGTCCCCAAAACAATTTTACAGGTCATGGAAATGGGTACTGATTTTGAAATTTAATTTTGTTTTAAAATAAAGTAAAAATGTTTGCAAGATATGATAAACTGCCAAAACTAATGCTCTCGATTTTGACTCTTCTTAACTCAAATGCATTGTGTGAGGGTGTTCAGTTAAGTAAAAAAAAAAAAAAAATCAGATCCCAGTTTAGATCATAAATGATTGATGACATACTAGGAACGTTTTTGATAACAAAATTCCGTTGTCAGGACAAGAAGGGCTTCAAAACAATTCGCGTCACGTTTTCTGAAATTGCAACAAGATTCTTATTGAAAAGTAGGACATATCTTATTGTAACTGTGACTGTTTTTTTTTTTATATAATTATGGCATGATGTAATACTTGTGCAGTTTCCCTAAATTACACATAAAAGCATATCAATAATTTCTAATTATGTTTGTACTTAGAACATGCTCAGAAAATCTCCCTTATATTTGACCCTTCATGGTTGGCAGCTATGCTTTCTTGAAGAAGTAATAATAGAAAATCCTTTATAATGTCTAATTACAATCATATGTTAAGGCTTTGCACTCCTATTATGTGCACAAAATGTTGTAAAGTGCAGAATTACTTATTTTAGATTCATGAAGCGATTTATTTTAATATCGTGAACGATGGCTGAAATTTGCTACTGAAAACAGTTATAGGCCACACCTAGTTAAACGCTGCATTTCAGAGATGCTTGTTTTTAAAATTGAGTTGAGCTCCCCAGCATTATAGTCATAAAGTATGGTACTTTAAAGTGGATATCGATATTGTATATATGTGAGTAATCCCTTATTGACATGCTGCTCTTTTTCCTGGGCGTGATACATCAGAAGCTGGAGTGTGGTGTGTTTCATAAATCAACACGATTTCAGTCATCTGGTAAAAATACTATTGCTGTGCCCCTCACCTTTTCATTCAAAGTTTGTTGGTGTCTTGATTCCATCAAATTTTCAATAAGTGAAGAGCCAACAGCCAATGGCTCTTCACCAGTTGAAAATTGTCCTACATAATTATCATCATCTTACCCTTAAGCTGTTCTCTGAGAGTTTATCTGCCTTGATTCTGCAAAGGAAGTTTATCTGCCAGATTAAAGTTTAACTGATGGAACTAGATTTTTACCATGGTTTGTATGCATCCTGGAATTTGTCCGTGAAATGTCCTAAAATTCTGTTACATGTCCTATAATTTTACCCACTCCTGCCTTTTTGTCCCTGTGCGATGTTTTGTAGTTGAGAATTTTTGTACTAATATAACTTATGTCTGACAGATTTCCCTCCCCACCCTCCACAAAATGCGGGAAGCAGTTGGTTTTTTTGTCTGTGTTGTACAGAAGCTACGCTTTTATTGGCATGTCTTCTGTAAAAAAAAAACTTCGCCGCTAGAAGGCATAAATGCAGATCTTTTTTCATTCAAAATACATTTTATTTCATACATTTACTTCTAAATATCCGATTGAAAACATTCTTTTTCCTTTTGGTGCCATTTATATCGAAGACTATTTTAGTTACAGTCTCATTTACAAGTAATGCATTGATTTTCCACTAGGGGACATGAAGGTAAATTACGGTTTTCCCGATACCTCCACTTCTGAATGTCCGATTTGAAGAATTCTCCCTGCGTCGGATACAGCTCCAGATGGGAGATGTTTTGCATATAATTTTTCATTTTTGGCAAATAATGTTCTGGCCACCAAGAGGTGTAAGTGTTTATTTCGGCTTCTGATGTATTTACAACAAAATCTGAGCTTCTGGAAACTCATTTGAAAAATTCTTTCGTGAACCGATACCGCTAACCTCGTATAACCTTTTAAGAATACCTCCTGCTTAAAATAGTGCATAGTTTTCCCACCAGGGGGCGTAGATGCATATCTTATTTTTGTCAATATTCTTTGTTGGAGAGAATTTTCGGTGCAAAATGCTTCTCATATAATTTGCAACGATAACTGCAGGACTAAATACCCGATTGAAAAAAATCTTTTTTGATCAAATACTACTAATTATGAAAACTCCTTGTGTGCATTTCTTCCCGAAATCATGCATTATTTCACTACTAGGGGATGCAAATATTTAATATATTTTTCTCAATATCTGTACTTTTAAATGTCTGATTTAAAAAATTCTTTTAACACCAGATACCATTTACCTTATGGAACAATTTAGGTTTGTATTTGAGGAGGTTTGTAGTTTACAGTTCTGCCGCTAGGTGGTATTTGTGTACTTCCGTTTGCAGATGATTCTCCACTTCTGAAAACCCTATTGAGAAATTTCTTTTTTTACTCTATACTATTTGCTACAGTAAAGATGGGGAGCAAATTGGATTTTTGCTACAATAACAAGATCATGTTTAAAGAATGCACAACTTTCTTCCTAGGAGCCCCCGTCTCGTCTCTGGACATATTTGAAAAGTTCTTTTTCCGTAGCATAGCTTTTACTATGAAGAATAATTTTTAATTTTCACCTATTTGCAATTTTTCCATTATGCAAAATTCTTTAGCTAGAAGGCATAAAGTTAAATCATGTTTCCTTCAATATCTCTTCTTTTAACTGTTCGATTTGAAAATCTGTCTCTGATGCCTTCCTTCTATAAGAAAATTTTTTGTATGCCATTTGTTAATTTTCATAACATACTTTTTACCCACTGGTTGATGTAAGTAGCTTTTTTTTTTTTTGGTGGCTTATTTTGGCCTTTACTAAAATTCGCTAATGAATACTTTGTGTAACAATTTGCCATAAAGTCATATTGCTTTCTCATATCAGATACTTAAATTTAGTTGTTTCTTAGTATTTTCTGAGCTAACTAATCACTTTCCATCTGCTATAAGTAGTTTTCTAATCGTGCCCAGTTAAATTGCCTTGATCACTGATGAATGCAGCTCTACACATAGCCATTGGATTTAAGGTTTTCCCGTTATTCTCTATCATTTCATTTTGGAAATTTTTATGCATACTTTGTTTGCTGGTGAGTATAAATTTAAAATATAGCTAGAGCATCAATATTAAAAGCTCGAACATCAATATTATGTTGAAAATTTCTTCCCTAAATAAAATGTAACACAAATCCTTGTTCCCATGAATATTTGTTTCAGAAATAATCCCTTTGTTCCTTTGAAAAAGTTCCAAATATTTTACCTTTCCTTATCCTTAAATTTCCAATGGAAGCATTATTTCAAAATAATTAAATATAAATAGTGTTTTGTATATTGATTGTGTGGTATATAAAAGCATTTCAAGAGTAACACCACATTTATATTCTGACTTTTAATTTTATTCCTATCAGGGCTTGAAAAATACCATGCCTGAGATGCCAGGGGCATGTAAATTATTGACCTGGGCAAGTAAAAATGAAATCTAGTTGCCCGACAGGGCAACTAAATTTAAAGAAAGAAAAAAAAAAGTTTGGAATGGATAATTTTCTGCTCTAGAAAAAAAAATTGTCGTCGCGTGTTTTTCATTTTACTGCAAATCACCAGAAGTTGTATTATTGTTACGGAATAAGTGCCAAGGCCAGGAGAATAGCGCTTCTTTAATTATATTATATGTAGTTTTGCTTCAGATGTTGTTTACAGTTTGAGTTAACGACGGGATGCATGCCTCAGACGAAACTAGCCTCTGGTGTTTAGTGACAAAACGCATAAACTGCCATGAAACAGGAGGATGCAGACTGATGGGCAAAAGCTGTTCTTTATGGGGAGGGAGGGACAATGGAATATTTATTGCACCGCCCCGGGTGGGGTTGGATCTCTGACATAACTTGGTCAAGTGAGAGAGGGGAAAGTGGAAGCTTCCGCCGGTGTGCGCTGCCCACACACATGAACTGACAGCGGAACTACTGAAACAAAAGCTAAGTTTCATTTAAGAATGAACCTGCGCAATGCGTTCCACTTAACCAGGAGAAGAGCGAAAATTACTAACGCCGATAACTTAGTTTTCTGAAAGAACAGTATTCGTGTTAGTTGCGGTTCCTGTTAGCTGTGGGTATAAGTTGTTTAGTAATGGATACACCATGTTTGTTTTTTTTTTTTTTTTTTTTTTTTTTTTTTTTTTTTTGGAAAATAAAATCCAGCAATGAAGGTATATCTCATAGTAAGCAATTATGTGAAATTCCCGATCTGTCAGCGGTAGTTATAGATTCGTCTTCCGCACTGTTGAGTGACATAATTTAAGAATTGGAATGTACGTCATTGGCAAATCTGAAACTTTTATGCAAGCGAACTATGATAAAGCGTACAAAAAAAAAAAAAACTGTTGCACAGTTGAAGAATCTTGGATAAAAACATTTAATTGGCTAAAGTCAAATGACATGTTGTGCACTGTTTGCAAAATTCATCCTAAAATTGCTGATACCACCAGTAATTTTTTCAAGCAATGTGGGGTGTCAGGTGATAATATAGTTTAATAACTAAGTGCACACAACAGTAGTCAAAAACATAAGATTTGCCTTTGTTTCTAAACAACAATTCTTGGGATTTTATGAAGCAAAATTACTTTTGTTTGTACAAGAGAAAAAGGTAAATAATTTTTACATTCAAAATTCTTGTTAAAAACTACTTAAGCGGCCATACAGTTTAACTATGATTATTTAATTTTTTTTATAAAACACAGGACATATATTAAAAATTCTTGAACATGGCATCATCACTAAATTTCTCAAATGCTATCGATTACCTTTCTTAAAACTTGAGATTTATGCTTTTGTGCATTTTGAATACATTTATGCTTTTGTGCATTTTGAATACAGACACTTTAAAATGGTGATGCAAAAAAGATGTATAAAAGTTACTCATAATTTTTAACTTTAAAAAAATGAGGCTTCTGTTTTGTTATCTTAAAAGATAAATTTTTTTAAGCATGTAACTTTTCAGAAATTTTCCAAGCCCTGCCTATATATTTTTGAGTTTTATGAATTTTTTTTTATTCTGTATTTTGCTTTAATAATTGAACTGAAGCCAAAGTAGAACAATAATTTTTTCTCAAAACCAGTATAGTATAATGTATACAAAAGTTGAAATTAAACCTGATTACATTTTCAGTGACAGTTTTGGTATTTCAGTGTTTATCTGTGATTCTGAGTTTCTTAATAGCTGCATCGGACATAATTTTCAACATTCTACATTAAGTTTGCTCAAACATGTAGAGAGTTGTTTGTTGTAGGTTACAGGTTGAACAGACCTATGGTTTCACTATATTTTAAGTAGGAGCGGTTGGATCATATGTCCTGGGAAAAAGTCCAAAATTCCTGGAATTCTGTGATTGAAAGTGTATGAACCATGTTTTTACTCACTGTTGATATGTCAAATGTCTCTATTTACAGTGCAAATGTCCAGATTCTGTTAAATTTCGACTAGTTTCATGGTAACACAGGTGAGCGGCCTTATTGAGAGATGGCTTTGCACCCTTGGGGTGCTCCACCAGGTAACAATGGCACATACAACAGCAACAAGGGCCTCTATGAATTGTGAAGAGGTACCAGCTAGTTCTGTGCGACATTGGCAAAAAAGACCCTAACTCACTGGGTTTTGTTCCAGAATCCTTAGGTGGAACCATTAGCTGTGGGCTGATCACTCACACTGCTGTACTTTTATGATTTTTATGACACAAAGAAAGAATTTTAAGCACTCAAGTGTGGGATATGATGGACCTACCACACTTGAGAAAGAGATCTCTGCTGAGTGAGGATAAGATTGCAGTGATGGGAAAGTTTGCGCCGAACTGCGCCAATTTCGTTATCTTGTGCCAAACTGCAACAAATTACGAAAAATTTTAATATTTGCGCCCAACTGCGCCGAAACGGCAATCCACAGCAAAAATTGCCGAGCGAAAAGTTTTCACGGCAAAAAATGCTGTTTTAAACGTCGAATCGAACGACGCTTTTTTAAGGTCTATACATAATTTGGTGAAAATGACGCTAAATCAACACGTACCGTACCGCCAATCCCAAAATTTCGGAATGTTTTTCACCTACCTTCTAATTCGTTGTTTTTTCTGCAAAAGTGACGAAAAAACAACGATTTTTGCAATGTAGGAAATTAAATTGTATTTGCTTATGAAGGAGGAGTTTTGTTGTAATCACGTGGTATGTAGGAAAAACGATGTTGTACGTTATGAAATCCTGATGAAGATTGTTTACTGATAGTTTGGTGGTCTTTCGGAGTGCTGTGCAATTGAGATTGTTTATATGTCGTTCCCTGATCTTTGGGATAGCGCAGTTATTTCATTCTGGTGAGGTGCGCGATTACGTAAATACAGCGTAAGGTCATTCATTGGCTATTTTGTCGACGCGGAGGAAGACTGAATGAAAATGGCTCTCCCGTGGCAGTATACAATGGTTCTGTTTCTAAAGGATTCATAGGTATTCAGGGAAGCCAACTTTTTTGGATTTTCACTCCATCTTACGGTTTTACGGAAGTCACCCGAAAAAACTACGGAAAAGCTCTCGCAAGATCCCTGCACGCACTTTACAGATAGTCCCTTATGCGCCTTTGATGTTCTGACTTCCCCCGCCAATGGAGGCGCAGTTTGTCACGTGATTCCCCGTACAGCCATTTGAGAGTACCATGCGCAAAAGTCGAGAGGGAACTCAGCTCAGCGCCTTTTGCCAACTCTTTACATTGGTTGCATGTGGCTTTGTGCTTGTGAAAATTTCGATGCAAACGTTTTAACCCTTTCCACTCGACTGTCGGGTGACACCTGACATTACGAAATCGCCGAATAGCTCACCCGCCACTCCGATGATGCCTTTATAGCTCGCATGTCGGTGGTCGCGAGACATTTCTTTTTTGTCTAATAGGTCGGGTGTCACTCGCCACGCCAATAACGCCCCTATAGCTCGCATGCCGGGGCTCGCGAAACGTTTCTTTTTCACCGGATAAAGAAAAAGAAACGTCATCTGTGTGTCAGGTGTCACCCGCCATGCCGATGACGCCTCTATATCTCGCATGTCGGCGCTCGCAAGGAATTTCGTTTTCACCAAATAGCTCACGTGTCGGGTGTTATCCGCGACGCCTCTATAGCTCGTATGTCGAAGCTTGCGAGACATTTCTTTTTCGTCAAATATTTCGGGTATCACCCTCCATGCCAATGATGCCTCTATATCTCGCATGTTGGCGTTCGCGAGACATTTTTTTTTCGCCGAATAGCTTGCGTGTCGGGTGTCATACTCTGTGCTCATTACGCCTCTATAGCTCGTGGGTCGGGGCTTGCGAGACATTTCTTTTTCGCCGAATATCGCACGTGTCGGGGGGCACCCTTCATGCCGATGACGGCTCTATAGCTCGCATGTCGACACTCACGAGACATTTCTTTTTTGCCAAATAGGTCGGGTGTCAGCTGCCACGCTGATGATGCCTCTATTGCTTGCGTGTCGCGAAACGTTTCTTTTTCTCCGGATAAAAAAAAAGAAAGTTCATCTGCATGTCGGGTGTCACCCGCCATGCTAATGACGCCTCTGTGGTTCTCGCGTCGGCGCTCGCGAGGAATTTCTTTTTCGCCGAACAGGTCGGGTGTCATCCACCACGTCTATGATGCCCCTATAGCTTGCATGTCGGGGCTCGCGAGACGTTTCTTTTCGCCGAATATCGCACGTGTCGGGTGGCACCCTCCATGCCGATGACTCTTCCATTGCTCGCATGTCGTTGCTCACGAGACATTTCTTTTTCGTCGAATAGGTCGGGTGTCACTCGCCACGCCGATGTCGTCCCTATAGCTCGTATGTCGGGGCTCGCGAGACGTTTCTTTTTCACCGGATAAAGAAAAAGAAACGTCATCTGCGTGTCGGGTGTCACCCGCCATGCCGATGACGCCTCTATGGCTCGCATGGCGGCGCTCGCGAGGAAATTCGTTTTCATTGAATAGCTCCGGTGTACCCGCTATGCAGATAACGCCTCTATGGCTCGAATGTCGGTGCTCCCGAAGAATTTCGTTTTCACCGAAAAACTCGCGTGTCAGGTGTTATCTGACTTGCCTATGACGCTTCTATAGCTCGGATGTCGGCACTCGCCCCGGAATTTCTTTTTTTGCCGAATAGGTCTTGTGTCATCCGCCACGTTTATGACACCTCTATAGCTCGCATGTCGGGGCTTGCGAGACATTTCTTTTCGCCGAATAACTTGCGTGTCGGGTCATCCTCTGTGCTCATTACGCCTCTATAGCTCGTGGGTCAGGACTTGCGAGACATTTCTTTTTCGCCGAATATCTATGTCGGGTGTCACCCTCCATGCCAATGATACCTCTGTAGCTCGCACGTTGGCGCTCGCGAGACATTTCTTTTTCGCCGAATAGCTTGCGTGTCAGGTGTCATCCGCCGCGCTCATTACGCCTCTATAGCTCGTGGGTCGAAGCTTGCGAGACATTTCTTTTCGCCGAATATCGCACGTGTCGGGTGGCACCCTCCATGCCGATGACGCCTCTATAGCTCGCATGTCGACGCTCACGAGACATTTCTTTTTTTGCCAAATAGGTAAGGTGTCAGCCACTTTGCTGATGATGCCTCTATAGCTCGTATGTTGGGGGTGGCAAGCTAAAGCTGATCTTTCACTGCTAAGTTGTGGCCTTTACTGCAGAAAAAAAAAATGCAAGTTCTGTGTGAGTATGGGTGAAAAGTTATATGAGTGAAAAGGGTTAATTTAGATTAAAATGAAACGAAACGTAGCAGGGGAAACAGCTATGACAACAAAAAAAACTAAGTCAGATAAAACTTATCGTCAAGTGTATTGCGGTATGTATAGTAAAGAATGGCCTTTTTATGAAACATCTAAAGTTTTGCTGAATCACGTTTTATAAGCCATGTTGCTGCGATTTTAGCCTGTCGCAAGGCGGCCGCGATGATTGTAGCGTCGTGCGGAGAGCAAGAAGCACAAAGATCATGTCAAAAGATTAAATGGAGATGTGAGTAAAATTAATGTAACCGAAAAACTTCTGACAGCTTATAAAGAATCCTGGAAAAAATATCACGAGCAGATTAGTGCTGGAAAAATGCAGCAAAACAAGCAAAAAAGAGAAGAAATTGAATGTTCACAAGGTAATTTGAAATGGGAAGAAGCTGAACATTTGCAGCAGTTGGATTCCCTCATAAAATGTTAAACGATGCTGAGATGAACATTGAATGTGGCATAAAAAAAAAAGACATGAGTGCAATAGAAAGTGGACAGATACTATTAAAATAAGCATCTTAATAACTATCTTAAAAAAATAGAAAAGAATAGAAGTGAGAAATTAAATATTGAGAAAAGCAGCGAAAAATTAAACATTTTTTGTAAAATAAATGAATAATAATAGAATCCTGTTATGGTTACAAATTTTTTGATGTATTTGAAAACTAAAATGTTTGCATATGTGTGTGTGTATTTCAATGCAAGATGCTTTAAATTTGAGTAGGGTGCATCTATTTCCAAAACATTTTTTGCTTAAGAGTTTGTTCTATCTACTAATATTTTACCTGCTCTAAAAAATATTTTCTTACACCAAAAATGTATTTTATCTGTTCCAAAAATGCATTTTGTTGCTTCAAAAATGTATTTCACCTGCTCCAAAAACGCATTTTGTTGCTCCAAAAACGCATTTTGTTGCTCCAAAAATGCATCTTGCTGCTCCAAAAATGCATTTTGCTGCTCCAAAAATGATTTTGCAACTTTCCATTACTGAGATTGGTATATGGAACACTAGAGGTATAAATGGAAAGATAAATGGGGGGGGGTGATTCAAGAAATTAATAAGTATAGATTGCATGTGCTGCTGTGTGTAAGTGAAGCTAAAAAGAAAGAAATTGGGATAGAAAGAATGAATGGAACAGTGAGTGTGTGGTCTGGAATTGGAATGTGTTGGGTAATGTGAGAGGACAGGCTGGTGTAAGTGTGGTTTTAAGTGAAAATATGAACAATTAGATTCATTACAGCTGCATAAGTTAGATAATTCTTTGGATTTATTTGAAAGTGAAACTTCAGAGAATAGTAATTGTTGTAGTGTATGATCCTTCTGATTCAGAAGCTTCTGATAGGAAGATTTTTGGAATGAGCTAAAAGCTGTTTTGAGCCAATTTGATGCTAAAGAGAAAGTTATAGCAGGGGATTTCAATGCTAGAGTAGGTGTTCAGAATGGGATTTCTGATAACATTTTGGGTAAATTTAATGATCCTGTTGTGAATGATAATGGTGAAAGATTCATTGAACTCTGCATTGAAAATAGATTGTATCTAATATGTTTTTGAACCACAAGTATATCCACACATACACATGGGAAAAGCATACTCTGGGATTAAAGAGTGTAATAGATTTTGTTGTTTATGATCAGCATCTGAAACACTTAGTTGACACCCATGTGATGAGAGGTGCAGATGTTGGTTATGCATGTGATGAAAAGAATAAAGGTTGAAAAGCTGTCTGAAGGGTGTCAGTGTTACTCTGATTTACTCAGTGGACATGTTTTAAGACCTGTGTTTTCTGCTGCTGAAGAGGTCTGTGGTACTGCAACAGTGGGTAACTTTAAAGTTGATGCTTGGTGGAACAGTGAGATTATAAAGAAGCAGTAAAGCAAAAGAAGGAAGCATGCTTGGGGATATTACAAGGTAGAGTTTCTGAGAATGAATATCACTGTAAAAAGCACGAGGCAACAAAGCTAGTATGCCAGAGTAAGGCAAAATATAGGAAGAAAAAGGAGGAAAGACGAATTTGCTTTTTGCAAAGATAGAAAAACATTCTGGAAGTACAATGAGACATAGGGAAAAGAGGAGAAATAAAATTCTAAGTTGTGTGAAGAATAGGGTTGGAGAAATTATATGTGAGCCCAATGAGTTAAGTGAAAGCTGGGGTGAATACTTCTTTGAATTATTAGATCAAGAAAGCAAAGGTGATTCTGAGGCAGAAGCAGATGTCATAATGAGAGATGGAAGCACAGGTGCGATCTCAAGAGAAGAGGTGTGTAAAGATAAAAAATCTCTTCAGAATGGTAGGGCTTCGGGAGTAGATGACATAACGGCTGCAATGCTAAAATATGGTGGTGACTGTGATTGACTGGTTTAACTGAAATTTGGCAGTTATGTTGGGAGTTGGAATGGTCCCTCAGGGTTGGAGGGATGCTATCATTGTTCCCTTGTATAAGGGAAAGGGTGATCAGACTAAATGCAAGAACTATTGTGGAATCAGTTTGCTGAGTGTGCCAGGAAAAGTGTATGGGAAGGTCATTATTGATAAAGTATGAGGTCTTACATCAGAGAAAGTGTGGGATGTACAGAGTGGTTTTATGCCTGGTAAGGGCTGCACTAACCAAATTTTTGCATTACACATGATGATTGAAAAGTATGTCTGTTGGTAAAAAATTGTTTGCTGCCTTCATAGATTTAGAGAAAGCTTATGACTGAGTAAATAGAATATTTCTGTGGAAGGTACTGAATAAATATGGTATTACTGGGAATCTACTTAATAGTGTAAAAGCCATGTATCCTGGCAGTAGAGCAGGTGTACGAGTGAATGGTGTTATATCGAAAAGGTTTTCTATTGGGGCAGGGATCAGATAAGGTTGTGTAACATCACCCTGGCTGTTTAATATATTTATGGGTGCATGCATGATGCCAAAATATATAATATACTGGTTTGTGTGTTGGTAATATCAATGTGTGCAGATTGCTCTGTGTTTATGACACTGCCTCTATGTGTTCCAGGGCTTTTGGGCTTGAAAAAAATGAAGCCACGCGAGCCCCGAAAGTGCTAGCTTTGTAAATAGGTTTTTAAAATCGTAAATAAATTGAGTTTTATTCGACAGTTTTAGGGATTTGTTTTAACTTATCGTACTACAGACAGCAAAATTATGTTCCTCATTTTCATCTATCAAGTACAAAATTTTCATATTCAGACACAGTCCTGTTGGCAGAGAGCAAAACGTGAGTTATAGAGTATGTTGTCTCAGATGTACGAAGTTTGTATAAAATTCAAAGTTATGGTTTTTGAGCTAGGAAATGTTTATACTGAATGCAAGATGAGTCTAGATGGCTCAGTGATTGACCAGGTGAATGAGTTTGTGTATTTTGCAAGCATGTTTGACAGAGAGAAGCAAAATTAGATGGTGAAATTAGTAGGCGAGTGACAAGGTTCGCACGGTCCTTAAAAAGTCTAAGAACTCCTTATTTTTGATTTCCATTTCTGAGGCCCTTAAAAAATCCTTATTTTTTTCCCCACAGTCTTGTTTTATGCCCTGCAGTAATGGGCATCACAACCCTGCCCCCATTTTTGTTTGTGTGTCTGTAAATATGCTAACCTGTTCACCAGGGGAGCTTTCTTCTAGCTCATTGAAAAAAGATAATTCCCTGGAATGTGCTTAGAAATTATCTCCCTTCAACCCCCCCCCCCCCCCACACACACACACACACTTTTCCCATTGTAGCCTGCATGACTTATCTTTTGTGACCTTACCAGTGGGATCAACATCTGTCTTTTCAGGGGTCAGAGGGTCAAAGCAAAGGTCAAAGGGGGGGGGTCCTGTTTGACTTTTCACAATTTATGGTGTCAGTTGTCTCGTGTGGTCTGATCTATCTAGTGTCTACTGTTCTACTCAAATCACCCATTGTCACTGTGTCCCCTGCTTGACCTTTGGGGGGGGTGTATTTAATTTTGTTCTTTGTAGGCAAAGTAGTTTATATTTGGGGCAAAATGCCTAGTAAATGGCCACTTCTAGCACTGTTTAATTCTTTACATATGTATATATACACCTGGTGATATTCCAATGACGCAAAATGTCAGTTGGAGTGTAAGGTCCTTAGAAAATTCTTTTTTTTTTCCACAGAAAAGGGTATGAACCCTGAGTGAATTCTTCATTGAAAGTCAGCTGCATTAGCAGGATTTCACAAAAATGATGGGTTCTCGAGAAAGTCCAGGCTGTATATAAAAGTCTTAATTTTCGTACTCCGGTGTACGGCAGTGAAACCTGGGTACTACAGAAAAGACATAGTTGTTGTTTGTGTACTGGGGAATTGCATTATTTACAGGGGGTTGTGGCAAGACATGTTCTGATCATATGAGGAATGAAGATGTGTTACAGATGTGTAATGTGAGGCAAAATGTTATTAGTAAGGTGGAAACTAATATTCTTTGGTGGTATGGCCTTTTTGAAAGAATGTGTGATGGGATGCTAAGAGAATTTATTCAGCCCAAGTGGAAGGAAAGATAGAGGAAGGTCTAGGAAATTATGGAAGGACCAGATTCAGGAATGTCTGCTTGAGAAAAAGATTATGCATGTGAAGTACAAAAGTCTTGTGTGTAATGGATGTCAATGAAGCTCAAGTTGTGTGCCGAGATCGTTGTAAATGGAGACATTTGATACACCAACATTAAGTAAATTCTAGAACTTAGTAATAATTGAAGTCATTTCCATTCCTAGACAATCATATGATAGATAAAACACACAGGTTATGGGATTTACTTAGGAATTAATGTCAAATTTTCGGGTAGTAACCCTATGCTTCATCAGAACTACACTACACTATAGTAAGTTTACTATAGCGTAGTCCTGATGAAGGGTAATGTTACTACCCGAAAATTTGACATTAATAAATAACATCCATTTATTCCTAAGTAAATCCCATGATCTGTGTGTTTTATCTATCATAAATTCTAGTTCCATCAGTTAAGCATTTACTTTGCAGATGGTCTTTCTTTGAGGAGCTATCCTTTGAATCTCAGAACAGCTTAATGATATGTATGTATTCGTGGTAACACATGTAGTCATAGTGTTGTGTTATGCCATCACTATCTGTCCCAGACATATTACACCTTTGACAGCCACTTAGACACTGAGTTGAAAAGTTCCCTTCTGTTAGGGTAGTCCCATTTTTTAAATCGATTCATGAATTTATTATAACTATTTGTGACACAAAACTCACAGCAGTGATGAATGACATACGTATTGGAGAAATAATGAAAGAAATATTCTATGTAAGATATGTTATATTTTTGCACAGAAAATAATCTGCATTATGAAACTATATATGCGATAGAATAATCTAATTTTGTATCAGAGTTTTTCATTTGATACTGTGAGTAGTTTTTTAAAGTCTTATTTTCTTTTCTCTCTGGCTTTAGACTCTGTTGATGAAGGACCCTTTGGTCGATCTGCTGGGGACACAGACTTTGATACCTTACTTCAGAAAGCCAAGGCAGGATCACAGAATGTTAGACATCATACAACAGCATCTTAGAAAATGCCAAGCAGTTTCTGCTCACACTATATATAGCAAGACCTCAAATAAGTTGCTTGGCATTCGAAATCGAGCTGTTTTCCCCAAATTATTGGAGTGAGTGAGTGCACTGCATCTGTACACATTCTGTGATTGTCCCCCTTCCTGCACTACCATATTCCTCAACATAAATGCTTCAGAGGGAAATGAAATGTTAATTAGCAATTTAATATTCAGCACTGTACATAAGCTTTTGAAATGTATATTTACTGAAATGATGAATCAGAATTCTTGTACATTTTTGTGTGCCTTGGAAGAAAGGTTTTATGCCACTGTGAATGCCTGGAGTCTTTATATTTGAACTTTTGTACCTATACTTTCTTTTATATGTTATATTTTGTTTCTCTGTGTCCATCTTGTTTAATCATATAATATAGTTTCTCATTCCTCCTATATGTTTAGACATAAATGAAATGACCACCTTAAATAATTAATCTTAAGAAACTACACATTAAGCCAAATGATTAAATAAATGGTGTGCATGAATGTTTGATTGAAAGTTATTAAGCACTTAACAAAAAATGCAAATTTAGTGAGATTATTTGCTTGTCACATTTATGTTTTTAGAGTAGGAATGTTGAAACAAGTTTTTATTTGTTGTGAATATGTTTTCTGGAATTCAGTAATGACAAATGAATAGTTGTGCCTCATCTTTAGTTCCATATGCCTTCCGAACTTTTTTCTTCACCAAATCTGCAGTTCTAATTTTTTTTTTTTCAAAATACATGGATGTAACAACTATTTATTCCCACCCCTCTTCCTCATTCATGTTTAGAAACAAACTGTTCCATCACCTAATATTTGCTTTATGTTTGAAATATGTGGCTTGCAACGGAGCACAAGTGAGGTCTGCTTAAAAAGATAGTTTGGTGTTCCTGAAAGCAAATGATTGTATGCAGTACATTTGTTATATATAATAATTAACATTTATCTTTTTTAGTCATTTTATGATGGGAAATGCCACAGACTGCATACATAGTTTTCATTTTAAAAAAAATTGCTACTGGTGTGCTAATTTTATCAATGAAAATTGTAAGATTTCCACTGTTTATTAGAAATGGATCTCTTGGCTTTATTGGCTTTTGTTGTGTTGTAAGCTTTTTCAAGTTTTGAATGAGGGTAGGCGGCTAAGTGGTCATATAAGGCTTCTAATTTTTCGTCTGAGATCAATCGGTTCAGGGTGTCCAATGGTGCTGACTTCTATGCTTTTCCTGGAATCAGCTCTAAATTAGAGACAGGTGACTGCTTTATAGCCCCTTAGAGTTGCTCGTGGTAATCATTAAACCCCAAGAAAAAAAAAGAAGGGGGGGGGGCTGTGCTGCCCTAGTACTTAACAGATATCATTGCATGCTTAAGTTTTCTTACATTTAGGAAATCAGTTTCAAATTTATTCATTTGAATTTGAAAACCTTATATTTCATTAGTGGGGAACTCACAAATGTTCATTAAATTGCCATTGTAAAAGATTGTCCTAGCATAGGGGATGTAAAATGGATGCCCATTTGTGACTCCCTTGAGTGCTTTACCCTGGGATTTTCATGTTTTTACTGGGGCAGTTTTCTAAATGGAATTTGAATGACCATTCCACTTAAACTTCATGCTGTTGTTCGAATCATTGACGTTAATTTACAGAATTGTTCCATGGATCATTTTATGTTGGAAATATAAGAAAGGCACCTAATCTCAATTTTAATTTAGCTGCTAAAATTCACATGAGTTGCAACAGCCTGGTCCCTTTGGGCAGAAAAGAGTAAAGAAATAAAAACTTCTAGTGTAATAAAAATACAAAAGAAAGCATTGACAGTTGCAGAAAAAGAAAAAAATACAGCTATCTCAGCAGCTTTTCATAATCTTTTTGAAGCTTTGTTAATATGTTTTTATTTTTAGTTACTATGAGTTTTGGTATTCTGCTATTTCTGCGTGAGAAACTATGTAACAATAATCAGTTATATGAACCATGCATGGCCTTTACAAGAAGCACCATGAAATCTGTGTGTTTACTTTCTGGAGTTTTCAAGAACTGTTTTGTAGATGAATTACGTTTTTCTTTTATACATTTAAGAATAGCTCTGTTCCTTTAATTTAACATTTGGAATTGGTATAATTTCAATGAATTCCCATGGACATGTATTTCTAATTCTGTGACAGCTCCACAAAAATTAGAATTATAGCACGGTTTTAAATTTCTGTCATAAAATGAATCATGAAATGTCTTTATTTGTTAAGTTTTACTTATATAAAACTTTGAAAAATATTTTTTACTTGAATAAAAAGAAATCCAAGATGGTTGTAGTGTAGCCATTTGAGAAAATTAATTTAATCTTAATATAATCATGTTCAATTTTGTTACTAATAATTCATGCTTCTGAAAAATTCAATAAATTATAGTATTGTATTTCATTCAATTGTGTTACCTAAATATGAATAATTTTTATGAAATACAAATAAATTTGAAAGGCATGTTAAAAAAACTGGCTGAACTGAATAATGTTGCAAATTTCAGCGTCTAGTTGTGTTATAGGGCTGTGAAGACCACAGTTATTTAACTCATGTACATGAGCATTTTAATTCTAAAATATGGGGTAAATGCCTTAGGAGTTATTAGATTCATTCTCATACCAGGAGGGAGCGATTTAAAATAATTTAACATAGAAATTAACGTAATTTTAGTGTAAATTTTAAGCTTTAACAGAATTTTTCTATGTACACGACTAACCAATAAATAATTTCACTCTGACTTTTAATTACACAAGTGTTTCTCACTTCTGCAGAAATATGTATTCACAAGATGTGACTTCAGAAGAAACTTCACAGTACATCTTGCCCCATTAATATTTATTGGCATTTGCTTAGTGTTGGAGGCTTTAAAATTCTGACAGTGGTTTAAACTCTTTATTGGTGCTTTCTTTGCCTGCATATTGATAAAGGGGGCAACCAGAACTAGGATCAAATCTTGTGTGGAGACATTAATATTCCCAACCACAAAGGTTTTGGTTATTAAAAAAAAAAAAAACTTAGTTTCCTTACCCCATCTCCATTAATTTTGTGGATTTGCTGAACTCCAAATGGTTCCACTCATCCTAATCCACATGTGTAAATATTGAAGAAAAAGAGGTTTAGGTTGTGGATAATAACACATTTTTTTTTTTTTTCGTTAGTTGCAAATATTCTTAGGATGTCAAAAATTCTAAAGCAATTGATTACATTTAATATTCCAACAAATTATAAACATAAATGTAAGCATTAAGGGAATTGAAAAAGATGAGGTGGGGTTGTAAAAATAAATCCATGGCTAAAGAAAATTTTCTCTAGCTAAATAAATTTTCTAGGTTGTAGTAATATTCGTCCAACAGGCCCAGCAAGTAGTTATTTCATAACTACCTGCCAGGCCTGTTTGGACGAATCTATGTCACAACATTACATAGTCAACTTGCCTCCACACGTGACGCCAATAACAGCATGCTTTCTGACATGACATTCAATCTACTGGCACAAATGCACGGCTCTGTGTAATTATACAATGACGCTATTACACGAGTCTTTCATTTGGGCAACACTTATAATCTAAAAATGTCTCTCTTACCTCCCGATTCTGTTCCTGAATCTAATTTAAAATGAGGGCAAGAGTGCGGACTTTGTTTGTACGAGCTCAGTACTTGTGCAAGTATTGGTAGACAATTTTTCTTTTTAACTTGAAACAGAAAATCCCTGTTTTGCGAAATCGATCTCGTAAGTTTAAGCCCCGTCAGAAAAAAATTAAAAATGACCTGATTAAATAGTTTAAATTAGATCTACCAAAACTGTTCGTGTCCTTCTGCACTGAGTAGTTTTTACAGCAATTTAAAATTTTCAATAGTTCACGAAAGTTGCTAAAATATAGCAAACAAAAAAAAAAACAGATGCTGCATTTTGGTGCTTTTAGTAATCATTTTGGTGCTTTTAGGTAGTTTAACAGCATTTGCATGAGTCGTGGATAGTCAGGGAATTTTGCATGGGTCAAGGAAAAGGTCGTGATGTGCCGCAATTTTTTTTTTTTCTTTCTTCTTTTTCAAATATAGAGCTGAACTGTGTAAGGTGTTTACTCCTTATGAGAAAACACTATTTCTTTTAACAGCAGGAGACTTAATGCTATGCTGGGAGTCAACAAAGCTGTTTTTGGCAAGGGTAGGTTCCCAGAAAGAATCCTTAACATGAGTAAAATCTTCTGGATCCATCACAGCCCATAACCGAGAGAAGTATGCTGCTGTTTTTGAACTACCAATTCTAATTAAACATGGAGAATTAAAAATAAAAAAAAGTTTTATTTTGTTTTTTAGTTGTTTTCTTATTCTTTTGTACATTGGTGTAATAATTCCTTGTAATTTAATCAAAGGTATCTTTTTGGAACAATTCATTACTTTTTTTAATGCTCTTTTAAAATAAATCCATATTTATTTCAAACATAGGCATAATTTTTTTTGCCTTGCCATGCAAAGCCAAAAGTGTTCAAGCAAAATATGCTTAGTATAGGTAAAGGTTGAAATATATATAAATTCAACCCATATAAATTATATCTGTTACAGTTTATTTGACCTTTTATGTAATGCGGAGATTTGTTTTTATTAGCTGTTACTTTGACTTACTGACAACATTGGTTCAATTTCAGTTTGCACATGTGCTGCAAGTCATGGACTACACCTACCCACCCACCCACAGTTTTAGGAAAATCGATTTTTTTTTTTTTTCAATCCATAAAAGAGTTGGAACCCTTTCAGCATGCCTTCACTGCAAAACTGATTTTTAAAATATCATAGTGACTACAAGTTTTCTTGTCGTTGTCAGAATAAGAAGGTATAATCCAAAGAAGTGATCTATTCTCTGTGTGAGTGCTTAAAAATGAGTGCCTGTGATCAATTGTAATGTAATTATATACTCCCTTAGCATATTACAATAGTAAATTCTATGTTAGTGATTCAGAAAAAAATTCTAACCCTAATGCTGATTTATCTTTTTTAAGACACAAGTGCATGTGAAGGTTGTTTTTTTTACTGGACAAGAACAAGTTATATTTTACCATGAGTTTGTTTCCATAAAATAAGTTTAATGTTAATATCAAAGTAATATGGCATAAGTTATTAATTTTCCACTCCTAGTTGTCACTCTACACTCAGTGAGCAAATCATTCTTTGTTTCAAAGCATCTGCAAGGCCAGAGCAGTAGTTGGCAAACTGCCAAAAAGAACTGGAACTTAGTTACCCATTCACCGTTCCCTGTGAATCTCTGCTCAGCACAAACACAACATTCAAATGAATAGCATTCATATTTTATTTCCATTCTTAAATTTCACTGTATTAGCTGCCTGCTTCTAGCTCACTCACATAATGGTTAACACTTATTAATTCCCAACATTTAATTTGTTTCCAAACTCAGAGGGGAAGAAAATTTGTCCTGTGACTTGGGTGTATGGTGGATTGAATGGTAATTCATAACGGTGAGAGCGAACCATTCAAGGTGAAGTCATTTGTTGTGAACGAATGGTCTGTCGCTTTATCTGAGTTAGTCTTAAATGAAAGCACCCATTTCAATCATAATGGATGACGTGTGTTTTGTATTCCATGTGTCACTCATTCTAGCATTTTTTGGCAGGTATTGGTACAGATACCTGCAGTGCCACAATGCACCTCATATTCATAGGTCACATCTGTAGTTTTCTGCTTGTTGGTAACAAGAAATTGCATCTATTTGAGTTGAGCTGTTCTGAAAATATTTGCCTTTGCTATACAAGTTGTGTAATATTTTAGTTTTAAGACTTTTTTTTTAAATAGAAAAAAAGGTTTAAAAAAGGGAACTCCTTGGTTGTGTCTGGTTTCCATTTTTTACATACTTAAAAATATGATTATGGTTTATTAAGTCATTTGCTATTTCTTTCGGGAAAGCAGCATTTTTTTTTTTTTATACACGTTATGTTTGGAGCTGTCAATGGTTGCTATCAGAATGTTTTTGTTAGTTGCTCATACATTGTTATTTGGAGTGTAGCAGTTTATAAATGTATATTAGTTTATTTATAAATCTGTGGTTTCTGTGTGCGTGCATTTTTTTTTTTTTTTTTTTTTTGTTTTGATGTTATGCTCTTTATCAGATGAGAAATGGAAGCATTAATTCAGTTGCCAAACAAGTTATTGGTGTTTGGAAAACATGCCAAATTCTGTTTTTGTTGTTTGTGATTTTTCATCAGGATTTATCAATTACTCTTGCAGCAGGGTGTAACCAGTGTATTATAATTGTGTTATACTTGTAATCAAATTTGAAATGTATTTTTCATCTAGACATGTAACCCTTACAGAATTTTAAGGTATAATGTAAACTTAACTCGTGCTGTCATTAATTTTAATTATGGCAAGCAACAAGTATATATATATATATCTCGTACATACAGATTTTTGTATTTAAAAAATATAATTTATTCCTTTTGTACGAAGTATAAAAAGTTACTAGCTATATACCTCAATTTCTTGATTTTTTTTCAAAAATGCCAAAAGCATTTTCATTTTATTTTCTATTAAAGTACTTTATAGTGGTGGCATATTGATCTTTTTTCCCTTTTATGTTTTTGGTTTTGAAACAATTGGAAACAACATGAAACATGTATATGAACCTCTTTATTGGCCACCTTATATCATTCAATTTGTTGAAAAGGCAAGTATAATCAGTGTTTATATTGAAAGATGAAGCATGTAGAATGTAATAATTTGTGATATGGAACCTTAAATCTTGATGGAATAATAAAAAAAAGCTTTTTTTACAAGTGTTTGAAATATTCTGGATTTTCAGTAAATCCTCATTTTCAGATTTCTTTTTTCTTTCCCCCTCATTATTCAGTAATTTTGTTGGTCTATCATTCTCTTCTTGAGAACAAGCAACAGTTAGTGTACCCATACAATGTTTTCTTTCTTGTCCTGAAAAATACCATTCACTTACTGATATATATATAACACCATTTAAAAGATTCTTAAATGAAGAATCTTTAAAATATTCTCATGTAATTTGTAATAATGACCATGTTCCTGCAGATGATCTCGCACCCATATTAATATACAGGGTGTTGCAAAAGTCCTTGACACATTTTAAAAATTTATTTAGAAAAACTATTTGGTATAGGAACAAAAAATTTTCAAATCTTGGAAACTTACTTCAAAAAGTTTTTTTTTTTTTCATATACTTAATTTTTTTTTTTTTTTTTTTTTTTTCGTATAATGTATGTGCACCATTTGTTACATCAAGCCGGTATTCAATCTCTACACATGTACGTACCAAAGTGGATTCTGTAGCAGATGCAATTGCAGTGACTATGCGAATTTTCAATTCATCAACACTTTGCCCTTTGGATGAATAACTTTGTCTTTCACGTATCCCCACAATAAAATGTCTACAGGTGTGAGAGCTGAAGAGCGAGGAGGCCATGGGATGGGTCCATCTCATCCAGTCCACCTGGTTGGAAATTCCTTATTTAAAATTTTTTGCTCAACCTTACCCCAATGTGATGGTGCACCATCACTTGTTGCCAAATGATTTTAGGATGTAAATGGCAATTTTGAGGGACATGAAAAATTTGAATCGTGCCCAAATAAATTTCTTTTGTGACTGGATTCTGCAAAAAAGAAACGTTCGATCACATGATCAGCCATTAAGCCACACCACACCTTCACGTTTGGACTATCCCCAACATGTTCAACGAAGTGATGTGGATTCTCAGACCCCAAATTCTGATATTGTGGCAGCTGACATCACCCGAAACACCAAAAGTTGATTCATCTGTAAAAACAATGTTTCATAGAAAGTCATTTATATATGCCTCTAGATAATTTACATACATGAGATTCTTACGTGGATTCACGGAATTCGGCGTTTTTTGTCATCATTTGGGTCATTTTCGAGATCGATGTGAAACTGAAGAGAAAAGGGGATGTAGTGAGGGTAGGGGAAGTTGTTTTCTGTCTAGGGATGGTATTTTGTCTTTCAAGGCTTTGGAAAACTGAAATTAAAAGGAGTGAATGTTTTTCCCCATAATCGAAAATTCAGGGATCGCATTTCTCCTAAAATTCCTGAAATTCCTAATATTTTGTGACCCTCCTTAAATTCCTAAAATTATAACTAAAATTTGCTATTCTTCCTAAAATTTTTGTAAGCTTATTTTTTAAAAATACAACCGTTATTAACGCCAATAAATTTACCATTACGGTAAGGTAAAAAGACCTGTTATTGTAGAAACACAGCCTATATGCTGTGCTGCTGAAGGGAGGGAAAATGACGCCATCGAGATGCACTTGCTTTGGGGCGGGCGCTCCACTTTTGTGCCTTCGGACAATTTTCGAGAGTAACAAGAGATCTAAGGAAAAAGGGGAGGGGTGATTTTCACCCCTGGTTTGCGCTTTGCAGACGAACTCGGTGACATGCAGAAGATCGTACTTTATTTTTGGACATGCCTCGTGGAACCTCCTCTTTCTGCTGATGTTTTGTTATTGTAAACCGCAGGTGGGTGGAAGCAAAGAGGAAACATGTGGTCTCCTTCCGTAACCTCCGGTAATGACGATGGGATGGTAGCTGAGTGTTATCGTGGCAGGCAGTAGAGCACGTGATCATTAACCTTCCATCGTGCGTCGGCGACAGCAACCTTCGATACGCAATATATCTCGGCTCCGACTCGCTTTGACTGAACTTGCGTGAGATACGTATGATAGTTTCTGCTTTTGCGTCTTTTATGGTGTTCTCTGTGCTGTGTGCAGGTTCAGTTCTCAAGTGGTGACTTGCTTTTTTTTTTTTTTCTATCTTCTGACATCCTCGCAGCCAAACTTCAGGAAGTTGTCTGGTTTTGCAATATTGGAACGTGTTTTTGTACTTCCCTTTCATTTTCTGGTTAGTAATACAAGTGTTTAAGATGCCTAAATCCAAAACGAAATTTCAAGATGCGTGGCTCGCCAAAGAATTGGACGGAGTGAAGTTGAAAGAATGGTGTTCTGCAACTGAAACAATATTTTCTGCTAAGTGTATATTGTGTTCATAAATTTTCAACATTTCTAATAGTGGCTTTTCACAAGTAAAAGCGCATCATAAAGGAAAAAAACATTTGCAGAAATTTCAAAGTAAATTTCAAAATAAGTCCATCCTGAAAGCCTTTGGAAGACAGGATCTTCAGCCCAAAACAAATATTAGTGAAGTACTGAGTCATGATTTACAGTTGGCTAAAGCCGAAGCATTATGGGCCATGAAAGTTGCTAAGGACAATATGTCTTTTGTTTCATGCACTGAAACAGTTGACCTTTTCAAAGAAATGTTTCCTGATTCTGCTATTGCAGCCAAAATGCAACTTAAAGAAAAAAAAAGTTGCTTATGTGATATCACATGGATTGTCAAAATATTTTGAAGAGGATTTGAAAAAAGACAGGAAAGGTTACTATTGCATTTGATGAAACTACAAATGCGCAAGTGAAACGGCAGTTGGATGTGTATCTCAGGTACTGGTCTTCAGAAATAAATTCAGTTTCTTGCCGATACCTAACAAGCGTTTTTCTGGGTCATGCAACAGCAGATATTTTGCTAAAAGAAATTCTTGATGTGTTATCGTCCTTCAATATTTCGTTGAACAAAATTATTTGTGTATCCATGGACAGCCCAAATGTAAATAAGTGCTTTTTACGCAAATTCAATGAAGTTGTAAAACAAGAAACAGGCCAGAAATCTTTGGAACTAGGTTTTTGCAACCTGCGTGTTGTTAGTAATGCATTTAAAATTTTTTTGACAAGCTTAAATATAGATTTTGAAGAATTTGCTACTGATATGCATTACTTTTTAAAGAATAGTGCTGCAAGACGAGAGGATTATAAATCTGTCGAGGATATAACATTGGTCACAGCCAAATTTCTTTTGCGTCATGTCAGCAACAGATGGTTAACCATTGGTTCTGTAGCCCAGAGGCTCTTGGATCAATGGCTAAATATTACAGAATATTTTTTAAACTTCTTGCCATCTCAAAAAATATTTGAAAAACTACGCAATTCAGCAAGGTATAAAAGAATTCACTGTTTCCTGAAAAATGAGCTAACTCCTTGCTATTTAGCATTAATTTCATTTTCACACCAAAATTTTGAAAAGTTTTCATTATGTTATCAGAGTGAAGAACCAAAAATACACCACTTATATTCTGATTTAAATACTTTAATGAGGAATGTTATGGCTCAGTTTATCCAAGATGATGTTATTACAGGGAAATTTGGAGAAGACCTAAAGAATGTAGATTTTGAAAACAAAAATTCATGGAAAAAACTAGGGGAGTTAGAAGTTGGTATGAAGACATAAAATCTCCTCAGGAATGTTCAAGAGACCAGGCAGAAATTATTTCTCTTAGATGTAAGATCATCACTAATTGCAACCACAAAAAATTTAAAGTCAAATTTGCCATTCTGCAATCAAAAGCTAAGAGACATAGAAGTTTTAAAGGTAAAAGAACCAAAGAAAGAGTCAACTCAACTTTCAGTCACTGAAGGACTTTCAGAAATAACCAGAATTTCAAGTGTTTTGCATCTTTCTGAGGAACAAATTGATAGAGTAAGAGAAGAGTGGAAACTTTTAAATTCTGATAAGCCATCTCTAGATGGACTAGTGAAATTTTCAGAGGAAGGGCATATTCCAGTGCGGATTGATCATTACTGGCGTAATATATTTAGTATTAAAGACTCTAGCGGAAAAGAAAAATACTCAAATCTTGCTAAACTCATCAAGTCAATTTTAGTTTTACCTCATGGTAATGCTGATGCAGAAAGGGGATTTTCGGTTAACACTGCTCTGTTAAGGAAGGACAAGGCTAACTTAAAAGACTCAACTATAACATCATTAAGAATAGTTAAAGGGGCCATTAAACACTATGGATGTGTATGTAAAGTTCCCATAACAAGAAATTTGTTAAATAGTGTTCGTGATTCACATAAATTTTATAAAGAGTATGTTGATAAGCTGAAGGAAGAAGAATCAAAAAAGGTAAAAGAAAGGAAGCAGAAAGAGAGGGAAAATAAGGAAAAGCAGCTAGAGAAAAAAAGAAAAGCTGAGTTTGATGACAAAATAAAAGAAAATGATGCAGAAATAAATAGGCTTAAAAAAGATAAAGAAGTCTCCCTAGCAGTAATTCAAGAGGGAACAGAAAGAATGAGAAAAGCTGTAGAAAAACAAAATACTGTTGAAATAGCAGTTGCCTCTAACTTGATCATACAAGGTTCAGCTGAAATAAAGAAAACTGAAAGTAAATTAGTTGTGGTGGAAGCAGAAAAAGATAGGCTTATCAGGAAAAGGTTAAAACAATAATATGAAAAAAGTAATTCAGTGAACAATTGTACATAGTTCTTGGTTTTCAATTACCTTTTTAGGATATTATAATTTAATGTGAAACCTGAAAACTTTACTGTGAAAATCGTGAATTGCTTCTGGTTCAACAGCATATTAATGTTCAAAGTGAAACTTGAATGTGGTAAATATACTTGAATATGATAATAACACGTGAAAAGATAAGAACTGAACATTAGAAGTAAATCATACTTAAACTTTAGACATTAGACGTTATGCAAAAAATTTGGGTGTGAACTTCGACCATATATACTAATGGACTGCGCATTGGCAATAGCTGCATCAAAGCCACCATGGCTCAAACATTGGGCACGTCATCATCAGACTCCAAATTTCGTGTAAAAATGCTGTTATGATTACTAATTTACGCTGCAGAACTTCAGTGTTTTCGGTGTATTATGTGAATGCGCCTCATATATAATGAAAACTCTTCAGGTAAGTTTACTTATGAGCTATATACATGCATGATCGGGTTGTTTGCATTTCGTGATTTATAATGTGATGAACATTTGCGAAGAATTTGGAACATGCATTCCATTTTTTTTTTTTCTTAAGTTACTATATTTTTATATCAATAGCTGCAAGTTTCTGGTTAAGTAATTGAACTTTATTGTCTTAGGTATTTAATTTGTTTCTTACCCATGAAAAATCATAGAACTTCCTTTACTATATCGCTCAGAGCAACCATAAGCACAGCAGGTGTAACCCATCTTTTTGACTGATGTCATGTGATTTTATGTTGGAGCCAGAAATTTTGATGTCATGCACAGTCTATCAGTATATATGGTTGAAGGGTGTGAAGCAAACTCTTTACAATGTATACGAAGTTGTTTTACTAGATGTATACAAATATACATCTAGTTTTTATTGAAATACACTCCTAAAATTTTCCTAAAATTCCTACCTAAAATTTTCCAGAAGTATGCTATGATCCCTGTGTTATCAACGCTGTTACAAGAGATCAAGATTTCCATTTAAGTGGACGGCATTTTGATACATTATATTGTACATACACAGATTTTCTTCTTTAATGCCGTATCTGTTGTCCTGTTACACGTTTTTAAATTTAAAAAAGGATCATTCAGCATCCACACTGTTTGTGGTTACTGACAGACGACGGATGGCGACCTTATTTAGGCAGTAGCTTAGGAAAACAACCTTTTTTTTCGTATTCCAGAAGTCTTGCAAAACTTCACTGAAACCACGAAATTCTTTTACACTCGCTTTGCTTTATATGAACGAAATTCACATTTTAGTTGGTCCTTTTTTTTTTTTTTTTTTTGGATTGGAGGTTTAACGACCACCGTGAGCAACTCAATGGGCTATAAGCAGTCGCCCGTCCCTAATTTAGGGTCACTGGTTCCAGGGAAGGGAGAGAGCCAGTGCCGTAAGACAAACACAACATCCATGCCTGACCGGGATTCGAACCCGGACCCCTTACGGACGAATGATCAGAGGCCAGCGCCTAGACCACTGCGCCACCGGGGCGGCTTAGTTGGTCCTCATCTTCGAACATAGGAATTTGGCTGAAAATAAACAAATCTTCGCCGGCTGAAAGGTCCAAGGACCTAAATTAATCGGGATCAAATTTGCGGTTAGCTGACAAAAATGGATTTGCTCTAAATACGCGCTATAACGTTCGTGAGCGTTAGTTATCGTTGAGATTCGAGGTAGGGTGTTGATGTTAGTCAAGAATGCCTTTAAGAAGACGAAGCCATTATCAACAGCTCACGGAGTTTGAACGAGGTCTTGTAATAGGGCTATGAGAAGGTGGATTTTCGTTCCGCAATATTGCAGAACGACTTGGCAGGAATGTAGCCACTGTGCATGATTGTTGGCAGCGGTGGTCAACGGAAGGTAGCCGCCCTGATGGCGCAGTGGTCTAAGCGATGGCCTCTGATCATTCGTCCGAAAGGGGTCCCGGTGAGGCATGGATGTTGTGTTTGTCTTACGGCACTGGCTCTCTCCCTTCCCTGGAACCAGTGACCCTAAATTAAAGACGGGCGACTGCTTATAGCCCATTGAGTTGCTCACGGTGGTCGTTAAACCTCCAATAAAAAAAGGGAAGGTACTGCCTCAGAAGACCGGGTTCTGGCCGGCCACGTGGCACTACTGAGAGGGAAGACCTCCGTGTACGGCGTGTGGCCGTAGCGCATCGTACTGCGTCTGCGGCAGCAATTCGAGCTGCTGTTGCCACCACAGTGACACAACGAACTGTTACAAATCGGTTACTTGAAGGACAGCTCCGAGCCAGATGCCCTGTAGCGTGCATTCCACTTATTCCAAACCACTGCCGTTTGCGACGTCAGTGGTGTCAAGCTAGAGCTCATTGGAGGACGGAGTGGAGATCTGTTGTTTTCTGATGAAAGCCGGTTCTGCCTGGGTGCCAGTGATGGCCGTGTGTTGGTTAGAAGGAGGCCAGGTGCCAGGTGAGCGCCTGCAACCAACCTGTCTGCGGCCGAGACACACTGGACTTACACCTGGAGTTATGGTCTGGGGAGCAATTTCCTATGACAGCAGGAGCACTCTCGTGGTTATCCCACGCACCCTGATGGCACAGTTGTACGTCGGTCTGGTGATTCAACATGTTGTGCTGCCATTCATGAACAGCATTCCAGGGGGTGTTTTCCAACAGGATAACGCTCGCCCGCATACCGCTGTTGTAACCCAACCTGCTCTACAGAGTGTCGACATGTTGCCGTGGCCTGCTAGATCACCAGATCTTTCACCAATCGAGTACGTATGGAACATCATTGGACGACAACTCCAGCGTCACCCCCAACCAGCATTAACCGTCCCTGTATTGACCGACCAAGTGCAACAGGCATGGAACTCCATCCCACAAACCGACATCCAGCACCTATACGACACAATGCATGATCGTTTGCGTGCTTGCATTCAACATTCTGGCGGTTACACCGGTTATTAATGTACCAGCATTTCACACTTAAAATGGCTCTTCTCGCGCTTACATTAAGCTGTGATCTTGAAACCTTAATCGATTAAATATGTTACCTATACAAATGTATTGCCGTCATTTCATTCCTCTACAACTATTTTTTCGTGGCGTTGGGATTTTTTTTCCGTCAGTGTATATTGGGTTGTCGAAAAAGTCATGACGTATTTTGCCCATGTTTTGCAAAGGTCATTTATTGATAGAAAGAACAAAAATCAATCAATGATATAATGCCCGTTTTGTTCGATGACTTTTTGTCAAATTTCAGTGAGCTGCAGAATGCCTCCTTTACAGAAGGACCTGTCTTTCGTCGCGAAAAACTGTACACGGTGCTGATTTACAGCCTCATCTGAATTGAACGTTATACCACGCATGGACTGTTGAAGAGAGCGAAACAAGTGGAAGTCTGACAGCGCAAGGTCAGGCAAGTATGCTGGATGTGGCAACACATCCCACCGAAGCTCCAATAATTTTTGGCGGGTGATCAAACGTGTGTGGTCTCGCGTTGTCGTGATGGAACACAACACCTTTACGATGAACGAGCTCTGGACATTTCTAGATGATGGATTCGTTCAAACTGTCCAATTGCCGGCAGTACACATTCGAATTGATTGTTTGGTTCCGTGGTAGCAGCTCAAAAAACAAGACACCTTTAAAATTCCACCACACTGAGACCAGAACCACCTTCCGCTGATGAATGTCTGCTTTGGATGTCGTTTGAGGCGAAGCAGCACGTTGGGACCAAGACCGTTTGCGCAGCACATTGTTGTACACAATCCACTTTTCATCACCAGTTATCAGTTAAGAAAAGATCGTTTTTCCTCACTTTTAATGAGCATATCGCAGATGTTTATACGCGCCGTCAACTGAGCTTCTTTGAGTTCATGAGGAACCCACACATCGAGCTATCCCAGTTTCTTCAGGTGGTCGTGAACGCTTGAATGATGGATGTGCAATGTGTCTGCAATCTCTCGTGTCGTGTAACGTGGGTTTGACTCGATCAATGCCTTGAGTTGGTCGCCATCATCCTCGGTGGGCCTCCCCGACCGAGGAGCATCGTTGAGGTCAAAATCACCAGTACGGAATTTTGCGAACCACTGCTGGCACTGACGTTCTTGTAGAGCGTTATCACCGTACACTTTACGCAACTTTTCACAAGCCTGACGTGCGTTCTTCCCTTTACGGAAGTAAAACAGTAAAATATGGCGAAAATGCACAGTTTGGTCTTCCATCTTCAACTTGATGTCAAATCCACAAATCAACCAAATCGCTCACTATTTCTTTTAGACTGCAACTAGAACTGGTACCTGTCGAATGCCATAGCGATAGCAGAGCTGCGCATGCCTCTAGTACTTCCAAAACAGCCCAACCGCCATCGGGTGCCAAAATATGTCGTGACTTTTTCGACAACCCAATATTTTGTGCGTGGAAATTCGCAGTTTTTCAAATAAAGTGAGCTGTCCGGAAATATACAGCGCATGAACCTCAGCCCACTTCAGATTTTCTTTTAAATCCCTATCTTGACATTACCCAGTGATTTATCCGCAATACAACTGCTGCTACTGTTGTCTTTTTCTTTTTCAAAAAACTCTGCGTAGTCTTCTAAATGTTTGCAGTGAAAAAGCACTGCCTCAAACCAACTGTACCACCTAGTCTGCACAAGTACTGGTGGTAAGCAAGGTATTTTGCCCACTTGCAAAAATAGTCGAAAACATCCTTTACGGGAGAGAAAAGCTGTGAAAGCACGTTTAACAGCAGCTACCAAAGAGTTAACATTTTCAAATTCATTCTGCCAAATTTCGCCCAAAAGATTTAAAAGATGCGCATTGCAGGTGACAACACCATTCAAAAATACGACTTTCGGACTCTTTCCCCATGCTTTGGACATGTAAGATGCATTGTCTGTTACAAAAGCGGTTATATTAGCAAAAACTATTTCATACTTATTATTGCCTTTCTGACTTCTTTAAAATTTACGGATTCCAAAGTGATGCACTCAAGGAAGATTGCATTCAAAAAGGTTTCATCATTGCAGCTTTCAACATTCGGTTCAACTGATGGAACAGCAAGAATATTCAAAATGTATCCTCTGAATCAGTTGTTTCGTCTGCTATGATGCTTACACCGGATACTGATTTAAAAAAATCTTTCACTTGCTGCTTGTGAATTTCATATACTGTAATTCCGGCAAATAACATTTCCGCATTCAATTTGAATTTGGAATCTAACCGATATCTTTCAACGAATTTTCAAATAATTTTTTAATGTTGGGTTATCCAGTTTAGAAAGTGTGATGTTAGCTGCACAACGGGCGCCAGTTAAATTTCGAAAGTTCCATTGGCTGTTCTTGTGCAGTTATTTTCTCAATTAATTCATCAACACATTTCTGCAATATTTTTGGTTCACTGTTCAGAAACACCTTTTTTTTTTCTTATATGCAGCTTGCTTACTAAATGCTTTTGACAACTGTCCTTTCTTGAAAAATCGACTGGTATGTTGCAACACGAACAGAACAATAGATATTTGTTCACATGAAGCATTCCCTTGTTGTACTGCTTGCATCTTTCAGATGCACTCATTTTACTCACGTGACTCATTCTCCAAATTAAAAAAACAATATCTAAAAACTTCATAAACTACTCACACAAAAGCACAAATTTTCTAAACTAAGTGTCTGCGAAACACATTTCTGTGAGCTACTTTCCTAGCTAAAGTTGAAATTACTAACACAACTGACCGGTTTACTAGTCCGGCAAATCGCAAAGGTCATTCAACAGTAGCGGGGGAGGGGGTATCATGAAAGATCACGTGTGCACTCTGCAGCAGAGTGCATATGACCTTGAATTACCCATCCAGCTTGTTCGAAAAGAGTATCTTCGTAACGAACAATCTTGAGAGGTAATTCAAGGTTTAAAGCTCTGGTTTGGATTTTCGAGTAGGATTACTTTGTGGTATATTTTTCGTGTAAATTCTAACGAAGGCAGTATTAAAATTATTTAATTATGAAAAATATAGTAATCACAAAATTATAATAGAAATTAGGTAAAAAAATGTGAAATTCGCGGATATATTTTATATTTGCGAAATCTGGAAATCATCGTGTCGCTGGAAACGTAGGGAAGAAGTTGTTCTTGCGCGTCTCCGCATTGGCCATTGTCGCTTCACGCATAGCTATTTGCTGTGTGGCAACGCTGCCCCAATGTGTGAGGCGTGCGACTGTTTACTCACCATCTCTCATGTTTTGTGTAGTTGTGTCCGTTTTCGTAATCATCGGTTTCACTATTTTCAGTCTCATCTACTGGATGACGGCGCAGCTACACTGCAGAAGCTTTTGGGCGACCACTGCGACACTTTCGCAGTATTTTCGTTCTTAAAGCAGATTGACTTTTTAAAACTTATTTAAAAAAAAAAAAAAAAAAAAAAAGTTATACAAATTATAACAGTGAATTAATAATTATATATATATAAACCTATTTAACTAACTAGTCTTCACAGCTTTTATCATTCTCTTTTCTAACTCTTACCAAGCCTGTCTGCTCTTAATCATTTCACCCCGCTTTCAAAAATCTTTAACTGATAGTTCTGTGTCTGGCGCTCTTTGGCCAAACCTGGCCCTTGCGCCACTAAAATCAATTAACTAACTAACTAACCAAATTACAGGAAAACCCCCAAAATTCGCGCCGCGACAGAATTACTGCCTACTTATGACCATTCGCCCGGGTTCAAATCCCGTGAGGCATGGATGTTATGCTTGTCTTACGGCCCTGGCTTTCCCAACCCTGGAATCAGTGACACTAAATTATTG
The DNA here is from genome assembly GCA_039090855.1 of Macrothele yani. NCBI lineage: Eukaryota > Metazoa > Arthropoda > Arachnida > Araneae > Macrothelidae > Macrothele > Macrothele yani. The sequence continues at coordinate 70,114,983 of CM076989.1, read as the reverse complement.
ACAGGCGACTACTTATAGTCAATTGAGTTGCTCATGGCGGTCGTTAAACCCACAATAAAAAAAACTGCATATGTTGTTTGTAGATTTTATTCATAGTTATAATTTCTATTCACCCCCTCCTGATAATATAACTGTGAATAAAAAGTTATGGGCGTCAGCCAGAGCTTGCTGACAACCCTTGATGTGATACTGACATCCACAGTTGTGCTAACCCTCAGGACATGGCTGTTCGGTCCGCCAACGCAATACGATGGACACGACGGTCTTCCCATGCGTTCATCAGTCGCTGGGCTCCAGAAACATCACGTCGGTGCGTTGCGCCTTCCTCTTCCCACCGACTCCATATTCGCATAACTGTGCTCCCGGGGTGAAGCGTCGGGGTAGACTTTGAGACTAAGTTAGCATAACAGCGGAACGGAGCATAACAGCGGAACGGACAGAAAGACTAAGGTGCGGTACCGTAGGGCATGCGTATATATGCAGCATGACGTGGAATTTGTTTAGTTTTTGACAAATACAATGAAAAGAAATCTCTAATTAATGTAATGCTGGACAATTAATTTTCAAAATTACGTTATGTCCCAATATTTCCTTTCAATCGTATTATCTTGGAATGAAAAGTGAGACTCGAAATCATGAGTCTCACAGATCAACATACAAGTACAGCTGCTTCTGCGGGAAAGTTATTTGCAGCGGTCTGTGGAGGCGAAAACACTAGTTTCAAACGAAAGCGGATGCTGCTCATTGGCTCCTCCTTGCTCGGTGCATTGTGGTCGGGAATCTCCCTTGTTGGCCACAGAGCAGAGAAAGCCAGAAATCACTGCTCACGGGTTTGTTTTTGTTATGAAGTGAAACTTATGACTGACTAATGAGCGTGTTGTCAGTGTTGTGTGTTTAATTTTTATTTTTTGAGCGAGCAATGTGGTAACAAGAAGTTCATGATTCTTCTGATTTAGTTAAGTATCTACTGGAAAATCCGCTGTCTACCTTAATATTTCTATTAGAGACCAGGTGTGTGTGTTTAAACGATGTTTAAACACATGTTTAGGCAACAGTTTAATTTGCTAACAGTCTGATCTGTGGTTAAGTTTCGCAAGTTGTGAAAAAAATTGCATTTATGTAGCAGTTTAAAAAAGATACAGTACAGCAAGCAATATGTTGGTGCTAAAATATTCACATGAATATAATATGCATCTTTGATAGCATGCTATCTATATATGCATTAGTTTAACTGCAAAAAATATCAACAACATTTTTTAGTCTCCCCAACACAGAGCACCACGCTTCGCCACTGCTGTGCTCCTGTTTCGTCCAACTCGAGCGGCGATGCTACGGAAGGAAAGAAACCAGAACTTTCGCCTCGCTCAAAGTTCATCATCTGTAAGTACCGGTCTCTTCTGCTGCCGCGGGGTATACTTACACCGGTGTGCAAAAATTAAGGCTGAAGAGGAGAAATTAGCATAACAGCGGAACGGACAGAAAGACTAAGGTGCGGTACCGTAGGGCATGCGTATATATGCAGCATGACGTGGGGGCTGGGGCGGAAGGGTATAAAGCTCACGGGCGGTGTACGCTCAGCAATTCGATAGGCCGCGGGTGGCCTAGTGGTCAACGTTCGTGACTGCCACGGAGAATACCTCGGGTTCGATCCCAGCAGGTACGAACGCTCGAACCACTAAATATCCGCGTGCGTCGGATGGGCACGTTAAGCCGTCGGTCGGACCCCGGGTACTGGCCCCCGGTAATAAATAAGGACGTCTTCCCCTTTCTACCTCGCTTCCGTATCACTTTCCTATCGGGCACTGTAGTCCAAATCTCCCAGCTTCCTATTTCTAAGGGTTGTTTAAGACCTGGGGTCAGACACTCCCTTCCTAAAATCCTCTACATCTGTTCTGTTCTGATTCTCTGCTCAGCAATTCGGTGAAAGCTATTGCACGGTGTACATCGGTTTGAACGACGTCGATTTGCTGCCACCGTGTGATATGGCCAACAGGCAATCCAGTAGACGACATCTGGATGACTTTACCCGAGGTCGCGTCATTGGGAAGTTGGAAGAAGGTCGAAGTGTGACTAGTGTGGCCGAGGAGTTCGGGATCGCTTACAGCATCGTTTCACGAGCTTGGAGAGCATTTCAAACGACAGAAACATCTGTCCGAGAGTTTAGCAGTGGTCGTCCACGAGCAACCACTGCGGCGGACGACCGGTATATTGTCCTACAGGCGAGAAGAGACAGACGGCAGACAGCGGGAGAAATCGCAAGGCACATGCAACAGACAACTGGACGTCCGTTATCGCGTTTTACCGTAGCCAGGAAGCTGCACAAAGGTGGTCTATTTGCACTACGACCAGTACGGTGTGTGCCATTAACGCCTGCCCATCGGAGACGGCGGTTTCTGTGGTGCCAGGAACACAAGAACTAGACACATCAGCAATAGGGTCGAGTTCTCCTTACTGATGAGAGCCGATTTACTCTGACGAACGATTCTGGACGTATACACATCTGGAGAGAGCAGGGAACACGCAATCACACCTCCAACACATCATCGAGAGGGACCGGTTTGGAGGTGGCGGAGTTCTCGTTTGGGACGGTATCATGCTTGGTAGCCGTACTGACCTCCACATCTTCCAAGGAGGTTCAGTCACTGGTGTCAGCTATTGTACCGAGGTTCTCCTGCCTCACGTGCGTCTGTTTAGAGGTGCTGTGGGTTCTGATTTCCTCTTCATGGACGACAACGCTACAGCTCATCGTACAGTGGCTGTCGCAGAGCTGTTGGAGAGTGAAGATATTCAACACATGGATTGACCCGCAAGGTCCGCGGACCTAAATCCAATCGAACACGTGTGGCACCTTCTCGGGAGACGCTTGGCAGCACGTCACCAGCCGCTAGCAACGATTCCGCAGCTGCGATTGGCGCTACAAGAGGAATGGGCCGCGATGCCTCAATAGCTCCTTGACAACCTCGTCCTCAGCCTGGACAGACGTTGTAAATCCTACAACGCAGTCAGGGGTGATCATATCCCCTACTAAAGACTGGATTTTTCTTGGCAGCCGCCTGTCACATGGACGTTTCTATCTTCTGTCCAGTTGCGCTCGAAGCTACCTTTTCAATAAAGTGCCTTTGTATCCTTTGGAGTCCTTGTTTGGACGGTTTTGCTCACTTGTCCCATATTCTTACGTCTTGGGGATCTTATGGTATGATTTGAGTCGATGTGGAGCACTTCTGCACGACGTTACATTTGAAAAACCGTCTCGTCCTTAATTTTTGCACACCAGTGTAGTTACTACATCTACCATGACTACTTAATCTTGACACCTCCATATCAGTTCCCACGAATCTACTGACAACTTGATCTTTGATTTCAGAATAAGTATTTTATAATGAGGGTATTTTTTTTCATACTGATAACTGTAAAACTGGTACTTCGTAAAACGGTTTTTTTTTTTTTTTTTTTTTTTTTAAGAGTTTAACCTGTTTTAACCCGCTTTTCAGGAATGGCATTAAATTCAAACTTCTAGATGGCTAATAAATTAATATTTAGTTTTATCCGAAGGAATTTTTAAGAGTCAGGATATTAAAAAAAGTATCCAAATATTTATCCGATTGCGAACATAATGAAAAAGGAAGAAAAGTGAGAGAAGTAAATGTAATGTTTCGCCCCTGCATGCAAATAAATGAGTATGGGGGCAAGTGCACCCTCGGCTTCCCCGGTTCCGACGTCACTGCCCATACAAGAATTGCAAGTGAGAATTGTGTTGTAAAGGGATCACGAAGTTATGACGGGAAGGAGAAGACAGGGCAATAGATATCGAGTTCATGGTTATGTTGGCCAACATAACCATATACTCGAAATCTTTTGACATGTACAAAGAAAATCTACATTTCTTGGAACGTAACAGTTTTTAACAATATCATTTCGATCCATTTTTACGAGACAATGATTTTCCAATTCTGATCCTTCACTGTTGTTAGGGCTTATCTTTTATTTTATGTATTTATTTTTTACCTCGAAGTTGGTCTAGTTGTCTTTTATCGGCGATTGGCCCGGGTGTTCCAGCAGCAAGGATTTTCAAGAAAGAAGAGTTGGTAATAGTTTTTATTTATTATCTGTCTTCATAATAGCACTTTAGAAGTGTTTAATTTCAGAATTAAGCTATTGCTTTGGCACTTTTTAGCCGCAGAATTAGCTTAAGAAAACGAAAGGGCATCAGCTCGAACGTTTGCGCTTAGACGCAACTTTTTATTAAAATGTTTAGAAGTGTACTGAGCTTCAGCTAGCAGTGTTTTGTAGAAGGGAAATATACAAATAATCAAATTGAGGTTCACTTTAAAAGTGGACAGAAAAGAAAAAATATTGGAAGGAGATCATCTCAAAATAAATCAAATTTACATCGTGTAGAATCGTGACAACCACATTTCGACATCCATATAAATGAACTGTGTCGTGGAAATTTTATTTAGGTCAAAGGTGAAAAATATGGAGTTGTGGTTCTCGTGGGGGCTCTCAGAGCGTTTGCTGCAAACCGGACTTTTTTTCTAATCGATTAGTGTGGCTGAGCTTGGACAGAAATTTTCAGAAAAGTTAAACGGGCAGTTCAGAAATCAAGAGTTTATTTACTACGCGCGTCACGGAAAATTATAATTACCCGTATAAGCAGATCCAATCAGTTCCTACACTTTTTCAGAGAAATATCTTTAACTCAGTAAAAAATGAGTTAATGAAATGAAAATTCATATTTGGTCTCCGTATTTTTTATAGCTTAATATTAAGAGCGGAGTACCCCCCCCCCCCTTTATGCTTCTCATCTGGATTTCTCAAAATGTTAATCGAGAAGCAAAATTTTGAAGGACATTCAGCTGCACAAGCATCAAGTAATTCCCGATATTTTGTATTCTTCTGCAGTTTTCAAAATCTCTCGCAGAGAAAACCTGGGGAGTGCAACGGTCTTGCAAAACGTAAACAAACAGCGGAAGGATACAAGAAAACATTTTGAACTATATAATTGTGCGCATTCCGAAATCCTTCTAAGAATGTTTAGAAAACTTTCGTTGGACTAATTTCTCGAAATGTTTTTAACTGTTGCGCTATCGTCATTAGATTATCGCGGGATTAATAAAGAAGAAGCTCCCAATTTTTGGTCTCGTTCCGCCTCCCTACAACTCCCAAATGAACAAATTCATTTTTCTCAATTAAAAAAAAAAAAATAGTTTTGCGTCATCCTTTCTTTGTCGGTGGTGTCATTTCGTCTCGGAAACTTAACAACTCCGTTCCCAACCTGATGCTCCGCAGTTCATTCTGCCCTGATGATTGCAAGACGGCCTCCTTCCGTTCTCGAATTGGAAGAGCCTTCGCCGTCTCCTCCGATTTTCGTTCTAGACAATCCGAACTAAAAGAACATCGTCGAATTGGCCACTGAGGCAGGATATATGTCGAACCAGATGCATAACTTTATCGAAAAAGCCAGAGCTAGCCTTGTTAATCTTTCTATGCCACAACTTCGCTACCTGGGCTGTATTCCCTACATACTAAAAGTTTCCTATCAACTCAAAAAACGCGCTCAGGATAATGAACTTCTGTGTCGGCATAAGGTCTTCGGCATCTTTATATACGATACTTAAGAGAAATATTGGCAAGCTCCCTCTTCTCAATGAGGCAGGTGTTTATGCCATCCCACTACAATATCCGGACGACTCCAGGCGATACTACATCCGAATGACCAAACGTTCGTATACCAAGGAATAATGCGATCCATCTCCACCCGAAATGTGAAAGCCAAAACCTTTGTTTTATTTAAATAGTGATATATGTAAATTATCCATAGATATTTACAACCGTTCTGAGTTAATTTTGATCTTTCTCTCTCACTCTCATTCCTGTACCGCACCATCATTGAGTCTTCCCCTCGTAATTTACAAAAAAGGACGATTCCTAGTTATACCCTGAGTCGTGTGACGTAGTTTGCTATGCCCCGATGAAGAATCCTCAGCGCTCGAGAAGTAGGCTTAAGCACGCATGCGTAGAATGCCATAGTCGGGATAACATGAAATATCGCTGCGTGGTCGTTCGACCTGGAGAGGTTTGGAAACGTATGTGGACGAAGTACCGCTTATTTCTCTATGTAATGTGACCAAGGGGATACGCTAGCCATACTCATCTTGTGTTTCATTTGTGGCTGCGTAAAGTTGTGAAACGTGAATTTAACCGTGTTTTTTCCCGCATGGTGTTTAGTGAAGCGTGAACACAATCGTGATATGAAAATTTCATTTTCCCATTGAGCGGAGTTTTTTTTCCAAAATTAAAATTTTTTATTTTTGAAAGAAAAAAAAAGATTTTTTTCTACACCAAAAAGTTAAAAGTATGACATTTAGGATCACGTCAACCTGATGATTTTGTTCTTGTCAATAGCAGTGGCAAATTCGACGAACTTCAGGGACAAGTTAATATTATTATAAAAAACAAGGACATGTAATTATTGTTAAAAACAATTTATAGGACATGCAGTTATTGATAAAAACAATTTATAAGGCGTGTAATGCATTTGTTATACACGGTATTGTGTTAAATAGTAATCATGTTATACGTACTGCACACGCGTATATACATTCTAGTGTACTACGCAGGGACGGGTTTACCATTGGGCCAACCTGGGCCATGGCCCAGGGCGCTGCACATAAAGGGGCGCCAAAATTTTGAGAATACATGTGGCTCAAGACGTTTTATCTCATCACCCCCCCCCCTCTCCAAAAAAAAAAAAAAAAGAATGAAATGGGATTTTTCATTTCTACAAATTATAAACTGAGTAGTTTAATACTTAAGAAAATATTAAATGATGGTATTAATACATTCGATTTGTTTAATTATTGAAATAATAATTCATTGTGAAAGTGAGTTCAGTAAGACTCAGGAGCCCCCGAGGAAGTTTTTTCTTCCTGCTTCCTGGCAAGGTCGAAACTCAGAAGAGGGTAGAGAGGGGGAGCATTTCTTTTACAGAGCTCGCAGGCGACGGGGAACAAGAGTGGGAGGCTAGGGGAGGGGCACTGCACTGGCGCATAGTTTTTACAAGGCATTATAAAATCTGAGCGTGAGGACAGCCTTGGGATGTGGGTTGAAAGATCGAAATCGGACTCCATGAATTCAAGGTCAAGGCCGCACGGTGTGTGAGCGATGTGGCGATGTGAGAAGCACACCCACGTCCCAAATCAGATTTAAGATGTCAATGAGTTGGAAAGTAGGAAATGGACGGGAGGAAGCCATTTTGGAATATTTGGCAGAGAGGTCGTGGTAGCGAAGCTACAGCAGCGAAGAAGAAGGGCGGGACCTCAGCGGAGACAGGTGACAGTTACATAGGAATTATGGGATCAGAGGCAAGCGTTCCCCGGGAACGCGCCTCTCTGATTGGCCAAAGCTGTAGAGACGCTCCCGAGGTGAGAGAGCGAGTTGCAGAAAAAGCGGGAAATGGGGATTTTTCTCTGGTAACTTTCGTGGAGGAAGGATGAACACTAGATTGCTCTGATGGCCGAGGTCATCAGAATTTGGGGTCACTACGTTTGAAATAGTAACTGCGGTTACGTAATTAGAGGACCTGCTGCGGTTCAGTAGTAGCAAAGTAACCCTGGCAACTGTGTCTCTCAAGGAAGCACTCAAATGCTGAGTGCACCAGGATATATACATATATTAGCTGTACATATATTAGTTTCATATATTAGCTGTACGAACTTGACTCTCTGGACCGATCGAGAAGTACTGAGGTACTGTCTTAGTCATGACAACCGAACTGTGACGGCTTGATTCAGATAAGAATTGCGGTCTGAATAGACCTAGAAGAGTGATTACTTTACATTCTAAAGCTTGTACGCATTATTGAGGTGAACTGCATTGTTCAAGAGACGCAAATCATTGGGCATCCCTGATGCACTGAATGTTAAATAAATCTCCTTGTACATAAGTACTCCATGCCATATGTTGAATCATGTAAAATGCGTCATTCAGCAACTAGTTTGTCGAAAACCAAGTTTCGACTGATGGCAGCACTACCAGTCCCAACTGATCCGTACTTTACATTCCAGTTTGTCTTCCATCGGAAGCGCTTACCATTCCGTCATTAAATATTACAAGTGGTGCAGCAGTGCGGAATGCAACGCACAGCCTCCTGCTACTTTTCGTAAATAAAAAAAAATGTTGCACCAGACAACATCACAGGTGACAAGAGAGGACAGAGTACTGGTTAGAATGCATTCCTATTCAGCTTATTACACTAGCTGCCTGCTTTGGGATTCATTCCCCCTCCGCCGTCCCGTCAATTTACATGTGTGTTTTTATTCTCGCTTTGTTCTTTTGGGGGAAATCATTACTATTAATCACCGTCAGCGAAAACGTTGACTACGAAGTTTTTTTGGATGCGAAAATAGAAAAAGAAAGCTTAAAAAAATAGAAAAAGAAGGGCAACTGTTAAAAAAATTCCGATGGTGAGGGTGAGGAAGATAAGTCTAACACAAATCTTGGAGGAAATTTTCAAGATGTTGAAGGAAATGGACTTTTGTTACATCATATGATATTAGATCCTGCTAAATGGAAAGTAGACGATTCATTTGTTGATTATATTACAAAAAATCCTCCGAATCAAAATTTAAACGAAATACATGTAGATTTTACAGTTTTAAAAAGATCTTATAGTGATCGATTTAGATCTGCCTCAAAATGCTAATTTTATAACCGTCTTCAAAATGGTGAAATTAAAAGAAGAGAATGGCTATTGCATTCTGAGTCAACTGGACGTGTTTTTTGTTTACCATGCAAACTGTTTGCAAAGCGAGAGAGTTCTTTCTCAAGTATAGGTTTCAATTATTGGAAACAGGAAAAACCTTATACGAAGACATAGTGCTTCATTTGAGCATGCTGTAAAGTGTTTCATAACACGTGCAGAGAATAGTGTAAAAATTGATTCTGCTGTAATTTAGCAACTGATGAATGAGAAAAATTATTGGAAAGCAGTACTTTGACGGATTATCGAAGCCATTAAATTTCTGTCTTCCCGTGGATTAGCATTTCGTAGAAATGGAGCGAACGACAAGTTAGGAAATAATAATAATGGCAATTATCTAGGTATCCTTGAACTAATATGAAAATTTGGCCCTTTTCTGGAGCAACATTTGAAAAATTTTGGAAATAAGTGAAGAGGAAATGTTGCATACCATTCGAGGGATGTATGTGAAGAATTAATTTCATTAATGGCCTTATCAGTCACTGACGCAATAATTAAAGAGTTGAAGTCGAGCAAATATTATTCTATTATTATAGACTCCACTCCAGATTTGCAAAAAGTTGACCAGTTGACTGTTCTTTTTTGTTATGTTCTGAAAAATGGACAACCAGTGTAACGATTTATTTGTTTCTTGCCCAACACTGGTCATAAAGCAGAAGACATGTAGAAGACTTTATTGAAGCTGTTACGAGATTTAAAAATAGATGTTAAAGACTGCAGAAGCCAAAGTTATGACAATGCGAGAAATATGACTGGTGAACATTCAGGTCTTCAAGCTCTATTAAAAAGTCATAACAGTAAACTGTTATGACTTTAGCCTACTATATTCCATGCGCAGCACACTCTTAATATGGTTGGGAAATCCACAGCGGGATGCTGCCTTGAAGCTACATCTTTTTTTATGTTCGTACAGGAAATATACAACTTTTGGTCATCTTCATCACATAGGTGGCAAATCTTGAAGACAAGTTTTGAAGATAGTTCTAAGCTCCACAGCGAATCTGGAACGCAATCGCCACTTCTTGTACCCAAAACGTTATGTGAAACCCGATGGTCAGCAAGGGTTGATGCATGCAAGTCCTTACGCTCTAGTTATTCCTGCATTAGAGATGTACTTCAAGACTGCAGAAAACACCGATGAAAAATTAGAAGCAAAAGTAGAAGCATAGGAAATATTAAGTACGATTAACTTGTTAGAAATGGGAATTCTCTTAGAGCTTTGGAGTGATATTTTACAAAGAATTGATAGTTACAATAAAACACTGCAGAAAGTGAATATTGACCTTTCAGTTGCTGTAGAACTGTACGATTCACTTATTAAATATTTAAGTGATCTCCGAAATAAATTTGATAAGTATGCTGAGGAAGATGGATAACTTTTGTCTCAGTGCGACAAATATAAGAAAAATGTTGCTAGAACCCGTCGGAGAAAACTACAATTTCAAGAGATGAATGGCAATAAAGAAACTGTTTTCGCTGGAAAGGAATATATGCGAATATACGTTTTCCAGACGATCATTGATAATTTGGTGCAGCAGTTGAAACGTCAACGAGATGCGTGTTTCGGTGTGGAGAGTATGTTTGGATTTCTAACGCAATTATCAGATGTTGATGAGACTAGAGTATCTCAAAAGACAAGAAACCTACTGACAGTTTACTCTCAGGATTCAGGCCCAGAATTTGAACAAGAATGTCTTCATTTCCAAATATTTTGGAATGATTTAGATAGACAAGCAGTGACAGATTCAAGTGTTAGTGTTCCTGTTGAGGATATGTTGAAACTGATTAGGGAAAAAAGAATTGATTCAACTTTTCCGAACATTGATGTTATCCTAAGGATTTACCTATGTATACCCAACATTAATGCCTCTGGAGAAAGAAGTTTTTCCCTTTTGAAAATCATCCACAATTATTTGAGGACATCTAGTAGTGAAGAAAGATCGAGTGCATTGGTAAATTTGTCACTTAATTCGAACATTGTAGAAACATTAACATTTGATGATATAGTAGAGGATTTTGCCACAAAGAAATCGAGAAAAAAATCTTTTAGTGGTGCGTAATTTTACTATATATAAGTTATGTTCATTCATTTCTTCTATCTCTCAGTCACTTAATCGATATACAATAAACCATTGCAATAAACATTGGTAGCAGCACTATCATTATATTTTAAAAAAATTCTAAAATTAATATTGCATACGTTGTAAATTTAAATCCAAAATTTTGCAGGCAAATGCTTCAGAAGTGTGTTAAAAAAAACAATTTAATTTGTAAATATAAAAATTTACTGTGAAATGATGTTTTAAAATTATGCGAATTAAACATGTGAGAAAACGACATTTACAAATTTTTATTTCAATGCCCAGTTTTAAATAATGCATGTGCTAAAAATTTTTACATGCTTGGGTTGTTCTTGAGAATATGCTGATTCTTTGCGTGATAAAAAAAAATCTACATGTAATATGTAATTTAAATATGAAATTCTAATCGGTCTCAAATTTCTTACAATAAGTTTACTTAGGGACGTCTGATTTTTTTTTTTTTTTTTTTTTTTTTTGGCCCAGGGCGCTGTAATGCTTAAACCGCCCCTGATACTACGAATATGTTTTTTTCACATACCCACGTGATGAAATGCATTAGAGACCCCACTGCCTGATGATGTTGAAATCTATACGATCGCCGATACTAAATGTCTCCCCAAACCATAAATCCATTTTCGCCAAAATGATATCGTTCCTGAATTAAAGACTCTGTCTTGTGTTGCCAGATAAGCAAACTTAGATTATGTGGTTGCAAGCTGCACCACAACCCCTCACTGAATAGAACTGATAGCCATTGTTCCCGGACCGCCTCGATGGCACAGTGGTCTAAGCGCTGGCTTCTGACCACTTGCTCAAAATGGGTTCGAATTCCGTTGAGGCATTTGTGTTTCTTTTGTCTTACAGATAGGGGCAGAAGACCACTTCTCGTATCCTCTTTGTCTGAATTATTTGGAAAAAATGAATAATTATTTTGGTATTTATGAATAAGAATCGTTAACTTCATTTGAGCTTTATATTATCTAGCTACAGCGTTATTGTCTTAAAAATAATTAGCGTTTCATTTTTTACGCTTTCCAACCGTAAGTTGCAGAAGCGTATATGATCCAGCTTTGCCCGTCCGCACGATAACGTGAAATTGGTTCGATTTCGACGAAATTTTAGTTTTTAGTATGTGGTAGGGAACCACCAGGGGACGATCCCTATTGAAAATGGGTGAAATAGGGTCAAAGGTCAGGACATAGGAGCTGGATCCATTCCATTGCCTTTAAGCGTCATAACTTGCGTAAAAATGGTTCGATTTCGATGAAATTCTAGTATGTGGTAGGGAACCACTTGGGGACGATCCCTATTGAAAATAAATGAAATGGGGTCAAAGGTCAGGACATAGGAGCGGGATCCATTCCATCGCCTTTATGCATCATAACTTGCGTAAAAATGGTTCGATTTCGATGAAATTTTAGTATGTGGTAAGGAATCACCTGGGGACGAACCCTATTGAAAATGGGCGGAATGGAGTCAAAGGTCAGGACATAAAAGTGGGATCCATTCCATTGCCTTTATGCGTCATTACATGCGTAAATATGGTTCGATTTCGATAAAAGTTTAGTATGTGGTAGGGAGATTTACTAACTTGCATGATTTTACTAACTTGTTTATGTACGTACATGTTGGGAGTTTGCTCTAAAATGACAAAGCAAAATTCTCTCTACTTCAGTGAAAATTTTGCAGCTGGACCAAGCATCTTATTATTAATAAATTAAGCTAACCACGGTTCAGCGTAGGTCGATGGACTTGGAACCAAAGGACATTGGTAATCCCTACCTTCCTTTTGTAATCTTCGAGGAAGCACTAGTGACATTTTTGATGATCTGTCATCTCCACGCTCTTATCCATGTACAGACATGGAGTACAAAGCGATTCTTCAGCTGAAATGTTCCAAAATCCGTGTCCCACCCACATTTGTCTCAAAAGAAACAACGATTTACCGGTACTGGTCATTGGCGCACCGACAGAGGGGGCTTAAAATCCCTCCAATGAGATTAACGTACGTCACAAATTAAACATTCAAAAATATTATTTCACATGTTCAAAAAATTACATAGTGTCTTCTATTACATGATGTCTTCTTCCCAAAGCCCCAAAGATATTAAGAGCGACGTACAACACAAATTAAACATTCAAAAATATTATTTTACCTGTTAAAAAATTACATAGTGTCTTCTATTGCATGATGTCTTCTTCCCAAAGATATTAAGAGCAACGTACGACCCAAATTAAACATTCAAAAATACATTATTTTACGTGTTCAAAAAATTACATAGTGTCTTCTATTACATGGTGTTTTCTTCCCAAAGCTCCAGAGAGATTAAGAGTGATGAACGATACAAATTAAACATTCAAAAATATCATTTTACATGTTCAAAAAATTACATAGAGTCTTCTTCACAAAGCCCCAAAGAGATTATATATATATATATATATATATATATATATATATTCTATAAAGAAGATACCTAAGCAAAAAAATACATATATAATTTTGACTCACACCTAGTACAACATAGAAAAGGTTATGTATCTACCTGTGTGAGTAAAAGGAGAAAAGATAAAAAAATAAAATAAAACAACAAGTCTTCAGTTTTGCTCTTAAGTATATATATATATATCATCATCATCATTGTCAACCATTATCAATCCACTGCTGGACGAAGGTCTCCCCAAGTTTCCTCCACAACGGTCTGTCTTGTGCCAGTCTCCTCCATGTCACTTATTCATACTTTCGAATTTCATCACCCATCTCCCATGTGGTCTTCTTCTGGGTCTTTTCCTGTCCTTTGGAATCCAATCTAAAATTTCGGCTGTCCATCGATGGTCTGTCCTTCTGGCAGTATGTTTAGCCCATTGCCATTTCAGGAATTTAACTCTGGACATGATGTCTTCCACTCTTGTCATTTTTCGGATCCACGAGTTCCTCTTCTTATCTCTCCTGGTTACACCAAGCATGCACCTCTCCATGCTGCTCTGAGTCGTCTGCAGCCTTTGTATGTCTCATTTAGTTAAGGTCCACTATTCTCTTTCTATATATATACAGTACACATGTTGTGTATGTATACACTAAGAAATAAATCTCATATTATAATAAAGTCGTTACGTGAAGTTATCCGTAAATAATACACATAATGTGAAACCCACAAATCTGCCTGTGACGTCGACGAATTCGCATCCCTCTGCTCCGGAGCTGAATGCTTTACCGGTTAAGGTACACCGACGGAATTTATCTCTGTAACTTATCCTTTTTGACATGTGCTTCACCTCTGTAGTACTTCGAAACGAAAACTATTGTAAAGGCAAAATGATTATCTCAAAGAAGCATTTGCTTTTTAAGTTCAAGAAAAAGACCAGAATATGCATTGAAAGTTCAGAAAGAGAGAGTAAAAACTGTTAAAATCTACGATTTTTTTTCCGAGGAGACTGGGGTTGAGGTTGTATTTTCACTCATTGTATAAAAACTGCTTTACAAAATGACAAAAAGCTACGTGCGTGGCGAAAGTTTTTGGATTGCGAATATTTTAGTGTCTTAAATAATAAATTCGTATAAATATTTTTTTTCTCCTGATACATGTTTTAGTGATTGATTTTTAATGCAAAATGGAGTAACTGACAAATTAGTGACTTTTTAAACTTTTATACGCGCTCATATATGATTTTTTTTTAATTTCTAGTAATGTTTTTAAAGCCACTGAATAAATGGCCTCCATGTGTAGCCCGAAACAAACTTTGATATTCTTCTTTTTTATTTTATTTAAATTTAAATATCTGGTTTGCACACAAATTGTTAAATATATAAAAGCAAGGGCCACAAAATGATGAAATTAAATTTGCGATTTCATGAATTCGGAAAATATCAAAGTCGTTACAATAATCACTTGAAATCTACAGATCTCCGGATTTGTACGGTGAAGGGCGATAATCTATTCGAAAACCGGGCGATTGGAAACAAACAAACAAACAAAAAACTTAAAAAAGAAAGAAACATCTTTTTAAGGGCCTCGCACCCGAAAACTTACACACAAAAAATAATAATTGTAAAAAATTCTAACTATTTTTTTTTTCTTCTTAAAGAGCGGGGCCCCTTAAACGCGCGAGGCCCAGGGCGACCGTCCCGGTTGCCCCTATGGTCCAGCCGGCCCTGATGTATACTATATATAATTAGTCCCCTACAACAGGAGAATTCCTGGGTGCGCCACTGGTACTGGTTAATGTATCAGAATGGTGGTAGTTCATGAGTCAAAGTAATGGGTAGATTTTAACAAGTTAGTAAAATCATGCAATGCATTGATTATGATACGCTTTTCAAGATACCAGAAATTATTACTCAAGTTATGAGGATAATGTCTGTGGAATAAATCTCGCTCCTGTGTCCCGACCTTTGACCCCATTTCGATGACATTCAACAGAACCGGTACACTATACCTCCGGAACAACATGATAGAGTTTTGTTGCAATAGAAGCAGTTTTACGCAAATTATGAGAATAATGCCTGTGGAATAAATCTGGCTTTTGTGCAATCACCTTTGACCCCATTTCGTTGATATTCAACAGAACCGGTTCACTATACCCCCGGAACAACATAATTAAGTTTTGTTGTAATCCAAGCATATTAGGTAAGTTATGATGCACAAGGGCAATGGAATGGATCCCACTCCAGTGTCCTGACCTTCGACCCCATTTCGCCCATTTTTAATAGGGTTCGTCCCCAGTGGCTCCCTACCACATACTAAAATTTCATCGAAATCGAACCATATTTACGCATGTTATGACGTATAAAGACAATGGAATGGATCCCACTTTTATGTCCTGACCTTTGACCCCATTTCGCCCATTTTCACTAGGGTTCGTGCCCAGGTGGTTCCCTACCACATACTAAAATTTCATCGAAATTGAACCATTTTTACGCAAGTTATGACGCATAAAAGCAATGGAATGGATCCAGCTCCTATGTCCTGACCTTTAAACCTATTTCACCCATTTTCATTAGGGTTTGTCCCAGGTGGTTCCTTATCACATACTAAAATTTCATCGGAATCGAACCATTTTTACGCAAGTTATGACGCATAAAGGCAAGGAAATGGATCCAGCTCCTATGTCCTGACCTTTGACCCAATTTCACCCATTTTCAATAGGGATCGTTGCCAGGTAGTTCTTTTTTTTTTTTTTTTTTTTTGATTGGAGGTTTAACGACCACCGTGAGCAACTCAATGGGCTATAAGCAGTCGCCCGTCCCTAATTTAGGGTCACTGGTTCCAGGGAAGGGAGAGAGCCAGTGCCGTAAGACAAACACAACATCCATGCCTCACCGGGATTCGAACCCGGACCCCTTCGGACGAATGATCAGAGGCCAACGCCTTAGACCACAGCGCCACCGGGGCGGCCCAGGTAGTTCCCTACCACATACTAAAATTTCATCAAAATCGAACAATTTTTACGCAAGTTATGACGCATAAGAGTAATGGAGTGGATCCAGCTCCTATGTCCTGACCTTTGACCCTGTTTCGCCCATTTTCAATAGGGTTCGTCCCCAGGTGGTCCCCTACCACATACTAAAATTTCGTCGAAATCGAACCGTTTTCACGTGAGTTATCGTGCGGACGGACGGACAAAGCTGGAGCATATACGCTTCTTCAACCTACGGTTGGAAAGCGTTAAAAAATTAGTCTATTCAAGGAGGTGATACGAATACCGTTGCGCAGGACCAAATAAATATTATATTTGGTACAACACCCTGTTTTGATCATGGTTTGATATGCTACGTTCAATCATGAGTGGGCCGCCCCAGTGGCGCAGTGGTCTAAGCGATGGCCTCTGATCATTCGTCCGAACGGGGTCCGGGTTCGAATCCCGGTGAGGCATGGATGTTGTGTTTGTCTTACGGCACTGGCTCTCTCCCTTCCCTGGAACCAGTGATCCTAAATTAGGGACGGGCGACTGCTTATAGCCCATTGAGTTGCTCACGGTGGTCGTTAAACCTCCAAAAAAAAAAAAAAAAAAAAATCATGAGTGGATTTTTAGAATTATTTCACTCTTAGATTTCTCCTAAAATTTGTTCACGACTGAATTAGTTTTACAATGCATATTTCAACAGTTCTATTTCATTCACAGGAGTTAACAGAAGTTTTTATGAGGGAATTTATACGGTGTTCTCCTGTGGGTACGTGGGCTTCTGTAGTCTGCCCAGAAGACTAAAATTCCCGGCCTGGTTTCGCCGACTCAATCCGCCCCTGCTTACAGTATTGATTCTCTCCCTTCCCTTGAGCCAGTAACCCTAGATTTGGGACGCGCGACTGCTTACAGCCCATCGAGTTGCTCACGGTGGTCATTAAATCAAAAAATTGGTTGTAGACCCAGTCGCATTGTTTTTGAGCCTATTCTCTGCGGACTGTACGGTGACGAGGACTTGAGCAATGCATGCCATCGGTCTCTGAGCATAAAGTCATGCATGCTGAAGGTAATTGCTTATTGTCAGGGGCGATACGTGGTTTATCGTGATCCGGGTGCAAAATCCATTAATGGGACAGCCTCCCTATGTGAGAAAAAAATATTGCTACCTTTGAACATGGTTCACATAGATAAGATATCTTTACACCTACACTATATTGAAAAAAGTCACCGGACATCTAGAAGAGAAACACAACATAGCATTTATTGGCATACATTTGTACGGTGTCGGTCCACTTTTGGCCTTAATATGAGCTTCCATTCAGTGCTTCCATTTGGCCGTTTGGCCTAGGTATGAGTTTCCATTCAGCGCATAATGCTGCCGCTAACTGTTGCTTAGTAGTAGGCCTTGGTTCCAAACTTCTTAAGCGGCGCTCTAATTCATCCCATAGGTGTTCTATGTGATTAAAATCAGGGCTCTGTGCCGGCCAGTCCACACACGATACGAAATTATCGTCAAACCACGCTGTAATTGTCCTTGCTTTATGGACCAACAAGGCTCGGTTCCATAGCATTGACATAGAGTTGGTAGAGCATAATTGTCCAGAATATCGAGGTAGACGTGCTGGTTAACAGGTTTGTCCACGATAACCAATGGGCTGGGACCATACCACGAAAAACACCCCCACACAAGTACGCTGCCAGTTGCAAACTTGACCGTAGGAACAGTGCATTGTGGTAAATAGCTTTCCCCCGGCTGTCGCCATATCCACATAGGGCCATAAGACTGATGGATCGTGTATCTGGATTCATCAGTCCATAGGACCCGTTTCCATTGATCTACGGTCCACGATAAATGTTCTTTACACCATGCATGCTAAACGACGAGTAGCATTCCGATTGGAGATGAAAGGCTTATGAGCAGTCGCACGACCACAGTTCTCTGTGAATGGTAAGTGTACATACCAAGGTTCCAGCATTTTTACTCACCTGTACACTGAAGTCTTGTGCAGTACTCCGTCGATTAGCTGTAACGACTCTCCTGAGACTTTGACGTCCTCTATCGCTGATTTTCTTTGGTCTGCCTGTACGATTTGCTGCTTAAGGAACGCCATGTGTTTTCCATTTATTCTTTACATCCAAAACAGTTGACTTTGGTATGTTTAAACGCCTCTCGGTTTCTCTTATGGACAACCTACTAATAAAACACCCAGCAATATTTCCTTTCTCAAAGTCAGTTCTCTCCCGCCGCGACACTTTCACTCAACCTCACAGTGCAATATGATCGCGGTCAACTGCAGGCTCGTTTTTATACCGTTTGCAGTTGTACCGCGCACCTTAACAACGCAGCGGATCCGTTCATTTGCTTATGAAGGGATGTCCGGTGACTTTTGTCAGTATAGTGTATAATCGCAAGTTGTATATTTCTTCTGCTTATCAGCTAACTGAATAGGCAATATACTCAACTAATATGTTATGAAATATGAATGCGTAATTTTGGTTTTGAAGATTACATGATCGTTATTTCGAGCTAAAAATTAATACAACAGTCTTACCCAACTATCTGTTGGTTGCTCATTAGTTGTCATGTAAAAATTTTGAAGTAATACCATGACAGAAAATCAGGACATAGACAGTTTAGATAATGCTTTAGAAGAATACTCCTAATACGGGATTTTTCGTCTAGGGAATATTTATTTTAAATCGCAAATTTTCGAAGAAAACTCTTCTCCTTCATTAGGCAGGCATTTGCTGTCACTTTTTTCCTTTAACTTTGTTCTCTTAACTTGAAGCAAGTCATATATTAAAAGAAAATTAAAAGAATGAATAAAAATTGAGAAAAATCAGAATTCCATCATCAGTGATTGCAGAGATTTTCCCCTCCCTAACATCTGGCAAGATTTGGTGACAAATAACCGTAACCGACAAGTTTAACGGTAACCGTTATAGCGACGGAGAAAGAGTGACAACGAAAGACGACCTGATGAAGGAGAAGAGTTTTCTCCGAAAATATGCGATTAAAAATAGATATTTGCTAAGAGAAAAAACCTATATTAGAAGTTTAATTAAGTATTTACTTTAAGAAACTAGAAAGCCAGTTTTCAGCATAAGCTCTAGAAGAATGTTGAGGTCCCTTCAGAGAATGTTGAGGACCTTTATGCTTTCCACGCTCCGCACCCCCTTCTTTACAGCCTCTGCTTACTCTTTGAGTGGATACGCACCTTTCTGATGGCTGTAGTGAATGCCCGTTGAAGTTCAGAAGCATTCAGTCGGCGACGTCGGCCGACATCGCCGACTGAATGCTACATTAACGACATAAATAAATAAATATAGAATGCTACATTAAAGATATAAATAAATAAATATATAATGCTACATTAAAGACATAAATAAATGAATATATAATAGAATGCTACATTAAAGACATAAACAAATAAATAAATATAGAATGCTACATTAAAGGCATAAATAAATAAATATAGAATGCTACATTAAAGACATGAATAAATAAATATAGAATGCTGCATTAAAGACATAAATAAATAAATATAGAATGATACATTAAAGACATAAATAAAAAAATACAGAATGCTACATTAAAGGCATAAATAAAAAAATATTGAATGATACATTAAAGACATAATTAAATAAATACAGAATGCTACATTAAAGACATAAATAAATAAATATAGAATGCTACATTAAAGACATAAATAAAAAAATACAGAATGCTACATTAAAGACATAAATAAATAAATATTGAATGATACATTAAAGACATAAATAAAAAAATACAGAATGCTACATTAAAGGCATAAATAAAAAAATATTGAATGATACATTAAAGACATAATTAAATAAATACAGAATGCTACATTAAAGACATAAATAAATAAATATAGAATGCTATATTAAAGACAAATAAGCGGCACCAGTGTGGCGCAGTGATCTGAGTGCTGTCTTCTGACCATTCGTGAGGGATGGATGTTGTGCTTGTCTTACGACACTGAATATCTCCCTTCCTTTGAACCAGTGGCCCCAAATTAGGGAAGGGCGACTGCTAATAGGCCATTGAGTGGCTTACGGTGGTCGTTAAACCTTCAATCAAAAATAAATACATAACTATCATTTCTTGGTACCATTGGTAGTGGATCGAAGATCTTTACCTGGCCTTCATCGAACTATTCTTGTTCCTCAAAAATGATTATACAAGACACTCCAATGTCCTATGACACAAACATCTGTGTGTAAGCAATATTCCCTCCTTGCCGTAGATTCCGTCAAATCATACTCAGATGACGTCATTAGTTTTCGACCAATGACAAACAACCGAAATTTCTCATTTATAGTGAAATGTCGTGGAACGATCGAATGTGATATACTTATGCCGGGGCCGTAGCTAGGTCTCAGAACCAGGCTGGGGGGAGCTGAAGACTTATCTGTGGGAGGGGGCTCT
Source organism: Macrothele yani (assembly GCA_039090855.1). NCBI lineage: Eukaryota > Metazoa > Arthropoda > Arachnida > Araneae > Macrothelidae > Macrothele > Macrothele yani. The sequence goes on along the minus strand of CM076989.1, from coordinate 70,094,288 downwards.
GTGTTCAACAACAAACTACTCTGAGTTGGATTCGCATTAGGAACACCTAATAACGCGTTGGTCTACCTTTCTGTGCAATCACGGTTCGCAGAAGCCTAGGAATAGATTCTGCAAGGTGTCGAACATCCTCCACGCGTAACTTGCCCCATATCCGCTGCAACAGCTGAGACAGTTCACGTTCATTCCGCAGAGGATTAGCAATTTTTACACCCCGTTCTAGCATATCCCACAAATGTTCAATTGGGTTACCTTCATTTACAGTCAGGGAAGTTTTGGGGCCAAAGTAATCTGACGAATTCGGTGTCGTGTTCCTCCGACCACACAGTAGTTACTTGAGCCCGATAACAGAGTGCGTTGTCCTGTTGAAAGTTAGCACTTTGGTCCTGGTAAACCTCCTTCAGATATGGATGGAGATGGTCAGCTAACATGTCCCTGTAGTGCCCACCATTCTGTGTCTGTGGGATGATAACCAAACGGACCTAGGGCTTGCCAGAGGAAAGCTCCCCAGCTCCGAACATCACCTTTACCCGCCTGCTAAATCTAACTGTGCAACCAGGGGTTATGGATGCATGCTGTTTACACCATATGTGAAAGCGGCCATCGGCGCAGCAGGAAACGGGACTCATCACGCCAGACGACCTTCTTCCATCTGTCGAGGGTCCATTGCCGACGTTCCTTCGCCCATGCAAGACTTTGTTTGCGATGACTGGACGTCATCATGGGTACCCTCTTTGGTCTCCGGCTGTAGAACCCCAGGCGAAAAAAGATACAGCACGTAGTGCATGTGGAAACAGGTTGAACTGCACAGGTGTTGTACTGGTGGTGAGCTGGGTGACTGTTGCACGACGTTACTGAGATCCTATTCGTGACACCCGAAGCTCACCTCTCGACTCAAACCCGCAAGGCTGACCAACGTGATCCCTTCTGGATGTCTGTGCATGGTAAACTCAGTCCTGGTACACACTTGATACAGTACTACTAAAAAGGGGACAGGTAAGTGCAGCTGTTTCCGAAATACTGGCACCTGCATTCTCAGGGACCTAACTGTCTGGCCACGTTTCTCCATTACTGCGAAACATCTACAGATTACGTACGGAGTATAGAGGCGCACAATTTATAGCAGTCGCACGTGACGTACATGTCACGTGGCTTTGCACAGTGAAATATTTCAATTGCTGAAATTCTGGCTGCGTCGATGTAATCTAGTCTTAACAAAAGTCTCGAATTACACTGACGGAAAAAAATCACAACACCACGAATAAATAGTTGTAGAGGAATGAAATGGCGGCAATACATTTGTATAGGTAACATATTTAATCGATTAAGGTTTCAAGACCACAGCCTATTGTAAGCGCGAGAAGAGCCATTTTAAATGTGAAATGCTGGTACATTAATAGCCGCTGTAACCGCCAGAATGTTGAATGCAAGCACGCAAACGTTCATGCATTGTGTCGTACAGGTGCTGGATGTCAGTTTGTGGGATGGAGTTCCATGCCTGTTGCACTTGGTCGGTCAATACAGGGACGGTTAATGCTGGTTGGGGGTGATGCTGGAGTTGTCGTCCAATGATATCCCATACGTTCTCGATTGGTGAAAGATCTGGTGATCTAGCAGGCCACGGCAACATGTCGACACTCTGTAGAGCATGTTGGGTTACAACAGCGGTATGCGGGCGAGCCTTATCCTGTTGGAAAACACCCCCTGGAATGCTGTTCATGAATAACAGCACAACAGGTTGAATCACCAGAACTACGTACAATTGTGCCGTCAGGGTGCGTGGGATAACCACGAGAGTGCTCCTGCTGTCATAGGAAATTGCTCCCCAGACCATAACTCCAGGTGTAGGTCCAGTGTGTCTCGGCTGCAGACAGGTTGGTTGCAGGCGCTCACCTGGCCTCCTCCTAACCAACACACGACCATCACTGGCACCCAGGCAGAACCGGCTTTCATCAGAAAACACAACAGATCTCCACTCCGTCCTCCAATGAGCTCTAGCTTAACACCACTGACGTCGCAAACGGCAGTGGTTTGGATTTAGTGGAATGCACGCTACAGGGCGACTGGCTCGGAGCTGTCCTTCAAGTAACCGATTTGTAACAGTTCGTTGTGTCACTGTGGTGGCAACTGCAGCTCGAATTGCTGCCGAAGACGTGGTACGATGCGCCACGGCCGTACGCCGTACATGGCGATCTTCCCTCTCAGTATTGCCACGTGGCCGGCCGGAACCCGGTCTTCTTGAGGCAGTACCTTCCCTTGACCACCGCTGCCAACAATCATGCACAGTGGCTTCATTCGTGCCAAGTCGTTCTGCAATATTGCGGAAAGAAAATCCACCTTCTCGTAGCCCTATTACACGACCTCGTTCAAACTCCGTGAGCTGTTGATAATGGCTTCTTTGTCTTCTTAAAGGCATTCTTGACTAACATCAACACCCTACGTCGAATCTCAAAGATAACTAACGCTCACGAACGTTACAGCGCGTATTTACAGCAAACCTGCTTTGCATGTTCCGAGGGGCGCTACTAGCGCCACACGTATGCGCCGAGCGCTAAATTTGCGTAGACGTCATTTTACAGATGTACTCTCACCGCCTACTAACTGTCGTTTATCTAACACAACCCCTTCTTGGTGTTGGGAATTTTTTTCCGTCAGTGTATTTTAACTCATCACCCCCTTGTTTTAGAATTGTGCTGTTTTTCGTGTTGAACTTTGAATATTTTTAATGGTGTTGTTCGTGTTTAACTTTGAATATTTTTAATGGTGTGGTGCAACAGTGGACACCGGGCAAGTAGCACACCGGGCTGAATTGTAATGAGTATGTTTACGCCAGACTTTTGCAAACCAGGATAACTGAAGTCGAAATAAGGTGAGCGCAATATGTGTTGCTCATTGCTGATTTTATGTCTCACTGGATGTAACTTAAATAGGGGTTCAAAATTTAATGCAAAATTTAATGTAAATATATGGTACATGTAGAGATATTCTTAGATTCAGATATAAATATTCCATTATCATCGAAGTCAACTTGTCATTTCTGGGACCAGGTACTACATATAACGTGTGTAACAGTGCTATAGAGGACTGGGTCCTAATAGACATTGCCTATCTCCGACGTAATTTTTTGTTCAAATAAACACACTGAAGAGCAATTGAAATAGAGATACCTGTCTAGTAACGTGTAGCACCACCTTTTTACCTGATGACGGCGGCGATTCGTCTCGGCTTGGACTCGAGAAGACACCGGAAGCGTTGGGAAGCTATACGGATCCACGACCCCTGAACATGCTCCTACAGTTCACGAAGATTTGATGGAGGGGGGTCAGAGCCTCGAACATCTCTCTCGATGGCATCCCAGATGTGCTCGATGGGATTGAGGTCAGGTAACCTAGCTGGCCAAGAAAGCGAAGTCACGTCGGTGGAGTGTTCAACCAACCATTCGGACACAATTCGGGAGCGAAGGCACGGTGCATTGTCTTTCTGCAGGATGAGGTCCCCAGTGGGATGTTCAAGACGTACAAATGGGAGCATATGGTCGTACAGGATATCTTGGTAACGTTGGCCTGTGAGGGACGATATCACACGTACCAGGGGTACCATTTCAGTCCACGTAAACAGTCCCCAGACGAGAATGCCACCTCCACCTGCCTGAAGAGTAACCTGCTGGCAAGAAGGATCCATCGTTTCATGTGGTTTGCGTCGAACTCGTATTCTGCCTTCCGCGTGTACCAACGTGAATCTCGACTCATCAGTCCAGGCAACATTTTCCCACATGTCTAGATTCCAGTGGCGATGTTCCCGCGGCTATGCTAATCTTTGCACCCTGTGATGTGCGGTCAGCAGCAGTACCAGCTTGGGACGATGGCTCCTGCACCAAATAGCGAGGAGATCGTTCTGGATGGTGTGGCTGCTTACACGTCTTTGTGCACCAGCTTTAAATTGCCGAGTGAATTCTTGCACTGTGGCCCGTCTATCCGCTGTTACAATGCGAGCTAGTCGACGATGACACCGCTCATCCACACGCTGCTGTCCACGGTACTTGGCCCTTGCAGGGATGGTTTTACCGGATTCGATGTACTCACGGTGCACCCGTGACACAGTGGCTCGTGAAAATCCCAGTGCCTGCATGACTCCCGAGATGGAGTGACCCATTCGTCCGGCCCCGACAATTTGCCCACGATCAAATGCGCTTAGATCCTTCGTCTTACCCAAACTGCGTCCGAATCTTACTGATTCCCGTCGCATCACTCCTTATATTGTCGGATCGCTGCATACATCATGTGATTTCCGTCTACAGGGCCGCCCACAGCGCCACATTTGCATAACGCCAGCTGTCTCTAATTCAATTGCTCTTCAGTGTACATTGCCTATCTCTCACGTAATCTTTTGTTCAAATATATATGCATAGACTGAACTACTAAAACGCAGTAGTATGCAGTGGCAGCATCCCGCATCGCCACCACGCAAAAAGTGCAAAGCTGCACAACGGACTGTGAAGGATTTGTCAACGGTGTTCTCGCAGATTGCCTAGTGGTGAACGTTCGTGACTGCCGCGGGAGAACCTCAGGTTCGATCCCGGGCAAGTACGAACCACTAAATATCCGCCTGCGTCAGATGGGCACATTAAGCCGTCGGGCGCCGGGTACTGGCCAATCGGTAATAAATGAGGGTGTCTTCCTACTCCTTTGTACCTCACTTCCGTGTCACTTTCCTATCGGGCCCTCTAGCCGCAATCTCTTAGCTTCCCATTTCCATGGGCTGTTTAAGACCTGGGGTCAGACACTCCCTTCCTAAAATCCTCAACATGTGATCTGATCTGTTAACGGTGTTCTTCGATAAAAGGAGTGTGCTACTCACCGACTTCCTCCATCAACGGGGTACCCTCACATTGCAGCGTATATACTGTTAGACACTGCAACTTTTGCGTATCGTCCTCAAAAACAAATGGCCCCAGATGTTGAGCTCCAGTATCGTGTTGTTACACGATTACGCTCGGCGACACGTCTTCCGATAAACCACCACTCTTCTAAAGAAATTTGCATCACTCACGTAAATTCTAACGAAATTTGCATCACTTTCACGTAAATTTTTATTTCCCCACACCTTCTAAACGTGAGTCTTGACAATTTGCTTAGAATAGTTACCTGACTATCAATAGCAAGTTATTACAATTCTTCTAGTGTGAATATGACTTCCTATTGTAAATTTAAAGAAACGAACTTTCCCTTAGAAGTTGAAAGAAACTGAAGTTTTACTAACGCCAGTCTGTCTGAGCAGCTATTAAACTGAAAGAGCCGTAAGCTGTGATGATTTCAGAATTTCAACTGAAGATATATTATTTAAATTCCTTATAAACATAACAGCGCATAAAAGGGATATTAGGCAAAGGAAAGGGGAGTCAATTTTAATATTATGTTGGGATGAAGTAACGCAACGATTTTTCTCGATGGTCAGTTGGCAAATATGTCTTCAAAACAATCTCTTTCAAATGTCTGGGTGCATTCACGAACGAATATATACGCATATGTACACACACGTCTATATATTTAAACACATACACATACATCCGGGGGCATGCGCTTGTTCATACTTGCGTGTGTGTGTGTACACACACACAAGCATGAACACGCCCACAAATCTGGATATATGGGTGTGTGTTTGTACACGCACACACACTCACACATAGAAAAACGCGTTTCGGCTATTGAAAAAAAGTATTTGGGCGGAGTCGTGTCCACACCGTTTTGGAATGCTGGAACGAAAGATATTTATACTGATCAGTTTTTCCCATTCGGTGTGGCGAACTCTCTCCGCACGGGTGTAAAATTCACCTTCTGGAAATATAGCCGACCCTAGGTCACGAAATGTTTTAGTAAAGTAACTGATAAGTAAACTAAATAATTGTATGTGAGCAGTAACTTAATTCTTGGCCACAGGCACGACACGATGACAGCAAATTATAGCAAATCGAATACGTACCTAATCAGGGAAATAATCCCCGTCGTGTTGGATACATTTGAGCCATCGGTCAGGGAGCTGATTAATGCCACTGCAGAAAAACGACACCGCGCTGATCCCACCAATATGCACAGCAACAACTTCCTGCATGGATGTTCGGTTTGGCGGTACTGGTGGTAGGCTGACCTCGATAAGCCCACGATTTGCGACGCTTAGGATTATCGTAGAGGATCCACTTCTCATCGCAGGTCAAAACCTTGTGGAGGAAATCCTTCTTCTTGAAACTGGAGAGCAAAGACACAGCAACATCGTAAGGCCTAGATTTGTTCGCAGCTGTGAGTTGGTGGGAAACCCAAAGGCCCTTCTTGTGAATGCGCCGAAGCTGGTGTAGGTGCTTTGCAATGGCTTGCCGTGTTGCTCCGAGTTCCAGGGCGAACTCCGACTGTGTGCAACAGGGATCCACGTCCAACAGTTGTTCCAGTTCCTCATCGTTAGCTTTCTGTGGCTGTTCCGGACTTTCTGCATCACGGATATCAAAATTTCTCTGCTTAAACCGCTGGAACCACTTCTTATAGTTACTGTAGGACACAGCAGCCTCACCCAAAGCAGCACAGATCATTTGCTGGGCCTTTTTTTTCAGCTGAAACGAGAATAGGAGGCAGTGCCTCAAATGTTGTTTCTCGAACGACATTGCTTTCACCGTCAACTTTCGTCTCTTCTGTTACTACAGCTGTGAGCGATTACGGTTGCCTGGAAAGCTGTTGGATGGCGCCGCAATCAGCCATTATCGCCCACAGCTATTTGCAATTGCCGACGTTCTATGATCGCTTGCTGTTAGGGGCCGAAAATTAAGCTGCACACCTAATAGACATATGTGTTTATTAAGAATGCCTCATGAGGTCACTTGCTGTTCTATTTATTGGTTGTGTATTTGCATCCCCACTGACCAAGCTTTAAGGGGTCAACTGATGTGCCAGTAAATTTGGTAGTCCCCACAGACAGAACTGCAAGCTAATGTAGTTTATCTAACATAGCTCGATCTCTCAGAAGCAGTTGAATGCACGCTCGTACCTATTGATATGTATATCGAAAGCTCTGATTTACATGTGTAGGTTTAGGCAGCAGATGTGTTTTGATATGGTTTTAGCACAGTTCCTTACAGTTAGCGTACAGCTTGATTTTGAAACACTTTGGAGGGGATCTTCGGAATAGGTTATTGGTTCTTTTATTTTCCATATATATATATCGATGATATTTAGCTATTTTAGTGATCTGAGTAGCAGCAATACTCAGTTTCTCAGTGCGGCTCGCCTTCCTGCATACCGTAATTTTGAAATGAAATGGCGAAATTATGGTATAGGAAGGAATTTAATTGACGATCCTTTGTGACAAAAAGTTTCTAAAGTATCTGCATTATGTATTGGTAGAGCAATATAGCTTTTAAAATTTATAGTTTAGTGTTTCTGCAGGCAAATTCGTAGCATATTTCTTGTTGATTTTGCTCGGCGTTAGAGGGGAAGATTGTCCTTCTGGTTGCGCAAAGCAGGGCCGGATGGAACTTTTGCGAGGCCTGGGGCGAAATTTTATAGCGGGGCTTTTAGCAAAAATTTTATCAAGCGCCCTACAATATAAATCTCATAGTTTAATAAAATCGTTACGTGAAAAATGAAAACACACGAAAACAATTATAAAGAAAATGATTATCTCAAATTACCGTGAGCTTAAGAAAAAGACCATAATATAGATTGAAAGTTCAGAGAGAGAGAGAGACAGACAGACAAAGAGCGAGAGAGATAAAGATAGAGACAGACAAATACAGAGAAAGATGGAGAGACAGCAGAGAGAGATACAGAGAAAGACAGAAACAGACAGAGAGAGAGAGAGAGAGAGAGTAAAGAGTGCTAAAATCTATGGTTTTCTTTCCGGTTAGAAGTAGGTTTAGGTTGCATTGTGACTTTTATAAAAACTTCCCCACAAAATGGTAAAACGATAAATTTAACTAATCTGCGTAGCGAATGTTTTTCTACAGCAAACATTTTTACGTAGCGAATAATAAGGATCCTTCTTAAAATAAATTCTTTTATATATGTATATATATATTATTTCCTGTCACATTTTGTTTAGTGATTGATTTTTGATGCAAAATGGTATAACTGACAAATTAGTGAGTTACCTTGCATCAAAAATCAATTGTTACTTTTCTTCATTTTTTTTTCTTTTTTGGTTGGAGGTTTAACGACCACCGTGAGCAACTCAATGGGCTATAAGCAGTCGCCCGTCCCTAATTTAGGGTCACTGGTTAAAGGTAAGGGAGAGAGCCAGTGCCGTAAGACAAACACAACATCCATGCCCGACCGGGATTCGAACCCGGACCTTTTACGGACGAACAATCAGATGCCAGCGCCTTAGACAACTGCGCCCCCGGCGGCTCTCAATCTTTCATACGCGCTCATGTATGAAAATTTCTTTTTTTTTTTTCTTTTTTCTAATACTGTTTTTAAAGTAACTGAACAACTGGAGTCCATATATAGTCCCAAAACAACGTCAATATTGTTCTTTTCTTTTTCTTTTTCTTTTTTTATTTCAGTATCTGGTTTACACACAAATTGTTGAGCATACAGTGGGGAGTCATAAAATGTGATGAAATTTAATTTGCTATTTCATGAATGTGGAAAAGTTTGAGGTCTAAAACAGTGGAAGGAGGATTGTAAACTGAAAAAAAAAAAACATTGTAAAAATAAACTTTTAAGGGCCTCGCGCCACAAAACTTTTAAAAAATATCAATAAATATAGAGAATTCTAGTAAAAATGATTTTGTTTTTATTTTCTAAGATGCGAGGCCCCGTAAAAACGCGGGGCCCGGGGGTCTGCCCCGGTAGCACCTATGGTCCAGCCGGCTCTGGCGCAAAGCTAAACTTTTTACGGGTATTTATAGATGTACGAATATGTTGTATACATTGGTTTAAAAAATTAAAGTCGGAAGGTAATATTGTAGTAGCCAATCAAAGCGCTCAATGCAAAGTTGCGACGCTTACACGTAGATAAGAGGTCTCATGGAGCATATTGGCCTCACGAAAGTGTTTATTTTTTCTTAAAATGCGGTGTACGTTAGAAAAAGCTGGTTTAATTTAATAAAAATGCATAAACTTATATCAGAAATTAATGCTTTAATATTTTCTTCTGCTTTTCATTAACTTTTGTCCTGGTGGATTTCAAAAACACCATTTTCTGTTGCCCCTCCGCCAAACACACACACACACACCGAAAGAAATTTGCATATCTGTGAGCAAAATCCTTCCCAATATGCAAATTGAGTTACATACTTAATTAAATTAAAGCCAACGAGGAACGGCAGTGGGATTTTTCTTCGACAGTACATGTAAAAAGCGTTCCACTTGCTGAAAACGTATTCCTTGTGTCCAGGGGCGGATTGGGGCGACCAAACCAGGCCGGGAATTTTAGTCTTGCTGCCCATTGCAAAAAAAAGCACACGCCCCAGCAGGGGAACACCTCTTCCCTCAAATCTATTACATGCATTTCAAAACGAATTTCGCCGCCCCGGTGGCGCAGTGGTCTAAGGCGTTGGCCTCTGATCATTCGTCCGTAAATGGTCCGGGTTCGAATCCCGGTCAGGCATGGATGTTGTGTTTGTCTTACGGCGCTGGCTCTCTCCCTTCCCTGGAACCAGTGACCCTAAATTAGGGACGGGCGACTGCTTATAGCCCATTGAGTTGCTCACGGTGGTCGTTAAACCTCCAATTAAAAAAAAAAAAAAACGAATTTCGTCGTAAACAAACTTCAACAATAATTTAACGGTAAAATAATTTTCTAAATCCGATCGTGATTGAATTTAGCATCAAACCGCCCTCAAAATGAGATGTTGAACATCCCATTTTGAGGGTGATTTGATGCTAAATACAACAATTTTCTTTGAATTTTTTTTTTTTTTTTTTTTTTTTTTTTGACAAGATCAGGAGTCTGTTGGAGACCCCGGTTGCAACTTGATCTCCATGAAGATTATTCTGAAGGTTGAAGTGATTATTATGGTGGTTGAAATGGCACAACAATTTTCCTAAGCAATTAATGTTTGGATTTATTTGGTCACAGATCTCCTAATGCGTGATCAGTGACTAAATAAATACGTATTGGTTTTTCTCTTTATAGTGTTGGTACGTCCTCCTTCAGTAGACCCATTAGTTTGCCCCACGTTAAGCAGTTCAGTGGTAAATCGTTGTTGCTTCTAGGACAAATGCGGGAAAGACACTCATTTCTCAATATCATTGCCCGATAAACGCTTTTTCTTTATGAAGAGAACAGTAACGTATATTCGAGGCTGACTAGGCTAGCTGCGAAGCCCAGCGAATGCCCAAATAAAAGTTAATTAAATATATACAAATAAAAATCAATTATCAACAGTATTAAGATATGTCGATGCTTTCGATGCGAAAAAAACACGAGCGGATTCGCTTCTTTCGATTATAAGAATCAGTCTGACGAGCGATGATCAACGGCGTAACGCAGTCTTCGAGAGACTTCGCCTTTCTGATGCGAAGAGCTTCAATACTATCTCCTGCTAGCGTTTCCATGACAACATAATTGAGTTACGGAGCACGTGAGTGGCCATTGCTTTGGCCAAGGGTTCGCTCCGAAAAAATGAAGACTTCGGACTACCTCAGTCCCTCTAAGCTTCCAGCGTGTGTTTCGCGAGAGTTGTCTCAGTTTGTGTGAAGTGTCAATGAATTAAAATCAATGATATTATATCTCAAATTCCAGGCTTTGTTGGATTCGAAATGTTTTGATGAATTTCGTGAAAGCTCACCTGAACATCTGCTATCAGAGCTTAAACAACTCTATGCTTCAAATTTTGATACAGCTCGATTAAAAAATGAACTGAAGGTGTTTAATTTTAATTCCCGTGATGAATACAAAATAAGTCAGTATGAAACATTACTTGTTACATAAAGTTGAATAATTGGACATAGTGTTTATTGAGGTGTACAAATTGGCAGCTCAATATTAAACTTTTCATCAACAACTGCAACTGCCGAAAGAAGTTTTGTTCTATTAAAAAGAATCGATATATCTTAGAGCCACACAAGGACAAGCACATTCGAACAACTTCGCTGCTTTGTTAATAAAGAAAAGCATTATTTTTAAATATGAAAAAGTACTCGGAAGAAACATTTTTGTAAAAACGTAACACTCAAGTTCACAAAAAGGGAAAGAAGAATGGAGTTCCTGTACAAATAAGTGTTCAAATCCTAATCCTCATAATTATTTGGTGTTTCTTACAGACTTGTTTTGTATTCGTGAAGGGAATTAAACAATAGCATGCACATAAAATTTAGAAAAAAAAAATGTAACTTCTACACTGGCGTGCAAAATTTAAGGACGAGACGGATTTTCGAATGTAGCGTCGTGCAGAACCAAGATGTAAGAATATGGGACAAGTGAGCAAAACCGTCCAAACAAGGAATACAAAGAATACAAAGGCACTTTATTGAAAAAGTAGCTTCGAGCACAACTGGACAGAAGACAGAAACGTCCATGTGACAGGCCGCTACCGAGAAAAATCCAGTCTTTAGTAGGGGATATGATCATCCCTGACTGCGTTGCAGGATTAACAACGTCTGTCCATGCTGGAGGTGGCGGAGTTCTCCTTTGGGGTGGTTGTCAAGGAGCTGTTGAGGCATCGCGGCCCATTCCTCTTGTAGCGTCAATCGCAGCTGCGAAATCGTTGCTGGCGGCTGGTGACGTGCTCTCAAGCGTCTCCCGAGAAGGTACCACACGTGTTCGATTGGATTTAGGTCCGGGGACCTTGTGGGCCAATCCATGCGTTGAATATCTTGACTCTCCAACATCTCTGCGACAGCCACTTTACGATGAGGTGTAGCGTTGTCGTCCATGAAGAAGAACTCAGGACACACAGCACCTCTAAACAGACGCACGTGAGGCAGGGGAACCTTTGTACAATAGCGGACACCAGTGACTGAACCTCGTTGGAAGATGTGGAGGTCAGTACTTCTACCAAGCATGATACCGCCCCAAACGAGAACTCCGCCACCTCCAAACCGGTTCCTTTTGATGATGTTGGAGGTGAGATTGCGTGTTCCCTGCTCTCTCCAGATGTGTATATGTCCAGAATCGCTCGTCAGACTAAATCGGTTCTCATCCGGTTCTTATGTTCCTGGCACCCCAGAAACCGCCGTCTCCGAAGAACAGGATTTAATGGCACACACCGTACTGGTCGTCGTGCAAATAGACCAAATTTGTGCAGCCTCCTGGCCACGGTAAAACGCGGTAACGGACGTCCCGTTGTCTGTTGCATGTGCCTTGCGATTTCTCCCGCTGTCTGCTGTCTGTCTCTTCTCGCCTGTAGGGAAATACACCGGTCTTCCGCCGCCGTGGTTGCTCGTGGAAGACCACTGCTAAACTGTAGGACAACTGTTCCTGTCGTTTGAAATGCTCTCCAAGCTCGTGAAACGATGTTGTGAGTGATCCCGAACTCCTCGGCCACACTAGTCACACTCCGACCTTCTTCCAACTTCTCAATCACGCGACCTCGGGTAAAGTCATCCAGATGTCGTCTACTGGATTGCCTGTTGGCCATATCACACGGTGGCAGCAACTCGATGTCGTTCAAACCGATGTACACTGTGCAATAGCTTTCACCGAATTGCTGACCTTACACCGCCCGTGTGCTTTATACCCTTCCGACCCCCCCCCTACATCATGCTGCATATATGCACATGCCCTACCGTACCGGAGTGGTCTTTCGTTTCGTTCTGCCTGCTCGTTCCGCTGTTATGCTAATTTCTCCTCTTCGTCCTTAATTTTTGCACACCAGTGTATTACTTAGCGATTAAAAAATAAACTTCGCAATTTCTAAAAGACAGTAGGAGGGGGGGGATGGAGATAGCCCAGGTCTCGGACCCAAGTTACGCCACTTTTAGGGAAGGGTGTGGGAATGATAGGCCATCACACTGGGTACTAGTCTACATCAAATTTATAAAAAGATGGTAGGGACTACTAATTGCGCTGGGATCCAAGTCTAACGACCTACGTTTAACTGTAGTTAGTTTTTGCTAAACAAATTTATAACAGTGTACTTAGTCCAGCTGTACTTTTCTCGCATAAGTGCAGAGAATTTCGCTGTCCTTTCAGAGCAAACTCACAAACTCTACATAGGTAGAAGGAAACGCTTTTTTTCTTAAGGAAATAACTTTTCAGATATAACGCACAAATGAAATTACCGATTGTCATTCATAAGTAGTAAAATAATTAACCTTTGGTCAAAAAAAAAAGGGGATCACAGTAAAAGATTACGAGAAAATGGCCTATTTCTCGAGTGGTCCTCATGGAAATGTCCCTGTGTCCCGGTTGGCCAATCCGCCCTGCAACCATGTACGATTTGTACTTTTTGGTGTGTAATTACTGTCTCCTGTTTATGTCTGCTTGTATGTCTTTGTGCCAGCAGGTCCAATAAATCATTAAAAAACCCCTTCAATTAAAGAAGGAGAGGTCTTGTAGTTGAGGACGCATGTATTGAACAACGTATCAAAGAACAAAAACAAGAATCAAAGATTCAAAATTAGCGAACACTTCAATAATTTTCATAATGTCTTCAATAAGCGCCCCCCCTCCCCGCTAAAAGGTTAAGTCGCTGGCAAGTAAACTTCACCAATTCTCAACAGATCAGGAAGACGTGAGGTGATAGGTCCAACGTCTCTTGAGAGGATTAATGAACACGTGTTCGGATAGAAAAGTCAATGTACAGACAGTGTTTTTCACTGCATGTAGTCTTGTGTGTGTTCACACACGATACAATACATACTGGCAGCAAGTAAACCAAGCTTCTCGTGACTGAATTTTGGATTCTGATGAATCGCTTGGAATATTCCCCGCCCCCATCCCGCCCTTTTTTTTTTCTTTTTTACCCTTCTTGTTTGAGTTTGGTTCGTATCTTTCTGTGTTTGTTTTTCCTCTCTATCTTTATAGTATTGCACTCGTGTTTTTTGTTGTTGTTTGGTAGATCAGCTTCCTGACGTGATAGGTTACCTATATAATTTATTACGGGTTTCAAGTGGCTTTTCCTCCTACCACCGAATATATTGTTTGATTTGCATGGTTAATTGGTAGAATGTGAAGCTAAATGACACAGGCACGAATAGTTTTAAATGTGTGCAATTTCTTGTTTGTTTTTTTTTGTTTTTTTTGTTGTTTTTTTGCAATACCATAGATCAGTACACTTTCTGCCACTTCTTAAAAAGTAAAGTCAGGAGGATAAGCAGCAAAATCTAGAAGTTCCTAACTTACAGCTACTTGTTCAAAACAAAATAAGGAAACAGTTATCGAGCAAACACATCTTGATATCTTTCACGGCAGGGGTAACCCGCTCTGGCCTCCCCGGTGGCGCAGTGGTCTAAGCGATGGCTTCTGATCATTCGTCCGAGATTGATCCAGGTTCGAATCCCGATGAGGCATGGATGTTGTGTTTATCTTACGGCATTGGATCTCTCCCTTCCCTGGAACCAGCGGCTCTAAATTACGGACGGGCGACTGCTTAATAGCCCACTGAGTTGCTCACGATGGTCGTTAAAACTCCAATAAAAATAATAATATTCACCGGCTACCGCAACAGCGCGACCACTGCCTACAAACCTACGGTAACCACTTTTAACTGGTACATATATGGTCTTTTCCATGACTCTCGTCACCTTTTCATTTGGCCTACCGGTTTTAACTGGTGCGCCATATAAAACAGGCCCCGTGGCCAGACGTTGTAAGGCGTGTTAAATTTATTTGGCGGGTTTCTAGTTAAAACCGCTTTGTTCCACTTCTAACCGGTTTCTGCGTGTACAGCTGCAAAGGAATTCTCCGGAGTGGTTAGTCACAGCCAAAGCAGTGTAGGTACGCTGCGATAAGTGTAGATGAAGATAGAACAAATGCAACGCAAATGGTTTTAAGTACGGAACAGCGGATTTTTATTGTGGAACAGTATTTCAGAAATAACTTATACAACGTTTTAAATTAGTTCTTTCAGAAAAAGAAATTCACATTGTGCAGCACGGGCGAAATCAGTGGTACAGAAGTTAGTGCAGAAATTTCGTGAAACCGGCACGGTGTGCAACAGGAAAACAAACGAACCCAAGACAGTTCGTACTGAAGACAATATCAAGGATGTGTGCACAATGATTTTACAAAACCCTCAGAAGTCGATTCGCCAATTATCGTCTGCAACGGGAATATCTGGCACGCCATGCCGACGCATACTTAAAGTAGATTTGCATTTTCGGCTGTACAAAGTTATTAAGCTCCAAGAACTTAAAACTCCTGATTATGGGCGTCGTGCGACAAGTTCCCGCTCTTGCAGACGTTGTCGAACGGTACGTGCTGACAGAGGTTATTGCACAACACACCTTACTTCCTGCGCTAACGATCGTGATGTGGCGGTGCGAGCCGTCAATGCCCGCCGCACAACATGCCGGTCCTCTAGTTCGGTGGTGTGTCGCGGCTGCGGCATTCGCTTACGTCGGTCCGTCCGTCCCTCCTACATCCACCGAATCCATACTCGCCTCACTGTGCCTGGATGTCGTCCCACGCGGGTCGCCGATGTCTCGGTACGATAAACTGCTGTCGCGATAAGCCACTATTCGACCTCTGTCGAACTCCAAAACGTGCTGGAATGACAGGCAGCAAACACACTTCCACTATTTACACCCCTCCTTCTGTGCACCTTTTTTATAGTGCTTCTCGGTGGCGTGCCGGTCACACATGGTTTGCATACGCCCTGCAATGCTAATCGTTTACATGTCCTCTCGCGGGTGACGCATACTGCGAATTTCAGGCCGATCGGATGCTTCCTTCTTGGTGTTGCATTTAGGGTGGCCAGCAGTGTAGAATGCTACATTAAAGACAAATAAGCGGCA
Organism: Macrothele yani; assembly: GCA_039090855.1. NCBI lineage: Eukaryota > Metazoa > Arthropoda > Arachnida > Araneae > Macrothelidae > Macrothele > Macrothele yani. The sequence goes on along the minus strand of CM076989.1, from coordinate 70,078,404 downwards.
CCAGTGTGGCGGAGTGATCTTAGTGCTGTCTTTTGACCATTTGTCCGAGACGGTTCCGGACTCGAATTCCGGAGAGGCATGGATGTTGTACTTGTCTTACTGCACTGAATATCTCCCTTCCTTGGAATCAGTGGTCCCAAATTAAAGACGGGTGACCGCTTATAGCCCATTGAATGGCTTACGGTGGTCGTTAAACCTTCAATAAAAAATAAATAAATAACTATCATTTCTTGGTGTCATTGGTGGTGGAAGACCTTTACCTGGCCTTCATCGAACTATTCTTGTTCCTCAGAAATGATTATACAAGACACTCCAATGCCCTATAACAGCCAATGTCGAGGAATGATCGAATGTGATATACTTATACTGGGGCCGCAGCTAGGTCTCAGAACCAGGCTGGATTGAGCTGAAGACTTATATGTGGAAGGGGGCTATGTGTTCAACAACAAACTACACTGAGTTAAGTTTGCATTAGGTACACCTAATAACGCCTTGATCCACCTTTCTGTGCAGTCACGGCTCGCAGAAGCGTAGGAATAGATTCTACAAGGTGTCAAACATCCTCCATGCGTAACTTGCCCCATGTCCGTTGCAACAGCAAGGCCAGTTCACGTTCATTCTGCGAAGGAGGATTAGCAGTGTTTACACACCGTACTAGCATATCCCACAAATGTTCAATTGGGTTACCGTCATTTACAGCCAGGAAAGTTTTGGAGCCAAGGTAATGTGACAAATTCGGTGTCGTGTTCCTCCGACCACACAGTAGTTACTTGAGCCCGATAACAGAGTGCGTTGTCCTGTTGAAAGTTAGCACTTTGGTCCTGGTAAACCTCCTTCAGATATGAATCGAGATTGTAAGCTAACAGGTCCCTAGATTGCCCACCATTCTGTGTCTGTGGGATGATAACAAAACGGACCTAGGACTTGCCAGGGAAAAGCTCCCCAGATCTGAACATCACCTTCAACCGCCTGCTAAATCCAACTGTGCAACCAGGGGTTATGGATTCATGCTGTTTACACCATATGTGAAAGCAGCCATTGGCGCAGCAGGAAACGGGACTCATCACACCAGACGACCTTCTTCCATCTGTCGTGGGTCCATTGCCGACGTTCCTTGGCGCATGCAAGACTTTGTTTGCGATGACTGGACGTCATCGTGGGTACCCTCTTTGGTCTCCGGCTGTAGAACCCCAGGCGAAAAAAGGTACAGCACATAGTGCATGTGGAAACAGGTCGAACTGCACAGGTGTTGTACTGGTGGTGAGCTGGGTGACTGTTGCACGTCGTTTCTGAGATCCTGGTCGTGACACCCGCAGCTCACCTCTCGACTCAAACCCTCAAGGCTGACCAATGTGAGCCCTTCTGGATGTCTGTGCATGGCTAATTCAGTCCTGGTACACCCTTGATACAGTACTAGTAAGGGGACAGGTAAGCGCAGCTATTTCCGAAATACTGGCACCAGCATTCTCAGGGACCTAACTGTCTGGCCACGTTTCTCCATTACTGCGAAACATCTACAGATTACGTACGGATAATAGGGGTGCGCAATTTATTGCAGTCGCACGTGACGTTGATGCCACGTGGCTTTGCACAGTGAAATATTTCAATTGCTGAAATTCTGGCTGCGTCGATGTAATCTAGTCTGAACAACAGTCTCGAATTATTTTAACTCATCACCCCCTTGTTTTAGAATTGTGCTGTTGTTCGTGTTGAACTTTGAATGTTTTTAATGGTGTGGTGCAACAGTGGACACCGGGCAAGTAGCATGATTGAACTGAATTGTAATGAGTATGTTTACGCCAGACTTTTGCAAAGCAGGAGGACTGAAGTCGATCCCAGATGTACTCGACGGGATTGAGGTCAGGTGACCTAGCTGGCCAAGAAAGCGAAGTCACGTCGGTGGAGTGTTCATCCAACCATTCGGACATAATTCGGGAGCGAAGGCACTGTGCATTTTCTTGTTGCAGGATGAGGTCCCCAGTGGGATGTGGAAGACGCACAAACGGGAGCAAATGGTCGTCCAGGATATCCCGGTAACGTTGACCTGTGAGGGACGATGTCACACGTACCAGGGATTCCATTTCAGTCCACGTAAACAATCCCCAGACGAGAATGCCACCTCCACCAGCTTGAAGAGTAACCTGCTGGCAATAAGGATCCATCGCTTCATGTGGTTTGCACCGAACTCGTATCCTGCTATCCGCATGTACCAACGTGAATATTGACTCATCAGTGCAGGTAACATTTTCCACATGTCTAGGGTCTAGTGGTGATGTTACCGTGCCCATACTAATCTTTGCACCCTGTGATGTGCGGTCAGCAGCGGTACCCTCGTGGGACGATGGCTTCTGTACCACATAGCGAGGACATGGTTCTGGGTGGTTTGGTTGCTTACAGGTTTTTGTGCACCAGCGTTAAATTGCTGAGTGATTTCTTGCACTGTGGCCCGTCTATCTGCTGTTACAATGCGAGCTAGCCGATGATGACCCCTCTCATACACACGCCGTTGTCCACGGCAGTTGGTCCTTGCAGGGATGGTTTTACCGGATTCGATGTACTCACGGTGCACCCGTGACACAGTGGCTCGTGAAAATCCCAGTGCCTGCATGACTCCCGAGATGGAGTGACCCATTCGTCCGGCCCCGACAATTTGCCCACGATCAAATGCGCTTAGATCCTTCGTCTTACCCAAACTGCGTCCGAATCTTACTTATTCCCATCGCATCACTCCTTATATTGTCGGATCGCTGAATACGTCATGTCGTTTTTGTTTACAGGGCCGCCCACAGCGCCACATTTGCATAACGCCAGCTGTCTCTAATACAATTGCTCTTCAGTGTACATTGCCTATCTCTCACGTAATCTTTTGTTCAAATATATATGTATAGACTGAACTACTAAAACGCAGTTTTATGCAGTGGAAGCATCCCGCATCGGCACCACACAAAAAGTGCAAAGATGCACAACGGACTGTGAAGGTTTTGTCAACGGTGTTCTCGCGGATTGCCTAGTGGTACACGTTCGTGACTGCCTCGGGAGAACCTCAGGTTCGATCCCGGGTACGTCCTAACCACTTAATATACGCCTGCGTCGGATGGGCACATTAAGCCATCGGGCCCCGGATACTGGCCCACCGTAATAAATGAGGGTGTCTTCCTACTTCTTTCTACCTCCCTTCCGTGTCACTTTCCTATTCGGCACTCTAGCCGCAATCTCTTAGCTTCCTATTTCTATGGGATGTTTAAGACCTGGGGTCAGACACTCCCTTCCTAAAATCCTCTACATATGATCTGATCTGTTAACGGTGTTCTTCGATGAAAGGAGTGTGCTACTCACCGACTTCCTCCATCAACGGGGTACCCTCACATTGCAGCGTATATACTGTTAGACACTGCAACTTTTGCGTATCGTCCTCAAAAACAAAAAGCCCCGGATGTTGAGCTCCAGTATCGTGTTGTTACACGATTACGCTCGGCCACACGTCTTCCGATAAACCACCACTCTTCTAAAGAAATTTGCATCACTCACGTAAATTCCAACGAAATTTGCATTACTTTCACGTAAATTTTTATTTCCCCACACCTTCTAAAATGTCAGTCTTGACAATTTGCTTAGAATAGTTACCTGACTATCAATAGCAAGTTATTACAATTCTTCTAGTGTGAATATGACTTCCTATTGTAAATTTAAAGAAACGAACTTTCCCTTAGAAGTTGAAAGAAACTGAAGTTTTACTAACGCCAGTCTGTCTGAGCAGCTATTAAACTGAAAGAGCCGTAAGCTGTGATGATTTCAGAATTTCAACTGAAGATATATTATTTAAATTCCTTATGAACATAACAGCGCATAAAAGGGATATTAGGCAAAGGAAAGGGGAGTCAATTTTAATATTATGTTGGGATGAAGTAACGCAACGATTTTTCTCGATGGTCAGTTGGCAAATATGTCTTCAAAACAATCTTTTTCAAATGTCTGGGTGCATTCACGAACGAATATATACGCATATGTACACACACGTCTATATATTTAAACACATACACATACATCCGGGGGCATGCGCTTGTTCATACTTGCGTGTGTGTGTACACACACACAAGCATGAACACGCACACAAATCTGGATATATGGGTGTGTGTTTGTACACGCACACACACTCACACATAGAAAAACGCGTTTCGGCTATTGAAAAAAAGTATTTGGGCGGAGTCGTGTCCACACCGTTTTGGAATGCTGGAACGAAAGATATTTATACTGATCAGTTTTTCCCATTCGGTGTGGCGAACTCTCTCCGCACGGGTGTAAAATTCACCTTCTGGAAATATAGCCGACCCTAGGTCACGAAATGTTTTAGTAAAGTAACTGAAAAGTAAACTAAATAATTGCATGTGAGCAGTACAGCTTACATATTAGGTGTGCAACTTAATTCTCGGCCACAGGCACGACACGTTGACAGCAAATTATAGCAAATTGAATACGTACATAATCAGGGAAATAATCCCCGTCGTGTTGGATACATTTGAGCCATCGGTCAGGGAGCTGAGGAATGCCACTGCAGAAAAACGACAACGCGCTGATCCCACCAATATGCACAGCAACAACTTCCTGCATGGATGTTCGGTTTGGCGGTACTGGTGGTAGGCTGACCTCGATAAGCCCACGATTTGCGACGCTTAGGATTATCGTAGAGGATCCACTTCTCATCGCAGGTCAAAACCTTGTGGAGGAAATCCTTCTTCTTGAAACTGGAGAGCAAAGACACAGCAACATCGTAAGGCCTAGCTTTGTTCGCAGCTGTGAGTTGGTGGGAAACCCAAAGGCCCTTCTTGTGAATGCGCCGAAGCTGGTGTAGGTGCTTTGCAATGGCTTGCCGTGTTGCTCCGAGTTCCAGGGCGAACTCCGACTGTGTGCAACAGGGATCCACGTCCAACAGTTGTTCCAGTTCCTCATCGTTAGCTTTCTGCGGCTGTTCCGGACTTTCTGCATCACGGATATCAAAATTTCTCTGCTTAAACCGCTGGAACCACTTCTTATACTTACTGTAGGACACAGCAGCCTCACCCAAAGCAGCACAGATCATTTGCTGGGCCCTTTTTTCAGCTGAAACGAGAATAGGAGGTAGTGCCTCAAATGTTGTTTCTCGAACGACATTGCTTTCACCGTCAACGTTCGTCTATTCTGTCACTACAGCTGTGAGTGGTTGTGGTTGCTTGGAAAGCTGTTGGATGGCGCCGCAATCAGCCATTATCGCCCACAGCTATTTGCAATTGCCGACGTTCTATGATCGCTTGCTGTTAGGGGCCGAGAATTAAGTTGCACACCTAATAGACATGGGTGTTTATTAAGAATGCCTCGTGAGGTCACTTGCTGTCCTATTTATTGGTTGTGTATTTTCATCCCCACTGACCAAGCTTTAAGGGGTCAACTGATGTGCCAGTAAATTTGGTAGTCCCCACAGACAGAACTGCAAGCTAATGTAGTTTATCTAACATAGCTCGATCTCTCAGAAGCAGTTGAATGCACGCTCGTACCTATTTATATGTATATCGAAAGCTCTGATTTACATGTGTAGGTTTAGGCAGGAGATGTGTTTTGATATGGTTTTAGCACAGTTCCTTACAGTTAGCGTAGAGCTTGATTTTGAAACACTTTGGAGGGGCTCTTCGGAATAGGTTATTGGTTCTTTTATTTTCCATATATATATCGATGATATTTAGCTATTTTAGTGATCTGAGTAGCAGCAATACTCAGTTTCTCAGTGCGGCTCGCCTTCCTGCATACCGTAATTTTGAAATGAAATGGCGAAATTATGGTATAGGAAGGAATTTAATTGACGATCCTTTGTGACAAAACGTTTCTAATGTATCTGCATTATGTATTGGTAGAGCAATATAGCTTTTAAAATTTATAGTTTAGTGTTTCTGCAGGCAAATTCGTAGCATATTTCTTGTTGATTTTGCTCGGCGTATGAGGGGAAGATTGTCCTTCTGATTGCGCAAAGCAGGGCCGGATGGAACTTTTGCGAAGCCTGGGGCGAAATTTTTTAGCGGGGTTTTTAGCAAAAATTTCATCAAGCGCCCTAGAAAATAAATCTCATAGTTTAATAAAATCGTTACGTGAAAAATGAAAACACACGAAAACTATTATAAAGAAAAATGATTATCTCAAATTACCGTGAGCTTAAGAAAAAGACCATAATATAGATTGAAAGTTCAGAGAGAGAGAGAGAGACAGACAGACAAAGAGCGAGAGAGATAAAGATAGAGACAGACAAATACAGAGAAAGATGGAGAGACAGCAGAGAGAGATACAGAGAAAGACAGAAACAGACAGAGAGAGAGAGAGAGAGAGAGTAAAGAGTGCTAAAATCTATGGTTTTCTTTCCGGTTAGAAGGGGGCTTAGGTTGCATTGTGACTTTTATAAAAACTTCCCCACAAAATGGTAAAACGATAAATTTAACTAATCTGCGTAGCGAATGTTTTTCTACAGCAAACATTTTTACGTAGCGAATAATAAGGATCCTTCTTAAAATAAATTCTTTTATATATGTATATATATATTATTTCCTGTCACATTTTGTTTAGTGATTGATTTTTGATGCAAGATGGTATAACTGACAAATTAGTGAGTTACCTTGCATCAAAAATCAATTGGTACTTTTCTTCATTTTTTTTTCTTTTTTGATTGGAGGTTTAACGACCACCGTGAGCAACTCAATGGGCTATAAGCAGTCGCCCGTCCCTAATTTAGGGTCACAGGTTCCAGGTAAGGGAGAGAGCCAGTGCCGTAAGCCAAACACAACATCCATGCCCGACCGGGATTCGAACCCGGACCTTTTACGGACGAACGATCAGATGCCAGCGCCTTAGACAACTGCGCCCCCGGCGGCTCTGAATCTTTCATACGCGCTCATGTATGAAATTTTTTTTTTTTTTTCTAATACTGTTTTTAAAGTAACTGAACAACTGGAGTCCATATATAGTCCCAAAACAACGTCAATATTGTTCTTTTCTTTTTCTTTTTCTTTTTTTATTTCAGTATCTGGTTTACACACACAAATTGTTGAGCATACAGTGGGGAGTCATAAAATGTGATGAAATTTAATTTGCTATTTCATGAATGTGGAAAAGTTTGAGGTCTAAAACAGTGGAGGGAGGATTGTAAACTGAAAAAAAAATCATTGTAAAAATAAATTTTAAGGGCCTCGCGCCACAAAACTTTTAAAAAATATCAATAAATATAGAGAATTCTAGTAAAAATGATTTTGTTTTTATTTTCTAAGATGCGAGGCCCCGTAAAAACGCGGGGCCCGGGGGTCTGCCCCGGTAGCACCTATGGTCCAGCCGGCTCTGGCGCAAAGCTAAACTTTTTACGGGTATTTATAGATGTACGAATATGTTGTATACATTGGTTTAAAAAATTAAAGTCGGAAGGTAATATTGTAGTAGCCAATCAAAGCGCTCAATGCAATGTTACGACGCTTACACGTAGATAAGGGGTCTCATGGAGCATATTGGCCTCACGAAAGTGTTTATTTTTTTCTTAAAATGCGGTATACGTTAGAAAAAGCTGGTTTAATTTGATAAAAATGCATAAACTTATATCAGAAATTAATGCTTTAATATTTTCTTCTGCTTTTCATTAACTTTTGTCCTGGTGGATTTCAAAAACACCATTTTCTGTTGCCCCTCCGCCAAACACACACACACACACACCGAAAGAAATTTGCATATCTGTGAGCAAAATCCTGCCCAATATGCAAATTGAGTTACATACTTAATTAAATTAAAGCCAACGAGGAACGGCAGTGGGATTTTTCTTCGACAGTACATGTAAAAAGCGTTCCACTTGCTGAAAACGTATTCCTTGTGTCCAGGGGCGGATTGGGGCGACCAAACCAGGCAGGGAATTTTAGTCTTGCTGCCCATTGCAAAAAAAGCACACGCCCCAGCAGGGGAACACCTCTTCCCTCAAATCTATTACATGCATTTCAAAACGAATTTCGTCGTAAACAAACTTCAATAATAATTTAACGGTAAAATAATTTTCTAAATCCGATCGTGATTGAATTTAGCATCAAACCGCCCTCAAAATGGGATGTTGAACATCCCATTTTGAGGGTGATTTGATGCTAAATACAACAATTTTCTTTGAATTTTTTTTTTTTTTTTTTTGACAAAGTCAGGAGTCTGTTGGAGACCCCGGTTGCAACTTGATCTCCATGAAGATTATTCTGAAGGTTGAAGTGATTATTATGGTGGTTGAAATGGCACAACAATTTTCCTAAGCAATTAATGTTTGGATTTATTTGGTCACAGATCTCCTAATGCGTGATCAGTGACTAAATAAATACGTATTGGTTTTTCTCTTTATAGTGTTGGTACGTCCTCCTTCAGTAGACCCATTAGTTTGCCCCACGTTAAGCAGTTCAGTGGTAAATCGTTGTTGCTTCTAGGACAAATGCGGGAAAGACACTCATTTCTCAATATCATTGCCCGATAAACGCTTTTTCTTTATGAAGAGAACAGTAACGTATATTCGAGGCTGACTAGGCTAGCTGCGAAGCCCAGCGAATGCCCAAATAAAAGTTAATTAAATATATACAAATAAAAATCAATTATCAACAGTATTAAGATATGTCGATGCTTTCGATGCAGAAAAAAACACGAGCGGATTCGCTTCTTTCGATTATAAGAATCAGTCTGACGAGCGATGATCAACGGCGTAACGCAGTCTTCGAGAGACTTCGCCTTTCTGATGCGAAGAGCTTCAATACTATCTCCTGCTAGCGTTTCCATGACAACATAATTGAGTTACGGAGCACGTGAGTGGCCATTGCTTTGGCCAAGGGTTCGCTCCGAAAAATGAAGACTTCGGACTACCTCAGTCCCTCTAAGCTTCCAGCGTGTGTTTCGCGAGAGTTGTCTCAGTTTGTGTGAAGTGTCAATGAATTAAAATCAATGATATTATATCTCAAATTCCAGGCTTTGTTGGATTCGAAATGTTTTGATAAATTTCGTGAAAGCTCACCTGAACATCTGCTATCAGAGCTTAAACAACTCTATGCTTCAAATTTTGATACAGCTCGATTAAAAAATGAACTGAAGGTGTTTAATTTTAATTCCCGTGATGAATACAAAATAAGTCAGTATGAAACATTACTTGTTACATAAAGTTGAATAATTGGACATAGTGTTTATTGAGGTGTACAAATTGGCAGCTCAATATTAAACTTTTCATCAACAACTGCAACTGCCGAAAGAAGTTTTGTTCTATTAAAAAGAATCGATATATCTTAGAGCCACACAAGGACAAGCACATTCGAACAACTTCGCTGCTTTGTTAATAAAGAAAAGCATTATTTTTAAATATGAAAAAGTACTCGGAAGAAACATTTTTGTAAAAACGTAACACTCAAGTTCACAAAAAGGGAAAGAAGAATGGAGTTCCTGTACAAATAAGTGTTCAAATCCTAATCCTCATAATTATTTGGTGTTTCTTACAGACTTGTTTTGTATTCGTGAAGGGAATTAAACAATAGCATGCACATAAAATTTAGAAAAAAATGTAACTTCTACACTGGCGTGCAAAATTTAAGGACGAGACGGATTTTCGAATGTAGCGTCGTGCAGAACCAAGATGTAAGAATATGGGACAAGTGAGCAAAACCGTCCAAACAAGGAATACAAAGAATACAAAGGCACTTTATTGAAAAAGTAGCTTCGAGCACAACTGGACAGAAGACAGAAACGTCCATGTGACAGGCCGCTACCGAGAAAAATCCAGTCTTTAGTAGGGGATATGATCATCCCTGACTGCGTTGCAGGATTAACAACGTCTGTCCATGCTGGAGGTGGCGGAGTTCTCCTTTGGGGTGGTTGTCAAGGAGCTGTTGAGGCATCGCGGCCCATTCCTCTTGTAGCGTCAATCGCAGCTGCGAAATCGTTGCTGGCGGCTGGTGACGTGCTCTCAAGCGTCTCCCGAGAAGGTACCACACGTGTTCGATTGGATTTAGGTCCGGGGACCTTGTGGGCCAATCCATGCGTTGAATATCTTGACTCTCCAACATCTCTGCGACAGCCACTTTACGATGAGGTGTAGCGTTGTCGTCCATGAAGAAGAACTCAGGACACACAGCACCTCTAAACAGACGCACGTGAGGCAGGGGAACCTTTGTACAATAGCGGACACCAGTGACTGAACCTCGTTGGAAGATGTGGAGGTCAGTACTTCTACCAAGCATGATACCGCCCCAAACGAGAACTCCGCCACCTCCAAACCGGTTCCTTTTGATGATGTTGGAGGTGAGATTGCGTGTTCCCTGCTCTCTCCAGATGTGTATATGTCCAGAATCGCTCGTCAGACTAAATCGGTTCTCATCCGGTTCTTATGTTCCTGGCACCCCAGAAACCGCCGTCTCCGAAGAACAGGATTTAATGGCACACACCGTACTGGTCGTCGTGCAAATAGACCAAATTTGTGCAGCCTCCTGGCCACGGTAAAACGCGGTAACGGACGTCCCGTTGTCTGTTGCATGTGCCTTGCGATTTCTCCCGCTGTCTGCTGTCTGTCTCTTCTCGCCTGTAGGGAAATACACCGGTCTTCCGCCGCCGTGGTTGCTCGTGGAAGACCACTGCTAAACTGTAGGACAACTGTTCCTGTCGTTTGAAATGCTCTCCAAGCTCGTGAAACGATGTTGTGAGTGATCCCGAACTCCTCGGCCACACTAGTCACACTCCGACCTTCTTCCAACTTCTCAATGACGCGACCTCGGGTAAAGTCATCCAGATGTCGTCTACTGGATTGCCTGTTGGCCATATCACACGGTGGCAGCAACTCGATGTACACTGTGCAATAGCTTTCACCGAATTGCTGACCGTACACCGCCCGTGTGCTTTATACCCTTCCGACCCCCTACATCATGCTGCATATATGCACATGCCCTACCGTACCGGAGTGGTCTTTCGGTCCGTTCTGCCTGCTCGTTACTCTGTTATGCTAATTTCTCCCCTTCGTCCTTAATTTTTGCACACCAGTGTATTATTTAGAGATTAAAAAATAAACTTCTCAATTTTTAAAAAACAGTAGGGGGGAGGGGGGAAATAGTCCAGATCTCGGACGCAAGATACGCCACTGGTAGGGAAGGGTATGGGAATGATAGGCCATCACACTGGGTACTAGTCTACATCAAATTTATAAAAAGATGGTAGGGACTACTAATTGCGCTGGGATCCAAGTCTAACGACCTACGTTTAACTGTAGTTAGTTTTTGCTAAACAAATTTATAACAGTGTACTTAGTCCAGCTGTACTTTTCTCGCATAAGTGCAGAGAATTTCGCTGTCCTTTCAGAGCAAACTCACAAACTCTACATAGGTAGAAGGAAACGCTTTTTTCTTAAGGAAATAACTTTTCAGATATAACGCACAAATGAAGTTACCGATTGTCATTCATAAGTAGTAAAATAATTAACCTTTGGTCAAAAAAAAAAAAAAAAGGATCACAGTAAAAGATTACGAGAAAATGGCCTATTTCTCGAGTGGTCCTCATGGAAATGTCCCTGTGTCCCGGTTGGCCAATCCGCCCTGCAACATGTACGATTTGTACTTTTTGGTGTGTAATTACTGTCTCCTGTTTATGTCTGCTTGTATGTCTTTGTGCCAGCAGGTCCAATAAATCATTAAAAAAACCCTTCAATTAAAAAAGGAGAGAAGTCTTGTAGTTGAGGACGCATGTATTGAACAACGTATCAAAGAACAAAAACAAGAATCAAAGATTCAAAATTAGCGAACACTTCAATAATTTTCATAATGTCTTCAATAAGCGCCCCCCCCCCTCCCCGCTAAAAGGTTAAGTCGCTGGCAAGTAAACTTCACCAATTCTCAACAGATCAGGAAGACGTGAGGCGATAGGTCCAACGTCTCTTGAGAGGAGGAATGAACACGTGTTCGGATAGAAAAGTCAATGTACAGACAGTGTTTTTCACTGCATGTAGTCTTGTGTGTGTGTGTGTGTGTGTGTGTGTGTGTGTGTTGTGTGTTTTCACACACGATACAATACATACTGGCAGCAAGTAAACCAAGCTTCTCGTGACTGAATTTTGGATTCTGATGAATCGCTTGGAATATTCCCCGCCCCCATCCCGCCCTTTTTTTCCCTTTTTTACCCTTCTTGTTTGAGTTTGGTTCGTATCTTTCTGTGTTTGTTTTTTTCTCTATCTTTATAGTATTGCACTCGTGTTTTTTGTTGTTGTTTGGTAGATCAGCTTCCTGACGTGATAGGTTACCTATATGATTTATTATGGGTTTCAAGTGGCTTTTCCTCCTAAAACGGAATATATTGTTTGATTTGCATGGTTAATTGGTAGAATGTGAAGCTAAATGACACAGGCACGAATAGTTTTAAATGTGTGCAATTTCTTGTTTTTTTTTTTTTTTGTTGTTGTTGTTTTTTTTGCAATACCATAGATCAGTACACTTTCTGCCACTTCTTAAAAAGTAAAGCCAGGAGGATAAGCAGCAAAACCTAGAAGTTCCTAACTCACAGCTACTTGTTCAAAACAAAATAAGGAAACAGTTATCGAGCGAACACATCTTGATATCTTTCACGGCAGGGGTAACCCGCTCTGGCCTCACCGGTGGCGCAGTGGTCTAAGCGATGGCTTCTGATCATTCGTCCGAGATTGATCCAGGTTCGAATCCCGATGAGGCATGGATGTTGTGTTTATCTTACGGCATTGGATCTCTCCCTTCCCTGGAACCAGCGGCTCTAAATTACGGACGGGCGACTGCTTAATAGCCCACTGAGTTGCTCACGATGGTCGTTAAAACTCCAATAAAAATAATAAAACTCACCGGCAACCGCAACAGTGCGACCGCTGCTTACAAGCCTACGGTAACCACTTTTAACTGGTACATATATGGTCTTTTCCATGACTGTCGTCACCTTTTCATTTAGCCTACCGGTTTTAACTGGTGCGCCATATAAAACACGCCCCGTGGCCAGACGTTGTTAGGCGTGTTAAAGTTGTTTGGCGGGTTTCTAGTTAAAACTGCTTTGTTCCACTTCTAACCGGTTTCTGCGTTTACAGCTGCAAAGGAATTCTCCGGAGTGGTTAGTCACAGCCAAAGCAGTGTAGGTACGCTGCGATAAGTGTAGATGAAGATAGAACAAAGGCAACGGATAGAACAAAGGCAACCAAAATGGTTTTAAGTACGGAACAGCGGATTTTTATTGTGGAACAGTATTTCAGAAATAACTTAAACAACGTTTTAAATTAGTTCTTTCAGAAAAAAATTCACATTGTGCAGCACGGGCGAAATCAGTGGTACAGAAGTTAGTGCAGAAATTTCGTGAAACCGGCACGGTGTGCAACAGGAAAACAAACGAACCCAAGACAGTTCGTACTGAAGACAATATCAAGGATGTGTGCACAATGATTTTATAAAACCCTCAGAAGTCGATTCGCCAATTATCGTCTGCAACGGGAATATCTGGCACGCCATGCCGACGCATACTTAAAGTGGATTTGCATTTTCGGCTGTACAAAGTTATGAAGCTCCAAGAACTTAAAACTCCTGATTATGGGCGTCGTGCGACAAGTTCCCGCTCTATCAGACGTTGTCGAACGGTACGTGCTGACAGAGGTTATTGCACAACACACCTTACTTCCTGCCCTAACGTTCGTGATGTGGCGGTGCGAGCCGTCAATGCCCGCCGCACAACATGCCGGTCCTCTAGTTCGGTGGTGTGTCGCGGCTGCGGCAATCGCTTACGTCGGTCCGTCCGTCCCTTCTGCATCCACCGAATCCATACTCGCCTCACTGTGGCTGGATGTCGTCACACGCGGGTCGCCGATGTCTCGGTACGATAAACTGCTGTCGCGATAAGCCACTATTCGACCTCTGTCGAACTCCGAAACGTGCTGGAATGACAGGCAGCAAACACACTTCCACTATTTACACCCTCCTTCTGTGCACCTTTCTTATAGTGCTTCTCGGTGGCGTGCCGGACACACATGGTTTGCATACGCCCTGCAATGCTAATCGTTTACATGTCCTCTCGCGGGTGACGCATACTGCGAATTTCAGGCCGATCGGATGCTTCCTTCTTGGTGTTGCATTTAGGGTGGCCAGCAGTGTAGAATGCTACATTAAAGACAAATAAGCGGCACCAGTGTGGCGGAGTGATCTTAGTGCTGTCTTTTGACCATTTGTCCGAGACGGTTCCGGACTCGAATTCCGGAGAGGCATGGATGTTGTACTTGTCTTACTGCACTGAATATCTCCCTTCCTTGGAATCAGTGGTCCCAAATTAAAGACGGGTGACCGCTTATAGCCCATTGAATGGCTTACGGTGGTCGTTAAACCTTCAATAAAAAATAAATAAATAACTATCATTTCTTGGTGTCATTGGTGGTGGAAGACATTTACCTGGCCTTCATCGAACTATTCTTGTTCCTCAGAAATGATTATACAAGACACTCCAATGCCCTATAACAGCCAATGTCGAGGAATGATCGAATGTGATATACTTATACTGGGGCCGCAGCTAGGTCTCAGAACCAGGCTGGAGGGAGCTGAAGACTTATATGTGGAAGGGGGCTATGTGTTCAACAACAAACTACACTGAGTTAAGTTTGCATTAGGGACACCTAATAACGCCTTGATCCACCTTTCTGTGCAGTCACGGCTCGCAGAAGCGTAGGAATAGATTCTACAAGGTGTCAAACATCCTCCATGCGTAACTTGCCCCATGTCCGTTGCAACAGCAAGGCCAGTTCACGTTCATTCTGCGAAGGAGGATTAGCAGTGTTCACACACCGTACTATCATATCCCACAAATGTTCAATTGGGTTACCGTCATTTACAGCCGGGAAAGTTTTGGAGCCAAGGTAATGTGACAAATTCGATGTCGTGTTCCTCCGACCACACAGTAGTTACTTGAGCCCGATAACAGAGTGCGTTGTCCTGTTGAAAGTTAGCACTTTGGTCCTGGTAAACCTCCTTCAGATATGGATCGAGATTGTAAGCTAACAGGTCCCTAGATTGCCCACCATTCTGTGTCTGTGGGATGATAACAAAACGGACCTAGGACTTGCCAGGGAAAAGCTCCCCAGATCCGAACATCACCTTCACCCGCCTGCTAAATCCAACTGTGCAACCAGGGGTTATGGATTCATGCTGTTTACACCATATGTGAAAGCGGCCATTGGCGCAGCAGGAAACGGGACTCATCACACCAGACGACCTTCTTCCATCTGTCGTGGGTCCATTGCCGACGTTCCTTGGCGCATGCAAGACTTTGTTTGCGATGACTGGACGTCATCGTGGGTACCCTCTTTGGTCTCCGGCTGTAGAACCCCAGGCGAAAAAAGGTACAGCACATAGTGCATGTGGAAACAGGTCGAACTGCACAGGTGTTGTACTGGTGGTGAGCTGGGTGACTGTTGCATGTCGTTTCTGAGATCCTGGTCGTGACACCCGCAGCTCACCTCTCGACTCAAACCCGCAAGGCTGACCAATGTGAGCCCTTCTGGATGTCTGTGCATGGCTAATTCAGTCCTGGTACACCCTTGATACAGTACTAGTAAGGGGACAGGTAAGCGCAGCTATTTCCGAAATACTGGCACCAGCATTCTCAGGGACCTAACTGTCTGGCCACGTTTCTCCATTACTGCGAAACATCTACAGATTACGTACGGATAATAGGGGTGCCGAATTTATTGCAGTCGCACGTGACGTTGATGCCACGTGGCTTTGCACAGTGAAATATTTCAATTGCTGAAATTCTGGCTGCGTTGTTGTTCGTGTTGAACTTTGAATGTTTTTAATGGTGTGGTGCAACAGTGGACACCGGGCAAGTAGCATGATTGAACTGAATTGTAATGAGTATGTTTACGCCAGACTTTTGCAAAGCAGGAGGACTGAAGTCGATCCCAGATGTACTCGACGGGATTGAGGTCAGGTGACCTAGCTGGCCAAGAAAGCGAAGTCACGTCGGTGGAGTGTTCATCCAACCATTCGGACATAATTCGGGAGCGAAGGCACTGTGCATTTTCTTGTTGCAGGATGAGGTCCCCAGTGGGATGTGGAAGACGCACAAACGGGAGCAAATGGTCGTCCAGGATATCCCGGTAACGTTGACCTGTGAGGGACGATGTCACACGTACCAGGGATTCCATTTCAGTCCACGTAAACAGTCCCCAGACGAGAATGCCACCTCCACCAGCTTGAAGAGTAACCTGCTGGCAATAAGGATCCATCGCTTCATGTGGTTTGCGCCGAACTCGTATCCTGCTATCCGCATGTACCAACGTGAATATTGACTCATCAGTGCAGGTAACATTTTCCACATGTCTAGGGTCTAGTGGTGATGTTACCGTGCCCATGCTAATCTTTGCACCCTGTGATGTGCGGTCAGCAGCGGTACCCTCGTGGGACGATGGCTTCTGTACCACATAGCGAGGACATGGTTCTGGGTGGTTTGGTTGCTTACACGTTTTTGTGCACCAGCGTTAAATTGCTGAGTGATTTCTTGCACTGTGGCCCGTCTATCTGCTGTTACAATGCGAGCTAGCCGATGATGACCCCTCTCATCCACACGCCGTTGTCCACGGCAGTTGGTCCTTGCAGGGATGGTTTTACCGGATTCGATGTACTCACGATGCCCCCGTGACACAGTGGCTCGTGAAAATCCCAGTGCCTGCATGACTCCCGAGATGGAGTGACCCATTCGTCGAGCTCCGACAATTTGCCCACGATCAAATGCGCTTAGATCCTTCGTCTTACCCATACTGCGTCCGACTCTTACTTATTCCCATCGCATCACTCCTTATATTGTCGGATCGCTGCATACGTCATGTCGTTTCCGTTTACAGGACCGCCCACAGCGCCACATTTGCATAACGCCAGCTGTCTCTAATTGAATTGCTCTTCAGTGTACATTGCCTATCTCCCACGTAATCTTTTGTTCAAATATATATGTATAGACTGAACCACTAAAACGCAGTTTTATGCAGTGGAAGCATCCCGCATCGGCACCACACAAAAAGTGCAAAGATGCACAACGGACTGTGAAGGTTTTGTCAACGGTGTTCTCGCGGATTGCCTAGTGGTACACGTTCGTGACTGCCTCGGTAGAACCTCAGGTTCGATCCCGGATACGTCCTAACCACTTAATATACGCCTGCGTCGGATGGGCACATTAAGCCATCGGGCCCCGGATACTGGCCCACCGTAATAAATGAGGGTGTCTTTCTACTTCTTTCTACCTCCCTTCCGTGTCACTTTCCTATTCGGCACTCTAGCCGCAATCTCTTAGCTTCCTATTTCTATGGGATGTTTAAGACCTGGGGTCAGACACTCCCTTCCTAAAATCCTCTACATGTGATCTGATCTGTTAACGGTGTTCTTCGGTAAAAGGAGTGTGCTACTCGCCGACTTCCTCCATCAACGGGGTAACCTCACAGGGCAGCGTATATACTGTTAGACACTGCAACTTTTGCGTATCGTCCTCAAAAACAAAAGGCCCCGGATGTTGAGCTCCAGTATCGTGTTGTTACACGATTACGCTCGGCCACACGTCTTCCGTTAAACCACCACTCTTCTAAAGAAATTTGCATCACTCACGTAAATTCTAACGAAATTTGCATCACATTCACGTAAATTCTAAAGAAACTTGCATCACTTTCACGTAAATTTTTATTTCCCCACACCTTCTAAATGTCAGTCTAGACAATTTGCTTAGAATAGTTACCTGACTATCAATAGCAAGTTATTACAATTCTTCTAGTGTGAATATGACTTCCTATTGTGAATTTAAAGAAACGAACTTTCCCTTAGAAGTTGAAAGAAACTGAAGTTTTACTAACGCCAGTCTGTCTGAGCAGCTATTAAACTGAAAGAGCCGTAAGCTGCGATGATTTCAGAATTTCAACTGAAGATCTATTATTTAAATTCCTTATAAAGATAACAGCGCATAAAAGGGATATTAGGCAAAGGAAAGGGGAGTCAATTTTAATATTATGTTGGGATGAAGTAACGCAACGATTTTTCTCGATCGTCAGTTGGCAAATATGTCTTCAAAACAATCTTTTTCAAATGTCTGTTTGCATTCACGAACGAATATATACGCATATGTACACACACGTCTCCATATTTAAACACATACACATACATCTGGGTGTATGCGCCTGTTCATACTTGCGTGTGTGTGTACACACACACAAGCATGAACACGCACACAAATCTGGATATATGGGTGTGTGTTTGTACACGCACACACACTCACACATAGAAAAACGCGTTTCGGCTATTGAAAAAAGTATTTGGGCGGAGTCGTGTCCACACCGTTTTGGAATGCTGGAACGAAAGATATTTATACTATTCAGTTTTTCCCATTCGGTG
The DNA here is from genome assembly GCA_039090855.1 of Macrothele yani. NCBI lineage: Eukaryota > Metazoa > Arthropoda > Arachnida > Araneae > Macrothelidae > Macrothele > Macrothele yani. The sequence continues at coordinate 70,060,000 of CM076989.1, read as the reverse complement.
TGGCGAACTCTCTCCGCACGGGTGTAAAATTCACCTTCTGGAAATATAGCCGACCCTAGGTCACGAAATGTTCTAGTAAAGTAACTGATAAGTAAACTAAATAATTGTATGTGAGCAGTAACTTAATTCTTGGCCACAGGCACGACACGATGACAGCAAATTATAGCAAATCGAATACGTACCTAATCAGGGAAATAATCCCCGTCGTGTTGGATACATTTGAGCCATCGGTCAGGGAGCTGAGGAATGACACTGCAGAAAAAAGAGGGCTGTTTCGAGTTCATAAAGTCATCAATACTTGTGTGGACCTCCTCGACAGAAGTGAAGTGCGTATCACTCATTAGATGCTGCTGGGAGCCAAAGAGGTGATAATCCCAAAGGGCCGAGTCTGCAGAATACGCCGGGTGGGACAAAATCTCCCACCCCAGGTCAGTGAGCGTGTTTAAAGTCGTTTTCGCGCTGTGAGGACGCGTGTTATTTTGAAGCAACAGGACCGACCTTCTGCTCTTGCAGGTGTATGGCGTTTTCGCCCTCATTGCGTCACTCACACGAATGAGTTGCTGACAATAATGCTCAGCACTGACCGTTTCACCAGGTTTGAGCAACTCATAGTGTACGACACCGCGCTGATCCCACCATATGCACAGCAACAACTTCGTGCATGGATATTCGGTTTGGCGGTACTGGTGGTAGGCTGACTTCGATAAACCCACGATTTGCGACGCTTAGGATTATCGTAGAGGATCCACTTCTCATCACAGGTCAAAATCTTGTGGAGGAAATCCTTCTTCTTGAAACTGGAGAACAAAGACACAGCAACATCGTAAGGCCTAGATTTATTAGCAGCGGCGAGTTGGTGGCAAACTCAAAGGTCCTTCTTGTGAATGCGCCGAAGCTTGTGCAGGTGCTTTGCAATGGCTTGCCGTGTTGCTCCGAGTTCCAGGGCGAACTGTGACTGTGTGCGACAGGGATCCGCGTCCAACAGCTGTTCCAATTCCTCATCGTTAGCTTTCTGTGGCTGTCCCGGACATTCTGCATCACGGAGATCAAAGTTTCTGTGCTTAAATCGCTGGAACCACTTCTTATGCGTACTGTAGGACACAGCAGGTTCACCCAAAGCACCGCAGATCATTTGCTGGGCCTTTTTTTTCAGCTGAAACGCGAATAGGAGGCAGTGCCTCAAATGTTGTTTCTCGAAGGACATTGCTTTCACCGTCAACTTTCGTCCCTTCTGTCACTACAGCTGTGAGCCGTTACGGTTGCCTGGAAATCTGTTGAATGGCAGTAGAGGAAAAGGGAGACTTCTAGCGCAGGGACAGCCCTCCATAGACTTAACATTGGCTGTCCACGAGGCTGTCCCCGGCTGTCCCCGTGGCTGTCCCAAGGCAGCCCCAGCTGTCCCCTTGTCAGAATTTTTGTCACGTGATCGTCCCCATGATGTGCTGCCCCTAGCGGTGCTTCTTGAAACTTTCGATGGATCTTTTTTTTGAGAGATGGCAACGGTCGAGTGGGAAAGGGGGTGGATATAGGGGGATGTCAACTCGATGCGCTGCCCTCCTAGCGGTGCTTCTTGGAACTTTCGATGGATCTTTGATTTTGAGAGATGGCAACAACCGAGTGGGGTCCGTTGGGATTTTTTGTATATATTCCTGTGGTTTTCAAGCGGGATTTTCCCCCTCTTCGATGTTATTTTTCCCCGGAGGAAATTTTTACGTAACGATGCTGGGGAATTTTCTTTCCAATTAAATAAAAATGCTCTGATGGTCATAGCGAGGTCCTAACTTACGATGATTTGGTTTCAAAAAATTGGTCAGGTGTTGTCGTGTACTAAGTATTCACTCTATTTTTTCTAATTACTTTTACGTTATTTCATCATGTATTTTTTATATTTTTTGTATGTTTTGAGGGAGTTTTTCCGTGTAGATGTAATGAATTTTCTGGGGAACTTTTCTTTTTCCTTTATTCAGTTTTATTACAGATCATGAGACGAGGAAATGCTTCTTTAGAAAAGATTTCGTTCCAGTTCGCAGTAATTATTGGACTTTGTCTTTTTTTTTGTGAAATGACTTCATGCTAATTCTGAGTCTTTCGCCTTTGCAATATTATTCTCTCGTAATTTTTTCGTGTGTTCAAGAACTCTACAGGTCTTTCACAGTTAAAATTCTAATGAAACAACGTGTTCTTACTTTATTTCGCATATCATTATAGCTTCCCAATTTCGCTATTTTACTTCATCTTTTTTTTTTCAAATTTCGTAAAACTTTTCAGTATGTCAGTAGTTTTTTTCTTACTTGGTCAAACTTGTGACTCCTTTTATTAAGACTTTTTTTTCATTTCATTTCAACAAAACGATTATTTTAGATGTAGCAAATCATCAGATTTTTGTTTCCTTATATAGCATATTTTCAAACTTGCTGAAAAATATCCCTCAAAGCTTGCATGTTGTCAAATATGCATTTTTTTTTATTCTTTCCTAGTTTGCTATACTTTTCGTGGACTGTCCCAACAAGAAAGCATTCATTGTCAAGACATACAATCTAAAACCTTTTTTCTTACGATAAAATTTGTATTCTTTGGCTGTATATTTTTCTGTCTCGTCCGAAAAAACATTCATTCTAGAGGCAAAGCTAGTGATTCCGTTCTTCCCATAAACATTATTTTTTTAACGTTTTACTAACTCACCAGAAAAGCAGTTATTCCCCACCCCCATAGCGAAAATAAAGAAATTCTTACTTCTTTTCCATACATATCGACTCAATCTGTTTCTTTTCGAAATTTTGGTCATGACATTTCAACTAAAATTTCATACTTTCACCAAAAATCATATTCTTAAACGAGCTATTTCTTTTTTTTACTTTATTTCATGTATAACTAAATTTTTATTGCTTCCTCACCTCATCAAAGTTAATAAGAACTCCCCTAATCTCATTCCTTTCTCTCATTTAGTTCGCTTTAAATTGAGATGTTTCAAAACTTCGCGTATATTTCTTTCACTAAATGTCCAGTTCTCCCGTATCTTTCCCATCATTTTTAACTTCTGTGCCTGCTGCATTTTTTCTTTAGACGTTTAGTTTCATTGACCTTTTCTTTCGTTTTAATTAGGTTTTCATTATCGTATTTTTTATTCATTGTCTCAGCAGAAAAAGCTTTCATTCTGGAGACATAGCGACTAAGTCCGTACTTCCTCTGAACATTTTTATTTCACGTTTTACTAATTCGTAAGAAAAGCAGGTCTTTCCAAACTCTCATAGTGAAAATATCGTATTCCCCTTATTTTACTTATTATATTTTTCCTTCTATTCAGTGTTGTATGATTCTTAAAACTTTGGTTTATTTTTTTATTTTTTTTTTCTTAGTTTTTTTTTTTTTTTTCTGATTCAACCTATCAATCTTTTCCTATCGATTTAATTGCTCTTATTTTTCCATTCGACTTTACTTTTGAACAGAAATGTATCTAAAATCTTCAGATGTATTTTAGTCTCTAAGGCCGATTCTTCACTATTTCAAATAAAGTCATTGTAGGAGTTTAGTGTAAATGCCCCTAAATCTTTAGAACTTCCTTTTCATAGTTAGATACTAATTCCTCGAGGTTTAAATTAAAACATGAAAGAAGAGTGTTTTTACGCACTCTCCAGTGAACGAAGAGTTTTTACGCTTTCCCCAAGAAATTAACTTTGGAATCTCCCTTCTTTCTACCGGAAAATGACTATCTTGTGCGACTGTTTTCACGCCTCTACTGCTTGCTGGAAAACCTCATATGACATGAAATCCCTTTGCTTGGTAGATTAAACTAAATTCTGGTTTTGAACTTTGAACGCAAACTCAAGCTTGCAAAAGCATAGTTTTCTGAGCGAACTTAAACTGTCTAAGATGACAAAAATCTAAAACTGGTGACTCAATGGGACAGAGCGTTTGAACTTTGCCGTTCATTTAAAATTTAAGAGATCCGTAGTGAACCACTACAAGGGAAATAAGCAGACCCTGATTTAGTCCACTGTTTCCAAGGAAGGTAGAAAGCTAGTGTCGTAATTCAAAAGCTCATAACTCAAGCCTCCCCAGGATTCAATTTCGGACGGACGATTAGTCAGATGTCAATGCTTAGACATTGAAAAATTACTTCAGACAAATATTTTCTTACTTAAAAGTGCTTCAAGTCAGAATTTGTATTACTTAAGATTTCCCTTAGTCAATATTTTTTCTATCTTAAAAACTTCTAAAGGGTTGATTTTGAAAAAAAAAAACAAAAAAAAAAACGAGTTCTCCCAAAAACGTAAAATTTCCCCAGAATTGTATGAGGAACCAAAAAAATTGACGAAGCTTGAATGTTAAGTCTTTCAACCCATTTCTTTCTCTTCGTGTTTCATTCCATAAACTTTCTTCAAATTCCTATATATCCAAGAATTTTGTTAAATGTCTAAGTTCGCCTTCCCCAGAAATTTTCTGAAAATGATAGTTTCTCTTTTTAAAAAAAATTCCAAAATAAGAATCCCTTCAATGAAACAAGATAATTCCTATTCAAAGCATTCCATCCCTCTTTCTACTTCAAATACTCTCTTTGTAAATCTAATTAGCTGTTTTTGTTTTTGGTTTTTTTTTTTTAATATTCATATATTTTCCCCTCTAACTTTAGAAGATATTTTCCCAAAATGTATGTACATATTACAATAGTAAAACATCATACAACTGCTTGATGTTCAATTCACTTCACGCTGTCTTAAGGAAATTCTTTCATTTTCTCATAACACATAGACATGTTATTTTTCTTTCCATTCACTTCAAAGACTTGAGATCAACTTAATGGAGTCCTTTGAGAAAAACTTTCATAGAAAAGCATAAATGTACTGAAAATGTCAGTTTTCTTAAAGAAATCATAAGAATAAGAATTTTTTTTACTGAAACAAGTGTCCCTTGTTCAAAGCATTAAGTGGCTCTTTTCGCATCAAATTCTGTATTTCCTCATGTAAACTTTATTCTTTTTCTACTTCATATCGTCTTTCGTTTCTTGTTTTTCCCTATGTAACTTAAAACTTCTTTTCTTAATCTATTTTTCATAAAGTATCATTCTTTTGAGTTGATTTTTCTCTCTCTCTCTCTCTCTTCTTTTTTTTTAAATGCATTCCTAAGTTCATGTTGAGAAGGGTTTAAATTTTGATTGAATGATATTTGCAAAGATCGTTTTAGGAAAAGTTGAAAACAGATAAGGTTCGTTTCGGAAAAGTTTAAAACAGATAATGTTTGTTTCGGAAAAGTACATTCTCTTATAGGGTTAAAAATTTAACACTTCATATTTTCTTAGGGGCGGTTTTGATGAAACACGTTTCAGTAAAAACAGTGAAATTCCCATTGAATAACATGGGGAACTATGAAATTTAAGAAGCACGTTTTCGTTCAAGGAAAATATTTTAAAAGGTCTATTTTCGATTCAGTTGAAAACGAATCAGGTAGAAAACAGAATGCAGTAGAAACAGTCACAGCAAGTTCCTGAAAGTTGAAAATAGATGAGGTTGAAAATCGATGTACTAAAAATGTCTTAGGAAAGAAATTTTTATGAAACCCAGACTGTTTAGTTTTCCCAGGCTAGGGGGTCTTCAGTGAGAGCGCTTCATCTTTTCAACTCAAAGAATAAAGCGAGTCAGTTTGCAACATTTCAAACTCCCCGAAAATAAGCCGTGTACTCTGGTTTCGGCTCAATACTGTAAAGCATTGCTCTCAGACCAGTCAGAAATCTCCCCGATTGGTCACCTAATTGAAAACATCAGGCCCAATAACAATACCCAAATTTTCTTAAGAAAAGTCTAGCAAAAAAGCACTAGTTCCCCATTAAAACAATTGCATTCATCCTACTACTGTTTTAAACATTTCGAAAAAGAAATTTCTTTTACTTTTTAAAATTCCTGAAAGCTTAAATTTTTGTCTCATTTCAATAAAAAAATAATTTCACTTAAAATTTAATTTAAAAAAAAATTACTCTTTAAATGTATGCCTCAAAACTAAAAAATATTTACTCTTAATATTTCAATAAATAATAAATATTCCCAAACTCACCTTCTCACTTGCCAATTAAAAAAAAAATAAATAGTACATTAACAATTCTCCAGTCCACTTGAATTCCCTAACATGAACTTTGATTACAGAAGAAAATACGGAAACAGTCATAAAAAGATTTCCTCCTAAATGAAAATAATGTTCAGGAATTGATTCCAGCCTGAATCCAATAGGACAGCTTTTCTCAGGTTGAACCTCCAGAACACAAGTGGAGACGAATGAAAACTCATCACAATTTTCAGATGGAATTAAAGCATTTGAACAGCTGGGGGAACCGACACACTGCTTCCTAGCGAAAGAAACAGAAACGTCTGGAAGATTCATACTGCTTCTTTCCCAATGAATAAATGTAAAAAAATAAAATAACGTTAGCCAGCTGATGGAAACAGAATTTGAAAGACTTGACGTCTTATTTTATACAAACTTAGAACAGAACTAAAATTCACTCAGCGTTTCCTTTGCATACTGTGACCAATGCATGACCCTTATCACAACACGTGTTGGTGTGTCACCATGCGTCAGCGCTTCACGGTGACTATATACCCTTATCTTGTCGTTTCGTGACGAAACGCTATCGACTCTAATCAGACAAAGCGGACTACAGCTCAGAGCTTATTTTCAGGTAAATTCTTAGAGAAAAACGGAAGGATTTCATTATAATTAATTTTCATATCTTGAGAGAATAAAACTAAAATATATTCGGTAAGAAATCCTTCCGTTTTTCTCTAAAATGAGAGAGGAATACGGAAAGCGAAATAATTTAATCAGACACCTTGAAACAATTCATCGCAGATTCAAAGCCGCTTTCGAAAAAAAAAACCCAGTAAACTATGAAATACTTTGTTCTTCACATAAAGAAAACACAGTGTACGATTTCAATATTCCCTTTTTTCTTAAAATTTCTCCAACGTAATGACTTAGGTCAACTGAGTCCAGAAATGCTTCGTCTACTTTAGTATTTCGATTCCGAGGGAGTTCTTTCCGATACTGTTAAGTTATTTTCTCAAAATCCAGTTGTAAAATAATTTTGGTCATGTTTATTTGATTGTCATCGTAGGAGAATTCCAATCCGTTCATGTCCACCATGTCATACATTTGTGTCCCCGAGAGTTTCTTCAAGCAGAAAAGAGCCATCATTCCACAGAAATTCTTCTTTTGGTGTTTGTAATGTTTCCAAAGTCAAATTATTTTTTTCCAAGGCTTTCTTAATCAAAGCTCAAAACGAAATGGAACGAAGAAACGTCTGTTGTATGACGCTTAACATAGTAGATTTCTTATCAGCCACTTTAGTCCAATGTTCTCCGCACAGAGAAATTTCAGATTTCAAAATTTCACCATCCTGACCCACTTTTTCCTGAGTGAAATCCAATACATGGTGAAAATCTCGACTTATGCATCCCTTTGAGTCGGGAATCGCTCTCATGAAAGGGGGCAACGGTTAAAATCGACATTGATTAAAATTGGAGAGAGAAAGAAATGGGTTGAAAGACTTAACATTCAAGCTTCGTCAATTTTTTTGGTTCCTCATACAATTCTGGGGAAATTTTTACGTTTTTGGGAGAACTCGTTTTTTTTTTTTGTTTTTTTTTTTCAAAATCAACCCTTTAGAAGTTTTTAAGATAGAAAAACTATTGACTAAGGGAAATATTAAGTAATACAAATTCTGACTTGAAGCACTTTTAAGTAAGAAAATATTTGTCTGAAGAAATTTTTCAATGTCCAAGCATTGACATCTGACTAATCATCCGTCCGAAATTGAATCCTGGGGAGGCTTGAGTTATGAGCTTTTGAATTACGACACTAGCTTTCTACCTTCCTTGGTCTAAATCAGGGTCTGCTTATGTCCCTTGTAGTGGTTCACTACGGATATCTTAAATCTTAAATGAACGGCAAAGTTCAAACGCTCTGTCCCATTGAGTCACCAGTTTTAGATTTTTGTCATCTTAGACAGTCTAAATTCGCTCAGAAAACTATGCTTTTGCAAGCTTGAGTTTGCGTTCAAAGTTCAAAACCAGAATTTAGTTTAATCTACCAAGCAAAGTGATTTCATGTCATATGAGGTTTTCCAGCAAGCAGTAGACGCGTGAAAACAGTCGCACAAGATAGTCATTTTCCGGTAGAAAGAAGGGAAATTCCAAAGTTAATTTCTTGGGGAAAGCGTAAAAACTCTTCGTTCACAGGAGAGAGCGTAAAAACACTCTTTTTTCATATTTTAATTTAAACCTCTAGGAATTAGTATCTAACTATGAAAAGGAAGTTCTAAAGATTTAGGGGCATTTACACTAAACTCCTACAATGACTTTATTTGAAATAGTGAAGAATCGGCCTTAGAGACTAAAATACATCTGAAGATTTTAGATACAGTTCTGTTCAAAAGTAAAGTCGAATGGAAAAATAAGAGCAATCAAATCGATAGGAAAAGATTGAAAGGTTGAATCAGAAAAAAAAAACTAAGAAAAAAATGAAGTTTCATAAAAATAAACCAAAGTTTTAAGAATCATACAACACTGAATAGAAGGAAAAATATAATAAGTAAAATAAGGGGAATACGATATTTTCACTATGAGAGTTTGGAAACACCTGCTTTTCTTACGAATTAGTAAAACGTGAAATAAAAATGTTTAGAGGAAGTACGGACTTAGTCGCTATGTCTCCAGAATGACAGCTTTTTCTGCTGAGACAATGAATAAAAAATACGATAATGGAAACCTAATTAAAACGAAAGAAAAGGTCAATGAGACTGAACGTCTAAAGAAAAATGCAGCAGGCACAGAAGTTAAAAATGATGGCACAGATACGGGAGAACTGGACATTTAGTGAAAGAAATATACGCGAAGTTTTGAAACATCTCAATTTAAAGCGAACTAAATGAGGGAAAGGAATGAGATTAGGGCAGTTCTTATTAACTTTGATGAGGTGAGGAAACAATAAAAATTTAGTTATACATGAAATAAAGTAAAAAAAAATAGCTCGTTTAAGAATATGATTTTTGGTGAAAGTATGAAATTTTAGTTGAAATGTCATGACCAGCATTTCGAAAAGAAATAGATTGAGTCGATATGTATGGAAAAGAAGTAAGAATTTCTTTATTTTCGCTATGGGGGTGGGGAATAGCTGCTTTTCTGGTGAGTTAGTAAAACGTTAAAAAAATAATGTTTATGGGAAGAACGGAATCACTAGCTTTGCCTCTAGAATGAATGTTTTTTCGGACGAGACAGAAAAATATACAGCCAAAGAATACAAATTTTATCGTAAGAAAAAAGGTTTTAGATTGTATGTCCTGACAATGAACGCTTTCTTGTTGGGACAGTCCACGAAAAGTATAGCAAACTAGGAAAGAATAAAAAAATGCATATTTGACTACATGCAAGCTTTGAGGGATATTTTTCAGCAAGTTTGAAAATATGCTATATAAGGAAACAAAAATCTGATGATTTGCTACATCTAAAATAATCGTTTTGTTGAAATGAAATGAAAAAAAAAGTCTTAATAAAAGGAGTCACAAGTTTGACCAAGTAAGAAAAAAATTACTGACATACTGAAAAGTTTTACGAAATTTGAAAAAAAAAAGATGAAGTAAAATAGCGAAATTGGGAAGCTATAATGATATGCGAAATAAAGTAAGAAAACGTTGTTTCATCAGAATTTTAACTGTGAAAGACCTGTACAGTTCTTGAACACACGAAAAAATTACGAGAAAATAATATTGCAAAGGCGAAAGACATGAAGTCATTTCACAAAAAAATGACAAAGTCCAATAATTACTGCGAACAGGAACGAAATCGTTTCTAAAGAAGCATTTCCTCGTCTCATGATCTGTAATAAAATTGAATAAAGGAAAAAGAAAAGTTCCCCAGAAAATTCATTATATCTACACGAAAAAACTCCCTCAAAACATACAAAAAATATAAAAAATACATGATGAAATAACGTAAAAGTAATTAAAAAATAGAGTGAATACGTAATACACGAGACCACCTGACCAATTTTTTGAAACCAAATCATCGTGAGTTAGGACCTCGCTAAGACCATCAGAGCATTTTTATTTAATTGGAAAGAAAATTCCCCAGCATCGTTACGTAAAAATTTCCTCCGGGGTGAAATAACATCGAAGAGAAGGAAAAATCCCGCTTGAAAATCACAGGAATAAATACAAAAAATCCCAACGGACCCCACTCGGTTGTTGCCATCCCTCAAAATCAAAGATCCATCGAAAGTTCTAAAAAGCACCGCCAGGGGGCAGCACATCGAGTTGACACCCACTTTTCCACTCGGTCGTTGCCATCCTTCAAAATCAAAGATCCATCGAAAGCTCCAAGAAGCACTGCTAGGGGGCAGCACGTCGAGTTGACATCCCCTATATCCGCCCCCTTTCCCACTCGGTCGTTGCCATCCCTCAAAAACAAAGATCCATTGAAAGTTCCAAGAAGCACCGCTAGGGGACAGCACATCGAGTTGACATCCCCTATATCCGCCCCTTTTCCCACTCGGTCGTTGAAATCCCTCATAATCAAAGATCCATCGAAAGTTCCAAGAAGCACCGTTAGGGGCAGCACATCGAGTTGACATCCCCCTATATCCACCCCCTTTCCCACTCGACCGTTGCCATCTCTCAAAAAACAAAGATCCATCGAAAGTTCCAAGAAGCATCGCTAGGGGGCAGTACATCATGGGGACGATCACGTGACAAAAATTCTGACAAGGGGACAGCTGGGGCAGCCTTGGGACAGCCACGGGGACAGCCTCGTGGACAGCCAATGTTAAGTCTATGGAGGGCTGTCCCTGCGCTAGAAGTCTCCCTTTTCCTCTACTGATGGCGCTGCAATCAGCCATTATCGCCCACAGCTATTTGCATTTTCCGACGTTCTATGATCGCTTGCTGTTAGGGGCCGAGAATTAAGTTGCACACCTAATAGACATGGGTGTTTATTAAGAATGCCTCGTGAGGTCACTTGCTGTCCTATTTATTGGTTGTGTATTTTCATCCCCACTGACCAAGCTTTAAGGGGTCAACTGATGTGCCAGTAAATTTGGTAGTCCCCACAGACAGAACTGCAAGCTAATGTAGTTTATCTAACATAGCTCGATCTCTCAGAAGCAGTTGAATGCACGCTCGTACTATTGATATGTATATCGAAAGCTCTGATTTACATGTGTAGGTTTAGGCAGCAGATGTGTTTTGATATGGTTTTAGCACAGTTCCTTACAGTTAGCGTAGAGCTTGATTTTGAAACACTTTGGAGGGGCTCTTCGGAATAGGTTATTGGTTCTTTTATTTTCCATATATATATCGATGATATTTAGCTATTTTAGTGATCTGAGTAGCAGCAATACTCAGTTTCTCAGTGCGGCTCGCCTTCCTGCATACCGTAATTTTGAAATGAAATGGCGAAATTATGGTATAGGAAGGAATTTAATTGACGATCCTTTATGACAAAAAGTTTCTAAAGTATCTGCATTATGTATTTATTGGTAGAGCAATATAGCTTTTAAAATTTATAGTTCAGTGTTTCTGCAGGCAAATTCGTAGCATATTTCTTGTTGACTTTGCTCGGCGTATGAGGGAAGATTGTCCTTCTGGTAGCGCAAAGTAGGGCCGGATGGAACTTTTGAGAGGCTTCGGGCGAAATTTTACAGCGAGGCTTTAAGCAAAAATTTCATCAAGCGCCCTAGAAAATAAATCTCAAAAATCGTTACGTGAAAAATGAAAACACACGAAAACTATTATAAAGAAAAATGATTATCTCAAATTACCGTGAGCTTAAGATAAAGACCATAATATGGATTGAAAGTTCAGAGAGAGAGAGAGAGAGAGACAGACAGACAGACAAAGAGGGAGAGAGATAAAGATAGAGACAGACAAATACAGAGAAAGATGGAGAGACAGCAGAGAGAGATACAGAGAAAGAAAGAAACAGACAGAGAGAGAGAGAGAGAGAGAGAGAGAGAGGGAGAGAGAGAGAGAGAGACAGACAGACAGACAAAGAGGGAGAGAGATAAAGATAGAGACAGACAAATACAGAGAAAGATGGAGAGACAGCAGAGAGAGATACAGAGAAAGAAAGAAACAGACAGAGAGAGAGAGAGAGAGAGAGAGAGAGAGGGAGAGAGAGAGAGAGATAAAGATAGAGACAGACAATAGCAGAGAAAGAGAAGGCAGCAGAGAGAGATACAGAGAAAGGCAGAAACAGACAGAGAGAGAGAGAGAGAGAGAGAGTAAAGAGTGCTAAAATCTATGGTTTTCTTTCCGGTTACTAGGGGGTTTAGGTTGCACTGTGACTTTTATAAAAACTTCCCCACAAAATGGTAAAACGATAAATTTAACTAATTTGCGTAGCAAATGTTTTTCTACAGCAAACATTTTTACTTAACGAATAATAAGGATCCTTCTTAAATAAATTCTTATACATATATATATATATCATAATCATCATCATTGTCAACCATTATCAATCCACTGCTGGACGAAGGTCTCCCCAAGTTTCCTCCACAACGGTCTGTCTTGTGCCAGTCTCCTCCATGTCACTCCCGCATACTTTCGAATTTCATCCACCCATCTTCCATGTGGTCTTCTTTCGGGTCTTTTCCTGTCCCTTGGAATCCAATCTAAAATTTCGGCTGTCCATCGATGGTCTGTTCTTCTGGCAGTATATCCAGCCCATTGCTCGTTCGTGATAGACGTAGTGTTGGTGGCTCCAATATTTTATGCGTTTTAGTGTGGAATACCTTGTCCCTCACTCACCTGTTGCGTGGCCCGGCTGTCTAAAGGTACTGTGTACGTTTTGAGCTACTTTTCTAGCGTTCTCACCCTCATATTAGTTCATATTCATCCGTTTTCTTATCGTTTGCTCGTTTGTTTACGTTTGGAAGCTGCCAACATGGCGGCTTCCGGTATTTCGTTATCATCTATGGGCGTGGCGGATGCACGTCACGTCACACTTCCCACGTCCATGGAAGTTAACATACTCTCGTCCTCAGAAGTGTCTGCCCAGATGCCTTCCCAGCTTTGTAGTACTCCTGCACCGGTGCCTTCACTGGACTTGGCTGCGCTTTCTTCTTCAGCTCCTGCATCTGTCTCGGTGCCCTCCCTGGGAACTACTGATTCTACTGCCTTGCCTTCGGCCTGTGCTTCTCTTCCCTCACAGCCTTCTGTGCCTGCCGGATTCGAACAGACTTCTCTTCCGAGGATGTCATTTGCCTCTAAAGTGCAACGAGGCGCTACTTCTACGTCCGATTCCACTCAGCCAGATGGTCTTTTGCAAGCAACACCTATTATTCAGGTATCCAACCACAAGGTGAAGGTAACGATTGATGACAATTCGCAGATTGGCCGTGAGTTCCATAACCTCCTGGATAGAGGTGTGCTCTTTCATGCTTTACCAAATACTCCATTGCCACGCTACATGGAAGCCCTCTCTGTACATGTGTCGTCTGCGTCCATTGCAGGAATTTCCCGTACTCCTCGGGGTATTTCGGTACAGTTCAATCACAAGGAGGATGCTGACTTTTTTCTAGCTAACGGACTTTCGATTGGGACAAACCATCTCATCCCGTCGCCTCTTTCCAAGAGACCGGTGAACATCACGTTCTATCCTGTTCCACAGGAAGTGCCGGATACTGCACTTCCTCTCCTTGTCAGTAATGTTTGTAAAATTGTTGGCAAGGTCCGTCGCCTTTCTGACGCTCCCCGCGGAACTCGATTTGCACATGCTACAGGACCTCGCCGTCAGTTATTGGTCGTCTTTCCCACCGAGAAAGCCTTGGCGGATTGCCCTACAGAAGCTACTGTTGAAATTGGAGCGAACGTACAGTTTCAAGATTTTCACTGCTCACTATTGTACACACTGTTTAACACAAAATCACACCACTGCCTCCTGTGACCGCGTTCGACGTGGACGTTCATCAAGTTCGCATCCCACTGCTGACCACATTGGTCTTTCTACTGTCCCCATTACCGGTAGTTTGCCTGACGCGAATTCTTCGTTTCTCCGTCAGACGAACATTTCCGTCACGGACAATGCTGCCTTTCCTCCTCTCCCGACCCGTACGATTGTGCATCCACCTTCAAGGTTGACAGAGTTGTCTTCGACTACAGATGTGTCTACAGCGGAGTGTTCCGATCCAAGTGTGTTGAGTGGTGGTTTGGCGGATCTGCCGTCTGGCTCTTCTCCTAGCCTCTCGGATATCGGATCTCTATTTACAACCTTGTCTACCATACCCTTGTTGCAACATCTTCCTGAAGCCTCGGCTGTTGTACCAGTCTCCACTAAGGCAGCTCAGCTACGTACTGCTTCTTCGGCGACGTTCGTTTCCTCGTCTCCTGACTTGGGAGGTGAGCCTGATCCACTAATGGATACATCCGCCTCAGCTACTTCTTCGAAGCGGATTGGAATTTCCAAAGGCGCTGTAAAACAGAAAAAGTTAAAACAACTTTCTGTGCCACATTCTGAGGATTTATCTAGTATTCCCGAGGTTTCCGGTTCCGGTGTTTCTCCACCTGATGTTTCTTCAAACAGTATGCTTCTTCGCTCAGGTCCTGTCAATCCTCTCTCTGATGCTGAGGTTCTACAGGCAGTTGATACGTTTCCTCCAGTTCCTGGCCCACTGTCCAGACAGCAACTTTTACGTCTTTTTCAACCTGCACGTACGATTGTTGTTTCTGAAGAATTCCTTCACTCACCTGATCTGAACCTGTATGCAGCGGTAACGCAATTCGAAGCTTATGTGTCACTTTTTAAATCTCTGTGTGCCACCGATCCTCGGTATCAACCTTTTTTGAGACGTTACACGCGCCGTCTCGCCTCCTTGAAGGATCTCCTTGAGAAGCATATACGTGATACCTTCTATCCTTTTACCGATAACCTTTAGCTCTCTTCCTCACACCGATTACTTTTTGTTCTCTCAATGCTAGAGGATTTGCGAACCCGTTCGCAGATTCCCTGGTTTTGCAGACTTAGTGCATGTTGTTTCAGATGTTTTCCATGTGTGTTTTTACTGTGATTCACAAGTCATGTATTGTAAATTTGCTTTATTTGTGTGTTTGGCTGTGTTTCACAAGTAATGTATTTTAAATTTGCGATAATTGCGTGTTTTTGCTGTGTTTTCACAACTAATCGGTCTCGTTACTTGTGTGATCTCCTCATTATCTCATCATTATCTTATCTGTTGTTTCCTGAATTTGTGCCTGTTTTTAAATTACCTATAATTGTGAGTGTTTGCTGTGTTAGTGCTTTCCTCTATCGCAGATTAGTATAGTGGTACGTTTGTTACCTTTGTTATTTTTATATAGTTGCTGAGGTACTCCATGTTGTTTTGCTCTCTAACCACATTTCAGTTCCGTTCGGTTGATTTATGATAGCATAGTACATTTCATGCATTTGTGCACATGTGTTATAGTGTTTGACATGCCGTTAGGTCTTTATTTGTTCGTGTGCATATACATTTCCTTTCTGTGTAACGTTGTGCTGCATCGTGGATATACTTACTTTCCGCACTGTTGTTTTCTGTACTGCAGCTTTTAATGAATCTCCTATGTCTGTATTTCGTTATAGCAATAAACTGGGTACCACTATGGTACCCACAGTTACCAATACCAATACCAATACCATTGCCATTTCAGGGATTTAACTCTGATCATGATGTCTTCCACTCTTGTCATTTTTCGGATCCACGTGTTCCTCTTCTTATCTCTCCTGGTTACACCAAGCATGCACCTCTCCATGCTGCTTTGAGTTGTCTGCAGCCTTTGTATGTCTCTTTCAGCTAAGGTCCACGTCTCTGCACCATACGTAAGCACTGGAAGGATGCATTGATCAAACACTTTTCTTTTAAGACATAATGGCATATTGCTCTTGAAAATTATGCTGTTTCTTCCAAAAGATCTCCAGGCAAGTTTTGTACGCCGATTAATTTCTTCACCAATGTGACCCTCACTTGATATCTGCTGTCCAAGATAAACGTACGTGTCTGTTATCTCCAGCTTTTCTCCATCAATCGATAAATCTTCATTTCTTGTAAAAGCATTGAACATCACTTTTGTCTTCTGAAAGTTCATTTTTAATCCCACTTCTTTACTCTTGTCAGCAAGTTCCTGCATCATACTCTGTAGCTCTGATGGGGTAGTTGCAAAAATGACTATGTCATCAGCAAAACGAAGGTGGGTTAGATAATCTCCATTAATCTTTATGCCTTTATTTTCCCAGTTCAGTGATTGAAAGACTTTTCCAATGTGGCATTAAAGAGCTTCGGGGATATGGTGTCACCTTGTCTCACTCCTTTTCCAATTTTTATGTGTGTTGTATTTTCAAATAGCAGAATCTTTGCACTTGCATTTTCATAGATGTTATTAATAATATTAATGTATGCATCTTCAATACTGCAGGATTTCAGAGCCATTGCAACTGCTGATGGTTTCACCAAATCAAAGGCTTTTTCATAATCGATAAAAGCCATGCACAATGGAAGTTCATATTCCCTCGCTCTTTCAATTAGTTCTCTCAGTACGTGGATATGATCTATTGTGCTGTAGCCACTCCTGAATCCAGCTTGTTCTCTCAGTTGAGCCATGTCCAGTGTTACCGTCAAGCGGTGTGAAAGAACTTTAGTGAAGATTTTATAAACCACTGATAGGAGGCTGATAGGTCTGTAGTTCCTGAGATCCTCAATGTCACCTTTTTTATGTAGCAAGATCATTGTAGCGTTGTTCCAATCCTCAGGAATTTTCCCTTCATTAAGGCATCGAGTCAAAATTTGGGCGAGTACTGTTTCGATTTCTCCACTTGCTTCTTGTATGATGTCTACAGTAATTTCATCTTCTCCTGGAGCTTTTCCCCGCTTCATGTTCTTGATTGCATGTGCAACTTCTGCTGGAAGGACTGGAAGAACTCTGGTACCTTTCATGATGCCTGGAGTACATGTATCATCCCTTTCATATAATTTGGAGTAGAAATCTTTCACTCTTGTCAAAATTTCGCCTCTATTTCTTGTTGCAAAACCATCTTCTTTTCTCAGTGCCATAATCTCTTTTTTTTTCCCTTACTGAGATGTCCCTTTGCTATCTTTAGGCTTTGGTTGTTTTCAATTGCTTTCCTTACTAGTTCACAGTTGAATTTCCTTACGTCTTCAGTGATACTTTTTCGTACTGTCTTGCATAGCTATATATATTCTACTTTGGAAGTCACATCTTCTTTAGTTGTCCTCATCTCTCTTCTTTTTTGCATCAACATTTTGGTTTTTCCTGATAATTTGTTCACATGCAGTTTGTTCTTAGACCCAGCTAATTTTGTTGCTGTTTCCATAAGAGCTTTGGTTACTTTTCTGTTAACTTCAGAAATATCCACTTCTTCCGATCTTAGGCCTAAAGCAGAGAATCTGTTCTTCAGTTCCAATTTGAAGGTATTATGGTGTTTTTTAAGGTTGGTTATGTCAATACATTTTGTTTGTCTTATGAGCTTGCTACGTTCGAGTTTAGTGTTGAGGTGCATCTTACATCTCACCAATCTATGGTCACTGCCTGTGTTGAACTTGTTTAGCACACTGCAGTCTTCTATGACGAATTTTTTGTTACACATAATAAAATCAATTTCACTTGTCGTCCCATTTGGATGTCTCCATGTCCATTTCCTATGTGGCTTTTTCTTGAAAAAGGAGTTCAAGATGAAAAACCCTTCTGCCTCTGCAAACTCTACGAGAGTATTTCCACTCTGGTTTCTGTTGTCGTGACCGAATTTACCTACTGAAGTTTCATTCTGTTGCCGTTGCCCTATTTTTGCATTGAAATCTCCCATAATTATCTTCAAGTGCTGCTTACCTTTATTATTTAGATCACGAATTTCCTCATAAAATTCTTCAATTTCTTCTTCAGCATGACTTGTGGTGGGTGCATAAGTTTGAATAATCTGAGACTGGTATCTTCTCGAGAGTTGGATAACGAGTCGTGCAGCTCTGTTAGAGGAACTTTCAACTTCTACATCTTTATCCTTCAGTTTCTTGTTTATTATAAATCCAACACCACTAGTTCTGCCAGTATCTGTCCCACGATAGTAGAAGAGATGTCCACTTTTCAGTTCAATGAGATCTTCTCCTTTTCTCCTTACCTCACTTAGCCCGACGATGTCCCACTTGATCCTTTGTAGTTCCTCTTCCAATTCAAGAAGCCTTGAATCAGAAGATAGGGAGCGTCCGTTATACGTAGCCAAGGTCAGCATCAGATGGCAGCCTAGTCCGGTCCTCCGGGGATTCTCAGCACCCTCTGCCTTGATTTAAGTTGTGAAGTCATTTTGGTGGGGTTTGGCCATAACTCACCACGCTGGCCAAGCGGGTTGGTGAGTGTGGGATAGCATTTCCTCTAATCCCGATGGTATAGTTATACCGCTATTGGCGGTCATATATATATATATATATATATATATATATTATTTCCTGGCACATTTTGTTTAGTGATTGATTTTTGATGCAAGATGGTATAACTGACAAACTGGTGAGTTAGCTTGCATCAAAAATCAATTAGTACTTTTCTTCATTTTTCATACGCGCTCATGTATGAAAATTTCTTTTTTTTTTTTTTTTTTTTTTCTAATGCTGTTTTTAAAGTAACTGAACAACTGGAGTCCATATATAGTCCCAAAACAACGTCAATATTGTTCTTTTCTATTTTTTTTTATTTCAGTATCTGGTTTACACACAAATTGTTGAGCATACAGTGGGGAGTCATAAAATGTGATGAAATTTAATTTGCTATTTCATGAATGTGGAAAAGTTTAAGGTCTAAAACAGTGGAGGGAGGATCGTAAACTGAAAAAAAAAACATTGTAAAAATAAATTTTTAAGGGCCTCGCGGCACAAAACTTTTAAAAAATATCAATAAATATAGAGAATTCTAGTAAAAATGATTTTGGTTTTATTTTCTAAGATGCGAGGCCCCGTGATAACGCGGAGCCCGGAAGGTCTGCCCCGATTGCACCTATGTTCCCGTCGGCTCTGGCTCAAAGCTAAACTATTTACGGGTATTTAGATGTACGAATATGTTGTATACATTGGTTTAAAAAATTAAAGTCGGAAGGTAATATTGTAGTAGCCAATCAAAGCGCTCAATGCAGTGTTACGACGCTTACACGTAGATAAGGGGTTTCATGGAGCATATTGGCCTCACGAAAGTGTTTATTTTTTTCTTAAAATGCGGTATACGTTAGAAAAAGCTGGTTTAATTTAATAAAAATGCATAAACTTTAATCAGAAATTATTGCTTTAATTTTTTCTACTGCTTTTCATTAACTTTTGTCCTGGTGGATTTCGAAAACCACCATTTTCTGTTGCCCCTCCGCCCTTCCCCCCGCCTCACACACACACACACGGAAAGAAATTTGCATATACTTCCCGATTCACAGGACATATGCAGATGGACACGATGAAAAATCATAGTAGTGTAATTTGCATATCAGTGAGCAAAATCCTGCCCAATATGCAAATTGAGTTACATACTTAATTAAATTAAAGCCAACGAGGAACGGCAGTAGGATTTTTCTTCGACAGTACATGTAAGAAGCGTTCCACTTTGCTGAAAACGTATTCCTTGTGTTCAGGAGCGGATTGGGGCGACCAAACTAGGCCGGTTTGAACAACACTATGCTTCAAAATTTGATACAGCTCGATTAAAAAATGAACTGAAGGTGTTTAATTCCCTTGATGAATACAAAACAAGTCAGTAAGAAACATTACTTATTACATAAAGTTGAATAATTGGACATAGTGTTTATTGAGGTGTACAAATTGGCAGCTCAATATTAAACTTTTCATCAACAACTGCAAATGCCGAAAGAAGTTTTGTTCTATTAAAAAGAATCGATATATCTTAGAGCCACACAAGGACAAGCACATTCGAACAACTTCGCTGCTTTGTTAATAAAGAAAAGCATTATTTTTAAATATGAAAAAGTACTCGGAAGAAACATTTTTGTAAAAACGTAAGACTCAAGTTAACGGCCCCAAATTAAAGACAGGCGACTGCTTATAGCCCATTGAATGGCTTACGGTGGTCGTTAAACCTTCAACAAAAAATCAATAA
Organism: Macrothele yani; assembly: GCA_039090855.1. Classification (NCBI taxonomy): domain Eukaryota; kingdom Metazoa; phylum Arthropoda; class Arachnida; order Araneae; family Macrothelidae; genus Macrothele; species Macrothele yani. Next base: position 70,039,893 of record CM076989.1, on the reverse strand, counting down.
ATAACTGTCATTTCTTGGTGTCGTTGATGGTGGAAGACAGTTACCTGGCCTGCATCGAACTATTCTTGTTCCTCAGAAATGATTATACAAGACACTCCAATGCCCTATAACACAGCCAATGTCGAGGAATGATCGAATGTGATATACTTATACTGGGGCAGTAGCTAGGTCTCGGAACCAGGCTGGAGGGAGCTGAAGACTTATCTGTGGAAGGGGCTTCTGTGTTCAACAACAAACTACAATAAGTTAAGTTTGCATTAGGTACACCTAATAACGCGTTGGTCCACCTTTCTGTGCAGTCACGGCTCGCAGAAGCCTAGGAATAAATTCTACATAGTGTCGAACATCCTCCATGCGTAATTTGCCCCATGTCCGTTGCATCAGCATGGTCAGTTCACGTTCATTCCGCGGAGGAGGATTACCAGAGTTTACACCCCGTTCTTGCATATCCCACAAATGTTCAATTGGGTTACCGTCATTTACAGCCAGGAAAGTTTTGCGGCCAAGGTAATGTGACAAATTCGTTGTCGTGTTCCTCCGACCACTCAGTAGTTACTTGAGCCCGATAACAGAGTGCGTTGTCCTGTTGAAAGTCAGCACCTTGGTCCTGGTAAACCTCCTTCAGATATGGATCGAGATGGTCAGCTAACAGGTCGTTATAGTGCCCACCATTCTTTCTCTGTGGGATGATAACCAAACGGACCTAGGACTTGCCAGGGAAAAGCTCCCCAGATCCGAACATCACCTTCACCCGCCTGCTAAATCCAACTGTGCAACCAGGGGTTATGGATTCATGCTGTTTACACCATACGTGAAAACGGCCATCGGCGCAGCAGGGAACGGGACTCATCACGCCAGACGACCTTCTTCCATCTGTCGAGGGTCCATTGCCGACGTTCCTTGGCCCATGCGAGACTTTGTTTGCGATGACTGGACGTCATCATGGGTACCCTCTTTGGTCTCCGGTTGTATAACCCCAGGCGAAAAAGGTACAGCACATAGTGCATGTGGAAACAGGTCGAACTGCACAGGTGTTGTACTGGTGGTGAGCTGGGTGACTGTTGCACGTCGTTACTGAGATCCTAGCCGTGACACCCGAAGCTCACCTCTCGAGTCAAACCCGCAAGGCTGACTAATGTCAGCTATTCTGAATGACTGTGCATGGTTAATTCAGTCCTGGTACACCCTTAATACAGTACTACTAAAAAGGGGACAGGTAAGTGCAGCTGTTTCCGAAATACTGACACCTGCATTCTAAGGGCCCTAATTGTCTGGCCACGTTTCTCCATTACTGCGAAACATCTACAGATTACGTACGGAGAATAGGTGTGCAAAATTTATAGAGTCGCACGTGACATTGATGTCACGTGGCATTGAACAGTGAAATATTTCAATTGCTAAAATTCTGGCTGCGTCGATGTAATCTAGTCTTAACAACAGTCTCGAATTATTTTAACTCATCACCCCATTGTTTTAGAATTGTGCTGTTGTTCGTGTTTAACTTTGAATATTTTTAATGGTGTGATGCAACAGTGGACACCGGGCAAGTAGCATGATTGAACTGAGATGTAATGAGTATGTTTATGCCAGACTTTTGCAAACCAGGAGGACTGAAGTCGAAATAAGGTGAGCTCAATATGTGTTGCTCATTGCTGATTTTATATGTCTCACCGGATGTAACTTAAATAAGCGTTCAAAATTTAATGCAAAATTTAATGTAAATATATTGTACATGTAGAGATATTCTTAGATTCAGATATAAATATTCCATTGTCATCGAAGTCAACTTGTCATTTCTGGGCCCATGTACTACATACATATAACGTGTGTAACAGTAGTAAAGAGGACTGGGTCCTAATATACATTGCTTATCTCCCACGTAATATTTTGTTCAAATAAATGCACTGAAGAGCAATTGAAATAGAGATACCTGTCTAGTAACGTGTAGCACCACTTTTCACCTGATGACTGCGGCGAATCGTCTCGGCATGGACTCGACAAGACACCGGAAGCGTTGGGAAGCCATATGGATCCACGACCCCTGAACATGCTCCTACAGTTCACAAAGATTTGATGGAGGGTGGGGGTGGGGTCAGAGCCTCGAACACGTCTCTCGGTGGCATCCCAGATGTGCTTGTTGGGATTGAGGTCAGGTGACCTAGCTGGCCAAGAAAGCGAAGTCACGTCGGTGGAGTATTCATCCAACCATTCGAACACGATTCGGGAGCGAAGACACGGTGCATTGTGTTGTTGCAGGATGAGTTCCCCAGTGGGATGTGAAAGACGCACAAACAGGAGCAAATAGTCGTCCAGGATATCCCAATAACGTTGACCACCTGTAAGGGACGATGTCACACGTACTAGGGATCCCATTTCACTCCACGTAAACAGTCCCCAGACGAGAATGCTACCTCCACTAGCTTGCAGAGTAACCTGCTGGCAAGAAGGATCCATCGCTTCATGTGGTTTGCGCCGAACTCGTATCCTGCCATCCGTATGTACCAACATGAATCTTGACCCACCAGCTTGTTTTTTTTTTTTTTTTTTTGATTGGATGTTTAACGACCACCGTGAACAACTCAATGGGCTATAAGCAGTCGCCCGTACCTAATTTAGGGTCACTGGTTCTAGGGAAGAGAGAGAGCCAGTGCCGTAAGACAAACACAACATCCATGCCTCACCGGGATTCGAACCAGGACCCCTTCCGGACGAATGATCAGAAGCCATCGCTTAGACATTTGCGCCACCGGGGCAGCCCACCAGCATGAATATTAACCTGCTGGCAAGAAGGATCCATCGCTCCATGTTGTTTGCGCCGAACTCGAATCCTGCCATCCGCATGTACCAAAGTGAATCTTGACTCATCAGTCCAGGCAACATTTTTTCACATGTCTAGGATCAAGTGGTGATGTTACCGTGCCCATGCTAATCTTTGCATCCTGTGATGTGCGGTCAGCAGCGGTACCCTCGTGGGACGATGGCTTCTGTATCCAATAGCGAGGAGATGGTTCTGGATGGTGTGGCTGCTTACACGTTTTTGTGCATAAGCGTTAAATTGCCGAGTGATTTTTTGCACTGTGGCCCGTCTATCCGCTGTTACAATGCGAGCTAGTCGACGATGACATCGCTCATCCACACGCTGTTGTCCACCGCAGTTGGACCTTGCAGGGATGGTTTTACCGGATTCGATGTACTCACGGTGCACCCGTGACACAGTGGCTCGTGAAAATCCCAGTGCCTGCACGACTCCCGAGATGGAGTGACCCATTCGTCGGGCCCCGACAATTTGCCCACGACCAAATGCGGTTAGATCCTTCGTCTTACCCGTACTGCGTCCGAATCTTACTGATTCCCATCGCATCACTCTTTATATTATCGGATCGCTGCATACGTCATGTCGTTTCCGTTTACAGGACCGCCCACAGCGCCACATTTTCATAACGCCAGCTGTCTCTAATTGAATTGCTCTTCAGTGTACATTGCCTATCGCCCACGTAATCTTTTGTTCAAATATATATGTATAGACTGAACTACTAAAACGCAGTTGTATGCAGTGGAAGCATCCCGCATCACCACCACGCAAAAAGTGCACAACGGACTGCGACGGTTTTGTGAACGGTGTTCTCGCGGATTGCCTAGTGGTGAACGTTCTTGACTGCCACGGGAGAACCTCAGGTTCGATCCAGGGCAGGTACAAACCACTAGATATCCGCCTGCGTCGGATGGGCACATTAAGCCGTCGGGCTCCGGGTACTGGCCCACCGGTAATAAATGAGGGTGTCTTCCTACTCCTTTCTACCTCACTTCCGTGTCACTTTCCTATTCGGCACTCTAACCGCAATCTCTTAGCTTCCTATTTCTATGGGATGTTTAAGACCTGGGGTCAGACACTCCCTTCCTAAAATCCTCTACATATGATCTGATCTGTTAACGGTGTTCTTCGATGAAAGGAGTGTGCTACTCACCGACTTCCTCCATCAACGGGGTACCCTCACATTGCAGCGTATATACTGTTAGACACTGCAACTTTTGCGTATCGTCCTCAAAAACAAAAGGCCCGGATGTTGAGCTCCAGTATCGTGTTGTTACACGATTACGCTCGGCCACACGTCTTCCGTTAAACCACCACTGTTCTAACGAAATTTGCATCACTTTCACGTAAATTCTAACGAAATTTCCATCACTTTCCCGTAAATTTTTATTTCCCCACACCTTCTAAATGTCAGTCTTGACAATTTGCTTAGAATAGTTACCTGACTATCATCAGCAAGTTATTACAATTCTTCTAGTGTGAATATGACTTCCTATTGTGAATTTAAAGAAAAGAACTTTCCCTTAGAAGTTGAAAGAAACTGAAGTTTCACGAAAGCTCGAAAGACAACTAAAATATATCAAGTAATAAATTTTACTAACGCCAGTCTGTCTGAGCAGCTATTAAACTGAAAGAGCCGTAAGCTGTGATGATTTCAGATTTTCAACTGAAGATCTATTATTTAAATTCCTTATGAACATAACAGCGCATTATAGGGCTATAAGGAAAAGGAAAGGGGAGACAATTTTAATATTATGTTGGGATGTAGTAACGCAACAATTTTTCTCGATCGTCAGTAGGCAAATATGTCTTCAAAACAATCTCTTTCCAATGTCAGGGTGCATTCACGAACGAATATATACGCATATGTACACACACGTCTCCATATTTAAACACATACACATACATCTGGGTGTATGCGCCTGGTCATACTTGCGTGTGTGTGTACACACACACAAGCATGAACACGCACACAAATCTGGATATATGGGTGTGTGTTTGTACACGCACACACACTCACACATAGAAAAACGCGTTTCGGCTATTGAAAAAAAGTATTTGGGCGGAGTCGTGTCCACACCGTTTTGGAATGCTGGAACGAAAGATATTTATACTGATCAGTTTTTCCCATTCGGTGTGGCGAACTCTCTCCGCACGGGTGTAAAATTCACCTTCTGGAAATATAGCCGACCCTAGGTCACGAAATGTTTTAGTAAAGTAACTGAAAAGTAAACTAAATAATTGCATGTGAGCAGTACAGCTTATATATTAGGTGTGCAACTTAATTCTCGGCCACAGGCACGACACGTTGACAGCAAATTATAGCAAATTGAATACGTACATAATCAGGGAAATAATCCCCGTCGTGTTGGATACATTTGAGTCATCGGTCAGGGAGCTGAGGAATGCCACTGCAGAAAAAAGAGGGCTGTTTCGAGTTCATAAAGTCATCAATACTTGTGTGGACCTCCTCGACAGAAGTGAAGTGCGTATCACTCAGGAGATGCTGCTGGGAGCGAAAGAGGTAATAATCCGAAGGGGCCGAGTCTGGAGAATACGCCGGGTGGGACAAAATCTTCCACCCCAGGTCAGTGATCGTGTTTAAAGTCGTTTTCGCGCTGTGAGGACGCGCGTTATCCTGAAGCAACAGGACCGACCTTCTGCTTTTGCTAGTGTATGGCGTTTTCGCCTAAATTGCGTCACTCACACGAATGAGTTGCTGACAATAAAACTCAGCTTTGACCGTTTCACCAGGTTTGAGCAACTCATAGTGTACGACACCGCGCTGATCCCACCATATGCACAGCAACAACTTCCTGCGTGGATATTCGGTTTGGAGGTACTGGTGGTAGGCTGACCTGGATAAACCCACGGTTTGCGACGCTTAGGATTATCGTAGAGGATCCACTTCTCATCACAGGTCAAAATCTTGTGGAGGAAATCCTTCTTCTTGAAACTGGAGAGCAAAGACACAGCAACATCGTAAGGCCTACATTTGTTCGCAGCTGTGAGTTGGTGGCAAACCCAACGGCCCTTCTTGTGAATGCGTCCAAGCTTGTGCAGGTGCTTTGCAATGGCTTGCCGTGTTGCTCCGAGTTCCCGGGCGAACTCTGACGGTGTGCAACAGGGATCCGCGTCAAAACGTTGTTTCAGTTCCTCATCGTTAGCTTTCTGTGGCAGTCCCGGACTTTCTGCATCACAGAGATCAAAATTTTCCTGCTTAAACCGCTGGAACCACTTCTTATACTTACTGTAGGACACAGCAGCCTCACCCAAAGCGCCACAGTTCATTTGCTGGGACCTTTTTTTCAGCTGAAACGCGAATAGGAGTGCCTCAAATGTTGTTTCTCGAACGACATTGCTTTCACCGTCAACTTTCGTCCCTTCTGTCACTACAGCTGTGAGCGGTTACCGTTGCCTGGAAAGCTGTTGGATGGCGCTGCAATCAGCCATTATCGCACACAGCTATTTGCATTTGCCGACGTTCTATGATCGCTTGCTGTTAGGGGCCGAGAATTAAGTTGCACACCTAATAGCCATGGGTGTTTATTAAGAATGCCTCACGAGGTCACTTGCTGTTCTATTGGTTGGGTATTTGCATCTCCAGTGACCAAGCTTTATTTAAGGGGTTCAACTGATGTGCCAGTAAATTTGGTAGTCCCCACAGACAGAACTGCAAGCTAATGTAGTTTATCTAACATAGCTCGATCTCTCAGAAGCAGTTGAATGCACGCTCGTACCTATTTATATGTATATCGAAAGCTCTGATTTACATGTGTAGGTTTAGGCAGGAGATGTGTTTTGATATGGTTTTAGCACAGTTCCTTACAGTTAGCGTAGAGCTTGATTTTGAAACACTTTGGAGGGGCTCTTCGGAATAGGTTATTGGTTCTTTTATTTTCCATATATATATATCGATGATATTTAGCTATTTTAGTGATCTGAGTAGCAGCAATACTCAGTTTCTCAGTGCGGCTCGCCTTCCTGCATACCGTAATTTTGAAATGAAATGGCGAAATTATGGTATAGGAAGGAATTTAATTGACGATCCTTTGTGACAAAAAGTTTCTAAAGTATCTGCATTATGTATTGGTAGAGCAATATAGCTTTTAAAATTTATAGTTTAGAGTTTCTGCAGGCAAATTCGTAGCATATTTCTTGTTGATTTTGCTCGGCGTATGTGGGGAAGATTGTCCTTTTGGTTGCGCAAAGCAGGGCCGGATGGAACTTTTGCGAGGCCTAGGGCCAAATTTTTTAGCGGGGCTTTTAGCAAAAATTTCATAAAGCGCCCTAGAAAATAAATCTCATAGTTTAATAAAATCGTTACGTGAAAAATGAAAACACACGAAAACTATTATAAAGAAAAATGATTATCTCAAATTACCGTGAGCTTAAGATAAAGACCATAATATGGATTGAAAGTTCAGAGAGAGAGAGAGAGAGAGAGAGAGACAGACAAAGAGAGAGAGAGAGAGATAAAGATAGAGACAGACAAATACAGAGAAAGATGGAGGACAGACAGCAGAGAGAGATACAGAGAAAGACAGAAACAGACAGAGAGAGATATATAAAGATTGAAACAGACAAATACAGAGAAAGATGGAGAGACAGCAGAGAGAGATACAGAGAAAGACAGAAACAGACAGAGAGAGAGAGAGAGAGAGTAAAGAGTGCTAAAATCTATGGTTTTCTTTCCGGTTAGAAGGGGGTTTAGGTTGCATTGTGACTTTTATAAAAACTTCCCGAAAAAATGGTAAAATGATAAATTTAACTAATCTGCGTAGCGAATGTTTTTCTATAGCAAACATTTTTACGTAGCGGATAATAAGGATCCTTCTTAAATAAATTCTTTTACATATATATATATATATATATATATTTCCTGGCACATTTTGTTTAGTGAATAATTTTCGATGCAAGATGGTATAACTGACAAATTAATGAGTTACCTTGCATCAAAAATCAATTGTTACTTTTCTTCATTTTTCATACGCGCTCATGTATGAAAATTTCTTTTTTTTTAATTTCTAATACTGTTTTTAAAATAACTGAACAACTAGAGTCCATATATAGCCCCAAAACGACGTCAATATTGTTCTTTTCTTTTTCTTTTTTTTTATTTCTGTATCTGGTGTACACACAAATTGTCGAGCATACAGTGGGGAGTCATAAAATGTGATGAAATTTAATTTGCTATTTCATGAATGTGGAAAAGTTTAAGGTCTAAAACAGTGGAGGGAGGATTGTAAACTGAAGAAAAAAACATTGTAAAAACAAATTTTAAGGGACTCGCGCCACAAAACTTTAAAAAAATATCAATAAATATAGAGAATTCTAGTAAAAATGATTTTGGTTTTATTTTCTAAGATGCGAGGCCCCGTGATAACGCGGAGCCCGGAAGGTCTGCCCCGATTGCACCTATGTTCCCGTCGGCTCTGGCTCAAAGCTAAACTATTTACGGGTATTTAGATGTACGAATATGTTGTATACATTGGTTTAAAAAATTAAAGTCGGAAGGTAATATTGTAGTAGCCAATCAAAGCGCTCAATGCAATGTTACGACGCTTACACGTAGATAAGGGGTCTCATGGAGCATATTCGCCTCACGAAAGTGTTTATTTTTTTCTTAAAATGCGGTGTACGTTAGGAAAAGCTGGTTTAATTTAATAAAAATGCATAAACTTATATCAGAAATTAACGCTTTAATTTTTTCTTCTGCTTTTCATTAACTTTTGTCCTGGTGGATTTCGAAAACCACCATTTTCTGTTGCCCCTCCGCCCTTCCCCCCGCCTCACACACACACACACGGAAAGAAATTTGCATATACTTCCCGATTCACAGGACATATGCAGATGGACACGATGAAAAATCATAGTAGTGTAATTTGCATATCAGTGAGCAAAATCCTGCCCAATATGCAAATTGAGTTACATACTTAATTAAATTAAACCCAACGAGGAACGTCAGTGGGATTATTCTTCGACAGTACATGTAAGAAGCGTTCCACTTGCTGAAAACGTATTCCTTGTGTCCAGGGGCGGATTGGGTCTACCAAACCAGGCCGGGAATCGTGAGTGGCCATTGCTTTGGCCAAGGGTTTGCTCCGAAAAAATGAAGACTTCGGACTACCTCAGTCCCTCTATGCTTCCAGCGCGTATTTCGCGAGAGTTGTCTCAGTTTGTGTGAAGTGTCAATGAATTAAAATCAATGATATTATATCTCAAATTCCTGGCTTTGTTGGATTCGAACTGTTTTGATAAATTTTGTGAAAGCTCCCTGAACATCTATCAGAGCTTAAACAACTCTATGCTTCAAATTTTGATACAGCTCGATTAAAAAATGAACTGAAGGTGTTTAATTCCCGTGATGAATACAAAATAAGTCAGTATGAAACATTACTTGTTACATAAAGTTGAATAATTGGACATAGTGTTTATTGAGGTGTACAAATTAGCAGATCAATATTAAACTTTTCATCAACAACTGCAACTGCCGAAAGACGTTTTTCCCTATTAAAAAGAATCGATATGTCTTAGAGCCACACATGGACATGCACATTCGAGCAACTTCGCTGCTTTGTTAATAAAGAAAAACATTTTTTTAAATATGAAAAAGTACTCTGAAGAAACATTTTTGTAAAAACGTACCACTCAAGTTCACAAAAAGGGAAAGAAGAATGGAGTTCGTGTACAAATAAGTGTTCAAATCCTAATTATCATAATTATTTGGTGTTTCTTACAGACTTGTTTTGTATTCATCAAGGGAATTAAACAATAGTATGTACATAAAATTCAGAAAAAAAATGTAACTTCTTCACTGGCGTGCAAAAATTAAGGACGAAACGGTTTCTCGAATGTAACGTCGTGCAGAAGTGCTCCACATCGACTCAAATCATACCATGGAATCCCCAAGATGTAAGAATATGGGACAAGTGAGCAAAACCGTCCAAACAAGGAATCCAAAGGATACAAAGGCACTTTAGTGAAAAGATAGCTTCGAGCACAACTGGACAGAAGACAGAAGCGTCCATGTGATAGGCCGCTGCCAAGAAAAATCCAGTCTTTAGTAGGGGATATGATCATCCCTGACTGCGTTGCAGGATTTACAACGTCTGTCCATGATGGAGGTGGCTGAGTTCTCCTTTGGGGCGGTTGTCAAGGAGCTGTTGAGGCATCGCGGTCCATTCCTCTTGTAGCGCCAATCGCAGCTGCGGAATCGTTGCTGGCGGCTGGTGACGTGCTGCCAAGCATCTCCCGAGAAGGTCTCACACGTGTTCGATTGGATTGGAATCCATGCGTTGAATATGATCACTTTCCAACAGCTCTGCGACAGCCACTGTACGATGAGGTGTAGTGTTGTCGTCCATGAAGAGGAACTCAGGACCCACATCACCTCTAAACAGATGCACATGTGGCAGGAGAACCTCGGTAGAATAGCGGACACCAGTGACTGAACCTTCTCGGAAGATGTGGAGGTCAGTACGGCTACCAAGCATGATACCGCTCCAAACGAGAACTCCGCCACCTCCAAATCGGTCCCTTTCGATGATGTTGGAGGCGTGATTGCGTGTACCCTGCTCTCTCCAGATGTGTATACGTCCAGAATCGCTCGTCAGACTAAATCGTCTCTCATCAGTAAAGAGAACTCGACCCCATTGCTAATGTATCCAGTTCTTGTGTTCCTGGCACCACAGAAACCGCCGTCTCCTATGAACAGGCGTTAATGGCACACACCGTACTGGTCGTCGTGCAAATAGACCACCTTTGTGCAGCCTCCTGGCCACGGTAAAACGCGATAACGGACGTTCCGTTGTCTGTTGCATGTGCCTTGCGATTTCTCCCGCTGTCTGCTGTCTGTCTCTTCTCGCATGTAGGACAATATGCCGGTCGTCCGCCGCCGTGGTTGTTCGTGGACGACCACTGCTAAACTGTCGGACAACTGTTCCTGTCGTTTGAAATGCTCTCCAAGCTCGTGAAACGATGCTGTAAGCGATTCCCAAACTCCTCGGCCACACTAGTCACACTTCGACCTTCTTCCAACTTCCCAATGACGCGACCTCGGGTAAATACATATACATGTCGTCTTCTGGATTGCCTGTTGGCCATATCACACGGTGGCAGCAACTCGACGTCGTTCAAACCGATGTACACTGTGCAATAGCTTTCACCGAATTGCTGAGCGTACACTACAAGTGTGCTTTATACCCTTCCGACAACCCCTCCTCCCCCTACGTCATGCTGCATATATGCGCATGCCCTACCATACCGGACTCTAGTATTTCTCCTGAGTGGGCTTTGGTCCGTTCAGCCTGCTCGTTTTTCTGTTATGCTTGTTTCTCCTCTTCGTCCTTAATTTTTGCACACCAGTGTGTTACTTAGCGATTAAAAAATAAACTTCGCAATTTTTAAAAAACAGTAGGAGGGGGGGGGGGGATAGCCCAGGTCTCGGACCCAAAATACGCCACTGGTAGGGAAGGGTATAGGAATGATGGGCCATCACAATGGGTAGTAGTCTACATCAAATTTATAAAATGATGGTAAGGCCTACTAATTGCTCTGGGATCCAAGTCTAACGACCTACGTTCAACTGTAGTTAATTTTTGCTAAACAAATTTATATCAGTGTACTTAGTCCAGCTGCACTTTTCTCGCATAAGTGCAGAGAATTTCGCTGTCCTTTCAGAGCAAACTCTACATAGGTAGGAGGAAACGCTTTTTTTCTTAAGGAAATAACTTTTCAGATAGATATAACGCACAAATGAAGATACCGATTGTCATTCATAAGTAGTAAAATTATTAACCTTTCGTCAAAAAAAAAAAAAAAAAAAAAAAAAAGGATCACAGTAAAAGATTACGAGAAAATGGGCTTTTTCTCGAGTGGTCCTCATGGAATAAATGTTCCTGTGTCCCGGTTGGCCGATCCGCCCCTGCAACCATGTACAATTTGCACTTGTTTGTGCGTAATTACTGTCTCCTGTTTATGTGTGCCTGTATGTCTTTCTACCACCATGTTCAATAAATCATTAAAAATAAAACCTTCAATTAAAAAAGGAGAGAAGTTTTGTAGTTGAGGATGCATGTATTGAACAACGTATGAAAGAACAAAAACAAGAATCAAAGATTCAAAATTAGCGAACACTTCAATAATTTTGATAATGTCTTCAATAAGCGCCCCCCCCCCCCCGCTAAAAGGTTAAGTCGCCGACAAGCAAACTTCTGCAATTCTCAACAGATCAGGAAGACGTGACGCTATAGGTCCAACCTATCTTGAGAGGAGGAATGAACACGTGTTCAGGTAGAAAAGTCAACGTACAGTGTTTTTTTCTTGTGTGTGTGTGTGAATTTTGTGTGTATTCACACACGATACAATACATACTGCCAGCAAGTAAACCAAGCTTCTCCTGACTGAATTTTGGATTCTGATGAATCGCTTGGAATACCCCCCCCCCCCAGACCTCGCTCGCGCCCTTTGTTGTTCTTTTTACCCTTCTTGTTTGAGTTTGGTTCGTGTCTTTCTGTGTTTGTTTTTCCTCTCTATCTTTATAGTATTGCACTCGTGTTTTTTGTTGTTGTTTGGTAGATCAGCTTCCTGACGTGATAGGTTACCTATGCCATTTATTATGGGTTTCAAGTGGCTTTTCCTCCTATCACCGAAAATATTGTTTGATTTTCATGGTTAATTGGTAGAACGTGAAGTTAAATGACACAGGCACGAATAGTTTTAAATGTGTGCAATTTCTTGCTTTTTTTTTTTTTTTTTTTTTTTTTTTGCAATACCATCGAACAGTACACTTTCTGCCACTTCTTAAAAAGTAAAGCTAGGAGGGTAAGCAGCAAAACCTAGAAATTCCTAACTCCCAGCTACTTGTTCAAAACAAAGTAAAGAAACAGTCATCGAGCGAACACATCTTGATATCTTTCACGGCAGGGGAAATCCGCTCTGGCCGCCTCGGTGGCGCAGTGGTCTAAGCGATGGATTCTGATCATTCGTCCGAGATGAGTCCAGGTTCAATTCCCGATGAGGCAAGGATGTTGTGTTTGTCTTACGGCAGTGGCTCTCTCCCTTCCCTGGAGCCAGCGGCTCTAAATTACGGACGGGCGACTGCTTAATAGCCCACTGAGTTGCTCACGATGGTCGTTAAAACTCCAATAAAAAATAAAAATATTCACCTGCTACCGCAACAGTAGGACCGCTGCCTACAAGCCTATGGTAACCACTTTTAACTGGTACGTATATGTGCTTTTCCATGACTCTCGTTACCTTTACCTTTTCTTTGACCTACCCCTATATATAACTGGTGCGCCATATAAAACAGGCCGCGTATCCAGACGTTGTTAGGCGTGTTAAAGTGGTTTGGCGGGTTTCTAGTTAAAATCGTTTTGTTCCACTTCTAACCGGTTTCTGCGTGTACAGCTGCAAAGGAATTCTCCGGAGTGGTTAGTCACAGCCAAAGCAGTGTAGGTACGCTGTCATAAGTGTAAGTGAAGATAGAACAAAGGCAAAGGAAACGGTCTTAAGTACGGAACAGCGGATTTTATTGTGGAACAGTATTTCAGAAATAACTTATACAAGGTTTTAAATTAGTTCTTTCAGAAAAAAATTCACATTGTGCAGCACCGGCGAAATCAGTGGTAGAGAAGTTAGTGCGGAAATTTAGTGAAACCGGCACGGTGTGCAACAGGAAAAAAACAAACCCAAGACAGTTCCTACTGAAGACAATATCAAGGATGTGTGCACAATGATGTTACAAAACCCTCAGAAGTCAATTCGCTGATTATCGTATGCAACGGGAATATCTGGCACGCCATGCCGACGCATGCTTAAAGTGGATTTGCACTTTCGGCGGTACAAAGTTATGAAGCTCCAAGAACTTAAAATTAATGATTATGGGCGTCGTGCGACAAGTTCCCGCTCCTGCAAACGACGTCGAACGGTACGTGCTGACACAGGTTGTTGCACAACGCACCCTACTTCCTGCGCTAACGTACGTGATGTGGCGGTGCGAGCCGTTAATGCCCGCCGTACAACATGCCGGTCCTCTCGTTCGATGGTGTGCCGTAGCTGCGGTAATCGCTTACGTCGGTTCGTCCGACCCTCCTGCATCCACCGAATCCATACTCGCCTCACTGTGGCTGGATGTCGTCCCACGAGGGCGCTGATGTCTCCGAACGATAAACCGCTGTCGCGATAAAACAGTACGCGATAAGCCAGTATTTGACCTCTGTCGAACTCCGAAACGTGCTGGAATGACTGCCGTATTCTGCGACTAGGCATCAGGAAGCTTTCCACGCACAGGACCGGCAGCACAACACACTTCCACTACTTACACCCCGCCTTCTGTGCACCCTTCTTATAGTGCTTCTCGGTGGCGTGCCGGTCGCACATGATTTGCATATGCCCTACAATGCTAATCGTTTACATGTCCCCTCGCGGGAGACGTATGCTGCTAATTTCAGGCCAATCGTATGCTTCCTTCTTGGTGTTGCATTTAGGGTGGCCAGCAGTGTAGAATGCTACATTATAGACAAATAAGAGGCACCAGTGTGGCGGAGTGATCTTAGTGCTGTCTTTTGACCATTCGTCCGAGACGGTTCCGGATTCGAATTCCGGTGAGGCATGGATGTTGTATTTGTCTTACGGCACTGAATATCTTCCTTCCTTGGAACCAGTGGCCCCAAATTAGGGACGGGCGATTGCTTATAGCCCATTGAATGGCTTACGGTGGTCGTTATACCTTCAATCAAAAATAAATAAATAACTATCATTTCTTGGTGCCATTGGTGGTGGAAGACCTTTACCTGGCCTTCATCGAACTATTCTTGTTCCTCAGAAATGATTATACAAGACACTCCAATGCCCTATAACACAGCCAATGTCAAGGAATGATCGAATGTGATATACTTTTACCGGGGCCGTAGCTAGGTCTCAGAACCAGGCTGGGGGAGCTGTAGACTTATCTGCGGAAGGGGGCTTTGTGTTCAACAACAAACTACAAAGAGTTAAGTTTGCATTAGGCACAACTAATAATGCGTTGGTCCACCTTTCTGTGCAGTCACGGCTCGCAGAAGCGTAGGAATAGATTCTACAAGGTGTCGAACAACCTCCAGGCGTATCTTGTTAAATGTCCGTTGCAACAGCAAGGCCAGTTCACCTTCATTCCGCGGAGGAGGATTAGCAGTGTTTACACCCCGTTCTTGCATATCCCACAAATGTTGAATTGGGTTACCGTCATTTACAGTCAGGAAAGTTTTGGGGCTAAGGTAATGTGACGAATTTGCTGTCGTGTTCCTCCGACCACTCAGTAGTTACTTGAGCCCGATGACAGAGTGCGTTGTCCTGTTGAAAGTTAGCACTTTGGTCCTGGTAAACCTCCTTCAGGTATAGATCGAGAAGGTCCGCTAACAGGTCCCCGTTGTGCCCACCATTCTGTGTCTATGGAATGATAACCAAACGGACCTAGGGCTTTTGCCAGAGAAAAGCTCCCCAGATCTGAACATCACCTTCATCCGCCTGCTAAATCCAAATGTGCAACCAGGGGTTATGGATTCATGCTGTTTACACCATATGTGAAAGCGGCCATCGGCGCCGCAGGAAACGGGACTCATCACGCCAGACGACCTTCTTCCATCTGTCGAGGGTCCATTGCCGACGTTCCTTGGCCCATGCGAGACTTTGTTTGCGATGACTGGACGTCATCATGGGTACCCTCTTTGGTCTCCGTTTGTAGAACCCCACGCGAAAAAGGTACAGCACATAGTGCATATGGAAACAGGTCGAACTGCGCAGGTGTTGTACTGATGGTGAGCTGGGTGACTGTTGCACGTCGTTACTGAGATCCTAGTCGTAACACCCGAAGCTCACCTCTCGAGTCAAACCCGCAAGGCTGACCAATGTGAGCCCTCCTGGATGACTGTGCATGGTTAATTCAGTCCTGGTACACCCTTAATACGGTACTACTAAATAGATGACAGGTAAGTGCAGCTGTTTCCGAAATACTGACACCTGCATTCTCAGGGCCCTAATTGTCTGGCCACGTTTCTCCATTACTGCGGAACATCTACAGATTACGTACGGTGAATAGGTGTGCAAAATTTATAGCAGTCGCACGTGACGTTGATGTCACGTGGCATTGAACAGTGAAATATTTCAATTGCTGAAATTCTGGCTGCGTCGATGTAATCTAGTCTTAACAACAGTCTCGAATTATTTTAACTCATCACCCCCTTGTTTTAGAATTGTGCTGTTATTCGTGTTGAACTTTGAATATTTTTAATGGTGTGGTACAATAGTGGACACCGGGCAAGTAGCATGATTGAACTGAATTGTAATGAGTATGTTTTTAATTCAGATTTTTGCAAACCAGGAGGATTGAAGTCGAAATAAGGTGAGCGTTATATGTGTTGCTCATTGCTGATTTTATATGTCTCACTGGATGTAACTTACATAAGCGTTCAAAATTTAATGTAAATATATTGTACATGTAGAGATATTCTTAGATTCAGATATAACTATTCCATTGTCATCGAAGTCAACTTGTCATTTCTGGGCCCATGTACTACATATAACGTGTGTAACAGTACTATAGAGGACTGGGTCCTAATATACATTGCCTATCTCCCACATAATTTTTTGTTCAAATAAACACACTGAAGAGCAATTGAAATAGAGATACCTGTCTAGTAACGTGTAGCACCACTTTTGACCTGATGACTGCGGCGAATCGTCTCGGCATGGACTCGACAAGACACCGGAAGCGTTGGGAAGCCATACGGATCAACGACCCTTGAACATGCTCCTACAGTTCAGGAAGATTTGATGGAGGGGGAGGGCTTCTGAGCCTCGAACATCTCTCTCGATGGCATCCCAGATGTGCTCGATGGGATTAAAGTCAGGTGACCTAGCTGGTCAAGGAAGAGAAGCCACGTCGGTGGAGTGTTCATCCAACCATTCGAACACGATACGGGAGCGAAGTAACGGTGCATTGTCTTGTTGCAAGATGAGGTCCCCAGTGGGATGTTGAAGACGCACAATCGGGAGCAAATGGTCGTTCAGGATATCCTGGTAACGTTGACCTGTGAGGGACGATATCACACGTACCAGGGATCCCATTTAAGTCCACATAAACAGTCCCCAGAACACAATGCCACCTCCACCAGCTTGAAGAGTACCCTGCTGGCAAGAAGGATCCATCGCTTCATGTGGTTTGCGCCGAACTCGTATCCTGCCATTCGCATGTACCAACGTGAATTTCGACTCATCAGTCCAGGAAACATTTTTCCACATGTCTAGGGTCCAGTGGCGATGATCCCGTGCCCATGCTAATCTTTGCACCCAATGATGTGCGGTCAGACGCGGTACCCTCGTGGGACGATGGCTTCTGTACCCCATAGCGAGGAGATGGTTCTGGATGGTGTGACTGCTTACACGCTTTTGTGCACCAGCGTTAAATTGCCGAGTGATTTCTTGCACTGTGGCTCGTCTATCCGCTGTTACAATGCGAGCTAGTCGACGATGACCCCGCTCATCCACACGCTGTTGTCCACGGCAGTTGGTCCTTGCAGGGATGGTTTTACCGGATTCGATGTACTCACGGTGCTTCCGTGACACAGTGGCTCGTGAAAATCCCAGTGCCTGCACGACTCCCGAGATGGAGTGACCCGTTCGTCGGGCCCCGACAATTTTCCCACGACCAAATGCGCTTAGATCCTCCGTCTTACCCATACTTTGTCCGACTCTTACTGATTCCCGTCGCATCACTCCTTATATTGTCAGATCGCTGCATACGTCATGTCGTTTTCGTTTACAGGACCGCCCACAGCGCCACATTTGCATAACGCCAGCTGTCTCTAATTGAATTGCTCTTCAGTGTACATTGCCTATCTCCCACGTAATCTTTTGTTCAAATATATATGTATAGACTGAACTACTAAAACGCAGTTGTATGCAGTGGAAGCATCCCGCATCACCACCACGCAAAAAGTGCACAACGGACTGCGACGGTTTTGTGAACGGTGTTCTCGCGGATTGCCTAGTGGTGAACGTTCTTGACTGCCACGGGAGAACCTCAGGTTCGATCCAGGGCAGGTACAAACCACTAGATATCCGCCTGCGTCGGATGGGCACATTAAGCCGTCGGGCTCCGGGTACTGGTCCACCGGTAATAAATGAGGGTGTCTTCCTACTCCTTTCTACCTCACTTCCGTGTCACTTTCCTATTCGGCACTCTAGCCGCAATCTCTTAGCTTCCTATTTCTATGGGATGTTTAAGACCTGGGGTCAGACACTCCCTTCCTAAAATCCTCTACATATGATCTGATCTGTTAACGGTGTTCTTCGATGAAAGGAGTGTGCTACTCACCGACTTCCTCCATCAACGGGGTACCCTCACATTGCAGCGTATATACTGTTAGACACTGCAACTTTTGCGTATCGTCCTCAAAAACAAAAGGCCCGGATGTTGAGCTCCAGTATCGTGTTGTTACACGATTACGCTCGGCCACACGTCTTCCGTTAAACCACCACTGTTCTAACGAAATTTGCATCACTTTCACGTAAATTCTAACGAAATTTCCATCACTTTCCCGTAAATTTTTATTTCCCCACACCTTCTAAATGTCAGTCTTGACAATTTGCTTAGAATAGTTACCTGACTATCATCAGCAAGTTATTACAATTCTTCTAGTGTGAATATGACTTCCTATTGTGAATTTAAAGAAAAGAACTTTCCCTTAGAAGTTGAAAGAAACTGAAGTTTCACGAAAGCTCGAAAGACAACTAAAATATATCAAGTAATAAATTTTACTAACGCCAGTCTGTCTGAGCAGCTATTAAACTGAAAGAGCCGTAAGCTGTGATGATTTCAGATTTTCAACTGAAGATCTATTATTTAAATTCCTTATGAACATAACAGCGCATTATAGGGCTATAAGGAAAAGGAAAGGGGAGACAATTTTAATATTATGTTGGGATGTAGTAACGCAACAATTTTTCTCGATCGTCAGTAGGCAAATATGTCTTCAAAACAATCTCTTTCCAATGTCAGGGTGCATTCACGAACGAATATATACGCATATGTACACACACGTCTCCATATTTAAACACATACACATACATTCGGGTGTATGCGCTTGTTCATACTTGCGTGTGTGTGTACACACACACAAGCATGAACACGCACACAAATCTGGATATATGGGTGTGTGTTTGTACACGCACACACACTCACACATAGAAAAACGCGTTTCGGCTATTGAAAAAAAGTATTTGGGCGGAGTCGTGTCCACACCGTTTTGGAATGCTGGAACGAAAGATATTTATACTGATCAGTTTTTCCCATTCGGTGTGGCGAACTCTCTCCGCACGGGTGTAAAATTCACCTTCTGGAAATATAGCCGACCCTAGGTCACGAAATGTTTTAGTAAAGTAACTGAAAAGTAAACTAAATAATTGCATGTGAGCAGTACAGCTTATATATTAGGTGTGCAACTTAATTCTCGGCCACAGGCACGACACGTTGACAGCAAATTATAGCAAATTGAATACGTACATAATCAGGGAAATAATCCCCGTCGTGTTGGATACATTTGAGTCATCGGTCAGGGAGCTGAGGAATGCCACTGCAGAAAAAAGAGGGCTGTTTCGAGTTCATAAAGTCATCAATACTTGTGTGGACCTCCTCGACAGAAGTGAAGTGCGTATCACTCAGGAGATGCTGCTGGGAGCGAAAGAGGTAATAATCCGAAGGGGCCGAGTCTGGAGAATACGCCGGGTGGGACAAAATCTTCCACCCCAGGTCAGTGATCGTGTTTAAAGTCGTTTTCGCGCTGTGAGGACGCGCGTTATCCTGAAGCAACAGGACCGACCTTCTGCTCTTGCAGGTGTATGATGGCGTTTTCGCCTAAATTGCGTCACTCACTCGAATGAGTTGCTAACAATAAAACTCAGCATTGACCGTTTCACCAGGTTTGAGCAACTCATAGTGTACGACACCGCGCTGATCCCACCATATGCACAGCAACAACTTCCTGCGTGGATATTCGGTTTGGAGGTACTGGTGGTAGGCTGACCTGGATAAACCCACGGTTTGCGACGCTTAGGATTATCGTAGAGGATCCACTTCTCATCACAGGTCAAAATCTTGTGGAGGAAATCCTTCTTCTTGAAACTGGAGAGCAAAGACACAGCAACATCGTAAGGCCTAGATTTGTTCGCAGCTGTGAGTTGATGGCAAACCCAACGGCTCTTCTTGTGAATGCGCCCAAGCTTGTGCAGGTGCTTTGCAATGGCTTGCCGTGTTGCTCCGAGTTCCCGGGCGAACTCTGACGGTGTGCAACAGGGATCCGCGTCAAAACGTTGTTTCAGTTCCTCATCGTTAGCTTTCTGTGGCAGTCCCGGACTTTTTGCATCACAGAGATCAAAATTTTCCTGCTTAAACCGCTGGAACCACTTCTTATACTTACTGTAGGACACAGCAGCCTCACCCAAAGCAGCACAGATCATTTGCTGGGCCCTTTTTTTTCAGCTGAAACGCGAATAGGAGGTAGTGCCTCAAATGTTGTTTCTCGAACGACATTGCTTTCACCTTCAACTTTCGTCCCTTCTGTCACCACAGCTGTGCGCGGTTACGGTTACCTGGAAAGCTGTTTGATGGCGCTGCAATCAACCATTATCGCACACAGCTATTTGCCGACGGTGTATGATCGCTTGCTGTTAGGGGCCGGGAATTAAGTTGCACACCTAATAGACATGGGTCTTTATTAAGAATGCCTCACGAGGTCACTTGCTGTTCTATTGGTTGGGTATTTGCATCTCCACTGACCAAGCTTTAAGGGTTCAACCGATGTGCCAGTAAATTTGGTAGTCCCCACAGACAGAACTGCAAGCTAATGTAGTTTATCTAACATAGCTCGATCTCTCAGAAGCAGTTGAATGCACGCTCGTACCTATTTATATGTATATCGAAAGCTCTGATTTACATGTGTAGGTTTAGGCAGGAGATGTGTTTTGATATTGTTTTAGCACAGTTTTTTACAGTTATCGTAGAACTTGATTTTGAAACACTTTGGAGGGGCTTTTCGGAATAGGTTATTGGTTCTTTTATTTTTTATATATCTATCGATGATATTTACCTATTTTAGTGATCTGAGTAGCAGCAATACTCAGTTTCTCAGTGCGGCTCGCCTTCCTGCATACCGTAATTTTGAAATGAAATGGCGAAATTATGGTATAGGAAGGAATTTAATTGACGATCCTTTGTGACAAAAAGTTTCTAAAGTATCTGCATTATGTATTGGTAGAGCAATATAGCTTTTAAAATTTATAGTTTAGTGTTTCTGCAGGCAAATTCGTAGCATATTTCTTGTTGATTTTGCTCGGCGTATGTGGGGAAGATTGTCCTTCTGGTTGCGCAAAGCAGGGCCGGATGGAACTTTTGCGAGGCCTAGGGCCAAATGTTTTAGCGGGGCTTTTAGCAAAAATTTCATAAAGCGCCCTAGAAAATAAATCTCATAGTTTAATAAAATCGTTACGTGAAAAATGAAAACACACGAAAACCATTATAAAGAAAAATGATTATCTCAAATTATCGCTAGCTTAAGAAAAAGAGCATAATATGGATTGAAAGTTCAGAGAGAGAGAGAGAGAGAGAGAGACAGACAAAGAGAGAGGGATGCAGAGAAAGACAGAAACAGACAGAGAGAGAGAGAGATAAAGATAGAGACAGACAGACAAAGAGAGAGAGGGATGCAGAGAAAGACAGAAACAGACAGAGAGAGAGAGAGATAAAGATAGAGACAGACAAATACAGAGAAAGATGGAGAGACAGCAGAGAGAGATACAGAGAAAGACAGAAACACAAAGAGAGAGAGAGAGAGAGAGAGAGAGTAAAGAGTGCTAAAATCTATGGTTTTCTTTCCGGTTAGAAGGGGGTTTAGGTTGCATTGTGACTTTTATAAAAACTTCCCCACAAAATGGTAAAACGATAAATTTACCTAATCTGCGTAGCGAATGTTTTTCTATAGCAAACATTTTTACGTAGCGAATAATAAGGATCCTTCTTAAATAAATTCTTTTACATATATATATATATATATATATATTTCCTGGCACATTTTGTTTTGTGATTGATTTTTGATGCAAAATGGTATAACTGACAAATTAGTGAGTTACCTTGCACCAAAAATCACTTAGTACTTTTCTTCATTTTTCATATGCGCTCATGTATGAAAATTTCTTTTTTTTTTTTTAAATTTCTAATACTGTTTTAAAGTAACTGAACAACTGGAGTCCATATATAGCCCCAAAACAACGTCAATATTGTTCTTTTCCTTTTTTTTTATTTCAGTATCTGGTTTACACACAAATTGTTGAGCATACAGTGGGGAGTCATAAAATGTGATGAAATTTAATTTGCTATTTCATGAATGTGGAAAAGTTTAAGGTCTAAAACAGTGGAGGGAGGACTGTAAACTAAAAAAAAAAAAAACATTGTAAAAACAAATTTTAAGGGCCTCGAGCCACAAAACTTTAAAAAAATATCAATAAATATAGAGAATTCTAGTAAATATTATTTTGGTTTTATTTTCTAAGATGCGAGGCCCCGTGATTACGCGGAGCCCGGGGGTCTGCCCCGGTTGCACCTATGTTCCCGTCTGCTCTGGCGCAAAGTTAAACTATTTACGGGTATTTAGATGTACGAATATGTTGTATACATTGGTTTAAAAAATTAAAGTCGGAAGGTAATATTGTAGTAGCCAATCAAAGCGCTCAATGCAATGTTACGACGCTTACACGTAGATAAGGGGTCTCATGGAGCATATTGGCCTCACGAAAGTGTTTATTTTTTCTTAAAATGCGGTATACGTTAGGAAAAGCTGGTTTAATTTAATAAAAATGTATAAACTTATATCAGAATTTAATGCTTTAATTTTTTCTTCTGCTTTTCATTAACTTTTGTCCTGGTGGATTTCGAAAACCACCATTTTCTGTTGCCCCTCCGCCCTACCCCCCGCCTCACACACACACACACACGGAAAGAAATTTGCATATACTTCCCGATTCACAGGACATATGCAGATGGACACGATGAAAAATCATAGTAGTGTAATTTGCATATCAGTGAGCAAAATCCTGCCCAATATGCAAATTGAGTTACATACTTAATTAAATTAAACCCAACGAGGAACGTCAGTGGGATTATTCTTCGACAGTACATGTAAGAAGCGTTCCACTTGCTGAAAACGTATTCCTTGTGTCCAGGGGCGGATTGGGTCTACCAAACCAGGCCGGGAATCGTGAGTGGCCATTGCTTTGGCCAAGGGTTTGCTCCGAAAAATGAAGACTTCGGACTACCTCAGTCCCTCTATGCTTCCAGCGCGTATTTCGCGAGAGTTGTCTCAGTTTGTGTGAAGTGTCAATGAATTAAAATCAATGATATTATATCTCAAATTCCTGGCTTTGTTGGATTCGAACTGTTTTGATAAATTTTGTGAAAGCTCCCCTGAACTTCTATCAGAGCTTAAACAACTCTATGCTTCAAATTTTGATACAGCTCGATTAAAAAATGAACTGAAGGTGTTTAATTCCCTTGATGAATACAAAACAAGTCAGTAAGAAACATTACTTATTACATAAAGTTGAATAATTTGACATAGTGTTTATTGAGGTGTACAAATTAGCAGATCAATATCAAACTTTTCATCAACAACTGCAGTACTGCCGAAATACGTTTTTCCCTATTAAAAAGAATCGATCTTAGAGCCACACATGGACATGTACATTCGAGCAACTTCGCTGCTTTGTTAATAAAGAAAAACATTATTTTTAAATGTGAAAAAGTACTCGGAAGAAACATTTTTGTAAAAACGTAACACTCAAGTTCACAAAAAGGGAAAGAAGAATGGAGTTCGTGTACAAATAAGTGTTCAAATCCTAAACCTCATAATTATTTGGTGTTTCTTACAGACTTGCTTTGTATTCATCAAGGGAATCAAACAATAGCATGTACATAAAATTTAGAAAAAAAAATGTAACTTCTACACTGGCGTTCAAAAATTAAGGACGAAACGGTTTTTCGAATGTAACGTCGTGCGGAAGTGCTCCACATCGACTCAAACCGTACCATAAAATAACCAAGATGTAAGAATATGGGACAAGTGAGCAAAACCGTCCAAACAAGGAATCCAAAGGATACAAAGGCACTTTAGTGAAAAGATAGCTTCGAGCACAACTGGACAGAAGACAGAAGCGTCCATGTGATAGGCCGCTGCCAAGAAAAATCCAGTCTTTAGTAGGGGATATGATCATCCCTGACTGCGTTGCAGGATTTACAACGTCTGACCATGCTGGAGGTGGCGGAGTTCTGCTTTGAGGCGGTTGTCAAGCTGTTGAGACATCGCCGTCCATTCCTCTTGTAGCGCCAATCGCAGCTGCAGAATCCTTGCTGGCGGCTGGTGACGTGCTGCCAAGCGTCTCCCGAGGAGGTCACACGCGTGTTCGATTGGATTGGAATCCATGCGTTGAATATGATCACTTTCCAACAGCTCTGCGACAGCCACTGTACGATGAGGTGTAGTGTTGTCGTCCATGAAGAGGAACTCAGGACCCACATCAAATCTAAACAGACGCACATGAGGCAGGGGAACCTCGGTACAATAGCGGACACCAGTGACTGAAGCTTCTCGGAAGATGTGGAGGTTAGTACGGCTACCAAGCATGATACCGCTCCAAACGAGAACTCCGCGACCTCCAAACCGGTTCCTTTCGATGATGTTGGAGGCGTGATTGCGTGTTCCCTGCTCTCTCCAGATGTGTATACGTCCAGAATCGTTCGTCAGAGTAAATCGGCTCTCATCAGTAAAGAGAACTCGACCCCATTGCTGATGTATCCAGTTCTTGTGTTCCTGGCACCACAGAAACCGCCGTCTCCTATGAACAGGCGTTAATTGCACACACCGTACTGGTCGTCGTGCAAATAGACCACCTTTGTGCAGCCTCCTGGCCACGGTAAAACGCGATAACGGACGTCCCGTTGTCTGTTGCATGTGCCTTGCGATTTCTCCCGTTGTCTGCTGTCTGTATCTTCTCGCATGTAGGACAATAGGCCGGTCGTCCGCCGCAGTGGTTGTTCGTGGACGACCACTACTAAACTGTCGGAGAACTGTTCCTGTCGTTTGAAAAGCTCTCGAAGCTCGTGAAACGATGCTGTAAGCGAACCCAAACTCCTCGGCCACACTAGTCACACTTCGACCTTCTTCCAACTTCCCAATGACGCAAACTCGGGTAAAGTCATCCAGATGTCGTCTACTGGATTGCCTGTTGGCCATATCACACGGTGGTAGCAACTCGACGTCGTTCAAACCGATGTACACTGTGCAATAGCTTTCACCTAATTGCTGAGCGTACACTACAAGTGTGCTTTATACCCTTCCGACACCTCCCCTTCCCCTACGTCATGCTGCATATATGCGCATGCTCTACCGTACCGGACCCTAGTCTTTCTCCTGAGTGGGCTTCGGTCCGTTCTGCCTGCACGTTTTTCTGCTATTCTTATTTCTCCTCTTCGTCCTTAATTTTTGCACACCCGTGTATTACTTAGCGATAAAAAATAAACTTCGCAGTTTTTAAAAAACAGTAGGAGGGGGGGGGGGTAGCCCAGGTCTCGGACCCAAAATACGCCACTGGTAGGGAAGGGTATAGGAATGATGGACCATCACAATGGGTAGTAGTCTACATCAAATTTATAAAATGATGGTAAGGCCTACTAATTGCTCTGGGATCCAAGTCTAACGACCTACGTTCAACTGTAGTTAATTTTTGCTAAACAAATTTATATCAGTGTACTTAGTCCAGCTGCACTTTTCTCGCATAAGTGCAGAGAATTTCGCTGTCCTTTCAGAGCAAACTCTACATAGGTAGGAGGAAACGCTTTTTTTCTTAAGGAAATAACTTTTCAGATAGATATAACGCACAAATGAAGATACCGATTGTCATTCATAAGTAGTAAAATTATTAACCTTTCGTCAAAAAAAAAAAAAAAAAAAAAAAGGATCACAGTAAAAGATTACGAGAAAATGGGCTTTTTCTCGAGTGGTCCTCATGGAATAAATGTTCCTGTGTCCCGGTTGGCCGATCCGCCCCTGCAACCATGTACAATTTGCACTTGTTTGTGCGTAATTACTGTCTCCTGTTTATGTGTGCCTGTATGTCTTTCTACCACCATGTCCAATAAATCATTAAAAATAAAACCTTCAATTAAAAAAGGAGAGAAGTTTTGTAGTTGAGGATGCATGTATTGAACAACGTATGAAAGAACAAAAACAAGAATCAAAGATTCAAAATTAGCGAACACTTCAATAATTTTGATAATGTCTTCAATAAGCGCCCCCCCCCCCCCCCGCTAAAAGGTTAAGTCGCCGACAAGCAAACTTCTGCAATTCTCAACAGATCAGGAAGACGTGACGCTATAGGTCCAACCTATCTTGAGAGGAGGAATGAACACGTGTTCAGGTAGAAAAGTCAACGTACAGTGTTTTTTTCTTGTGTGTGTGTGTGGATTTTGTGTGTATTCACACACGATACAATACATACTGCCAGCAAGTAAACCAAGCTTCTCCTGACTGAATTTTTGATTCTGATGGATCGCTTGGAACCCCCCCCCCCCAGACCTCGCTCGCGCTCTTTGTTGTTCTTTTTACCCTTCTTGTTTGAGTTTGGTTCGTGTCTTTCTGTGTTTGTTTTTCCCCTCTATCTTTATAGTATTGCACTCGTGTTTTTTGTTGTTGTTTGGTAGATCAGCTTCCTGACGTGATAGGTTACCTATGTCATTTGTTATGGGTTTCAAGTGGCTTTTCCTCCTATCACCGAAAATATTGTTTGATTTTCATGGTTAATTGGTAGAACGTGAAGTTAAATGACACAGGCACGAATAGTTTTAAATGTGCGCAATTTCTTGCTTTTTTTTTTCTTTTTTTTTTTTTTTTGCAATACCATCGAACAGTACACTTTCTGCCACTTCTTAAAAAGTAAAGCTAGGAGGGTAAGCAGCAAAACCTAGAAATTCCTAACTCCCAGCTACTTGTTCAAAACAAAGTAAAGAAACAGTCATCGAGCGAACACATCTTGATATCTTTCACTGCAGGGGAAATCCGCTCTGGCCGCCTCGGTGGCGCAGTGGTCTAAGCGATGGATTCTGATCATTCGTCCGAGATGAGTCCAGGTTCAATTCCCGATGAGGCAAGGATGTTGTGTTTGTCTTACGGCAGTGGCTCTCTCCCTTCCCTGGAGCCAGCGGCTCTAAATTACGGACGGGCGACTGCTTAATAGCCCACTGAGTTGCTCACGATGGTCGTTAAAACTCCAATAAAAAATAAAAATATTCACCTGCTACCGCAACAGTAGGACCGCTGCCTACAAGCCTATGGTAACCACTTTTAACTGGTACGTATATGTGCTTTTCCATGACTCTCGTCACCTTTTCATTTGACCTACCCCTATATATAACTGGTGCGCCATATAAAACAGGCCGCGTGGCCAGACGTTGTTAGGCGTGTTAAAGTGTTTTGGCGGGTTTCTAGTTAAAATCGTTTTGTTCCACTTCTAACCGGTTTCTGCGTGTACAGCTGCAAAGGAATTCTCCGGAGTGGTTAGGCACAGCCAAAGCAGTGTAGGTACGCTGTCATAAGTGTAAGTGAAGATAGAACAAAGGCAACGGAAATGGTCTTAAGTACGGAACAGCGGATTTTTATTGTATTTCAGAAAGAAATAACTTATACAAGGTTTTAAATTAGTTCTTTCAGAAAAAAATTCACATTGTGCAGCACCGGCGAAATCAGTGGTAGAGAAGTTAGTGCGGAAATTTAGTGAAACCGGCACGGTGTGCAACAGGAAAAAAACAAACCCAAGACAGTTCGTACTGAAGACAATATCAAGGATGTGTGCACAATGATTTTATGAAACCCTCAGAAGTCGATTCGCCAATTATCGTCTGCAACGGGAATATCTGGCACGCCATGCCGACGCATACTTAAAGGGAATTTGCATTTTCTGCCGTACAAAGTTATGAAGCTCCAAGAACTTAAAACTCCTGATTATGGGCGTCGTGCGACAAGTTCCAGCTCTTGCAGACGACGTCGAACGGTACGTGCTGACACAGGTTCTTGCACAGCACACCCTACTTCCTGCGCTAACGTTCGTGATGTGGCGGTGCGAGCCATCAATGCTCGCCGCAAAACATGCCGGTCCTCTCGTTCGGTGGTGTGCCGCGGCTGCGTCAATCGCTTACGTCGGTCCGTCCGTCTCTCCTGCATCCACCGAATCCATACTCGCCTCACTGTGGCTGGATATCGTCCCACGTGGGCGCCGATGTCTCGGTACGATAAATCGCTGTCGCGATAAGCCAGTATTTGACCTCTGTCGAACTCTGAAACGTGCTGGAATGACTGCCGTATTCTGCGACTAGACATCAGGAAGCTTTTCACGCACAGGTCCGGCAGCACAACACACTTCCACTACTTACACCCCGCCTTCTGTGCACCCTTCTTATAGTGCTTCTCGGTGGCGTGCCGGTCGCACATGATTTGCATATGCCCTACAATGCTAATCGTTTACATGTCCCCTCGCGGGAGACGTATGCTGCTAATTTCAGGCCAATCGTATGCTTCCTTCTTGGTGTTGCATTTAGGGTGGCCAGCAGTGTAGAATGCTACATTATAGACAAATAAGAGGCACCAGTGTGGCGGAGTGATCTTAGTGCTGTCTTTTGACCATTCGTCCGAGACGGTTCCGGATTCGAATTCCGGTGAGGCATGGATGTTGTATTTGTCTTACGGCACTGAATATCTTCCTTCCTTGGAACCAGTGGCCCCAAATTAGGGACGGGCGATTGCTTATTATTTCAGGCCAATCAGATGACCTTCTCGATCTATACCTGAAGGAGGTTTACCAGGACCAAAGTGCTAACTTTCAACAGGACAACGCACTCTGTCATCGGGCTCAAGTAACTACTGAGTGGTCGGAGGAACACGACAACAAATTCGTCACATTACCTTAGCCCCAAAACTTTCCTGACTGTAAATGACGGTAACCCAATTCAACATTTGTGGGATATGCAAGAACGGGGTGTAAACACTGCTAATCCTCCTCCGCGGAATGAAGGTGAACTGGCCTTGCTGTTGCAACGGACATTTAACAAGATACGCATGGAGGTTGTTCGACACCTTGTAGAATCTATTCCTACGCTTCTGCGAGCCGTGACTGCACAGAAAGGTGGACCAACGCATTATT
This sequence comes from Macrothele yani, assembly GCA_039090855.1. Lineage (NCBI taxonomy): Eukaryota > Metazoa > Arthropoda > Arachnida > Araneae > Macrothelidae > Macrothele > Macrothele yani. The sequence goes on along the minus strand of CM076989.1, from coordinate 70,010,801 downwards.
AGTTGTGCCTAATGCAAACTTAACTCTTTGTAGTTTGTTGTTGAACACAAAGCCCCCTTCCGCAGATAAGTCTTCAGCTCCCCCACCCTGGTTCTGAGACCTAGCTACGGCCCCGGTATAAGTATATCACATTCGATCATTCCTTGACATTGGCTGTGTTATAGGGCATTGGAGTGTCTTGTATAATCATTTCTGAGGAACTAGAATTGTTCGATGAAGGCCAGGTAAAGGTCTTCCGCCACCAATGACACCAAGAAATGATAGTTATTTATTTATTTTTGATTGAAGGTTTAAGGACCACGGTAAGCCATTCAATGGGCTATAAGCAGTCGCCCGTCTCTAATTTGGAGCCACTGGTTCCAAGGAAGGGTGATATTCAGTGCCATAAGACAAGCACAACATCCATGCCTCACCGGAATTCGAATCCGGAACCGTCTCGGACGATTGGTCAAAAGACAGCACTAAGATCACTCCGCCACACTGGTGCCGCTTATTTGTCTTCAATGTAGCATTCTACACTGCTGGCCACCCTAAATGCAACACCAAGAAGGAAGCATCCGATTGGCCTGAAATTAGCAGCATGCGTCTCCCGCGAGGGGACATGCAAACGATTAGCATTGTAGGGCATATGCAAATCATGTGCGACCGGCACGCCACCGAGAAGCACTATAAGAAGGGTGCACAGAATGCGGGGTGTAAGTAGTGGAAGTGTGTTGTGCTGCCGGACCTGTGCGTGAAAAGCTTCCTGATGTCTAGTCGCAGAATACGGCAGTCATTCCAGCACGTTTCAGAGTTCGACAGAGGTCAAATAGTGGCTTATCACGTACTGTTTTATCGCGACAGCGGTTTATCGTTCGGAGACATCAGCGCCCTCGTGGGACGACATCCAGCCACAGTGAGGCGAGTATGGATTCGGTGGATGCAGGAGGGTCGGACGAACCGACGTAAGCGATTACCGCAGCTACGGCACACCATCGAACGAGAGGACCGGCATGTTGTACGGCGGGCATTAACGGCTCGCACCGCCACATCACGTACGTTAGCGCAGGAAGTAGGGTGCGTTGTGCAACAACCTGTGTCAGCACGTACCGTTCGACGTCGTTTGCAGGAGCGGGAACTTGTCGCACGACGCCCATAATCATTAATTTTAAGTTCTTGGAGCTTCATAACTCTGTACCGCCGAAAGTGCAAATCCACTTTAAGCATGCGTCGGCATGGCGTGCCAGATATTCCCGTTGCATACGATAATCAGCGAATTGACTTCTGAGGGTTTTGTAACATCATTGTGCACACATCCTTGATATTGTCTTCAGTAGGAACTGTCTTGGGTTTGTTTTTTCCTGTTGCACACCGTGCCGGTTTCACTAAATTTCCGCACTAACTTCTCTACCACTGATTTCGCCGGTGCTGCACAATGTGAATTTTTTTCTGAAAGAACTAATTTAAAACCTTGTATAAGTTATTTCTGAAATACTGTTCCACAATAAAAATCCGCTGTTCCGTACTTAAGACCATTTCCTTTGCCTTTGTTCTATCTTCACTTACACTTATGACAGCGTACCTACACTGCTTTGGCTGTGACTAACCACTCCGGAGAATTCCTTTGCAGCTGTACACGCAGAAACCGGTTAGAAGTGGAACAAAACGATTTTAACTAGAAACCCGCCAAACCACTTTAACACGCCTAACAACGTCTGGATACGCGGCCTGTTTTATATGGCGCACCAGTTATATATAGGGGTAGGTCAAAGAAAAGGTAAAGGTAACGAGAGTCATGGAAAAGCACATATACGTACCAGTTAAAAGTGGTTACCATAGGCTTGTAGGCAGCGGTCCTACTGTTGCGGTAGCAGGTGAATATTTTTATTTTTTATTGGAGTTTTAACGACCATCGTGAGCAACTCAGTGGGCTATTAAGCAGTCGCCCGTCCGTAATTTAGAGCCGCTGGCTCCAGGGAAGGGAGAGAGCCACTGCCGTAAGACAAACACAACATCCTTGCCTCATCGGGAATTGAACCTGGACTCATCTCGGACGAATGATCAGAATCCATCGCTTAGACCACTGCGCCACCGAGGCGGCCAGAGCGGATTTCCCCTGCCGTGAAAGATATCAAGATGTGTTCGCTCGATGACTGTTTCTTTACTTTGTTTTGAACAAGTAGCTGGGAGTTAGGAATTTCTAGGTTTTGCTGCTTACCCTCCTAGCTTTACTTTTTAAGAAGTGGCAGAAAGTGTACTGTTCGATGGTATTGCAAAAAAAAAAAAAAAAAAAAAAAGCAAGAAATTGCACACATTTAAAACTATTCGTGCCTGTGTCATTTAACTTCACGTTCTACCAATTAACCATGAAAATCAAACAATATTTTCGGTGATAGGAGGAAAAGCCACTTGAAACCCATAGTAAATGACATAGGTAACCTATCACGTCAGGAAGCTGATCTACCAAACAACAACAAAAAACACGAGTGCAATACTATAAAGATAGAGAGGAAAAACAAACACAGAAAGACACGAACCAAACTCAAACAAGAAGGGTAAAAAAGAACAACAAAGGGCGCGAGCGAGGTCTGGGGGGGGGTATTCCAAGCGATTCATCAGAATCCAAAATTCAGTCAGGAGAAGCTTGGTTTACTTGCTGGCAGTATGTATTGTATCGTGTGTGAATACACACAAAATTCACACACACACACAAGAAAAAAACACTGTACGTTGACTTTTCTACCTGAACACGTGTTCATTCCTCCTCTCAAGATAGGTTGGACCTATAGCGTCACGTCTTCCTGATCTGTTGAGAATTGCAGAAGTTTGCTTGCCAGCGACTTAACCTTTTAGCGAGGGGGGGGCGCTTATTGAAGACATTATCAAAATTATTGAAGTGTTCGCTAATTTTGAATCTTTGATTCTTGTTTTTGTTCTTTCATACGTTGTTCAATACATGCATCCTCAACTACAAAACTTCTCTCCTTTTTTAATTGAAGGTTTTATTTTTAATGATTTATTGAACATGGTGGTAGAAAGACATACAGGCACACATAAACAGGAGACAGTAATTACGCACAAACAAGTGCAAATTGTACATGGTTGCAGGGGCGGATCGGCCAACCGGGACACAGGAACATTTATTCCATGAGGACCACTCGAGAAAAAGCCCATTTTCTCGTAATCTTTTACTGTGATCCTTTTTTTTTTTTTTTTTTTTTTTTGACGAAAGGTTAATAATTTTACTACTTATGAATGACAATCGGTATCTTCATTTGTGCGTTATATCTATCTGAAAAGTTATTTCCTTAAGAAAAAAAGCGTTTCCTCCTACCTATGTAGAGTTTGCTCTGAAAGGACAGCGAAATTCTCTGCACTTATGCGAGAAAAGTGCAGCTGGACTAAGTACACTGATATAAATTTGTTTAGCAAAAATTAACTACAGTTGAACGTAGGTCGTTAGACTTGGATCCCAGAGCAATTAGTAGGCCTTACCATCATTTTATAAATTTGATGTAGACTACTACCCATTGTGGTGGTCCATCATTCCTATACCCTTCCCTACCAGTGGCGTATTTTGGGTCCGAGACCTGGGCTATCCCCCCCCCCCTACTGTTTTTTAAAAATTGCGAAGTTTATTTTTTAATCGCTAAGTAACACACTGGTGTGCAAAAATTAAGGACGAAGAGGAGAAACAAGCATAACAGAAAAACGAGCAGGCTGAACGGACCAAAGCCCACTCAGGAGAAATACTAGAGTCCGGTATGGTAGGGCATGCGCATATATGCAGCATGACGTAGAGGGGGAGGAGGGGTTGTCGGAAGGGTATAAAGCACACTTGTAGTGTACGCTCAGCAATTCGGTGAAAGCTATTGCACAGTGTACATCGGTTTGAACGACGTCGAGTTGCTGCCACCGTGTGATATGGCCAACAGGCAATCCAGAAGACGACATGTATATGTATTTACCCGAGGTCGCGTCATTGGGAAGTTGGAAGAAGGTCGAAGTGTGACTAGTGTGGCCGAGGAGTTCGGAATCGCTTACAGCATCGTTTCACGAGCTTGGAGAGCATTTCAAACGACAGGAACAGTTGTCCGACAGTTTAGCAGTGGTCGTCCACGAACAACCACGGCGGCGGACGACCGGCATATTGTCCTACATGCGAGAAGAGACAGACAGCAGACAGCGGGAGAAATCGCAAGGCACATGCAACAGACAACGGAACGTCCGTTATCGCGTTTTACCGTGGCCAGGAGGCTGAACAAAGGTGGTCTATTTGCACGACGACCAGTACGGTGTGTGCCATTAACGCCTGTTCATAGGAGACGGCGGTTTCTGTGGTGCCAGGAACACAAGAACTGGATACATTAGCAATGGGGTCGAGTTCTCTTTACTGATGAGAGACGATTTAGTCTGACGAGCGATTCTGGACGTATACACATCTGGAGAGAGCAGGGTACACGCAATCACGCCTCCAACATCATCGAAAGGGACCGATTTGGAGGTGGCGGAGTTCTCGTTTGGAGCGGTATCATGCTTGGTAGCCGTACTGACCTCCACATCTTCCGAGAAGGTTCAGTCACTGGTGTCCGCTATTCTAACGAGGTTCTCCTGCCACATGTGCATCTGTTTAGAGGTGATGTGGGTCCTGAGTTCCTCTTCATGGACGACAACACTACACCTCATCGTACAGTTCAACGCATGGATTCCAATCCAATCGAACACGTGTGAGACCTTCTCGGGAGATGCTTGGCAGCACGTCACCAGCCGCCAGCAACGATTCCGCAGCTGCGATTGGCGCTACAAGAGGAATGGACCGCGATGCCTCAACAGCTCCTTGACAACCGCCCCAAAGGAGAACTCAGCCACCTCCATCATGGACAGACGTTGTAAATCCTGCAACGCAGTCAGGGATGATCATATCCCCTACTAAAGACTGGATTTTTCTTGGCAGCGGCCTATCACATGGACGCTTCTGTCTTCTGTCCAGTTGTGCTCGAAGCTATCTTTTCACTAAAGTGCCTTTGTATCCTTTGGATTCCTTGTTTGGACGGTTTTGCTCACTTGTCCCATATTCTTACATCTTGGGGATTCCATGGTATGATTTGAGTCGATGTGGAGCACTTCTGCACGACGTTACATTCGAAAAACCGTTTCGTCCTTAATTTTTGCACGCCAGTGAAGAAGTTACATTTTTTTTCTGAATTTTATGTACATACTATTGTTTAATTCCCTTGATGAATACAAAACAAGTCTGTAAGAAACACCAAATAATTATGATAATTAGGATTTGAACACTTATTTGTACACGAACTCCATTCTTCTTTCCCTTTTTGTGAACTTGAGTGGTACGTTTTTACAAAAATGTTTCTTCGGAGTACTTTTTCATATTTAAAAAAATGTTTTTCTTTATTAACAAAGCAGCGAAGTTGCTCGAATGTGCATGTCCATGTGTGGCTCTAAGACATATCGATTCTTTTTAATAGGGAAAAACGTCTTTCGGCAGTTGCAGTTGTTGATGAAAAGTTTAATATTGATCTGCTAATTTGTACACCTCAATAAACACTATGTCCAATTATTCAACTTTATGTAACAAGTAATGTTTCATACTGACTTATTTTGTATTCATCACGGGAATTAAACACCTTCAGTTCATTTTTTAATCGAGCTGTATCAAAATTTGAAGCATAGAGTTGTTTAAGCTCTGATAGAAGTTCAGGGAGCTTTCACAAAATTTATCAAAACAGTTCGAATCCAACAAAGCCAGGAATTTGAGATATAATATCATTGATTTTAATTCATTGACACTTCACACAAACTGAGACAACTCTCGCGAAACACGCGCTGGAAGCATAGAGGGACTGAGGTAGTCCGAAGTTTTCATTTTTTCGGAGCGAACCCTTGGCCAAAGCAAAGGCCACTCACGATTCCCGGCCTGGTTTGGTAGACCCAATCCGCCCCTGGACACAAGGAATACGTTTTCAGCAAGTGGAACGCTTCTTACATGTACTGTCGAAGAATAATCCCACTGACGTTCCTCGTTGGGTTTAATTTAATTAAGTATGTAACTCAATTTGCATATTGGGCAGGATTTTGCTCACTGATATGCAAATTACACTACTATGATTTTTCATCGTGTCAATCTGCATATGTCCTGTGAATCGGGAAGTATATGCAAATTTCTTTCCGTGTGTGTGTGTGTGTGTGTGTGAGGCGGGGGGAAGGGCGGAGGGGCAACAGAAAATGGTGGTTTTTGAAATCCACCAGGACAAAAGTTAATGAAAAGCAGAAGAAAAAATTAAAGCGTTAATTTCTGATATAAGTTTATGCATTTTTATTAAATTAAACCAGCTTTTCCTAACGTACACCGCATTTTAAGAAAAAAATAAACACTTTCGTGAGGCGAATATGCTCCATGAGACCCCTTATCTACGTGTAAGCGTCGTAACATTGCATTGAGCGCTTTGATTGGCTACTACAATATTACCTTCCGACTTTAATTTTTTAAACCAATGTATACAACATATTCGTACATCTAAATACCCGTAAATAGTTTAGCTTTGAGCCAGAGCCGACGGGAACATAGGTGCAATCGGGGCAGACCTTCCGGGCTCCGCGTTATCACGGGGCCTCGCATCTTAGAAAATAAAACCAAAATCATTTTTACTAGAATTCTCTATATTTATTGATATTTTTTTAAAGTTTTGTGGCGCGAGTCCCTTAAAATTTGTTTTTACAATGTTTTTTTCTTCAGTTTACAATCCTCCCTCCACTGTTTTAGACCTTAAACTTTTCCACATTCATGAAATAGCAAATTAAATTTCATCACATTTTATGACTCCCCACTGTATGCTCGACAATTTGTGTGTACACCAGATACAGAAATAAAAAAAAAAGAAAAGGAAAAGAACAATATTGACGTCGTTTTGGGGCTATATATGGACTCTAGTTGTTCAGTTATTTTAAAAACAGTATTAGAAATTAAAAAAAAAGAAATTTCATACATGAGCGCGTATGAAAAATGAAGAAAAGTAACAATTGATTTTTGATGCAAGGTAACTCATTAATTTGTCAGTTATACCATCTTGCATCGAAAATTATTCACTAAACAAAATGTGCCAGGAAATATATATATATATATATATATATATATATATATATGTAAAAGAATTTATTTAAGAAGGATCCTTATTATCCGCTACGTAAAAATGTTTGCTATAGAAAAACATTCGCTACGCAGATTAGTTAAATTTATCATTTTACCATTTTTTCGGGAAGTTTTTATAAAAGTCACAATGCAACCTAAACCCCCTTCTAACCGGAAAGAAAACCATAGATTTTAGCACTCTTTACTCTCTCTCTCTCTCTCTGTCTGTTTCTGTCTTTCTCTGTATCTCTCTCTGCTGTCTCTCCATCTTTCTCTGTATTTGCCTGTTTCAATCTTTATATATCTCTCTCTGTCTGTTTCTGTCTTTCTCTGTATCTCTCTCTGCTGTCTCTCCATCTTTCTCTGTATTTGTCTGTCTCTATCTTTATCTCTCTCTCTCTCTCTCTCTTTGTCTGTCTGTCTCTCTCTCTCTCTCTCTCTCTCTCTCTCTCTCTCTCTCTCTCTCTCTGAACTTTCAATCCATATTATGGTCTTTATCTTAAGCTCACGGTAATTTGAGATAATCATTTTTCTTTATAATAGTTTTCGTGTGTTTTCATTTTTCACGTAACGATTTTATTAAACTATGAGATTTATTTTCTAGGGCGCTTTATGAAATTTTTGCTAAAAGCCCCGCTAAAAAATTTGGCCCTAGGCCTCGCAAAAGTTCCATCCGGCCCTGCTTTGCGCAACCAAAAGGACAATCTTCCCTACATACGCCGAGCAAAATCAACAAGAAATATGCTACGAATTTGCCTGCAGAAACACTAAACTATAAATTTTAAAAGCTATATTGCTCTACCAATACATAATGCAGATACTTTAGAAACTTTTTGTCACAAAGGATCGTCAATTAAATTCCTTCCTATACCATAATTTCGCCATTTCATTTCAAAATTACGGTATGCAGGAAGGCGAGCCGCACTGAGAAACTGAGTATTGCTGCTACTCAGATCACTAAAATAGCTAAATATCATCGATATATATATATGGAAAATAAAAGAACCAATAACCTATTCCGAAGAGCCCCTCCAAAGTGTTTCAAAATCAAGCTCTACGCTAACTGTAAGGAACTGTGCTAAAACCATATCAAAACACATCTCCTGCCTAAACCTACACATGTAAATCAGAGCTTTCGATATACATATAAATAGGTACGAGCGTGCATTCAACTGCTTCTGAGAGATCGAGCTATGTTAGATAAACTACATTAGCTTGCAGTTCTGTCTGTGGGGACTACCAAATTTACTGGCACATCAGTTGACCCCTTAAATAAAGCTTGGTCACTGGAGATGCAAATACCCAACCAATAGAACAGCAAGTGACCTCGTGAGGCATTCTTAATAAACACCCATGGCTATTAGGTGTGCAACTTAATTCTCGGCCCCTAACAGCAAGCGATCATAGAACGTCGGCAAATGCAAATAGCTGTGTGCGATAATGGCTGATTGCAGCGCCATCCAACAGCTTTCCAGGCAACGGTAACCGTTCACAGCTGTAGTGACAGAAGGGACGAAAGTTGACGGTGAAAGCAATGTCGTTCGAGAAACAACATTTGAGGCACTCCTATTCGCGTTTCAGCTGAAAAAAAAGGTCCCAGCAAATGAACTGTGGTGCTTTGGGTGAGGCTGCTGTGTCCTACAGTAAGTATAAGAAGTGGTTCCAGCGGTTTAAGCAGGAAAATTTTGATCTCTGTGATGCAGAAAGTCCGGGACTGCCACAGAAAGCTAACGATGAGGAACTGAAACAACGTTTTGACGCGGATCCCTGTTGCACACCGTCAGAGTTCGCCCGGGAACTCGGAGCAACACGGCAAGCCATTGCAAAGCACCTGCACAAGCTTGGACGCATTCACAAGAAGGGCCGTTGGGTTTGCCACCAACTCACAGCTGCGAACAAATGTAGGCCTTACGATGTTGCTGTGTCTTTGCTCTCCAGTTTCAAGAAGAAGGATTTCCTCCACAAGATTTTGACCTGTGATGAGAAGTGGATCCTCTACGATAATCCTAAGCGTCGCAAACCGTGGGTTTATCCAGGTCAGCCTACCACCAGTACCTCCAAACCGAATATCCACGCAGGAAGTTGTTGCTGTGCATATGGTGGGATCAGCGCGGTGTCGTACACTATGAGTTGCTCAAACCTGGTGAAACGGTCAATGCTGAGTTTTATTGTTAGCAACTCATTCGAGTGAGTGACGCAATTTAGGCGAAAACGCCATCATACACCTGCAAGAGCAGAAGGTCGGTCCTGTTGCTTCAGGATAACGCGCGTCCTCACAGCGCGAAAACGACTTTAAACACGATCACTGACCTGGGGTGGAAGATTTTGTCCCACCCGGCGTATTCTCCAGACTCGGCCCCTTCGGATTATTACCTCTTTCGCTCCCAGCAGCATCTCCTGAGTGATACGCACTTCACTTCTGTCGAGGAGGTCCACACAAGTATTGATGACTTTATGAACTCGAAACAGCCCTCTTTTTTCTGCAGTGGCATTCCTCAGCTCCCTGACCGATGACTCAAATGTATCCAACACGACGGGGATTATTTCCCTGATTATGTACGTATTCAATTTGCTATAATTTGCTGTCAACGTGTCGTGCCTGTGGCCGAGAATTAAGTTGCACACCTAATATATAAGCTGTACTGCTCACATGCAATTATTTAGTTTACTTTGTCCGACTCTTACTGATTCCCGTCGCATCACTCCTTATATTGTCAGATCGCTGCATACGTCATGTCGTTTTCGTTTACAGGACCGCCCACAGCGCCACATTTGCATAACGCCAGCTGTCTCTAATTGAATTGCTCTTCAGTGTACATTGCCTATCTCCCACGTAATCTTTTGTTCAAATATATATGTATAGACTGAACTACTAAAACGCAGTTGTATGCAGTGGAAGCATCCCGCATCACCACCACGCAAAAAGTGCACAACGGACTGCGACGGTTTTGTGAACGGTGTTCTCGCGGATTGCCTAGTGGTGAACGTTCTTGACTGCCACGGGAGAACCTCAGGTTCGATCCAGGGCAGGTACAAACCACTAGATATCCGCCTGCGTCGGATGGGCACATTAAGCCGTCGGGCTCCGGGTACTGGCCCACCGGTAATAAATGAGGGTGTCTTCCTACTCCTTTCTACCTCACTTCCGTGTCACTTTCCTATTCGGCACTCTAGCCGCAATCTCTTAGCTTCCTATTTCTATGGGATGTTTAAGACCTGGGGTCAGACACTCCCTTCCTAAAATCCTCTACATATGATCTGATCTGTTAACGGTGTTCTTCGATGAAAGGAGTGTGCTACTCACCGACTTCCTCCATCAACGGGGTACCCTCACATTGCAGCGTATATACTGTTAGACACTGCAACTTTTGCGTATCGTCCTCAAAAACAAAAGGCCCGGATGTTGAGCTCCAGTATCGTGTTGTTACACGATTACGCTCGGCCACACGTCTTCCGTTAAACCACCACTGTTCTAACGAAATTTGCATCACTTTCACGTAAATTCTAACGAAATTTCCATCACTTTCCCGTAAATTTTTATTTCCCCACACCTTCTAAATGTCAGTCTTGACAATTTGCTTAGAATAGTTACCTGACTATCATCAGCAAGTTATTACAATTCTTCTAGTGTGAATATGACTTCCTATTGTGAATTTAAAGAAAAGAACTTTCCCTTAGAAGTTGAAAGAAACTGAAGTTTCACGAAAGCTCGAAAGACAACTAAAATATATCAAGTAATAAATTTTACTAACGCCAGTCTGTCTGAGCAGCTATTAAACTGAAAGAGCCGTAAGCTGTGATGATTTCAGATTTTCAACTGAAGATCTATTATTTAAATTCCTTATGAACATAACAGCGCATTATAGGGCTATAAGGAAAAGGAAAGGGGAGACAATTTTAATATTATGTTGGGATGTAGTAACGCAACAATTTTTCTCGATCGTCAGTAGGCAAATATGTCTTCAAAACAATCTCTTTCCAATGTCAGGGTGCATTCACGAACGAATATATACGCATATGTACACACACGTCTCCATATTTAAACACATACACATACATTCGGGTGTATGCGCTTGTTCATACTTGCGTGTGTGTGTACACACACACAAGCATGAACACGCACACAAATCTGGATATATGGGTGTGTGTTTGTACACGCACACACACTCACACATAGAAAAACGCGTTTCGGCTATTGAAAAAAAGTATTTGGGCGGAGTCGTGTCCACACCGTTTTGGAATGCTGGAACGAAAGATATTTATACTGATCAGTTTTTCCCATTCGGTGTGGCGAACTCTCTCCGCACGGGTGTAAAATTCACCTTCTGGAAATATAGCCGACCCTAGGTCACGAAATGTTTTAGTAAAGTAACTGAAAAGTAAACTAAATAATTGCATGTGAGCAGTACAGCTTATATATTAGGTGTGCAACTTAATTCTCGGCCACAGGCACGACACGTTGACAGCAAATTATAGCAAATTGAATACGTACATAATCAGGGAAATAATCCCCGTCGTGTTGGATACATTTGAGTCATCGGTCAGGGAGCTGAGGAATGCCACTGCAGAAAAAAGAGGGCTGTTTCGAGTTCATAAAGTCATCAATACTTGTGTGGACCTCCTCGACAGAAGTGAAGTGCGTATCACTCAGGAGATGCTGCTGGGAGCGAAAGAGGTGATAATCCGAAGGGGCCGAGTCTGGAGAATACGCCGGGTGGGACAAAATCTTCCACCCCAGGTCAGTGATCGTGTTTAAAGTCGTTTTCGCGCTGTGAGGACGCGCGTTATCCTGAAGCAACAGGACCGACCTTCTGCTTTTGCTAGTGTATGGCGTTTTCGCCTAAATTGCGTCACTCACACGAATGAGTTGCTGACAATAAAACTCAGCATTGACCGTTTCACCAGGTTTGAGCAACTCATAGTGTACGACACCGCGCTGATCCCACCATATGCACAGCAACAACTTCCTGCGTGGATATTCGGTTTGGCGGTACTGGTGGTAGGCTGACCTCGATAAACCCACGATTTGCGACGCTTAGGATTATCGTAGAGGATCCACTTCTCATCACAGGTCAAAATCTTGTGGAGGAAATCCTTCTTCTTGAAACTGGAGAGCAAAGACACAGCAACATCGTAAGGCCTACATTTGTTCGCAGCTGTGAGTTGGTGGCAAACCCAACGGCCCTTCTTGTGAATGCGTCCAAGCTTGTGCAGGTGCTTTGCAATGGCTTGCCGTGTTGCTCCGAGTTCCCGGGCGAACTCTGACGGTGTGCAACAGGGATCCGCGTCAAAACGTTGTTTCAGTTCCTCATCGTTAGCTTTCTGTGGCAGTCCCGGACTTTCTGCATCACAGAGATCAAAATTTTCCTGCTTAAACCGCTGGAACCACTTCTTATACTTACTGTAGGACACAGCAGCCTCACCCAAAGCACCACAGTTCATTTGCTGGGACCTTTTTTTTCAGCTGAAACGCGAATAGGAGGTAGTGCCTCAAATGTTGTTTCTCGAACGACATTGCTTTCACCGTCAACTTTCGTCCCTTCTGTCACTACAGCTGTGAGCAGTTACGGTTGCGTGGAAAGCTGTTTGGTGGCGCTGCAATCAGCCATTATCGCACACAGCTATTTGCATTTGCCGACGTTCTATGATAGCTTGCGTTTAGGGGCCGGGAATTAAGTTGCACACCTAATAGCCATGGGTGTTTATTAAGAATGCCTCACGAGGTCACTTGCTGTTCTATTGGTTGGGTATTTGCATCCCCACTGACCAAGCTTTAAGGGGTTCAACTGATGTGCCAGTAAATTTGGTAGTCCCCACAGACAGAACTGCAAGCTAATGTAGTTTATCTAACATAGCTCGATCTCTCAGAAGCAGTTGAATGCACGCTCGTACCTATTTATATGTATATCGAAAGCTCTGATTTACATGTGTAGGTTTAGGCAGCAGATGTGTTTTGATATGGTTTTAGCACAGTTCCTTACAGTTAGCGTAAAGCTTGATTTCGAAACACTTTGGGGGGGCTCTTCGGAATAGGTTATTGGTTCTTTTATTTTCCATATATATATATCGATGATATTTAGCTATTTTAGTGATCTGAGTAGCAGCAATACTCAGTTTCTCAGTGCGGCTCGCCTTCCTGCATACCGTAATTTTGAAATGAAATGGCGAAATTATGGTATAGGAAGGAATTTAATTGACGATCCTTTGTGACCAAAAGTTTCTAAAGTATCTGCATTATGTATTGGTAGAGCAATATAGCTTTTAAAATTTATAGTTTAGTGTTTCTGCAGGCAAATTCGTAGCATATTTCTTGTTGATTTTGCTCGGCGTATGTGGGGAAGATTGTCCTTCTGGTTGCGCAAAGCAGGGCCGGATGGAACTTTTGCGAGGCCTAGGGCCAAATTTTTTAGCGGGGCTTTTAGCAAAAATTTCATAAAGCGCCCTAGAAAATAAATCTCATAGTTTAATAAAATCGTTACGTGAAAAATGAAAACACACGAAAACTATTATAAAGAAAAATGATTATCTCAAATTACCGTGAGCTTAAGATAAAGACCATAATATGGATTGAAAGTTCAGAGAGAGAGAGAGAGAGAGAGAGAGAGAGAGAGAGAGAGAGAGACAGACAAAGAGAGAGAGAGAGAGAGATAAAGATAGAGACAGACAAATACAGAGAAAGATGGAGAGACAGCAGAGAGAGATACAGAGAAAGACAGAAACAGACAGAGAGAGATATATAAAGATTGAAACAGACAAATACAGAGAAAGATGGAGAGACAGCAGAGAGAGATACAGAGAAAGACAGAAACAGACAGAGAGAGAGAGAGAGAGTAAAGAGTGCTAAAATCTATGGTTTTCTTTCCGGTTAGAAGGGGGTTTAGGTTGCATTGTGACTTTTATAAAAACTTCCCGAAAAAATGGTAAAATGATAAATTTAACTAATCTGCGTAGCGAATGTTTTTCTATAGCAAACATTTTTACGTAGCGGATAATAAGGATCCTTCTTAAATAAATTCTTTTACATATCATCATCATCATCATCATTGTCAACCATTATCAATCCACTGCTGGACGAAGGTCTCCCCAAGTTTCCTCCACAACGGTCTGTCTTGTGCCAGTCTCCTCCATATATATATATATATATATTTCCTGGCACATTTTGTTTAGTGAATAATTTTCGATGCAAGATGGTATAACTGACAAATTAATGAGTTACCTTGCATCAAAAATCAATTGTTACTTTTCTTCATTTTTCATACGCGCTCATGTATGAAACTTCTTTTTTTTTTTAATTTCTAATACTGTTTTTAAAATAACTGAACAACTAGAGTCCATATATAGCCCCAAAACGACGTCAATATTGTTCTTTTCCTTTTCTTTTTTTTTTTTTTATTTCTGTATCTGGTGTACACACAAATTGTCGAGCATACAGTGGGGAGTCATAAAATGTGATGAAATTTAATTTGCTATTTCATGAATGTGGAAAAGTTTAAGGTCTAAAACAGTGGAGGGAGGATTGTAAACTGAAGAAAAAAACATTGTAAAAACAAATTTTAAGGGACTCGCGCCACAAAACTTTAAAAAAATATCAATAAATATAGAGAATTCTAGTAAAAATGATTTTGGTTTTATTTTCTAAGATGCGAGGCCCCGTGATAACGCGGAGCCCGGAAGGTCTGCCCCGGTTGCACCTATGTTCCCGTCGGCTCTGGCGCAAAGCTAAACTATTTACGGGTATTTAGATGTACGAATATGTTGTATACATTGGTTTAAAAAATTAAAGTCGGAAGGTAATATTGTAGTAGCCAATCAAAGCGCTCAATGCAATGTTACGACGCTTACACGTAGATAAGGGGTCTCATGGAGCATATTCGCCTCACGAAAGTGTTTATTTTTTTCTTAAAATGCGGTGTACGTTAGGAAAAGCTGGTTTAATTTAATAAAAATGCATAAACTTATATCAGAAATTAACGCTTTAATTTTTTCTTCTGCTTTTCATTAACTTTTGTCCTGGTGGATTTCGAAAACCACCATTTTCTGTTGCCCCTCCGCCCTTCCCCCCGCCTCACACACACACACACACACACGGAAAGAAATTTGCATATACTTCCCGATTCACAGGACATATGCAGATTGACACGATGAAAAATCATAGTAGTGTAATTTGCATATCAGTGAGCAAAATCCTGCCCAATATGCAAATTGAGTTACATACTTAATTAAATTAAACCCAACGAGGAACGTCAGTGGGATTATTCTTCGACAGTACATGTAAGAAGCGTTCCACTTGCTGAAAACGTATTCCTTGTGTCCAGGGGCGGATTGGGTCTACCAAACCAGGCCGGGAATCGTGAGTGGCCATTGCTTTGGCCAAGGGTTCGCTCCGAAAAATGAAAACTTCGGACTACCTCAGTCCCTCTATGCTTCCAGCGCGTGTTTCGCGAGAGTTGTCTCAGTTTGTGTGAAGTGTCAATGAATTAAAATCAATGATATTATATCTCAAATTCCTGGCTTTGTTGGATTCGAACTGTTTTGATAAATTTTGTGAAAGCTCCCTGAACATCTATCAGAGCTTAAACAACTCTATGCTTCAAATTTTGATACAGCTCGATTAAAAAATGAACTGAAGGTGTTTAATTCCCGTGATGAATACAAAATAAGTCAGTATGAAACATTACTTGTTACATAAAGTTGAATAATTGGACATAGTGTTTATTGAGGTATACAAATTAGCAGATCAATATTAAACTTTTCATCAACAACTGCAACTGCCGAAAGACGTTTTTCCCTATTTAAAAGAATCGATATGTCTTAGAGCCACACATGGACATGCACATTCGAGCAACTTCGCTGCTTTGTTAATAAAGAAAAACATTTTTTTAAATATGAAAAAGTACTCCGAAGAAACATTTTTGTAAAAACGTACCACTCAAGTTCACAAAAAGGGAAAGAAGAATGGAGTTCGTGTACAAATAAGTGTTCAAATCCTAATTATCATAATTATTTGGTGTTTCTTACAGACTTGTTTTGTATTCATCAAGGGAATTAAACAATAGTATGTACATAAAATTCAGAAAAAAAATGTAACTTCTTCACTGGCGTTCAAAAATTAAGGACGAAACGGTTTTTCGAATGTAACGTCGTGCGGAAGTGCTCCACATCGACTCAAACCGTACCATAAAATAACCAAGATGTAAGAATATGGGACAAGTGAGCAAAACTGTCCAAACAAGGAATCCAAAGGATACAAAGGCACTTTAGTGAAAAAGATAGCTTCGAGCACAACTGGACAGAAGACAGAAGCGTCCATGTGACAGGCCGCTGCCAAGAAAAATCCAGTCTTTAGTAGGGGATATGATCATCCCTGACTGCGTTGCAGGATTTACAACGTCTGACCATGCTGGAGGTGGCGGAGTTCTGCTTTGAGGCGGTTGTCAAGGAGCTGTTGAGACATCGCCGTCCATTCCTCTTGTAGCGCCAATCGCAGCTGCGGAATCCTTGCTGGCGGCTGGTGACGTGCTGCCAAGCGTCTCCCGAGGAGGTCACACGCGTGTTCGATTGGATTGGAATCCATGCGTTGAATATGATCACTTTCCAACAGCTCTGCGACAGCCACTGTACGATGAGGTGTAGTGTTGTCGTCCATGAAGAGGAACTCAGGACCCACATCACCTCTAAACAGACGCACATGAGGCAGGGGAACCTCGGTACAATAGCGGACACCAGTGACTGAAGCTTCTCGGAAGATGTGGAGGTTAGTACGGCTACCAAGCATGATACCGCTCCAAACGAGAACTCCGCGACCTCCAAACCGGTCCCTTTCGATGATGTTGGAGGCGTGATTGCGTGTTCCCTGCTCTCTCCAGATGTGTATACGTCCAGAATCGTTCGTCAGAGTAAATCGGCTCTCATCAGTAAAGAGAACTCGACCCCATTGCTGATGTATCCAGTTCTTGTGTTCCTGGCACCACAGAAACCGCCGTCTCCTATGAACAGGCGTTAATTGCACACACCGTACTGGTCGTCGTGCAAATAGACCACCTTTGTGCAGCCTCCTGGCCACGGTAAAACGCGATAACGGACGTCCCGTTGTCTGTTGCATGTGCCTTGCGATTTCTCCCGCTGTCTGCTGTCTGTCTCTTCTCGCATGTAGGACAATATGCCGGTCGTCCGCCGCCGTGGTTGTTCGTGGACGACCACTGCTAAACTGTCGGACAACTGTTCCTGTCGTTTGAAATGCTCTCCAAGCTCGTGAAACGATGCTGTAAGCGATTCCGAACTCCTCGGCCACACTAGTCACACTTCGACCTTCTTCCAACTTCCCAATGACGCAACCTCGGGTAAATACATATACATGTCGTCTTCTGGATTGCCTGTTGGCCATATCACACGGTGGCAGAAACTCGACGTCGTTCAAACCGATGTACACTGTGCAATAGCTTTCACCGAATTGCTGAGCGTACACTACAAGTGTGCTTTATACCCTTCCGACAACCCCTCCCCCCTACGTCATGCTGCATATATGCGCATGCCCTACCATACCGGACTCTAGTATTTCTCCTGAGTGGGCTTTGGTCCGTTCAGCCTGCTCGTTTTCCTGTTATGCTTGTTTCTCCTCTTCGTCCTTAATTTTTGCACACCAGTGTGTTACTTAGCGATTAAAAAATAAACTTCGCAATTTTTAAAAAACAGTAGGAGGGGGGGGGGATAGCCCAGGTCTCGGACCCAAAATACGCCACTGGTAGGGAAGGGTATAGGAATGATGGACCACCACAATGGGTAGTAGTCTACATCAAATTTATAAAATGATGGTAAGGCCTACTAATTGCTCTGGGATCCAAGTCTAACGACCTACGTTCAACTGTAGTTAATTTTTGCTAAACAAATTTATATCAGTGTACTTAGTCCAGCTGCACTTTTCTCGCATAAGTGCAGAGAATTTCGCTGTCCTTTCAGAGCAAACTCCCAAACTCTACATAGGTAGGAGGAAACGCTTTTTTTCTTAAGGAAATAACTTTTCAGATAGATATAACGTACAAATGAAGATACCGATTGTCATTCATAAGTAGTAAAATTATTAACCTTTCGTCAAAAAAAAAAAAAAAAAAAGGATCACAGTAAAAGATTACGAGAAAATGGGCTTTTTCTCGAGTGGTCCTCATGGAATAAATGTTCCTGTGTCCCGGTTGGCCGATCCGCCCCTGCAACCATGTACAATTTGCACTTGTTTGTGCGTAATTACTGTCTCCTGTTTATGTGTGCCTGTATGTCTTTCTACCACCATGTTCAATAAATCATTAAAAATAAAACCTTCAATTAAAAAAGGAGAGAAGTTTTGTAGTTGAGGATGCATGTATTGAACAACGTATGAAAGAACAAAAACAAGAATCAAAGATTCAAAATTAGCGAACACTTCAATAATTTTGATAATGTCTTCAATAAGCGCCCCCCCCCCCGCTAAAAGGTTAAGTCGCCGACAAGCAAACTTCTGCAATTCTCAACAGATCAGGAAGACGTGACGCTATAGGTCCAACCTATCTTGAGAGGAGGAATGAACACGTGTTCAGGTAGAAAAGTCAACGTACAGTGTTTTTTTCTTGTGTGTGTGTGTGAATTTTGTGTGTATTCACACACGATACAATACATACTGCCAGCAAGTAAACCAAGCTTCTCCTGACTGAATTTTGGATTCTGATGGATCGCTTGGAACCCCCCCCCCAGACCTCGCTCGCGCCCTTTGCTGTTCTTTTTACCCTTCTTGTTTGAGTTTGGTTCGTGTCTTTCTGTGTTTGTTTTTCCTCTCTATCTTTATAGTATTGCACTCGTGTTTTTTGTTGTTGTTTGGTAGATCAGCTTCCTGACGTGATAGGTTACCTATGTCATTTATTATGGGTTTCAAGTGGCTTTTCCTCCTATCACCGAAAATATTGTTTGATTTTCATGGTTAATTGGTAGAACGTGAAGTTAAATGACACAGGCACGAATAGTTTTAAATGTGTGCAATTTCTTGCATTTTTTTTCTTTTTTTTTTTTTTTTTTTTGCAATACCATCGAACAGTACACTTTCTGCCACTTCTTAAAAAGTAAAGCTAGGAGGGTAAGCAGCAAAACCTAGAAATTCCTAACTCCCAGCTACTTGTTCAAAACAAAGTAAAGAAACAGTCATCGAGCGAACACATCTTGATATCTTTCACGGCAGGGGAAATCCGCTCTGGCCGCCTCGGTGGCGCAGTGGTCTAAGCGATGGATTCTGATCATTCGTCCGAGATGAGTCCAGGTTCAATTCCCGATGAGGCAAGGATGTTGTGTTTGTCTTACGGCAGTGGCTCTCTCCCTTCCCTGGAGCCAGCGGCTCTAAATTACGGACGGGCGACTGCTTAATAGCCCACTGAGTTGCTCACGATGGTCGTTAAAACTCCAATAAAAAATAAAAATATTCACCTGCTACCGCAACAGTAGGACCGCTGCCTACAAGCCTATGGTAACCACTTTTAACTGGTACGTATATGTGCTTTTCCATGACTCTCGTCACCTTTTCATTTGACCTACCCCTATATATAACTGGTGCGCCATATAAAACAGGCCGCGTGGCCAGACGTTGTTAGGCGTGTTAAAGTGGTTTGGCGGGTTTCTAGTTAAAATCGTTCTGTTCCACTTCTAACCGGTTTCTGCGTGTACAGCTGCAAAGGAATTCTCCGGAGTGGTTAGTCACAGCCAAAGCAGTGTAGGTACGCTGTCATAAGTGTAAGTGAAGATAGAACAAAGGCAACGGAAATGGTGTTAAGTACGGAACAGCAGATTTTTATTGTGAAACAGTATTTCAGAAAGAAATAACTTATACAAGGTTTTAAATTAGTTCTTTCAGAAAAAAATTCACATTGTGCAGCACCGGCGAAATCAGTGGTAGAGAAGTTAGTGCGGAAATTTAGTGAAACCGGCACGGTGTGCAACAGGAAAAAACAAACCCAAGACAGTTCGTACTGAAGACAATATCAAGGATGTGTGCACAATGATTTTATGAAACCCTCAGAAGTCGATTCGCCAATTATCGTCTGCAACGGGAATATCTGGCACGCCATGCCGACGCATACTTAAAGGGAATTTGCATTTTCTGCCGTACAAAGTTATGAAGCTCCAAGAACTTAAAACTCCTGATTATGGGCGTCGTGCGACAAGTTCCAGCTCTTGCAGACGACGTCGAACGGTACGTGCTGACACAGGTTCTTGCACAGCACACCCTACTTCCTGCGCTAACGTTCGTGATGTGGCGGTGCGAGCCATCAATGCTCGCCGCAAAACATGCCGGTCCCCTCGTTCGGTGGTGTGCCGCGGCTGCGGCAATCGCTTAAGTCGGTCCGTCCGTCTCTCCTGCATCCACCGAATCCATACTCGCCTCACTGTGGCTGGATGTCGTCCAACGTGGGCGCCGATGTCTCGGTACGATAAATCGCTGTCGCGATAAGCCACTATTTGACCTCTGTCGAACTCTGAAACGTGCTGGAATGACTGCCGTATTCTGCGACTAGACATCAGGAAGCTTTTCACGCACAGGTCCGGCAGCACAACACGCCTCCACTACTTACACCCCGCCTTCTGTGCACCCTTCTTATAGTGCTTCTCGGTGGCGTGCCGGTCGCACATGATTTGCATATGCCCTACAATGCTAATCGTTTGCATGTCCCCTCGCGGGAGACGCATGCTGCTAATTTCAGGCCAATCGGATGCTTCCTTCTTGGTGTTGCATTTAGGGTGGCCAGCAGTGTAGAATGCTACATTGAAGACAAATAAGCGGCACCAGTGTGACGGAGTGATCTTAGTGCTGTCTTTTGACCATTCGTCCGAGACGGTTCCGGATTCGAATTCCGGTGAGGCATGGATGTTGTATTTGTCTTACGGCACTGAATATCTTCCTTCCTTGGAACCAGTGGCCCCAAATTAGGGACGGGCGATTGCTTATAGCCCATTGAATGGCTTACGGTGGTCCTTAAACCTTCAATCAAAAATAAATAAATAACTATCATTTCTTGGTGTCATTGGTGGCGGAAGACCTTTACCTGGCCTTCATCGAACAATTCTTGTTCCTCAGAAATGATTATACAAGACACTCCAATGCCCTATAACACAGCCAATGTCGAGGAATGATCGAATGTGATATACTTATACCGGGGCCGTAGCTAGGTCTCAGAAGCAGGGTGGGGGGAGCTGAAGACTTATCTGTGGAAAGGGGCTCTGTGTTCAACAACAAACTACACTGAGTTAAGTTTGCATTAGGTACACCTAATAACGCCTTGGTCCACCTTTCTGTGCAGTCACGGCTCGCAGAAGCGTAGGAATAGATTCTACAAGGTGTCGAACATCCTCCATGCGTAACTTGCCCCATGTCCGTTGCAACAGCAAGGCCAGTTCACCTTCATTCCGCGGAGGAGGGTTAGCAGTGTTTACACCCCGTTCTTGCATTTCCCACAAATGTTCAATTGGGTTACCGTCGTTTACAGTCAGGAAAGTTTGGGGGCCAAGGTAATGTGACGAATTCGTTGTCGTGTTTCTCCTACCACTCAGTAGTTACTTGAGCCCGATGACAGAGTGCGTTGTCCTGTTGAACGTTAGCACTTTGGACCTGGTAAACCTCCTTCAGATATGGATGGAGATGGTAAGCTAACAGGTCGTTATAGTGCCCACCATTCTTTCTCTGTGGGATGATAACCAAACGGACCTAGGGCTTGCCAGAGAAAAAGCTCCCCAGATCCGAACATCCCCTTCATCCGCCTGCTAAATCCAACTGTGCAACCAGGGGTTATGGATTCATGCTGTTTACACCATATGTGAAAGCGGCCATCGGCGCAGCAGGAAACGGGACTCATCACGCCAGACGTCCTTCTTCCATCTGTAGAGGGTCCATTGCCGACGTTCCTTGGCCCATGCGAGACTTTGTTTGCGATGACAGGACGTCATCATGGATACCCTCTTTGGTCTCCGGTTGTAGAACCCCAGGCGAAAAAAGGTACAGCACATAGTGCATGTTGAAACAGGTCGAACTGCACAGGTGTTGTACTGGTGGTGAGCTGGGTGACTGTTGCTCGTCGTTACTGAGATCCTAGTCGTGACACCCGAAGCACACCTCTCGAGTCAAACCCGCAAGGCTGACCAATGTGAGCCCTTCAGGATGACTGTGCATGGTTAATTCAGTCCTGGTACACCCTTAATACAGTACTACTAAAAAGGGGACAGGTAAGTGCAGCTGTTCCGAAATACTGACACCTGCATTCTCAGGGCCCTAATTGTCTGGCCACGTTTCTCCATTACTGCGAAACATCTGCAGATTACGTACGGAGAATAGGGGTGCACAATTTACAATTTATAGCAGTCGCACGTGACGTTGATGTCACGTGGCTTTGCACAGTGAAATATTTCAATTGCTGAAATTCTGGCTTCGTCGATGTAATCTAGGCTTAACAACGGTCTCGAATTATTTTAACTCATCATCCCCTTGTTTTATAATTGTGCTGTTGTTCGTGTTGAACTTTGAATATTTTTAATGGTGTGGTACAATAGTGGACACCGGGCAAGTAGCATGATTGAACTGAATTGTAATGAGTATGTTTTTAATTCAGATTTTTGCAAACCAGGAGGACTGAAGTCGAAATAAGGTGAGCGTTATATGTGTTGCTCATTGCTGATTTTATATGTCTCAATGCATGTAACTTACATAAGCGTTTAAAATTTAATGTAAATGTATTGTACATGTAGAGATATTCTTAGATTCAGATATAAATATTCCATTGTCATCTAAGTCAACTTGTCATTTCTGGGCCCATGTGCTACATATAACGTGTGTAACAGTACTATAGAGGACTGCGTCCTAATATACATTGCCTATCTCCCACGTAATATTTTGTTCAAATAAACACACTGAAGAGCAATTGAAATAGAGATACCTGTCTAGTAACGTGTAGCACCACCTTTTGACCTGATAAGGCGGCGATTCGTCTCGGTATGGACTCGACAAGACACCCGAAGCGTTGGGAAGCCATACGGATCCACGACCCCTGAACATGCTCCTACAGTTCACGAAGATTTGATGGAGGATGGGGGGGCGGGTCAGAGCCTCGAACATCTTTCTCGATGGCATCCAAGATGTGCTTGATGGGATTGAGGTCAGGTGACCTAGCTGGCCAAGAAAGCGAAGTCACTTCGGTGGAGTGTTCATCCAACCATTCGAACACGATTCGGGAGCGAAGGCACGGTGCATTGTCTTGTTGCAGGATGAGTTCCCCAGTGGGATGTGAAAGACGCACAAACGGGAGCAAATGGTCGTCCAGGATATCCCGATAACGTTGACCACCTATAAGCGACGATGTCACACGTACCAGGGATCCCATTTCAGTCCACGTAAACAGTCCCCAGACGAGAATGTCACCTCCACCAGCTTGAATAGTAACCTGCTGGCAAGAAGGATCCATCGCTCCATGTTGTTTGCGCCGAACTCGTATCCTGCCATCCGCATGTACCAACGTGAATCTTGACTCATCAGTCCAGGCAACATTTTTCCACATGTCTAGGTTCCAGTGGTGATGTTACCGTGCCCATGCTAATCTTTGCACCCTGTGATGTGCGGTCAGCAGCGGTACCCTCGTGACACGATGGCTTCTGTACCCCATAGCGAGGAGATGGTTCTGGATGGTGTGGCTGCTTACACGTTTTTGTGCACCAGCGTTAAATTGCCGAGTGATTTCTTGCTCTGTGGCCTGTCTATTCGCTGTTACAATGCGAGCTAGTCGACGATGACACCGCTCATTCACACGCTGTTGTCCACGGCAGTTGAACCTTGCAGGGATGGTTTTACCGGATTCGATGTACTCACGGTGCACCCGTCCCACAGTGGCTCGTGAAAATCCCAGTGCCTGCACGACTCCCGAGAAGGAGTGACCCATTCGTCGGGCCCCAACAATTTGCCCACGACCAAATGCGCTTAGATCCTTCGTCTTACCCATACTGCGTCCGAATCTTACTGATTCCCGTCGCATCACTCTTTATATTGTCGGATCGTTGCATACGTCATGTCGTTTCCGTTTACAGGACCGCCCACAGCGCCACATTTGCATAACGCCAGCTGTCTCTAATTGAATTGCTCTTCAGTGTACATTGCCTATCTCCCACGTAATCTTTTGTTCAAATATATATGTATAGACTGAACTACTAAAACGCAGCTGTATGCAGTGGAAGCATCCCGCATCGGTACCACACAAAAAGTGCAAAGCTGCACAACGGACTGTGAAGGTTTTGTGAACGGTGTTCTCGCGGATTGCCTAGTGGTGAACGTTTGTCACTGCCACGGGAGAACCTCAGGTTCGATCCCGAGCAGGTACGATCCACTAAATATCCGCCTGTGTCGGATGGACACATTAAGCCGTCGGGCTCCGGGTACTGGCCCACCGGTAATAAATGAGGGTGTCTTCCTACTCCTTTCTACCTCGCTACCGTGTCACTTTCCTATTGGGCACTCTAGCCGCAATCTCTTAGCTTCCTATTTCTATGGGATGTTTAAGACCTGGGGTCAGACACTCCCTTCCTAAAATCCTCTACATATGATCTGATCTGTTAACGGTGTTCTTCGATGAAAGGAGTGTGCTACTCACCGACTTCCTCCATCAACGGGGTACCCTCACATTGCAGCGTATATACTGTTAGACACTGCAACTTTTGCGTATCGTCCTCAAAAACAAAAGGCCCGGATGTTGAGCTCCAGTATCGTGTTGTTACACGATTACGCTCGGCCACACGTCTTCCGTTAAACCACCACTGTTCTAACGAAATTTGCATCACTTTCACGTAAATTCTAACGAAATTTCCATCACTTTCCCGTAAATTTTCATTTCACCTCACCTTCTAAATGTCAGTCTTGACAATTTGCTTAGAATAGTTACCTGACTATCATCAGCAAGTTATTACAATTCTTCTAGTGTGAATATGACTTCCTATTGTGAATTGAAAGAAACGAACTTTCCCTTAGAAGTTGAAAGTAACTGAAGTTTCACGAAAGCTCGAAAGACAACTAAAATATATCAAGTAATAAATTTTACTAACGCCAGTCTGTCTGAGCAGCTATTAAACTGAAAGAGCCGTAAGCTGTGATGATTTCAGATTTTCAACTGAAGATCTATTATTTAAATTCCTTATGAACATAACAGCGCATTATAGGGCTATAAGGAAAAGGAAAGGGGAGACAATTTTAATATTATGTTGGGATGTAGTAACGCAACAATTTTTCTCGATCGTCAGTAGGCAAATATGTCTTCAAAACAATCTCTTTCCAATGTCAGGGTGCATTCACGAACGAATATATACGCATATGTACACACACGTCTCCATATTTAAACACATACACATACATTCGGGTGTATGCGCTTGTTCATACTTGCGTGTACACGCACACAAATCTGGATATATGGGTGTGTGTTTGTACACGCACACACACTCACACATAGAAAAACGCGTTTCGGCTATTGAAAAAAGTATTTGGGCGGAGTCGTGTCCACACCGTTTTGGAATGCTGGAACGAAAGATATTTATACTGATCAGTTTTTCCCATTCGGTGTGGCGAACTCTCTCCGCACGGGTGTAAAATTCACCTTCTGGAAATATAGCCGACCCTAGGTCACGAAATGTTTTAGTAAAGTAACTGAAAAGTAAACTAAATAATTGCATGTGAGCAGTACAGCTTATATATTAGGTGTGCAACTTAATTCTCGGCCACAGGCACGACACGTTGACAGCAAATTATAGCAAATGGAATACGTACATAATCAGGGAAATAATCCCCGTCGTGTTGGATACATTTGAGTCATCGGTCAGGGAGCTGAGGAATGCCACTGCAGAAAAAAGAGGGCTGTTTCGAGTTCATAAAGTCATCAATACTTGTGTGGACCTCCTCGACAGAAGTGAAGTGCGTATCACTCAGGAGATGCTGCTGGGAGCGAAAGAGGTGATAATCCGAAGGGGCCGAGTCTGGAGAACACGCCGGGTGGGAAAAAATCTCTCACCCCAGGTCAGTGATCGTGTTTAAAGTCGTTTTCGCGGTGTGACGACGCGCGTTATCCTGAAGCAACAGGACCGACCTTCTGCTCTTGCAGGTGTATGATGGCGTTTTCGCCTAAATTGCGTCACTCACTCGAATGAGTTGCTAACAATAAAACTCAGCATTGACCGTTTCACCAGGTTTGAGCAACTCATAGTGTACGACACCGCGCTGATCCCACCATATGCACAGCAACAACTTCCTGCATGGATATTCGGTTTGGCGGTACTGGTGGTAGGCTGACCTCGATAAACCCACGATTTGCGACGCTTAGGATTATCGTAGAGGATTCACTTCTCATCACAGGTCAAAATCTTGTGGAGGAAATCCTTCTTCTTGAAACTGGAGAGCAAAGACACAGCAACATCGTAAGGCCTAGATTTGTTCGCAGCTGTGAGTTGATGGCAAACCCAACGGCTCTTCTTGTGAATGCGCCCAAGCTTGTGCAGGTGCTTTGCAATGGCTTGCCGTGTTGCTCCGAGTTCCCGGGCGAACTCTGACGGTGTGCAACAGGGATCCGCGTCAAAACGTTGTTTCAGTTCCTCATCGTTAGCTTTCTGTGGCAGTCCCGGACTTTTTGCATCACAGAGATCAAAATTTTCCTGCTTAAACCGCTGGAACCACTTCTTATACTTACTGTAGGACACAGCAGCCTCACCCAAAGCAGCACAGATCATTTGCTGGGCCCTTTTTTTTCAGCTGAAACGAGAATAGGAGGCAGTGCCTCAAATGTTGTTTCTCGAACGACATTGCTTTCACCTTCAACTTTCGTCCCTTCTGTCACCACAGCTGTGAGCGGTTACGGTTGCCTGGAAAGCTGTTTGATGGCGCTGCAATCAACCATTATCGCACACAGGTATTTGCCGACGGTATATGATCGCTTGCTGTTAGGGGCCGGGAATTAAGTTGCACACCTAATAGACATGGGTGTTTATTAAGAATTCCTCACGAGGTCACTTGCTGTTCTATTGGTTAGGTATTTGCATCTCCAGTGACCAAGCTTTAAGGGTTCAACCGATGTGCCAGTAAATTTGGTAGTCCCCACAGACAGAACTGCAAGCTAATGTAGTTTATCTAACATAGCTCGATCTCTCAGAAGCAGTTGAATGCACGCTCGTACCTATTTATATGTATATCGAAAGCTCTGATTTACATGTGTAGGTTTAGGCAGGAGATGTGTTTTGATATTGTTTTAGCACAGTTTTTTACAGTTATCGTAGAACTTGATTTTGAAACACTTTGGAGGGGCTTTTCGGAATAGGTTATTGGTTCTTTTATTTTTCATATATCTATCGATGATATTTAGCTATTTTAGTGATCTGGGTAGCAGCAATACTCAGTTTCTCAGTGCGGCTCGCCTTCCTGCATACCGTAATTTTGAAATGAAATGGCGAAATTATGGTATAGGAAGGAATTTAATTGACGATCCTTTGTGACAAAAAGTTTCTAAAGTATCTGCATTATGTATTGGTAGAGCAATATAGCTTTTAAAATTTATAGTTTAGTGTTTCTGCAGGCAGATTCGTAGCATATTTCTTGTTGATTTTGCTCGGCGTATGTGGGGAAGGGGATGTAAGGTCAGGTGATGCGTAACATCACAGCCTCTCCTTGACAAATGTCAACCCCGCCTTCTCGTGGTGCATCCTGTTCCCACTAAAGGGGCTCTGACGACCGCCAATAGCGGTATAACTATACCATCGGGATCAGAGGAAATGCTATCCCACACTCACCAACCCGCTTGGCCAGCGTGGTGAGTTATGGCCAAACACCTCCAAAATGACTCTACAACTTAAATCTTGGCCCTCAGTCTCCGGCAGCTGGAATGTACCTGGCCAAGGCAGCGGCCAGTGCGACATGAAGGCAGAGGGTGCTAAGAATCCCCGGAGGACCGGACTA
The DNA here is from genome assembly GCA_039090855.1 of Macrothele yani. Classification (NCBI taxonomy): domain Eukaryota; kingdom Metazoa; phylum Arthropoda; class Arachnida; order Araneae; family Macrothelidae; genus Macrothele; species Macrothele yani. The sequence continues at coordinate 69,982,704 of CM076989.1, read as the reverse complement.
GGCTGCCATTTGATGCTGACCTTGGCTACCTATAACGGACGCTCCCTATCTTCTGATTCAAGGCTTCTTGAATTGGAAGAGGAACTACAGAGGATCAAGTGGGACATCGTCGGGCTAAGTGAGGTAAGGAGAAAAGGAGAAGATCTCATTGAACTGAAAAGTGGACATCTCTTCTATTATCGTGGGACAGATACTGGCAGAACTAGTGGTGTTGGATTTATAATAAACAAGAAACTGAAGGATAAAGTGGTAGAAGTTGAAAGTTCCTCTGACAGAGCTGCACGACTCGTTATCCAACTATCGAGAAGATACCAGGCTCAGATTATTCAAACTTATGCACCCACCACAAGTCATCCTGAAGAAGAAATTGAAGAATTTTTATGAGGAAATTTGTCATCTAAATAATAAAGGTAAGCAGCACTTGAAGATAATTATGGGAGATTTCAATGCAAAAATAGGGCAACGGCAACAGAATGAAACTTCAGTAGGTAAATTCGGTCACGGCAACAGAAACCAGCGTGGAAATACTCTCGTTGAGTTTGCAGAGGCAGAAGGATTTTTCATCTTGAACTCCTTTTTCAAGAAAAAGCCACACAGGAAATGGACATGGAGACATCCAATTGGAACGACAAGTGAAATTGATTTTATTATGTGCAACAAAAAATTCGTCATCGAAGACTGCAGTGTGCTGAACAAGTTCAACACAGGTAGTGACCATAGATTGGTGAGATGTAAGATGCACCTCAACACTAAACTGGAACGTGGCAAGCTCATAAGACAAACAAAATGTATTGACATAACCAACCTTAAAAAAACACCATAATACTTTCAAGTCGGAACTGAAGAACAGATTCTCTGCTTTAGAAGGCCTAACATCAGAAGAAGTGGATATTTCGGAAGTTAACAGAAAAGTAACCAAAGCTCTAATGGAAACAGCAACAAAATTAGCTGGGTCTAAGAACAAGTTGCATGTGAACAAATTATCAGGAAAAACCAAAATGTTGATGCAAAAAAGAAGAGAGATGAGGACAACTAAAGAAGATGTGACTTCCAAAGTGGAATATATAGAGCTATGCAAGACAACACGAAAAAGTATCACTGAAGACGTAAGGAAATTCAACTGTGAGCTAGTGAGGAAAGCAATTGAAAACAACCAAAGCCTTAAGATAGCAAAGGGACATCTCAGTAAGGGAAGAAAACAGATTATGGCTCTGAGAAAAGAAGATGGTTCTATAACAAGAAATAGAGGCGAAATTTTGACAAGAGTGAAAGATTTCTACTCCAAATTATATGAAAGGGATGATATATGTACTCCAGACATCATGAAAGGTACCAGAGTTCTTCCAGTCCTCCCAGCAGAAGTTGCTCATGCAATCAGGAACATGAAGCGGGGAAAAGCTCCAGGAGAAGATGGAATTACTATAGACATCATACAAGAAGCAAGTGGAGAAATCGAAACAGTACTCGCCCAAATTTTCACTCGATGCCTTAATGAAGGGAAGATTCCTGAGGATTGGAACAATGCTACAATGATCCTGCTACATAAAAAAGGTGACATTGAGGATCTCAGGAACTACAGACCTATCAGCCTCCTATCAGTGGTTTATAAAATCTTCACTAAAGTTCTTTCACACCGCTTGAAGGTAACACTGGACATGGCTCAACCGAGAGAACAAGCTGGATTCAGGAGTGGCTACAGCACAATAGATCATATCCACGTACTGAGAGAACTAATTGAAAGAGCGAGGGAATATGAACTTCCATTGTGCATGGCTTTTATCGATTATGAAAAAAGCCTTTGATTCAGTGAAACCATCAGCAGTTACCACGGCTCTGAAATCCTGCGGTATTGAAGATGCATACATTAATATTATTAATAACATCTATGAAAATGCAAGTGCAAAGATTCGGCTGTTTGAAAATTCAACACACATAAAAATTGGAAAGGGAGTGAGACAAGGTGACACCATATCTCCGAAGCTCTTTAATGCCACATTGGAAAATGTCTTTCAATCACTGAACTGGGAAAACAAAGGGATAAAGATTAATGGAGATTATCTAACCCACCTTCGTTTTGCTGATGACGTAGTCATTTTTGCAACTACCCCATCAGAGCTGCAGAGTATGATCCAGGAACTTGCTGACAAGAGTAAAGAAGTGGGATTAAAAATGAACTTTCAGAAGACAAAAGTGATGTTCAATGCTTTTACAAGAAATGAAGATTTATCGATTGATGGAGAAAAACTGGAGATAACAGATACGTATGTTTATCTTGGACAGCAGATATCAAGTGAGGGTCACATTGATGAAGAAATTAATCGGCGTACAAAACTTGCCTGGAGAGCTTTTGGAAGAAACAGCATAATTTTCAAGAGCAACATGCCATTATGTCTTAAAAGAAAAGTGTTTGATCAATGCATCCTTCCAGTGCTTACGTATGGTGCAGAGACGTGGACCTTAACTAAAAGAGACATACAAAGGCTGCAGACAACTCAAAGAAGCATGGAGAGGTGCATGCTTGGTATAACCAGGAGAGATAAGAAGAGAAACTCGTGGATCCGAAAAATGACGAGAGTGGAAGACATCATGATCAGGGTTAAATCCCTGAAATGGCAATGGGCTGGACATACTGCCAGAAGGACAGACCATCGATGGACAGCCGAAATTTTAGATTGGATTCCAAGGGACAGGAAAAGACCCAGAAAAAGACCACATGGGAGATGGGTGGATGAAATTCGTAAATATGCGGGAGTGACACGGAGGAGACTGGCACAAGACAGACCGTTGTGGAGGAAACTTGGGGAGACCTTCGTCCAGCAGTGGATTGATAATGGTTGACAATGATGATGATGATGATGATGTGGGGAAGATTGTCCTTCTGGTTGCGCAAAGCAGGGCCGGATGGAACTTTTGCGAGGCCTAGGGCCAAATGTTTTAGCAAGGCTTTTAGCAAAAATTTCATAAAGCGCCCTAGAAAATAAATCTCATAGTTTAATAAAATCGTTACGTGAAAAATGAAAACACACGAAAACCATTATAAAGAAAAATGATTATCTCAAATTATCGTTAGCTTAAGAAAAAGAGCATAATATGGATTGAAAGTTCAGAGAGAGAGAGAGAGAGAGAGAGAGAGAGACAGACAAAGAGAGAGAGGGATGCAGAGAAAGACAGAAACAGACACAGAGAGAGAGAGAGATAAAGATAGAGACAGACAGACAAAGAGAGAGAGGGATGCAGAGAAAGACAGAAACAGACAGAGAGAGAGAGAGATAAAGATAGAGACAGACAAATACAGAGAAAGATGGAGAGACAGCAGAGAGAGATACAGAGAAAGACAGAAACACAAAGAGAGAGAGAGAGAGAAAGAGAGAGAGTAAAGAGTGCTAAAATCTATGGTTTTCTTTCCGGTTAGAAGGGGGTTTAGGTTGCATTGTGACTTTTATAAAAACTTCCCCACAAAATGGTAAAACGATAAATTTACCTAATCTGCGTAGCGAATGTTTTTCTATAGCAAACATTTTTACGTAGCGAATAATAAGGATCCTTCTTAAATAAATTCTTTTACATATATATATATATATATATATTTCCTGGCACATTTTGTTTTGTGATTGATTTTTGATGCAAAATGGTATAACTGACAAATTAGTGAGTTACCTTGCACCAAAAATCACTTAGTACTTTTCTTCATTTTTCATATGCGCTCATGTATGAAAATTTCTTTTTTTTTTTTAATTTCTAATACTGTTTTAAAGTAACTGAACAACTGGAGTCCATATATAGCCCCAAAACAACGTCAATATTGTTCTTTTCCTTTTTTTTTTATTTCAGTATCTGGTTTACACACAAATTGTTGAGCATACAGTGGGGAGTCATAAAATGTGATGAAATTTAATTTGCTATTTCATGAATGTGGAAAAGTTTAAGGTCTAAAACAGTGGAGGGAGGACTGTAAACTAAAAAAAAAAAAAACATTGTAAAAACAAATTTTAAGGGCCTCGAGCCACAAAACTTTAAAAAAATATCAATAAATATAGAGAATTCTAGTAAAAATGATTTTGGTTTTATTTTCTAAGATGCGAGGCCCCGTGATAACGCGGAGCCCGGGGGTCTGCCCCGGTTGCACCTATGTTCCCGTCGGCTCTGGCGCAAAGTTAAACTATTTACGGGTATTTAGATGTACGAATATGTTGTATACATTGGTTTAAAAAAATTAAAGTCGGAAGGTAATATTGTAGTAGCCAATCAAAGCGCTCAATGCAATGTTACGACGCTTACACGTAGATAAGGGGTCTCGTGGAGCATATTCGCCTCACGAAAGTGTTTATTTTTTTCTTAAAATGCGGTATACGTTAGGAAAAGCTGGTTTAATTTAATAAAAATGCATAAACTTATATCAGAAATTAATGCTTTAATTTTTTCTTCTGCTTTTCATTAACTTTTGTCCTGGTGGATTTCGAAAACCACCATTTTCTGTTGCCCCTCCGCCCTTCCCCCCGCCTCACACACACACACACACACGGAAAGAAATTTGCATATACTTCCCGATTCACAGGACATATGCAGATGGACACGATGAAAAATCATAGTAGTGTAATTTGCATATCAGTGAGCAAAATCCTGCCCAATATGCAAATTGAGTTACATACTTAATTAAATTAAACCCAACGAGGAACGTCAGTGGGATTATTCTTCGACAGTACATGTAAGAAGCGTTCCACTTGCTGAAAACGTATTCCTTGTGTCCAGGGGCGGATTGGGTCTACCAAACCAGGCCGGGAATCGTGAGTGGCCATTGCTTTGGCCAAGGGTTCGCTCCGAAAAAATGAAAACTTCGGACTACCTCAGTCCCTCTATGCTTCCAGCGCGTGTTTCGCGAGAGTTGTCTCAGTTTGTGTGAAGTGTCAATGAATTAAAATCAATGATATTATATCTCAAATTCCTGGCTTTGTTGGATTCGAACTGTTTTGATAAATTTTGTGAAAGCTCCCTGAACATCTATCAGAGCTTAAACAACTCTATGCTTCAAATTTTGATACAGCTCGATTAAAAAATGAACTGAAGGTGTTTAATTCCCTTGATGAATACAAAACAAGTCAGTAAGAAACATTACTTATTACATAAAGTTGAATAATTTGACATAGTGTTTATTGAGGTGTACAAATTAGCAGATCAATATCAAACTTTTCATCAACAACTGCAGTACTGCCGAAATACGTTTTTCCCTATTAAAAGAATCGATCTTAGAGCCACACATGGACATGTACATTCGAGCAACTTCGCTGCTTTGTTAATAAAGAAAAACATTATTTTGAAATGTGAAAAAGTACTCGGAAGAAACATTTTTGTAAAAACGTAACACTCAAGTTCACAAAAAGGGAAAGAAGAATGGAGTTCGTGTACAAATAAGTGTTCAAATCCTAAACCTCATAATTATTTGGTGTTTCTTACAGACTTGTTTTGTATTCATCAAGGGAATCAAACAATAGCATGTACATAAAATTTAGAAAAAAAAATGTAACTTCTACACTGGCGTTCAAAAATTAAGGACGAAACGGTTTTTCGAATGTAACGTCGTGCGGAAGTGCTCCACATCGACTCAAACCGTACCATAAAATAACCAAGATGTAAGAATATGGGACAAGTGAGCAAAACCGTCCAAACAAGGAATCCAAAGGATACACAGGCACTTTAGTGAAAAGATAGCTTCGAGCACAACTGGACAGAAGACAGAAGCGTCCATGTGATAGGCCGCTGCCAAGAAAAATACAGTCTTTAGTAGGGGATATGATCATCCCTGACTGCGTTGCAGGATTTACAACGTCTGACCATGCTGGAGGTGGCGGAGTTCTGCTTTGAGGCGGTTGTCAAGCTGTTGAGACATCGCCGTCTATTCCTCTTGTAGCGCCAATCGCAGCTGCGGAATCCTTGCTGGCGGCTGGTGACGTGCTGCCAAGCGTCTCCCGAGGAGGTCACACGCGTGTTCGATTGGATTGGAATCCATGCGTTGAATATTATCACTTTCCAACAGCTCTGCGACAGCCACTGTACGATGAGGTGTAGTGTTGTCGTCCATGAAGAGGAACTCAGGACCCACATCAAATCTAAACAGACGCACATGAGGCAGGGGAACCTCGGTACAATAGCGGACACCAGTGACTGAAGCTTCTCGGAAGATGTGGAGGTTAGTACGGCTACCAAGCATGATACCGCTCCAAACGAGAACTCCGCCACCTCCAAACCGGTTCCTTTCGATGATGTTGGAGGCGTGATTGCGTGTTCCCTGCTCTCTCCAGATGTGTATACGTCCAGAATCGTTCGTCAGAGTAAATCGGCTCTCATCAGTAAAGAGAACTCGACCCCATTGCTGATGTATCCAGTTCTTGTGTTCCTGGCACCACAGAAACCGCCGTCTCCTATGAACAGGCGTTAATTGCACACACCGTACTGGTCGTCGTGCAAATAGACCACCTTTGTGCAGCCTCCTGGCCACGGTAAAACGCGATAACGGACGTCCCGTTGTCTGTTGCATGTGCCTTGCGATTTCTCCCGCTGTCTGCTGTCTGTATCTTCTCGCATGTAGGACAATAGGCCGGTCGTCCGCCGCAGTGGTTGTTCGTGGACGACCACTACTAAACTGTCGGAGAACTGTTCCTGTCGTTTGAAAAGCTCTCCAAGCTCGTGAAACGATGCTGTAAGCGAACCCAAACTCCTCGGCCACACTAGTCACACTTCGACCTTCTTCCAACTTCCCAATGACGCAAACTCGGGTAAAGTCATCCAGATGTCGTCTACTGGATTGCCTGTTGGCCATATCACACGGTGGCAGCAACTCGACGTCGTTCAAACCGATGTACACTGTGCAATAGCTTTCACCTAATTGCTGAGCGTACACTACAAGTGTGCTTTATACCCTTCCGACACCTCCTTCCCCTACGTCATGCTGCATATATGCGCATGCTCTACCGTACCGGACCCTAGTCTTTCTCCTGAGTGGGCTTCGGTCCGTTCTGTCTGCACGTTTTTCTGCTATTCTTATTTCTCCTCTTCGTCCTTAATTTTTGCACACCCGTGTATTACTTAGCGATAAAAAATAAACTTCGCAGTTTTTAAAAAACAGTAGGGGGGGGGGAGAGCCCAGGTCTCGGACCCAAAATACGCCACTGGTAGGGAAGGGTATAGGAATGATGGACCACCACAATGGGTAGTAGTCTACATCAAATTTATAAAATGATGGTAAGGCCTACTAATTGCTCTGGGATCCAAGTCTAACGACCTACGTTCAACTGTAGTTAATTTTTGCTAAACAAATTTATATCAGTGTACTTAGTCCAGCTGCACTTTTCTCGCATAAGTGCAGAGAATTTCGCTGTCCTTTCAGAGCAAACTCCCAAACTCTACATAGGTAGGAGGAAACGCTTTTTTTCTTAAGGAAATAACTTTTCAGATAGATATAACGTACAAATGAAGATACCGATTGTCATTCATAAGTAGTAAAATTATTAACCTTTCGTCAAAAAAAAAAAAAAAAAAAAGGATCACAGTAAAAGATTACGAGAAAATGGGCTTTTTCTCGAGTGGTCCTCATGGAATAAATGTTCCTGTGTCCCGGTTGGCCGATCCGCCCCTGCAACCATGTACAATTTGCACTTGTTTGTGCGTAATTACTGTCTCCTGTTTATGTGTGCCTGTATGTCTTTCTACCACCATGTTCAATAAATCATTAAAAATAAAACCTTCAATTAAAAAAGGAGAGAAGTTTTGTAGTTGAGGATGCATGTATTGAACAACGTATGAAAGAACAAAAACAAGAATCAAAGATTCAAAATTAGCGAACACTTCAATAATTTTGATAATGTCTTCAATAAGCGCCCCCCCCCCCCGCTAAAAGGTTAAGTCGCCGACAAGCAAACTTCTGCAATTCTCAACAGATCAGGAAGACGTGACGCTATAGGTCCAACCTATCTTGAGAGGAGGAATGAACACGTGTTCAGGTAGAAAAGTCAACGTACAGTGTTTTTTTCTTGTGTGTGTGTGTGAATTTTGTGTGTATTCACACACGATACAATACATACTGCCAGCAAGTAAACCAAGCTTCTCCTGACTGAATTTTGGATTCTGATGGATCGCTTGGAACCCCCCCCCCCCAGACCCTCGCTCGCGCCCTTTGTTGTTCTTTTTTACCCTTCTTGTTTGAGTTTGGTTCGTGTCTTTCTGTGTTTGTTTTTCCTCTCTATCTTTATAGTATTGCACTCGTGTTTTTTGTTGTTGTTTGGTAGATCAGCTTCCTGACGTGATAGGTTACCTATGTCATTTATTATGGGTTTCAAGTGGCTTTTCCTCCTATCACCGAAAATATTGTTTGATTTTCATGGTTAATTGGTAGAACGTGAAGTTAAATGACACAGGCACGAATAGTTTTAAATGTGTGCAATTTCTTGCATTTTTTTTCTTTTTTTTTTTTTTGCAATACCATCGAACAGTACACTTTCTGCCACTTCTTAAAAAGTAAAGCTAGGAGGGTAAGCAGCAAAACCTAGAAATTCCTAACTCCCAGCTACTTGTTCAAAACAAAGTAAAGAAACAGTCATCGAGCGAACACATCTTGATATCTTTCACGGCAGGGGAAATCCGCTCTGGCCGCCTCGGTGGCGCAGTGGTCTAAGCGATGGATTCTGATCATTCGTCCGAGATGAGTCCAGGTTCAATTCCCGATGAGGCAAGGATGTTGTGTTTGTCTTACGGCAGTGGCTCTCTCCCTTCCCTGGAGCCAGCGGCTCTAAATTACGGACGGGCGACTGCTTAATAGCCCACTGAGTTGCTCACGATGGTCGTTAAAACTCCAATAAAAAATAAAAATATTCACCTGCTACCGCAACAGTAGGACCGCTGCCTACAAGCCTATGGTAACCACTTTTAACTGGTACGTATATGTGCTTTTTCATGACTCTCGTCACCTTTTCATTTGACCTACCCCTATATATAACTGGTGCGCCATATAAAACAGGCCGCGTGGCCAGACGTTGTTAGGCGTGTTAAAGTGGTTTGGCGGGTTTCTAGTTAAAATCGTTCTGTTCCACTTCTAACCGGTTTCTGCGTGTACAGCTGCAAAGGAATTCTCCGGAGTGGTTAGTCACAGCCAAAGCAGTGTAGGTACGCTGTCATAAGTGTAAGTGAAGATAGAACAAAGGCAACGGAAATGGTGTTAAGTACGGAACAGCAGATTTTTATTGTATTTCAGAAAGAAATAACTTATACAAGGTTTTAAATTAGTTCTTTCAGAAAAAAATTCACATTGTGCAGCACCGGCGAAATCAGTGGTAGAGAAGTTAGTGCGGAAATTTAGTGAAACCGGCACGGTGTGCAACAGGAAAAAACAAACCCAAGACAGTTCGTACTGAAGACAATATCAAGGATGTGTGCACAATGATTTTATGAAACCCTCAGAAGTCGATTCGCCAATTATCGTCTGCAACGGGAATATCTGGCACGCCATGCCGACGCATACTTAAAGGGAATTTGCATTTTCTGCCGTACGAAGTTATGAAGCTCCAAGAACTTAAAACTCCTGATTATGGGCGTCGTGCGACAAGTTCCAGCTCTTGCAGACGACGTCGAACGGTACGTGCTGACACAGGTTCTTGCACAGCACACCCTACTTCCTGCGCTAACGTTCGTGTTGTGGCGGTGCGAGCCATCAATGCTCGCCGCAAAACATGCCGGTCCCCTCGTTCGGTGGTGTGCCGCGGCTGCGGCAATCGCTTAAGTCGGTCCGTCCGTCTCTGCTGCATCCACCGAATCCATACTCGCCTCACTGTGGCTGGATGTCGTCCGACGTGGGCGCCGATGTCTCGGTACGATAAATCGCTGTCGCGATAAGCCACTATTTGACCTCTGTCGAACTCTGAAACGTGCTGGAATGACTGCCGTATTCTGCGACTAGACATCAGGAAGCTTTTCACGCACAGGTCCGGCAGCACAACACGCTTCCACTACTTACACCCCGCCTTCTGTGCACCCTTCTTATAGTGCTTCTCGGTGGCGTGCCGGTCGCACATGATTTGCATATGCCCTACAATGCTAATCGTTTGCATGTCCCCTCGCGGGAGACGCATGCTGCTAATTTCAGGCCAATCGGATGCTTCCTTCTTGGTGTTGCATTTAGGGTGGCCAGCAGTGTAGAATGCTACATTGAAGACAAATAAGCGGCACCAGTGTGACGGAGTGATCTTAGTGCTGTCTTTTGACCAATCGTCCGAGACGGTTCCGGATTCGAATTCCGGTGAGGCATGGATGTTGTGCTTGTCTTATGGCACTGAATATCACCCTTCCTTGGAACCAGTGGCTCCAAATTAGAGACGGGCGACTGCTTATAGCCCATTGAATGGCTTACGGTGGTCCTTAAACCTTCAATCAAAAATAAATAAATAACTATCATTTCTTGGTGTCATTGGTGGCGGAAGACCTTTACCTGGCCTTCATCGAACAATTCTGGTTCCTCAGAAATGATTATACAAGACACTCCAATGCCCTATAACACAGCCAATGTCGAGGAATGATCGAATGTGATATACCTATACCGGGGCCGTAGCTAGGTCTCAGAAGCAGGGTGGATGGAGCTGAAGACTTATCTGTGGAAAGGGGCTCTGTGTTCAACAACAAACTACACTGAGTTAAGTTTGCATTAGGTACACCTAATAACGCCTTGGTCCTCCTTTCTGTGCAGTCACGGCTCGCAGAAGCGTAGGAATAGATTCTACAAGGTGTCGAACATCCTCCATGCGTAACTTGCCCCATGTCCGTTGCAACAGCAAGGCCAGTTCACCTTCATTCCGCGGAGGAGGGTTAGCAGTGTTTACACCCCGTTCTTGCATTTCCCACAAATGTTCAATTGGGTTACCGTCGTTTACAGTCAGGAAAGTTTGGGGGCCAAGGTAATGTGACGAATTCGTTGTCGTGTTTCTCCTACCACTCAGTAGTTACTTGAGCCCGATGACAGAGTGCGTTGTCCTGTTGAACGTTAGCACTTTGGACCTGGTAAACCTCCTTCAGATATGGATGGAGATGGTAAGCTAACAGGTCGTTATAGTGCCCACCATTCTTTCTCTGTGGGATGATAACCAAACGGACCTAGGGCTTGCCAGAGAAAAGCTCCCCAGATCCGAACATCCCCTTCATCCGCCTGCTAAATCCAACTGTGCAACCAGGGGTTATGGATTCATGCTGTTTACACCATATGTGAAAGCGGCCATCGGCGCAGCAGGAAACGGGACTCATCACGCCAGACGTCCTTCTTCCATCTGTAGAGGGTCCATTGCCGACGTTCCTTGGCCCATGCGAGACTTTGTTTGCGATGACAGGACGTCATCATGGATACCCTCTTTGGTCTCCGGTTGTAGAACCCCAGGCGAAAAAAGGTACAGCACATAGTGCATGTTGAAACAGGTCGAACTGCACAGGTGTTGTACTGGTGGTGAGCTGGGTGACTGTTGCTCGTCGTTACTGAGATCCTAGTCGTGACACCCGAAGCACACCTCTCGAGTCAAACCCGCAAGGCTGACCAATGTGAGCCCTTCAGGATGACTGTGCATGGTTAATTCAGTCCTGGTACACCCTTAATACAGTACTACTAAAAAGGGGACAGGTAAGTGCAGCTGTTCCGAAATACTGACACCTGCATTCTCAGGGCCCTAATTGTCTGGCCACGTTTCTCCATTACTGCGAAACATCTGCAGATTACGTACGGAGAATAGGGGTGCACAATTTATAGCAGTCGCACGTGACGTTGATGTCACGTGGCTTTGCACAGTGAAATATTTCAATTGCTGAAATTCTGGCTGCGTCGATGTAATCTAGGCTTAACAACGGTCTCGAATTATTTTAACTCATCATCCCCTTGTTTTATAATTGTGCTGTTGTTCGTGTTGAACTTTGAATATTTTTAATGGTGTGGTACAATAGTGGACACCGGGCAAGTAGCATGATTGAACTGAATTGTAATGAGTATGTTTTTAATTCAGATTTTTGCAAACCAGGAGGACTGAAGTCGAAATAAGGTGAGCGTTATATGTGTTGCTCATTGCTGATTTTATATGTCTCAATGCATGTAACTTACATAAGCGTTTAAAATTTAATGTAAATGTATTGTACATGTAGAGATATTCTTAGATTCAGATATAAATATTCCATTGTCATCTAAGTCAACTTGTCATTTCTGGGCCCATGTACTACATATAACGTGTGTAACAGTACTATAGACGACTGCGTCCTAATATACATTGCCTATCTCCCACGTAATATTTTGTTCAAATAAACACACTGAAGAGCAATTGAAATAGAGATACCTGTCTAGTAACGTGTAGCACCACCTTTTGACCTGATAAGGCGGCGATTCGTATCGGTATGGACTCGACAAGACACCCGAAGCGTTGGGAAGCCATACGGATCCACGACCCCTGAACATGCTCCTACAGTTCACGAAGATTTGATGGAGGATGGGGGGGGGTCAGAGCCCTCGAACATCTCTCTCGATGGCATCCAAGATGTGCTTGATGGGATTGAGGTCAGGTGACCTAGCTGGCCAAGAAAGCGAAGTCACTTCGGTGGAGTGTTCATCCAACCATTCGAACACGATTCGGGAGCGAAGGCACGGTGCATTGTCTTGTTGCAGGATGAGTTCCCCAGTGGGATGTGAAAGACGCACAAACGGGAGCAAATGGTCGTCCAGGATATCCCGATAACGTTGACCACCTATAAGCGACGATGTCACACGTACCAGGGATCCCATTTCAGTCCACGTAAACAGTCCCCAGACGAGAATGCCACCTCCACCAGCTTGAATAGTAACCTGCTGGCAAGAAGGATCCATCGCTCCATGTTGTTTGCGCCGAACTCGTATCCTGCCATCCGCATGTACCAACGTGAATCTTGACTCATCAGTCCAGGCAACATTTTTCCACATGTCTAGGTTCCAGTGGTGATGTTAACGTGCCCATGCTAATCTTTGCACCCTGTGATGTGCGGTCAGCAGCGGTACCCTCGTGGGACGATGGCTTCTGTACCCCATAGCGAGGAGATGGTTCTGGATGGTGTGGCTGCTTACACGTTTTTGTGCACCAGCGTTTAATTGCCGAGTGATTTCTTGCTCTGTGGCCCGTCTATTCGCTGTTACAATGCGAGCTAGTCGACGATGACACCGCTCATTCACACGCTGTTGTCCACGGCAGTTGAACCTTGCAGGGATGATTTTACCGGATTCGATGTACTCACGGTGCACCCGTCCCACAGTGGCTCGTGAAAATCCCAGTGCCTGCACGACTCCCGAGAAGGAGTGACCCATTCGTCGGGCCCCAACAATTTGCCCACGACCAAATGCGCTTAGATCCTTCGTCTTACCCATACTGCGTCCGAATCTTACTGATTCCCGTCGCATCACTCTTTATATTGTCGGATCGCTGCATACGTCATGTCGTTTCCGTTTACAGGACCGCCCACAGCGCCACATTTGCATAACGCCAGCTGTCTCTAATTGAATTGCTCTTCAGTGTACATTGCCTATCTCCCACGTAATCTTTTGTTCAAATATATATGTATAGACTGAACTACTAAAACGCAGCTGTATGCAGTGGAAGCATCCCGCATCGGTACCACACAAAAAGTGCAAAGCTGCACAACGGACTGTGAAAGGTTTTGTGAACGGTGTTCTCGCGGATTGCCTAGTGGTGAACGTTTGTCACTGCCACGGGAGAACCTCAGGTTCGATCCCGAGCAGGTACGATCCACTAAATATCCGCCTGTGTCGGATGGACACATTAAGCCGTCGGGCTCCGGGTACTGGCTCACCGGTAATAAATGAGGGTGTCTTCCTACTCCTTTCTACCTCGCTACCGTGTCACTTTCCTATTGGGCACTCTAGCCGCAATCTCTTAGCTTCCTATTTCTATGGGATGTTTAAGACCTGGGGTCAGACACTCAATTCCTAAAATCCTCTACATATGATCTGATCTGTTAACGGTGTTCTTCGATGAAAGGAGTGTGCTACTCACCGACTTCCTCCATCAACGGGGTACCCTCACATTGCAGCGTATATACTGTTAGACACTGCAACTTTTGCGTATCGTCCTCAAAAACAAAAGGCCCGGATGTTGAGCTCCAGTATCGTGTTGTTACACGATTACGCTCGGCCACACGTCTTCCGTTAAACCACCACTGTTCTAACGAAATTTGCATCACTTTCACGTAAATTCTAACGAAATTTCCATCACTTTCACGTAAATTTTCATTTCACCTCACCTTCTAAATGTCAGTCTTGACAATTTGCTTAGAATAGTTACCTGACTATCATCAGCAAGTTATTACAATTCTTCTAGTGTGAATATGACTTCCTATTGTGAATTTAAAGAAAAGAACTTTCCCTTAGAAGTTGAAAGAAACTGAAGTTTCACGAAAGCTCGAAAGACAACTAAAATATATCAAGTAATAAATTTTACTAACGCCAGTCTGTCTGAGCAGCTATTAAACTGAAAGAGCCGTAAGCTGTGATGATTTCAGATTTTCAACTGAAGATCTATTATTTAAATTCCTTATGAACATAACAGCGCATTATAGGGCTATAAGGAAAAGGAAAGGGGAGACAATTTTAATATTATGTTGGGATGTAGTAACGCAACAATTTTTCTCGATCGTCAGTAGGCAAATATGTCTTCAAAACAATCTCTTTCCAATGTCAGGGTGCATTCACGAACGAATATATACGCATATGTACACACACGTCTCCATATTTAAACACATACACATACATTCGGGTGTATGCGCTTGTTCATACTTGCGTGTGTGTGTACACACACACAAGCATGAACACGCACACAAATCTGGATATATGGGTGTGTGTTTGTACACGCACACACACTCACACATAGAAAAACGCGTTTCGGCTATTGAAAAAAAAGTATTTGGGCGGAGTCGTGTCCACACCGTTTTGGAATGCTGGAACGAAAGATATTTATACTGATCAGTTTTTCCCATTCGGTGTGGCGAACTCTCTCCGCACGGGTGTAAAATTCACCTTCTGGAAATATAGCCGACCCTAGGTCACGAAATGTTTTAGTAAAGTAACTGAAAAGTAAACTAAATAATTGCATGTGAGCAGTACAGCTTATATATTAGGTGTGCAACTTAATTCTCGGCCACAGGCACGACACGTTGACAGCAAATTATAGCAAATTGAATACGTACATAATCAGGGAAATAATCCCCGTCGTGTTGGATACATTTGAGTCATCGGTCAGGGAGCTGAGGAATGCCACTGCAGAAAAAAGAGGGCTGTTTCGAGTTCATAAAGTCATCAATACTTGTGTGGACCTCCTCGACAGAAGTGAAGTGCGTATCACTCAGGAGATGCTGCTGGGAGCGAAAGAGGTGATAATCCGAAGGGGCCGAGTCTGGAGAACACGCCGGGTGGGAAAAAATCTCTCACCCCAGGTCAGTGATCGTGTTTAAAGTCGTTTTCGCGGTGTGACGACGCGCGTTATCCTGAAGCAACAGGACCGACCTTCTGCTCTTGCAGGTGTATGGCCTTTTCGCCTCCATTGCGTCACTCACACGAATGAGTTGCTGACAATAAAACTCAGCATTGACCGTTTCACCAGGTTTGAGCAACTCATAGTGTACGACACCGCGCTGATCCCACCATACGCACAGCAACAACTTCCTGCATGGATATTCGGTTTGGCGGTTGGTGGTAGGCTGACCTCGATAAACCCACGGTTTGCGACGCTTAGGATTATCGTAGAGGATCCACTTCTCATCACAGGTCAAAATCTTGTGGAGGAAATCCTTCTTCTTGAAACTGGAGAGCAAAGACACAGCAACATCGTAAGGCCTAGATTTGTTCGCAGCTGTGAGTTGGTGGGAAACCCAACAGCCCTTCTTGTGAATGCGTCCAAGCTTGTGCAGGTGCTTTGCAATGGCTTGCCGTGTTGCTCCGAGTTCCCGGGCGAACTCTGACGGTGTGCAACGGGGATCCGCGTCAAATAGTTGTTCCAGTTGCTCATCGTCAGCTTTCTGTGGCTGTCCCAGACTTTCTGCATCACGGAGATTAAAATTTCCTTGCTTAAACCACTTCTTATACGTACTGTAGGACACAGCAGCCTCACCCAAAGCAGCACGGATCATTTGCTGTGCCCTTTTTTTCAGTTGAAACGCGAATAGGAGGCAGTGCCTCAAATGTTGTTTCTCGAACAACATTGCTTTCGTCTTCAACTTTCGTCCCTTCTGTCACTACAGCTGTGAGCGGTTACCGTTACCTGGAAAGCTGTTGGATGGCGCTGCAATCAGCCATTATCGCACACAGCTATTTGCATTTGCCGACGTTCTATGATCGCTTGCTGTTAGGGGCCGAGAATTAAGTTGCACACCTAATAGCCATGGGTGTTTATTAAGAATTCCTCACGAGGTCACTTGCTGTTCTATTGGTTAGGTATTTGCATCTCCAGTGACCAAGCTTTAAGGGTTCAACCGATGTGCCAGTAAATTTGGTAGTCCCCACAGACAGAACTGCAAGCTAATGTAGTTTATCTAACATAGCTCGATCTCTCAGAAGCAGTTGAATGCACGCTCGTACCTATTTATATGTATATCGAAAGCTCTGATTTACATGTGTAGGTTTAGGCAGCAGATGTGTTTTGATATGGTTTTAGCACAGTTCCTTACAGTTAGCGTAAAGCTTGATTTCGAAACACTTTGGGGGGCTCTTCGGAATAGGTCATTGGTTCTTTTATTTTTCATATATCTATCGATAATATTTAGCTATTTTAGTGATCTGGGTAGCAGCAATAATCAGTTTCTCAGTGCGGCTCGCCTTCCTGCATACAGTAATTTTGAAATAAAATGGCGAAATTATGGTATAGGAAGGAATTTAATTGACGATACTTTGTGACAAAAAGTTTCTAAAGTACCTGTATTATGTAAGACGAACGGCGTAATGCAACCAGCTCTCCGAGAGTCTTCGCTGTTCTGATTCGATGACCTTCCATACAATTGCCTGCTAGCGTTTCCATGACAACATAAATGAGCTACGGAGCTCGTGAGTCGCCATTGCTTTGGCCAAGGGTTCTGCTCCGAAAAATGAAGACTTCGGACTACCTCAGTCCCTCTATGCTTCCAGCGCGTGTTTCGCGAGAGTTGTCTCAGTTTGCGTGAAGTGTCATTGAATTAAAATCAGTGATATTAGATCTTAAATTCGTGGCTTTGTTGGATTCGAACTGTTTTGATAAATTTTGTGAAAGCTTCCTGAACATCTACTGTCAGAACTTAAAGAACTCTATGCTTCAAATTTTGACACAGCTCGATTAAAAAATGAACTGAAGGAGTTTTATTCCCTTGATGAATACAAAAGAAATCAGTAAGAAACATTACTTGTTACATAAAGTTGAATAATTGAACATAGTGTTTATTGAGGTGTACAAATTAGCAGATCAACATTAAACTTTTCATCAACTACTGCAGCTGCCGAAAGACGTTTTTCCCTATTAAAAAGAATCGATATATCTTAGAGACACACAAGGACATGGACATTTGAGCAACTTGGCTGGTTGTTAATAAAAGAAAACATTATTTTTAAATATGAAAAAGTACTCGGAAGAAACATTTTTGTAAAATCGTAACACTCAAGTTCACACAAAAGGAAAGAAGAATGGAGTTCATGAACAAATAAGTGTTCCAATCCTAATCCTCATAATTATTTGGTATCATGTTAGCAATAGCATGTACCTAAAATTTAGAAAGAAAATGTAACTTCTATTACTTAACAATTAAATAATAAACTTCGCAATTTTTAAAAACTAGCGGGGGGGGGCGTAGGTAGCCCAGGTCTCGGACCCAAATATGCCACTTGTAGAGAAGGGTGTAGGAATGATAGGACATCACAATGGGTACTAGTGTCCCCATCAAATTTATAAAAATATGGTAGGGCCTACTAATTGCGCTGGGATTCAAGTCTAACGACCTACGTTCAACTGTAGTTAGCTTTTGCTTAACAAATTTATAACAGTGAACTTAGTCCGGCTGCACTTTTCTCGCATAAGTGCAGAGAAGTTTTCTGTCCTTTTAGAGCAAATTCCCAAACACATAGGTAGAAGGAAACGCATTTTAACGCTTTCCAACCGTAGGTTGAAGAAGCGTATATGCTCTAACTTTGTCTGTCCGTCCGTCCGTCTGTCGGCACGATAACTCGCGCAAAAATGGTTCGATTTCGATGAAATTTTAGTATGTGGTAGGGGACCGTCTGGGGACGAACCCTATTAAAAATGGACGAAATGGGGTCAAAGGTCACGGCATAGGAGCGAGATCCATTCCATTGCCCTTAGGCATCATAACTTGCGTAAATATGGTTCGATGTCGATGAAATTTTAGCATATTGTAGGAGACTAATTAGAAATGAACCCTATTGAAAATGGGTGAAGTGGGGTCAAACGGCACAGCATAGGAGCGGGATCCATTCCATTGCCCTTATGCGTCATAATTTGCGTAAATATGGTTCGATGTCGATGAAATTTCAGTATATTGTAGGGGACCACCTGGGAATGAACTCTATTGAAAATGGGTGAAAGGGGGTCAAAGGTCAGAACATAGGAGCGGGATGCGTTTCATATGCCTTTATGCGTCATAACGTGCGTAAAAATGGTTCGATTTCGGTGAAATTTTATTATCTGGTAGGGGACCAACTGGGGACGATCTTATGACGTCACAATCTGGCGCTTGATATGTTGGCGCGCAGTCACGCCGTCTGTCTCATTACCTCACGCGTTATGTGTGGATCCTATTAAAGTTTTATGACGTCACACTCTTGCGAGCAGATGGTTGCGATTCCCATCTGCCTCATTACGTCACGCTTTGCGTGCGTATGCTCGTCCGCACGATAAGCCGCGTATAAATCGTTCGATTTCGACGAACTTTTAGTATGTGGAAAAGGATCACCTGGGAAGGAACCCTCTTGAACGTGAACGAAATGGGGTCAAAGGTTAGCACATAGGAGCGGGATTCATTCCACTGCTTTTATGCGTCATAACTAACGTAAAAAAGGTTCGATTTTGAATAAATTTTAGTATATGGTAGGACCCCACACACCCTATTGAAAATGGGCGAAATGGGGTCAAAGGTCAGGACATAGGAGCGGAATCACTTCCATCGCCATTATGCGTCATAACTTACGTAAAAATTCTTCGATCTGGATGAAACGTTAGTATGTTGTAGGGGCCTGCCTATTAAATGGGCGAAATGAGGTCAACGAATCGTGTTGAAAATGAGCGAAATGGGGTCAAAGTTTAGGACACAGGAGCGGAATCTATTCCATAGCCCTTATGCATCATAACTTACGTAAAAATGCTTCCATTTCGACAAAAGTTTATCATGTTATTTCGGAGGTATACTGAACCGGTTCTGTAGAATATCATGGAAATGGGATCAAAGTCCAGGGCACAAGACCGAGATTTATTCCACAGCCATTATCCTCATAACTTGAGTGATAATTTCTGGTGTGTTGAAAAGCGTATCATAATCAATGCATTGCATGATTTTACTAACTTGTTTTCTTAAGGAAATAACTTTTCAGATAGATATAAAGCACAAATGAAGTTACCGATTGTCATTTATAAGTAGTAAAATAATATTCCTTTCGTCAAAAAAAAAATCACAATAAAAGATTACGAGAAAATGGTCTACTTCTCGAGTGGTCCTCTGGAATAAATGTCCCTGTGACCCGGTTGGCCAATCCGCCCCTGCAACCATGTATGATTTGTACTTGTTTGTGCGTAATTACTGTCTCCTGTTTATGTCTGCCTGTATGTCTTTCTACCACCAGATCCAATAAATCATTAAAAAAAAAAGAAAAAAACCTTCAATTAAAAAAAAAGAAGAAAAAGGAGAGAAGTTTTGTTGTTGAGGGCGTATGTATTGAACAACGTATGAACGGACAAAAACAAGAATCAAAGATTCAAAATTAGCGAACACTTCAATAATTTTGATAATGTCTTCAATAAGCGCCCCCCCCCCGCTAAAAGGTTAAGTGGCGTGCAAGCAAACTTCACCAATTCTCAACAGATCAGAGAAAGGCGTGAC
This sequence comes from Macrothele yani, assembly GCA_039090855.1. Taxonomy (NCBI): domain Eukaryota; kingdom Metazoa; phylum Arthropoda; class Arachnida; order Araneae; family Macrothelidae; genus Macrothele; species Macrothele yani. The sequence goes on along the minus strand of CM076989.1, from coordinate 69,962,589 downwards.
GCGATAGGTCCAACCTATCTTGAGAGAAGGAATGCACAGGTGTTCAGATAGAAAAGTCAATGTACAGACAGTGTTTTTTTCTTGTGTGTGTGTGTGTGAATTTTGTGTGTATTCACACACGATACAATACATACTGCCAGCAAGTAAACCAAGCTTCTCGTGATTGAATTTTGGATTCTGCTAAATCGCTTGGAATACCCCCCCCCCCAGACCCTCGCTCGCGCCCTTTGTTGTTCTTTTTTACCCTTCTTGTTTGAGTTTGGTTCGTGTCTTTCTGTGTTTGTTTTTGCTATCTATCTTTTCTAATATTGCACTGGTGTTTTTGTTGTTGTTTGGTAGCTCGGCTTCCTGACGTGATAGGTTACCTACATCATTTATTATGGATTTCAAGTGGCTGTTCCTTCTACCACCGAAAATATTGTTTGATTTTCATGGTTAATTGGTAGAACGTGAAGTTAAATGACACAGGCACGAACAGTTTTAAATGTGTACAATTTCTTCGGGTTTTTTTTTTTTTTTTTTTTTTTTTGCAATACCATCGAACAGTACACTTTCTGCCACTTCTTAAAAAGTAAAGCTAGGAGGGTAAGCAGCAAAACCTAGAAATTCCTAACTCCCAGCTACTTGTTCAAAACAAAGTAAAGAAACAGTCATCGAGCGAACACATCTTGATATCTTTCACGGCAGGGGAAATCCGCTCTGGCCGCCTCGGTGGCGCAGTGGTCTAAGCGATGGATTCTGATCATTCGTCCGAGATGAGTCCAGGTTCAATTCCCGATGAGGCAAGGATGTTGTGTTTGTCTTACGGCAGTGGCTCTCTCCCTTCCCTGGAGCCAGCGGCTCTAAATTACGGACGGGCGACTGCTTAATAGCCCACTGAGTTGCTCACGATGGTCGTTAAAACTCCAATAAAAAATAAAAATATTCACCTGCTACCGCAACAGTAGGACCGCTGCCTACAAGCCTATGGTAACCACTTTTAACTGGTACGTATATGTGCTTTTCCATGACTCTCGTCACCTTTTCATTTGACCTACCCCTATATATAACTGGTGCGCCATATAAAACAGGCCGCGTGGCCAGACGTTGTTAGGCGTGTTAAAGTGGTTTGGCGGGTTTCTAGTTAAAATCGTTCTGTTCCACTTCTAACCGGTTTCTGCGTGTACAGGCTGCAAAGGAATTCTCCGGAGTGGTTAGTCACAGCCAAAGCAGTGTAGGTACGCTGTCATAAGTGTAAGTGAAGATAGAACAAAGGCAACGGAAATGGTGTTAAGTACGGAACAGCAGATTTTTATTGTATTTCAGAAAGAAATAACTTATACAAGGTTTTAAATTAGTTCTTTCAGAAAAAATTCACATTGTGCAGCACCGGCGAAATCAGTGGTAGAGAAGTTAGTGCGGAAATTTAGTGAAACCGGCACGGTGTGCAACAGGAAAAAAACAAACCCAAGACAGTTCGTACTGAAGACAATATCAAGGATGTGTGCACAATGATTTTATGAAACCCTCAGAAGTCGATTCGCCAATTATCGTCTGCAACGGGAATATCTGGCACGCCATGCCGACGCATACTTAAAGGGAATTTGCATTTTCTGCCGTACAAAGTTATGAAGCTCCAAGAACTTAAAACTCCTGATTATGGGCGTCGTGCGACAAGTTCCAGCTCTTGCAGACGACGTCGAACGGTACGTGCTGACACAGGTTCTTGCACAGCACACTACTTCCTGCGCTAACGTTCGTGATGTGGCGGTGCGAGCCATCAATGCTCGCCGCAAAACATGCCGGTCCCCTCGTTCGGTGGTGTGCCGCGGCTGCGGCAATCGCTTAAGTCGGTCCGTCCGTCTCTCCTGCATCCACCGAATCCATACTCGCCTCACTGTGGCTGGATGTCGTCCGACGTGGGCGCCGATTTCTCGGTACGATAAATCGCTGTCGCGATAAGCCATAAGCTATTTGACCTCTGTCGAACTCTGAAACGTGCTGGAATGACTGCCGTATTCTGCGACTAGACATCAGGAAGCTTTTCACGCACAGGTCCGGCAGCACAACACGCCTCCACTACTTACACCCCGCCTTCTGTGCACCCTTCTTATAGTGCTTCTCGGTGGCGTGCCGGTCGCACATGATTTGCATATGCCCTACAATGCTAATCGTTTGCATGTCCCCTCGCGGGAGACGCATGCTGCTAATTTCAGGCCAATCGGATGCTTCCTTCTTGGTGTTGCATTTAGGGTGGCCAGCAGTGTAGAATGCTACATTGAAGACAAATAAGCGGCACCAGTGTGACGGAGTGATCTTAGTGCTGTCTTTTGACCATTCGTCCGAGACGGTTCCGGATTCGAATTCCGGTGAGGCATGGATGTTGTATTTGTCTTACGGCACTGAATATCTTCCTTCCTTGGAACCAGTGGCCCCAAATTAGGGACGGGCGACTGCTTATAGCCCATTGAATATCTTACGGTGGTCGTTAAACCTTCAATCAAAAATAAATCAATAACTGTCATTTCTTGGTGTCATTGATGGTGGAAGACAGTTACCTGGCCAGCATCGAACTATTCTTGTTCCTCAGAAATGATTATACAAGACACTCCAATGCCCTATAACACAGCCAATGTCGAGGAATGATCGAATGTGATATACTTATACCGGGGCAGTAGCTAGGTCTCAGAACCAGGCTGGGGGAGCTGAAGACTTATCTGTGGAAGAGGCTTCTGTGTTCAACAACAAACTACAATAAGTTAAGTTTGCATTAGGTGCACCTAATAACGCGTTGGTCCACCTTTCTGTGCAGTCACGGCTCGCAGAAGCCTAGGAATAAATTCTACAAGGTGTCGAACATCCTCCATGCGTAACTTGCCCCATGACCGTTGCAACAGCATGGTCAGTTCACGTTCATTCCGCGGAGGAGGATTACCAGAGTTTACACCCCGTTCTTGCATATCCCACAAATGTTCAATTGGGTTACCGTCATTTACAGTCAGGAAAGTTTTGGGGCCAAGGTAATGTGACGAATTCGTTGTCGTGTTCCTCCGACCACTCAGTAGTTACTTGAGCCCGATGACAGAGTGCGTTGTCCTGTTGAAAGTCAGCACCTTGGTCCTGGTAAACCTCCTTCAGATATGGATCGAGATGGTCAGCTAACAGGTCGTTATAGTGCCCACCATTCTTTCTCTGTGGGATGATAACCAAACGGACTTAGGACTTGCCAGAGAAAAGCTCCCCAGATCCGGAACATCACCTTCACCCGCCTGCTAAATCCAACTGTGCAACCAGGGGTTATGGATTCATGCTGTTTACACCATATGTGAAAGCGGCCATCGGCGCAGCAGGAAACGGGACTCATCACGCCAGACGACCTTCTTCCATCTGTCGAGGGTCCATTGCCGACGTTCCTTGGCCCATGCGATACTTTGTTTGCGATGACTGGACGTCATCATGGGTACCCTCTTTGGTCTCCGGTTGTATAACCCCAGGCGAAAAAAGGTACAGCACATAGTGCATGTGGAAACAGGTCGAACTGCACAGGTGTTGTACTGGTGTGTGAGCTGGGTGACTGTTGCACGTCGTTACTGAGATCCTAGCCGTGACACCCGAAGCTCACCTCTCGAGTCAAACCCGCAAGGCTGACTAATGTCAGCTATTCTGAATGACTGTGCATGGTTAATTCAGTCCTGGTACACCCTTAATACAGTACTACTAAAAAGGGGACAGGTAAGTGCAGCTGTTTCCGAAATACTGACACCTGCATTCTAAGGGCCCTAATTGTCTGGCCACGTTTCTCCATTACTGCGAAACATCTACAGATTACGTACGGAGAATAGGTGTGCACAATTTACAATTTATAGCAGTCGCACGTGACGTTGATGTCACGTGGCATTGAACAGTGAAATATTTCAATTGCTGAAATTCTGGCTGCGTCGATGTAATCTAGTCTTAACAACAGTCTCGAATTATTTTAACTCATCATCCCCATTGTTTTAGAATTGTGCTGTTGTTCGTGTTGAACTTTGAATATTTTTAATGGTGTGGTACAATAGTGGACACCGGGCAAGTAGCATGATTGAACTGAGATGTAATGAGTATGTTTAATTCAGATTTTTGCAAACCAGGAGGACTGAAGTCGAAATAAGGTGAGCGTTATATGTGTTGCTCATTGCTGATTTTATATGTCTCACCGGATGTAACTTAAATAAGCGTTCAAAATTTAATGCAAAATTTAATGTAAATATATTGTACATGTAGAGATATTCTTAGATTCAGATATAAATATTCCATTGTCATCGAAGTCAACTTGTCATTTCTGGGCCCATGTACTACATACATATAACGTGTGTAACAGTACTAAAGAGGACTGGGTCCTAATATACATTGCTTATCTCCCACGTAATATTTTGTTCAAATAAACACACTGAAGAGCAATTGAAATAGAGATACCTGTCTAGTAACGTGTAGCACCACCTTTTGACCTGATAAGGCGGCGAATCGTCTCGGCATGGACTCGACAAGACACCCGAAGCGTTGGGAAGCCATATGGATCCACGACCCCTGAACATGCTCCTACAGTTCACGAAGATTTGATGGAGGATGGGGGCGGGTCAGAGCCTCGAACATCTTTCTCGATGGCATCCCAGATGTGCTTGTTGGGATTGAGGTCAGGTGACCTAGCTGGCCAAGAAAGCGAAGTCACTTCGGTGGAGTATTCATCCAACCATTCGAACACGATTCGGGAGCGAAGGCACGGTGCATTGTGTTGTTGCAGGATGAGTTCCCCAGTGGGATGTGGAAGACGCACAAACGGGAGCAAATGGTCGTCCAGGATATCCCGATAACGTTGACCACCTGTAAGGGACGATGTCACACGTACCAGGGATCCCATTTCAGTCCACGTAAACAGTCCCCAGACGAGAATGCCACCTCCACCAGCTTGAATAGTAACCTGCTGGCAAGAAGGATCCATCGCTCCATGTTGTTTGCGCCGAACTCGTATCCTGCCATCCGCATGTACCAACGTGAATCTTGACTCATCAGTCCAGGCAACATTTTTCCACATGTCTAGGTTCAAGTGGTGATGTTACCGTGCCCATGCTAATCTTTGCACCCTGTGATGTGCGGTCAGCAGCGGTACCCTCGTGGGACGATGGCTTCTGTACCCAATAGCGAGGAGATGGTTCTGGATGGTGTGGCTGCTTACACGTTTTTGTGCATAAGCGTTAAATTGCCGAGTGATTTCTTGCACTGTGGCCTGTCTATCCGCTGTTACAATGCGAGCTAGTCGACGATGACATCGCTCATCCACACGCTGTTGTCCACGGCAGTTGAACCTTGCAGGGATGGTTTTACCGGATTCGATGTACTCACGGTGCACCCGTGACACAGTGGCTCGTGAAAATCCCAGTGCCTGCACGACTCCCGAGATGGAGTGACCCATTCGTCGGGCCCCGACAATTTGCCCACGACCAAATGCGCTTAGATCCTTCGTCTTACCCATACTGCGTCCGAATCTTACTGATTCCCATCGCATCACTCTTTATATTATCGGATCGCTGCATACGTCATGTCGTTTCCGTTTACAGGACCGCCCACAGCGCCACATTTGCATAACGCCAGCTGTCTCTAATTGAATTGCTCTTCAGTGTATATTGCCTATCTCCCACGTAATCTTTTGTTCAAATATATATGTATAGACTGAACTACTAAAACGCAGCTGTATGCAGTGGAAGCATCCCGCATCGGCACCACACAAAAAGTGCAAAGCTGCACAACGGACTGTGAAGGTTTTGTGAACGGTGTTCTCGCGGATTGCCTAGTGGTGAACGTTTGTCACTGCCACGGGAGAACCTCAGGTTCGATCCCGAGCAGGTACGATCCACTAAATATCCGCCTGCGTCGGATGGACACATTAAGCCGTCGGGCTCCGGGTACTGGCCCACCGGTAATAAATGAGGGTGTCTTCCTACTCCTTTCTACCTCACTTCCGTGTCACTTTCCTATTCGGCACTCTAGCCGCAATCTCTTAGCTTCCTATTTCTATGGGATGTTTAAGACCTGGGGTCAGACACTCCCTTCCTAAAATCCTCTACATATGATCTGATCTGTTAACGGTGTTCTTCGATGAAAGGAGTGTGCTACTCACCGACTTCCTCCATCAACGGGGTACCCTCACATTGCAGCGTATATACTGTTAGACACTGCAACTTTTGCGTATCGTCCTCAAAAACAAAAGGCCCGGATGTTGAGCTCCAGTATCGTGTTGTTACACGATTACGCTCGGCCACACGTCTTCCGTTAAACCACCACTGTTCTAACGAAATTTGCATCACTTTCACGTAAATTCTAACGAAATTTCCATCACTTTCCCGTAAATTTTTATTTCACCACACCTTCTAAATGTCAGTCTTGACAATTTGCTTAGAATAGTTACCTGACTATCATCAGCAAGTTATTACAATTCTTCTAGTGTGAATATGACTTCCTATTGTGAATTTAAAGAAAAGAACTTTCCCTTAGAAGTTGAAAGTAACTGAAGTTTCACGAAAGCTCGAAAGACAACTAAAATATATCAAGTAATAAATTTTACTAACGCCAGTCTGTCTGAGCAGCTATTAAACTGAAAGAGCCGTAAGCTGTGATGATTTCAGATTTTCAACTGAAGATCTATTATTTAAATTCCTTATGAACATAACAGCGCATTATAGGGCTATAAGGAAAAGGAAAGGGGAGACAATTTTAATATTATGTTGGGATGTAGTAACGCAACAATTTTTCTCGATCGTCAGTAGGCAAATATGTCTTCAAAACAATCTCTTTCCAATGTCAGGGTGCATTCACGAACGAATATATACGCATATGTACACACACGTCTCCATATTTAAACACATACACATACATTCGGGTGTATGCGCTTGTTCATACTTGCGTGTGTGTGTACACACACACAAGCATGAACACGCACACAAATCTGGATATATGGGTGTGTGTTTGTACACGCACACACACTCACACATAGAAAAACGCGTTTCGGCTATTGAAAAAAAGTATTTGGGCGGAGTCGTGTCCACACCGTTTTGGAATGCTGGAACGAAAGATATTTATACTGATCAGTTTTTCCCATTCGGTGTGGCGAACTCTCTCCGCACGGGTGTAAAATTCACCTTCTGGAAATATAGCCGACCCTAGGTCACGAAATGTTTTAGTAAAGTAACTGAAAAGTAAACTAAATAATTGCATGTGAGCAGTACAGCTTATATATTAGGTGTGCAACTTAATTCTCGGCCACAGGCACGACACGTTGACAGCAAATTATAGCAAATGGAATACGTACATAATCAGGGAAATAATCCCCGTCGTGTTGGATACATTTGAGTCATCGGTCAGGGAGCTGAGGAATGCCACTGCAGAAAAAAGAGGGCTGTTTCGAGTTCATAAAGTCATCAATACTTGTGTGGACCTCCTCGACAGAAGTGAAGTGCGTATCACTCAGGAGATGCTGCTGGGAGCGAAAGAGGTGATAATCCGAAGGGGCCGAGTCTGGAGAATACGCCGGGTGGGACAAAATCTCTCACCCCAGGTCAGTGATCGTGTTTAAAGTCGTTTTCGCGCTGTGAGGACGCGCGTTATCCTGAAGCAACAGGACCGACCTTCTGCTTTTGCAGGTGTATGATGGCGTTTTCGCCTAAATTGCGTCACTCACACGAATGAGTTGCTAACAATAAAACTCAGCATTGACCGTTTCACCAGGTTTGAGCAACTCATAGTGTACGACACCGCGCTGATCCCACCATATGCACAGCAACAACTTCCTGCGTGGATATTCGGTTTGGCGGTACTGGTGGTAGGCTGACCTCGGATAAACCCACGGTTTGCGACGCTTAGGATTATCGTAGAGGATCCACTTCTCATCACAGGTCAAAATCTTGTGGAGGAAATCCTTCTTCTTGAAACTGGAGAGCAAAGACACAGCAACATCGTAAGGCCTAGATTTGTTCGCAGCTGTGAGTTGATGGCAAACCCAACGGCCCTTCTTGTGAATGCGCCCAAGCTTGTGCAGGTGCTTTGCAATGGCTTGCCGTGTTGCTCCGAGTTCCCGGGCGAACTCTGACGGTGTGCAACAGGGATCCGCGTCAAAACGTTGTTTCAGTTCCTCATCGTTAGCTTTCTGTGGCAGTCCCGGACTTTCTGCATCACAGAGATCAAAATTTTCCTGCTTAAACCGCTGGAACCACTTCTTATACTTACTGTAGGACACAGCAGCCTCACCCAAAGCACCACAGTTCATTTGCTGGGACCTTTTTTTTCAGCTGAAACGCGAATAGGAGGTAGTGCCTCAAATGTTGTTTCTCGAACGACATTGCTTTCACCTTCAACTTTCGTCCCTTCTGTCACTACAGCTGTGAGCGGTTACGGTTGCCTGGAAAGCTGTTTGATGGCGCTGCAATCAACCATTATCGCACACAGCTATTTGCATTTGCCGACGTTCTATGATCGCTTGCTGTTAGGGGCCGGGAATTAAGTTGCACACCTAATAGACATGGGTCTTTATTAAGAATGCCTCACGAGGTCACTTGCTGTTCTATTGGTTGGGTATTTGCATCTCCAGTGACCAAGCTTTAAGGGTTCAACCGATGTGCCAGTAAATTTGGTAGTCCCCACAGACAGAACTGCAAGCTAATGTAGTTTATCTAACATAGCTCGATCTCTCAGAAGCAGTTGAATGCACGCTCGTACCTATTTATATGTATATCGAAAGCTCTGATTTACATGTGTAGGTTTAGGCAGGAGATGTGTTTTGATATTGTTTTAGCACAGTTTTTTACAGTTATCGTAGAACTTGATTTTGAAACACTTTGGAGGGGCTTTTCGGAATAGGTTATTGGTTCTTTTATTTTTCATATATCTATCGATGATATTTAGCTATTTTAGTGATCTGAGTAGCAGCAATACTCAGTTTCTCAGTGCGGCTCGCCTTCCTGCATACCGTAATTTTGAAATGAAATGGCGAAATTATGGTATAGGAAGGAATTTAATTGACGATCCTTTGTGACAAAAAGTTTCTAAAGTATCTGCATTATGTATTGGTAGAGCAATATAGCTTTTAAAATTTATAGTTTAGTGTTTCTGCAGGCAAATTCGTAGCATATTTCTTGTTGATTTTGCTCGGCGTATGTGGGGAAGATTGTCCTTCTGGTTGCGCAAAGCAGGGCCGGATGGAACTTTTGCGAGGCCTAGGGCCAAATGTTTTAGCGGGGCTTTTAGCAAAAATTTCATAAAGCGCCCTAGAAAATAAATCTCATAGTTTAATAAAATCGTTACGTGAAAAATGAAAACACACGAAAACTATTATAAAGAAAAATGATTATCTCAAATTATCGTTAGCTTAAGATAAAGACCATAATATGGATTGAAAGTTCAGAGAGAGAGAGAGAGAGAGAGAGAGAGACAGACAAAGAGAGAGAGGGATGCAGAGAAAGACAGAAACAGACACAGAGAGAGAGAGATAAAGATAGAGACAGACAGACAAAGAGAGAGAGGGATGCAGAGAAAGACAGAAACAGACAGAGAGAGAGAGAGATAAAGATAGAGACAGACAAATACAGAGAAAGATGGAGAGACAGCAGAGAGAGATACAGAGAAAGACAGAAACACAAAGAGAGAGAGAGAGAGAAAGAGAGAGAGTAAAGAGTGCTAAAATCTATGGTTTTCTTTCCGGTTAGAAGGGGGTTTAGGTTGCATTGTGACTTTTATAAAAACTTCCCCACAAAATGGTAAAACGATAAATTTACCTAATCTGCGTAGCGAATGTTTTTCTATAGCAAACATTTTTACGTAGCGAATAATAAGGATCCTTCTTAAATAAATTCTTTTACATATATATATATATATATATATATTTCCTGGCACATTTTGTTTTGTGATTGATTTTTGATGCAAAATGGTATAACTGACAAATTAGTGAGTTACCTTGCACCAAAAATCACTTAGTACTTTTCTTCATTTTTCATATGCGCTCATGTATGAAAATTTCTTTTTTTTTTTTTAATTTCTAATACTGTTTTAAAGTAACTGAACAACTGGAGTCCATATATAGCCCCAAAACAACGTCAATATTGTTCTTTTCCTTTTTTTTTTATTTCAGTATCTGGTTTACACACAAATTGTTGAGCATACAGTGGGGAGTCATAAAATGTGATGAAATTTAATTTGCTATTTCATGAATGTGGAAAAGTTTAAGGTCTAAAACAGTGGAGGGAGGATTGTAAACTAAAAAAAAAAACATTGTAAAAACAAATTTTAAGGGCCTCGAGCCACAAAACTTTAAAAAAATATCAATAAATATAGAGAATTCTAGTAAAAATGATTTTGGTTTTATTTTCTAAGATGCGAGGCCCCGTGATAACGCGGAGCCCGGGGGTCTGCCCCGGTTGCACCTATGTTCCCGTCGGCTCTGGCGCAAAGTTAAACTATTTACGGGTATTTAGATGTACGAATATGTTGTATACATTGGTTTAAAAAATTAAAGTCGGAAGGTAATATTGTAGTAGCCAATCAAAGCGCTCAATGCAATGTTACGACGCTTACACGTAGATAAGGGGTCTCGTGGAGCATATTCGCCTCACGAAAGTGTTTATTTTTTTCTTAAAATGCGGTATACGTTAGGAAAAGCTGGTTTAATTTAATAAAAATGCATAAACTTATATCAGAAATTAATGCTTTAATTTTTTCTTCTGCTTTTCATTAACTTTTGTCCTGGTGGATTTCGAAAACCACCATTTTCTGTTGCCCCTCCGCCCTTCCCCCGCCTCACACACACACACACGGAAAGAAATTTGCATATACTTCCCGATTCACAGGACATATGCAGATGGACACGATGAAAAATCATAGTAGTGTAATTTGCATATCAGTGAGCAAAATCCTGCCCAATATGCAAATTGAGTTACATACTTAATTAAATTAAACCCAACGAGGAACGTCAGTGGGATTATTCTTCGACAGTACATGTAAGAAGCGTTCCACTTGCTGAAAACGTATTCCTTGTGTCCAGGGGCGGATTGGGTCTACCAAACCAGGCCGGGAATCGTGAGTGGCCATTGCTTTGGCCAAGGGTTCGCTCCGAAAAATGAAAACTTCGGACTACCTCAGTCCCTCTATGCTTCCAGCGCGTGTTTCGCGAGAGTTGTCTCAGTTTGTGTGAAGTGTCAATGAATTAAAATCAATGATATTATATCTCAAATTCCTGGCTTTGTTGGATTCGAACTGTTTTGATAAATTTTGTGAAAGCTCCCCTGAACATCTATCAGAGCTTAAACAACTCTATGCTTCAAATTTTGATACAGCTCGATTAAAAAATGAACTGAAGGTGTTTAATTCCCTTGATGAATACAAAACAAGTCAGTAAGAAACATTACTTATTACATAAAGTTGAATAATTTGACATAGTGTTTATTGAGGTGTACAAATTAGCAGATCAATATCAAACTTTTCATCAACAACTGCAGTACTGCCGAAATACGTTTTTCCCTATTAAAAAGAATCGATCTTAGAGCCACACATGGACATGTACATTCGAGCAACTTCGCTGCTTTGTTAATAAAGAAAAACATTATTTTTAAATGTGAAAAAGTACTCGGAAGAAACATTTTTGTAAAAACGTAACACTCAAGTTCACAAAAAGGGAAAGAAGAATGGAGTTCGTGTACAAATAAGTGTTCAAATCCTAAACCTCATAATTATTTGGTGTTTCTTACAGACTTGTTTTGTATTCATCAAGGGAATCAAACAATAGCATGTACATAAAATTTAGAAAAAAAAAATGTAACTTCTACACTGGCGTTCAAAAATTAAGGACGAAACGGTTTTTCGAATGTAACGTCGTGCGGAAGTGCTCCACATCGACTCAAACCGTACCATAAAATAACCAAGATGTAAGAATATGGGACAAGTGAGCAAAACCGTCCAAACAAGGAATCCAAAGGATACAAAGGCACTTTAGTGAAAAGATAGCTTCGAGCACAACTGGACAGAAGACAGAAGCGTCCATGTGATAGGCCGCTGCCAAGAAAAATCCAGTCTTTAGTAGGGGATATGATCATCCCTGACTGCGTTGCAGGATTTACAACGTCTGACCATGCTGGAGGTGGCGGAGTTCTGCTTTGAGGCGGTTGTCAAGCTGTTGAGACATCGCCGTCCATTCCTCTTGTAGCGCCAATCGCAGCTGCGGAATCCTTGCTGGCGGCTGGTGACGTGCTGCCAAGCGTCTCCCGAGGAGGTCACACGCGTGTTCGATTGGATTGGAATCCATGCGTTGAATATGATCACTTTCCAACAGCTCTGCGACAGCCACTGTACGATGAGGTGTAGTGTTGTCGTCCATGAAGAGGAACTCAGGACCCACATCAAATCTAAACAGACGCACATGAGGCAGGGGAACCTCGGTACAATAGCGGACACCAGTGACTGAAGCTTCTCGGAAGATGTGGAGGTTAGTACGGCTACCAAGCATGATACCGCTCCAAACGAGAACTCCGCCACCTCCAAACCGGTTCCTTTCGATGATGTTGGAGGCGTGATTGCGTGTTCCCTGCTCTCTCCAGATGTGTATACGTCCAGAATCGTTCGTCAGAGTAAATCGGCTCTCATCAGTAAAGAGAACTCGACCCCATTGCTGATGTATCCAGTTCTTGTGTTCCTGGCACCACAGAAACCGCCGTCTCCTATGAACAGGCGTTAATTGCACACACCGTACTGGTCGTCGTGCAAATAGACCACCTTTGTGCAGCCTCCTGGCCACGGTAAAACGCGATAACGGACGTCCCGTTGTCTGTTGCATGTGCCTTGCGATTTCTCCCGCTGTCTGCTGTCTGTATCTTCTCGCATGTAGGACAATAGGCCGGTCGTCCGCCGCAGTGGTTGTTCGTGGACGACCACTACTAAACTGTCGGAGAACTGTTCCTGTCGTTTGAAAAGCTCTCCAAGCTCGTGAAACGATGCTGTAAGCGAACCCAAACTCCTCGGCCACACTAGTCACACTTCGACCTTCTTCCAACTTCCCAATGACGCAAACTCGGGTAAAGTCATCCAGATGTCGTCTACTGGATTGCCTGTTGGCCATATCACACGGTGGCAGCAACTCGACGTCGTTCAAACCGATGTACACTGTGCAATAGCTTTCACCTAATTGCTGAGCGTACACTACAAGTGTGCTTTATACCCTTCCGACACCTCCCCTTCCCCTACGTCATGCTGCATATATGCGCATGCTCTACCGTACCGGACCCTAGTCTTTCTCCTGAGTGGGCTTCGGTCCGTTCTGTCTGCACGTTTTTCTGCTATTCTTATTTCTCCTCTTCGTCCTTAATTTTTGCACACCCGTGTATTACTTAGCGATAAAAAATAAACTTCGCAGTTTTTAAAAAACAGTAGGGGGGGGGGGGAGAGCCCAGGTCTCGGACCCAAAATACGCCACTGGTAGGGAAGGGTATAGGAATGATGGGCCATCACAATGGGTAGTAGTCTACATCAAATTTATAAAATGATGGTAAGGCCTACTAATTGCTCAGGGATCCAAGTCTAACGACCTACGTTCAACTGTAGTTAATTTTTGCTAAACAAATTTATATCAGTGTACTTAGTCCAGCTGCACTTTTCTCGCATAAGTGCAGAGAATTTCGCTGTCCTTTCAGAGCAAACTCTACATAGGTAGGAGGAAACGCTTTTTTTTCTTAAGGAAATAACTTTTCAGATAGATATAACGCACAAATGAAGATACCGATTGTCATTCATAAGTAGTAAAATTATTAACCTTTCGTCAAAAAAAAAAAAAAAAAGGATCACAGTAAAAGATTACGAGAAAATGGGCTTTTTCTCGAGTGGTCCTCATGGAATAAATGTTCCTGTGTCCCGGTTGGCCGATCCGCCCCTGCAACCATGTACAATTTGCACTTGTTTGTGCGTAATTACTGTCTCCTGTTTATGTGTGCCTGTATGTCTTTCTACCACCATGTTCAATAAATCATTAAAAATAAAACCTTCAATTAAAAAAGGAGAGAAGTTTTGTAGTTGAGGATGCATGTATTGAACAACGTATGAAAGAACAAAAACAAGAATCAAAGATTCAAAATTAGCGAACACTTCAATAATTTTGATAATGTCTTCAATAAGCGCCCCCCCCATGCTAAAAGGTTAAGTCGCCGACAAGCAAACTTCTGCAATTCTCAACAGATCAGGAAGACGTGACGCTATAGGTCCAACCTATCTTGAGAGGAGGAATGAACACGTGTTCAGGTAGAAAAGTCAACGTACAGTGTTTTTTTCTTGTGTGTGTGTGTGGATTTTGTGTGTATTCACACACGATACAATACATACTGCCAGCAAGTAAACCAAGCTTCTCCTGACTGAATTTTGGATTCTGATGGATCGCTTGGAACCCCCCAGACCTCGCTCGCGCTCTTTGTTGTTCTTTTTTACCCTTCTTGTTTGAGTTTGGTTCGTGTCTTTCTGTGTTTGTTTTTCCTCTCTATCTTTATAGTATTGCACTCGTGTTTTTTGTTGTTGTTTGGTAGATCAGCTTCCTGACGTGATAGGTTACCTATGTCATTTATTATGGGTTTCAAGTGGCTTTTCCTCCTATCACCGAAAATATTGTTTGATTTTCATGGTTAATTGGTAGAACGTGAAGTTAAATGACACAGGCACGAATAGTTTTAAATGTGTGCAATTTCTTGCTTTTTTTTTCTTTTTTTTTTTTTTTTGCAATACCATCGAACAGTACACTTTCTGCCACTTCTTAAAAAGTAAAGCTAGGAGGGTAAGCAGCAAAACCTAGAAATTCCTAACTCCCAGCTACTTGTTCAAAACAAAGTAAAGAAACAGTCATCGAGCGAACACATCTTGATATCTTTCACGGCAGGGGAAATCCGCTCTGGCCGCCTCGGTGGCGCAGTGGTCTAAGCGATGGATTCTGATCATTCGTCCGAGATGAGTCCAGGTTCAATTCCCGATGAGGCAAGGATGTTGTGTTTGTCTTACGGCAGTGGCTCTCTCCCTTCCCTGGAGCCAGCGGCTCTAAATTACGGACGGGCGACTGCTTAATAGCCCACTGAGTTGCTCACGATGGTCGTTAAAACTCCAATAAAAAATAAAAATATTCACCTGCTACCGCAACAGTAGGACCGCTGCCTACAAGCCTATGGTAACCACTTTTAACTGGTACGTATATGTGCTTTTCCATGACTCTCGTCACCTTTTCATTTGACCTACCCCTATATATAACTGGTGCGCCATATAAAACAGGCCGCGTGGCCAGACGTTGTTAGGCGTGTTAAAGTGTTTTGGCGGGTTTCTAGTTAAAATCGTTTTGTTCCACTTCTAACCGGTTTCTGCGTGTACAGCTGCAAAGGAATTCTCCGGAGTGGTTAGTCACAGCCAAAGCAGTGTAGGTACGCTGTCATAAGTGTAAGTGAAGATAGAACAAAGGCAACGGAAATGGTCTTAAGTACGGAACAGCGGATTTTTATTGTATTTCAGAAAGAAATAACTTATACAAGGTTTTAAATTAGTTCTTTCAGAAAAAATTCACATTGTGCAGCACCGGCGAAATCAGTGGTAGAGAAGTTAGTGCGGAAATTTAGTGAAACCGGCACGGTGTGCAACAGGAAAAAAACAAACCCAAGACAGTTCGTACTGAAGACAATATCAAGGATGTGTGCACAATGATTTTATGAAACCCTCAGAAGTCGATTCGCCAATTATCGTCTGCAACGGGAATATCTGGCACGCCATGCCGACGCATACTTAAAGGGAATTTGCATTTTCTGCCGTACAAAGTTATGAAGCTCCAAGAACTTAAAACTCCTGATTATGGGCGTCGTGCGACAAGTTCCAGCTCTTGCAGACGACGTCGAACGGTACGTGCTGACACAGGTTCTTGCACAGCACACCCTACTTCCTGCGCTAACGTTCGTGATGTGGCGGTGCGAGCCATCAATGCTCGCCGCAAAACATGCCGGTCCTCTCGTTCGGTGGTGTGCCGCGGCTGCGGCAATCGCTTACGTCGGTCCGTCCGTCTCTCCTGCATCCACCGAATCCATACTCGCCTCACTGTGGCTGGATATCGTCCCACGTGGGCGCCGATGTCTCGGTACGATAAATCGCTGTCGCGATAAGCCACTATTTGACCTCTGTCGAACTCTGAAACGTGCTGGAATGACTGCCGTATTCTGCGACTAGACATCAGGAAGCTTTTCACGCACAGGTCCGGCAGCACAACACACTTCCACTACTTACACCCCGCCTTCTGTGCACCCTTCTTATAGTGCTTCTCGGTGGCGTGCCGGTCGCACATGATTTGCATATGCCCTACAATGCTAATCGTTTGCATGTCCCCTCGCGGGAGACGCATGCTGCTAATTTCAGGCCAATCGGATGCTTCCTTCTTGGTGTTGCATTTAGGGTGGCCAGCAGTGTAGAATGCTACATTGAAGACAAATAAGCGGCACCAGTGTGACGGAGTGATCTTAGTGCTGTCTTTTGACCAATCGTCCGAGACGGTTCCGGATTCGAATTCCGGTGAGGCATGGATGTTGTGCATGTCTTATGGCACTGAATATCACCCTTCCTTGGAACCAGTGGCTCCAAATTAGAGACGGGCGACTGCTTATAGCCCATTGAATGGCTTACGGTGGTCCTTAAACCTTCAATCAAAAATAAATAAATAACTATCATTTCTTGGTGTCATTGGTGGCGGAAGACCTTTACCTGGCCTTCATCGAACAATTCTGGTTCCTCAGAAATGATTATACAAGACACTCCAATGCCCTATAACACAGCCAATGTCGAGGAATGATCGAATGTGATATACTTATACCGGGGCCGTAGCTAGGTCTCAGAACCAGGGTGGGGGGAGCTGAAGACTTATCTGTGGAAAGGGGCTCTGTGTTCAACAACAAACTACACTGAGTTAAGTTTGCATTAGGTACACCTAATAACGCCTTGGTCCACCTTTCTGTGCAGTCACGGCTCGCAGAAGCGTAGGAATAGATTCTACAAGGTGTCGAACATCCTCCATGCGTAACTTGCCCCATGTCCGTTGCAACAGCAAGGCCAGTTCACCTTCATTCCGCGGTGGAGGGTTAGCAGTGTTTACACCCCGTTCTTGCATATCCCACAAATGTTCAATTGGGTTACCGTCGTTTACAGTCAGGAAAGTTTTGGGGCCAAGGTAATGTGACGAATTCGTTGTCGTGTTCCTCCTACCACTCAGTAGTTACTTGAGCCCGATGACAGAGTGCGTTGTCCTGTTGAACGTTAGCACTTTGGACCTGGTAAACCTCCTTCAGATATGGATGGAGATGGTAAGCTAACAGGTCGTTATAGTGCCCACCATTCTTTCTCTGTGGAATGATAACCAAACGGACCTAGGGCTTGCCAGAGAAAAGCTCCCCAGATCCGAACATCCCCTTCATCCGCCTGCTAAATCCAACTGTGCAACCAGGGGTTATGGATTCATGCTGTTTACACCATATGTGAAAGCGGCCATCGGCGCAGCAGGAAACGGGACTCATCACGCCAGACGACCTTCTTCCATCTGTAGAGGGTCCATTGCCGACGTTCCTTGGCCCATGCGAGACTTTGTTTGCGATGACAGGACGTCATCATGGATACCCTCTTTGGACTCCGGTTGTAGAACCCCAGGCGAAAAAAGGTACAGCACATAGTGCATGTTGAAACAGGTCGAACTGCACAGGTGTTGTACTGGTGGTGAGCTGGGTGACTGTTGCTCGTCGTTACTGAGATCCTAGTCGTGACACCCGAAGCACACCTCTCGAGTCAAACCCGCAAGGCTGACCAATGTGAGCCCTTCAGGATGACTGTGCATGGTTAATTCAGTCCTGGTACACCCTTAATACAGTACTACTAAAAAGGGGACAGGTAAGTGCAGCTGTTCCGAAATACTGACACCTGCATTCTCAGGGCCCTAATTGTCTGGCCACGTTTCTCCATTACTGCGAAACATCTACAGATTACGTACGGAGAATAGGGGTGCACAATTTACAATAGCAGTCGCACGTGACGTTGATGTCACGTGGCTTTGCACAGTGAAATATTTCAATTGCTGAAATTCTGGCTGCGTCGATGTAATCTAGGCTTAACAACGGTCTCGAATTATTTTAACTCATCATCCCCTTGTTTTATAATTGTGCTGTTGTTCGTGTTGAACTTTGAATATTTTTAATGGTGTGGTACAATAGTGGACACCGGGCAAGTAGCATGATTGAACTGAATTGTAATGAGTATGTTTTTAATTCAGATTTTTGCAAACCAGGAGGACTGAAGTCGAAATAAGGTGAGCGTTATATGTGTTGCTCATTGCTGATTTTATATGTCTCAATGCATGTAACTTACATAAGCGTTTAAAATTTAATGTAAATGTATTGTACATGTAGAGATATTCTTAGATTCAGATATAAATATTCCATTGTCATCTAAGTCAACTTGTCATTTCTGGGCCCATGTACTACATATAACGTGTGTAACAGTACTATAGAGGACTGCGTCCTAATATACATTGCCTATCTCTAACGTAATATTTTGTTCAAATAAACACACTGAAGAGTAATTGAAATAGAGATACCTGTCTAGTAACGTGTAGCACCACCTTTTGACCTGATAAGGCGGCGATTCGTCTCGGTATGGACTCGACAAGACACCCGAAGCGTTGGGAAGCCATACGGATCCACGACCCCTGAACATGCTCCTACAGTTCACGAAGATTTGATGGAGGATGGGGGGCGGGTCAGAGCCTCGAACATCTTTCTCGATGGCATCCAAGATGTGCTTGATGGGATTGAGGTCAGGTGACCTAGCTGGCCAAGAAAGCGAAGTCACTTCGGTGGAGTATTCATCCAACCATTCGAACACGATTCGGGAGCGAAGGCACGGTGCATTGTCTTGTTGCAGGATGAGTTCCCCAGTGGGATGTGAAAGACGCACAAACGGGAGCAAATGGTCGTCCAGGATATCCCGATAACGTTGACCACCTATAAGCGACGATGTCACACGTACCAGGGATCCCATTTCAGTCCACGTAAACAGTCCCCAGACGAGAATGCCACCTCCACCAGCTTGAATAGTAACCTGCTGGCAAGAAGGATCCATCGCTCCATGTTGTTTGCGCCGAACTCGTATCCTGCCATCCGCATGTACCAACGTGAATCTTGACTCATCAGTCCAGGCAACATTTTTCCACATGTCTAGGTTCCAGTGGTGATGTTACCGTGCCCATGCTAATCTTTGCACCCTGTGATGTGCAGTCAGCGGCGGTACCCTCGTGGGACGATGGCTTCTTTACCCCATAGCGAGGAGATGGTTCTGGATGGTGTGGCTGCTTACACGTTTTTGTGCACCAGCGTTAAATTGGCGAGTGATTTCTTGCTCTGTGGCCCGTCTATCCGCTGTTACAATGCGAGCTAGTCGACGATGACACTGCTCATTCACACGCTGTTGTCCACGGCAGTTGAACCTTGCAGGGATGGTTTTACCGGATTCGATGTACTCACGGTGCACCCGTTCCACAGTGGCTCGTGAAAATCCCAGTGCCTGCACGACTCCCGAGAAGGAGTGACCCATTCGTCGGGCCCCAACAATTTGCCCACGACCAAATGCGCTTAGATCCTTCGTCTTACCCATACTGAGTCCGAATCTTACTGATTCCCGTCGCATCACTCTTTATATTGTCGGATCGCTGCATACGTCATGTCGTTTCCGTTTACAGGACCGCCCACAGCGCCACATTTGCATAACGCCAGCTGTCTCTAATTGAATTGCTCTTCAGTGTACATGCCTATCTCCCACGTAATCTTTTGTTCAAATATATATGTATAGACTGAACTACTAAAACGCAGCTGTATGCAGTGGAAGCATCCCGCATCGGTACCACACAAAAAGTGCAAAGCTGCACAACGGACTGTGAAGGTTTTGTGAACGGTGTTCTCGCGGATTGCCTAGTGGTGAACGTTTGTGACTGCCACGGGAGAACCTCAGGTTCGATCCCGAGCAGGTACGATCCACTAAATATCCGCCTGTGTCGGATGGACACATTAAGCCGTCGGGCTCCGGGTACTGGCCCACCGGTAATAAATGAGGGTGTCTTCCTACTCCTTTCTACCTCGCTACCGTGTCACTTTCCTATTGGGCACTCTAGCCGCAATCTCTTAGCTTCCTATTTCTATGGGATGTTTAAGACCTGGGGTCAGACACTCCCTTCCTAAAATCCTCTACATATGATCTGATCTGTTAACGGTGTTCTTCGATGAAAGGAGTGTGCTACTCACCGACTTCCTCCATCAACGGGGTACCCTCACATTGCAGCGTATATACTGTTAGACACTGCAACTTTTGCGTATCGTCCTCAAAAACAAAAGGCCCGGATGTTGAGCTCCAGTATCGTGTTGTTACACGATTACGCTCGGCCACACGTCTTCCGTTAAACCACCACTGTTCTAACGAAATTTGCATCACTTTCACGTAAATTCTAACGAAATTTCCATCACTTTCCCGTAAATTTTTATTTCCCCACACCTTCTAAATGTCAGTCTTGACAATTTGCTTAGAATAGTTACCTGACTATCATCAGCAAGTTATTACAATTCTTCTAGTGTGAATATGACTTCCTATTGTGAATTGAAAGAAACGAACTTTCCCTTAGAAGTTGAAAGTAACTGAAGTTTCACGAAAGCTCGAAAGACAACTAAAATATATCAAGTAATAAATTTTACTAACGCCAGTCTGTCTGAGCAGCTATTAAACTGAAAGAGCCGTAAGCTGTGATGATTTCAGATTTTCAACTGAAGATCTATTATTTAAATTCCTTATGAACATAACAGCGCATTATAGGGCTATAAGGAAAAGGAAAGGGGAGACAATTTTAATATTATGTTGGGATGTAGTAACGCAACAATTTTTCTCGATCGTCAGTAGGCAAATATGTCTTCAAAACAATCTCTTTCCAATGTCAGGGTGCATTCACGAACGAATATATACGCATATGTACACACACGTCTCCATATTTAAACACATACACATACATTCGGGTGTATGCGCTTGTTCATACTTGCGTGTGTGTGTACACACACACAAGCATGAACACGCACACAAATCTGGATATATGGGTGTGTGTTTGTACACGCACACACACTCACACATAGAAAAACGCGTTTCGGCTATTGAAAAAAGTATTTGGGCGGAGTCGTGTCCACACCGTTTTGGAATGCTGGAACGAAAGATATTTATACTGATCAGTTTTTCCCATTCGGTGTGGCGAACTCTCTCCGCACGGGTGTAAAATTCACCTTCTGGAAATATAGCCGACCCTAGGTCACGAAATGTTTTAGTAAAGTAACTGAAAAGTAAACTAAATAATTGCATGTGAGCAGTACAGCTTATATATTAGGTGTGCAACTTAATTCTCGGCCACAGGCACGACACGTTGACAGCAAATTATAGCAAATTGAATACGTACATAATCAGGGAAATAATCCCCGTCGTGTTGGATACATTTGAGTCATCGGTCAGGGAGCTGAGGAATGCCACTGCAGAAAAAAGAGGGCTGTTTCGAGTTCATAAAGTCATCAATACTTGTGTGGACCTCCTCGACAGAAGTGAAGTGCGTATCACTCAGGAGATGCTGCTGGGAGCGAAAGAGGTGATAATCCGAAGGGGCCGAGTCTGGAGAACACGCCGGGTGGGAAAAAATCTCTCACCCCAGGTCAGTGATCGTGTTTAAAGTCGTTTTCGCGGTGTGACGACGCGCGTTATCCTGAAGCAACAGGACCGACCTTCTGCTCTTGCAGGTGTATGATGGCGTTTTTCGCCTAAATTGCGTCACTCACTCGAATGAGTTGCTAACAATAAAACTCAGCATTGACCGTTTCACCAGGTTTGAGCAACTCATAGTGTACGACACCGCGCTGATCCCACCATATGCACAGCAACAACTTCCTGCATGGATATTCGGTTTGGCGGTACTGGTGGTAGGCTGACCTCGATAAACCCACGATTTGCTACGCTTAGGATTATCGTAGAGGATCCACTTCTCATCACAGGTCAAAATCTTGTGGAGGAAATCCTTCTTCTTGAAACTGGAGAGCAAAGACACAGCAACATCGTAAGGCCTAGATTTGTTCGCAGCTGTGAGTTGATGGCAAACCCAACGGCTCTTCTTGTGAATGCGCCCAAGCTTGTGCAGGTGCTTTGCAATGGCTTGCCGTGTTGCTCCGAGTTCCCGGGCGAACTCTGACGGTGTGCAACAGGGATCCGCGTCAAAACGTTGTTTCAGTTCCTCATCTTTAGCTTTCTGTGGCAGTCCCGGACTTTTTGCATCACAGAGATCAAAATTTTCCTGCTTAAACCGCTGGAACCACTTCTTATACTTACTGTAGGACACAGCAGCACAGATCATTTGCTGGGCCCTTTTTTTCAGCTGAAACGCGAATAGGAGGTAGTGCCTCAAATGTTGTTTCTCGAACGACATTGCTTTCACCTTCAACTTTCGTCCCTTCTGTCACCACAGCTGTGCGCGGTTACGGTTGCCTGGAAAGCTGTTTGATGGCGCTGCAATCAACCATTATCGCACACAGCTATTTGCCGACGGTATATGATCGCTTGCTGTTAGGGGCCGGGAATTAAGTTGCACACCTAATAGACATGGGTCTTTATTAAGAATGCCTCACGAGGTCACTTGCTGTTCTATTGGTTGGGTATTTGCATCTCCACTGACCAAGCTTTAAGGGTTCAACCGATGTGCCAGTAAATTTGGTAGTCCCCACAGACAGAACTGCAAGCTAATGTAGTTTATCTAACATAGCTCGATCTCTCAGAAGCAGTTGAATGCACGCTCGTACCTATTTATATGTATATCGAAAGCTCTGATTTACATGTGTAGGTTTAGGCAGGAGATGTGTTTTGATATTGTTTTAGCACAGTTTTTTACAGTTATCGTAGAACTTGATTTTGAAACACTTTGGAGGGGCTTTTCGGAATAGGTTATTGGTTCTTTTATTTTTCATATATCTATCGATGATATTTAGCTATTTTAGTGATCTGAGTAGCAGCAATACTCAGTTTCTCAGTGCGGCTCGCCTTCCTGCATACCGTAATTTTGAAATGAAATGGCGAAATTATGGTATAGGAAGGAATTTAATTGACGATCCTTTGTGACAAAAAGTTTCTAAAGTATCTGCATTATGTATTGGTAGAGCAATATAGCTTTTAAAATTTATAGTTTAGTGTTTCTGCAGGCAAATTCGTAGCATATTTCTTGTTGATTTTGCTCGGCGTATGTGGGGAAGATTGTCCTTCTGGTTGCGCAAAGCAGGGCCGGATGGAACTTTTGCGAGGCCTAGGGCCAAATGTTTTAGCGGGGCTTTTAGCAAAAATTTCATAAAGCGCCCTAGAAAATAAATCTCATAGTTTAATAAAATCGTTACGTGAAAAATGAAAACACACGAAAACTATTATAAAGAAAAATGATTATCTCAAATTATCGTTAGCTTAAGAAAAAGAGCATAATATGGATTGAAAGTTCAGAGAGAGAGAGAGAGAGAGACAGACAGACAAAGAGAGAGAGGGATGCAGAGAAAGACAGAAACAGACAGAGAGAGAGAGAGAGAGAGATAGAGATACAGACAGACAAAGAGAGAGAGGGATGCAGAGAAAGACAGAAACAGACAGAGAGAGAGAGAGAGATAAAGATAGAGACAGACAAATACAGAGAAAGATGGAGAGACAGCAGAGAAAGATACAGAAACAGACAGAGAGAGAGAGAGAGAGAGAGAGAGTAAAGAGTGCTAAAATCTATGGTTTTCTTTCCGGTTAGAAGGGGGTTTAGGTTGCATTGTGACTTTTATAAAAACTTCCCCACAAAATGGTAAAACGATAAATTTACCTAATCTGCGTAGCGAATGTTTTTCTATAGCAAACATTTTTACGTAGCGAATAATAAGGATCCTTCTTAAATAAATTCTTTTACATATATATATATATATATATATATATATATATATATATATATATATATATATATATATATATATATATATATATTTCCTGGCACATTTTGTTTTGTGATTGATTTTTGATGCAAAATGGTATAACTGACAAATTAGTGAGTTACCTTGCACCAAAAATCACTTAGTACTTTTCTTCATTTTTCATATGCGCTCATGTATGAAAATTTCTTTTTTTTTTTTTAATTTCTAATACTGTTTTAAAGTAACTGAACAACTGGAGTCCATATATAGCCCCAAAACAACGTCAATATTGTTCTTTTCCTTTTTTTTTTATTTCAGTATCTGGTTTACACACAAATTGTTGAGCATACAGTGGGGAGTCATAAAATGTGATGAAATTTAATTTGCTATTTCATGAATGTGGAAAAGTTTAAGGTCTAAAACAGTGGAGGGAGGACTGTAAACTAAAAAAAAAAACATTGTAAAAACAAATTTTAAGGGCCTCGAGCCACAAAACTTTAAAAAAATATCAATAAATATAGAGAATTCTAGTAAAAATGATTTTGGTTTTATTTTCTAAGATGCGAGGCCCCGTGATAACGCGGAGCCCGGGGGTCTGCCCCGGTTGCACCTATGTTCCCGTCGGCTCTGGCGCAAAGTTAAACTATTTACGGGTATTTAGATGTACGAATATGTTGTATACATTGGTTTAAAAAATTAAAGTCGGAAGGTAATATTGTAGTAGCCAATCAAAGCGCTCAATGCAATGTTACGACGCTTACACGTGGATAAGGTGTCTCATGGAGCATATTCGCCTCACGAAAGTGTTTATTTTTTTCTTAAAATGCGGTATACGTTAGGAAAAGCTGGTTTAATTTAATAAAAATGCATAAACTTATATCAGAATTTAATGCTTTAATTTTTTCTTCTGCTTTTCATTAACTTTTGTCCTGGTGGATTTCGAAAACCACCATTTTCTGTTGCCCCTCCGCCCTTCCCCCGCCTCACACACACACACACGGAAAGAAATTTGCATATACTTCCCGATTCACAGGACATATGCAGATGGACACGATGAAAAATCATAGTAGTGTAATTTGCATATCAGTGAGCAAAATCCTGCCCAATATGCAAATTGAGTTACATACTTAATTAAATTAAACCCAACGAGGAACGTCAGTGGGATTATTCTTCGACAGTACATGTAAGAAGCGTTCCACTTGCTGAAAACGTATTCCTTGTGTCCAGGGGCGGATTGGGTCTACCAAACCAGGCCGGGAATCGTGAGTGGCCATTGCTTTGGCCAAGGGTTCGCTCCGAAAAATGAAAACTTCGGACTACCTCAGTCCCTCCATGCTTCCAGCGCGTGTTTCGCGAGAGTTGTCTCAGTTTGTGTGAAGTGTCAATGAATTAAAATCAATGATATTATATCTCAAATTCCTGGCTTTGTTGGATTCGAACTGTTTTGATAAATTTTGTGAAAGCTCCCTGAACATCTATCAGAGCTTAAACAACTCTATGCTTCAAATTTTGATACAGCTCGATTAAAAAATGAACTGAAGGTGTTTAATTCCCTTGATGAATACAAAACAAGTCAGTAAGAAACATTACTTATTACATAAAGTTGAATAATTTGACATAGTGTTTATTGAGGTGTACAAATTAGCAGATCAATATCAAACTTTTCATCAACAACTGCAGTACTGCCGAAATACGTTTTTCCCTATTAAAAAGAATCGATCTTAGAGCCACACATGGACATGTACATTCGAGCAACTTCGCTGCTTTGTTAATAAAGAAAAACATTATTTTGAAATGTGAAAAAGTACTCGGAAGAAACATTTTTGTAAAAACGTAACACTCAAGTTCACAAAAAGGGAAAGAAGAATGGAGTTCGTGTACAAATAAGTGTTCAAATCCTAAACCTCATAATTATTTGGTGTTTCTTACAGACTTGTTTTGTATTCATCAAGGGAATCAAACAATAGCATGTACATAAAATTTAGAAAAAAAAATGTAACTTCTACACTGGCGTTCAAAAATTAAGGACGAAACGGTTTTTCGAATGTAACGTCGTGCGGAAGTGCTCCACATCGACTCAAACCGTACCATAAAATAACCAAGATGTAAGAATATGGGACAAGTGAGCAAAACCGTCCAAACAAGGAATCCAAAGGATACACAGGCACTTTAGTGAAAAGATAGCTTCGAGCACAACTGGACAGAAGACAGAAGCGTCCATGTGACAGGCCGCTGCCAAGAAAAATACAGTCTTTAGTAGGGGATATGATCATCCCTGACTGCGTTGCAGGATTTACAACGTCTGACCATGCTGGAGGTGGCGGAGTTCTGCTTTGAGGCGGTTGTCAAGCTGTTGAGACATCGCCGTCCATTCCTCTTGTAGCGCCAATCGCAGCTGCGGAATCCTTGCTGGCGGCTGGTGACGTGCTGCCAAGCGTCTCCCGAGGAGGTCACACGCGTGTTCGATTGGATTGGAATCCATGCGTTGAATATTATCACTTTCCAACAGCTCTGCGACAGCCACTGTACGATGAGGTGTAGTGTTGTCGTCCATGAAGAGGAACTCAGGACCCACATCAAATCTAAACAGACGCACATGAGGCAGGGGAACCTCGGTACAATAGCGGACACCAGTGACTGAAGCTTCTCGGAAGATGTGGAGGTTAGTACGGCTACCAAGCATGATACCGCTCCAAACGAGAACTCCGCCACCTCCAAACCGGTTCCTTTCGATGATGTTGGAGGCGTGATTGCGTGTTCCCTGCTCTCTCCAGATGTGTATACGTCCAGAATCGTTCGTCAGAGTAAATCGGCTCTCATCAGTAAAGAGAACTCGACCCCATTGCTGATGTATCCAGTTCTTGTGTTCCTGGCACCACAGAAACCGCCGTCTCCTATGAACAGGCGTTAATTGCACACACCGTACTGGTCGTCGTGCAAATAGACCACCTTTGTGCAGCCTCCTGGCCACGGTAAAACGCGATAACGGACGTCCCGTTGTCTGTTGCATGTGCCTTGCGATTTCTCCCGCTGTCTGCTGTCTGTATCTTCTCGCATGTAGGACAATAGGCCGGTCGTCCGCCGCAGTGGTTGTTCGTGGACGACCACTACTAAACTGTCGGAGAACTGTTCCTGTCGTTTGAAAAGCTCTCCAAGCTCGTGAAACGATGCTGTAAGCGAACCCAAACTCCTCGGCCACACTAGTCACACTTCGACCTTCTTCCAACTTCCCAATGACGCAAACTCGGGTAAAGTCATCCAGATGTCGTCTACTGGATTGCATGTTGGCCATATCACACGGTGGTAGCAACTCGACGTCGTTCAAACCGATGTACACTGTGCAATAGCTTTCACCTAATTGCTGAGCGTACACTACAAGTGTGCTTTATACCCTTCCGACACCTCCCCTTCCCCTACGTCATGCTGCATATATGCGCATGCTCTACCGTACCGGACCCTAGTCTTTCTCCTGAGTGGGCTTCGGTCCGGTTCTGCCTGCACGTTTTTCTGCTATTCTTATTTCTCCTCTTCGTCCTTAATTTTTGCACACCCGTGTATTACTTAGCGATAAAAAATAAACTTCGCAGTTTTTAAAAAACAGTAGGGGGGGGAGAGCCCAGGTCTCAGACCCAAAATACGCCACTGGTAGGGAAGGGTATAGGAATGATGGGCCATCACAATGGGTAGTAGTCTACATCAAATTTATAAAATGATGGTAAGGCCTACTAATTGCTCTGGGATCCAAGTCTAACGACCTACGTTCAACTGTAGTTAATTTTTGCTAAACAAATTTATATCAGTGTACTTAGTCCAGCTGCACTTTTCTCGCATAAGTGCAGAGAATTTCGCTGTCCTTTCAGAGCAAACTCTACATAGGTAGGAGGAAACGCTTTTTTTCTTAAGGAAATAACTTTTCAGATAGATATAACGCACAAATGAAGATACCGATTGTCATTCATAAGTAGTAAAATTATTAACCTTTCGTCAAAAAAAAAAAAAAAAAAAAAAAAAAGGATCACAGTAAAAGATTACGAGAAAATGGGCTTTTTCTCGAGTGGTCCTCATGGAATAAATGTTCCTGTGTCCCGGTTGGCCGATCCGCCCCTGCAACCATGTACAATTTGCACTTGTTTGTGCGTAATTACTGTCTCCTGTTTATGTGTGCCTGTATGTCTTTCTACCACCATGTTCAATAAATCATTAAAAATAAAACCTTCAATTAAAAAAGGAGAGAAGTTTTGTAGTTGAGGATGCATGTATTGAACAACGTATGAAAGAACAAAAACAAGAATCAAAGATTCAAAATTAGCGAACACTTCAATAATTTTGATAATGTCTTCAATAAGCGCCCCCCCCCCCCCCCGCTAAAAGGTTAAGTCGCCGACAAGCAAACTTCTGCAATTCTCAACAGATCAGGAAGACGTGACGCTATAGGTCCAACCTATCTTGAGAGGAGGAATGAACACGTGTTCAGGTAGAAAAGTCAACGTACAGTGTTTTTTTCTTGTGTGTGTGTGTAGATTTTGTGTGTATTCACACACGATACAATACATACTGCCAGCAAGTAAACCAAGCTTCTCCTGACTGAATTTTGGATTCTGATGGATCGCTTGGAACCCCCCCCCCAGACCTCGCTCGCGCCCTTTGTTGTTCTTTTTTACCCTTCTTGTTTGAGTTTGGTTCGTGTCTTTCTGTGTTTGTTTTTCCTCTCTATCTTTATAGTATTGCACTCGTGTTTTTTGTTGTTGTTTGGTAGATCAGCTTCCTGACGTGATAGGTTACCTATGTCATTTATTATGGGTTTCAAGTGGCTTTTCCTCCTATCACCGAAAATATTGTTTGATTTTCATGGTTAATTGGTAGAACGTGAAGTTAAATGACACAGGCACGAATAGTTTTAAATGTGCGCAATTTCTTGCTTTTTTTTTTTTTTTTTTTTTTTTTGCAATACCATCGAACAGTACACTTTCTGCCACTTCTTAAAAAGTAAAGCTAGGAGGGTAAGCAGCAAAACCTAGAAATTCCTAACTCCCAGCTACTTGTTCAAAACAAAGTAAAGAAACAGTCATCGAGCGAACACATCTTAATATCTTTCACGGCAGGGGAAATCCGCTCTGGCCGCCTCGGTGGCGCAGTGGTCTAAGCGATGGATTCTGATCATTCGTTCCGAGATGAGTCCAGGTTCAATTCCCGATGAGGCAAGGATGTTGTGTTTGTCTTACGGCAGTGGCTCTCTCCCTTCCCTGGAGCCAGCGGCTCTAAATTACGGACGGGCGACTGCTTAATAGCCCACTGAGTTGCTCACGATGGTCGTTAAAACTCCAATAAAAAATAAAAATATCCACCTGCTACCGCAACAGTAGGACCGCTGCCTACAAGCCTATGGCAACCACTTTTAACTGGTACGTATATGTGCTTTTCCATGAATCTCGTCACCTTTTCATTTGACCTACCCCTATATATAACTGGTGCGCCATATAAAACAGGCCGCGTGGCCAGACGTTGTTAGGCGTGTTAAAGTGTTTTGGCGGGTTTCTAGTTAAAATCGTTTTGTTCCACTTCTAACCGGTTCCTGCGTGTACAGCTGCAAAGGAATTCTCCGGAGTGGTTAGTCACAGCCAAAGCAGTGTAGGTACGCTGTCATAAGTGTAAGTGAAGATAGAACAAAGGCAACGGAAATGGTCTTAAGTACGGAACAGCGGATTTTTATTGTATTTCAGAAAGAAATAACTTATACAAGGTTTTAAATTAGTTCTTTCAGAAAAAAATTCACATTGTGCAGCACCGGCGAAATCAGTGGTAGAGAAGTTAGTGCGGAAATTTAGTGAAACCGGCACTGTGTGCAACAGGAAAAAAACAAACCCAAGACAGTTCGTACTGAAGACAATATCAAGGATGTGTGCACAATGATTTTATGAAACCCTCAGAAGTCGATTCGCCAATTATCGTCTGCAACGGGAATATCTGGCACGCCATGCCGACGCATACTTAAAGGGAATTTGCATTTTCTGCCGTACAAAGTTATGAAGCTCCAAGAACTTAAAACTCCTGATTATGGGCGTCGTGCGACAAGTTCCAGCTCTTGCAGACGACGTCGAACGGTACGTGCTGACACAGGTTCTTGCACAGCACACCCTACTTCCTGCGCTAACGTTCGTGATGTGGCGGTGCGAGCCATCAATGCTCGCCGCAAAACATGCCGGTCCTCTCGTTCGGTGGTGTGCCGCGGCTGCGGCAATCGCTTACGTCGGTCCGTCCGTCTCTCCTGCATCCACCGAATCCATACTCGCCTCACTGTGGCTGGATATCGTCCCACGTGGGCGCCGATGTCTCGGTACGATAAATCGCTGTCGCGATAAGCCACTATTTGACCTCTGTCGAACTCTGAAACGTGCTGGAATGACTGCCGTATTCTGCGACTAGACATCAGGAAGCTTTTCACGCACAGGTCCGGCAGCACAACACACTTCCACTACTTACACCCCGCCTTCTGTGCACCCTTCTTATAGTGCTTCTCGGTGGCGTGCCGGTCGCACATGATTTGCATATGCCCTACAATGCTAATCGTTTGCATGTCCCCTCGCGGGAGACGCATGCTGCTAATTTCAGGCCAATCGGATGCTTCCTTCTTGGTGTTGCATTTAGGGTGGCCAGCAGTGTAGAATGCTACATTGAAGACAAATAAGCGGCACCAGTGTGACGGAGTGATCTTAGTGCTGTCTTTTGACCAATCGTCCGAGACGGTTCCGGGTTCGAATTCCGGTGAGGCATGGATGTTGTGCATGTCTTATGGCACTGAATATCACCCTTCCTTGGAACCAGTGGCTCCAAATTAGAGACGGGCGACTGCTTATAGCCCATTGAATGGCTTACGGTGGTCCTTAAACCTTCAATCAAAAATAAATAAATAACTATCATTTCTTGGTGTCATTGGTGGCGGAAGACCTTTACCTGGCCTTCATCGAACAATTCTGGTTCCTCAGAAATGATTATACAAGACACTCCAATGCCCTATAACACAGCCAATGTCGAGGAATGATCGAATGTGATATACTTATACCGGGGCCGTAGCTAGGTCTCAGAACCAGGGTGGGGGAGCTGAAGACTTATCTGTGGAAAGGGGCTCTGTGTTCAACAACAAACTACACTGAGTTAAGTTTGCATTAGGTACACCTAATAACGCCTTGGTCCACCTTTCTGTGCAGTCACGGCTCGCAGAAGCGTAGGAATAGATTCTACAAGGTGTCGAACATCCTCCATGCGTAACTTGCCCCATGTCCGTTGCAACAGCAAGGCCAGTTCACCTTCATTCCGCGGTGGAGGGTTAGCAGTGTTTACACCCCGTTCTTGCATATCCCACAAATGTTCAATTGGGTTACCGTCGTTTACAGTCAGGAAAGTTTTGGGGCCAAGGTAATGTGACGAATTCGTTGTCGTGTTCCTCCTACCACTCAGTAGTTACTTGAGCCCGATGACAGAGTGCGTTGTCCTGTTGAACGTTAGCACTTTGGACCTGGTAAACCTCCTTCAGATATGGATGGAGATGGTAAGCTAACAGGTCGTTATAGTGCCCACCATTCTTTCTCTGTGGAATGATAACCAAACGGACCTAGGGCTTGCCAGAGAAAAGCTCCCCAGATCCGAACATCCCCTTCATCCGCCTGCTAAATCCAACTGTGCAACCAGGGGTTATGGATTCATGCTGTTTACACCATATGTGAAAGCGGCCATCGGCGCAGCAGGAAACGGGACTCATCACGCCAGACGACCTTCTTCCATCTGTAGAGGGTCCATTGCCGACGTTCCTTGGCCCATGCGAGACTTTGTTTGCGATGACAGGACGTCATCATGGATACCCTCTTTGGACTCCGGTTGTAGAACCCCAGGCGAAAAAAGGTACAGCACATAGTGCATGTTGAAACAGGTCGAACTGCACAGGTGTTGTACTGGTGGTGAGCTGGGTGACTGTTGCTCGTCGTTACTGAGATCCTAGTCGTGACACCCGAAGCACACCTCTCGAGTCAAACCCGCAAGGCTGACCAATGTGAGCCCTTCAGGATGACTGTGCATGGTTAATTCAGTCCTGGTACACCCTTAATACAGTACTACTAAAAAGGGGACAGGTAAGTGCAGCTGTTCCGAAATACTGACACCTGCATTCTCAGGGCCCTAATTGTCTGGCCACGTTTCTCCATTACTGCGAAACATCTACAGATTACGTACGGAGAATAGGGGTGCACAATTTATAGCAGTCGCACGTGACGTTGATGTCACGTGGCTTTGCACAGTGAAATATTTCAATTGCTGAAATTCTGGCTGCGTCGATGTAATCTAGGCTTAACAACGGTCTCGAATTATTTTAACTCATCATCCCCTTGTTTTATAATTGTGCTGTTGTTCGTGTTGAACTTTGAATATTTTTAATGGTGTGGTACAATAGTGGACACCGGGCAAGTAGCATGATTGAACTGAATTGTAATGAGTATGTTTTTAATTCAGATTTTTGCAAACCAGGAGGACTGAAGTCGAAATAAGGTGAGCGTTATATGTGTTGCTCATTGCTGATTTTATATGTCTCAATGCATGTAACTTACATAAGCGTTTAAAATTTAAAGTAAATGTATTGTACATGTAGAGATATTCTTAGATTCAGATATAAATATTCCATTGTCATCTAAGTCAACTTGTCATTTCTGGGCCCATGTACTACATATAACGTGTGTAACAGTACTATAGAGGACTGCGTCCTAATATACATTGCCTATCTCTAACGTAATATTTTGTTCAAATAAACACACTGAAGAGTAATTGAAATAGAGATACCTGTCTAGTAACGTGTAGCACCACCTTTTGACCTGATAAGGCGGCGATTCGTCTCGGTATGGACTCGACAAGACACTCGAAGCGTTGGGAAGCCATACGGATCCACGACCCCTGAACATGCTCCTACAGTTCACGAAGATTTGATGGAGGATGGGGGGGGCGGGTCAGAGCCTCGAACATCTTTCTCGATGGCATCCAAGATGTGCTTGATGGGATTGAGGTCAGGTGACCTAGCTGGCCAAGAAAGCGAAGTCACTTCGGTGGAGTATTCATCCAACCATTCGAACACGATTCGGGAGCGAAGGCACGGTGCATTGTCTTGTTGCAGGATGAGTTCCCCAGTGGGATGTGAAAGACGCACAAACGGGAGCAAATGGTCGTCCAGGATATCCCGATAACGTTGACCACCTATAAGCGACGATGTCACACGTACCAGGGATCCCATTTCAGTCCACGTAAACAGTCCCCAGACGAGAATGCCACCTCCACCAGCTTGAATAGTAACCTGCTGGCAAGAAGGATCCATCGCTCCATGTTGTTTGCGCCGAACTCGTATCCTGCCATCCGCATGTACCAACGTGAATCTTGACTCATCAGTCCAGGCAACATTTTTCCACATGTCTAGGTTCCAGTGGTGATGTTACCGTGCCCATGCTAATCTTTGCACCCTGTGATGTGCAGTCAGCGGCGGTACCCTCGTGGGACGATGGCTTCTTTACCCCATAGCGAGGAGATGGTTCTGGATGGTGTGGCTGCTTACACGTTTTTGTGCACCAGCGTTAAATTGGCGAGTGATTTCTTGCTCTGTGGCCCGTCTATCCGCTGTTACAATGCGAGCTAGTCGACGATGACACTGCTCATTCACACGCTGTTGTCCACGGCAGTTGAACCTTGCAGGGATGGTTTTACCGGATTCGATGTACTCACGGTGCACCCGTTCCACAGTGGCTCGTGAAAATCCCAGTGCCTACACGACTCCCGAGAAGGAGTGACCCATTCGTCGGGCCCCAACAATTTGCCCACGACCAAATGCGCTTAGATCCTTCGTCTTACCCATACTGCGTCCGAATCTTACCGGTAATAAATGAGGGTGTCTTCCTACTCCTTTCTACCTCGCTACCGTGTCACTTTCCTATTGGGCACTCTAGCCGCAATCTCTTAGCTTCCTATTTCTATGGGATGTTTAAGACCTGGGGTCAGACACTCCCTTCCTAAAATCCTCTACATATGATCTGATCTGTTAACGGTGTTCTTCGATGAAAGGAGTGTGCTACTCACCGACTTCCTCCATCAACGGGGTACCCTCACATTGCAGCGTATATACTGTTAGACACTGCAACTTTTGCGTATCGTCCTCAAAAACAAAAGGCCCGGATGTTGAGCTCCAGTATCGTGTTGTTACACGATTACGCTCGGCCACACGTCTTCCGTTAAACCACCACTGTTCTAACGAAATTTGCATCACTTTCACGTAAATTCTAACGAAATTTCCATCACTTTCCCGTAAATTTTTATTTCCCCACACCTTCTAAATGTCAGTCTTGACAATTTGCTTAGAATAGTTACCTGACTATCATCAGCAAGTTATTACAATTCTTCTAGTGTGAATATGACTTCCTATTGTGAATTGAAAGAAACGAACTTTCCCTTAGAAGTTGAAAGTAACTGAAGTTTCACGAAAGCTCGAAAGACAACTAAAATATATCAAGTAATAAATTTTACTAACGCCAGTCTGTCTGAGCAGCTATTAAACTGAAAGAGCCGTAAGCTGTGATGATTTCAGATTTTCAACTGAAGATCTATTATTTAAATTCCTTATGAACATAACAGCGCATTATAGGGCTATAAGGAAAAGGAAAGGGGAGACAATTTTAATATTATGTTGGGATGTAGTAACGCAACAATTTTTCTCGATCGTCAGTAGGCAAATATGTCTTCAAAACAATCTCTTTCCAATGTCAGGGTGCATTCACGAACGAATATATACGCATATGTACACACACGTCTCCATATTTAAACACATACACATACATTCGGGTGTATGCGCTTGTTCATACTTGCGTGTGTGTGTACACACACACAAGCATGAACACGCACACAAATCTGGATATATGGGTGTGTGTTTGTACACGCACACACACTCACACATAGAAAAACGCGTTTCGGCTATTGAAAAAAGTATTTGGGCGGAGTCGTGTCCACACCGTTTTGGAATGCTGGAACGAAAGATATTTATACTGATCAGTTTTTCCCATTCGGTGTGGCGAACTCTCTCCGCACGGGTGTAAAATTCACCTTCTGGAAATATAGCCGACCCTAGGTCACGAAATGTTTTAGTAAAGTAACTGAAAAGTAAACTAAATAATTGCATGTGAGCAGTACAGCTTATATATTAGGTGTGCAACTTAATTCTCGGCCACAGGCACGACACGTTGACAGCAAATTATAGCAAATTGAATACGTACATAATCAGGGAAATAATCCCCGTCGTGTTGGATACATTTGAGTCATCGGTCAGGGAGCTGAGGAATGCCACTGCAGAAAAAAGAGGGCTGTTTCGAGTTCATAAAGTCATCAATACTTGTGTGTACCTCCTCGACAGAAGTGAAGTGCGTATCACTCAGGAGATGCTGCTGGGAGCGAAAGAGGTGATAATCCGAAGGGGCCGAGTCTGGAGAACACGCCGGGTGGGAAAAAAGCTCTCACCCCAGGTCAGTGATCGTGTTTAAAGTCGTTTTCGCGGTGTGACGACGCGCGTTATCCTGAAGCAACAGGACCGACCTTCTGCTTTTGCTAGTGTATGGCGTTTTCGCCTCCATTGCGTCACTCACACGAATGAGTTGCTGACAATAAAACTCAGCATTGACCGTTTCACCAGGTTTGAGCAACTCATAGTGTACGACACCGCGCTGATCCCACCATACGCACAGCAACAACTTCCTGCATGGATATTCGGTTTGGCGGTTGGTGGTAGGCTGACCTCGATAAACCCACGGTTTGCGACGCTTAGGATTATCGTAGAGGATCCACTTCTCATCACAGGTCAAAATCTTGTGGAGGAAATCCTTCTTCTTGAAACTGGAGAGTAAAGACACAGCAACATCGTAAGGCCTAGATTTGTTCGCAGCTGTGAGTTGGTGGGAAACCCAACGGCCCTTCTTGTGAATGCGCCCAAGCTTGTGCAGGTGCTTTGCAATGGCTTGCCGTGTTGCTCCGAGTTCCCGGGCGAACTCTGACGGTGTGCAACGGGGATCCGCGTCAAACAGTTGTTCCAGTTGCTCATCGTCAGCTTTCTGTGGCTGTCCCAGACTTTCTGCATCACGGAGATCAAAATTTCCTTGCTTAAACCACTTCTTATACGTACTGTAGGACACAGCAGCCTCACCCAAAGCAGCACGGATCATTTGCTGTGCCCTTTTTTTTTCAGTTGAAACGCGAATAGGAGGCAGTGCCTCAAATGTTGTTTCTCGAACAACATTGCTTTCGTCTTCAACTTTCGTCCCTTCTGTCACTACAGCTGTGAGCGGTTACCGTTGCCTGGAAAGCTGTTGGATGGCGCTGCAATCAGCCATTATCGCACACAGCTATTTGCATTTGCCGACGTTCTATGATCGCTTGCTGTTAGGGGCCGAGAATTAAGTTGCACACCTAATAGACATGGGTCTTTATTAAGAATGCCTCACGAGGTCACTTGCTGTTCTATTGGTTGGGTATTTGCATCTCCACTGACCAAGCTTTAAGGGTTCAACCGATGTGCCAGTAAATTTGGTAGTCCCCACAGACAGAACTGCAAGCTAATGTAGTTTATCTAACATAGCTCGATCTCTCAGAAGCAGTTGAATGCACGCTCGTACCTATTTATATGTATATCGAAAGCTCTGATTTACATGTGTAGGTTTAGGCAGCAGATGTGTTTTGATATGGTTTTAGCACAGTTCCTTACAGTTAGCGTAAAGCTTGATTTCGAAACACTTTGGAGGGGCTCTTCGGAATAGGTCATTGGTTCTTTTATTTTTCATATATCTATCGATAATATTTAGCTATTTTAGTGATCTGGGTAGCAGCAATAATCAGTTTCTCAGTGCGGCTCGCCTTCCTGCATACAGTAATTTTGAAATAAAATGGCGAAAATATGGTATAGGAAGGAATTTAATTGACGATCCTTTGTGACAAAAAGTTTCTAAAGTACCTGTATTATGTAAGACGAACGGCGTAATGCAACCAGCTCTCCGAGAGTCTTCGCTGTTCTGATTCGATGACCTTCCATACAATTGCCTGCTAGCGTTTCCATGACAACATAAATGAGCTACGGAGCTCGTGAGTCGCCATTGCTTTGGCCAAGGGTTCGCTCCGAAAAAATGAAGACTTCGGACTACCTCAGTCCCTCTATGCTTCCAGCGCGTGTTTCGCGAGAGTTGTCTCAGTTTGCGTGAAGTGTCATTGAATTAAAATCAGTGATATTAGATCTTAAATTCGTGGCTTTGTTGGATTCGAACTGTTTTGATAAATTTTGTGAAAGCTTCCCTGAACATCTACTGTCAGAACTTAAAGAACTCTATGCTTCAAATTTTGATACAGCTCGATTAAAAAATGAACTGAAGGAGTTTTATTCCCTTGATGAATACAAAAGAAATCAGTAAGAAACATTACTTGTTACATAAAGTTGAATAATTGAACATAGTGTTTATTGAGGTGTACAAATTAGCAGATCAACATTAAACTTTTCATCAACTACTGCAGCTGCCGAAAGACGTTTTTCCCTATTAAAAAGAATCGATATATCTTAGAGACACACAAGGACATGGACATTTGAGCAACTTGGCTGGTTGTTAATAAAAGAAAACATTATTTTTAAATATGAAAAAGTACTCGGAAGAAACATTTTTGTAAAAACGTAACACTCAAGTTCACACAAAAGGAAAGAAGAATGGAGTTCATGAACAAATAAGTGTTCCAATCCTAATCCTCATAATTATTTGGTATCATGTTAGCAATAGCATGTACCTAAAATTTAGAAAGAAAATGTAACTTCTATTACTTAACAATTAAAAAATAAACTTCGCAATTTTTAAAAACTAGCTGGGGGGGGGGGCGTAGGTAGCCCAGGTCTCGGACCCAAATATGCCACTTGTAGAGAAGGGTGTAGGAATGATAGGACATCACAATGGGTACTAGTGTCCCCATCAAATTTATAAAAATATGGTAGGGCCTACTAATTGCGCTGGGATTCAAGTCTAACGACCTACGTTCAACTGTAGTTAGCTTTTGCTTAACAAATTTATAACAGTGAACTTAGTCCGGCTGCACTTTTCTCGCATAAGTGCAGAGAAGTTTTCTGTCCTTTTAGAGCAAATTCCCAAACACATAGGTAGAAGGAAACGCATTTTAACGCTTTCCAACCGTAGGTTGAAGAAGCGTATATGCTCTACCTTTGTCTGTCCGTCCGTCCGTCTGTCGGCACGATAACTCGCGCAAAAATGGTTCGATTTCGATGAAATTTTACTATGTGGTAGGGGACCGTCTGGGGACGAACCCTATTAAAAATGGACGAAATGGGGTCAAAGGTCACGGCATAGGAGCGAGATCCATTCCATTGCCCTTAGGCATCATAACTTGCGTAAATATGGTTCGATGTCGATGAAATTTTAGCATATTGTAGGAGACTAATTAGAAATGAACCCTATTGAAAATGGGTGAAGTGGGGTCAAACGGCACAGCATAGGAGCGGGATCCATTCCATTGCCCTTATGCGTCATAATTTGCGTAAATATGGTTCGATGTCGATGAAATTTCAGTATATTGTAGGGGACCACCTGGGAATGAACTCTATTGAAAATGGGTGAAAGGGGGTCAAAGGTCAGAACATAGGAGCGGGATGCGTTTCATATGCCTTTATGCGTCATAACGTGCGTAAAAATGGTTCGATTTCGATGAAATTTTATTATCTGGTAGGGGACCAACTGGGGACGATCTTATGACGTCACAATCTGGCGCTTGATATGTTGGCGCGCAGTCACGCCGTCTGTCTCATTACCTCACGCGTTATGTGTGGATCCTATTAAAGTTTTATGACGTCACACTCTTGCGAGCAGATGGTTGCGATTCCCATCTGCCTCATTACGTCACGCTTTGCGTGCGTATGCTCGTCCGCACGATAAGCCGCGTATAAATCGTTCGATTTCGACGAACTTTTAGTATGTGGAAAAGGATCACCTGGGAAGGAACCCTCTTGAACGTGAACGAAATGGGGTCAAAGGTTAGCACATAGGAGCGGGATTCATTCCACTGCTCTTATGCGTCATAACTAACGTAAAAAAGGTTCGATTTTGAATAAATTTTAGTATATGGTAGGACCCCACACACCCTATTGAAAATGGGCGAAATGGGGTCAAAGGTCAGGACATAGGAGCGGAATCACTTCCATCGCCATTATGCGTCATAACTTACGTAAAAATTCTTCGATCTGGATGAAACGTTAGTATGTTGTAGGGGCCTGCCTATTAAATGGGCGAAATGAGGTCAACGAATCGTGTTGAAAATGAGCGAAATGGGGTCAAAGTTTAGGACACAGGAGCGGAATCTATTCCATAGCCCTTATGCATCATAACTTACGTAAAAATGCTTCCATTTCGACAAAAGTTTATCATGTTATTTCGGAGGTATACTGAACCGGTTCTGTAGAATATCATGGAAATGGGATCAAAGTCCAGGGCACAAGACCGAGATTTATTCCACAGCCATTATCCTCATAACTTGAGTGATAATTTCTGGTGTGTTGAAAAGCGTATCATAATCAATGCATTGCATGATTTTACTAACTTGTTTTCTTAAGGAAATAACTTTTCAGATAGATATAAAGCACAAATGAAGTTACCGATTGTCATTTATAAGTAGTAAAATAATATTCCTTTCGTCAAAAAAAAAATCACAATAAAAGATTACGAGAAAATGGTCTACTTCTCGAGTGGTTCTGTAGGAAATGTCCCTGTGACCCGGTTGGCCAATCCGCCCCTGCAACCATGTATGATTTGTACTTGTTGGTGTGTAATTACTGTCTCCTGTTTATGTCTGCCTGTATGTCTTTGTACCACCAGATCCAATAAATCATTAAAAAAAAAAAGAAAAAACCTTCAATTAAAAAAAAAAGAAGAAAAAGGAGAGAAGTCTTGTTGTTGAGGGCGTATGTATTGAACAACATATGAACGGACAAAAACAAGAATCAAAGATTCAAAATTAGCGAACACTTCAATAATTTTGATAATGTCTTCAATCCCCCTCCCCCCGGTGAAAGGTTAAGTGGCGTGCAAGCAAACTTCACCAATTCTCAACAGATCAGAGAAAGGCGTGACGCGATAGGTCCAACTTCCCTTGAGAGAAGGAATGCACAGGTGTTCAGATAGAAAAGTCAATGTACAGACAGTGTTTTTGACTGCATATAGTCTTGTGTGTGTGTGTTATCACACACGATACAATACATACTGCCAGCAAGTAAACCAAGCTTCTCGTGATTGAATTTTGGATTCTGCTAAATCGCTTGGAATTCCCCCCATTTTTTTATTTTCTTGTTTACCCTTCTTGTTTGAGTTTGGTTCGTATCTTTCTGTGTTTGTTTTTGCTATCTATCTTTTCTAATATTGCACTGGTGTTTTTGTTGTTGTTTGCTAGCTCGGCTTTCTGACGTGATAGGTTACCTACATCATTTATTATGGATTTCAAGTGGCTGTTCCTTCTACCACCGAAAATATTGTTTGATTTTCATGGTTAATTGGTAGAACGTGAAGTTAAGTGACACAGGCACGAACAGTTTTAAATGTGTACAATTTCTTCGGGTTTTTTTTTTTTTTTTTTTTTTTTTGCTATACCATCGAACAGTACACTTTCTGCCACTTCTTAAAAAGTAAAGCCAGGAGGGTAAGCAGCAAAACCTAGAAATTCCTAATTCCCAGCTACTTGTTCAAAACAAAGTAAGGAAACAGTCATCGAGCGAACACATCTTGATATCTTTCACTGCGGGGGAAATCCGCTCTGGCCGCCTCGGTGGCGCAGTGGTCTAAGCGATGGCTTCTGATCATTCGTCCGAGATGGGTCCGGGTTCGAATCACGATGAGGCATGGATGTTGTGTTTGTCTTATGGATGTTTCGTTTGTCTTAAAAAATGTAACTTCTATTACTTAACAATTAAAATATAAACTTTTAAAAAACAGTACGGGGGGGGTGATAACCCAGGTCTCGGACCCAAGTACGCCACTGGTAGAGAAGGGTGTGGGAATGATAGGCCATTCACCAGCTACCGCATCAGTGGGACCTCTGCCTACAATCCTATGGTAACCACTTTTAACTGGTACGTATATGTGCTTTTCCATGACTCTCGTCACCTTTCATTTGACCAACCCCTATAAACCGGGTGCGCCATATGAAAGAGACCCCGTGGCCAGACGTTGTTAGGCGAGTTCAAGTTGTTTGGCGGGTTTCCAGTTGAAACCGGTTTCTGAGTGTACAACTGCAAAGGAATTCTCCGGAGTGGTTAGTCACAGCCAAAGCAGGGTAGGTACGCAGTCATAAGTGTAGGTGAAGAGAGAACAAAGGCAACGAAAATGGTTTTAAGTATGGAACAGCGGATTTTTATCGTGGAACAGTATTTCAGAAATAACTTATACAAGGTTTTAAATGAGTTCTTTACAGAAAAAAATTCACATTGTGCAGCACGGGCGAAATCAGTGGTACAGAAGTTAGTGCGGACAAAACCCTCAGAAGTCGATTCGCTGATTATCGTATGCAACGGGAATATCTGGCACGCCATGCCGACGCATACTTAAGGTGGATTTGCATTTTCGACCGTACAAAGTTATGAAGCTCCAAGAACTTAAAACTCCTGATTTTGTAAAATATATGCAATATTGTAAGTGGTTTTAGGACATCATTGTCAGCGGTGAAATGGACTCAACACTTTATTACATGACAGATGAAGCATGGTTTCATCTGTCCGGGCATGTCAATGCGCAAAACAGCATTATTTGGACCGACACGAATCCCAGACGGACAATGGAGACTCCTCTGTACGACCAAAAGATAGGCGTTTGGTGTGCTGTGTCTGCAAAGAGGATAGTCGGCCCATTCTTTTTCACTGAAACCATCAAATCGGAGCGCTATGTTCAGCAACTGTTCAATCCATTTGTTGCCGCACTTACAGAAGAAGAGCAAACTTATGTTTTCTTTCAGCAGGATGATGCGACGACGCATACTACGCAGAACAGTCTACGTGCTGTGCATGAAGTGTTTCGGGAGGACAAAACTGTATCGAAGGGACTATGGCCACCCGATCTCTCCACCTGTGACTTTTATTTGTAGAGAGCATTGAAAGGGAAAGTGTACGCAACTAATCCGCACACCTTTGATGAATTAAAAGTGAACATTACGGATGCCATACCCCAGATTACTGCCGATGAGTTGTGGCGCGTTACGAACATGTTCCGTCGTGTGTAGCTGTGTCTTGATATCGGAGGGCAGCACTTTCAGCAATTGTTATGAACGCTGGTAAATTACTCCTATTTTCTGTAATTTCAACTATTCTTTACCATGTATAGTAGTATTGCCTGACTGTTGTCGTTCGTTATACTCGGGCCTCTTTTATATGGCACACCCTGTATATTAGTAGAAGTTTGATCTACGTAAGCGTCCTCCATTTGTGAAGGGGTATTAATATTCTTTTAAATTCCTGTGCTATATAAATTCCCAAAACGACATAAGGTTTCTTAGAAGAAACAAATAGAGAACTATTCCACGAATTAGTAGAAAGCAAAAATATATATATTGTATTAAAGGCTATATTCCGGCTGTTACTTAAAGCCACATTTTTTTTAAAAAGCACTAACTTGCCAGTGGCTTAAACAAACATTGTTTAATACAAAAAAAAAAAAATACGGAGATCACTATAATTTTGTATTTTTCAACACATTCTACGCTTTCTGTAGTATTCTGATTTAGAAATATGGAAATCATAAGCGACTATATAGAATTTCTTTGCATTCACGAGCAAATTCGCTCTTATACTTTTGCATCACTTTCACATAAATTTTTATTTCCCCACACCTTCTAAATGTCTGACGTCTTGATAATTTGCTTAGAATAGTTACCTGACTATCATTAGCAAGTTATTACAATTCTTCTAGTGTGAATATGACTTCCTATTGGGAATTTAAAGAAACGAACTTTCTCTTAGAAGTTGAAAGAAACTGAAGTTTCATGAAAGCTCGAAAGACAACTAAAATATATCAAGTAATAAATTTTACTAACGCCAGTCTGTCTGAACAGCTATTAAACTGAAAGAGCCGTAAGCTGTGATGATTTCAGATTTTCAACTGAAGATCTATTATTTAAATTCCTTATAAACATAACAGCGCATTATAGGGCTATAAGGCAAAGGAAAGGGGAGACAATTTTAATATTATGTTGGGATGAAGTAACGCAAATATGTCTTCAAAACAATCTCTTTCAAATGTCTGGGTGCATTCACGAACGAATATATACGCATATGTACACACACGTCTCCATATTTAAACACATACACATACATTCGGGTGTATGCGCTTGTTCATACTTGCGTGTGTGTGTACACACACACAAGCATGAACACGCACACAAATCTGGATATATGGGTGTGTGTTTGTACACGCACACACACTCACACATAGAAAAACGCGTTTCGGCTATTGAAAAAAGTATTTGGGCGGAGTCGTGTCCACACCGTTTTGGAATGCTGGAACGAAAGATATTTATACTAATCAGTTTTTCCCATTCGGTGTGGCGAACTCTCTCCGCACGGGTGTAAAATTCACCTTCTGGAAATATAGCCGACCCTAGGTCACGAAATGTTTTAGTAAAGTAACTGAAAAGTAAACTAAATAATTGCATGTGAGCAGTACAGCTTATATATTAGGTGTGCAACTTAATTCTCGGCCACAGGCACGACACGTTGACAGCAAATTATAGCAAATCGAATACGTACCTAATCAGGGAAATAATCCCCGTCGTGTTGGATACATGTGAACCATCGGTCAGGGAGTTGCCGAACGCCACGGCAGAAAAAAGAGGGCTGTTTCGAGTTGATATAAAGTCATTAATACTTGTGTAGAACTTCTCGACAGAAGTGAGGTCACACAAGAATTGATGACTTTATCTCAGGTGATGTTATAGAGGTGATAATCCGA
Source organism: Macrothele yani (assembly GCA_039090855.1). NCBI lineage: Eukaryota > Metazoa > Arthropoda > Arachnida > Araneae > Macrothelidae > Macrothele > Macrothele yani. The sequence goes on along the minus strand of CM076989.1, from coordinate 69,918,536 downwards.
CGGAGTTGGAGAATACGCCGGGTGGGACAAAATCTCCCACCCTAGGTCGGTGATCGTGTTTAAAGTCGTTTTCGCGGTGTGAGGACGCGCGTTGTCCTGAAGGAGCAGGATCGACCTTTTGCCCTTGCGGGTGTGTGGCCTTTTCGCCTCCATTGCGTCACTCACACGAATGAGTTGCTGACAATAACGCTCAGCATTGATCGTTTCACCAGGTTTGAGCAACTCATAGTGTACGACACCGCGCTGATCCCACCATATTCACAGCAACAACTTCCTGGCATAGATATTCGGTTTGGCGGAACTGGTGGTAGGCTGACCTGGATAAACCCACGATTTGCGTTGCTTAGGATTATCGTATAGGATCCACTTCTCATCACAGGTCAAAATCTTGTGGAGGAAATCTGGAGAGTAAGGGCACAGCAACATCGTAGTGCCAAAACTTGTTTTTCACAGCTGTGAGTTGGAGGGGCACCAACGGCCCTTCTTGTGAATCCGTCCAAGCTTGTGCATGCGCTTTGCAATGGTTTGCCATGTTATTCTGAGTTCCTGGGCAAGCTCTGACTGTGCGGGACAAGAATCCGCGTCCAACAGTTATTCCAGTTCCTTATCGTCAGCTTTCTGTAGCTTTCCCGGACGTTCTGCATCACGGATATCAAAATTTCCCTGCTTAAACCGCTGGAACCACTTCTTACACTTACTGTAGGACACAGCAGCCTCACCCAAAGCAGCACAGATCATTTGCTCAGCACTTTTGTTCAGCTGAAACGCGAACTGGAGGCAGTGCCTCAAATGTTGCTTTTCGAACGACATTGCTTTCACCGTCAACTTTCATCCCTTCTGTCACTACAGCTGTGAGTGGTTGCCTGGAAAGCTGTTGGATGGCTCTGCAATCAGCGATTGTAGCACACAGCTATTTGCATTTGCCGACGTTCTATGATAGCTTGCGTTTAGGGGCCGAGAATTAAGTTGCACACCTATAGACATGGGTGTTTATTAAGAATGCCTCATGAGGTCACTTGCTGTTCTATTGGTTGGGTATTTGCATCCCCACTGGCCAAGCTTTGAGGTGTCAACTGATGTGCCAGTAAATTTGGTAGTCCCCACAGACAGAACCGCAAGCTAATGCGTAGTTTATCTAACATAGCTCGATCTCTCAGAAGCAGTTGAATGCACTCTCGTACATATTTATATATATATATTTAAAGCTCTGATTTACATGTGTAGGTTTAGGCAGCAGATGTGTTTTGATTATGTTTTAGCACAGTTCTTTACAGTTATCGTAGAGCTTGATTTTGAAACACTTTGGAGGGGCTTTTCGGAATAGGTTATTGGTTCTTTTATTTTTCATATATCTATCGATAATATTTAGCTATTTTAGTGATCTGGGTAGCAGCAATACTCAGTTTCTCAGTGCGGCTCGCCTTCCTGCATACCGTAATTTTGAAATGAAATGGCGAAATTATGGTATAGGAAGGAATTTAATTGACGATCCTTTGTGACAAAACGTTTCTAAAGTATCTGCATTATGTATTGGTAGAGCAATATAGCTTTTAAAATTTATAGTTTAGTGTTTCTGCAGACAAATTCGTAGCATATTTCTTGTTGATTTTGCTTGGCGTATGTGGAGAAAATTGTCCTTCTGGTTGCGCAAAGCTAATATTTTTACGGGTATTCAGATGTACGAGTATATTGTATACATTGGTTTCCAAAATTAAAGTCGGAAGGTAATAGTAGCCAATCAAAACGCTCAATGCAATGTTACGATGCTTACACGTAGATAAGGGGTGGCAAAGAGCATTGGCCCCACGCAAGTGTTTGCTTTTTTGTTAAAATGCGGTATACGTTGGGAAAAGCTGGTTTAATTAAATAAAAATGCATAAACTTATATCAGAAACTAATGCTTTAACTTTTTCTTCTGTTTTTTATTAACTTTGGTTCTGGTGGATTTCAAAAACCACCATTTTCCGTTTCCAACAACCCCCTCCGCCACACACACACACACTCACCGAAAGAAATTTGCATATACTCCCCGGTTTACAGGACATATGAAGATGGACACGATGAAAAATGCTAGTAGTGGAATTTGCATATCAGTGAGCAAAATGTTGCCCAATATGCAAATTAAGTTACATAGTTAATTAAATTAAACCCAACGAGGAACGGCAGTGGCATTTTTCTTCGATAGTACACGTAAGAAGCGTTCTACTTGCTGCAAACGCATTCCTTGTACCCAGGGGCGGATTGGGGCGACTAAACCAGACCGGGAATTTTAGTCTTGTGGTCCATTGCTAAAAAAGCACACGCCACAGCAGGGAAACGCCTCTTCCCTCAAATCTATTAGATCCCGGACGTATGAGAACTGCCGAAACATGCATTTAAAAACGAATTTGTCGTAAACAAACTTTAACAACAATTTAATGGTAAACTAATCATCAAACTGCCCTCAAAATGGGATGTTGAACATCCCATTTTGAGCGTGATTTGATGCTAAATACTACATTTTTCTTTGAAATTTTTTGTTTTGACAAAATCAGGAGTCTCTTAGAGACCCCGGTTGCAACTTGATCACCATGAAGATTATTCTGAGAGTCGAAATGATTATTATGGTGGTTGAAATGACACATAATAATTTTCCTACGCAATTAATGTTTGGATTTATTTGGTCACAGATCTCCTATAATGCGTGATCAGTAACTAAATAAATACGTATTGGTACATCTGTTATAGTGTTGGTACGCCCTCCTTCAGTAGACTCATTAGAGTGACCCACATGAAGCAGTTCAGTGGTAAATCGTTGTTGCTTCTAAGACAAATGCGGGAAAGACACTCATTTCTCAATATCACTTCCGGAGAAACGCTTTTTCTGTATGTAGAGAGCTGTGGCGTATATTCGAGGCTGGCTAGGCTAGCTGCGAAGCCCAGAGAATGCACAAATAAAAGTTAATTAAATTTGCACAAATAAAAGTCAATTATCAACGGTATTAAGATATGCCGATGCTTTCCGTGCGAAAAAAACACGAGCGATTTCGCTCCTTTCGATTATGAGAATCAGTCTGGCGAGCGATGATCAACGGCGTAACGTAAGTAGTTCTTCGAGAGACTTCGGTGTTCTGATGCGAAGAGCTTCAGTACTATCCCTGCTAGCGTTTCCATGACAACATGAATGAGCTACGGAGCTCGTGAGTGGCCAATCGCTTGGCCAAGGGTTCGCTCCGAAAAATGAAGACGTCGGACTACCTCAGTCCCTCCATGCTTCCAGCGCGTGTTTCGCGAGAGTTGTCTCAGTTTGTGTGAAGTGTCATTGAATTAAAATCAGTGATATTAGATCTTGAATTCGTGGCTTTGTTGGATTCGAACTGTTTTGATAAATTTTGTTACAGCTCCCCTGAACATCTACTATCAGAGCTTAAAGAACTCTATGCTTCAAATTTTGATACAGCTCGATTAAAAAATGAACTGAAGGTGTTTAATTCCCTTGATGAATACAAAACAAGTCAGTAAGAAACATTACTTATTACATAAAGTTGAATAATTTGACATAGTGTTTATTGAGGTGTACAAATTAGCAGATCAATATCAAACTTTTCATCAACAACTGCAGTACTGCCGAAATACGTTTTTCCCTATTAAAAAGAATCGATATATCTTAGAGACACACAAGGACATGGACATTTGAGCTACTTGGCTGGTTTGAAACATTATTTTTAAATATGAAAAAGTACTCGGAAGAAACAGTTTTGTAAAAACGTAACACTCAAAATCACACAAAAGGAAAGAAGAATGGAGTTTGTGTACAATCCTAATCCTCATAATTATTTGGTGTTTCTTACTGACTTGTTTTGTATTCATCAAGGGAATTAAATAATAGCATGTACCTAAAATTTCGAAAAAAAAAATGTAATTTCTATTACTTAACAATTAAAAAATATAAGAGCAAGGAGAGTAAACTTACCTCTACCAGTAGGTCCGTTCTGTTAGGAGTAAGTTTACTCTCATTGCTCTTATTAAAGTAACTGTAGGCACGTAAATATTTGAATAGTTATAGTGATACTGTGACTTGTCAAACAAGAAATTAAAAAATAAACTTCGCAATTTTTAAAATACAGTTGGGGGGGGGGTAGCCCAGGTCTCGGACCCGAGATACGCCACTGGTAGAGAAGGGTGTGGTAATGATAGACCATTAGACCATCACAATGGGTACTAGTCTACGTCAAATTTATAAAAAGATGGTAGGGACTACTAATTGCGCTGGGATCCAAGTCTAATGACCTACATTCAACTGTAGTTAGCTTTTGCTTAACAAATTTATAACACTGTACTTAGTCCAGCTGCACTTTTCTCGCATAAGTGCAGATAATTTTGCTGTCCTTTTAGAGCAAACTCCCAAACTCTACATAAGTAGAAGGAAATGCTTTTTTTCTTAAGGAAAGAACTTTTCTGATAGATATAAAGCACAAAGGAAATTACAAAGTTACCGATTGTCATTCATAAGTAGTAAAATAGTTATTCTTTCTTCAAAAAAAAAAAAAAAAAGATTAGGAGAAAATAGGCTATTTCTCGAGTGGTCCTCTGGGAAATGTCCCTGTGTTCCGGTTGACCAATTCGCCCCTGCAACCATGTACGATTTGTACTTGTTGGTGTGTAATTACTGTCTCCTGTTTATGTCTGCCTGTATATCTTTGTGCCAGCAGGTCCAATAAATCATAAAAAAAAAAAAACCTTCAATTAAAAAAAGAGAGAAGTCTTGTAGTTGAGGACGCATGTATTGAACAACGTATGAACGAACCAAAACAAGAATCAAAGATTCAAAATTAGCAAACACTTGAATAATTTTGATAACGCCTTCAATTACTTGCCTCCCTCCCCAGCTAAAAGGTTAAGTCGTGTGCAAGCAAAATTCACCAAGTCTCAACAGATCAGAAAGCCGTGATGCTATAGTTGACTGCATGTAGTCTTGTGTTTTTTCACACACAATACAATGCATACTGCCAACAAATAAACCAAGCAGCACGTGATTGAGTTTTGGATTCTGGTGAATCCTTTGGAATCTCCCTCCCCCCCCACCTTTTTTTTTTCTTTTTTTACCTTTCTTGTTTGAGGTTGGTTCGTATCTTTCTGTGTTTGTTTTTTCCTCTCTATCTTTTCTAGTATTGCACTGGTGTTTTTGTTGTTGTTTGGTAGATCGGCTTCCTGACGTGATAGGTTACCTACATCATTTATTATGGATCTCAAGTGGCTTTTCCTCCTACGACCGAAAATATTGTTTGATTTTCATGGTTAATTGGTAGAACGTAGAGTTAAATGACACAGGCACGAACAGTTTTAAATGTGTGCAATTTCTTCTGTTTTTGTTTTTTTTAGAATACCATCAATCAGTACACTTTCCGCTACTTCTTAAAAAGTAAAGCCAGAAGAGTAAGCAGCAAAACCTAGAAGTTCCTAATTCACAGCCACTTGTTCAAAACAAAGTAAGGAAACAATTATCGAGCGAAAACATCTTGATATCTTTCATGGCAGGGGAAACCCGCTCTGGCCGCCCCAGTGGCACAGTGGTCTAAGCAATGTCTTCTGATCATTCGCTCAACGGAGAGGGTCTGGGTTCGACACCCGGGTAAGGCATGGATGTTGTGTTTGTATTACAGCCGCCCCAGTGGCGCAATGATCTTAGCGATGGCTTCTGATTATTCACCCAAAGGAGGGTTCTGTGTTCGAATCCCAGGTAAGGCATGGTTGTTTGTCTTTCGTGGGTTTATTTGCTGTGTTCCTTGTTCACCTATGTGCATTGCTGTTGTATATATGTGTCAGCCACGTCCAATACTGTATATGTTCAATATATATGTAACTGCATCTGTCAAAGAAGTCCAATAAATAATTTAAAGAAAAAAGCTCTAAAAGGGGTAACAACAGCACACATCGCAGCACTCTTAGGTTACAGATAGTTTTTTTCACTGCTGCACAAGAATGTACTTCTTAAACTGTGTTCGTAACATAACATTATCAAATTTTACACAGTATTGTCTTTAGTGAATTATGAAAATATGAATTATTACAGTGCTCGACATAGGAAATGCCCCTCTTAAAACTATTTCTCGGAGTGCCATGCAAATTGGTGGGTATGTGTCGACAGTTGATTACAGTTGCGAATCAATCGCGTGATAGGTGAAGCAGGTAAAAGTAAAAAACGGATCGGCGTATAGCCAAGTTTGGTCCTCTACACATGCGTGTGGACCCCTGAGTCGGAGTGATCTGGATGGCGAAAGCATGTATGAGGAGTGAGAATGCCTGGGTGACGTCATCGGGAATCCTACCATCACACAGAAACGTTTAACAGAGGTTTCATCATTAGGCTACGTATGGTTGGTTACAGGGCCGGCTTTAGCATAAGTGGCGCCCCACAACTTTTTGTTTTTTAATGTTTGCGAAAACACAAATTTGTCCGTGACGAAGATCAAACCCGCAACCCCTCACTCAGGAGTAAGTTGCTCTCCCAGCTAAGCTAAACGGACGGAATGTATCGCTGCAGATTTGTCGTTTTGACACGTGCTTTACCTCTGCAGTATGTCACATGCTGGTCTGTATGATTTTTCAGCCATACAATATGAAGGGTATTCTCAAACATCATATAAATGGAATGTACAATTTACATGGGGAATGGAGATTATAACAATACCAGTCAAATATAACTGTGCTATTTTATATGCTAAAGTAATACACATATTTTGTCTAGATAATTATTGTTGCATAGCGGGACCCCAATTTTTTTTTAAATAAATGTGTTTCTTGGCCCGGCATCTCAAATCGACCGGAGTATTCATTAAATGCCGCCAAATCTCTAAGTATGACGCCCCAGTTGAGCAGAACTCTACGCGCTGGCTTATAACTATTCGTCCGACGTGGGCCTGGGTTCGGATCTCGGTGAGGCATGGCTTTTGTGTTTTTCTTACGGCACTGGCCCTCTCCCTTCCAAGGAGCCAGTGGCCCGAAATCAGATCAGTTCATATGTAGAGGATTTTAGGAAGGGAGTGTCTGATCCCAGGTCTTAAACAACCCTTAGAAATAGGAAGCTAGGAGATTGGGGCTAGAGTGCCCGATAGGAAAGTGACACGGAAGCGAGGTAGAAAGATGCCCTTATTTATTACCGGGGGCCAACGCCAAGGGTTCGACGGTTTAACGTGCCCCCGACGCACGGCGGATATTTAGTGGTTCGAGTGTTTGTACCTGCTGGGATCAAACCTGAGGTCTTCTCCATGGCAGTCACGAACGTTGACCACTAGGCTATCCGTGGCCAGTGGCCCGAATTAAGGACGGGTGACTTCTTATAGCCCACTGAGTTGCTCATGGTAGTCATTGAACACCCCCCCCCCTCCAATCTCTAAGTATAATATTATTAAGTACTTGGTTTTCTAAAATATATTGATTATTTCATTCTGTACCTATTTTCAAAATATAATTATCAGTATTCTCCTGGGCACAACATATCTGAAATGCTCTCAGATCACATCATCAAACTGGCCAAATACTTGTACTAATCCCAAGATATTTCCCTTATTTGCCGTAAAGAGCTTATCAGATGATCCTTCCTCTAAAGATCAAATTGTTCTCCGATAAAAATAAAATTATTGACATATGCTTTTTTAGAAAACCTCTTCAATGACCAATTTGTTGGTTTATCATTTGCTGGTGTGAAGTGTTCACACTTTTATTTAACCAGTCTTACCTCCATTTCCATCTAAATGCAATACGATGTCATGTGATCCGACAACTTTTTGTGCTCCTTCAAACGAACACTTATGTGTCTCCAATTTCGAAAACGTGTACTTCCTAAGAAGTTCCCGCTTTTTTGGTTGGAGAAAGTTTGTCAAAACAATATACACAGTGAGAAATTTTTAAGTAAATCAGCAGTAGTCTGCCCTTCATTTCTTCCCCATTGTCCACAGTGCACTTATCTCAAAGTTTTTAGAAAAATAACTTCCATTCTTATCTAAAGGAAATCTCATGTATCAAATTTCAGATGGTCCAGAAATTGCAACATTGTCTATAAACATAGAATTCATTTATTTATGTATTATTTTGCCTCATCAGCCAAAACAAATGCAGATCAGCTGTATCATATAAGGAGGATGACGAGGTATCATGGCAAGCAGACTGTGTACTAGCATTTTAATTATTTAGTGCAGCAGCTTAATCGTGTTCAATTTCTTTGTCAATTGAAGCCAAAGATGTAAAATTCCGAGACCCCTCTTCTTTATCCCATCTCTTTTTTTTTTTTTTTTATAAGATGGTCCAGCAAGTTGCGGAAATTTCTCAAGGCTTTTCGCGCTTTCTGTTCTTATGCTTCCCTTTCTGATTTTCTTGTAAGATTTTGTGCTCCTAATAACTATTTGGCATCATTATTTCAAGTCATAATTCCAGATACTTTTATTTAGCCTGAAAAATTCATTAGCCTTAGGCAAATATTTATATAATTCGAACAGCACAAAATTTTTCACATCATTAATTTATACAAAGTGCAAAGCCACCCCTGCCCTTGTGGTGCAGTGGTCTAAATGACTTCTGATCATTCGTCCGAGATAGGCCCGGGTTCGAATCCCGTGAGGCATGGATGATGTGTTTGTTTTACAGCACTGGCTCTCTTCCTTCCCTGGAGCTAGTGGCCCTAAATTAGGGACGGGCGACTACTTATAGTCCACGGAGTTGCTCATGGTGGTGGGCAAGACGCAACTACCTATGTCTCATGGGACTTTTGTGCTGCGCATCAGAGAGAAATTGCATTGGACTGAATATTTAACATCTTTTACCCAAGGTAATTTTTTACTATACAATTCGATTTCAAAGTCCGGATTGTATTTGTATGTATTTCTAGAGAACAAAATTGCTTGGGTTTTTTCAGTATTAATTTTAATTTTCCAATCTAAGAAATACTTCTCTAGTTTTTCCACATAATGTTGCAGCATAAATGCTGCTTGATTTTTATTTTTGGAAGTAAGCAAGTGCAGTGTCATCAGCATAAAGAGCTGTTGTCAGATTCCTGTTATTAAAGTTGAGAAAGTCTGATGTAAAAATAGAATACAGCGTTGGTGTGAGTACACTGCCTTGTGGAACACTTGCTTCATTTTTTTTTTTTTTTTTTTGTCGATTTCTTCCTATTGATTCTTACACAGAATGTTCTGTTATCTAGGTATGATTTGTTTATATGAATTATCCAGGGTAGAAAGTCATGTGCTATTAGTTTATAAATAATTGCCTCATTCTGCACATTTTTCAGTTACTCCAGAGAGCCGATGCACCGTGGAGTGTTTATCTCTAAAACCTCCCTGAGTAAATGGAATTACTGGGAATTCCTCACAGACTTGTTGCATTCTAATAAGAATATTTTTTTCAAATATTTTTCCCATGGTTGGGAACAACAAGATAGGTCTGTGATTTTCTGGAATAGCCGGGTTTTTTCCAGGCTTGGGAAGTAAAATTACTTCAGCAGACTTCCACTCATCGGGGAAGTAATTTAATTCAATAGCTTTATTGCAGATTTATTTTGGCAAATGTTTGCACATATTCATCCGGTATATTTTTCATGATTTTGTTATTAATACCGTCTTTTCCAGGTGCCTTTTTATTCCTGAGTTTGTTTATATGATACCTAACTTCCCTATCACAAATAGGAAGTGGTTCAAAGTAAGAAGGAACAAATTTCTTTCGGCTCTTAAAAGGGCCTTTTTCAATTTTTTTTTACCAATATTTTTTTACAGTTCAGGTGCTGTCTGACTACTGCTGCTTGCGCTGGGTTTGCGGATGTAAGAGAGGTTGTATGTAGCATTTGTAACTTTTGACTTTTGCCTTTTATGTCTCTTGTTCAATTTTTTTATTCACACCTTTATGATTGTTTTTGGATGGGATGTTTTCACAGGTTTTTTTTTTACTAGTAAATTCTTCGTAGAGTTGTGCACTTTGTGCAATCACTCTAGAGTTGTGCACTTTGTGCAATCACTCTAGAGTTGTGCACTTTGTGCAATCACTCTAGAGTTTCCAACATCCTTGGCATGTTTAAAATAAGTATCCAGGGATTTTTGCATTTTTAAGGCTACATCAATGCCAGGGGTATCATTTATTTTAAACTGTTTTTCGAGTGAGTTTGCAAAAAATTCTGCTTTTTTTCTCGTCAGTTCTAACTACCCACCCATCTTATTTTTGAAGGGGTGGGAGTAAACTGATATTTTTATTTTGCAAACTTGACGTGAGGTTTCATAGGGTTATTTTTCTTTTTCTTTTCCCAGTCTTCTGAGTAGTCAATATGTGCTTCCTCTAAGACCTGCCCTCATGAATCATTTTTAAATTTTCTCTTTTAATTTGCCTGTTAAGAGAGCAATAAATGTCATAAAATGTTTTATTTCTTGTTCTTTGCCATTTGCTGCAGTACCTATTTTTCTCCTTAATCAGATCCAAAATTTCTTTGGGTAAATAGTACAAATTTCTTTTTTCTTTGGCAGGCGTTTGACATTCTTCCATAATCTTTTTAATGGAGAGGTTAAAGATTTCAATAGCATTATCAATTTCTTCTTTGCTTTTGCAGTCTCCAATTTCTGGAGGTGGTACTAACTTAATTTTTCTTTCAAACTGCTTTAGGTTAGTGACCATTTTGGGTGCTACCATCACATTTTATCAGTATAAAGCTGAAGATGAATGGGATTAGGATCAGAGGAGAGTGCTGCTGCAGTACAAATCTCATAGTAATAATACTCATTATCATTAAGGGGCGCAAAGTCTAGTACATTGCTAGTTCCTCTAAGCACCATTCTAGTGAGTTCAGATGGCACCCCCAAATCAATGTTTTTATTTAAAAGATATCTGAAGATGTTGTTTCCACTTTTATTAGCTCTGGGACAGTACCAATAGCAATGTTTACTGTTGAAATCTCCCACTATGATTGTAGAAATATCTTCTTCAAAAAGGTTATCTAGAGCTTCACTAGTAATAGTGTGATTGGGATGATTGTAAATAGTCATATATTTAATCAGGTTATTTTTTGCTTTAATAATAACAGAGAGCACTTCCATTTCCATGTCTTCTTCTGTGTAGCATGATGCTTCACTTTGCTCTAGATTGTCTCTAACTACAATCAAAATTCAACCACTTTTGTTGGTTTTGTCTTTCCTCTAAAGCTTGTAGTAGGGAATTTCGAATTTAACTCTGTCTATAAGCCAGGACTCATTTACTAACACAACATAATTTTTTTAATATTTAAAGAAGGCTATAAATTCTCTATGCTGTCTTTTGATACCTTGCGCATTCCAAATTAGAATGTTAAGACCATTTTTTTCGGTTAACAAAATTTTTTCCTCAGAAGTAGGAGATTAAAAGGGCCTTTTGTTTTTGCCTAATTTTTTTAACTCATTTTTTGTCATTTTCTTTTAAATGGCTGTCACTATTGCTAGCTTGGGCATCAGTAGTAGCATGAATTTTAATTGTTTCCAAGTTTTTAGCAATTTTAGTAGCTAATTCTGCTATTTCATTAATGGGCCATTCACCATCAAAAAATTTTTTTTAACAAATTCACCCTTTTTTGGGGTTTTACCAACAATTTTTTTTAACAAATTCACCCTTTGTTTGGCTTTCTGTAAACTTCTCACTCAAGGTGGTTTCCTTGATTTTATTAATTAAAAGGTCCATTTTGCTTGAGATATTTTCTTTAATAGAACTGTTTTCACAGGGCTTGCTGCTCAGTTCACTGTTTTTTTTTTATTCACAGGTGTGAAGAATACCGCCATCTTACTTTCTTGTTTGTCACCACATTCTGTATATTTATTCACATGGGTGAAGAATACTCCCATCTCTCTTTGAAGTTCTTCATTACTTTCTATTTTATTAGCTTGTTGACTTTCTATTTCAGTGTGGATATTTTCCACATTTTCTTTTAAAGGAGGCAGTTTAGTTTGTGTGTTATGAATTGGAATGTTATTGGTCACCTTCATTACAGACATTTTTTTCTGCCTCTTTAATTTCTTTGCTAAGCCTTCCAGTGAAATATTTAGGTTTTTTCACAGTTTTGGAATGTTTAAATTTCTTTCCAATTTTCTTTTTTTTTTTTTTTTTTGGTTTGTTTAGCATTATCACTTAAATATTTATCAACATCAGCATTCATTTTCTCTACTACATTTGTGTTTTGGAAATTCCTGTGATGTTTTTCAATTCTTTGTTTTAGCACAGAATTCTGTAAATTGCTTTTAATGGCAATTTGCTTTTTCCCTCTGTGTAATAAATTAATGTTACGGAGGTATTTTTTTGCATCACTTTTCATTAATCCTGTGCCATTAATTGCTTCTTTTATTTTTGAGCTTAATTTATGCTCATGCAATATTTGAGGTTGTTCCTTATTGTGCACTTCTATTTTTTTCCCCACTTTCCTCAATCATGTTTTTTTTTCATTTTCCTCAAAATTTTTGAAACTTTCTATAGAGTTTCAATTTTTTTCTTTGTAAAGTCTACCTTTACTTGTGTGAATATGTGTTCATGTCTGTGGAAACCTAGTTTCCTTCAACTGCGAAGCAGGTATGGCAAATTCCTTTTTGAAAAAAATACCTGGCCTCGAAAAGGGCCATTTTTTTTTTTTTTTTGGTTTTTTTCCCCCAGCAGACCGATGCAGATTCACACCAAAATCCTTGCAATTGCCTGATGCCGAAGCCGTCTCAGGTCTATTTTCCAAAAAAACCTTCTTCTTGGGTAAGGTTGCTTTCCTTGCAATAGCCTGGTGCCGTAGCTGTCACAGGTCTATTTGCCAAAAAACCTTCCTTGCAATAGCCTGGCGCCGTAGCTGTCTCAGGTCTATTTGCCAAACAAGAGGGTCATCGACAACTTTTTTGTCAGATGACGTGCCTGGAAGTTCCTGAGCACAGAGTAAGAAATATTCTCACTTACCAATCTTCTTGTTCTTCTGGTTCTTTTCTGGATACTATTACATAGTTCCGGAGGAAGGTTTCTGATTCTTCTGGATCTCCTTGGACCCAGCTTCTCAGTTAACTGTTGAATTCCAGTGAAAGGGAATAAGGTACAGGAAGTGACATCTCTTTTCTTGGTGTCAGGCTTTTGCTCTACAACATCAGTGTTGGTAATCCTATAAATGTTTACGGTGACCTGGAAGCTGAAACGGAAAGAAGTGGATTCGGGAAAATTTTAATTGAACTTTGAAAAAAGCTTAGCAACTAAAATATCCCCTAACCGGACTGATTCGGATAGACTGGTAACCCAGAAACTATCTAATCGCAGAACAAGATGCACAGCCGATGAACGACGAAAAGATTGCACAGAAAGTTCCCGTGCGGGAGCTCACACCAGCGTGTGACCATCCCGCTCAGAATCCAAAAGGCAACTATATGCTTCCACTCTTATGAGAAGGCAGTTTTCTTTTATATATGCTGTTAGGGACCCTATATTCCCATAGAACTTTCCAGAATCCCCGCGCCAATGCCAAGTCAGAACTTAATTTGCATTCTATTGGCTGTAGCTCGCAGCATGTTAAGCGGAAGACGAAATTTCTGAAAATGTGGCAGAAGCCTACAAACATGGGCATACTGATAGCCCCCAAAACCCACGCAGAGGGGGGGAGCTCATGGCTAAGACAACCTCTAGGATATTTCAAAATTTTTGCAGAAACTTCCTAGGAAACTTGTTAAAGAAATAGCCTGAATTTTTGATGGCAGCTTTGAATGAAGTGTTAAAAATAAATGCAATTTTTGGTATTTCTTTTTCAATAAATATGTAAAATTTTAAGAAATCATTTTCGCTTCAGTTTATAAAAACTGGGTGACGGAAAAACAGTTGTTCCAGATGACTCTTTTCACATCCAATAGTTCCTAGGCATATATACTGTATTAACAAGAGAATGTGAATGAAATATCAGTTAAATAAATGAAGTTTTTATATCAATGAGGAAAAGGCGTTATATATTACACTTATCTGCACATAACTACACATCCTTAAGAATATAATGAGCTAAAAGATGTTCTTCATGGGAACGATAAAACAGAGATCTGTGTTACTTTTTTTATAATAGTCAAAAGAAAAGACTTTTAATGTGTAAAAACATTGTGACATCATATTAAGTGTGTGTTTTTTTTTTTATATTCAACAGCAAACAATTTAAGTAATTTTACTCTTTTTGTGCCACGATTTTGAATTGTTACGTTTTTACTTTCTTTCTTATGTTCTGTATTTTCGTACAAATCGGAAAAAATCACTGCTGTTACATGTTATAAAATTTACATGATATGATTAATTTTGGTGTAAGTGTTTTATATTAATTTGTATTGGTATAAAACCAGGGTAATCGTTTTAATTACAGCATGTACATTTGTGTTACACGTAATAAAGTGTAACAAATTTGGTTTCACAAAAAACAGCTATAGGTTCCAAAGAATTGGAATTATTAAAATGCACATGAAACCCAGTTAATAATATGGAATTTCAAAATTTCAGTAACTGAAAGCAAACAGATTTTCGCCAAAGGGCCTCAAAGATATTTTTTGCTTGGGGCCCCCGAGTTTTATAGGTACTCACTGCACTACAAAGGTGTGCGTTGATCCCAATGTCAACGCCAAAAACAGAAAGCTCCTTTGTTTGCACTTATTTGTAGCAGTACTCTACTGTGATGATTTAGGTTGTTCTAGTGAAAATGTGACCTTTCATCGTCTCGAATTACAATATTCACAGGCTATTATTTTCTTTTTATATATACTCTACCATTTAACAAATTAAAAAAAAAATGTTCAGCTCGGCGCACTCCTAAGCTTGGCGCCCGGAGCGGCGGAACCGCCCTAAAGCTGGCCCTTGTGACACATTACTTTTGTCACCAGCATTCAAATTACCAGCGAGTTGTACCACAGTATTCCTTCTGTTGGCTAGTACCATACAGGATAGCATTCTCTCACATCTAGCATTGATGAGCAGTGGTTGGCTTACACTGCGCCCGTGGTTCATGGTTCTTCCTTCTTCGGACCACTTTTTGAAGATATTAACCACAGCTGACCATCAGCACCCCACAATCCTTGGCATCTTGGAAACACTCTGATCTAGTCTTCTGGTCATTACAATTTGGTCTTTGTCAAATTTGTTTAAGTCTGCTACTTTTCTCATCTAAAGAATAACGCCACCCTGGTGATGCGGTGGTCTAAGTGCTGGCTTCTGACCATTCTTCTGAGATGGTCTGGGTTCCAATCCCAGTGAGGTATGGATGTTATGTTTATCTTACATCACTGGCTCTCTCCCTTCCCTGGAACCAGTGGCCCTAAATTAGGGAAGGGAGACTGCTTATAGCCCATTGAGTTAGTCACACTGGTCGTTAAACCTTAAACACACATACACACACACATACACGCACACTGATTAGCAGAGTTCAGTTCTGTTTTCTTATTTTTTATCCTAATTGTAAATGAATTTATGGCACCTCTATTAATATTGTACTATGAAATTAACTTTTTTACGGGTCTTATAGAGGTTATTATTAAAAAAAGTTGGTGGTCAAATTTTCGAACTAAAGCCTAGTTCGCCATCAGGCTTTAGTTCGAAAATTTCTCCCTTCCCTGGAACTAGTGGCCCTAAATTAGGGAAGCCTAGTTCGTAATTGGGACTATGTCGTAGTCCTGATGACGAACTAGGCTTTAGTTCGAAAATTTGACCACCAATTATTTTTTATGTTGGTGTATGTGTGTAATTTCTCATGAGTATTTTAATATGCAAAATGGCATTTTGTACTGGCGAAATTGGGAGTTTTAAATTTCACTATAAAACATCAAAATTCATGAGTGTCTAGTGATATTTCAACATTTCAATTTCTTTGGTCCAAATTATGCATATAAACAGCCAGATCTCTCCATCTGGAATGCTTGACGTCACAACAGTCTATCTGCATTGTGGCACCATCTCTTGATGCTGAGAGGAAATGCAGTGAAATACATGTTATTGTACATTTTGTAAAAAATTTCGCAACAGACTTACTTACAAGTTGAAGATGAAATCACTCATGGAAGATCAGACAGTTCAGTGCTTTGAGAAAATTGACAGTTCATATCTACACGAGTGAGTTTCAAAAGCAAGAACAGCCACACGCTCACATTTCAATTATTCTGCAAGCCAAAAACAAGTTTTTCACTATTGAATGTATTGATCAATTTGTGTGTGCTCTCAAGAGGTCAAAGTGATTGTGTACTATATATAATAGCATGCCATCCCTTTGAGATGTCAAGGTGATTGTGTGCAAATTTAAAAACATTGGATTATCAATGGCTCATGTTTTACATCATACTTATCCGATCTGCAAAATTAATACTACCACATGCTTACATTTTAATTGTTCTACGAGTCGAAAACAAGTCTTTAACTACTGAACATATCGATCAATTCGTGTGAGCTCTCGAGATGTCAAAGTGATTGCATGCTATATAATACAGAGTGATCCATTTAAACCAGTACCCTGAAAAAAAACCTTACATTTTTGCAAGGGATTGCACAAGGAACTTCTTTTTTCAATAGAAGCAGAAACTCCTGGAGAATGAAAACCGCCACCGTGAAGAAGATTGTTAACCGTAACTGTAACTCAGCTCGTGATTTGTTTGTTGTTGAGTTGTCATTCACTTGCGTGCATTCGGAAACATGCAGTACTCTGTTCCAGACCGTGTTTTTTTAGTGAAATCGAATTGGATAACCAATTCTGTCATCAAAATGCAACGAGCATTTCGAAGAGAGTTTGGAGTTCGAAAAGTGCCAAGCAAGTCAACAATTCTGTCGATGGCAAAAAAACTGGAGCAAACCGGTTCTCTTCTCAGCGGTAGTGGTAGACATCACCCTCAGATGCCCCAAACGCATGTAGATGATGTTCGGCAATGTTTACTTCAATCTCCAACGAAATCGTTGTGCAGTATAAGCCAACAGACAGGATATTCATATAGAACTTGTCAAAGGGCAGCAAAAAAGCGAATATTCGACCATTTAAAGTGCACGTAATCCATCAGCTGCAGGAACCGGACAAGGGAAAGAAAGTAAGTTACTGCAAATGGTTTCAAAATTTTCTTAATTTGCGATCTGATATTCTCTCCATCACATGGTTTACTGATGAAGCCTGGTTTCATCTGTCAGGCTATGTCAATTCGCAAAACAGCAGATACTGGGCTGCCGAAAACCCACACGTTATGTGTGAAACACCGATGCATTCACAAAAGGTTGGTGCATGGTGTGCGGTTTCGTCTACGAAAATTATTGGCCCCATTTTTTTCTCTAAGACTGTCAACACTAACGTTTATTGCCGCATATTCAATGAATTTCTGGAACAACTTGATGACATTGAATAGACAGACGGCTACTTTCAGCAGGATGGCGCTACGTGTCACACATCGAAAGTCTCAATGGAACTCATAACCAGCTTTTTTGATGACAGATTAATTTCAAAAAACATATGGCCTCCCCGATCTCCGGACTTAACTTCCCTGACTTTTTTTTATGGGGCTACTTAAAGGATAGAGTTTACAAAATTCATCCAAAAACATCGGATGCATTGCGTGAAACAATCACGACTGAAACTGGCAATGTTACTGCTCGTACTCTACACGAGACATCACTGAATATGGTGCGGCATGTTCAACTGTGTTTACAAGAAAATGGAGGACAATTCCAACATTTGCTTTGAAAAAATGATTCTCCAATACCACATGTATAATTCTCAACTTACTGTATGATTTTGTTGTTATTTATAAAAAAGTTATAAGTAAATCACATGGTACTGGCTTAAATGGATCACCCTGTAGCACACGATCACTTTGAGATGTCAAGGTGATAGCACGTGCTAATTTTTTAAAAACATTGGATTGTCAATGGCTTGAGTTCTACATCGTATTTATCTGATCTACAAAATTTGAATTGAATTCTTAATATCATGGCAAGTTAAGTTTGCATATTAATTTAATTTAGCACAATTTTAATATTAATTTGTACGCTTTCATGATTTTTTACTATTTTTATTTTATCAATCTTTTCAAGTTTAGTATTAATTATCTTATACATTTTGCAAAATATTTTGCTACGGGCTTTCTATTATAAATATAAATACTCAGATCTATTAAAACACTCTAACCTACAATAAAAACTGAAATTTTGAGATGCCAAAGTGAGCAAAATTGCATCTAAAAATATTTTCAGCTCTTTCAAGAATGAGTTTTTACTACATTTTTCCTTACAGAAATGTGGCATCTATTTGATTTGTTTTCACTCTGCTTCAATTAAAAATTTCACTTCATCCTATGTTGGGCAACATCCCCTATATATGAATATTTATTTAAAGCTTAAAAGCAGCTGTCCTAGGACAGGCTGCGGACTAGTTTTTAAGACTTATACCTGGAAGCACTGCAAGTCTTGATAAACAGTTTAGTTAAGTTAATCACCTTTCCCATCTAACATTTGGTTCATGATACACATTTTTGTTTTAGGTTTAGCTAGTGCATTCTTTGTTGTTTTCCTAGTAAAAGATTTTCATTTCCATTTTGTTAAAAGGTTAAAATATGAAACCTGTGTGAAATTAAATCAAAGTTATGGACACTAGTTGATTATCATTTTTACTCTTATGTTGTTGTTTGCATTTATTTGTGCTGTACCTCATTTTTCATTTCACTCTCTACCATATTTGAGCTCTAATAAATTTAAGAAAGATTTGAGTAATTTAAGCCTTGGAAGTTGACTTCATGTCTCAAGAAAAATGTCATTTACATTCCCGTTTCCCATTCACTCACACAGCAACTACTCCAGATCCTCTGGTTCTCCTGTGTGTGGTGCTATGTGTTATATTTATTCTTCCTTGAATACACCCTCACATTTTTTTCCTTCTTCCCCTTTCCTCAAATAGTTTTTTCTTTTTTCTTAGCCTTTGTCTGCAAGAAAATGTTTCAATGGGGCATTAGGATTGCAGTTTCTTTCTGACATTTTTGCAACGTGTTTGTATTCTCTGATTGTTTTTTCTTTCAAACTGGATTAGAGCTGTATTTTCTTGCTTACTATTCCAGTTTCATACACATAGTTTTTAAACTACACATATTTTTCTTCTGGTATTAATACTGAACATTTTTTCTTCAGTTTCATTATGCATACTTTACTTACACTGATTTTTTTCCATTTTTTAAAAACATCAACTTTTTGTCCTGTACTTTTATTTTAATGTTGGCTTGTTTATCACATTTCTTTTCTTTTGACTAAGCTACTGCTTATCTGCAGAGAGCTTTTATGTTACATCACAGAGATTTTAGTTTGGCATGCTGTTTCTATGTAAAAATGCATACTTTCACAGTGCTATGTGTTTTATTGTATTACCAGCTAGATAATTTGTTCTTATATCCATATTTTAGACCATATTAGTTATTGCTTGAATCATCTGGATGTCAACTATCTAATTCATGAAATACTGAATGATTAAATGTGACTGGTACTATTGCTGGTACTTCTGGAGTTTTTGTATAAGCTTTATGTTTTGTGCATTTTACTGTTTTTTAATCATTTCATTCATTTTCATTTTTTTCTATTAAGGTTTTATATCTGGCTGGATGTGAAAAAAATTATGTATGTTTTTAAGAGCAATATTATTTTCTATAATTATCAGAACTTTATATGTGTAGCACAATTAATTTTTTTTTTAAGCTACCTAAAATTGTATGTTTAACCAAGCAATTCAAAGTTATATTTTCTGCCCTCAAAAAATTTAATTCTGTTTGTATTATTAATCACTTCATAATGCAATTAAATGTATTTGGAATTTTATGCTTTAAAACGATATTAACAATAATTTCCAAAATGTATTTCATAATAAAACAGTACATGGGTTCAAATTATATATATTCATCACAAAATCTCTGAATAAATTTATTCCAAAATTAATAACAACAGTATTGTGATAATGGTAATTACAATGGAAAAACAAAAACATGAAAATTTTAAGCAAATAAAACAGCAAGAAAATAGTAGTGCTGAAATTCTGAAAACAATCAGTTATTTAAAAAAAATAATTAAAGATATGGTATGAGTATATTATAAGGAAAACAACATATTTTAAACTTTGTTTACCATTTCTCTTTTAAAGAAAGTTAAAAAAAAAACTTTTTGAACTTTGTTCACCATTTTTCTTTTAAAGAAAGTTAAAAGTAAACAACATATATATGATTTTATTGCTTTTGAAATACTAGAATCCACAGTAATCAAACATTTTTATACAAAATCATACTACACTAGCTTTTGTGTTTACATAAAACAGTGCACAAACTTTGTGTGAAAATAAAAAAAATGGAATTAGCTTCATTGAAAACAAGAACAGCACTTTGCATTAAAGATGAAATAAAAATGGATATTTGATTTCACTGCACATTTATGAAGAAGTTTTATACTGTAAGAACAAATCAATTTTTTTCTTGAAAAATAAGAATCAACTGTTATGTAATATAATGACTCAAAAGTCACAAAAATGTGCATAAAGTGTTTCCATCAAAACACCAAGTTTTCAAAACAAAAAATACATTAGATACATACTTCATATTTATTTTCATATTAGTAAGCATTACTAACTCAAGCTCATTATACTTGAGTATTCCACAGAAGGTACTTGAAACCACTTGCTAAAATAAGTAAAAAGGTTCAATCTGACATTTTGCAAAACTAATGTTTTGCCTGAAAAATAAAAATATAAATATTTTTTCTATTTTGATATAAATACAATGAGCTAAAGTAATTTTGCAACATACCTTTGTTTATTCAAAAATTTCAACCTTTTTATTGAAGAAATATTTTGATAATAAAAAATATGCTATGAATTTATAGAAGGAAAAATTCAATAGGTAATAAGTTTTGCCGCCATTTCATTTAAGAAATATTAAATATAACACTGAAATCAATACCGTAATATGTATATGCATTTAAGTAACACCTGTAGAACTATTTTTTTAGTATTGCTTTAAGTTCAAATTACACATAAGGGTGTAGAACTTATCTACACGACTATGATATCCTATTTGGCTATCAACTTACAAGCATGTATACTGTTTCTCACGCTGTGGAATATTTCAAAGTTTCCACGGGAGTATAATGTACAATAGTATCTTATAAAAAATTTTAATGCAATGATGATATACAATGTATATAAAAGAGCATAGGTAATCTCGAACTTATCATTGTTTAGTTAGGCCACACTCATCGTCTCCTGTTGTCTTGCGATTTACGATATGACTTCAATAAGATAAATGATAATGTAAAACTGAGTGAATGAATGAATAAAACCCACTATTGGTTGTAATGGAATGTACCAGATACATGAACTTTAAAAAACCTAATTACATGAAACAAAAATGAAATGTCTAGTCAGTGGCGGCTCGTGGTAAGCTGAGATGGAAAGTGCTTTTTTTACAAGAAATTTAGATTTAGATTTTATATTTAGCGATTGATGGGGAAAATGTACAGGTACCGTTACCTAAATTAGGCAACAAATATTAAGCGATGGCCACATTGTCACATTCATGAAGAAAATAATCAACCTATAAAACTTCGTCGGATACATTATTTCTTAAAAAGAAACTGATTAATCAGTGCATCCTTCCAGTTCTTACGCATGGAGCACAGACACGGACCTCAACTGAAATAGACAGACAGACGTTGCAGACAACTGAAAGAAGCTTGTAGAGATGCATGTTTGATGTTACCTGGAAAGATACAAATAGGAACTCGTGGATCGGGAAAATGACAAGAGTGGAAGACATGGTCAAAATTCCTGAAATTGCAATGGGATGGACATATTGCTAGAAGAAAGAACCACCGACTGAGAATTGAAATATTGAACTGGATAGCAAGGGAAAAAACAATATCTAGAAGATGACAAGAGGGAGATGGGTACATGAAATTCGAAAGCATGAAAGAAACTGACTCAAGGCAGACTGTTGTGGAAGAAGAAACTTGGGAGACTTTCATCCAGCAGTGGATTGATGGTGGTTGCAAATTATATATACATGCATATACTGTACGCATATATATATATAAGGACAAAAAATTTAAAAAATTAATGCGTATGCCAGTGGTACCGGAGACGTACTCAAGGTCATGTACGCGTTACGCGTTCTCAAGTGTCTCATTGTGACCCCTAGAAATATGACAATAAATATTTTTTCTTCTGATACACTCCCTTTGAAACTTCGACTTGATACCGACCACTGGAACTTGGACGGCGATGAAAAACATTTTGTGGAATTTTGAAGGGTCTCCCAGAATTTCGCGACGAGTTGCTATTGCGATACTCACACACCAACATTCTCTTTAATAAAAACGGATTGCAAACATATTCAGTCCAGTTTTAATTCTGAAACCATCATGATAACAATTTAGTGTAGAAAAATTTGTTTTCCAAAATTTACCAACTTCGTAAATTTTCTAAACAATGATATCTGATTAAATGTTCTTTTCAAAGTAATTAAGTACACTACTTCAATTGAAATGCGCAGCTGATTTTTGGGAGGGAGGGGGATGCAGCAGAAAAATAAAATGTATCCAGGTGAGTGACTTCAATGATTTTTGGTGAATAAAAATTTACGTGAGTTTAAAAGCGAAAATTTCGCTGTGCTTGGTAAGTGAAGAAATCAATTTTGTGCAAGTATTTCGCTGCAGAAATTAGTATTTCTCTCTCTTTTTTTTTTCAATTTATCCAATACTGAACTCTATTTTTAATCGCAATTTGTTCACATGCCATTTTGACCAGAAGATAAAATATAAGTAAAACTTTTTTGCAAAAGTCCCAGCATTCCGGCAACTGAGTATTTGTTATTAGATGGGAGCAACATTGTTGTTAGAATTATTACGTTGAATAAAAGCAGGAACAAACCAAAAATTGGAAGAAAAAAAGAAACAGGTTGAGTAATACATTCAAACGTACTTTATTTAATACTTTATTTCAACATTCGTCATTATTTTTAATTCATTTGCCTATTTTATGTCTTATTTGGAAGCACAAGAACCGTATTAATCAATAAAGCACATAGGCCCGGCGATGCATTCCCACCCAACGAAAGACTGCATTTGCGAGCAACGCTGCTAGCGAGAGCTGCCATGAATGCAGTCCCTGGGGAAGTTTTATTCAAAGGAAATGAACTGATGTGGGAATAGGAAGAGTTTCCCACATGAGTTGGTTTCAATAGACGTCAGGGCTGCAAGAAGCACAGTCCGTGACGTTCTTCCCGCTCCCAGTGGTGTTATGCAGGGAAAACTTCCAGTTGAGTTCAGAAAACTGCAGTTGTGGCATTATGCTGGGAAAACTTACAGCGGTGTTCACAAAACTTCTCTTTCTTGGTACGGCATGAAAAAAAACTGCTTTGGGTAGGGGGGCTGCAGCCTCACAGCCCCATAGCAGGAGCCGCCCCTGTGTCTAGTACATTCCATTTCACCTCTCCATAGTGGGTTTTATTCATTCATCCACTCAGTTTCACATTATCGTTTATCTTAGTGAAGTGATATTGTAAATCACAAGACAATAGGAGACGATGAGCGTGGAGTTATGTGGCCTAACTAAATAATGGTAAGTTCAAGATTATCTATGTTTTTTATATATATCATCATTGCATTAAAAATTTTTATAAGATAGTATTGCACAATATACTGCTGCCGTGGAAACTATGAAATATTCCACAATGTGAGAAACAGTATATATGCTTGTCAACTTATAGGCTGATAGCTAAACAGGATATTTTTTAGTAGTTTTGAGCACATATTTTCTGTGGTGCTGGGGGTCTTTTTTTGCATAGCAAGTTTAAAACTTTTGCACCAGAAAAACTGTTTTTTAGTCATTCAAAATTGTTAACTTTGTAAATGTTCATGATATTTACAATAATTGAAATTAAAATATTGGCTTACCCACAGTTGACAACAAATAATTCACACAGAAATAAAACAAGCATAATTATTTCTTATCTCTGGGCTGTTTAAATTACCTACAGCCCAGGGATAAGGAATAATTATGCTTGTATTATTTCTGTGTGAATTTATGTAATGTTCATGAACCACAGTTTTTGGAAAAGAAAAAAAGGGAGGCCATGTTTTCATGAATTGATGATGCAGTACTTTTTTTTTTTTTTATCATATCTGCCATTTTCTATTAGCAACACTGTTTTTAGTAAAATGTTATACCAATAAATTCTAAATTTAGGAAGAAATCCAAAACCTGCTATAACTAAAGAAAAAATTTCAATAAAATACTTGATAACAAAAAGTAAGCTGCAAACTTCTTCAGGAAGACACTTTGCCATCTGTAAGTTCTGTTTTACACGTTCTGTAAAGTGGATACATTCTGTGGTGGTGCATTAACTTATTCAATTAAAATATAAATTGGTTAAAAGTCCTAAAAATGTTACTCACGGAAGTGCGTGTTCAGTCCCACGTCAGTAGTTATTGGGAGTTTCTTCATCCAAAGGTGTATCTTGCTTCAATATGGTCAGTTGTTAGGGTTAGCTCGAAACGACCCTTGAGCTAACCCTAACAACTGACCACATTGAAGCAAGATACACCTTTGGATGAAGAAACTCCCAATAACTACTGATGTGGGATTGAACACGCACTTCCGTGAGTAACATTTTTAGGACTTTTAACTGATTTATATTTTAATTGAATCAGTTAATGCACCACCACAGAATGTATCCACTTTACAGAACGTGTGAAACAGAACTTACAGACGGCAAAGCGTCTTCCTGAAGAACCTTGTGGTCACATAAGGGTATGTGAACTTTATGATAGAATCACATGAGATATAATGAAGCTGCAAACTTCTGGGCAGCAATGTAAAGGAGGAAAAAAATCATAATTCAGTTTTTAACTCTCAAATGAAAAACTGCTTTAAAAGTACAGATGAAAATTCCAAATAAAAATTTAAATATTACAGTTTTAGTGGGGAAAAAAACAACCATTGAATTTATATATTCACTCTCCAATGTGGTTTTATAGTAGTTAACTATTACATCACTTTTATTTCTTATAAAAGTTGGCCAGTATAACTAAAACAGAATGGCAATTAGAAGTGTAGATTTAATTGTAGTGCATAAATATTGTTTTGATTTCTAGGTAATCACAAAAAGGTGTGTTTTTTATTACAATGCACATCCATCCAAAAATTTATTACAAAAAGTAAAACACAGATACTGTATACCATATGATGATAGCATTGATGACTATAAAATGAAAATTAATTTACTGTTATCCCTTGCTCAGCCGTTTTGTTTTTCTAAACTCACAGTGTTCAGCTACGATCTTGTACAAACAAAGAGGTTTTGCCTTATATGTTGCTCTAGTGCTAAAACCTGGTTTTTGACTTTGCGGATGATTTGCCAAATTTTTAAGAAGTTTTTAGAGAATTCTTTGTTAATTTTTTTGAAAAATGTAAACATGTATTCAACAAAATATAAAAAGCAAAAATAAAAGGAATTGAACTACTAAACTACTACTTGAACAAATAAAATAGCTCTTTCAAATTGTTTCATCTATAGGAGAGAAAATAAATTATATTTTTGAGAGCCTGTGTAAAAATATCATTTTTTTTTTTTTTTTTTTGCAGGACTAAAGCAGACCTTTGTAGTAAGTAACTTCAGAACATACACTTTTTGCAGAGATCAAAGCAGACCTTTGTAGTAGGTAGCTTCAGAATTTTATTTTCTTAAGGTTGAGTTTCCTTTTTTTTATTGCATTTTTTAATGATTCCATTTGGTGACATAATTTCTTTTAATTCAAATTTGTGCCATTTTTTTTTTTTAGTCTTCAGTTGAATTGAATTTATTTTTTCAACATACTGACCAGGAACATTTGCTTTTATTGAAGGGCAATATGAATAAGAATCTAGTATTTTTTCTGGTATTCATGAAGTATTTTTATGTAATTCAGTGATAATTTTACATTTTTCTATTAAAATAGCTAAATTAAAAAGAAAAACTCTTTCTTTAAGCTGAACGTGCAAATTTTTCCCGCGGGAAGATATCTCATGATATTTTCACAAGTTCTAAATGCATGAATCATAAAAAAAAAGCAATATCCAGGGCTTTTTTTTTAGCCGGTATGCACCGGTACACATACTGGTAAAGAATTTCAAGGAAAATTTAGCAAGGGTAGCTCTAAGCAGCAGAAAGTTAGCATGGCATGCAATTCCATGCCAATTGAGCCAATCACTGCATCGCACAGCTCTGTCAAGATGTAAATCATGTCATCATGCTGCCTCGTTCCTGAATGGACGAAAGTCTTAAGATTCTAAATGTTGGCCACCCAGCATCGAGAAAAATGTAGCATTCGGTGAGATGGAAGTAGTAAATTTATATAAGCGACTTGGGCTTCCAGAAAGAGAGATCCTAAGAAGTTACTGTGACTACCTAGTCAACAAGAAATTACCACCTGCCCTGTTGCCTCTTATAAACATAAAAAACAGCATACCAATTTCTATTAGGGAGTGTGAGCATGGTTTCTTGCAAATGAATTTGATTGTAACACCAACAAGGGCATCAATACATCTGAAGACTTCAAGTTCACCTATGTTTATTAAGCTGGTTAGTCCTCTATGTACCGTAATTTCGGGTAGATAAGCTACGGCATACATGAGTTCAAAATTAAATTTTCGGCCTGTGCTGCTTATACAACTTTTTTTTTTTTTTTTTTTTTTTTTCAACTTTCTTTTTTTTTTTTTCCGAGCAAAATTATGTAACAAAAAACGTTTTGGCTTGTTCCATTCTTTTTCCAGCGGGAAGACATCTCAATAGAGAGGGAATAGAATAACGATGTTACAGCCATGTGCAATAAATTCCACCCACCCCCTCTTAAAACAAGACATGACAATAATAGGTTATAGGATTGAGGTGGGACAAGTAAGAGAGGTGATTCTGATAAAACTCGGGGAAATTCGGGGGGGGGGAATTCCCTGGGAATAGATCTTGTTAGCAAGGATCACCCTTGTTAGTTGTCTCATGCTCTGATCAACTATCTTTGAACTCATGACGTCATCAGCATCGCTCTCTGTCCCCCTCTTGAAATGGGATATTTGACTACCATCCAAGATCTATTGTCATTGGGCAGCACGTGAAAACTTCATTAGTGATGTATGTGTGTGTTCGTTGCATTCAGTTTGCCAAATCGCATTTTCTCGAGTGCACGTAGGTCTACGTTATCATGGAAAGGAAAATGACAAAACGCAGAAGTTATACTTCTAGTTTTAAGCTAGTGGTAAGTAAATATGTTTTTCCGAATCCTGGAAAAACATCAAAACTTTGACGATTATTTCGGGCTTCACTGAAGCAAACATTATTTTAAAAAAACTGCAGTGAAACGCCAGTGGACAGCGAAACTGATGCGGACAATACCAAAGTTTTTTTAAATGATGAGCTATTAAAATTTTTAATTTGGGCAGTGAAGTTTCCAATTTTGATGGATTTGATTGAAAAACTATGCATACCATTTATTTTCAGAATGTTGTGTGTGTATTTTTTAAATTCTTGAGGTATAAATGCTTTATATAATTGGTTTAAGCATCTTATGAATTCTTCGGGTACATTTTAATAAAATAAGTAGTAGAGAAAGTGTTATCCTTAAGATTGAATCTTGTTTAATTGATATTTTTATTTATTATTTGAAAGATCATGTACTAAATTTTTATCTATGTAATGTTTTCAAGATTCCGCCGTGGTAATACCCCACCTTACTGCGAAGGTGCAGCGTTTCTGATGATTTTTTTTCATTCCGCCCCTTTTTTTTATCGCTGCGGCATATACGCCAGTACAGCTTATTAACCCGAAATTGCGGTAGTTTCAACTTTTACCTTACATAAATTCCTGGTTCCTGAAAAGTAGGTATAAGATTGAATCTTGTTTAATTGATATTTTTATTTATTATTTGAAAGATCATGTACTAAATTTTTATCTATGTAATGTTTTCAAGATTCCGCCGTGGTAATACCCCACCTTACTGCGAAGGTGCAGCGTTTCTGATGATTTTTTTTTCATTCCGCCCCTTTTTTTTATCGCTGCGGCATATACGCCAGTACAGCTTATTAACCCGAAATTGCGGTAGTTTCAACTTTTACCTTACATAAATTCCTGGTTCCTGAAAAGAAGGTATCTAGCAACTGACTTTAAGAGCAAGGCACGGACACATGAAGATGGCAGTAACAATGCCTCGTTGGCTTTTTGGAATCTGCTTTGATATAAAGTACTCATATTTGTTGTTATTATTATTAAATAACTTAAAATTATTAAAAATAATAATTACTATTATTTTTATTAATATTTTTATTATTTACATTGTACTGATGAAAACAATGGAGTTGTGTAAGGGGATCGGATGAGAGA
Source organism: Macrothele yani (assembly GCA_039090855.1). Classification (NCBI taxonomy): domain Eukaryota; kingdom Metazoa; phylum Arthropoda; class Arachnida; order Araneae; family Macrothelidae; genus Macrothele; species Macrothele yani. The sequence goes on along the minus strand of CM076989.1, from coordinate 69,890,178 downwards.
GTACTGGTAAATTTTATTTTAAAAAAAAAGCCCTGGTAACATCTAATAAAACTGGATTAGATAGGCATATAAGTGAACTGAGCCACAATATGGAGTGAGAATCACTCAGATTTATTGGTCTTCAACCAGATATAAGAAGTAAAAATAAAAGGAATTGAAATTGATAAAAAAAGAACCCCCCCCCCCCACTGTCAATGATCTCATGGGTTCTTTGCTACCAGAAGTATGGTTTCAAATGGTTGTTTTACTAGAACCTTTACAGTGATACTGAGTTGTAGTGGTAAATACATTAGAAGGAAAACCTCTTGGAAAGTTTACGTACAACAAACTATAATCCTGATAACCCTTGTAAAAGCCCCCCCCCCCCCACCACCACCACACCACACATCAAAATTCAGAAGTTATTTTTCAAAAATTAAGTTTTGCTCACGGCCAACTGTTTTTGGTTTTATTTAGCATAGCTACTGAAGACCAAAAATAATATGTTCTAGGCATTTCTAGTTCTGTGATTTTAAAATTCTAGTAATCACCATAAAATAAAATTCAAATTTTTTTATTGTTTTGATATTTTGTTTGCAACCCCATCACGTGGAATAATGTGGTATGTCTTGATTCATTTTTTCTAAAAATATGATTAGGAAATGAATATTTTTGAATGAAAAATGATACATAATATCAAAAAGTGCTGTCTTTGCTTCTTTCTCTTCATCAGTCAACATGAGTTTAGTACCTGAAGGGCATTTCCAATGCAGTTGCTAAGTGACTCTGCATCATTTTCTTTATAACTATTTCCCAAAACGCTTGTTAATGATTCCATGTCAGCTTCTTGAGAGACATTTTCAAAATCATTACCAAATGAGTCATTTCTATGTGTGATATATTTGTGAAGAACAATTCCAGAAGTATTAACAGTACACTGGTCAGCTATATTATTTCTTGCACCTGAAAGCAATAAATAAAGGAATAAATAAAAATAAATATAAGTTAGTAAATAAAGATTACTAAACAAATAAACCAGTAGAAGTTACCAATGTTTTTAATTTCATATTTGTATTGGTGTACTGCAGTCACAGATGTTCAGGTATTTTATGTGATGGCCTCTATAAATTGAATGAGTGCTGTTTTCATGAAGCACTATTCTAGTTCTTTAGATACCCACCTAATTAGAAGTCCCAAAATGGTTCAGATTTATGCTGATTATATTTTTATGCATTTCTACATTCTTTCAGATTTCTTTTTAACAGTGCTTTTCATTGTAGAAATCAGGTACAGATATAATGCAATACACAAATAAGAGATGAATACATATACAAAAAAATTGTAAAGGAACATGCATGTTATGTTCCAAAAGAAACAAAAGATACACAGAAGCTTTTGCAAAATCAAACTGACTGCCAGATTTGGTTTTCATGTTCTTGATCATAGTTGTTGCCAAATGATGAGGGATTTCCAAATAATGTGAACAAAATAAGGACTATCAGTATGATGATTTGGTTTATGTCTTGGTGATATTCATGTGTGCAGATTGCTGTATGCTGATGACACTGTCCTGTTGGCAGAGAGCAAAAGCGAGTTGCAGAGTATGTTGACTCGGATGCACGAAGTTTGCATGAAATTCAAACTGAGTATAAATAAATAAGGGAAAAACCAAAGTTATGGTGTTTGAGAGAGGAATGGGTAGCACTCAATGTAATGTAAGTATAAATGGCACTGTGATTGACCAGGTGAGTGGGTTTGTGTATTTAGGAAGCATGTTTGACAGAGAGAACAAGTTGGATGGTGAAATCAGTAGGCGAGTGAATTCTTCTTTGAAAGTCATAGCTGCTCTAGAAGGTTTTCACAGGAATGATGGGTTCTCTAGAGAGTCCCGCATGGCTATGTATGAAACAGTAATTGTTCCTACTCTGATGTATGGCAGTGAAACCTGAGTACTGCAGAAGAAACATAGGAGTCGTTTGTGTGCTGGAGAAATGTGTTACTTACGTGGGGTTTGTGGCAAGACATGATCTGATTGTGTGAGGAATGAAGATGTATTGCAGTTGTGTGATGTGAAGCAAAATGTTGTTAGCAAGGTGGAGACCAATATACTTCGGCGGTTTGGCCATGTTGAAAGAATGAGTGATGAAATGCTTACTAAGAAAATATTTTAAGCCCAAGTGGCAGGAAGGAAAGGCAGAGGAAGGCCAAGGAAGACATGGGTGGATCAGATTCAGGAGTGTCTGCATGAGAAAAAGATTATGAGTATGAAGTATAAAAGATCTTGTGTACGGCGTGTAATGGATATCAGTGAAGCACGAGTTGTATGTCAAGATCGCTGTAAATGGCGAAGTTTGATACAACAACAAGTAAAAGTATCTGGAAGTTTGTATTTCTTTTTGGAGCTAACCTCTGAATCTCAGAGAACAGCTTAGTGATATGTGTGTATGTATGTAAAAGCATAAAGCTATATTATTGATGTACAGTCGAACCTCGTTAAACCAACCCTTTTAGTCCACTACTCCCACCTTGCACTCACTGCTCATGGGTTACAGATCTTATGCTATTCTACTAAATGGAAGTTTCCCCCTTTAAACCTCCACCTCGCCAACCACCATGGCATTGTAGCAACATTTTGATATTTCTCACTGGACAAGTACCTCATTAACCCACCTCTCAAAATCTGTACAATAATTTCCAAATATTCATTTGCAACAGATACTCCAAATCACCCAACTCATCATCTTAAATGTGCCCCAAAACCATGTTAAATGAGAATTCCTCAAAGAAGTTTTGCAGAATGGGTGAGAAAACAGCCTCCCCCACACACCCAATCCCCTGATAAAAGAATGATGCCATTAGCTAAGTGTGGTCAGCTGCCAAAAACCAAATGAAGACATTGATTTGTTGCATCTGACAGAACTGGTGTGTTGTGTGTGTGTGTTGTGTGTGTGTGTCCCTTTTAATGAGAAGTCTATGTTCCTGATTCTAGAGGCTATCATACCTGTTAAATGTCGTAGTTTGCTAAATGGGAAGGTAGGGACTAATTACTCTGCCCAGATGGTTTCCTTTATAATTTGATCAAATGACAACAACTTGTGAATACATTTCAATAAAGGCCACACTCCCTCCAAAAATGACATTTCCTGTCTTACATTTCACATTTTAAATTGTAAAAACTCTAGTTATCCTAAGGCTTTAGTAGTCACTGTGTCTTTCGAGGGTTGCTTGTGTCATATAATGTCATATTCTCCGATATTCTTGTATAGCTAATTTGTAGATGAATAAACATGATTGGCAACACCCATCATCCCGGTGGTTGTTGTGATCTGTAATGGCTGTTTGTCTTACTGAGTAATAACTAAGATGTTATTACATGGTGTCAGAATAGTGGGATCGTAAATATTGTAGTGTTGTGACTAGTTTGAGGCAGCTGTGTTGAGTTTGTGGTTCGAGGAACATGGATTCTTCTAACGTTCATCTTCCTCGAGAGCTGGAAGTGACTGCTGACAACATGACCGCAAAATGGAAGTTGTGGAAACAGTCATTCGAATTTTATGCAGTTGCTACGCAACTTTTTGAGAAACCACCACAGGTGCAAGCCGCTACTTTCATGTCAGCAATAGGAACTCAGGAAACTATGATTTTTAATACTTTTAATTTGTCTGAGGCGGAGCAGAGCGATGTAGCTGTGATTAAAAAAAGATTTGATGATTGCTTTGCTCCAAAACCAAACGAGACGTATGTACGCTACTTATTTTTTGCTTGTGTGCAGGGTGAGCAAGAGAATTTCGATTCTTACTTAACTAAACTTCGAACGAAGATTATTGATTGTGCTTTTGGTAATTTACAAGATGGTTTGTTGCGTGACCAGATTGTGCGTGGTGTTCTTTCAGATAAAGTTCGTGAATCATTATTAGCTGAAGGAGAGCTGGCATTGAGTAAAGCGATTGATATATGCAGAGCTAGGGAACGGGCTTCGAATCATCTTCAGGAAATGAAAGCAGTGATGAATAAAGATAAAGAAGTCCTTTCATTAAGAACAAACAAACAAAAAAAAGTTCCTACAGAATTCAACTGCTCAGAAATGCGCGAAGGATCGAAGTCCACAGTGGACAGCAAAGCAAAGGGAGTGTGCTGGCGATGTGGTTTCATGTACCAATTTCGGAAGTGTCCTGCTTTCAGCGTGACATGTAATTACTGTTCCAAGAAGGGACACTATGCGCGCCAATGCAAAGCTAATATGAAAACCCTTAAGTCACGAAATAAGGAAGTTCATGAGATTAGCGATTCTGATAGTGATTTGAAGGACATGGCTACATATACCTGTGATACTTTACATATCAGTGAAGTGATTAATTTCTCAAATAATTACCAAGGCAAATGGTATACAAAGGTACTATTTGATAAAGGAATTTGCGCTAATTTTAAGCTTGACACTGGTGCAGAAGGGAATGTCATAACTGCACAATTGGCAAGACAACTTTCGGTGAAAATTTCAAATTCACAAGTTAAACGACTGAGGTCTTTTAATAATACTTATACACCAGTTGTGGGAGAGATAAGCACTAAGTGTATTATAAAAAACAAACCTGTTACCATTAATTTTCTAGTGGTTGAGGGTAGATTCAATTGCATTTTAGGATGCGCTGCTTATGAGAACTTGGGCTTAATAGTAAGAAATAAGGATTTCATTCAGGTTCAAGAAGTTGTAAGTCCTATTCCAGAAAAGATTTTTCAAGGTATTGGATGCATAAAGAATTTTAAATATGATATAGAGCTGCAAGAAGGTGCTTCGTTAACTATACATCCACCGCAGCGAATACCTTATGCAATTCGTGAGAAGGTAAAGAAGGAGATTGACATGATGGTGAAGATGAAAATTCTTGTACCTGTTGCTAATCCTACTCCTGCAGTAAGCCCATTGGTTATCGTTAAGAAACAAGACAAAATTTGTTTGTGTTTAGACCCTACTGATCTAAACAAGGCTATTAAAAAATGTCACTTTCCACTAAAAACTGTGGAAGATATAGCTGCTAGAGTAAAAACAGCAAAATATTTTACCCTACTTGATGCAAAAAAGGGTTTTTGGCAATTACGTGTAACAAAGCGTACTTCGGATTACTTGACAGTGAATACACCCTGGGGTCGATACTCATTTTTGAAAGTGCCTTTTGGACTTGCTTCGGCACCCGAAGTTTTCCAACAGGTTATGGAGTCAATATTGAAGGGCATTGGCAATACTGAATATTCGCCGAAATATGATATTCTGATCTGGGCCAACACGATCAAGGAGTTACGTAGTTTAACATCGAAGGTCACTGATCGACTTTTAGGGAGTGGAATTTGGTTGAATAAAGACAAGTGTGAATTTGAGAAAACAAAGGTTAAGTTCTTAGGTCACATTTTTATACCAAGTGGAATATAAATTGACCAATCCAAGGTTGAGGCCATTGGAAAATAAAAAGTACCTACTTGTGTTACTGAGTTGCAAAGATTTATGGGTATGACTAATTATGTTTCGAAATTCATACCTAATTATTCAAGTATTTCAGAAACCATGCGCAGACTTCTAAAGAAAGATGTCATATGGGAGTGGTCTTCTGACCAAGAAAAAGCCTTTTGTAAGTTAAAAGAATCTCTTCAAAATACTCCACAGTTGGCTTATTATGATGTAAACAGTGGTTGTTTCTGTGGATGCTAGTTCTCATGCAGTTGGTGCTGTACTTCTCCAAGATGGTAGACCCGTAGCATATTCTACCAAAGCATTAACATCTGCACAACAGCGTTATCCTCAAATTGAGAAAGAAGCCTTTGCCATTCGTCATGGGTGCAAAAAATTTCATGACTATATTTATGGCAAGTCTGTTACCATTGAAACAGATCACAAACCTTTAGAAGTCATCGCGAAGAAACCTTTACGTACAGCTCCACCTAGATTACAGCGATTAATTTTTGATGTGCTTCAATATTCGCCGAAAATAATATTTAAACGTGGTACTGATATTCTAATCCCTGACGCTCTAAGTCGTGACTGTAGTGTGGAGTCTTTGGAGACAGCTGGTGAAGATCAAGAACTTTTTGAAACATTACTGGATATACCGCTTCCCTCATTAACATTTCAAGAGCTGATTGCAGCAACTAATTCAGATGAAGAATTACAACAACTCAAGAGAGTTATCCTTGAAGGTTGGCCACCAACAATAAAGGAAGTGCCTGTTTCTTTACACAAGTACTGGAATTATCGAGAAGAATTATCTATATACGAAAATTTGTTGTTCAAGGCTGAACGACTGATTATTCCTAGAGTACTTCAACCTAAATGTCTCAAACTTATCCATCAGGGTCATCTGGGCACTAGCCTTTCCTTGCATCGTGCAAGAGAAATAGTATTTTGGCATGGAATGTCTAAAGAGATTGAACTATTTGTTCAAAAATGTCCAACGTGTCAACAAACTGCTCGTGCTCCTAACATAGAACCATTGCTGATGAAACCTATTCCCTGTTTTCCATGGCAACGAATAGCATCAGATTTATTTGACTTCAAGGGTGACCATTATTGCCTTGTAGTTGATAGTTACTCCGGATATTTTGATTTTAAAAAACTAAGTTAGCCAACGTCTCAAGCTGTGGTTAAGTATTTAAAAGTTACTTTTGCCACTCATGGTATTCCTGATATCTTAGAAACTGACAATGGTCCCCAGTATAACTCTGAGGCATTACGTAATTTCACAAGAGACTGGAAGATACAACATCTCACACCCAGTCCTCATTATCCCAAGTCAAATGGTTTGGCGGAACAGTATGTGCAAATCGCTAAGTTAATGTTAAAGCGTACTGATCTAGAACAATCTGACTTGCATTTAGCACTATTGAATTGGAGGAATACTCCTCGAGGTGACCTACCTTCTCCAGCTCAACGTTTATTTGGATGTCCCACACGAACAACGATCCCGTTACATCCTCTGGTACGTTTGCCTCGGGCGTCAACTTCTGCTCGCCTCCAGTTCTCCAGAGAGAACCAACGTATAAATGCCACAACTGGTACTCATAACCAAGCACCATCATTGGTACAGGGTCAATCTATAAAACTTAAAACGGCACATCACAACTGGATTCCTGCTACTGTATCTGCAAAGCTTGATACTCCTCGGTCCTATTTAGTTACCACTCAAGATGGCACCACTCTTTGACGCAATGCAGAGTGTATTCGCCCAACAAAAGCTCTATTCACGTCGAAAAAGCCTGTAGTTGAGTGCCCACCAGTTTCGTCTCCCCTGGAGAACTCTCAAAACTATTATACACCTATGGTTACTATACCCGATTCTACTCGGTTGCTCCTTCCTCAGAACTCTCCGACTAAAGATAAACATCATGTTACTATACCGGAATCACAATTACCATCTCGTTTTTCTCAGTGCATTGGCACACTTACTAAGTTGTCTAATTCTGTGACCACTTGTTCAGGACAAAAAATTCATCCACCTGATTAATTAAATCTTTAAAAAAAAAAAAAAAGAGAGAGAGAGAGAGAGAGAGAGAGAGAGATATCATATAATGTTGTTATATTCTCCGATATTCTTTTTTAATAGCTAATTTGTAGATGAATAAACGTGATTGGTAACACCCATCATCCCGGTGGTTGTTCTGATCTGTAATGGCTGTTTGTCTTACTGAGTAATAACTAAGATGTTATTACAGCTTGTTGTGTGCTTTTTTCTCATTCATCAGTTATTATTTTTTAAATGTGTCCTGAAATGAGTAAATGAAACATTGTTGGATATTCATGAGAAAATTTTGATATGCGAATTCAAAGATTGCAATCTTTGATCTAGCCATCAGGCATTAGCAAATCACTTTTCCCGCCTTTTTGACAAGTCAGTTAGCAAAAGAAAAGTAGGATACATATTAAATGATATACATAAATGGATAGGATCTGGAAAATAACTGCACTCAGTTAAAAAAATTTAAAAGTAGCAAGCAAGAAATTTAGAGAAAGCTCTTGTTTTATGGATTGGTTGAGTAAATGCCAAACATTGAGTTATTACTGAAGAAGTTATTCTTGAAAAAGTAAGACAGTTTGTGAAAGAATACCAAATTCAAGAATTCAGCTACAGTAATTGTTGGCTTCAAAGATTCAAAAATCAGCACATATTATCATTGAGAATACGGCATGGTGAAATAGCCAAAACCTCTGAGAGTTCAGTCAATGAGGAAAGAAAAAAATTGTTGGAAATTACTTTGGCTAAAAATTAAAATATGTACACTACATGGATGAATCTGGTTTCTTCTATAGGATGACACCCAATAAATCGATTTCAAACAAAAACATGAAAGGTAGTATAATACAGTTCACTATGTAAATGCCAATGTTACTGATAAAGAAAGTATTGATGTCATAGAAAAAACATAATAAAAAGTTGTTTACAAATTTCCATCATGAATTTTACTTAACTGTGTTATCACTATCAATGTTCTCAGAATTAGAGAACACATACATAAAAATGCATGTTTATTTTATTTCTTCCTTATATTATCATTAAACTAATTTTACTTTATATATATACATAGGGATGTAAGGTCAGGTGATGCGTAACATCACAGCCTCTCCTTGACAAATGTCAACCCCACCTTCTCGTGGTGCATCCTGTTCCCACTAAAGGGGCTCTGACGACCACCAATAGCGGTATAACTATACCATCGGGATTAGAGGAAATGCTATCCCACACTCACCAACCCGCTTGGCCAGGCGTGGTGAGTTAGGGCCAAACCCCTCCAAAATGACTCCACAACTTAAATCTTGGCCCTCAGTCTCCGGCAGCTGGAATGTACCTGGCCAAGGCAGCGGCCAGTGCGACATGAAGGCAGAGGGTGCTAAGAATCCCCGGAGGACCGGACTAGGCTGCCATCGGATTCTGACCTTGGCTATGTATAATGGACGCTCCCTATCTTCTGATTCAAGGCTTCCTGAATTGGAAGAGGAACTACAAAGGATCAAGTGGGACATCGTCGGGCTAAGTGAGGTAAGGAGAAAAGGAGAAGATCTCATTGAACTGAAAAGTGGACATCTCTTCTACTATCGTGGGACAGATACTGGCAGAACTAGTGGTGTTGGATTTATAATAAACAAGAAACTGAAGGATAAAGTTGTAGAAGTTGAAAGTTCCTCTGACAGAACTGCACGACTTGTTATCCAACTCTCGAGAAGATACCAGGCTCAGATTATTCAAACTTATGCACCCACCACAAGTCATCCTGAAGAAGAAATTGAAGAATTTTATGAGGAAATTCGTCATCTAAATAATAAAGGTAAGCAGCACTTGAAGATAATTATGGGAGATCGAAAAAGTATCCAAATGGGATGACAAGTGAAATGCAAAAATAGGGCAACGGCAACAGAATGAAACTTCAGTAGGTAAATTCGGTCACGGCAACAGAAACCAGCGTGGAAATACTCTCGTTGAGTTTGCAGAGGCAGAAGGGTTTTTCATCTTGAACTCCTTTTTCAAGAAAAAGCCGCACAGGAAATGGACATGGAGACATCCAAATGGGACGACAAGTGAAATTGATTTTATTATGTGTAACAAAAAATTCATCATAGAAGACTGCAGTGTGCTAAACAAGTTCAACACAGGTAGTGACCATAGATTGGTGAGATGTAAGATGCACCTCAACACTAAACTTGAACGTGGCAAGCTCATAAGACAAACAAAATGTATTGACATAACCAACCTTAAAAAACACCATAATACCTTCAAGTTGGAACTGAAGAACAGCTTCTCTACTTTAGAAGGCCTAACATCGGAATGAAGTGGATATTTCTGAAGTTAACAGAAAAGTAACCAAAGCTCTTATGGAAACAGCAACAAAATTAGCTGGGTCTAAGAACAAGTTGCATGTAAATAAATTATCAGGAAAAACCAAAATGTTGATGCAAAAAAGAAGAGAGATGAGGACAACTAAAGAAGATGTGACTTCCAAAGTGAAATACATAGAGCTATGCAAGACAGTACGAAAAAGTATCACTGAAGACGTAAGAAAATTCAACTGTGAACTAGTGAGGAAAGCAATTGAAAACAACCAAAGCCTAAATATAGCAAAGGGACATCTCAGTAAGGGAAGAAAACAGATTATGGCACTGAGAAAAGAAGATGGTTCTGTAACAAGAAATAGAGGCGAAATTTTGACAAGAGTGAACGATTTCTACTCCAAGTTATATGAAAGGGATGATGCATGTACTCCAGATATCATGGAAGGTACCAGTACCAGAGTTCTTCCAGTCCTCCCAGCAGAAGTTGCACATGCAATCAAGAACATGAAGCGGGGAAAAGCTCCAGGAGAAGATGGAATTACTGTAGACATCATACAAGAAGCAAGTGGAGAAATCGAAACAGTACTCGCCCAAATTTTCACTCGATGCCTTAATGAAGGGAAGATTCCTGAGGATTGAAACAATGCTATAATGATCTTGCTACATAAAAAAGGTGACATTGAGGATCTCAGGAACTACAGACCTATCAGCCTCCTATCAGTGGTTTATAAAACCTTCACTAAAGTTCTTTCACAGCGTTTGAAGGTAACGCTGGACATGGCTCAACCGAGAGAACAAGCTGGATTCAGGAGTGGCTACAGCACAATGGATCATATCCACGTACTGAGAGAACTAATTGAAAGAGTGAGGGAATATGAACTTCCACTGTGCATGGCTTTTATCGATTATGAAAAAGCCTTTAATTCGGTGAAACCATCAGCAGTTACAATGGCTCTGAAATCCTGCGGTATTGAAGATGCATACATTAATATTATTAATAACGTCTATGAAAATGCAAGTGCAAAGATTTGGCTGTTTGAAAATACAACACACATAAAAATTGGAAAGGGAGTGAGACAAGGTGACACCATATCTCCGAAGCTATTTAACGACACATTGGAAAATGTCTTTCAATCACTGAACTGGGAAAACAAAGGGATAAAGATTAATGGAGATTATTTAATCCACCTTCATTCTGCTGATGACATAGTCATTTTTGCAACTACCCCATCAGAGCTGCAGAGTATGATCCAGGAACTTGCTGACAAGAGTAAAGAAGTGGGATTAAAAATGAACTTTCAGAAGACAAAAGTGATGTTCAATGCTTTTACACGAAATGAAGATTTATCGATTGATGGAGAAAAGCCAGAGATAACAGACATGTACGTTTATCTTGGACAGCAGATATCAAGTGAGGGTCACATTGATGAAGAAATTAATCGGCGTACAAAACTTGCCTGGAGAGCTTTTGGAAGAAACAGCATAATTTTCAAGAGCAATATGCCATTATGTCTGAAAAGAAAAGTGTTTGATCAATGCATCCTTCCAGTGCTTACGTATGGTGCAGAGACGTGGACCTTAACTAAAAGAGACATACGAAGGCTGCAGACAACTCAAAGCAGCATGGAGAGGTGCATGCTTGGTGTAACCAGGAGAGGTAAGAAGAGGAACTTGTGGATCCGAAAAATGACAAGAGTGGAAGACATCATGATCAGAGTTAAATCCCTGAAATGGCAATGGGCTGGGCATACTGCCAGAAGGACAGACCATCGATGGACAGCCGAAATTTTAGATTGGATTCCAAGGGACAGGAAAAGACCCAGAAGAAGACCACATGGGAGATGGGTGGATGAAATTCGAAAGTATGCGGGAGTGACATGGAAGAGACTGGCACAAGACAGACCGTTGTGGAGGAAACTTGGGGAGACCTTCGTCCAGCAGTGGATTGATAATGGTTGACAATGGTGATGATGATGATGATGATGCTATATATACCTTTTTAATCTGCCACCCTCGCTTACTGCCAGTTTTGCATGATGAACAAAATATGGAGGTTTAACAAGGTTTGATGGTACTTTTGTCAATAAAAGGGCTTTACATTTTCAGAGTAGTTCATTGAAATCTCCACCTCTTCAAAATTGAAATACTGAAAGCCTTTATTTTGTCTCCATTATTTGTAAATCCCTCCTATTGTTTGGCAAAAAATATAATCAAGAGCTTGAAAACCAAGCCTGGCAACCAGTCTCTACCCACAATTCACATGTGATCAAGTCCCATGTTAGGTTCAAAGCTTCTGTGTATTTTTAATTTCTTTTGGAACATACCACATGTGTTCCTTCACAACTTTTATATAGAAATCAGGTGTTTATAAGGTAATATGGATGCACAAAAGTAGACTGCTCGACATATAAATTGTCCTGCCCACAAGGAGGTGTGCTACAAACATGCGAATCGAAGGGCGGGTTTACCCATGCGAATCAAAGGGCGGGTTTACCCACTTCAGATACGCAAATTATATTAAATCGAAGCCGATGACATCACACACTCATGAGACAAAGGTGCTAGCAACAACAGGGATGGTAATGTGTGCTCACTGGTGGAAGTATTGCGGATGTTTCAGATTTGTTGTTTGTGCTGGGAAACTGTTCAGCAAAGGCTAAAAATGCCTGGTATATGCTGTCTGCAGGTTTATCACCATTTGGATGCATTTCAGAGAGGAAGTGCCGGTGTGTAAACTCCTGGTAAAAAAAGTGCCGGTATGAAATACTAGGAAAAGAGAAGTGCTGGTATGCCATACTGACATATACCGGCCCATCTCGTGCACTGGTTTTAAGTCACATACCTCTAGATGTATTAGTCATCCTATAATAACTGCTGATTGGTACAAAAGCAACACTACCCACACTGTGATTGTGTCACTGGTATTCATTGAGCCATGGTCACACAGGTGCCAACTGCTGAAAATTTCAAGAGTGCCCAAATTCAAAAGGCAGGTATTATTTACAGTGTTGAAATTTCAATATAGATACTTAGCTCATTACTGTCATTCACTGCAAAACACACCTTGCAAAGTATCTTGCAATGAACTAACTGAATGAATATAATATGAAAATTTTAAGGCAATTTGTTTAATAAACTTTATACTGAAAATTTTGCTCCTGGATTTAATTCATTTGCATTTGATATCAACATACTCTGTAAATGCTAATTGAACATAATACAGTTTCCACAAAGTGGAGCCCCAACACCTATTCTCATTTTGTGCCATATCCACAATATCATTGAACAGGTAACTCTACAATTTAAATGACATTTGTCTTCTGCCATCACTATTGTGCATACTAATTCACATAAGGGTCAAGAATTGTGCTCAGGAAAATTCTTTTCCCTTCAGAGCAGGGAGTTGACCAGTTAACATGAAGCACTGTCCTATGCATGTGCAGAGCACACATACAGAGAGTTACGAGGCCTGCACCACTAAAACACATGCAATTGGTCCCAATTTCACATATTTAAAACTGGTTTTCTTGGACTCAATGCATTAAATTTGCTTTAAATAATGGTGAATGGATTCCCATAAAGTCTTGAATTTAAGTCATTCAATTATGAAATTTGAAGTTTTTATAACAAATTAAAAATTTCAGAGTTTGAATTATTCTGTGTGTATCAATTAAACAAACAAAAATATTGTTAGCTTAAAAACAAATGACTACATTTTTGCATACTGCTTTAGTAAGTGTAGCTTAGACAACTTTAAATAATTAACCAGACAAGTTACAAAAAACATCCTCTACTGCACTTTACAACCATTATGTTGCCTGACAATCTTGTTTCCTAAGAAATAATTCAGCACTCATATAATATTTCCCAAAAAAAGATGTTTAATTTTTTCCATTGTAACTAAATGCTTCAGCTCCATTTTGACCCTTCTTATTTAATTTTTCATAATGTGAAAACAAATATTTAAATATAGATTTAAGTATCCCAACAAGAATGTTGAGGGGTCCTCAAACCCCTGAGCACTTGCACAGTGGGTACTGGTACCTATGCATGGATGGCACCACTCTTACTGTGAAAAGGATAGCAGCAGTGAAAGATAATAAAGTCCTTATTCAGCATGTCATGCTGTAGAAGTTGTTGATTGACTTACAGAAACTTGTTTGTTGATATTAACCTTGTAAGCAAAATAATGCATGAAATACACATTTACTCACCCTACATTCATTGTAGGACTAACACTATTTTTTAGCATGATTTTCATCAATTTGCAATATGAACCATGTGTACCTCAAGTATTTGTTATTATAAATATATATACTTGTAAGGATCGAATATTTAATAATTTATTACACTATACTTGAAAAAATATTTAAGGAAATACTGTTTCCATTGATAAAATTTAACTTTCCTTAAAAAACATGTGGTTTGAGAATAGTCTTGTTAGTTGTATATATTTTTCTTTAGTTGTAAGTACTATTACTCCAAGACTTTTTACACATAAACACATTTTTTATTACTTTTATTAAATTTTAAACCTAAAATACAGGTGTATGAGAGGTACAGTAGATTCTATAACTAATGTGACTTGGTGACTCGGGACCTAGGTTTTCGGTGCATCATGTGGCACCATCGTCAGCATTGTTCTTATGTCACGTGTTCACACACATACCAAGGATTTGCAAATGGCAAGTATTTGTCCTCATCCCAATTTTTAGTGGCAATATTGATGTGCAGGTGGGCATGAGCTGTTATTAGTTCATCTGAAGTAGATTCTCACATTGAGCACCTTCTATTGAGCTCAATAACGATCAGAAAAATGATTTACCTTAAATTTAACAGATTATAATGGCCGAAATTGATTTTCCTTTAAATGTAAAGGATTGTTATTACTTAATAACCCTTTAAATGTAAATTTAGTGGATTATTATTGTTTGATAATGGTAAAAATTGATTTCATTTTAAATTTAAAGGATTATTATTACTCAATAACCCTTTAAATTTAAATGTAATAGATTATTATTGTTCGATAATGATTGAAATTTATTTTACTTTAAATTTTAATGATCATTATTACTCTATAACCCTCTAAATTTAAATTTAAAGTAAAATCAATTTCAACCATTATCAAACAATAATAATCTAGACATAAATAATTGAAACTTAATAATAATCCATTAAATTTAAGGTAAATCATTTTTCTTATCGTTATTAAGCCCAATAGAAGGTGCTTGATGTGAGGATCTATTTCAGATGAACAAACAACAGTGCATGCACACCTGCGCATCGATATTGCAGCTAAAAGTTGGGATGAGGACAAATACTCGGCATTTGTAAATCCTTGGTATATGTATGAACGCGTAACGTATGAACAACGCTGATGATGGTGCCACATGACACACCAAAAATCTAGGTTCTGAGTCATCAAGTCACATTGGGGATAGAATCTACTGTACCTCTTATACACCCTTATTTTAGATTTAAAATTTAATAAAAGTAATAATAAAAATGTATTGTAAAGTAATAAAAAAATTATTTAACAAAATGTGAAAAAGTCTTAGAGCAACAGTAATTACAACTAAAGAAGTAAGTATTCTCAAACCACGTGGTTTTTAAGGTAAAGTTAAATTTTATCAATAGAAACAGTTATTTCTTTAAAAAAAAATTTGAGTACATTGTAATAAATCATTAAATATTCAATCCTTGTAAGTATATATATTTACAATATCAAAAACTCTATGTACAAGTGGTTTATATTGCAAACTGGCAAAAATCATGCAAACACAGGGCTTCATGAAGAAGTGCATTATGGGTCACGATGGAAGCCGATTCCTATCTACTAATAGAACAAAAAGCCATCCAACTTGAACTGACTCATGCAATCATCCACTGTCATATTTTGCCAATAGGAAATGTGTGGAAGTTCAGTTGGCAGACCCCACATGAACTGTCATGAAACTATATTTAATGAGGCAACATTGGCCTTTCATTGGAAATCTGTCAATGTGATTACCTGCTTTTGGACTGCACGCTTCCTGGACACAAAAAGTAGGTCTTTTGCACCTGTGTTATGCATACACAGCAGAGGACTTATCAGCGGAATGTCAGTTAAACATTAGGATATCAAAGGAACTGTTTACTTTATGTTGCTACCCTTCAAAAGAACCTATTACTGCCAAAATGTGTTTAATCAACTGGACCATACATACAACTAACACTATTTAAGAGCACACTCAGCTGTGGGTGGGGCCAGTGCTTCAGCAGATAGTGCTCGCCTCCATACAGTAATAAGGATTTTCCAAACATTCAATGGCATTAGCTGGAAACTAAATGCCCCATTCACTGGATTGTTAGACCTTACTCCATTGGACTTTTATTTATTCTCTTTGTTTTAGAGAAATTATCTCATTTGGTTCACTGTAAACTGCCACACAGGATAAGTACCACATATCTTTCCGCACTTGGAAAAGTCCCACACAGGAAAACTGCCACGTTTTTCATTTTTTCATTAAGGGGCCAAGCATAAATTATTTTTCTCCCAAGGAACACTTTAAATGTGAAGCAATTTTCCAACGGGCCTAACGATGGGAAGGAGCTCTTTTGTGTATCTTTATTATCAGGCTGGTTCGTACGAGTTTAGGAGAACTGGCCACAAAAGTTTAGGAGGGGGGATAAAGGTTGCTATTTCTTGGCCTCTATTGAGAATCTAATTGGGAGCTCCAAACAAATTTTGAGAAAACATTCTATGTAAGCCAAGTGAGAATTGCACTTTAATTTGAAGATATAAATTGCCGTGACTAAGTTTATTTTTTAGAACTACAGTGTTCAATGAAACCAGGGATTTACAGCATGACCAGGGATGTATTTAGAGGGGGGGCAAAGGGGCCAACCCCCCTAAATATGTTTAATTTTTTATGTTATCTGTCAAAATAAGGTTAAATAATCAAACTTAAATAAAGTTAAATAATCAATCTTTCCAATATAATTTTTAAATATGTATATTAAATCAAAATTTGTGTTATGAGAAAAGTTTCTGAATCATGAATATTTACTGCTGGAAAAATCCAACTGCTACGTACAGATTCATTGAAAGATCATTGCGCAAAGGAGACAGAGATCTGAGAAAGAAGGGTGGCTCATATCCGTGGTCAGGAAGACGGTTGTGGGTTTTTGCGGCACCAACTCCCAATTGACCAGACCAGGGATGATGTCATGTGTCACTGCTCCTCTCTGCCTGGCGCCAGTTGTTACTAGGGCACGTGCAGTGATACTCAACACCTCACTTCACTGCCTAGCCACCTGTTTTGATACTTTACTGATTCCGAGCTGTGCGTTGGCCATGTGGGTGGATTCTTTCAGTTTCAAACTGAGTGAGAAAGTGAAACTTCTGTTTCTGTTTTGTCTGTATTCTTGTAATTCAAAATCAATATTTATTCGCTTTTTCCCGCAGCTACTTAAAACAGTTTGTTGAAGTTATTTCAAAAATTAAACGATTTCATTAACAAAGTCTGTTGACTTTCTGTAACAAAAAAAGAACTGTGGAAACTGAAATGCTAGCTGAACCAACTGATATTGAAGTTCCAAACCAATGCATTGAAAGTGGGAGTAATCCTGAAAATTATGAGCTTCAACCAATACGCATGACGAATGACAGAGATGCAGATGGTAATGAAAAGTCTGAAAGCATTTCAGATTCGAATGACATGGGATTGTATGCAGGTAACAGTGAGCTTGTTAATTCTTTGAGCGATGAGAAAAAAGTGGATTTGTTACATAGCATATGGAAACCTACTGCAAAATATAGATTTCCTAAAAAAATCAGCTCTAGTTACAATAAAAATCATATCATACATTCCAAATTAAATGGCTAGAAGAGTATAAGTGGCTGTCATATTCACGTCTGAAAGAAGGTTCATTTTGTAAATATTGTGTTTTATTTTACGAAAAAAGATGTTGCTGGTAAAGGCAAACATCAGACTTTGGGTAGCCTCGTTACAAAGCCTAGTACCGATTTAAAAGATGCTAGGGAAATATTCAAAAATCATGAAAAGAATAAATATCACAAAGACACTGTATTGGCAGCTAAAAATATTGCATCAATAATTCATAAAAAACAGGATAGTATAATTTTACAAATGAATAAACAGAAAAAGCAAGAGATAATTGACAACAGGAAAAGGTTGATTCCTTTTGTGCAAACAATTAGATTATGTGGAAGGCAGCAGATACCTCTTAGGGGAAAAGTTTATTCTGGAAGAATTTTGCTTGAGGAACCAACAAATAATGATGGCAATTTTTGCACTTTATTAAGATATTGTCCAAATTCTGGAGATGCCATTTTAAAAGAAAACTTAGAAACTAGTAGAGGTAATAGTATGTATAAAAGTTCAGTAATACAGAATGAAATAATAAACATCTTTGGGGAACTTATTCAACAGAAAATTATAGCAAAGGTAAAGTATTCAATTTTTTTTTTCAATATTAGCAGATGAAACAACTGACATTACTCAAATAGAAGTGTTTTCACTGTGCGTCAGGTATTTTGATGAAGAAGAACTGAAATAAAGAGAACATTTTATGGCTTTTATACCAGTGAAAAATTTAACAGGCTATTCTCTTGCAACAACAATAATGAAAAATTTAGTGAAATTGGGTTTTGATTTGAACGACGTGAGAGGGCAGGGGTATGATGGGGCTGCAGCAATGCAAGGACAGTTTCATGGAGTGCAGGCCTGTATTAGAAAAAAATATCCCAAAGCAATATATACTCATTGCATGTCCTATTCCTTGAACTTATGTTTGTCGAATACTAGCAAAATGCCTAGCATAAGGAACTGTATGGGAGTTATATCAAAAACATGTTCGTTTTTCCACGCTTCTGCTAAACGTACCAGTGTTTTGAAAGAAAGTATCCAGCGACTGCTACCTGATTGCAAGAAAGTTAAGATGAAAACTTTATGTGAAACTCGATGGATCCAAAGGCATGATGCCGTTCTTATGTTTAAAGAAGGTCTGCATCCTATTATATCATCCTTAGAAGCGATTGAGCAAGAAGAGTCAGCAGAATCATCTGTCAAAGCACACACTTTGCTCAACTCTGTATGTCAATTTTCATTTCTAGTGGCAACTTTTGTCCTTAGTAAAATATTGTCCATCACATACAACCTATCTGAAAACTTCCAAAACAAGCAACTCGACTTAGTCGACGCATTAGAAAAAATATCAGGAGTTACAACACTGCTAAACAGCATGAGAACTGAAGCAGAAAAATCCTTCAGCTTAATTTATGATGCTGTAAAAACATTGGCTGTAGGCCTTAAAGTAGCAGAAGAAGTTCCACGTAGATGCAGTATACAAAAAAATAGATGCAATGTCCCATATTCAACTCCAGAAGAATATTTCCGCAGAAGTATATTTATACCCTTTGTGGATGATATAATTGAATAATTAAATGAAAGGTTTCAATCACAAAAAGAAACATTAACTTCATTGCAAAACATTCTACCAGTTTTTGCTGTGAAGAATGATTATTCCCAAATATTATCTGCATTGAAAATGTATGAATCTGATTTAGGATATTCTGATGTAACAGAAAGCGAGTATCAATTATGGCGTCAAAAATGGGAAAGGGAAAAAGCAGACGTGCACCCCAAAAACACAATTGAAAGTTTGGAATCATGCAATAACAACTTATTTCCCAACATTTATATTTTGCTTCACACCTTGGCAATTCTTCCTGTAACCACAGCATCAGTGGAAATAAGCTTTTCCAGTCTTCATTGATTGAAATCTTATTTGAGAAACAGTACATCAGAGTCAAGACTGAATGGGCTAGCTTTATTATCTATTCATAGAAACATTCAAGTTGAAGAAGTCATTGACAAATTCGGAAAAGCGCCTAGAAGAATAAATCTCAGTTTTTAAGAATTAGGTGAGTCCAATCAATTTCACTATTTCTCAAGGAGAAATTTGTTTCTGTCACTTTTTTTTTTTTTAATATGTACTCATCAGCTTAATTTAGGTACACTGTATATGTATGTTATATACCTAAAAAAACGAAAAAGAAATACCTTTTTTTTATTATTAACATGTTTTTTTTTTTTTTCATTAACTTCCATTTTGTCCTGATGGATTTCAGAAACTTTCATCCCCCCCCCCCGAAAAAATTTCTGCATACGCCCCTGAGCATGACTATGGTGTGTTCAGAAAAGGATGATAAGACTGGATTTTTTAATAATGCTGCACTTAGGCACTAAATATTTACATACCATGTCAAGATATTAATATTTCTCTTGTAATTTGAAGAAATAAATTGCCATGACTAAGTACATTTTTTAGAACTACAGTGCTCAACAAAACCAGGGATTTACAGCATGACTTATGGTATGTTCAGAAAAGGATGATAAGATTGGATTTTTAAATAATGCTACACTTTCACTTAGGCACTAAATAATCATGTCAAGTTATTAATATTTCTCTTGTACTTAATTAATTCATAGGCCATAGACCTAGGTCTTTTTAACAGTTTTTAATCTGCCAACTTCATATTCATAATGTTACACATCAAATCAAGTTAATAGCATTGCACTTTTACCTAGGCACTAAATATTAATTCATGGGCCCCAGGCCTAGGACTCTTCAACAGTTTTTAACCCGCTGACTTCATATCCATAATGTTTATGTATCAAGTTAATAATATTGCACTTTTACTTAGGCACTAAATATTAATTCATAGGCCCTAGGTCTAAGCCTTTTTAACACATTTTATTCTACCGATGTCATATTCATAACATATCAAGTTTACATATCAAGTCAAGTCAGTAGCACTGTACTTTTACTTATGCACTAAATATTAATTGATAGGCCCTAGGCCTAGGCCTTTTTAACAGTTCTTATTCTAACGATGTCATATTTATAATGCTTACACATCAAGTCAAGTTAATAATAATGCACTTTTACTTAGGTAAAAAATATTAATTCACAGTCCCTAGGCCTGAGCCTTTTTACAAAATTTTAATAAGCTCAGCATATTAACTTGTGTTGATATGTAAACATTATGAATGTGACATAGAATAAAAACTGGTAAAGGACCTAGAGCCTATGAATTAATATTTAGTGCCTAAGTAAAAGTGCAGTGTTGTTAACTTGACTTGATACATGAATGTTGAATATGAAGTCAATGGATTAAAAACCATTATAAAGGCCTAGAGGGCAGGGGGTGGCGGAAAGTGAAGTTCATTGACCGGGCCCGAAATTTCGAATTGTGGTACACCCTCTATCTTCCCGCTTCCTGGAACAAACAGAAGAAAAACATTGCCTAAGGAGCTTTGTAGGGAATTCGGACCACCCAATCACTTACCTAGAGGAACTTTCTAAGGCAATCACAACAATCGCACATATGTCAAATAAAAAAATAATGAAAATAAAAAGCTTTGCAGAAATTATTGACTGGGCCCGGGCCCTGGAGGTTCTGCTGCCACTGCTAGAGGGTCCACAAATTAATATTTAGGGCCGGCCTAAGTAAAATGATATTAACTTGACTTGATGTGTAAAGTTTTAAATATGACATTGATAAAATAAAAACTGTTAAAAAGGCCTAGGGCCCATGAATTAATATTTAGTGCCTAAGTAAAAGCACAATGCTGTTGACTTGACTTGATGTGTAAAAACGTTGTGAATATGACATCGTTAGAATAAAAACTGTTAAAATGGCCTAAGGCTTATGAATTAGTTAAATAAAAGAGAAGTATTAATAACTTGACATGTTATGTAAAAATTTAGCACCTACATAAAAGCACAGCATTATTAAAAATCCCAACTTATTATTCTTTTCTGAACACAGCATGTGTCATGCTGTAATACCATTGTTTCATCGAATACTGTGGTTTTAAAAAATCCATTAAGTCTTGGCAATTTATTTCTTCGAATTAAAGTACAATTCTTGCTTGGATTACATGAAACATTTTCTCAAAATTTGTTTGGAGTTTGCAATTCAATTCTCAATAGAGGCCAAGAAACGGCAATCTTCACACCCCCTCCCCCTTAACCATTTATGACCAGTTTCCCTAAACTCATATGAACCAGCCTAAAAGTAAAGACAAACAAAAGAGCTCCTTCCTATTGTTAGGCACCTTGGGAAACTGCCACATGGAATTTGGAACTTGGAAAACTGCCACACATTCAAAGTTTTCCTGGGAGGAAAAGCAATTTGTATCCGACCCTTTAACAAAAAATGTGGCAGTTTTCCTGCGTGGAGGTTTACTGGCAACCTTCTCATTTTGGTGGCATTTTTAACAACTATAATTCTACATACTGTTGAATTGTGGTTGTTAAAAAATTCCATTGAAGAAGGTTTGAAGTTGTTTTCACAATACCAAATTTGCTCTGCTAATTTTGTTGCACTCTTTCTGTCCTTCAGCTGTTTTATAATTTAGAGTTTATTATTAAAGCTCAAAGTAAGGCATGTTTTCTTGTCCTTCATAAGTAGTTTATATTGAACAGTTCTGTCTAAAATAAGATATATACCAAAGGATCAAGCAAGAAACAAAAGTTGGAGGGAAAAGGAAAATGACATGAACAGAACCACAATAGGGATATTCTAATTAGTTGTTTACATTTGTGTTCATTATCTTCTTTTTTTTTTTTTGTTTGTTTTTTCAAGTATGTACTCAATGAGCACCCATAGATCAGCTTTCAGGAGGGGCAAACAGAAACTGTAACTACAAATAACATGCAAACATAAATACCATAGTATGCAATTTTCCACTGTGATTTCTTGTTATCTAATTATTTCTACCAGACACCCAATGCATAAATTTAATCAAAAACCAAAAGACCCCAAATAAAAGAGGTGGATAAATAAAATTAGGCAAGTTGTTAGGACAAAAAAGAAATTTCTTTGTTGCTTTTTTTTTTTTTTTTTTTTTTTTTGAGACTTGCACATTTTGGCCACTTGTGTTCTTTGCCCCACAAATACACAGCAATCACTCAACACTGACACCCTTGTCAAAGTTGTGACAGCAAACCAAAGTACCAGTACATGACAACTGGCTCACAGCTGAGGTGGAGTCTTCCCAATCCACCATCATTCATCACCTGCACAAGCTTGGTTTTTCCTTCAGGTGCCACTGAGCTTTTCATCATGAACTGACACTCAGCAGGCAGAACAACATGTCACTCTGTGTCATAGATTGCTGTAAAATTCACAGGACAATAGGTTTTGGAGACATATCATCACAGGTGATGAAAAATATTTATTTCTACATTATCCTACCACTGAAAGCCAGAGACTGAGGCCACAACAGGAACCACAGCCAGTGGTGCAAAGAGGGTGGTTTGAGAGGAAAATCATGCTGTGTATTTAATGGAATTGTGAGGATCCTGTGCACTGGGAGTCATGCCAGATGGTCAGGGGAACCTCTGTACCAAACAACTGTAATGGGTCCATGATGCTCTGCACCAATGCTACCCAGTGCTCATCAATATGAAGTGGGCATTACTGTAAGTGGATAATGTCCCAAATCTCAACTCCAGAGTGGTCTACAAAGGAGATCCAACACTATCCTATATACATAAAATGTCTTGCCTCATCTGACTACCACCTATTTTGCCCCATGGCCTATTTCCTACAAGGACTACATTTTATTTCAGTGGTGGATGTGGAATCTGGCATCAGAGGGATTCTGTCCTCGAAATCTACATAGTGGGATTGTGCCTATGATGGAATGTTGGCAAAGGACAATAGAAAATAATGGCTTATACTTTGCAGAATAATGTGAGTATGTATGGCTTTCTTGCTTCATCAAACCTTTTAGCTACAAATGGGACGAACTTTTAACTCATGTTATTTATATTTCAACAAATCCGTTGTCATATATTTCACTGTTTCTCACGTTATCACTAAATTGAGCACGGGAAATGTCAATACTATAAATATATACCAAAACATGTTATTCACATTCCTTCACGTGGTCCCCAAGATATTGCAGATTTTCAGCAGTTGAAGTCATCAAACTGATATGGAAGAAGTCTTCATATGGATATTTAAAGGCAGCGTAAATGTGACCAAGTCTTAAAATAGGCACATAAAAAACAGCAAGTGATTATCACAATTTCAGACTCATCATTTAAAATATGACTTACATTTACGCTGCCTTTAAATATCCATATGAAGACTTCTTCCATATCAGTTTGATGACTTCAACTGCTGAAAATTTGCAATATCTTGGGGACCACGTGAAGGAATGTGAGTAACATGTTTTGGTATATATTTATAGTATTGACGTTTCCCATGCTCAATTTAGTGATAACATGAGAAACAGTGAAATATATGACAACAGATTTGTTGAAATATAAATAACATAAATCGTAACCACGTAAAGAATTCGACAAATAGAAATATTTGATGAATTGATATAACTTTTAACTCATTTTGGTATATCCAAAAAATTTTGATTATGTTAACACAGATTTTCTTATCTCATGTTCACTAATTCAGCTGATGTTGTTGTTGTTGCAACTGTAATGATAAATAATGAGTAACATGCCCTATATGAAATGCTACAATCAAAATTACATATAACATGGTTGAAGAAAGTACATAAAACAAAGAAAAAGTTGGATATACATGAACTCTGTAACAACCAAATGTATTCCCATGTTAAAAAGAGAGACAAAGAACTTCATGCACCTCATAAAAGTTTCAGTATATGTGTGGAACTTGCACTATGTGGGCTTGTCATAATTGTATTAAAAAATATTACTTATTGGGTATATCAGAAAAGAAGTATAAATAGGTTATTAATCACGAAACTTAAATCCGCCAACATACGTAAAAAAGACCATCACATTCAGCTATATGCTGCCATTATTTATCAGTGAACACTGTATTTTGTTTTTCTGAATAAAATATTACTCACTTGTAATTACGTTCCTTGGGTAATCGCATTCTACAGGGACCATTGGATTTACACATGTTGTGTCAAAGTCAGATTGCACCTTTCCTCAAAAAGCATGAAGAAAATAAATATTTAATATGAACAAGATTTCCTATCAAACCACTTAAAAACTGCAGAAACAAGCAAAGACATTTTTATAAATTTG
Source organism: Macrothele yani (assembly GCA_039090855.1). NCBI lineage: Eukaryota > Metazoa > Arthropoda > Arachnida > Araneae > Macrothelidae > Macrothele > Macrothele yani. The sequence goes on along the minus strand of CM076989.1, from coordinate 69,865,292 downwards.
AAATAATTGGGGGGGAGATTTTAGAGAAAATCTTAATTTGATTTAATAATCTAAAGCATTTTTTATGGGAATTTTACTAGGAAATTTTTTACATTAATAACAAATTTTCGGAGAAAACTCTTCTCTTTCTTCAGGCTGTCTTGTTGTTGTCACTTTTTACTTGTCACTATCATGGTTACGGTTTACCTTGATGGTTACGGTTAACCTTGACAGTTTAGGTTATTTTTCAACAAATCCTGCCAGATGTTAGGCAGGGAAAATTCTTTGCAGTCATTGATGATGGAATTTTGATTTTTCTCAATCTCTATTCCTTCTTTCAGTTTTCTTTTTTGGAAATTGCTTTGGAAACTGATTACTTTAAGGGAATTCCAATCCATGCTGTGCCCAGTTTCTCTAACATGCCTATCTAATCCAGTCTTGTTGAAGCAATTTTTTATAGCTGCTTTATGCTCAGCTACACGAGTTTCTAGTCTGCGACCTGTTTTACCTATGTAAGATAGTCCACAACTACAATTTACTTCATAAACTACTCCTTGTATTTTTAAAATATCTTCTTCTCTTTGAACTATTTTAGGGAAAATTTTTTTAACTTTGTTCTCTAAACTTGGAGCTAGCCTAATATTGTATTTCTTACTAATTCTCTTTAAAGACTCAAATAAACCTTTGTGATAAGAAATTTTTCTAGTGAATTTTGCTTGTTGCTTTTGTGGGTTCTTCGTACCATTAAAATTCAGAAGCTTCTCAATTTCTTCTTTAGGATAGTTATTCTCTGCAAGTATGACTTTAAGCTCTTCTTTATGGGCTTCTTTTTTATCTGCAGTAGAAACTATTTTATTAATTTTTCTAAAAACTGACTTGCTACATTTTTCTTAATAGAAACTGGATGATAGGAATTGAAATCCAGTAGTCTTTTAGTATTCATTGGTTTTTTATACCAACTAGTGAGGTTTCGTTGGTTTTTTATACCAACTTAATTTGATGTTAAATGTAATCAAGATATTACCTATATTGGTTGACTAGGTGTTTTGGCTTCATTATTTACAGAGACTTTTAAACTGTATTAGGGTTAGCCTTTTTTCAATGCCCTATAGAGCTTAAGCGGGTGGTCGTAGTGAGCGATTGGTTTGCCTCCTTGGGGCGTTCTGTGGTAACAATGGCACACACAACAGCAACTAGGGCCTCTGTGAATCTTGGAGAGGTGCAAGCTAGTTCTGTGTGACATTGGTGAAAAGACCCCAACTCACTGGGCTTTGTTCCAGAATCCTTAGGTTGAATGACCAACTGGAACCCTCAGCTGTGGGCTGATCCCCCACACTGATGTACTTACCTGATTAAAAAGACAAAAAGAAATATTAAGAATGACTCAAGTGTGGGATATGGTGGACCTACCACACTTGAGAAGGACGGTCCCACCACAGAATCGACCTGGACTTTCTGAACGGCGTATGAGAAAGCGATCTCGGCTGAGTGAATGTAAGATTGGTGTATGGAATACTAGAGGTATAAATGGCAAGATGAGTGAGGTGATTGAGGAGATGAATAAGTATAGACTGGATGTGCTGTGTGTAAGTGAAACCAAAAAGAAGGAAATTGGGGTAGAAGAAGTGAATGGCACGGTGAGTGTGTGGTCTGGAGTATTGGATAATATGAGAGGACAGGCTGGTGTAGGTGTGATTTTAAGTGAAAAGATGAAGAACAACTTGATTCACTATAGTTGCATAAGTGAGAGAATTCTCTGGATTCGTTTGAAAGTGAAACTTCAGAGAATTGTAATTGTTGTAGTGTATGCTCCTTGTGACTCAGAACCTTCTGATAAAAAGATTTCTGGAATGAGCTAAAAGCTGTTTTGAGCCAGTTTGGTGCTAAAGAAAAAGTCATAATAGCAGGGGATTTCAATGCTAGAGTAGGTGTGCAGAATGCAATTTCTGACAATGTTCTGGGTAAGTTTAATGATCCTTGTGTGAATGATAATGGTGAAAGATTAATTGAACTCTGCATTGAGAATGATTTGGGTGTATCTAATACATTTTTCAACCACAAGTATATACACACATATACTTGGGAAAATTGTACTCTTAGTCAAAAGAGTGTGATAGATTTTGTTGTTTATGATCAGCGTTTGAAACACTTAGTTGTTGACACCCGTGTGATGAGAGGTGCGGATGTTGGTTCTGATCATTACTTGGTAGTGTAACGAGTGAAACTTAATGTTGGTTGGAGGAAAAGGAATAGGAAGAGACCCAGGGTAGAAAGAATAAAGGTTGATAGGCTCCTTGAAGATCATCAGCGGTATTCTGACTTACTCAGAGAATGACTGAAGGATCTTAAATCTTGTGAGAGGGATGTAGAAAAGAAGTGGGAATGTTTTAAGAACTGTGTTGTTACTGCTGCTAAAGAGGTCTGTGGCACCACAATAGTGGGTAAAGATAGAGGTGATGCTTGGTGGAATAGTGAGATTGATGAGGCAGTAAAGAGAAAGAAGGAAGCCTATTTGGGGATGTTGCAAGGTAGTCTCTATGGATGAATATCGCAGTAAGAAGCGTGAAGCTGCTAAGCTGGTTCGCCACAGTAAGGCAAAAGATAGGAAAGAGAAACTGGAAAGACATGAACTGGCTTTTTGAAAAGATAGAAAGTCCTTCTGGAAATACATGAGACTCAAGAAAAATAGAGGAAACAAAGTTGTAAGTTGTGTGAAGAATGAGATTGGGGAAATGATATGGTAGCCCAATGAGTTAAGTAACAGATGGGGTGAATACTTCTGTGAGTTATTAGATCAGGAGAGCAAAAATGATTCTGAGACAGATGCAGATAATGTCTAAATGAGGGATGAAAGCACAGGAGGGATCTCAAGAGAAGAAGTGTGTAAAGCTCTAAAATCTCTTCAGAATGGTAAGGCTCCAGGAGTTGATGGCATAACTGCAGAGATGTTGAAGTATGGTGGTAACTCTATAATTGACTGGTTAACTGAAATTTGCCAGTTGTGCTGGGAGTTAGGAATGGTCCCTCCGGATTGGAAGGATGCTATCATTGTTCCCTTGTATAAGGGAAAAGGTGATCAGACTGAATGCAAGAACTATCGTGGTATTAGCCTACTGAGTGTGCCAGGGAAAGTGTTTGGTAAGGTTGTTATTGAAAAAGTACGGGGTCTTACATCAGAGAAAGTGTGGGATGTTCAGAGTGGTTTTATGCCTGGTAAAGGCTGCACTAACCAGATTTTTGCATTATGCATGATGATTGAAAAGTATCTGGCTGTTGGGAAGAAAGTTTTTACTGCCTTCATAGATTTAGAGAAAGCTTATGACCGAGTCAATAGGACACTTTTGTGGAAGGTATTGAATGAATATGGTGTTACTGGGAATCTACTTAATAGTGAAAAAAGCCATGTATGCTGGTAGTAGAGCTTGTGTACAAGTGAATTGTGTTTTATCAAAATGGTTTTCCATTGGTGCAGGAGTTAGACAAAGTTGTGTAATGTCACCATGGCTGTTTAATATATTTATGGACGCATACATGCGTGAGGCCAAAATAGATAATAGTGGTTTATGTCTTGGTGATATCCGTGTGTGCAGATTGCTGTATGCTGATGACACTGTCCTGTTGGCAGATAGCAAAAGTGAGTTGCAGAGTATGTTGACTCGGATGCACGAAGTTTGCATGAAATTCAAACTGAGTATAAATAAATAAGGGAAAAACCAAAGTTATGGTGTTTGAGAGAGGAATGGGTAGCACTGAATGTAATGTAAGTATAAATGGCACTGTGATTGACCAGGTGAGTAAGTTTGTGTATTTAGGAAGCATGTTTGACAGAGAGAACAAGTTGGATGGTGAAATCAGTAGGCGAGTGAATTCTTCTTTGAAAGTCATAGCTGCTCTAGGAGGTTTTCACAGGAATGATGGGTTCTCTAGAGAGTCCCGCATGGCTGTGTATGAAACAGTAATTGTTCCTACTCTGATGTATGGCAGTGAAACCTGGGTACTGCAGAAGAAACATAGGAGTCGTTTGTGTGCTGGAGAAATGTGTTACTTACGTGGGGTTTGTGGCAAGACACGATCTGATTGTGTGAGGAATGAAGATGTATTGCAGTTGTGTGATGTGAAGCAAAATGTTGTTAGCAAGGTGGAGACCAATATGCTTCGGTGGTTTGGCCATGTTGAAAGAATGAGTGATGAAATGCTTACTAAGAAAATATTTTCAGCCCAAGTGGCAGGAAGGAAAGGCAGAGGAAGTCCAAGGAAGACATGGGTGGATCAGATTCAGGAGTGTCTGCATGAGAAAAAGATTAGGAGTATGAAGTATAAAAGATCTTGTGTACGGCGTGTAATGGATATCAGTGAAGCACGAGTTGTATGTCAAGATTGCTGTAAATGGAGAAGTTTGATACGACAACAATAAGTAAAAACATCTGGAAGTTTGTATTTCTTTTTGGCGCTAACATCTGAATCTCAGAGAACAGCTTAGTGATATGTATGTATGTATGTACTATGGAGCTTAAATCAACACATATCACAAACTTTTCCCAGAGTTATGAATTTCCACAAGCCATATCTCTTTCCCAGAGTCGTGAATTTCAAGCCTACCATCTTCTGGTGGTATAGTTGCTGTAGTGATAAAAGTCACTTTAGCTAAGGTGCAAAAAACTGTAATTTTAACAAATGTATACATTATGCATGTGATCAAATGAGGTTTCGCACTAATGATGGAATGCAAGAGTTAACAAGTATTTTTCTGATACATGACACAAAGTGACATTTTAAAAATAGGACACTTTTATACAAAATTTATATCTACAAATATATGCAGAGACATATTTTCAGGTTGACAGATATGTTCATATAGGAAAGCTTTAACTTTTCAGGTGTCTGCCTTCGATCTCTCATGGCCCAGTACAGTCATAACATGATATTATAGAATAGTGGAGTTCATGTTGGCCTGAGACAGCAGCATCAAAACTGCTGGGGCTGCCCAGCACTCATTTGCGTGCAAGGGAAAAACATCATATTTGCCCCTTCGTTTTTCTTCCTTTTTAATAATGTCCATATTTAAAAATAGTGTTAATAGTTTTTTTTTATTTCCTGCCATTTTAAAATTCCATCTGATAAAATGAAATATTTCTGTTACTAATCAAAAACTTCTGTTATGGGAATTCTTACTAGGATTTTTTTTAATTTTAATTGCAAATTTTCAAGGAAAACTCTTCTCCTTCTTCAGGCTGTCTTTTGTTGTCACGTTTTTCCATCACTATCACGGTTATGGTTAACCTTGACAGTAACCACAATAGTGACGGAAAAAAGTGACAACAAAAGACAGCCTGAAGAAGGAGAAGAGTTTTCCTTGAAAATTTGCAATTAAAATAAAAATTTCCTAGTAAGAATTCCCATAATAAAAGTTTTGATTAGTAATTGAATTAAGAAACTAGAAAGCCAATTCTCAACATGAGCTTTATTCAAAGAAATATTTCCTACATTAATTATTAACCATCTAAAGTGCTGAATTCCTGAAATGCTGGTTTCTTGAGATGCTAGATATTAGTTGGACTCTCTTCACTTGTTCACTATGATTCCTGAGAGATGGATTAAACTCTGCTCTCTTGTCTAATACAAAAAAAAAAAAAAAAAAAAAAAAAGAGAGAGAGAAGTTTTTTCATATACCATCCTTATTAAAAAGTACTCAACCTGAAATTCCTGACAGGTATTATGTTTTTATAAGGGCAGGAATGATTTGTATTTCTTTTAAGCTTTTAAGTATAATAACATCAGTCTCTTTAAAAAAGAAATGGAAGATGAAGAAAGAAATGAGATATGTTTTTATACTTATGCTGTTTAATGTATAACGTATGGGCTATGGTTCTTGTGGAATTCGTACCGATGTGGAGGTGTTCAAATCAATACTGTTTAACATTGTTTATGCTGCCTGATGGTGCTGAATGTCTAAGTGCTGATGTCTGATCATTCATATGAGATGAGTTTAGATTTGAATTCCGGTGTGGCATGGATGTTGTGTTTGTCTTACAGCACTGGCCCTCTGCTTTTCATGGAACCAGTGCCCCTAAATTAGGGAAGGGCGAAGGCAATTGCTTAAATCTTATTGAGTTGTGCACTGTGGTTGTTAACACCCCACGCCCCCCAAAACAAAACAAAAAAAGCATTGTTTATAATATCAGTTAAATGTTTTATATTGAAAACTCAAATAATATAGATATCAAATTCAAAACTTATACTAACTTAGATTTTATCGACATAATTGTTTTGTGTCTATAACATGTTCAAATGATATAATATCCTGTTTTACAAAAGATCAGGAAGTTTTATGATCAAACCAAAAAATGCACATCCTGATATCTTGACACCGTTGTCAATAAATAATACCGATGTCCATGGCCTGAAAGGTTGCAATCATACTCAGGCCCACTGCTCCTGTTTCAATGATATCAACTGGGCCACCTGATATGGAAGGACAGATATCAGTGAAGTGCCGTATACAGTAAAACCTCAAACATCCAGCATCGACAGGACCGGATGTGTGCCGGATTTATGAAGCTATTCAAAAATCGCGTACCAAGCGTTACGTAAAGCATTACTTACATGTAATAGGTTTTAACAAAAATCTGCGTGTCTACACCTTATAAATATGTGGGGGTTGGGCTGCTGATCACATTCTTTGCAATTTGCGAAAAAACAAATAGTTTTGACGATGGAAAAAAGTTTTGGCGAAAATATTGAAGATTAGCTTTTTGTACTATTTATTATAAAACTCTGTGGGAAAAAATTGAATTTGGCGAATGGTTAGGCAAAACTTGAAAAAAGCCAGAGCAACTGCTAGTGCTGGGTGATGTATCGATACATCGTGAAAACCCGATGTGAATTTTACATCGATGTTACGGTTTTTTGACTGACAAAACTACGATTGCATTGCAAAGGAGGTTACCGCGATGCATCATGAAGTTCGATGTAGATGTCATTACAAGATCAAATCCACATACTGCCACCACCAAGCAAAGATAATCATCCACATTCGACATGCATTTCAAACGTATATATACACGCCGATTCATCGCCTCATTGGTCCACGTCACTTCAGCGTAGCCCAATGAGATGATGAATTTGAGAAACCTCCCGATGTTACACATAGGCAGGTGGCTATCAGCAATTCACACGCTACGATCGGATGATCTTGCGATGTGTTGTTGAGGCGGTACATCGGGAGATTTCCATGGTTATTGGTGAAACATCGGATGTTCTCATGAAAACAAAATCAGAAGAGTGCCGGATTTCTTAAGTAGCCGGCTTTCTGGATGGCGGATTTTCGAGGTTTTACAGTATTGAATGACAGAAGGAAATTTAAGCATCTGAAGAGATATAGAACATTGTTTTACAAAAATAATAAAAGGTAGTAATAATACAATGAAAATAAAAGATTAAAGGCAATCAAATGGTGAAATAGAATAGTGTAAAGGAAATTTATCCATCTAAAAATGGTTGAGCAGAATAAAACCAAGGAAATTTGTGCATCTAATGAGACACAAAATATTCTTAACAGCAACAATAATAAGAAGAAGAAGAAGAAAAAGAAAATAGAAGATTAAAGGCAATCAAATGGTAAAATAGAATAGTGTCAAAACATTTTAAGCATCTAAAAACGGTTAAACAAAATAAAATCAAGAAAATTTATGAATCTAACAAGATATGAAATATTGTTTACATCAGTAATAAAAAGTAATAATAATACAAAGAAAATAAAAGATTGAAGGCAATCAAATGGTTAAACAGAATAGCACATGTGAAACTTACCTTGTCTAAATAAAGCTTTTTGAATAAGATTTTTGCTTAAAATATACATAATCAAAAGCACATTTATAACATAAGACAATCCATAAGGTTGCTTCATGAATTGCATTTTTCGTAAGATTTTTGCTGTTTTTAAATTAGGATTTTGATCTGCTTTCAGAATACATTTTACATTTTTGCTCGGAAACTGTCAGAATTTCTGAAGTGCTTCGAAGAAAGTTTTTATGGGAGAAGCTTCTTTTACATTTTCCCCTTTAGTTAAGAAATTACCCAGCCCTTTTGATTGGCAAAATAATTTTACAACCAAAACCTTCTCTTCATGTTAGCAGATGAGATGTGCGTGAATTTAAACATGGGTTATGCACCAAGACTTGCCTACTTTTTAAGAAAAAGCAGTGTCTAATAAAAAATAATTTGTGTGACATAAAAGAAAGATGTGAAACTGTGCAAAAATTCCAGATTAATAAATGTTCTTTTTTATATGAAGTGTAATATTCTTGCTTTAACATTGGCAAAATCACCTACGAATTCATCATACTACAATTCTTCAACAATTTCTCATGTTGTAATTTATTATATATGTACTATTATTAAAAACCCAGAGCCCAGTTCACTTGAACTGAAGGTACTGTCTTTATTCCTTCTTTTTGTCCTCCTGATCAGTGGTGCATGCAAAATTTCCTGGGCTGAGGGAGGGGGAGGGGTCCAACAAGAAATCCATGGGACAATGTGATAATGTGATTAATATATATAAATACCTTATTCTTACACATTTATATAAATTGTATATAGCATATACATATAAAGTACAGAAAATACATATACAGTATATATATACACTGGTGGCCAAATTATTATGATCAGCTAGTACGTTTTTAGGCCCAGGGCCAGTTCAACCATTAGGCGAACTAAGCGGCTGCCTAGGGCGGCAAAATTTGGGGGGTGCCAAGATTTAGAGTTGATAATATCGAATGAGAAATAAACGAGAATTTTTTTTAAAAAAATGATAAAAATAAAGACAATTTTATTTTCTGTTGTGCTTCAGATAACTGAATTCTTGCTCCTTGAGTAAGCAAAAAATGAAGACCTACGCCTATAGCTGAGTAAGTCAGCTTGCAGTAAAATCCGACGCGAAAGCAGGTATTTATCAAAAAATTGCCATAAATCAAGTCTGTCCATATGCAGCAGGCAAGTCAGGCAACGTCAGAGGGTGGCAATTTTTTTTTTAAGAAATGTATTCTATATTATCCAGCTTTTAATAAAAGCATCAAACATCAAAACTGTCCCCTTCTTCTATGACAAATAGTGGCATTAATTTCTAATGAGAACAGGGACAAGACTAAGAGAGAGACTACCACTATATTTATTCCGTTAAAATTCTTGTTTCTTTTCCATTTTTTTTTTATTTATTTATTTATTTTTGTCTGTCGGTGGATACAGGAAATGGGAAGCAACCTTGTTGGGTTATCGATCGAACAAGAAATTGCCTGTGACGTAGATTTGAAGGCACAATAAAGAGCACAAAATGAAATTTTAATTTCACTTTAATTTACATCACCAGTCAGTAAATAGACGTAGTTTCCATTAGTTTCTTTCAATTTAGTTTATGTTGAAATACATTATATTTTTGTAACTTGAAATTTTTGAATAAATGTAATAAGTTTAGCCATACATATGAATAACAAATTTTTGGGATGCAAGGCTGATGGCTTACCTTGGGCCCTAAGCCCCCTAGCACAGGCCCTAGTTGGGCCACCTTTTGCCCTTACTACTGCTTGAATTTGTCTTGGTATAGACTCTATTAAATATCAGTAAGTGGCTTGGGAGAATATCAGCCCAAATGCAGTGAATTGCACACTCCAGCTGTTGAAGATTTGATGGTACTGGAACCAGCTGTCTGATCCCTCTTTTGACTTCATCCCACAAATGCTCCATTGGTTTGAAATCTGCTGATTGAGGAGGTCTATGTATCAGGGAAAAGTCTGTGATGCTCCTCAAACCATTCACGTACAATATTAGCACTATGACATGGAGTCCTGCAGGAAGTATACATCTCCAGTGCGATAAACCATCAACATAACTGGGTGGACTTAGTTGAAAATGATATTTAAATAATATCATTGGGTAGTCAGATGTTGCTCCACATGAATCGAAGGGCCCAAACACTTCCACAAAAACATGCCCCAGATCATAAGGTTGCCTCTGCCACCTTAAAGAGTAGTGATGATGCAAGATGGGTCCATGCTTTCATGCTGCTGTCTCCATATCCTCACCCTTCCATCTGCATGGTGTATCTGAAAACATCATTCATCAGACCACATTACCCTTTTCCACTCATTTACCGTCCAATTCTTGAGTACCTGAGTGAACTAGAGGCATTTCTTGTTTGTTGCAAATAGCAGTGGCTTACTGACAGGCCATCTGCTTCTATAGCCCATAGGATGTCATGTGTGGTGAATTGTATGTTCAGAGGCCATTGGACTTGGCCCCTGATTCAGATTATCTGTAATCTGAAGTGTGGCCCATCTGCTGGACTGAACAAGTCTGCCTACTCTTAGCTCAGCTCAAGCATCCAGTAACTGTTGACAACCACACATCTTGTACTCAGGCCAGGTTTTTTGACTGGTGGCCCATTTTCTACAAATTTTAACAACTGCTGCCCTCAAACATTTCAGAAGTGGAGCCAATGCTAATGGGAAATGCTCACACCAGTGTTTCAAGAACCCACAATCATCCCACAGTCAAAGTCCATCTGATTGTGTCTTTTACCCAATATTTTTGCGCAATGTACTTCATTAGCTTCTGCATGCCTTCAGCATTACCTTTTTATACTTATTCAGCCATCATGAGTCAGCAGCACCTTCAGAATAGCTACTTTGCATAAAATGGTCTGGTGGTCATAATAATTTAGCCACTCAGCGTATATGTACATTGTGTAAGCATCTGGGGGGGGGCATAACTCATCACGCTGGCCAAGCGGGTAGGTGAGTGTGGGACAGCATTTCCTCAAATCCCTGTGGTATACTGTTATTCATCGGTTGTCAGAACTCGTTTAGTGGGAACAGGATGCACCATGAGATTTACTGATTGATGGAGAAAAGCTTAAGACAACTGATACCTACATTTATCTTGGGAAGCAGATATCAAGTGAGGGTCACATTGATGAAGAAATTAATTGCCGTATAAAACTTGGATGGAGAGCTTTTGGAAGAAACAGTACAATTTTTAAGAGCAGTACGTCATTATGTCTTAAAAGAAAAGTGTTTAATCAATGCATCTTGCCAGTGCTTATGTGTGGAGCGGAGACATGGATTTTAACTATAAAAGACATACTAAGACTGCAGACAACTCAAAAAAGCATGGAGAGATGCATGCTTGGTGTAACCAGGAAAGATAAGAAAAGGAACTTGTGGATAAGGAAAATGACAAGAGTGGACGATATCATGACCAGAGTGAAATCACTGAAATGGCAATGGTCTGAACATGTTGGCAGAAGAACGGACCACCGACGGACAACCAAAATTTTAGACTGGATTCCGAGGGACAGGAAAAGACCCAGAAGAAGACCCCAGGGGAGATGGATGGATGAAATTGGAAAGTATGTTGGAGTGACATGGAGGAGACAGGCTCAAGGCAGACAATTGTGGAAGAAACTTGGGGAGACCTTCATCCAGCAATGGATTGATATAATGGTTGATGATGATGATGATGATGATGGTATATATATCATCATCATCATCATTGTCAACCATTATCAATCCACTGCTGGACGAAGGTCTCCCCAAGTTTCCTCCACAACGGTCTGTCTTGTGCCAGTCTCCTCCATGTCACCCCTGCATACTTTCGAATTTCATCCACCCATCTCCCATGTGGTCGTCTTCTGGGTCTTTTCCTGTCCCTTGGAATCCAATCTAAAATTTCGGCTGTCCATCGATGATCTGTCCTTCTGGCAGTATGTCCAGCCCATTGCCATTTCAGGGATTTAACTCTGATCATGATGTCTTCCACTCTTGTCATTTTTCGGATCCACGAGTTCCTCTTCTTATCTCTCCTGGTTACACCAAGCATGCACCTCTCCATGCTTCTTTGAGTTGTCTGCAGCCTTTGTATGTCTCTTTTAGTTAAGGTCCACGTCTCTGCACCATACGTAAGCACTGGAAGGATGCATTGATCAAACACTTTTCTTTTAAGACATAATGGCATATTGCTCTTGAAAATTATGCTGTTTCTTCCAAAAGCTCTCCAGGCAAGTTTTGTACGCCGATTAATTTCTTCATCAATGTGACCCTCACTTGATATCTGCTGTCCAAGATAAATGTACGTGTCTGTTATCTCCAGCTTTTCTCCATCAATCGATAAATCTTCATTTCTTGTAAAAGCATTGAACATCACTTTTGTCTTCTGAAAGTTCATTTTTAATCCCACTTCTTTACTCTTGTCAGCAAGTTCCTGGATCATACTCTGCAGCTCTGATGGGGTAGTTGCAAAAATGACTACGTCATCAGCAAAACGAAGGTGGGTTAGATAATCTCCATTAATCTTTATCCCCTTGTTTTCCCAGCTCAGCGACTGAAAAACCCTCTCCAATGTGGCATTAAAGAGCTTCGGAGATATGGTGTCACCTTGTCTCACTCCCTTTCCAATTTTTACGTGTGTTGTATTTTCAAACAGCCGAATCTTTGCACTTGCATTTTCATAGATGTTATTAATAATATTAATGTATGCATCTTCAATACCGCAGGTTTTCAGAGCCATTGTAACTGCTGATGGTTTCACCGAATCAAAGGCTTTTTCATAATCGATAAAAGCCATGCACAATGGAAGTTCATATTCCCTCGCTCTTTCAATTAGTTCTCTCAGCACGTGGATATGATCTATTGTGCTGTAGCCACTCCTGAATCCAGCTTGTTCTCTCGGTTGAGCCATGTCCAGTGTTACCTTCAAGCGGTGTGAAAGAACTTTAGTGAAGATTTTATAAACTACTGATAGGAGGCTGATAGGTCTGTAGTTTCCGAGATCCTCAATGTCACCTTTTTTATGTAGCAGGATCATTGTAGCGGTGTTCCAATCCTCAGGAATCTTTCCTTCATTAAGGCATCGAGTGAAAATTTGGGCGAGTACTGTTTCGATTTCTCCACTTGCTTCTTGTATGATGTCTACAGTAATTCCATCTTCTCCTGGAGCTTTTCCTCGCTTCATGTTCTTGATTGCATGTGCAACTTCTGCTGGAAGGACTGGAGGAACTCTGGTACTGGTATCTTCCATGATGTCTGGAGTGCACATATCATCCCTTTCATATAATTTGGAGTAGAAATCTTTCACTCTTGTCAAAATTTCGCCTCTATTTCTTGTTACAGAACCATCTTCTTTTCTCAGTGCCATAATCTGTTTTCTTCCCTTACTGAGATGTCCCTTTGCTATCTTTAGGCTTTGGTTGTTTTCAATTGCTTTCCTCACTAGTTCACAGTTGAATTTCCTTACGTCTTCAGTGATACTTTTTCTTACTGTCTTGCATAGCTCTATATATTCCACTTTGGAAGTCACATCTTCTTTAGTTGTCCTCATCTCTCTTCTTTTTTGCATCAACATTTTGGTTTTTCCTGATAATTTGTTCACATGCAACTTGTTCTTAGACCCAGCTAATTTTGTTGCTGTTTCCATAAGAGCTTTGGTTACTTTTCTGTTAACTTCAGAGATGTCCACTTCTTCCGATGTTAGGCCTTCTAAAGCAGAGAACCTGTTCTTCAGTTCTAACTTGAAGGTATTATGGTGTTTTTTAAGGTTGGTTATGTCAATAGATTTTGTTTGTCTTATGAGCTTGCCACGTTCAAGTTTAGTGTTGAGGTGCATCTTACATCTCACCAATCTATGGTCACTACCTGTGTTGAACTTGTTTAGCACACTGCAGTCTTCTATGACGAATTTTTTGTTACACATAATAAAATCAATTTCACTTGTCGTCCCATTTGGATGTCTCCATGTCCATTTCCTGTGTGGCTTTTTCTTGAAGAAGGAGTTCAAGATGAAAAACCCTTCTGCCTCTGCAAACTCAACGAGAGTATTTCCACGCTGGTTTCTGTTGCCGTGACCGAATTTACCTACTGAAGTTTCATTCTGTTGCTGTTGCCCTATTTTTGCATTGAAATCTCCCATAATTATTTTCAAGTGCTGCTTACCTTTATTATTTAGATGACAAATTTCCTCATAAAATTCTTCAATTTCTTCTTCAGGATGACTTGTGGTGGGTGCATAAGTTTGAATAATCTGAGCCTGGTATCTTTTCGAGAGTTGGATAACAAGTCGTGCAGCTCTGTCAGAGGAACTTTCAACTTCTACAACTTTATCCTTCAGTTTCTTGTTTATTATAAATCCAACACCACTAGTTCTGCCAGTATCTGTCCCACGATAGTAGAAGAGATGCCCACTTTTCAGTTCGATGAGATCTTCTCCTTTTCTCCTTACCTCACTTAGCCCCACGATGTCCCACTTGATCCTTTGTAGTTCCTCTTCCAATTCAAGAAGCCTTGAATCAGAAGATAGGGAGCGTCCATTGTAAGTAGCCAAGGTCAGCATCAGATGGCAGCCTAGTCCGGTCCTCCGGGGATTCTTAGCACCCTCTGCCTTCATGTCGCACTGGCCGCTGCCTTGGCCAGGTACATTCCAGCTGCCGGAGACTGAGGGCCAAGATTTAAGTTGTGGAATCATTTTGGAGGGGTTTGGCCATAACTCACCACGCTGGCCAAGCGGGTTGGTGAGTGTGGGATAGAATTTCCTCTAATCCCGATGGTATAGTTATACCGCTATGGGCGGTCGTCAGAGCCCCTTTAGTGGGAACAGGATGCACCACGAGATATATATATATATATCAGTGGATTGATGCAGTGATTTGATAATGGTTGATGATGATGATGATATATATAGATATAAGATGATGATATATATAGATATATATCATCATCATTGTCAACCATTATCAATCCACTGCTGGATCAGGGTTCATACTCATTTTTAAGAATTAAAATTTAGCATTTTTTAAGGACTTTTTAAGCACCATTCAAAATTTTTTAAGTACACTTGGGATTATATATATATATATATATATATATATATATATATATATATTATAAATCCAACACCACTAGTTCTGCCAGTATCTGTCCCACGATAGTAGAAGAGATGTCCACTTTTCAGTTCGATGAGATCTTCTCCTTTTCTCCTTACCTCACTTAGCCCCACGATGTCCCACTTGATCCTTTGTAGTTCCTCTTCCAATTCAAGAAGCCTTGAATCAGAAGATAGGGAGCGTCCATTGTACGTAGCCAAGGTCGGCATCAGATGGCAGCCTAGTCCGGTCCTCCGGGGATTCTTAGCACCCTCTGCCTTCATGTCGCACTGGCCGCTGCCTTGGCCAGGTACATTCCAGCTGCCGGAGACTGAGGGCCAAGATTTAAGTTGTGGAATCATTTTGGAGGGGTTTGGCCATAACTCACCACGCTGGCCAAGCGGGATTTATAATAAACAAGAAACTGAAGGATAAAGTTGTAGAAGTTGAAAGTTCCTCTGACAGAGCTGCACGACTTGTTATCCAACTCTCAAAAAGATACCAGGCTCAGATTATTCAAACTTATGCACCCACCACAAGTCATCCTGAAGAAGAAATTGAAGAATTTTATGAGGAAATTTGTCATCTAAATAATAAAGGTAAGCAGCACTTGAAAATAATTATGGGAGATTTCAATGCAAAAATAGGGCAACGGCAACAGAATGAAACTTCAGTAGGTAAATTCGGTCACGGCAACAGAAACCAGCGTGGAAATACTCTCGTTGAGTTTGCAGAGGCAGAAGGGTTTTTCATCTTGAACTCCTTCTTCAAGAAAAAGCCACACAGGAAATGGACATGGAGACATCCAAATGGGACGACAAGTGAAATTGATTTTATTATGTGTAACAAAAAATTCGTCATAGAAGACTGCAGTGTGCCAAACAAATTCAACACAGGTAGTGACCATAGATTGGTGAGATGTAAGATGCACCTCAACACTAAAGTTGAACGTGGCAAGCTCATAAGACAAACAAAATCTATTGACATAACCAACCTTAAAAAACACCATAATACCTTCAAGTTGGAACTGAAGAACAGGTTCTCTGCTTTAGAAGGCCTAACATCGGAAGAAGTGGACATCTCTGAAGTTAACAGAAAAATAACCAAAGCTCTTATGGAAACAGCAACAAAATTAGCTGGGTCTAAGAACAAGTTGCATGTAAATAAATTATCAGGAAAAACGAAAATGTTGATGCAAAAAGAAGAGAGATGAGGACAACTAAAGAAGATGTGACTTCCAAAGTGGAATATATAGAGCTATGCAAGACAGTAAGAAAAAGTATCACTGAAGACGTAAGAAAATTCAACTGTGAACTAGTGAGGAAAGCAATTGAAAACAACCAAAGCCTAAAGATAGCAAAGGGACATCTCAGTAAGGGAAGAAAACAGATTATGGCACTGAGAAAAGAAGATGGTTCTGTAACAAAAAATAGAGGCGAAATTTTGACAAGAGTGAAAGATTTCTACTCCAAATTATATGAAAGGGATGATACATGCACTCCAGACATCATGAAAGATACCAGTACCAGAGTTCCTCCAGTCCTTCCAGCAGAAGTTGCACATGCGATCAAGAACATGAAGCGGGGAAAAGCTCCAGGAGAAGATGGAATTACTGTAGACATCATACAAGAAGCAAGTGGAGAAATCGAAACAGTACTCGCCCAAATTTTCACTCGATGCCTTAATGAAGGAAAGATTCCTGAGGATTGGAACACCGCTACAATGATCCTGCTACATAAGAAAGGTGACATTGAGGATCTCGGAAACTACAGACCTATCAGCCTCTTATCAGTAGTTTATAAAATCTTCACTAAAGTTCTTTCACACCGCTTGAAGGTAACACTGGACATGGCTCAACCGAGAGAACAAGCTGGATTCAGGAGTGGCTACAGCACAATAGATCATATCCACGTGCTGAGAGAACTAATTGAAAGAGCGAGGGAATATGAACTTCCATTGTGCATGGCTTTTATCGATTATGAAAAAGCCTTTGATTCGGTGAAACCATCAGCAGTTACAATGGCTCTGAAAACCTGCGGTATTGAAGATGCATACATTAATATTATTAATAACATCTATGAAAATGCAAGTGCAAAGATTAGGCTGTTTGAAAATACAACACACGTAAAAATTGGAAAGGGAGTGAGACAAGGTGACACCATATCTCCGAAGCTCTTTAATGCCACATTGGAGGGTGTTTTTCAGTCGCTGAGCTGGGAAAACAAGGGGATAAAGATTAATGGAGATTATCTAACCCACCTACGTTTTGCTGATGACGTAGTCATTTTTGCAACTACCCCATCAGAGCTGCAGAGTATGATCCAGGAACTTGCTGACAAGAGTAAAGAAGTGGGATTAAAAATGAACTTTCAGAAGACAAAAGTGATGTTCAATGCTTTTACAAGAAATGAAGATTTATCGATTGATGGAGAAAAGTTGGAGATAACAGACACGTACGTTTATCTTGGACAGCAGATATCAAGTGAGGGTCACATTGATGAAGAAATTAATCGGCGTACAAAACTTGCCTGGAGAGCTTTTGGAAGAAACAGCATAATTTTCAAGAGCAATATGCCATTATGTCTTAAAAGAAAAGTGTTTGATCAATGCATCCTTCCAGTGCTTACGTATGGTGCAGAAACGTGGACCTTAACTAAAAAAGACATACAAAGGCTGCAGACAACTCAAAGAAGCATGGAGAGGTGCATACTTGGTGTAACCAGGAGAGATAAGAAGAGGAACACGTGGATCCGAAAAATGACAAGAGTGGAAGACATCATGATCAGAGTTAAATCCCTGAAATGGCAATGGGCTGGACATACTGCCAGAAGGACAGATCATCGATGGACAGCCGAAATTTTAGATTGGATTCCAAGGGACAGGAAAAGACCCAGAAGAAGACCACATGGGAGATGGGTGGATGAAATTCGAAAGTATGCAGGGGTGACATGGAGGAGACTGGCACAAGACAGACCGTTGTGGAGGAAACTTGGGGAGACCTTCGTCCAGCAGTGGATTGATATAATGGTTGACAATGATGATGATGATGATGATATATATATATATACATACACACACACACTGAAAGGACAATTATTATACTACGTAGTACATACCCACATAATGATGTGCAAGTCTACCTTTTGCTTTCACAACAGCAGTAAACCACCAGTTCCATGCCACAACAACATTGTGGCATGGAATAGCTACAATTGTTGGAAATGTTCTGGTGGTATTTTGGCCAATGATTCTAGGACAGCAGACAGTAAAGTTATGAAAGTTGCCAGCGGTGGGTTTCAGGCTCTAATGCACTGCTTCAGCCAGAATCAGGTATATGCTAGCAGGCTCCATTCCTTTTAATACTACATATACCATCAGATTCACCAAAATCTGCATAAAAACTCAGCCACAGACCCCCTTGTTGTAAAATCAAATCCTACTATCATTTAACTTCTTCATAAAGACAGATATTCCTGTTGCTTCTCCAGAAGTTTATGTGCCATTTCAATATTGTCTGTAAATGGGAACATACTTTAGTTATAAATGGCTCTTATCAAAATGTCAACAAAAGAATTGAACACAAAACTGATGCAGAGATGCCAACATCTAAAGGAAGTTATCAGTAGTCCATATGTGTGGCGCCAGTAGTTTTTAGTTTTTCCATAGTGAAATCAAGTCAACATCCTGCATTAAAATTTGCAGGGTAACATGCATATTTCCCAGAGTACACTGCTACATTTTTAGCAACATTTTAATCTGGATGGGGGACAATACTTGGATAAATTTTGCAACATACCTAAATACCCTTAAAATGAAAAAAACAACAACTGAGTAAATGCACAAAAAATACATACTATTTCAACTCCACCTTTTAATAAATATGTTATGTCATAAGTCTGTGATGCCACACACTTATGGTTATTCCTTCTGTTTTTTAGAGTGAAAATACCGACAGCAATTGTCTTTTCCTCCGTATGCGGTTGAAAAATCATCAGTACACAGGGAACAAAACCTATAGTTTTCGGATACTCAAGACGATTTTAGACACGGAAATTCTTGCGAATAACTCTCCTTGAATTTGTGACAATGTTTTTGCTTTTTAGATCCAAAAATATTAGTACAGGCAAGTGGCCGTTTTCCTAACGCTATTGCAAGTAAATTCACACGCAACAAACACGATGGGAGCAAAAACCAAAGATGCACAGAACAATTAACTATGAAAGGTTTCATAGCTTTTTATATGGATAGATAGAAAATTAGCACTAAATGCTTATGATACGAAAAAACTAATTAAAAAGATATTTTAAATTTCATAAATAAATCAATTCTGAAAAAAAAAAAAAAAAAGGCAATGCAAATAAAATAAATTATAATAAAAATCCAAAAATCCATGCAACGTTTGATTAGCATAATATAAGTTTTCTGCTAAGATGCAGGGAAATAAAATGTCAGAACTTAATGTGCAAGTGAGTAATGAAAATAAAATCATAAAATAAAAAACTAAGGAATTAAAACTGAAATTAAAAAGATTCCCAACAAAGAATGATCTGGGGAAAACAATCTTTAAAACAAGCTATTAAGAAAGAAAGAAAGTTCCTGGGAATCTGACAAGATAAAAAACAAGAAAGATGATACCGAATTTTTGGATGTAATAAGCACGTCTTTTGAATCCATTCTCATGCAAATTAAATTTATCAAAGCTAATCAAAACCAATGGAACCGATTTGGAAAACAATCAACTGGTTCCAACAATCGATTAAACATCCAGAAATAGAAACATGTACTGAACTACACCCGCAGCTAAAAAGCATGTTATGAAAATTAACAAATGGTGAACAAAATGTTTCTCATACTACAAGGAAAGTAACAGAGACAAAGAGATTTTCAAATTGAACAGTTAAAAGAAGAAATATAAAAAAGGAAACATTATATAAGTTTATGTCTGCTAGCAGAAGAATTTTGCATAGCGGAAAAGTTGAAAATAGCAGGGCTGAGCACAACCACATAGCTCCAAAATAGTTGAAAAAGTGACAATTTTTCTGAAAAAAGTAACGAAAAAGTCGAAAAAAAATTCTAAAAAAGTAACCAAAAGGTGACCAAAATTTCACAAAATATAGCCAAAAAAGTAACTCACCCCCCATAATAATAATAATTGCTTACTTATCAAGCAGAGGTCATTATGGGTAACAGCCACCTTTGAATAGTTAATAAGCAATTTTACTGTTTTCTTTTTATTTACACATTCTGAAAAGAAAAATGTCCCCCTCCCTCCCCAACTTATCACTTCCTAATCTATATTTTGAGGTTACTCACCTTTATTCCCTAAATCTTTTAGAAGGTTTTCGCCTCCACACATTTCCAACACGTATTTTCTTATTTACATGGTGGTTCAAGGCCACAACCCCCCAAAACCCCCATCTTTTCAGCTCACGCAAACTTCATTCCCTTCCCTTCTTTTCCCCATGACCAAATTCGGATTCAAATAATCACCACAAATATACATAATTGAACTCCCTAAAACACTTTAATCTAATTAAAATTTGAATCAATAAAAACCTATATTACACATTTCCTAAAACGTCAAAGTTAAAAAACTGTAACCCATATTTACAATGGGCACTGATATTTAAACCTAAGTATTTAGGTTTGTTTTAATTGGGCACTGATGTGCAATTGTAAATATGGGTTACAGTTTTTTAACTTTGACGTTTTAGGAAATGTGCAATATAGGTTTTTATTGATTGAAGTTTTAATTAGATTAAAATGTTGTAGGAAGTTCAATTATGTATATTTGTGGTGATTATTTGAATCCAAATTTGGTCATGGGGAAAAGAAGGGAAGGGAATAAAGTTTGTGTGAGTTGAAAAAGATGTTGTTGTTTTTTGTTTTTTTGCGGACTTGAACCATGATGTAAATAAAAAAATACGTGTTGGAAATGTGTAGAGACGAAAACCTCCTAAAAGATTTAGGGAATAAAGGTGAGTAACCTCAAAATATAGATTATGTCTAAATGGCACGTGAATAATTAAGCAGCTAGATGACATTTGACCTTTGCAATGCTGTATGAATATATGTTATCACTTCCTGTTCTCATAAGGTGGTGCAGGCTAAAGAATTTCAATTTTTTTTAAGACCATCAGGGTGGAAAGTGGAGCATATCCAGCATATTAATTTTTTCCTGATTGAGAACAGGCAACCTGCAAAGATTATGTAAAAGAAAATCTGCTAATTTAGGCCTGATCTATCTGGTTGTTAGAAAAGTCATGACGTATTTTGGCACCCAATAGCTGTTGGGCGGTTTTGGAAGTACTAGAGGCATGCATAGCTCTGTTATTGCTATAGCATTCAACAGGTGCCAGTTCTAGCTGCAGTCTAAAAGGAATAGTGAGCAATTTGGTTGATTTGTGGAGATTTGACATCAAGTTGAAGATGGAAGACCAAACTATGCATGTTCGCCATATTTTACTGTTTTACTTCCGTAAAGGGAAGAACGCGCGTCAAGCTTGTGAAAAGTTGCGTAAATTGTATGGCGATAATGCTCTACAAGAACATCAGTGAAAGTGGTGATTTGCAAAATTTCATGCTGGTGATTTTGACCTCAACAATGCTCCTCGGTCCGGGAGGCCCACCGAGGTTGATAACGACCAAATCAAGGCATTGATCGAGTCAAACCCACATTACACAACACGAGTGATTGCAGACACATTGCACATCCATCATTCAAGCATTCACGACCACCTGAAGAAGCTGGGATACATAAGCAAGCTCGATGTGTGGGTTCCTCATGAGCTCAAAGAAGCTCAATTGATGGCGCGTATAAACATCTGCGATATGCTCATTAAACGTGAGGAAAACAATCCTTTTTTTAAGTGACTGATAACTGATGATGAAAAGTGGATTGTGTACAACAATGTGCTGTGCAAACGGTCTTGGTCCCGATGTGCTGCTTCACCTCAAACAACATCCAAAGCAGACATTCATCAGCAGAAGGTTCTGGTCTCAGTGTGTGGGATTTTTAAGGTGTCGTCTTTTTCGAGCTCCTACCATGGAACCAAACAATCAATTCGAATGTGTACTGTCGGCAATTGGACAGTTTGAACAAATCCATCATACAGAAACGTCCAGAGCTTGTTCATCATAAAGGTGTTGTGTTACATCACGACAACGAGAGACCACACACAAGTTTGATCACCCACCAAAAATTATTGGAGCTTGGGTGGGATGTGTTCCCTCACCCAGCATACTTGCCTGACCTTGCGTCGTCAGACTTCCACTTGTTTCGCTCTCTTCAACAGTCCTTGTGTGGTATAATGTTCAATTCAGATGAGGCTGTAAATCAGCACCTTGTACAGTTTTTTGCCACGAAAGACAGGTCCTTCTATGAACGAGGCATTCTGCAGCTCACTTAAAGATGGCAAAAGGTTATTAAACAAAATGGGCATTATATGATTGATTAATCTTTGTTCTTTCTATCAATAAATGACCTTTACCAAACATGGCTAAAATACGTCATAACTTTTCCGACAACCCAATATATTATTTATATTAATGTAGTAGAAAATTTGACATCCTGTACTGTTGTAAAATACAATTTTTATAAAGTTTAATTTTTTCCCTTTTTGGCTAAAAAGTCATTTATAAAAGATTTCCTTTTGTCAACACGACATTGAAGCATATCAACTGCGCTTTTGTGTTCAAGTTCTTCACCTGACAGATTTCCATCCTTCTAGCATTGCCTGTGCTAGACGTACCTCATCTATACTGTTACTTCTCAAAGCCTTTTTAAGCCTTTCATTTGCTTCATGAAATAGTTTGACATAAGCTTTTCTCTTTGTTGCTTCTTGTTGCTTTGGGGTTTTTAGGCTCTCTTCCATCTTTTCAATAGCCGTTTGGTCTTCAGAGAATTTCTGAGTTAATTCCATTTCTTTAGCTCTTTTTTTCCTCTTCTTCCTTCTTATTTTAGTGTTTTTCATCTTCAGCCCTTTTTTTCTCCACCAAGTATGACTTGTAGCTTTTTGCAAAACTATGAGCCAAGGCAAACAGCTTTTTAGCAATGGGAACAAATTTAGGTTTGCCATTATACATTTTTAGAACATTACTCACAGTGAGTCTTACATTTAATGTACAAACACTCATTGAAGCCCTGTAATCACTCAGTACTCTTCCTGAAAGTGTAAAACCCCTCTCTACATCAGCACTTCCATGCAATATAGCTAAACAAGCTTTTAGTAATCTTGTTACAGTCGGGTATTTTGGACTCCCAGAAGCACTGTCACGAAGGTTGAAAAAATGTTGCTAGTAGTGGTCAATACGGATTCCTTTTTCTCCCTCACAAATATCAGATTCATTCTCATTCACAGGAACCACAGGTTCTTCTTCCAGCTGCAGTACTTTCCATTCATCAAGTAGTTGGTCAATACAAACTGGATAGCATGGAAATGCTTGGCCCAGTTTGACGATGTCACTACAGCTATGTTCTGGCTTCCTTTCTTCACACTTGAGACATCAAAAATATTGCATAAGCTGATGTGAATCTCCTACTCTAGTTTGCTTAAAAGTATGTGTCTACAAGCACTAACAAAATGTTTCTGCACTTGTCTGTGAAAAACAATTTGGTCTTTTTCTGGAAGTCTGGCTAATTCTTTCTCAGCATCATCACTGCATATGATCTCTGTAATAGGGGTTAGGTTTTGGGAATCTTCAAGTAGGCTAAAATCCACATTGTTGCTTGCCATTGCTTTAGGTGTGTATATCCGCCCAAAGAGGGTATAGACAAGTGACTTCAGTGAATCATACATTACATAATCAAAGGTTCACTTCTCTAGAAAAGTTTTGCAAACTTTGTAAATATGTGGACACTACAGGTAACAAAAAAAATTGGGCCTTCATTGTTTGATCTTTCAAATAACTTTCTATCTTTTTGTAACTCTTTGTATTCATTAAAGTTGAGCGGTTCTTTGGCACATGTATTAGGAAATACTGCACAATGGCATCCCACTGTTCTAATAGTCTTGAAGCAGCAGGCTCCAGGGTCAACCATCTTGATGGGACATGTTTGATGAAGTGGTGGGTTGGAAGTCTTAAACCTTTTTAGATTTTCTCAAAATCTTCCAACCTCAATGGCCACCCATTGAGGAAATAATACACTGATATTATCAGTTCCAAAACATCTTCACCCAGATCCTGAAGTCCTTTGTGAAATGCATTGTGTATAACATGAAGGTTGCATGTGCCAATATGAAGAAGTCATTTTTTCCTCACCCTTAGCATTTCTTCATTCATGAGGTGAATAACTGTTTTATTAACATTTGGACCATCACAGCTGAGGGCAATCGGATTCTGGTGGGGCAGCTGAGCATTATCCAGTGCAGCACATAAGTTATTGTGCATAACTATTCCTGTCGCTTGACCTGTGAAGAAAGTTTCCAAGTGTTGAGAAACCACTTAATTTTTTGAGTTTGACCAGAAGCGAATTTGGGTTTGTAATTCCTTTTTTCCCAGCACTGTTCAATGTTTCATCAAAACTCAAAACATAGAAAGATGGCTGTGCATCTTCAATAACTTGTTTTCTGAAATAAGGTGCTAAGGCCTCAGTAATGATGTAAAAAAGTTTCTTACGATTTAAAGAAAATCCCTCAGCAACACACATTGGAAACATGGCTGCAAAAGTTTCTGCAATACCGTCACATGAAGTAGATGACAACTTGCACGTTGGCCTGGATGCAACTTCAAGTGAATATTTTCCTTGTGTTTGCTAGAATTGTAATGCTGGGTTACTGTGTGGAAACCATTTCCTACATTCACAGTACAAGTGCATACATTACAAAACAGTTCTGAATCACTCTGCTTTTTTGCTCATGTAGAAATTTTATATCCTGAAGAATCTGTCTTTAAAAGCCAAACTTCTTTGAAATGGCATTTTCCCATGATGAAGCAGAATATCCTCTTCCTGGTATGAAACCTCAAATCTGGAAACTGGCTTTCTGGCAGGACATTTCTGAAGATCATCTAAAAAAGAAGTAAAAACTCTATTAGAAAAAATAAAAACAAAAAGTAAAAGTAGCCAGTTTTCAGCAATCTTTTCTGAACTGTTTTGAATTTTTGCAACACCAGAATAAAAAAAAATCGAAATAATAATAAGAAGTACAACTGAACTTTAATACAGTTTTATTTAGCACAGTATAACCACATTTCACAAAGCAAATTTCATACAATCAACCCTGCACCCTGCTGATATTTGCAACATCAATTTATATTTCTGTGAGCTAACAAAATTTTAAATGATGATAAAACAGAAATGCAAGTCCGTTAATTCCAGAAGAAAGGAATTTCTGTAATGAAGAGATTTTTTTATTTTTGCTGATAACATATATTTCAGCAGTTTTGAATTTCATATCTCACATCGATCACTATTTAATGGGAAACACCTGGCTATTCATAAACATTGCTATAAGATACTTTCAGAAATTCAAAACACTTCCCTTCAGATAGGTTTTGAATGCTCACGTGTTTATTGACTTTGTAAAATTGGCAGAAAATTTCTCAAAAAAAAAAAAAAAAGCAAATAATTCTTTGCAATTTCAACTTCGTGATTGCTGTCAGCGATTTTTCAAAATTATTTTCTGTGAATCAGTGTTAAAGTGAGACCAGAAAAACATGCATGCATTAAATAACTTTACACGGTAGGGTTGTAGAATGATGAAGAGTTTTTTTTTTTTTGAGGGGTAGGGATTGTGTTTTCCAAAAATTTCACATTAAGCCATTTGTTTTTTAAATGTGAAAAAATACCAGACATTCAACAAGACTCTCTGCTCCCCTCCCCTAATTTTAATGCATCAGACAGCAGAGGTGCCAACCTTTTGAGATGCTTATCAGTCATCACCATATGATGCCTCATCGTTCATGCACGGAAATGGTATTTCGTGAGAAATTTATTACAATTGACGAGAGAACTTTAAAAAATCAAACAACAGGATAATGATTACGCAGTTTTCAAAAACCATCCACCAAGTTAGTCAAATAAATGCTATTGGGACTTGGAAATATTCTAATTGGATAATGCTTACCTAGGCATTCCGTTTCTAGCGATGATTCACTTTTCTTGCACATTTTGGGTCTTCGTTGAAGCTATTGTCCTATTGTCTCTTGTATGTGCAGCAACCATTCACATCCAGCACACTACTTACTTTGGGTAGATTCAGTAGATCTTCACTTTAGGATTCAACAACATCAATTCTTTACCGTTATTAATGCTCTAAATTTTTTGCCCAGTCTTTGGGCATCCTCAGGAGCGTGACGACTTTTCCACCGATGTTTGTGGTTTATTTCTCGTCTATGGAGTCCAATACCCCTCATTGCCATTCATCAGATACGCTGTATTAGATACTTTTCTTAATCAAACCTAGTCGGCGCCATCTATGTTTCCCTAATTCTACCTTTTTTTTTAATGTTTTTTTATTACTTTTTCCCCCTCTTCAAATGGTCGTTGATGTCATCTTTCCGTATTCTTCTTCTTTTCATTTCCTATCCCTGTTCCCTTGTCTTTTTTGTCAGTTAGACAGGGGAACAGGGATAGGAAATGAAAAGAAGAAGAATACGGAAAGACGACATCAACGACCATTTGAAGAGGGGGGGAGTTATAATTAGGGAAACATAGATGGTGCCGGCTAGGTTTGATTAAGAAAAGTATCTAATACAGCGTATCCAACGAATGGCAACAAGGGGTATCAGGCTCCATTGACGAGAAATAAACCACGAACGTCAGTGGAAATCAGTTGTCACGCTTCCTGAGGATGCCCAAAGACTGGGCGAAAAAATATAGAGCATTAATAGCGGTAAATAATTGATGTTATTGAATCCCAAAGTGAATATCTACTGAATCTACCCAAAGTAAGCAGTGTGTTGGATGTGAATGGTTGCTGCACATACAATGGACAATAGCTTCAACGAAGACCCGAAACGTGCGAGTAAAGTGAATCAGCGCTAGAAACGGAATACCTAGGTAAGCATTATCCAACTAGAATATTTCCAAGTTTTTTAAATAATGCACGTAAAAATTAATCAGTAGCCTTTTCCGACCGATTTCTAAGTCGGAATAAGAACTGCTAATATGAATTGCTATTGGGACTTGTTTTCGATGTTCAAAAGTTTCATTACACTTTATATATTTTAATTTTCATTATATTATTTTTATTCACCAATTATGATTAGCTAATCAATAAAGTTTGCTTCTCTTCCTCGCTGAACACCCCCCCCCTCCATAAAATTCGAACTGTGCGAATAATCAATCGCGTAAAATAACGAAAAACAGAAAGATCTGTTAACAAATTCGATCTATTCAATAAAAATTTTACCATTTTGTTGATATTCATTTCCATCAATGTATGGCAAAATCCACCAGAAAAACCGAGCTTCCATCGAACATAATTACACTGCGTGACAGTAGTAATTTCGTAAAACGGGGAATTTGGCAGAAATTTAAAGCTAGCTAAAAGGAGGTTGAAAAAAATTATAATTTGCCGATCCCAATCAGAACGTAATTTTGCGATAAAAAGAGCTGCTGGGAGGACGTCGTGTTCGAGAACTTAATCGTCCGCAACATTTTGACCGTCGAGGATGGGTGGTCTTTCGAGCACCGTGTTAAATCTTTTCTTATTTAGTTTTACAAATTTTCCATAAATTCATATTATTTTAACAAAAAAAGGATACAAAACTGAGATCTGTAATTTTTCCAACCTGTCCGTAATCAGACAGCCAAATCCATAATAATTACGGAAAATTCGTAATGGTTGTTATCTCTGCGACAGTAATCAGCGTTTTCAAAAGGCAATTGTTTTTCGCGAAAGTTGATGCTGTCAGTGTAAACAACCTAATTTCTCTTCGATATTTAATGAAAAATAAAGTTAGCTATTGATAGAAAAGGCCAAGCTGCAAGTATCGAAATCCCTAAGTTTCCAAATCAGAAGCCATCTCAAGGGCCCAAAAGCAAAAAAAAAAAAATTATATTTCAATGCACGGCAAAATTAGAAAAATATTAATCCATAAAACATGACTCAAACAAAAACCAATAGCAATCTTGAGCATGGCCTCTGGCCATTTAACGATAACAATGCCACCAAATAAACTAACTAGGAATGAATAAACTAACTAGGAACGATACATAGTTCACAGTATCTTACCAAAATGTAACAATTAATTGCTTTATTTAAAGAAAAAACAACAACATGCTTCTTGAAATCCAATAATCTGACATTCAAATTTTTGCATGAGATGTATGTATGAGAAAGTAAAAAAATTAATCCAAATATATATGCATGTCAGAAAATGAGATATTTATATAATGTTAAACTTAATATAAATAAATGCAAATTCATAAAATACCTAACATTCAACAGCAATAAATGATTTATAAAATATAAATACATACCTCACTGAAAGTTGAATGCCTGGTAGCAATTCATCACTTGGGAAGCAGTAGCACAAAGAGTTGTATGTCAACCATGTGACTGATGAAGTTCAGAATTCATTTATTTGTTTTCCATGGAATGTTGAAGTACACAAGAGAGAAACATGAACCACACGAAAAAATATAATAACTTTACCAACAGTCATAACACAATTAACACACAAAATAGACATGTGTACAGTTGCAAATAAGAACATGACCTAACAGCCATTATTTTCTAAACACACAGCTTGTAGTGAGCTTTTGCATTCTAGGCTTCAAGGAGTACTTGGCTTCTCACCAAAAGAGCCATTGGCTTCTTTGTACTTGGCTTCTCGCCAGAACAGCCATTTTTTTCTAAACACACAGCTTGTAGTGAGCTTTTGCATACTAGGCTACAAGGAGTACTTGGCTTCTCGCCAAAAGAACCATTGGCTTCTTTGTACTTGGCTTCTCACCAAAACAGCCATTTTTTTCTAAACACACAGCTTGTAGTGAGCTTTTGCGTTCTAGGCTACAAGGAGTACTTGGCTTCTCGCCAAAAGAGTGTGCCTGCTCTACAAGCCCACAAATGATCGTTGCAAACAACAGGGGTTAATTTTTTTTTTTTCAAGTTCCAAATTTACAAAAAGTGACCATTTTGGGTCAAAAAGTAACTTTTAGGGACCGACATCAAAAAAAGTTGAAAAAAAGAACTGTGAACTACCAAATTCCTCATATACTAGTCTTAAGTGTTCTACAAGGTAAATGGCATCCGGTGTTGAAAGAATTTTTTAAATCACACATCTAAAAACATTGATATTGAGAAAAACAGAATAAGCATATGCATCCCTAGCGTCAAAATTGTGCACAATTTTGGGAAGAAATTACACACACAGTGTGCGTAGTTAATAGTATCTGACTGAAGAAAGAAGTTTTTCAGTCGGGTTTTTAGTCCCGCAGATATTGTTGCAAATGGAAACGTGAACTCTGGTGGAAGACTTGTGAGCTATAAAAAAATTTGAAATTATATGAGAAACATTTCCCCACGGAAATGCTCTCCAACAAAGAAATAATTTTACAAATCAGACTCTTAGAAGCAGAGATATTGACAAAAATAAGAAATGACTTTACGCACCCTGGTAAGAAAACCATGCATTGTTTTAAGAAGAAAGTATTCTCAAAAGGTCTTTCAATGTGAGCAGTATTAGTCAACGAAAGAATTTTTTCAATCAAGTTTTCAGCAGCTCAGATTTTACTACAAATCAGATGCAGAAATTAAATCTTATGCCCCCTGGTGGCTAAACCATTCTTTATCAAATATTAGAAATTATAGGCAAAGCATTTCCTATTAGCAGCTGTATCCGGTGCAGAAAGAAGTTTCCTAATCAGAATTTTAGAAGCAGCGATATCGGGGAAAATGTGATTTACTTTAATGCCCCCTAGAGGAAAGTTTATGTATAACTTGAAAATTTTTTAATTGTATGAGAACATTTTACACCCAAAACGCTATCTAGCGAAGAAGGAATTTTTCAAATCTGACTCTTAGAAGCAGAGATATTGCCAGAAATAGGATATACATATACACCCCCTGGCAGAGAAACCATACATGATTTTAAGAAGAAAATATTCTCGAATGTTTATCGGCATGAGCGGTATCGGTCCACGAAAGAAATTTCTCAATCAAGATTTTAGAAACTCAGATTTTGATGGAAATAGCTACAGAAGCAGAAATTAATGCTTTCATCCCCTGGTGGCCAAACCATATCTCTCTATTCTAAAAAAAACATAACTGCCGCTGTTTTAGAAATTTCGCGAGACACTCTTGCTTTCCTAGCTCGCAACGCAAAACATATTGAACACAAAAATATGAAATTTACATCGTTTGTAGAAAATTGTTTGGAAAACACGCTGAAATAAACCGTTTCTCAATTCTAGCAAAACTTCAAGAGCTATTGTATTTCAAAGTTAAGGTAAGCAAAAAAGTGCTGCTATCAGGTCGCGTTCCGGACACAATAACAGCAACAGAACCACAAAACTTTGTAGGCATGTAGTGCCATGACCGAATTTTTGCACCTCATTGCCCTTTTTTTGAATTTCGATTTAGTTTACGAGAAATTAAAATTTTAAATTTCACAAAATTCTCTATTTCGCGATGAGATCCATTTAAAAAAATGGATATATATCAAACTATAAATTATAACGCATTGCAATTCTTACAGCATAAACTTACAACTATCATCCCTATTTTACAAAAAACAAAATTTACGAAAAAGTCATTTTCTGATTTTTAAGCATTTTTTAAAGACGCAAAGGAAAGAAACGAACAGCTTGTCTGTCTTCACGATGACCACAGAGAAACGTTCTAGTCTCGTGATCTGCTGCCATGGTGAAGCAGGGAATTTGTTATGCATATGTTTTGTTGGTAAAGCTATCACAGTTGTTTAAGGTGGACGTCAAGTAATTTTGCTTCCTATGCTTCCAATGGAAAAACTTCTGTACACATTTTCTTCACAATTAATGCATTCCCAAGGATGAAAATTTGAACATCGATTAAAACAGCTCCATTTTATAACTTGGAATACTTAGTATTTTCTAAAACATAACCATAATTATGCAATCCAACATTTGCTTGTCTACTGAAGTCATTAAAGTATAGGTCGCGCCATCTTTTTTCTGGACAATTAATGTGTTCCCAAAGATGAAAATTTGAACATCGATTAAAATAGCTGCATTTTATAACTTGGAATTCTTAATATTTTCTAAAACATAACCATAATTATGTAATCCAACATTTGTTTGTCTACTGACATCATGAAAGTACAAGTCGCGCCATCTTTTTTCTGGTTCCAACACCACCAAAGGAAAAGTTATTGATATTGATTTTTTATATAATTATGGTCATGTTTTTAGAAAATATTAAGTATTCCAAGTTATAATATGAAGTTATTTTAATCAATGTTCAAAATTTCATCCTTGGAAACACAATAATTGTGAAGGAAATGTGTACAAAAGTTTTTCCATTGGAAGTATAGGAAGCAAGATTACTTGACGTCCACCTTAACGGTTTAGCATAACTGTTTACGGTTTACAGAAATGCTTTTTGGGCAGCTTCTGTTTTCCTTAGTGGTAAATCTAGTAAGTGCTATAAGTTCAAATGACAAAAGCTTCCAAAAATTAATGACAGTAAAAAAACTCTGAAATTTTGGAATAACAAGCCTTATTTGCTTAGACATGCAATAAAAATTGAAATTTATATGAATTTTCCAGTTTTTATTTCATGTGATGTACTTGGAGATCGGGCTGCAGCACCCGAGCGCTACTCTGGAAATGAGCATAGCAAGCCTAAAGGCGCAGCCCCTAGTTTTATAAAAAATTAGAAATTACAATCAAAACATTTCCCACTGGAAGCTTCATCTGGTGCAGGAAGAATTTTTCAAATCGTAGTTTTAGAAGCAGAGACATTGGGAAAAGCGCAATTTACCTTTACTCCCCTAGCAGAAAGTCAATGAATTACTTGAAAATTTTTAAATTATATGAAAAACATGTTGCACTGGAAACTCTATCCTACAAAG
This sequence comes from Macrothele yani, assembly GCA_039090855.1. Classification (NCBI taxonomy): domain Eukaryota; kingdom Metazoa; phylum Arthropoda; class Arachnida; order Araneae; family Macrothelidae; genus Macrothele; species Macrothele yani. Next base: position 69,833,407 of record CM076989.1, on the reverse strand, counting down.
AAGAAGTTTTTCAAATTGGATAATTAGAAGTAGAGATATTGACAAAAATAAGATACACATCTATGCCACCTGGCAGAGAAACCATTCATTATTTTAAAAAAGAAATATTGTGAAATGGTTTGTCGATGTGAGTAGTATCGGTCCACGAAAGAATTTTTCAATCGAGATTTCAGAAGCTCAGATTTTGTTGCAAATATGTCAGAAGCAGAATTTAACGCTCATGCCCCCTGGTGGCCAAATCGTTTAATACCAAAAATTAGAAATTATATGCAAAAGATTTCCCATGCAGAGCTGTATCAGCTGCAGAAATATTTTTTTATATCGGAGTTTCAGAAGCAGAGATATTGGGGAAAACACGATTTACTTTTATGCTCACTAGCACAGAATCTATGAGTAACTTGAAAAAGTGACTATACCTAAAATAATATTCGCCATGAGTAGAATCAAAAGGCAAAATAATTTTTTGAATTAGATATTTAGAAGCAAATGTATTGAATAAAATGTATTTTGAATTTAATATCATTTGCATTCATGCCCTCTAGCGGCAAAATTGAGCATCATAAAAAAATCAAAATAAAGGTTATCATTTGCGCATTTCAAGCTTTCTAATACAAAAAGAATTTTTCAAATCAGATTATTAGTTGCAGAGATATCGTGTCTACAGACGGTCGGACGGACAAACCGATAACATAAGCACAATCTGTTTTTACAAAAGACGTGTTAAAAAACACCACCCTCTTTAACAGAAAATTTTTTCAAGAAAGAAAAAAGAAGTGCACTTCGCAAATCTGCCGGAGTAAAATAGACAAAAGCTCACTGCTGAGGGTGAGAAGTGTGATAAAATATGTCACATCGGGGGCGCACACACCAGGTCTGACATGTGAGTAACAGTCAGGAGGTAAAAGTGGAAAAAACACATGCAGGTGTTTCTCAGTGAGCATCGCTTCGGAGCATCAGAACAATCATTACATTAAACATTTGAAATATATGTATACATTGAAATCAAGATAAGGCTGTTCAGAACAATTGCACAATTAAGGTGTAGATATAAAACATGTTTTCTAAAGGTTCATGACATAAAAATGAGAGGAATACACAACACTTTTACAACTGTGGAATTAACTTTTTTACGGGTCTTATAGAGGTTATTATTCAAAAAAGAACCTCTATAAGACCCGTAAAAAAGTTAATTCCACAATACAATATGAATAGAGGTGCCATAAATTCATTTACAACTTTTACAACGTTAAATAAAATATATTCTAGGAAAAATCAATATTAATTAATTACAATATTTATTTCAAAGACGAATACGATAAGGTAGCTGCTGTGGTGGGACATTTGCTTTGGCTGGTTGCCAAAGATGGAGAGAAAAAGAGATTTTCTTTTGCTCTGGGCAAAGAATATACACCATGCTCTGAAGCCCGCCTCAAAGCTTTAATTGCAGCCTTTCGCAGTAATCGGCAATGAAAAGAAATCGAATTCTACTAAATTATCCATAGAAAAATTATTTCAATGCGTAGTTCGTAGTATGTGGTAGTTAACCGTAGAATCTACGGAGGATCTGTAGTAAACGGAATCTCTGCACATACAAAGAAAATTTAAAGTAATTCTGATAATCCATAACTAATAAAATGGCCGATGATCAAGTGAAACCAAAACCACTCATCATCACCGGAGTCTCTACTAAGAACAATGACAACATCACCACAGAAGTGCATTTTTTTTTTATGTTGTAATATCAACACCCAAGATTGTGAGAAATTTTCCATCATCCCACACTGTGCACTCCTGCAATGTGACACAACATACGTGTGAGAAACAATGAAGAAGCACTCAGTTTATAAGTTGGAGGAATGCACAATAGACCTTAGGTCGCAGTGCTGGGTCATTGTACCCGCCCCCATTGTTACAATTCAGTTGGAGGAAGTTTACTTGGTCATGAAAATCGCGAATCAGGTGTTCCAAGCTCTGAAAGTAAAATTAAATACTTTTTAAGGACATGGTGAAATATTTAGTACTTTTAAGGGCCCTTAAAAAATTAAAAAATATATTTAGCACTTTTAAGCACTTTTTTTGACCCGTGCAAACCCTGTGGATGAAGGTCTCCCCAAGTTTCTTCTTGTCTGTCTTGAGCCTGTCTCCTCCATGTCACTCCGGCATGCTTTCGAATTTCATCCATCCATCTCCCATCGGGTTTTCTTCTGGGTCTTTTTCTGTCTGTCAGAATCCAGTCTAAAATTTCGGTTGTCCGTCGGTGGTCCGCTCTTCTGCCAAACATGTCTAGCACATTGCCATTTCAGTGATTTCACTCTGGTCATGATGTTGTCCACTCCTGTCATTTTCCTCATCCACAAGTTCCTCTTCTTATCTTTCCTGGTCACACCAAGCATGCATCTTTCCATGCTTTTTTGAGTTGTCTGCAGTCTTTGTATGTCTTTTTTGGTTCAGGTCCATGTCTCTGCTCCATGCTTAAGCACTGTCAGGATGCATTGATTAAACTCTTTTCTTTTAAGACATAATGGCATACTGCTCTTAAAAATTGTACTGTTTCTTCCAAAAGCTCTCCATCCAAGTTTTATACACAGATTAATTTCTTCATCAAAGTGACCCTCACATGATATCTGCTGCCCAAGATCGGTAGGTATTGGTTGTCTCAAGCTTTTCTTCATCAATCGATAAATCTTCGTTTCTTGTAAAAGCATTGAACATCACTTTTGTCATCTGAAAGTTCATTTTTAATCCCACTTCTTTACTCTTGTTAACAAGTTCTTGGATCATACTCTGCTGCTCTGAAGGGGTAGTTGCAAAGATGACTACATCATTAGCAAAACGAAGGTGATTTACATAATCTCCATTAATCTTTTTCCCTTTGTTTTCCCAGTTCAATGATAGAAAGACATTTTTCAATGTGGCATTAAAGAGCTTGGGATACATGGTGTCATCTTGTCTCACTCCCTTTCCAATTCTTATTTGCGCTGTATCGTCAAACATCCGAACCTTTGCACTTGCATTTTCATAGATGTTATTAATAATGCTAATGTATGTATCTTCAATACCGTAGGATTTCAAAGCCATTGTAACTGCTGATGGTTTCATGGAAACGAAGGCCTTTTCATAATCAATAAAAGCCATGCATAATTGGAGTTCATATATTCTTGTTCTTTCAATTAGTTCTATCAGTACATGGATATGATCTACAGTGCTGTAGCCACTCCTGAATCCAGCTTGTTCTCTTGGTTGAGCCATGTCTAGTGTTACCTTCAAGCGATGTGAAAGAACTTTAGTGAAGATTTTATAAACCACTGATAGGAGGATGATCGGCCTGTAGTTCCCGAGATCCTCAACGTCCCCCTTTTTATGGAGCAGGATCATTGTAGCATTGTTCCAATCCTCAGGAATCTTCCCTTCATTGAGACATCTGGTGAAAGCTTTGGCAAATGTAGTTTCAATTTCTCCACTTGCTTCTTGTATAATGCCCATGGTAATTCCATCTTCTCCTGGAGCTTTTCCTCATTTCATGTTCTTAATTGCATGTGTAACTTCCGCAGGGAGGACTGGAGGGACTTTGGTACTGGTACCTGTTGTAATGTCTGGAATAAATGTATCATCCCTTTCATATAGTGCCTATTTGCTGGGGCCCACCTCAAAAGCTAAGTGATTTATGTGGTATCTGACTCACTGCGTGTTGAGTTCGAAAGATGGCATCCCGCGATTGTACTTGGGAAATAGTGGGCATGAAATTTCATGTCTCAATTTGAAACGGGATTAGGTTTTTAGCACGTCTTTTGTAAAAAAACATTGCGCTTATGTTACCGGTTTGTCCATCCGTCCGTCTGTACCCATGATATCTCTGCAACTATTAATCCGATTTGAAAAATTCTTTTTGCACTGGGAAGCTTGAAATATACGAATGATTATTCTTTATTTCGTTTTTTTTTACGATGTACAATTTTGCCGCTAGAGGGCATAAATACAGATGATGCCGAATTCAAAAGCATGTTTTATTCCACATATTTGCTTCTAAACATCCGATTGAAAAAATTCTTTTATCTTTCTATTCCATTTATTTCGAAGAGTATTTTAGATATAATTACGTTTTCAAATTACGCATAGATTTTCCATCAGGGGGCATAAAAGTAAATTACATTTTTCCCGATAACTCTTCTACTAAAACTCTGATTTGAAAAAAAAATTCTTCAGCGGATACACCTCCAGATGGAAAATCTTTTGCATGTAATTTCAAATTTTTGGTAAAGAATATTTTGGCCACCGGGGGGGGCGTACGTGTTAATTTTTGCTTCTGATATATTTACCATAAAATCTGAGCTTCTAAAATATTGATTGAAAAAATTCTTTCATGGACTGATGCCACTCACATCGATAAACCTTTTCGGAATATTTTCTTCTTAAAATATTCCACAGTTTCTCCGTCAGGGGCTTAGATGTATATTTTATTTTCGTCAATATCTCTACGTCTAGAAGACCAATTTAAAAAATTTCTTCTTTGTTGGATAGTGTTTTCAGTGTGACATGTTTTTCATATAATTTCAAAATTTTCAAGTAATTCATAGACTTTCCGCTAGGGGCGTAGAGGTAAATTGTGTTTCTTCCTATATCTCTGCTTTTAAATCTCCGATTTGAAAAATTATTTCTTAACGGATACAGTTCCTGATGGGAAATCATTTGCATATAATTTCTAATTTTTGTGAAAAAATGGTTTGGCCACCGGGGGGGGGGCGTAAATTTTAATTTACGCTTCTGATTGATGTATTTGCAGCAAAATATGAGCTTGCTTTTAAATTCTCGATTGAAAAAAAAGGTCGTTTGTAGACCGACAGTACTCATGTCGACAAACTGTTTAGAAACATTTTCTTCTTAAAATAATGCAAGGATTCTACGCCAGGGCGTAGATGTATATCTTATTTTTGTCAATATCTCTGCTTCTAGGAGTCTGATTTGAAAAATTCTTTCTTTGTTGGATAGTGTTTCTAATGCGACATGTTTTCCATATAATTTGAAAAATTTCAAGTAATTCATAGACCTTCCACTAGGGGGCGTAAAGGTAAATCCCCCCCCCCCATATATCTCTGATTTGAAAAATTCTTTCTGCACCGGATACAGCTCCTGGTGGGAAATCCTTTGCACATAATTTCAAAGTTTTGTAAAAAATTGTTTGGCCACCAGGTGGCGTAAGTCTTAATTTTCGCTTCTGATGTATGTATTTGCAGCAAAATATGAGCTTCTAAAATCTCCACTGAAAAAAAAGTCATTTGTTGACCGATACTACTCATGTCGACAAACCTTTTAGGAACATTTTCTTCTTGAAATAATGCATGGTTTCTACGCCAGGGGCATAGTTGTATATCTTATTGTTCTCAATATCTCACCTTCTAGGAGTCCGATTTGGAAAATTCCTTCTTTGATGGATAGTGTTTCTGATGCAAAATGTTTTCCCTAAAAATTCAAAATTTTCAAGTAAATCATAGACTTTCCGCTAGGGGGCACAAAGGCAAATTGCGTTTTCTGCATTATTTCTGCTTCTAAAACTCTGATTTGAAAATTTCTTCCTGTATCGCATACAAGACCTGATGGAAAATATTTTTCACATAATTTCTAATGTTTGGTAAATAATGGTTTGGCCACCAGGGGGCATAAGTGTTAATTTCTGCTTCTGATGTATTTGTAGCAAAATCTGGGCTCCTGAAAACTCGATGAAATTTTTTTGTTCTTGGACCGATACCGCTCATATGGAAAATCCTTTTGAGAATACTTTCTTCCTAAAATAATGCATGGTTTTCCTACCAGGGGACATAAAGTCACATCTTATTTTTGTCGATATCTCTGTTTCTAAGAGACCGATTAGAAAAATTCTTTCTGTGTTGGACAGCGTTTCCGGTGCAAAATGTTTCTCATATAAATTCATGTTTTTCTTAACACACAAGTCTGCAACCAGAGGGTGTAAGCTCATGATTTCATTTACAGCAATATCTGAGGGATTAAAAACCCGATTGAAAAACTTCTTTCTTCCGTCAGATACTATTGTTTTCCATGCCGGCTCCATTGACTTTGAATAGCTTTCATAAATTTAATTTGCGTCAGAACAGATTCAAAAGATGTGCTTATTACACCCAAAAATTCGGTGTCATCTTTCTTGTTCTCTTATCATATTAGCAGTACCTATTCCCGTAGAAATCATACTCTGGGTGGAAAAATATTACACATTTTTTTTTTTTTTTTTTGGAGGTACTTCTGTAAAAGCATTATATGAATCCTTGTGCTACATCTGTCCGCAATCTGTTTGCTTTGAGATTTTCCATATGCTACTATGTGATATGAAGAGAGAAATGCAAACCAGGGTTGGATTTTTTTAAAGAATACATATGTATATATTTCAATGAATACAAGCAAAATTCATAGAATGGAATGTGAAAAATCTCTGTAATCGTAATTCCCTTTTTCAACGTGAAATCAGTGTCTCCTTTTGCATCGCATGCTCAACATTGGTAAACGGAAGGACACGCTTCTCCACAATGTCAAAAGCAGGATTTCTTCCAAAAACTTTCGGCTTATATGTGAGTATGCACAGCAATTCACAATTTTCACAACCATGTCCCTCAAAGTTTTAAACATGTCATTTCTGAATATCTGACCACACAAATTTTCCTGATGCAGAATGAAATGGAAGGAGGGCAACATGTTTATTACATCATTCTCACTCAAATGCTGCTTCAAACGAGAAACAAACCCAAATTTATTTCCAATCATTGTGGGTGCAATGTCCATTGTAATAGAAACTAGTTTTATCAGATCCAGGTCACATTATTTTGAAGCTTCAAAAACTTTTTGAGTATATCAGTTCCACAAGTTTGGCCTCACAGTCCACAAAGTACAAGGATTTTTTCATGAATTGTAAGCTCGGGGAAGCACAAACTGAGCCCAAAATATTAATTTCGGCATGTCAGTAAAATTGGTTGACTCATCCAGCACTAGGGAAAATTGCAAAGAGTCTTTCAATTGTTCAAGCAGTTCCTCTTCTATGTTTCTAAATAATTCCAGCACTCTGGGAACAACCATCCTGCAGCTTAACTGAAAATTCTGCACTTTTGGAAGGATATCATTCTTCAATTTTGATTTGTAGTTTTCCCACGGTTGCTATCACCGTGATCAGAATGTCTTTTACCATCTCAGCCTCAGAAAATAGTTTATTTTTCCAAGCCAAAATACAGGTGGCTTTATAACTAGCTGATGTTACCAGCTTATTTGATGAAAGAAACTTCTTTAAGCTGCTCTTCTGATCCTGGAACTATGATTTCAAATGGGCCATTTTGCTGACATGACTATGGCTATCAACTGGAAATTTATTGCTGAATTCACTGTGTACATTTTAAATGTGTTTTTCAAACTGTCTGTTTTGTTCTCACTGAAACTTTTTTTGCACAGGAGGTGCACTGACTTTTCATTTACTTGCATCTCTACAAATTTTAGCTCCCAGATTTCATGAAATTTTTGGTTCATGCTCTTGATTACCCACACTCCAATAGAACTATCATATGCTTGAAAGTACTTAATCAAATAAGAAAATATATCAAAATAAAAACTAAAAATTAAAGAATTCAGACATTAACACAGAAGTGATCACATTACAAACATCCACTAGACAGAGCAGAGTGTGACATGAGCAATGCAGGCCATGACGTTGCCTGATAGGATGAGCTGGCAGTGATGAATCAGCAGTACCTACAACAACATTGCCCACCACTGATGAAAGCCATGATAATAATATGGGTGAAACATGTCTGGATGGGATGGTGGAGATATGGGTCATAATACTGAATATTCTGTATGGTAAGAGTTAAGGTTATTTGGGATTTTTAATGCAACTTTTTAGCAAATTCACTTCATATTTTCTTGGTTTTAGCTTTGTTTTTTGACATAAACAGTTTTTTAACTCTACCTTCCTTCATTTTTTATTTTCTTTATATACTTATCATGATTACAGTCAGTTCCGTCTTAACGCTTCTGGGGGCCTTGGGCCGCCACATTTTTTGAGTCCCCTGATCTTATTTATTTATATCATCATCATCATCATTGTCAACCATTATCAATCCACTGCTGGACGAAGGTCTCCCCAAGTTTCCTCCACAACGGTCTGTCTTGTGCCAGTCTCCTCCATGTCACCCCTGCATACTTTCGAATTTCATCCACCCATCTCCCATGTGGTCTTCTTCTGGGTCTTTTCTTGTCCCTTGGAATCCAATCTAAAATTTCGGCTGTCCATCGATGATCTGTCCTTCTGGCAGTATGTCCAGCCCATTGCCATTTCAGGGATTTAACTCTGATCATGATGTCTTCCACTCTTGTCATTTTTCGGATCCACGAGTTCCTCTTCTTATCTCTCCTGGTTACCCCAAGCATGCACCTCTCCATGCTTCTTTGAGTTGTCTGGAGCCTTTGTATGTCTCTTTTAGTTAAGGTCCACGTCTCTGCACCATACGTAAGCACTGGAAGGATGCATTGATCAAACACTTTTCTTTTAAGACATAATGGCATATTGCTCTTGAAAATTATGCTGTTTCTTCCAAAAGCTCTCCAGGCAAGTTTTGTACGCCGATTAATTTCTTCATCAATGTGACCCTCACTTGATATCTGCTGTCCAAGATAAACGAACGTGTCTGTTATCTCCAGCTTTTTTCCATCAATCGATAAATCTTCATTTCTTGTAAAAGCATTGAACATCACTTTTGTCTTCTGAAAGTTCATTTTTAATCCCACTTCTTTACTCTTGTCCGCAAGTTCCTGGATCATACTCTGCAGCTCTGATGGGGTAGTTGCAAAAATGACTACGTCATCTGCAAAACGAAGGTGGGTTAGATAATCTCCATTAATCTTTATCCCCTTGTTTTCCCAGCTCAGCGACTGAAAAACACCCTCCAATGTGGCATTGAAGAGCTTCTGAGATATGGTGTCACCTTGTCTCACTCCCTTTCCAATTTTTACGTGTGTTGTATTTTCAAACAGCCTAATCTTTGCACTTGCATTTTCATAGATGTTATTAATAATATTAATGTATGCATCTTCAATACCGCAGGTTTTCAGAGCCATTGTAACTGCTGATGGTTTCACCCGAATCAAAGGCTTTTTCATAATCGATAAAAGCCATGCACAATGGAAGTTCATATTCCCTCGCTCTTTCAATTAGTTCTCTCAGCACGTGGATATGATCTATTGTGCTGTAGCCACTCCTGAATCCAGCTTGTTCTCTCGGTTGAGCCATGTCCAGTGTTACCTTCAAGCGGTGTGAAAGAACTTTAGTGAAGATTTTATAAACTACTGATAGGAGGCTGATAGGTCTGTAGTTTCCGAGATCCTCAATGTCACCTTTCTTATGTAGCAGGATCATTGTAGCGGTGTTCCAATCCTCAGGAATCTTTCCTTCATTAAGGCATCGAGTGAAAATTTGGGCGAGTACTGTTTCGATTTCTCCACTTGCTTCTTGTATGATGTCTACAGTAATTCCATCTTCTCCTGGAGCTTTTCCTCTCTTCATGTTCTTGATTGCATGTGCAACTTCTGCTGGAAGGACTGGAGGAACTCTGGTACTGGTATCTTTCATGATGTCTGGAGTGCATATATCATCCCTTTCATATAATTTGGAGTAGAAATCTTTCACTCTTGTCAAAATTTCTCCTCTATTTCTTGTTACAGAACCATCTTCTTTTCTCAGTGCCATAATCTGTTTTCTTCCCTTACTGAGATGTCCCTTTGCTATCTTTAGGCTTTGGTTGTTTTCAATTGCTTTCCTCACTAGTTCACAGTTGAATTTCCTTACGTCTTCAGTGATACTTTTTCTTACTGTCTTGCATAGCTCTATATATTCCACTTTGGAAGTCACATCTTTAGTTGTCCTCATCTCTCTTCTTTTTTGCATCAACATTTTGGTTTTTCCTGATAATTTGTTCACATGCAACTTGTTCTTAGACCCAGCTAATTTTGTTGCTGTTTCCATAAGAGCTTTGGTTACTTTTCTGTTAACTTCAGAGATGTCCACTTCTTCCGATGTTAGGCCTTCTAAAGCAGAGAACCTGTTCTTCAGTTCTAACTTGAAGGTATTATGGTGTTTTTTAAGGTTGGTTATGTCAATAGATTTTGTTTGTCTTATGAGCTTGCCACGTTCAAGTTTAGTGTTGAGGTGCATCTTACATCTCACCAATCTATGGTCACTACCTGTGTTGAACTTGTTTAGCACACTGCAGTCTTCTATGACGAATTTTTTGTTACACATAATAAAATCAATTTCACTTGTCGTCCCATTTGGATGTCTCCATGTCCATTTCCTGTGTGGCTTTTTCTTGAAGAAGGAGTTCAAGATGAAAAACCCTTCTGCCTCTGCAAACTCAACGAGAGTATTTCCACGCTGGTTTCTGTTGCCATGACCGAATTTACCTACTGAAGTTTCATTCTGTTGCTGTTGCCCTATTTTTGCATTGAAATCTCCCATATTTATATATATACATATATAAACATATGGCATTATTACAATGTGTGGTTACTTTTTTATTCACACACCATATTATTACAATATTGTATTATGTATATACAACATATGAGAATTCTTACGTGTATTCACCAAAATCACCATGTTATTCCAGAGAAGAAACATTCAATGTCCAGTAACTTTTTAAATACCCCTTCACTTGAATAGAAAATGGTGCATGACAAAATTGTAGAACTCCATTAAGTGTACCAAATGCACTCACATTTAGTTGCTTAGTAAATTAAAAGAAAATTGGTGCTGAAAAATACAATGTTTCTTCCCCATTCTACAAATTATTCAACACAAATTAAATAAAAAAAAACAGAAGAAATAAACCAACCAGCGCCTTTTCCAGACAGTATGATGCACTGGACAAAAATGCGGATATGCAGCCCGTGTCACTGTTATTTATTTAAACAGCGATGATTGAATATATATAAGTAGCCCAGGTGGGCAAACCTCAGTGATATACATTTGTGCACTACTTCGTATAGATAGACAACACAAGTGACTGTTTAAAAGGAAAAAGTGATTCGAAAAAACTCGTGATTTGTGCATGGCCTTCATGACCCCTCAAGCCTCACTTACACTCAAAATCGGGAGAGAGGTCAGCTTTTTTTGTTTCTTTATTGGGATTAGAGGAGTTACGCTTTTGTTTTTTGAAAATTATCTATCTAGAAGGACACAATATATTCAGATATCAGTTCAAAAAGTTCATTTTGGAGTTCCTCAGGGCTCCTCCACTTGGGCTCTATGCTTTCCTTAACTTATGTTAATGATATATTTAATGTTGTTTCTACTTCTAGTAGAAACAACATTAAATATATCTGTCACATTCAATAAAATATATACTTTTAGGTTATTATTACTTATGCGTGACAGAGTTCATGGGGATAGGTATCTTGATTTATTGGAATTACAGTGGTTCCCTCATTCATATGATACTCGAGGTCATGCCGGTTTCGTGGTACCCAGGGCGTGCTCTGGATTGCTGTATAATAGTATTGCTGCAGCTGGACCCCGTATGTGGAATAGATTGTCGTTCTTCCTCAGGGAAATTGTTAATTTTAAAGTATTTAAAAAATTGCTACGAGAATGACTGTTGGTTGGTTAAGTTCTTGTCTTTTTTTTTTTTTCATTGTATACTAAACATTGGTCGTAATTTAATGTTGTTACTGTTGACGTTTTGACCTGATACATTGACCTATGGAGATTAGGAGCTCGTCAGGCTTACTATTTAAACCTTTTTTTCCTAGCTCCATGATATGCTTCTATGGTACATTACGTCATTTACTTGAATGAATTACTCTGTACAGATTTTTTTTTGTAATTTGTATTAAGTTATTGCTTGCATGTTTATAATTTATTATAATATGATATATTTGAGGTGGTTGTGATCTTGTTTTCCCTCAGAGCAATTATGCAGTTTTATAGGTTACTTAATTTGAATTGATCTTTCTGATATTATCACGATGTTCATGTTTCCCCTCCACTGTGTTAATTACTTAGACTAGTTTATTACATATGATAATGTTTGTAATGTATTATAATATGATATATTTTATTATAATATGATATATTTGAGGTGGTTGTGATCTTGTTTTCCCTCAGAGCAATTATGCAGTTCTATAGGTTACTTAATTTGAATTAATCTTTCTGATATTATCACAATGTTCATGTTTCCCCTCCACTGTGTTAATTACTTAGACTAGTTTATTACATATGATAATGTTCATAATGTATTATAATATGATATATTTTATTATAATATGATATATTTGAGGTGGTTGTGATATTGTTTTCCCTCAGAGCAATTATGCAGTTCTATAGGTTACTTAATTTGAATTAATCTTTCTGATGTTATCATGATGTTCCTGTTTCCCCTCCACTGTGTTAATTACTTAGACTAGTTTATTACATATGATAATGTTTATAATGTATTATAATATGATATATTTTATTATAATATGATATATTTGAGGTGGTTGTGATCTTGTTTTCCCTCAGAGCAATTATACAGTTCTATAGGTTACTTAATTTGAATTGATCTTTCTCATATTATCACGTTCATGTTTCTACTGCACTGTGTCAATTACTTAGACTAGTTTATTACATATTATAATGTTTATAATGCTTGTGTTTTGTTAAACATTGATCTACTGTGCTGTATAGCAAAAATTTTCATTAAATTCAAATTCAAATTTTGTCACAAAAGATGCACCTTAACACCTAACTTTCCTCCTGCTTCCTCAAGGAAATCAAAGCTACAAGCAAGGTTTAAAAAAAAAAAAAAAAAAAAAAAAAAAAAAGACGGAAGGACTTGCAAATTTTTGCATTGGTGTTTCTTCTTTTCTTTAAATTTAAAAAAAACCTTCCGGTGAGTGGTGAAAGAGTTTGATTTTTTGTAAACCTATAGGACTCTTGTGGAATTGGGGGCCTCAGTTCAGGTGAGGGCCTTGGGCTCCAGCCCCATTGGCTCACCCCTTTTCACCCCTTAAGACAGCCATGATTACAGTGATAACCATGATAAATGAGCAGCTGCATGATATCTGAGTTAATAGGGTGAGTCAAAACTTTTACCACTATCTATGATGATGCTTAATGGTACAACAGCATATAAAGCATTATTCCACTGTCTTAGAAGCAATTATAACATTTGAAACAGAATTTCCTGATGATTGATATATTCATCTACAAATCATAACTTGATTTTTTTTTGTTGTTGTTGTTTGTTTTACCACTAGGTTCCAAATCAATGAGTTCATCGGCCTCACTCATCTCAGTGCTATCATCTGCTACTGGTTCACATCAATTTTGAATTACTCACTTAGATATCTCTTGGGTAGAAATTGGAAAAATGTAGAAAAGTATTTTTTTCTGGTAAAGCATAGAAACATTTTAAAATTGTAAACATGAAACAGGTGCAAATGCACGCTTAAAAAAGTGTGTTATTAGACACTGCCCATTCAAGGTCAAGTCTAGACTCAAACTGAAGGCAGAAATGAGACAAAGTGTTGGGAAAGGGAGTGGAGGAGAGTATTAGATGGCAGTGTGGTATCAACACCTTATTCAGGAAGCAGAATGCTTCCAATGATATGCAGGGAATATCAAGTCACAACCGACACATGTTGTCAGGAAAAAGTATGTTAACTCAAATTTGCCACACTTTCATGGCCAATTTGCCACTTGTGATGATTAGCAACAGGGTTACTCTGGTTGTGGAGAATGCCTTGCATGAAAATTATATCTAACCCACTCTCTTCTTTATGGCTGTCATTGCAAGTCATGTGAATTTGCTTTCTAGTAATTAATATAATCTGCAACTATATTGATCAATATGTGACATATATACTGTTGTATTCATAATGGATAAGAAATGTTTTGATGTTCTTACCTTTCCAGCTTGAGAGCAAATGTTGGAAACTCGCCATGGCATGTTAGTGTACAACCATGAACAAACTTCACATCCAGTACACAAATACATGTGGCGTGCAGCTAACTCAAATTCGACAGATCCTTCTGAGGGATTTTCTGTAAGGCTCTTAATTCTTAAGATGATAAATAGTGATTTCACGAAATCTTGACTGCATTTGTCTGATATATAATGAAAAAGAAAAAAATTTTTTTTTAGGAAGTTGATACTACTCACAATAAAATGGCAATTAGAAAGTGATATTTGCAAAGCTAATGATGAAAATGACGAAGTAGATATAAAAGTTCAGGAGATACCATTTCAGATGTATCACTAGAAGATGTACTGTGTTTTCCTATGTATATTTGGTTCCTCATCAGGCTTGCTTTGGAAGGGACCATAAATATCATTTTAGGGAAAAGTCTATTAGGGATATGCAAAAGTTTCCACTGCACCCCTAGCGGGTGCTGTATGAGTCTAACCGGCCAGCGACCTGTGCTGTCAGTTCGTACATGAAGCCAGTTCACTTGTGGCACTATTTGTCATTCATATATAATTTAGGGAAAAGTGTGAGTGAAGCATAGGGTTCAATATGTCAGGCATATGACAAAACCTTTAGTGGGTGAGCGGACGTGCCGAGAATGGTTTGCCGGGTTTAAGAAAGGTGATCTAAGCTTGGAAGACAAGCCATGTGCAGGTAGACCTCAGGAACTTGCAGAAGAGGAGGTGGAATCACTGTTGCAAGAGGATGCCACACAATTCGACCATGCAACTGGCAAAACGTTTGAAAGTGGCTCAATCGTTGGTGGAATGGTATCTACAGGCCTTGGGGAAGACCCATAAGATTGGAAAGTAGATTCTGCATACTTTAACAAAGTGTAATATTGGTCAACAATTGGGCATCTGCATGTCTTTGCTGAAGAGGTTTCAAGGGAAGAATTTCTAGTGGAAGGTTGTTACCAGGGATAAAAAATGGGTCTATTGTGACAACCCTGTATGAAAGCGATCCTGTGTCGACCCAAACCAGCCATCAACATCCACTGAAAAACAGGATATCCATTGGGAAAAGGTGCTGTTGTGTGTGAGGCGGGATATGCATGGTGTTGTACTTTGAACTGTTGGAACCGGGCGAAACAATCACTGCACAATGATATAGCAATCAGTTGATGAAACTGAATGCTGCAATTGAGCAAAATTACCTATGGACAGGTAAAGGATGCCACCCAGTCATCCTGTTAAATGATAATGCCAGACCACATGTCGGTGCCACCACAAAACCAACGCTTGAACAGTTACACTGGGAGATTTTACCGCACCCGGCTTACTCCCTGGACATTGCACCCTTAGACTTTCATCTGTTTTGCTGTATGCAACATGCCCTAGTTCAACAGTGGTTCACCATAGTTCCAGAGGTGGAAAATTTCGTCACTGCATTCTTCAGCTGAAAACCCAAGCCCTTATATCACAGGGGCATTCATTCGTTGCTTGAAAAATGGCAAAAGGTCATTGATGCTAATGGCCAATATTTTGTTGAATAAAGGTGTTCTGGTTTCCTGATTGTTCCTGTCTCCTTTCTCCTTAAAACAGTGGAAACTTTTGCATACACCTAATACATTTCTTAGCTGTTGTTAGTTCACTTTTATAGCATATTTTCATGACACCAATTAATTGAGAAATAAAACACATAATTTTATAACTGCTGTGATTTTAGCAATTCTTCGGTTTTGAGTGATTGTGGTTTTGATGTGAGGTTTGAACATTTGTTACTCCATTGTTTTCACTCAACTGCATGATCTCCAACTAAATTTAATGAGTGACCTGTGCATGGCACACATTCAGCTAATGGGCACAGCTCCTGTACCTTGGCCTGCAACCCAGAGTATTTGCCAGACATGTTGCTGGCATTGTCGTAGGACTGTCCTCTGCAATTAATTATATCTATGCCAAGTTGTTTAAGCAAGGAAGTCACATTATGAATTAGATGACTGGAATCATGGCCATAGATTACAACAAATTTCAAAACACGTTCAACAGGATCTCCGTTTTCAGTCACATAACGTACAGCTACTGCCAACTGGTCTACATGTGCAACATCAGGAGTAGAATCCACAATCAAACCAAAATATCTGGCTTTCTGAACTTCTGCAAATACTGCATTCAATACTTTTTGTGCCACATTTTGAATTAATTCAGTCACAGTAGTAGAAGATAGGCAATTTGCTTTACCAGTACCAATATTTCCGTGTTTTACTAAATGGTCTGCCAAGAATGGATCAAAAAGGCTTACCAGCTCCAAAGTTCCAAGGAAATTGGCATTCTGTAGGGAATGGAGTGTTTCATTTTCCCCCAAACAAAGCAAGTCCACATACAGCAAGAGACTTTATTACGGCCACAATTCTAGTCAAAACTTTCCTTCAATACTGACACTCCTGCTGATATTCCTCAATTAGCAAATTATCCACACGTGAAGAGAGTGTTACCCTCTGTTACAGACAGAGCACCGAATTTCTATGAATGATGTAGTTTTCATGTTCCTGAAGTCTCTCTGCAGTAAAAATCCATCCTTACATAAACTTGATCACTGGAGTTGAATAGTTTACACACATAACAAAAAAGTGCACATTTAGCTGGAGAATATACTAACCACTCTCTGTTCACCAACTCATTATTTTTCTTTTTGTGATAAAAGTTTTGTTCTGTGAGCATGCATTTTCCTTTCAAAATAACATGTTATGAACTAGAAATTTGATCAATATTCTGACTTGGTCTATTACAAATGAATGCTCTAAAAACTCATCTGTAATAAAATTAGGCCACAAACAGACATCAGCAGGGAATACAGGTTTACATTTTGACTGATCATCATAATTACGACTATGTTGGTTTTCAATTCTTGGACGACTGAATTCACGACATGGCAAATTTGCACTTTGCAAGGACTGACACTGTGAATTTGCTGTGTTTGCATTTTCTGTGAATGGAGAACTATTGCAAAACACATCTTCAGGCTCTATGTTGCCCATTTCTTGAGTCTGTGCTCTCTGGAAAGAGCTTATACATAACAGTTTGTTACTAAAATGCTCTCCTACTTTGAGTTCAGCATTAGAAGAGTTACCCTGTTCATCCACTGGAACATCTTTTTTGGAACTTGTTATGAACTTCTCAGTGGCCCCCTTATAGGATAGCAACTGAAGTAAAATATCTTTACTTCTTTTTCTTTTACAAGCACCTAAAAAATATTTTCATGAAGACATTGTAATACTATCTCAAAATTCTCAACTGATAAATTCATTTAGTTTAAGTTACAACTCAGAATCCTCTAGCACATACAAAATATGATTACAGTTGCAGTTCAACTTTAACAGAATTCAATTTGAAATCTGGCAACTACAGTTGTAGATGATAGCATGAAACAGACATGAAAGTGAGCAGTGATAGAAAAAGCTGAACTTCCATGCGCGCCGTGGGGGGGGGGGGTTAACAAAATGTTGAATCTTGCATTTCACTCTCTAATGTATACAACCATGACATTTAGGTATTGGTCACATGCCTGCCAACTAAATAGATTTGATGTATGTATTTTGTTTCAAGAAAATTAAATATATAGTACAATATAATGCAATGGGGAAAATTGCTGATGAGGTCATATGCATAGAAAATTACTCACTTTAGTACAGAACGATGTCTTTAATCACATGAAGAAATTAATCAAATGTCTTTAAAAGATAACAACGTTGTATGGAAATGAAATCTTGAAGGTTTGAAAAACTTCAGACATGTTTGTTTGATAAGTAATAAAAGTTTGATGAAGAATAAATGATCATTCTTGATTTGGCACAAAATTATTAATGAAAAAAATTTGAATAAATGCTTGCAAAAATGTTAGGCATTTTGTAGATAAATAATAAAAGTCATTCACAACTAATGAAATTTCATTTTCTTAAGTTGTTTCTGTCTAACAATTTGTTCTAACCTTCTTTTATGAATTACCCGGCTACAGTTTTCTTTCTCTTGAACCAATTCATTTGATTTTAATTTGCTGCGTAAGTTATTAGAGATCTCCTTTCATCTTCTTTTCATTTCTTCTTCCTTATCTTGTAATTCTTTCTTATATTCTGAATATGATTTCATATTTTGGCATAAATCGCTATTTACAGGGTCATGCAAATAATCGTTTTTCTTTAAAAATTCCAAGGCTAAAAACGCCTTATCCTGATTCAGTAGCTTATATTTCATGGTTTGAACAGATGAAAATGTTTCAATTTTCATGTTGATGGATTCTTTATCAAGTACATCCTCCATCATACTAAATGGATTTTCCACTTGAGAGCCAGGAAAACAACTCAATAATGCCTTCATTATTTTTGAGAGGGCACTGAATATGTTTAACTTAAAAAGTGCATATTTTGGAACTCGCTGAAATTTATTTATGTATATATTAAACTGGAGCACATCACTGCATCCAAAGTATAAAATTACTGACATTTAACAACAACACAGGGTTGAGGGAACGTCGTGCGAGCCGGGATTACGATCGTCGGCGAAATGTTCGCTCCGTCCGACTTCCGTTTTCGGACATTTTCCCTCTGTTTTTCAAGCTAAAATACAAATATTTATGCATTAAAATGAAATTTAATAACAATACTGGGCAGAAGAAACATTGCAAGAAAAATAAATTAGGATTATGAAGGGGGGGGGGTCTTCACTCCGTTTAACTTCCGTTTTCGAAAGTTTTGAAAGATGAAATACCGTCCCCAGATGGAAAAGACCCCTCCCTTCCCCCCAAAAAACAGCTTCTTTTCAGTTTTACACCGATCTCGAGA
Source organism: Macrothele yani (assembly GCA_039090855.1). NCBI lineage: Eukaryota > Metazoa > Arthropoda > Arachnida > Araneae > Macrothelidae > Macrothele > Macrothele yani. Next base: position 69,814,635 of record CM076989.1, on the reverse strand, counting down.
ATGACCCAAATTATGACAGAAAAAGCGGAATTCCGCGAATCCACGAAATAATATCATGTATGAGTAAGAAGTAATTAAGAAATGGAAAAACACGAATTTTATGGGAAATTAAAGTGAAATGCGATACTGCGTTGCTCACTCTGCCGTGAAACAATTTTACGGGGCACGGAAACAGCACGGATTCCGCCACGCACAGATTAAATACCGATCTAGAAATTTAATTTCGTTTAATAAAAGGGAAAGGGGCAAAAACGATTGCTCTCTACTGATTAGTTTTGAAGAAGTATGTATTAGAAATCGGGTAACATGCATTTCATTAAAAAAATTTCTTAAAAAAAAAAAAAAAAAAAAAAAAAACGAAGTCGCTCCTTTTTACTATTACTGAAGATATTAAAAACGAGGAATATGACAAGAAAACATTAAGAATAAAAATATAATCAGGCAGAGAGAGAGAGAGGGGGGGGGGGGGACTTGGTCAAAAACGAAAAAAATTAATATGAGGAAACGGAAAACGACGTTACATTTTCAACACCCAAGAAACATTCCCGAAAATATTTAGCAAGTGTTAGAATCTTGAAAACACGAAAATAAACTTTACACAGATGTTTAATAACGTTATTTCACTGAGATTTTTTATTTCCGCTGCATGCTCGGCATTTTCCGTTGTCCATAGCGGACCTACGATTTCCATAACACACTCGATGCTTTCCGTCGTCCGTAGCGGACCGATGATTTCCATAGTAACTGCATAAAATTCTTAGCACTTGGAGTCGCTGAATCGTTCTTCCCACCACATGGACTTACTCAGTGTCAAGCGCAAGAGTGAGCACGGAGAATTTACTAAACCAAAGTCCCGACGATGACGACGGGGAAACAGAGGTTCTGGCGCCCAATGGCGCAAAACCTGCCTTTTGCAGCAAGACTTTTGTTTTGGCACACTTTGGTGCAGAATTTCCATTCCTGGAAGAGGTGACGTCATTCCCAGCCGTAACCATCCCGTCGTTCGAAGTCATTACGATTTTGCTTTCCACAATAGGGAGGCATATGCCCCATAGAAATTTTATTGCATTTTTGAAATAATATCGGTAACGCCAAAAACGGAACAGAAAAAAGCGGATTTCCACGTTTTCGCGCAAGTCTTTCATGCCTGATGAAACAGTCATTACTCACAAGATCATGTGACTGGTCCTTAATGAATTTTCACCAGTGGCAAGCCATGATGCATTTGTAAAGCAGAAATATATCTTATTTAACTGTCCATCATTGGTTCGTTTGTTTACGATAGTCGTACCTCAAATGATCAATGAAACACATAAAATATTACTTTCACAATAATGATAAGTTCAACAATTATTATAAGTAATTTTTCTAGAAACTAATTAAAAGGGGCCTCGTTAAGGTAGCCCAGGGCCCGGGCACTGCACATACCTAAGATTTCCTTCAATAGGATTAGAGTGATAATAACATTGCTCAGCTCATCTTCAGCTGTCAACAGACTTCAGTGTAAAACTCCTCTACAGGGGGAGATTTATCATAAAAATGCTGAAGTCACAAAGACTGAAACTGTGACAAAGAAAGAGTGATTTTGGACCTGTTTATCACCCAAGTATTGCCCTGATTGTGACACAGTTACAGGCAAAACCTTAACAGTGGTTTTGCCATCAATGGTTTTAGTTACTAGTCATAATGGTGACAAAGTAATGGTTATGTGATTTTCAATTCATCCCTACAGTACAGCATAAAATCTATTCCAACAAGACATGGAAAACACGTAGAATAGTGTATCTTACACTTTTACATTCATGTAACTGAAACTTAGACAAGTTTTTTTTTCTTTTGGGAAACATTTTAAATCTATCATTAGCACTTTCAGATGCAAAAATTCAATAAAACTATTTTAATAAAGAAAGATTTTTAAGTGGCTGTATATACTGCAATTGCCATTGTGTAATCCAGGGATTTCTGCTAAAAAACTTATAAATTAAGGCTCTAAAAAAACTTTTTGAGGCATTGATTTTTACAGCATCTGTGCTGTAACTGTCAGGATAGTTTTGAAAAATTGCAAAAAAATGCATTAAAACAGAAAGGTGTGTAAACAGTTTTACATATTTTTTTTTTTACTTATGAGAATTTTGACAGAAAATACAATGCAGCTAAGGCAATATTATTTGCTCTTGCAGACAGACATGTGCTGTTGGAAATTCAGCATCACACATGCTCATGGCTGCCACAGGTTAGCACTCATGGCTGCCACATGGCTGGAACTGTGGTAATAAAGAAAAACTTATAATTTTTGCTCTTTACTCACTTGAAAGCAACACAAAAACACTTAAAAATTAGTTATTGTTTCAATAAGAAGATCACTTTTGTTAATTTTTTTGGACTACTGGGATATCTCCGAATTGCGATTTTTCTATAGCAAATCATGGTTCAGAATCAACTTTGCAGGTGCTAATTGATTATGCTACAATTTCTTTTTCGGAATTATCCAGTCTGCCGATTATGTGCCACCATGAATTACAACACAAAGGACATTTTTTTCTTTCTTGAATTTCATCGTCAGTGGATTATAAAAAGAAAAATGTGAAATATACATAGCATTTCAAAGGAGCTAGCCTCAAATATATTTATATATACAAGTGCACACAGGTGCCCTTTGTTATATGTGATATCACTTTATGCATTTATGCTATCACATGATTTCACTGAAACCCAAATTAATACTGCATAATTACATAACCAACAGAAGTGGGGCCATTAAAAATTTCATATATGTATAACAGTTTGCCACCATGGTGGCTAACTGCATTATACACATAAATAGGTGTTGGCTTCTGATCATTTGTCCCAGATAGGCTTGTATTCAAGTCCTGGATGAGGCATGGATGGCATGCTTGTCTGATGGCACTGTCTCTGTCACTGTCCCTTCCCTGGAACCAGTGGCTATAAATTGGGGATGGATGATTGCTTATAGCTCTTACAGTTGCTGGTGGTGGTCATTAAACCCCAAAACAGTGAATAAATAACTAATGCGTTTGATTGTGGATGCAATTGGCTTGTTACTCCTGCCAAATCTGCAGTACTATGCATGGCATGTTCTTAATGAGGTTGCTCACAACACTGCAATTCCTTGCATAACTGTCTCAGATTTTTATGTCTTATTTTTGTGCAAAAAGGTTGGGTGCAACAATTACGTGAACATTACATCAAAAAGTGAAAACACAACAACAATTCTTTGCTGTCCAAGTGGCAGTGATCTAAGTGCTGGCTTGTGACCATTCATTCAAGATGGGTTTGGGTACGAATCTTAGTGAGACTTGGATTTTGTGTTTGCCTTATGGCCCTGGCTCCCTCCCTTCCATGGAACCAGTGGCCCTAAATTAGGGATGTGTAATTGCTTATAGTCCATTGAGTTGCTCACAGTGGGTATTGACCCCTTCCCCAAAAAACATTCTTTTATCTTAAAGTCCTCAGAAAGTGTTTTTTTTTTTTTGTTTTTTTTTTCATTTACCCATAATCAGAGAGAAATGCTTCTCACCTGACTAAATTGCTAGTAGGCTTGAACATTACTGTACATATTAAAATCCAGATCTGTGGTAGTGAGGTAGAACAAAAAGCAACTACAGAATAACACCTTGGCCACTCCTCTAAGTACCTGGTAGTCCAGGTTAGGATGTTTATACAAATCCACAATGCAAGAACAAATTCTGTTTTAGCCATTTCTTCAACAGAGCTGAGAGTCATTGGTTCAGCAATCTCTGGCCTTCAAGGGAGCAAGAAAGTGGTGATCCAGATTCATCTGTATTAGTCCATTCATCATCTGATTGAATTATTTACAGTAACAGAGTACTAATTGAAAAAATGTATTTTATTGCTAACTTCAGATATGTATTTTTTTCTATTTTATTTTGGAACACATTCTTATTTTACCCATGTTAAAGTTAATTTACTTTAAACCAATTAATTACATAATATGAAGGATATTTGCATGCATATGATTAGCATATGCATGCAAATATCCTTAAATAATAAAGGTAAGCAGCCCTTGAAAATAATCATGGGAGATTTCAATGCAAAAATAGGGCAACGGCAACAGAATGAAACTTCAGTAGGTAAATTCGGTCACGGCAACAGAAACCAGCGTGGAAATACTCTCGTTGAGTTTGCAGAGGCAGAAGGGTTTTTCATCTTGAACTCCTTCTTCAAGAAAAAGCCACACAGGAAATGGACATGGAGACATCCAAATGGGACGACAAGTGAAATTGATTTTATTATGTGTAACAAAAAATTCGTCATAGAAGACTGCAGTGTGCTAAACAAGTTCAACACAGGTAGTGACCATAGATTGGTGAGATGTAAGATGCCCCTCAACACTAAACTTGAACGTGGCAAGCTCATAAGACAAACAAAATGTATTGACATAACCAACCTTAAAAAACACCATAATACCTTCAAGTTGGAACTGAAGAACAGGTTCTCTGCTTTAGAAGGCCTAACATCGGAAGAAGTGGACATCTCTGAAGTTAACAGAAAAGTAACCAAAGCTCTTATGGAAACAGCAACAAAATTAGCTGGGTCTAAGAACAAGTTGCATGTAAATAAATTATCAGGAAAAACGAAAATGTTGATGCAAAAAAGAAGAGAGATGAGGACAACTACAGAAGATGTGACTTCCAAAGTGGAATATATAGAGCTATGCAAGACAGTAAGAAAAAGTATCACTGAAGACGTAAGAAAATTCAACTGTGAACTAGTGAGGAAAGCAATTGAAAACAACCAAAGCCTAAATATAGCAAAGGGACATCTTAGTAAGGGAAGAAAACAGATTATAGCACTGAGAAAAGAAGATGGTTCTGTAACAAGAAATAGAGGCGAAATTTTGATAAGAGTGAAAGATTTCTACTCCAAATTATATGAAAGGGATGATACATGCACTCCAGACATCATGAAAGACACCAGTACCAGAGTTCCTCCAGTCCTTCCAGCAGAAGTTGCACATGCAATCAAGAACATGAAGCGGGGAAAAGCTCCAGGAGAAGATGGAATTACTGTAGACATCATACAAGAAGCAAGTGGAGAAATCGAAACAGTACTCGCCCAAATTTTCACTCGATGCCTTAATGAAGGAAAGATTCCTGAGGATTGGAACACCGCTACAATGATCCTGCTACATAAGAAAGTTGACATTGAGGATCTTGGAAACTACAGACCTATCAGCCTCCTATCAGTAGTTTATAAAATCTTCACTAAAGTTCTTTCTCACCGCTTGAAGGTAACACTGGACATGGCTCAACCGAGAGAACAAGCTGGATTCAGGAGTGGCTACAGCACAATAGATCATATCCACGTACTGAGAGAACTAATTGAAAGAGCGAGGGAATATGAACTTCCATTGTGCATGGCTTTTATCGATTATGAAAAAGCCTTTGATTCGGTGAAACCATCAGCAGTTACAATGGCTCTGAAAACCTGCGGTATTGAAGATGCATACATTAATATTATTAATAACATCTATGAAAATGCAAGTGCAAAGATTAGGCTGTTTGAAAATACAACACACGTAAAAATTGGAAAGGGAATGAGACAAGGTGACACCATATCTCCGAAGCTCTTTAATGCCACTTTGGAGGGTGTTTTTCAGTCGCTGAGCTGGGAAAACAAGGGGATAAAGATTAATGGAGATTATCTAACCCACCTTCGTTTTGCTGATGACGTAGTCATTTTTGCAACTACCCCATCAGAGCTGCAGAGTATGATCCAGGAACTTGCTGACAAGAGTAAAGAAGTGGGATTAAAAATGAACTTTCAGAAGACAAAAGTGATGTTCAATGCTTTTACAAGAAATGAAGATTTATCGATTGATGGAGAAAAGCTGGAGATAACAGACACGTACGTTTATCTTGGACAGCAGATATCAAGTGAGGGTCACATTGATGAAGAAATTAATCAGCGTACAAAACTTACCTGGAGAGCTTTTGGAAGAAACAGCATAATTTTCAAGAGCAATATGCCATTATGTCTTAAAAGAAAAGTGTTTGATCAATGCATCCTTCCAGTGCTTACGTATGGTGCAGAGACATGGACCTTAACTAAAAGAGACATACAAAGGCTGCAGATAACTCAAAGAAGCATGGAGAGGTGCATACTTGGTGTAACCAGGAGAGATAAGAAGAGGAACTCGTGGATCCGAAAAATGACAAGAGTGGAAGACATCATGATCAGAGTTAAATCCCTGAAATGGCAATGGGCTGGACATACTGCCAGAAGGACAGATCATCGATGGACAGCCAAAATTTTAGATTGGATTCCAAGGGACAGGAAAAGACCCAGAAGAAGACCACATGGGAGATGGGTGGATGAAATTCGAAAGTATGCAGGGGTGACATGGAGAAGACTGGCACAAGACAGACCTTTGTGGAGGAAACTTGGGGAGACCTTCATCCAGCAGTGGATTGATAATGGTTGACAATGATGATGATGATGATGATGATTAGCAACATTTTTCAATCCAGTGCTGGAAGAAGGTATCCCCAAGTTTCTTCCACAATTTTTTGTCTTAAGCAATTCTCTTCCATATCACTTTGGCATGCCTTTGAATTTCGCCCACCTAATTTACAAGTGGACTTCATCTATGTCTTTTCCTGTTCCTTGTACCTAGTCTAGTATTTCAGTTGTCCTATAGTAGCCAGTTCTAGCAATACATTCAGTGCCACAAGAGGCATTGCTTTGGTCACTATGTTAACTACTCTTGTCATTTCTCTGATCAGTATACATTCCTTTCCCTATCTTTCTTGTAATAATGAAACATGCTTCCTTGTTTTTTCCACAGCCTCTTAAAATGTCTTTTATTAGTTAAGGTCCATATCTCTAATCCACAAGTAAAAACTGGAAAGGATGCATTGAATGGACAGTTTTCTTTTAAGATATAATGGTAAATTGCCCTTGAAAACTACACTGTTCCTTCCAAATGCACTACAGCCAAGTTTTTTTATGCTTATTAATTTTTTCTTTGATGTGGCTCTTGCTTGATCAAAGGTAGATGTAGGCATCAATAACTTCTAAATTTTCCCCATCAACCTCTATATCTTCAGTTCTAGTACAAAGACTGTAAGTCAATCCTGTTTTCTGCAAGTTAATTTTTAATCCCACTTGTTTACTCTTGTCAGAAAGTTCCTGGATTATATGCTGAGGTTCTAAAGGCGTAGTTGTAAAAATGACTATATCATCAACCAGCAGTTGCTCGGGCTATTTTTAAAGTTTTCACCAACCCATTTGCCAAATACAATGTTTTTTTTTTTGCCAAATGTAATCTGAAGTATCACTAATATTTTCGCCCAAACTTTTTACCCATTGCCTAAACGATTTTTTTTTTTTTCAAATTGCAAAGAATACGATTGGCAGTGTGGCCCCTGTCATCAGCAACTAGTTGCGGTTAAACAATCTCTATTAATCCCTTTGTCTTCCCAATTCAATGATTGAAAAACATTCTGCAATGTGGCACAAATGAGCTTGGGAAATATGGTGTAACCTTGTCTCACTCCCTTTTGTATTTTTATACATGCTGTTTCCCTCAAAAAGTTGAACCTGTGCATTTGCAATTTCATAGAAGTTGTTAATAATACACTGCTGGACAATTGCTAAGGACTGATCATAAACGGCTATATAGCGCATAAAAAAGTAAGTGTGGTTGGATGCCAAGTGAAATAAAATAATATCAGAATGCCAGGACATTACAAGAAAGACAATTTATTGTGCTCTGAAATCCAGAAGGCTTTGGAACGTGTTCAAGGGACAAACAGGCCATTTTGTGCAGAATACGTAAACGTGAAAAAAATGCAATTACCGTCCGCAGGCGTTCCGGCGTAAGATGTCAATACGGGATATGGCCACCATGGAGGGCGATGCAAGATTCCACACGTCGTGTCATGCTTGGCACAACATTATCAAGCAGCTGTTGGGGTAATTTATCCCATTCCTCTGTCAGTGCACGGATGAGGGTGTCCTTCTTTATTGGAGGGTATTGGCGACAAGCAAGACTCCTCCCCAAAGCATCCCACACATTTTCAATGGGATTCAGATCTGGAGAACGTGCTGGCCATACGTGGCGTTGAATATCCTTGCTCTCAAGACACTTCTGGACAGCGACTGTTCGATGACATGTTGCGTTGTCGTCCATGAAAATGAATCTATCACCGACAGCACCACGGAGCATGCGACCATGAGGTAGCAGAACATCATTAATGTATCGTTGACCAGTCATAGTCCCAGTTGGAAGCACATAGAGGGACGTACGGCCATTGATCATGATGCCAGCCCATACCATGACACTACATGTCGGACATCGGTCCCTTTCCTGTATGTTTGCTGGACAATATGCAGTACCACTATCACGCCAGATTAGTTGTCGTCGACAATCAGACGATAGACTGTATCTACTCTCATCTGAGAAGAGGACAGCAGACCAGTCGTTATCAGTCCAATTGCGATGTTGATGGCACCATTGCAAACGGGCGGTACGGTGACGTCTGGACAATGGGATGCACACAACAGGACAACGGGCGTATAGTCCTCCTTCATGCAAACGTCTGGTGACAGTTTTTCGGGAGATACGCTTGCCAGTAGCAGCCATAAACTGATTTGCTACCTCACTAGCTGTGCTGCGCCGGTGTCTGTTTGTTGATAGCACTATGTACCGATCTTCTGCAGCTGTCGTACTGTGAACAGGACCTCCCCCGTGACGTTTGCTACACTCTCTATTTGTTTGAAATGATTTCCAAAGCCTTGAAACAACACTGTGGCTGACGTCGAACTCCCTTGCAACATCTGTTATTTTTTGCCCTTCTTCAATCTTGCCAATAATACGGCCACGCGTAAAATCATTTAGGTGATGTCGGGAAGACATACTGAAACTTTGAAGTTCGTCAATTGATTCTTTCCCCTTTCAACTTTGCGTTTGAACAACAATGGTTAATACGCGTCAAATCCTTTACATCTCTTATCAGCGCTATGACGTCCCGAACAAGTTCGGCAATCCAAAATTTGCATACGCACAACACGTCTTACTGTATCCCAAACTTATGCTAATTTCCACATTTTCCTGCCTTCCATTTTATGGTTGCTATTGTTGCTATTGTCATCCGTCCTTAGCAATTGTCCGGCAGTGTATTTGTACATGTATCTTCAATACCGAAGGATTTCAAAGACATTATAACTGCTAATGGTTCCAGGGAATCGAATGCCCTATTATAATCACTAGGAGTCACACATAGTGGACACTCATGTTGATTCACTTTTTCAATTAGTTCTCTTAGTACAAGGACATGATATAGTGCTGTAGCCACTCCTGAATCCAGCTTGTTCTCTTGGTTGAGCCCAGTGGTGCACCCAGGAATTCCTGTTGGAGGGGGCTACATATATATAGTATATGTACACAATGTGTGCACATACATATACAAGGTCAGACCAAAAAGTTTTGAGACTAGTCAGATATACAACAACGTACTTTTATGTTACTTAAGTCTGGCTATGATCTCCCTCAAAGTAGTCTCCTTGGGTAGCGATACACCGCTGCCAGTGTTTTTCCACTGTTGGAACGCTCCCTAGAAGTCCTGTTTGCGAATCGTGTCAAGCACCGTCTGTGATTCGCGCTGGATCTCATCCACAGTTTCAAAACGGTGACCACCCTTGAGCTTCAGTTTCATCTTTGGGAACAGACAGAAGTCGCAGGGCGTCCCCAGTGATGACCCACATGAGTCTCGTCTCCAGTGATGACCCACATGAGTCTCATCTCCAGTGATGAACCGCGACAGGAACGTTGGGTCGTTCACCACCTGCTGACAAAGATCTTGACAGAGTTCGACACGGAGCACCTTCTATTCGGGGTTCAGAATCTTTGGCACAAACTTTGCAGAAATGCGGTGCATGTTCAAAACCGACGTCAGAATTTCTTGCACTGTTCCATATGACACATTGACGATGGTAGCAATGTCTTGAATAGTTCTCCAACGATCCTCATGCACCAGTTCCCTAATTTTGTCCACATTTCCGGTGGTTTTGCTCGTGGACAGTCGCCCTGATCTCTCGTCGTCTTCCAGTGCCGTTCTGCTGCTCTTGATGCGCGAGTTCCACTCAAAACGCCTCGCACGACTCATTGCTTCATTGCCATAAGCCTGCCACAACATCTCATGCATCTCCGCACCCGACTTGCCGAATTTGACACAGAATTTGATGTTCGCTCACTGCTCTAGTTTGCAGTTCATGCCGAAATCTCAGCTGTGTCCTGCACATGGTCACTAAATATCGTGTAGCACAGCTCCTGATGTTCACAGAACAACGCCACTTGGCACAATGACTCATGAAGGTCCCTGCCCTTGTCAGCTGCTCGCGCATCTGTGTACTGCCATCTGTTGGCGAGCTACATACCTAGACTCAGTGGCATAGGGTGATTTCAGACAGTGGGTAATCTCACATTTGTGACACCCCCCCTCACCCGAATAAAAAATCCCAATTCATGTATATGTACAAGGTATATATATATATATATAAAGTTCGTTAATAAAATTATTACATAATGTAAAAAAATATTTTTTAGAAATTCATGGTTTTTAAAACTACTTTCAAAGTTGAAATATAATTAATGCTCAACTTCCTTCATTTCCTGTCTCTCAGTAGATCTTGTGAAAGTCTTGACTATCTTCAAAGTTGAAAATGTACATTCTACTGTTGCTGCTGGTATTGTAAGAATAAGTAAGAAGAGCCTATAAGTTTCAGGCATCACTAGATTTAGTTTCTTTTGAATCATGTACTTTAACATGAGATTAAGGGGTTTGAAGAGGTCTGCACGAGCTGAGCTTGCCCGCCAAGCTCCGAACCCGGCCCGGCGGGCCTTTTTTAATTTAGAGAACAAAGCAACGGGCCGGGCCAAGTCGACCCGTCCTTTTTCTCGCAATGGTAAAGAAAGAAACAAGTCGTGTTCCCCGATTTCCTGGTGTTTTTAACTGTTTCGCTGACTTTACTTACTTCCATGACATAGCCCAGGGCGTAATCAGAAAAGCAAGGAGAGACACTCAGTGTTTTTACCAATCTACAGGTACTAAGATGGTAAAACCATTTTGGGGCTTGTTGACAGCAAAAGATTCAACCCCGAGCGTGTGTATAGAGTGGGGTACGGAAGGTGCCTGCAGTGGGGTGCGGGTCTGTGTGTGTTTGTATGACAGAGTAGGACGATATCGATTTTTTCTCCTATCCCTAATCTCTAGTTCAGAGAAAGGGAAATTCTGAACGCGCTTCATCTTCATTTTTCTCTCTTTTTAAAGGTTATGTTTTTCGATGATTGTCAAAGTTTAGCTAATATTTTTAGGCTTACATTCAACTAAAGATTTTCAATAATATCTCAATAAGTTCATTTTGTAGGCGTACTGAATCGAAATGTCTGTTATAAGTCTGTAAAAGGGAACTAAATTCTGTTTCAGGAAAATTTTCTTTCATCTGTGGAAATCTGTGTGTCTCCAAAATTGTTTTGAATTCAAGATTTTTGTAATTTCCAAATTGGTCCGTTAGTTGTTCAATTACATTGTCTAAGATTTCGTTGAACAAACTTCTGTAAAATACTTCTGGGTCTTCATTTCTTCTTTTCCTGGGCTGTTTAGTGGAATTTTCCGAAACATGTTTCCAGAAATCATCGAAGGAATTTTGGTGTTTTTCTTGTATTACATTTTTCACATCTTCAACCTTTTTGCAGCAATATGCTACATCCAAACTTTTGTTTTGCAGGACATCAAACGAAGTATCTGTATGTGAAATGGAAAAAACACGTCCAACAAGAAACATGCTTTGAAACTATTCAAAAATGAAGCACATCCCCTAGCCTGTACAATACTTTCAGAAACCCATTCATCTGAACTATCTACAACACTTTAAAAAAATCTGTTAAGTGGACTTCTCTCACAGTATTCAGTGGGCGAGATGAAAACTTCTCCTTGTAGGGATTTTCTGGACAGTTTTTTTTATATATAATTGGCAGTTTTTTATTCATAAAGAGAATCAGAGCATTTGTCCTTTTAGGCAATTTGGAGAAAAATGAACTGATTCCAGACAGTGTAGTAAATAAATTACCACATTCTGTAATAGTGCGCACAAATTGTTGGAGAACTAAATTCAAGACATGACTGTAGCAGTGGACAAATAAAGCCTCTGGATATTTTTCTTTAATTTTGGCCTGTACACCTCCAACCTCTCCCGACATGATAGGAGCACCATCGTAAATTTGTCCTATGATTTTATTTGACACTTCATATTCACAAATATCTTGATCCACAAACTGCAAAAGTGTCCCAGCAGTCTTATTGGCACTCACGTCAGTGAACTTCAAAAATATTTCAATTGTATATCGCCTTCCTCGTCAACACAATAGTTACAAATCTATAATTGAGATTTGTTTGCTACATCAGATGTTCCAACCAAAAAGTAGAAACAAACTCAGTTTTATTAATCTCCCCCGAACAACATTTTCCAAAACACTGCTGATTGCAGCAATTAGGTCGTTTTGTATTTGAGGAGATGTACCTCTGAAAAGAGTTTATGTTTTTAAATGTTCTTCCAGCTGAGCGTCATATTGGGCTGTGTAGTTTAAAAGTTTGACGTAATTCCTTTATTTAGGGAATCATCCGCCTCACTGCGTCCACGGAAGGCCAGTTTTTGTTTTGCTAAAAAACAACCGGCTTTTATTAAACATGATAAAATGTGTCTGATTTTCTTCACCTCTTCGTTGTGCCTAGTGACTTCCAGAGCTCTCTGATGATCCAACTGAAGGTCAATCCTGCTGCTTGAATCTCCAAAAGTTCGTAACTTAAAAAAAAAAAACAATTTGTGTGAGCTTTGGTTTCTTCATGTTTTCCCACAGTTTTGCACAAATTATTCAGGTCACAGAATTCTCCATTTGAACACACAGACTTCTCGAAACTAAACATAGGCAAGGCCAGCAAAATAATCTATTTGAATTTAAGCAGCCTGTTAACCACAATGTTTTCTCATAATTTGCTTCAGTAAAATGCTGCGTGTAAGAACGGTTTTTGTCCTTGTATAATACAGAGAGATTTGGAAGTTTAGTAACTGGTTGTCTTTTTCTTATTAATGCCAATTTTTCTTGAAATGGTTTGCTTCCTAAAGATATTTTTAATAATTCATCTATAACACACGGGCACGCCAAACAGGTCTTGATAAAGAAAAATCATGAAACAAAAACAGACGAATAAATAAGTAACAGAATTAGTAACGAAACAGTCTCAAGCAAACACACTCTGTAACACTGAAAAATTCTGAGTCCTCTCCCTGATATGAGATGGCCCTCGCTGCCTATTACCTTGAAGCAGCGCGTGCGCATTAACGCTTCTTTTCTCTGCAGGGCAGGGAAATCACACGTTGAACGGGAGTGAGATGTCTTCGCTCCTGGGTCACGTGGTCTCTTGCGCCCTCTCTCCGAAATGAGATGGCCTTTGGAGCTGCTCATTGACGCTTCTGACAGCAGGTTGAATGAAGGATTTCTCTTTTTTTTTATTAAAACGCTTTGCAAATAAAGTTTTTTCTTGAATACATCCTACGCTCTGCGTGAATTGTTCTAAGAAAAACAGTTGTGAAAAATTCCAAAAATTGTTAAAAAGAAAAAAATAGTTGGTCCATCTGTGATTACCTAGATCCCCTTGAATATACGCCACTGCCTAGACTCTAACTTTCTGATCGCACTACGTATATAGTGTACGCCGACAGTTTATATACGGTTGTGACATATGTCGCTCTTAATCTCTTTGGGACTTTGGGAAGAAGACACTATGTCAGAAACTATGTAATTTTTGGAACATGTAAAATAATATTTTTGAATGTTTAATTTGTGACATATGTCACTCTCAATCTCTTTGGAGCTTTGAGAAGAAGACATCATGTAATAGAAAACACTATGTAACTTTTTGAACATATAAAATAATATTTTTGAATGTTTAATTTGTGACATATGTTGCTCTTCATCTCCTTGGAGGGGCTTAAGCCCCTAAAGCCCCCTCCTTGGGTGTGCCAATGGTTGAGCCACATTCAGTGTTTCTTTCAGGTGATGTGTTAGTACCTTAGTGAAGATTTTGTGAACAACTGACAAGAAGTTTACATGCATATAGTCTCTGAGATCCTCAAAATCTCCTTTTTTATGTAGCAAGATCATTGTAGTATTTTTTTCCCCTTCATTGGAGCATCTAGTAAAAACTTGGAACAATTTATACATTCATTGATATCATGTCTATTGAGCAATAATATGGAGAGACATATGAGCAGGGAAAGTGATAATGTAAGCATATAAAAATAAGAACTATGTAATACACATATAACAAATAAATGAAGGTAGTTAGATAAACACATTAATTACATTAACAAAAATGAAAAAACACAGAAGACTTTAAACCTGGCTTGGGTCTTGATCGCTTCAGGTGATCAAAATCCAAGTCAGGTTTAAAGTCCAAGTCTACCTTAAAATGATAATAAAAATAACCCTAAGTTGGAAGGTGTGTGTTGTGAAGTAATGAGGAAAAAACCAAAGTAATGGAAGAAAGAAGAAACCAAAGTGACTTTAATTTTGTGCTGTAAAAAGCTAATTTGAGTTTGCACTTCTTTATGAACATGACAGCCTGGACCTGAAACGGTTCTTTGGACTCTTATAAAAGTACGCACAGAGAGGGGGGGAGATGTATGGGCCAATGGACACAGTGCTTACATGGTGGTACAAATGATGTCAGATCCCTAAAAGGCTATCTGGAAGTTTTCAAGCTGCTCCAAAGACAGACACAGGAAAGATGGATATACAGGTGAAAGAGCAAACACACAAAATGCAAACATGGTGGTTGCCTTATTCTTTTTGTCTACATTTTTGGAATGAATGAATAATTATTTTCGTACTTATGAATAATAATGGTTGACTTTATTAGAGCTTTATATCTGTCTGAAAAGTTATCTTCTGTCTATCTCTCTCCTGGGTGTTTGCTCTAAAATGGCATGGCAAAATTATCTGTACTTATGCATGAAAAGTGCTGTCTGACCTAGCACATTGCTATAAATTAATTAAGCTAAAGCTAACTACACCTTGATGTAGGGCACTGGACTTGGAGCCCAGGGTCATTGGTAGGCCTTATTCTCCTTTTGTAATCTTGAAGGAGACACATTAGTACTAACTGTTATGACCCATCATTCTCACTCCCTTATCCATAGACTGACACAAAGCACAAAGTGATTCTCTGGCAGAGATATTCCAAAATCCATGTCCCACTCACATTTATCTTGAAAGAAACAATTTATTTACCAGTACTGGCTCATGGGTCAAGATAATGGGTAGACTTAAAAAAGGAGTCTACTCAATGAGAAGTTACCAATACCATTGCATGTTGCATGGTAGGAGATTAGTGAGAAGATAAATTTAAAAATTAATTGCCAAGAAAAATAGCTGTTTGGTATGTGCACATTTTAACTTTCAGAAAGATCTTTATGCTGATGTTTTTTTTTTTTTTTTTTTTTTTGGAAATGGGGTCTTTAAGAAACATGTTTTTTTTGTTTTTGTTTTTTTGTCAAAATTAAATTTTTTGAATGTAAATAATTATCTGGTACAGCACTCCATTTTGAACATGGTTTGGTGTTTCATTTAATCATGAGCGGATATTTAAATTTGTTTCACTATTCAGTTTATGTTACATAATAGTTTGTTCACGACTGCATTCGTTTTATGTTGCATATCAATTCTCTTTCACCCAGGATCTAACAGATTTTTTTTTTTTTTTTTTAATGGGGGAATTTTTTCACCTGTAAGTACTTGTGTTTTTACTACAGTGACAGCAAGACTAAAATTCCCAGCCTGATTTGGTCACCCCAATACGACCCTGGTGATGACAGTTATGTTTAAAAGACATCCAGAAAATTTCAAATCTTTCTCAAATGGTTCTTTATAGCAGAGGTATTTATCAAAAACTGGAAGACCAACCCACAGACACACAACATAGTCCTAACTTGGTGTCTGGTGTGAGAGTTGCATGCTGTCCCTGAAAGTCATTCTGGAAATTTGAAATCTCCATCAAAAAATGGTCTCAAGCAGATGCTGTGTCGAGCTCTCATTGTATCCCCAACAAAGGAGGCTTGACAAAGTATTAATATGTAAGTGTACATTCCATAATAATTTTGCCAGTCAGCATGTATCTAATACTTGGGTGTTAAATCAGCGTGTGTGCAAGCCCTGATTACCTACTAGAGATGTAAGGCACGGGCCTCCAAAATCCCAAAATTTTCCCCCAAGCCTTTGATTTTTTTTTTTTTTGGTTATATTTTTTACTTTTTAGGTTTTTTGAGAATGTGTATCACAAAGTAAGGAATGACAATATGACAATTTTTAGAAATATCCCTCTAGAAATTGAAATTTATTGAATCTGAACATCAAATTTCAGAGTGTATTTTGACCAATTTGGAAGCAAAATTAATAAGACGTGTACTAGATCAAAATTTTAAGCTGTTTCTTTATGAAGAGAATGGTGCTTGTTTCAGTAACCTAGTAGAATAAACCAGTACTGAGTAATGTAAGTTACTGTAAACACCTGCAGACACAAAAATCAGCAGGCGCCATGAAACAAAAATGGCCGCCATTGGAATTACGAAAAAATAAAAAAATAAAAAAATTCTTTTCGAACTCTACATTCATATAGGTAAATATAAACAAAAAATTATTTTTTTATAAAATGGTCAAGCAACCTCAGTTGGATCACTTGACATGGAATTACCCCACTACCATATGATTTCAAACTAACGTTCTCATCAGGTAGCCTACGTACCAACAGGTGGTTGCATCGACATACATCGGTACGTTTATGAAGGGGTTAGGGTAAAACGCTTGGGAAAACCACACGCAGGATAGAAAAACTTCTCTGCCGGTGTCCATAATCCGTGTTTGAAAACAAAATAGGAATAGCAAGGGGTATTGCTCAATACAATGATAGTCCATGTGTAATGGACTATCATTGAGAGAAACAATGAGAGAAAACTGAAGAGAGTAAAAAAAAAAAGAAAACGTCGGAAAGTGTACTACCAAGCCGCCATCCATTCACAGAAGTAGGATCAGAAGAGGATGAAGTTCCAACTTCAAAAATTCCTAAAAAAAAAAAAAACAAGAACCGGACTGACATAAGACCAACAGATATATTCATGGATGACTAGATAGTAAACGTGGACAAAAAACAACAACAAAAAAACAGGTAAGCATGCGAAGTTGTCGTATAAAGGAACCTCAGGTAGAAGTGTAGGGTAATTAAATTTTCGGTAAATAACACAGCAACATATAGAACATTATATAATAACAAAAGTGTAAGCAGAAAACTGTCCTGAAAAAATATAGAGAGGTACTATTGAGAATAGGATTATCATTTTGCTGTAGGGGCCCCACAACTCTTACTATGCCTAGGGCCCCATAAAACCTTTAGTGGGCTCTCTTTCTCTCTCTCTCTCTCTCTCTCTCTCTATATATATATATATATATATATATATATCTCTGTGTGTGTGTGTGTGTGTGTGTGTGTGTGTGTGTGTGTGTGTGTGTGTGTGTGTGTGTGTGTGTGTGTTGAAATCAAAGATAATATTTTCTGGAGCCGAGCTCCCCTTTGTCAAAATCCTGGGTGCACTTTGTATTCAACTACCTTCATATAGGAATGAGAGAAGATATATTAAAAATGCGAAACCAGAGGAATATTCAAGTTGCTAGAGTGAAATGCCTTTTTTGCATAAGGAAAAATGTATTGGAACCAATGAGCAGAAAATTTGAACCGTTTACATTTTATGAGGTAGGCCCCAAAACTTTTTTATGAAATATATGGGAAAAATGCCACATTTTTTATGTGGAAGATACGGTATATCTAAATGTTTTAATACCAGCATATTCTCTTTTTATTCCTTATGCACATTTTAAGTTCCAATGTTTTCTTGAAATATGTGTTTTTAGAATATTCTCATTTGTTACCTTTTATTTTAAGAGAGATTCTATGGATTTTAGGCAAAAGTGAGTCGTCATCAAAGAAGTGCAAATTTCTTTTTCCTTTTGTTTACTTTCAGTCATTCTTTCCTTTTTTTTTTACCTTGCTTCAGGTGCCAAAAAGTCTTGGCTCAGCATTGACCATATCTTTTGGTTTTAAAGATTTGTTTAATAATGACATTTTCACACTTTCTTATACCATGGTAACTTGGTAAAAGAATTAGAACTACTAATTGGAATTGATTATACCATGGTAACATAGTAAAAGAATTAGAACTACTAATTGGAATTGATTCTTATACCATGTTCTCAATTATGTGTACTGTATACCTAAAATTTTATGTCCAATATAATTGTTATTTAACAACATACAACTTTTTTTTTTAGTATAACTTTGGAAAACTAAAGGTCCTCTTGGTTACATATAATATTTTCATGGAACTTCAATTATGGCTTAGATGTATTATAGATCCACATGCAATTTATTAATAAATAGCAATTTAGGAAGTTAAATTTATTTTGACTTTCTCAAACCCTTTGGTTTTAGACTGGTCAATCTCTGAAAAATAGAACAAGAGAAAAGAATGAGGGAACTCACCCAATATGTGTTTTAAGGATATTTGTGAACATTCTGGAAACATTTTACTCAGTAGACCCAGATCAGTCAAATGAGGAAGATGTACTTGAGCAGCTTCAATAGTTGATTTTGGTGTGCAATTTACCTCAGATGAAGCTGCAATACCATTGTTAAGAGATAAGTTGTTTGATGATATTGTAGCACTGCTCTCAACCAAAGTTGAAGGGCCATCAGAAGTGTCAGGGTCATTGATGAAGTCTGAAAAGTTATCTAGAGGCGCAGATCTAGGTTTTGATCTCCTTGTTAATTTTATGGAAAGAGGCAACATTGGAACTTCTACATATTTTTTCTTAAGAACACTGGCAACTGTCTGACCCGGTTCAAGCAAAAGGCACACTTTTTGGCTTTTCTCCAAAAATTTCGTTATTTTGTCTGACACTGATAAAATAGTATCTAACTGTTTCTTCTGAGGTTTGCTTGCCTTTTCTTCAGAGACATCTCCTTCCTTATGCATAAATGCTACAAAGTAATAAAAGAAAGAAAAACAATAATTGGAAGTTCTAAAAATACATCATCAATGTTTGAAAACATCAGGCTTCATGCAACAATATCACAATAAACATAGAAATTAAGTGAAACATGCACAAAGTCACATATAGTGATTCCTCACCAAATTCCATTTATTTGGATCTCTATACTAAAATTTGACAATAGTTTATGCATCTCCAATTCACATTATAGTTCTGGCAACAAGTCCTCAGATTCAGTTGATTGCAGGTGATCAAGGTGTTAGAATGGATGCAAGCTTCCACTCAACGTACTTCACCACTATACGCGATAGAGGTCATATAGTGGTGAAGTTCGTTAAGCCCAGCCCAAGCCCGTGCATTTAAGGCCCGGCCCATTTCAGATATTAGATGCCAGCACAGCCTGGCCTGGGCTTCTGGGAGGATGGATTCTGTCTGACACACCTCAGAAGGCCTGGATTGCTAAGGTGTGCCAGACAGAATCCATCCTCTTTAAATAGTGCACAGCTTTCTGATAGGTGGCGTAAAGGTCAAAACTTTTTCTCACTATATCTTCTTCTGAGAGATATATTTGAAAAGTTATTTTTCCTTAGCAAACTTTTGCTGGAAGTAATGCTTTTCACAAATTTAAAGCTTTCCATTATGCAAAATTCTTCCGCTAGGTAGTGTAGAGACATATCATGTATGTTTCCTTCTTTATTTCTTCTTTTAACTGTTCGATTTGGAAATATATTTGCCTCTGCTACCTTCCTTCAGTTATGAGAAACATTTTGTGTGCCATTTGTTAATTTTTGTAACATACTTAAATAAGCCACTGGTGGAACTAAGTAGCTGTTTCTATTTCTGGATGTTTTATGGATTGTAGAAATCTGGTTGATATTTTTTTCTAACCAGTTCCATTGACTTAGAATAACTTTGAGGAATTTTATATGCATTGAAGAGGATTCAAAAGACATGGACATTACAAGCAAAAATTTGGTGTCACATTTCTTGTTTTTACCATAAGAACCATGGCTCTTTATCATAACTGAAGGAAGGTTATTATCAATTGACACTCTTATCTCTCTCACTTAATAATTGCACAGAAATTCTTGCAATTTAAATTTTTTCTAATTATTTTGTTTATGATAAGTAAATTTTGAAAAAACAAATTACATTTTGGCAATTGTGGTTTTCCTTTCTCACTAAAACAACTTTTACTATTCTAGAGTCAGCCATCATACAACAAAAAAAATTGTAAGAGTGAAATAAAATCTTCAACAACTCACTCACTCACTCTCACTCTCTCTCTCTCTCTCTCTCTCTCTCTCTCTCTCTCCTTCTGTTAGAGAGTAGAGAACATACATTGTTTATTGCTTCAGTAATGGAAGTAATGCTGTTCTTTTTTCTTTTACATTAAATTTTATTTGTGTTGCTTCTAGAAAAATTTGTAAAGTGCTGCTAATTATTATCTCAATGCAAAAACACTGCAGGAATTTGTCGACTTGAAGGGAAAAGGCATTTAAATAAGAAATGTCAACACTGACATGCTGTCAATTTTAGGGTTTGGGAACCTTGATAATTTCCCCCAAATAATGGGCCACTAAAAATCTGTTTCAAGAGCTGTTTATGAATCAGTCTTCTGGCACTGACTATAACCACATTTCAACACCTGATACTAGGTTACTTTCTTTAATAAGTTTATCCTAACTAATCAAAACAAGGAAGGGGACAGTCTACTTTTTAATATCACTTCTCAGTTACCACTATTTTTCTCATTCTGAAAGTAATTAATGAAAAAACTTAAAAAGCAATTAATGATGCCATGGCTTTTTCTAATGAAACTAGTTAAAACAAAATAAATTTTTGTGGGTATTAAGAGGAAAGGAATGTGGGTATTTTACCTCAAATGAGGTTCTCATTGAAACATTTGAGGTAAAATATCCAACTACCATTCCTCTTAATATCTCTAAAAATTTGTTTTGTTTCAACTTAAAAAGCAATATAATATGTCAGTAAAATTAATGCTAAAGTATGTCTTATCACAGAAAAATACTACACCAAATTTGTGAGTTACACCTACTTCCCTTTATTTTTATACATATTTTTATTCACTTCACCATGTTGCTTTCACACACCTTTTCTCAGTGTAGTAAAATCATGATCACTGTGGGTGTTCTGGAAAATAGTTCGCATGAAGTTTGAACAAATCAAGAAATGTGACATGCAAATTTTACATAATTAATACAGCATTTTTGAAATCAGTATGTTTTTATTCAGTAACTAGCAAATTACTTTTTGACTGTAATAACAATGTTTAATAAGGATTTATAAATATTAAGCTCAAGTGGGGTTGATCTTTGGTATAGACAAGCAGGCAGGTGGCTAGGCATGGCCAGATTTAGCATTAGGCGCAATAAGCGCTAGCTGGAAGACTCAAGCAGCAGAAAGTCTCAAGATGAAGTTTAAATGTGTGTTTTGTGAGTCCCTTTCTCAGAATGTTGGCGGTGGGCTCCTGGCTCGCAAAAGAAAGAATACTTCCTAATTACAGCATTCTATACAGTATGATTAGTGTTATGATTTAAGTGTTATGTATTTCCAGGTAAGTGACTCCTCTAGGTTTTGCCCTAATCCACCAGAGGACGCAATGACTTACGTTTGTAATGAATTATAAAAGGGGATCTGGCATCCTTCTTCTCCTCTGTTTACCATCATGGCTTGAGTGTGGGTTGTGATTCTACATGTACTGGGTGTAAATAAAGTATGTTTATCTCCAGTGTATACGATTTCTTCTGATCTTAGTTATTCAACAATGTGTTACACCTTTGTACCTTCTTACTCCTTCCTCCCCACAGTCTTTTGTGATTACATTGGAACAGTTAGTATGGGAGAAAATTCACTGTTTTGATTGGCTACCATGTCACACTATCAACTGCCTCCCTTCCTCAAGCCATAAAAGCCTTCCTTAATCAATTCAACTATGTGATTACATCATCCCAATCTGTGTGTGTTTGTTGCAAACGGAGTTTGGGAAGTTTGGGTTGTGTCTTCGTTTGGTGACATTGATA
This sequence comes from Macrothele yani, assembly GCA_039090855.1. Lineage (NCBI taxonomy): Eukaryota > Metazoa > Arthropoda > Arachnida > Araneae > Macrothelidae > Macrothele > Macrothele yani. The sequence goes on along the minus strand of CM076989.1, from coordinate 69,792,450 downwards.
ATTTGTAACCAAATGATGAAAAGAAAATTTGAATACAGTGTGTAAAAAAGTAAACAATTAGTAGTAAAAGTTCATCAAGCCCAAGTAAATTTATTGAGTCATTTTTGCAATGACCTACGCTCCCACATCAGGAAAAGAAAGAAGCGGAGTCAACAGGAAAGGAGGTGGAATTATTACAAGTGCATCAGGAACTGCATGTGGAAAGCAGTGAAGAAAACAAATTGGATTACCAAACATAAAATGTACAAACAATTTGTGTTTTAACTGCATCTGCAAATCCAAAGGAAATGGAAATTGAAGAAACTACTAATCTAAGCATCAAACTTCTACTGCAACTATGGATATATACACAATGATATTGCATTATAGCCAAATGATATAGGTTCTAATAACAAAATGATTGAATTTTATTTGATTAATAAATAGCAAAATGTCGGTAATGTTGAATGTTTGAAAGTCGTATGTAAAGATTGTGACCAGGAATATTTTAGAAGCTTTAATAAATCTCACTTCTATTACATCAAAAGTAATGGAACCAAAGAGCAATGGGAATGGTTGATTTTCTCTGACACAAGCAAATTATTATATTGCTTTGTTTGCAAACTTTTCATAAAACCTACAGTACGTAATGAAATGAAAATGGGATGTAATGACTGGAGAAATATTTCTAACATGTTAACTGAGCATGAGTGTATTCGTGACCATATTGAAGCCATGTGTTCATATAAAAAGTGATGTTCAATAATGGGATGCAATGACACCGAATTGGCAAAGCAATACTATTGGAAAGAAGTTTTGAAAAGGATCATTGCAATGGTGAAATTATTGAGTAAATTAGGATTAGAATTTAGGGAAAGCAGTGATTATATTCTGTCTGAAAGAAAAGGAAACGTCTTACCCTGCTTAGAATATCTGAGTAAATTCAATGATTTTTTGAAGCATCATTTACAAACACATGAAAACAGTGGGCAAGAAAAAACTAATTATTTGTCACATCATACCTGTGTTCATTCACTTAATCGGAGACAAATTGGGACATCAAATAGCTGAAAAAGGGAAATATTCCACATACTTTTTTATTATAACAGATTCAACACCAGACATATCACCTGTGGATCAGCCTGTTTTTATATTAAGGAATGCCGTGACAAACAGAAAAATCTAAGAAATATTTCTTGGATATCTTGGATTTATTGCAATTAACAAGAATAAAATTGCTTACTTAACAGAAACTGATAGGAATTAGGCAATTTATCACTTGACATTAAAATGTGTAGGGGACAAGCATACAACAACTCAGCAAATATATCAGACAAATATACAGGGTTACAGACCAGAATAAGATGCATTTTACAATCCTTGTGCAAGTCACTTAGTAAATTTTGTTGGAAGGTTGGCAGTCAATTCCTGTTCAAATGCAATGAGATATTTCTACCTTGTGAGCACCTTGTATACCTTCTTTTCAAAATCAACATGATGCTGAAACATTTTAGATGCTTGTTTGACATCTGACTCCTTATCATTGAAAAAGTTAAGTAACACAAGGTGGTCAGCTAGAGCTGATGCTACATTGGCATTAAAGAACAGTTTTGTGAACATACAAAATGTGTTGATGGAAATTGAATCATGGGCGAAGATGAAAAACAAGAATGTTGATTAGATGCAAAAGGGCTGCTAAAATAATTCCAAGAGTACGAAACAGCTCTATTAACCATATTTTGGAATATGGTGTTGCAAAGATTAAATGCAAAGAGCAAATATTGCATTATCCCAAAATGAATCTTTTGAAAGCTGTTTATTCGCTAAAAGCTGATGCCAAAACTTTAACCGACAAAATAAATTCAAAGATGAAAAATGGCGACAGAAGAGAAAGAAAATTTTATTTTTATTTTTTGATGAGACTACAGGAAATGAAGTTGTTCTGTAAGGTTGAGATAATTTCATCACAGAAGCCGCTTGCAATATATGTGGCACGTTAACCTCTGAAATTCACTGTAGAGTAGAAGTCTATGAAGACTTATTAGGCATGTTTGCTGCTTATTTCAACATTCTGATGACAAGTGATGAAGTACGGGCATCTTCAGAGTTGAAGAAATATTCTTCTCAAAATACGTGGTAAATACGTCGATTGCCGGGTACGGAGAACTGGCCACCAGAGAACCGGACGCATTGCAATTTCAGTGCCATAAAATTGTTCTGCATAAACAAATTCCATGTGGCTATATTCCCCACTACTTGAGCAACTTCTGTTCATAATTTTTTTCTTAATATTTCATTTTCAGTAAGAAATTTAGACATTTCTATGATTTTCGGAGCTAAGCCTAAGCGGAGAACTGGCCACCGGAGAAGTGGCCACCGGAGAATTGGCCACCCAGAGAACTGGCCACAAAAATTTTAAGGGGTCGTATAAAAATTGCGTTCTGGGCTGCTCCGTGGCTACGTCTCCCAGAGATTGGTTATCTGACGCACATAAAATGTCCGTAATTTCGTATTTTCTTATTTACGATATTTTTCTATAAACTATAACTAAAAAAATTCTTTGCGAGTATGAGCAAACCCAGGAAACTTGTCGGGTGTGTGTGTGGGGAGGGGGGGGCTTAAAACCTAAAATATGAAATATAAAGAATTTTTGGTCCGATCGGGAGATTTTCAGAGTTTACAAGCTACAAGTCATTGAATTATCTGAAGGCATCTGCTGCTTTAGGAAACTAGTCGGGGGGGGGTCAATACCAAAAGCGTAAAATATCAAGAATTTCTCATTTCTCTTCCGATCAGGAGATCTTCAGCATTTACAAGCTGCAACTCGACAAATATTCTCAGCGCATGTGCACTCTCTGGAAACCTGTCGGCGATGGGCAATGGGGGGGGGGGCAATACCAAAAGTGTAAAATATGAAAAATTCCTGGTCCGATCGGGAGATTCTCAGCATTTACAAGTTGCAACTCGACACATTATCTGAGGGTAAGTGCCTACTCAGCAAACCTGCGTGTGTCTGTATGTGTGTGTGTGTGGGGGGGGGTATACCAATTATACCAAAAGTGTAAAATATGAAGAATTTCTCGTCCGATCGGCAGATTTTTAGCATTTACAAGCCACAATTCGACACATTATTTGAAGGCATGTGCCTACTCAGCAAACCTGTGTGTGTGTGTGGGGGGGGATACCAAAAGTGTAAAATATGAACAATTTTGTCTGATCGGGAAATTCTCAGCATTTAGCAGCTACAACTCCAACACATTATCTGAAGGCATGTGCCTACTCAGGAAACCTGTCGGGGGAGGGGTGTAGCTTGTAAATGCTGAAAATCTTTGGATTGGACAAGAAATTCTTCATATTTTACAGTTTTGGTATCAACCCCCCCCCAGACAGGTTTCCAGAGTAGGCACATACGCTCAGATAATATGTCGAGTTGTAACTTGTATATCCTGAAAATCTCCCGATCGGACGAGAAATTCTTCATATCTTGCAGCTTTGGTATTAACCCCCGGACGGGTTTGCAGAGTAGGCACATGTCCTCAGATAATGTGTCGAGTTGTACGTAGCTTGTAAATGCTAAAAATCTCCGAATCGGACGAGAAATTTTTCATATTTTACAGTTTTAGTATAACCCCCCCCCCCCCCCCCCCGACAGTATGCTGAGTAGGCACATGCTGTCAGAAAATTTGCCGAGTTGTAGCTTATAAATGCTGAAAATCTTCCGATCGGACGAGAAATTTTTCATATGTTATACTTTTGGTATCCCCCCCCTCACAGTTTTGCATAGTAGGCACATGCCCTCAGAAAATGTGTAGAGTTGTACATAGCTTGTAAATGCTAAAAATCTCCCGATCGGAAGAGAATTTTTTCATATTTTATAGTTTCGGTACCACCCTCCCCCTCCTTCGACAGGTTTCCAGAGTAGGCACAACTGCTAAGATAATATGTCGAGTTGTAGCTTGTAAATGCTGAAAACCTCCCGATCGGACCAGAAATGCTTTATATTTTACACTTTTGGTACCCCCTCCCCCGACAAGTTTCTTGAGTCAGCACATGCGCTCAGATAATTAGCAGACTTGTAGTTTGAAAACCCTGAAATCTTCTGTTGAAATGTAGATCATAAACATTTTTTATAAAAAAATTACATTAATTATCTCAATTAAGAAAAGTCGAAATTACGGAATCTTTATATGACTCAGATAACCAAACTCTGGGGTCGTGGGCATGAAGCGGTCAAAACGCAATTTTTATACGACCCCTTAAAATTTTTGTGGCCAGTTCTCCGGGTGGTCAGTTCTCCGGTGGCCAGTTCTCCGGGTGGTCAGTTCTCCGGTGGCCAGTTCTCCGGGTGGTCAGTTCTCCGGTGGCCAGTTCTCCGGGTGGTCAGTTTTCCGGTGGCCAGTTCTCCGGGTGGCCAGTTCTCCGGTGGCCAGTTCTCTTACACCCGTCGATTGCTGTGTTAATTAACATGTACGGGCATCTGTTTTAAAACTGATGAAAACATACAAAGAGGATACCGTATAGTGTATAGACCAGTTTCAAGACAAAAATTTTCAGCGTTTAAAATGTGTTAAGAAAGAAGGTGTGAGCAATCCCACGGATATGTATCAGTGCCTTAACAACGGACTGCAATCAACATTTCCAAATGTTGAAACAATATTGAAAATTTTTTGACAATGCTATTAAAGAATGCCAGCTGCAAAAGATCCTTTTCAGTATTTGAAGAGGGTAAAAAATTACTTAAGAGATTCATTAGGGTCAGAAAAGTTGTTGCATCTATACACGATGTTTATAATATTGGACAGACTTAAAAAATTCTCCCAGTTATGATGGCATAATCAACATTTTTCCAAAACGAAAGCGCAAAATAAAGTAGTTTAAAATTGCGACCATATTACTAAGATGTTCATTTTATCACACTCTTACAAGCATTTCAGTCAATTTGATATCACTATAAAAGGGGCCTCTACTTCAAACTATACTTAGGCCCTCAGAATATCTAAATCTGGCTCTGTGGCTAGGGGCATCATGGATTTCAATCATGTTTTTTTTTTTTTTATCACCATCAAGTTTTTTAATCTGTATTATCTTTGAAAACAGAATTTAATAAAAATCAATAAAAAGATAAAAGAGTTGAAGTATGCCTTTTCACTTTTCCTTCTCCCACTATGTTTTGGGATGCTGTTAAGTGAAGCTATATGAAAACTGCTTTTCCCCCTCTTTCTGCTTGAGAAAAATTGGCACCTTTTCTGACGATTTTACAAATAAAACTGCAATAACAATAGAGGAATGTATAGTATTCAATAAATGAAGCAGGTAGACAAAAGTTCCCGGAGTTGAGGAAAATACAAAAGTTCCCTGAGTTGAGGAAAATAATTTAACAGGACTAGATTTCACACACTTTTGTTTTACAGACATTGGCAGATCATTTCACATATTCAATAACTTACGTATATTTGTTTATTTTATTTTCCAGACACTAGGGAAAAAATGTGTTTCTCCAATATGAATGAAAATTATATTTTCAAAGATGCCAACTACTATGGATTTTCCATAATTTTACAGATTTTTAGTTGCTGTTACGTAAGAACATACCAATGAAATTATGGAAAATCACCATTTGCTTTCTGATATGGAAAGCAATTTTCTCATCAACTTTAATTTTCTTGTTCGTTCTTCAGGTTTATCTGGGGGAAAAACTTTAAAGTTGTGTTCTGGGTGATATAGATTTCTGTATCTTAATTGGTAAGCCCATGAGCTATCTATCTGCAAAAGGAAACCCAACGACAGGGAATAATAGCAGCCGCTGAACACTGGCTCAGCCTCCCCCCCCATGTTATCCCTCTTACAATTCTCTCCATACCATCAGCAACTAAGCAGAAAGCATATGCTGTATGGACAATGCTTTTACATTTGTTTCCCTTTTTACCCCTCCAATGATGCTGTCCATGCCACTTGCAGCTACACGAAACATGTGTGTTGTTTGGACACTGCTCCACTTGAATAGCCTTTTCTTAAAGCTCTCTGGTCTCTGCAGCACATGCTACTGTCAGATAGAAAAGCATGGCAATTGGTTGTGCAATCATGAAGAGCTTTTTTTTTCTATTTATATTTAAAATGAAGAATTCTTCAGACCAACCTTCTTCATCTAAAATGAAAGAAAGTGTTTCCTAGAGACATACCACAGAGAATGTGCTTGTTTTAAAAGTCACAGGTTTCTGTGAACCATGTGTTTTGTAGCATTTGTAGATGCGATTTCAGTATTGCTTGCAGTGAGCGGTAGTGGTGCACTCTGAGGGGGTGGCCCAGGAGCCTGTGCCATCTACATGAGGTATCACTTGGCCCTTCATTCTTTGTTATTGGTGGTTATTTGTAATTATGCTTGTATAGTGTATGTTTTTAAATATATAATTTATGAGAAATTCGAAATGCACTTTAATATGATGGAGGTATCATTATTGCATCTCAATATTTTAGGAGATATTTACTCTAGGGTATTTTCATTTTTATCTTCAATATTTTGGGCCACCCCTAAAGAAATTCTGTGTGTGCAACTGGTAGGCGGAATGATTGCCGAAGGTACACAGAATCAAAGAAGCCTCAACATTCCAAGGAATGATTTTTTTCACTAGCAGAAGATTGCTTATTATATTAATACTTTTTTAAATAGTTGTTGTGACAAAATAGAATTTGTTGCTGTGTTAAATACCCAAATTTGCCGCAGTGGACTGGATTACGGAAAATTACGGATTTTTCTTTTGTTTAGTTGCTGAAAACCACTTTTAGAGGTTGGTATCTATGTGTTTTTATATTTTTTTTTACAATTAAAAACATTGCATGTTTTTCAGTCATAAATGCTGCTAGGGAGCACCAAGCCAATCTTCACCTAGGGATGTCAAATTACTAAGGCCTGGTCTGAGTTAAAGCTCCCTGAATAAATTTTCCAGTCCATGCTTAGCATTGTGTGATGAAAACACATCATGCGTGCTTATTGCAAATCTTACACAATGCATTAAACAAGACTGAAATGATTTTGCAAGATCAGTAAAAATTGTAACAATCACTTCACAGCATTCACAGAGAAAAATCCATTTCTACACAAAATATAAAGAACTTTTTTGTGTATTTCAATGTCTGTAAGAACCTGAAAAGTTTCCTTATAAAGAAGCAACTGAAAGCTTTTAAGACAGGATTTTTTAAATTTGTTTACACACAGTCTGATAAGCCTTTGTGACATTTTGTAAATATTTCAGTAATACATACCAGTCTTGCCTTTACATTCCTCCTCCTCAGGATGATTTACTTTCCTCTTTTTTTGAAAAGATTTTAAGCATTTCTGAGAAGCATTGTAGTCAATCAAAACATTCCTTTGAACAGACAAAAAAATATATATATATTTCCACATTCAAAGTTTTCTGTCACACAGACAAAATACATATACAAATTAAATTTATTGAAAGTAGCATAATTTAAGTTCCGGTCAAACCCATTACAACAAAGTTTATTCATTATACTGAAATAAAATTTAAAAGCATATTCTATTGAAACACTACTTCATTTGCTTTAAAATTACAGCTTCAAAAGTTTAGCAAGATATAATGTTCTTTTTATTTTGCATGTTTTTGAAAATTTTATTTTACAAATTGAAGTCTCTGCTTCCATGCTGATTCAGGAATGTTTTAAATGCTTCTGTTTTCTTTTCACAACATTCAGTATATTGAATATTTCATTACTTTTTGACATTAAAATGAATCTACATCTAATATATGACAAAATATTCATTATACTGGAAGTTTTGTATCAAGATATGTCATAATGGGTTTCACTTCTATATTGGCTTTAGTGACACATGCTAACATTTGTGTCATAAAGACCCATAATTATGACTTACATACACTCTTACTGTAATAAATAATCTTATCAAGGTACTAAAAAGAAGAAAATAGAAGAGCTTATGCGCAACGAAAATTTTCAATAGGAAAGATGACACCGATTTTTTGGATGTAATAAGGCTCATCTTTGGAATCCGTTCTGATGCAAATTAAATTTATCAAAGTTATTCAAAGTCAATGGAACCGGTTTCAAAAACAATCAATTAGTTCCAACAATCGATAAAATATCCAGAAATACAAAATTTGTAGAAACATCTACTTAGTTCCACCAGCGGCTAAAAAGCATGCTACGAAAATTAACAAATGGCGAACAAAAAAATACACATACTACAAGGAAGGTACCACAAACAAAGAGATTTTCAAATTGAACAGTTAAAAGGAGAAATATAGAAGGAAACATGATACAAGTCTACGTCTGCTAGCGGAAAAAAATTTGCATAACGAAAAATTTTAAAATAGGCAAAAAATATTCGTCATAGAAAAATTTATGCTAAGGGAAAAAAACTTTCAAATGTGTTCCTGGGAGCAGATATAGCAAAAAAAAAAAAAAAGGTTTCGACCTTCACGCAGCTAGCGGGAAATCTTTGCTTTATTTAAAGAGGATAATGTTCCACATCTCTGTAGTAGCAAATGGCACACAGTAAAGAAGAAATTTCTCAATAGCGTTTTTAGAAGCCGTGATACAGCTGCAAACTGCCAAAACACCACCTACCGATAGAACTGTGAACTACAAAATGCCTCATATACTAGCCTGAAGTGTTCTACAAGGGAAACAGCATCCGGTGTTAAAAGAATTTTTAAAATCATACATGTAAAAGCAGTGATATTAAGAAAAACAGAATAAGCATTTGCGCCCCTAGTGGCAAAAGTATGCACTATTTCGGAAAGAAAATACACACACAGAGTTTGCATAGTTAGTTGTCTCTACTATGCAAACTCAGAGTTTGCATAGTTAGTTGTCCGAAGAAATAAGTTTTTCAATCAAGTTTTTAGTCCTGCAGATATTGCTGTAAACGGAAATGTGAACTTACACCCTCTGGTGGCAGACTTGTGCGCTAAAAAAAGTTTGAAATTATGTGAGAAATATTCCCCACAGAAACGCTCTCCAACAAAGAAATAATTTTTTCAAATCGGACTCTTGGAAGCAGAGATATCGACAAAAATAAGATATGACTTTACGCCCCTGGTGAAAAAACCATGCATTATTTTAAGAAGAAAGTATTGTCAAAAGGTTTTTGGTGTGAGCAGTCTTGGTCCACAAAATAATTTTTTTTATAAATGAGTGGTAGGAAATGCCCGTAACTAACAAACAAATTAAAAAGAAGGTAGTGTAGAACATGCTTAGCGTGTTCTACACTACCTTCTTCTTAATTTGAAAGAATTTTTTAATCGAGTTTTCAGGAGCACAGATTTTGATGCAAATACATCAGACACAGAAATTAATGCTTATGCCCCCTGATGGCCAAACCATTCAAATACATCAGACACAGAAATTAATGCTTAAGCACCCTGATGGCCAAACCATTCTTTATCAAATATTAGAAATTATGTGCAAAGCATTTCTTATCAGGAGCTGTATCCAGTACAGAAAGATTTTTTCAGATCGGAGTTTTAGAAGCAGAGATATCAAGGAAAAGGCAATTTACCTTTACGCCCACTAGTGGAAATATGTATTACTTGAAAATTTTGAAATTATATGAGAAACATTTTACACTGGAAACAGTATCTAACAAAGAAGGAATTTTTCAAATCCGACTTTTAGAGGCAGATATATTGACAGAAATAAGAGAAGATATAAATCAACGCCCCCTGGCGGAAGAAACCATGTATTATTTTAAGAAGAAAATATTCTCAAATGTTTATTGACATAGCGCTATCGGTCCAGGAAAGAATTGTTTCAATCGAGCTTTTAGAATCTCAGGTTTTGCTGCAAATACTTACGAAGCAGAAATTAACGCTTGTGCCCCCTGGTGGCCAAACCATATTTTACAAAAAATTAGAAATACAGTCAAAACATTTCCCATTAGGAGCTGTATCAGGTGCAGGAAAAAAATTTCAAATCGGAGCTTTCCCCAGTATCTCTGCTGCTTCTAAAGCAGAGATACTGGGGAAAGCGTAATTTACCTATACTCCCCCTAGCGGAAAGTCAATGAATTACTTGAAAATTTTTTAATTATATGAAAAACATGTCACACTGGAAACCCTATCCAACAAAAAAGAACATTTTCAAATCAGACAATTAGAAGCAGAGATATTGACAAAATAAAATATACATCTACGACCCTGGCAGAGAAACCATGCATTGTTTTAAGAAGAAAATATTCCAAAAAGGTTTGTTAACGTGAGTAGTATCGGTCCACGGAATGATTTTTTGAATCCAGATTTTCAAAACTCAGATTTTGCTGCAAATACATCAGTAGCAGAAATCAACACTTACGCCCCCTGGGGGCCAAACCGTTTTATAGCAAAAATTAGAATTTATGCGGAAAATATTTTCTATCAGGAGCTGTATCAGCTGCAGAAAAAAAAAATCCTATCGGAGCTTTAGAAGCAGAGATATCGGGGAAAATGCTATTTAATTTTACGCCCCCTACCTGAGAATCTATGCGTAACCTGAAAAAATTACTATACCTGAAACAATCTTAGACATGAATGGAATCAAAAGGTAAAGTAACTTTTTTTTAATTGGATGGTTAGAAGCAAATAAATGGAATAAAATGTATTTTGAATTTGATATAATTTTTATTTACGCCCTCTAGCGGCAAAATTGTGCATTGTAAAAAAAATAATAATAATAAAGGATCATCATTCGCACATTTCAAACTTCTTAATGCAAAAAGAATTTTTTAAATTGGACTATTAGTTGCAGAGATATTGTGTCTACAGGTGGACGGACAAACCGATAACATAAGAACGATATTTTTTTACAAAAGACGTGCTAAAAAAAGAAAAGAGAAAAGAAAAAGAATTTTTTTTTTACTTCAAAAGCTTTCAAAAATTCAAGTGGTTATTAATTAAAATTCAAAACTGGGAAAGGCAGTTCAATTAATATTATCCATTATTCAACCCTATATCCTAGAAACAACAGGTGGAGTCGGGGCCGTAGCCAGGGAGGGTTTTTAAGAGTTTAAACCCTTCCCAAAGTGCCATACTTAAATAAAGGAAGGGGTAGATAGATCCATATACTTGTGTAAGTACCATATACCACGTAAGTCAATACTTGAAAAATGGGGAGTATTAAATAGAATAAATTTTGTGTGCAAATAAAATGTGACAGAAAAAGTTTAACATATATGTATTTGAAAATTAATTTTCATATGTTTGTGAAAATTAATTTTCAAATTCTGAAACCTTCCCTGAAATTTTTTTCTGACTACGTCCCTAGGTGGAATGCTAAAAAGCAGACTCTGCAAGGTTTATGGCTAAGCCTCTAGAAATTGAATAATCACCAATGTTCAGTATTTTTTTTAATTCATATTTTTACCAATGACTAAATGGGTGATTGACACCCACAAATTTAAATGGGTGTCTGAGCCCTGCAAAACCTACATAATTTGTATCTGTGATAGAGGCACGTTGTGAAACACAACTAAGCTGCACTGGTAGCTGAGTGGTCAGAGGTGCTGATTTCTGGCTACTCATTTAAGTTTGGTTGCAATTCTCAATTCAATTCATTTATTGATCTTGCTATTATTACATAATAAAGTAATAATTTGGAACAGTTGCATATAAACTAAAAATAACAGCAAGGAAGATCAAGGAAAAGGCCTCGCAGAGACCTGACAGCCTTGATCTTCCTAGACATAAGTCAAGCCAAGAGCATTCACATAATAGCAGCAGCAAGGTTAAAAGAGAGAGGGGGGAAAAAAGTAACATCGAAAATACAACATGTTAACTAAGCTAGATATCTAGTGTTATATTCAACAGACAGTATATTAAGACAAATAAAAGCATTAAGGTATCAAGAAGGAGAGTTGTCCTCTCATACCTGATCCACATTGTTAAAGATTCCCCTTCTCTGGTCATCCACAGGATCCCCGTCTGGTCTAGAAATCCTCACCTCCTACCATCTGTTGATAATCCTGTTTTAATCCATCCCCCATCCTGCATTATTGAATGAATATCAGTTACTAAGTAAGTATTGTTTTAATTCTTTTTAAACAAATTAAAGTTATTAATAGATGTTAATTCTGCAGGCAATGAATTCCAAAACTCTAGACCAGAATAACTGAGACTGTCGAGTAGTTTGTGTTCTTTTGTAGTAAGTCTGAGCAGAGCTTGATTTCGAATATTATACCAATACATAGCAGTATTAATTTTTATAAGCTCCTGTCCAAGGTTCATTTTAATTCATTTATACATAATTTTGCTTAAGTTGAAGTTAAAAAATAGCTTAATTGTTAGAATATTATATATGTTTGGGTTGACTCCGGAATATCTAAACATATTTTGTCCCAGTAAATTTTTACCATTTAAGTTATGTTTAAGATCTATTAATCGAATGTATTTATTTTGGAGAATTTGTAATTGATTGATGGTAGTAAGCATTGTTGAACTCCATGATAGTAAACAGTAATCAAAATGTGGATATATTAAAGTGTAATATAATAATTTTATTGTTTTAATAGATAAGTTTGTTAGTATATGACTAATTATTCCAATATTTCTAGATTTTTTTGATAAAATTTCTATATGCAGATTCCATTTTAAGTCATTGTGTAAGACAATACCCAGATAAGAAAGATTATTAACTAACTCAATCTGAGTGTTATTGAGAAAAATGTTTAAATTAAGAGATTCATTAGATTTTTGTCTAGGAAAAAGTAAAGCTTTGGATTTATTATAATTGATTACTAATTCATTGGAAGACATCCAGTTAGTGTACCTCAAAAGTGAGTGTTAGATTGGGATATTATTTCACTGATGGTTGCTCCCAAGAAAGAAGTGTTGTATCATCAGCATAGAGAATAAGGTTTGAATTAGATTCAATATTAAAAATATCATTAGTGTGTATATTAAATAATAGCAAATATAGGACAGATCCTTATGGAACTCCTGATTTTATGTATGCAGTCCAGTATATGGCATAGGTGGTGTGCTTTTCCTACAGCACTACCTTCAATGGAAACAATGGTTCTAAAATAGAGATGGGTGACTGCTTGTAGCTCTAAGAATTGCTCATGGTTGTCATTAAACCCTGAAATAAAAAAATGAAAAAAAAAAAGAAATTCAGCTAAAACAACTATATTGTGCAATGAGATAAAAGAAGAAACCCAAACACAGGACCTGCAACCAGAAATGCAGTAACAGACCGATTCTGTGTATAAATGAAAGAGTAAGAATGACTAATGGGAGTTTTTTGAGCAACTGATTAGTACAATGAATTCCTACCACAGAGGAAAGAGGAATCCTTACCACGTGCAGCTTCCAATATCAATATTACACAAGAAAGATGACACCGAATTTTTGGGTGTAATAAGCACGTCTTTTGAATCCGTTCTGACGCAAATTAAATTTATCAAAGCTATTCAAAGTCAATGGAACCGGTATAGAAAACAATAGATCTGACGAAAGAATAAAGATTTTCAATCGGGTTTTTAATCCTTCAGATATTGCTGTAAATGAAATTGTGAGCTTACGAACTCTTAGAAACAGAGATATTGACAAAAATAAGATGTGACTTTACATCCCCTGGTGGGAAAACCATGCATTATTTTAGGAAGAAAGTATTATCAAAAGGTGTATCCATATAAGCGGTATCGGTCGAAGAAAAAAAAATTAGTCGAGTTTTCAGGAACCCAGATTTTGCAACAAATACTTCAGAAGCAGAAATTAACACTTGTGACCCCTGGTGGCTAAACCATTCTTTACCAAACATTAGAAATTATGTGAAAAATATTTTCCATCAGGTCTTGTATGCAATACAGGAAAAAAATTTCAAATCAGATCTTTAGGAGCAGAAATAACGCAGAAAACACAATTTACCTTTGTGCCCCCTAGCGGAAAGTCTATGATTAACTTGAAAATTTTGAATTTATAGGAAAAAAAATTTGCATCGGAAACACTATCCAACAAAGAAGGAATTTTTCAAATCGTACTCTTAGAAGTAGAAATATTGACAAAAATAAGATATACATCTACGCCCCTGGGGTAGAAACCATGCATTTTTTCAAGAAGAAAATTTTCCTAAGAGGTTCGTCGACATGAGGAGTAGTAGTATTGGTCAACAACCGAGTTTTTTTCTATCGAGATTTTAGAAGCTCATATTTTGCTGCAAATACAACACAACAGAAGCGGAAAGTAAGACTTATGCCCTCTGGTGGCCAAACCATTTGTTACAAAAATTAGAAAATGTGTGCAAACAATTTCCCATCAGGAGCTGAATGCGGTGCAGAAAGAATTTTTCAAATCGGAGATTTAGAAGCAGAGATATATTGGGAAACGCAATTTACATTTATGCCCCCTAGCAGAAAGTCTATGAATTACTTGAAAATTTTGAAATTTTATGAACCACATGTCACACTAGAAACACTATCCAACAAAGAAGGAATTTTTCAAATCTTACTCCTAGAAGTACAGATATTGACAAAAATAAAATACACATCTACGATATTTCGAAAAGGTTTATTGATGTGAGTGGCATCAGTCCACGAAAGAATTTTTTCAATCGATATTTTAGAAGCTACGATTTTATGGCAAATACATCAGAAGCAAAAATTAGCACTTATGCCCCCTGGTGGCCAAAGTATTCTTTACCAAAAATTTGAAATTATATGCAAAAGATTTTCCATCAGGAGATGTATCCGCTGAAGAAAAAAATTTTCAAATCGGAGTTTTAGAAGAAGAGTTATCAAGGAAAAGGTAATTTACTTTTACGCCCCCTAGCGGAAAATCTATGCGTACTTTGAAAAAGTAACTATATCTAAAATACTCTTCGTATAAATGGAATCGAAAGATTAAAAAAAAATTTCAGTCGGATGTTTAGAAGCAAATATGCGGAATAAAACGTATTTTTGAATTCGACATCATCTGCATTTATGCCCCTAGCGGCGAAATTGTACATCGTAAAAAAAAACGAAATAAAGGATCATCATTTGCATATTTCAAGCTTCCCAATGCAAAAAGAATTTTTCAAATCGGACTAATGGTTGTAGAGATATCGTGGGTACAGACGGATGGACGGACAAACCGATAACAGAAGCACGATCTTTTTTTACAAAAGACGTGCTAACAAGACAACTCTCTAAAAATAGCACATACAAACAAACTTTCTGACTCAGCTGGCTATACTGGCTTAAAGAGTATAATGCATGTGTCACAGCATAGGGCTGTGCAGGAGTGCAGCTACCCTAAGAATAAAAGCAATGAGCACCTCACCCAGTGGCACATTGGGATGACCACACCAAGCTGGTGGAATTTTAGTCTTGCAGTCCACCATAAAAGCACAGATACAAACAGGGGAATGTGTCATGAATTCCCTCACGAAAAAAATCCTGTTAGGTCTTGGATGAAATAGAACTGTTGAAATATGCATCATAAAATGAATTCAATTGGAACAAATTTTAATAACTTAATGGTGAAACGATTTTAAGAACCTTTCGTGATTGAATGTACCATCAAACCACGTTCAAAATGGGGTGTTGTACCATATCATTATTTTCCTTTAAAGAATTTTATTTGGAAAAAAAAAGCAGTAAAATATCAAGGGTCTCTTGAAGACCTTATTTCCAACTAAATCACTATGATCATTCTGAAAGTTAAAATGTGCACTTGCAACATCAAAATTTCTCTATGCAATTAATTTTTATATTTATTAGCTCACTGATTGCCCTACTGTGCAATGACTTATTGGTATCTCCTCCTTGAGTGGAGGCCTTTTCTAAAAATTACCCATTATTTTGACCTATGAGCTAGAGCTGGTAAACCTTTGTTCTTTTAAGATACATGCATGTGGGACACAAATTTCAGAATATATCTGCTGGAGAAGCATGCTCTGTGTCATTCAGTGGATAAGTGTATGGGGGTGACACTCTATCACACGAGGGTAGGGCATGCCAATGACCCTGGGTTCCAGAATCCAGCAATCTATTTCTAACTGTAGTTAGCTTTAGCTTAATTAATTTATAACAACTTGCTTTGTCAGGAAGCACTTTTTTCACAGACATGCAGAGAACTTTGCTATTTTTATTTTGGAGCCAACACACTACATAAAAAGAAAGACACGTTTTTTTTTTTTTATGTGAATAACCTTTCAGAGAGAAATAAAGCTCCAATGAAGTCTACCATTATGTGATTCATAAGTACCAAAATCATTATTCATTCTTTCCATTCTTTCCAACAGAAATAAAGCTCCAATGAAGTCTACCATTATGTGATTCATAAGTACCAAAATCATTATTCATTCTTTCCAACAAAAACTCCAGACAAAAAGAATAGGAGGAACTCAGTATCCCAGTGGGCCAATCCACCTCTGACTTCACCACACAAGAACATTTTCCTTGGGTCATTAAAGCCAAAGCCCCAATCACAGTTCTTAGTTTGTAGGCTGCAGACCTCAGTGTTGTGGAAAGAAAAAGAAAGCCCCAATAAAAAGCAATCTAAGTGAGAATATGAACAAGAGTATAGAGGTTGCCCAATCAAGTCCTTTCTCAGCCCCGTACCTTTCGAACGGCGACAGCTACAGCCATAAAAACGGTGTCTAGGTATAGTAAAGCAGCTATGCACTATTCGATGAGACTGCTTACAGCGCCTCTCAGTGGCAAAGTCAGGAGTTAGCGTGCCGATCTTGAACACTATACGAAATACGGGAAAATAATCAATTACAAAGTTGTAGAGCAGCATTGATTTAGTACAAAAAGACACCTTGCGCACATGAATGCTAAGAATAGAACGTGTACAATGCTTGTTTGTTTGTTTGCGATGTCGAACACTGTTACGTCACGAAACGCGTCAGAAAGGAGATAATATCGCCTTCCGCAAAGCACTAGCCTGACTGAACTGCGGAATGTTTGGTTCCAACATGACGGCGCCCCTACGCACCGGCCAGGAAACGTAAGAAGGTACCTGGGCAAGACATTCGAGCAACAAATCATCGGCTATGGTGGTTGCGTAGAGTGGCCTGCACGCTCACCGGACCTCACCCCATTGGACTTCTTCCTGTGGGGCTACCTCAAAGAGCAGGTGTATCAGACCCCCTCCGACAACGTTGCAGGACCTTCGATGCCATATAACTGATGCTTGTTCCAGCGTGTCACCTGCCATGCTGCAAAATGTGCAGCGTGGGATTCAATCTAGAGTCCAAATGTGTATTGTGACTGACGGAGAGCACATTGAGCATTGACGGTAAATGTGCCTAGTGACAACTAATTGTTCCTTTCTGATGCATTTCGTAACATAACAGTGAGCGACATCGTGAACAAACAAACGGGCATTGTACACGTTCCATTCTTAGCATTCATGTGTGCAAGGTATCTTTTCGTACTAAATCAATGCTGCTGTACAACTTTGTAATTGACTATTTTCCCGTATCTCGTATAGTTTTTGAGATTGGCACGCTAACTCCTGACTTTGCCACTAGGAGACGCCGTAAGCAGTCTCATCGAAAAGCACATTGCCACTTTACTATACCTAGACACTGTTTTTATGGCTACAGCTGTCAGCGTTTGAAAGTTACGGGGCTGAGAAAGGACTTTACTCAGCACCCTGTATACAGTATATACACAGAAGAGCAATTGAATTAGAAATACCTGTCTATTAATGTGTAGTACCACCTTTCGCCCTGATGACGGAGATGGTTTGCCTCGGCATGGACTCGACAAGACACCGGAAGCGTTGGGAAGCCATACGGATCCACGACCCCTGAACAAGCTGCCACAGTTCATGAAGATTGGATGGAGGGGGTTCAGAGCCTCGAACATCTCTCTCGATGGCATCCCAGATGTGCTCGATGGGATTGAGGTCAGGTAACCTAGCTGGCCAAGGAAGTGAGGTCACGTCGGTGGAGTGTTCATCCAACCATTCGGATACAATTCGGGAGTGATGGCACGGTGCATTGTCTTGCTGCAGGATGAGGTCCCCAGTGGGATGTTGAAGACGCACAAACGGGAGCAAATGGTCGTCCAGGATATCCCGGTACTGTTGACCTGTGAGGGACGATGTCACGCGTATCAGCGGTCCCATTTCAGTCCATGTAAACAGTCCCCAGACGAGAATACCACCCCCACCAGCTTGAAGAGTACCATGCTGGCAAGAACGATCCATCGCTTCATGTGGTTTGCACCGTACTCATATCCTGCCATCTGCATGTACCAATGTGAATCTCGACTCATCAGTCCAGGCAACATTTTACCACATGTCTAGGTTCCAGTGGTGACGTTCCCGTGCCCATGCTAATCTTTGCACCCTGTGATGTGCGGTCAGCAGCGGTACCCTCGTGGGACAATGGCTTTTGTACCCCATAGCGAGGAGATGGTCCTGGATGGTGTGGCTGCTTACACGTTTTTGTGCACCAGCGTTGAATTGCCGAGTGATTTCTTGCACTGTGGCCTGTCTATCCGCTGTTACAATGCGAGCTACCCGACGATGACCCCGCTCATCCACACGCTGTTGTCCACAGCAGTTGGCTCTTGTAGGGATAGTTTTACCGGATTCGATGTACTCGCAATGCACCCGTGACACAGTGGCTCGTGAAAATCCCAGTGCCTGCACAACTTCCGAGATGGAGTGACCCATTCGTCAGGATGCGACAATTTTCCCACGATCAAATGCGCTTAGATCCATCGTCTTACCCATACTGCGTCCGACTCTTACTGATTCCCATCGCATCACTCCTTATATCGTTGGATCGCTGCATACGTTATGTCGTTTCCATTTACAGAGCCGCCCACAGCGCCACATTTGCATAATGCCAACTGTCTCTAATTCAATTGCTCTTCAGTGCATATACACTGGTGGAAAAGGGAAGTGATACTTCCAGAAGGAATTGGTGGAACTGCATGAAACTTGGAACAAAGTATCTCCGTAGGATGGGCATTGGATGATTAAAAAGTGGAAGCAGTAAATGTAGTGATACATAAATTACGTGCCAATTTGTTATGTTAAATTGCTATGTTGTTTTGTTCATAAGTCGTTAACTATGTGATGTCACAAGGTCGTTTTTGTCCACAGGTTGCTGGTAACCAGCTATGCCACATCGTAGATTGAGAACTACATACATTCACATGTCGGACTTAGAACAAGGTCTCATCATTGGCATGTCTGAAATGGGGGCTTTATATCACGAAATCGGATGACAGATGAGCTGTAGTTCCATGTCAGTATGGAGAGTGATGACACAGTGGACGTGGGAAGGCGCAAGTTCTCGCAGATCTGGCACAGGTCCATGAAGGATGTTGACACCGCAGATTTGGCACAGGTCCATGAAGGATGACGACACATATTGTCCGGCTGGCAGTTGTGGACGACCGCAGCACAGATCCGAGCAGTGGTGACAGTCAGTGTGACCCCACAGACAACTGACAACTGATTGCTTGATGCTGGGTTGCATTTTTGTACCGCCATGCAGTGTGTTCCGTTAACCCAATTCCACTGCCAACAACGGTTCATCTGCTGTAATGCTAGACGCAACTGGACACGTGAATGGCATTCAGTTGTGTTCAGTGATGAGTCCCGATTCTGTCTGGGCCAAAGTGATAATCAATAACATATCCAGTGGTGTTGTGGAGAAAGGGCCAACCCTGCTGTGATTTCAGAGTGCAACAGAGGTCCAACCCCTGGTGTCATGGTTTGGGAGGCCATCAGTTATGACAGCAGGACTCCGTTGGTGGTTGTCGAAGGTACCATGACTGCCCGCCAATATGTGAACAGGTTGATACAACCTGTTGTCATACCCTTTATGGCCACCATCCCAAATTGTCTCTTGCAACAGGATAATGCCCATCCACACACTGCAACCAGCACAAGACAAGCCTTGCAAGGTGTCACGATCATGGATTGGCCTTTGCGCTCCTCAGATTTGTCCCCAATAGAGTATGTCTGGGATGCCATGGGTAGACACATTACGAAACTTCGCCTCCCAGGGCTAACTGTACAAGGATTGACTGAACATGTTATGCAAGTTTGGTGAGACATACCACAAGACTACATGTGCAGACTTATTGATTCCATGCAGGCAAGAATCCAAGAGTGTAGAGCTGCTCATGGTGGGCACACTTTGTACTGAAATATGTGCGGAACAGCAATAAACTTAAGCTGATTCAAATAATTTTGGTTTCATTTGTTATGGTTAGGACTCTGTACCTATCTACCAAGTTTCATGCGATTCCACCAATTCCTTCTGGATGTATCACTTTTCCTTTCTACCAGTGTATACTGTTACACTGCAACCAATACAGAAGAGGGCAATGATTAAATTGAAACAGGAATTTCTGTTAAATTATGGCTAGAAATAAAAAGGAACACTTTATGACAAAACTAGAAGAACTGTTTGTTTTTGAGTGCATGCTTATACTTTTTAGCACGTCTTTTGTAAAAAAAGATTGCGCTTATGTTACCAGTTTGTTCGTCTGTACCCACGATATCTCTTCAACTATTAGCCTGATTTGAAAAATTATTTTTGCATTGGGAAGCTTGAAATATGCGAATGATGATCCTTCATTTTTTTTTTTTTTTTTTTACGATGTACAATTTCGCTGCTAGAGGGAGTAAATGCAGATGATGTTGAATTCAAAAATATGTTTTATTCCGCATATTTGCTTCTAAACATCCGATTGAAAAAGTTCTTTTATCTTTCGATTCCATTTATGTCGAAGAGTAATTTAGATATAGTTACTTTTTCAAACTAAGCATAGATTTTCCGCTAGGGGGCGTTAAAGTAAATTGTATTTCCCCCATAACTCTTCTTCTAAAACTCCGATTTGAAAAAAAAATTCTTCAGCGGATACACCTCCTGATGGAAAATCTTTTGCATAAAATTTCTAATTTTTGGTAAAGAATATTTTGGCCACCAGGAGGCGTTAGCGTTAGTTTTTGCTTCTGATGTATTTGCCATAAAATCTGAGCTTCTAAAATATCAATTGCAAAAATTCTTTCGTGGACTGATGCCACTCGCATCGATAAATCTTTTCAGAATATTTTCTTCTTAAAATATTAATATTCCACAGTTTCTCTGCCATGGGGCTTAGATGTATATCTTATTTTTGTCAATATCTCTACTTCTAGGTGTCCGATTTGAAAAATTCCTTCTTTGTTGGATAGTGTTTTCAGTGTGACATGTTTTTCATATAATTTAAAAATTTTCAAGTAATTCATAGACTTTTCGCTAGGGGGAGTAGAGGTAAATTGCGTTTCCCCCTATATCTCTGCTTCTAAATCTCTGATTTAAAAAACTCTTTCTGCACCGGATACAGCTCCTGATGGGAAAATAGTTTGCACATAATTTATAATTTTTGTAAAAAAAAAAATGGTTTGGTCACCAGGGGGCGTAAATCTTAATTTCCGCTTCTGATGTATTTGCAGCAAAATATGAGCTTCTAAATTCTCGATTGAAAAAAAAAACGTCGTTTGTAGACCGATACTACTCATGTCGACAAACCTTTTAGAAACATTTTCTTCTTAAAATAATGAATGGTTTCTACACCAGGGGGCATAGATGTATATCTTATTTTTGTCAATATCTGTACTTCTAGGAGTAAGATTTGAAAAATTCCTTCTTTGTTGGATAGTGCTTCTAGTGTGACATGTTTTTCGTATAATTTCAAAATTTTCATGTAATTCATAGACTTTCCGCTAGGGGCGTAAAGGTAAATTGCTTTTCCCCTATATCTCTGCTTCTAAATCTCCGATTTGGAAAATTCTTTCTGCACCGGATACAGCTCCTGATGGGAAATCCTTTGCGCATATTTCTAATTTCTGTAAAAAATGTTTTGACCACCAGGTGGCATAAGTCTTAACTTCCACTTCTGATGCATTTGCAGCAAAATATGAGCTTCTAAATTCTCGATAGAAAAAAAAGTCGTTTGTTGACCAATACTACTCCTCATGTCGACAAACCTCTTAGGAAAATTTTCTTCTTGAAAAAATGCATGGTTTCTACGCCAGGGAGCGTAGATGTATATCTTATTTTTGTCAATATCTCAACTTCTAGGAGTCCGATTTGAAAAATTAATTCTTTTTTGGATAGTGTTTCGAATGCGAAATATTTTTCCTATAAATTCATAATTTTCAAGTAAATTATAGACTTTCCGCTAGGGGGCACAAAGGTAAATTGCATTTTCTTCGTTATTTCTGCTCCTAAAACTCCAATTTGAAAAATTCTTCCTGTATCGCATACAAGACCTGATGGAAAATGTTTTTCACATAATTTCTAATGTTTACTAAATAATGGTTTGGCCACCAGGGGGCATAAGTGTTAATTTCTGTTTCTGGTGTGCTTGTAGCAAAATCTGGGCTCCTGAAAACTCGATGAATTTTTTTTTCTTGGACCGGTACCGCTCATATGGAAAAACCTTTTGAGAATACTTTTTTCCTAAAATAATGCATGGTTTTTCCACCAGGAGACGTAAAGCCACATCTTACTTTTGTCGATATCTCTGTTTCTAAGAGTCCGATTTGAAAAATTATTTCTGTGTTGGAGAGCGTTTCCGGTGCGAAATGTTTCTCATATAAATTCGTGTTTCTCTTAACGCACAAGTCTGCAACCAGAGGGCAAAAGCTCAGGATTCCGTTTACAGCAATACCTGAGGGATTAAAAACCCGATTGAAAAACTTCTTTCTTACGTCAGATACTTTACTTTTCTTTACCGATTCTTGACTTTAAATAGCTTTGATAAATTTAATTTGCATCAGAACGGATTCAAAAGACGTGCTTACTACACCCAAAAATTCGGTGTCATCTTTCTTGTTTTCTTTTCTGAACTGACATGATTAAATACAAAAAGAAATTTTATTTTGCAATTAACTCAGGAAGTGGCACCTGTTTTTGGACCAGTGCAATAAAAATTGAGCCTCATGGGTATGGAGATGAACTTAAGATCGTTCCCTTCTTGGCTACACTGGTTTACTGGCAGATACGGACATGGCACTTCCATACATAGAAATTTTAGCGTCACTTCCGTGCAAATGTAATGTTAATTACACATCATATTTGAGATCTCCTACAGCCCTACCACTTTTGTGTAAGTTGCATTCAAAAGGAATTTAACTCTCTCATACTTAGAAGATGCCTGTGGACCCTCTTTGACCTTGCTCCCTTTATGTGAACTTAAAACATAGGCTCTGTTTCAATTCAAAAATACTTATTTTTCTAAGAAACAATACAAATTATTTAAAATATCATTAATCCCTTCAGGACTTAATCAATTTTGGCTCAAGCATTGTGTTTAACATTAATAAATAACACTATAATTTTTATATCATTTCAATTTCATGTCATCACAAATTTTCCATTATATTTTAAAAGCATGAGTTCATAATCTAACAAATTTACTTCACACTTTTTCAGGCCTAGGACTGGCAGTTAAAAACTGGCATGTTTAAAAATTGTGAGGCAGAACATGCTCTTATCTTGTATGAGTCAATACAGGGCCACATTTAGAGTGAGGGGACAAGGCATCTTGGCTCTCCCAAAAGTGTTTTATTTTTTTGTTTTTTTTGTTAAAATATGATTTACATTAGAAAAAATGCTTCATTTTAATAAAAATGCAATCAACCTACATGTATTCTAACTTTGCTATATGTCAACTTACTTAACTCAAACTTTGCAATGTAAGCAAGAGCTGTTAGACACTTACATATTTTATACTATAGGCTTCTAAAATGTTCTCAATACTTCTGTCTGGCATTATGTACTTTTTCTTACGTTTTTTGGCAGAAATATTCAAGTCTGTACAGTGGATTAAATAATCTGTGAATTTTCCTCCTTCTCTCAAACTGGAAACTAGCTCTTTAAATGATGGATGGCATTAATTTCCCCTTCAATTTGTTTAGCCTGTGGTTCCAGCCAGAGGAGTAGCAAATCAAAAATTATGGGGGGCAAGCATTTTCATACCCAAATACCAAAAATAATTGATAATCTAGGATAATCAATTAATAATTAAGCATTAATTATCAACAATTCATTATTTAGAATAATTTTATAAATTCATTATATAATTAACAATTTTATTGATAATTAAAATAGTGATTTATAAAACTTTGATACAAATCCCTACATAATGTGGAGGACTATATATTTATCAAATGTGGTTAATCTAAAATAGAATAGGTACTTCTCTCTCAGTAATCAATTTCTCAGAGTTATTTACTCATATAAACGTGCACTTTTAAAATCAGTTATTTTATGAAATAAATAATAGTGCAGAATATTGAAAATGTAAAGTTTTGCTAATACTTTAATAAAATTATACTTACATATCTTAACATCATTGTACATGGTAACTATGATTCTCCACCACTGCCTTCAAAATGTGGATTCTGTATTTACTTCCACTTTTCGATGAATGTTCAGCAACGCAAGTCCAGAAAGTTGGGAATTAGACATTGTGTTTTGAAGATACATTTTCTGGCCCCTGAGAGTAGAAAATGTACTTTCCGGGCTGGCTGTTGAGACAGGAAGCGTTGATAGAATTTTTAATCATTTCTTGCTATTGGGGTAAAAACAACAACAGCAGCTTCACAACTTGATAAGGATTCTATCACAGTGGTTGGTCTTTCCTCTTGTCTTACTGTTAATAAAGGCATCTTCCAGGAGTGTGAGCGATAGAGAGTGAACATTGTGGGTAGGTTGCTTCCACATGGAAAAATGCTCCAATGAAACGAATCCAAAGGGATTTGAAAAAATCCATGACTTTGTTGGAAAAAAAAAATGTAATTTGAGTCAGTTTTTTAGCGGTTTTTCAGATTCATCTTGATATTTTTACTGAACGAGGTTTAAAATCTAGCTTTAAAAGAGAAAAAAAAAAAGTCATGTGATTCAGCATTCAATAGAAAAATGTGCCTTGATATCCAATGAGAGATGCTTGAGCCCCCTGAGCACCTTCCTTTTCTATGCCAATGGTTCCAGCCTTTCACTGCATTATTTGTTCTATGGAACTGATTTATTATCGTATAACAGAAAGCTAGAGTCATCATCCATTTTCACATTGTCTGGCAGTATTTGTAGGTCTTGTGCATTTGTAGCTTGTGTTGTGACTCCTTGCGCTATTCTATGGATTCTGTGTAAAGACGTTCTAAGATTTTGAATTTGCAGGATATTGACAATGAAATCATATCCATGGTCAAAAACTGAATCAAGTTCTTCATTGCATATAGAAGGCATGGGTGTCTTTTCATCTCTTGCTCGTTTCCAAATGCTTGATATGCGTAACTGAACTTTGATTTCAGCTATATCTGGCTTGCATGTATGATACGTAACATTCAGAACAGTCTGGTCGATTGCTTTCATTGAGCCTCCGCAATTTTCTGTTTCTCCTTTTATGCATATCTAGCTCATGACCTGGGTATTGGCATTTTTTCAATGTTGGCTGTATCAAAAATAATTGAAGACAGCACAAAAAAAATAATCTCCAGATACAACAAGAGCCCTGTGCGACAGAATTTTAAAAGGACAAACTATCAAAGTAATGACTCTCACCCTTTGTATAGAAGTAACACATGATCAGTTTGCCTCCCTCTTCCCTTGTGAAAGAATTTGGGGGATGCAGCTGAGGAGCACTTGCTTGCACAGATCTGGCACACAATACAAGTGCCATATCTGGATGTGCTACAACACCTGCAACACCTCTGGAAGTCCCAGACACTTTGAGGTTTGTGAGAATCTTTAAAAGGGATAGCGAATCTTTAAAAGGGATAGCTAACACAACTATATACGAACGATGAAGAAACGGGTTTCTGTACGCCCAATTAATGAGAAAGACAATAAAAAGTGAACTCCTTTTATTAGGCGTATAAAATAAAGGGATCAAGAGATGCTAGCTTTCACTACCTCCGGTTAGCTTCATCAGGCATTTAGTAGCTAAAGATCGCAGAAGCAACTGGAAAAAAAAAAAAACAGAATATAAAAATATTCTTAGAAATATTTTTCCAGTTGCTTCTGCGATCTTTAGCTACTAAATGCCCGATGAAGCTAACTGGAGGTAGTGAAAGCTAGCATCTCTTGATCCCTTTATTTTATACGCCTAATAAACAGAGTTCACTTTTTATCATCTTTCTCAGGGATAGCTAAGTTTGCCTGAATATTCTTTAAAGATGAAAAGTCATTATTGCGCAACTGAAAAGGTATAATTTTTAATAATGAATTCACACACACACACACACACAGATATTAGTCTTGCATAGCCATCTTCACTGAAATTCCCCTATGATAATTATTTTTCTGAACTGGCATTAGTCTTGCATAGCCATCTTCACTGAATTTCCACTATGAGAATTTTTTTGAACTAGGAAGACTGAGAACATTAGAGAGAAGCTTTTTAGTACTAATACAGTATGTAAATATTGCGACCCAGTGAAAAGCAGTTCACTGATACCTTATTCAACTCATTTCTGAAATCTTATTAGCAGCAGTATGTGGTTTTAAATTCTGTGTTAGTATATGAGTGGAAGGATAAAAATTTTTAGATAGAGAAACCATAAAACTATTGATTTCAAACTTGTATGAATTATAGTTTTCAGTAGCAATGATAATGAAGGATCATATTACAAATGTAAAGCTCCAAATTAAGAAACAGTATTAATTAGTATTAAAGATACAAATTTAGTTTACAGAGCTAATCAATGTCAAATAGCATTACTCTTGTCAGTAAAAAGTACTGACAGCATGCAATTATTTTTTTATTCTATGAAACATATTTGTACTTTATAAACATGCATGCACCTTCTTTATTTTCTACAAACATACAGAATTTAAATTTTAAAGCAGGCATACTTCATTTGTCACTTATCTAAGTATAATAAAACTAATGTTTTTGATCATGTGAGATTACATAAATTTGACATACTAATTAGGAGCACAGTCTGGAACATCTGAGCTGAATTATAAATATGAAGAGGAACCCTAAAGTTTTTTTGAGATTTTAAAACATGTCCCACACACAGAAAAAAAATTGGTTCACAAGACAATTGAATCACAACTGTAAAACACAGTGATACACACATTACTAAAAATACAGGGTGCTCATAAAGTCTTTCCCACATTACAAAAATTAATATAAAAACATCTTTGTAAATTAAAATAAAATGGTTGACAATATAATATAGCAGCACTAATAAAGTTTGTTTTTTTTTTATGTTCTTTATGTGAGCACTACTGCTGAATAATTCATTGGCAATGGCTTCCATGCAAGAAAAAGCGGCATGTTTGTTGTGGTTCCATGAGACCAAATCAGTGGTTACTATCCAGCATCATTTTAGACAAGAGTGCACACGATCACCACTAGACCAGAAAAGCATAAAAATCTTAATATGAAAATTTTAAAGTGACGGATAGTGTTAGCGATCTCCCCAAGTGGGCCAATCACCAATTACACAAGAGCAGTGACGGCTTTTCAGGTGAAGTAGGTGAAGTGCCTCTTCACCTATTTTACTTAAAATAAAGTTTTATTCAGTAATTTGTATAATATATTCTTTTTGTCTCTATTGTGTTACAAAATAGTCAACATTTTGATTAGATATCAATTCACATAGTGCGTTCAATATGGAAAACAGTGCAAGTGAAGAGCCGAAATGAAAACCCTAGGAAGTCTGCAGCTTTTGACTGAGTTGCTATGGTAACCGTGACGTCAACCTCCCCTATCTGGCACGCAAGTGAAGTGTTTTAGCTTTCGGCGCCAAACTCTGCAGATGGAATCATGACCTTCGAAGGAGATCACGGTGAAACAGGATGGTTTACCCAGGGTATCTTGCAATCCACTAGGGTTTTTTTCTTGCGGTGTTGTGGTACATGCTTTCCGAAAGGGACTTGTTTTTTTCGTGCTTTGTGATTTTTTGTCAAAAAGTTTAGCTGTTACTGTAGTTTCATGTACAGTTTAACAGTTAGGGATAGTTTTAATTAAAGTATGTATCCTGTGAAGGACATTGTTTGTAATTTATTACAAACTCCATTTAATCGATGGAAAGATGAAGATAAAAGAGGCATTTTACTTCAAGGATGACCGACGGATTCACTGACAATTGTTACCAAAAAAGAAATCAAGAAGAGTGGTAAATCTTACAATATTAATTTTAAAAATTGTTGGTTTACTGAATATAAAAGGCTTTGTAGTACTTCTGTGTTACAAAAATTATTTTGTTGGCCTGCTTAAAACATTTGGCATGGAATAAAGACGGATTCTCAGATTTATTAAATATAACACGCTCACTTCATAAACATGGTGGTTCTAGCGAAAACCTGAAATGCAAGTTAATGCTAAGGAAACACAATAAAAATAAAAAGTGAACTCCGTTTATTAGGCGTAGAAAATAAGGGAAACAAAAGATGCTAGCTTTCACTACCTCCGGGTAGCTTCATCAGGCATTTAGTAGTTAAAGATCGCAGAAGCAACTGGAACAAATGTATTTCTGAGAATATAATTAAATTCAAAATAAGTAAAACACTTGCACGATGTCACGGGTTGTTTGATCCCAGGGCCGGCTGGTCACGTGTAACTTCTAGGAGCTGGTGCCATATGAAAGGAAGGCTCGTATTTACATCTTTGTTACACACATTCCGTCGCGTGATGATCTCGATGATTTCGCGAAGCGCAGTAGCTCTTGCGCTGACGTACGGTGCTAGTTTCTTAAAATCTCCCCATCTCCCAAGTAGCACAAAAACGTTTGTAAAACGTTTTAAAACCAGTTCGGCGAGACGTTGAAAAAACGTCACAATATTACGTTTATAAAATGCTAATACGTCTCGTTGATTCAATGGTTTTTCAACCGTTGTTATAACGTTGTAGCACTGTTTTTAAGACGTTTAGATGACGTTATTTAACCGTCATATTCCTTTCATTATGACGTTTAGAAACGGTTTTAACAACAGTTTCGCAACGTTTGAATGACGTTATTTAACCGTCATATTCCTTCCCTTATTACGTTGAGAAACGGTTTTAACAACCGTTTAGCAACGTTTGAATGACGTTATTTAACAGTCATATTCCTTCCCTTATTACGTTTAGAAACGGTTTTAACAACCGTTTAGCAACGTTTGAATGACGTTATTTAAACGTCATATTCCTTCCATTATGACGTTGAGAAACGTTTTTAAGAATGTTTAGCAACGTTTAAATGACGTTATTTAAACGTCATATTCCCTCTTTATTACGTTGAGAAACGGTTTTAACAGCCGTTTAGCGACGTTTTATTTTCGATTTTACAACGTATTTTTCCTTTCTGTATTACGTTTAGTAAATGTAACAGCAACGGTTAATCAACGTCTAAATTTCCTCTATTAAACGTTGCTGTCCTTTGTGTATTACGTCAAACGTCGCAAAAAATGTTACCACAACCTTTTATCGAAGGTTATATTCCAGTTTCAAGACTTTTTTTTTTTTTGGCTTTACGTGTGCCGTTGCAAAACGTTAGAACGTTTCTATTTCGTTCTTGGGTCATTCCGTATCGACTCAACACAACGACTTGACCATCTCAGATTTTAATGAAATTTGGTACATAGGTGGCCTCTATATAGATTAAGAAAAATACCAAATTTCATCATCATATATCCACCGGTTTTGAAAATACAGCTATAAAAAGTATTAAAAACACCCCAAAATCGGAAGATTGATGGGTTTTTAAATTGTGATTGCAGCTCCCTAATTAAGATAGAGAGATGGGAAAGGTATCTTTTTGTAGTATTGTTTATGATATTTTATTTGATGTACAACACCATAGGGGTTAATATTTAAAAAAATTAAAATTTTAAAATTAAAATTTTGAATTTTTTAAAATGTGACTCTGCAAAAAATTCGAAATTTTTTTAAAACAATCTTTATATGTTTGGCATTTGATTACATGAGTTGTAACTTGGGATTATAATGGGTTTACTTAAAAAGCTATATTCAAATTTAGCCTAACACAAGAGTTTAATGAAAAAAAAACAAAAAAAAACATGTAATCTGAAAATAAATTTGGGCTAAATCTTTAAAAAGTTTCATTAATAACAACAGATATAGTATTTTTGTTATTTAAAACCATTCATTTAAACAATGTTTTATTTTTAATTAATTTGTTTAAAATCTGAGTCACATGGGCTTAAAAATTTTATTAATTTCATTATTCAGTATTTGTAATAATTCCCAATACAATATAAAAAAATAAAGACTGTGCAGTTATACTGTAGGCTACATTTTGTTTTGGACAAAACTCTGCATGTTCCGACTTAAAAAACTGATTCTGTTGTTTAGATCATTGGTAACAAGACCCAACAAGCAGCAACTTGCATTCCTACCTTGCAGACCTGTCTGCTTTAGGTTTTGATGGTGATCAGATGTGTTTCTCAGTCTGCTTTAGGTTTTGATGGTGATCAGATGTGTTTCTCAGTCTGCTTTAGGTTTTGATGGTGATCATGTGTTTCTTGCAGTGAAAGTGATATGTGTTTGAAAACTTTTGTGGTTGAAAACTTTAAATTGAATAAAGTACATCCTTTTCAGTTTTGAAACTAGACTTTTATAAATTGAAGCTGTGCAGGATTTTTTTAGGAAAAATAAAAAGAACAGGTACTGGGAGGCAATTATTTTACTATTTTAATTTTACATTTTATGCACAAATAATCAACAATGGAAAGTACAAGATATGCATTAATACAATGTTTCAATCCATATAGAAATGTGACAGACTGGATGTTGGAAAATTTTGATGACTTATCAAAGGAGACTAAAATTTGTGATTCTTGCAGAAAGCAGCTGAAAACTTTAATAATTAGTCAAGAAGCAAATGAAACCTGTGCTGATGAGAAAATGGACGAAAATTTTGCATCTATGTCAGAAGTAATTGAAACACTGAATACTTCGCTCCATGAATTGGGTGAATCAGCTGTCAATAAGAAAAAGCTAAAATCTAAATGTTATGCTTCAACCAAAATTCAAAAAATCAATTCTGCTATGAAACGGAAGCTTTTTACAAATATTCAAGAATCATCTGATGATGATGATGAAATACTTCATGACTCTCTTATGGACAATCTTAAAAGTAATTTTTCTAACTGCACTAGAGATAAACAGTTGATGATTTTGACTTGCTTACCAGAGTCATGGAGTGTTAGGAAAATCATGTAAGAATTCAATGTTCCTAATTATATGGTAAGACAATAAAAAAATTCTGAAGGAGAAAGGAAT
Source organism: Macrothele yani (assembly GCA_039090855.1). Lineage (NCBI taxonomy): Eukaryota > Metazoa > Arthropoda > Arachnida > Araneae > Macrothelidae > Macrothele > Macrothele yani. The sequence goes on along the minus strand of CM076989.1, from coordinate 69,761,279 downwards.
TTTGGAAAGCCTTAATAGAAAACCAGGTAAGTCTCTCTCTTCTGAAGTAGTTGTAGTATGATCGTTTTACCAAAGTGATGAAATTAGTCTGGTTTTACCTGGAATGAAAGATTGTGTTTCTGTTAGGACTGAAAACGGAGATAAAGTTTGTCAAACAGGCTGATTTTATGTAATTTGACAATTTGCAAGCACGAAAGTCAGTTTTTCCAAATTCGCAGAGCTCAGACCAAAAAACGTGTCCTGGTAGGATCTAGTGGTACTCATACGGTATGTGTTTGCACCACACACCAAAATGTAAAACTGATGATGGAAAATGCAAGAATTGGTTCACTAACGAATGGACAATTATCTTCCTACAAACATTGTCTTGCAAGAGTATTATGCAACCCTACTTCCATAAATTGTCATTTGGGGAAGTGTCCCACCTGTTCTGGGAACACGGTTTTGAGAACTTGGTTGAAAAACTAACTTTTCGCCAATGGATTACAGTTGATAGATGCAACTTGGAGACATTAGAAAAATCAACTTCAAATTTTATTGATTTGTTTTGCAAAAAACTGTCTGCTTTGGTCAGACATGACTTCATTGCTAAGCAGCAAAGCTCTTTTATGAATAGTAGTACTAAGGAAAACCTCAAGGACTCAGAATTTCTCATCATTTGTGATTTTGCTAAAAATTATAGTTTTCTTCTTCAAGATGAAGCCCAGAGCTATCACTGGACCAGTGGGCAAGCCACAGTTCACCCATTTGTCATCTATTACAAAACAGAAAAGACTGAACATGCAAGTTTTGTAGTAATTTCTGAATGTTTAGAGCACAACACAATTACACTGTACTGCTTCCAAAAAAAAAACCTTATTAACTTCTTGAAAAGTAAGTTTGGTGACAACAGCGTCAAAAAAATGTACTATTTCTCTGACGGGTCTGCAGCCCAGTGCAAAAATCGGAAATTTTTTCACAAACTTTTATGTTTCCATCAAGATGACTTCAACATTGATGCTGAATGGCATTTTTCAGCAACAGCACACGGGAAGGGGCCATGTGATGGCGTTGGTGGAACGGTGAAAAGGTTAGCTGCCCAAGCCAGCTTACAACGCCCTTACGAGAATCAAATTCAAACACCATTTCAGTTGTACGAATGGGCAATTCAGAACATTTTTGTGGCAAACTTTACATATGTAAGTCAAGAAGAATACATAGAAACAGACCAATTTTTGGAAAATCGCCTAAGCAAGTCTCTAACAATACAAGGTACCCAGAAACTTCATGCTTTTATTCCTATCCCATTGAGTAATTCAAAAATAAAAGTGAAGATGTTCTCAGAATCAAACGAGTCAGCTACTGAAAAAGTATCAGCATTACAAGACAGACTGCAAATAACAGAAATGAGTGGTTACATAACCATAATCTATGAAAACAACTGGTGGGTAGCGTATGTTCTACCAAACGAAGAGAGTGAGAATGAAGTTAAGGTCTCATTTTTACATCCAGCTGGTCCATCTACATCCTTTTCCTACCCTAGCCCACAAGATGTATTATAGCTTCCTGTAAGTTACCTCTTGTGTAAAGTAAATCCTTTGACTCCGACAGGAAGACTCTACAATCTCTCTGAAACAGAAATACACCAAACTATTGAAGCTTTTAAAGACTATATCAAGGATCTACACGTGTGATTTCACTTCAAAACAATGATGCAACTTTTTTTTTTAATTTTAGAAGATTCTGCTTTAAGTGACGATCTAAGTTTAAGATTAGGAATATAATTTGCATAAATGTAAACATTTCAATGCCATATGTTATTATTATTTTGATGTGTTTCTTGAGCAGTAATTGAAATTACTTTTTAAAGTCTGTTTATTTTTTTTGTATTGAATTGTGAATTATTACAAATTCTGAATAATGAAATTAATAACATTTTTAAACCCATGTAGTCTCAGATTTTAAACAAATCAATTAAAAATAAAACATTGTTTAAATAGTTTTAAATAACAAAAATACTATATCTATTGTTATTAATGAAACTTTTTGAGATTTAGCCCAAATTTATTTTCAGTTTACATGTTTTTTTCATTTTTTTCATTAAACTCTTGTGTTAGGCTAAATTTGAATATAGCTTTTTAAGTAAACCCATTTTCATCCCAAGTTACAACTCATGTAATCAAATACCAAACACATATTGTTTTAAAAAAATTTCAAATTTTTTGGTGTCGCATTTTGAAAAATTCAAAATTTTAATTTTTTTAAAATCTTAACCCCTATGGTGTTTGTTGTACATCAAATAAAAGAGCATAAAAAATACTGCAAAAAGATACCTTTCCCATCTCTATCTTAATTAGGGGAGCTGCAATCATAATTTAAAAACATATCAATCTTCTGATTTTGGGGTGTTTTTGGACATTTTATATAGCTGTATTTTCAAAACCGGTGGCTATATGACGATGAAATTTGATATTTTTCTTAATCTATACAGAGGCCACCTATGTACTAAATTTCATTAAAATCTGAGATGGTGAGATAAAAATGCCTTCAAATTGTGTTGAGTTGATACGGAATCACTCTTCAAATCTGTTACTTTGCATATTACATTGAAAACAAACGTTTCCATATCGTAGCAAAACCGTTTTAGTAACGTTTGTGCTCCGTAAGAGGGACGTACGGTAATGCTTATCTTAAAGCTGCCATGATAATCTGTTGTATACAGTCTTGTTACCTAGTCTACAAAAATTTGGGGGTAAATAAATGAAGTTCTTAGCTAACCTAAAAAATCATTTTCATCATATCATAAAATATCATTTTCATCATATGAATGCCCCTTCACAAAACTTTTCTTGTTCCTAATAGTTATTTTACTATCACTTATTTTTGTTGAAGCTTTATAAGGGATGACTTTGTCAGGAAAGTAATGTTATAAAAAAGAAAGCATTTCTATCACAGTTACTAGTGCAACACAATCTCTCACCATTATACAGAGTGTCCAAGAATTATTAAACACATTACAAAATTATGTACAAAAAAAAAAAACTATGAGCATTGTCTGTTTTTCTATGTCACATATTACTAACACGGTTCCTATATTTTTGTATTGCAGAATGGTTACTCCCAGAATCCGATAGATGGCGCTAGGTGTGGCCTGATGAGGAATTTATGAGAAATGCGCAATCAGTAGTCATGTCATCCATACAGCAGAAGGCGATGTGTGTGTTATGGTTTGCGGAATTAAAGTCTGTCATTAAAGTTAAAAGACGGTACCGTTTAGAGTATGGTTGTAATCCTCCGTCAACAAATTCAACTAAGCGGTGAATGAAACAGTTTAAAGAAACTGGCAATGTGGAACATCGTGGAGGAACCGGTAGGCCTAGCGTCAGAGGTGAGATGGTTGACCAAGCTATGAAAGTTTCTGACGAAGCCCCAGGAAATCCGTTCATAAAGCAAGCAGAGAACTGTGCATTAAAAAATAGACAGTTCATGATATCTTGCACAAGAAATTAGTTTCATGCTTATAAAATTCAAATAGTGCAAAAGATGCATGCAAATAATCACACTCTGCAATACGATTTTGCTGTGGATATGCTGAATCAAGTGGGAAACGATAAAAACTTTCTAAGTACTGTAATTTTTAGTGATTAATCCACATTTCATGTATGAGGTATTGTTTCACTTCGTAAACTATGTTTTGTTTGGATATGGGGCAGTGAACCGCCTCATGCTGCTATTGAACTGGAACGTGATTCTCCAAAAGTTAATGTGTGGTGCGCCCTATAAAAAAGAGAAGTGATTGGCCCTTTCTTCTGTGAAAAAACCATAAATGGTGATATTTACTTGGATATGTTAGAAAATTTCCCTATACCCCAGATCAAAAGATATGACGTCGTTTTCCAACAAGACTGCATGCCTTCGCATTGGTCAATGTGTGTACATAAGTGCCTAAATGAGCATTTCCCCAACAGATGGATTGGGCGTGGTGGTCCCATTCCGTAGCTCCTCACTCCCCAGATCTAACTCCATTGGATTATTTCATGTGGGGTTATGTGAAGGATCGTGCCTATCAGACACCTTGTACTGATTTGCAGGAACTGAAGCAGCATATCACAGCTGCTATTAGTTCCATATCTTTTCAGATGCTTGGCAATACATGGCATGAAATCGAGTATCGCTTGGACGTACTACGAGCAACCAAGGGATCTTACATCGAAATTTATTAACATGTGTAGTTACATTGTAAGTTAGTACAGTCAGTTTCTTTCTATCTGTTTAATGTTTTGTTTTACATAATTTTGTACTGTGTCCAATAATTCTCGGACACCCTGTATATTTATTGTTCACAAGGTATACTACTTCACAAACTATGTTTTGACTCAAGTCCATTTCACTGGCTTCGTTGTGGCTGTTGCAATTTTCTTGAAAATTCAGTTGCTCATATTTAACTGAACATAAAGTAGACATTTTAATACCACTAACATCTAAGTTATTGCAACATAAAACTGAGTCAGTTGTGTTGTTCATTTAAGAGTTTTTCGGACACATCTGAAATTTAGCTGATAGATTATTAGAAATGTGAGGTGAAATAATGCTGGGAGATAAATCAAGTAGTACTTTCACAGCTTTGTTTTTAATTTTTCTTTTAAGTGTAGCTAAAGGCTATCTGTGTTTCTGCTGCAGATCTGTGTATTTATATCTCAGTTTACGTTTCTTTATCATTTTGTCTGTATTTTTACAGAGGAGCCTTTTATTTTGGTATGTTAGTTGCTTTGTATTTTTTCAACCCATGTGTATTTGGTTCTTAATCTTTTTTTCACTAGTTTGCGAATTTAGACTTAATTTTTGGTTATAATTGTCTTAGGTATTTCAGGAAGTTTGTTTAGTGTAATGTCCCTAGTTTATATCTTGTGCTTAGAAATTGCAATTTTTAGTTTCCGCTTGAGGGTCCTATTGTGTAACAAACAGTACGTAGCATATAAATAATTGTAAGAATCAATTGATTATGCATGTTGAAACACCTTTTTCAAAAATTTGTATGCAAATAAGATATGAAAACAGCCACCCAATCTAGTTTGTTCTGTCTTGGGTTAAATTCTGTTGCTACTCATATATACTCATTTCAAGAGTAACTCTTTGCATTGTTTGGCCAACCAGAAAAAAATATTTTCTTCTATTGGTTGTTCATTAATGCCATTTGTTGTTGTACTCTGACATTGTGCTGTGCTCTTCTCTCTATTTCTGTACATAACATTAACTTCAAGTTCCTAAAATGTATAAGTTCTTTTTCTGTTTCAATTCATAGGTGGTCACAAAAAGTTATAATGAAACAAATGAACAATTCATGCATTCATTTCATTATTTTCATAGGCTTCAAACACAATTCATGTATTCTGAATCATAAGAAAAAATATATATATATATATACAGTACTCACAAAAAGTTTGGGATATTATGGTTTCAAAAGGGAAACATGGTGATATGCATATTTAGTGACTACAGGAGATAGGTTATCAGCATAAATTAGCATCATGATGACACATCATGTGGTTGGTGTGTGTGTGTGTGTGTGCAAGCTCCGATAAAAGTAGCTTCCGAGAAGTAGAAAACAGGTCGTCTCACTGCTTGGACTACAAGTTTGCTGAATGCATTTCCTTCAGAGTAGGATTAACTTGAAAAGATGTCCAGACGACGTTTAAGTATTGACATCAGAAATAGGGCTGTTGACATGTTACATGCAGGTGTACGGCAGATTGATGCAGTTGCTGCTTTAGGAGTTTTGCAAGCTAGCTACACACAAAATTTCTACCGAATGGAAATGCTGCAGATCAAGCAGGATTTTTACCCCCCCAATAAACAGGTGTGTGGGGGGGTTACTTAAAAAAAACCCAAAAAAACACCCACTGCAAACGGTCATTTTATTTTTTTTCCAAAGAAACACATGATTTCTTTTCTGGTTAATGCTCTTGTACGTTATGTTTTTGCTCCAAGTAATTCCCAAATATATTTTATGACTTCAATACTTGGGCTGTAGAGATAGAATATTTTAAATAAGCAATGTTTATTCACAATTAAATATTTTATTTTAAGATTTTAAATCTACTGTAGTTTCACTGAGCATTTGGCTTGGCTTCATTAGGACAAATGGAGTGCAAACGTTCAAATCATCATGACATCATCAGCATTCTGACAGTCACTGCTTTTGGCAAGTTGTTTCCACGTGGTTGAAAGAAATCTAGATGTCATGTCGTTGACAAGCCATGAACAGTTGCACTAGATGTGGAAAGCTTCTAATATATTAAGCTTGATAGTCAAATCAGGTTTATCAATAAGCGTAGCATTTAAAAAAAAAAAATCTGGTTATTTTCATGACAATGTTGGGCTATAGAAGACTTCTTCAGTTCCATACGTAAGTCATGTGTTCCTTCACATGACAACTTAAAAGCTCTACGGATCTGTCCTATACATGAAAGTCCACATTCACAAGCGATGTGATAAATTCCCCAGTTATGTCTTCAACGTAGTCTTTTGATCCACAAAAATTTGCCTTGTTTATAGATTTCAAAATAACTTTGAAATTTAAACATTTGAAAGTTCCTAAATTTCTGGACAGCTTTGTCTACAACAAAAAAGGACAATCTATATCAATCTATATCCTGTGTGTGCCACAAATTCTTTAAAAAAAAAATCATAACTTTTTTTTATTTTTTTGTTTTTGTGTTTATTGACCATGGTGAGCAACTCAATGGGCTATAAGCAGTCGCCTGTCCCTAATTTAGGGTCACTGGTTCCAGAGAAGGAAGAGACCCACTGCCGTAAGACAAACACAACATCCATGCCTAACCGGGATTCGAACCCAACCCACTTGGAAGAACTGAACAGTCATAAGTCAGTGCTTAGACCACTGCGGCGGCAAAAATCTAGCTTTTTCTGCAAGGAATCCTCTGTAACGCATAGATGTACTGCACGATATACATGGGTAGAAAACACCAATTTGTTTCCATGACTTTTCTTTATGACTTGTTAACAACATGACACCTACTCGATTTCTTTCAATTGCATGGAGACAATTTACCAAAATCCATGATCATCAACTACCTGATGATGTCACATATGAATGTTTATGCTCCCTTTGTCCTGATGAAGCCGAGCTAAAGGCTCAACAAAACTATAGATCTTAAAATAAATTATTTAATTGTGAATAAATGTTGCTTATTTATTCTATAATTTCACACATGGTTTAATCCTTTAATTCCACTAATATTATATTTACCAACTTGGTGAAGTCACCAACTTGGTTTACTTTCACAGGGTGAAGGGGAAATACTGGTAGGAGGGGAAATACTGATCTGAGGGATATAAGCTCAAGTTTTAAAGCTACAGGAGGTTGTACTTAATTTACACTCATCTGTGTTTTGCATAACATCCCTAACTTTCCTAACTAGAGCCATGAATAACCCATAAATGAGTAAAATTTAAAAAGAAAAAAAAATCATTTATGCAATTTCTTTATATAATTCAACTGTTTTGAATGCCCTATTATTTCTTAATGTAAATCACATTCAAAAGTTTGCCCTCATTAGTGCTGGTAAATTATGTTTATAAAATTTTATTATGATATACCCCCAAATTTTAATTTATCTTTATATATATTAAGAATCAAGCAAGAAAAAACAAAAAGGGAAGTAAACACTAAAAAACAAGTTACTAGTAAAGTGAAAAGCCAAAATGAGCACAAGCTGCAGTTACAATTAACTGGAATGAAAATTATTAAAAAAAAAAGGAAGAGAAAAAAAGCTAAACCACTGAAGAAACCTATTGAAAGTGCTGTCATCATGGCATTCAACTTTTTCTGTTTTTTTTCCGACAGCCAGAAAGACTCCTTTGATTCCCCCCCCCCCTTTTTTTTTTTTTTTTTTTTTTTTTTTTTTTTTGCAGTATGGACCCAAACACAGCAAATAGCTCTAATCTCAACTTCGCATGCTCAGTAGATATGTCACTAACTCACTATTATATGCTATGCTACAAATAAATAGTCCAATATAATAATGATAATTTTACTCACAAAATGACTGAATCATACATAGTTGTTTGTGTTATTTACATGAAACTTTCATGTCTGGCTTTACTTTGCAAAAACCTCTTTGCTTCAGAAATTTTTTTGGTGCAATATCGTTTTCAATAGAAATGATGGATAAAGCCGATAGCTGTTCCTGCATCGTTGTAGATCTCAAATAAGTCTTTACAGCTTTAATTTATTAAAACTTCTTTTCCAGCTTTCTACAGACAGGAATTGCAATATTCGAAAGCAAATCCTACTGTTGGGATAACAATGAACCATATCATACTGGAATATGAAGTTTAGAGCTTCTATTGTAGTAGCTGAGCTGCATTTGCTCATAAGTGCTTGCAAATGCCTCAGCTCTTCAAACAGTTGCTCCCCATCGATATCTTTTTCTTCACTGTCAGCATCCTTAAGGAATTTTTCTAACTGAATACACTTTTCTTTTAAAGAATCCCGTCAGGCAATTTCTTCAAATTATAAAGGAAACCCGAAGCGTTGAAAAGTTTTTGCAACTGAGTAAATCTTTCCTGAATGGCAAACAATGTGCTATCAATGAGTGGATAGAAAACCATTGATATATATATGGTTCGCAATCTGTAGGAGCTTTGTGTTGCAGTTTTCATAGTAAAAAGTGTTTTTTTTCCCTGCTTTACCCTAGGCTGTGGGAATTTGGGATTTATTTCCAAGATGTACATAACAAATAAGGCTTGTCACTCAAGCCTTATTGTTATACACTGAGTTGCCACTTTATTATTACCACCCCCTCAGTACTTCGTTGGGCCATCTTTTGCTTTTAATACTACGTCGATGTAGATTCTTCGTGGCATGGACTCCACGAGATGTTGATAGGTGGTTTTTGGAATCTAAGACCATGCTTGATGAATAGCACTTTCCAGGAGTGTGAAATTGCAGGGTTGTGTATCCAGCTGTTTGATGGCTTATTCAACTTCATCCCACAAATTCTCAATGGGGTTGAGATCTGGAGATTGTGGGGGCCAGCTAAGCAAAGTAAACTAACCGGCATTTTCCTGAAACCAATCCTGTACAATACGAGCACTATGGCAAGACGCATTATCTCGTGGAAAGTAGCCATCGCCATTGGGATAAACCATCCACATGACAGGATGTACTTGGTCTGCAACGATGTTTAGATATGATGTGCCAGTCAGACGTTGATCAACATGAATTAAAGGGCCCAAATCATGCCAGAAAAACATTCCCCAAACCATAACGTTGCCTCCACCAGCTTGAAGGGTTGTAGCAATGCATTTGGGGTCCATGCTTTCGTGCTGTTTCCGCCAAATTTTCACTCGGCCATAGGCATGGTGTAACTGAAAGCGTGATTCATCGGACCAAATAATTTTTTTCCAATTATCGACTGTCCAATCCTTATGCTCCTGTGCGAAGTGGAGACATTTTCTCTTGTTAACTGCAGACAGCAAAGGTGTTCGAACAGGCCTCCTTCTGCCATATCCCATCCGTGCCGTGTACGGCGAACAGTGCGTGCACAGATCATTTGAGGGATCCTTGATTAAGATGGTCTGTAATTGCTGCACTGTTGCCTATTACCAGTCTGGACACTCCGGTCCGCCCGAGCAGTCACTAGTCGATGACGAGCACACGTTGCACGTAGAGACCCAGTTTTTTGGCTGACAGTCCAGTCTTTAAACACTTTAACAACAGTGGCTCTGGAACATTTCATGAATGCGGCGGTTTCAGTGATACTCGCTCCATGGCTCCGAGCTCTTACAATCGTCCCACGTTGAAAGTCCGTCAAATTGCATTTTTTACCCATCTCGTCACCCAAAAATCACTTCTACTACTGTCGCAAGCACTAAGCTTTCCCTTTTTATACTAGCCTCACCCCCTGGCGACAACAGCCTGCAGCCATAGCTCATTTGCTTAAAACTGTCAGGTAGTCATAATAAAGTGGCCACTCAGTGTATATAAAAATGTCAACAAACATCAGGAACGAACAAAAAAAAAAAAAAAAAAAAGGTTCATTTTTCCCCTCCTGAAAACCCAAATGCGTAAAAAAGCAGCAGAGAAGAATTCTCAGAAAAAAAAACGCACAAGAATTGAAAATGCTTCTTGTTGTTGGTGGTATATATATAGGAACTCTGCATGTGTCAGAGAAACAACAAAGGAGTATTCAGCTTTCATTTTTGTGGCAAATACAGACTAGCTCATAAAAGAAAAAGAAAAAAAGTTAGCGGATAATTTTACTATGTAAGAAAATTTATGGGCATCCCTTCCATTTGGTGGCTGCCTACCTGGCCGGTAAATATGTATATTAGCGTCCTAAATTATTTCGTCGGAAAAATGTCAGTACCTCGAAAAAGTGTGACGTAAAGATTTTAGAGTACGGAAATTAATGGCAAATGGTGCAGAAATTTCATATTTTAAATGTGTTTTAAAGATTTTCTATCATAATATTGAACTGTGAGTGATGCTGTGAAGAGACGCTGCGGTAGGCCTAATGCATCGCCAGAGGTGCATTCAAATAAAATGTGACTGCATACACAACCATTGAAACAGAAAACTTGCTGCAAACCCGCAAATCACTATAACAATGGAACGAGATAATTTAAAGAAAAATTAATATAACAGTAAATAATTATTAGAACATTACAGAGAGGGCAAAAGGACATAACGACTGAATCCGCAAAAATGTGTGTAAAATGGACCTTAAGGCCAAAACTTAAAAATTTTTGGACTATGAACCTCATAAAAACAAGAGACTAATTTTTATATCAAGAAAAGCAGTTCTGTTAATGAACCTTCAAAAATTATATATAGCATCTTTAACAACTTAATTCAAAAATAGTACTTATAAAATATATAAGGAAAATATTTTATTTTAATAACTGGCAACTGCAAGAGTAACCTGGCAAAATAAAAAAATCTTTCTGTGTAAATGAAACTTTTGTTACAGTTCCTATATATTGAGAACAGGCCTTGATAAAATCAAGAGGCCAGAAACTTCTGCAAAAACAAAACTCTATCGGAAGATGTGAAAAATAGTTGAACATTCTCATGTTAAGATAGAATTAAATATATTAATCTTAGTAAAACCTTAAGTGTTTTAATTGCTGTAATAACATTTTTATTTTTTTAATCTACAAGCAAAAACTATCTGCAAAATCTGCTAATAATTTGCAAACTATCCACGTATGGCGTACGCGTGTAGGTCTATATTGTGTGACTCTGTGCATCGCTACGGCGACGATGTGAAGCTTAGCTTCATTGAAAGGAAGATTCGCTGCAGCGTTTAATTCACGCGCGGACGACTATAAGTCCCAGCGCGTATTTTGTTATCACGAGAGCGAGCCGTTTTATACTCATACGCTACACAATATAGTTCGTTCATGTTTTGTCATTGTTTTTAAAGCGATGTTGAGAAATTTTTCGTTCTTTCGCATACTCGTGGTATGCGAAAGAATGTAGAAAAGCATGTTAGAAAGTACTAACATGCTTTTCTATGTTGTATAGGAAACTGGGGAACTATAACTTTCGGTTCTGGTTTGAACAGCTTTCATTTATAGCTGATTTGCTGTGTCACTGCACTTTTGGTTCTCCTGTGTTAATAGCTTGTTCGCAGGTCAGTTTCTATCTTACTCATACATATCTTTTGCAAATCGAAGAGTTTTTTTCCCAGTTTTTCCTGCCAACAACATACAGGATACAACAAAATAAAGGGTGGATGCTGTGGACCTATTTTCTGTAGCGTATCACTACATTTATTGCTCTCCTGCCAACAACATAACCTCTTTCTCTTGTACTCTTCCGCCCATCATTTTGGTACAGCAAGAAACCTTCCTTTTAAAGGACCAAAGCTTCACATTCTTTGCCGGAGCAATACATTAGGCCTACTGCAGCTTCTCTTCACAGCGTCAGACTCACAGGTCAATATTACGAAAAAAATATATCTTTAAAACACATTTAAAATATGCAATTTTTGCACCATTTGACATTAATTTCCATACACTAAAATCTGCACATCGCACTTTTTCCAGGTACTAAAATTTTTTCAATGAAATAATTTAGGACGCTAATCTACACATTTACCACCTGGCCTACCTACCCCTTGGACCGGCCCTGGCTGGAAAACCACAAGATCGAATCTTTACAGCTACCTCAGGTCTGACCTTAATACTACTAAGAAAATTTGGGAACCTATACAGCAACGTTTAGATAACCGCATTCCATACCCCAGTATACTGGCAGACCTCTGTAATGTGTTGACTAATATGGGACTAACTGCACCAAACACTAATCAATAATGTCACTGCAAGTATGCTTCGTAGGTGTCAAGACGTTCTTCGACACATAGGTAGTGTTACTGGATACTGAAATCCAGAGGTTTGGACATTCTCTGAATATACACTTTTGTCTATATTGTGGTACTACTTGTTGTGAGCAGAAATTGCCCATTGAATTGTTTTTGCAAACACACTCTGGCGTTTATGTTACGTGGCTTCACTTCATGCAATATCCCTAACTTTTTGTGACCAGTATATATATATACATACATACATTGCTGAAAAAAAATGTGTACAATCAAACTGACAGTTGGTACGGCTTTTCTACACAGCGTAGCTACATGATCCAGCCTTTAATCTGTTGCCCTTAACGATCTGATAATAGAAGAGATCCATAATTCAGAGAAAGGCTAATTAGGAAGCACTGGCCTAGTCGGAAAAGTATTAATCCGACAGTGAATAGAAATATTGGTTTGTGGCTCTCTAATTTAATTGCTTAGAAAAGATTATTCATTCAGAGAAATCTGAAGATACAGACTCAACTAGCAAATACAAAAATTGGTCTATTACTCTTGCCATTTGGGAACAAACAGCTACAAAATTCAAAGTGAACATTAAATTCAAAACCAGTAGCACCAAAAGTAAACAGCTATCAAGATGGTTTTGAAGCAGTACAGAAACAAAGGAGCAATGATATGTGTTCAAAAATAATATTGTTGAGAGAAAATTAATTCAAATTAGAAAAAAATCCTCATAAAACTATACTTCCAACCAAAGTAGTAGAATGTAAAAGTATGTGCGCACGCCGATAATTTTCAAATTATTAGCAGATTTTGCCAATATGGGCACATTTGGACGTTTGTGGCCTCTAGATTTTATCAAGGCCTGTTTCTCAGTACATAGGAACTGTATCAAAAGTTTCCTTTACACAGAAGGAATTTAAATTTTATTGCCAGGTTCCTCTCTTGCAGCAACTAGTTATTAAATTAAAATCTTTTCCTTAAGTAATTTGTAAGTCGACAGTATTTTTTTTTTTTTTATTGGAGGTTTAACGACCACCGTGAGCAACTCAATGGGCTATAAGCAGTCGCCCGTCCCTAATTTAGGGTCACTGGTTCCAGGGAAGGGAGGGAGCCAGTGCTGTAAGACAAACACAACATCCATGCCTCACCGAGATTCGAACCCGGACCCCGTTCGGACGAATGATCAGAGGCCATCGCTTAGACCACTGCGCCACTGGGGGCAGCACAGTAATTTTTGAACTAAGCTGTTGAAAATACTATTTATAATTTTTAAAGGTTCATTAATGGAACTGTTTTCTGGGTATAAAATGTTTCTTTTAATTCTCTTGTTTTTATGAGGTTTATAATCCAATATTTTGCCATAAAGGTCAATTTCACACACATATTCAATTGTATTTTGCCGTCATCGGAATTTGTAATGTCCTAATAATTATTTTTTAATTGTTTCTTTAAATTATCTTATATTGTCATCGTGATATGCGGGTTTGCAGCAAGTTTTGTTTCAATGGTTGTGTTCACAGATACATTTTATTTTTATACAACTCTGCTTCCAACTTCTCCCACCTCTGCATTAATGAAATTTGAACAAAAATTTAGTAAACTGTAACTGGAAAAGCAAAGCAACTGGCCACCTTGCCTGTGACAGGTTCAATAGCATTCCTCTGCTTCATTATTTGATAGGCACAACTCTGATATGTGGAAGGGGAGATGGGCACATTTGAATGTAAGTGTGTACTCCCACAGTCTAACAAAATGTTGCATTGGATATTTGTATATATTCCATTTGGATACAGATACATTATGATTTCAGTAAGCTTAATTCACATCTGGTATAAAACGTGCATTTTCAAAAAAAAAAAAAAAAAAAGTTAAATATTTGCGTGCCTTACGTAGACTTTGAATTGTGACTGACAATTTACTTCTTGGCCACAGGACTCTGTACAGGGTGGGTTTTGAATTTTTTCAACCTTGAAGCTTTCTGGATTTAATAAGTATCTCTCCAACAGCTTATTCCGTTTGTTACTCTACACACAATATATTTCTTGCAAAAAAAACTGGCTGAATGAGCCCTAAGAAATGCTGATCTAATATATGATAACAGTAATATAGAGTATCCTTTATAACTAACATACCAATAAGCTGCGTTTGTAACAATGTTTGCTACACGGAAGCACATTTCAGTAATTAAGTATAAATTCAATACTCTCTAAACATTTGAAGAATTAGAATTTCTTTTACAACTAGCTGCATTTGTTATTTAAAAATCTAACCAAATATTCAGTAGCTCATAAAAATGAAAAGGTCTAAAATTTCGTTTCCTTGAAATATATTTTTGTTACTCTTCCACGAAAATACAAAATTAAAAACGAATCAGCTGTGTTTAGATCCGAAAATCTAACAAATTCTTTACTACTCCTAGTTTAAAATGCAGTCGATGATATATATACCTGTTAAGAAAATACATGAATGTGTTCACGTGTTTAAGCCTACCTCCACGTGTTACGAAACGAATACATGAATGTCTTCATATGTTACGAAACGAATACATGAATGTCTTCACGTGTTACGGGAATCTCCACGAGTTACGAAGCCAATACATGAATTGTGTTCGAAATCGAAGCCTATGAATTGAAACAGGAAAAGAACTTACCTTTTAAGAACGATAAAATCCATCGATTAGGCATGCAGCTCTGGACGATCGAGCTCAGCCTTGCCATAACTCACCGTCCGTAGTACAAGTGATGTAACAGCAGGTTAGAGAACGACGCAGCCGCAGACGAGAAGCTGCTTGAAAACCAATGGAATAAAATCTTCTAGTCGTATAAGCAAAAAAAAAAGGAGGAATTCAATAATCTTTATCAATTATACACAAGCTTACTGTTTTATCAACAGTATAATTTTGTTCTTTTTTGCCTGAATGTAATGTCACGCCAAAGATTAGCTGTGACCTTGCTAACATGACGAAAATGCAACGTTTAGCAAACGTAATGAATGTGACAAAATCGCAACGGTAACGGATGTAACATTTAACAAACGTTTATCAAATGTAGTGTTTGTACGGAAGACCAAATATCAACTTTTGCAACCGAAATGCGACGTCTTTTAAACGTCACGTGCTACTTGGGCTGGGAACTGCCCTTTCAGATGCAACGTCACGGGCTAGTGCCGTCGTAAGCTTTCCGGCCTTAACGTCCCTTTGGTGTTCAGAAAAACGGATCTGGAAGGATCTTTTTGTCATCCCGATGTAGGACTTAACGGATGCGTCAGGATAATCCAAAGGAATAGCATAGACTCCGGCTTCAGTGAGCGTAGAAGGTGATGCGCGTTGGTCTGCTGAGAGAATATCTGACAAAGGTCTAGGAGCCGTCACGCCGATATCATAACCTAGCCTTCGGAGAGCATTCTTCAGGAAGTACGTTAGCCTAGGAACGTAGGGAACTGAACCCACGAACCGGGTTGGCTGTGCCGTGGGGTTGGCACGAGGCTGTGGGAGAGCAGTTTTTGCAGCCTTTCTGACTATTTGGTCGATTGCGATCATGTCGTATCCCGCTGCAGCCGCTAGGTTTCTAATGCTACGGATCTCCTCCTTGCATTTGTCTTTGTTCGATGAGAGTTCGAAAGCTCGCTTTGCTCTGTACTTAAAAAGGGCATATTTGCGCGCGGCCGGGTCTGCTGAGTCAGGTAGTATGGGGTTGTCCACGTGGGTAGGTTTGTAGTAGACCTCTGTGCTAAGAGCACCAGAGGGTAATCTTCTTACTAGTACATCCAGAAAAGGTAATGCACCTTCGGACTCATAATCTGCTGTGAATTTAATATCCGGGTGCGCATCATTCATTCTGGCGAGAAAATCACTTAGGCTGGCTTGTCCATGCTGCCAAACAAAGAAAATGTCGTCAGCGTACCTTAACCATATTTTAGGAACTGTGGCCGACGATTGCAAAAGTTCATTTTCGAGAGGTCGGAGGACCGCTTCAGCAAGGACCGCCGACATCGAGGACACCATAGGCACCCCTTTGTTTTGTTTGTAAATTCTGGATCGGAAGCTGAAAAAATTTGAGTCCGTGACTGCATCCAGTAGTTTGGATATAGCTTCCACAGTTTCCAAAGGGTACAAGTTCGAGTCAGCGATAGAGCGCTTCAGGTTTGTGGTGGCTTCATGCACCGGCACTGAGGGGTATAAAGATTCGATGTCAAAGCTTCCAATTATGTCGTCTGGAGACACTGTCGTGGATCTCACTCTGGAAACGAAGTCAGCTGAGGAGAGTAGGACACCTTCGGCTATCGGTAGGAACGGCCGCAAGAAGGACGAGAATGCTTTTTCCAAATTAGCTGAAGGGGCGCATTTCCTGCTAACAATAGGTCTGATTGGATTGCCGCGCTTGTGATGTTTAAGTCGAGCAAAAAGGAGAGGAACCTTAGGTCCCGGAGGGATCTTGGCAGCCTTTCTAAGCACTTCAGGAAGCGTCTTCATTCTTGCTATTCGCTTAATCTTCGCCACCCACTTGTTAAGCGGATTTACAGCTTGCAGAATGGAATCAGACTGGGTGATGAACTCCTCCAGCTTCCTGCAGTAGTCGGATTCGTCCATTACTGCAATTTGCCCGGACTTGTCTGTGAGGGTGAAGATCAGGGAGTGGTCTTTCTTGAGGTTGGAGACATATTTGGGTATTCCCGGTGCTTTTCCGATTCGGTGTTGTTTAACAGCACGAGTTAATCTGTCAACACATCCGAGTCTAATCTGGTCCCTTTCTTGGAGCGGAACACTCTGTAGGACGCTTTCAATGGCGGGAATAACGGCCTTAAGTCCGACTGGTTGGTAAAATGCAAATTTTGGTCCTTTTTGTAGAACTTTCATCTCTTCCAGTGAGAAAGACCGGGAAGAGACATTGACTATGGGAATAGCTGGCGGGTGCCGGGGAGGTCCAAGTTCATCTCTCAGGTTGGCTAGTTTGCACTGGTGCTTCGCCGATAGGGAGCTGTATTGGCGCCTTGAAAGCATATTAACCCTGCGGAGAAGCGCGTCAAACTCCAGCGGTGTAACCTCCTCTGCAAGGCTCGTATAAAGGCGGAATACACGGTTCTCCAGAGTCATAACAGCGATCCTTTTCATGCGTATAAGATGATTGAGCGTCTGCATTTGAAGTAAGGACTTTTTCTTCGGAACCAATTATCATCCACTGACGATCTGAAGCGGAGGAACTTCGGGATGAAACCCAGTGATTTGCAATTGCTTAAGAAAAGTAAGTGGCACTTCTCCTCTTCCAACTTGATTCTGCATCTTCGATACTCAAATATGCCCTTTTTAAGTACAGAGCAAAGCGAGCTTTCGAACTCTCATCGAACAAAGACAAATGCGAGGAGGAGATCCGTAGCATTAGATACCTAGCGGCTGCAGCGGGATACGACATGATCGCAATCGACCAAATAGTCAGAAAGGCTGCAAAAACTGCTCTCCCACAGCCTCGTGCCAACCCCACGGCACAGCCAGCCCGGTTCGTGGGTTCGGTTCCCTACGTTCCTAGGCTAACGTACTTCCTGAAGAATGCTTTCCGAAGGCTAGGTTATGATATCGGCGTGACGGCTCCTAGACCTTTGTCAGATATTCTCTCAGCAGACCAACGCGCATCACCTTCTACGCTCACTGAAGCCGGAGTCTATGCTATTCCTTTGGATTATCCTGACGCATCCGTTAAGTCCTACATCGGGATGACAAAAAGATCCTTCCAGATCCGTTTTTCTGAACACCAAAGGGACGTTAAGGCCGGAAAGCTTACGACGGCACTAGCCCGTGATGTTGCATCTGAAAGGGCAGTTCCCAGATGGGGAGATTTTAAGAAACTAGCACCGTACGTCAGCGCAAGAGCTACTGCGCTTCGCGAAACCATCGAGATCATCACGCGACGGAATGTGTGTAACAAAGATGTAACCACGAGCCTTCCTTTCATATGGCACCGGCTCCTAGAAGTTACACGTGACCACCCGGCCCTGGGATCAAACAACCCGTGACATTGTGCAAGTGTTTTACTTATTTTGAATTTAATTATATTCTCAGAAATACATTTGTTCCAGTTGCTTCTGCGATCTTTAACTACTAAATGCCTGATGAAGCTACCCGGAGGTAGTGAAAGCTAGCATCTTTTGTTTCCCTTATTTTCTACGCCTAATAAACGGAGTTCACTTTTTATTTTTATTGTGTTTCACATTAATTGGGCGTACAGAAACCCGTTTTCTTCATCGATCGTATATATGTTTGTAATGCTAAGGAATTTTGAAAAAAATCAAAACACCATTGCTGATGCCCTGAGGGAGAATGCTAGGCTTTTGAAAACACATTTCAACAAAAACGTTCATTTAAATAGACTTTTCCTGTATGCAGTATTATACTATTTGAGCAAACAAGAACTATCATTCCGTGGCCATGATAAAAGCATGGACCTGATAAATCATGGAAATTTCAAGGAATTACTTTCATTGTTGATATCAAGAAGTTCTTTAGAAATTCAAAATCAATACGAAATGATAAAAAATGTCTTCACAGGTGACTCAAAAACTATTCAAAATGAATTAATTGAATGTATTTCTGAATATATGAACGATCATGTTAAAAATAAAATAAATGAAGTTCAATACTTTTCTATTCAAGTAGATGACACCACAGACATAGGTCAGACTTCTCAGTGCTCTTTAATAATAAGATTTGTTGATTCGGAAGGTGTATTGGCTGAGCGGTTTTTGGGTTTCCCCAACATGAGTGGAGATCGAACGTCAGAAGCTTTATACAAAATGCTAGACAAAATTTTGGAACAATTCGATTATCAACACAAATTAATAGGACAATGTTACGATGGGGCAAGTGTAATGTCTGGACACTTGCATGGGTTCCAGAAAAAATCAAGGATAAAGCTTCTCAAGCTGTTTTTGTTCATTGCTTAGCACATCGTTTGAACCTTGTGTTACAGCAAAGTTTTTCTAAAATTTCAAAGTGTCGTATATTTTATGCAAGCCTGACTGGAATTCCTTCGGTTTTTCATCACTCAGTGAAGCGATCTTATACACTCACATCTACAACCGCAAGACGCATACCAACCATAGCAGAAACTCGATGGTCCTCCACTTCGAAGTTAGTAAGTGTAATTGTTGAAGATTGGGATAAATTGAAGGAAGTATTCGAATTTCTGACAAATAGCGAGCAATCAGACAAAAAATCAATTCAACTTGCCTAGGGGTTTTAAATGATATGAACACTTTTGAATTTACATTTTTGGCAATAGTATTTAATGAAATTTTTGGCCCCACCGATCTATTATTCGAAATTTTGCAGAAAAAATCACTAGACATAAACTACTGTGTAACTCAAATTTAAAAAACTCGTGAAATTTTGAGTCATAAAATTAACGATGAAGTGTTTGAAAAAGCTAGCAAAATCACAGAAATAAGCAGATCTAAATGGGAACATGCTGCTCTTACACAAGAAACAATTTTTCAAAATTATAAATAATTGTATTTTGAAATTTTAGACCACATTCTTATGGAAATGGATATAAGATTTCAAGGCTGTGAAAAACTTCAATTTGTTTGTCTTGCTGACACAACCAAATTCAAACAATTTAATTCAAGCTTTCCCTCTCAGGCTTTTGAAAATCTGCAATATTTTTACGGAAAAATATTTACTAAACTCCAGCGCCTTAAAAATGAACTGAGTATTGTATATGCCAACGAAAAATTAAGGAATATATCAACTCAAGAACTTTTTCAAGTGCTTCATGAAGATAAAGACATTTTTACAAAAGCTTATAAATTGGTTGCCCTCATTTTAACCATTCCATCTACAAGTGTGTCAGTGGAAAGAAGTTTTTCTTGCCTTAAAAGAATACAAACTTACTCAAGAAACACTATTTCTCAAGACAGACTTGCTTCTTTGGCAAATATTTCCATTCAGAAAGATATTTTATTGATGCTCACGAAGAAACAACCATTCTATGACAACATAATCGACAAATTTGCAGCTTTAAAAGAAAGAAGAATTGATCTAATATACAAAAAATAGGTCAGTCCTCATATAGTGATTTTCATTGAAGACAGTAGATAACTTTTCGTATTGCTCTTGTAGCTCTTCACCTATTTTTTCAACCACGAGCCACCACTGCACAAGAGACAGCTGCAGCTGTTCAGGAGACATTTCTGCAAAGCCCCAGGAAATCCATTTGTCATGCTTCACTGGAAGCTGGGATTCCCAGTGCCATGGTTCACAAAATTTTACACAAACATCTTCATCTACATGCTAACAAGGTGCAGATAGTTCAAGCTCTTCAGCCTGATGATGACCTTGCTGTGCTGCATTTGCGACAGAGATGTTGCACCACATAGCTCATGATAGTGATTATCTGCACCGTGTCTGTTTCTCAGATGAAGCCACATTCCATGTCTCTGGTACAGTAAATAGGCACCATGTGAGAATCTGGGGATCAGAAAATCTTCATTATAACACCAAACAACAGAGGGCTAGCCCAAAAGTGAATGTATGGGGTGGCCTGATGCATGACAGAATTATCGGACCCTTCTTTTTACAGAGCTCATGGTAACATGTATCTGGACATGCTAAAAAATTTTGCAGCACCTCAGTGTTATGCATTCCAACTTTTGATTATTTTCCAACAAGACAGTGCCCCACCACATTGGTCAATAATGGTTCATGAGTTCCTGAATTCCACATTTCCGGACAGATGGATTGGCCATGACGTTCCCATGACATGGCTACCTTGACTGCTCAACATAACCGCCTCCAGACTTTTTCCTGTGGGGTTATGGGAAATACCAAGTTTACTCTAGCAGTGTTCTGGATGTCGAGACGTTGAAGAGCAGAATAACGGACATCACTGGTTCTGTCTCTGCTGAGATGTTAAAAAAAACATGACAAAAAATCGAATATCACTTAGATGTCCTCCGGGCCACAAATGGCGCCCATGTAGTGGTGTACTGACACTGGGGGAAAAAAACTTTACTTGTGCACCATCATTGTTGTGAAATCCCTTTCTTGCACCTGTAATACATTTTTAATATTAATTTTGGTAATGTGGGAAAAACTTTATGGACACCCTGTATATGCAATCATTACATGGATATCATATCTTCAGATATGTGCATTCTACAGTGGTGCATCCAGGGAGTGAAAAAATCTCTGAAGCTTTGCCAGATGAGCTCCAGCTTTTCAACAAGAATTTCAATCATTGTTACATCAACCATCTCTTTAGTATTAACTAGATGAACCAGGTATTTTATACATCTTTAAAGAGTAGAAAGTGAGATCGTTGCTTCCACAAGAAACACAGGTTCAAGTGCATGAGACAAGAATGTTACTATCTTCTAGAAACTTGAAAAACCTTTTGATAGGTAATTTCCTCTTGTTTCTGGTATCTTCATGGAAGAACACAATCAACTAACTAATCTGATCTGTAAGAAGTACACAGAAATGAGCCTGTTTGCAGAAAAACTATAAGTACAATGAAACCTCCATTAATGGACACCTCCCAACAATAGTGACCTCCAAGTAATAGTAGTTTGCTTGGTACAGAACAGCTGAGCAGTAGGATTAATATTATCAGTATTCTAAAAACATTGGAACCTTTTAGCAGTGGTTAATGAACATCCCCTGTCAGCCTCAAAAAAAAAAAAAAAAAAAAGGCTAAATAGTCATCTTGTATGCAGACACGATTTTACCTAATTCTTCCAGCTAGGCAATGAAAGTATCTATTTGTACATGGCTTTGGCAGGAAAGGTAACTAGTTGGGGATCTTTTTTAAAAAGATGCTGCTAAGGAAGGTTGGGTTGGAGTACATGAGGAATACAATAGCATACTCAGGTGAAAAGAAAATCATCAGAGCTTAGCTGGAGGGCACCAAATTCCAGTTATAATTAGTGTACAATAAAGAGAAAGATTCATATATTTAAGCAACAAAAATCCTGCTTGCTATCAATTCCATTTCCTCAAAAATTCAGTAGGAAAAAATTTGTTCCTATTTATTCACTGTTTTAAATCTCAAATTTTTTTTGCCTTGAACAACATTCAGTTTTCTGTAGGTTAACATTATGTGGTCTGCATTGTGATCTCCATACAACCAGCTAGAACTGAGGAGATCTGCCTCTGATTCTTCATTGACTCCCTACATTTATTCAACTCCATGGATTTCTGCCAGATGAATTGTTTTCTGTGCAACAGAATCTCAATTTTTCATAGGATATGTCCCATTTGGCTGCAAGTTTGGTTCACACTCATGTAAGTGAAAAATCTCTTGCAATCCTCAAAACAACTTTTAAATTATCACAGAAAGCACATTTCTCTTGCAGTTTAAATTTTGGGAAGTTTTAACACTTCTTTAAAAGTGATTGAGAAAGAATGAGAGAAACAGTTTCTGAATATGAAAACTGGAATATTATAATAACTAATAACTGCTTTTTCCCACATTGGTGCTAGTAAAAAAGAAAAATATTCTAAAGAAAGAGCACCTGTCTTTTTGTGCTGCATAAATTAAATAAAACAGTATAATGCTTATGTATTTCAGTATTTTGTAATAAAATATGAACATCATTTCAACTGAGGTTTACTCAGCATTTTGAAGAACTGCAACTGTTTCCTCTATGCATAATTCTCACATAACCAAATTGCTTTTACTTGAACAAAACTGACAAACGGTAGAAACTTACACCCAGGGGTGGCTTGTGGCATGGGGCTTCAGGGGACTACAGCTTCCCACCCACTTCATGCCATAGTGAAGTTTCCAGCATTTGTTTAAACATCAAACTCTGCTGCTGCAGCTGTAAGTTGAATTTTGACATTGCTGTTTGAACACCATCTGTAGGCTGAGGTCCCAGCCTCAAGTCTGTAGGAAATAACTGAAGGGGAATGCTAGTCTCAACAGCTGACTCTCACATAAGCTGGGTCTCAGTTTTCTCTTCCAACTCACATTTGTGATCACTCCTCTAAGGCTGCATAGCCTTAGAGGAGTGATCATTACAAGCAAACCTATTTCATCCATTACAAGCAAACCTATTTCATTGGTTGGACTTAAAAGGGATGATACTAAACTGGGAAACTATGGCTTTTATGGTCTGCTGAAGTCTTGCTCTGAACCCCCCCCCCCACACACACACACACACAGACACACATGTTGTTTATCTAGCAGGAATTTTAATTTTTCTCTTATAATAATCATGAAATTGACAGATTGTCTGTACACCATTTGCTATCTTACCCCATCATGCCTCTCAGTGAAATCCCTTTGTTGACAAAGCTCCAGGGAAATGAGATTGGGGCTCAGGCATATTATTCTCCATTTGGACTTTTGTTGTGTAAAGCAAGCAAGCACTAATGTTGATCTTTGGCCCAAATGGTCAGATTTTTTTTTTTTTTTTTTTGTTCTTCAGGGTTTACAGAAGAACCACTGTAAAAGAAGTCTGTGACCAAATTACCAACAAAGACACTAACCAGTTTCATTGCCTAAATTATTTTGAAGCTGTCAAAATTTTCTTGCATGAAAAAAAAAACCTGCCTGGAAATAAAACATCAATCTTACTGATGTGTGTAAATTTTCAAAGCAGCAAATCTAGTAGTCCCTTACTGTGGTAAATTGCTTTGGGAATTGGAATAGCATCGCAAGTGCTACAAATTATAAAAAAGAAAAAAATCCCGACAGCTTCCTATTTGATTTAAACTCAGCATCAATAGAAAACTGATATGAAACCATGCAATTTTGATCTATACATAACCATCTTAAAACTGTACCTGCTTCACAATAATTTAACTTTAAAAATTGTATCTACAAAATTCAGATACAGCCCTCCCCTCCCCTACTCCACTAATCATGAGCCACCACTGCTTATGCCTAACCTCTGAACAATGGTCATGTTTTTGCAGTCCCAGGGGTGACCATTAGTTAAAGGTTTCATCACACATTAAAAAAAATGTTTGTCATTTGTTAATTGTGTTGTATTTGTAACGTTTTTTCTCACTTCTTAGACCCTGTTGCTAAAATAGGAAGTCGAGTGCTACCAACTCAAAAGAAAAATTATAATTACTGCACCTTCATAATTTTCTGTGAAGTGACCCAGATAAACTGTTAATAAGTTCTCATTATCTTTCTGATCTCTCTCTCTCTCTCTCTCTCTCTTAGTGTTTAATTTTTTCACTTAGTAAGTTTAGATTAGTGTTCCATTGTTACTTTTAGGGGAATAAATCCCAGGTATTCACCTTTTCTCCTCCTACTTGATTTTAATGGATCATGAAAATAATCATGTTCTGATCACAGGAGTAGAGTTTTGTAAATATCAGATCATACTCGAAAAAATAACAAGGGCATTTGTGCATGAATTTTCTTTAAAATAAATAAATAAATAATTACATAAAAATGTGTAATTATTAATTGCTATCGGGTAGTAAACTTCTGAACACTTTTAAAATAGTGCCCATTTTTCATTCAATACTCAGTAAATTTCATGTACTGCAAGCAGAAAATGTTTTTGTTTTCCTTAACATTTTTCTTAATGAGTTTCATTTTTCAGTAGATTTCAAAAATGTTGTATTGAAGTCATCGTAAAATTATATCAGATATAACATAGAATTTATTTATACTAAAATAATATAATCAACACACCACTTCAAAAAAGAGTGTTGAATACATTAATATTGATATTTAATAACCTTTAGCTGATGCTAACTGATAAAAACAATTTATTTCATAAGTTCTAATCACAATATACACATAATTAAGAAAATATAATTTAAGTTTCCTTTGCAAAAATCAGGGCATTTCTGAGGGAGCATGCTGAAACAGCTGACCATGCCATGCCTGTAGCAAAGAATATAAAGCTTCGCGTGAAGAACGCCAACTCTCATAGAGATAACATAAAACAGGCGACAACAGCATCACCACATCTTAAGAGGTAATATTCTCTGCGGGAAAGTTAACATTCAGGAGCAAAACCTGTTAGGGGGACTACAGTGGTGAAGCTTTTCTTTGATCCACGATGGTTTCCTTCAATCTGATGACTATTTGCTTCGAGCAGTTTTTGTTGTTGTTGTTGTTGTTGCTGTTTTCTGATATCCTGCCCATCCCTTAGCTTATTTTGGTGAGAAAAATATGCAATAACATTAGTATTACTATTTAAATTAAATTTTAGCAAATATGATAGTTAGGCCTGGAAGAACCTTGGGCCTAAAGGGATGTACAAAATGCAGACAATCCTTAGTATTTGGCATTACTGAAAATGTTTCTGAAAAACTGAAGAACAAACAAAAGCCTTAACTTACCCGATTGGTGTAACAAAACTAACATATCCAATTTGTGAAGTGATTATGCTACAGAAAAGGTAACAATCACGTGCTGTGAGTAGTTCGGCTGACTGTTCTTTACCCAAAGAATTGAAGTCAACAGAAATAAGTATGCGCAGTTTGCTCCGGCATCAGCCTGAATGTTGGCTTCTGTGCACTGCATTTTAACTCTTAAGATATGACGGCGCTAGTTACATCTCACCGAGCCTAAACTTCTTCTCAGTTAGATATTCTTTGCCTGTAGCAAATGCAAGTGGTCCAGATACATCAGGATAGAAAATTAGAACTAAATTTGTACATTACCCCCCCCTCCCTTTTTTTGTAAGAGAAACATTTGAAAACACTTTAAGCGTTGACCTTTTCGAGTTTCTTAAAAGTATTTGACAATACAGTAATACCCTGACTTACGCGAACTCAGAATTATGCGATTTTTTTATTACGGTGCTCCCACTTCGCCCCTTACCACCCAGGATGTGTTTCATGCAAATTCATCCGGTCATTCCTCCCACGTTTGCCGGTGTCGCACTTGCAGTGACATGTACGGACGTGTTTCAGGCGAAATCTTCCATACAATTTTTTCACGATCGACGTAACTTGAGATTGTTTTGTGTTAGGTGCAAAATTGTGTCGTTTAAAATAACGTACATAATACTAACTGCAATTATGTCGTCCAAATGAAGTAAGTCTGATTGTTGTACATCTAGCAAGAAAAGGAAAACGTTGACTTTGGAATTTAAACTCAACATCATTAAGGATTTTGATGGCAAAATGAAAATTTGTGAGCTAGCAAAGAAGTTTGATCTAGCGGAATCCACAAGTAAGAACAATCATAAAAGATAAAGAAAAAAATTATCGGAGCTGTGAAAAATGCCCAGTCCTTGAATTCAAGCATAATTCATAAGTTCCATGGGATTATTGCCGAGATGGAAACAATGCTTAAATTACGGTGTGATATGAGTAAGAGTGAAGAATTATCCAGTCGATCAGAACACCATATGTAACCAAGCTAAGCTGATTTTTGAGAGGCTAAAAGTCGAAGCTGGGAAAGCAGCTAAAGGTGAAAACTTTGTAGCCAGCAATGGTTGGTTCAACCGATTTAAAAATTGCTGTGACTGGCACAGCATTGCGGAGACCGGAGAGGCGGCAAGCGCCGATAAAGATGCTGCATCTTCTTTTCCTGAGATACTCAAGGCTATCATAGAAGAAGGTGGCTATAGCAGCCAAAACATATTTAATGTAAACGAGACCGGCCTATTTTGGAAGAAGATGCCCAAAATAACTTTTATTGCACTTAAAGAGAAAACGTTTCCTGGCTTTAAAGCTTCCAAAGACCAATTGACAGTGATGGTTGGTGGGAACGCAGCTGGTGATTTGTAAGTTAAAAAAACCCTCTTAATTTATCGCTCCAAAAATCCAAGAGCTCTAAAAAATAAATTTAAAGCTGGTTTGCCAGTGATTTGGAAGTCAAATCCTAAGGTTTGGGTGACAGCTCCCATTTTTAAAGACTGGCTTGGTCACCACTTCATAGCTGAAGTCGAACGTTATTGCCAGTTTAAAAAAAATCGGTTTAAAGTGATGCTCATTATTGACAATGCACCCGGTCACCTGTCTGCCACTCTAATTGATTTCAACCCACGGGTGAAGGTTGTTGTCTTGTCTCCAAACACAACCAGCTTACTTCAACCATTGGACCAAGGCGTTATCAAAACATTCAAAGCGTACCACATGCGACGTTCGTTTACACAACTGAATGAAGCTATGAGGCTAAATGATCAACTGTCTGTTAAAAAGTTTTGGAAACAGTTTAATGTTTTAGATGCTGTAAGGATCATCGGAGATTCTTGGGCTGAAATATCCCAAAAAAACCTTGAATGGTGTGTGGAAAAAACTTTGTTCGTTCTTTTTTCAGTGCGAAGCGGAAACGATGCCAGAAACCGATCAAGTCACTCAGGCAATAGAAGAAGTTGTCCACCTTGCTAGGCAATTGGATTTGAAAGTCGACAGTGAAGATGTCAGTGAGCTGTTAGATTCACATAACATGGAGCTTACAATTGATGAGCTCATAGAGATGCATGAGCAAAGCGCTGCTGAAGAGGCCGACACTGCACACCCAGTTCCACCAGAACAATACATGACAATTGCAAACTTA
This sequence comes from Macrothele yani, assembly GCA_039090855.1. NCBI lineage: Eukaryota > Metazoa > Arthropoda > Arachnida > Araneae > Macrothelidae > Macrothele > Macrothele yani. The sequence goes on along the minus strand of CM076989.1, from coordinate 69,733,480 downwards.
ACAGAAGGTCTCAGCTTAATTGAAAAAGGGTTAAAGATTTTGGAGTACATGGATTCTAATGAGGACCGGATTGCAGCCACAATGCAAGGAATAAAAAAATCATTAGCTTGCTACGAAGAAATTTTGCGTGAAAAGAAAAAGGCATTGTGCTGTCAGATGAGCCTGTTAGATTTTATGGAGCCATCGACATCGAAATAACTTTTTTTATTAAGTCTTTTATGTTTTAATATATGTATTATGTAGGAATAACTGCAATTTGATTACATTTTTGACAAAAGAGAGGTGTTTTTGTAAACCTTTGGTCCCAATTAACTAATATTTATATGCCAAATTGTACCCCGAATTACACGCTTATTGTCGGTTCCACCTATCGCATAACTTTGGGGTATTACTGTACTTAATATTTATGGTGAAAGTCGAACATTCATAGGTGAGATTTAATTACTATATAATAAATCTGCACAATGCTGGTAATATGTGTTGCTTTCCTTATTTGGTCATGATTTTTTATTTATATCCCCCCCATCTGCATTATAAAATACTTTATTACTGTATCCCCATTGTTGTTACAAAAAGGCAATTTGATTTGTTTACATATTTTTTCCATTACGAATGAGTACTCTTTCAATCACAAATTAAGTGGTGTGTTGAATTTTATAATTTGAAAAATAATTACTGCTGATAAGTTGTTTTGTTTAATGAATGGAAATGTTAGAAATATAAGTGGGAAAATAATAAAGGTGTGCCATAATATTCTGTCAGTTCCTACGCTCACTAATTTTTTTTTTTTTTTTTTTTTTTTTTTTGGAGGTTTAACGACCACCGTGAGCAACTCAATGGGCTATAAGCAGTCGCCCGTCCCTAATTTAGGGTCACTGGTTCCAGGGAAGGGAGAGAGCCAGTGCCGTAAGACAAACACAACATCCATGCCTGCCCGGGATTCAAACCCGGACCCCTTCGGATACGCTCACTAATTTTGGGGTTCATTTATAGAATGGAGTCCAATACTAGAGTCTATCAGAGATGACACTAAATGTCACCACATTTGCTCATTTGCATCATACAATACCATAGCCTGATATGCAGCTTGTTTCAGTTTTCTTTTCTGAAATGCTGTTAAAAGGATATTTCCTGTGTTAGATTAAAAAAAAAAAAAAAAGGTACGTCTTCTGAAGAAAAAGCAATATTTAATTTCTTATGAAACAACATGTAATCATTCTGGTACCTGGTATGACAGGAACTTACATCCCAGGTAATGAATGCTGAATATCATGGCAATCTCAATCACTATTCCTGGTCTACCAATCTTTCCTTGCCCACCCAAAGTCTTTACACACCTCTGGTAAGGGTACTATGTTCAACAGGATGCCAGAAAGGCCACACTGAATGATTTGAGTGTGAGGCCAGGTTGTAGTGGATCAACAAAATTGATGTGATGTGATGGGCTGCCATGTGTGTGTATCTTTTCTGTCACAGATGATGAAATGTAGCCCAGTTGATCTGTCATTATCATAGACTTGTGGGCTATATGCTTCTCTGAATGATAGGCATGAGCAGGGGCATACTGAGAGCCCCCACAACCCCCACAATACTGGGAGCTTCATGGCTGAGAGGGCCTCTAGCTATTATCAGCAAAAAAGATTTTACAAAAATTATTGCAGAAACTTAATTTGAAATTTGTTAAGGAAATAGGAACTTTTGATGTCAGCTTTTGAGTAAAATATTAAAAAGAAAGAAAGACAATGTTTGGTAATATTTTGTTTCAATATAAGTAAAATATTTAGTAATCTTTTTCAAAGTTTTAGTTTATAAAAATTGGATGGCAGGAAAGCAGCTGTTCCAGGGGCTTGAGGCCCCTTTTTATAGCCATATTAATAGTTTCTACACATAAATATAAATATTATAGAAGAGAATGTGAAAGAAATATCAGTTTAATTAATGAAATTTTTACACCAATGATGATAAAGTATTATTTATTTCAGTTGCTTATACATTACAATGCATCCTTCAGAACATAGGTCTTCTTTGCAAAGATGAAGAAACAGAGACCTGTCTTATTTTTTTATAACAGTGTCAAGAGAAAAAATTTAACTGTGTGCAAAACATTGTGGCATTGTGTTAAGTGTGGTTTAATGTTGAAGAGTAAATAATTTAAGTAATTTTTCTTTTTTGTGCAAAAAATCTTGATTGTTACTTATTTATTTGCTTACTTATGCTCTATATTTTCACATAAATTGGAAAAGATCATAAGACACTGTCTCACGGCAATTCATCATTTTGTGGGTGATAGTGAGGCACTTCAAAGAGGCTGGCTCCAGTTCTATACGATGAATAAAATTTGCATGATATGATTAACTTTGTCATATGGGTTTTGTAGTACTTTGTATTGGTATAAAACTAGGGCAGTCATTTTAATTATGACATGCACATTTGTGTTACACATAATAACGTGCAATAATTTTGCAACAAATCTTGATTGTTACTTATTTATTTGCTTACTTATGCTCTGTATTTTCATATAAATTGGAAAAGGCCATAAGATACTGGCACATGGCAATTCATCGTTTATGGGTGATCATGAGGCATTTCGAAGAGGCTGGTCTCAGTTCTCTAAATGAATAAAATTTGTGTGATGTCATATGGGTTTTGTAATACTTTGTATTGGTAAAAAACTAGGGCAATCATTTCAATTATGACATGCATATTTGTGTTACATGCAATAAAGTGTAATAGTTTTGGTTTTACGAAAAATGCCTGTAGGTTCCAAAGACTTTGAATCACTAAAATGCCCACAAAATCTAGTTAACAATACGTAATTTAAAAATTTCAGTAATTGAAAGTTAATAAATTTTTCAAAAATACTAAAAAATATGTTTTGTGGGGGCTCTGAGTTTTTCTGGTATGCCACTGGGGATGAGAGTGGCACAAAATCATGAGTTGCCTGGGCAAACCACATGAAACTTTGTCATACCTCTTTCTTACATGTTCACAATACAAGAACATTAAGATCGATGACACCATGATATTTCTCATATCTCAGATGCATGGCAAAATTAATTTTTTTTCATTACCCATTATGGAGGTTATTAAAAGAACAGCAAACTTAAAAAAAAGGTCCTCGAGAATACGAATTTTTGCTGTCATGTTATGCGGGAGACAGAGTGATGCTCATAGAGCCAAAATTTGCTTCCCTTGCGGCCATTGGGACCTGAGTAAACATCCAACAAAGTTTCTGGTGATGACATCACACTAGACAAGGGGTCAGTCAGACCACTTCCCGCACCAGCAGTATTTGTGTGCTCGGTGCAGTAGGGGTTGTGAGGGAAAGTACAAGGTAATTAGTGTTAGGAATTTCTCTCCTTGTGTTGCACTTGTCCTGTTCATTAGTCATCAAACTTTTTGCTGCAATTTACACATCTGGAATGAATTTTAAGCAGTTTACAGATTTTGCTGAAACCCTTGGTTTACAATCACTCAGTAGCACTACTTTTTATAAAGTGGTAAAATTTTTAGTTGGGCCAATAATCAAGTTTAGGTGGCACAATATGAAAAAACAAATTACTGACGATTTTAAATTATGCGATTCCGAAATTTGGGTGAGCGGAGATGGACAGTTTGATTTGCCAGGTTTTTTCACCAAATACTGTACATATTCCATTATGGATATTCGCAAGGGAAATATTGTAGATTTTATCGTCAACCAAAAAGGTGTTTTTGATGGGAACTTAGAAAGAATATGTGCAATTTATTCCTCTCAGGCATCTATGAAGAAATAAAGATATCAGTTTTTTTATCAGATAGACATAGAAGCATACATGCCCTCATGAAGAAAAAATATCCCCAAATTGATCATCAATTTGCTGCCCCGGTGGCGCAGTGGTCTAAGCGATGGCTTCTGATCTTTCATCTGAGATGGGTCCGGGTTCGAATCCCGGTGAGGCATGGATGTTTGTGTTTGTCTTTTGGCACTGGATCTCTCTGTCATTTGACACAATGGCCTGCTGTATTACTTGTTCAATTTGTCCTTTGATGATGTTAATTCCTTGCATAATTGTTGTACCCTCCTGTGTCGCACAATACTGTATTTCTATTATCATGTATGTGTTCACCAGGACCAGTGTATGACTGCAAGATGTATGTGTTACCCAAGACCGATAAATATGTCTGCGTGTATATGTTCTGTCATTTGAAACTATGACATACTGTATTACATGTTTCAATCTGTCCTTTGATGATGTTAATTCCTTGCATACTTGCTGTATCCTCCTGTGTAGCACAATATTGTACACTGCTGGACAATTGCTAAGGACTGATCATAAACGGCTATATAGCGCATAAAAAAGTAAGTGTGGTTGGATGCCAAGTGAAATAAAATAATGTCAGAATGCCAGGACATTACAAGAAAGAAATTTATTGTGCTCTGAAATCCAGAATGCTTTGGAATGTGTTCAAGGGACAAACAGGCCATTTTATGCAGAATACGTAAACCTGAAAAAAATGCAATTACCATCCGCAGGCGTTCCGGTGTAAGATGTCAGTACGGGATATGGCCACCATGGAGGGCGATGCAAGATTCCACATGTCGTGTCATGCTTTGCACAACATTATCAAGCAGCTGTTGGGGTAATTTATCCCATTCCTCTGTCAGTGCACGGATAAGGGTGTCCTTGTTTATTGGAGGGCATTGGCGACCAGCAAGACTCCTCCCCAAAGCATCCCACACATTTTCAATGGGATTCAGATCTGGGGAACGTGCTGGCCATACGAGGCGTTGAACATCATTGCTCTCAAGACACTCCTGGACAGCGACTGTTCGATGACATGTTGCGTTGTCGTCCATGAAAATGAATCTATCACCGACAGCACCACGGAACATGAGAACATGAGGTAGCAGAACATCATTAATGTATCGTTGGCCAGTCATAGTCCCAGTTGGAAGCACATAGAGGGACGTACGGCCATTGATCATGATGCCAGCCCATACCATGACTCTACATGTCGGATGTCGGTCCCTTTCCTGTATGTTTGCTGGACAATATGCAGTATCACTATCACGCCAGATTAGTTGTCGTCGACAATCAGACGATAGACTGTATCTACTCTCATCTGAGAAGAGGACAGCAGACCAGTCGTTATCAGTCCAATTGCGATGTTGATGGCACCATTGCAAACGGGCGGTATGGTGACGTCTGGACAATGGGATGCACACAACAGGACGGCGGGCGTATAGTCCTCCTTCATGCAAACGTCTGGCGACATACGAGGCGTTGAACATCATTGCTCTCAAGACACTCCTGGACAGCGACTGTTCGATGACATGTTGCGTTGTCGTCCATGAAAATGAATCTATCAACGACAGCACCACGGAACATGCGAACATGAGGTAGCAGAACATCATTAATGTATCGTTGGCCAGTCATAGTCCCAGTTGGAAGCACATAGAGGGACGTACGGCCATTGATCATGATGCCAGCCCATACCATGACTCTACATGTCGGATGTCGGTCCCTTTCCTGTATGTTTGCTGGACAATATGCAGTACCACTATCACGCCAGATCAGTTGTCGTCGACAATCAGACGATAGACTGTATCTACTCTCATCTGAGAAGAGGACAGCAGACCAGTCGTTATCAGTCCAATTGCGATGTTGATGGCACCATTGCAGGCGGGCGGTATGGTGACGTCTGGACAATGGGATGCACACAACAGGACGGCGGGCGTATAGTCCTCCTTCATGCAAACGTCTGGCGACAGTTTTTCGAGAGATCCGCTTGCCAGTAGCAGCCATAAACTGATTTGCTACCTCACTAGCTGTGCTGCGCCGGTGTCTTTTGTTGATAGCACTATCTACCGATCTTCTGCAGGTGTCGTACTGCGAACACGACCTCCCCCGTGACGTTTGCTACACTCTCCATTTGTTTGAAATGATTTCCAAAGCCTTGAAACAACACTGTGGCTGACGTCAAACTCCCTGGCAACATCTGTTATTTTTCGATCTTCTTCAATCTTGCCAATAATACGGCCACGCGTAAAATCATCTAGGTGATGTCCGGAAGACATACTGAAAATTGCAAGTTCGTCAATTGATTCTTTCCCTTTCAACTTTGCGTTTAAACAACAACGGTCAATACGCGTCAAATCCTTTATATCTCTTATCAGCGCTATGACGTCACGAACAAGTTCGGCAATCCAAAATTTGCATACGCACAACACGTCTTACTGTATCCCGCACTTATGCTAATTTCCACATTTTCTTGCCTTCCATTTTATGGTTGCTATTGTCATCCGTCCTTAGCAATTGTCCGGCAGTGTATTTCTATGAAATCTCCAATCAAAAAAAAAAAAAATTATCAGTTTGATGTGTGGCACATGGCCAAAAGTTTGACTAAAAATCTAAAAGCTGCTGAAAAGAAAGCTTCTTTACTAGAAGCATGGTGGTCAGATCAAACATGTAATGGAGATGCTGAACTGCTGGTAGGAAAATTTCTATCTGTGACTAACCTGCCATACAGTAATAACAGTCGAAATAACAGTTAGATAAACTGGCTTTTTTACACTTTCCAACCGTAGGTTGAAGAAGCGTATATGCTCCAGCTTTGTCCGTCCGTCCGTCTGTCCGCACGATAACTGGCGTAAAAATGTTTCGATTTCGAGGAAACTTTAGTATGTGGTAGGGGACCACCTGGGGACAAACCCTATTGAAAATGGGACAAATGGGGTCAAAGGTCACGATGTAGGAGCGGAATCATTCCATTGCCCTTATGCGTCTTAACTTGAGTAAATATGGTTCGATTTCAATGAAAGTTTACTATGTGGTAGGGGACCACCTAGGGACAAACCCTATTGAAAATGGGACAAATGGGGTCAAAGGTCACGACGTAGGAGCGGGATCATTCCATTGCCCTTATGCGTCATAACTTACGTAAATATGGTTCGATTTCAATGAAAATTTACTATGTGGTAGGAGACTGCCTGGGGACAAACCCTATTCCAAATGGGTGAAGTGGGGTCAAAGGTCAGGACATAAGATTGGGATGCATTCCATTGCCCTTATGCGCCATAACGTGCGTAAAAATGGTTCGATTTTGATGAAATTTTAGTATGTAATAGGGGACCACCTGGGGACAAACCCTATTGAAAATGGACGAAATGTGGTCAAAGGTCAGGACATAGGATTGCAATTCATTCCATTGCCCTTATCCCATATTATTAAGGTGGACGTCAATTAATTTTGCATCCTATACTTCCAATGGAAAAACTTTTGTACGCATTTTCTTCACAATTAATGTGTTCCCAAGGATGAAAATTTGAATATTGATTAAAATAACTTCATATTATAACTTGTAAAACTTAATATTTTCTAAAACATAACCATAATTATATTAGAAATCAATAACTTTTCCTTTGGTGGTGTTGAAACCAGAGAAAAGGTGGTGCGACCTGTACTTTGATGACGTCAGTGGACAAAAAAATGTTGGATTGTATAATTACGGTTATGGTTTAGAAAATATTAAGTATTCCAAGTTATGAAATGAAGCTATTTTAATCGATTTTCAAATTTTCATCCTTGTGAACGCATTAATTGTCCAGAAAAAAGATGGCGCGACTTGTATTTTCATGACGTCAGTAGACAAACAAATGTTGAATTGCATAATTATGGTTATGTTTTAGAAAATATTAAGTATTGCAAGTTATAAAATGAAGATATTTTAATCAATGTTCAAATTTTCATCCTTGGGAACGCATTAATTGTGAAGAAAATGTGTACAAAAGTTTTTCCTTTGGAAGTATAGGAAGCAAAGTTACTTGACGTCCACCTTAAAGTAGCAATTCTTGTATGTATGTATGTACATTTTATTTTGAAAACGGCTCTAAGAATTTTGATGAAAGTCGTTAATCTACCGTTTTCTGGTACTAGAAATCGATTTAGCTTGATCTCGACTTTAGGAGAATTCGTTTAGTGGGTTAAATAACCACACTGAATTATAACGTTTTTAGTGATGGCGTTGTTCCATTAATGTTACCAATGCTTAGAAATCTTATGACGTCACAATCTCGCGTTTGAGAATGTTAGCGCGTGATCATGCCATCTGTCTCATTACATCACGCGTTGTGTGTGTATCCTATTAAAGATTTATGACGTCACACTCTTGCGGTGAACAGATGGTCACGATTCCCATCTGCCTCATTACGTCACGCGTTGTGTGCGTATGTCCGTCCGCACACTAACTTGCGTAACAATCGTTCGATTTCGATGAAATTTTAGTATCTTGTTGGGGATCACCTGGGAAAGAACCCTATTTAAAGTGAACGAAATATGGGCAAAGGTCAGTACACAAGAGCGGGATCCATTCCACTGTTGTTATGCGTCATAACTAACATAAAAAAGGTTCGATTTCGATGAAATTTTAGTATGTGGTAGGGGACCACCTGGCAACAAACCTTATTGAAAATGGGCGAAATGAGGTCAAAGGTCAGGACATAGAAGCGGAATCACTTCCATCGCCATTATGCGTCATAACTTACGTAAAAATGCTTCGATTTAGATGAAATGTTAGTATGTTGTAGGGTTTTGCCTGGGGACAAATTCTGTTGAAAATGGGCAAAATGGGATCAAAGGTTAGGGCACAGGAGCAGGATCTGTTCCATAGCCCTTATGCATCCTAACTTATGTAAAAATGCTTCGATTGCGACAAAACTTTATCATGTTATTTCGGAGGTATACCAAACTGGTTCTGTTGAATATCATTGAAATGGGGTCAAAGGTCAGGGCACAGGACCGAGATTTATTCCACAGCTATTATTCTCATAACTTGAGTGATAACTTGAGTAATGATTTCTGGTATGTTGGAAAGCGTATTATAATCAATGCATTGCATGATTTTATTAACTTGTTATCTAACTGTTATTTCTAGAGCTATATATTATGTTCAACTATTGCAGTATTTTTATTTTCATGGGGGTGTGTGTCATTAATGACTTTGCACTTGGGCTACGAGAAATACTCATAAAGTTGTTTCTCCCATGACAATATGAGAAACTAAAACAAAACAATAAAATATGCACTTAGTTCAATGGAAAATACCTTTATATACCCGTATATAGACAGCAGCTGACAAATCTTTAGTGACCGTGGAAGTTAATTGAAATAATCTGCGTCATTTCCAGGGCAACAAACAAAACCCGAATACTGTTCATTAGATTCAGGAAAACATTCTCTAATTTTACTCACAACACAAGAAGGGATTACTTTTCTGATTTTTTGCCCTATAGGTATCCAGGCATTCACCCGATATACGAATTGTTTGTATGCAACGTGTCTCCATAGTTTGTCACGTACAAGTTCATTTTTTTTTCTCATTTTTTTCTGCCCAAAGAATAATTTGATAACGACTTGTCTGTAAGGTGTGGATGTTTAAAACAACACTGTCGAATGATTTGTGGTTTATTATTATACATTGGGCACTGCCTTATATTTTCATTACCTGATCACTCTGGTTGCAACACAAACACTCAGCCTCTGTTGACATTCTCTCACAGTTATCACATTGGCACCAGTCAAGATTACCTTTTCTACCCTCGAATTTATTTTCACATTCCTTGTTAAACATTTGTACTGTACCAGCAGAATATCATGGTTCAAATGAATAAGGATTTACACTAGCCATTTTACAGATTGATGGGATCAACTGCGCTGCACAAAACAGTAAACAGCACCAACTGGAGCCCTCCGCACGCTGAGCATCCAATCTCTTGTCTAGTGTGACATCACTGCTGGTTTTAAAAATTCTCTAGCGAGAGAACTACAAAGCGTTTCTTATTGCATCATTTTTCATGTCTCTTTCGACATTACATTTTCGTGCAGAAAAAAAAATGCCCAAAATGAGTTTACTGTTCTTTTAAATACACATATTGCATTTGTACAAAACAAAATGTTGCTTTTTCTTCAGAAAACATACTTTTTGTTCTTTTAGCACACAAAACGTCCTTTAAACAGCACTTTCAAAAAAGAAAACTAAAAAAAACTGTGCATCAAAGCCTACACATTAGCATCATGAGAAGGTGTGACAGTGACAACCTCTAGTGTCATCTTTGATGGACTCAAGTACCAAGCCCATTCAATAAATAAGCTAATAATATTGGTTTAACAACTGTTTAATTCAATTATCATTATGCTAAAAAAAATTTATTAAAGAAAATGGGCACTTACTTGGGTTTATTTGGTTCACTGCAACACTGTGAACAAGAGCACATACGAAATGGGCATTCACGTTTATGTCCTTTCAAAACAGTGATTACATGTGCATGGTGCCAGCATCTGCTACATGTTCTGAATTGCAGTTTTCCAACTTTATTTTCGTCCTTTAAGAAGAAATTACAAAAATAAAATAATTATCAGGCCACCCACACACTAAGAAACAATTTTTAGCTCATTACTTAATTAAATTTCAAAACTGATCATGAATTACTAAACAAACAGAACTAAAATGAATAACTTCATAAAATTAAGACCAGTTCTGAATAAATTGCTTTAACTGATTATTTTTGAAAATTTAAAACATGAAGGCATTTGTAAAAAGAATTAAAAGCACTTACAAGAAGTTCATAGAACATGTTTTTCGTTCTTCACAAAAAAAAACAAAAAAAATGACGAAAACTAAACAAACATGATGACAAAAAAAAAAAAAATCAAGATTTTTTCACGAGAGCTAATGTTTAGAATATAAGTTCAGCCACATAAATGTACTAAAAAAGAAAAAAAGTTCTCTTTCAAGGTTAAACCATTCTTCAAAATTGTAAAGGAATATCTGTTGTATCTTTTAAGTACTTTGTTGTAACAAAAGCTTCAGTCATCTTGTGATTATGTTGTATATCTACATCTCATCTATATGTACTATATTGCTGAATTAATTTACAAAATGTAATATTTGAGATTTTACAGAATTTCAAAAACAAAACAATGGTTAACCATGCTTTATAGCTCACTGTTTCACTTGTGAGGAAAGCTTTATTTATGTATAACCTGGCATTTGCAATTGAGATATTTTTATGAAATTTAAAGGATTAATTTATTTCAGGGGCAGATCTTCAAGAGGTAAGAGGGTTTGATGCACTGTCACATCTTAGTGTCTCACATGATAAGTTAAAAAAATAAATTCAATTATATGGTCATTTAAAGGCTCTTGGCTAGTATATCTAACATAAGCTGATAATACTATCTCTGAATTCAAAGTTTTTTATGCTTAGAAATATCCAACATATACCACCACATTTCTTAGAAACACTTCAGTTGTTTCAGTACATTGAAATGAATGAAGCGACAAAACCAAAGAGCTCACATGCAGGTTTTCAGGGTATAGGACTACATAAAGTTTTAGATTTCCTTCTTTGCAACTGTTAACATCATAATTACTTTCAGTATGAGAAGAATGGAAAATTTGTTACAGGTAAATTGAAGAAAACCTGACTTTTTCATTTTCATGTCTTCCAAAAAAAAAAAAAAAAAAAAAAATCAGGCTTTTTTAAAATTCGTTTTTTTGTTTTGAGGCTAAGTTTTTGTCAAGGTACTATATTACAAATTTAGGGTGTTCACTAAACACCCATAATTAAAAAAAAAAAAAAAACCCAAAAAACTCATCAAAATTCTGTAATAGCCATGTTCCACAGCGGGACATAACATGTCTGAAAGAATGTTTCACACACTTTGTCATATGTTGTCCTTTGTGAAGTTTGAGACACCACCACAATAGACATTGGCCTTCAGGGTACCTACCCCATGGCCAAAAATCACATGGTCAGGGAAGCACAGTGGCTATGAAATTGGGAAGAAGCAACTTGTTATTCTGTAAAGTGATGTCATAGCAGCTGCTGTACTGGTCATGCGGTGTGGGGAGAGGCTCCATTTTGTATAAAAATTGTCTTGTATAGCCATAGTTGTTGGTGAAGATACAGAATAACAAAACTGTTCAGCATATCATGATATTTCCTTGTGGTAATGGAACAGGTTACTGGTCCTGTCAGAGTGATGTCCTCAAAAAGAATGGTCCTATTATAAACTTTGCTACGAAGTCCCACCACTCTATAATTTTCTGTGAATGTCATGATAGTTCCTGTAGCAGATGGGGTGTTTCGCCAGCCCAAATTTGGCAATTTTGGGTGTTTACAGTTCTGTCTACATAAAAATGGGTTTCATCTCCCCACAGAATTTTCCAAGGCCAAGAATCATCAACTTCCATTCTGGCCAGGAATGTCAGAGCAAATGTCAGTCACTTATCACAATCACTATGTACGAGCTGCTGTTTGCGGCTGATCTTTTATGGATGAAAGTGGATAATTTTAGGCAAGACCTTCAATACCATGGAATAAGGCATATCCAATAGTCACACTACTCTGTGGGTGCTTCTACTACCAGTAACACTGTCGTGTGATCTTTCAACAATAGTCATTGCAACTTCTTCAATTACCTGCGGTGGCACTGGTTTATACATTCTTTTCCAGGTCTAACATCCAACAATCCTGCTTCTTCAAACTTCTGAATCATAGATCTAACTGCAGCAGCTAACAGAGGATATTTATGCAAGTTCTGGTGGAATCTAAACTCACAAAGAGCGGCTGCTGCATTGCACTCATTCAGGTAAAGTAGTTTTATGAGTAACATGCAATGAGGTAACCTGAGGTGCATGTTGAGCATGACGATCAAAAGGAATGCATTTGTGAAGTTTTCCCTTTAATTTATACCTCCATGATGCCAGCAACACAGGTGTTCACCTATGTTTTAATCAAAGTTTCTGCTTCCTGGGTTACAACAGCTTCATATTTCCCCTATTGGGGACTTTTTGAACAAAACTTTTTTTTGCAGAATTCTCATGTCTTGAATAGTCTCCCTACAAAATTTGGTGCCATTCTGGTTGTTAGATCGAAGGCTCTAAATAGAGAAAGTTTAATTGTGGCCACTGGTATATTTATACATATAGATAGGAATTCCACTTTATTGTATGTGCAGTGTTTGGTTCTTGTCTATCAAGTCTATTTTGTTGGTAAAATTTTTTATTACAGCTCTATGGTTTGCTTCATGAGTCTTAAGTTGTCTTCTCGTTCCAACTATGTAGACATCGCCAATGCTTGAGTTAAAAACCTTTTCAAAGTAGAACATCGTCATCTTTCCATTTTATGGTAGGAAAGAATTTGCTCGTTTTGTTGTTAAGTCCCAGAGCAAGTCTAACCAGGTATTTTTTGTTGCTTCTCTATAATTTTTCAAATAAACTTTCCAAAACTTATTGTTTGTGTGTGTGACTGCCTTTTATTTAACTTATTTTTACAATTTTACCAGAAGACTAATAATCATTTTCTGCAAGTGTAGCTTTTAATTATCCTTTACCAAACTTTTTTAACTTTACTGAAGAATCCAGAGTGTCAATTTTACCCCAAAATTGTAAAATCATATTGAATATAATGAAAAGGGTTTATGATAATGGTAAAGTACATACTTAACAGTAATGTAGAACTGGTAGATTTTTATACAGTTTTTCACAATTTTTTCCATTAGAAGCTGTAAGGATTCATTCAAGAAAGTTGGAACTATTATCATGGGTAAGTTCTAATTTGAACTTGAGGGAATCTTAAATTCATCCTACAACTGTTAAATATTATCAACATTTTAACAATTTTGACAATTTGCTCAAATTCACACTAAAACTTCAGCATGTCATAATCTCAATTTCCCCCAAAAAATGTTACCAGCAAAATATAAAAAATATTACTCTCAAGAAAGTACCCTCTCTTGACAGATAATTTCAAACACTAGACATGCAATTAACTGGGAAGGAAATTGAAAGAAGGTGTAGAAATTGAAAAAAAAAACATGAGCCATAATTAATGACCAAAAAGGCTGGATGTTACCATATGAGTCACCACCCACCCACTGATTCAGTCTTGAAGATGGCGTTGTAGTAGAACCCAAAAATTAGACAAGTTGTTGAAGTTTATGATTCATTCCCTACTATATCCAAAGGTGGGATATGTAGCCAGTTTAGTCAAGTTGAAGCAAACCGCTTGTTAAAATTTGGACAATTTGACCGAATTATTTATTAAATTAAACATTCAGATAGGAAGTATGAAGACAAATATTTGTCAACTGGTTTATTACTAAGATTTTATTGTCTTTTTCCTTGTTTTTCTTTCTTCCTATTTTTACCCCATATCATATCAGTTGAAAGTACATGCCCTACACCAAGAACACACAAGCAACTCATGAAAGGAGGGAGGCTGGTTCACATTTTTGTGCCCTCATCACCACCTTTAGCCTCTGGAAGAATTTGGAGAGAGGGACTTCTGAGCTCACAGCTAGCAATTCCTCCACAAGACAACCTCCAGAGTCTGAGTGGTATAAGGTGCTGGCTTCTAACCATTTGTCTGAGATAGGTTTGAATTTGAATCTCAGGGTGATGTGTTTGTCTTACAGATTATTGGCTCTCTCCCTTCCTTGGAACCAGTGGCCTCAAATTAGGGAGAGGTGACTGTTTACGGTGATCATTAACAGTGCTGCACTCAGGATTTTGACAAGGGGAAGGTGTCCAGAAAATATCGTCTCGTAGAAAAAATGTGTGTGTGTGTTGACCTCACATAGATAAATACTGACACTAAAAATATTATCATGGATACTTTGTTGAACCTCCTTGGTTGGAAACTTGAAATTTACAGGATGACCTTAAGGTCAGAAAACAACTCTTAAACTCCTAACACCACGTTAGCACTTTTTTGTCCGTCTGTCTGTATGTCCACCTGTGTTTGATAAATATCTTGCTAACCGTTGGAAACAGATCTGAAATTTTGTGGTTGGCTTTTATGGACTTCACATAACTGTCACATCATGTTTGCACTTTGCATGTCTGTTCATCCGTCTGTCTATCCTATGCTTTTGACGAATGTCTAGGGAGCAGTTTGATATGAAAACAAGACATTTTCTGGATAGCCGTTAGGAACTTGAAGTTACTCTGCCCGAAGGGTGAAGGATCACAGGTCACTGCAGCCTTCAGCAAGGTTACAGGTTCTTTTACTGAGCAGATGTATCAACAGTGTTACACATCCCCTACAGGCTACAGACTGACCCCTGACGATTAAAGCAACAGCATAACTAAGATACCACGAAAGTCACTAACCCACTCCCACACCTCCCCATAGACGTAGAACAAACACTCAGATCTTAGCTGAAGCTCATGTTTACCCAGGAGAAACTCCTCTCAAGAAGGACTGTAAAAAACAAAAGCCTGAAGGACACTGAGGGAAACTTGGGATTTTTTCAGAGTAGTGTCATGGGCATGAAATACATTTTAACACAAAAATCCCTTAGTGACAGCTGCATTCAAAAAAGGGGAAGGGGAGGATGCACTAACCAAGCACTAAGTGTCTTCTGATGGGGGCTTACTTTGTTGTAGTGTCTGATGAACATTTCATTGAAAAATTGTGTTTTATAGAGGTTTAACCTGATTTGTGTACCACCAAGATTTGTGTATGATTGTAAGAAGTCCATGAGATATGGCTCCCCCTCCTGTCCACAGCTCAAGAAGAAAAAAAAATCCAGAGATTTAAACTTGTTCATTATTGTGGGTGTGTGTGTTTCTACTGCTTGCCACTACCAGATTAGCCATGTATTTAAATTTATGCAATGAAAAACAGAGTGTCACTTAGAAAGTATTCATAAAAATAAGCTCTAATCCTATATTAAATGGACCCTATTTAAATACCTTTAATATCTGCAGCCAGAGTCCAACTTAGACATGAGAAATCTCTGGGCCTATCTGCAAATCAGGACCCTTACATTTTATGGGACCACACAAAATATTATCAATTCCAATTAGTAGTTCTAATTCTGACTGTTATATAGCTCTAATCATTCTACTATTCTCTTTTATGTGCGATATTATTTTACCCAGAAGAAACTCCTCTCAAGAAGCTAAAGAATACTGAAAGAGCTAAAGAATACCTTATATTTCATCAAGGAAAACAACATCTTCCATTTTGAAGGAAATATATTTAAACAAACGCAAGGTGGCCCTATGGGATCCCCATTATCGCCATTATATGCAGAAGTGATTATGGCATACCTCGAAAAAGAAATTATTCAAAATCTACCTGAAAAACCAATACCTTATGCTCGATATGTAGACGACATTATTATAATGTCTAAACTTAACAAAGCCGAGCTACAAGATCTAGCACAGCAGTTTAGCAAAATCTGTAACACCATGGAGCTAACAGGAAGGATAGGCAATTATCCTTTGAAGAGGATAATTGCCTATCCTTCCTGGACATCCAACTAAAGAAAAACAAAAATAGTTTTGAATACTCGGTGTTCAGAAAAGCAACTTACATACCTGTACTGATACCATACTCGTCGCACCATCCAGTGATACATAAAAAAAACAGCATAGTAAACTTGATACGGCGAGCGTACACACACACATCTAACAACAGGCTAAAAAATCAAGAGCTAGAGTTTATCTCAAAAATAGCACAAGAGTATGGGTACCCGAGCAAGCTAATTAATAAATGGATATATGAGAGTAAAAAGCATATGACTCAGAGTAAAGAAGGCCAAGAAGTGCACAACCAAAGGAAGATGAGGAAGAAAAAATTGAAATACATTGGAGCTTTCCCATACTTGGAAGGAGTGAGTAATGAAATCAATAGACACTGTGCTAAATAGGACTTACAACTAGGAAGCTCAGTGCACACCGTGAAAAGTATGACTGTCAACAAAAAAACAGAGGAAAAAATGCTAGAAGAATCAGGAACCTACGAAATTCCAATTGCACGCATACCCCCAATATCGTACATTGGAAGTACGAAAAACAGATTAAAAAAAAAGACTTAAACAACACATATCTAATTGGCAAAAAAAGAAGCCAAAACTGCTTTAGTGCAATTCTGCATGGAAAACCGGACATTCCCAAAATTCGATGAAATTAAAATGCTAAAAAAGAATAAAAAATCGGAAAGGCAAATGAGGAGGGAAGAAGCAATATAATCTATAAAAATAAAGCAAGGGTATGTAACCAGAACGACCCTAGCACATTATCGGGCCTGTGGAAAGAACTAATAAGACAAGAAAAACAACAACAAAAGAAAAACCGGCAAAAACGACAAGAAAACCAGGATAGGAGATGAAATTAAAAAAAATATATATATATATATATATATAAAAAAAAAAAAAGTTGTTTTAATGAAACATAGATGGCACCAGCCGGTCTTGATAACGAAATATATCCAGGAAAGTATATCCGACGAATGGCAACAAGGAGTATCGGACTCCATTAGCGCGAAGTTAACCACGAACATCGGTGGTAAAGTCGCCACGCTCCTGAGGATGCCCAGAGGATGGGCGAAAATTTCGAGTATAAAGAACGGTAAAAATTTATGTGTTTGGAATCCTAAGGCAAAGATCCAATGAGTATACCCAGCGAAAAGTGTGAGAAGTAAAGCCAGTCATCGCATACAACGGACTTTAGGACAATAACATCAACAAAGACCGGAAAACACGTGCATGAAATGTTCCCATCGCTAGAAAGGAATGCCAAGGTAAGCATTATCCGCTAGAATTTTGTACAAGTTACAAAATATTATGTTTTTGTTTGCCACAATGCACATTGAAAAAATTTGGGGATTTCTAAAATTGAAGCCCAGGGCTTGGGCCCAGCAGACCTGTGCATAACTTAGGCACTATTTACAGCTGAAACTAAATAATAATAAAAAAAGATTGAATTTATGACAAAATGTGTAATTCTTTAGAAACCATGATTAATTTATGTTGTTAAATGTCTCCTGTTCTGTCACACTTATCTTCCTACCACCATTATTTATGTTGCTACTCATGCTAACTAGTTATTATTCATTTTACATACCACCCTTACTATATTTCTGTAATTTAATTATATTCATTCTAGTTATTTACCATTATCATTAGGACTAATGCAGTGATATTCTTATTTTGATATTCCAAATTCACTGCTCAACATAGAAAATGCCACATCAAGAAGCATTTGTTGGAATGTCTTGAAAATTGGTGGGTATGTGTTGACAATTTGGTTTGTAACAACAATTATTTACATAACTAATCGCATGATAGGTGAGGGAGACAAAATGGTAGAATGGCTTGGGGTAGCTCAGTTTGGTTGCCCTCAACTGAATGTGTGGGCACTAAGATATAGGAATAACCTAGGTGGCAAAAGCATGAGTAAAGAGTGAGAAAGCCTGGCCAATGATATCACAGATCCTGTACCACACAGAAATGGTTATCTTTACCATAAACTTCATCATAGGGCTATGTATGGTTAGTTGGTTCCTGAGCCGTATCACGGCGGAAGAGCACTGGAATGAGGAGACTGTAGGTCCCAATATGACAGTAGCAGCTGGTGACTATGTGCTACCATGACGTAACATGCTAAAAATTTTAATCCGTAAAAAAACGTTACATTACATTTATCTGTATAAAACAAAACATTAGGCTTAATACAAATTTTGAAGATGACAATCCGATTTTTGGCGTAAATGTGACAAGGATGGTAAGTCAGATAATATTTGAAAACTTGAAAATTTTCATCGTCCTGGAGCGGGACTCGAACCCGCGTCTCCCAGAAAACGCCTAGGTATGCTAACCACTACACCACCCAGAACGACCAAGTTTCAAGTTTCCGATCAATTTGAATTTAACCATCACAGGATTCGCTAGTCGAAGCAACCGGCATTCATGTTTAGCGAATCTGGAGGTTAATAATCCTATCCCGTGATTGCCCGGAGAAGCAGATAAATCATGAAAGAAATACGGGATTACGCCATATAATACAAATTTTGAAGATGACAATCCGATTTTTGGCGTAATATTTCAAGACATTCCAACAAATGCTTCTTGAAATATTATTTCAAAAATTATCTGACTTACCATCCTTGTCACATTTACGCCAAAAATCGGATTGTCATCTTCAAAATTTGTATTATATGGCGTAATCCCGTATTTCTTTCATGATTAGGCTTAATGTTTTATCAAATACATGGTTATGAATTTAACTACTAACACAAAAAAGTCGATTAAAGTAATTAGTGACGCTAAAAAGGTGAAAAAGCTGATTAACAGTTAATATAAATTTGTATATAATCATGGAAAACATTTGGAATTACATTTAATTTTCCTTTGTTAAACATTTTATTTTTTTATTTTTTTTACTACGGATGGTGGAGGCTAAGCTCGTTGAATCCCAAATCCAAGCATAGGCATAATTAATCACATTATATATATATATATATATAATGTGTGATCGGACCTCCCCCCCCCCCCCCCCGATTTTGTAACATGGTTATGCCACTGATTCCAAGGTCTTTGCTGGAAAGGGGAAGGAGGGAGAGGGGGAAGAAGGAAGTTATGGCACACACATTTTCAGTGGTATGAGAGCCACTGCACAGTGGTTGAAGGAGGTAACGTGCGTCGCTGTAGTTGGATGTCCAAACGCCTTGATCGCCGCATTCGAACGCAAGCCGTAGAAGTCCCACAATTCACAGTGGATGACATTCGACAAAGTGTACAGGCAGGCTGCCTGTTACCAAATAATATCTAAGATATTCTTTGCTGTTACATAGCTGCGTGGAAGCTATGTCACATCTCTGTATTGACACGGAATGTGAATCCCCCCGATTTGATGAGACAGGTTTGCGCTCTCGCCAGCCGTTGCAGTGACTACCACTCACCGCTGCACATTGTCACACTAGGTTGCAACGTTGCAGTGGTGTCAGTTCCACACATGCATGATGGCACGAATGGACTCACATCATATTTTGTTAGTTAGTTGATTTTATTGGCGCAAGGGCCAGGTTTGGCCAAAGAGCGCCAACTCACTCCATATTCGGCGACAAATCTCGCTTCTGTCTAAGCGTCGATGATTGCCGATTGAGAATCTGGTGTCATGGTTTCGGGTGCTATCAGTTTCAACAGCCATTCATTGCTCGTATGCATAGTGAGTACAATGACAGCGCAACAATACGTCAATGAGGTGCTGCAGCCCGTTTTGTGGCTGTATCCGCGTGGTATCCATGATGCCCAATTTCAACAAGATGTCTGCCCACACACTACCAACATCAACAGATAGTGCCTACAAGGTGTTCATCTGGCCAGCACAATCCCCAGACTTTTCTTCAGTAGAGAACGTATGTGGTGCGTCATTGACAGAAGACTTAATGCCTCGACACAACCCACTTGCAATGTCGATGAATTGGGACACAATTCATTGACATTCAAAGGGGGTTGTGAGCAGTGGTGATGCCAGCAGCTCAGAACTGGGAGGGCTATTAGGGGGGATAAGCATCACATGGGAGGCACACATTTTTTATGTACTTGTCAGACATTTTGGCACAAAATTCCGTTTATGTAGATTTTTTTCGATACTGATGATGCTATCCCCAGTAAAAAAAAGGTTTTCCAGTACATACTGTGCGTAGTATTTATTTGTAGTATTGGGAATCATGGATACAAACTTCCACAGTTACAATTTTCTTTTGCAGAATTTCAGCTTGCTTATGTCAGGTTTTTTTTTTTATCTTTTTTTTTAATATTTGCTGTCATAAAAGCTGGTATCTTTCAATTACTCTCGTATACATTCGCTCAGAGAGTTCTCTGAGCGAATGTCTATGAGAGTAGTTTAGAGATACCCAGAAGTACAAACACTAAATTTAACAGAAAAATTCATTTAGGTAACAAAATTTTTGTGAATTCAAAACATTCATGTCCTTTATTTGAGTTCCCTAAAACCTCAGTTGGTTGCACTCACCCTGTGTTTCAGCTGCTTAAGTATTTTCTGGGGGAGGGGGCTAAAAGGTGGGCTCAAAGAAAAGTTGGGTGAGCTGAAGCCCACCTAGCCTCTCGTAGTGTCATTCCTGGTTGTGAGCCATACTTCAGGACACATCAAGGGACTTTTCCACTTCGCCATGTTGCCGCATGTATAGCCCGCATGGCGATCGTATGACCTACTTACTCAGGACAAATAATAATGTCTCTTCACCCATTGCATTCATGTTATCCTTGCATAAACAAATATTGTGTGCCTATATTTCCCACTACTTGAGCAACTATCATTCACAAAATATTTTTTTTTTTATATTTAATTTTCAATAAGAAATTTAGACATTTCCATGATTTTCGGGCCAAAGACAAAGCTGAGAACTGGCCCCTGAGAAAGTGGCCACAAAAAATTTAAGGGGGCCGTATAAAAATTGTGATCTGAACTGCTCCATGGCCACATCCCTAGAGGTTGGTTATCTGACTCACATAAAGTTTTCGTAATTTCCTATTTTGTTACTTGCGATATTTAATGTAATCCTTTATAAAAAATGTTTATGATCTAAAACTCAAAAGAATTTCAGGGTTTATAAACTACAGCTCAACCACAGGGTTCCTACAGTAGGCATTCACTGCTGCAGGAAGGGTACCCTGTTCATGTAAGCAGCTTAATCAGAGCCCATTTAAGGAGAGGGGGGCTCTGGGGCTGGGAGGTATTTTGGGGCCCCAGTATTAGTGGCACACTTTGAATTCCACTATGGGTGGCAGAATAAAAATACCCAGGAGAAAAAATTCCCAAAATATGATGAGGAAGCCATAAAAATATCCCCGCCATATTGAATGAAGTGTGTATCCCATGATTCATGGACGAATCAGTGTAAACAAGAAAGTGTAAAAATGCTTGGTTGAAAAATGGACACCAGTTCACTTCTGCCTTATCCACCCCCACCCCCTTCCGGGTTCAGCTTGTTGGAATTATATTGAAGCGGTGTAGACAAAATAATATGATCCAAATGTCATTATTCAAATGAATTCTCAATGTATGAAACTTTCCTCCAATTATAGATGTGTACAAAAACTTTTGAAAGGTTTGAGGATAGATTGGGAGTGACTATACCGTTTGCAGATTCCACCTAAAAAAAGGAAAAGGGATAGAAAAAAATGTTCACAAGGAAGTTTCTTATAGTTTTCGCTGTGCTATTTGAAAAAACAAAAAACAAACAAACTGTAGAACTCTGTCAATTCTTCAAGCATTCTGCATAATTCTGGGGCCCCTTGAAAATGCGGGGACCGGGGCTGCAGCCCCCTCTTAAATAAGCCCTGGGCTTGATACTAAAAATATAAAGAATTTCCAGCTGAATGGGAAGCAGATTTTCAGCATTTACAAACTATAACTCGACCCACTCCCGTATCAACTGTGTGTGCGTTGGAGGAGGTTGGGGGGGCTAATACCATATAAAGAATTTCTTGTCTGATCGGGAGACTTTTGGTGTTCACAAACAACAACTCAACAAATTACTTCGGGCATGTGCTAACGCAGGAAACCTGTCTCAGGGAGAGCAGAGGCGTAACTGGGTGGGGCAGGCAGGGCGCCTGCCCTGTGTGCAGCTCAAGATAGGGCGCAAAACTCACTGCTTACAATCCGATTGAAATTGGAATTGAATCTTTTGCACCAGTTTCTAGATCAGTTTTTTTGCACCATACTTTGACATTTGTCCATTTACAGAATTAGCTTATAATACATTTCACTAGTTTTCTCCTTTTTTCTTCAAAATCTGGAGGAATGTTAGTTGCATACATTTAGAAATGAAAGCACGCTTGTACATACATTGCAAGATAAGCATGTTGTTCACATTGCTGAATATCCCAGCAGAAACACAAGTGTTGGGAAACTGCTGGCCACCAGCTGGCAGTGATGGGTCACTGCTGGCTGAAATCTGCTGCTCATGGCCAAGTAGCTGTCTGTTGGTGGCAGCGTCATCAGTTGGCAGCCATTGATGGCCCTGCAGCATCACCGTGAATTGTGGGTATCCAAGAAAGTGCCACTAGCTGCCCATAGCTAGCAACCGATGCAACCCAACACCAGGTAGAAGCAACGTGCTGTGTCTCTCGTGGTACCAGTTAGTTGAAGACGACGCTATTGGAATTGTGTTCTTTTAGTGCATGTTAAGAAAGAAAAACCATATGTAGAGAGGCACATTAATTTCCTATAATGAAATGCCACGTTGATGAAGATATCAGATTAAGCCACGAAATACACTCACTCTAGTCCCTTGAATAACAAGAAAGGTTCCCTGTGGTAGCAGATGGATGGACGGAAGAGTGCCCTACAGGAAAACTCCTCTATAGGAAAAGTCCCCAACAAGAAAAGTCCCCCATCTTTTTCTGTCAGGGACCATGCACAAATTGCATTTGACACAAAATATTGAACCAGGGAGAGATTTCCGGGATCATCATTTCCATTTCCACGCTGTTTAAAACAAGATGCAGCCAAACAATGTGCACAAATATATGGGGGTAAATTCCAGGCTCGGCATTTTAAACATTTATCACTGTTTATAGTAAAAACTGTCTTCCAAGTAACTGGATGAGGTAGGGGAAATTTCCGGGTTAGTATTTTCACTCTTACCGCGCTTTTTTGTGAAAAAACGGTCTTACATCAGCAGGCTGACAGCGGAGGAAGGGGGGGTCTGGGTTCGGCATTTCGACTCTTAGGATGGGGTGGGGAAATTTCCAGTGTCAGCATTTCTATTTTCATCCACTTCAAAACAACATTCAGCCGTACAAGTATAACAAATACACTGGCGTGCAAAAATTAAGGATGAGACGGTTTTTCGAATGTAATAACGTCGTGCAGAAGTGCTCCACATCGACCCAAATCATACCACAAGATCCCCAAGATGTAAGAATATGGGACAAGTGAGCAGAACCGTCCAAACAAGGAATCCAAAGGATACAAAGGCACTTTATTGAAAAGGTAGCTTCGAGCACAACTGGACAGAAGACAGAAACGTCCATGTGACAGGCGGCTGCCAAGAAAAATCCAGTCTTTAGTAAGGGATATATGATCACCCCTGACTGAATGCGTTGCAGGATTTACAACGTCTGTCCATGCTGAGGACGAGTTTGTCAAGGAGCTGTTGAAGCATCATGCCCCATTCCTCTTGTAGCGCCAATCGCAGCTGCAGAATCGTTGCTGGCGGCTGGTGATGTGCTGCCAAGCATCTCCCGAGAAGGTCCCACACGTGTTCGATTGGATTTAGGTCCGGGGACCTTGCAGGCCAATCCATGCGTTGAATATCTTCACTCTCCAACAGCTCTGCGACAGCCACTGTACGATGAGGTGTAGTGTTGTCGTCCATGAAGAGGAACTCAGGACCCACAACACCTCTAAGCAGATGCACATGAGGTAGGAGAACCTCGGTACAATAGCGGACACCAGTGACTGAACCTTCTTGGAAGATGTGGAGGTCAGTACGGCTACCAAGCATGATACCGCCCAAACGAGAGCTCCGCCACTTCCAAACCGGTCCCTTTCGATGATGTTGGAGGCGTGATTGCGTGTTCCCTGCTCTCTCCAGATGTGTATACGTCCAGAATCGCTCGTCAGACTAAATCGGCTCACATCCGTAAAGAGAACTCGACCCCATTGCTGATGTGTCCAGTTCTTGTGTTCCTAGCACCACAGAAACCGCTGTCTCCGATGAGCAGGCGTTAATGGCACACACTGTACTGGTTGTCGTGCAAATAGACCACCTTCGTGCAGCCTCCTGGCCACGGTAAAACGTGATAACGGACGTCCAGTTGTCTGTTGCATGTGCCTTGCGATTTCTCCTACTGTCTACCGTCTGTCTCTTCTCGCCTGTAGGACAATATACCGGTCGTCCGCCGCAGCGGTTGCTCGTGCACGACCACTGCTAAACTCTCGGACAGCTGTTCCTGTCGTCTGAAATGCTCTCCAAGCTCGTGAAACGATGCTGTGAGCGATCCAGAACTCCTCGGCCACAATAGTCACACTTCGACCTTCTTCCAATTTCCCAATGATGCGACCTCGGGTAAAATCATCCAGATGTCGTCTACTAGATTGCCTGTTGGCCATATCACACGGTGGCAGCAACTCGACGTCGTTCAAACCGACGTACATCGTGCAATAGCTTTTACCGAATTGCTGAGCATGATCATGATCATATGTAGAGGATTTTAGGAAAGGAGTGTCTGACCCCAGGTCTTAAACAACCCTTAGAAATAGGAAACTAGGAGATTTGGGCTAGAGCGCCCGATAGGAAAGTGACATGGAAGTGAAGTAGAAAGGGGGAGGAAGACGCCCTTATTTATTACCGGGGGGCCAGTACCCGGGGTCCGACGGCTTAACGTGTCCATCCGAAACACGGCGTATATTTAGTGGTTCGAGCGTTCGTACCTGCCTGGGATCGAACCCGAGGCCCTTTCCGTGGCAGTCACGAACGTTGCCCACTAGGCCACCCACCGCCTCGAATTGCTGAGCGTACACCGCCCATGTGCTTTATAACCCCCCCCCAGTCATGCTGCATATATGCGCATGCCCTACCGTACCGGACCCTAGTCTATCTCCGCTGTTATGCTAATTTCTCCTCTTCATCCTTAATTTTTGCACACCAGTATTTCTGGGGTCGGCATTTCAAATCCTTACCGCAGTTTATTAGTACTGCAAGTAGCTGGATGAGGTGGGGGACATTTCCGGCTAAGTATTTTGACTGTTACCGCGCTTTTTAAGTGAAAAACGGTCTTACAATAAGCAGGCTGACAGGATGGGGGAGGAAATTCCGGTGGTGGCATTTCAAACCTTTATCGATGCTTATATTAAAAAACTGTCTTGCAAGAATCTGGATAAGGTGGAAGAAATTTCCGGGTTAGTATTTCCACTCTTACCGTGGTTTTAAATGGAAAACGTCTTACAATAAGCCGGGTGACAGGATGGGGAAATTCCGGGGTTGAGATTTTGACTTCTCAACCCCGGAATTTCCCCCATCCTGTCACCCGGCTACCGGAAAAAAAAATCCAAGGAAAAAAGATCCACGGAAAAAAAAGCCAGCAAAAAAAATCCAACGGGAAAAATGATCCAGGGAAAAAAAGCCAAAGGAAAGAAAAGCCAAGGGAAAAAAGTCCATGGAAATAAAATCCAACGGCTTCTTTCATGTAGGTTAACCAGTAAGAAACTTAGGGGGTCATATAAAAATTTACATTAAAAAAAGTTCTCACTTCTCAAAGATTACAAGGACACCATAATTTGTTTCCATGGGGGTTCGAGCAATTGGGGGGCGTATAAAAATTGCATTTTTGTTTCTTGTGTCCACTTCCATGTTGGTTGACCTCGTAAGAAATGTGGAAATCGGTAAAAAGTCTGAGGAAAAAAAGTCCAAGGAAAAAAAGTCCAGGAAAAAAGTCCAGGTAAAAAAGTCTGAGGAAAAAAGTCCGAGACTGTTGATAAACGTGGAAAAAAAGTCCGAGGAAATAAAGTCCGAGTAAAAAAAGGACAGGAAAAAAAGTCCAAGATGGGCGTTTTGATTGTCATCATGGGCTAACTAATAATTCGATTTAACATACTGTTTGAATTTTGGGGGTGGGGGGACATACTTTCATTATTTACCTAGTGTGGAGGGGTTGCCAGAAAACCGCCGCACAGGAAAACTGCCACACGTTTTTCATTAAGGGGCCAGGCACAAAGTGCTATTCCTCTGAGGAACACTTTGAATGTTTGGCAGTTTTTCAAGTTTCCTAATAATGTTTTAGTTTTTAATGCGCCTAACGATGGGGGGGAGCTCCCTTGTTTGTCTGAATTTTCAGGTCGGTTCATACCAGTTTAGGGTGACTGGCCACAAAAGTTCAACAGGAGGGAGGGGGGTATAAAGATCTCCGTACATTTCTTAAAACTACAGTGTTCGACGAAACAACAGAATTACACATGATTCATGCTGTGTTCGGAAAAGGACGATAAGGTGGGATTTTTTAATAACGCTGCACTTGTGCTTAGACACTAAATATTTACATAACACGTCAAGTTTGTAATACTTTTATTTAATTTAATTAATTCATAGGGCCTATACCTTGGCCTTTTTAACAGCTTTTAATCTGGCGACTACATATTCATAACGTTTACGTATCAAATAAAATCAATAGCATTGCACTTTTGCTTAGGCACTAAATATTAATTTATAGGCCCTAGGCCTAGGCTTTTTAAACAGTTTTTATTCCACCAATGTAATATTCACAGCGTTTACACGTCAAATCAAGTTAATAATAATGTGCCTTTACTTAGGCAAGAAATATTAAAATCAAGAGCCTAGGCTCTTTTACTAGTTTTTCATTTAACCAATGTCATATTCACAACATTTACACAGCAAATCAAGTTAATAATAACGCGCCTTTACTTAGGCACGAAATATTAAATAAAGAGCCTAGGCCCTTTTACTAGTTTTTTATTTAACCAATGTCATATTCACAAAGTTTACACAGCAAATCAAGTTAATAATATTGGGCATTTACTTAGGCACGAAATATCAATTTATAGGCCTTTTTAGTGGTTTTTATTCTACGGATGCCATATTCATAATGTTTACATATCATCTCAAGTTAATAATATTCCGCTTTTACTTAAGCACTAAATATTGTTTCATTGGCCCTTGGCTTAGGCCTTTTCAACAGTTTTTATTCTAATGATGTCATATTCATAGCGTTTATGTATGAACTGAAGTTAACCATATTGCACTTTTACTTAGGCACTAGTTATTAATTCATTGGCCCTATGCCTAGTAATTAATATTGAATGCCTAAGTAAAAGCGAATGCTATTAACCTGACTTGGTACATAAACTTTATGAATATGACATTGGTAGAATAAAAAGTATTAAAGAGGCCTAGGCCCTATGAATTAATACTTAGTGCCTAAGTAAAAGCGCAATGCTATTAACTGAAGTTGATAAATAAACGTTATGAATATGGAGTCGACGGATTAAAAACCGTCAAAAAGGCCTAGGCCAAGGGCCTATAAATTAATATTTAGTGCCTAAGCAAAAGTGCAATGCTATTGATTTTATTTGATACGTAAACGTTATGAATATAAAGTCGGCGGGTTAAAAGCTGTTAAAAAGGCCAAGGTATAGGCCCTATGAATTAATTAAATTAAATAAAAGTATTACAAACTTGACGTGTTATGTAAATATTTAGTGTCTAAGCACAAGTGCAGCGTTATTAAAAAAATGCCACCTTATCGTCCTTTTCTGATCACAGCATGAGTCATGTGTAATCCTGTTGTTTCGTCGAACACTGTAGTTTTAAGAAATGTACGGCGATCTTTATACCCCCCCCCTCCCTCCTGTTGAACTTTTGTGGCCAGTCAGCCTAAACTGGTATGAACCGGCGTGAAAATTCAGACAAACAAAGGAGCTCTTTCCCATCGTTAGGCGCCTTGGAAAACTAAAACATAATTAGGAAACTTGAAAAACTGCCACACATTCAAAGTGTTCCTCGGAGGAATAGCACTTTGTGCCTGGCCCCTTAATGAAAACCGTGTGGCAGTTTTCCTGTGTGGCGGTTTTCCGGCAACTCCGCCACACATGGTAATTAATGAAAGTATGTCCCCCCACCCCCAAAATTCAAACAGTATATCAAATTGACTTATTAGTATGCCCATGATGACAATCAAAATGCCCATCTCAGACTTTTTTTCCTGGCCTTTTTTTCCTCGGACTTTATTTCTTCTGACTTTTTCCGCGTTTATCAACAGTCTCGGACTTTTTTCCTGGACTTTTTTTGCTCGGACTTAGGGGTCATACAAAAATTGCACTTTTGATTTTCTTTTGTCCACTTCCGTGTTGGGTGACCTTATAGGAAATTTAGGGGTCCTATAAAAATTGCATTTCTGATTTCTTTGTGTCACTTCTATGTAGGAAGCTTAAGGGATCGTATAAAAATTGCATTTCTGATTTCTTTGTGTCCCTTCTATGTAGGAAGCTTAAGGGATCGTATAAAAATTTCTTTTCTGATTTCTTTGCGTCACTTCTGTGTAAGAAGCCTAGAGGGTCGTATAAAAATTGTCATTGGATTTTTCCTGGCTCCCTGTTTTTTTCCTGTGGATCTTTTTTCCTAGATTGACGGCACAGGGGCAGCAGAGTTTCATTAATTAATAACCAACGAATTGATAATAATAAATATTTATAATCTTACAATTGGTAAAGCAAAACTGAGTGCGATTTTGAAGTTTGGTAGCAATTTAATAGAAGATTAAACACAGGGTTTGGTGAATATTGAAACTGCTCCTTTTATGAATGCATTGCAGATTGGCCAATAAGAAGGGTGCAATAAAACCCAACATAAATTAGTACCTTCACAGTAATAATAATAATGAAAATAATTTCAATAATGATTAGGTCATTTCTAAAAAAAAAAAATTCAAAAAGGGAAGCACGGGCCCTGCGGTTGCCGGAAAACTGCCACACACTTTTCAGTAAGTTGTATGGCACAAATTGCTGTTCCTCCGAACAACACTTTGAATGTGTGACAATTTTTCCAGTGGGGCAGTTTTCCGAATTATGTGTGGCAATTTTCCAAAGTGCCTAACGAGGGGAAGGAACTCTCTTGTTTGTCTAAATTTTCATGCTGGTTCATTTGAGTTTAGGGCAACTGGCCACAAAAGTTAAAGGAAGGGGGCTATAAAGATTGCCTGCCATTTCTGGGCCTATATTGAGAACTGAATTGGGAACTCCAAACAAACTAATTTCGAGAAAACGTTCCATGTAAGCCAAGAGAGAATTGTACTTTAATATGAAGAAATAAATTGACGAGGGTCCCAGGTACACTTGGTTTGGGGGCTCTACCCCCCCCTTCCATAATATTATATTCTGGGCCGCTGGAGTCTGTCAGTGATGTTCCCCTTGAAGCGTCCGCAAGGTTCGTGAGCTTAGGGGGAGCCAAATTTTAAAATGGACGTAGAGCTGTAAACATTAGAACCTTGCTTTATATAATGGTTCTGTGCACGACCACAAATTTTCAGGAGGGTGGGATGAATTCACCCTCCCCCAAGTTTCTAAGAGCGCAGGCAAGTATTCAAGGTAAGAGATTTGCTCACAATTTCTGTGCTTCATGTTGTGTTTAGTGACAGACTATGCATGCCCTTCCCCCGTCCCCCAGAAATTTGGTGAAGTCTGTAAAAGGGATACGAGGTGCTTGGTTTCAAGGGCTCTACCCCCAACTTCTGTACTTTTATATTCTGGACCTCTACAGTCTGCCAGTGTATCCTATCGATGTTACCCCTAAGAGCTCTTAGAAACATGGGGGGGGGGGGCGAATTCACCCCACCCTCCTGAAGATTTGTGGTTGTGTACAGAATCATTATATAAAGCATGGTACTAATATTTGCAGCTCTACATCCATTTTAACATTTTGGGAGAAAGCACCGTCCCAAGCTCACTGACGCTTCAAGGGGAACATCCTGGATATACTGACATACTCCAGCGGTCCAGAATATAATATTATGGAAGTTGAAGGTAGACCCCCTACCCCAACCAAGTGTACCTTGGATCCTCGTCAATTTGTTTCTTCAAATTAAAGTACAATTCTCTCTTGACTTACATGGAACCTTTTCTCGAAATTCGTTTGTTCGGAGTTCCCAATTCAGTTCTCAATATAGACCCAGAAACGGCCATCTTTATAGCCCTCCCCCACACCCCCTTGAACTTTTGTGGCATGTTGCCCTAAACTCAAATGAACCGGCATGAAAATTCAGACAAACAAAAGAGTTCTTTCCCCTCGTTAGGCACCTTGGAAACTGCCCTACTGGAAAAATTGTCACACATTCACAGTGTTTTTCGGAGGAACAGCAATTGGAGCCCGGCCCCTTAATGAAAACCATGTGGCTAGACCCCTTCCCCCTCCTTAATCCGGCCCTGTGTTGATCATGTAAATGGATAACTGTTTTGTTGGAGTTGGATTTTATTTCCCTGGCTTTTTTTCCGGTGGCTTTTTTTCCTGGATTTTTT
Organism: Macrothele yani; assembly: GCA_039090855.1. Lineage (NCBI taxonomy): Eukaryota > Metazoa > Arthropoda > Arachnida > Araneae > Macrothelidae > Macrothele > Macrothele yani. The sequence continues at coordinate 69,702,646 of CM076989.1, read as the reverse complement.
TTCCGTGGATCTTTTTTCCTTGGATTTTTTCCCCTAGATTCCGACTTTTAGGATGGGGTGGGGGAAATTTCCATTGTCACCATTTCCATTTTCAGGCACTTCAAAACAAGATGCAGCCCTACAAGTAGCACAAATACGTGGCCTTTTTCACAGTTTTTTATGTATCGTCTTCATATTCATAACGTTTACATATCAAACATTTGTAAACTAAGCCTTTTATAGCATTATGTATTTAGGCTTTTTTAACAGTTTTTGATCTATTGCCTTCATATACATAACGTTTACATATCAAATATTATGTAAACTAGGCCTTTTATAACATTATGTTCTTAGGCCTTTTTAACAGTTTTTGATCTATCGCCTTCATATTCATAACGTTTACGTATCAAACAATATAACTAACAAACATTTTACTGAAAAGTCCTGAAGCCTCGGTGTTTTGCAAGAATGTTGTGGTCAATGTGTTGAACATGCGCGACGCTACGGGTGCTCTACGGTGAGCTTCATCGTACCCAACTTTTCTTTGAGCCCCCCTCCTTCCCCCACTTCACCACCACCCTTTGCCAAAAGAAAATCTCTACGCAGTGAGAACACATCAGCTCTCTAAGATTTTAGGAAACTCAGATAAACGTATGTAAATTTTTCGTATTTATGAAACACTGTCGGAAAATTACTGTCCACAGCGTTCTATTGAATCTACCAAAGTGCGTCGGAAAATCTTCCACTAAAAACCGCTGTAACATTCGAAATATTAACCCGGAAATTCTCCCCAGCCAGCTTATTGAAAGACCATTTTCCATTAAAAACCGCGGTAAGAGTTAAAATACTAACCCGGAAATTTCCCGCACCTCATCCAGCTACTTGAAAGATGGTTTTTTTCCTATAAACATCGATAAAACGTTGAAATATCGACCCCGGAATTTCCCCCAACCTGTCAGCCTGCTGACTGTAAGATACGTTTTCCATTAAAAACCGAGGTAAGAGTAGAAATACTAACCCGGAAATTTTCCCCACCCAACCCTGCTAATTGTAAACCGATTTTTACTCTAAACAACGGTAGAAGTTTGAAATGCCGACCCCGGAATTTTCCCACACCCTATCAGCCCGCTTAAGTAAACGGTAAAAATACCCCCGGAGAAAATACCCCTGAAAACTGAAAAGCGGAAAAAATGCCTCCGGAAGAAATACCCCCAGAACAAACGGTTCACTGTAAACTGCCACACAGGAACACTGATGTGTGGCAATGTTCCGGTGTGGCAATTTACCAGCAACCCTGCCACACATCTTTCAGCAACTTGGCTACAAAAGTTCAAAGGTGGGGGAGGGGGCGGGGTCTTTAAAGATTGCTGTTTCTGGGCCTATATTGAGAACTGAATTGGGAACTCCAAACGAATTTCGAGAAAACGTTCCATGTAAGCCAAGCGAGAATTGTACTTTAATTTGAAGAAATAAATTGCCGAGAATCCGAGGTACACTTGGTTGGAGGGGAAAACCCCCAACTTCCGTAATATATCAGATTCTGAGCCGCTGGAGTCTGTCAGTGTATCCAGGCTGTTCCCCTTGAAGCGTCCGCGAGGTCCGTGAGCTTTGGGGGGGGGGCAAAATGTTAAAATGGACGTAGAGCTGTAAACATTAGAACGATGCTCTACATAATGATTCTGTACACGACCACGAATTTTCAGGAGGGGGGTGAATTCACCCTCCCCAAGTTTCTAAGAGCGCAGACAAGTGTTCAAGGTAAGGGATTTGCTCGCAATTTCTATGCTTCATTTTGTGTTTAATGGTAAACTATACGTATGCCACTCCCCGCTCCCCCAGAAATTTGGTGAAGCCTGTGCAAGTGATACGAACTGCTTGGTTTGGAGGGCTCTACCCCCAACTTCCGTAATTTTATTTTCTGGACTTATAGAGACGGTCAGTGTATCCTCGAAGTTACCCCTGAATAGCTTTTAGAAACGGGGGGGGTTACCCCACCCTCCTGAAAATTCGTGGTCGTGTACAGAATCATTATATAAAGCATGGTACTAATGTTTACGGTAAACGGTAAAAATACCCCCGGGAAAAAATACCCCCGGAAGAAATACCACCAGAACAGACGGTTCACTGTAAACTGCGACGCAGGGACACGATGTGTGGCAGTGTTCCGGGGTGGCAAGTTACCGGCAACCCTGCCACACATCTTTCAGCAACTTGGCCACAAAAGTTCAAAGGGTGGGGGAGGGTGGGCTATAAAGATTGACGTTTCTGGGCCTATATTGAGAACTGAATTGGGAAGTCCAGACGAATTTCAAGAAAACGTTAAACGTTCCATGTAAGCCAAGCGAGAATTGTACTTTAATTTGAAGAAATAAATTGCCGAGAATCCGAGGTACACTTGGTTGGAGGGGGAAAACCCCCAACTTCCGTAATATATCAGATTCTGAGCCGCTGGAGTCTGTCAGTGTATCCAGGCTGTTCCACTTTAAGCGTCCGCGAGGTCCGTGAGCTTTGGGGGGGGGCCCAAAATGTTAAAATGGACGTAGAGCTGTAAACATTAGAACGATGCTCTACATAATGATTCTGTACACGACCACGAATTTTCAGGGGGGGGGTGAATTCACCCTCCCCCAAGTTTCTAAGAGCGCAGACAAGTGTTCAAGGTAAGGGATTTGCTCGCAATTTCTATGCTTCATGCTGTGTTTAATGGCAAACTATGTATGCCCTTCCCCCTCCCCCAGAAATTTGGTGAAGCCTGTGAAAGGGATACGAGGTGCTTGGTTTGGAGGGCTGTACTCCCAACTTCCGTAATTTTGTATTCTGGACCTCTAGAGTAGGTCAGTGTATCCTCGACGTTACCCCTGAATAGCTCTTAGAAACTCAGGGGGGTTACCCCACCCTCCTGAAAATTCGTGGTCATCAACAGAATTATTATATAAAGCATGGTACTAATGTTTACAGCTCTACGTCCATTTTAACATTTTGGGGAACCCCCCCCTCAGCTCATGGACCTCGCGTACACTTCAAGGGGAACTTCCTGGATACACTGGCAGATTCCAGCGGCCCAGGATATAATATTACGGAAATTCAGGGTAGGACCCCCCCCCCCCCCAACCAAGTGTACCTCGGATCCTCGGCAATTTTTTTCTTCATATTAAAGTACAATTCTTGCTTGGCTTACATGGAACGTTTTCGCGAAATTCCTTTGGAGTTCCCAATTCAGTTATCAATGAAGGCCCAAAAACGGCAATCTTTAAATCCCCCCCCACCACCACCACCTTTGAACTTTTGTAGAACTTTTGTAGCCAAGTTGCTGAAAGATGTGTGGCAGTTTACAGTGAACCGTTTGTTCTGGGGGTATTTCTTCCGGTGGTATTTTTCCGGGGGCATTTTTTTCCGCTTTTCAGTTTTCAGGGGCATTTTCTCCGGGGGTATTTTTCCCGGGGGTATTTTTACCTACATATTGTAAGACGTTTTTCACTAAAAAGCGCGGTATAACAGTCAAAATACTCACCCGGAAATTTCCCCCACCTCATCTAGCTACTTGCAGTACTATAAACTGCAATAAAGATATGAAATGCCAACCCCTGAAATTTCCCCACATATTTGTGCTACTTGTACGGCTGAATGTTGTTTTAAAGTGGATGAAAATAGAAATGGTGCCACCGGAAAATTTCCCCAGCCCACCCTAAAAGTCGAAATGCCGAACCCGGAATTTTACCCCACTCTGTCAGTCTGCTGATTTAAACTGGTTTTCACAAAAAAGCGCTGTAAGAGGAGAAATACTAACTCTGAAATTTCCCCCACCTCATCCAGCTACTTGCAAGACGGTTTTTTACTATAAACATCGATAAAACTTTTGAAATATCGACCCCGGAATTTCCCCTCACCCTGTGAGCTTGCTGACTGTACACGTTTTCCATTAAAAACCGCGGGAAGAGTGGAAAATGCTGACCCGGAAATTTCCCCCACCCAACCTTGCTAATTGTAAACCGATTTTTACCCTAAACAACGGTAGAAGTTTGAAATGCCGACCCCTGAATTTCCCCCACCCTGTCAGCCTGCTGATTGCAAGACCGTTTTTCTCTAAAAAGCGCGTAACAGTCGAAATACTAACTCGGAAATTTCCCCCACCTCATCCAGCTACTTGGAAGACAGTTTTTTACTATAAATAGCGATAAATGTTGACAATGGCGACCTCGGAATCCCCCCTCATATTTGTGCACGGTGTTAGGCTGCATCTTGTTTTAAACAGCGTGAAAATGTTAATGATGATCCCGGAAATCTCCCCCACGTTCGATATTTTGTGTGAAATGCAATTTGTGCATGGTTCCTGATTGAAAAAGGTGGGAGACCTTTCTTGTGGAGGAGTTTTCCTGTGGGGGATTTTTCCAATTACCAGCAGATGCCCGCAGAAATTTTGTAGAGTTGTAGTTTGTAAACCATGGAAATCTGCTTCCGATCAGGCTACAAATTCTTTATACACTGCTGGCCACCCAAACTGCAACACCAAGAAGGAAGCATCCGATTGGCCCGAAATTCGCAGCATGCGTCGCCCGCGAGAGGACATGCAAACGATTAGCATTGCAGGGCATATGCAAATCATGTGCGACCGGCACGCCACCGAGAAGCACTATAAGAAGGGTGCACAGAAGGCGGGGTGCAAGTAGTGGAACTGTGTTGTGCTGCCGGACCTGTGCGTGGGAAGCTTCCTGATGCCTTGTCGAAGAATACGGCAGTCATTCCAGCACGTTTCGAAGTTCGACAGAGGACGAATAGTGGCTTATCGCGACAGCGGTTTATCGTACCGAGACATCGGCGCCCGTGTGGGACGACATCCAGCTACAGTGAAGCGAGTATGGATTCGGTGGATGCAGGAGGGACGGACGGACGGACCGACGTGAGCGATTGCCGCAGCCGCGGCACACCACCGAACGAGAGGACCGGTATGTTGTGCAGCGGGCATTGACGGCTCGCACCGCTACATCACGAACGTTGGCGCAGGAATTAGGGTGTGTTGAGCAACAACCCGTGTTAGCACGTACCGTTCGACGTCGTCTGCAGGAGCGGGGACTTTTCGCACGGCGCCCATTGCTCCGATTACTATTGACGTACGAGTGCGGCGGCAGTGGGCCGTTGAACGCCGCAACTGGACAACAGAATGGCACGACATTGTCTTCTCCGACGAATCCCGCTTCTGCCTGCAACACCACGATGGTCGGATCCGCGTGTGGCGACACCGCGGCAAGAGACTGTATGACGTCTGCATTATGTATCGCCATACCGGTCCGTTGCCTGGCGTTATGGTTTGGGGCGCAATTGGATATGACACCCGCACCCTCTGGTGCGCATTGCCGGTACACTCAACAGCCACCGCTACATCTCCGACGTTTTGGAGCCTGTAGTCCTCCCTTACCTGCAGGACCAGACAGCGGCCACGTTTCAACAGGACAATGCGCGCCCGCGCGTGGCACGCATCGTGCAACAATTCTTTACGGCCCACCAGGTGTCACTGCTGCCGTGGCCCGCCTGTTCTCCCGTTATGTCGCCCATTGAACACGCCTGTTCGCTGATCGGCAACCTAGTGGCTCGGCAAGCACCACCCGCGGCTACGCCTGATGAACTGTGGCAACGTATGGAAGCAGCCTGAACCGACATACCCCAAGCCCACATCCAAAGCCTCTTTCGTTCGATGCCGCCGGCGTGTAGCGGCCGTTATTGCCAGCCATGGGGGCCACACGAACTACTGATGTCTGCGTGTTCTACAAGTCGCACGGGCCTGTAAGCTCAATCGTCTCATCTTTGCATCTGTTGTTATGTGTCCAGTAAATCTGGCTTTGCTATCTCGTGTCCATCTTGGTGTTGCATTTTGGGTGGCCAGCAGTGTATTTTGCAATTCCGGTATTATTAAGCCCCCACCCCCACCCCACTGACAAGTTTCTTGAGTTAGCACATGCCCGAGGAGAATTTGTGGACTTGTAGTTTGTAAAAGCTGAAAATTTCCCGATTGGACCTGATATTCTTTATATTTTATATTTCTACCCCCCCTTTCCTACACACAGGTTTCCATGGTAGCGGATGCCCGAAGAGAATTTGTTGAATTGTGCAGTTTGTAAACGCTAAAAATGTGCTGCCGATAGGCTTGAAATTCTTTATATTTTTTTATATCTTTGGGATACACCCCCCCCCCCAACACACACACACACACACACACACACACACACACACACACACACACACACACAGGAGCGCAACTTCCATCGATAACAAATGGCGGCAAGAAATTTGTGGTCTTAGATTATAAACCTGTAAAATATGCCCCCAATCAGAATGCTTATAACCCTCCCGATCTTCAAAGGTTGCGAATGTATAGGATGCTTCTAGATAGAGATTTTGTCGAGTTGTACTTTGAAAACCCTCAAAATCTGGCAGAGATCAGAATTGTCATTCTTTTTCTTTCTTTGCATTTTACATTTTTAGGACAAACCGCATAGTCATAATACAGGAAAAAGAACTGAAAAAGAATCTTACAGCTCTATATTACAGCAAATATCTCAATTAAAAGAGAAGCTAAATTATGAGAGTCGTTATGAATCACAACTGGGAATATTTACACGGAGCAGTCAAAAGGACGATTATTATAAAACGGTCACCTAATATCTTTGTGGCCAGTGATTACCGGAAAAAAAATCCAAGGAAAAAAGATCCACGGAAAAAAAAGCCAGGAAAAAAAATCCAACGGAAAAATGATCCAGGGAAAAAAAATCCTAAGGAAAGAAAAGCCAAGGAAAAAAAGCCCATGGAAATAAAATCCAACGGCTTCTTTCATGTAGGTTAACCAGTAAGAAACTTAGGGGGTCATATAAAAATTTACATAAAAAAAAGTTCTCACTTCTCAAAGATTACAAGGGCACCATAATTTGTTTCCATGGACGTTCGAGCAATGGGGGGGGGGTGTGTGTGTAAAAACTGCATTTTTGTTTCTTGTGTCCACTTCCATGTTGGTTGACCTTATATGAAATGTAGGGGTCGTACAAAAATTGCACTTTTGATTTTCTTGTGTCCACTTCCATGTTGGATCACCTTGTAGGAAATTTAGGGGTCGTATAAAAATTGCATTTCTGATTTCTTTGTGGCACTCTATGTAGGAAGCTTAAGGGGTCGTATAAAAATTTCTTTTCTGATTTCTTTGCGTCACTTCTGTGTAAGAAGCCTAGAGGGTCGTATAAAACTTGTCTTTGGATTTTTTCCCCGGCTCTCGGTTTTTTTCCTGTGGATCTTTTTTCCTAGATTGACGCCACAGAGGCAGCAGTGTTTGATTAATTAATAACCTACGAATTAATAATAATAAATATTTATAATCTTACAATTGGTAAAGCAAAACTGATTGCGATTTTGAAGTTTGGTAGCAATTTAATAGAAAATTAACACAGGGGTTTTGTGAATATTGAAACTGCTCCTTTTATGAATGCATTGCAGATTGGCCAATAAGAAGGGTGCAATAAAACCCAACATAAAATTAGTACCTTCACAGTAATAATAATAATGAAAATAATTTCAATAATGATTAGGTCATTTCTAAAAAAAAAAAAAATCAAAAAAGGACGAGGCCCGGGACTAGCGGTTACCGGAAAACTGCCACACACTTTTCATTAAGGGGTCTGGCACAAATTGCTGTTCCTCCGAAGAACACTGAATGTGTGACAATTTTTCCAGTGGGGCAGTTTTCCAAATTTCCGAATTATGTGTTGCAGTTTTCCGAGGTGCCTAACGAGGGAAAGGAACTCTCTTGTTTGTCTGAATTTTCATGCCGGTTAATTTGAGTTTAGTGCAACTGGCCACAAAAGTTCAAGAGGGGGGGGGCTATAAAGATTGCCGTTTCTGGGCCTATATTGAGAACTGAATTGGGAACTCCAAACAAACGAATTTCGAGAAAACGTTCCATGTAAGCCAAGCAAGAATTGTGTTTTAATTTGAAGAAATAAATTGACGAGGATCCGAGGTACACTTGGTTTGGGGGTCTACCCCAACTTCCGTAATTTTATATTCTGGACCTCTAGAGTCGGTCAGTGTATCCTCGATGTTACCCTTGAAGAGCTCTTAGAAACCACGAATTTTCAGGAGGGGGGTGAATTCACCCCACCCTACTGAAAATTCGTGGTTGTGTACAGAATTATTATATAAAGCATGGTACTATAAATGTTTACAGCTCTACGTTCATTTTAACATTTTGGGGGAAAGCCCCCCCCTCCAGCTCACGGACTTCGCGAACGCTTCAAGGGGAACATCCTGGACTGACTAATATTACGGAAGTTGGAAGTAGAGCCACCCCCCCACCCCCCAACCAAGTATACCTCAGATCCTCGGCAATTTATTTCTTCAAATTAAAGTACAATTCTCGCTTGGCTTACGTGGAACGTTTTCTCGAAATTCGTTTGTTTGGAGTTCCCAATTCAGTTCTCAATATAGGCCCAGAAACGGTAATCTTTATATCCCCCCCCCCACACACACACCTCCTTGAACTTTTGTGGCCAGTTGCCATAAACTCAAATGAACCGGCATGAAAATTCAGACAAACAAAAGAGTTCTTTCCCCTCGTTCAGCACCGTGGAAAACTGCCCTACTAGAAAAATTGTCACACATTCCAAGTGTTCTTCGGAGGAACAGCAATTTGTGCCCGGCCCCTTAATGAAAACCATGTGGCTAGACCCCCTCCCCCTCCTTAATCCGGCCCTGTGTCGATCATGTAAATGGATAACTGTTTCGTTAAAATTGGATTTTATTTCCCTGGCTTTTTTTCCGTTGGCTTTTTTTTTCCGTGGCTTTTTTTTCCATGGTTTTTTTTTCCGGTGGCTTTTTTTTCCGGTGGCTTTTTTTCCGGTGGTTTTTTTTTCCTGGATTTTTTTCCGTGGATCTTTTTCCTTGAATTTTTTTTTCCTAGATTCTTCTCCGGTATCCACTTTACCTACATTCCTCAACTACAGAAGAAGAAAAAATGCCAATATAGTTGAATAGTTTCCATAAATTTTGATAATGTAAATATCCCTTTAAAAGCTAAAATCTTGGAGTGGCGCGAAAATTGGGATATGAGGGGGGGGGCTAACATCACCCTTAGTGGCGTTACTGAGCTACTGGCACAAGGCTCGACGTACACCAAAAGAACGAAATGCCAAAAGCATGCTTTATTTAACAAAAACCATGGATCTTCACAGTGATAAAGCCGCTATAGATTTTGTAAAAAAAACCTGGCTGTGAATTTCACTCTGTTAATTAAACGCTATCCAGATATATATATTTTTAGTACTTTTAGTAATGTATTAATGCGTAATTGAAATTAGTACCACCGAAAACATGTGTCGATCCTGTGGCTAGTTTTCACTCGAAACGAAACCTAGCGCAGGGGATAAAATGTGCGCCTCTGATTTAGTTTCTTAACAATTAGGCCGATGATCGTTTTACTGAATCTTCATGCCATTATATTATTTCGAGCGAAATGACATCTTAAAAGGCGACCCCACTGACACTGATTGCTAGGATGATACAATCGAAGGATGGGGGCTAGGGGAAAGAATGAAGGAGGCGCAGGGAGTTCCATCTACTCGCAGCGAATGAAAAAGGAGCTGCACTGCTGTGCGTGGGAAACAGCGGTTGGAAGACGACGGCAGTGAGTTCTGGTTAGCGGAGGGAGGAGACAGTCTACCTCTGGGGAACAAATAGATGAACCGCAAGCAATTTCTCCAAAGTGCCTCCCCACTTTCTCCGTTAAACTCCGATGGTAAGAACCCAGCAGCAGGCCACCCACCTGGGTCACGCGAAAACGGAGCGGCTTCCCTCCTAGGGGTGAAAATAATATATGACTGTTATTCTCAATGACCACACACAGTGTTCCCTTGTAGCGCTTGAATCCCGTGGTCAAGTGCTTGTTGGCGAATAAAGACATTTAGGCACGGTCCATAATTGCTATACTGAAGTGTGTTTCCCAGTCGTTATCATGCCCTTTCTGTCAGCAATAGGGAGTGAGTGATGCGGGTAATGTCACGGGACCCCTGACTACAAGTGATATGTTTCCCATTCCTTCGGATATAAAATTTCCTCACTTTACTTTACGGCTTTCAAAGCGCTGATGGTCAAAAAACATAATAGGCCTTAAACGATACCAGGTGATATTTATTCTACTGACAAGGTGCGAGTAATTTCCTTGTCGGCGATAAAGGGCTACAGTCTAAAGGCTCCTTCCAACGAAAAAGAACATAGTGCAAATTTGTGACCTGGAAAAAAGATGCACGTTTCTCGAATTCTTCACGCTAACCTGTGTTTGTGAATACCTGTCCGGTATGCTTGGTGTTTTAGTTTCACGCCTATTGAGCACCGAAAAACGTCAATCGACATGTCTGAAACACACGACTTCGCACCTTTCAAATAGAATGATTTCGGAATATACATAAATTTTAAATGGCATGACACACTTTCTTTTCCCCTTCTACCTTTAGGACAATAAAGCGGTTTTTTTTGTTTTTTTTTCAGACTGAAAAGTATCAAACCTGTAACAAAAATGTTTATTACAACGTAGTACGACACTCAAGAACAGGCAAATTTCGGAACTAATATGCTGAAACCCAACGATGAGCATCATTCGAAAGTATCGGATGTAGGTAAACATATCCCCGGAGAAAATACCCCTGAAAACTAAAAAGCGGAAAAAAATGCCCCCAGAACAAACGGTTCACTGTAAACTGCCACACAGGAACACTGATGTGTGGCAGAGTTCCAGTGTGGCAATTTACCGGCAACCCTGCCACACATCTTTCAGCAAATCGGCTACAAAAGTTCAAAGGTGCTGGTGGTTGGGGGTGTATAAAGATTGCCGTTTCTGGGCCTACAATGATAACTGAATTGGGAACTCCAAACGAATTTCACGAAAACGTTCCATGTAGGCCTAGCGAGAATTGTACTTTAATTTGAAGAAATAGATTGCCGAGGATCCGAGGTACACTTGGTTGGAGGGGGGGGGGCTCTACCCTGAACTTCCGTAATATTATATTCTGGGCAGCTGGAGTCTGTCAGTGTAACCAGGAAGTTCCCCTTGAAGTGTCCGCGAGGTCTATTATCTTGGGGGGGGGTCCCCCAAATGTTAAAATGGATGTAGAGCTTTAAACATTTGTACCATGCTTTATATAATGATTCTGTACACGACCACGAATTTTCAGGAGGGTGGGGTAACCCCCACCCGTTTCTAAGAGCTATTCATGGGTAACATCGAGGATACATATTGAAAGAATCTAGAGGTACAGAATTTAAAATTACGGAAATTGGGGGTAGAGCCCTCCAAACCAAGCACCTCGTATCCCTTTCACAGGCTTCACCAAATTTCTGGGGGAGGGTGGAAGGGCATACATAGCTTACCATTAAACACAAAATGAAGCATAGAAATTGCGAGCAAATCCCTTAATTACCTTGAACACTTGTCTGCGCTCTTAGAAACTTGCACATCACCCTGATGAAAATTCGTGGTCGTGTAGAGAATCATTATGTAAAGCATGGTTCTAATGTTTACAGCACTACGTCCATTTTAACATTTTGGGGACCCCACCCCCCAAAGCTCACGGACCTCGCGGACGCTTCAAGGGGAACAGCCTGGATACACTGACAGACTCCTGCGGCTCAGAATCTAATATATTACGAAAGTTGGGGTTGAACATCCCCCCCCTTCCAAGTACCTCGGATCCTCGGCAATTTATTTCTTCAAATTAAAGTACAATTCTCGCTTGGCTTACCAGGAACGTTTTCGCGAAATTCGTTTGGAGTTCCCAATTCAGTTCTCAATATAGGCCCAGAAACGGCAATCTTTATAGCCCTCCCCCCCCTTGAACTTTGTGGCCAAGTTGCTGAAAGATGTGTGGCAGGGTTGCCGGTAAATTGCCACACCGGAACACTGCCACACATCAGTGTTCCTGTGTGGCAGTCCACACATCAGTGTTCCTGTGTGGCAGTCCACACATCAGTGTTCCTGTGTGGCAGTTTACAGTGAACCGTTTGTTTTAGGGGTATTTTTCCGGGGGCATTTTTTCTGCTTTTCAGTTTTCAGGGGTATTTTTTCCGGGGGCATTTTTTCCGTTTTTAAGTTTTCAGGGGTATTTTCTCCGGAAGTATTTTTCCCGGGGTATTTTTACTTTTACCGTTTACCGAAAGTATCACGACCTCCGTGAGCGTCTAAAAAGGCCATAAAGATCAGATCATATGAAGAGGATTTTAAAAAGACAATATCTGACCCCAGGTCTTAAACAACCCTTAGAAGTAGGAAGCTATGCAGCTAGAGTGCCCGACAGAAAAGTCACATAGAAGTGAAGAGGAAGACGTCCTTATTTACAACCGGGCGGCCAGTAGCCATTGTCCGACGGCTTAACGTACCCATCCGACGCACGGTAAACGGTAAAAATACTAACGGAGAAAATACGCCTGAAAACTGAAAAGCGGAAAAAATGCCCCCGGAAAAAATACCCCCGGACGTTGAATCTAGGAAAAAAAATCCAAGGAAAAAAGATCCACAGAAAAAAAAAACAGGAAAAAAAAGCCACCGGAAAAAAAAGCCATGGAAAAAAAAATCCACGGAAAAAAAGCCAACGGAAAAAAAAAGCCATAGCCACATGGTTTTCATTAAGGGGCCGGGCACAAATTGCTGTTCCTCCGAAGAACACTTTGAATGTGTGACAATTTTTCCAGTAGGGCAGTTTTCCAAGGTGCCTAGCGAGGGAAAGAACTTTTTTGTTTGTCTGAATTTTCATGTCGGTTCATTTGAGTTTAGGGCAACTGACCACAAAAGTTCAAAGGGGGGGCTATAAAGATTGCCGTTTCTAGGTCTATATTGAGAACTGAATTGGGAACTCCAAACAAACGAATTTCGAGAAAACGTTCCATGTAAGCCAGGCGAGAATTGTACTTTAATTTGAAGAAATAAATTGCCGAGGATCCGAGGTACACTTGGTCGGGGGAAGGAGGGGGGGCACTACGTGTATCCAGGATACACAACCACGAATTTTCAGGAGGGTGGGGTGAATTCACCCCCTCCTGAAAATTCGTGGTTTCATAAGAGCTCTTCAGGGGTAACATCTAGGATACACTGACCGACTCTAGAGGTCCAAAATATAAAATTACGAAAGTTGGGGGTTGAGCCCCCGAAACCAAGTGTACCTCTGATCCTCGTCAATTTATTTCTTCAAATTAAAATACAATTCTCACTTGGCTTACATGGAACGTTTTCCCGAAATTCGTTTGTTTGGTGTTCCCAATTCAGTTCTCAATATAGGCCCAGAAACGGCAATATTTATAGCCCCCCCCCCTGAACTTTTGTGGCCAGTTGCCCTAAACTCAAATGAACCACCATGAAAATTCAGACAAACAAGAGAGTTCCTTCCCCTCGTTAGGCTCCTTAGAAAACTGCCACACATAATTCGGAAATTTGGAAAACTGCCCCACAGGAAAAATTGTCACACATTCAAAGTGTTCTTCGGAGGAACAGCAATTTGTGCCGGACCCCTTACTGAAAAGTGTGTGGCAGTTTTCCGGCAACCGCAGGGCCCGGGCCTCCTTTTTTGATTTTTTTTTAGAAATGACCTAATCATTATTGAAATTATTTTCATTATTATTATTACTGTGAAGGGTATGAGGAAAGAATGCCCACGGAAAAAACGCCCACGGAAAAATCGCCCACGGAAAAAACGCCCACTTTTCGAAAGTAGGAAAAAACGCCCACGGAAAAATCGCCCACAGACAAAATGCTCACGGGAAAAATATGTGATCGACTGATAAGTTTTTATGTCTGTTATAAACGGTGACAGGACAACTGGTCACAGACTGCTGGCCAAAAAATCGTTAGGGGTCATATAAAAATTGCGGTTTCTTCGCCACCTCACCTACATAACGGAAATGGGTGTAGGAGAATTGGCCACAAAAGTTCAAGGGTGGGGGGGTGTAAGTATTATCGATTTTTGGCCTACATTGAGAATTGAATTAGGAACTCCAAACAAATTTCGAGAAAACGTTCTATGTAAGCCAAGCGAGAATTACAGCATAATTCATGTATGTTCGGAAAAGGACCCTAAGGGGTGGGATTTTTTAATACCGCTGCACTTTTACGTAGGTACTAAATATTTACATAACATGTCAAGTTTACAATATTTTTCTTTTACTTAATTAATTCTTTTTTTTTTTTTTTTTTTTTTTTTTGATTGGAGGTTTAACGACCACCGTGAGCAACTCAATGGGCTATAAGCAGTCGCCCGTCCCTAATTTAGGGTCACTGGTTCCAGGGAAGGGAGAGAGCCAGTGCCGTAAGACAAACACAAAATCCATGCCTGACCGGGATTCGAACCCTGACCCTTACGGACGAATGATCAGAGGCCAGCGCCACCGGGGCGGCACTTAATTAATTCACAGGCGAAGAAAAAAGTGTTGAATTGGCTTAGGCCTACGGCCTATTAATTAATGTATGGATTGAATGTATGGTGCATAAGTAGAAGCGCAATATTATTGACAATTAATACAGACATTTGACGTGGAATAGGAATAGCTGTGGTGCCGTGGAAGCATATCCGGCGCGTAACTGGAAGACCCTGAGTTCGATTCCTGGAGGCGGCCACTAAGAATTTTTCAGTGACTCACTTATAAACGTGGAAAGAGCGATGACTTGCCGCCCCGGTGACGCAGTGGTCTAAGGCGTTGGCCTCTGATCATTCGTCCGTAAGGGGTCCGGGTTCGAATCCCGGTCAGGCATGGATTTTGTGTTTGTCTTACGGCACTGGCTCTTTCCCTTCCCTGGAACCAGTGACACTAAATTAGGGACGGGCGACTGCTTATAGCCCATTGAGTTGCTCACGGTGGTCGTTAAAACTCCAATCAAAAAAAAAAAAAAAAAAAGAGCGATGACTTTTGTTTGATTATTGACAATACTTGTATACTTGTTATGTAAATTTTACGAATATGGGAATGACGGAACGAAAACTTTTAGAAGGGCCTAAACGTTAGTCCTGATATTATTTTGTGCCTGAGTAATACCGCAATATTAATAATTTGATGTGTTACGTAAATGTTATGAATATAACATCGTTAGAATAAAAACTGTTAAATAGGCCAAGGCCTAGGACTTATGACTTAAGGGCCGCGGGTGGCCTAGTGAAGAACCAAATAAGATTGTTAACTTTCAACTTCCTACTGTAGAGTAGCTACTTTCTTAAAAAATTCCAGTTCGGCTGTACTATAATAAATTTGTGACTATTCTTATTTTTTAAAGTAAGGTCTTAATTTTTATAAAACTATGCATGTTTATTATTTAACTATATCAATTAAAAAAGAAATCATTAAAAGTCAGATTATGTTATTTATAAATACTTTTAAAGTTTAATGCATTTAATTGTAAAAGCGATTTTCGTAAAAGCCGCAGTTTACTGATATAACTTTGTGTAATGTGCTTTCTTTCCACTGTTGTCTGTTGAGTACGGCGAGCGGAAGGGGGGGGACATCTGTCTTTCGTCAAAGTGGTACTTTGCAGCTGCAGCTTGAACGTTTGCTAGCGACCGCACCCCAAATTACAAGCGATATATGTCATTTAAATTTATCGGTTAGCCACCGGTCAGGGTGTGTCTTCCCCGTGAGTAGTATAATCTCAAGTTACAGGCATACTTCTTTTCTTCCCAGTGTAAAGAAAAAATACGCACTAACACCCATCCTCACTGCTGTAATATACATTTCCCTCACTGCTATAATATACATTTCCCTCACTGCAGTGTATTAGCAATCCTCTTCAGTTTATGCTTGTTTTGTTCACCAGCTACTGGATGGAATGGTTATATGATAATTGTGAATTATATAGAATTTCTTGTCCGACCCGGAGATTTTCATCATTCACATGTCTTCAGATAATGTGTCGAGTTGTAGCTGCTAATTGCCGAGAATCTCCCGATCGGACGAGAAATTGTTCATATCTTACACTTTTGGTATTACCCCCCCCCTCTTCGCCGACAGGTTTCCAGAGAGTGACATGCGCTAAGAAAATTTGTCGAGTTGCAGTTTCTAAATGCTGAAGATCTCCAGATCGGAAGAGATATTCTTGATATTCACGATTTTGGTATTACCCCCCCCCCCCCGACTAGTTTCCTGAGGCAGCAGATACCCTCAGATAATTCGACGTGTTGTAGCTTGTAAACGCTGGAAATCTCCCGATCTTACCAGAAATTCTTTATATTTCATATTTTAGATTTTAAGCACCCCCCCTCCCCCTCCCCAGACAAATTCCCTGGGTTTGCACATACTCGCAGAGAATTTTTTATTTGTAGTTTCTAGAAAAATATCGTATAGCAGTTGGCTTGAAGACAACGGTGAATCATTAGTGTGTTTTTAAATAAATGTTGCATAAGACTACCACGGCTTTCAGGCCAAGACCATACAACCTCTACAGTCAATCAGTGCAATCCGAACTTTCCTCTCATATTTGTAAGGTTTGCAGAAAATATTTTACACATCAAATTATTAATATTGCGGTATTACTTAGGCAGAAAATAATGTTAGTACTAACGTTTAGGCCCTTCTAAAAGTTTTCATTCCGTCATTCCCATATTCGCGTTATGTAGGTGAGGTGGCGAAGAAACCGCAATTTTTATATGACCCCTAACGATTTTTTGGCCAGCAGTCTGTGACCAGTTGTCCTGTCACCGTTTATAACAGACATAAAAACTTATCAGTCGATCACATATTTTTCCCGTGAGCATTTTGTCTGTGGGCGATTTTTCCGTGGGCGTTTTTTCCTACTTTCGAAAAGTGGGCGTTTTTTCCGTGGGCGTTTTTTCCGTGGGCGATTTTTCCGTGGGCGTTTTTTCCGTGGGCATTCTTTCATACAATCCTGTGAAGGTGTTAATTTATGTTGGGTTTTATTGCACCCTTCATATTGGCCAATCTGCAATGCATTCATAAAAGGAGCAGTTTCAATATTCACAAAACCCCTGTGTTAATCTTCTATTAAATTGCTACCAAACTTCAAAATCGCAATCAGTTTTGTTTTACCAATTGTAAGATTATAAATATTTATTATTATTAATTCGTAGTTTATTAATTAATGAAACTCTGCTGCCCCTGTGGCGTCAATCTAGGAAAAAAGATCCACGGGAAAAAAACAGAGCCAGGGAAAAAATCCAATGACAATTTTTGTACGACCCTCTAGGCTTCTTACACAGATCAGAAAATAAATTTTTATACGATCCCTTAAGCTTCCTACATAGAAGGGACACAAAGAAATCAGAAATGCAATTTTTATACGATCCCTTAAGCTTCCTACATAGAAGTGACACAAAGAAATGAGAAATGCAATTTTTATACGGCCCTTAAATTTCCTACAAGGTCACCCAACATGGAAGTGGACAAAAGAAAATCAAAAGTGCAATTTTTGTACGACCCCTACATTTCTTACAAGGTCAACCAACATGGAAGTGGACAAAAGAAACAAAAATGCAATTTTTATATGCCCCCCCCGATTGCTCGAACGTCCATGGAAAAAAATTATGGTGTCCTTGTAATCTTTGAGCAGTCAGAACTTTTTTTTTAATGTACATTTTTACATGACCCCCTAAGTTTCTTACTGGTTAACTTACATGAAAGAAGCCGTTGGATTTTATTTCCATGGACTTTATTTCCTTGGCTTTTCTTTCCTTTGGCTTTTTGTTCCCTGGATCATTTTTCCTTTGGATTTTTTTTTTCCTGGCTTTTTTTTTTTTCCGTGGATCTTTTTTCCTTGGATTTTATTTCCGGTAACCGGAAGGAATACCCCCAGAACAAACGGTTCACTTTAAACTGCCACACAGGAACACTGATGTGTGGCAGTGTTCCGGTGTAGCAATTTACCGGCAACCCTGCCACAGATCTTCAGCAACTTGGCCACAAAAGTTCAAATGGGGGAGGGTGGCTATAAAGATTGCCGTTTCTTGGCCTACATTGAGAACTGAATTCGGAACTCCAAACGAATTTCGCGAAAACGTTCCATGTAAGCCAAGCGAGAATTGTACTTTAATTTGAAGAAGTAAATTGCCGAGGATCCGAGGCACACTTGGTGGTGGTGGGGGTGGGGGAGGTCTCAATCCCCAACTTCCGGAATATTAGATTCTGGGACACTGGAGTCTGTCAGTGTATCCAGGCTGTTCCCTTTATAAGCGCCCGCGAGCTTGGGAGGGGGATTCCCCGAAATGTTAAAATGGACGTAGAGCTGTAAACCATGCTTTACATAATGATTCTGTACAAGACCACGAATTTTCAGGAGGGTGGGGTGAATTCACTCCCCCAAGTTTGTAAGAGCGCAGACAAGTGTTCAAGGTAAGGGATTTGCTCGCAATTTCTATGCTTCATGTTGTGTTTAATGGCAAACCATGTATGCTTCCCCCCTCCCCCAGAAATTTGGTGAAGCCTGTGAAAGGGATAGGTGCTTGGTTTGGAGGGCTCTACCCCAACTTACGTAGTTTTATATTCTGGACCTCTAGAGTCGGTCAGTGTATCCTCGATATGTTATCCTCCAGCAAAAACACAAGTGCTGGGAAACTGCTGGCCACCAGCTGGCAGTGTTGGGTCACTGCTGGCTGAAATCTGCCGCTCACGGGCCGGTAGTGGTCCGTTGGTCGCAGCGCCATCAGTTGGCGAGCCATTGATGGCCCTGCAGCATCGCCGTGAATTGAGGGCCTCCAAGCAAGTGCCACTAGTGGCCCGTTGCTGGCAACCAATGCAACCCCCAACAGCAGGTGGAAGCATCGGGACTGCACATGCGCAGAAGCAACACTTGCTGTGTCTCTCATGGTACCAGTTAGTTGAAGACGACGCTATCGCCATCGTGTTATTTTAGTGGATGTTAAGAAAAACATCCATATGTGGAGAGGCGAATTAATTTCCTAATGAAATTTTACGTCGACGAAGATATCAGATTAAGCCGTGAAATACTAGATTACAGCCATGAAATACACCCACTCCATTCCCATGAATAACAATTCATGGAATGGAGTGGATGAATAACAAGAAAAAATTTGAAACCGCATGAAACACATATCCTGGAAAACCATTCAAATAGCGTTTGTTGGAAAAAAAAAAAAAGAATTATACGCGTACAAAATTTATTAATTATTTGAAAGAAAAAAAAAGCTACGCTATGTGGTGTACTCATCCATGGGTTGAATACACAAGACTGGGAGGAATTCGCTTCTAAAAATAACGAGAAGTAAAATAAAATATCTTTTACTCTTTAAAACAGATGTAGCGTCGGACAACGGAAAGGAAAGACACAACGTTAAAAATGTAACAGAATGTGACATGAACCCGGGTAAATATATATTTATTCAACAATCTCTTTTCAAGACGGCAAGGACAGTACAAAACTTTGGAAAGCGACTCTAAGTATGTACACGCCTTGAAAATGAGTGAAGTTCCCTTAAGGTAAAAAAAAAACTATCGTTACGTTGAAAAAAATTAATTTATCAATTACATGAAACTGGCTTTTATGAAAAATACCTCTCAATATTGTAAAATGAAAGAGGGAAGCATTCGATTTAAAATTGCATACCAAAAAGATAGCTTCCAGCACATGCCCGAGCGGCGTGAGCTAGTCGGGGCGGTAGCGAGCGCGGCTTCTACACAAACGGCCTAGGATCAAATCTAGTCAGGATAAAAACGGCGTTTTTCCGGTCTGTCAAGAAAATTTCCCAAGCGCAGTGCGTTAATCCACAAGCTTCGGAAAGGTAGAAAAAAAGAAAAATGTAGATTTAGGAAACTACGGCTATCCTTGCTTTTTTTTTATATATATTATTATGGCTACTACTGGGAAATTGGCGGACAAGATTCGGCAAGCCACCAGTTACGTCACGTGGTTGCTGGCTGCCACTAACGGCCCACTAGCGGACCACATTAGGCTAGCCATCATTTCTGGCACTTGCCTGCAGGGCCACTGAAGGGCCACTTGTGGCAGCTAGTGCCTGTGATGGACCACTGATGGCCCTGTTGTGGCATATGACAACTGATGGGGTGCGAACTGTTGGCCTGAACTGTTGGCCCTTCTGTTGGCCGCCCGGACATTTTATTGACGGTTCGGCAGCGGCAACATAGTGCTGGGCCATTGCTGGCAGTGCTGGCTGCCAGCAATGGCCCACTGCTGGCCCAGCAACACTGTTTTTGCCGGCCCTGAATAGCTCTTAGAAACTAAGGGGAAAGGGGGTTTATCCCACCCTCCTGAAAATTCGTGGTCGTGTACAGAATCATTATATAAATCATGGTACTAATGATTACAGCTGTACGTCCATTTTAACATTTTGGTGGAAAGGCCCCTTTACCCCTCCCCCTACCTCCCAGCTCATAGACCACACGGACACTTCAAGGGGAACTTCCTGGATACACTGGCAGACTCCAGCGGCCCAGAATATAATATTACGGAAGTTCAGGGTAGAGCCCCCCCCTCCCAAGTGTACCTCGGATCCTCGGCAATTTATTTCTTCAAATTAAAGTACAATTCTCGCTTGGCTTACCTGGAACGTTTTCGCGAAATTCGTTTGGAGTTCCCAATCCAGTTCTCAATATAGGCTCAGAAACGGCAATCTTTATAGAACCCCCCCTGAACTTTTGCAGCCAAGTTGCTGAAGATATGTGGCAGGGTTGCCGGTAAATTGGCACACCGGAACACTGCCACACATTAGTGTTCCTGTGTGGCAGTTTACAGTGAACCGTTTGTCCTGGGGGTATTTCTTCCGGGGCCATTTTTTCCGCTTTTCAGTGTTCAGGGATATGTTCTCCGGGGGTATTTTTTCCCGCGGGTATTTTTACCTTCATCCCCGACGCACGGCGGATACTTAGTGGTTCTAGTGTTCGTATCTCACTGGAATCGTGACTTTTCCATAGCAGTCATGAACGTTGATCACTACGCCATCCCCGGCCCCTAAGGGCCATATAACGAGTAGTCTATTCTTAATTTAGTGCCATTAGATGTAGGGCAGGATCAGAACTAGCATAGTAGGACAAATGCATCACCCATGCTCGAACTCATGCCCAACTCCAGTGCCTTACCACCTAGGGTAGCCTAACTATGTACGAAACCAGGAGCGTGTCTGTGTGAGCAAAACATTCTACTGCATTTCGGATTTTCTCGTAAGGTATTATTCTATCATCATACACTGCCGGCCAATTGCTAAGGACGGATGACAATAGCAACGATAGCAACCATAAAATGGAAGGCAGGAAAATGTGGAAATTAGCAGAAGTGCGGGATACAGTAAGACGTGTTGTGCGTATGCAAATTTTGGGTTGCCGAACTTGTTCGTGACGTCATAGCGCTGATAAGAGATATAAAGGATTTGACGCGTATTGACCGTTGTTGTTCAAACGCAAAGTTGAAAGGGAAAGAATCAATTGACGAACTTACAATTTTCAGTATGTCTTCCCGACATCACCTAGATGATTTTACGAGTGGCCGTATTATTGGCAAGATTGAAGAAGGGCGAAAAATAACAGATGTTGCCAGGGAGTTCGACGTCAGCCACAGTGTTGTTTCAAGGCTTTGGAAATCATTTCAAACAAATAGAGAGTGTAGCAAACGTCACGGGGGAGGTCGTGTTCGCAGTACGACACCTGCAGAAGATCGGTACATAGTGCTATCAACAAAAAGACACCGGCGCAGCACAGCTAGTGAGGTAGCAAATCAGTTTATGGCTGCTACTGGCAAGCGGATCTCCCGAAAAACTGTCGCCAGACGTTTGCATGAAGGAGGACTACACGCCCGCCGTCCTGTTGTGTGCATCCCATTGTCCATACGTCACCGTACCGCCCGTTTGCAATGGTGCCATCACATCGCAATTGGACTGATAACGACTGGTCTGCTGTCCTCTTCTCAGATGAGAGTAGATACAGTCTATCGTCTGATTGTTGACGGCAACTGATATGGCGTGATAGTGGTACGGCATATTGTCCAGCAAACATACAGGAAAGGGACCGATGTCCGACATGTAGTGTCATGGTATGGGCTGGCATCATGATCAATGGCCGTACGTCCCTCTATGTGCTTCCAACTGGGACTATGACTGGCCAACGATACATTAATGATGTTCTGCTACCTCATGTTCGCATGTTCCGTGGTGCTGTCGGTGATAGATTCATTTTCATGGACGACAACGCAACATGTCATCGAACAGTCGCTGTCCAGGAGTGTCTTGAGAGCAAGGATATTCAACGCCTCGTATGGCCAGCACGTTCTCCAGATCTGAATCCCATTGAAAATGTGTGGGATGCTTTGGGGAGGAGTCTTGCTGGTCGCCAATGCCCTCCAATAAACAAGGACACCCTCATCCGTGCACTGACAGAGGAATGGGATAAATTACCCCAACAGCGGCTTGATAATGTTGTGCAAAGCATGACACGACGTGTGGAATCTTGCATCGCCCTCCATGGTGGCCATATCCCGTATTGACATCTTACGCCGGAACACCTGCGGACGGTAATTGCATTTTTTTCACGTTTACGTATTCTGCACAAAATGGCCTGTTTGTCCCTTGAACACGTTCCAAAGCCTTCTGGATTTCAGAGCACAATAAATTGTCTTTCTTTTAATGTCCTGGCATTCTGACATTATTTTATTTCACTTGGCATCCAACCACACTTACTTTTTTATGCGCTATATAGCCGTTTATGATCCGTCCTTAGCAATTGTCCCAGCAGTGTATTTGAATATGGAGTAACAAACTACTACAAATGTAACGAAGGTAAGTGCAGTGTAACTTGTACAAGTTAACGCTTGGGGAGGCATTGTTCATGAATGGTTAATCAAGTGGCGTACCACAGGAAGGGGGAGGGGTCCGCACTTCCCTTAACATAATAATAATTCTAATTTTGGAAGTATGTGTTCTGAAGGATGGACGGAAGTGTCCCCCACAGGAAAACTCCCCCATCTTTTTCAGTCAGGGACCATGTACAAATTGCATTTGACACAAAATATCGAACGAGGGAGAGATTTCCGGGATCATAATTTCCATTTCCACGCTGTTTAAAACAAGAAGTAGCCGAGCAACGTGCACAAATATGTGGAAGGAAATTCCGGGCTCGGCAATTCAAACATTTATCGCTGTCTATAGTAAAAAACCGTCTTGCAAGTAGCTGGATGAGGTGGGGGAAATTTCCGAGTTAGTATTTCCACTCTTACAGCGCTTTTTTGTGAAAAACGGTCTTACAAACAGCAGGCTGACAGGGTAGGGGGAAATTCCGGGGTCAGGATTACAAACTGCTACGGTTGTTTAGGGAAAAAATCGGTTTAAAATTAGCAGGGTTAGGTGGGGGAAATTTCCGGGTTAATATTTCCACTCTTACCGCAGTTTTTAATGGAAAACGTGTATTACAGTCAGCAACCTGACAGGGTAGGGGGAAATTCCGGTGTCGGCATTTCAAACTTTTATCGATGTTTATAGTAAAAAAACCGTCTTGTCTTGCAAGTAGCTGGATGAGATGGGGGAAATTTCCGGGTTAGTATTTCCACTCTTACCGCGCTTTTTTGTTAAAAGCGGTCTTACAATCAGCAGGCTGACAGGGTAGGGGGAATTCCGAGGTCAGGATTTCGACTTTTAGGATGGGGTGGGGGAAATTTCCTGTGTCATCATTTTTATTTTCATCCACTTTTAAACAACATTCAGCCCTACAAGTAGCACAAATATGTGGTGGAAATTTCCGGGGTCGGCATTTCAAATCTTTATCGCAGTCATTAGTACTGCAAGTAGCTGGATGGGTAAACGGTAAAAATACCCCCGGAGAAAATACCCCTGAAAACTGAAAAGCGGAAAAAATACCCTCGAAAGAAATACCCCCAGAACAAACGGTTCACTGTAAACTGCCACACAGGAACACTGATGTGTGGCAGTGTTCCGGTGTGGCAATTTACCGGCAACCCTGCCACACATCTTTCAGCAACTTGGCCACAAAAGTTCAGGGGGGGGGGCTATAAAGATTGGTGTTTCGGGGCCTATATTGATAACTGAATTGGGAACTCCAAACGAATTTTGAGAAAACGTTCCATGTAAGCCAAGCGAGAATTGTACTTTAATTTGAAGAAATAAATTGCCGAGGATCCGAGGTACACTTAGTGGGGAGTGGGGGACTCAACCCCCAACTTCCGTAATATTATATTCTGGGCCGCTGGAGTCTGTCAGCGTACCCAGGCTGTTCCCCTTGAAGCGCCCGCGAGGTCCGTGAGCTGGGGGGGGGGGCAAAATGTTGAAATGGCCGTAGAGCTGTAAACATTAGAACCAAGCTTTACATAATAATTCTGCACACGACCACGAATTTTCAGGAGGGTGGGGTGCAAGTTTCTAAGAGCGCAGACAAGTGTTCAAGGTAAGGGATTTGCTCGCAATTTCTATGCTTCATGTTGTGTTTATTGGTAAACTATGTATGCTCTTCCTCCCCTCCCCCAGAAATTTGGTGAAGCCTGTGACAGGGATACGAGGTGCCTGGTTTGGAGGGATCTACCAAAACCCCCTGGAGAGAAAGCCCCAGCGCGCGAACTACGAAGGGCTGTGACGTCACGGTCAGCGGGCCATCGCAATCCCTCTCTCCAGAGAGGTCAAAGGGCAAACGTAAGGGGAATGCCGATATTAGCTTCGTGTTCATGCAGCATTGATCAGTATTGAACTTTCGGTAGTCGTGCACGTGAGTAAGCATTTTTTACAACATGCCTGGAAAATATTGAGTGCCTTTATATAGATCTAATTACAAAGCACATCCAAAAGCCACTATTTTCAGCTTTCCTGAAAGTGAAAGCTTTAGAAGAAGGCGGATTTCTTCCGTACCAATGAAAAATTTTGAACCCAACGTGAATTCAAAGGTTAGTTAAGTTTTCATGACAGCATTTTCTGCTTTCGTTGTAAATACAATTATAATTTAGTGAATTGTTAGTCGTTTTTTTTTTTTTAATTATTGACTGAGTAAATTTAAGGGCCTTCCGATTATCAGCTCATTATTTGTTGTCGTTTAAATAATGGTATTAATAACCAATCAACATTTCATTTCCATAAAGTAATAGTTATTTTTCTTTACAAAATTCGTAGTTAGTAGTGTTCAAATTGAAAAAAAAAAAAAAAAAAAAAAAAAGATGTACTTATATTATTAGCGCATCAAGTACTAAGGTTAACCAGGCAAAGAAACTGGCAATAAATAATTACGTTATTTATTAATCAACATTTCATTTCCGTAAAACAAATGTCATTTTTCTTCATAAAATTGCTGTGTATCAGAGTCCTAATTAAAACAAGAATTCGGAATTAATATATTCCATGTTCATTTGACAAATAACTTTTTCCTAAATGATTTTAATTTATAATTTTTTTTTACCTTCTAGAAATAGTTGCAAGATTTGAGCACACATTTTACCGTATTTTCAGTAAATATACTCACTAAATCGGAAATTTTGCTTTCGCGCTTGTTATGTAATTACGGGAAAGTCTTTTCTTTTTTGCTTTCATTTAAATAAATCGAACGCGAAGGGAATTTCTAAATGTTTTAAGTGAAATTATTATGTTCATACAGTCCTACCAATTTGCCATTAAAAAGATCGTACTTGCAAAAATCCTTAACGTAAAATGCTGTGTTTTGTACGTTATGCGCGAAAAAACTTATTTTTTTGCTCCTTAAGCCAAATTGAAAACTAAAGGAAAAATTTCATGAAATCATTTCCCAGCACAAGAGCAAAACTTTGGAATTCCCAGATTTACGGATGTCATCGCTGGAAACTGAGAAAAAAAAAAAAAAAATGAAATCTAACTACAAAAAATAAAGAGAAAAAAAAAACCCCGGTCGATTTATTGTTATGTGCGCAAATTGTCTAATATCGCACTCGAGAAATTATTTCTCTGCGTAAACACCGCGGTACTTCGTCGGCGCTTTCAGGAGCGGAGAGCTTGAGGCTCGAGTCGGTCCACTAGCTTTGACATCACAGACCAGTTCGGAGGCTTTCTTAATCTTTAGGGGGTTTTGGCTCTACCCCCAACTTCCGTAATTTTATATTCTGGACTTCTAGAGTCGGTCAGTGTATCCTCGAGGTTACCCCTGAATAGCTCTTAGAAACGAGGGGGGGGGGGGGTACCTCATCCTCCTGAAAATCCGAGATCGTGTACAGAATCATTACATAAAAGATGGTACTAATGTTTACAGCTCTACGTGCATTTTAACATTGGGGGAAAGCCCCCCCCAAGCTCATGGACCTCGCGGACGCTTCAAGGGGAACTTCCTGGATACACTGACAGACTCCAGCAGCCCAGAATATAATATTACGGAAGTTCGGGGTACAGCCCCCCCTCCAGTGTACCTCGGATCCTCGGCAATTTATTTCTTCAAATTAAAGTACAATTCTCGCTTGGCTTACATGGAACGTTTTCGCGAAATTCGTTTGGAGTTCCGAATTGAGTTCTCAATATAGGCCAAGAAACGGCAATCTTTATAGCCACCCTCCCCACTTTGAACTTTTGTGGCCAAGTTGCTGAAGATGTGTGGCAGGGTTGCCGGTAAATTGCTACACCGGAACACTGCCACACATCAGTGTTCCTGTGTGGCAGTTTGCAGTGAACCGTTTGTTCTGGGGGTATTTCTTCCGGGGGCATTTTCTCCGCTTTTCAATTTTCAGGGGTATTTTTTCCTGGGGGTGTTTTTACCTACATCCAGCTGGGTGAGGTGGGGGAAATTTCCGGGTTAGTATTTTTACTGTTACCGCGCTTTTTCGGGAAAAACGGTTTTACAATAAGCAGGCTGACAGGATGGGGGAAAATTCCGGGGTTGGCATTTCAAACTTTTATCGACGTTTATAGTAAAAAACCGTCCTGCAAGTATCTGGATGAGTTGGGAGAAATTTTCGGGTTAGTATTTACGCTCCTACCGCGAGTTTTAGTGGAAAACGTCTTACAATAAGCAGGGTGACAGGATGGGGGAAATTCCAAGGTCGGTCTTTCGACTTTTACGATGAGGTGGGAGAAATTTCCGGTGTCATCATTTCTATTTTCATCCACTTTAAAACAAGATGCAGCCGTACAAGTAGAACAAATACTTATGTAGGGGAAATTTTCGGGGTCTGCATTTCAAACTTTTATCGCAGTTTATAGAAAAAACACTGTCTTGCAAGTAGCTGGATGTTGTGGGGGAAATTTGCGGTGTCACCATTTCCATTTTCAGGCACTTCAAAACAAGATGCAGCCCTACAAGTAGCACAAATACGTGGTATTTTTAACAGCTTGTTATCTATCGCCTTCATATTCATAACGTTTGCAATCACACATTATGTAAACTAAGCCTTTTATAACATTATGTACTTAGGCCTTTTTAACAGTTTTTGATCTATCGCTTCATATTCATAACGTTTACATAACAAACATTATATAAACTAGACCTTTTATAACATTATGTACTTAGGCCTTTTTAGCAGTTTCCGATCTGGTAAACGGCAAAAATACCCCTAAAACTAAAAAGCGGCAAAATACCCCCAGAACAAACGGTTCACTGTAAACTGCCACACAGGAACACTGATGTGTGGCAGTGTTCCGGTGTGGCAATTTACCGGCAACCCTGCCACACATCTTTCAGCAACTTGGCCACAAAAGTTCAAAGGGCGGGGGAAGGGGCTATAAAGAATGCCGTTTCTGAGCCTATATTGAGAACTGAATTGGGAAGTCCAGACGAATTTCGCTAAAACGTTCCAAGTACGCTAAGTGTGAATTGTACTTTAATTTGAAGAAATAAATTGCCGAGGATCCGAGGTACACTTGGGGGGGGGGGGGCTGAACCACCAACTTCCGTAATATTAGCATCAGATTCTGGGCCGCTGGAGTCTGTCAGTGTATCCAGGCTGTTCCCCTTGAAGCGCCCGCGAGGTCCGCCAGCTTGGGGGGGGTGTCCCCAAAATGTTGAAATGGCCGTAGAGCTGTAAACATTAGAAGCATGCTTTACATAATGATTCTGTACACGACCACGAATTTTCAGGAGGGTGGGGTGCAAGTTTCTAAGAGCGCAGACAAGTGTTCAAGGTAAGGGATTTGCTCGCAATTTCTATGCTTCGTGCTGTGTTTAATGGTAAACTATGTATGCCCCCCCCCCTAACCCAGAAATTTGGTGAACTCTTCAAAAGGGATACGAGGTGCTTGGTTTCGAGGGCTCTACCCCCAACTTCCGTAATCTTTTATTCTGGACCTCTAGAATCGGTCAGTGTATCATCGATGTTACCCCTGAAGAATAGGTCTTAGAAACGGGGGGGCGTAACTCACCCTCCTGAAAATTCGTGGTCGTGTACAGAATCATTATATAAAGCATGGTACTAATGTTTACAGCTTTACATCCATTTTAACATTTGGGGGACCCCTCCCAAGATAATGGACCTCGCGGACACTTCAAGGGGAACTCCTGGTTACACTGACAGACTCCAGCGGCCCAGAATATAATATTACGGAAATTCGGGGTTGACCCCCCCCCTTCCCCAAACCAAGTGTACCTCGGATCTTCGGCAATTTATTTCTTCAAATTAAAGTACAATTCTCGCTTGGCTTACATGGAACGTTTTTTCGAAATTCTTTTCGAGTTCCCAATTCAGTCCTCAATATAGGCCCAGAAACGGTAATCTTTATAGCCCCCGCCCCCTCTTGAACTTTTGTGGCCAAGTTGCAGAAAGATGTGTGGCAGAGTTGCCTGTAAATTGCCACGCCGGAACACTGCCACACATCAGTGTTCCTGTGTGGCAGTTTACAGTGAACCGTTTGTTCTGGGGGTATTTTTTTCCGCTTTTCAGTTTTCAGGGGTATTTTCTCCGGGTGTATTTTTTCCCGGGGGTATTTTTACCTACATCCATGTGTGTGTGTGTGTGTGTGTGTGTGTGTGTGAGGGAGAGAGAGAGAGAGAGAGGCTGTTAACACGAGCATTCAATAGTAAATACGTAATTTCAATTCTTCAAAAAATACTATCATTTTGCGACACCAGAAGCTCTTAAAGATCACGGAAATTATTCAACAGGAATCGCACTTGAATTGTTATCTGCAAACAGAACTTCGAAGAAAATCACCAAACGATTCCATGCACAGAAAGTATTATTTAAATAGCACAGTAGAGCTATTGCTGAAAATGTTCTTAGAGGAAGAATGTGTTTGAAACGGGGGATACTGATCAACTATTACAAGTGAGGTACTAGTAAGAAGACCACCCACAACGTCCTTAAATGGCAAACAAGATTTCCATGATCCCCTTAAGTCTCTTTCGCGATGCCTCAGTAAACACCAACCCTAGTCCTAGAGCGGCGCTCGGTGAACACCGTTGACGACCGGAAGGCACTGTCACAAAAGAACGAAGAGACCAGGAGACATACCTGCTTTTAATGAAGAAGGTGGATCTACACTCGGATGCTGATTAGTCAACGCTCCTGTTGTGTTCCGTTGACAATTTTGATTGAAACGTTAATCTCATTACCACGCTGAATTTTGTGCCTCAATAACCCTTCTTTGCTTGCGGACCAATCAAAGATCCACGTAGTGTATGCTACACTGTAGAACGGCAAAGATTAGAGCTTCTTCCACTTCGAGCACACTAACGGCTTCCTTTTAGCATTACAGGTTCCATGATTGCTGGGAAACTAACGCAGATCTGTGAACTAAATTACAGGTAGTGTATCGCGGGGGGTACGGGCTGCCGGAGGCTATTTCTGCGAGCTCCACCTGTTAACGTGTCTTCTTTACAATGAAATAAGCAAACGAACCAGTTACTGCGGTCAAAAGAAACTGGTCATCTTACATTTTTCCGGTAGAGTTATATGTGCCTAATACGTTTCAATCAAACAGCATTTTTTTAAAGATATTTTTACATGCTACTTACTACATAACAAAAACAGTATAAAACATTTCTGATATGAGCCTGGCTGGTACAATGCTACATATAGTATACACATTCGTTAATGTAGAAGAAATGATAACAAGATCAAACTCGATTACGTGGAAAATAGCATGCGCAGTCACATAGTCTAAGCTCTGGCTCATGACCATTCGTCCGTGACGGGTCCGGGTTCGAATCCCGTGCGGCATGTGTTAGGTGTGCAACTTAATTCTCGGCCCCTAACTGCAAGGGTTCACTGTAAACCGCCACACAGGAAAACTGCCACACAGGAAAACTGCCACGCAAGAAAACTGCCACACCGGAAGATTGCCACACAGGAAAACTGCCACACCGGAAGATTGCCACACCGGAAGATTGCCACACAGGAAAACTGCCACACAAGAAAACTGCCACACCGGAAGATTGCCACACAGGAAAACTACCCCACCGGAAGATTGCCACACAGGAAAACTACCCCACCGGAAGATTGCCACACAGGAAAACTGCCCCACCGGAAGATTGCCACACAGGAAAACTGCCACACCGGAAGATTGCCACACAGGAAAACTGCCACACGCTTTTCATTAAGGGGAAGGGTACAAATAGCTATTGCTCCGAGGAACACTTTGAATGTGTGGCAGTTTTCAAAGTTTTCGAATTATGTGTGGCAGTTACCAGTTTCCCAAGGTGCCTAACGATGGGAAGGAGCTCTTTTGTTTGTCTGAATTTTCATGTCGGTTCATACTTAGGGCAACTGGCCACAGAAGTTCGAGGGGGGGGTATAAAAGTTGCCGTTTCCTGGCCTATATATTGAGAATTGAATTGGGAACTCCAAACAAATTTCGAGAAAACGTTCTATGTCAGCCAAGCGAAAATTGCTGTGTTTAAGAAAGGACAATAAGGTGGGATTTTTTAATAACGCTGCACTTTTACTTAGGCGCTAAATATTTACATAACATGTCAAATTTGTAATATTTTTCTTTTACTTAATTAATTCATAGGCCCTACGCCTCGGCCTTTTTAAAAGCTTTTAATCCGAGTTTAGGACATTTGGGCACCGGACTTTTGGGCACCGGACATTTGGGCACCCGGACATTTGGGCACCCGGACATTTGGGCACAAATCTTGAGGGGCCGTACAAAAATTACCACATCAAATCAAGTTAATAATATTGAGCTTTTATTTAGGCACGAAATATTTATTCACAGGCCCTAGGCCTAGGCTTAGGCTCTTTTACCAGTTTTCATTCTACCAATGCCATATTCATAACGTTTACACAGAAAATCAAGGTAATAATATTGGGCGTTTTCTTAGGCACGAAATATTAATTCATAGGCCCTAGGCCTAGGCCTTTTTAATAGCTTTTACTTTATCATTGTCATATTCACAACGTTTACACAACAAATAAATGTAATAATATTGGGCTTTTACTTAGGCAGGAAATATTAATTCATAGGCCCTAGGCCTATATCCCTTTTTAACAGTTTTTATTCTACCAATGCCATATTCACAAAGTTTACACAGCAAATCAAGTTAATAATATTGGGGTTTACTTAGTCACGAAATATTAATTCATAGGCCCTATATATCACTTTGTCCACTTTCTGGGCAATTACTCGCTCTGGCGTTTGAGCCTTTCCTACGCACAGTACATCGTGCATTTCTTGCGGCTCTTCCTCCTCCCACGGCAAGCACCAGGAACTTCTCTATAACCTACTCCGCCTACGCCGACGACGCGACTTTCTGCGTTCGGATGGAATCGCAATTTAATACCCTCGCTCATGTATATGCACTATACACTTCTTGCTCCTCAGCGATGCCCAACACTACCAAGAGTGCCGGCCTGTGGTGTGGTGCCTGAGAGTCCAGAACGGACTCCCCATGGGGCGCCTCCTGGACTGCCTCTTCTCAGAAATTTCTTGGTGTACACCTGGGAGCTCCCATAGCTGCCCGAAACAACACGTAGGCTGCTCTTCGTAATCGTCTTGCTCGAACGGCTGCCTTCTGGCGGAAAGCTCAGTTCAGCGCCTCTTACGTCACCCGGGCACGCCTTGCGCGTACATATCTTCTGTCTTCTTGTCTTCATGTGTGGGCAGCTGCTCGCATGCCAGCTTATTACCTTGCTGAAGTCACACGGATCATTTCTACTATGATCTGGTCAGCTCATCATTGGATACAAGTCTCAACTCTAAGTCGTCCGATCTCCACTGGTGGTATTGCGTTCCTGGATGTCCGCCAGTTCGACAAAGACCACCGGATAGTATCCCTTCTGCGTCTATACTCTGCGAACCAAGATCCGCAGCCTCTCTTCTCCGAGACGTGATGATTTTTCCCCGGAACCCCCGCTTGAAATTCACAACTTTTCTACTGATGGATCGCTTTTCTCTCCTCCGCTCCCGTCTTTCCCCCGTTTATTCAGGGGCGCTTTCCTTTCTTCGCTCTCTGCCACTACTCCTAGCCCCACCCGCTACTACCTCATAACTTCTAACCGAACCCCTCTTCTACTCCTTCATCCTCCATCCTCCTAAAGCACCGTATTTCACTGACCTTTCCTGGCTTTCCGCTGGGATCGTATCCATCCGAGACTTACTTTCCTACGATCTAACATGGAAACCCTTTTCCGACCTCTCTCCTTTCCTTCCACGCACCTCTGCCTCTCTTGCACTCTACGATTCTCTTTGCTCCTCGATCATTACTCTTTTTCTGCTCTCGCTTCTCCGGCTGGCCTCTTTCTCGTTTCTTCTGCTTCTCTTCCCCTTCCTTTTTTCTTCCTGTTTGTGGCTCTTTTCTTCCGATCTCCAGTTTCACTGTCCGTACTCTCTATCGTTTTCTCCTTCTGGATCCATCGCCACCCACACCCCAGCTCATTTCAGGAGTGCCGCTCTTCCGAGTGTGTGGTCGGCAACAGCTTCACCCATCTCGACACCAGATGAAAGGAATATTCACTGACTCTTCCTTCACCGCCCGCCTGCCAGTGCCAGACACGTTATTTCGGATGACGCTGGCAGCCGCACCCACCTGCATCTTCTGTTCTGAGCATGCTGATGTTCTACACATCTACCAGTACTGCCCGGCGATCCGTCCTTTAATACACCTAGCCTTTACCGTTTACAAGTGTCTCTGTGTCAAAGAGCTGCCTTTTTCTTCATACAGTACGTTGCTGGTTTCATGTTCGCCACCGGTGCCTTTATCTGAGCCATGCGCATACATCTTTGTACTCGCGAAGCATGTATTTACTGCTTCTATCTGCAACTCCGTCATACCTCTAATGTGCCTACGCTCCTTCAAGCAGGAGATACCCTCTGTGCGCAATTCCGCAACCGGCTGACCTCCAGGCTCCGATTGGCGTTTACCGCTGCCAGGGTCACTGACCAGAGCCTGCAGTTCCTGAGTGCATGGTCAACATTACACCGCTGGTTTTCCGGGCCTTCTGCAGACCTACATCTTCTGATTTGACTTCCATCCTCTACGTCGGGACCTTCCCTCTTTGATCTTTGTGATGAACCCTGAACTGGCTCACCGGATCCGGAGAGTGTCTCCCTAAGCTTGTCAGACTTAGTTCTTCTGTACATTCTTCTTATTCCCATCTCCAGTTTTTCTTTTTACTGTTAGTGTTTGCAGGTTATTCACGTGCACTTACTTTGAGGTGCCCTCTTCTGATTAAGTGATCTTTGTAGTGATTTTTTTTTCTGTGTGCCTCACATTGTACCTGTACATTCAATGTTTTTATTTCGTCATATATCTTCTGCTCATTCGTTCGTCATATTGCTCATATAAATTGTACATACTGTATATATTTCGCTGTTCATTCTGTACATATACATATTCCTTGGTACTGTGTATGCTCCGTTTTGGAACCGTCCTACAAGCTCATTCTTTACTGTCTGCATCTTACACATCTCAGTCATGCACTTTTTGTACACATCTGTATATAGTACACATTTCAATTGCATCATTATGTTTTACATCATTTGTATTTATATTTTCATTGCATTGTATGTATATCTCACTTGCTGCACATAGTTCGTTCCCTGTTCCTATATGGCTTCACGCACATCTGTATCATCATCATCATCATTGTCAACCATTATCAATCCACTGCTGGACGAAGGTCTCCCCAAGTTTCCTCCACAACGGTCTGTCTTGTGCCAGTCTCCTCCATGTCACCCCTGCATACTTTCGAATTTCATCCACCCATCTCCTATGTGGTCTTCTTCTGGGTCTTTAGTTCCTCTTCCAATTCAAGAAGCCTTGAATCAGAAGATAGGGAGCGTCCATTGTAAGTAGCCAAGGTCAGCATCAGATGGCAGCCTAGTCCGGTCCTCCGGGGATTCTTAGCACCCTCTGCCTTCATGTCGCACTGGCCGCTGCCTTGGCCAGGTACATTCCAGCTGCCGGAGACTGAGGGCCAAGATTTAAGTTGTGGAATCATTTTGGAGGGGTTTGGCCATAACTCACCACGCTGGCCAAGCGGGTTGGTGAGTGTGGGATAGAATTTCCTCTGATCCCGATGGTATAGTTATACCGCTATGGGCGGTCGTCAGAGCCCCTTTAGTGGGAACAGGATGCACCACGAGAAGGCGGGGTTGACATTTGTATATACTTCGCCTAAATTGTACATTTATTCAATCTCACGTATATCTTTTCCATTATCACACCCTGCACTGTTGCACTTATGTTGTATCATCGCTCATCTATCTCACTAGCACTGTATTATATATACACCTCTCATACTGTAACTTGCGCATTCGCCGTATATATACACCTCTCATACTGTAAATAGCGCACTTCTTGAATACATACTACGGTAATTATGTTTTGTAGTCCGCTCATCTATTTCACTTGCATTGTATATACCCCTTGCATAATGTAAATTGCACACACTTTATATATATCTGACTCCTGTTATTATGATTTCAGGCATTGTAAAGGCACATGCCGCCTATCGCTTTCGTTCCCTGTAAATTTCGCTCAGAATAAAACATTTTGAAAGTAAGGAAATTCAACTGAGAATTAGTGAGGAAAGCAATTGAAAACAACCAAAGCCTAAAGATAGCAAAGGGGCATCTCAGTAAGGGAAGAAAACAGATTATGGCACTGAGAAAAGAAGATGGATCTGTAACAAGAAATAGAGGCGAAATTTTGACAAGAGTGAAAGATTTCTACTCCAAATTATATGAAAGGGATGATACATGTACTATAGACATCATGAAAGGTACCAGTACCAGAGTCCTTCCAGTCTTCCCAGCAGAAGTTGCACATGCACTCAAGAACATGAAGCAGGGAAAAGCTCCAGAAGAAGATGGAATTACTGTAGACATCTTACAAGAAACAAGTGGAGAAATTGAAACAGTACTCGCCCAAATTTTCACTCGATGCCTTAATGAAGGGAAGATTCCTGAGGATTGGAACAACGCTATAATGATCCTGCTGCATAAAAAATGTGACATTGAGGATCTCAGGAACTACAGACCTATCAGCCTCTTATCAGTGGTTTATAAAATCTTCACTAAAGTTCTGTCACACCGCTTGAAGGTAACACTGGACATGGCTCAACCGAGAGAACAAGCTGGATTCAGGAGTGGCTACAGCACTATAGATCATATCCACGTACTGAGAGAACTAATTGAAAGAACGAGAGAATATGAACTTCCATTGTGCATGACTTTATCGATTATGAAAAGGCCTTTGATTCGGTGAAACCATCAGCAGTTACAATGGCTTTGAAATCCTCTGGTATTGAAGATGCATACATTATTATTATTAATAACATCTATGAAAATGCAAGTGCAAAGATTCGGCTGTTTGAAAATACAACACACATAAAAATTGGAAAGGGAGTGAGACAAGGTGACACCATATCTCCGAAGCTCTTTAATGCCACATTGGAAAATGTCTTTCAATCACTGAACTGGGAAAACAAAGGGATAAAGATTAATGGAGATTATCTAACTCACCTTCGTTTTGCTGATGACGTAGTCATTTTTGCAACTATACCCCATCAGAGCTGCAGAGTATGATCCAGGAACTTGCTGGCAAGAGTAAAGAAGTGGGATTAAAAATGAACTTTCAGAAGACGAAAGTGATGTACAATGCTTTTACAAGAAATGAAGATTTGTCGATTGATGGAGAAAAGCTGGAGGTAACAGATACGTACGTTTACCTTGGACAGCAGATATCAAGTGAGGGTCACATTGATGAAGAAATTAATCGGCGTATAAAACTTACCTGGAGAGCTTTTGGAAGAAACAGCATAATTTTCAAGAGCAATATGCCATTATGTCTTAAAAGAAAAGTGTTTGATCAATGCATCCTTCCAGTGCTTACGTATGGTGCAGAGACGTGGACCTTAACTAAAAGAGACATACAAAGGCTGCAGACAACTCAAAGCAGCATGGAGAGGTGCATGCTTGGTGTAACCAGGAGAGATAAGAAGAGGAACTTGTGGATCCGAAAAAGGACAAGAGTGGAAGACATCATGATCAGAGTTAAATCTCTGAAATGGCAATGGGCTGGACATACTGCCAGAAGGACAGACCGTCGATGGACAGCCGAAATTTTAGATTGGATTCCAAGGGACAGGAAAAGACCCAGAAGAAGACCACATGGAAGATGGGTGGATGAAATTCGAAAGTATGCAGGAGCAAGATGGAGGAGACTGGCACAAGATAAATCGTTGTGGAGGAAACTTGGGGAGACCTTCGTCCAGCAGTGGATTGATAATGGTTGACAATGATGATGATGATGATGATATAAGTGCAAGGCTCAGTATCTTCTTACTTTTGGATCTTTTCTTCCAATACAAATGCTTCACCTAATTAACTAGGGTTGCCATTGTTTAAGTATGACAAAAACTTCATTTTGGACACCAGGAAGCGTACGCCTACACACATAAAATTGGTGTTAGGTGCTACTGCCTATCGACATTTTGAGTGTGTGGACATTTTGATCCTGCCACACCGGTGGCTCAGTGGTCTAAGCCATGGCTTCTGATCATTCGTCCGAAAGGGGTCCGGGTTCGAATCCTAGTGAGGCATGGATGTTGTGTTTGTCTTACGGCACGGCCTCTTTTCCTTCCCTGGAATCAGTGACCCTAAATTAGGGACGGGCGACTGCTTATAGCCGATTGAGTTGCTCACGGTGGTCGTTAAACTTTGAATCAAAAAGAAAAAAAAGTGTGAAAATTTACATTCTGTGACTTATTGCTTTACGAAAACGATGGCGAGTCAACAATGTAGTTTCTCATGCTGTCCGAAACGCAGTATCACGTATGGTAGAAAGCATTGTAGTCTCCTCGCTCAACAATTTTTCGGGTCACGAAACTGTGGAGTACTTTAAATATCTATAAATTTTGTACCTTAATTCGGCAACAATACAAAAAAAAATAAAAAATATATATGTATAAATTTTGTACCTTAATTCGGCAACAATAAAAATAAAATAAAATAAATATATGTATAAATTTTGTACTTTATTCGGCAACAATAAAAAAAATTAAAAAAAATATGTATAAATTTTGTACCTTAATTCGGCAACAATACAAAAAAAAAACAAAAAAAATATGTATAAATTTTGTACCTTAATTCGGCAACAATACAAAAAAAAATAAAAAATATAAATGTATAAATTTTGTACCTTAATTCGGCAACAATAAAAATAAAATAAAATAAATATATGTATAAATTTTGTACTTTATTCGGCAACAATAAAAAAAAATTTAAAAAAAATATGTATAAATTTTGTACCTTAATTCGGCAACAATACAAAAAAAAAAAACAAAAAAAATATGTATAAATTTTGTACCTTAATTCGGCAACAATACAAAAAAAAATATGTATAAATTTTGTACCTTAATTCGGCAACAATACAAAAAAAATAATAAAATATATATGTATAAATTTTGTACCTTAATTCGGCAACAATACAAAAACAAAAAAAATATGTATAAATTTTGTACCTTAATTCGGCAACAATACAAAAAAAATAAAAAAAAAATATGTATAAATTTTGTACCTTAATTCGGCAACAATACAAAAAAAATAAAAATATATATGTATACATTTTGTACCTTAATTCGGCAACAATACAAAAAAATAAAAAAAAAATATATGTATAAATTTTGTACCTTAATTCGGCAACAATACAAAAAAATAACAAAAAATATGTATAAATTTTGTACCTTAATTCGGCAACAAAACAAAAAAAAAATAAAAAAAATATGTATAAATTTTGTACCTTAATTCGGCAACAATACAAAAAAAATATGTATAAATTGTGTACCTTAATTCGGCAACAATAAAAAAAAATAAAAAAATAATATGTATAAATTTTGTACCTTAATTCGGCAACAATACAAAAAAAAATAAAAAATATATATGTATAAATTTTGTACCTTAATTCGGCAACAATACAAAAAAAATAAAAAAAAATGTAGAAATTTTGTACCTTAATTCGGCAACAATGCAAAAAAAAATAAAAAAAAATATGTATAAATTTTGTACCTTAATTCGGCAACAATAAAAAAAAATAAAAAAAATATGTATAAATGTTGTACCTTAATTCGGCAACAATACAAAAAAAATATAAAAAATATATGTATAAATTTTGTACCTTAATTCGGCAACAATACAAAAAAAAATACAAAAAAAATATGTATAAATTTTGTACCTTAATTAGGCAAAAATACAAAAAAAAAAATATGTATAAATTTTGTACCTTAATTCGGCAACAATAAAATAAAATAAAATATGTATAAATTTTGTACCTTAATTCGGAAACAATACAAAAAAAAATAAAAAAAATATATGTATAAATTTTGTACCTTAATTCGGCAACAATACAAAAAAAATAAAAAATATATATGTATAAATTTTGTACCTTAATTCGGCAACAATACAAAAAAAATAAAAAATATATATGTATAAATTTTGTACCTTAATTCGGCAACTATACAAAAAAAAAATAGGTATAAATTTTGTACCTTAATTCGGCAACAATACAAAAAAAATAAAAAATATATATGTATAAATTTTGTACCTTAATTTGGCAACAATACAAAAAAAATAAAAAAGAATATGCATAAATTTTGTACCTTAATTCGGCAACAATACAAAAAAAATGAAAAATATATATGTGTAAATTTTGTACCTTAATTCGGCAACAATACAAAAAAATATGTATAAATTTTGTGCCTTAATTCGGCAACAATACAAAAAAAATTCAAAACAATACAAAAAGAATAAAAAAAAATTGCTCCGTTGCTTGATACAGCGAGAAACGACAGAAAGGAATGGGGAAAATGTGCATTTATTTCATTAGGAAAATTCATAGAAAAATGAGTTGCTCATCTGAGCTATTACTGACTCACTACATTTACATCACGCTGCGAAGAAAAAGAACACTAATTTTTTACGACTTTGAATGATACTCTGATTTATTAAAGTTGCTGTCTGATTTTGTACTCGATGAAATACTTCAAACGCTTACCTGCAAAACATAAAAATTAAGGTGAAGAAATGGTTAAAACATATTTCATCTGTGGAAAAACTTTGGCGTCTTTCATTCTGGAATATTTGCCAATTTCATCCAACTAAGACACGGGAATTTTTCGAACATCGCAGACCACAATTTTACGTACTTTAAAAACATTTGGTAATAGTTCAATGCGGTGTTGCAGTTCTATGAAAATAAGTGGCTCAGCGGCGGATTACTAGGTTTAAAGTATCGAAAAGGAGACCCTTTTTTGTACTTTTTTTTTAATTTTTATTACCTACCATTTTTATCAACGTGAGGGCAATTTTATGCAAAAGAAAGAATGTTTCGTAAGAATCAGATGCTAAGAATATGAAGTTTTCCTTTAATTAAATACTGCTTCTCCCTTTCTTTACGATTGCAAACATTCAGTCCGAATAATACGAATGCCATACTGAATGCATATGGAATCTTAAGCTGCTTTTCTTAACATTATGCGATGGAAGGTATCTTTTGTGTAATTTTCTTTTTTATTTGTTTGCTCCGGAGTTTAAGCCACGGTCAGCCTCTACAGCTGTAATCCCTATCCCTGATTTGGGGTCACTGATTCCGGGGAGGATGGAGCTGATGCACTCACTGCTCATACCTCGTCCTGGGTGGGGCTTGGCGCTAGTGATTGGCAAGAAGCTAGCACTTCTGACTACTCAGTCTCAAAAGAACTCTTTTGTGTAACCCATAAGTAGGGTAGTAATTTTATCGGTTCCCCACTGTTTCCCCGAATATCGTTTCCCTTAATGCATAATCTTGCCCTACGGTTCTTTTGCCTTCCCTCTGCTGGCTTGCTTTCGTTTTCCATCAATCCTTTATTTGAGGGTAGGGTCTGAAAAGCGCAAATCTACGATTTTGGTCATTTGTAGACAACCTTGTACAACACTTCGGACAGTTTCAAACAAGAAACGCCGTACTATACCATTCCTGACAAGGATTTCAGGTAGCAGTTAGCGTTGGTTTATTAGAATTTAAGTTTTATTGGTTAGTTTTTAAAAAATAATGGATTTCACTGTTGAAATTCAAAAAGAGGTCAATATATGTATGCTATATATAAATGGATATTTGTACCAAAAAAATTTCGAAAAGAAGAGTCCCGATGCAAGTCTGATTACTATTTACGCAAGATGTGGTGAGCCAAGATATTCTGTATGTAAAGGTAGGGCCGTCATAGTATACGATGGCCAAAATCATGATCTGAAAAATCATTGTGATGATTCTAGGCATAACCATGCTCCAAGATTACAGAAAATTAAAGAGATGATATTAAAAAATGCAATGAAAGCTCGAATAAAGCAAAACCTTTCCAAATACGTGAAGCAGAGCTATACATTTTTGCTGAGCACGGTGGGTGTAGGAGAACTGGCCACCGGAGAAGTGGTCACCGGAGAACTGGCCACAAAAATTTTATGGGGCCGTATAAAAATTGTGTTTTCGACCGCTTCGTGGTCACGTCCCTTGAGGTTGGTTATCTGAATAACATAAAGTTTCCGTAATTTCGTATTTTCTACCACTCAACAAAAGAATTTCACGGTTTAAAAAATTCTCTGCGGACATGTGCAAACGCAGGAAACCTGTCGGGGGGGGATGAGGGGAGGTAATAACAAAAATATAAAATATAAAGAATTTTTGGTTGGATCCGGAGATTTTCAGCGTTGCGAACACAAGTCTACAAATTATATGAGGCACGTGCAAACGCACGAAACCTGTAGGAGAAGAAGGGGGGGGGGGGGCTTAAGACCGAAAATATAAAACAGATTTTCAGCGTTTACAAACACTATAATTCAACGAATTCTCTGTGGGCATGCTAATGCATGAAACCTGTGTGTGTGTGTGTGGGGGGGGGGTATTACTAGAAATAAACTACAAAGAATTTCTGGTCCCATCGGAAGGTTTTCAGAGTTTACAATCTATAGCTCAACAAATTCTCTGCGGGTAGTAATTTCTGAATGTTTAGAGCACAACACAATTACACTGTACTGCTTCCAAAAAAAAAACCTTATTAACTTCTTGAAAAGTAAGTTTGGTGACAAGAGCGTCAAAAAAATGTACTATTTCTCTGACGGGTCTGCAGCCCAGTGCAAAAATTGTAAAATTTTTCACAAACTTTTATGTTTCCATCAAGATGACTTCAACATTGATGCTGAATGGCATTTTTCAGCAACAGCACACGGGAAGGGGCCATGTGATGGCGTTGGTGGAACGGTGAAAAGGTTAGCTGCCTGAGCCAGCTTACAACGCCCTTACGAGAATCAAATTCTAACACCATTTCAGTTGTACGAATGGGCAATTCAGAACATTTTTGTGGCAAACTTTACATATGTAAGTCAAGAAGAATACATAGAAACAGACCAATTTTTGGAAAATCGCCTAAGCAAAGTCTCTAACAATACAAGGTACCCAGAAACTTCATGCTTTTATTCCTATCCCATTGAGTAATTCAAAAATAAAAGTGAAGATGTTCTCAGAATCAAACGAGTCAGCTACTGAAAAAGTATCAGCATTACAAGACAGACTGCAAATAACAGAAATTAGTGGTTACACAACCATAATCTATGAAAACAACTGGTGGGTAGCATATGTTCTACCAAAAGAAGAGAGTGAAAATGAAGTTCAAGGTCTCATTTTTACATCCAGCTTGTCCATCTACATCCTTTTCCCACCCTAGCCCACAAGATGTATTATGGCTTCCTGTAAGTTACGTCTTGTGTAAAGTAAATCCTTTGACTCCGACAGGAAGACTCTACAATCTCTCTGAAACAGAAATACACCAAACTACTGAAGCTTTTGAAGACTATATCAAGGATCTACACGTGTGATTTCACTTCAAAACTATGATGCAACTTTTTTTTTAATTTTAGGAGATTCTGCTTTAAGTGACGATCTAAATTTAAGATTAGGAATATAATTTGCATAAATGTAAACATTTCAATGCCATATGTTATTATTATTTTGATGTGTTTCTTGAGCAGTAATTGAAATTACTTTTTAAAGTATGTTTATTTTTTATTTTTTTTGAATTGTGAATTATTACAAATTCTGAATAATGAAATTAATAAAATTTT
Organism: Macrothele yani; assembly: GCA_039090855.1. Taxonomy (NCBI): domain Eukaryota; kingdom Metazoa; phylum Arthropoda; class Arachnida; order Araneae; family Macrothelidae; genus Macrothele; species Macrothele yani. The sequence goes on along the minus strand of CM076989.1, from coordinate 69,660,209 downwards.
TAAACCCATGTAGTCTCAGATTTTAAACAAATCAATTAAAAATAAAACATTGTTTAAATAAATAGTTTTAAATAACAAAAATACTATATCTATTGTTATTAATGAAACTTTTTTGAGATTTAGCCCAAATTTATTTTCAGTTCACATGTTTTTTTCATTTTTTTTTCATTAAACTCTTGTGTTAGGCTAAATTTGAATATAGCTTTTTAAGTAAACCAACAATTATCATCCTAAGTTACAACTCACATAATCAAATACCAAACATATAGATTGTTTTAAAAAAATTAAAAATTTTTTGGAGTGTCGCATTTTGAAAAATTTAAAAATTTAATTTTAAAACTTAATTTTTTTAAAAATCTTAACCCCTATGGTGTTTGTTGTACATCAAATAAAAGAGCATAAAAAATACTACAAAAAGATACCTTTCCCATCTCTCTATCTTAATTAGGGGAGCTGCAATCATAATTTAAAAACATATCAATCTTCTGATTTTGGGGTGTTTTGGGACATTTTATATAGCTGTATTTTCAAAACCGGTGGCTATATGACGATGAAATTTGATATTTTTCTTAATCTATATAGAGGCCACCTATGTACCAAATTTCATTAAAATCTGAGATGGTGAGATAAAAAATGCCTTCAAATTGTGTTGAGTTGATACGGAATCACTCTTCAAATCTTTTACTTTGCATATTACGTTGAAAACAAACGTTTCCACAATGTAGCAAAACCGTTTAAACGACGTTTCCATAACATAGCAAAACCGTTTTAGCAACGTTTGTGCTCCGTAAGAGGGACGTACGGTAATGCTTATCTTAAAGCTGCCATGATAATCTGTTGTATACAGTCTTGTTACCTAGTGTACAAAAATTTGGGGGTAAATAAATGAAGTTCTTAGCTAACCTAAAAAATCATTTTCATCATATCATAAAATATCATTTTCATCATATGAAGGCCCCTTCACAAAACTTTTCTTGTTCCTAATAGTTATTTTACTATCACTTATTTTTGTTGAAGCTTTATAAGGGATGACTTTGTTAGGAAAGTAATGTTATAAAAAAGAAAGCATTTCTATCACAGTTACTAGTGCAACACAATCTCTCACCATTATACAGAGTGTCCAAGAATTATTAAACACATTACAAAATTATGTAAAAAATACCAACAACTATGATGAGCATTGTCTGTTTTTCTATGTCTCATATTACTAACACGGTTCCTATATTTTTGTATTGCAGAATTGTTACTCCCAGAATCCAATAGATGGCGCTAGGTGTGGCCTGATGAGGAATTTATGAGAAATGCGCAATCAGTAGTCATGTCATCCATACAGCAGAAGGTGATGTGTGTGTTATGGTTTGCGGAATTAAAGTTAAAAGACGGTACCGTTTAGAGTATGGTTGTAATCCTCCGTCAACAAATTCAAATTCAACTAAGCGGTGAATTAAACAGTTTAAAGAAACTGGCAGTGTGGAACATCCTCTAAGTTAGTACAGTCAGTTTCTTTCTATCTGTTTAATGTTTTGTTTTACATAATTTTGTACTGTGTCCAATAATTCTCGGACACCCTGTATATTTATTGTTCACAAGGTATACGACTCTGCAAACTATGTTTTGACTCAAGTCCATTTCACTGGCTTCGTTGTGGCTGTTGCAATTTCCTTGAAAATTCAGTTGCTCATATTTAACTGAACATAAAGTAGACATTTTAATACCACTAACATCTAAGTTATTGCAACATAAAACTGAGTCAGTTGTGTTGTTCATTTACGAGTTTTTCGGACACATCTGAAATTTAGCTGATAGATTATTAGAAATGTGAGGTGAAATAATGCTGGGAGATAAATCAAGTAGTACTTTCACAGCTTTGTTTTTAATTTTTCTTTTAAGTGTAGCTAAAGGCTATCTGTGTTTCTGCTGCAGATCTGTGTATTTATATCTCAGTTTACGTTTCTTTATCATTTTTTCTGTATTTTTACAGAGGAGCCTTTTATTTTGGTATGTTAGTTGCTTTGTATTTTTTCAACCCATGTGTAATTGGTTCTTAATCTTTTTTTTTTCACTAGTTTGCGAATTTAGACTTAATTTTTGGTTATAATTGTCTTAGTATTTGAGGAAGTTTGTTTAGTGTAATGTTCCTAGTTTATATCTTGTGCTTAGAAATTGCAATTTTTAGTTTCCGCTTGAGGGTCCTATTGTGTAACAAACAGTACGTAGCATATAAATAATTGTAAGAATCAATTGATTATGCATGTTGAAACACCTTTTTCAAGAATTTGTATGCAAATAAGATATGAAAACAGCCTCCCAATCTAGTTTGTTCTGTCTTGGGTTACATTCTGTTGCTACTGATACATATATACTCATTTCACGAGTAACCCTTTGCATTGTTTGGCCAACCAGAATAAAATATTTTCTTCTATTGGTTGTTCATTAATGCCATTTGTTGTTGTACTCTGACATTGTGCTGTGCTCTTCTCTCTATTTCTGTACATAACATTAACTTCAAGTTCTTAAAATGTGTAAGTTCTTTTCCTGTTTCAATTCATAGGTGGTCACAAAAAGTTATAATGAAACAAATGAACAATTCATGCATTCATTTCATTATTTTCATAGGCTTCAAACACAATTCATGTATTCTGAATCATAAGAGAATATATATATACATATATATATACAGTACTCTCAAAAAGTTTGGGATATTATGGTTTCAAAGGGGGAAACATGGTGATATGCATATTTAGTGACTACAGGAGATAGGTTATCAGCATAAATTAGCATCATGATGACACATCATGTGGTGTGTGTGTGTGTGTGTGTGTGTGTGTGTGTGTGTGTGTGTGTGCAAGCTCCGATAAAAGTAGCTTCAGAGAAGTAGAAAACAGGTCGTCTCACTGCTTGGACTACAAGTTTGCTGAATGCATTTCCTTCAGGGTAGGATTAACTTGAAAAGATGTCCAGACGACATTTAAGTATTGACATCAGAAATAGGGCTGTTGGCATGTTACATGCAGGTGTACGGCAGATTGATGCAGTTGCTGCTTTAGGAGTTTTGCAAGCCAGCCACACACAAAATTTCTACCGAATGGAAATGCTGCAGATCAAGAAGGGTTTTACCCCCCCTCAATAAACAGGCGTGTGTGTGTGTGTGGGGGGGGTTACTTTAAAAAAAAAACCAAAAAAACACCCACTGCAAACGGTTATTTTTTTTTTTTTTCAAAGAAACACATGATTTCTTTTCTGGTTAATGCTCTTGTACATTATGTTTTTGCTCCAAGTAATTCCCAAATATATTTTATGACTACAATACTTGTGCTGTTGAGATAGAATAAATAAGCAATATTTATTCACAATTAAATATTTTATTTTAAGATTTTAAATCTACTATAGTTTCACTGAGCATTTGGCTAGGCTTCATTAGGACAAAGGGAGTGCAAACGTTCAAATCATCGTGACATCATCAGCATTCTGACAGTCACTGATTTTGGCAAGTTGTTTCCACGTGTTTGAAAGAAATCTAGTAGATGTCATGCCGTTGACAAGCCATGAGCAGTTGCACTATATGTGGAAAGCTTCTAATATATTAAGCTTGATAGTCAAATCAGGTTTATCAATAAGCGTAGCATTTAAAAAAAATCTGGTTATTTTCATGACAATGTTGGGCTATAGACGACTTCTTCAGTTCCATACGAAAGTCATGTGTTCCTTCACATGAAAACTTAAAAGCCCTACGGATCTGTCCTATACATGAAAGTCCACATTCACAAGCGATCTGATAAATTCCCCAGTTATGTCTTCAATGTAGTCTTTTGATCCATAAAAATTTGCCTTGTTTATAGATTTCAAAATAACTTTGAAATTTAAACATTTGAAAGTTCCTAAATTTCTGGACAACTTTGTCTACAACAAAAGGACAATCTATATCCTGTGTGTGCCACAATTTCTTTAAAAAAAATCAAGCTTTTTTTTTATTTTTGTGTTTACTGACCATGGTGAGCAACTCAATGGGCTATAAGCAGTCGCCTGTCCCTAATTTAGGGTCACTGGTTCCAGGGAAGGAAGAGACCCAGTGCAGTAAGACAAACACAACATCCATGCCTCACCGGGATTCGAACCCAACCCACTTGGAAGAACAGAACAGTCATAAGCCAGTGCTTAGACCACTGCGGCGGCAAAAACCGAGCTTTTTCTGCAAGGAATCCTCTGTAACGCATAGATGTACTGCACGATATACTTGGGTGGAAAACACCAATTTGTTTCCATGACTTTTCTTTATGACTTGTCAACAACATGACACCTACTCGATTTTTTCAATTGCATGGAGATAATTCACCAAAATCCATGATCATCAACTACCTGATGATGTCACACATGAATGTTTATGCTCCTTTTGTCCTGATGAAGCCGAGCTAAAGGCTCAACAAAACTATAGATCTTAAAATAAATTATTTAATTGTGAATAAATGTTGCTTATTTATTCTATAATTTCACACATGGTTTAATCCTTTAATTCCACTAATATTATATTTACCAACTTGGTGAAGTCACCAAGTTGGTTTACTTTCACAGTGATCCAGTTGTACTCTGCAGAGAGATCTACTGGTAGGAGGGGAAATACTGATCTGAGGGATATAAGCTCAAGTTTTAAAGCTACAGGAGGTGGTACTTAATTTATACTCAACTGTGTTTTGCATAACATCCCTAACTTTCTTAACTAGAGCCATGAATAACCAAACCTGAGTAAAATTTAAAAAGAAAAAAAAATCATTTATGCAATTTCTTTATATAATTCAACTGTTTTGAATGCCCTATTATTTCTTAATATAAATCACACTCAAAAGTTTGCCCTAATTCATGCTGGAAACTTTTTAAATTATGCTCATAAAATTATATTATGATATACCCCCAAATTTTAATTTATCTTTAATATATTAAGAATCAAGCAAGAAGAAACAAAAAGGGAAGTAAACACTAAAAAACAAGTTACTAGTAAAGTGAAAAGCCAAAATGAGCACAAGCTGCAGTTACAATTAACTGGAATGAAAATTAAAAAAAAAGGAAGAGAAAAAAAGCTAAACCACTGATGAAACCTATTGAAAGTGCTGTCATCATGGCATTCAACTTTTCTGTTTTTTTCCCCGACAGCCAGAAAGACTCCTTTGATCCCCCCCCTCCTCCTTTGATCTTTTTTTTTTTTTTTTTTTTTTTTGCAGTATGGACCCAAACACAGCAAATAGCTCTAATCTCAACTTTGCATGCTCAGTAGATATGTCACTAACTCACTATTATATGCTATGCTACAAATAAATAGTCCAATATAATAATGATAATTTTACTCACAAAATGACTGAATCATACATAGTTGTTTGTGTTATTTACATGAAACGTTCATGTCTGGCTTTACTTTGCAAAAACCTCTTCTTTGCTTCAGAATTTTTTTTTGTGCAGTATCGTTTTCAATAGAAATGATGGATAAAGCTGATAGCTGTTCCTGCATCGTTGTAGTTCTCAAATAAGTCTTTATCAGCTTTAATTTATTAAAACTTCTTTTCCCACTTTCTACAGACAGGAATTGCAATATTCAAAAGCAAATCCTACTGTTGGGATAACAATGAACCATATCATACTGGAATATGAAGTTTAGAGCTCCTATTGTAGTAGCTGAGCTGCATTTGCTCATAAGTGCTTGCAAATACCTCAGCTCTTCAAACAGTTGCTCTCCATCGATATCTTTTTCTTCACTTTCAGCATCCTTAAGGAATTTTTCTAACTGAATACACTTTTCTTTTAAAGATCCCCTGTCAGGCAATTTCTTCAAATTATAAAGGAAACCCGAAGCATTGGAAAGTTTTTGCAATTGAGTAAATCTTTCCTGAATGGCAAACAATGCGCTATCAATGAGTGGATAGAAAACCATTGATTTATATATGGTTCACAATCTGTAGGAGCTTTGTTGCAGTTTTCATAGTAAAAGTGTTTTTTTCCCGCTTTACCCTAGGCTGTGGGAATTTGGGATTTATTTCCAAGATGTACATAACATAAGGCTTGTCACTCAAGCCTTATTGTTATACACTGAGTTGCCACTTTATTATGACCACCCCCTCAGTACTTCGTTGGGCCACCTTTTGCCTTTAATACTGCGTCGATGTAGATTCTTCGTGGCATGGACTCCACGAGATGTTGATAGGTGGTTTCTGGAATCTAAGACCATGCTTAATGAATAGCACTTTCCAGGAGTGTGAAATTGCAGGGTTGTGTATCCAGCTGTTTGATGGCTTGTTCAACTTCATCCTACAAATTCTCAATGGGGTTGAGATCTGGAGATTGTGGGGGCCGGCTAAGCAAAGTAAACTCGCCGGCATGTTCCTGAAACCAATCCTGTACAATACGAGCACTATGGCAAGACACATTATCTTGTTGAAAGTAGCCATCGCCATTTGGATAAACCATCCACATGACAGGATGTACTTGGTCTGCAACGATGTTTAGATATGATGTGCCAGTCAGACGTTGATCAACACGAATTAAAGGGCCCAAATCATGCCAGAAAAACATTCCCCAAACCATAACGTTGCCTTCATCAGCTTGAAGGGTTGTAGCAATGCATTTGGGGTCCATGCTTTAGTGCTGTTTCCGCCAAATTCTCACTCAGCCATAGGCATGGTGCAACTGAAAACGTGATTCATCGGACCAAATAAGTTTTTTCCAATTATCGACTGTCCAATCCTTATGCTCCTGTGTGAAGTGGAAACGTTTTCTCTTGTTAACTGCAGACAGCAAAGGTGTTCGAACAGGCCTCCTTCTGCCATATCCCATCCGTGCAATGTACGGCGAACAGTGCGTGCACAGATCATTTGAGGGATCCTTGATTAAGATGGTCTGTAATTGTTTCACTGTTGCCTATTACCAGTCTGGACACTCTCCGTTCCACCCGAGCAGTCACTAGTCGATGACGACCACACGTTGCACGTAGAGACCCAGTTTTTTGGCTGACAGTCCAGTCTTTAAACACTTTAACAACAGTGGCTCTGGAACATTTCATGAATGCGGCAGTTTCAGTGATACTCGCTCCATGGCTCCAAGTTCTTACAATCATCCCACGTTGAAAGTCCGTCAAATTGCATTTTTTACCCATCACGTCACCCAAAAATCACTCTACTACTGTCGCAAGCACTAAGCTTTCCCTTTTTATAATAGCCTCACCCTCTGGCGGCAACAGCGTGCAGCCATAGCTAATTTGCTTTTTTAAAACTGTCAGGTAGTCATAAGAAAGTGGCCACTCAGTGTATATAAAAATGTCAACAAACATCAGGAACGAACAAAAAAAAAAAAAAAAAAAAAAGATTAAATTTTTTTCCCTTGAAAAGAGAAGAATTCTTAGAAAAAAACACACAAGAATTGAAAATGCTTCTTGTTGTTGGTGGTATCATGTGCCAGAGAAACAACAAAGGAGTATTCAGCTTTCATTTTTTTGTGGCAAATACAGACTAGCTCATAAAAGAAAAAAAAAGTTAGCGGATAATTTTACTATGTAAGAAAATTTATAAATCCATGGGCATCCCTTCCATTTGGTGGCTGCCTACCTGGCTGGTAAATATGTATATTAGCGTCTTAAATTATTTCGTCGGAAAAATGTCAGTACCTAGAAAAAGTGTGACGTAAAGATTTAGAGTACGGAAATTAATGGCAAATGGGGCAGAAATTTCATATTTTAAATGTGTTTTAAAGATTTTCTATCGTAATATTGAACTGTGAGTGTGATGCTATGAAGAGACGCTGTGGTAGGCCTAACGCATCGCCAGAGGTGCATAAAAATAAAATGTGACTGCATACACAACCATTGAAACAGAAAACTTGCTGCAAACCCGCAAATCACGATAACAATGGAACGAGATAATTTAAAGAAAAATTAATATAACAGTAAACAATTATTAGAACATTACAGATTCCAGAGAGGGCAAAAGGACATTACGACTGAATCCTCAAAAATGTGTGTAAAATGGACCTTAAGGCCAAAACTTAAAAATTTTTGGACTATGAACCTCATAAAAACAAGAGACTAATTTTTATATCAAGAAAAGCAGTTCCGTTAATGAACCTTCAAAAATTATATATAGCATCTTTAACAACTTAATTCAAAAATAGTACTTATAAAATATATAAAGAAAATATTTTATTTTAATAACTGGCAACTGCAAGAGTGACCTGGCAATAAAATTAAAAAAATCTTTCTGTGTAAACGAAACTTTTGTTACAGTTCCTATATATTGAGAACAGGCCTTGATAAAATCAAGAGGCCAGAAACTTCTGCAAAAACAAAATGACTCTCTATCGGAAGATGTGAAAAATAGTTGAACATTCTCATGTTAAGGTAGAATTCAATATATTAATCTTAGTAAAGCCTTAAGTGTTTTAATTGCAGTAATAACATTTTTATTTTTTTAATCTACAAGCAAAAACTATCTGCAAAATCTGCTAATAATTTGCAAACTATCCACATATGACGTACGCGTGTAAGTCTATATTGTGTGACTCTGCGCATCGCTACGGCAACGATGTGAAGCTTTGCTTCATTGAAAGGAAGATTCGCTGTAGCGTTTAATTCACGCGCGGACGACTACAAGTCCAAGCGCGTATTTTGTTACCACGAGAGCGAGCCGTGTTATACTCATACACTACACAATGTAGTTCGTTCATGTTTTGTCATTGTTTTTAAAGCGATGTTGAGAAATTTTTCGTTTTTTCGCATATGATTCCTTGATTCAAAATAGAAAGTACTAACATGCTTTTCTATGTTGTACAGGAAACTGGGGAACTATAACTTTCGGTTCTGTTTTTGAACAGCTTCCATTCATAGCTGATTTGCTGTGTCACTGCACTTTTGGTTCTCCTGTTAATAGCTTGTTCGCAGGTTAGTTTCTATCATACTCATACATATCTTTTGCAAATCGAAGAACTTTTTTCCGGTTTTTCCTGCCAACAACATACAGGATACAACAAAATAAAGGGTGGATGCTGTGGACCTATTTTCTGTAGCGTATCACTACATTTGTTGCTCTCCTGCCAACAACATAACCTCTTTCTCTTGTTCTCTTCCGCCCATCATTTTGGCACAGCAACAAACCTTCCTTTTAAAGGACCAAAGCTTCACATTCTTTGCCGGAGCAATACATTAGGCCTACCGCAGCTTCTCTTCACAGCGTCAGACTCACAGGTCAATATTACGAAAAAAATATATCTTTAAAACACATTTAAAATATGCAATTTTCGCACTATTTGACATTAATTTCCATACACTAAAATCTGTACATCATACTTTTTCCAGGTACTAAAATTTTTTCAACGAAATAATTTAGGACGCTAATCTACACATTTACCACCTGGCCTACCCCTTGGACCGTCCCTGGCAGGAAATCCACAAGATCGAATCTTTACAGCTACCTCAGGTCTGACCTTAATACTACTAAGAAAATTTGGGAATCTGTACAGCAATGTTTAGATAACCGCATTCCATACCCCAGTATACTGGCAGACCTCTGTAATGTGTTGACTAATATGGGACTAACTGCACCAAACACTAATCAATAAAGTCACTGCAAGTATGCTTCGTAGGTGTCAAGACGTTCTTCGACACATAGGTAGTGTTACTGGATACTGAAATCCAGAGGTTTGGATATTCTCTGAATATACACTTTTTTCTATATTGTGGTACTACTTGTTGTGAGCAGAAATTGCCCATTAAATTGTTTTTGTAAACACACTCTGGCATTTATGTTACGTATCTTCACTTCATGCAATATCCCTAACTTTTTGTGACCAGTGTATATATATATATATATATATATATATATATATATGGGATTAAAAATGAACTGCATACTTTCGAATTTCATCCACCCATCTCCCATGTGGTCTTCTTCTGGGTCTTTTCCTGTCCCTTGGAATCCAATCTAAAATTTCGGCTGTCCATCGATGATCTGTCCTTCTGGCAGTATGTCCAGCCCATTGCCATTTCAGGGATTTAACTCTGATCATGATGTCTTCCACTCTTGTCATTTTTCGGATCCACGAGTTCCTCTTCTTATCTCTCCTGGTTACACCAAGCATGCACCTCTCCATGCTTTTTTGAGTTGTCTGCAGCCTTTGTATGTCTCTTTTAGTTAAGGTCCACGTCTCTGCACCATACGTAAGCACTGGAAGGATGCATTGATCAAACACTTTTCTTTTAAGACATAATGGCATATTGCTCTTGAAAATTATGCTGTTTCTTCCAAAAGCTCTCCAGGCAAGTTTTGTACGCCGATTAATTTCTTCATCAATGTGACCCTCACTTGATATCTGCTGTCCAAGATAAACGTACGTGTCTGTTATCTCCAGCTTTTCTCCATCAATCGATAAATCTTCATTTCTTGTAAAAGCATTGAACATCACTTTTATCTTCTGAAAGTTCATTTTTAATCCCACTTCTTTACTCTTGTCAGCAAGTTACTGGATCATACTCTGCAGCTCTGATGGGGTAGTTGCAAAAATGACTACGTCATCAGCAAAACGAAGGTGGGTTAGATAATCTCCATTAATCTTTATCCCTTTGTTTTCCCAGCTCAGCGACTGAAAAACACCCTCCAATGTGGCATTAAAGAGCTTCGGAGATATGGTGTCACCTTGTCTCACTCCCTTTCCAATTTTTATGTGTGTTGTATTTTCAAACAGCCGAATCTTTGCACTTGCATTTTCATAGATGTTATTAATAATATTAATGTATGCATCTTCAATACCGCAGGTTTTCAGAGCCATTGTAACTGCTGATGGTTTCACCGAATCAAAGGCTTTTTCATAATCGATAAAAGCCATGCACAATGGAAGTTCATATTCCCTCGCTCTTTCAATTAGTTCTCTCAGTACGTGGATATGATCTATTGTGCTGTAGCCACTCCTGAATCCAGCTTGTTCTCTCGGTTGAGCCATGTCCAGTGTTACCTTCAAGCGGTGTGAAAGAACTTTAGTGAAGATTTTATAAACTACTGATAGGAGGCTGATATATACATTGCTGAAAAAAATGTGTACAATCAAACTGTGACAGTTTGTACGGCTTTTCTACACAGTGTAGCTATGTGATCCAGCCTTTAATCTGTTGCCCTTAACAATCTGATAATAGAAGAGATCCATAATTCAGAGAAAGGCTAATTAGGAAGCACTGGCCTATTCAGAAAAGTATTAATCCGACAGTGAATAGAAATATTGGTTTGTGGCTCTCTAATTTAATTGCTTAGAAAAGATTATTCATTCAGAGAAATCTGAAGATACAGACTCAACTAGCAAATACAAAAATTGGTCTATTACTCTTGCCATTTGGGAACAAACAGCTACAAAATTCAAAGTGAACATTAAATTCAAAACCAGTAGCACCAAAAGTAAACAGCTATCAAGATGGTTTTGAAGCAGTACAGAAACAAAGGAGCAATGATATGTGTTCAAAAATAATATTGTTGAGAGAAAATTAATTCAAATTAGAAAAAAAATCCTCATAAAACTATACTTCCAACCAAAGTAGTAGAATGTAAAAGTATGTGCGCACGCCGATAATTTTCAAATTATTAGCAGATTTTGCCAATATGGGCACATTTGGACGTTTGTGGCCTCTAGATTTTATCAAGGCCTGTTTCTCAATACGTAGGAACTGTATCAAAAGTTTCCTTTACACAGAAGGAATTTAAATTTTATTGCCAGGTTCCTCTTGCAGCAACTAGTTATTAAATTAAAATCTTTTCCTTAAGTATTTTGTAAGTCGACAGTAATTTTTCTTTTTTTTTTTTTATTGGAGGTTTAACGACCACCGTGAGCAACTCAATGGGCTATAAGCAGTCGCCCGTCCATAATCTAGGGTCACTGGTTCCAGGGAAGGGAGGGAGCCAGTGCTGTAAGACAAACACAACATCCATGCCTCACCGGGATTTGAACCCGGATCCCGTTCGGACGAATGATCAGAGGCCATCGCTTAGACCACTGCGCCACCGGGGGCGGCACAGTAATTTTTGACCTAAGCTGTTGAAAATACTATTTATAATTTTTAAAGGTTCATTAATGGAACTGTTTTCTGGGTATAAAATGTTTCATTTAATTATCTTGTTTTTATGAGGTTCATAATCCAATATTTTGCCATAAAGGCCAATTTCACACACATATTCAATTGTATTTTGCCGTCATCGGAATTTGTAATGTCCTAATAATTATTTTTTAATTGTTTCTTTAAATTATCTTATATTGTCATCGTGATATGTGGGTTTGCAGCAAGTTTTGTTTCAATGGTTGTGTTCACAGATACATTTTATTTTTATACAACTCTGCTTCCAACTTCTCCCACCTCTGCATTAATGAAATTTGAACAAAAATTTAGTAAACTGTAACTGGAAAAGCAAAGCAACTGGCCACCTTGCCTGTGACAGGTTCAATAGCATTCCTCTGCTTCATTATTTGATAGGCACAACTCTGATATGTGGAAGGGGAGATCGGCACATTTGGATGTAAGTGTGTACTCCCACAGTCTAACAAAATGTTGCATTGGATATTTGTATATATTCCATTTGGATACAGATACATTATGATTTCAATAAGCTTAATTCACATCTGGTAAAAAATGTGCATTTTCAAAATTTAAAAAAAAAAAGTTACATTTTTGCGTGCCTTATGTAGACTTTGAATTGCGACTGACAATTTACTTCTTGGCCACAGGACTCTGTACAGGGTGGGTTTTGAATTTTTTCAACCTTGAAGCTTTCTGGATTTAATAAGTATCTCTCCAACAGCTTATTCTGTTTATTACTCTACACCCAATATATTTCTTGCAAAAAAACTGGCTGAATGAGCCCTAAGAAATGCTGATCTAATATATGATAACAGCAATATAGAGTATCCTTTATAACTAACATACCAATAAGCTGCGCTTGTAACAATGTTTGCTACACAGAGGCACATGGAAGCACATTTGAGTAATTAAGTATAAATTCAATACCGCTCTCTAAACATTTGAAGAATTAGAATTTCTTTTACAACTAGCTGCATTTCTTATTTAAAAATCTAACCAAATATTCAGTAGCTCATAAAAATAAAAAGGTCTAAAATTTCGTTTCCTTGAAATATATTTTTGGTACTCTTTCACGGAAATACAAAATTAAAAACGAAGCAGCTGTGTTTAGATCCGAAAATCTCCAGGGGAAAAAAAGCCAAAGGAAAAAAAAAGCCAAGGGAAAAAAAAGCCAAGGAAAAAAAGTCCATGGAAATAAAATCCAACGGCTTCTTTCATGTAGGTTAACCAGTAAGAAACTTAAGGGGTCATATAAAAATTTACATTAAAAAAAGTTCTCACTTCTCAAAGATTACAAGGACAACATAATTTGTTTCCATGGAGGTTCGAGCAATTGGGGTGGGGTGGGGGGCGTACAAAAATTGCATTTTTGTTTCTTGTGTCCACTTCCATGTTGGTTGAACTTGTAAGAAATGTAGGGGTCATACAGAAATTGCACTTTTGATTTTCTTTTGTCCACTTCCATGTTGGATGACCTTGTAGGAAATTTAGGGGTCGTATAAAAATTGCGTTTCTGATTTCTTTGCGTCACTTCTGTGTAAGAAGCCTAGAGGGTCATATAAAAATTGTCATTGGATTTTTTTCCTGACTCTCTGTTTTTTTCCTGTGGATCTTTTTTCCTAGATTGACGCCACAGGGGCAGCAGAGTTTGATTAATTAATAACCTAGAAATTAATAATAATAAATATTTATAATCTTACAATTGGTAAAGCAAAACTGATTGCGATTTTGAAGTTTGGTAGCAATTTAACAGAAGATTAACACAGGGTTTTGTGAATATTGAAACTGCTCCTTTTATGAATGCATTGCAGATTGGCCAATAAGAAGGGTGCAATAAAACCCAACATAAATTAATACCTTCACAGTAATAATAATAATGAAAATAATTTAAATAATGATTAGGTCATTTCTACGAAAAAAAAAATAAAAAAAGGAGGCACGGGCCATGCGTTTGCCGGAAAACTGCCACACACTTTTCTGTAAGGGGTCCGGCACAAATTGCTGTTCCTCCGAAGAACACTTTGAATGTGTGACAATTTTTCCAGTGGGGCAGTTTTCCAAATTTCCGAACTATGTGTGCCAGTTTTCCAAGGTGCCTAACGAGGGGAAGGAACTCTCTTGTTTGTCTAAATTTTTATGCCGGTTCATTTGAGTTTAGGGCAACTGGCCACAAAAGTTCAAGGGGGCTCTAAAGATTGCCGTTTCTGGGCCTATATTGAGAACTGAATTGGGAACTCCAAACAAACGAATTTCGAGGAAACGTTCCATGTAAGCCAAGAGAGAATTGTACTTTAATTTGAAGAAATAAATTGATGAGGATCCGAGGTACACTTGGTTTGGGGGAACTCTAACCCCAACTTCAGAAATATTATATGCGAGGTTCGTGAGCTTTGGGGGAGGGATTCCCTCAAAATGTTAAAATGGACGTAGAGCTGTAAACATTAGAACCATGCTTTATATAATGATTCTGTACACGACCACGAATTTTCAGGAGGGTGGGATGAATTCACCCTCCCCCAAGTTTCTAAGAGTGCAGACAAGTGCTCAAGGTAAGAGATTTGCTCTGAGTTTCTCTGCTTCATGTTGTGTTTAGTGACAGACTATGTACGCTCTTCCCCCGTCCCTCAGAAATTTGGTGAAGTCTGTAAAAGGGATACGAGGAGCTTAGTTTCGAGGGCTCTACCCCCAGCTTCCGTAATTTTATATTCTGGACCTCTAGAGTCTGCCAGTGTATCCTATCGATGTTACCCCTGAAGAACTCTTAGAAACATGGGGGGCAAATTCACCAACTCTCCTGACAATTTGTGGTTGTGTACAGAATCATTGTAAAAAGCATGGTACTAATGTTTACAGCTCTACGTCCATTTTAACAATTTGGGGGAAAGCCCCCAAGCTCACAGACGCTTCAAAGGAAACATCCTGGATACACTGACAGACTCCAGCGGCCCAGAATATAATATTACGGAAGTTGAGGCTAGAGCACCCCCCCCACCCCACCACCACCACCACCAAGTGTACCTCGGATCCTCAGCAATTTATTTCTTCAAATTAAAGGCTTACATGGAACATTTTCTCGAAATTCGTTTGTTTAGATTTCCCAATTCAGTTGTCAACATAGACCCAGAAACGGCAATCTTTATAGCCCCACCCCCACTCCCTTTAACTTTTGTGGCCAGTTGCCCTAAACTCAAATGAACCGGCATGAAAATTCAGACAAATAAAAGAGTTCTTTCCCCTCGTTAGGCACCTTCGAAAACTGCCCTACTGAAAAAATTGTCACACATTCATATGTGTTCTTCGGAGGAACAGCAATTGGTGCCCGGTCCCTTAATGAAAACCATGTGGCTAGACCCCCCCTTAATCCGGCCCTGTGTTGATCATGTAAATGGATAACTGTTTCGTTACAGTTGGATTTTATTTCCCGGGCTTTTTTTTCCGTGGATCTTTTTTCCTTGGATTTTTTTCCTAGATTCGAAACGAATACAGGCCCATTCCATCTCAATTCAAGCAGAGCATGTCAGTTGACCCCCTTAGATTTGTTCCAAAAAATTACAGTAGCTACTCCTACTACAGATATAAGATATTCCAAATGGATTTGCTCCAAAAACATTTATATCACTTGCTGCGCCATTTTGAAATTTGGTGAAAAACGTGTTTTTTGAAAGGAATGTCAAAAACGGCATATTTTAAAAATGTTATTGCTTTTAAACTATTTGGGCGATTCAGTTCATTTTTGTTTTGTTTTGTAGCTAATGAATTGATTTTTAACTTGACATACTTTAAATATGCATGTTATAATTATTAGTAATTAAACAAAATCCACTTTTTAGGTACAAAATTTTGGTTTTTCTGACATTTAACGATTTTTTCTTACACTAAGAAAAGTTTTTTTAAATAAATAAAGATGGCAATGTGTAGTCCACCAATGGTAGTTTTACAGCAAATTTTATTTATTGCCTAACATATATACAGTCTATACAATTCAACTTCAAAATATGCAAAAGTACGAAAATGCACTATTTTCAAGTAGCAATAACTCAAAAACCCCATTTTTAAAAAATCTTAAAACTTGACCTTATGTTGTCCTATTAGTATATTATCAATTGGTGGGGGCAGAATTGTGTGATTTTGCCTCGTAAATTTTGAACGTTATTTTGAAAATGACGCTTCTCCAGCATTTGCGGGTCGCAAATAGAAACGATACAATTGTTCTTTACAATGAAATTTTAAAACCACCCTAATTTTTAAGCTCCACTGAACACTTTTATAAGTAAACTTAAGTTACTCATTTAGGAAAAAATAATGAAAAAAGAACAAAAAGAAAAACAGAAAATGTGGAAAACCGAGAACTCATTGAACTGTTTGTCTTTTTACAATTTTCTGATTTCTGTAACACTAAAATAAATAATCGTAAACAACTCCATGTAAGCTGAAATCTATAAACATTATACTTAAATAATTATAGAGTAAGTTTACATAAAGTTCAGACACTGCAGATCTGTTGGATCTGGTTCAGCTCCTTGGTATCAAAAATGTGGAGTCGAGGGGATTGTCCGCTGGGAGTGGGTTCCTTCACCTTTAGCACTACATTGTTTAATGGCACTGCACATACATCCTCTCTCTTTCCACATTCCTCTGGCCATTGGAACCCTTTAGCTGGGCCATGGGGATGCACAAACGACACAGTAATGTCTTCGAGCTCTAGAGATATGCTCTTTATCTGTCCCATCCACCAATAATCATTATATACACACCCAACAAATTGACCTACTATGAAATCACTCAAAGAGTACCTGTTTTTTACTTGGCTTGTTATTTCTACTTTCTGCACATTATGTTTAATTGTCCTTGCCATATAAGCTTCATTATTTTGCACCAACCAATAATGCTGAGATTGTAATCCTACAACAGGTTTTATAGTGATCCATTCTTTTTCTTTACAAGACCTGAATTTTTGAACAACTTCACTTTTGAGGTGTAGTATTTTCGTATTACGTATAAGATTTGAAATTGTACAAACAAATGATGCTGTGTCTCTTATGGCTTCCACAGATTCTTTTTGTAGATTAAATCTTGTAGCATAGTGCTTGCATATGCCACCTATACATGCACTCTTACCATGCCCAGTAGCTGAAAATATCCACTTTCTTTCTATAGTTGGATTACCCTTAGACAACTCATGAAGTTGATATCGATTTTTGAAATGTGCGGCAGCTCCATCTGAAACGTAAACTACTGAGGTCTTAGTTTCCAATGGATACGATTTTGAAATGTCATTTTTTATAAGACCTACGGCACAGAGAGCATGAGCTGTGTCATGGGTTATATCATCAGACACTACTGCAAAACTTTCTTTCACTTGACCAATTTGTGCAACACATGTAAACAATGAGATTTGTACATTTTGCCAATGATAGCTCTGTATCTCATCAGGCAATATAACTGACCAGTTCTCTGCAAAATCAAAATGCAAAACACACACAGAACTCCCTTTCGCAGAGATTTTAGCTTTGGCTATTCCTTCTCTCTGGATTTTTTGGGATATAATTATGAGGAATTGCTTTATTAATCCGATGTCCAGCATCTTCGAGGAACCTTTCAGTAGGTACAGTTTTCTTTATAAGTTCATTATGTTCCCAAATATCATATGTAACTTCTTCTTCATTCAACAAGCCAAGAGTATCAGCTGTCAGTGCATCTGTACCGAGACAGTCACCACACATTTGGAGCCAACAATCTTCATTGTCTGTTTTGTTACACAAACACTTAAGTAAAAGAGCCTCTTCAGTATACTTTTCATTAGTTACATTTTGGAGAGCTATGCTTATTAGTGTAAGATTACTACAGTAAATGCAAGTACAAACTGCTTGTATAGGTTGAATTTTCACCCACTTTGGACATAGTGAATAAAATTTTGAAAGTCCAATTTTTATTCCTTCGTTTTCCTTTTTCAATATACTGTATGTCTCTTTGATTGATCTTGTCATAAATCTTTTGCCTTTTTAACTTTCTCACCATTACCATCTTTAACACACATAACATCTTTTTTGTTTGGACTCTCTCTTGTGCAGTCTTTGCTGTCATCTAGGTAGTATGACAAAGCAATTGCCTTAGTATCTGCAGACAATGGATGTCCACTGTAGGGATCAGGTTTAGCATAAATTCCTTTTTCTTTTTTAACACTACGTGACTTATCTATGATGTACTTTGATACTGAAGGTAACTTTGCCTCCAGTTGCATTTTAGTAAAAGTATGTGGTAACAGTGTCAACAATTGCACTTTTTCATTGTATTTAGAATTTTGAAGAGCTGTGTTAATGTTAAAAAACCACTGATTGCAAGTATAACAGTCGGGTTTTTCAGCAGAAGGTTCACTTGAAATGTCATCATTGACACTATACACTTCTTCTAATTTCTTCACAGATGCAGTTACTAGTACTTCCTCTAATTTCAACTTTTTTCCTTTTTACATAACTTTGCCTCCTCTCAGGCCTAACTTGTGAAGGGGATTTCAATGGTGACATATTTACATCAAGAATGTTAATACTTTTGTTGACAGCATTTACAATCTCCTCACTTGCAATAAAAGGTTCTTGTTCAGGTTCATTTGTAAGTTCCCCAATTTTTTTTTTATAAAAAACAACACAATTACTACACAAACTGTCATTACTTTTTACAATAACAGGACAGCATTTACAATCTCCTCACTTGCAATAAAAGGTTCTTGTTCAGGTTCATTTGTAAGTTCCCCAAAATTTTTTATAAAAAACAACACAATTACTACACAAACTGTCATTACTTTTTACAATAACAGATCTACCTACAATCCTTTGTATTGAATCAGCTAAATCACCAACACCACATAACCTCACACTCTTACTTTTGTATACAGTTTTTTTGTGTCTTCTAATATAGTCCACACACTTAATTCGTTCAGAACTATGATAATCTGACATTATTAAATAGGCCTATTCAGCAAAAATGTAAAAAACATATCTGAGAAATCACAAACACATATCAAGTGTTACTCTTCCAAACAAAAGAACAGACTGCACAGTAGTTATAGCACAGGTGGGTGTGGCCATGGAGGGGAGGGGCTAGTGAGACAGTTGATTAGCTGTGCAGTGAGCAAACTGGTCATGCATGTGCATGTATGATCCTGTTGATTCAGCATTGCACAGGTGTAGAACAAGCTTATTTGTTGTTTAAGCATTAAGACTAGGTCAGTTCATTTAACAACTGTAACTTTATTACAGAATTTATTATATAACAATTAAAATTATTTTATATTTTTTATTTACTAGATTAATATTTTAAATATTTTTACTTTAAGTATTATAATTAGTCTACTAGCCTATATTTTAACTTTCAGAGCTAATTTAAAACAAAACTTTGTAGTGTTTTTCTGCGACCTGCAAATGCTGGAGAACTGTCATTTTCAAAATTTACGAGGCAAAAACACACAATTCTGCCCCCACCAATTGATAATATACTAATAGGACAACATAAGGTCAAGTTTTAAGATTTTTTAAAAATGGGGTTTTTGAGTTATTGCTACTTGAAAATAGTGCATTTTCGTACTTTTGCATATTTTGAAGTTGAATTGTATAGACTGTATATATGTTAGGCAATAAATAAAATTTGCTGTAAAACTACCATTGGTGGACTACACATTGCCATCTTTATTTATTTAAAAAAACTTTTCTTAGTGTAAGAAAAAAAATCGTTAAATGTCAGAAAAACCAAAATTTTGTACCTAAAAAGTGGATTTTGTTTAAATACTAATAATTATAACATGCATATTTAAAGTATGTCAAGTTAAAAATCAATTCATTAGCTACAAAACAAAACAAAAATGAACTGAATCGCCCAAATAGTTTAAAAGCAATAACATTTTTAAAATATGCCGTTTTTGACATTCCTTTCAAAAAACGCGTTTTTCACCAAATTTCAAAATGGCGCAGCAAGTGATATAAATTTTTTTGGAGCAAATCCATTTGGAATATCTTATATCTGTAGTAGGAGTACAAATCTAAGGGGGTCAACTGACATGCTCTGCCTGAATTGAGATGGAATGGGCCTACATGAATGTCTTCACGTGTTACGGGAATCTCCACGAGTTACGAAACGAATACATGAATTGTGTTCGAAATCGAAGCCTATGAATTGAAACAGGAAAAGAACTTACCTTTTAAGAACGATAAAATCTATCGATTAGGAATGCAGCGCTGGAACTCACCGTCCGTAGTACAAGTGACGTAACAGCAGGCTAGAGAACGACGCAGCCGCAGACCAGAAGCTGCTTTAAAACCAATGGAATAAAAGCTTCTAGTCGTATAAGCAAAACAAAAAGAGGAATTCAATAATCTTTATCAATTATACACAAGCTTACTGTTTTATCAACAGTATAATTTAGTTCTTTTTTGCCTGAATGTAATGTCACGCCAAAGATTAGCTGTGACCTTGCTAACATGACAAAAATGCAACGTTTAGCAAACGTAATGAATGTGACAAAATCGCAATGGTAACGGATGTAACATTTAACAAACGTTTATCAAACGTAGTCTTTGTACGGAAGACCAAATATCAACTTTTACAACCGAAATGCGACGTCTTGTGCTACGTCATGTGCTACGTCATGTGCTACTTGCCCGACAGGTTTCCTGAGTCAGCACTTGCGATCAGATGATTTTCAGACTTGTAGTTTGAAAACCCTTAAATCTTCTTTTGCTGAAATGTAGATCATAAACATTTGTTATAAAGAATTACATTAATTATCGCAATTAAGAAAAGACGAAATTACAGAAACTTTATATGACTCAGATTTTTTTTTTTTTTTTTTTTGATTGGGGGTTTAAACGACCACCGTGAGCATTTCAACATTTTATTGACAAAAGGCATGATACAGCTCGTCACACTGGACAAGGAAAGAATACGGAGAAAAACATGAATGATACATGAAAATGATATATACATGAATAAGGGGCATAGCCACCCAAAAGGATAAATACAAAATGCTAAAAACCCACAATGGTGACAGACCTGTGACACTGAACACACGTAAAAGACTATATAGGTCAATGACCTATAAGCATTCGCCCGTCCCTAATTTAGGGTCACTGGTTCCAGGGAAGGGAGAGAACCAGTGCCGTAAGACAAACACAACATCCATGCCTCACCGGGATTCGAACCCGGACCCCTTTCGAACGAATGATCAGAGGCCATCGCTTAGACCACTGCGTCACCGGGGCGGCTGACTCAGATTACCAACCCTGGGGATCGTGGGCACGAAGCGGTCAAAAACGTAATTTTTATACGGCCCCTTAAAATGTTTGTGGCCAGTTCTACACCCGTATAAGATATGCACACCAGGGGCGTATTTAGAGTGGGGGGAGGCAAGGGGCTTTGAGCTCCCCGAAAGGGTTTCATTTTTTTAATGTTTTCGTTAAAATGCGATTTACATTTGAAAAACAACCGCTTTAATTTTTTTCTATTTATCACCAACTTTTATTTTGTCCTGGTGGATTTCAAAAACTTCCATTTTTTTCCACCCCCTCCCCGCCGAATTTTTTTATACACGCCCCTGACACCACTTATTCTTCACCTGGACTCGAACCCGGGTGACTTCAATGTGAAGTTTTCAATTTTGTTTCTTTCCTTCCTGGAGCCAGGAACACTAAATTTGGAATGGGCGACTACTGCTTGCTTAGTGGCTTAGCGTGTGTGTGAATCTTAGGGTTCCGCCACAAAATATCTGTAAGGCTCTCTTAAAAAAATTCGCCCCTTCCCCGGAAAAATTGTATACTATCCATCTCCAGGCTCTTTCGGTCTATCTATTATTTCCTTAACCTTTATTTAACAACTGACCGGGAAGAGGAGTGTGATACCTCACTATCCAAAGGAAGCATCCCGTTCTCAGGAAAAAAAAAAAAATGGTCGTACATAAATACATGTATATCAAAGACTAGCTGAATTGCCCGGCGTTGCTCGGGAAAATTTGGTGATAATTCACTATTTAAATTTCGTACAAATCAAAGGAAAACGATTAATTTTTTACGGCATGAACCGTACCTAATACTGTATTTCATTTCTTCATTGAATTTGAATTTTATTCTCTTAGAGTCAATAAGCACACAGTTTTTTTCCGTTTGATTTTTGTTGTTTACTTAACTTCAGTTCCGATGCTGAATTGTGTTGCAGTTCTTCACTGGAAAGCACTTGTCACAAAAAAAAATCAGTCCTTGCACTTATCACAACAAAAAGTATTAAATTCGAATTCAAAATAAAAAAAATATAAAATGGAACTTTTACGAAAATTTTGCATGGGGTCCCTTGACCCCGGGCTCCGTCTCCTTCTAAAAACCGTCTACGGTCTTTGGAAGGGGTCGGCGCCCAGGGTCAAGTAAATAGTATACCAAGAGTACCATGAGACAGTATACCAAATTTGATGGTTCTAAATTGAAATCTGTAGAACAACAGAAAGTATTTAATTCTAATTCAAAATAAAAAAGTAAAAATTTGAAATTTTTACTAAAATTTTTTATGGGGGTTCCTTGCCCCCGGGCTCTGACTCTTTCCAAAAACTGTCTACGGTCTAAGTTAGAGTACCGTAAGATAGTATACCAATTCAAAATAAAAAATGGAACTTTTTACGAAAATTTTGTATGGGGCTCCCTTGCCTCCGGGTTCCGACCCCTTCCAAAAATCGTCTACGGTCTAAGTTAAAGTACCATGAGATAGTATACCAAATTTGGTGGTTCTAAATTGAAAACTGTCGATTTGCAAAACGGACAAACAAACAAACACATAAAACTTTATATATTAGATAAAAAATAATATTGACGCCGCTTTTACTTTAACGGTTCCAAATAAAAATTTCTTATATAAATTTGTGGTTAGACAGATACAAAATAGTGTTGTTATGGAGGAGCCCCCTCCCCCACGAATATCTCATAAATAAAGGTCACCAATGTGAGTCAGTGCCTATTATCTTGCTTGTCAGAAGGAATAGGAGGGGGGTGAACTACCGAAATTTCATACTCGTGAATAAAATTTCATACCGCGAAAAAGGACAATTTATTAAAAACTAGATTAACATACGCAAATAAAAGCCCTTTGTAATTTATGCAAATACTGATTTGCATAAAAAATGGTCTACCAAAATTAGGACATCGCAAAAAAGTTAAACGTACAGTTTGACCGGTTGACTGTTCTGCAACTCTCACGAATTTTATTTCGCTGAATTTTCGTAAACAAATGAGGAAGGATTTCTACATAGCCTGGTAATATTGAATGTTTATAATGCCTTTTTCTTTTTTTATTGGAGGTTTGACGACCACCGTGAGCAACTCAATGGGCTATAAGCAGTCGCCTGTCCCTAATTTAGGGTCACTGGTTCCAGGGAAGGGAGAGAGCCAGTGCCGTAAGACACACAACATCCATGCCTCAGCGGGATTCGAACCCGGACCCCTTACGGACGAATGATCAGAGGCCAGCGCCTTAGACCACTGCGCCACCGGGGCGGCCCTTTTTCTTCAACGCACAATGTTCGTCTCACAGCAAATTATGTAATTTAAAACTGACAACACAAAGATGCACTTACCACTTCAGTTTAACATTGTTAGTTTGTTAGTGTAATAATCTTGAATGTACCGTACTTCACAAGCACTGTTCTTCAGTATGATGCTCATATATTTACTTAACTGATGAAGAAAATTACCAAATGAACCGAGTGCAATTCAGTCTCAATGAAAAACAGATACCATACATATTTTAGTTCCCTTAAATTGTCCTATTCGAAATTACATGTACCCTACCTAAAAGAGATATGTCAGAGAAGAAATAGCGAAGAAAACACATACTGTTACGATACACAAACTATAGATGAATTACGATTTCAAATGAGAACAATAATTTCGGAACCATAATTTTCACTGCCAAAGCTCACAACATATCAGAAGTTAGATTTCAGAGAAAAAAAAATGTATTCTCTATGCACTTGTCCCGATCGTATAATAAAACAAGTCATATAAAAACAAATTTAAGCTGTCAAACACAATCTCATAATCGTTTCCTATTATTATGAATTATTTTCTGGTAACATTTGTTTTCAAGACCTTCTGTACATATTACCTACAAAAATCAAACAAACGAACAAAAAACGTTGTTCAGCAACAGATTTTGTAAATGCATCTACAATGAATTATCCAGCTGTACATTAACTAAACAAGCATTCCTACAATGCGTAATAAATACCAAAAGCAAAGAGTAGGCAAAAACAACTCACTTCTCTTCGAGGTGACGACATGACGAAGTTTGAACAATGGATGCGCACAATACAGAACTTTATCGAGTACGCGATTCTGTACTTAAGAAATAAATTGACCTGCTATGAATAAACAATTCACTTCCGGACCGTATGGATTCCAGATTTCATTTAATGTTCGTGCTTCAGTGAAAATGCCACACTAACTAAGACGTATCATATTTCACAAGAGCTCAGCCATTTTAATCTCACTACAATCTCTGCAGGTGTTCGTGTTACGCAACAGAAGCTCTTGTTCGAACCCTTTGAGTTGCGATGGTAACAGAGCATACCATTTCATTATGGGGGTGTTGGTGTCAGGTCGCTTTTGATGATGGGGTCGAGCGGATGGATTGGAAGCACGGCAGTATGATTTGAATGCTGGTGGTGGAAGTTAACATGTTTGAACGTAAAGAAAAATGACTTTATTTAGACCTAAGCACGACGAATTTTCCGTTTTTACGCCTAAAACATCTTAAATATGCTTTAAGATGTCTCAAAGGCAAAGAAAGAATGCTGCACCTCTGCAGGTGTTCGTGTTACGCAACAGAAGCTCTTGTTCGAACCCTTTGAGTTGCGATGGTAACAGAGCATACCATTTCATTATGGGGGTGTTGGTGTCAGGTCGCTTTTGATGATGGGGTCGAGCGGATGGATTGGAAGCACGGCAGTATGATTTGAATGCTGGTGGTGGAAGTTAACATGTTTGAACGTAAAGAAAAATGACTTTATTTAGACCTAAGCACGACGAATTTTCCGTTTTTATGCCTAAAACATCTTAAATATGCTTTAAGATGTCTCAAAGGCAAAGAAAGAATGCTGCACCTCTGAAAAGTTTATTTTCGTGTTTTCCTTGGTGGCGGAAAACTCCCACACCTTCTCATATAAGGGGATGTACAAAAATTGTGTTTCGTTCCGAGATCTTGTCAAAGTGTGGGAGTTTTCATAGCTGACCAAAACGAAATGTACGAGTCAATGGATATATAAGATCAAAATGACAAGGTTTATGTAGAAGCTTTCTGACTCCCTAAATCTTGAGTTATGATTTTAATATTTCGCATGCGATAACAAGCAATAAAAGTTCATCAACAGGGACTCAACGAATCAATCTTCAGGTGCTGATCGTTTAGAAGATTTTAAATTAAACTTTGATATTCCGTATTTGTAAACATTTTGTAGAACCGAATAAAAGGCACTTAACGGATTATTTCTCATCTATTTACAGGGCACCTAGACCGCGGGCCTTTTTAGAAGATTTTAAGTTACAACCTAGATATTTCGTATTTGTAAACATATTATATCGCCTAATGAAAGGCACTCAACGACTTATTTCTCAGCTCTTTACAAGGCACCTAGGCCGTGGGCCTTTTTAGATTTTAAGTTACAACATAGATATTTTGTATTTGTAAAGCAAAACAATGGCAAACGGTATTGATTTGGACATCTTTGCAGTAGTATAAATTCCATAAGAACAGTAGCCCTTGCATTATACATCAAACAATATACGTGTAAAAATATATCATTCATTTCTTTCCCTACCCCTTATATTTTCTTTCCTTAAAGAAAGACTGATTTCATTATTTCAAACAGAAACAGTTCCTACCCTTGTTACAAAATCACAATATTTTTCAGGAATTTCAGGAAAATTGTTTTCGTTAGGGCTGACATTTTGTAAGAGACGTTTGCATTTTTAGTACGTCTTTTGTAGAAAAATGATCGTCTTATGTTATTCGTTTGTACGTCTGCGTACACCATATCTCGGCAACTATTAGTCCGATTTAAAAAATTCTTTTTGCATTGGGAAGCTTCAAATATTCGAATGATGATTATTCCTTCCTTTCTCTTTTTTTTTTTTTTTTTTTTTACGATACACAATTTCGCCGCTAGAGGGCATAAAAGCAGATGATATCGAATTCAAAGTACATTTTGTTCCATATATTTGCGTCTAAACATCCGATTGAAATTTTTTTTTTTTTTTTATGTCTTTTGATTTCATTTATGTCGGTCGAACATAGTAATTATTGTTTTAGGTATAGTCATTTTTTCAAGTTACACATAGGTTTGTTTACCTGAAGGGGCGAAAAAGTAAATTACGTTTTCCCCGATATCTCTACTTCTAAAACTCGGGCTTTGAAAACTTTTTTCTTCAGAGGATACAGGCCCTGAGAAAAAATCTTTTGCATATAATTTTTAAATTTTGGTAAAGAAAGGCTACCACGGGGCGTAAGTGTTCATTTCTGCTTCTGATGTATTTACTACAAAACCTGAGCTTCTAAAATCTTGATTGAAAAAATTCGTTCGTGGACCGATACCACTCATGTCGATAAACCTTTTCGGAATATTTTCTTCTTAAAATATTGCATAGTTTTTCCACCAGGGGGCATAGATATATATCTTATTTTTGTCAATATCTCGGCTTCTAATGCTCCGATTTGAAAAATTTCTTCTTTATTAGATAGTTTCCGAGGCGACATGTTTTTCATATAATTTCAAAATTTTCCGGTAATTCATAGACTTTTCGCTAGGGGGCGTAAAGGTAAATTGCGTTTCCCCGATATCTCGGCTTCTAAAACTCCGATTTGAAAAATTCTTTCTGCACCGGATGCAGCTCCTGATGGAAAATCCTTTGCAATGTAATTTCTAATTTTTGGTAAAAAATGGTTTGGCCACCAGGGGCGTAAGTCTTAATTTTAATTTCCGCTTCTGATGTATTTGCAGCAAAATTTGAGATTCTGAAATCTTGATTGAAAAAAATTCGCTTGTAGACCGATACTACTCACGTCGACAAACCTTTTAGGAACGTTTTCTTCTTAAAATAATGCATGGTTTCTACGCCAAGAGACATAGATATATATCTTATTTTTGTCAATATCTCTACTTCTGATGTATCAAATCAAGTTCTTTGTTGGATAGCGTTTCCGGTGGGAAATGTTTCTCATAAAATTTCAGATTTTTCTTAACGCACAAGTCTGCAACCAGAGGGCGTAAGTTCACGATTCCGTTTACGGCACCCAGCAAAAACAGTCTATTTGGACTAGCACTGGGCCACTACTGGATGCCAGCAGTGCCGTCAGAGGTCCAGCACTATGTTGCTGTTACATGAACCGCCAATAAAATGTCCCGGCGGCCACCAGATGGGCCAGCAGTTCAGACCAGAAGCTGGCCAACAGTTGGCTAGCCTAATGTGGTCCGTCAGTGTCCCGGCAGTGGCAGCTGGCAATCACGTGATGTAATTGATGGCTTGCCGAATCTTGTCCGTCAAGTTTCTAGGAGTAGTAAAAAAAAAAAAAAGGCGGATAATCATAGTTCACCAAAGGCACGTACACACACAAATGCTGACACCCATTTTCTTTCTTCCCTGGAGCTTTTCATTAAGGGGCCGGGCACAAATTGCTATTCCTCCGGGAACACTTTGAATGTGTTTTTGGTGTGGCAGTTTTCCAAGTTTCCGAATTGTGTGGCAGTTTCCCAATGTGCCTAACGATGGGAAGGAGCTCTTTTGTTTGTCTGAATTTTCATGTCGGTTCTTACTTAGGGCAACTAGCCACAGAAGTTCGAAGGGGGTGGGGGTGGGGGGTATAAAAATTGAAGTTTCCTGGCCTATATTGAGAATTGAATTGGGAACTCCAAACAAATTTCGAGAAAACGTTCTATGTAATCCAAAAGAAAATTGCTGTGTTCAGGAAAAGACAATAAGGGGGGGGGATTTTTTAATAACGCTGCACTTTTACTTAGGCACTAAATATTTACATAACATGTCAAATTTGTAATATTTTTCTTTTACTTAATTAATTCATAGGCCCTACAACTCGGCCTTTTTAACAGCTTTTAATCCTCCGACTTCATATTTTTAACGCTGATGTATCAAATCAAGTCAAAGCATTGCGCTTTTACTTAGGCACTAATAATAAAGTCATAGGCCACAGGCATAGATAGACCTTTTTAACAGTTTTTATTCTACCAGTGTCATATTCACAACGTTTACACAACGGTTGGCGGAAGACCGCCACACAGTAAGACTGCCGCAAATCTATCAGCAACTTAGAAAACTACCACACATCGGAAAACCGCCACACAAGAAAACTGCCACACAGGAAAACTGCCACACAGGAAAACTGCCACACGCTTTTCATTAAGGGGCCGGGCAAAAATTGCTATTCCTCCGAGGAACCCTTTGATGTGTGGCAGTTTTCTGGTGTGGCAGTTTTCCAAGTTTCCGATCCGAATTATGTGTGGCAGTTTTCCAAGGCGCCTAACGATGGGAAGGAGCTCTTTTGTTTGTCGGAATTTTCATGTCGGTTCATACTTAGAGCCACTGGCCACAGAAGTTCGGGGGGGGGTATAAAGATTGCAGTTTCTTGGCCTATATTGAGAATTGAATTGGGAACTCCAAACAAATTTCGAGAAAACGTTCTATGTAAGCCAAGCGAAAGTTGCTGTTTCAGGAAAGGACAATAAGGTGGGATTTTTAATAATGCTGCACTTTTACTTAGGCACTAAATATTTACATAACATGTCAAATTTGTAATATTTTTCTTTTACTTAATAAATTCATAGACCCTACACCTCGGCCTTTTTAACAGCTTTTAATCAGCCGACTTTATATTCATAACGATTACGTATCAAATCAAGTCAATAGCATTGCGCTTTTACTTAGGCACTAAATGGTCATACGACACAGGCATAGGCCTTTTTAACAGTTTTTATTCTACAAGTGTCATATTCACAACGTTTACACATCAGATCAAGTTAATAATATTGCACTTTTATTTAGGCACGAAATATTTATTCACAGGCCCTAGGCCTAGGCTTAGGCCCTTTTACCAGTTTTTATTCTACCAATGCCATATTCACAACGTTTACACAGAAAATCAAGCTAATAATATTGGACGTTTGCTTAGGCACGAAATAATAATTCACAAGGCCTAGGCCTTTTTAATAGTTTTTACTTTGTCACTGCAATATTCACAACGTTAACACAACAAATAATGTAATAATATTGCGCTTTTACTTAGGTAGGAAATATTAATTCATAGACCCTAGGCATAGGCCTTTTTGACAGTTTTCATTCTACGAATGCCATATTCACAACGTTTACACATCAAATTAAGTTAATAATACTGCGCTTTTATTTATGCACAAAATATTTATTCACAGGCCCTAGGCCTAGGCTTAGGCCCTTTTACCAGTTTTTATTCTACCAATATCATATTCACAACGTTTACACAGCGAATCATGTCAATAATATTGGGCGTTTACTTAGGCACGAAAAATAATTCATAAGCCCTAGGCCTTTTTAATAGTCTTGACTCTATCAATGCCATATTCACAACGTTTACACAGCAAATTATTTTAATAGTATTACGCTTTTACTTGGGCACGAAATATTAATTTATAGGCCCAGACCTAGGGCCTATGAACGAATATTTCGTGCATAAGTAAAAAAGCAGTATTATTACATTTTTTTTGTGTGTGTGTGTAAACGTTGTGAATATGGCATTGATAGAGTAAAAACTGTTAACAAAGCCTAGGCCTAAAGTCAACGAATAATTATTTCGTGCCTAAGTAAAAGCGCAATATTAATAAATTTATTTGTTCTGCAAACGTTGTGAATATGGCATTAATAAAGTAAAAACTACTAAAAAGGCCTAGGGCCTATGAATTTATATTTCGCGCCTAAGTAAGCCCTAATATTATTAACTTGATTTGCTGTGTAAACGTTGTGAATATGGCATGGTAGAATAAAAACTGTCAAAAAGGCCTAGGGCCTATGAATTAATATTTCCTGCCTAAGTAAAAGCGCAATATTATTAAATTTATTTGTTTTGTAAACGTTCTGAATATGGCATTGATAAAGTAAAAAGTACTAAAAAGGCCTAGGGCCTATAAATTAATATTTCGTGCCTAAGAAAACGCCCAATATTATTAACTTGATATTCTGTGTAAACGTTGTGAATATGGCATTGGTAGAATATAATCTGGTAAAAGGGCCTAAACCTAGGCCTGGAGCCTTCGAATAAATATTTTAGTGCCTAAATAAAAGCGCAATATTATTAACTTGATTTCATGTGTAAAAGTTGTGAATATGACACTGGTAGAATAAAACCTGTTAAAAAGGCCTATGCCTGTGGCCTATTATGACTATTTAGTGCCTAAGTAAAAGAGCAATGCTATTGACTTGATTTGATACGTAAGCGTTATGAATATAAAGTCGGCGAATTAAAAGCTGTGAAAAAGGCCGAGGTGTAGGGCCTATGAATTAATTAGGTAAAAGAAAAATACTACAAATTTGACATGTTATGTAAATATTTAGTGCCTAAGTAAAAGTGCAGCGTTATTAAAAAATGTCCACATCATTGGTCTTTCCTGAACAAAACAATTTTTGCTTGACTTACATAGAACGTCTTCTCGAAATTTGTTTAGAGTTCCCAATTCAATTCTCAATATAGGCCAAGAAACGGCAATCTTTATATATCCCCCCCCCCCCAACCCTCGAACTTCTGGGGCCAGTTGCCCTAAGTGTGAACCGACATTAAAAATTCAGACAAACAAAAGAGCTCCTTCCCATCGTTAGGCACCTTGGGAAACTGCCACACATAATTCGGAAACTTGGAAAACTGCCACACTAGAAAACTGCCACACATTCAAAGTGTTTCTCGGAGGAATAGCAATTTGTGCCCGGCCCCTTAAGGAAAATCGTGTGGCAGTTTTCCTGTGTGGCGGTTTTCCGATGTGTGGCAGTTTTCTAAGTTGCTAAAAAATGTGTGGCAGTTTTTCTGTGTGGCGGACTTCCTCCAACCTGATTTGATGTGTAAACGTTGTGAATACGACACTGGTAGAATAAAAACTGTTAAAAAGTCCCATGCCTGTGGCTTATGACTTTAATATTTCGTGCCTAAGTAAAAGTGCTATGCTATTGGCTTGATTTGATACGTAAGCGTTATGAATATGAAGTCGGCGAGACAAATGCTGTTAAAAAAGTCCGAGGTGTAGGGCCTATGAATTAATTAAGTAAAAGAAAAATATTACAAATTTGTCATGTTATGTAAATATTTAGCGCCTAAGTAAAAGTGCGGCGTTGTTAAAAAATCCCACCTTATTTTCCTTTCCTGAACACAGCAATTTTCGCTTGGCTTACATAGAACGTTTTCTCGAAATTTGTTTGGAATTCCCAATTCAATTCTCGATAAGGCCAAGAAACGGCAATATTTATACAGCCCCCCACCCCCACCCCCTCGAACTTCTGTGGCCAGTTACTTTATGTATGAACGGACATGAAAATTCCGACAAACAAAAAAGCTCCTTCCCATCGTTAGGCACCTTGGGAAACTGCCACACATAATTCGAAAACTTGGAAAACTGCCACACCAGAAAACTGCCACACATTCAAAGTGTTCCTCGGAGGAATAGCAATTTGTACCCTTCCCGTTAATGAAAAGCGTGTGGCAATTTTCCTGTGTGGCAATCTTCCGGTGTGGCAGTTTTCTTGTGTGGCAGTTTTCCTGTGTGGCGGTTTACAGTGAACTATCAAATCAAGTTAATAATATTGGGCTTTTATTTAGGCACGAAATATTTATTCACAAGTCCTAAGCCTAGGCTTAGGCCCTTTTACCAGTTTTTATTCTACCAATGCCATATTCATAACGTTTACACAGAAAATCAAGTTAATAATATTGTGCGTTTTCTTAGGCGCGAAATATTAATCCATAGGCCCTAGGCCTAGGCCTTTTTAATAGTTCTTACTTTATCATTGTCATATTCGCAACGTTTACACAACAAATAAACGTAATAATATTGCGCTTTTACTTAGGTACGAAATATTAATTCATTGGCCCTAGGCCTAGGCCTTTTTAATAGTTTTTACTCTATCAATGCCATATTCACAACGTTTACACACACACACACAAAATTATTTAAGTTGCTCTTTTACTTAGGCACGAAATATTCGTTCATAGGCCCCAGGTCTGGGCTTATGAATTAATATTACGTGCCTAAATAAAAGCGTAATATTATTAACTTGATTTGCTGTGTAAATGTTGTGAATATGGCATTGACAGAGTAAAAACTATTAAAAAGGCCTAGGCCTTGGGTCTATGAATTAATATCTCGTGCCTGAGAAAACGCCCAAGATTATTAACTGGAGTTTCTGTGCAGACGTTGTGAATATGGCATTGGTAGAATAAAAACTGGTATAAGGGCCTAAGCCTAGGCCTAGGGCCTGTGAATAAATATTTCGAGCCTAAATAAAAGCGCAATATTATTAACTTCATTTGCTGTGTAAACGTTGTGAATATGGCAGTGGTAGAATAAAAACTGTCAAAAAGGCCTATGCCTGTGGCCTATGACTTTAATATTTAGTGCCTAAGTAAAAGCGCAATGCTATTGACTTGATTTGATACGTAAGCGTTATGAATATAAAGTCGGCGGATTAAAAACTGTTAAAAAGGCCGAGGTGTAGGCCCCATGAATTAATTAAGTAAAATACAAATATATCAAATTTGACATTTTATGTAAATACAGTATTTAGTGCCTAAGTGAAAGTGAAGCGTTATTAAAAAATCCCACCTTATAGTCCTTTCCCAATTCTCGCTTGGCTTACATAGAACGTTTTCTCGAAATTCGTTTGGAGTTCCCAATTCGGTTCTCAATATAGGCCCAGAAACGGCAATCTTTATACCACTCCCCCCGGTAATCCCCCCCACCCCCCGGTAACCCCCCCCACCCCCGGGAAATCCCCCACCTTTTTCAGTCAGAGACCGTGCACAAATGAATTTTACTCAAAACACGACTCAAAAAGGTGGGGGAATTTTCCGATGGGGAGTTTTCCGACCGGTAAATTCCCCCAACTTTTTCAGTCAGGGACCGTGCACAATTGAATTTTACTCAAAATACGACTCAAAAAGGTGGAGGAATTACCGGTGGAGGAGTTTAACGGGACCCCCCCCACACACACACACCTCCCTTGAAAGTGTGTGGCCAAGTTGCTGAAAGATGTGTGGTAGGGTTGCCGATAAATTGCTACACCGGAACACTGCCACACATCAGTGTTCCTCTGTGGCAGTTTACAGTGAACCGTTTGTTCTGCATGGGGGTATTTTTTCCGCTTTTCAGTTTTCAGGGTATTTTTTTCCGGATGTATTTTTACCGTTTACCAATTTGCAGCGGGTACGGAGAACTGGCCACCGGAGAACTGGCCCCCGGAGAAGTGGCCACCGGAGAACTGGACACATTGCAATTTCAGTGCCATGAAATTGTTCTGCATAAACAAATTTCGTGTGGCTATATTCCCCACTATTTGAGCAACTATTGCTCATATTTTTTGTTTGTTTAATATTTCATTTTCAGTAAGAAATTTAGACATTTCCATGATTTTCGGAGCTAAGACTAAGCGGAGAACTGGCCACCGGAGAACTGACAACCGGAGAACTGGCCACCGGAGAAGTAGTTCAGTTCTCAATATAGGCCCAGAAACGGCAATCTTTATACCCGTCCCCGGTAAACTTCCCCACCGGAAAATTCCCCCACCTTTGGCATTTACAAGCTACAACTCCGGAGAACTGGCCACCCGGAGAACTTGCAACAAAAATTTTAAGGGGCCGTATAAAAATTGCGATCTGGGCTGCTCCGTGGCCCCAAAACGCAAGATTGGTTATCTGACACACATAAAATGTCCCTAATTTCGTATTTTCTTATTTACGATATTTTTCTGTAAACTATAACTGAACAAATTCTCTGCGAGTATGAGCAAACTCAGGAAACTTGTCGGGGGTGGGGTGGGGGCTTAAAACCTAAAATATGAAATATAAAGAATTTCTGGTCCGATCAGGAGATTTTCAGAGTTTACAAGCTACAAGTCATTGAATTATCTGAGGGCATCTGCTGCTTTAGGAAACTAGTCGGGGGGGGGCAATACCAAAAGCGTAAAATATCAAGAATTTCTCATTACTCTTCCGATTGGGAGATCTTCAGCATTTACAAGCTGCAACTCGACAAATTTTCTCAGCGCATGTGCACTCTCTGGAAACCTATCGGCGATGGGGGGGGGGGGGGGTTAATACCAAAAGTGTAAAATATTAACAATTCCACGTCCGATCGGGAGATTTCTGGCATTTACAAGCTACAAATCGACACATTGTTTGAAGGCATGTGCCTACTCAGCAAACCTGTGTGTGTGGGGGAAGGGGGCATACGAAAAGTGTAAAATATGATGATTTTCTCGTCCGATCGGGAGATTTTCAGCATTTAGCAGCTACAACTCGACATATTACTTGAAGACATGTGCCTACTCAGTAAACCTGTCGGAGGGGGGGGGTAATACCAAAAGTGTGAAATATGAACAATTTCGTCCGATCGGGAGAATCTCAGCATTTAGCAGCTACAGTTCGACACATTATCTGAAGGCATGTGCCTACTCAGGAAACCTGTAGGGGGGCGGGGGTTGTGGGTGTAGGAGAACTGGCCACCCGGAGAATTGGCCACAAAAATTTTAAGGGGTCGTATAAAAATTGCGTTTTTGACCGCTTCATGCCCACGACCCCCAGAGGTTGGTTATCTGAGTCATATAAAGTTTCCGTAATTTCGACTTTTCTTATAATTGCGATAATTAATGTAATTTTTTTATAAAAAATGTTTATGATCTACATTTCAACAGATGATTTCAGGGTTTTCAAACTACAAGTCTGCAAATTATATGAGCGCATGTGCTGACTCAGGAAACTTGTCGGGGGGGGGGGGGGTTACCGAAACTGTAAAATATGAAAAAATTCTCGTCCGATCGGGCGATTTTCAGCATTTACAAGCTACGTACAACTCGACACATTATCTGAGGGCACGTGCCTATTTTGCAAACCCGCCGGTGTGGGGGGTGGTGGTTCTCGTTCGATCGGGAGATTTTCAGCATTTACAAGTTACAACTCGACATATTATCTGAGCGTATGTGCCTACTCTGGAAACGTGTCTGGGAAGGGGGGGGAGTTCATACCAAAACTGTAAAATATGAAGAATTTCTCGCCAGATCCGATGATTTTCAGCATTTACAAGCTACACCCCCCCCCTCCCCGACAAGTTTCCTGAGTAGGCACATGCCTTCAGATAATGTGTCGAGTTGTAGCTGCTAAATGCTAAAAATCTCGCGATCGGACGAGAAATTCTTCATATTTTACACTTTTGGTATTACCCCCCCCCCCCCTCCATCCATCGCTGACAGGTTTCCAGAGAGCGCTGAGGAAATTTGTCGTGTTGCAGCTTGTAAATGCTGAAGATCTCCCGATCGGAAGAAAAATGAGAAATTCTTGATATTTTGCGCTTTTGGTATCCCCCCCGCACGACTAGTTTCCTAAGGCAGCAGATGCTCTCAGACAATTCGATTACTTTGTAGCTTGTAATGGCTGAAAATCTCCCGATCCGATCAGAAATTCTTTATATTTCATATTTTAGGTTTTAAGCCACTCCCCCCCGCCCCCACCCGACAAGTTTCCTGGGTTTGCTCATACGAGAATTTGTTTAGTTATAGTTTATAGAAAAATATCATAAATAAGAAAATACGAAATTAGGGACATTTTATGTGTGTCAGATAACCAATCTCGGGGAGACGTGGCCACGGAGCAGCCCAGAACGCAATTTTTATACGGCCCCTTCTCCGGTGGCCAGTTCTCCGCTTAGTCTGAGCTCCGAAAATCATGGAAATGTCTAAATTTCTTACTGAAAATGAAATATTAAAAAAAAAATTATGAACAATAGTTGCTCAAGTAGTGGGGAATATATAGCCACACGAAATTTGTTTATGCAGAACAAATTTATGGCACTGAAACTGCAGGATGTAATTAAAAACACCCCCAGGGAAAAATACCCTCGGAGAAAATATCCCCGAAAACTGAAAAGCGGAAAAAATGCCCACGGAAAAAATACCCCCAGAACAAGCGGTTCACTGTAAACTGCCACACAGGAACACTAATGTGTGGCAGTGTTCCGGTGTGGCAATTTACCGGCAACCCTGCCACAAATCTTTTTCAGCAACTTGACTACAAAAGTTCAAGGGGGGGGGTATAGAGATTGCCGTTTCTGGGCATACATTGATAACTGAATTGGGAAAAGAATTTCGCGAAAACGTTCCATGTAAGCCAAGCGAGAATTGTACTTTAATTTGAAGAAATAGATTGCCGAGGATCCGAAGTACACTTGGTGGTGGTGGGGGGGGCCTCTACCCGAACTTCCGTAATATTATATTCTGTGTCGCTGGAGTCTGTCAGAGTATCCAGGAAGTTCCCCTTGAAGTGTCCGCGAGGTCCATGAGCTTGGGGGGGGGGCTTTCCCCCAAAATGCTAAAATGCGCGTAGACAAAATGTTAAAATGTTAAAAGCTGTAAACATTAGTACCATGTTTTATATAATGATTCGGTACACGACCACGAATTTTCAGGAGCGTGGGGTAACCCCCCCCCCCGTTTCTAAGATCTATTCAGGGGTAACATCGAGGATACACTGACCGATTACGGAAGTTGGAGGTAGAGCCCTCCAAACCAAGCACCTCGTATCCCTCTCACAGGTTTAACCAAATTTCTGGGGGAGGGGGAAGGGCATACATAGTTTACCATTAAACACAACATGAAGCATAGAAATTGCGAGCAAATCCCTTACCTTGAAGACTTGTCTGCGCTCTTAGAAACTTGCACCCCACCCTCCTGAAAATTCGTGGTTGTGTAGAGAATCATTATGTAAAGCATGCTTCTAATGTTTACAGCTCTATGGCCATTTCAACATTTTGGGGACCCCCCTAAGCTGGCGAACCTCGCGGGCGCTTCAAGGGGAACAGCCTGGATACACTGACAGACTCCAGCGGCCCAGAATCTAATATTACGGAAGTTGGGGGTTGAGCCCACCCCACCCCAAGTGTACCTGGGATCCTCGGCAATTTATTTCTTGAAATTAAAGTACAATTCTCGCTTGGCTTACATGGAAAGTTTTCGCGAAATTCGTTTCCCAATTCAGTTATCAATGTAGACCCAGAAACGGCAAACTTTATAGGCCCCCCCCCTTTGAACTTTTGTAGCCAAGTTGCTGAAAGATGTGTGGCTGGGCTGCCGGTAAATTGCCACACCGGAACACTGCCACACATCAGTGTTCCTGTGTGGCAGTTTACAGTGAACCGTTTGTTCTGGGGTATTTCTTCCGGGGGTATTTTTTCCGGGGGCATTTTTTCCGCTTTTCAGTTTTCGGGGGTATTTTCTCCGGGGGCATTTTTTCCGCTTTTCAGTTTTCGGGGTTATTTTCTCCGGGGGTATGTTTTCCCGGGGGTATTTTTACCGTTTACCGAAATTGCAATGTGTCCAGTACTCCGGTGGCCAGTTCTCCGTGCCGGGTGGGAGGGTTGTAGCTTGTAAATGCTTAAAATCTTCCGATCGGACGATAAATTTTTCATATGTTGCACTTTTGATATTAACCCCCCCCCCCCCCTCCCCCACACACAAACACACGACAGTATGCTGAGTAGGCACATGCCGTCAGCAAATTTGCCGGGTTGTAGCTTATAAATGCTGAAAATCTTCCGATCGGACGATAAATTTTTCATGTCACACTTTTGGTATTAACCCCCCCCCCCGGGATAGGTTTCCAGTTTAGGCACATACGCTGAGATATTGTGTCGAGTTGTAGCTTGTAAATGCTGAATATTATCTCCGGATCGGACGAGAAACATTTCATATTTTACACTTTTGGAATTAACCCCCCCCTCCCCCGGTTTGCATAGTAGGCACGTGCCCTCAGAAAATGTTTCAAGTTGTACGTAGATTGTAAATGCTGAAAATCTCCCGATCGGACGAGAAATGTTTCATATTTTACACTTTTGGTACCCCCCCCCCCCCAAGTTTCCTGAGTCAGCACATGCGCTCAGATAATTTGCAGACTTGTAGTTTGAAAACCCTAACCCTGAAATCTTCTGTCAAAATGTACATCATCAACATTTTTTCTAAAAAATTACATTAATTATCGCAATTAAGAAAAGACGAAATTACGGGAAATTACGGAAACTTTATATGACTCAGATAACCAACCTCTGGGGGTCGTGGGCATGAAGCGGTCAAAAACGCAATTTTTAGACGACCCCTTAAAATTTTTGTGGCCAGTTCTGCAGGTGGTCAGTTCTCCAGTGGCCACTTCTCCGGTGGCCAGTTCTCCTACATCCATTTGCAGGGTGGCAATCTCCCGGGATCAATTTTGTAATAAAAATGCTGAATGATAAGAAAAAAATGGTAAACGGTAAAAATATCGCAGGAGAAAAAAAAACCTGAAAACTGAAAAGCTGGAAAAATGCGCCCGGAAAAAATACCCCCGGAACAAACTGTTCACTGTAAACTGCCACACAGGAACACTGATGTGTGGCAGTGTTCCGGTGTGGCAATTTACCGGCAACCCTGCCACACATCTTTCAGCAACTTGGCCACAAAAGTTCAAAGGGGGGGGTGCTGTAAAGATTGCCGATTCTGGGCCTATATTGAGAACTGAATTGGGAACTCCAAACGAATTTCGAGAAAACGTTCCATGTAAGCCAAGCGAGAATTGTACTTTAATTTGAAGAAATAAATTGCCGAGCATACGAGGTACTTTTGGTGGTGGTGGTGGGGGGGGGGGCTCAACCACCGACTTCCGTAATATTAGATCCTGGGCCGCTGGAGTCTGTCAGTGTATCCAGGCTGTTACCCTTGAAACGTCCGCGAGGTCCGTGAGCTTGGGGGGGGGTCCCCAAAATGTTAAAATGGACGTAGAGCTGTAAACATTATAGAACCATGCTTTACAAAATGATTCTGTAAACGACTACGAATTTTCAGGAGAGTGGGGTGCAAGATTCTAAGAGCGCAGACAAGTATTCAAGGTAAGGGATTTGCTCGCAATTTCTATGCTTCATGTTGTGTTTAATGGTTAATTATGTATGCCCTTCTCCCCTCCCCCCAAAATTTGGTGAAGCCTACTGTTAAAGGGATACGAGGTGCTTGGTTTGGAGGGCTCTACCCCCAAATTCCGTAATTTTATATTCTGGACCTCTAGAGTCGGTTGTGTATCCTCGATGTTACCCCTGAATAGCTCTTAGAAACGGGGGGTTACCCCACCCTCCTGAAAATTTGTTGTCGTGTACAGAATCATTATATAAAGCATGGTACTAATGTTTACAGCTCTACGTCCATTTTAACATTTTGGGGGAAAGCCCCCCAGCTCATGGACCTCGCGGACACTTCAAGGGGAACTTCCTGAATACACTGACAGACTCCAGCGACCCAAAATATAATATCACGGAAGTTCGGGGTAGAGTCCCCTCACCCCACCAAGTGTACCTCGGATCCTCGGCAATTTATTTCTTCAAATTGAAGTACAATTGTCGCTTGGCTTACGTGGAACGTTTTCGCGAAATTCGTTTGTAGTTCCCAAT
Source organism: Macrothele yani (assembly GCA_039090855.1). Lineage (NCBI taxonomy): Eukaryota > Metazoa > Arthropoda > Arachnida > Araneae > Macrothelidae > Macrothele > Macrothele yani. Next base: position 69,620,406 of record CM076989.1, on the reverse strand, counting down.
TTAGTTATCAATGTAGGCCCAGAAACGGCAATCGTTTTAGCCCCCCCTTGAACTTTTGCAGCCGAGTTGCTGAAAGATGTGTGGTAGGGTTGCCGGTGAATTGCCACACCGGAACACTGCTACACATCAGTGTTCCTGTGTAGCAATTTACAGTGAACCGTTTGTTCTGGGCTTATTTTTTCCGGGGACATTGTTTTCCGCTTTTCAGTAGTCAGGGGTATTTTCTCCGGGGGTATTTTTACCTACATCCAAAAAAAAATCAAGTTTTAAATTATTTTTTTCTTACTGAATCATTCACTGCGAAGTCACTTTTGTAGACTTTTTTATTATTATTATTATCACTGTGACGGTATGAGCACTAATCCTGGGAGCTCTTTGTATGAAAATGTTAACCAATGAAAATGAAAGAAAAAAAAATAGAAAGTGTAAACCCGGAACACAGAATGATTTCTTAACTTAGTATCCTGTTCAAAGGAAATGTAAAAGGAATGTAACTTGTTAAGCGTTGAAAGCAAAAACGAACTGCGCGGTACTATCATGCATAACAATGCACCATGGCATTGTTATACACTCCCACTTTACCGCTTCCCACTATTTTGGGAAATATTTTCTCTGGTGAATTTTTATTTGCATCTTCAATATTTTGGGCCAGTCCCATAAAGAAATTCTAAGTGCGCCACTGGCAATGCTATATAATGATCAAAGTTTTCTTGTGCTCGACGCTGCAGCGCTAAAACAGAAATTGCAGTGTAGTGTGTGGTCCTTGACAAGCGTGGTGAAACTTTCTTCCCTTCATTCGGAGTAACGACTATTACCGAAGGCAGCCAATGACAGTAGGCCCTTGTGAGAAATAGGTGTCCAGCTCATGGGCTGTGAATGACTTTCTCAGCATTCTTTCATGGCCTGAAGGAAAGGGCTCTTACTAGTGGAAGAAAGTGTTCCGTTAGCGTCTTTAGTAGTCATTTTCGAGAGGCAGTTTATGGCCGAGGCATTGTTTCTACGTCCTGTCTGTCTGCTCGCCGGCGGCAGTTGCTCTTTGTCGGTGGGCAGCTCACCACATCACTTAGCCTCTAATGGATGTGCTACCGTCCCTTTAGCTTTGCAAGAACAGAGTACACCCACGAGGATCTCTTAATGGCTGTTGTCTCCTTGCCTATGGGTTTGTATCCTCCTCACTGCCACCCCCTCCTCCGCTTCTATAAACTTTATAGCAGTCGGCAGGAAAACAAGGGCTTCTCCGTGGGAAAGATTACCTTCCGCTTCCCCAATCCTTGGCTATCTAGTTGCTTGAGACAATTTAATCGATTTACGATACCTGCGATACAAAGCATTGCCGGGGTTCTTAGCGTTTGACGGAGTTTCAGAGTCATAAAGTTCTGAATAGTAATCATTGAAATACGCTACCGAATTCTGGCAAGTAAATTTGGATGTACTTCATGGTGACAAGCATGTCTATCGGAAGAATAATTTCGCCGAATTAACATAATAACAAGAGCACTTTCTGTACCCCTAATAATATTAAACGCAGTGCTCGGGGCTCCAACATTTTTGACGGGGGGGGGGGCGTCTAATTTTGATGAGTTTATTGTTTATTTGCAGACATGGACACAGAGGGAGACCTGAGGACTGCCCCCGTCATTTTTACGCATGTTTTTATTTTGCTCCAAAACACCTGTTCTAAACAAAACAACAACAAAAAAAGTCCCACCGATCACAAAATTAAAAAAAAAAAAAAAAAACGTAGTAGAATGTTTGCTGATGTACTGTTTATGTAACATTTATTCCGGGTACGGAGAACTGGCCACCGGAGAACTGGCCCCTGGAGAACTGGACACCGGAGAACTGGACACATTGCAATTTCAGTGCCATAAAATTGTTCTGCATAAACAAATTTCGTGTGGCTATATTCCCCACTACTTGAACAACTGTTGTTCAATTTCAGTTTCAGTAAGAAATTCAGACATTTCTATGATTTTCTGAGCTAAGCCTAAGCGGAGAACTGACCACCGGAAAACTGGCCACCGGAGAACTGGCCACAAAAATTTTAAGGGGCCGTATAAAAATTGCGTTCTGGGCTGCTCCGCGGCTACGTCTCCCCGAGATTGGTTATCTGACACACATAAAATGTCCGTAATTTAGTATTTTCTTATTTACGATATTTTTCTATAAACTATAACTAAAAAAATTCTCTGCGAGTATGAACAAACCCAGGAAACTTGTCGGGTGTTTGGAAGGGTGGGGGGGGGGCGCTTAAAACCTAATATATGAAATAAAAAGAATTTCTGGTCGAATCGGGAGATTTTCAGAATTTACCAGCTACAAGTCATCGAATTATCTAGTCGGGGGGGGGGGGATACCAAAAGCGTAAAATATCAAGAATTTCTCATTTCTCTTCCGATCGGGAGATCTTCAGCATTTACAAGTTGCAACTCGACAAATATTCTCAGCGCATGTGCACTCTCTGGAAACCTGTCGGCGAGGGGGGGGGGATTATTACCAAAAGTGTAAAATATGAAAAATTCCTGGTCCGATCCGGAGATTCTCAGCATTTACAAGTTACAACTCGACACATTATCTGAGCGTATGTGCCTATTCAGCAAATCCGTCCGGGGGGAGGGGGGAATTGCAAAAGTGTAAAATATGATATGAATTTCTCGTCCGATCGTAAGATTTTTTGGCATTTACAACTGGACACATTATTTAAGGGTACCCAACAAAAACACAAGTGCTGGTAAACTGCTGGCGACCAGCTGGCAGTGATGGGTCACTGCTGGCTGAAATCTGCCGCTCACGGCCCGGTATCGCCGTGAATTGTATGCCTCCAAGCAAGTGCCAGTAGTGGCCCGTTGCTGGCAACCAATGCAAACCTCCAACAGCAGGTGGAAGCATCGGGACTGCGCATGCGCAGAAGCAACACTTGCTGTGTCTCTCATGGTGCCAGTTAGTTGAAGACGACGCTATCGCCATCGTGTTATTTTAGTGGATGTTAAGAAAAAAATCATATGTGGAGAGGCGAATTAATTTCCTAATGAAATTTTACGTCGACGATGATATCAGATTAAGCCGTGAAATACTAGATTACAGCGATGAAATACACCCACTCCATTCCCATGAATAACAATTCATGGAATGGAGTGGATGAATAACAAGAAAAAATTTGAAACCGCATGAAACACATATCCTGTAAAACCATTAAAATAGCGTTTGTTGAAAAAAAAAGAATTATACACGCACAAAATTTATTAATTATTTGAAAGGAAAAAAAAGAAAAGCAACGCTATGTGGTGTACTCATCCATGGGTTGAATACACAAGACTGGGAGGAATTCGCTTCTAAAAATAACGAGAAGTAAAATAAAATATCTTTACTCTTTAAAACAAATGTAGATTCGGACAACGGAAAGGAAAGACACAACGTTAAAAATGTAACAGAATGTGACAATATATAGATTGCCGTTTCTGGGCCTACATTGATAACTGAATTGCGAAACGAATTTCGCGAAAACTTTCCATGTAAGCCAAGCGAGAATTGTACTTTAATTTGAAGAAATAAATTGTCGAGGATCCGAGGTACACTGGGGGGGCTCAACCCCCAACTTCCGTAATATTAGATTCTGGGCCGCTGGAATCTGTCAGTGTATCCAAGCTGTTCCCCTTGAAGCGCCCGCGAGGTCCGTGAGCTTGGGGGGAGGGGGTCTCCAAAATGTTGAAATGGCCGTACAGCTGTAAACATTAGAAGCATGCTTTACATAATGATTCTCTACACGACCACGAATTTTCAGGAGGGTGGGGTGCAAGTTTCTAAGAGGGCAGACAAGTCTACAAGGTAAGGGATTTGCTCGTAATTTCTATGTTTCATGTGGTGTTTAATGGTAAACTATGCATGCCCTTCCCCCTCCCCCAGAAATTTGATGAAGCCTGTGAGATGGATACGAGGTGCTTGGTTTGGAGGGCTCTACCCCCAACTTCCGTAAATTTATATTCTGGACCGTGTATCCTCGATGTTACCCCTGAATAGCTCTAAGAAACAGGGGGTACCCCACCCTCCTGAAAATTCGTGGTCGTGTATAGAATCAATATATAAAACATGGTACTAATGTTTACAGCTCTACGTGCATTTTAACATTTTGGGGGAAAGCCCCCCCCCCCAGCTCATGGACCTCGCGGACACTTCAAGGGGAACTTCCTGGATACACTGACAGACTCCAGTGACTCAGAATATATTATTACGAAAGTTCGGGCAGAGGCCCCTCCCTCCCCACCAAGTGTACCTCGGATCCTCGGCAATTTATTTCTTCAAATTAAAGTACAATTCTCGCTTGGCTGACATGGAACGTTTTCGCGAAATTCGTTTAGAGTTCCCAATTCAGTTCTCAATATAGGCCCATAAACGGCAATCTTTATACCCCCCCCCCTCTTTGAACTATTGTGGCCAAGTTGCTGAAAGATATGTGGCAGGGTTGCCGGTAAATTGCCACACCGGAACACTGCCACACATCAGTGTTCCTGTTACAGTGAACCGCTTGTTCTGGGGGTATTTCTTCCGGGGGTATTTTTCCGGGGGCATTTTTTCCGCTTTTCAGTTTTCAGGGGTATTTTCTCCGGAGGTATTTTTACCGTTTACCGTCATATTCCTAAAGTTTATGTACCAAGTCAGGTTAATAGCATTCGCTTTTACTTAGGCATTCAATATTAATTACTAGGCGTAAGGCCGATAAATTAATAACTAGCGCCTAAGTAAAAGTGCAATATGGTTAACTTCAGTTCATACATAAACGTTATGAATATGACATCGTTAGAATAAAACCTGTTAAAAAGGCCTAAGCCAAGGGCCAATGAAACAATATTTAGTGCTTACGTAAAAGCCGAATATTATTAACTTGAGTTGATATGTAAACGTTATGAATATGGCATCCGTAGAATAAAAACCACTATAAAGACCTAGGCCTATAAATTAATATTTCGTGCCTAAGTAAACGCCCAATATTATTAACTTGATTTGCTGTGTAAACGTTGTGAATATGACATTGGTTAAATAAAAAACTAGTAAAAGGGTCTAGGCTCTTGAATTAATATTTCGGGCCTAAGTAAAGGCGCATTATTATTAACTTGATTTCACGTGTATACGCTGTCAGTACTATTTTGGTAGAATAAGAACTGTTGAAAAGGCCTAGGGCCTATAAATTAATATTTAGTGCCTAAGCAAAAGTGCAATGCTATTGATTTTATTTGATACGTAAACGTTATGAATATGAAGTCGGCGGATTAAAAGCTGTTAAAAAGGCCAAGGTATAGGCCCTATGAATTAATTAAATTAAATAAAAGTATTACAAACTTGACGTGTTATGTAAATATTTAGTGCCTAAGTACAAGTGCAGCGTTATTAAAAAATGCCACCTTATCGTCCTTTTCTGATCACAGCATGAGTCATGTGTAATTCTGTTGTTTCGTCGAACACTGTAGTTTTAAGAAATGTACGGCGATCTTTATACCCCCCCCCTCCCTCCTGTTGAACTTTTGTGGCCAGTCACCCTAAACTGGTATGAACCGGCCTGAAAATTCAGACAAACAAAGGAGCTCCTTCCATCGTTAGGCGCCTAGGAAAACTAAAATATAATTAGGAAACTTGAAAAACTGCCACACATTCCAAGTGTTCCTCGGAGGTCACTTTGTGCTTGGCCCCTTAAAGAAAAACGTGTGGCAGTTTTCCTGTGTGGCGGTTTTCCGGCAACCCCACCACACTAGGTAAATAATGAAATTATGTCCCCCCACCCTTAACATTCAAACAGTATGTCAAATCGACTCATTAGTATGCCCATGATGACAATCAAAACGCCCATCTCGGACTTTTTTTCCTGGCCTTTTTTTCCTTGGACTTTATTTCCTCGGACTTTTTTGCCTAGACTTTTTTCCTGGACTTTTTTCCGCGTTTATCAACAGTCTCGGACTTTTTTCCTCGGGCTTTTTTACCTGGACTTTTTTTCCTTGGACTTTTTTACCGATTACCTCTCAGATAATGTGTCGAGTTGCAGCTTGTAAAAGATGAAAACCTCCCGATCGGACCAGAAATGCTTTATATTTTACACGGTTGGTACCCCCCCCCCTCGACAAATTTCCTGAGTCAGCACATGCGCTCAGATAATTTGCAGACTTGTAGTTTGAAAATCCTGAAATCTTCTGTTGAAATGTACGTCATAAACATTTTTTCTACAAAATTACATCAATTATCGCAATTAAGAAAAGACAAAATTACGGAAACTTTATATGACTCATGCAGATAACCGACCTCTGGGGGTCGTGGACATGAAGCGGTCAAAAACGCAATTTTTATACGATCCCTTAAAATTTTTGTGGCCAGTTCTCCGGTGGCCACTTCTCCTACACCCCATTTTTACCGTTCCAACGTTGCAAGAAAGATCAATGAGATTTACGCAGATCAAATTAATAATTTTCCTTTCTCTTCTTTTTTTTATCAAATAATTATTATCATAAGGAAATAAAAATACGTCTGATTCTTTAAATTTTTATTAAAGCAAAACGAAACATTAGAAATAGTTTACTGTTCTTAAATCGGTGTAAGGAAAGAATGCTCACGGGAAAAATGCCCCCAGAAAAAACGCCCACTTCTCGAATATTGGAAAAAATGCCCACATCTTGAAATATATATGAAAATAAGCCAGCTGTTGGCTGATGTGTTCTTATGTCTGTTAGAAACACTCCACACCAAAAGCAATCTTGCTGGGACGGATGTAGGTAAAAACACCCCCAGGAAAAAATACCCCCGAAAATTGAAAAGCGGAAAAAATGCCCCCGGAAGAAATACCCACAGAACAAACGGTTCACTGTAAACTGCCACACAGGAACACTAATGTGTGGCAGTGTTCTGGTGGGGCAATTTACCGGCAACCCTGCCACACATCTTTCAGCAACTTGGATACAAAAGTTCAAAGGGGGGGGGGGGCTATAGAGATTGCCGTTTGTGGGCCTTCATTGATAACTGAATTGGGAAATGAATTTCGCGAAAACGTTCCATCTAAGCCAAGCGAGAATTGTACTTTAATTTGAAGAAATAAATTGCCGAAGACCCGAGGTACACTTGGTGGGGAGGGGGGGCTGTACTCCGAACTTCCGTAATATTATATTCTGGGCAGCTGGAGTCTGTCATAGTATCCAGGAAGTTCCCCTTGAAGTGTCCGCGAGGTCCATGAGCTTGAGCTTGGGGGCTTTCCCCCAAAATGTTAAAATGCACGTAGAGCTGTAAACATTAGTACCATGTTTTATATAATGATTCTGTACACGACCACGAATTTTCAGGAGGGTGGGGTAACCCCCTCGTTTCTAAGAGCTATTCAGGGGTAACATCGAGGATACACTGACCGACTCTAGAGGTCCAGAATATAAAATTACGGAAGTTGGGGGTAGAGCCCTCCAAACCAAGCACCTCGTATCCCTCTTACAGGTTTCACCAAATTTCTGGGGGAGGGGGAAGGGCATACATAGTCTGACGCTAAACACAACATGAAGCATAGAAATTACGAGCAAATCCCTTACCTTGAAGACTTGTCTGCGCTCTTAGAAACTTGCACCCCACCCTCCTGAAAATTCGTGGTCGTGTAGAGAATCATTATGTAAAGCATGCTTCTAATGTTTACAGCTCTACGGCCATGTCAACATTTTGGGGACCCCCTCCCCCCAAGCTGACGAACCTCGCGGGCTCTTCAAGGGGAACAGCTTGGATACACTGACAGATTCCAGCGGCCCAGAATCTAATATTATGGAAGTTGGGGGTTGAGTCCCCCCACCCCCAGTGTACCTCGGATCCTCGGCAATTCATTTCTTCAAATTAAAGTACAATTCTCGCTTGGCTTACATGGAAAGTTTTCGCGAAATTCGTTTCGCAATTCAGTTATCAATGTAGGCCCAGAAACGGCAATCTTTACAGCCCCCCCCCCTCCTTTGAACTTTTGTAGCCAAGTTGCTGAAAGATGTGTGGCAGGGTTGCCGGTAAATTGCCACACCGGAACAGTGCCACACATTAGTGTTCCTGTGTGGCAGTTTACAGTGAACCGTTTGTTCTGGGGGTATTTTTCCCGCTTTTCAGTTTTCGGGGGTATTTTCTCCGGGGGTATTTTTTCCCGGGGGTATTTTTACCGTTTAGCTGCTGGGATAGCACTCTCAATTCAGCCAGGGCCGTAGCCAGTCAGAGAAGGTGGGACGGGCGGCTGATGATTCAGGTCGGGATAAAATCCCAAATTCTACTGTTTCCTTTTTACTATGTGTGTGTTTGAAATTTGGGGGTGAGGGAATAACATTGCCGTTTCGTGGCCTATATTGAGCTGAATTGGGAACTTTAAACAAATTTCGAGAGAACGCTGTAAGTAAGCCAAGTGGGAATTGTACTTTAATTTGAAGAAATAAATTGCGTGATTTAATCCATTTTTTAAATTTTCAGTATCGACGAAACAACACAATTACAGCATGATTCATGCTGTGTTCGAAAAAGGACGAAAAGGCGCGTATTTTTTAATAACACTGCGCTTTTACTTCCCAGCAAAAACATAAGTGCTGCGAAACTGCTGGCCACAAGCTGGCAATGATGGGTCGCTGCTGGCTGAAATCTGCCGCTCACGGCCCGATAGCGGTCCGTTGGTGGCGGCGCTATCAGTTGGCGAGCCATTGATGGCCCTGCAGCATCGCCGTGAATTGTGGGCCTCCAAGCAAGTGCCACTAGTGGCCCGTTGCTGGCAACCAATGCAACCCAACAGCAGGAGGAAGCAACGTGACTGCGCATGCGCAGAAGCGACACTTGCTGTGTATCTCGTGGTACCAGTTACGCTATCGCCATCGTGTTATTTTAACGGATGTTAAGTAAAAAAAATCCGTATGTAGAGAGGCGAATTAATTTCCTAATAAAATTCCGGACGTCGACGAAGATATCAGATTAAGATATTAAATACTAGATTACAGCTATGAAATATACCTTCTCCATTCCCATGAATAAAAATTCATGGAATGGAGTGGGTGAATAACAAGAAAAAATTTGAAACCACTTGAAACAAATCTCCTGGAAAACCATTAAAAAAACATTTGTTGGAAGAAAAAATAAGAATTATACACGTACAAAATTTATTAATTATTTGAAATATAAAGAAAAAAAGCAACGCTATGTGGATATAATGTACTCATCCATGGGTTGAATGCACAAGACTGGGAGAAATTCGCTTCTAAAAATAACGAGAAGTAAAATAAAATATCTTTCCTCTTTAAAACAAATGTAGCTTCGAACAACGGAAAGGAAAGATACAACGTTAAAAATGTACTTCTTTAAAAAACAGCCGTCGTAGCACGATCTTTAACATCAGGTCTCAAAACACATGATATTTAAAACTTTATTAAGTTAAAAACACATATGAATTACAATGACACATGAGCGCTTTCGGGGTCGCCAGCGACACCCATCATCAGATGTGTGAATACTGAAGCATTTTCACATGTACTGAAGTATATATTACAGTGACGTAGGAGTTAGAGTTATAGCGCAAGCTCAAAGTCTGCGAAATACAATCGACACAATACAATAAGCTTAATAGATTCAACAATAACTATATATTTGGTTTGCTTTCTACAAGAAGTCTCCAGGGGTGAGGGATATTGTATGGAATATCATCGTTGCATGCAGACTTTCTATGATGAATTATATACAGACTTTCGGTGATTAAAGTCAGAAACTTATTAGGAGGTGATGCAAGGATTGTGACACTATTCCAGTCTGGGTGAAAGTTTCTTTTATGTACTAACATGGCTAATGAGGTATTTTGAGTACCAATTCTTATGTTGTATTTGTGTTCCTTTAAGCGTGTTGACAAGTTGCGCACTGTGGATCCGATATGAGTGCGTATTTCACCGTATTCATCTGTGGGGATAAACGGGACACTGTATATACAACTTTTGTTTGCAATATCCACTGGGTCTCTATCGTTTTTAAGCATTGCCATGATGTTTGTAGTATTTACTCCAAAGTTTAATTTGTATTTATGGCAAACGTTACGCAATATTGGAGTAAGACTAGGGATATAATCCATGGATCCAATATACTTAAGTTCTAATGGACCAGATATAAGGGCTGTAGAGGATCTTCTAAGTAATTTTTTAAGCTCTGAATTTACTATGTACGCTGGGTAACCATACTGTGCTGCTATGTTCTTAATATTAACAATTTCATTACGTCGTAATTCAAGGGTTGAGCAATGTGAAATAGCTCTGCGAAGCATAAATTGTAATGCCGACAACTTATAATTCCTGGGATGAAACGAATCATTAGGTATAATACATACAGAGCTGGTTGGTTTTCGATAAACAGTAGTTTGGATGGTATTAGTAACAGGGTCTCTGAAAATAGTAAAGTCTAGAAATGAAAGCCTATAGTTTGACTCTAGTTCCACTGAAAATTTAATAGTGTTGAAATGACTGGAAAGTACAGAGACGAATGTGTGCAGTTCTTCAACGGAATGTGGCCACAAAACGAGTATATCGTCGACATACCTGAGATAACATAATGGTTGTAGATGTTAATTACCAAGAACAGCAGATTCGAGTTCTTGAAGTATCAGTTCACCAAGGAAAGGAGACACGGGGTAGCTCATGGGGGCACCTTGCGTTTGTTTGTAGATAAGATTATCAAATTTAAAATAGCAGCGATTTGAAACCAGACGAAGAGCTGATAGAATGTCTTGAGTCTCAGATAAAGGTAAAATATTAGTTAGTTTATTGAAGATAATATCATGGGTTAGTTCAATAGGTATATTGGGGTACATTGAGATAACATCTAAGAATGCCAAAATAAATATTTGATCACCCAGTGTTAGAGCGTTCAACTGTTGTAAAGCTGCAACAGAACTGGAGACTGAAAATGTATTTGCTATGAGTAGTGGGGTGAGAAATTTAGCTAAGGCACGTTCCAACGGCCTGGTTGGGCTGGCATAACCCGAGACTAAAGGTCGAAGAGGATGACCATCTTTGTGTAATTTTATTTTACCGAATAGCTCCGGGACACGAGGTCCAATTGGTGGTTTTAGTTGAGATTTTATAATGACTGGTAAAGTACTGTGATTTTTTAATTTGCAAATTGCATTTAATGTAGCATATGTAGGGTCTCGTTGAATTTCTGCATGAGAAATTTCCTCTAGGGCAAGCTTCATTTTAGAGTGATAAGAGTTCCTATCCAAGATTATTATTTGCGCTGTTTTATCGGCTGAAACCAAAGATATATTAGGGTTATTTTTGAGTGCTTTAAGTTTAGTGATATCTTCACTGAATTTCGGGTTACTTTGTTGTTTTTCGTTGGTCCGGAGAGTTTTGATTGTTCTTGAAATTTTAAGGCGAGTATAGTCTCTCTCTTCTTCAGGTAGGAATCTAATAATGTTTTCAACATTAGGGATAGTACGAAAAATGTTCAAGTGTTGCATCGGATAAGCAAACTTAAGTCTCCTTTGAAGCGCACGTTTTTGAGGTGTGTTTAATTCATAGGAACTGAGATTAAGATAATTCTCATGTTGACTATGTGAAGGTTTATGTACAAAATAATTTCCTGAAGAAATTTTCCGTTGTAGATCACGATCGATCAATAAACAAAGTTTCTTTACATGGGTTTCCTGGATTTTAAGTACCTCTTTTTCAATAGCAGTTGAGGTTCACATCATTATCAGGTCCATAATTATGGGATGCATTATTTGGTGGGCATCGTATGAATCACGAAGCAAATAGTCAATAGATCCTCTTTTTAACCTAATTTCAGCCAATAGTCTCTTCCTTTCAGCAGTATATATAATCTGACCATCACGTCTAAAATCACAGTACTTTACCAGTCATTATAAAATCTCAACTAAAACCACCAATTGGACCTCGTGTTCCGGAGCTATTCGGTAAAATAAAATTACACAAAGATGGTCATCCTCTTCGACCTTTAGTCTCGGGTTATGCCAGCCCAACCAGGCCGTTGGAACGTGCCTTAGCTAAATTTCTCACCCCACTACTCATAGCAAATACATTTTCAGTCTCCAGTTCTGTTGCAGCTTTACGACATCCTTAGATGTTATCTCAATGTACCCCAATATACCTATTGAACTAACCCATGATATTATCTTCAATAAACTAACTAATATTTTACCTTTATCTGAGACTCAAGATATTCTATCAGCTCTTCGTCTGGTTTAAAATCGCTGCTATTTTAAATTTGATAATCTTATCTACAAACAAACGCAAGGTGCCCCCATGGGCTCTCCCCTGTCTCCTTTCCTTGGTGAACTGATACTTCAAGAACTCGAATCTGCTGTTCTTGGTAATTATCATCTACAACCATTATGTTATCTCAGGTATGTCGACGATATACTCGTTTTGTGGCCACATTCCGTTGAAGAACTGCACACATTCGTCTCTGTACTTTCCAGCCATTTCAACACTATTAAATTTTCAGTGGAACTAGAGTCAAACTATAGGCTTTCATTTCTAGACTTTACTATTTTCAGAGACCCTGTTACTAATACCATCCAAACTACCGTTTATCGAAAACCAACCAGCTCTGTATGTATTATACCTAATGATTCGTTTCACCCCAGGAATTATAAGTTGTCGGCATTACAATTTATGCTTCGCACAGCTATTTCACATTGTTCAACCCTTGAATTACGACGTAATTAAATTGTTAATATTAAGAACATAGCAGCACAGTATGGTTATCCCTAGTCTTACTCCATTATTGCGCAACGTTTGCCATAAATAGAAATTAAACTTTGGAGTAAATACCACAAACATCATGGCAATGCTTAAAAACGATAGAAACCCAGTGGATATTGCAAACAAAAGTTGTATATACAGTGTCCCGTTTATCCCCACAGATGAATACGGTGAAATACGCACTTATATCGGATCCACAGTGCGCAACTTGTCAACACGCTTAAAGGAACACAAATACAATATAAGAATTGGTACTCAAAATACCTCATTAGCCATGTTAGTACATAAAGGAAACTTTCACCCAGACTGGAATAGTGTCACAATCCTTGCATCACCTCCTAATAAGTTTCTGACTTTAATCACCGAAAGTCTGTATATAATTCATCATAGAAAGTCTGCATGCAACGATGATATTCCATACAATATCCCTCACCCCTGGAGGCTTCTTGTAGAAAACAAACCAAATATATAGTTATTGTTGAATCTATTAAGCTTATTGTATTGTGTCGATTGTATTTCGCAGACTTTGCGCTTGCGCTCTAACTCTAACTCCTACGTCACTGAACGTTGTAAATATATACTTCAGTACATGTGAAAATGCTTCAGCATTCACACATCTGATGATGGGTGTCGCTGGCGTCCCCGAAAGCGCTCATGTGTCATTGTAATTCATATGTGTTTTTAACTTAATAAAGTTTTAAATATCATGTGTTTTGATACCTGATGTACGACGGCTGCTACGACGGCTGTTTTTTTAAAGAAGTTCCTATCAGCACAAAAACTTTCTACATGTTAAAAATGTAACAGAATGTGACATGAACCCGGGGTAAATATATATTAATTCAACAATCACTTTTCAAGAGGACAAGGACAGTACAAAACTTTGGCAAGCGACTCTGAGTACTTACACTACTTGAAAATAAGTGAAGCTCCCTTAAGGCAGAGAAACAAAAAAACAAAACAAAAAAAACTGACGTTACGTTGAAAAAATAAATTTATGAATTATATGAAACTGACTTTTATGAAAAATACCTCGCAGTATTGTAAAATGAAAGAGGGAACCATTCGATTACACATTTCGAACGAAGCAGACAGCTTCTAGCACACGCTCGTGCGGGACAAATTAGTCCGGGTGGTAGAGAGCTCAGCTCCCACGCAAACGGCCGTGGCTCGTATCCACTCAGATCCAAAGGGGCGTTTTTCCGGTCTGTTGAGAAGATTTCGTCAGCGCCGTGCTATAATTCACAAGTTTCGTGAGGGTAGAAAAAAAAAAGTTGTAGCTTTGGGAAACTGCGATTTTCCGTGATTTTTTTTTTTTTTATGACTACTATTGGGTAATTTGCGGACAAGATTCGGCAAGCCACCAGTTACGTCACGTGGTTTCCGGCTGCCACTACCGGCAAACTAGCGGACCACATTAGGCTAGCCATCATTTCTGGCACGTGCTTGCAGGACCGCCGAAGGGCCACTTATGGTAGCTACTGCCTGTGATGGACAACTGATGGCCCTGTTGTGGCATATGACAACTGATGGTGTGCCAACTGTTGGCCCTTCTGTTGACCGCCCGGACATTTTATTGACGGTTCGGCAGCGGCAACATAGTGCTGGGCCAGCAAGACTGTTTTTGCTGGGAAAAGGATAGCACAAAACTTTGGAAAACGTCTTTAAGTTGGTACACTCGTTGAAAGTGAGTGAAGTTCCCTTAAAGTAAATAAAAAAAATCGTTTTGTTGAAAAAATAAGTATATGAATTATGTATGAAACGTACATTTACAAAAACGACCACGCAATATTGCGAAATTAAAAAAGAGAACCTTATAGTTTCAAATTGCGCAGGAGAGAGGCTCACCTCCAAGCGGACGGTCATTGTGGCAAAGTAAAGCAGTGCTTAGAGCATTCGCATCGCACACAAGCAGTCCTTGATTCGATGCCACTCAGATCAATCGGGTGATTTGCTGGAACTGTTGTTCGAAATTTCCTCAGCCACGTGACATTATGTAGAAGTTTCGTTGGGGGGAATAAAAGCAGTTGTGTGTGTACGTGCCTTTGGTGAACAATGGTTATCAATTTTTTTTTATTTTTTTTTTTACCACTCCTGGCAAATTGGCGGCCAAGATTCGGCAAACCATCAATTACTTCACGTGATTGCCGGCTGCCACTGCCGGGACACTGACGGATCACATTAGGCTACCCAACAAGAACACAATTGTTGGGAAACTGCTGGCCACCAGCTGGCAGTGATGGGTTACTGCTGGCTGAAATCTGACACTCACAGCCCGGTAGCGGTTCGTTGGTGGCCCTGCAGCATCGCCGAGAATTGCGGGCCTCCAAGCAAGTGCCACTAGTGGCCCGTAGCTGGCAACCGATGCAACCCCAACACCAGGTGGAAGCAGGGCCGGCTTCATTGGTGTGCGACCTGTGCGGTCGCACAGGGCCCCGCGCCTAGAGGGGCCCTGTATCGCACCCGCGTTTGCGTAATGTTTTTGAATTTTTCGAGAAATAATTTCTTGTATTAAAAATAAATGACACTTAACCATGTAAAAAAGACATTTTTTAAATTTTTACATCATTACACTTTATTGCCTTAGTGAACAGAATTCAAGTATCTTCGGTCCATCGGGATGATTAACCGTATCACCGAGAGAGAATTTGCATTAATGACACCATATATATAATCATCCAGATCTCTCTGGAACGCTGACATCACAGTAACGTCACAGCTACGGCTGCATTCTGACGCAATTACACACGGTCAGTTTCTCGCATGCGTGGGCGGCGAATCTCTGGCAGATGGTTAATCAATAAAAAAAGGTGAAAACGTATCTTTGCGAATTTTTTATGAAACTGGCTGAAATTTTAATAATAACACTCTAACTAACGGATCGATTGTTGACAACCACGAGTGACGGCGAATTGATAAATTGCAACATAACGCCAATTCGGGATTATCAGGACTCTAGACCACTGCCACTGGTTCCCAGAGACTCTTACAAGCGAGCCGTGGACCAGTAAAATTTCACAAATAGCTTCGCGGACCGAAGCATGAGTCATTTTCTTGTAGGACTTCCTTCCACAGTGAGTAGATTTTAGGTCCCAGCCACCTACAGCGAGTTCGCCTTTTGGGCAGGACACAGAAACGGAAGGAAAGCAAGTCTAACGACTTTGACAGAACAGTTTGTATGGAACTTACAGTACAGTAGATGGCGCCACCGTACAAGTACGATGTTGCACATAGAGGGGTGAGAGAATTTCAGAGCGGGGGCATAGGAAAGGATGCCCATTTAACCAGTGGGTCCAGCCTGGGGGCCGTCACTTAACGTGCTCGTCCGATGCACGGCGAATATTCAGTGATTGTTAGCAAATCACACCACCACTGCAAGATCGGCCCAGGATCGAACCTGAGGACTTTGCATTGGTAGTCTGAACTGCTAATCACCCAGCCATTCGCGGCTGCTTCGTGAACCGACCGGCACGAAGTTGCTTTTATGCACAAGGACGTTTGTGCAGACCTGTTTTTACTGGTCAAATTCGGAAATCTCTACCATTTCTCAAGTTTTCCTCCGTTTCCGCGTACCGGCGGAAACTTCGATATGGACCTGTGGTGTTTGGGAAACACTGCACTAGACTGCTATCGCACTCACCTTATTTGAGCTACAAAGGTGAAAGCTTTCACTACCCATTAAAACAAATTATAATGAACTGTAGAACGTGGGCAGCAAAAGAATCTTTCTTCCTAGAAGTAAAGAGACAGAGTGATAAGGTAAGAGTTTTCTGAAAATTGCATTACTCATTTATTATTGTACGGTCTTTAGAACCTCAATATTCCAACCATGAATAATTGAAAATGACATTTCCTATCATCCTATCTTATTTGTTTAAACGATAGCTATTTTTTTTTAATTTTGGATAAATTACATTAATTTTTGCCATCAGCACGCATTTCGACGAGGTGCGGAATTATATTTCGCCGCTTCAATTCAATCAACTTCAATTTGATTTGGCAATGTAAATTCATACAGCGTAATTTTAAAATGTCTCTATTTTTTAATGAGTAATAATTACAGCTTATTATAACTCATGAATAAATAATAATATTCCTTAGTACCACCATGCTTTATTAAGCTTCATGAGAAAATGAAAAAAATGTGGTTTCTCTACCTGACCCTGACTTTCTTTCAAAAACGGTCCAATGTCCAAGCCCATTAAGTAGATGCAGAACTCGCTGGGAAATGGGCCCCGCATTTTCGTTTTGCACTGGGCCCCGCAAATTATGCAGCCGGCACTGGGTGGAAGAAACGGGACTGCGCATGCGCAGAAGCAACACGTGCTGTGTCTCTCGTGGTACCAGTTAGTTGAAGACGACGCTATCGCCATCGTCTTATTTTAGTGGATGTTAAGAAAAAAAAGCCTTATGTAGAGAGGCGAATTAATTTCCTAATGAAATGCCACGTCGACGAAGATATCAGATTAAGCCATAAAATTCTAGATCACAGCCGTGAAATACACCCACTCCATTCCCATGAATAACAAGAAATAAAAGATATCAGGTTCCCGTGCGGAATGAGTCAATCACAAAAACTCAAGGTAGCAATCTTAAAAGCATGATAATTAAAACACTACGCAGGCTTCCGATGAAGTGAAGAACTCATTTAATGTATAAATTAAAAGATTAAAAATAAAGTCATAAGAACTTTCTGTCTTTCTAAAGACCATCATCAGATGGAAGTACTGAAGGAACATTTTTGGGTGGGGAGATATATAAGTAACTTACAGGCGTGACCTACAGAACAGGTGATCATGTCGTCAATCCAGATACCATGATTTTAAATCGATATATGAATACATACAATCAAATGGTCAAACTATCAAAAACTTAAAACATGCAAGCCACTTAAGACGTAGAAAAAGAGTAAATGAATGAATTAAGGCAAATACAGAAAATAAGGAGGCAATCTTACGCAAAGTACCTACAATAACCGAATAATATGTTTTTTTTTTTTTTTTTTGTATATATAAAAAATATTTTCATTCTCCACAACTGGAGGGGAAAGTTTTAATAGTTGTGTCCAAGGTTTTGGTATGTAGACTGGAGTATTGTCATTACAACATGAAGTTCCATGTTCAGCAATTATCAATTCACCGAAAGTTTGATAATGATATTTTTTATGGCTACTACTGGGAAATTAGCGGAAAAGATTCGGCAATCCATCAGTTACGTCACGTTATTACCGACTGCCACTTCCAGGAAACTAGCGGACCACATTAGGCTAGCCATCATTTATGGCTAGCCTAATGTGAAGGGCCACTTGTGGCAGCTACTGCTTGCGATGGATAACTGATGGCCCTGTTGTGGCATACGACAACTAATGGGGGTGCCAACTGTTGGCTAGCTGCTGGCCCTTCTGTTGGCCACTCGGACATTTTATTGACGGTTCGGCCGCGGCAACATAGTGCTGGGAGAGCAAGACTGTTTTTGCGGAGACAGATCTCTAAGTACGTGCGTTTCTTTTTATCTGTGAATAATTGAGTGTTTTGGAAATTCAGTATTGATGGTGAGAGGCAGCGACTAAAATGCTTGAAGTTAAATCACATAAGGAAGTTTTAATCATATGGATTTCCAACTACCAGAGGCGTAACTAGGGCGGGGCAGACTCAGGCGCATCACAAGACCGGGCGCAAAAACCACTGCTTGCAGCCTGATTAAAATGAAACTTTTTCACCTGTTTCTGGTAGACTTTATATTCGAATTTCTTTTTCAAAATGTTCGGGAGATACCAGTTACTCACATTCAGAGATGAAGAAAAGGTTCTTGTGGACCGTTCAATCAAAAAAGAAACGCGACCTTTGTCGACAACAATGAGGCCCGCGATTTTTCTTTAATTGGATGGCTAAGGATGTCGTTTTTTTACGCTTTCTAACCGTAGGTTGAAGAAGCGTGTACGCTCCAGCTTTTTTCCTCCGTCCGTCTGTCCGCACGATAACTGGCGTAAAAATTTTTTGATTTCGATGAAATTTTAGTATGTGGTAGGGGACCACCTGGGGACGAACCCTATTGAAAATGGGACAAATAGGGTCAAAAGTCACGACGTAGGAGCGGGATCATTCCATTGCCCTTATGCGTCATAACTTGCGTAAATATGGTTCGATTTCAATGAAATTTTACTATGTGGTAGGGAACCTCCTGGGGACAAACCTTATTCATAATGGGTGAAGTGGGGTCAAAGGTCAGGACATAAGAGCGGGATGCATTCCATTGCCCTTATGCGTCATAACGTGCGTAAAAATGGTTCGATTTTGATGATATTTCAGTATGTGGTAGGGGACCACCTGGGGACGAACCCTATTGAAAATGGACGAAATGAGGTCAAAGGTCAGGACATAGGATTGCGATCCATTCCATCGCTCTTATCCCATATTATTAAGGTGGACGTCAAGTAATTTTGCTTCTTATACTTCCAATGAAAAAACTTTTGTACACATTTCCTTCACAATTAATGTGTTCTCAAGGATGAAAATTTGAACATCGATTAAAATAACTTCATATTATAACTTGGAATACTTAATATTTTCTAAAACATAACCATATTTATATTAAAAATCAATAACTTTTCCTTTGGTGGTGTTTAAACCAGAAAAAGGATGGCGGGACCTGTACTTTGATGACGTCAGTAGACAAACACATGTTGGATTGCATAATTATGGTTATGTTTTAGAAAATATTAAGTACTCCAAGTTATAAAATGAAGCTATTTTAATCGACGTTCAAATTTTCATCCTTGTGAACGCATTAATTGGGAAGAAAATGTGTACAGAAATTTTTCCATTCGAAGTACAGGAAGCAAAATTACTTCACGTTTACCTTAAAGGAGCAATTCTTGTATGTATGTAAATTTTATTTTGAAAACGGCTCGAAGGATTTTGATGAAAGTCGTTAGCCTACCGTTTTCTGGTACTAGAAGTCGATTTAGCTTGATCTCGACTTTAGGAAAATTACTTTAGTGGGTCAAATAACCAGCCCGAATTACCACGTTTTTAGTGTAGTGTCATGACGTCGTCCCAATTTATGTTGGTGCGCGGTCACGCCATCTGTCTCATTACGTCCCGCGTTGTGTGTGGATCCTATTAAAGTTTTATGACGTCACACTCTTGCGAGCTGATGGTCGCGATTCCCATCTGCCTCATTACGTCACACGTTGTGTGCGTATGTTCGTCCGCACGATAACTCGCGTAAAAATTGTTCGATTTCGATGAAATTTTAGTATGTGGTAGGGGAACACCTGGGAAGGAACCCTATTGAAAGTGAACGAAATGGGGTCAAAGGTCAGGGCATAGGAGTGGGATCCATTCCACGCTCTTATGCGCCATAACTAAAGTAAAAAAGGTTTGATTTCGATTAAATTTTAGTATGTGGTAGGGGACCACCTGGGGACAACCCCTATTCAAAATGGGCGAAATGGGGTCAAAGGTTAGGACACAGAAGCGGGATCTATTCCATAGCCCTTATGCATCATAACTTAAGTAAAATTGCTTCGATTGCGACAAAACTTTGTCATGTTATTTCGGAGGTATACTGAACCAGTTCTGTTGAATATCATCGAAATGGGGTCAAATGATTTTACTGACTTGTCTTTAGTTGGATGGATAAGGATGTCATTTTTCTTTAGTTTGATGGATTAGATGAGAATGTCGTTCACATTGTTGAAAATTCTTTGGGGGCTATTCGATCATTACTGTGACTGCGAGCCACGTCTACCAGCTACATTCGGTCCGTTTGACGTGGTCCCGAAGCAGTTGTGAAAGGCTGTACAGTCACAGATTGATTGTGGCTGTAGAGCTGTCAGATGGGGGCGCAATATTTTGAGATTGACAAATGGGAGCGCAATATTTTGTGGTTTGCCCCGAGCGCAGAAATGCCCAGTTACGCCTCGACTACACTAAGGATTTAACGACTGACGGAAAAATTATGTGTTGCGCAATTCGTGAAAAAAGGCATCGCTAGTGAGAAAAAGTATCGAATCTAACAGCATGTAAAAACTGCTCTGCACGCTGCAAAAAACTGAAGGAAAAAAAAAGACAATGCCTTAGTACAAACGTTTTTAATAACAGCATCGTTTTCGTCGTAAATAGGCAGAAATGTTTTTCCGATGGATTTATGCTGGGCTATATATAGTGAGCAGCAATAACTCCAAAAATTTAACTGCGAAAACTTCAAAAGCCTTTTGGAGAAATATAACGAAGTAAATTTCTCCGTCATTTTTGGCCTGCGCCGGGATTCGAACCCGAGGCCGCTTATTCCGGAACAAGTTGCTCTACCAATTAAGCTACGCGGACATGTATTCTGATTCCTATCTGCCTTTATGTCGTGTGCGTCCTTCTGGCAGGTACGTCACATCTCCCCCCCGAAAGAGGGCCAGGGGCATGGCCCACGGATCAGCCGTGACCATGAATCGCTGCAGGCAGACAACCACTGTAGAACGTGCACTTGAGAACTCCCAGTCAATCTGGTGTGTGGAATGCAACGTCACACACATTTATATTTCGAAGCACTGGAGAAGGGATTCTCAGATTTTTCCTATCTCGCGGTGTGGAAAGAACATCACACCATTGCGAGATTTTGAACGGTCGGGTCATCCGGGTAGTTCGGGCGCCATTATAACGAAGTAAATTTCTCCGTCATTTTTGGCCTGCGCCGGGATTCGAACCCGAGGCCGCTTATTCCGGAACAAGTTGCTCTACCAATTAAGCTACGCGGACATGTATTCTGATTCCTATCTGCCTTTATGTCGTGTGCGTCCTTCTGGCAGATACGTCACAGAAATACTGTGTAAATGAAAACGTGCCAGATGAATCAACTGTCAGGAAAGGTACCTTGATATCGGTGACGCATCTTAGGTCCGAGACCAAGGCTATCTCACTTGTCCCCCTACCCCACAGTATTGCTTTTTTAAAAAATGCGAAGTTTAATTTTTAATTGTTAAGTAATAGAAGTAACCTTTTTTCTAAAGTTTAGGTGCATACTATTGCTAACGTGATACCAAATAATTATGAGGATTAGGATTTGAACACTTATTTGTACATGAACTCCTTTGTTCTTCTGAATACTTTATTTGTACATGAACTCCATTCTTCTTTCCTTTTGTGTGATCATGGGTGTTACGTTTTCATAAAAAATTTCTTCCGAGTACTTTTTCATATTTAAAAAAAATGTTTTTCTTTATTGACAAAACAGCCAAGTTGCTCGAATGTACATGTCCTTGTGTGGCTCTAAGATATATCTTGATTCTTTTTAACGAAAAAAAAACAAACTTTTTTCGGAAGTTGCAATTGTTGATGGGAAGTTTAATATTAGGTCTGCTAATTTGTAGTACACCTCACTAAGCACTATGTGTCGCCCCGGTGGCGCAGTGGTCTAAGCGATGGCCTCTGATCATTCGTCCGAAAGGGGTCCGGGTTCGAATCCCGGTGAGGCATGGATGTTGTGTTTGTCTTACGGCTACTGCTTATAGTCCATTGAGTTGCTCACGGTGGTCGTTAAACCTCCAATAAACAAAAAACACTAGGTCCAACTTTATGTAACAAGTAATGTCTCTTACTGATTTGTTTTTGCTTTCATCAAGGGAATAAAACACCTTCAGTTCATTTTATAGTCGAGCTGTATCGAAATTTGAAGCATAGAGTTCTTTAAGTTCTGACAGTAGATAATCAGGGCAGCTTTCACAAAATTTGTCGGAACAGTTCGAATCGAACAAAGCCACGAATTTAAGATATAATATTACTGATTTTAATTCATTGACTCTTCACAAAATCTCAAACAACTCTCGCGAAACACGTGATGTTATGGGCGGGAGCATGCGAGTGATTGAGGTAGTCTAAGTCTTCTCTTTTCTGAAGCGAACCGTTGCCCAAAGCAATGGCCCATGCCCCATTGTCCTACACCCGCTCATTCATGTTGTCATGGAAACGCTAGCAAGCGATCGTATGGAAGGTCTTCGAATCAGAACAGCGAAGACTCTGGGAGAGCTGGTTACGTTAGGCCATTGGTCTTCGCTCGCCAGACTGAGTCAAAGAAGTGAATCCGCACGCGTTTTCTTCGCAGCGAAAGCATTGATATTGGTACGTGCCTGCCCCGCAGGACCCACACGACATAAAGGCAGATAGCAGCGAGAAAGAACGTCTGCGTAGCTCAGTTGGTAGAGCGAGTTGTTCCGGAATAAGTGGACTCGGGTTCGATCCCCGGCGTGGAACAAAAATGACGAAGAAATTTACTTCGTTATAATGGCGCCCGAACTTCCCGGATGACTGGGCCGTTCAAGATCTCGCAATGGTGTGATGTTCTTTCCACACCGCGAGATAGGAAAAATAAGAGAATCCCTTCTTCAGCGCTTCGAAAAATAAAATGTGTGTGATGTTGCATTCCACACACCAGATTGACTGGGAGTTCTCAAGTGCACGTTCTACAGCCGATGTCTGCCTGCGACGATTCATGGTCACGGATGACCCGTGGGCCATGCCCCGGCCCTCTTTCGGGGGGGGGGGGAGATGTGACGTGCCTGCCCCGCAGGACACACACGACTAAAGGCAGATAGCAGCGAGAACGAACGTCTGCGTAGCTCAGTTGGTAGAGCGACTTGTTCCGGAATAAGTGGACTCGGGTTCGGTCCCGGCGTGGACCAAAAATGAGGAGAAATCTACTTCGTTATAACATATCGTAATACCGTTGATAATTGACT
Source organism: Macrothele yani (assembly GCA_039090855.1). Taxonomy (NCBI): domain Eukaryota; kingdom Metazoa; phylum Arthropoda; class Arachnida; order Araneae; family Macrothelidae; genus Macrothele; species Macrothele yani. The sequence continues at coordinate 69,596,946 of CM076989.1, read as the reverse complement.
TTTATTTGTGTATATTTAATTGACCTTTATTTGTGCATTCTCCGGGCTCGCATCTAGCCTAGCTGGCCTCGAATATACGCCACTGCTTGATATTATTTACAAAGAGGCTCTTAATGAAATTTGAAAAGGTATCGGACACAATAGCATTTGAATATGTACTGATGAAACAATTATCAAATATGTTTGTTATATGGATCCAGGAAAACTTGTACACTAGAAAATTCCCACACCAGTAAACTCCTACATCTCCTCATGTAAAAGAATACACAAATTGCATTTCGTTCAGAGATTTTGACAAAAGTGGAGATTTCTTAGTAGCACAAAACGAAATGTAGGAGTTTTTCTAGTGCTATAAAAGCGTATGTAAGATCATAACGGCATAAGGTATATGTAGAAGTCAGAGGCGGAGCAAGGATTTCTTTTACCAGGGGCAAAGCCAGAGATCAGCGTCCCCCCCCCCCCTCAACACTTCCTTCTTCAACAACATATTAACTAGAATTAATTTAAAATTTTTGGAAATTATATCTGCTAACATTTCGTTTAATTTTTAATTTTACAATTGCACCTGGTTTGCGGGGTTTTTTTTTTTTTTTCGAGGTTCAAAATAAGTAAAACTCGTTTATTAATATTACAACAAACATGGGTTCTTGGGATATTGATAACACAAACGACTTATTAAAGAAATAACCAGTTTATTCTTAAACTGATAATTTCTTGAAATGCATCTTAACACAGTTAATGAAATCCACAGTTCTTTTACAATAAAAACAATAATTAATTTAAAGTCTTCGCTGTTGCCCGTCTCGGCACCCCCTATCATCGGCGTCCGGGGAATGTATTTCCCCCGCCTTCCTTAGCGCCGGTCCTGTAGAAGTTTTCCAGTTCACGAAATCTTGAGTTACAATTTAATATTTTAATATTTAGTATGGCATCATCATCATCATTGTCAACCATTATCAATCCACTGCTGGACGAAGGTCTCCCCAAGTTTCCTCCACAACGGTCTGTCTTGTGCCAGTCTCCTCCATGTCACCCCTGCATACTTTCGAATTTCATCCACCCATCTCCCATGTGGTCTTCTTCTGGGTCTTTTCCTGTCCCTTGGAATCCAATCTAAAATTTCGGCTGTCCATCGATGGTCTGTCCTTCTGGCAGTATGTCCAGCCCATTGCCATTTCATGGATTTAACTCTGATCATGATGTCTTCCACACTTGTCATTTTTCGGATCCACGAGTTCCTCTTCTTATCCCTCCTGGTTACACCTAGCATGCACCTCTGCATGCTTCTTTGAGTTGTCTGCAGCCTTTGTATGTCTCTTTTAGTTAAGGTCCACGTCTCTGCACCATACGTAAGCACTGGAAGGATGCATTGATCAAACACTTTTCTTTTAAGACATAATGGCATATTGCTCTTGAAAATCATGCTGTTTCTTCCAAAAGCTCTCCAGGCAAGTTTTGTACGCCGATTAATTTCTTCATCAATGTGACCCTCACTTGATATCTGCTGTCCAAGATAAACGTACGTGTCTGTTATCTCCAGCTTTTCTCCATCAATCGATAAATCTTCATTTCTTGTAAAAGCATTGAACATCACTTTTGTCTTCTGACAGTTCATTTTTAATCCCACTTCTTTACTCTTGTCAGCAAGTTCCTGGATCATAGTCTGCAGCTCCGATGGGGTAGTTGCAAAAATGACTACGTCATCAGCAAAACGAAGGTGGGTTAGATAATCTCCATTAATCTTTATCCCTTTGTTTTCCCAGCTCAGCGACTGAAAAACTACCTCCAAAGTGGCATTAAAGAGCTTCGGAGATATGGTGTCACCTTGTCTCACTCCCTTTCCAATTTTTATGTGTGTTGTATTTTCAAACAGCCGAATCTTTGCACTTGCATTTTCATAGATGTTATTAATAATATTAATGTATGCATCTTCAATACCGCAGGTTTTCAGAGCCATTGTAACTGCTGATGGTTTCACCGAATCAAAGGCTTTTTCATAATCGATAAAAGCCATGCACAATGGAAGTTCATATTCCCTCGCTCTTTCAATTAGTTCTCTCAGTACGTGGATATGATCTATTGTGCTGTAGCCACTCCTGAATCCAGCTTGTTCTCTCGGTTGAGCCATGTCCAGTGTTACCTTCAAGCGGTGTGAAAGAACTTTAGTGAAGATTTTATAAACCACTGATAGGAGGCTGATAGGTCTGTAGTTTCCGAGATCCTCAATGTCACCTTTCTTATGTAGCAGGATCATTGTAGCGGTGTTCCAATCCTCAGGAATCTTTCCTTCATTAAGGCATCGAGTGAAAATTTGGGCGAGTACTGTTTCGATTTCTCCACTTGCTTCTTGTATGATGTCTACAGTAATTCCATCTTCTCCTGGAGCTTTTCTCCGCTTCATGTTCTTGATTGCATGTGCAACTTCTGCTGGAAGGACTGGAGGAACTCTGGTACTGGTATCTTTCATGATGTCTGGAGTGCATGTATCATCCCTTTCATATAATTTGGAGTAGAAATCTTTCACTCTTGTCAAAATTTCGCCTCTATTTCTTGTTACATAACCATCTTCTTTTCGCAGTGCCATAATCTGTTTTCTTTTTATTTCTGCCACCTCACCGTACTCGTGCTGCGTTTAGTTTTCAATCCACTGATCTCATATTCATAAAGTTTACATAACAAGCCAATTGAATAAGGCTGCGCTTTTACACTTAGGCACTAAATATTAATTAATGGACCCTAGGCATATTGCGATTTTACTCAAGTACAAAATATTAATTTTGTTAGCTTTTATTGCATGTTATGCCATACTAAACTTGAACTAGTATGGCACAACATGCAATAAAAGCTAACAAAATTAATATTTTGTACTTGAGTAAAATCGCAATATGCCTAGGGTCCATTAATTAATATTTAGTGCCTAAGTGTAAAAGCGCAGCTTTATTCACTTGACTTGTTATGTAAACTTTATGAATATGAGATCAGTGGATTGAAAACTAAACGCAGCACGAGTACGGTGAGGTGGCAGAAATAAAATCGGAATCTATAGAGGCGACAGACATGGAAGTTGACCAGAGATGGAAACGGGTCACGGGTTGACAATTTCTTGCGTTTCCAACAAGTCGGATCAAGGTGTTCCTGACCCGGTTTTATTCCCGTTTTATTCTTGAAAAGAGAAAAATATATTCCAAAGAAAAATGCGCGTTGTGGAATTCTGTAGTCGATACTGGTGCCCACGGAGTGAATAATGATTTGTCATGCAAAAATGTTGTCGTCTCTTTCTCAAAGCTACGAAGATTTCCACCGACCAACGTCAGACACAGTGACACCATATCGTAAAAGGATACTTCCTTTGCGTTCTTTTACAGTGCGATTGTCCAGCGCAAGGTATAGGCAAACGCCATTTGCCTGCTTCTCAGCTGATTCACTCTCTCCGTGCGAAGTTCACTCTGTGACTAAGAGTTTCTTTTCACATCGCATCTTTTACATTGAGTATTCAGCGGTTTTCGATTGATGTGCTAACATCCTGTTCCCATGACATGTCATGTCGAAATGAATTCCTTATTTGTTAATATGGATGGATTTATTATTAAGGAGGTTGAGAAAGGCGTCGAGGCCAACAAATATGTGCTTGTTGAAAACCACAAGGGGAAGAGTGAATGCTTGAAATTGTTTCGTCTCATTAAGGAACGGGTGAATAATTCTATGTTCTTTGGTCTTGCCTGTTGTTCAAAATGTGGAAAGTGTATAATTACAAAGAAAGATGTCGACGGTGTAATAAAAGATTATAGAACCAAAAATCTAACGGACCATAAGAAAGTACGCGCACCTCCATCAAAGCGTGGAAAGAGTGAACAATCTAAATACATTTAAAAAAATACAGTTGCGTAATCGTAAATAATGATTCCCATTTGTAATATACTCCATGGTCACGGTCATAGTCAGCCATTACTTCTGGATTACGCAAAATAGTGGCACTAAAAATGGCACTAAAATTTAGCAAGTAACCAAATTTTATTATTAAAAAAGGATTTCAGTTATTAAATATCAAGCAGTTATTGGGATGAATTAATATATATATTACGTTTATATGTACATATATACAATATATCAATTGAGTTTCGAATTTATAGTTCAAAGCAGATTTGTCTGCGTCCGAATCCCATAACTGTACCCGACCCGATCCGGTCCGAATCCCATAACTGTATCCAACCCGGTCCGAATCCCATAACTGTACCCGACCAGATCCGGTCCGAAAATGTTTGACCCTTTTCCAACTCTGAAGTTGACACGGCTACCCCTAGCAGCTTTGTAATCATCCAACACGAAAGTGGGCACGACAAAAAAAAAAAAAAAATTCAATTTTTATACGGTTTCCAACACTTTTGTGGCCAGTTGTCCGTCCTGTCTATCGGCCAGAAAATCGTCAATGTCTCTTAATTTCTTAATGATAATGAGGTATGAGAAAAAATTATTTATATACAAGAATTACTCGAGTAGGGGGAATGTAGGAACACTAATGTTTTTACGAGGAGCAATTTCATGGCTGTAAAACTGAATGTGGGAAGTCGTCTGTAGCCAGTGGTCCTAAATTCGTTTTTTTTTTCAGCAATGTTTTTCTTTTCATTCAAAATTTATATTCAATTATAAATATTGCGTAAACGAACGCTCACGATGGATAGGCTTGTTAATTTCACTTTACCAGTTTATCCCACTCGCGCGATGGAGGGTTTTTCTTCCGCTTTTAAAATTTTTGAGCGTAGTTTGGGAGTATTTTTTCCGGGAGGTTTTAACTGACGATCAGAATTCACAGACCTTAAAGGAATTCCTAGCTACGCTACACAGTATAGGATGAAACCTTTCTTAAAATATTCGAAACCCAGATCTACTGCAATAACTGAGCATCAGTGGCGGCCCGTCAGATGAGGCAAGTGAGGCGCCGCCTCACCTGAAATTCCGCAGAATGAGAAGTGAAAGAAAAAAAAAAAAAAAAACCTTCTGTCAGTAACAAAGATATAAGAACTTTGCAGGATAAATGAAACACTGAAATTCACATTGTGATTCATGAATGGTTAAAGAAAGGCTTTCGAGAAGAGGAATGAATCATTATTTTTGCAAAGCAGCTGCATGTTTTAAGCGCTTAGAGGCGACCTGCTGAATCGTCTCGATGAGAAGCCGGTTTTGGGAACTGGGGATCAGAGAAGAGCCCTACAGACTGAACCCCCCCCCCCCACCGTCCGAGGTCTACCTAAAGAGGTGCCGGACTTCCAGTAAGAGAAAGGAAATTTCTGAGGCGACCCTCCATTTCGCTTAAACTGGAATCGCATCTCCGCTGTTATTGGAGAACCCAAGGATTGTGTATCCAATGGGCGCGGGAAAATGAGCAGATGACCCTTGTGAAAAGTGGTTTCACAGGCGATGACGCCGTTCGCCTCTATAGGCTTTGGAGTACGAAGATTTCTACGTAGCTTTAACTATTCGTCAGAGTGTATTTGAATCTAACTTTTTGTAGTGTATTTTCAATCCTCTCTTCTGCGGGTGTTTGCTAGTTCATAGTAATGTTGAGTTTTTCTTTTTTCATTTTGTTATTGTTACTAAACAGCATATTTTGATTTTGGTTGGAAAATATGAATGGCCCAACAAGCGACATGATTTGTGTTCTGGAAGAAATTCCTTTTAAACACTGGAAAGATTATGATAACAAGGATGTTCTCATATCTGGAAGACCGACACCTATAATAAGTGTTCAATATCTAAAGATAAGAAGTGCGGCAAATCGTTTTTTAGGTCTTTCAATAAATCATAGTACGAGATTTCCCCCTGGCTTTCTGATGCTATTACAAGCAAACTCTCTTTTGCTGGCCATGTTTACTTTTGAGCAATAAGAAAAATGTGTGGAATACAACGGGTTATTTTGATCTAAAAAAACTTTTCTCGTAGTGCAAAATTGCACGAAAGCTCTAAAGAGCATAGAACTAACCACGTAGGTCTAAAACGAATGGGAAAAAACAAACACTATTTCTGATATGCTCAAAGAAAATGCTGCTCTTCATAAAGTCAAGTTTAATGAAAAGGTCAGACTAAATAGGCTTTTTATGGAACATATAATTGATTTAGTTGTCGTTCTAAGCAAGCAAGAACTGCCTTTTCGAGGACATGATGAAACTATTTCCTCATTAAATAAAGGTAATTTCAAGGAAATGTTCCAAATGTTACTTCGTAGGAGCACCCCAGAATTAAAAGCACATTTTGAAGAAATACGAAGCTTATTTTCTGGACAATCTAAAACGATACAGAATGATTTAATTGAGTGTATTCATGAATATATAAAAGTTCAAATAAATACCAGATTTGAAGATATGGGAAAGCTCGAGTTTCTGCAGCTAGTTGACAGCTCAAAATACCATAGTTATTCAGAGTCATTTCCATCCAGTGCCCTTAACACTCTCAAAAAAATTTATCCAAACATTTTTACAGACACACAACGACTAAAAAACGAATTAGATTTTTTATATAATGATCACAACTTCAGGGAACTCAGTGTTCAGAAAACCTTGAAAACAATGAAAGAAAACGAGCTGAAAGAGGTGTTACCAGAAGCCTTCAAATTATTTTCTCTTGTATTGACACTGGCGTCAACAAGTTCTTCTGCTGAAAGGAATTTTTTCTTGTTTGAAGAGAATTAAGACTTACCTCCGTAATACAACGGCACAAGATCGTTTGTCTTCACTCGGTAAAATTTCAATCGAGAAAGAATTGCTGAACCATCTAATGTCCATTCAACCATTTTATGATCTGATCATAGACAAATTTGCAGCCAAAAAGGATCGCAGAATTGAACTTATTTATAAAAAATAAACTGAAAGCATTCTGTTCGAGACCAAAGCAAATTAATATCGTATTCCCCTGTTTTTAATTCCAGGTTTAAATTATTTTATACTTTTTTTATATAGAAATGTGCTTCCTTAGCTTGACTTCTCCTGTACATAGTTATCACGAGCCTGGACTTCAGTTTGTGACCCGTGCTAAATGCACCTTCACTAATATGCCAATCGAACTGTGACTTTTATTCAAGCTCAAGAAACACTTCGTGAGAAAAAAAATTATATTCAAATGATTTACTTTGAATTTTTTAAGAAGTGGATCTCCGATTGGCGTTGGGATGTGAGTGACGCATTGACTAGCTAAAGAAACCGCGCAAATTGCGTATTTTCGCTCAAGTGTATTACATAAAAGAATACTGGTGAAATATTTCTTTCTTTGTTGTAAAATTATCGAATAATTGTTTTCATAAAAATATTGTTGCAAAAGTAGCGTATATTACACACACACATATATAGAGAGGTATATGTACATTTTTCCTCTAAAATTTTTGGATTTTTTCGTGAAGAAAGACTCCCCACGCCGTGTTTCATATATTTCTATAATTTTATTCCATTACTGTTTAATAATATTTGTATATAAGGGCTAAATGACATGGGATGGAGCCCTAAGGGATGGGGTTTACAGCTGTTAATAACAAGGCGCCGCTTACCCTGGACCAATGGCTTAACGAGACTTCCGAATCTCAGCGGATTTTAATGATTCAGCCGACTCGAACCCAGGACTTCAAAGATATCCAATGGGGGATACTGCCTTTGACATGAAACTTTTTGAAGGGGGGGGGGGGGTTCTGCACTTCTGCTGTATAACTGTGTATAAGTACATATAACAATTGGGGGGGGGGGCGCTTCGACAAATATTTTCCTATTGGTACGTACGCACATCTTGAATATTAATACAAAATGAAGCTAATTTAATAAAATGAAGAAAATGCAATAAATTATAGTTGTTTTAATAAAAATTTAATAAAGCAACTTCTTTGGCCGCTTTGCTTTACTTTCTCTTCTATTATCAAGAAATTACATTGCTTTCCGAGTTATATAAAAATCAAAGAATTTAAATAGGGAAATTATCTATAAAACGTACTTAGAAAAAGCTAACTGTCTCGCCTAATAAGGGGTGTGCAAACCACGACCCCCCCTGCTACGCCACTGATATATATACGCCACTGATATATATATACTACGCCACTGATATATATATATATATATATATATATATAGCTATGCAAGACAGTACGAAAAAGTATCACTGAAGACGTAAGAAAATTCAACTGTGAACTAGTGAGGAAAGCAATTGAAAACAACCAAAGCCTAAAGATAGCAAAGGGACATCTCAGTAAGGGAAGAAAACAGATTATGGCACTGAGAAAAGAAGATGGTTCTGTAACAAGAAATAGAGGCGAAATTTTGACAAGAGTGAAAGATTTCTACTCCAAATTATATGAAAGGGATGATACATGCACTCCAGACATCATGAAAGATACCAGTACCAGAGTTCCTCCAGTCCTTCCAGCAGAAGTTGCACATGCAATCAAGAACATGAAGCGGGGAAAAGCTCCAGGAGAAGATGGAATTACTGTAGACATCATACAAGAAGCAAGTGGAGAAATCGAAACAGTACTCGCCCAAATTTTCACTCGATGCCTTAATGAAGGAAAGATTCCTGAGGATTGGAACACCGCTACAATGATCCTGCTACATAAGAAAGGTGACATTGAGGATCTCGGAAACTACAGACCTATCAGCCTCCTATCAGTAGTTTATAAAATCTTCACTAAAGTTCTTTCACACCGCTTGAAGGTAACACTGGACATGGCTCAACCGAGAGAACAAGCTGGATTCAGGAGTGGCTACAGCACAATAGATCATATCCATGTGCTGAGAGAACTAATTGAAAGAGCGAGGGAATATGAACTTCCATTGTGCATGGCTTTTATCGATTACGAAAAAGCCTTTGATTCGGTGAAACCATCAGCAGTTACAATGGCTCTGAAAACCTGCGGTATTGAAGATGCATACATTAATATTATTAATAACATCTATGAAAATGCAAGTGCAAAGATTAGGCTGTTTGAAAATACAACACACATAAAAATTGGAAAGGGAGTGAGACAAGGTGACACCATATCTCCGAAGCTCTTTAATGCCACATTGGAGGGTGTTTTTCAGTCACTGAGCTGGGAAAACAAGGGGATAAAGATTAATGGAGATTATCTAACCCACCTTCGTTTTGCTGATGACGTAGTCATTTTTGCAACTAGCCCATCAGAGCTGCAGAGTATGATCCAGGAACTTGCTGACAAGAGTAAAGAAGTGGGATTAAAAATGAACTTTCAGAAGACAAAAGTGATGTTCAATGCTTTTACAAGAAATGAAGATTTATCGATTAATGGAGAAAAGCTGGAGATAACAGACATGTACATTTATCTTGGACAGCAGATATCAAGTGAGGGTCACATTGATGAAGAAATTAATCGGCGCACAAAACTTGCCTGGAGAGCTTTTGGAAGAAACAGCATAATTTTCAAGAGCAATATGCCATTATGTCTTAAAAGAAAAGTGTTTGATCAATGCATCCTTCCAGTGCTTACGTATGGTGCAGAGACGTGGACCTTAACTAAAAGAGACATACAAAGGCTGCAGACAACTCAAAGAAGCATGGAGAGGTGCATACTTGGTGTAACCAGGAGAGATAAGAAGAGGAACTCGTGGATCCGAAAAATGACAAGAGTGGAAGACATCATGATCAGAGTCAAATCCCTGAAATGGCAATGGGCTGGACATACTGCCAGAAGGACAGATCATCGATGGACAGCCGAAATTTTAGATTGGATTCCAAGGGACAGGAAAAGACCCAGAAGAAGACCACATGGGAGATGGGTGGATGAAATTCGAAAGTATGCAGGGGTGACATGGAGGAGACTGGCACAAGACAGACCGTTGTGGAGGAAACTTGGGGAGACCTTCGTCCAGCAGTGGATTGATAATGGTTGACAATGATGATGATGATGATGATATATATATATCAGTGGCGTAGCAGGGGGTCGTGGTTTGCACACCCCTTATTAGGCGAGACAGTTAGCTTTTTCTAAGTACGTTTTATAGATAATTTCCCTATTTAAATTCTTTGATTTTTATATAACTCGGAAAGCAATGTAATTTCTTGATAATAGATTGCTACGCCACTGATATATATATATATATATATACTTAAGAGCAAAACTGAAGACTAAGGAAAAACTTTAGAATTTAAAACGAAGGTTGCAAAAATCTGCCTCTATCAGATATAATCACTACCTTTAAAGAGCTGTATGCAGAATTTAAACTTAACCAATTTGTTGATGTAGGAACTTGGAACTCTTATCTCAATTGCTGCATAAAAAATAACCATATCTTATATAATAATACTCTCTATAAGCAAGTGAACGGTATTCCCATGGGAACATCAACGTCCACGAATATCGCTAATCTATTCCTGTTCTTTAAGGAATATAAATTCATTAAAAATCACCCCACCTGCTCAGATAACTACCTTTACACTTTTAGATATATTGATGATCTGGTGTGTATCAATAATTCAGAAGTTATAGAGAGTGATTTTGATAATATCTATCCTAGCTCTCTTAACTTATGTAAAACCAACCACAGTAATCAGGAACTTGAGTTCCTAGACTTAAGCATTAAGCTCAACAGAGGTAACCCATCTATTAGCCTCTTTGATAAAAGAGTTAATTTTCCTTTCAAAGTAATTAAATATCTACACTGGAATAATAACATTTCAACCAAAGTAATTGAGAATGTACTAATTTCTCAGGTCCTAAGAATTTCAAGAATTTGCAGCAACAATTTGGACTTCAATTACCACATTAATATACTATTAGAAAGTTTTCTAGAGAACGAAATTCCTTCTTCTTTCATCAAAAGAACTTTAAGAAAAATTATTCTGAATAATAGAGTAAGGTTGGCAGATCTGCTTTAATTTTCTACACAGTTAATAATATGATTCTGACCAATCAAAGCCGTAAGGAAGTTGGCTAGAGGATGCCTATTAACTACCTAAAGGAACCTTAGTGCTATGGATATGACGGTCCTATTAAAACAAAAAATTAAATAATATAAACAAAATCACAAAAAAAAGCTTAAAAATCTGTTTATAAAAGAAAATAAAAACAAATAAAAAAGAAAACTAGTTATTCATCACTAGGATAGCTATACTAAAAATAGTAAAACCAACATTAAAATTAATAAGATTCTGATTAATCTATAGAAGCTCACTAAGGTGATTTAATACATGCAAAGATTATTAAATACACTGCTCGTGTATTTTATAGTATTTCTCATGTATTCTGGAGAGTTAATTCTGCTCTTTCTGATCATACAGATCCACAGTCTTAAGTTTATATTTTTTCTCTGGTTAAAATCTCCGCGCGTTGGTTTCTTGCCGTATGAGGAGGCCATCAGCCCCACCCTCACTGCCCCCAGCGTCTAGGGAGTGGCGAAAGAGGTCAGCCATGTTCTTCTCTTGTGAGGAGAAAAGTTTTTGTCACACAAGAAGTAAGCTCTCTTCCTTGTTTTTGGGTTCTAGGTTTTATAAGTTCAATGTTTGTACTTCATGTACTTTTTCTCTGTCGTTTTTTAGCTTTTCAGCTTTTAGGCATTGGTTTGTCTGTTAACATTTTTGCGGGTTTTAACTCTTTCTTTTCTTTGTAACTTTGAGCGTCTTTTGGGGTACCTAGGAACAGAAGATGGCTAAGCTTGTTCCTTTTCTATGCGCTGTTTTTTCAAAGTAGTTAAGTTCTTAATAACTAATTAATTATGCACTTAAAGCACTGCTGAAATACTTTGTACATATTGCAACTAACTGTTTAAGGTATATAACTTTCACAAAGTTTTCTTTAGTTAATTATTATCTTTAACTTATTCTCGTTTTCGTGCTGTCATAAGTTGTAGAGTAGGGGGTTTTAGACTCAAGTTTTCTTTCAAAATTCTGTTTGTTAAAAATTAATATTTCCTTTTTTAATTGCAATGTAAAAATTTGGATTTCTTTTGCATTGTTTTTCAGGTTTAAATTCTCTCTCAAACGAACTTGGAATTTCGTTATGGCTGAAAATCATTTCTAATTATTATGTCACTCTCACAGCTTGAGTTCTCTTTAATCTTCTTCTCTCTGTTTAATAGTAACAGATGAAGAGCATGGGTCGGGCCAGGAAGGTTAATGGATGCAAGCGAAATTGTTAACTAGTGCTAGGTCATGCAACTCTACGGAGGACATGACATATATATATATATTTTTTAAACTATTTTAGGTGGGAATGTTACTTGCATCTATGGCCTTGCAGAAACCCATTTCCAACTAGGTCTTTGTGGAAGTGAGAAAATGCAGAGTTTTTGCTGGTCCTTGATAAAGCCAAGGCTCAGTATTCTCGACACCTTCTACATTCAGTTGTTTTATTTTTTTTATCTTTTCTCCTTTTACTCGCACAGGTAGATACATAACCTTTTCTATGTTGTACTAGGTGTGAGTCAAAATTATATTTGTATTTTTTTGCTTAGGTATCTTCTTTATAGAATATATATATATATATATATATATATATATATATATATATATATATGGGATGCAAGGTCAGGTGATGCGTAACATCACAGAGTCTCCTTGACAAATGTCAACCCCGCCTTCTCGTGGTGCATCCTGCTCCCGCTAAAGGGGCTCTGACGACCGCCCATAGCGGTATAACTATACCATCGGGATCAGAGGAAATTCTATCCCACACTCACCAACCCGCTTGGCCAGCGTGGTGAGTTATGGCCAAACCCCTCAAATGATTCCACAACCTAAATCTTGGCCCTCAGTCTCCGGCAGCTGGAATGTACCTGGCCAAGGCAGCGGCCAGTGCGACATGAAGGCAGAGGGAGCTAAGAATCCCCGGAGGACCGGACTAGGCTGCCACCTGATGCTGACCTTGGCTACTTACAATGGACGCTCCCTATCTTCTGATTCAAGGCTTCTTGAATTGGAAGAGGAACTACAAAGGATCAAGTGGGACATCGTGGGGCTAAGTGAGGTAAGGAGAAAAGGAGAAGATCTCATCGAACTGAAAAGTGGACATCTCTTCTACTATCGTGGGACAGATACTGGCAGAACTAGTGGTGTTGGATTTATAATAAACAAGAAACTGAAGGATAAAGTTGTAGAAGTTGAAAGTTCCTCTGACAGAGCTGCACGACTTGTTATCCAACTCTCGAAAAGATACCAGGCTCAGATTATTCAAACTTATGCACCCACCACAAGTCATCCTGAAGAAGAAATTGAAGAATTTTATGAAGAAATTTGTCATCTAAATAATAAAGGTAAGCAGCACTTGAAAATAATTATGGGAGATTTCAATGCAAAAATAGGGCAACGGCAACAGAATGAAACTTCAGTAGGTAAATTCGGTCATGGCAACAGAAACCAGCGTGGAAATACTCTCGTTGAGTTTGCAGAGGCAGAAGGGTTTTTCATCTTGAACTCCTTCTTCAAGAAAAAGCCACACAGGAAATGGACATGGAGACATCCAAATGGGACGACAAGTGAAATTGATTTTATTATGTGTAACAAAAAATTCGTCATAGAAGACTGCAGTGTGCTAAACAAGTTCAACACAGGTAGTGACCATAGATTGGTGAGATGTAAGATGCACCTCAACACTAAACTTGAACGTGGCAAGCTCATAAGACAAACAAAATCTATTGACATAACCAACCTTAAAAACACCATAATACCTTCAAGTTAGAACTGAAGAACAGGTTCTCTGCTTTAGAAGGCCTAACATAGGAAGAAGTGGACATCTCTGAAGTTAACAGAAAAGTAACCAAAGCTCTTATGGAAACAGCAACAAAATTAGCTGGGTCTAAGAACAAGTTGCATGTGAACAAATTATCAGGAAAAACCAAAATGTTGATGCAAAAAGAAGAGAGATGAGGATAACTAAAGAAGATGTGACTTCCAAAGTGGAATATATAGAGCTATGCAAGACAGTAAGAAAAAGTATTACTGAAGACGTAAGGAAATTCAACTGTGAACTAGTGAGGAAAGCAATTGAAAACAACCAAAGCCTAAAGATAGCAAAGGGACATCTCAGTAAGGGAAGAAAACAGATTATGGCACTGAGAAAAGAAGATGGTTCTGTAACAAGAAATAGAGGCAGAAATTTTGACAAGAGTGAAAGATTTCTACTCCAAATTATATGAAAGGGATGATATATGCACTCCAGACATCATGAAAGATACCAGTACCAGAGTTCCTCCAGTCCTTCCAGCAGAAGTTGCACATGCAATCAAGAACATGAAGCGAGGAAAAGCTCCAGGAGAAGATGGAATTACTGTAGACATCATAAAAGAAGCAAGTGGAGAAATCGAAACAGTACTCGCCCAAATTTTCACTCGATGCCTTAATGAAGGAAAGATTCCTGAGGATTGGAACACCGCTACAATGATCCTGCTACATAAGAAAGGTGACATTGAGGATCTCGGAAACTACAGACCTATCAGCCTCCTATCAGTAGTTTATAAAATCTTCACTAAAGTTCTTTCACACCGCTTGAAGGTAGCACTAGACATGGCTCAACCGAGAGAACAAGCTGGATTCAGGAGTGGCTACAGCACAATAGATCATATCCACGTGCTGAGAGAACTAATTGAAAGAGCGAGGGAATATGAACTTCCATTGTGCATGGCTTTTATCGATTATGAAAAAGCCTTTGATTCGGTGAAACCATCAGCAGTTACAATGGCTCTGAAAACCTGCGGTATTGAAGATGCATACATTAATATTATTAATAACATCTATGAAAATGCAAGTGCAAAGATTAGGCTGTTTGAAAATACAACACACGTAAAAATTGGAAAGGGAGTGAGACAAGGTGACACCATATCTCCGAAGCTCTTTAATGCCACATTGGAGGGTGTTTTTCAGTCGCTGAGCTGGGAAAACAAGGGGATAAAGATTAATGGAGATTATCTAACCCACCTTCGTTTTGCTGATGACGTAGTCATTTTTGCAACTACCCCATCAGAGCTGCAGAGTATGATCCAGGAACTTGCTGACAAGAGTAAAGAAGTGGGATTAAAAATGAACTTTCAGAAGACAAAAGTGATGTTCAATGCTTTTACAAGAAATGAAGATTTATCGATTGATGGAGAAAAGCTGGAGATAACAGACACGTACGTTTATCTTGGACAGCAGATATCAAGTGAGGGTCACATTGATGAAGAAATTAATCGGCGTACAAAACTTGCCTGGAGAGCTTTTGGAAGAAACAGCATAATTTTCAAGAGCAATATGCCATTATGTCTTAAAAGAAAAGTGTTTGATCAATGCATCCTTCCAGTGCTTACGTATGGTGCAGAGACGTGGACCTTAACTAAAAGAGACATACAAAGGCTGCAGACAACTCAAAGCAGCATGGAGAGGTGCATGCTTGGTGTAACCAGGAGAGATAAGAAGAGGAACTCATGGATCCGAAAAATGACAAGAGTGGAAGACATCATGATCAGAGTTAAATCCCTGAAATGGCAATGGGCTGGACATATTGCCAGAAGGACAGATCATCGATGGACAGCCGAAATTTTAGATTGGATTCCAAGGGACAGGAAAAGACCCAGAAGAAGACCACATAGGAGATGGGTGGATGAAATTCGAAAGTATGCAGGGGTGACATGGAGGAGACTGGCACAAGACAGACCGTTGTGGAGGAAACTTGGGGAGACCTTCGTCCAGCAGTGGATTGATAATGTTTGACAATGATGATGATGATGATATATATATATATATATATATTCGTATAACGTTATACGAATTTATATATTTTTCAATAACATACGTTTTACTGTTTTACATTTACATCAAGACCGTTCGCCTCACCAGCATTTTACACCACGAGCCGACACTGCTGAGCATTCATATGATGCATCGACTGTAGGAATCAAAACGTTCTACAAGATGAAGCACATAAATTTTTTATCGTTTACGATGGTGAAAGCCCAAAATTTAAGTGACTTAATGCATGGAAAATTTATGCTCCAGGGGATTAAGGGAAGTAACGCGCGTGAGCGATGTTGGCGTGGAACAACAGTTTTGCAGCTGCTAGTCTTGTGTGTTCTATTGAGATGGGGGAGAGGATTATCAGAAGCGTGAGCTCTGTTGTGTGTTTGTTGATTCCAACTCCTTTCCAATACACGCGTTGCACTGATTTATTTATTCACTGCTGTTGGCTATTCATAAAGCCTCCTGACTGTGTAGATGAGCTACCAGATAATCACTGGGTAATCTGCGTCCAGGAAATCAGTTGTTATTTGTTCTCTTCTGTATTTCTTCACAGCCTTACCCAGAAAGGATTGCCTTTCAGTTATTACATCCCTCACAAACTGGTTCAGGCAAAGACGAGTTGTTTATGAAACTTGTTCGTCAATGGTTAAGGACAAAGGCCGATTACTTCAGATACATATAAAGCCACGTTATTTACTAAAATATATCAATATTGCAGTGCATAGTAAGATAGTACATGCAGAGTTATTCCCAGTGTTTTTGGTGTTGTTGTTGTTGTTGTTTTTCTGTGGAAAAAGGTACCGGGACTCTTGAACATAAAGTCGCTGAAAAGCGGGAAGGGTTCACCTAGTAAAAAACAAATCAATCATAGTTTACATAATCATATTATATTAAAGGAACAGCATCCCGTAGAAGTTTTATAATACATAGAAATTACTGAAATTAAAATCGCTGTCAAGCTTACTTACAAATGAGAATTAGATTCGCGCTAAGAATTGGATTACGCTGAGGAACAGAAGGTAACTGTGTTTTGATTCTAAATTACAGTTCCAGTTCTGCTTAACTCTTGAGGCATTTCCACCGTTTTGTTGTTCGCTCCTTTATTTTCGTATCCACTACTGAAAGGTATTTATTGAACGTAAAAAATACAAGTATGTACGGGGGTCATAACAAGAGTTCTGCACCAGTTAATCTAAAACGGAAGCGGATGATGCAATCGGGGAAATGATTGCGTCATCTCAAGGTCAGACTCTCAGCAACGCAGTGGTGTCAGAACGGCGCGTTATTATTTGCTATGTGCAGGTGGGAGTGTTTGGAAATGGAAGCGTGCAGCTCCTCAAATCGAGCCAGAGCGTTAGACCAGCGCTCGTACGTGAAAATAGAAACTCTGCGGGGAAAAACTCCGACACAGATCCACACTGCCTTGCAAGAAGTTTGTGGCGAAGGAACTCTTGATCGAAGCACAATTACTTTCTGAGGACAAAGTTTAGATCGAAAATTCGTCAAAATCGCCTCAACTTATCGGAAGCGGGAGCGATCTTGCTGCATGACAACGCATCATGTCAGGGTGCAGCGATGGTACGGTGATTTTGTTGAAATATGGCTGGGAATCTTCATTCTACCCACCATACAGCCCTGATACCCAACTTTGATCTTTTCCCAAAGTTAAAAAAATCGGCTTCGTGGCATCGGCTACGAATCGCTAGACGAACTGTCATTGGACGTGAACCGAGTAATACGACAGCTGAACAAAGATGGCGTACTACGGGGCATATCCAGGACATATTTCATCGCTGGCAAGCTGTGATTAGCAGCGGAGAGGAGTGCATTAAACGGCAATAAGGTAAGCTTTCTCCGTTACTTCACACTTTTCTCAAAAATGGACAATGTGCAGAACTTTTGTAAGGACCCCCGTACACTACTTATAAACACCGGGGAAACTGTGAACGCAGGCAGCCAGTAAAAATAACACAAACGACAGTAAATCGTGGTAGTAAGAAATTAAAACTGCAAGGGTACACAGTAAAATACGATGACGAGCGTGTATGAAGGGGAAAAGTTCAATAGGCAGACGGTGTGACGGTGAGAGTCCACGATGAAAAGGATGTCGACGAAGAAACGGCAGACACAAAATAATAAAAACAAGTCGAGTTCACGAAGCAGTTCGTTGACGAGGTGATGCAAGCTGACTGCGAAAAAACGTAAACACGACACAGGTAAGGAAGAAGGGCGAAACACAATGGCTGAAGCAGTCCGCTGACGAGGTGGTGGAAGCAGAGTGTCCAAAAGAAGACACAAGGTGCAGGTGACGAAGAATGCTAAAAAACACAAGGTCATCGAGAAGGTCGACGAAGAAACGCTGCAGGCTGAACGAAGACTGACCAAAGTCGAGCACCGCTAAGCAGCAGCCCTGGCTAAGCAGTGCCCGACTTAAGTCAGTCGAGGCCCTGTGCACATCCTATGTCTGGGGGTCCCTCGATTGAAATTTTTCAGTCAATAGTTGAAAAGAATATTTTCTGGCAAATATTTTTTTTTTTTTTTTTGCAAGCAGTTTCTCTAGTAGTGAAAACCTTAAAACACATCCCACATGCTAGTCAACTTTATAGCCAATGTGGCTTGTAATAGACAAGTATTCACACCACTTGCACTTCCCCGCACCTGCACAGCTTACAACTATAACATTAACTACTCTGGAATTCTAATTTTGTTTTATAGTATCATTTACGAAACAAATAACCATCCTCCCAGTGATATAATTCAAACCTCTTCCTACTTTTTGAATCAAAACCTCTAGTTTACCACAAATTTAATGGAAATGATGAACCGATAGTAGTTGAAGTAATCCCTCACAGAGTGTTACAGCTGACCGCACACATTGTGGGTTAAATTATTGCAGTCCATGTAAATTATTACAACAGCCTTTTAATAAAGTAGTGTAAATAGAACTTTTTCGTATTTTTATTTATGTAATAATGAACCTGCATTATTATGAATATTGATTCACAAAAATTGTTCTCACAAAACTAATATTAATAATAAAAATATTTTTCAGCAAATTCTACGTGTTTTGCTGAAATGCTTTTCATGTATAACATACCGTATTGCTCCGAATATAGGCTTTACCCGTGATATGAGATCTCAAGAAAAAACGAACCATAGCTACATGTTATCATACGAGCGTGATTAAAAGTCACATCCCGTTTTTAAACAAACCATTAGAAACATATGAAAAAAAATATTTAAAGAATACCTGATAATTTTTAACCGTTGAATTCGCAGCAGGACATTACAAAAATGGCTTTTTTCTAACTTTTGTGGCTGCAAAATCATGAGTTATATCGTCAAAATTTAAATCTGTTGTTAGATGACTTTCAATGGACCAAAGCATCAATTGACTCTTCTTTTAAACTTGCTCTAAGTCTATGCTTAGTTCTTTTCAGAACCGAAAACGAGAGTTCGCTTGAACAGTGTTAAAAAAATCCTGAGGCATGTGTCAACATTGAGAAAAATATGAACTAAATTCAACTTTCCAAGGCAAATGAGGGAATCTGTGCTCTCGATGAATTTTTTTGTCAGCATTCGAAACTGAAGGAACTCTTCAGCAAAGTCTTCTTCAAGTTCATTTGAATACCGCTTTTGCAACAATCCAGCTGCTTCCATCACATCACTTAGGTCATTCTTCTAGACAAATCCAAATCTGGAGTCCAATTCCTCATATGACTTATTTCTGGTTTGCAGCTGTGAAACAAGATTATCACATATTACATAAAACGTTTGAGTGATGAAGAAATCTCGATTATTAAAAACAACATCTAGAGTTGATGAATCATCTAGAAGTCGGGTCTTTGGTATTTTCTTCCTCCTTGGGGATTCATAACCCATTTTACACCCTAGCAACTGGTTGGATTCTTTTTCGAACAGTTCGAAGCTTTTTCTCACAAAATTCAGGATGAAGTCAATAATTGACTCATATAATGGAAGAACTAATGACAAATTGCCCATAGAAGATTGCAGGGAAGTGCTCACTTTGTTGATTCGTTTCAGTGTTGTCCCAGATAATTGTTAACAAAGAAGTCTCTTTTTTCATTAATTTGGCATGTTTGGAGGTAATTTGGAGTCCCCCAAATTCTCCGTGCACCGCGTGCTCGTGCAGAAATCAAACCCTGCCGCTAAGTCACTTTTCGTGTTTACATGGCAAGAGAATCTGGGCAAAGGATATTTTTAAAGATCGTGTTTGTAAAAATAGAGATATTTGTGTCCTGTATTCAAACATACTCTTATCTTAACCGAATATTCATGCTACAGAAATGGCCGCCCTGGTGGTACAGTGGTCTGAGGCGCATGCTCCTAACCATTCTTCCGAGCTAAGACTTAGTCCCAAATCCGGGATAAGTCATGGGATGGTGTGCATAGCCAAAGGTTCTGGACCTGTCTCTTCCCTGGAACAAGTGACCCGAAATTAAGGACAAGCGACTGCTTGTAGCCATACGTGTTGCCCATGGTAGTTGTTAAACCCAGAAATAAACAAACAAAAAATACGGTGCAGATTGATCTACACCGTTGGATCACGCAGTAGGATGTCTCACAAATCATAGGATTCTATCACAAATAGAATGTAAATTCCTTTGTCTAGATGACAGTCAAAATAAATTTGTGGGAGATGGCTACTCGGTGAGGTTAAGTTTTCAGTGCTCAGAGAGAAAACGGTACTGATGGACATCTATAATAATAAACAACTCGCTACTGGCATCGGCTCCAATAAAGGTAATCCCCTGAGTTCACTCTCTGCCTCCACAAAAATCTTCAACATGTACCACATAATCTTAGTAAAAACGGCCCATTAGTCATATTGAATTGATGTTACTCTGTTAGTTCACAAATATTCCCAAATATTTGAAATCGTATCCCAGCAAAAACACAAGTGTTGGGAAACTGCTGGCCACCAGCTGTCAGTGATGGGTCACTGCTGGATGAAATCTGCCGCTCACGGCTCCGTAGCGGTCCGTTGATGGCCCTGAGCATCACCGTGAATTGCGGGCCTCCAAGCAAGTGCCACTAGTGGCCCGTAGCTGGCAACCGATGCAACCCCACAGCAGGTGGAAGCAACGGGACTGCACATGCGCAGAAGCAACACTTGCTGTGTCTCTCGTAGTACCAGTTAGTTAAAGACGACGCTATCGCCATCGTGTTATTTTAGTGGATGCTGAGAAGAAAAAAAAAGCCATATGTAGAGAGGCGAATTAATTTCCTAATGAAATGCCACGTCGACGAAATATCAGATTAAGCCATGAAACACTAGATTACAGCCATGAAATACGCCCACTCCATTCCCATGAATAATAAGAAATATTTTCTGTGTAATCTTTCGTTTTAACATACACTAAACCGCTTGAAACAACAGTCTTGGAAAAACATTAAAAAAACGTTAAAAAAAAAAAAAAAGAATTATTCGCGTAAAAAATTTATGAATTATTTGAAAAAAAAAAAAAAAGAGCAACGCTATGTGAATATAATGTGCTCATCCATGGGTTGAATACACAAGACTGGGCAATTCGCTTCTAAAAATAACGAGAAGTAAAACAAAATATCTTTCCTCTTTAAAACAAATGTAGCTTCGGACAGTGGAAAGGAAAGATACAATGTTAAAAATGTAACAGAATGTGGCATGAACGGGTAAATGTATTAATTTAACAATAGCATTTCAATACGACAAGAGTAGTAGAAAAGGACGGATCCGAGCTTAAACCGGAGCCATAGACTTAACATTAGGTGACGGCCGGAGCAGCCGGAGCCAGCCGGAGCAAGCTGCAGCCGAGCGAACGGAGGGGGCGTGGTCAGTAGCAGCCTCCAATTCCCCGCTGCAATTTTTCCCCTCCGACCTTATCTCCGAAGATAGTAGTATTTATTGGACTTTGTCGAATGTTGGGGGAAATCAATGAAGGCTTATTCCTTTTTTTTTTAATTTAATGAAGGTTGTTTCATTATTTATTTTCCCCTCTCTCGACCCCATCCCCTTAGATTATTGTTATGTAAAACGTTTTTCCCTCGTAATTTGTTGATTTTTCAATTAATTTTCATGAATTCCTCATGTGTCTTCCCTAATGAAAATTATGTAGGGTAAATATTAATTAATCATTTCTCTTTTATTTTTTCTCGAATAACACGGTCATGTCCTCATCTCAAGAAATGTTATTATGATATCTTATTTTTGTTCATAAATGTTTGATTTTGAGGGATGGCAACGCCCGAGTGGGAAAGGGGTTGGATATAGGGGGATGGCAACTCGATGTGTTGCCCCCTAGCGGTGCTTCTTGGAACTTTCGATTGATCTTTGATTTTGAGGGATGGCAACGCCCGAGTGGGAAAGGGGTTGGATATAGGGGGATGGCAACTCGATGTGTTGCCCCTTCAGCGGTGCTTCTTGGAACTTTCGATTGATCTTTGATTTTGAGGGATGGCAACGCCCGAGTGGGAAAGGGGTTGGATATAGGGGATGTCAACTCGATGTGCTGCCCCTAGCGGTGCTTCTTGGAACTTTCGATTGATCTTTGATTTTGAGGGATGGCAACGGCCGAGTGGGAAAGGTGTTGGATATAGGGGATGCCAACTCGATGTACTACCCCCTAGCGATGCTTCTTGGAACTTTCGATGGATCTTTGATTTTGGGGGATGGCAACGACCGAGTGGGAAAGGGCACTGCGTAGGTGTTAGATATGATGATGCTTCTTGGAACTTTATTATTTCGATGGATCTTTGATTTTGAGGGATGGCAACGACTGAGTGGGGTCCGTTGGGAATTTCTGCATTTATTCCTGTATTTTGCAAGCAAGATTTCCCCCTCTTCAATACTATTTTTCCCCGGAGGAAATGTTTGCGTAACGATGCTGGGGAATTTTCTTTCCAAGGGAATAAAAATGCTCCTAAGGTCTTAGCGAGGTTCTAACTCACGATGATTTGGTTTCCAAAAATAGTCAGGGGGTCAAATGGTTTTCGTGTACTACGTATTCCCTATATATATATTTTTAAATTACTTTTACGTTATTTCTTCATGTGTTTTTATATATTTTTTGTATGTTTTGAGGGAGTTTTTTCGTGTAGATGTAATGAATTTTCTGAGGAACTTTTCTTTTTCCTCCATTCAATTTTATTTCAGACCATGAGACGAGGAAATGCTTCTTTAGAAATTATTTCGTTCTTGTTCGCAGTAATTACTGGACATAGACTTCATGTTAATTCTGAGTCTTTAACCCCTGCAATAATATTTTCTCGTAATTTTTTCGTATGTTCAAGAACTCTACAGATCTTTCCCAGTTAAAATTCTGCTCAAACAATATTTTCGGTCTTTATTTCCTTATAGCTTCCCAATTTCCGATATTTTTCTTCCTCTATCTTTGAAATTTCATTAAACTTCTCAATAGGTCAGGATTCTTTTTTTCTTGGACAAACTTATGAGTCCTTTTATTCACACTATCTTTTTTTTTTTTCATTTCATTTCAGCAAACGATTATTTTAGATGCAACAAATCGTCAGATTTTGGTTTCCTTATATAGCATATTTTCCAACTTGCTTAAAAATATTCCTCAAAGCTTGCATGTATGTCAAATATACATTTTTTTTATTCTTTCCTAGTTAGCCATACTTTTCGTGGACTGCCTTGACAGGAAAGCATTCAATGTCAAGACATACAATCTAAAACCTTTTTCTTTCGATAAAATTTGTATTCTTTGAGCTGAATATTAGTCCCGCGTGTTCCCTCATTAACCTAATCTCAGTCAGATGCTGAAGGATTTCCTTTTGCTTGTCAGCATATTGACATAAGATTAGTCACATTTTCCCTTTGTTCGTTGTTGTGAATAGTTAGAAAGATTACAAAGTTTAAAGTAGTCTATGACTAAAAGGATGCTATTTACGGCCTAACGTGCTGCGGTATTGACTTTAGATAATTGTCCTTCTTGTTTCTTCTGGATCTTTGATTTTGAGGGATGGCAACGACTGAGTGGGGTCCGTTGGGAGTTTTTGCATTTATTCCTGTGGTTTGCAAGCAAGATTCCCCCCACCCCCCTCTTCAATACTATTTTTCCCCCGGAGGAAATTTTTACGTAACGATGCTGGGGAATTTTCTTTCCAAGGGAATAAAATGCTCCTAAGGTCTTAGCGAGGTTCTAACTCACGATGATTTGGTTTCCAAAAAATAGTCAGGGGGGTCAAATGGTTTTCGTGTACTACGTATTCCCTATATATATATTTTTAAATTACTTTTACGTTATTTCTTCATGTGTTTTTATATATTTTTTGTATGTTTTGAGGAGAGTTTTTTTCGTGTAGATGTAATGAATTTTCTGGGGAACTTTTCTTTTTCCTCCATTCAATTTTATTTCAGACCATGAGACGAGGAAATGCTTCTTTAGAAATTATTTCGTTCTTGTTCGCAGTAATTACTGGACATAGACTTCATGTTAATTCTGAGTCTTTCACCCCTGCAATAATATTTTCTCGTAATTTTTTCGTATGTTCAAGAACTCTACAGATCTTTCCCAGTTAAAATTCTGCTCAAACAATATTTTCGGTCTTTATTTCCTTATAGCTTCCCAATTTCCGATATTTTTCTTCCTCTATCTTTGAAATTTCATTAAACTTCTCAATAGGTCAGGATTCTTTTTTCTTGGACAAACTTATGAGGCCTTTTATTCAGACTATCTTTTTTTTTCCATTTCATTTCAGCAAACGATTATTTTAGATGCAACAAATCGTCAGATTTTGGTTTCCTTATATAGCATATTTTCCAACTAGCTTAAAAATATTCCTCAAAGCTTGCATGTATGTCAAATATACATTTTTTTATTCTTTCGTAGTTAGCCATACTTTTCGTGGACTGCCTCGACAGGAAAGCATTCAATGTCAAGACATACAATCTAAAACCTTTTTCTTTCGATAAAATTTGTATTCTTTGGGCTGAATATTTTTTCTGTCTCGTCCGAAAAAACATTCATTCTAGAGGCAAAGCGACTAATTCCGTTCTTCCCATAAACATTATTTTTTTATTTATTTGATATTCAGAGTTGTATACATTTACTATCCAAAAAAGAGATATATTTAATGTAAAGGTATATTCTTCCAAGCTGGGGAAATATATGTATATCTTAGTTCATTTCCAGTTAAAGGAAATGCATCTTTATATTTCAATATGAAAAAAGAAGCCCTATAAGTGAAAGCTCAACCTAAAGACGGATAGATTGTTCACACTCTCTCTACTCTATGACATTTCTTTACTGAATATACCATGGCCTTTTTTTTTTCATGAACTGCTTTAAAATCTTCGTTCTCACTTTACTATTGTCAGATTCCATGTCCCTCCAGTTCTTTACTGAGAAACAGAAGCATTTATTCAATTTTAATTTATTAAGAGAGTAGAACTCTTTTAGGCTTTAGACTGTGAAGTCAATGTGCTGAGATATTAGCAGGTAAAAGAAAAATTCCTTATACCGACCATGGAGCAGCTGTATGAAGGGGACCCAGAAAAACAGTCCTTTTTTAGGACTGCTTTATTTATTTTTATTCATTTATATTTTTTCTGTATGAATGAGTTTCATTTTTTGTAATGAGTTAAATAATAATGAATTTCAAGTTTTTAAAAGTAAAAGTGTGAATGAATAACTCTTAAAGAAATTTATTGGGATCTGGTATTGAAGAAGAGATTGCTTATTTTTAAGGGAAAGGCTTAATGTATTTCATTAAGGGCCAGGAATTCAACTGGTCTGAGAGCAATGCTTTACAGTATTGAGTCGAAACCAGGACAAAAGGCTAAATTTAGGGGAGTTTGAATTTTTTTTTTCAAACTGACTACACTTCATTCTCTTAGTTTGAAAAGAGAATAAGTGCTCTCACTGAAGACCCCTCTAGCTATACGTAAATAAACAGTCTAGGATTCATAAAAATATATTTCCAATTTTCTACCTAAACTATTTTTACTTCTTTCAGAAACGCACATTAGGAAAAAAAAATAAATAAACGAAGTGATTCGTTTTGATTTTAGGAAAT
Source organism: Macrothele yani (assembly GCA_039090855.1). Classification (NCBI taxonomy): domain Eukaryota; kingdom Metazoa; phylum Arthropoda; class Arachnida; order Araneae; family Macrothelidae; genus Macrothele; species Macrothele yani. The sequence goes on along the minus strand of CM076989.1, from coordinate 69,571,218 downwards.
AATGAACTGTTCAGAAACACACCCTGTCTGTTTTCAACTGATTCGAAAAAAGACTTTTAAAATATTTTACTTGAACGAAAACGTGCTTCTTAAATTTCGCAGTTTCCCATGTTATTCAATGGGAAATTCACTGTATTTTCTATCACAAGAAATCCGAAATCTGTCATCTTAGTAAAATCATCAAAATCGTTTTTGACCCTATGCACTTTTATAAGATTCCAAAGTGTATCTTAGAAAAAACGAAGTGATTCGTTTTTGACACTAGGAAGGAATGTACTTTTCTGAAATGAACTTTGTAAAATTCTTTCAATTTACTCGATCCAAAACAGTCTTTTATGCATGCTAGTTTTCCATGTTATTCTATGAGATTTTTACAATTACCAGAAAACGAAAATTTCCAAAATCATCCTCTTAGGAAATCAACAAAACCATTTTTCGTCTTACTTAGAATTTTTCAATAAATAATTCTATTCAGTTGTAAAAATATAGAAATAGCTTATTGAAAATAAAAAAAATAAAAAAAAACGTAGATGTACGGTGTTGAGAGGAAAGTCGATATTCTTTATTCTTTAATTTTGGTATCATATTCCCGTATTCCTCTCATAAGAGGAAAAAAAAATATTAAAGTGCGTCTCTTATTTTTTGAGTTCGTTTGATTCGGAGGCAAAAAAAAAAAAAAATATATATATATATATGAAAGAAATGTTTTCTCGACGAATGATTCAAACTCATTTCTGTTCGAAGTATAAGAAAATGAAATCTGACATCATAGCAATGAATGCGTAAACACTTTCATTGAAACGATAGTAAATCATCTCGATTATGGCTTCTTTCATGACAATGAAAATTTTCGTAATGAAAGACTTGAAAGTACTTCGAAAGCCTAAAAGAGTTCTACTCTCTTAATAAATTAAAATTGAATAAATGCTTCTGTTTCTCAGTAAAGAACTGGAGGGACATGGAATCTGACAATAGTAAAGTGAGAACGAAGATTTTAAAGCAGTTCATGAAAAAAAAAGGCCATGGTATATTCAGTAAAGAAATGTCATAGAGTAGAGAGAGTGTGAACAATCTATCCGTCTTTAGGTTGAGCTTTCACTTATAGGGCTTCTTTTTTCATATTGAAATATAAAGATGCATTTCCTTTAACTGGAAATGAACTAAGATATACATATATTTCCCCAGCTTGGAAGAATATACCTTTACATTAAATATATCTCTTTTTTGGATAGTAAATGTATACAACTCTGAATATCAAATAAATAAAAAAATAATGTTTATGGGAAGAACGGAATTAGTCGCTTTGCCTCTAGAATGAATGTTTTTTCGGACGAGACAGAAAAAATATTCAGCCCAAAGAATACAAATTTTATCGAAAGAAAAAGGTTTTAGATTGTATGTCTTGACATTGAATGCTTTCCTGTCGAGGCAGTCCACGAAAAGTATGGCTAACTACGAAAGAATAAAAAAATGTATATTTGACATACATGCAAGCTTTGAGGAATATTTTTAAGCTAGTTGGAAAATATGCTATATAAGGAAACCAAAATCTGACGATTTGTTGCATCTAAAATAATCGTTTGCTGAAATGAAATGGAAAAAAAAAAAGATAGTCTGAATAAAAGGCCTCATAAGTTTGTCCAAGAAAAAAAGAATCCTGACCTATTGAGAAGTTTAATGAAATTTCAAAGATAGAGGAAGAAAAATATCGGAAATTGGGAAGCTATAAGGAAATAAAGACCGAAAATATTGTTTGAGCAGAATTTTAACTGGGAAAGATCTGTAGAGTTCTTGAACATACGAAAAAATTACGAGAAAATATTATTGCAGGGGTGAAAGACTCAGAATTAACATGAAGTCTATGTCCAGTAATTACTGCGAACAAGAACGAAATAATTTCTAAAGAAGCATTTCCTCGTCTCATGGTCTGAAATAAAATTGAATGGAGGAAAAAGAAAAGTTCCCCAGAAAATTCATTACATCTACACGAAAAAAACTCCCTCAAAACATACAAAAAATATATAAAAACACATGAAGAAATAACGTAAAAGTAATTTAAAAATATATATATAGGGAATACGTAGTACACGAAAACCATTTGACCCCCTGACTATTTTTGGAAACCAAATCATCGTGAGTTAGAACCTCGCTAAGACCTTAGGAGCATTTTTATTCCCTTGGAAAGAAAATTCCCCAGCATCGTTACGTAAAAAATTTCCTCCGGGGGAAAAATAGTATTGAAGAGGGGTGGGGGGAATCTTGCTTGCAAACCACAGGAATAAATGCAAAAACTCCCAACGGACCCCACTCAGTCGTTGCCATCCCTCAAAATCAAAGATCCAGAAGAAACAAGAAGGACAATTATCTAAAGTCAATACCGCAGCACGTTAGGCCGTAAATAGCATCCTTTTAGTCATAGACTACTTTAAACTTTGTAATCTTTCTAACTATTCACAACAACGAACAAAGGGAAAATGTGACTAATCTTATGTCAATATGCTGACAAGCAAAAGGAAATCCTTCAGCATCTGACTGAGATTAGGTTAATGAGGGAACACGCGGGACTAATATTCAGCTCAAAGAATACAAATTTTATCGAAAGAAAAAAGGTTTTAGATTGTATGTCTTGACATTGAATGCTTTCCTGTCAAGGCAGTCCACGAAAAGTATGGCTAACTAGGAAAGAATAAAAAAAATGTATATTTGACATACATGCAAGCTTTGAGGAATATTTTTAAGCAAGTTGGAAAATATGCTATATAAGGAAACCAAAATCTGACGATTTGTTGCATCTAAAATAATCGTTTGCTGAAATGAAATGAAAAAAAAAAAGATAGTGTGAATAAAAGGACTCATAAGTTTGTCCAAGAAAAAAGAATCCTGACCTATTGAGAAGTTTAATGAAATTTCAAAGATAGAGGAAGAAAAATATCGGAAATTGGGAAGCTATAAGGAAATAAAGACCGAAAATATTGTTTGAGCAGAATTTTAACTGGGAAAGATCTGTAGAGTTCTTGAACATACGAAAAAATTACGAGAAAATATTATTGCAGGGGTTAAAGACTCAGAATTAACATGAAGTCTATGTCCAGTAATTACTGCGAACAAGAACGAAATAATTTCTAAAGAAGCATTTCCTCGTCTCATGGTCTGAAATAAAATTGAATGGAGGAAAAGAAAAGTTCCTCAGAAAATTCATTACATCTACACGAAAAAACTCCCTCAAAACATACAAAAAATATATAAAAACACATGAAGAAATAACGTAAAAGTAATTTAAAAATATATATATAGGGAATACGTAGTACACGAAAACCATTTGACCCCCTGACTATTTTTGGAAACCAAATCATCGTGAGTTAGAACCTCGCTAAGACCTTAGGAGCATTTTTATTCCCTTGGAAAGAAAATTCCCCAGCATCGTTACGCAAACATTTCCTCCGGGGGAAAAAATAGTATTGAAGAGGGGGGAAATCTTGCTTGCAAAACACAGGAATAAATGCAGAAATTCCCAACGGACCCCACTCAGTCGTTGCCATCCCTCAAAATCAAAGATCCATCGAAATAATAAAGTTCCAAGAAGCATCATCATATCTAACACCTGCATTAGTGCCCTTTCCCCACTCGGTCGTTGCCATCCCCCAAAATCAAAGATCCATCGAAAGTTCCAAGAAGCATCGCTAGGGGGTAGTACATCGAGTTGGCATCCCCCTATATCCAACACCTTTCCCACTCGGCCGTTGCCATCCCTCAAAATCAAAGATCAATCGAAAGTTCCAAGAAGCACCGCTAGGGAGCAGCACATCGAGTTGACATCCCCCTATATCCAACCCCTTTCCCACTCGGGCGTTGCCATCCCTCAAAATCAAAGATCAATCGAAAGTTCCAAGAAGCACCGCTAGGGGGCAACACATCGAGTTGCCATCCCCCTATATCCAACCCCTTTCCCACTCGGGCGTTGCCATCCCTCAAAATCAAAGATCAATCGAAAGTTCCAAGAAGCACCGCTAGGGGGCAACACATCGAGTTGCCATCCCCCTATATCCAACCCCTTTCCCACTCGGGCGTTGCCATCCCTCAAAATCAAACATTTATGAACAAAAATAAGATATCATAATAACATTTCTTGAGATGAGGACATGACCGTGTTATTCGAGAAAAAAATAAAAGAGAAATGATTAATTAATACTTACCCTACATAATTTTCATTAGGGAAGACACATGAGGAATTCATGAAAATTAATTGAAAAATCAACAAATTACGAGGGAAAAAACGTTTTACATAACAATAATCTAAGGGGATGGGGTCGAGAGAGGGGAAAATAAATAATGAAACAACCTTCATTAAATTAAAAAAAAAAGGAATAAGCCTTCATTGATTTCCCCTCAACATTCGACAAAGTCCAATAAATACTACTATCTTCGGAGATAAGCACACCCTTCGGTCGGAGGGGAAAAATTGCAGCGGGGAATTGGAGGCTGCTACTGACCACGCCCCCTCCGTTCGCTCGGCTGCAGCTTGCTCCGGCTGGCTCCGGCTGCTCCGGCCGTCACCTAATGTTAAGTCTATGGCTCCGGTTTAAGCTCGGATCCGTCCTTTTCTACTACTGACAAGGACAGAACAAAACTTCGGAAAGCGCCTTTAAGTTGGTACACTGCTTAAAAATGAATGAAATTTCCTTAACGTAAAAAAAACTATCGTTACGTTGAAAAAATAAATGTATGAATTATATGAAACTCACATTTATGAGAAATACCTCGCAATATTGTAAAATTAAAGAGAGAACCATTCAATTATACATTCCGCGGGAAAGAGGCTCAGCTTCAAGCTAATGCTCGGGCGTGGCATATCAGCCTAGTTGGTAGAGTGCGCGCTTCCCACGCCGACAGTCCTTGGTTCAATTCCACCTAGATCCAAACTGGCGTTTTTCTGGTCTGTTGAGAAAATTTCCCCAGCGCAGTGCTATAGTTCCGAAGTTTCGTAAGGGTAAGAAAGGAGTTGTAGCTTTGGGAAACTGCGGACACCTTGGTTTTTATTTATTTATAGCTACTACTGGGAAGTTGGCGAACAAGATTCGACAAGCCATGACTTACATCACGTGATTGTCGGCTGCCACTACCGGGAAACTATCGGACCACATTAGGCTAGCCATCCTTTATGGCACGTGCTTGTAGGGCCTCTGAAGGGCCACTTGTGGCAGCTACTGCCTGTGATGGATAACTGATGGCTCTGTTGTGGCATATGACAACTGATGGGGGTGCCAACTGTTGGCCGCCCGGACATTTTATTGACGGTTCGGCAGCGGCAACATAGTGCTGGGTCATTACTGGCCCAGCAAGACTGTTTTTGCTGGGATGGAACGACAGAGAGCCGTATTTAAATAAAAAATGTATAGTCTTAGGATATGTCTCTCACGTTACATTCTTCCTGTTATTTAAAACTGCTCAGATTATGCAGTTTTAATATAATTTGATATTTCCCAGCAAAAACAGTCTTGTTGTGGCAGCAATGGCCCATTGCTGGCTGCCAGCAGTGGCCCAACACTATGTTACCGCCGTACAACTGTCAATAAATGTCCCGGCGACCTCCACCTGGACCAGCAGTTCGGGCCAACAGTGGCACCCCCATTGGTTGTCATGTGCCAGAACAGGGCCATTAGTTACCCATCACAGGCTGCTACAAGAGGCCCTTCAGCGGCCCTGCAAGCACGTGCCATAAATGATGGCTAGCCTAATGTGGTCCGCTATTTCCCCGGCAATGGCAGCCGGCAATCATGTGACGTAACTCTTTGGATCTGGGTGGAAACGAACCAAGAACTGTCTGCGTGGGAAGCAGGTGCTCTACCAATGGGACTGATTTGCCACGCACAACCGTTTGCTTGAAGCTGAGTCTCTTTCCTGTGGAATGTGTAACGAATGGTTCTCTTTTTAATTTCACAATATTGCGAGGTATTTTTCATAAATGTCAGTTTCATATAATTCATAAATTTATTTTTTCAACGTAACGATTTTTTTTTTTGTTTTTTTTTTTACCTTAAGGGAGCTTCACTCATTTTCAACGTGTGCACCAAAAAGGCACTTTCCAAAGTTTTATGGTGTCGTTGTCGTCTTGAAAGGCGATTGTTGAATTAATATATTTACCCGTTCATGTCACATTCTGTTACATTTTTAACGTTGTATTTTTCCTTTCCGCTGTCCGAAGCTACGTTTGTTTTAAAGAGGAAAGATATTTTGTTTTACTTCTCGTTATTTTTAGAAGTGAATTCCTCTAGTCTTGTTTATTCAACCCAAGGATGAGTACATTATATCCACATAGCGTTGCTTTTTTTAATTTTTCTTTTTTTCAAATAATTGATAAATTTTGTGCGCGTACAATTCTTCATTTTTTACCCCCAACATGACGTTTTTTTAATGTTTTTCCAGGACTTTTATTTCAAGCGGTTTAGTGTATATTAAAACGAAAGATTACACAGAAATTATTTATTCATGGGAATGGAGTGGGTGTGTTTCATGGCTTTATCTGATATCTTCGTCGACGTGGCATTTCATAATAGCAGATTAATTCGCCTCTCTACATATTTTTTGTTTCTTAACATTCACTAAAATAACACAATGGCGAAAGCGTTGTCTTCAACTAACTGGTATCACGAGAGACACAGCACGTGTTGCTTCTGCGCGTGCGCAGTCCCATTGCTTCCACCTGACGTTGGGGTTGCATCGGTTGCCAGCTACGGGCCGCTAGTGGCACTTGCTTGGAGGCCCACAATTCACGGCGATGCCGCAGGGCAATCAATGGCTCGCCAACTGATGGCGTTGCGACCAATGGACCGCTACCGGGCCGTGAGCGGCAGATTTCAGCCAGCAGTGACCCATCACTGCCAGCTGGTGGCCAGCAGTTTCCCAACACTTGTGTTTTTGCTGGGTGGTAATTAGTAATGAAAATAAAGACGAATCAGATTTTGAAAATTTCGAGAGTAATTTTTCGTAGTCTGTCCACCGCTAAGGCACTCTTTTATTTAGAACTACATCCCTGGACACATGGAAGGAAATATTGCAGGAACACAATGACAGGTCACGAAGTAGTACGCTGACAATGCAATGGAAGCAGACTAGTCAAGAAGCGTACACAAGGTGTAGGTGATGAGGAATGCAAAATACCGCAAGGGGAGGACATGAATCAGGTCGATGAAGAAGTGCTGCAGACTGACAGCGCAAAAGGGAGAGCATGATGTGGCAAAAGAATAAAGGATGAAGCACAACACGAAGAAGTCCACTAACAAGGTGAGGTACGCAGACTGACCAAAAAACAAATACACGATGCAGGTAAGGAAGGAATGCTGAAAACACAAAGCCGGATCACGAAGTAATTCGTCGAACGATGGCTGCGGGCTGGCTGTCCAGAAAACTTGACCGCAGACAAAACAGCAGGCTGAGACAAGCAGGCAAAAAAGACAGTGAAGCAAGGAGCATGATGAGAAAAAAGGGAACACAATGCAACAATAATAAAAGACGGACGCTGGCGTAACGTCTGAAATACACAAGCAGACTGAAAACAGAAGAAAAGTGTTCGGTAACTTGACGGAACACAAAAGCACAATATGAAGCAGCACGTTAACAAAATGCCGCAGGCTGATTTCACTGGAAAACATAAACAAACCGGAAACGAAGACAAGCAAAGGCACACAGAACAAAACAGGAGAACACACGTGGTGAATGAAACAACACCGACATGCAAAACTAATATTTGAGGGACACAGCATCATTAGTCACTGTGAACCACGGTGATCTGGCCTGCCAGGTGGAGAAGAAAGCAGGATGGATATTCGCTGTTTTCGCAGTACCATATTCTATCTGGAGCAAGGCAGAAATGGAGTGACGGTATTGACGACACAAGAAACAGCGCTCGACGTGATAATGACGAAGTGAAGGATTGTCCACGCTGCTGTGGTAATACAAAATGATGATCAATTTGGCATGAATTTTCAAGAACGAGCACGCATGGTTGTGAGTGGAAGCGGAATGATGGTGGCTACGTAATCGAAGATAACGGAGCACGGTGTGAGCCCAGGTGCAAACTTTCTGAAGAAGAACAAGCATGACGGAAAACAAAGGTTGCAGGACAAGGCACATTGTATATGAATGATGCATGTCGCCGGTAGTAGCGCAGAAGAAACAGCCAAGAGACGGGAGATGACGAAACCTGTGCAGAGTGCGGGGGTGAGCAGACGATGATGAAGATGATGCCGGTGTATATCTCTGGCCTTTGGAGAGGCCAGGGAGACATGAGGATAAGACCAGGTTGCACACAGTTCATCTGCAGGAACTGAAGAAACAGGTGTTGGAGCAATGAAGTAAGTTGAGAAGTGGCTGTCAAGTGACTTGACGGTTACAGCGTGCGGACGATACGGGACGTCATTCAAGTACAGAATAAACTTTAAACTATGGGATGCTGATGAATGATACACAAGACCGTACTGGTCTGCTAAATGAGGGTAGAGACGTCGAATAGAAGCTTGAATGAAGCGTAGCTGAGCTCGATGAATCTGGATTATCAGGCAGAAGTGGAGAAATGGAAGAAAACGATTTCCAACAGACAGAGGAATCAACGAGTTGCGATACATTCGGTACTGCACCGGCGAACCAGGAGGAGACGTGAAGGTAGGAAGACGAAGGAAAGCGGATAGCGGAAGAAAAGAATAGAGGCTCTACAAGAATATCATTAGTCGTGGAGGGAGGGAGACGGACAGGTTGCAAGGAGCGCTAGGCGGAGAGGGTGGTTTTGTAAGTCTCCGGGAGATGGTTGGGTATAAGTGGAAAGAGGTCTATACGCAGAAACTTAGGAACAGTGAGGAGGTGGGGACTGCGGGGAAAGAAGAGCGTGTCGATAACGGTGTGAGAGGAAGAAAGCAGTAGAGTGAAGTCACGCAAAAAGTTGTGGAGGTGGAACTTCAGGGAAACGCCAGAAAGAGATATACCACCATCAGATAAAGGAAGAGTGAGAGTCGTTCGATGAACTCAGTGGATTACATTCCATACGAAGTTGGTGAAGGAGCGCTGAATATAACGGAGAAAGATCGCTGGCGGTGGGTGTGCAAGCCATGAATGAAACAATGTGGGTAAAATAAAGGGGTTCAGCAGATCAGCACGTCCAAAGAACGATAAAAATGGTTTCATGTGCCGAAACTGAGCGAGACGACGATTGATTTTGTAGATAGCAGGTGCCCAGACCGCATCAGCAACAGCCGCGGAGCGCCAATACGTACATCAAGGACTTTGACCAGCGTAGACGACCAGCGGGTCGACAAAGGTCGGGCACCGCGGGACGTCCACGTGCCAGCCCATAATCCAGAGCACTTTACCACATTTAGCGACGAGCCGGAAACAGCGACATACTCTTGGTACTTTGATTGAAGCGTGCCAAAGGCTTCCTCGGTACGAAGAAAGACCGTCAGGTCGCCGGTGTAAGCAGAGAGGACGATACGATAATGGCGATGACTGGCGAGGCAACAAGGAACGGAAGAGTGAAGACGAGCCCGGAGACGAATCAATGCGATGTCGAGCCGCGAATGGCTTAGTGGTTAGCGAGTCTGACTATCAATAATGCAAGGTCCTCAGGTTCGAACCTGGGCTGATCTTTCAGAGATGGTGTGATTTACAAACAATCGCTGAATATCCGCCGTGCATCGGACGAGCACGTTAAGTAACGGCCCACAGGCTGGACCCACTGGTTAAATGGGTATCCTTTCCTATGCCCACCCTGAAATTCTCTCACCCCTCTATGTGCAACATCGTACTTGTATGGTGGCGCCATCTGCTGTACTCTAATCTCACTACAAACTGTTCTGTCAAAGTCGCTAGACTTGCTCTCATTCCTTCCTTTTCTGTGTCCTGCCCAAAAGGCGATCTCGCTGTAGGTGGCTGGGACCTAAACTCTACTCACTGTGGACGGAAGTCCTACAAGAAAATGACAAATACTGTGTATCAATAAAGGTTCAAAAGAGAGAGAGAGAGAGAGAAAGGTCGACCGGACAGGGGGCAACCCTGCCGGATTCCATTAGTGAATTGAATAGCGGAAGTGAGAAAGGCGGATGTACAAAATGGGGAAAAAGCGCTGGAACAGAGGTTAAAAAGTGCTGGACAGAAATAGGGCGAAAAGCCAAAATGGCGAAGAACAGAGAAGATATAAGAACGGTTAATAGAGTCAAAAGTTTGTTTTTGATCGATTTTGAAAATAGCCAGGAGTTCCGAGATAATGGAGGCGAGAAAATAGAGGTTTCGAATGGTTACGTGTTAGAAGCTGTATAGATCGAGACGGAACCGTGTAAGTCTGGTCGGAGTGGATTAAACGTGAGAGAACGGGATTGAAGCGGAGGGCAAGAAGCTTAGCGAAGATTTTATGAGCAGTAGTGAGAATAGAAATAGGCCGCCAGTTAGAAAGTTGGCAGACATCGCTCGACTTAGGAAGCAGGCGAATCATGGCGAAATAAAAAGCCGACGAGGAGAAAACAAAGTTGAAACAAGCCAAAAGAAGTGAAAGAAGATTAGACAAAAAGACATAAATGAAAGTGGGAGACCGTCTTCGCCAGGAGCGGAGCGGTCGTTCAAACTATATGCAGAAGCTCTAATTTCTGATGGGGAGATGGGAACGGTCAACGACATTACAAAACCCGACGGCACTTGGAAGAGATTCTGAAGAAGTGGAGCAGAATCTGCAGAAGAGGTAGCTGTGAGTTGAAAGGGCTGGCTGTAATAGGAGTGCGTAAACGAGCAAATAACATGTTGATCTATAGTCGTGGAGCCTTCTGGGAGAGTGAGATATGAGATGGTGTTACATTTCACTTGCCTTTGTTCAAAATGACGAAGGCTGGAGATCGGAGCATATACAGTATATCATCATCATCATCATCATCATCATTGCCAACCATTATCAATCCACTGCTGGACGAAGGTCTCCCCAAGTTTCCTCCACAACGGTCTGTCTTGTGCCAGTCTCCTCCATGTCACTCCCGCATACTTTCGAATTTCATCCACCCATCTTTCATGTGGTCTTCTTCTGGGTTTTTCCTGTCCCTTGGAATCCAATCTAAAATTTCGGCTGTCCATCGATGGTCTGTCCTTCTGGCAGTATGTCCAGCCCATTGCCATTTCAGGAATTTAACTCTGATCATGATGTCTTCCACTCTTGTCATTTTTCGGATTCACGAGTTCCTCTTCTTATCTCTCCTGGTTACACCAAGCATGCACCTCTCCATGCTGCTTTGAGTTGTCTGCAGCCTTTGTATGTCTCTTTTAGTTAAGGTCCACGTCTCTGCACCATACGTAAGCACTGGAAGGATGCATTACTTTTAAGACATAATGGCATATTGCTCTTGAAAATTATGCTGTTTCTTCCAAAAGCTCTCCAGGCAAGTTTTGTACGCCGATTAATTTCTTCATCAATGTGACCCTCACTTGATATCTGCTGTCCAAGATAAACGTACGTGTCTGTCATCTCCAGCTTTTCTCCATCAATCGATAAATCTTCATGTCTTGTAAAAGCATTGTACATCACTTTTGCCTTCTGAAAGTTCATTTTTAATCCCACTTCTTTACTCTTGTCAGCAAGTTCCTGGATCATACTCTGTAGCTCTGATGGGGTAGTTGTAAAAATGACTATGTCATCAGCAAAACGAAGGTGGGTTAGATAATCTCCATTAATCTTTATCCCTTTGTTTTCCCAGTTCAGTGATTGAAAGCCATTTTCCAATGTGGCATTAAAGAGCTTCGGAGATATGGTGTCACCTTGTCTCACTCCTTTTCCAATTTTTATGTGTGTTGTACTTTCAAACAGCCGAATCTTTGCACTTGCATTTTCATATATGTTATTAATAATATTAATGTATGCATCTTCAATACCGCAGGATTTCAGAGCCATTGTAATTGTTGATGATTTCACCGAATCAAACGCTTTTTCATAATCGATAAAAGCCATGCACAATGGAAGTTCATATTCCCTCGCTCTTTCAATTAGTTCTCTCAGTACGTGGATATGATCTATTGTGCTGTATCCACTCCTGAATCCAGCTTGTTCTCTCGGTTGAGCCATGTCCAGTGTCGCCTTCAAACGGTGTGAAAGAACTTTAGTGAAGATTTTATAAACCACTGATAGGAGGCTGATAGGTCTGTAGTTCCTGAGATCCTCAATGTCACCTTTTTTATGTAGCAAGATCATTGTAGCGTTGTTCCAATCCACAGGAATCTTCCCTTCATTAAGGCATCGAGTGAAAATTTGGGCGAGTACTGTTTCGATTTCTCCACTTGCTTCTTGTATGATGTCTACAGTAATTCCATCTTCTCCTGGAGCTTTTCCCCGCTTCATGTTCTTGATTGCATGTGCAACTTCTGCTGGGATGACTGGGAGAACTCTGGTACTGGTACCTTTCATGATGTCTGGAGTACATGTATCATCCCTTTCATATAATTTGGAGTAGAAATCTTTCACTCTTGTCAAAATTTCGCCTCAATTTCTTGTTACAGAACCATCTTCTTTTCTCAGTGCCATAATATGTTTTCTTCCCTTACTGAGATGTCCCTTTGCTATCTTTAGGCTTTGGTTGTTTTCAATTGCTTTCCTTACTAGTTCACAGTTGAATTTCCTTACGTCTTCAGTGATACTTTTTCGTACTGTCTTGCATAGCTATATATATTCCACTTTGGAAGTCACATCATCTTTAGTTGTCCTCATCTCTCTTCTTTTTTGCATCAACATTTTGGTTTTTCCTGATAATTTGTTCACATGCAACTTGTTCTTAGACCCAGCTAATTTTGTTGCTGTTTCCATAAGAGCTTTGATTACTTTTCTGTTAACTTCAGAAATATCCACTTCTTCCGATGTTAGGCCTTCTAAAGCAGAGAATCTGTTCTTCAGTTCCAACTTGAAGGCATTATGGTGTTTTAAGATTGGTTATGTCAATACATTTTGTTTGTCTTATGAGCTTGCTATGTTCGATTTTAGTGTTGAGGTGCATCTTACATCTCACCAATCTATGGTCACTACCTGTGTTGAACTTGTTTAGCACACTGCAGTCTTCTATGACAAATTTTTTTTACACATAATAAAATCAATTTCACTTGTCGTTCCATTTGGAGGTCTCCATGTCCATTTCCTGTGTGGCTTTTTCTTGAAAAAAGAGTTCAAGATGAAAAACCCTTCTGCCTCTGCAAACTCAACGAGAGTATTTCCACACTGGTTTCTGTTGCCGTGACCGAATTTACCTACTGAAGTTTCATTCTGTTGCCGTTGCCCTATTTTTGCATTGAAATCTCCCATAATTATCTTTAAGTGCTGCTTACCTTTATTATTTAGATGACGAATTTCCTCATAAAATTCTTCAATTTCTTCTTCAGGGTGACTTGTGATGCGTGCATAAGTTTGAATAATCTGAGCCAGGTACCTTCCCGAGAGTTGGATAACGAGTCGTGCAGCTCTGTCTGAGGAACTTTCAACTTCTACAACTTTATCCTTCAGTTTCTTGTTTATTATAAAACCAACACCATTAGTTCTGCCAGTATCAGTCCCACGATAGCAGAAGAGATGTCCACTTTTCAGTTCAATAAGATCTTCTCCTTTTCTCCTTACATCACTTAGCCCGACGATGTCCCACTTGATCCTTTGTAGTTCCTCTTCCAATTCAAGAAGCCTTGAATCAGAAGATAGGGAGCGTCCATTATACGTAGCCAAGGTCAGCATCAAATGGCAGCCTGGTCCGGTCCTCCGGAGATTCTTAGCACCCTCTGCCTTCATGTCGCACTGGCCGCTGCCTTGGACAGGTACATTCTAGCTGCTGGAGACTTAAGGGCCAAGATTTAAGTTGTGGAGTCATTTTGGAGGGGTTTGGCCATAACTCACCACGCTGGCCAAGCGGGTTGGTGAGTGTGGGATAGCATTTCCGCTAATCCCGATGGTATAGTTATACCGCTATTGGCGGTCTTCAGGGTCCGTTTAGTGGGAACAGGATGTACCACGAGAAGGCGGTTTTGATATTTGTCAAGGAGAGGCTGTGATGTTACGCATCACCCGACCTTACATTCCAATATAGTATATATGTATACATATATACTGTATGGGATGTAAGGATATATACTGTATGGGATGTAAGGATACATATATACTATGGGATGTATACATATATACTGTATGGGATGTAAGGATACATATATACTATATTGGGATGTAAGGTCGGGTGATGCGTAACATCACAGCCTCTCCTTGACAAATATCAACCCCTCCTTCTCGTGGTACATCCTGTTCCCATTAAAGGGGCTCTGAAGACCGCCAATAGCGGTATAACTATACCATCGGGATTAGAGGAAATGCTATCCCACACTCACCAACCCGCTTGGCCAGCGTGGTGAGTTATGGCCAAACCTTAACTTAAATCTTAAATCCACAACTTAAATCTTGGCCCTCAGTCTCCAGCAGCTGGAATGTACCTGTCCAAGGCAGCGGCCAGTGCGACATGAAGGCAGAGGGTGCTAAGAATCCCCGGAGGACCGGACCAGGCTGCCATTTGATGCTGACCTTGGCTACGTATAATGGACGCTCCCTATCTTCTGATTCAAGGCTTCTTGAATTGGAAGAGGAACTACAAAGGATCAAGTGGGACATCGTCGGGCTAAGTGAGGTAAGGAGAAAAGGAGAAGATCTTATTGAACTGAAAAGTGGACATCTCTTCTACTATCGTGGGACTGATACTGGCAGAACTAGTGGTGTTGGTTTTATAATAAACAAGAAACTGAAGGATAAAGTTGTAGAAGTTGAAAGTTCCTCTGACAGAGCTGCACGACTCGTTATCCAACTCTCGGGAAGGTATCTGGCTCAGATTATTCAAACTTATGCACGCATCACAAGTCACCCTGAAGAAGAAATTGAAGAATTTTATGAGGAAATTCGTCATCTAAATAATAAAGGTAAGCAGCACTTAAAGATAATTATGGGAGATTTCAATGCAAAAATAGGGCAACGGCAACAGAATGAAACTTCAGTAGGTAAATTCGGTCACGGCAACAGAAACCAGTGTGGAAATACTCTCGTAGAGTTTGCAGAGGCAGAAGGGTTTTTCATCTTGAACTCTTTTTTCAAGAAAAAGCCCCACAGGAAATGGACATGGAGACCTCCAAATGGAACGACAACTGAAATCGATTTTATTATGTGTAACAAAAAATTCGTCATAGAAGACTGCGGTGTGCTAAACAAGTTCAACACAGGTAGTGACCATAGATTGGTGAGATGTAAGATGCACCTCAACACTAAAATCGAACGTGGCAAGCTCATAAGACAAACAAAATGTACGGACATAACCAACCTTAAAAAACACCATAATACCTTCAAGTTGGAACTGAAGAACAGATTCTCTGCTTTAGAAGGCCTAACATCGGAAGAAGTGGATATTTCTGAAGTTAACAGAAAAGTAACCAAAACTCTTATGGAAACAGCAACAAAATTAGCTGGGTCTAATAACAAGTTGCATGTGAGCAAATTATCAGGAAAAACCAAAATGTTGATGCAAAAAAGAAGAAAGATGAGGACAACTAAAGAAGATGTGACTTCCAAAGTGGAATATATAGAGCAATGCAAGACAGTACGAAAAAGTATCACTGAACACGTAAGGAAATTCAGCTGTGAACTAGTGAGGAAAGCAATTGAAAACAACCAAAGCCTAAAGATAGCAAAGGGACATCTCAGTAAGGGAAGAAAACAGATTATGGCACTGAGCAAAGAAGATGGTTCTGTAACAAGAAATAGAGGTGAAATTTTGACAAGAGTGAAAGATTTCTACTCCAAATTATATGAAAGGGATGATACATGTACTCCAGACTTCATGAAAGATACCAGTACCAGAGTTCTTCCAGTCCTCCCAGCAGAAGTTACACATGCAATTAAAAATATGAAGCGGGAAAAAGCTCCAGAAGAAGATGGAATTACTGTAGACATCATACAAGAAACAAGTGGAGAAATCGAAACAGTACTCGCCCAAATTTTCACTCGATGCCTTAATAAAGGGAAGATTCCTGAGGATTGGAACAATGCTAGAATGATCCTGCTACATAAAAAAAGTGACATTGAGGATCTCAAAAACTGCAGACTTATCAGCCTCCTATCAGTGGTTTATAAAATCTTCACTAAAGTTCTTTCACACCGTTTAAAGGTAACACTGGACATGGCTCAACCGAGAGAACAAGCTGGATTCAGGAGTGACTACAGCACAATAGATCATATCCACGTATTGAGAGAACTAATTGAAAGAGCGAGGGAATATGAACTTCCATTATGCATGGCTTTTATCGATTATGAAAAAGCCTTTGATTCGGTGAAACCATCAGCAGTTACAATGGCTCTGAAATCCTGCGGTATTGAAGATGTATACATTAATATTATTAATAACATCTATGAAAATCCAAGTGCAAAGATTCGGGTGTTTGAAAATACAACACACATAAAAATTGGAAAGGGAGTGAGAGAAGGTGATACCACATCTTCGAAGCTCTTTAATGCCACATTGGAAAATGTCTTTCAATCACTGAACTGGAAAAACAAAGGGATAAAGATTAATGGAGATTACCTAACCCACCTTCGTTTTGCTGATGACATAGTTATTTTTGCAACTACCCCATCAGAGCTGCAGAGTATGATCCAGGAACTTGCTGACAAGAGTAAAGAAGTGGGATTAAAAATGAACTTTCAGAAAACAAAAGTGATGTTCAATACTTTTACAAGAAATGAAGATTTATCGATTGATGGAGAAAAGCTGGAGATAACAGACACGTACGTTTATCTTGGACAGCAGATATCAAGTGAGCGTCACATTGATGAAGAAATTAATCGGCGTACAAAACTTGCCTGGAGAGCTTTTGGAAGAAACAGCATAATTTTCAAGAGCAATATGCCATTATGTCTTGAAAGAAAAGTGTTTGATCAATGCATCCTTCCAGTGCTTACGTATGGTGCAGAGACGTGGACCTTAACTAAAAGATACATACAAAGGCTGCAGACAACTCAAAGCAGCATGGTGAGGTGCATGCTTGGTGTAACCAGGAGAGATAAGAAGAGGAACTCGTGAATCCGAAAAATGACAAGAGTGGAAGACATCATGATCAGAGTTAAATCCCTGAAATGGCAATGGGCTGGACATACTGCCAGAAAAACAGACCATCGATGGACAGCCGAAATTTTAGATTGGATTCCAAGGGACAGGAAAAAACCCAGAAGACCACATGGAAGATGGGTGGATGAAATTCGAAAGTATGCGGGAGTGACATGGAGGAGACTGGCACAAGACAGACCGTTGTGGAGAAAACTTGGGGAGACCTTCGTCCAGCAGTGGATTGATAATAGTTGACAATGATGATGATGATGATGATGATGATATAGTATATTGACAAAAGTTACCGGACACCCTTTCAAAAGCAAATGAACGGATCCGATGCGTTGTTAAGATGCGCCGTACAGCTGCAAACGGTATAAAAACAAGCCTGCATCTCACCGCGATCATATCGCACTCTGAGATCGAGTGAAAATGTCGCAGCGGTGGAGAACTGACTTTGAGAAAGGAAAGATTGTTGGGTGTTATATTAGTGGATTATCCATAAGAGAAACCGAGAGGCGTTTAAACATACTCAAGTTAACTGTTTTGGATGTACTGAATAATAAGAAGACACATGGCGTGCCTGAAGTAGCAAAACTTACCGGCAGATCAAAGAAAATCAGTGATAGAGGACGTCGAAGCCTCAGGCTCAGCGGTCACGTTCATGCGAGTTCCGTATATATTGGTTTGTGTTGTGTGATATCAAGTGTTTCTTCCTTACCTGTTTGTCGTCGTCGATTCGTGAAAGTCCGGTGATTATTTTAAGTCTACTCCCGAGCGGGTGAGTTTTTTTCGTTTGCTATTATCAGTTTGTTTACGTTCAACCTTGCAGGTCGGCGGCGCACACTTCATCAAATATGCAAATGGCGACTTCCGGCGGAGAGAGGCGGAGCCCAGCCCTCGCTTCCCGTGGTCCATCATCATCATCATTTTTGACTGATGCCAGCGTCCCTGCGCTGTCTTCCCTAGCTAGCACTGATGCACTACCCTCTCCGAGTGGTGCGTTCGGTAGCCTTTCGGGTGTCAATCCGTTGATTTCCGCAGCTACGTCAAACCTTTCAGCTTCTGCTTCAGTTGATGAAGCCATGGATATTACTGGTGGTGAAGCCTCTTCCAGTTCTTTTGTGCCCGTTCAGTCGCCTGCCACGTATTCTAAGGTTGCAGCCTCTTCTACTCCTCGACAGCTTTCCAAGGATCTGTATGCAAGCGCTCAAGCTTTGCACACTTATATTTATCGTGCTGGAAACAACATTCTTCCTGAAATTCCAGCAGGCTCGCCAGCCGCGACTGCTTTCTTTGAAAACCTGGCTAAGGGAGTTAGTTTTGAGGCTCTCCCAGATATGCCGATGGCCTTCAAAGCATGTTTCCCCCAGACGCTATTTCGCATATGTTCCGGCGGGGCCGGACGGTAGTCGTTTATCTTGCCAAAGTTGAATATGCCAAGTCTGTCCTGACGACAGGCCTAACCATAGGAGATCGCCAACTTACTCCAGAACCAGTGACCCAACGACCAATAAATGTTTCCTTTTACCCTGTACCCCCAGAGGTGACTGACGTCATGTTATATGCTGTGCTTTCATCTCTGGGGCGAGTCGTTGGAGGGATTCAGACACACTTAGCTGCAAAGAACGACCCGACGCATGATACCATCCGTGGAGCCCGTTGAGTTGCACGTGTCGTTTTTCTTTCTCAAGAAGCTATTGCTCAGCTCCCAACTCACTTCACAGTTAAGTGTGATGGTCAGACTCGCCAAATTGATCTATTGACTGAATTCTATTGCAGTCAGTGCAAGGAAGTTGGACATTTCTACAAAGAGTGTCCTATTACACGGCCATCAACTGGTTCTTCTGCACCACGGATGGATACTCACTACATCCCTGTTGGTGCCTCATCACTATCTTCGGCACCTGCTGATCCTCTTCACATGGAGATCTCTCCTAAGTCGACTGCCTTACCACCTCCTGCTTCTGTAGAGCATTATCCTGAATTACCACCGACAACGCCTTTCCTTGCTCCTGCACCACCTGGCGACATTACTGATGCTGATGGAGGGGTGTTGTCTGATACTGAAACTTTCAATGCGGACACCGACACCGCTTACCAGAGCGTCAGTGACCACACCTTAAGTGATGGGTCGGACGCGACCTCTAGGTCTCTCACTGACAAAAGAGAAGCCCCAAAAGCACCCCACGATTCCTCCAAGCGGCGGAAGCCTCAAGGGAAATCGCCACTTTCTACTCGATCCCGTACGTTAGCTTTTCGCCTGAAAGACTGTGATTTGTCTTCAAACCCTGAAGACTTTATCTTACCTTATGAGGATTTTCTTGCAAGACTGCAACAACATGTATTTCCGTCAACTCCTTTATCATATCAGAAGTTATATGACGTTCTCTGTCGGAAATCGTTGCCTGGAGGATTCCCTCCTTTTGTCCAGGCACATACGGCTCAGCTTCCGGCTGTGACTGCGCAGTTGACGGAGTTGGACTGCATCTATCAAGCGCTTCGTAGTCCGTCTTCTAATGATGCTGCTGCTGTGAAAATGATGCATCGTCGATACACTAATCTTCGAGACCACTTGCATAAAGTGCTCACTCCACCTTCTGATTTGGCGCTTTCACGGTGACGACCTTCAACTGCCGCGGGTTTGCGACCCCTGATGTGAATGCCCTTGTCTATGAGGACCTCGCGGCGGATGCCAGTGATGTCCTCCTCCTTCAAGAGACTCTATGTTCAACTGATACGCCGACACACAGATGGCGGTCGTGGCCTTACACATTCTACCATGCGTGCCGCCAATCTAGGCATTGCCGTCGGTGTACACCGTCGTTCATTTATTTTTTTTATTGGAGGTTTAACGACCACCGTGAGCAACTCAATGGGCTATAAGCAGTAGCCCGTCCCTAATATAGGGTCACTGGTTCCAGGGAAGGGAGAGAGCCAGTGCCGTAAGACAAACACAACATCCATGCCTCACCGGGATTCGAACCCGGACCCCGTTCGGACGAATGATCAGAGGCCATCGCTTAGACCACTGCGCCACCGGGGCGGCCCGTCTTCTATTTCTGTCAATAAGTTATATTCAGAATTATTGTAATGCCTTACTTTCTGTGTTGATACTGTAACTTTTCATGTGTTTAATGTGTATATACCAACTGAAGAATCATTTGTTGATCCACTTTTTTGGAGTCTACGTGCAGCGTTTGCTGCGATTCCCTCCGGGGATTTTTTCATCATTGGGGGGGATTTTAACTGCACGGTGCAGCACTATGTAGACCGCTATTTGTCTCACGGAGAACACCGTGCGAATCTAGTCTCCAAGTTAACACAGTTTATTGCTGATTTTCAGCTTGTTGACTCTTTTCTCCAGCTAAATCCTCAAACCATTTCCTTTACTTGGTGCATTTCCTCGACGCAGTTTTCTGCTGCCGCTCGATTGGACCGTATTTATGTTGTCTCTTCTTTGATTCCCACTATTACTTCGGCACGGCACCTCCCTACAGTGTCCTCCGATCATAGCGCTGTGCCTCTATCTGTTTGTGTCTCCCCATCACCACCTTCGGCTCGTCGTGGATGGAGTTTTGATGATAGAATTTTACAAGATCGGTCTTTTTGCGATACAGTTGAGCAGTTCCTTGCTGCTAGGAAACCTCTGCTAGCTACTACTCCGAGTGCCCTGCGCCTGTGGCTCGACATTAAACAAGACCTTCTATTATTGGTACGACGCCTTTCATTTTCCATCACTACCACTCGTGCGATGGCGATCAGCAATCTTCGGGGCTTGCTTTCTTCGTTACAAATGTCGGATCCACAGTATTCGGTAGTTCACGATGAACTACACGCTCACCTACAACCGCTTGCCCAACAAGCTGTGCGTCGACTTCGACTTCTGCATCTATCTCCATCGACACAAGCCTTTGAAGTTCTTTCCAAGATGGAATCATCGAGACGAGCGTCAACCTCACTTCGACATCTTCGCCTTCCTAACGGCTCCACCACGTTCGACACACCTCTTATTTGCTCCCAAGTCCGTCACTTCTTTCAGGAGAAGTTCCGAGCGGTCGCGCAGGTTACTGATCTTTCTTCTTCTCCCCTTCTCTCTTCTCTCCCTCAGGTCCCGCCTTCTCCCTGTGCTCCCCTCACTGCTGAGTTTTCTTTGCCTGAACTTCGAAAGGCGTTTTCCTCCCCTGAATTCCCATGCCTCCCCGGGACCTGATGGTCTTTCGCTGTCCTTCTACCGTGCTTTTCTTCCGTCCCTTCTACCTTTTATTTCTGCTGGTTTTTCTTGTGCTCTTTCTTCTTCTGCGCTTCGGCCGGAATTTACAGTTGCTCATGTCATCCTCCTGCCAAAGAAGGGGGACCTCCTGAATCGGACAAATTGGCGCCCTATCTCCATCCTTAATATTGATTATAAATTTTTCACGAAACTCCTTTCTCGACGATTTAACTCTGTCCTTTCGTTTCTTGTTTCTCCCGACCAGTCATACACTGTGCCTGGTCGGTCTATCGCTAACAACATTTCTTTTCTTCTTAATCTCAATTTTCTTGCTCGCAAACATTCAGAACCCCTAGCCCTATTTAACATTGATCAACAGTCTGCTTTTGATAACGTTTCCCATGACTATCTCTCTTCTGTTCTAACCCATTTTGGCTTTCCTTCTCCTTTTGTCTCTCTCCTTCTCAGTCTTTATCGGGGCGCTCATTTTCATGTTCGGGCGGCCTCATTTTTGACGGCACCCATCCCTTTCCAACGAGGAATCCGGCAGGGTTGCCCCCTCTCAGGGCAACTCTTTGCCCTCGCATTCGAACCTTTCTTGATTGCCAGCCGTTCATCTCTTCTTTCTGCATTGCCGTTGACCGTTTCTAGCACCAGGCATCACCATTTCGTTGTTTCAGTCTATGCAGATGACGCCACTTTCTGTCTCCGACGAGATGAACAGTATGATATACTACTTTCCACGTATCAACAGTATGCAGCTCTCTCTGGTGCGTCCTTGAATGTGCTCAAGAGCACCGGGTTGTGGTGTGGGTCTTGGATGGGCCGCGCCGATGTCCCATGGGGTGCGGTGTGGTCCTCCTAGACCCAGAAAATTCTTGGCTCCCAGATTGGACATCCATTCACTTCTGGAATTATTACCTGGAATGGACTCCTTCCTCGATTACAACGCTCAGCTGCGTTTTGGCGATTCACGCATTCTTTCGCATCTTACATTCAGAGAGCGCAAATTGTCCAGCGATACCTTCTATCCCAATGCTTGTTTTCTTGGAACTCATCGGTGTTTACCTCGGCTCGTCTCTCTACTATCAACAGCATCTTTACTTCCGTGATTTGGTCAGCAAAGCATTGGGTTGCTGCTACGACTCTCACTCTTTCAGCTTCTTTGGGAGGAATTCGCCTACCGGATGTACGCCTTTACTACCGAGCCTTTCGCATCGTTTCATTCCTTCGCCTTCTTCTCACTCCTTCTCCATCACTCTGCTCTACTTTTGATATTCTTATCTCTCTCCGAGATCCATCCTTTTCCTTTCTCTTATATCTTCGGATGGACTCTTATCCTTCACCCTCCTGATCAACCCTACTTCATCTTCCCTCCTTGGGTCCACTCCGGAATCTTAACTGTTCAAGCTTTAGTTACTGCTGACTTCTCCTGGAAGCCCCTTTCCTCTCTCTTCCCGCTTCTACTCCCCTACTGGAGGAAGATTAGGATCTCCTTCGTTCTACTCTTTGTTCTCTCTTCCTTTCCCTTGTTTCTGATTCTGGTCTCATCTCTGTTTCTGGTCCTAGCCTCTCTATTCCTTTCTTCCTTCCTCTCCGTACCTCTGTTGCACCCATTTCTTCTTTTCCCACCGGTTCTATCTATACTCTTCTTAGCACACCTCCCGGATGTTTCTTCTTCGCTTTCTTTGACAATCTGGTCTGAATCTTCTTCGCCACTCTCCTCCCCGCTGGAGCTTAACCTTCAATGGCGGTTTCTCCACCGTCGCCTTCCCGTTCCTTCCTCTCTCTTTCGTATGTCTATTTCTTTTACTTCACTCTGTATTTTTTGTGGTTCTGAAGGCGATGTTCCACACGTTTATTGTCACTGTCTCATTCTGCTACCGCTGCTTCATACTGCTTTTCGTCTTGCTGGCATTATTTGTTCCAGGGATATTCCTTTCCAATCATATCCATGGCTACTTCTCACTAAGCATCCTCCAACTAAACTTCCGGATGCTTCTGCCTACCTATTCGTCCTTGTGAAGCATGTTATTCATCTCTGCGACCTTTCTATAAGATCACGTTCTGCCACACTTAGCATCCTTTCTGCAGGTGCAGCTCTGCGGAAGATTTTTCGGAATCGCATCTTGGCTCGTCTCCGGCTGGAGTACTTTGCAGCGTCCACCCCCCAATCTCTGGCTTCCTTCCGGTCTGCCTGGGCGCAGGAAACCGGGTGGTTCCGAGTTGACGGGTCGACGCTGTATCTTTCGTGTTAATTGCGTTGTGCTTTCTCCTCTTACTTTTCCATGTGCCTTTTGGGACACAGTGTATATTTGTAATTATATTTTGTTATTTTGTTGGATCTGCATTTCATAGTGTCTGTTCTCTCATATGACGGAGTATGTTGTTGTCCGCCGTGGTGTGCCTTCCTTGGCATAGGTTTTGCGAATTGCTAACTAATGTGACTCGTTTTCTTTCGTTTGGGTACAGGTTTGTACCCGAGTCTAAGCTGCATGTACCACTTTTTTTTTCATTTTCTTCCTGGTGTTTTATGATATATATGTACCATATCTTATGGTCACCTTACTGCTGTCAATAGGCGTGGTATTGTTGGTTGCCTGTAATTGTATGCTGTTGTAACCTATCTTCATTGTACATAATTTCTGACATTGTCACTTTTTTCTCACCTTGGATTGCCATGTACCCTGTTTATTGAAAAGTGTTCGTCCATTGCTTCTTTTTCCCTACTGCTATCTGAGACAGCGAAGTTCTGTTCTCTATGCTTGTAATTTATATAGCATGCACATTGTGTATACTGAAGTTTTACATCGTTCCTGTTCACTGGACCATTGTACTGTGTATTATGTAGTGTTATGCAACGATGAACAGCGTTTGCTGGTTCGTACCTCTCACTCGAATGTTCTGTTTCCCTGTGTACCCAGTGTGCTTATTCCTTGTTTTTCTTTCCAGTCATGTACTGTTTGGCTTATCACAGGGTTTATGTTCGAGTCCGAAGTTCCCGGACTCTCGTTCCCCTGTTGTATTTGTGTTATGTGAACGTGACCTCGCTGCACACATTTCACGCTCTTCGTTCTGTTTGAGTTGGTGAAAGTTCATTGACCTGTAAATACTGTATCATTTTATACGATTTTCTTTTTCATGCTTTCGCCGGTTAACGCGAGCGTTGTGCTTCTTTTTCGCACTCGCTTGCGGTGTTCATCACGGATAAGCTGATAATGTGTACCGTGTTGTTCATGCCTTGTTCTTGTTATTGTGTTTCTTGAATATGTACATTTTTTTCTGTTTTCTTGTATGTATACAGTGTACTTTTCTTCGACATTTCTGTTGGTACTAGTTGCTTTGTAATTCTTTGATCCTTGGTTGAGTCCAGGGTCACTATAAATTTTGTATCAATGTTGATTTTTGTGAATTGAGCTTACCATCAAGTGTGAGTTGTAATTTTTATTGTTCTGTTTTTGTTTAGTTGGCGCTTGCCATTCACCTGTAGTGCGTATTATGTAACTTGCCGTAATCTGCATTATTTCTCTGGTACTGTGCTTGCTGTCATTATCAACTATCTCTCACGCGTATTTTTCCTGTTCACAGTGCATCGTGCTATTTGTAATTCTTGTTTTTTTTGTATCCCCGATGTGCCCCGGGGGTTTTGCACTTGCGTGTTTGGCGTTTTGTATTGTATCTTCAAACCTCGTGCGATTTCTGTTCGAGTCGGTGTCATTGGGTTCACATTTATTTGTACCGTTTTTCGAATTGTGCATGATGCTATGTTGTTCCTTTATGTTTCCCCTCTATGTTCTTGAGTGGTGATGCCCGTTCACTTGTAGATCTGTTTTCTCATTGTTTAGCGTCGCTCAGTGTGGCACGCCTTAATCTTGTCTTCAGAATCACTCACTTGAGTGGTATTCGTGTGAATTTTACCGGGTTTGTTGCGCACTTTTGGTGTACAGTGCGTACTGTATTTATTGTTTCTATTTCCTGTTTTCCTGATTGTTAATAGAGTGCCGTGTTGGATGTCCTTTTCTGTTGTTAGGCGTTCCTCGATTACATTCTGGCTATTGGCAGTGCCAATTGTAATTGCTTTCGTGTACTTTGCTGTCTCTGTGTATCGTGTATTTTACGACCTTGTTGTGGGTTTTAGCATTTTTCATATTATCTTGACCGGCGTAGCCGCATTCATCTGTTGATAATGTCATTACTTTCATTCATTGTTTAATTATTGTTTTTCCCACTTTGTGGTGCGCCTGCATTATTTTATGCCTAAGAGTTCAATAAAATTTGTTAATACTCAGGAAAGTCGTTATCGACGGAGTACTGCACAAGACCTCGGTGTACAGGTGAATAAAAATGCTGGAATCTCGGTATGTACGCGTACATTCGCAGAGAACTTCATTCCACGGGTTACCGTGATTGTGCGACTGCTCATAAGCCTTTCACCTCCACTCGGAATGTTACTCGTCGTTTTTTAGCATGGTGTAAAGGACATTTATCGTGGACCGTCGATCAATAGAAACGGGTCCTATGGGCTGATGAATCCAGATCCACGATCCATCAGTCTGATGGTCGTGTGTGGGTATGGCGGCAGCCGGGAGAACGATATTTACCACAGTGTACTGTTCCTACGGCCAAGTTTGGAGCTGGCAGTGTACCCATGTGGGGGTGTTTTTGTAGTATGGTCCCGGCCCATTGGTTATCGTGGACAAACCTGTTAACCAGCACGTCTACCTCGATATTCTGGACAATTATGCCCTACCAACCCTGTGGCAATAATATGAAACCCAGCCTTGTTGGACCCAACCATAAAGCAAGGACTGTTACCGCATGGTTTGACGATAATTGCGTATCATGTGTGGACTGGCCAGCACAGAGCTCTGATCTTAATCCCATAGAGCACCTATGGGATGCATTAGAGCGATGCATAAGAAGTTTGGAACCAAGGCCTACTACTAAGCAACAGTTAGCTGCAACATTATGAACTGAATGGAAGCGCATACCTATCGCTGTGTTCCAAAACCTTGTCGGAAGCATGTCTCGAAGGGTTAGTGCATGCATTAAGGCCAAAGGTGGTTTCAAAATATCTTTATTCAAGGTAGAAATCAGGAGACGAACTAATAAGGACGTCTAAATACAAATAAAATACGATTAAAGATCGTTAAACTACTAAAACCTATATAAAAATATACAGCATAGTGCACAAGTTGAAAAATGGAGCAAAATTACAGCTCGTGATAAATGAACAGCGACAAGCATGTCAGGGCATTTAGGAAGGATTTTAACAAAAAACTTAATGCTCATAAGTGCATTGCTGTGCGATTAACAAACTTGTTCAAGAAAATATTGAGAGCTTCAGGAGACAACATTTCTCTTGAAAAAAAAAAAAAATACAATAAGACAGTAAGGTGTAACACATCATAGTTACAAGAATGTACAGTACAAAGCAATTGACAAACTGATCATAAGACAAATCAATGAAATGATGAATATCAGGAGAAGAACAAACTTGGACTTCCTGGTGTAAATATAATATATTACCTGTTCGGCAATATTCAGAAACAATGTACAGATATACAGCACAGTGTCAACATGTTACAAATCAAAATCGGACCATATACAGAAATGTAACACTATTCTGTTGACCAGATAGAAAATGTAAGTATAATAAGAAAACACACGATGAATAAAGCTTTAACATATTCTCACTATCCATATGTAGTAATAGAAGAATGATAGTACCAAGCATCACCTCACACAAAAGAACAAAATAGGTAAAATGTTTTTCAAAATATATTACTCATGAGTACAACATCATGCAATTGACTAACTTGTGCAAAAATAAATACAGTAAGAATCATTAGTCAACATGTCTCTTGAAAGAAGGTACGATATGACAGTGAGTTTTAACACAACATATTTACAAGGATGTACAGTACTATGCAATTTAAAAAACTGATTATCAGACAAATCATTGGAATGTTTAATAACAGAAATAACTAAACTTGGACATCCTGATGCAAATAAGATGGATTACTTGTTCCGCAATATTTTTAAAACTTTGTACAATTATACAGCACAGTGCAAACATGTTCGGGAAACAAAATAGAACAAAATTACAAAAAACTACACTGCAGAAACAATTTCTATGTTTATACAGCACTATGCTAATGACTAACTGCAATATTTATACTCAAAATGTAAACTAAAGACGAACTAACTTGAACGTCAATGTAAGAAAAAAAATACAAGATGAGTGTCACAAAAAACAATTTGCTGTGTAAACACGTACAGCCCTTTATAAAAAAAAACCCATGCGGTAAATTTCCAAGCTGTGCAAAGATCTTGAAAACAGATTGTTGATATTTACATATGCATTTCTGATTCAAAAGGTCAAATACCAAATCTGCCGACCGTCAGGTACAATGACGCTGGCGAGCTGGTAAACCATGAGGCAGCCGGTGACCAGGTGGCAAGGAACTGGCTCTCCCGACGCTGAGTAACTGCAACAGAATACTCTAGCCGAAGTCGAGATGTCAGACGGTCGCGGAAATGGCATAATAATGCCGTAGAAGCTTCATGCACAGTCAGAGGAGTAGTCAAATATCTGCAGCGTTGATGAAACACGTAGATTACATGCTTCGCTAAAATAAAAATATAGGCACAGACTGATGGGAGCTTGACTGGGGATAGTTCTGTAGCAGAAGAGTCCGATATGCATCAAATGTAAGATCTGCTGTAATGGAACATTGCGCGATAGTAAATGCCAAGTTCAGCATTGGGAGTAATATAGCACAGTGTTGATAGACATGTTAGACATCAGCCTCCCGAGCACAGAAAGGGCAAAGAGGGGAATCGAGAAGAGACATTCGGAAAAGAACGGAGGGAACAGGAAGGCGGCGATGGAGGAAAAGCCAATGGGTATTAATTTCTAGAGGAGCAGAAAGAGGAGACAGGGCGGCTGACCACACCGTAGCAGTGGCAGCAGGGGGAACATCAGGAATGGGGAGAGGAGGAGAAGAATGGGACATAGAGAGGAACCGATAAAGAGCTGACACCGAGAGAGAAGAAATGGGATGAGCTGAGCCAGAAGTAAGCAAGAAAAGAGGAAATGGGAGAGAAGCAGAAGGAACAAAGGAAAGACCTGAGTGGGAAGCAAGATGAGGAAATTGAGAAATGATAGATGAAATAATAGAGTCGTAGATGTCACGAGAGGAGGAGGAGAGGAGAAGAGAGGGAGGGAGGCTGGCGAAGGGTCGCCAAGAAAGGTCAGGGTTAGTGAGATCTTTAACTGTTACCACACCTGCTCGGAGCCAGGTAGGATAGGCAAAGTACGGAAGATGAGAGGGGTGAATAATCGAAGAATAAAAGAGGGGTTCAGCAAGGAGCTCAGTTGTGGAATCAGGTGGAGAACGAGAGAGAGGGAGGGAACGAAGGAAAGTTAGAGCTTCACGGTAAACAGGGGAAGTCGAATGAGGGTGAGGGTCGGTGGTCCATGAGTAGTAAGGAGAGAAAAGAAAAGTTAGGGTTGCTCGGGGAGGCGATGACGTCCCTAGCTAAAACGGCATCTGGTACTGGCGACGTGAAGAGACGGAGAAAAGTAGTAATTCTGACGGCCTTGTAGTACTCCTGTGTATCAAGGAGTCCGATGCCTCCGTGATCCGGAGGGAGGCAAAGCTTTGTGACACTGACCCAGTGGTGGCAGGTCCATATCAGAGAAGTAATACATCGGGTAATTTCATGAAGGCGGAGTTGTAGAGACTTGACACCAAGCCAAGAGTGTGTGCACAAGGAAATCAGGTAAGTTCGAGAGAGGCGAGCTCTCTGGAAGAATGATGAGCAGAACTGGGCTCTCTCCTCCAGGAGGCAGTTGACCTGAGCAAGCGTGGGTGAATAGCATTCCACGTGTAGAGGGGGCAGCTTGCAAGGAACCAAGATGAACTCCAAGGAAGCGCTGGGAGATGGACGACCAGCTTGTTCCCCAAGGGGTGTCTACACGATGTGCCCATGAGCCGCACCATAAACCAGTGCTTTTAGATGAGTTGAGCGCTGCACCGGAGCATGAGGCATAAGCTGCGAATAGACGTTGGAGACACGGAAACTGGGAGTCATGACGGATGCAGATGGTGACATCATTCTGCGTATGCAACAGAGGTAGTGGCATGATGTCTTGTGCAGGCAGAGAGTGGTGGCAGAACTGCTTTAAAGGATTGGTGTACAGAGCGGAGGAAGGGTTCAATTGCGATTGCAAAGAGTTGTCCGGAGAGTGGGCAACCCTGCTGCACTCCCCGGCGGAAGGGAATAGGCGCTGTGAGAAAGGTGGGCAGCTTGACCTGGAGAACGGCGTCTTGATAGAGTGAGAAAAGAAGAGAGACGAAGGAAGGAGGAAAACCGAAGTGAAGGAGTGTAGCCGATAGATAGGAATGTGAGATATTATCAAAAGCGAATTGTTGGTCAAGAGAGAGAAAGGCGAGGGGTTCAGAGCGAGATCGGGCAAGATGGATTAGATCATTTAGTAGATGGATGTTATGAGAAAGTGAACGGCCGGGAACTGTGTAAGTTTGATTTGGGGAGAGAATGTGAGTGAGAATGGGGTTAAGGCGTTGGGAAAGAAGTTTAGTATAAAGTTTATAATCTAGATTTAAGAGGGAGATAGGGCGCCAATTCCCCAGGTCAAGGAGATCACCTTTCTTAGGGAATAGGACAACATATGCTACTGTGAATCGCCTTGGTAGAGGGGAGTGATTGAAAGCAGCAGAAATGCAGAAAAGAGAAATGGTAGAAGGAGAGGTAGAAAGGTTTTATAGAAGAGGAAAGTGAGGCCGTCCGGACCCGGTGCGGCCCTAGAGTTTAAAGAAGAAAACGTAGAGGATAGCTCAGAGAACGTGGGAGGAAGGAGGAGGGAAGAGGCAAGATGGGGAGGAACTTGTGGTAGGTTAGAAAGAAGTGATGCCAAAGCTGAAGAGGATGGCGGAGGAGATTCACAGAACTTCTCTGTATAGAACTTTCGGACCTGGGGAACATAGAGTGAGTGGATCATCAGACACCTCTCCAGATGTGAGGCGAAGGTGCCGAAGTGAATTCGATGCTGTTCGTGTTTTTTCCATGGATGTAAGGAAATCGTAATTGGATGCGTCTGGCGATAGATGTTGTAGCCGGAGACGTCGTAGAGCTTGTTGAGCCAGAGGAAGGAGGATTGATCGCAGTTCTTCTTGATAGTGGCAGAAGAGAGGATCACTTAGGCTTAGGATGGAGAGCATGGAACGGACATGGTTGAGACGCATGTTTTGAAGCGTTTTTGCTTTAAAAGAAAGTTTGCGAACGTGGAGAACGAGTTGCTGTTTAATGTCCAACCAAAATGTCAGACCACAAGGAGTTGATTGAAGTTGAGGTCGTTTGTCCTCAAGGAAGGAGCGTACTGAAGTACAGAAGTCTGGATCTGTAAGAAGAGTGTCGTCAAGAGTCCATGGACGAATTGTACGGGGTTGTGCTGGAACTGCTTGAATAATAAGAACGATGGCACAATGGTCAGAAGAAGCTGTAGGAGTGATAATAGATTCTGTCACAGCTGTAAGCAGAGTAGATGAGGCGTAGTATCTGTCAAGGCGAGCTGTGTACGGATTTTGATTATGTTGCGAGCGCCAAGTATGTACAGTCGATGAAGGATGGAAGTGACGGTGAACATCAATGAATGAGTTGTCGGAGACCACTGACTGAAGAAGATTCACCAAGTTAACACGGCGTTCTCTGGTGGAAGGAGATCGGTCCAGGGTAGGATTCAGAGTGCAATTGAAATCCCTCCAATTAAAACATGATCTATGGGAGGAATGCGAGACAAGGCACGACGAAGGCGAGTAAAAAGTATTGTCAAGTGGGTTGAAGAGCTTGGAATATAAATATTAAATATATGATAAGATGTGGAAGCTATGGTGAATGATGCACACTGTAATAGGTCTCGACATAAGTTTCGAACCGAAAACGAGGTGATTATGGAGTTGAAAGTATGGCGGATACCTATAGCTAGACCACTATGGGATGATAGTTGGTAGGCGTGGTGAAATGTGTAGTTCCACTGGCGCCATCGTGAGAATATCGTAGTGGATTGGCAATTCGTCTCTTGTAGTAAGAGAAGATCAGGCTCCTAACGGAGTGAGGTCTTCATATGCCAAGGCATTAGAAAATGGGGATGCAAATCCCCTGCAATTAAGAGATACAATCTTGAAGACTTTTTTCCAGTAATGCTTGCTGAAGAGCCTTCACAACAGGAGGAAATGATTTGAGTCGATTAAAATAGGTTTTAGCCCACGGATGTTCCTTGCGAAGGCGGGAGATGCATTGATTAAGGACTTGGATCTGATCATGCACTAGAGGGAGAAACGATGCATACTTTGAGAGTAAAGCATGCGTTGTGGAGTGGTATGTCTTATGTGACAGGTATTGATGTAAATCTTCAAATGAAATCGGCCCAGTAGGAACCGAGCCATCCTTAAGGTATTCGACAAGATCCTCAAATTTAAGAGGAGGCTCTTCGTCGGCCTGGACAGAAGAGGTAGCAGCCTTTGATGGTGAATTCTTTCGAGAGGTACTACCAGTACGGGGAGAGGTGCGGGGTGATGCGGCAGTCGGCTTCTTCGGTGGGCGTCTTCGAGAAGAGCCACGACGTTTCAGCGAAGGCTCAGTTGAGCTCTCATCAACTCGAGATTCGTGGCCAGAAAATCCGTCATCAGCAGATTTAGAAGTATCAATGATAAGGGCAGTGGAGAAACCCCTGAAGGGGACTCCGCTACAGAATGACGACGCATGGGAAGCGAACAATTAAGTGAGGGAAAATCCAGTTGCTGGTCGAAGGATAAAGGGTCCGTAGACACGCGTTGACCAACTCCTGCAGTCGACTTTTGTGAAAGTTTCGATTCTGAAGCTTTCTGTGCAGTGGAAGAAGGTGTTGCTCGGCTCAGAAGAGGGCCAGAAGTTGTAGGAAAATTATTAGGAGCCTGTGATGCTAGATGTGGACAATGCACACGTAAATGATTCTCTCCGTGGCAAAAAGTGCAGTGGAGGAAGGTAGTCACTTCAATTCTCCTACGTTGCTGTCCACAACGAACGTTGAGCACCTTTGGGCAGGCGAGCAAATGTTCATCAGATCTAAAGATCACTCTTGCACTTCGGCGAAATCCTCCTATGGATTTATCGTCTGGATCTCTCGGCGCGGCTGAAAGAGTAGTAACTGGCCCAACAACTCGGCCGAACTTACTGAGTACAGTGCACAGCGCAACGTCTGACACCTCAGGTGGAACCGGATAAAATGTAACCTGGATTGGACGCTGAGAGACAGGTTCTGGTAGAAGATGGACGTCTTTGAGGGACAAACCTTCTGTCAAGACAAGATCCGCATGCTCTTTAAGAGCAAAGTACACCAACACAGCTCGAGGTTTTCGAGCCATGTGAGTAATACTGGCTCCAGCTGGAAGTATCTGCTTGAGAGCCATACTATATTCTTTCAACTTTGTGTCTGGGAGCGCATCAAAACACACTCCGAAGTCCATTCTAGAATAGAATTGTTTTCCCGCTGGGGAATCTTCGGGAATATCTATGGTGGCAGTAAGGCCATCAACAATGACGTACGAGTCTGGTAAGACTTCTGCAACAAACTTGGAAGGAGCTTTTGTTCCAGTAAGAGCGGCAGAGTATGCCCTAGGAGCAGGACTCGAGCGTGAGGGCTGCAACGCAACCGGCTGTTTGAACTGAGTTGAAGTAGAGGGTAAATTAGGAGCGCTGTCAGACACATCCATGTCTTCACTTAAAGCAACAGAGAGTTGCGCTGCACTGACGTCACTGGTCGAAGCAGGGCAAGAAGCTTGAGCTGTAGTTGAGGAGTCACTTTCCACTTCTAGTGGTTGGGTGACGTCACCTACAAGCATTGGAGGAGATTGGTCTCGTGTCGAGGAGGAGGAGGAGGCGGCAGGAAATGCCTCGCTGATATGGGCGTGGACATCGCTCTTATCAGCAGCAGCCGCCGCCATTGTTAATGACGAGGGCTGCCTGAGAAATCGACCAGCTCGGTCGACAATTCAAATGATGATAACAGAAAAAATAAACTACTCACCAACTTGGAAGATGTATCAAAACAAAGCACGAACCTTCAGCTTGAAGGAACACGAAAGGAAAATGACGAACCACACGATAAAACACACTAAATAGGCACACAACACGGAGCTCAGAAAAACGTGACTTAGGCCAAAGGTGGACCGACACCGTACTGATGTATGTCAATAAATGCTATGTTGTGTTTCTCTTCTAGGTGACCGGTGACTTTTGTCAGTATATAGTGTATATATATATATATATACACACACACACATATAAGCAGTTGTGGAACTGGGAATTATTTTTTTCTTTTAAAGGTAGATTTATTTAGAGAATGGAAAGTAGTCACCCGGTGATAAATCTGTAGAATACGGGGAATGGTTGAGTACACACACTTGTCTTCATGTCAGAAATTGCTGTACACTGACTGCTCTGTGGTGAAGAAGGAACCATTGCCCGTTTTTGTTATCAGGCCTGATACGAATAATTCACTTCCACAATTGTTCCGAAATGGATGTGTAAGCATGACCAGTGACAGGTTTACCTTCAGGATTGAACTCGTGATGAATAATTCCCTTGCTGTCGTAAAAGTACACAAGCATTATCTTGATTATGGATATCTGTAACTTAATCTTTATTTTAGGTGACTGTGGCAACTTCGACTAAACACTCTGACACTTCGTTTCAGATCATAACGAAAGCACCATGTCTCGTCACATGCTACAATGCTTTGGAGGAAATTTTGCATTGTTCTGCCGTCTCCAGGATGTCTTTTGCGTACTCCACTCCTGCGTGTTTTTGGTTGTCTGACAAAACATGCGGCTCAAAACGAGCCCCCCCCCCCCCCAATATCTTGCACTAAAATTTGACAAATCGTGTCCTTATTAACACCGAACGCAAGGTCACACACACTTTTTATCCTTTCGCGAGCTTTCTCAATGAATTCAGACGTGCGCACTGAAATCGGCAGTCCGGGACTTTCGTCATTTCCAAAATCTTTTCGCCCATCCTTGAAACGTGCACACCGTCAGAATATTTGTGCACGAGGTAAACAATTGGTCCTATACACATCAGGCAACAATTCAATTGTTTCAGATCCAGTTTTACCGATTTTTAAACACAACCGGATATTCGATTTCTGCTCCATGACAGAGAGGTGACAATGCTCTTCCACCGAATGACGTCATGCACACAGTAAGTAATCATTTGCACAATTTTCACGCAAACGCTGTTGCCACTGCATAGCTTATAAATGACTCATCAAAAAACCATGCTTTCCCGAACCCGTCTGTTTTACGGGAATTTTGTTAAAAAAATCAGTCTCATTACTTAATTCCCACACTATATTCCAATTTGCTGATTTTTAATTAATCTTTTGTTTTAGTTTTTAAAGTATTTAAACATTGTTAAAGAAACCATTGGTGAAATCTGTTCGTACGGCATGCTGTCCCACGAACCCGGCAAAAACAGTCTTCCTGGGCCGGCACTAAGCCGCTGCTGGCTGCCAGCACTGCCAGGGTGGTCCAGCACTATGTTGCCACCGCCCAACCGACAATAAAATGTCCCGGCGGCTACCACATGGGCCAAATATACTATTATTGGTATATCTTTACTGTATTCCATGTAACCACTTCCCTCAGAAAACTTGAAAATTTTTCATCGTCCTGGGGTGGAAATCGAACCTCCCGATTTCCGGTCGAGCATGCTAGTCATTACACGACCCAGGACAAAGAAATTCCAAGCAACTGAACGTAGATGTTTGAGAACTTTGAGATTTGCGCTAGTCGAAGCTATTCCTGCCCCATCGTAACGTTTCACGACTTTTTCTCACATCCAGGGTCGGATGTAGGTCACAAATTCCAGTGATGAAAGTACGTCACATACGTGTTTCATCATGTTTTACATTAGCTGATTAGCGTAAAAATATATCATACAAATCTTGTTCAAATTAAGAGAACCTGATGCTATACGTGATAAAAGCCACTACAGAAAAGTGTATTTTTTTTTTTTTTTTTTTTTTTTTTTTTGGAGTAGCAACTTATACATGCCAAACTTTCACACTTTTACGGGTGGCTTTATCAAGGCAGACTAATACTACAATACAAACCTATGCGGAAGAACACCTACGGGAAAACAGAAGCGATGGTATCAATACGTTGCGAAGAATTTTTTTGAATGCACTTCCGAAGTCTGACATGTATGATGTCGCCGCAGTTACAGGCTGATTTGTTTGGCTCACTGTAAACCGCCACACGGGAAGACTGAACTTTGTTTTTCATTAAGGGGCCGGGCACAAATTGCTGTTTCTCCGAGGAACACTTTGAATGTGGGGAAGTTTTCCAGTGGGGCAGTTTTCTAATGTGTGGTGATTTACCGGCAACCAATTTGGTTATGTTTCAGACCATGGTTCTCCATACGTTATTACTCACTATAAATACAGTGATGGCCAAAGTTTTTTTTTTTTTTTTTTTTTTTTTTTTGATTGGCGAATTAACGACCACCATTAGCAACTCAATGGGCTATAAGCGGTCGCCCGTCCCTAATTTAGGGTCACTGGTTCCAGGGAAGGGAGAGAACCAGTGCCGTAAGAAAAACACAACATCCATGCCTCACCGGGATTCGAACCCGGACCCCTTTCGGACGAATGATCAGAGGCCATCGCTTAGACCACTGCGCCACCGGGGCGGCATGGCCAAAGTTCCTGCACCAGTAGACCGAAATTCAATTTTTGATGTTTGAAGTCAACTTGTACAGCGTAATGGTAAGTCAGAAATACATATTATACATCATTTTAAAGAAAATTTTATTTTGAATCCAAATATTTTTACAGAATGTTATTACCTGTAATAGAAATGAAGTTACGAAAAATTGTGCAAGTAAGGATACACAAATCCAATTCTGAATAAGCGTTCGGGCGCCTCTAATCCACTATAGCTTTCTCCGACGTCCGCTAGTTAGATATAAAAGGATGTAGAATCGTCTGCGGACTTAGAAGAACCGCGGATGGCTTAGTGGTTAGCGAGTCAGACTATCAATGCAAGGCCCTTAGGTTCGATCCTGGGCTGATCTTTCAGAGATGGTGTGATTTACTAACAACCGCTGAATATCCGCCGTGCATCGGACGAGCACGTTAAGTGACGGCCCACAGGCTGGACCCACTGGTTAAATGGGTATCCTTTCCTTTGCTCCCCTGAAATGCTCTCACCCCTCTATGTGCAACATCGTACTTGTACGGTCGCGCCATCTACTGTACTCTAATCTCACTACAAAACTGTTCTGTCAAAGTCGCTAGACTTGCTCTCATTCCTTCCGTTTCTGTGTCCTGTCCAAAAGGCGATCTCGCTGTAGGTGGCTGGGACCTAAACTCTACTCACTGTGGACGGAAGTCCTACAAGAAAATGACAAATACTGTGTGTGCGGACTTAGAACGCAGCTGCTTGTAGTCAGTTGGCGGAAGTTTATACAGAATTCCTTCCTGGTGATATTTGAATTTCGGAATGTGGAAGACCCGAAAATGTGTCCTGCCTCTTTATACCGGGGCAAAAATTATTACTTTTCATGAACTTGGATTCAGTAGTCGTAAAATTACTGTTAAATGTGATTGTGATCATTCCACTGTCTTGCGCACTATTAAAAGAGTTGCGGAAACTGGATGTGTGGAAAACAGAAAAAGGACAGGTCGACCAAGGCAGTGTACTGAACGTGATGATCGCATGTTGATTCGTCGTTCCTTAAAATCAAGGTTTAAAACAGCCACTGGTTTAAGAAATGAGTGTGAGAATGAAGTAGGCATTATTTATTGCATCTGCAGATACAGTTCGTCGTAGGCAACAAGAAACCGGACTGACTGCACAAAAACGTTTCCTTACTGAACAACAACAGCTCAAAAGAATTGCTTGGGCTAAGGCACACAAGAATTGGACTGTTGATGAATGGAAAAATGTTATTTTCAGTGATGAAACAACTGTTACTATTTCCGCTAATAATGGAAATAATTATGTACGGCGTCGGGCTGGTGAAAAATACAAGGCATGCTGCACCCAGCTAATAATCAAGTACCCACATTCAGTGATGTTATGGTCCTGTATTTCAGCCAGTGGTGTTAGGTGTCTGCACATTGTTGATGGCCCATTGAATGGATCGAAATATGTGGATATTTTGGAGACCAAACTGCTACCATCTGCACAAGACATGGGTTTGCGGAATTTCACCTTTCAGGACGATAACGCGCCATGTTATAGGTCAAAGCTGGTTGACAAGTGGTTTAACCGAAAAGTTATAAGAAAGCTTCAGTGGCCAGCACAGTCACCGGATCTTTTCCCCATAGAGAAACTGTGGGTGAAATGAAAGCAAAAGATCTGCCAACAATGTCCCACATATAAAACAGCATTAACTGAGTCTGTAAGGGCCGTATGGCACCATGTTATCACCAATGGACAACTAGAGAAGTTCATTACTTCTATGCCAAGAAGGTGCACTTTGTTACTAAGAAACCGTGGTTAATCAATTAAATATTAAATCGTATTTTGCTTATTGGTAAGGCATTTCAAGTGAACTGCAAGTTTCAATAATGTACTGTACGGTAATTTTACGTTAAATGCACTGTGCACAAATTTCACAAATTCCACTTTTTTTTTTTTGCGTTTTATGACTAGACGCTGTACGTTTGCTTGTAACTTCCCTTCTATTACTAGTAATAACATTCTGTAAAAATATTTGAATTCAGCATAAACTTTCCTTTAAAATGATGTATAATATGTATTCCTGACTTTACCATTACGCTGTATAAGTTGACTTCAGACATCAAAAATTGACTTTTGGTCAACTGGTGCACGACTTTTGGCCACGATTGCAGTTCCAAATTATTTGGACGAGAAGATTTTGACCAGGTTTCTTCAATCATTCTTTCGAATTTGACATAACAAGCAGGATTTACAATTTAAATTTTGATTTCGTTGTTTACTGTGCTAAACTCCCAAAATGTCGCGTGTATCGTTCTCCCGCAGTTGCCGACGGGTTTGTTTACGTTTCACACTACGGCTCTGTATATCACTGAAGAGCAATTGAATTAGAGACAGCTGGCGCTATGCAAATGTGGCGCTGTGGGTGGCTCTTCAAACGGAAACGACATGACGTATGCAGCGATCCGACAATATAAGGAGTGATGCGACAGGAATCAGTAAGAGTCGGACGCAGTATGGATAAGACGAAGGATCTAAGCGCATTTGATCGTGGGCAAATTGCCGGGACCCGACGAATGGGTCACTACATCTCGGAAGTCGTGCAGGCACTGGGATTTTCACGAGCCACTGTGTCACGGGTACACCGTGAGTACATCGAATCTGGTCAAACCATCCCTGCAAGGGCCAACTGCCGTGGACAACAGCGTGTGGATGAGTGGGGTCA
Organism: Macrothele yani; assembly: GCA_039090855.1. Taxonomy (NCBI): domain Eukaryota; kingdom Metazoa; phylum Arthropoda; class Arachnida; order Araneae; family Macrothelidae; genus Macrothele; species Macrothele yani. The sequence goes on along the minus strand of CM076989.1, from coordinate 69,532,404 downwards.
TCGTCGATTAGCTCGCATTGTAACAGCGGATAGACGGGCCACAGTGCAAGAAATCACTCGGCAATTTAACGCTGGTGCACAAAAACGTGTAAGCAGCCACACCATCCATAACCATCTCCTTCCCTATGGGGTACAGAAGCCATCGTCCCACGAGGGTACCACTGCTGACCGCGCATCACAGGGTCAAAGATTAGCATGGGCGCAGGAGCATCGCCACTGGACCCTAGACATGTGGGAAAATGTTGCCTGGACTGATGAGTCGAGATTCACGTTGGCACATGCGGATGACAGGAAACGAGTACGGCGCAAACCACATGAAGCGATGGATCCTTCTTGCCAGCAGGGTACTCTTCAAGCTGGTGGGGGTGGCATTCTTGTCTGGGGACTGTTTAAGTGGACTGAAATGGGAACCCTGGTACGTGTGACATCGCCCCTCACAGGTCAACGTACCGGGCTATCCTGGAAGACCATTTGCTCCCGTTTGTGCGTCTTCAACATCCCACTGGGGACCTCATCCTGCAACAAGACAATGCAGCTCCCGAATTGTATCCGAATGGTTGGATGAACACTCCACCGACGTGACCTCGCTTCCTTGGCCAGCTAGGTCACCTGACCACAATCCCATCGAGCACATCTGGGATGCCATCGAGAGAGATGTTCGACCCTCCATCAAATCTTCGTGAACTGTGGGAGCTTGTTCATGGGTCGTGGATCCGTATGGCTTCCCAACGCTTCCGGTGTCTTGTCGAGTCCATGCCGAGACGAATCGCCGCCGTCATCAGGACGAAAGGTGGTGCTACACGTTACTAGACAGGTATCTCTAATTCAATTGCTCTTCAGTGTATGTTACTACGCGCTATGAATAGTTCCACTTAGAAAACAGCAATTCCGAGATTTTTGGTGAGGAAATATATTTGAATGAAATGTAAACTGAATACATCATATGAAATGAGAGGGCCGCCCCGGTGGCGCAGTGGTCTAAGCGATGACTTTTGATCATTCGTACGAAAGGGCTCCAGGTTCGAATCCCGGTGAGGCATGGATGTTGTGTTTGTCTTACGGCACTGGCTCTCTCCCTTCCCTGGAACCAATGGCCCTGAGTTAAGGACGGGCGATTGCTTATAGCCCACTGAATTGCTCACAGTGGTCGTTAAACCTCCAATCGAAAAAAAAAAAAAAAAGAGGAAAATGTGAATTTTCTCGCATTTAAGTTTTTAACGAATCTTTTTTAATCCACCAGCATGGCTAGTCAATTTATAGCTGGTATAAGATATATAACAAAGATACACAGGTTACATTATGGACACCTGACGGACTTCGAGGGAGGAAGGATCGTTATGATGAGAGGAACTGGATTTTGCTACCGCGAAATTGCCACTAGCACAAGGCGAAACGACACTACAGTGATACGAGCGTGACGTCAGTGGACAGATGAAGCTCGGACGCACAGAAATCCAGGAAATGGACCGCAAAAGTGCACGACTGCATGGAATGAGAGACACCTGTACCACATGGTAGTGACCGATCACACAGCGACTTTCACGGAATTATTAGCGTAGCAGTGGAGCACTCTCACAGGTCAGGCTTTGACCTCCAGCACAGTTCGATGTCGTCTGCTTAACCGAGGACTGGTCGTTACAGCTGCCCATTGCTAAGTATTTATTTGACCCTCAACCACATACGGATCAGGCTGCAATGGGGACACGAGCACAGCAAGCGTGAAGCTACGAGCGGGAAGCCCACCAAACTTTTCTTTCAGCCCACCCTTTAGTCTCCCTTCCAAACAAACAAAAAAATACAGGTAGGCTCAGTTCTGATTGAGCCGTCAGTTTGGAACTTACCACTACGATTCGCCGATAGGAGAGTTGAAATGAGCTAGTCGAGTACGATTTCAAAGCGTTTATTTAATTTGTTATAGAGAACATATAGGTTTGTAATATGAAAAGTAGCTTACATAATTTTTACGAATAATGCTGGATACATTGCAAACACAAAGCAGATCGATACACGAATTACCCAACATGGTGCTCTGTCTTCTAACATTCCTTATCACTTGCTCTTGCCTCTCGTTTTTTTTTTTCTCCACTTTTGCTCGCGTTCATTCTGCTAATTCCGCGAGGTTGTTGAAAATGTTAACCTGTTTACACGAAAACAGTTTCTAAAAATTTTAGTTTAAACCACTGCGGTATAATCTTTATATATTTGAATAGATCTCGTCGAGAGCTTTAAAACGATACCACGCACAGTCATTTTGCACTCACTGTTGTCTAGATAAACCGCGATATCCTCAAAAGTGTTCACCGGTTCACAAGAAAACAGTTTTTAAAATGTCCAGTTCAAACCACTGCGAAATGTTTTTCGTGTATTTGAATAGATCTCGTCGAGAGTTTTAAAACGATACCACGCACAGTCGTGTTGAGCTCCCGGTTGCCGAGATAGACTGAGTCTAAAGCGGCGGCACACCTAGAAATATTGCATCATCTCCCCCACGCACAGGGAGAGAAGGGAGCGTCGCGCGCACGATGTATTGCTCAGTACGCGAATTGGATTCCATGCTATTTACGAATATGCTAACACGATTAGTGTGCGTCACGTCTTTTTTAACGCTATAATGATTTCAATTGGGACCAATTTTTGTCACAGGCGGTCGGCTGTAAGTCGCCCCATACTATCCGCGGAGTTGTTAGACATAGTCCTACGTCAAAAAATATTTGAGCTGTCAAAAATCATGGCGTGTGCAACCCTCTAAGATTTTAGGGATGTAGATTTTTAGAAAACACAGAAATTTTGTTATATTAAACTAATATTTCGTTAAATTTAGTATTGTACTTATTCCATGAAATGGAGGAAGTCCTTTGAGAAAATGTCTAAGAGAGTAGTAGAAAAACCCTTTTTTCGTGATAATACTTTTCAAAAGATGAGCGATAGAGAGAGAAACATATTCCTTGTCAGGTTACAAACTCAAACTCATAAACAGCCGTAGTAGAGCAAACATTAAAAAACATGACGTAAGTAAGCTAAAATTGGGAAGAAACAGTAACCTGTCAAAGGCCATGGGGGTTCGTATCTATGGTTCCCAGTATTACATACCTTGAATATATATACCACTTACACTATGTACTTACACTTGTCCTTTTTTTACGATTTCCAACCGTAGGTTGAAGAAACGTGTATGTTCCGCTTTGTCCGCCGTCCGCACGATAACTGGCGTACAAATGGTTCAACCTCGATAAAATTTTAGTATGTGGTAGGGGACCACCTGGGGACGAACCCTATTGAAAATGGGACAAATGGGGTCAAAGGTCACGACGTAGGAGCGGGATCCATTCCATTGCACTTATACGTCATAACTTGCGTAAATATGGTTCGATTTCAATGAAATTTAATTATGTGGTAGAAGACCGCCTGGGGACGAACCCTATTCAAAATGGGTGAATTGGGGGCAAAGGTCAGGACATAAGATCGAGATGCATTCCATTGCCTTTATGCGTCATAACTTGCGTAAAAATGGTTCGATTTCGATGAAATTTCAGTATGTGGTAGGGGACCACCTGGGGACGAAACCTATTGAAAACGGACGACATGGGGTCAAAGGTCAGGACATAGGATTGCGATCCATTCCATCGCCCTTATCCCATATTATTAAGGTGGACGTCAAGTAATTTTTCTTTCTATACTTCCAATGGAAAAACTTTTGTACACATTTCCTTCACAATTAATGTGTGCCCAAGGATGAAAACTTGAGCATCGATTAAAATAACTTCTTATTATCACTTGGAATACTTAATATTTTCTAAAACATAGCCATAATTATATTAAAAATCAATAACTTTTCCTTTGGTGGTGTTGAAACCAGAAAAAGGATGGCACGACCTGTACTTTGATGTCGTCAGTAGACAAACAAATGTTGGATTGCATAATTATGGTTATGTTTTAGAAAATATTAAGTATTCCAAGTTATAAAATGAAAATATTTTAATCGATGTTCAAATTTTCATCCTTGTGAACGCATTAATTGTCCAGAAAAAAGATGGCGCGACCTGTATTTTCATGACGTCAGTAGACAAACAAATGTTGGATTGCATAATTATGGTTATGTTTTAGAAAATATTAAGTATTCCAAGTTATAAAATGAAAATATTTTAATCGATGTTCAAATTTTCATCCTTGTGAACGCATTAATTGTCCAGAAAAAAGATGGCGCGACCTGTATTTTCATGACGTCAGTAGACAAACAAATGTTGGATTGCATAATTATGGTTATGTTTTAGAAAATATTAAGTATTGCAAGTTATAAAATGAAGATATTTTAATCGATGGTCAAATTTTCATCCTTGGGAACGCATTAATTGTGAAGAAAATGTGTACAAAAGTTTTTCCATTGGAAGTATGTAGGAAGCAAAGTTACTTGACGTCCACCTTAAAGTAGTAATTCTTGTATGTATGTATGTACATTTTATTTTGAAAACGGCTCTAAGGATTTTGATGAAAGTCGTTAACCTACCATTTTCTGGTACTGGAAATCGATTTAGCTTGATCTCGACTTTAGGAAAATTCGTTTAGTGGGTTAAATAACTAACCCGAATTACCACGTTTCTAGTGTAGTGTCATGGCGTCGTTCCATTAGATGTTGGCCCGCGATCACGCCATCTGTCTCATTACGTCACGCGTTGTGTGTGGATGCTATTAAAATTCTATGACGTCACACTCTTGCGAGCAGATGGTCGCGATTCCCATCTGCCTCATTACGTCACGCGTTGTGTGCGTATGTTCGTCTGCACGATAACTCGCGTAAAAATCGTTCGATTTCGATGAAATTTTAGTATGTGGTAGGGGAACACCTGGGAAGGAATGCTATTGAAAGTGAACGAAATGGGGGCCAAAGGTCAGGACATAGGAGCGGGATCCATTCCACTGTTCTTATGAGTCATAACTAACGTAAAAAAGGTTCGACTTCGATTAAATTTTAGTATGTGGTAGGGGGTCACCTGGGGACAAACCCTATTGAAAATTGGCGAAATGGGGTTCAAAAATCAGGACATAGGAGCGGAATCACTTCCATCGCCAATGATGCGTCATAACTTGCGTAAAAATGTTTCGATTTGGATGAAATTTTAGTATGTTGTAAGGACCTGCCTGGGGACGAATCCTATTGAAAATGGGCGAAATGGTTCAAAGGTTAGGACACAGAAGCGGGATCTATTTCATAGCCCTTATGCATCATAACTTACGTAAAACTGCTTCGATTGCGACAAAACTTTATCATGTTATTTTGGAGGTATACTGAACCAATTCTGTTGAATATCATTGAAATGGGGTCAAAGTTCAGGGCACAGGAGTGAGATTTATTCCACAGCCATTTTCCTCATAACTAGAGTAATAACTTGAGTAATGATTTCTAGTATGTTGGAAAGCGTATCATAATCAGTGCATTGCATGATTTTACTAACTTGTTACGCTTTCCAACCGTAGGTTGAAGATGCGTATATGGTCCAGCTTTGTCCGTCCGTCCCTCTGTCCGCACGATAACTCGCGTAAAAAGGGTTCGATTTCGATGATTTAGTATGTGGTAAGGGACCAACTGGGGACCAACCCTATTGAAAATGGGCGAAATGGGGTCAAAGGTCAGGACATAGGAGCGGGATCCATTCCATTGTCCTTATGCGTCATAGCTTGCGTAAAAATGGTTCGATTTCGATGAAATTTTAATATGTGGTAAGGAACCACCTGGGGACGAATCCTATTAAAAATGGGCGAAATGGGGTCAAAGATCAGGACATAACAGCGGGATCCATTCTATCACCCTTATGCGTTATAACTTAGTTAAAAATGCTTTGATTGAGACAAAACTTTATCATATTCTTCCGGAAGCATACTCTACCGGTTCTGTTGAATATCATCGAGATGGGGTCAAAGGTTGATCAGGTCATAGGAGCGAGATTTATTTTACAGTCATTATCCTCATAACTTGAATAATAACTTGAATAATGATTTCTGGTATGTTGGAAAGCGTATCACAATCAATGCATTGCATGATTTTACTAACTTGTTTTTCTTTCTTTTTTACGCTTTCCAACTTTAGGTTGAAGAAACGTATATGCTCCAGCTTTGTGCGTCTGTCTGTCCGCACGATAACTCGCGTAAAAATCGTTCGATTTTTATGAAATTTTAGTATGTGGTAGGGGACAACTTGGGGGCAAACCCTATTGAAAATGGAAGAAATGAGGTCAAAGGTCACGACATAGGACCGGTATCCATTTTATCGCCCTTATGCGTTCTAACTTACGTAAAAATGTTTTGATTGCGACAAAGCTTTAATTATCACGTTGTTCCGGAGGTATACTGAACCGGTTCTGTTGAATATCATCAAAATGGGGTCAAAGGTAAGGGCATAGGAGCGAGATTTATTTCACAGCCATTATCCACATAACTTGACTAAAAATGCTTCTATTGCGACAAAACTTTAGTATGTTGTTCCGGAGGTATACTGAACCAATTCTGTTTAATATCATCGAATGGGGTCAAAGGTCAGGACACAGGAGCGATATTTATTCCACAGCCATTGTCCTCATAACTTGAGTAATAACTTGAGTCATGATTTCTGGTATGCTGGAAAGCGTATCATAATCAGAGCATTGCATGATTTTACTAACTTGTTTTTACCAGGGTTAACATTAACAGCGTCGGGTGAAATCTACATGAACGGAATTTTTTGGCAAAATTTCTGCTAAGCACTTCAAAATTTGTACCCCCATAGTCCACCCAGTTCTGAGCAGCTGCCGTCGCCACTGGAACACAGACATTGAGGCGCTGACTGGTCACAGGTCATGTTTTCTGACGAGCCATGATTCAGCTTGATGCACCATGACGGTCGCATACGTGTTTGAACACATCGTGGTGAAAGGCACCGGCATCTTGCAGCTTGCATTTTTCAGCGCCATACCGGTCCAACGCCAGGCGTCATGATTTGGGGTACCATTTGCGGTCTCGCCTGATACGAATTCAGGTATCTCTCAGCAGCCAGCGATACATCAAAGATGTCTTAGAGGCAGAGGTGATCCTGGCGCTATATTGCAGAAGGACAGAGTTTTATTGGCGCTATATCCTATTTCTATATCCTTCAGAGTTTTCCTGGCGCCATATTGCAGAAGGACAATGTTCGGCCACGTGTGGTCCAGAGTGTCCAAGACCTTTTCCATGCACTGCAGATACCGCTTCTCATCTGGCCTGCACGTTCCCCAGATCTGTCCCCGATCGAACATGTCTGGCACATGGTAGCTAAAGGACTGGCGCGCAAGCGCCTCCGCCAGTCACCATAAATGAACTCTGGTCTCAAATAGAAGCAGCCTGGCAGGCTATTCCGCAGAACCACATCCAAAACCTCTTCCATTCAATTCCACGCCGTGTGGAAGCCGTTACTCCTGCTAGAGGGGACTTCACACTAAAGGTCTGCACAGACCTTTAGTGTGAAGTCCCCTCTAGCAGGAGTATGGGTCGGGCCTTCTCTTATGTCTAAGTTGGGAAACCGGGCCGTGCAGGGTTTTTTTTTATTATTATTTGCAAAACAATCGCTGTACGGAGCATTTCTCGTTTAGAAATCTCACAACATACAGCAGCAGGATAAGACTAAATAATTTCCGCTGTTGGAAAAAATAGAAGTTTTACGACATCCTCCCATCCTACAAAACAATCGGAATGGGTCAGCTCCCTTAGTTTGTCAATATGAATGTGGTCCCTTCTCTCTCTCTGTCTCTCTAACTTTCACCCTCCTCTCATGCTACAGGGCAGGCTATTAACTGCATCATATCTAAACCGAGCCACCAGCTCGCAGCCGGTCTTTTTTTATTGTTCTGATCGGTGGCACTTTGTTCTCTAGATGTGTAAAAGGCTTTTAAGTTGTCTTAAATGGCACGGGAGATATGGGCTGGGAGAAACTTACTTCTGTGTACAAATCTGTGCCGTATTTTCCCCATTTGTACTATCAGGGAGTCAGCAGATGGCAAATGAACATTTAGGTATCCCAGCCCAGCCGTTTTCAAAACTTCTGTGACACTGGTTAGCTGGGCAGTCTGTCGTTGTTTACGCTTTCCAACCGTAGGTTGAAGAAGCGTATATGCTCCAGCTTTGTCCGTCCGTCCGTCTCTCGGCACGATAACTGGCGTAAAAATGGATCGATTTCAATGAAAGTTTACTATGTGGTACGGGACCATCTAGGAACAAACCCTATTGAAAATGGGACAAATGGGGTCAAAGGTCACGACATAGGAGCGGGATCATTCCATTACCCTTATGCGTCATAACTTGCTTAAATATGGTTCGATTACAATGAAAGTTTACTATGTGGTAGAAGACCGCCTGGGGACGAACCCTATTCAAAATTGTTAAAGTGGGGTCAAAGGTCAGGACATAAGAGCGGGATGCATTCCATTGCCTTTATGCGTCATAACTTGCGTAAAAATGGTTCGATTTCGATGAAATTTCAGTATGTGGTAGGGGACCACCTGGGGACGAAACCTATTGAAAACGGACGACATGGAGTCAAAGGTCAGGACATAGGATTGCGATCCATTCCATCGCCCTTATCCCATATTATTAAGGTGGACGTCAAGTAATTTTGCTTCCTATACTTCCAATGGAAAAACTTTTGTACACATTTCCTTCACAATTAATGTGTTCCCAAGGATGAAAATTTGAACATCGATTAAAATAACTTCATATTAAAACTTGGAAAACTTAATATTTTCTAAAACATAACCATAATTATATTAAAAATCAATAACTTTTCCTTTGGCGGTGTTGAAACCAGAGAAAAGATGGCGCGACCTGTACTTTGATGACGTCAGTGGACAAAAAAATTTTGGATTGCATAATTACGGTTATGGTTTAGAAAATATTAAGTATTCCAAGTTATGAAATGAAGCTATTTTAATCGATGTTCAAATTTTCATCCTTGTGAACGCATTAATTGTCCAGAGAAAAGATGGCGCGACCTGTATTTTCATGACATCAGTAGACAAACAAATGTTGGATTGCATAATTATGGTTATGTTTTAGAAAATATTAAGTACTGCAAGCTATAAAATGAAGATATTTTAATCGATGTTCAAATTTTCATGCTTGGGAACGCATTAATTGTGAAGAAAATGTGTACAAAAGTTTTTCCATTGGAAGTATAGGAAGCAAAGTTACTTGACATCCAACTTAAAGTAGGAATTCTTGTATGTATGTATGTACATTTTATTTTGAAAACGGCTCTAAGAATTTTGATGAAAGTCGTTAACCTACCGTTTTCTGGTACTAGAAATCGATTTAGCTTGATCTCGACTTTAGAAGAATTCGTTTAGTGGGTTAAATAACCACCCCGAATTATAACGTTTTTAGTGATGGCGTTGTTCCATTAATGTTACCAATGCTTAGAAATCTTATGCGTCACAACTCGCGTTTGCGAATGTTGGCGCGCCGTCACGCCATCTGTCTCATTACGTCACGCGCTGTGCGTGGATCCTATTAAAGATTTATGACGTCACACATTTGCGGCGGGCAGATGGTCGCGATTCCCATCTGCCTCATTATGTCACGCGTTGTGTGCGTATGCACGATAACTCGCTTAACAACCGTTAGATTTCGATGAAATTTTAGTATCTGGTTTTAGTAACTCGCCGTCAGCACGATAACTCGCTTAACAACCGTTAGATTTCGATGAAATTTTAGTATCTGGTAGGGGATCACTTGGGAAGGAACCCTATTTAAAGTGAACAAAATGGGGTCAAAGGTCAGTACATAGGAGCGGGATCCATTCCACTGCTATTATGCGTCATAACTAACGTAAAAAAGGTTCGATTTCGATGAAATTTTAGTATGTGGTAGGGGACCACCTGGAGACAAACCTTATTGAAAATGGGCGAAATGGGGTTAAAGGTTAGGACACAGGAGCGGGATCTATTCCATCGCTTTTATGCATCATAACTTACGTAAAAATGCTTCGATTGCGACAAAACGTTATCATGTTATTTCGGAGGTATACCAAGCCGGTTGTGTTGAATATCATCGAAATGGGATCAAAGGTCAGGGCACAGGACCGAGATTTATTCCACAGCCATTATTCTCATAACTTGAGTATAACTTGAGTAATGATTTCTGTAATGTTGGAAAGCGTATTATAATCAATGCATTGCATGATTTTACTATTTTGTTAACCGTAGCATATGCTCAGTTCAGTGTTGCTGATAAACACTCTTCCATACTTATTATGGAGTTTAAGAAAGCGAAAGATTTTCGCAAAAAAATCGCTTCCGGAGAATATGTGCTTCTAGACAATGTAAAGTAGAACGATCGGACTCATAATTCTGGATATTTCGCAATTTTCGAATCCCCCCCTTTTATCCCCAAGGATATTCCGGGTCCGTCCGTAGGCAATGATAATTTGGAAACCCAGAAAATTTGAAAGGCATCGAAATTGTCGTTTACATGCACTATTTTTGACGTCACGTGAGTTATACAGAGTCACAAAAATATTCCGAATTAACGTTTATTGTAATAAAATACGTGTAGCATATAAGAAAACGCAAACTGTTCACGAGTCGAATGACAGAGTGAACCAGGTGCCCAATTCGTGTTTCAGTAATTGTTGAAATTTTACAGGTGGGGCCGGGCTTCAATTAAAAAATTTGAAACGGGTCGAGTATGGGCTGGGTCTTGGACGTGCGGGCTTGGGCCAGGGCGGGCTTTCCACATTAAGGCCCGTGCGGACCTCTGCTTTACACGATATTGAGGTTTGAAGTAAAAAAAAAGAAATCTTGTATAGCTCTAAAAATGTAATCAGTTGTCTCCATTACATTTGTTATCTCGTGTCTATCTCGTTGTTGCAATTTCTATATAAACAGCAGTATACACTGTATTTCAAGGAAAGCAGGAACAATGTTAGAGATCATTATGACACAATTTATACGATCCAAAATGAAATCTTTCGATTCGGTTTCTACAAAATAGAAAAAAAAAAGGGAAAATTGGAGGGGAAATTGTGCATCGGAAAATACAATTTTTTTTTTTGTTATTATGCTGATATCTGTTAGGTGGAAAAGAATCTTGTCAATGTGATTTTTAGAAAAAAGAACACATATAAACAGACATACAAACTGTCAACGTACGACGTATGCCTCTAATTTAATCTTCCTTCTGAGTTTCTGTGTTCTTATGTAAATGTGGTTTCTTCTCATTTAACATTTTGTAACTGAACGATACATTATTTTCCCGAAGAGCTTTTTCATTTTGGCATCACTTACAGTGAGTCGAAGCACGGCAAAAGGTAAAAACTGAATGTGTATGGGTGGCATGATAACAGAAGGGCGTATTACAAAGCGGCAAGGCTGCCCCGATGGCGCAGTGGTCTAAGCCATAGCTTCTGATCATTCGTCCGAGATGGTAACGCGTTCGAATCCCCATTCATGCATGGACGTTGTGTTTGTCTTACGACGCTGGCTGTCTCCCTTCTCTGGAACCAGTTACCCTAAATTAGGGACGGGCGACAGGGTATAGCCCATTGGGTTGCTCACGGTGGTCGTTAAACTCTCAACCAAAAGAAAAAAATGAAAAAAATAAAATAAAAAGGCAAGATGAGAGACGCCGGTTACGAGTACGCAGATTTGTTGAACGAATGTTACGCTGAGATATAAAGAAGTATATCTGTGAAGACTGTGTTTTTATTGTTGTCTGATTTGAAGTCAGCGAGTTCACAATCTGGCAAGAGTTATCTTCATGCTCTGAAATGCAGGCAACGCGTTAATGAAACAGCGAACAGCCCCGGTGGCGCAATGGTGTAATCGAAGACTTCTGATCATTCGTCCAATGGAGGGATCGGGGTTCGAATCCCGATAAGGCGTGGTTGTTTACTTTTGCCTTTCGGGGGTTTATTCGCTGAGTTCCTTGTTCACCTATGTACATTGCAGACGTTGAAACAAAATGTATGTATCTGTCAACTAAGTCCAGTAAATACTTTTTTTAAACCCCAAAAATAAAATAAAATATTAACAGTAGACTACCGTAAGTTGATTCGCTGATCAGGGCTGGATTGTGTCATGCTGTGGCCCGGGGCTGTCACTGTATTGTGGCCCCTTTCAGAAAACTTATCCTATTTCTATAAGTTATTTTGCTATCATTATTTTTTGTGAAATACACTATATAGTTAAGCAAACAAACATTTAAGCAACGTAAACCTTAAACCTACAATTACTACAGCATTTAAATTTATTTAAAGCTTTGCCGCTCCGCTGACAGAGTAATTTATGCGTTGGCTTCTCATCATTCGTCCGGATGTAAGTAGAAATACCCCGGAGAAAATACCCCTGAAAACTGAAAAGCGGAAAAAATGCCCCCGGAAGAAATACCCCCAGAACAAACGGTTCACTGTAGACTGCCACACAGGAACACTGATGTGTGGCAGTGTTCCGGTGTGGCAATTTACCGGCAACCCTGCCACGCATCTTCAGCAACTTGGCTACAAAAGTCCAAGGGGGGGGGGTGCTATAAAGATTAGCCGTTTCTGGGCCTATATTGAGAACTGAATTGGGAACTCCAAACGAATTTCGCGAAAACGTTCCATGTCAGCCAAGCGAGAATTGTACTTTAATTTGAAATATATTGCCGATGGTCCGAGGTACACTTAGTGGAGTGGGGGGAGGGGGGGCTCAACCCCAACTTCCGTAATATTATATTCTGGGCCGCTGGAGTCTGCCAGTGCATCCAGGAAGTTCCCTTTGAAGTGCCCGCGAGGTCCATGAGCTTTGGGGGAGGGGTCTCAAAATGTTAAAATGGACGTAGAGCTGTAAACATTAGTACCATGCTTTATATAATGATTCTGTACACGACCACGAATTTTCAGGAGGGTGGGGTACCCCCGTTTCTTAGAGCTATTCAGGGGTAACATCGAGGATACAATGACCGACTCTAGACTCGTATTCTTCACAGGCTTCACCAAATTTCTGGGGGAGGGGGAAGGGCATACATAGTTTACCATTAAACACAATATGAAGCATAGAAATTGCGACCTTGTATACTTGTCTGCGCTCTTAGAAACTTGCACCCCACCCTCCTGAAAATTCGTGGTCGTGTACAGAATGATTATGTAAAGCATGGCTCTAATGTTTACAGCTCTACGTCCATTTTAATATTTTGGGAGAATCACCCCCCCCCCCCGTCCCAGAGCTCACGGACCTCGCGGGCGCTTCAAGGGGAACAGCTTGGATACATTGACAGGCTCCGGTGGTCCAGAATCTAATATTACGGAAGTTGGGGGTTGACCCCCTTCCCCACCAAGTGTACCTCGGACCCTCGGCAATTTATTTCTTCAAATAAAAGTGCAATTCTCGCTTGGCTTACATGAAACGTTTTCGCGAAATTCGTTTGGAGTTCCCAATTCAATTCAGTTATCAATGTAGGCCCAGAAACGGCAATCTTTATAGCACCCCCACCCCTTGAACTTTTGTGGCCAAGTTGCTGAAAGATGTGTGGCAGGGTTGCCGGTAAATTGCCACACCGGAACACTGCCACACATCAGCGTTCCTGTGTGGCAGTTTACAGTGAACCGTTTGTTCTGGGGGTATTTTTTCCGGGGGTATTTTTTCCGCTTTTCAGTTTTCAGGGGTATTTTTACCGTTTACCCATTCGTCCGAGATGGGCCCCCGGGTTCGGATCCTAGTGAGGCATGGCTGCTGTGTTTGTCTTACGTCCGAGATGGGTCCGGGTTCGAATCCAGAGGAGGCATGAATGTTTTGTTTGCCTTACGGCGCAAGCTCTCTCCCTACCCTGGAACCAGTGGCCCGAAATTAGGTATGGCCAACTGCTTATAGCCCATCGAGCTGCTCACAATGGTCGTTAACCCCTGCCCCTCCGAAAAAAATTAAAGGAAAAATAATTAAAACTTTATAACGTGTAAAGACAGAAAAAAAGGAGAGGAGGGGGGGGGGAAGCAAGCGGTATCTAATGTCACGTTCATGCAAACGTGTTAGTTTGTGCATAGGACCTACCTACTTGGTTCTTCCGTGAAAGCAGTGTTCTTTTTTTTTTTTCTTTTTTTTGTAAGGAAAGCTTAATAAAAATGATGAATTGCAGATTTTATTAACCCTTTCATCTTCTTTTCAAGACTTCCGTCTTACTCCTGCGTTTGTTTCCAGAGAAGCTGGGAGTTTGTTGTAAGTTTGGTGATGACAAAGCAGCAACGGTTGCTTTTAAGTAAAATAAAGCTGACCGTACTTCTTCAGAGGAATATTAAGGCATCGGAGGAAATGGAATGGGCTAGGCGCCTCATTAAGGAAGCCGACAAATGGTGACGCCGCTGTATTTTTCCATGGCTCAGAGGCATGGGTCGAAAGGGTGCAGTTCTAACTGATGACCTCCCAGCAGACGTTTCATTAAAGACCCAAGTTTATAACCCATTCGTAAACTGTAGCGGCTTCCTTTAACCCTTTCTCACGTCAGCTCAACTAAACGAAGGACGGGAGATACTCAATAGTGTTCGGAGGCAATTTTAACTCATTGAACCCCTTTGTACGCGAAGGTAATTAGAATGGGTTCTCGTCGCTTTGGGCTTTGAGAAGTTCATATGCTAGACAGTATACGAGCGTCTACCTGTGATGAAAAACAGGTTGTAAATGCGGTGCTAGTAACACCTGATGGCCAATGGCACGTGTCCAATGAACAACCACCGTTAGCGAATAAATCAAAGCTGTCAGCACGAAACAGGGAAAAAAAGAAAGACTGCGAGAGAGAGGATGGCCGTTATTGTTTGTTAAACTTACAGGCATATAAAATAGGAAAAGCAGGCGAATCATGAAAAAAAAAAAAAGTAAAAATGCTGTAGAAACTGTTGTTATTTTTTTTATAGTAATACATTTTATGTTATCGTGAAGAAAAAGGACATTTTGTAATAGTTACTTAAATCTTAACATATTAAATTGATAAATGCTTTTTATAGTGTTGTAGCAATATTATAATGTACTACACAGAAAAAGAATGTTTTTTTGTTTTGTTTTTTTTGCCTCCACAAAACGCAGATAACCAACCAATTAAAAACTGTTAGATCTTTCCAAAATGAAAGCTCAGAACAATCTTCACCTCTTGGTCACAGAAATGCACTTAAGGAATGCACCAAAGAATACCCAGGAGGGCTGTAGCCAGAAAGAATTTTTGGAAGGGGTTTCTGAATTTGAAAATTAATTTTCACCGTACGTTATATGTACGCTGAGTTTTTTTCTTTGTCACATTTTATTTGCACACGAAATTCTTCTATCTAATAGTCCCTATTTTCCAAATACTGACTTATGTGCTATAGTTACAAAAAAATTTAAAATTCATTTTCACTTTTGAGACATTTTAAACATTTCGGGAAGGGTTTTAACCCTCAAACCCCCTCCCTGGCTACAATTCTTTTTAGTTAGCAGTATTTACGAGAAAAATGACCACAGAAAATACGCCCTAAAAAAAAGAAAAAAAGAAAAGAAAAGCTCACATCTCGAAAATATAAAAATACGCCAGCTGTTGACTTATGCTGCCTTACGTCTGTTAGAAACGTGTCTTTTTTTTCTTAATTTCAACTAAGCAATCAACAAAACTAGTCTGAACACTTCCTCTACTCAACCACATAAAATTAGCTAGAATTACAAATTGACATCGTAGTTTGTTCCCAGCATGGCAGAAGAAAAATTCATTGTTCGAAAGAACACGCGCACGACTCATCCACGAACAGCAACTTTTTGGTTAGTAGCACATTACAAAGGAAGCAACTTAAACAAAGCTTTCCAACTGAATCTTAGACATGTGGCAAAATCAAAAGAACTTTCACCTCATAAGCAAAAGTGCTGAAGAAAAGTCCTACGCCTAGGGACTTGTAAGCGTTTCAGGCTTTTGATAACATTTTATTCCATGTGTGTTTACACATTTTAAGATTGTTGTGTTGCTTCAAACAGTGAGCTTCTGCCATTTTGGGAACACACTACACGATGTCCTTGTAATTCTAGGTAACATTATGTGGTTGAGCAGGGGAAATGTTCTGACTAGTTTTTTCAATTGCTTAGTTGAAATTATATAGGATTTTTCTTCATGAAATTTAAATAGACCTCATGTTTCTAACAGATATAAAAACACATCAGTCAACAGCTGATGCATTTTGCTATTTTCAAGATGTGGGCATTTTTCCTATTTTTGAGAAATGGACATTTTTTCTGAGGCCATTTTTTCCGTGGGCGTTTTTTTCTCATACCAAATTTTGAAATCCGTGTTTCGTAAGAACCACACTTCTTTGAACTATGAATACTGAAAGCCAAACTACACTTACAATTATCTCTTGCTTGTATACTCATCGTAATAGAAACTTAACCTAATGTTAAGGCATTTTCCCAAGTTCAGGTACGTTTACTACGTAAAAAGCAATTCTCAACACAATTTGCATATTCATAAATCCAGTTTCCATATATATTGGTACCGTTATAATTTTTCATATACGTATCAGAAGTAGCAGTTAGATACATACATACACCGATAAGCCATTTTGTTATGACCACCCCCCAGCCTAGAGAAACGAGTGCCCCTGGAAACCGAACGGTGGCGCAGGTGATCGATCACTCGATCACATGCAGAGGATTTTAGGAAGGGAGTGTCTGACCATAGGTCTTAAACAACCTTTAGAAATAGGGAACTAGGAGATTTCGGCTAGAGCGCCCGATAGGAAAGTGACACGGAAGCGAAGTAGAAAGGGGGAGGAAGACGTCCTTATTTATTACCGGGGAGTCAGTACCCGGGGTCCGACGGCTTAACATACCCATCCGACGCACGGCGGGTATTTAGCGGATCGAGCGTTCGTACCTGCTGGGATCGAACCTGAGCCCATCCCGTGGCAGTCACGAACGTTGTTCACTCGGGCACTCGCGGTCCAATGGTGGCGCAGGTGAAGTTCACAGAGCAGTATATATACAATCCGAGGACCGCGGCTTTCGGTTAGTAGAGTGTTCGGAGTCAGAATGAGAAAAGCTGTCGTTTTATCGGAGTTTGATAAAAAGACAAGTTGTGATGGCACAGTGTCTCAGAACTACAATCTCGGAAACGGCGCGGCTTGTGGGTTGTTCACGTGCCGCTGTAGTGAGTGGTACGTGAACAAACCACATGCCGCGTATCAAAAGTGGTGCACAGATGGTCAAACGACGAACCGTCGTCCAACCGTGTATCGTCCGCAGCACATCGATGGCAGAGTGGAGCGGAGACTGTCGCGCATTGTTCACAGTGGCCGCAGGGCCACAGTGCGACAAATCACCCGCAGCTACAACAGTATTGATCAGGGCATTGTGTCACAGCACACAGTTCATCGCAGCCTTCTGCGCATGGGCCTGAGTAGCCAAAGACCCAGCCGGGTCCCCAGGCTCACTGCACGTCATCGCCAACGACGCATGAAATGGGCCTAAGATCATCGAGATTGGACCGTGGATGATTGGAAGAAAGTAGCCTGGTCTGACGAATAAAGATTCCTGGTGCATCACGTAGACGGCCGAGCCCGGATACGCCAATTACCAACGGAGCTATGGCACCTGGATGCACTGTTGGGCGAAAACAGGTCGGCGGTGGCAGTGTTTTGCTGTGGGTGATGTTTTTTTTGGGGGGACACTTTAGGCCTCAATATCCCAATAGCACAATCTCTGACAGCTGCCAGGTATCTGAACATTGTTACGCACCCATTATGGCAACTGTGTTCCCTGCTGGTCATGGCCATTACCTACAAGATAATGCGCCAGGCCTCTGCCAGAATCGTCAAGCAATTGTTCGAGGAACACGCTATAGTGACTTTCTGTTAATGCCTTATCCTCCAAATTCACCTGACATGGACCCAAGCGAACATTTGTGGTTCAACTTGGAAAAGCCGGTTCGCGCTAAATCACCTCCCCCCCTCCCGAAATGTGCGTGAACTGGAGGGCCTATTGTAGACATTATTGTACCAGATACCCCAGGATACCTATTGCCACCTCAGAGAATCGATGCCTTGCCGAGTGGTCGCTGTTTTACTGGCTAAAGGGGGTTCTACAGCTTCTTAGATATAGGTGGTCATAGTGTAATGTCTTATCGGTGTATACTGAAGTAGTTCATGAACACCCAATAGCAATCCGAAACCTTTCCATCCTCACTTACGCAGGGCCGTACCCAGCAAGGGAATAGAGAAAGCCCCCCCCCCAAGGCGAAATGGACATTACTGTAAATTCTCTGAACTTTTATTGTTGGTGATTTATGGACATTTCTTTTGTATTTCATTATAAGCAAAAATACGTGATACACGGTTTTAAAGAAAGCAAAATTGAAGCGGTACGACACGAACGATGGATAACTCTAGAGAAATGACCTTCGGAAGTGAATCAGTAGGAACAGCTGCGCCAATGATTATCTGACATATGGGCACTGGACTTGCTGCTGCTAAGTGTCCGAGGAGAGAGGAATCCCTTCCCCATTCCTTTGGAGAAACGTAAAATATAAAAGAACATTACAAAAGAAAAACACTCACACACACACAGAGATAAGACAGGTGGAATTGTAGTTGCGCATACGATGAAATACTGTTCGTCACTTGGTAAGTGATTATGAGATGCTAAGTTGCTTTTAAAAAAACGTTTAAGTTGTTATTTGCCTACAAACAAGTGTTGTCGTGGGAACGTTATAGCTAAATATACCACTGTGGACCACGTAAAAAAGCAGTGCTGAAGAGAAATCTTCGTGCGAGAAAGAGGGAGAGACAGAGCTTTCAACTTTTTTCTGTTCATTGTTTTGCGGTGAGTAGGAGCAGTTTTGCAATGCATGTGCAGAAGAAAAAGGGTTAATTGGCGAGAATCGGAGAGCTTCTAGTTTTTGAGTGCGGTTGGCTGTTGACCACGGTAAGTAGACACTTCCTCGGAGCACCAGCAAAGGAGAATGCGCGATTAAAGATGGAGAAGAAAGAGCTGAAATTCAGCATGAATAACTCCTAGATGACATTGCATGGATACTAGGAAAAGAACCAGAACAGAAAACTAAAAATACATAAATAACTTTTTTTATGCTAGTTGGGATTTAACCGTCCTCCAGCGATAATGATCCAACAATACTGCCATAAAAATGCTGATAATCTGATTTATTTTTATATCTCAAGGAATTCAGTTTTCCTTCTTATCCTCCCATTTTCATATTTTGATTTTTTTTTTATCCTTTCCAACATGGAGAAATTGTTTCCTAATGAAGTAAATTAACAAAAGGAAAGAAAATAGAAATCTAAACTTTCGTCTGTATTCCTGTATTCGTGGGTGAATATTGTTTGTCGTTCAACACAGAGTTCCCCCAGATGCGTCTTCACCCTTCCCGGCCCGGTTCCGAGACCTTGCTACTGGCCTGCCCTTACGTACACAACTATGACATTAAGATGGCTTTATAAACAGTTCACTGCAGGATATTCAGATTTGTCCAAAGCTTACAGAATACAGGAAAGACTCGTGATTTTAGTTACTCTAAAAGAGGCGTGATAGTGGGCGTTAGGCGAGCTGGTGCAAGCAACCCAGAATCGGCAAACCTTCGCGGCTATGCAAGAACAACTATATCAAGGGAGTACAATGAGGGGTAACAAATAACAAAACTAGTAGTTAGGGGTATAGTATACTTGGGCACGGAAACGACTGGTCGTTGTTCGAGAGCAACGGCAGCTGGAGAGGATTGTACAGCATAACAGACGAGCTCCACTGCGTCAAGTAACCACGCAGTGCAACAGTAGTGTAAAAGGAATTTCAGTATACTCAGCCTGCCGCCCATGAGCACTAATGGGCTATAATGGCAAACATCCCGACGCGTACCACTCGTCTTTGCTAAAAACCCACAAATTTGTCCGAAGAGAGCACACGAACACAAAAACGGGACTCTTCAGGGGTGGCGGCAAACTTCCATACTTTCTTCTACTGCCAGGAAAACTCCTACAAAAGTAAACTCCTGCACCTCCTCATATAAGGGCCAGAGTTGGAAAAGGGTCAAAAATTTTGCACCTGGACCCGAGCCTGAACCGGACCTGTAACTCACCCTGACAAATCTGCTTTGAACTATAAAATATATACACCAATGAGCCGTTGCACTATGACAGCTTACCTAATAAGCTGTAGGACCCCTTTGACTCCGCAAAACAGCGGCCACTCGGCGGGACATCGATTCCATGAGGTGGCAATATGATCCTGTGCTATCTGGTACCATAATGTCAACAGGTCCTCCAGTTCCTGTACATTTCGGTGGGGGGAAGGGGGGAAGGGGGGATTTAGCGCGAACCACCTTTTTCAAGTCGAACCACGAATGTTCGATTGGGTTCACGTCAGGCGAATTTGGAGGCCAAGGCATGAACAGAAAGTCAGCAGCATGTTCCTCGAACCACTCCTTGACGATCTTGGTAGTGTGGCATGGCGCATTATCCTGTTGGTAATGGCCATGACCAGCAAGGAGCACAGTTGCCATGAATGGGTGAACTTAGTCAGCAACGATGTTCAGATACCTGACAGCTGTCAGGGATTGTGCTATTGGGATAATGGGGCCTAAAGTGTCCCAAGAATACATCCCCCCACAGCATAACACAGTCGCCGCTGGCCTGTTTCCGCCCGACAGTGCATCCAGGTGCCATAGCCTCCGTTGGTAATCGGCGTATCCGGGCTCGGCCGTCTACATGGTGCACCAGGAATCTTTATTCGTCAGACCAGGCCACTTTCTTCCAATCATCCACGGTCCAATTTCGATGATCTTGGGCCCACTTCATGTGCTGTTGGCGATGACGTGCAGTGTGCATTGAGACCCGGCCGGGTCTTCGGCTACGCAGGCCCATGCGCAGAGGGCCTGCGTAGTCCTCGAGCGGAAATCGAACCTGCGTCTCCCGGATAGCGCCCGGGTATGCTTACCACTATACACCATCCAGAACGACCAAGTTTCAAGTTTCAGATTAATTTGAATATAACCATCACCGGGTGGTCTGGTGATTATACGACGATGGTTAGCCATTACATCCTCCTGTGACGGTCATATTCACAGGGTGGTGTAGTGGTTATATTAATGGTCATATTCAAATTATTTGGAAACTTGAAACATGGTCGTTCTGGGTGGTGTAGTTGTTAGCATACTCGGGCGCTATCCGGGAGACGCGGATTCGAATCCCGCTCGAAGACGACGAAATTTTCAAGTTTTCGAATATTATCTGACTTAACACCCATGTCATATTTACACCAAAAACGGATTCACATCTTCCAAATTTGTATTGAATAATGCTTAGTTTGTGAAAAAGTCCTCCTACGGAAAATTTTTTTATTACAAACCTATTCATAAAAATAATGATCTCGAACAGAAAATAAAATGACTAAATAACTCGCATGAATGACAAAAAAAAAAAAAAAAATCATCGTTGTGTAATTTGTTTTACGATGTACGTGATTCGAATTCCCGAGCCTTTATGGCTTCGTGGTTAAAGTCGTGCGTTACCTGTTGAACCAACCCAAACGACGTATGTTCGATCCTGACCGCAGCGGAAGGATTATCTGAGGTAAGGTCTGAAAAACGTGGGGTTGTCGATTTTGCGGAATTTCAATTTAATTAAATAAGGAAAAACCTGAAATGTATTTTTTCTGAAATAAACGGAATTTCTGACTACCGAAAATCTGTGAAAATACGGACGGAAGTTAAAATAAAACGGGCACTTTTAAAAACGGAAATTTCTGAAAAAGACGGACACCTACCGGCAATTTTGCTGCACGTTGTTTTTCAGAAATTTTCCGTGAATTCACACCACTTATTTTTGACAGTGTAGGAAAACTCCCACACTCTAATAAGAGCTCCAAACGAAATGCAATTTTGGATCCCTCTTGAGGACTGGAAAAAGATCGCCTGCCCCCGATGAATCACGTTTTCGGTTAATGCATGCCTGTGGGTGGGCCAGAATATGGCGTAAACTGTACGTACCAATGGATTTTAGCTGCCTTGCGTTAACTGTACAACCTGGTGGAGGCTGTATAGAGACGGGTATTGGGTTCCTTTTATTTATTTTTATTTTTTATTGGAGGTTTAACGACCACCGTGAGCAACTCAATGGGCTATAAGCAGTCGCCCGTCCCTAATTTAGGGTCACTGGTTCCAGGGAAGGGAGAGAGCCAGTGCCGTAAGACAAACACAACATCCGCATGCCTCACAGGGATTCGAACCCGGACCCCTTTCGGACGAATGATCAGAGGCCATCGCTTAGACCACTGCGCCACCGGGGCGGCTTGGGTTCCTTAATACCCCTGGAACAGCATTTCAGTACCACAAGATATCTTAGCATCATTGTGAACCAGGTACATCCGTACATGTGCATGGTTTTCATGATGGAGAGAGCTACTTATAGGAGGATAATGCACCATGCTACAAGACTCAGACCGTCACACAGTGCTTCCAGGAGCACCGCTGTGACTTCAAAGTGTTACGATGGCCGCCACAGCCCCCATAATTTAATTCAGGAGAACATCTATGATATTTAATTATTTAATGATGGAGAGAGTTACTTGCAGAAGAATAAGGCACCATGCCGCAAGACTCGAATCGTCACAGTGCTTCCAGGAGCACCGATGCGATTTTAAAGTGTTACAATGGCTCCCACGGTCCTTAAAATTTAAATCAAGTGAATACCAATGGGATGAAATTAATGATGGAAAGAGCTATTTACAGCAGGATAATGCGCCATGACACAAGACTCGGATCGTCACAGTGATTCCAGGTGCACGGCTGTGACTTCAAGGTGTTACAATGGCACCCACAGCCCCCAGAATTTAAATCAAGTGGATGCCAAAGGTATGAAATTAATGGTGGAGCAGTATAATGTATTATGCCACGAGACTCGGATCTTCACTATT
Organism: Macrothele yani; assembly: GCA_039090855.1. Taxonomy (NCBI): domain Eukaryota; kingdom Metazoa; phylum Arthropoda; class Arachnida; order Araneae; family Macrothelidae; genus Macrothele; species Macrothele yani. The sequence goes on along the minus strand of CM076989.1, from coordinate 69,509,506 downwards.
TACAGCAGAATAATGCATTATGCCACAAGACTCGGATCTTCACAGTGATTCCAGGAGCACGGTTGTGACTTCAAAGTGTTACAATGGCTTCCACAGTTCCCAGAATTTAAACATGTGAACATCTATGGGATAAAATTATTGAATGATGGAGAGAGCTTCTTACAGGAGGGTGTAGGAAAGTAGCTTTTCTCTACCTGTACGTTGAACATTTGCTCTGTAATGACTTAGAAAAATTATCTGTACTTCTGTGAGAAAAGTAACGCCGAACCAAACAGGCTATTATAAATTAATTAATCCAAAACTAACGGCAGTTAGACGTAAGTAGATAGACTTGGAGCCCAGGGTCATTAGTAAGCTCTACCGTCCTTTTGTAATCTTGAAGGAGACCCTAGTACCCTTCGCAATGTCCCCTCCCTCTCATTCACAGACTGACACAGAGCTCAACGCGATTCTGTTTTTTTTTTTTTTCAGTGACCAAATGAATATGAAAACTAATTGAGTAGGAAAATTTCTAGGGTAGTATTTGCATATTTCAACTTTCAGAATGATCTTTTTTGGCGATTAAGTTGGAAATGGGGTCTTTAAGAGACTCGTGTTTTTTTTTTTTTTTTTTTTTGTTGGGTTTGTTTTTTTTATTCAAAACCAAAATTTTCGAAGTAATATAATTAGCTGGTGCAACACCGCGTTTTAAGCGTGGTTTCATGGTACGCTCAATCATGGGCGGATTTTTAGAATTCCTTCATCGCTAAATTGTTGCTAAAATTTGTTCACGATTGAATTCGTTTTAAATTTCAATAGTTCGTTTTCATCCAGGATCTAACATAATATTTTTCATGAGGGAATTTATGAGGTATTACCCTGTAGATACGTGAGTTTTTCCTCAAGACAAAAATTCCCGGACTGGTTTTGGTCGTCCCAATCCTCCCTTTCCTTCAAGTCATGTTCTCTAATGAACTCCTGAGAACCTGGTTCTACCCTGTAGCACCATCAGAACAGTAAAATCTAGTTTATCATTACAGATTATGTAACTTATTTTTGCATCTTTCAAATGGAAAAGTGAAGGAAAGGGAACAGAAGAGAAGATTTTTTACTATACCCACATATACAACGCATCTTTCCAGTTCATACTTAGGGACCAGAGACGTGGTCTTTAAAAAAAAAACGATATACACAGTCTGTAGACAGAGCCGTAGCAAAGATTTTGGGAGGTTACGGCCATACATTAAAAACGCGCCCTAATTAAAAAAAATATGATATTAATTTAAAACGCAATTGTCATAAAATAATAGCAAAAGTTTAACTGTGAAAAATAATTTATGCAAACAATTATAATGACAATTTTCTGTTATAAACAATTTTGTCTTTGGTAATTAAAATACTTTATTACTGTTTCCAGTGCACATTACAAAAAAATAAAATTAAAAAAAATTGTCTAACATATCAGTATCTGCAATTTAAACAATTTAAATTAACCTGACTTTTGCGTGCTTTCAACTTTTTGCAGACTTATCAGTAACTTCCTCAGAATCTGTTTCTTTTTACAGATAATGCTGTGGACCATCAGAAACTACTGCTTCTCTCTCTATCACGCGCATAACTCACGCCATGTCGACCAATCGTGTAAGTGGGATTCCCGCTTAGAACGTCATCTTCCACCAGACAAGTCCCCCTTGCAGGGCCGTAGCCAGATCCCAGAACCAGAGGGAAGGACTGAAGAGTCATCCTGGCGGGGGGGGGGGGATCCGTATTCAACTACGAACTACATTTTTCCACGAACAGAGACAAAAAGTTTACTTTGTTTTTAATATCAATTTTGTTAATTTACTATCATCATCATCATCATCGTCAACCATTATCAATCCACTGCTGGACGAAGGTCTCCCCAAGTTTCTTCCACAACGGTTTCTCTTGTGCCAGTCTCCTCCATGTCACTCCCGCATACTTTCGAATTTCATCCACCCATTTCCCATGTGGTCTTCTTCTGGGTCTTTTCCTGTCTCTTGGAATCCAATCTAAAATTTCGGCTGTCCATCGATGGTCTGTCCTTCTGGCACTATGTCCAGCCCATTGCAATTTCAGGGATTTAATTCTGATCATGATGTCTTCCACTCTTGCCATTTTTCGGATCCACGAGTTCCTCTTCTTGTCTCTCCTGGTTACACCAAGCATGCACCTCTGCATGCTTCTTTGAGTTGTCTGCAGCCTTTGTATGTCAGTTTTAGTTAAGGTCCACGTCTCTGCACCATACGCAACCACTGGAAGGATGCATTGACCAAACACTTTTCTTTTAAGACATAATGGCATATTGCTCTTGAAAATTATGCTGTTTCTTCCAAAAGCTCTCCAGGCAAGTTTTGTACGCCGATTAATTTCTTCATCAATGTGACCCTCACTGATATCTGCTGTCCAAGATAAACAAACGTACGTGTCTGCTATCTCCAGCTTTTCCCCATCAATCGATAAATCTTATTTCTTGTAAAAGCATTGAACATCACTTTGCCGCCCCGGTGGCGCAGTGGGCTAAGGCGTTGGCCTCTGATCATTCGTCCGAAGGGGTCCGGGTTCGAATCCCGGTGAGGCATGGATGTTGTGTTTGTCTTACGGCACTGGCTCTCTCCCTTCCCTGGAACCAGTGACCCTAAATTAGGGACGGGCGACTGCTTATAGCCCATTGAGTTGCTCACGGTGGTCGTTAAACCTCCAATCAAAAAAAAAAAAAAAAAAAAAAAGAACATCACTTTTGTCTTCTGAAAGTTCATTTTTAAACCCACTTCTTTACTCTTGTCAGCGAGTTCCTGGATCATACTCTGCAGCTCTGATGGGGTAGTTGCAAGAATGACTTCGTCATCAGCAAAACGAAGGTGGGTTAGATAACCTCCATTGATCTTTATCCCTTTGTTTTCCCACTTCAGTGATTGAAAGACATTTTCCAATGTGGCATTAAAGAGCTTCGGAGATATGGTGTCACCTTGTCTCACTCCCTTTCCAATTTTTATGTGTGTTGTATTTTCAAACAGCCGAATCTTTGCACTTGCATTTTCATAGATGTTATTAATAATATTAATGTATGCATCTTCAATACCGCAGGATTTCAGAGCCATTCTAACTGCTGATGGTTTCACCGAATCAAAGACTTTTTCATAATCGATAAAAGCCATGCACAATGGAAGTTCATATTCCCTCGCTCTTTCAATTAGTTCTCTCAGTACGTGGATATGATCTATTGTGCTGTAGCCACTCCTGAGTCAAGCTTGTTCTCCTGGTTGAGCCATGTCCAGTGTTACCTTCAAACGGTGCGAAAGAACTTTAGTGAAGATTTTATAAACCACTGATAGGAGGCTGATAGGTCTGTAGTTCCTGAAATCCTCAATGTCACCTTTTTTATGTAGCAAGATCATTGTAGCGTTGTTCCAATCCTCAGGAATTTTCCCTTCATTAAGGCATCGAGTGAAAATTTGGGCGAGTACTGTTTCGATTTCTCCACTTGCTTCTTGTATGATGTCTACAGTAATTCCATCTTCTCCTGGAGCTTTTCCCCGCTTCATGTTCTTGATTGCATGTGCGACTTCTGCTGGGAGGACTGGAAGAACTCTGGTACTGGTACCTTTCATGATGTCTGGTGTACACGTATCATCCCTTTCATATAATTTGGAGTAGAAATCTTTCACTCTTGTCAAAATTTCGCCTCTATTTCTTGTTACAGAACCATCTTCTTTTCTCAGTGCCATAATCTCTTTTTTTCCCTTACTGAGATGTCCCTTTGCTATCTTTAGGCTTTGGTTGTTTTCAATTGCTTTCCTTACTAGTTCACAGTTGAATTTCCTTACGTCTTCAGTGATACTTTTTCGTACTGTCTTGCATAGCTCTATATATTCCACTTTGGAAGTCACATCTTCTTTAGTTGTCTTCATCTCTCTTCTTTTTTGCATCAACATTTTGGTTTTTCCTGATAATTTGTTCACATGCAACTTGTTCTTAGATCCAGCTAATTTTGTTGCTGTTTCCATAAGAGCTTTGGTTACTTTTCTGTTAACTTCAGAAATATCCACTTTTTCCGATGTTAGGCCTTCTGAAGCAGAGAATCTGTTTTATAATTCCAACTTGAAGGTATTATGGTGTTTTTTAAGGTTGGTTATGTCAATACATTTTGTTTGTCTTATGAGCTTGCCACGTTCGAGCTTAGTGTTGAGGTGCATCTTACATCTCACCAATCTATGGTCACTACCTGTGTTGAACTTGTTTAGCACACTGCAGTCTTCTATGACGAATTTTTTGTTACACATAATAAAATCAATTTCACTTGTCGTCCCAATTGGATGTCTCCATGTCCATTTCCTGTGTGGCTTTTTCTTGAAAAAGGAGTTCAAGATGAAAAACCCTTCTGCCTCTGCAAACTCAACAAGAGTATTTCCACTCTTGATTTCTATTGCCGTGACCGAATTTACCTACTGAAGTTTCATTCTGTTGCCGTTGCCCTATTTTTGCATTGAAATCTCCCATAATTATCTTCAAGTGCTGTTTACCTTTATTATTTAGATGACGAATTTCCTCATAAAATTCTTCAATTTCTTCTTCAGGATGACTTGTGGTGGGTGCATAAATTTGAATAATCTGAGCCTTATATCTTCTCGAGAGTTGGATAACGAGTCGTGCAGCTCTGTCAGAGGAACTTTCAACTTCTACAACTTTATCCTTCAGTTTCTTGTTTATTATAAATCCAACACCACTAGGTGTGCCAGTAACTGTCCCACGATAGCAGAAGAGATGTCCACTTTTCAGTTCAATGAGATCTTCTCCTTTTCTCCTTACCTCACTTAGCCCGACGATGTCCCACTTGATCCTTTGTAGTTCCTCTTCCAATTCAAGAAGCCTTAAATCAGAAGATAGGGAGCGTCCATTATACGTAGCCAAGGTCAGCATTAGATGGCAGCCTAGTCTGGTCCTCCGGTGATTCTTAGCACCCTCTGCCTTCATGCCGCACTGGCCGCTGCCTTGGCTAGGTACATTCCAGCTGCCGGAGACTGAGGGCCAAGATTTAAGCTGTGGAGTCATTTTGGAGGGGTTTGGCCATAACTCATCACGCTGGCCAAGCGGGTTGGTGAGTTTGGGATAGCATTTCCTCTAATCCCGATGGTATAGTTTTACCGCTATTGGCGGTCGTCAGAGCCCCTTTAGTGGGAACAAGATGCACAACGTGAAGGCGGGGTTGACATTTGTCAAGGAGAGGCTGTGATGTTACGCATCACCTGACCTTACATCCCTAATTTACTATATTAACGAATAATTATGCCAAAAAGTAAAAATAATTAGATAAAATACGAAATATGAAATAAAAAGGGGAGGAAGAAAACAGAACTCTCTGGAAATATAAAAAAATAAATCACATTCTTTAAATTTGCTTGATGAAGGTTGAGCTGTGCGTTCCTTATCCCTGGACTGAGAATACTTTCAGCTAGAGCAATTTTTTTTTTTTTTTTTTTTTTTTTAGTTTGATGTTCTGGTCTCTTTTCCGAGAATACGCAATGGCATCAATAATTCACCGATGCCATATTTCAGCTTTTCCTACTCCTCTTCTTCGGTTCCACTTTTTTCTCCATCTTTAATCGCATATTCTCCTTCGTTGGTGCTCGGTGGTACTCACTTCTTACCGTGGTCAAAAGCCATACCCCTTCCCTCACAAAAACCAAGAACGACAGAATCCGACAAAAACACTCTTTCCTAATATTTAGCAAAAATCCTCCGGGAAAGATACCTCTGCCAGAAAATCTCCAAAACTGAAAAAGTAAAAGAAAAAAATAAATCCCCGGAAGAAAAACTCCTTTGTTTGAATATGTAATTGACAATTCCGTGGAATATTACTACGCCATGACTCAGAAATGATGGCGGTTGATCAGAGTTGGTTGGTTTGTGGACCCCAGCGAGCACTACTTATGCTACACCGAGGACTGTGGTTAGACATGTTCGTAACGTGGAGTCTATACCCCGTGACCAACGGATTAATGAAACTTCCGATCGTCGGCTAACCATAGTGATTCAGTTAGACTTGATAAGGTCCTGAGCAGAGAAGGCAGTTAGTCCTCTTCCAAGAGGGACTTTCATGAAGTAGAAAGAGTGGCAATTAAAACCTTCACAAACAGAATGAATATTCAGTCTTAAATTAATGAATATTCAGTCTTAAATTAATGAATATTCAGTCTTAAATTAATGAATATTCAGTCTTAAATTAATGAATATTCAGTCCTAAATTAATAGCAATCACACCGCCCTCCAAATATGTACACACTCCCCTACCGTTTACGATTCCCACATAGCTATTTCCCAAGATTTTTATGTTTAAGAACGCGCGCTTAGTCAGGGACGGAAAAAAAAAAAAGAAAAAAAAAATCATTCCTGCAGTTCCCACTACTAAAATTAGTGCCGGTATGTAAATTCTGGATTGAAAAAAAAAAAAAAAAAAAGTGCTGCTGTGAAATACTAGGAAAAGAGAAGTACCGGTATGCCATACCGGCGTATACCGGCCCATTTCGAGCACTGCTACTGGAGGAAAAACAATGAACGAGAAGATGTTGAAAGCTCTTTCTCTCTCGCGCACGTGCAAGGATTTCCCGTTAGCACTATTTTCCAAAGAACACCCTAAAGGTGTTGGCATAAGCTGTTTCAGCGCGATAACAAATTGTCATCCAAGCCCATTAAAACACCGTCTTCAAAATACATTAAAAACTTTATTTACAATAAAAGGTTAAAAACACGTGTGAGATCTATCGTGGTTACTGACCACATTATCAGGAGTGGGTATGTATCCAGGAGGTAATACAGTTCTTATACAGCACACACTCTCAAGTATTTATGCAAACAAGTTACTCATTGTTGCCAGTTCCGATAATGTTATAATTATCCGAGGAAACTCTAACATCGGATGGAGATTGATGTAAAATTAATGCTCGCCAGGGTGAAGGGACAATACAGGGGAGACCCTCATTACAACAATTCACCCCGGCGAACATTAATTTTACATCTCTTTAAGATCCGCAGTAAAAAATAAGCTGGTAATTCACGAGTTCCATACTGAAGTACTGGTCTCAGATTCTGAGACGTACTACTGAGGTAAAGCACGTGTCAAGACGACAAATCTGCAAAGATACATTCCGTGTGTGTAGCTTAGTTGGAAGAGCAACTTACTCCGGAGTGAGGGGGTCGCGGATTCAATCTTCGTAGCGGACAAATTTGTGTTTTCACAATTCTAAGTTGTGAGGATTTCACATGATCTAGAATACGGATTTTATAGACAGATAATATCATTCAAAAGAGAAGTTTGATTTTCACAGGCTTTGTGATTTTTGCAATGCGGTAAAATATATCATATAATTCGTAACGCTTTTTTTTTCTTTCACCGCCGACTCGACTTTATATAAATCAATTAAGGGACATTTTATACTCCTGTAAAACATAAACTTTGCAATAGTATTTAACATTTTTAAAGTTCGTTTATACGTTTTTTACATTCATACGTTTTTTAAGGGCATCCCCCAGAAAAACGTATAACCGAGGTTTCATTGTATTTCTAAAATACGTAACTGACCACCTTGAGACTACTAAAAATCTAGACTGGATACCAAACGACAGGAAAAGTCCCAGAAGAAGGCCATGTTGGATATGGGTGAATGAAATTCAAAAGCATGTCGAAGTGACATGGAAGAAAATTGCTCAAGACAGAGAGTTGTGGAAGAGACTTGGGGAGACTTTCATCCAGCAGTTGGATTGAAAACGGTTGATGATGTTAGTACAAATTATTTTTGCTATTATACGTGGAATCCATTCTTCGTAAAACGGGGACATTTTAACAATAAACTTATAAAGTATCTGTTCTCCCAGTTGTTTTATTATTATTATTATTATTATTATTATTATTATTATTATTATTATTATTATTATTATTATTATTATTAAACGTGGATATGCGATTAAATGGGGTTCGTTCGCTGAGAAAAGCGTTTTGTTAATTCAACAAAAATTTTGTCGATATACAGTCAGCAAAAAAATTTGTTGAATTTACAAAATTATTTTGTTGAAAATTATTGTTGATTTAATAAAATTTATTGTTATCACGACAAAATGTTTTGTTCATTTAACAAAATGATTAGGTCGATTTTTGGAATTTGTTTGATCCAACAAAACATATTATTTTCATGACAAAATGTTTTGTTGCAGCAACAAAGCATTTTGTCATGAAAACAATGTTTTGTTGGATCAAACAAATTCCAAAAATCGACCTAATCATTTTGTTAAATGAACAAAACATTTTGTCGTGATAACAATAAATTTTATTAAATCAACAATAATTTTCAACAAAATAATTTTGCAAATTCAACAAAAAATTTTCTTGCATTAACAAAACGTTTTTCTCAGTGTTGTTTTGGGGTTTTTCTGAAACTTTTACCCAGTTAAGAAGGAGTGCTAGCAGGCAAGAGGATTAGAAATGTAACAACAACTTCAGTATGAGATATTCGTGAACAGGTATTAGAGCATAAAATTTTCTAGACCAGCTTTCTTTCGTTGTTTTTTAACAAAAAAAATAACGAAAGAAAGAAAACTTTTAAAATATAAGCGGCTGGGGCTTTGAGATTTTTTCTTTCCACCGTGGATTTAAAAAGTTCCGAGTCCTTATGTTTGTCGGATAGCAGTTATCTAAACGTAATAACGTTCGTGTCGCAGTCCTTGGAGAAGGCAGCGCGTTTGTCGGATATCCCTTTAGATTAGCCCCAGCAGTCAGTCGGCTCGACGGGCGACTTGATTGAATACCCCAATAACGTGTGTCGGCAACGTCGTAAGCTAAGGCGCTTGAGAGAGTTCGGATGCATCTGAATTACCGCCATTGAAATGGACTGGATCCCCCTATTATTAACAGCGAACGAAAACTATTTATCTCGAAAGGTATTCGACAACCACTCTTTCACACTCCTTTTCCCGGGCATTTCTCTCACCCACTGCACGTGGGTTTTTCAGGCAGCGCAAGTGTTTTAATAGCAGATGAAAGCTTTTATCTACCTTATTTCTCGCGCAACAACCTCATTTGACGCCGTTTTTTCGCTTTGTGGAATGCCTAATTGGAGTCAGCTTGAAATTGGAAGCTTACGACGCGGAATGTTCACAGAAAAAGACCGGATTTCCCGTGTACTGCTTGCGAAATGTCCCGAAATTTCATTTTATCTTTGAGTAAGTGCATTTCCCTCGTCTCTTTGGTCGTTATTTTATGGGATTTGTTTTTTACTATCCCCGACTATAGACAACAATCGCGAAAATACTTGTAAAAAAATAAAATTTATCTATGCATAACTGTTTCTCTCTTCTGCTTCTAGTTCCGAAAAAAAAAAAAAAATGTGATAATACCTTCTCTGTTGTGGCGATGCCAGAAGTTCGGTAAACGCTAGAAATACCCCCGGAGAAAATGCACCTGAAAACTAAAAAGCGGAAAAAATGCCCCCGGAAGAAATATCCCCAGAACAAACGGTTCACTGTAAACTGCCACACAGGAACACTGATGTGTGGCAGTGTTCCGGTGTGGCAATTTACCGGCAATCCTGCCACACATCTTTCGGCAACTTGGCCACAAAAGTTCAGGGGGAGGGGGCTATAAAGATTGCTGTTTCTGGGCCTATATTGAGAACTGAATTGGGAACTCCAAAAGAATTTCGCGAAAACGTTCTATGTAAGCCAAGCGAGAATTGTACTTTAATTTGAAGAAATAAATTGCCGAGGATCCGAGGTACACTTGGTTTGGGGGTAGAGCCCTCCCCAAACCAAGTGTACCTCGGATCCGGGGTAGAGCCCTCCCCAAATCAAGTGTACCTCGGATCCTCGGCAATTTATTTCTTCAAATTAAAGTACAATTTAATTTGAAGAAATAAGGTATAAAGTTAATGTATGATACAAATTCCGAACTTTCACCTCAATCGATAGCAGTTCAGAACTAGGGGGGGGAGTGAATCATTTATGTAACGAGGACAGCTGTATTTAATAAATTGCCATGTCAGTGTATCATATTCACTGTATGTTTTCTGTCATCCATTAGACACCAAAATATTTGCATTTTTTTGTTCATTTTAATTTTCGAAATTGAGTATTTCCTTCAAAATTCGTACGCACTACGATAAAGATTTCAGTGACAATTTTTTTTTTTTTTTTTACTTTGTTTCCTAGCAGAGGTCATGCAACAAGCACGCATAACGACCTTACGTTGAAAGTGGGGAAGCTCAGTGCTATATGGAGGTAAGAGTCAGGGAAGTTGAGACACTGCGCCACAAAATATCCAAACTCAAAATGTCGATAGGCAAGTAGCACCTAACACTAATTTTTATGTGTGCTTCCTGATGTCCAAAATGAACGCACAAATACAAATTCGAGAATAAAAAAACGAGAGTACAAATTATAAAGATTTTTGAGAGGCATGTGCAACGGGAAACGCTAAGTCAACGCAGCCCCACCTATGGAAATACTCAAATGACGACCGTACATCATCGAGTTCTGAGCGAGATGCTGTGATCGAAGTTTGAGTTGGACTGTTAGTGGAAGAATGGCTCTGCGCCATCGCTTAGAAGACTCTTTACGGTGGAGAGAGATCGGTAGATTAGAAGCTGCTAGGCAATCGCGAGCTGAGGCAGCAAAGTGGCTGACTGTGTCGAAGCAAATGGTCTCCAACCTTTGGCGACAGTTCCAGGAAATCGGAACAATAACCAGAAGGCCAGGACAAGGACTTCCGCGAGCCAGAACAAGTCAAGACGACCGCTATTTGTCTCTGACAGACAGCTCGCCGACAAAGGAAGTCGACAGCCAGGCAACTCTCGCGGAAGCTCTCCTCTGCTACGGGAACCGCGGTATCGAGGCAATTATTAATATATCACCAAGGTACGGAAAGGAACAAATCAAGTATTCTAAAATACAGCAACTGCACTGACCGAATGGATATATTACGAACAGAATATTAGAATTTTCGTAGGAGCAGTTTTCATGACACAAAGATCCTATTTACATCATCGAGTTCCTGTTAATTTGCTCTGTCTTGGTAGATAGATGTACAGCAGATTTACGGCATCACTCAAGGAACCCAAAACAAGTAAGCAAAAAGTGCTTTCCGTTTATGTTTCGTGGTTTGAGTGACTGAGCAAAATCTGCATTAGATGAGTAAGGCCATTGCAATATAGTCAATCCCTGATGCACCGCAACGGTTTGTTCCGTTGTATTGTAGCGTTATATCAAGGTTGACGTTGTGTACCTAGTGCGCACTGTAGTTCGGAGTGTCCGTTTTGATTTCGGAAGTTTCTAGTACGCATTAAATTCGGAAATTTACTTTGCATGATAGAAAGGCAAAATTAACATTTCTATTATCAGGCAATGAATAAAAAATCATGTTACGTTCTGAAATAATTATCAAGTGAAAATTAGTAGCATTACACAAAATTGTTTTACATACCTTAGTTTCTTTTTAAAAAATCGTTTATTTTCATTTGTGTTTTTGATTTCACTGTTTTCTTTGCAATATTCGGTATTTGCTTTATAGTAAGGGCTGTTCTTTTCAACATTTTTTTTTTCCAAAAAGCGAACAACAACAACGAAAAACTTTTCATCGTTTCTGATTTCGATGCTTGTAAACATTGCAGACTATTTTTCAGAGCCGAAAAGAAAAGCTAAAGACAGCAAGCATCATGCGGGTTAAAAGAAGCGTTATATCCCTGGAAAAAGGAGTCACATCGTTTTTCATCTTAATTGGCAGTTGGTAGAGCATAAAGAACGCAAGTACTTCTCTTCCGCCAAACAGGACAGGGTGGGAGTGAGAAGGAGACAACACCCCAACTCATAAGAAAACCGCTTGAGTCAAAGGTAACAAGGCCCACCGCAGGCACTCTTCGCTGATGCTTTCCTGTGCGCAAATGGAGGACATGATTAAGGGGTAAAGGGTCCATTAAGAGCTAATAAGTAGAAATAGATTAACATCCAAAAAATCGCAATAAATCCATGCCGTAATAATATCCCAGATAAAGTTTTATTTTCTTATTTGAGGTTTAACGACCACCGTGAGCAACTCAATGGGCGATATAAGGAGTGGCTTTTTCCTAATTTAGGGTCACTGGTTCCAGGGAAGGGAGAGAGCCAGTGCCGTAAGACAAACACAACGTCCATGCCTCACCGGGATTCAAACCGGAATCCCTGTCGGACGAATGATCAGAAGCCATCGCTTAGACCACTGCACCACCGGGGCTGCCCCTCTTTTGACTCCACTGCCATTCTACGAAGAGCAGTCCAGATGGACTCCCACATTGTTGCATGTTTTCGGAAGGAGCAGGTGACTTCTGCCCCATGCAACGTCTGCCAATTTCTCCGAAATAAAAGTTCGCCACATTTGAATCATGGTCCGAAAAAACGAGAAGGCAATTCACACACATCTTGCAAGTGGCGGTACATCAAGTATATTTTGTGTTGGAAAAGGCAGGTTGGTGCAGTAATATATGTTGGAAGTTAGCGGATGCCAATGGTGTGGAGGTGTCAAGGGATGTTTTACATAAAGCACATTTGTTCAGATCCAAGGGGTGACGTCATGCAAGAGTGATTGTGAATCGAGGGGACGATACATCGAGAGTTGACTGTATCCTTTACCCTTGAGAAGTTTTCGGACTTCGGAACCTCGTCATCCCCCTGGAAGAGGGGCACCACACCAGTCGCATTCTCTTTTCAACGGAATTAACGATATTTTAAGATGATCTAATCATTTCCTGACTTTTCGGCACTTTTTAGCCGAAAAGTATATAGAAGACTTTCTCCTCGCTCTGTGAGGGAAAACGTTCCCTTGGAGAGCAGTAAGCTTGTAAAAACACAAATTTATCGGTGACAGAGATCAAATCCGCGTCTCCGGAGTCAGGAGCCAGTTTTTTTTTTTTTTTTTTTGATTGGAGGGTTAACGACCACCGTGAGCAACTCAATGGGCTATAAGCAGTCGCCCGTCCCTAATTTAGGTTCACTGGTTCCAGGGAAGGGAGAGAACCAGTGCCGTAAGACAAACACAACATCCATGCCTCACCGGGATTCGAACCCGGACCCCTTTCGGACGAATGATCAGTGGCCATCGCCTTCGAACACTGCGCCACCGGGGCGACCCGGATCCAGTTGCTCTTAACCGACGGAATGTATCGCTGCAGATTGGTCGCCTTGGTTTTTTTTTTTTTTTTTTTTTTTTGCTTTTTTGAAGGAAAGGAGGAATTTTCGTTATTTCCAGACGATGTGTGGAACAAACACCACGCATTTTTCGAAGAACCCAACTGCCAGTCGATCCATTTCCACAATCGGGAGCCAATGTGAAATGCACACATTTGTCGGTGACGAAGACGCGCCTCCTCGCTCCGGAGCCAGATTTTCTAGCCGACAAATTTACACCGACGGAATGCATCGTTGCAGATTTGTCGTTTTGACACGTGCTTCACCTCTGTAGTACGCCACAAGCTATCCTCTGTCATTGTATTGTAGTCGAAAGTGCAGAAAACGGAAAATCAATTTATAGGCATGTGGAGGGTATGGGCATAGATAAGGACATACAATTAAATGGGATTCTGTGACGCGTAGGAGAGTGAGCGTCTTTTCTTTAAGTTCAGGCTCATACCTGAGTATGCCGGCACGGAAAAGTAGGATGGTTTTGTAGCACCAAGTGAATTCCTAAAGGATGTTGAAATTCCGTTCGATGCGAGTATGAGGAAATAAAAAACAACAGCAATTTACAAAACTGATGCTTATTGAGATCCTGTGTCTCACAGTGCCTCCACGGGTTAGGGTTAAAATGTATCCAGTGACAACGAAATGTATGTTTCTTCCTCTCTTTTAAGCACTCCCCCTCCCCAAATATTTAACAAACCCTACCACATTCTCTGACGTAGTTATGCTTTATAATTCTACCATTATGGGTCTAAGTTCAACCAGAGAAGCCAAGTTAATGCCAAGTTTCGTGAAGAGGCGTTAAATGACAAGGCATGACGAAATTAATATGTTCTCTGGCATATGCGAAACGCAACTAAAAACTGAAATAAAATAAAAGTGAAAAAGGAACATGTGGAAAAAATTGTAAGAAAGTACATTCTTATCTTTTGACCAGTGGCGGTTCTAGGCCGGGGCCCAGGCCCCTCAAATATAACCGTTTGGGGGGGGGGGATAATAATAATTTTGATTAATTACGGCCACATGCAGGAATTGTGAGACCTCTCTCTCTCTCTCTTTTATCCTACTCAAAGATAAAAGAGAGAGAGAGAGAGAGAGAGAGAGAGAGAGTAAAAAGTGCTAAACCCAAGGATATTCTTTCCGGGGAGAAGGAGGTTTAGGTTGCATTGTGATTTTTATGAAAACTTTTTCACAAAAATGATAACTTTAAATAATTTGCGTGTAGCGAATATTTTTGCATAGCTAACATTTTTGCTTAACGAATAATAAGGATACCTTTCAAATAATTTCGTTTATACATATTTTTTTCTTGGTGTATGTTTAGTGATTGATTTTAGTGCAAGTTGGATTAACTGACAAATTAGTAGTTTTTTTTTTTTTTTTTTTTTATCTTTTATACGCGCACATGTATGAAAATTGCTCTTTTTTAAAAAATTCCAGTGCGCTTTTAAAGTCATTAAACAATTGGCCTCTGTAGATAGTCTAACAACAACTTTGATATTGTTCTTTTTATTTTTTAAATTTAAGTATCTAGTTTACACACAAATTGTTGAACATACAGCAAGGAGTCACAACATGATGAAATTTCATTGCTATTTCATGAATGTGGGAAAGTTTAAGGTGGTTATAATAATAATAATTTGAAATCTGCGAATCTAAGTGTCTGTACAACAAAGGGCGGCAATCAATTTCAAAGTGGTGGTGATGGTGAAGGGGGAGGGGACTAAGTAATAAAAATACTTTCTTAAAGGCCTCGCGCCCCAAAACTTAAAAAAAAGAAAAAAAAATTAGCAATACATAGAGAGCATTTTAGCAAAAATGATTTTCTTTTTAATTTCTAAACTGCGAGAGTCACATGAAGACGTGGGGCGCGGGGCAACCGCCCCGTTTGTCCATGTGGCACAGCCGACCCTGTTGGGAATTAAATCGGACTGTGTTGTTAAAATGCGTACGTAGTAGCCAGATGCGAAGTCTTTGCGTCCAGTAAAAAAAGCAGCGCTGGTCACATGACCCAAACTTGAGTCGCTCTATGTGCTTAAAGAGAAGCGAAACAGTAGGTGTGCTCAATCAAGACCGTCTAGAAAACACAAGGACATGACATTAGAGAGATGAGTTCGGCCCGTTTGTGATGTCTTTCTCATGTTACACTGACTCATACGTAGGTGTCGTGTTTAACGTCCCACATGAGAGCGTTGGAAACCAATCGAAAGCCTTGATTTTCGCGTGACGTCACTAAGAGAGGGAAATTGTCTCTACTGTCATGGCCTTGTGTTTTCTAGACGGCATTGGTGTGCTGCAGAGGGTGTTTTTGTAAACAAACCCGAAGCAAACTCTCTCTTTCTCTCTCTCTCTCTCTCTCTCTCTCTCTCTCTCTCTCTGTATCTATCTTTCTATCTGTTTAACTATGTTATCTTCAACTTCAAGCAAATTTGTTCCGCGTAAATTCATCATTACACTTTATCGTGCAGTGTTTTGTATTCAATTAAAAAACTTGACAGCACGGTAACATCTGAGAAATTTCAGTTGTTACCAGATTGATTTATTATCCTACCATTTCCGTTTCCGTGTTACGCAGGTAAAATAATATGTAATTTTTTACCTTTTGTTTCGGAAAAAAAAGGGAAAAAAGTTCCGATTTGTGCAGGTTTCCGGTTTATACAGATTCCGTCTCAAACAGGTTTTATTGTATTATGAGTAGAAACTATGCATGAAATTTTTTTCTGTGCTGAGAGGTATCTGTCCAAAAAATAATTATTTCAACGAATTTTCAAAAACGCAGCTTTCAACAAATTAAATTTTCGCAGCTGCGAATATATGGAAAACAGAAATCCGTGTTTACGTCCCCTAGGGAGAAATCTGTTCGGTGAAAAGCATTAGATATCATGCGCAAAATATTCCTCACCATGAATACTATCAGACGCAAAATGAATTCTTTCAAGCTGACATTTAGAAGCAGAAATATCGGAAAGAATATGATATGCGTTTACACGCTGTCAAGCGTAAAAGCTGTGCATCATTTCAAAAAGAAATTGTACGCAAAATTATCTTCGTCGTAAAACATATTGAAAATTTTCAGTCGGATTTTAAGAAGCAATGATATAGAATAAAATATGTTTTGCATTTATGTTATCTTTAACTTCAAGCAAATTTGTTCCGTGTAAGTTCATCATTACACTTTACCGTGTAATGCATAGGATAATCGCTTTCACATTTCGGGCTCCGCAATGAAAAAGGAATTTTTTAAATCGGATTAATAGATGCAGAGATATGGTGCCCACAGAGGTCGGAATAAATTTCCGCGTTCTGATTACGAAATGTAATTTTTGTTGTAGAGTTGATTTTCTAAGAAATGTTCAAATGGCAGTCAAGCCAAGCCTTCACAAGTAATATACACTGAAGTGCCAGAAAAACTGATACACCAGTCTAATACTTGGTAGGTCCCCCACGGGAGCGCAGGACTGCAGAAATACGACGGGACTTGGACTCCACTAGCTTCTGAAAATATGCTGTAGGCAATGCACACCATACTTCCTGCAGAGCGTTTAAAAATTCGGGTGTATTCCGAGGTCTCGGATTCCTGTGTTCGATAGCGCGTTGCATGGCATCGCAAATGTGTTCTATCATGTTCAGATCTGGGGACTTGGGTGGGAATGGCAACACTCCAAACTCAGATGAATGCTCCTGTAACCATAATGTGGCGTCCCGATACTTGTGAGGCGGTGCATTGTCCTGTTGGAACAGGTTCAATCCATCAGCATGAATGCAGGACATGAACGGGCGTACCTCGTCAGAAAGGATGCGCACATAGCGTTGACCGGTCACAGACGTTTCTAGACGTACCAGGGGTCCCAGTGAAGTCCAGCTAAACACACCCCATACCATTACGGACCCCCCACCAGCCGGTACAGTTCCCTGTTGACAGGCGGGATCCATGGCTTCACGGGGTTTGCGCCACACACGAATCATTCCATCTGCCCGATACAGTTGGAAACGCGACTCGTCAGACCAGGCTACTTGTTTCCAGTCATCAAGTGCCCAGTGACGGTGTTACCGTGCCCAAGCGAGGTGCATAGATCTGTGTCGTACACCCATCAAGGGGACTCGAGTTGGGCGTCGGCTCCCAAAGCCCATATCGTGCAGGGTACGTTGCACAGTCCGGACGCTGATGCTTGTTGAGACTCCAGCATTGAATTCTGATGATACCTGCGAGAGTGCTGCACGCATATCGCGTGAAACGATTCTTGACAGCCGACGATGGCCACGTTCACCCAATGTCTTTTTACGGCCACACTGGTATCATATAGGTTGGAGGTTTTGCCGGGATTCTAGTAGTCACGGTACACCCTTGCAATGGTCGTCCGTGAAAATGAGAACTTCGTTTCTACCTTCGAAATACTCTGGCCCATCTCACGAGCGCCAACTATGACACCGCGTTGAAAATCACTTAAATCGTTATTACTTGTCATTCTCATGCCGAAAACAGCTGCGACAGCTCGCAAGGATGTCTATTGCTTTATATACGCACTGGCGGACGCAACCGAGTGCGCGCATAGGTGACGTTCCTATGTATTTTGCATAAGCTCGTCTGTACCAGTTTTTCTGTCACTTCAGTGTATGTGTTTCTATTGTAAGCCGATACAACACACAAAAAAATTGGAAAGAGAGTGAGACAAGGTGACACCATATTTCCGAAGCTCCCTAATGCCACATTGGAAAATGTCTTTCAATCACTGAACTGGGAAAACAAAGGCATAAAGATTAATGGAGATTATCTAACCCACCTTCGTTTTGCTGATGACGTAGTCATTTTTGCAAATACCTCATCAGAGCTGCAAAGTATGATCCAGGAACTTGCTGACAAGAGTAAAGAAGTGGAATTAAAAATGAACTTTCAGAAGACAAAAGTGATGTTCAATGGTTTTACAAGAAATGAAGAATTATCGATTGATGGAGAAAAGCTGGAGATAACATACACGTACGTTTATCTTGGACAGCAGATATCAAGTGAGGGTCACATTGATGAAGAAATTAATCGGCGTATAAAACTTGCCTGGAGGGCTTTTGGAAGAAACAGCATAATTTTCAAGAGCAATATGCCATTATGTCTTAAAAGAAAAGTGTTTGATCAATGCATCCTTCCAGTGCTTACGTATGGTGCAGAGACGTGGACCTTAACTAAAAGAGACAAACAAAGGCTGCAGACAACTCAAAGCAGCATGGAGAGGTGCATGCTTGGTGTAACCAGGAGAGATAAGAAGAGGCACTCGTGGATCCGAAAAATGACAAGAGTGTAAGACATCATGATCAGAGTTAAATCCTTGAAATGGCAATGGGCTGGACATACTGCCAGAAGGACAGACCATCGATGGACAGCCGAAATTTTAGATTGGATTCCAAGGGACAGGAAAAGACCCAAAAGAAGACCACATGGAAGATGGGTGGATGAAATTCGAAAGTATGCGGGAGTGACATGGAGGAGACTGGCACAAGACAGACCGTTGTGGAGGAAGCTTGGGGAGACCTTCGTCCAGCAGTGGATTGATAATGGTTGGCAATGATGATGATGATGAAGATATCCAATAGAAAATCAATTTCCCGCCAAGAGTTCGCCAGCACCTTTCGTGGCACGTAAGATATCCAATTGAAAATCAATTTACCGCCAAGAGTTCGCTAGCATTTGTGACGCTACTGTTGCTATCGCAGCACCAATTCTGGTCTTCAGGTCATCGAGGGAGGTCACAAAGTCTGGTAAACGATGCTTTTCGCCTCTTCACACAGGAAGAAATCCAGTGGCGAAACATTGGGTGTGCGCGGAGTCGACGGAATGGGACCACCACTCGCGACTCAGCGCCCAGGAAAACGCAGGTCATGAAATTATCGGACAATAACAACCCAATGCGACTGTGCGCCATTGTGCTGGAACACCACATTGGCTGCTGATCCTCCAGCTGAGGCAACAGATACAGCTGTACTATGTCCAGATAGGTCACGGCTGTCACTGTTTTCTCCACAAAGAAAAGGGTCCTACACTTCCGAACATGACAAAGAGCACCAGACGTTCACCTTTTTGACTATCTCGTTCGACTTCTCGAATGGACTGAGGGTTTTCGGAGAACCATATTCTGCAGTTATGCCGATGTACACTCCGTGAGACGAAAAACGTTGCTTCATCACTAAATATCCATGTCCGCAGGCAATGTTCATCAGCTTCAACTTTGGACTAAATGTCTTGGTCAAATTGGAAACGGTGGGGTTTATCGACCCGCTGTAAAGCCAGGTTACGGGTTATGTCTCGTTGCAAACCTGCAGTTTGTGCGCACGGAGTTGTAGGTGGTTATGCAAAACCTTCAAAGCAGTCGTTTGTGGCATACCTAACTGTGACGCAGCTCGTCTCGTTGACTTCTGAGGGCTACCGGGAAGGCTTCCTGGACGCGATCAACACTGTCCTGTGAAGTGCTCGGTCTTGCCGCGGGTGGCCTAGTGGGCAACGTTAGTGACTGCCACGGAAAGGACCTCAGGTTCGATCCCACGCAGGTACGAACGCTCGATCCACTAAATATCCGCCGTGCGTCGGATGGGCACGTTAAGCCGTCGGATGGGCACGTTAAGCCGTCGGATGGGCACGTTAAGCCGTCGGACCCCGGGTACTGGTCCCCCGGTAATAAATAAGGGCGTCTTCCTCCCCCTTTCTACTTCACTTCCTTGTCACTTTCCTACTGGCACCTAGCCCAAATCTCCTAGCTTCCTATTTCTAAGGGTTGTTTAAGACCTGGGGTCAGATACACCCTTCCTAAAATCCTCTACATACTACCTATGACCTTCCCGCTCCTTTTTGATGCTGCACACTACCAGTTTTTTAAAACTGCTTTAACCAACGTCGGCTGTAACAGTGACCCTAAATTAGGGACGGGCGACTGCTTGTAGCCCATTTGAGTTGTTCACGGTTGTCGTTGAACCTCCAATAAAAAACAAAACAAAAAAAAAACCAACGTCGGATAGCATTAACGGAAGGTGAAGCTCTGCACTGCGTTCTGTAACAATATTGCGTTGTGAAAACTGACTTTGTTTGGAAGAACCAGAGTATGCACATTGCTTTTTCTTGAACAGTCGCCATTTTGAAGTATGACATCAATTCAGCGGGCGTCGTGTTGCCACATAAAACTTTCCGCGGTGAACTTGTTTGTTCTGTATGGATTTTATTTGGTCGGTTACCGTTTGACCATGCTAGGCCACGGAAACCCCGACAATAATTATGAATCACGCTGTATAATCAAATATATCTTCAACAATCTGGATAGAAACTCAAAATTCGTTGGACATGTTGATTCACTGTTGTTCACGTACGCTAATATTTTTGTGTTGTTTTGCGTATGTGCTTTACTTTTTAACAAGATCTGCGTCTGATTTTTTAACGAGAATCTGAATCTTTTAAAATATTTTTAAGAATCCTTTAACGAGATCATCTAAGAAATTTTTTTAACGAGATCAACGTCTGTATTTTTTTATGATTAAGTTTTTAAAGCGGACTTTTAGTTGTGGAAGTGTATTTACAAGCAGAAATATACACTCACCCCACTGTTGCCATAAATATGCATTATCGAAAGAAACGAAATATAATTTTATATCGCTTAATTGAAAAACTGAAAGGTTTTTAAATTCAAGTAAGGCTTCTTAGGCCTTACGTGAATTCTTGAATTACAGTTTTGAAAGGTCTATTTCAGCCACAGTAAAAATGCTGCTGCCCTTTAGATGCAATTAAATAAACATTAGTCTTCGCATTCTTTAATTTCTCTCACTTTATCAATTTGCACTGAAATTCTTACAATTCTAGAAATTTTCAATTTTTTCAAGATAGCCACGAAAAGCTATTTTGTTTATGAATAGGTAAGTTTTGAAAAAATAATTCATTTTAACGCATTTGGGATTTCCCTTCTGACTTAAAGCGAAGGAATTATTACAATTCAGAATTCAGCTATCATTATAAAATTCGTAAGAATGAATAAATCTTTAACAACCTCTCACAGAGAACGTACAATTTCTATTTCATCAGAAAGGAAGCAAATTTTTTCTTACATTAACTTTAACTAGGGATATTTTTGTTGCGGTCCGAAGAAATCGGTAAAATGTAAATTGTTGCATCAATAGAAACACTGCATTAATTCACAGACTTGTATTGAAATGGTAGTCCTGATATATTCGCAAAAAAATCCGCTTCCAGGGATTCTCTTGTTCCAAGTTCGCCTCTTTACATTTTACATGTTTAAATCTGAGACAAATTAGAAAGAACTTTGCTATTTTCTGTTTAAGAATCCATCGATTTTCCTATTTTGCACAATTCTGACTGCCTTTACAGTCTAAATGATACAAAAAAAAAAAAAAAAAAAAAAAAAAAAAAAAGGCACTATTGAGTTTAATTGTCTTCTTCTTTGAGACTTAATATTACAACTTGGCTCGGCCTTCATAATCCATTGTCCATCAACATCATCACGGCAGCTGATGATTCCTTCATGAGAGTTTTTCGACATTCTTTAGACTTATGCCGAGTTCGGTTCTGTTTTGCTATTCATGTCGGAATTGCTCTAATCTGAAAATAAACGAAAATAAATTTAGACTTTACTTTCGAAGATGGAAAATTCTAAAACTCCCCTGGCAAATTTTCAAAATCAGATTTTTCCAAGAGAATAATTTCTCTTGGAGAAATCCGATTTTTCTTTAGTCCAGAAGTCCGGCGGGGGAAGGGGGGACAGAGCATACGGCCATGTTCTCTCTTAATGAAGGGGAAATTTCTTGAATTTTATGGATTTTCACGCAGGCTAGAAATGCGCTTTTATTTCCTTTTAGCTTGTAAAATTATCCAAAAACTCTTGATGGCGCATTTTTCATTCGATCGAATTCATGTACTAGCCATACATGGCCACCCATCTCTTTCAAATTTCTGCCACGGCCATTGCAATGACACTGATCTAACAAAGTGTATTTCATGATATGTTTTTTTTTTTTTTTTCAGTAATTCCATAATGGCTGCATCCTCCAGATGATTTCTCTTATTTCCTCTGACACAAATCTTATAGTATTTAAATATTATAATTTCCTTTTGTATAACTTTTTCTGGACCTTGGTTTTCTCCGTTCACTTATCTTGAGCTTTCTGTCTCCTTATCCTGTCCCTCAGTTATCCAGCCTTGTTCTTCTAGTTTTTGTTTTTTTTTCTACTTAGGGGGCCGTATAAAAATTGCACTTTCTTCTTGGCCACTTCCTTTACACCAGGGAAATATATTTGTGTGCAAATGTAACGTGCACAATAAATATAAGTGTCACTTAGATAATATACCCCTAAGAAGATTTTGTGATCATCCTACATAAAAGAAGACACGAAGAAATAAAAAATACAATTTTTATACTGCCTCTTAACGTGTGGCCACTTGTCCGATGCCCCCTCCCCCCTCCTACCCCAGAGAATACAGCAATCAACAACAATAATCACCGAAGGTGATTGATTTTCCCTTGATGTAATTGGTATACACTTCCTTGGCTGGATAGGTGGAAATAAACTAGAAAAGTAAGAATTATTTGGGTACCAAGCTTCGTGTGCAAATTTAAGGGGTTACCATCTCCCGTGGACCAATTTGCAGGAACCAGTCTCCTGGGTACGAGTTTTCGGAAATTTAATTTCACGCAAGAGCAACGAATGTTTCAATTTATGAAATAGTTTATGAATTTGAAAAAAAAATGTGTGGGAATAATTAGAAATTAGACGCGATGAAGCTGATTCTAAAGCCTAAAATTCAAGCATCAAAAATTCAACAGAAGGGGATAAAGCCGCGTCTGCACCAGTTTCCCCGGTTCCAGTTCGCGGGGTACCAATCTCCCCGGTACCAATCACTCTAGATCCTCATAAATTATCAAAACTCTGTATCACTGTGTCTTCTTTTTGTATTATATTACTAAAATGTGAAACGTTTTCATCTTTAGTTACGTTATTATGATTTCGAAATCATTAACAATATATCAACTCCCCTGCAAAAAGATTTAGGGTTTGTCATCGATAACTAGTGCTAAGTAAAGGCCCTGTGATTTCTGTGTTCCCACACTGCTTCCCTTCCCCCTCTTCAGCACCATGTTGTGTGTTCTATTCTGGGGACACGAAGCAGGCCAGCGGGCAAGCAAGTTTTGACTTCCTACCGCTGGTAGTCTGACCAAGTGGTGACCAGCCGTCCAGACAGGGTGACCACGTCCGCTGCTTGTTGGACTATCGGCCGCCTCTATTTCCCGACAGAGAACCTTTGGTGCTTCCTCCGGCATTTTCCAGGCCGACTAAAAATTATCGCTGAAAGCCCTTATTAACGAGGGACAGACGCTTGAGCCATTACCAATATCAACGGTCGAACTGCGTAACTCATTTTCGGTTCAATTTGCTGATAATCTGCTCTAGTGTCTCAGATAGCTCATTATCATTTCCGTGTTCTGTGACCTTCCTTTACACACTGACCATAATGGAAATGCACTTGAAAAATTCAAAACATCCGAATTTCTCGTCTGTGGGGTTGCGAACTGAATTTTATTCCTTTATAAATTGATTTTAAACCTGTAAAACCTTTTAATCGTAAAGAAACGGCGTTTGCAGCAACGCTGTACATGGACGAAAAACAAAGGCACTGAATTTTGGCTAGGCTTAGTCTCTGAAAAGCTTTCACGAATTTAAAAACTAAAACTCAAAATAAAATAAAATTGTACATTAGTACCGTGATGGACGCATTAAACGTAGAGCCATCGATTCCATCGTTTCGAATGAACTAGGCTCCGCGTTTTTAACAGTACATATAAAGTTTTTATGTATAATAAATTACACCGTGAAAAATTGTTGAAGAACTGGAGTTTGATGAACTCATGGGTGATTTACCACTATTAAAGCAAGAATGTTTTACTTAATTTGAAAAATATTTGCAATTCGGTATTTTTTCAGGGTTTCACATCTTTCTTTGATGTCGCACAAATTTCTTATTCTTAAAAAGTATAGAGTGTTCTGAAAGTAATGCTTCCATATTTATATACAAGACCATTGTAAGGTATCAAATCGAAACGAAACAAGAACAAAGCTCAGAATTTCTACTTTAATTCACATATTTTATTTTTCTGCATGGTCCCCCCTCACGCTCGGTACAGATACGCCAAAGTTTAATAAGTTTTTTAATCCCGCATCTGTAAAAATTTCAGGTTGTTCTCGGAATCCTTTCCTCGAAGTGGCTTGAACATCTTCGTTACAGGTGAACTGAATTCCTTTCAGATGTCCCTTCAGAGCAGAAAGCAGTCAGAAGTCGGACGACGCCAAATCTGGTCGGTAGGTAGGGTACTCAAAAAGTACAAACCCGATTTTCTGCATGCCCTCTGAAGTGAAAGCATTGTTGTAGGGTTCAGCGTTTTCGTGTTGCGGAATCATTGGCATTTTTTCCCCACGCACGCAGGTTATTATTTGTTTTAACTTTTTTAAGGTATGCATGTAGCTGTCAGGCTTGATAGTCGTACCTTTGACCATGTACTCTGATGATAATGTCTCTGTAGTTCCAGAACACAGTGAGCAGCACTTACTGGCAGAAATTTGCGTTTTGAATTTTATTCGCTCGAGGGGAAGATGGGTGTTGGTATTCCAGCGATTGATTTTTCATTTCTGGATTACAATGGTGAACCCATGCAATTCTCGTCACCAGTTCCCACAGTTCCCAGCAAAAACAGGCGTGATGGGCCAGTGTTGCCGCCGCCGAACGGTCAATAAAATGTCCGGGCGGCCAGCAGAAGGGCAAGCAGTTCAGACCAACAGCTGGCCAACAGTTGGCACCCCATCAGTTGTCATATGCCAGAACAGGGCCATCAGTTATCCATAACAGGCAGTAGCTGCCACAAGTGGCCCTTCAGCGGCCCTGCAAGCACGTGCCAAAAATTATGGTTAGCCTAATGTGGTCCGCTAGTTTGCCAGTAGTGGCAGCCGCCAACCACGTGACGTAACTGATGGATTGCCGAATCTTGTTCGCCAATTTCCCAGAAGTAGCCATAAAAAAATAAAAAAATAAAAAATCAAGGATAACCGCAGTTCCCCAAAAGCTACAACCTTTTTTTTCTCCCGTAACGGAACTTGTGAATTACAGCACTGAGCTGGGGAAATTTTCTCAACAGACCGGAAAATTGCCCGTTTAGATCTGGGTCGGGCTGTCGGCGTGGGAGGATTACTCTCTACCGACAGGACTACTTTGCCACGCCCGAGCGTTTGTTTGAAGCTATCTGTTTCGTGCGGAATGTGTAATCGAATGGTCCTCGCTTTCGTTTTACAATAATGCGAGGTATTTTTCATAAAAGTCAGTTTCATATAATATAAATTTATTTTTTCAACATGATGGTAGTATTTTTTTTTACCTTAAAGGAACTTCACTCATTTTCAAGGAGTGTACCAACTTAAAGTCGCTTTCCAAAGTTTTGTACTGTCCTTGCCGTCTTGAAAGGCGATTGTTGAATTAATATATATTTACCCAAGTTCATGTCACATTCTGTTACATTCTTAACGTTGTATCTTTCCTTTCCGTTGTCCGAAGCTACATTTGTTTTACAGAGGAAGTATATTTTATTTTACTTCTCGTTATTTTTAGAAGCGAATTCCTCCCAGTCTTGTGTATTCAACATATGGATGAGTACATTATATCCACCCACTAGCGTTTTGTTTTTTTCTTTCAAATAATTAATAAATTTTGTACGCGTATAATTCTTTTTTTTTTTTTTTCCAACAAACGTTTTTTTAATATTTTTCTAGGACATTTGTTTCAAACGGTTTCAATTTTTTTTTATTCACCCACTCCATTCCATGAATTGTTATTCATGGGAATGGAGTGGGTGTATTTCATCTAGTATTTCATGGCTTAATCTGATATCTTCGTCGACGTGGAATTTCATTAGGAAATTAATTCGCCTCTCTACATATGGATTTTTTTTTCTTAACATCCACTAAAATAACACGATGGCGATAGCGTCGTCTTCAACTAATTAGTATCATGAGAGACACAACAAGTGTTTCTTCTGCGCATGCGCAGTCCCGGTGCCACCACCTGCTGTTGGGGTTGCATCGGTTGCCAGCAACGGGCCACTAGTGGCACTTGCTTGGAGGCCCACAATTCACGGCGATGCTGCAGGGCCACTAATGGCTCGCCAACTGATATCGCTGCTACCAACGGACCGCTACCGGGCCGTGAGCGGCAGATTTCAGCCAGCAGTGACCCATCACTGCCAGCTGGTGGCCAGCAGTTTCCCAGCACTTGTGTTTTTGCTGGGTTACAATGCTTTGGAGAAAATCACCATATTTTTCGTACCGAGCAAGCAAGCAATCTTTGTCATGTTTCAGGTCTTGATTTCTTTCTTTTCTTTTTTTTATTTTACTGAGGTTTAATGACCACCGTGAGCAGCTCAATGGGCTATAAACAGTTGCCCATTCCTAATTTGGGCCCACTGGTTCTAGGGAAGAGAGAGAGAGAGAGAGAGCCAATGCCGTAAGACAAACACAACATCTATGCCTAACGGGATTCGAACCCGGATCCATCTCGGACGAATGAACAGAAGGCAGCGCTTAGACCACTGGGCCACCGGGGCTTTCTTGATTTCTTCATTTCAGTCGCTAGGTGACGCGGTACCCACTGAGCATACACACTTTGTTGTATCCTAAAACGTTAACAATACATTGAAACTACCTAAACTAATGTTAAGCTTACCTGCAATGGTTTGCTGGGCTATTCTTCGATTTTCCTTGATGAGCTTCATCGACTTTTTGCCTGTTGAAATTGCGAGTTGCGATTACGGGACACCCACTCCGCGGCTGATCCTTTAAGGCCAACATTCCTCCACTATCCTTTGATTTTCTTAACCAACGACGAAGAGTGCTTATGTCCAAAGTTCCAGAACCATAAACTGCTACTAATCTTACAGGAATTTCTTTTTAATTTGATTTAAAACTGATATTTTAATGATACACGTTTTTCAGGCAAAACTGCTAGTAGGAGCCAGAGAAGGACCCAGCTATTAAAAATAAATAACCCTGAATTTTTTATTTTTTTTTTTGCCAAAATATTCCGATGAAATATTTGATTTTCCTATTATAATTCAATTGAAACAAGTTTTTATTTACACAATATTAAAAAAAGTGAACAAGGCAGTTGTGTTCTATAATACAAAATTAACTAAAATGGTAGTCAGCATTTACCCGTCTTGCAAAGTCATATACGAGTACATACAGTATATATGATCATCTTCGTCATAATTCTCAACCATATTATCAATCCACTGCTAGATGAAAGTCTCCTCAAGTTTCTTCCACAACTGTCTGTCTTGAGCCAGTCTCCCCCATATCATTCCTACATGCTTTCGAATTCCATCCACCCATCTTCCACTTCTGTGTCTTTTCCTGTCCCTTGTATCCAATCCAAAATTTCGTTTGTCCATCGGTGATCAATTCTTCTTGCAATATGTCCAGCCCATTGCCACTTTAGGGATTTTACTCTGATCATGATGTCTTCTATTCTTGTCATTTTCCTGATACACGAGTTCCGCTTCTTATCTTTCCTGGTTACACGAAACGCGGAGAGATCAATGCTTCTTTCAGTTGTTTTCAGCTTTTCCATGTCTTTTGTAGTTAAGGTCCAAGTCTCTGCTCCCCATTAAGAACTGGAACGATGCGTTGATTAAACACTTTTCTTTTAACACCTAATAGCAAATTGCTCTTGAAAATCATACTGTTTCTTCCAAAAGCACTCTTACCAAGTTTTATATACCAATTAATTTCATCAATGTGACCCTCGCTGGTATAGTCTTTATACAGCTTTATCGTTGCCCAAACTAAATGTAGATATCGGTTATCTGTAGCTTTTCACCATTAATCGATAAAATTTCATTTCTTGTAAAGCATTGTACATCAGCAAGGACTTTCATGAAGTAGCAATATTGAATAATTGTGACTATGTTCAACAAATGCATGAAGTTATTAACACTATTCCACACAAAACCATTCAAAGTGATCCTAGTCAGGCCACAGTAGCGGCTCTTCAAAGACTAAAAAAAGGCTTATTCTTTTCCTGAAGGTTTTTCACAAGCATTCACCCCTCCCCCGGGTATCGTGTGCCTGATATGTTCGGACGGGTTAAATTGCATAAAGAGAATTTTCCCATTCGTCCTCTGGTGTCAGGCTATGTTAGCCCCACCAGACCCTTAGAAAAAGCCTTGGCCCAGTATCTAGCCACTTATACTGTGGATTCACTTTATTCTAATAAAAGTTCCACAAAGGCTACATATAGAAAGACTGCGATCGCTGCAGCCACAATCGCAGCCTTTCATTTTGGCATCTCTTGATGTGGTGTCATTGTACCCTAATGTACCTGTTGAGGCCACACATCAGATTATTGAGGCAAAACTTGCTGATTCCCATATCCCGAGTTCAGAAATTAATGCTATTATGAACGCACTTCGTCTTGTTAAGAAACGTTCATATTTCAAATTTAAAGACAGCATTTATCAACAGTTGGAGGGCTCCCCAATGGGTTCCCCCTGTCTGCTGTTCTAGCTGAAATTTTGTTACAGCACATTGAAAATCAGGTCCTTAGTTCCTTCCCTCACCGCCCGTTGCTTTATTTAAGGTACGTTGACGACATCCTGGTTGCATGGCCTCACAACCAGGAGGATTTATACTTATTCGTCAACGAACTATGATCCATGTTCCCAACTATCAGGCTCACGATAGAATTTGAAGCTAATAACTGCTTACCTTACTTGGATATTCTTATTCGTAAGGACTATAACCTTAACTGCATTACCACTTGTGTATATAGAAAACCCTGTCATACACCTGTTTTAATACCATATTATTCATCACACCTTAAACAACATAAGTTGACAGCATTATTCTATTTGTTTAGAAGAGCTCATTCACATTCATCAACTACTGAATTATTTCAGCAAGAAGTTAACTACATATTTGGTTTGGCTGAGCAATATGAGTTTCCTAAATATCTGATTAGGCAGGTGTTTGGCAAAGTCAAATATGCCCTACATACTACCCTGTTAAGAAACTCCAACTGCTATTCCACATATGTTGGCTCTATGCAATACAATCCACATTTAACGAGAGCCTTAACACAACTATGTAAACCATATGGCTTGAAATTTGGTTCACGAACACGAAACTTATTTTCAGTAGTTCGTAAGGATCGTGAACAGAACAGCAAAATAGGACAGTGGGGTATTTACGATATCCCTCTAATTAAGGCAACTACAGGACAAGCAGCCTCTAATTATGTGGGTTCTACAAAACGCAATATTGCATTACGAATTAAAGAACACAAATACAATATTAAAACAGGCATGTATTGTACATCCCTAGCCAAATCTGTTATACAAGATGATCTTAATCCTGACTGGAGTAATGTAAGAATAATTAATACTCCTAGTAAACCTGGCGACCTTTTAATTGCAGAAAGTGTGTATATAGAGGCCTCCGGTGAGCAATGTTGTAATGAACATACCCCCTATGAGTTACATAACGTTTGGAAATCCCTTATTAAAACAGTAAATTATAAATTGTAATATACACTTAAAACTGAATGTTCACCTCACCCTACGCCATTTATTTCTATAATATATTTCCATGTTTTCTTTAGACCATTGGGCCAACAGTATACTCAACATTTTGGCGCATGTAGATTACTGTTGGCTAATAACTTACCATGCTTCCCACAATGCAATGATCAATATTATATATAGATTAAATGTGTATCTATTTATCACATCTGAAGAAGAGGCAGCCGCTGCCTCGAAAGTGCTCATGGTTTTAATTGTATATATTTCTCATCTTTTAATCATTAAATCGTGCTAAAGACGGAAATCTTTCATCGTTTCAGTCATTGTACATCAGTTTTGTATTTTAAAAGTTCATTTTTAATCCCACTTCTTTAGTCTTCGCAGCAAGTTGCTAGATCACACCCTACAGCTCTGAAGAGATGGTTGCAAAAATGTCATAGCCATTTTGGCGCTCACCCCCCCCCCCCCCTTCCCCCGTTCCTGTGTTCAGGACCCGCCTTTGCTAGAAGCCGAATGCTAATTTTTGCATGGGATTTCCGAATTACTAAGCCCAGTCGTGATCGTGTGAGTGTGTGTGTGGGGAGGGGTCACATTTGAAAAATAGAATTTAATTAATGCAAAGTAAAGATGGAGAAGCAAAAAAAAAAAAAAAAAAAAAAAAAGAAAATGCAGAAGTAACGAAATAACATTTCTGCCTTTAAATGAACGAGTGGGCTGTACATATGCGATTTCCATGGGCCCTGTAAATTTCTTTGTGCAGTTCCGATAATTTTTTATAAAAAAGATTCCCCACCCCGACCATCGTCCCGTTCTAATCATTATTTATAGAAAGATTCCCACATGCCTTTAAGATTTTAAACTTGCCTTTGATTATAAGGGGAGAAAAAAATCGCGTTTTCTGTGTTTGGACTGATAATAATCAGTACTCGAAATGGACCGGTATACGCAGGTATGGCATATCGGCACTTCTTTTTCTTTTTCCTAGTATTTCATACCGACATTTTTTTTTACCCGGAATTTACATACCGGCACTTCTTTTCTCCTAGTATTTCATACCGACATTTTTTTTTACTCGGAATTTACATACCGGCACTTCTTTTTTCGCAGTATTTCATACCGACATTTTTTTTTACACGGAATTTACATACCGGCACTTCTTTTTCCCTAGTATTTCATACCAACATTTTTTTTACCCGGAATTTACATACCGGCACTTCCTTTTTCGCAGTATTTCATACCGACATTTTTTTTTTCCCGTAATTTACATACCGGCACTTCTTTTTTTTCTAGTATTTCATACCGACATTTTTTCTTACCCGGAATTTACATACCGCCACTTCCTTTTTCGCAGTATTTCATACCGAAATTTTTTTACCCGGAATTTACATACTGGCACTGATTTTAGTAGAGGGAACTGCAGAAATGTTTTTTTTTTTTTTTTTTTTTTTTGGTCCTTGATTTACGAGGGCGCATTCATAAATATAGAAACCTTATGTGTCTCGTACCCTTGAGAAATAGCTATATGGGAACCGTAAAGGGTCGGGGAGTGGTGTACGCTCTTGGAGGGCGGTAAGATTGCTATTAAATTAAGACTGAATGCTCCCTCTGATTGCGGAGGTACTGATTGTCCGACTTGCTACTTCATGAAAGTCCTTATTGGAAGGGGACTGCCTTCTCGGCTGAGGACTTTTCAGTACTGGGTTCAAGTACAGTTGAGTAACTAATGATTAGCCGAGGTTCGGAAGTCCCGTTAATCCGTTGGTTCCGGGATAGAGACTTCTCGTTATAAACAAGTCTGACCTCAGTCCTCGGTGTAGCATAAGCAGTGCCCGCTGGGGTCCACAAACCAACCAACTGAAATTGACCGCCATCATTTCTGACTTATGACGCTATAGTATTTCACAGAATTATCAATTACATTTTAAAACAAAAGAGTTTTTCCTCTGTTTTCTTTTTTTTTTTTTTTTTTTTTTTTACGTTTTTAATTTTGGAGATTTTTTTACAAAGATTTTTTTTCCGGAGGATTTTTAGCTAAATAAGAGCATACTGGCACTTCCAAATTTCCATTTCGAGAACTGCTGATAATGGAATGTTCTGTCAATTGGTGTGGAATAATCTCATTGTTAAACTTCCTGTTGTAGATGTATGATTTTTAACCAGACTTTTCACCTGTATGCATATGGCGCCTGCCGAGTCGCGTGGCGTCTTTTGTTCCAGAACAATGAATAGATACGGTCCCATTCCTAATGTCTTTGCTTGAAATGGTGACCAGACGAACACACTGGATTCACGACAGGCAGCAGGTGACCAGTGGTCTCCCTTAATTCTCCCCTTCCATTACCACAGGGTGACCTTCGGACATGAAGTCAATGTTCATTACGGACTGGAATCAACGCCAAGATCTCTCTCTCTCTCTGTCTCGGCGGGGATGCTTTTGAAAGGCGGTTCTGAAGTATCTTGATGAAGCGTCAGATAGGTATGTCTTAAAAGTTGAAAGGATAAGATCTCAAAAGCTTACCTGGTGATCTCCTGTATAGATAGGAGTTAACCCATTTACGGATAAATGGTCATGGCTGTCTTTTTTCAGAAAGTTGCTTTTCTGAAGCTGAAGTTTAATACCTTTAGTGGGACCAAAAAGGCTTAATTCGCTATCTAACGTAATTTACCAGCTGCAATGCATGTTCTCTTCTAAAATTTCATTGAAGGAGATGTTAGCTGAAGAAGTTTTAATGCCCTACGAAGTGCCTCCAACTACGTAAATAATATTACCAGATGTAACTTATACACTAATTTAACTTTCCTTTTTGATTCCTGTACTACTCTTATGTAGAGAGGGTGAGTCGAAAGTTTTGCAATATTTGCATGAACGCATGCGCTGCGGCGGGTATATCACGTGTTTAAATTAGTTCAAATCGCGCCCCGCAGTCAGTCGAAAATGATATAAAGTAGTAATCGTTGCTGTGAACAGCATTGCATGTCGTCGTTCTGTCTGCATTTTGGGACGCCTAAAAGATGAGCGCATCCACAACCGGCTAATTAGAGAACTTTTGCTTAACGAGTTGGAACTCGGTCATAACGCTGCTCAAGCAACACGAAACATTTGTCATGCGAAAGTGGAAGGTTCCGTGGAACACAGCACTGCAACCAGATGGTTCAAAAAATTTCGCTCAGGTGACAGAAACCTAGACGGTCATCCAAGGTCAGGTAGGCCGCGAACCGTGGATTCTGAGGCCGTGCGCCAGGCCGTAGAGGTAAATCCGACAACCAGCACTCGGAGATTATATCAGGCGAGCTGGGCATATCACAGACCAGCGTGGTTCGTAAACTTTACGACCTCGACAAGGTCTACAGGAGCTGCCACATTGTCCCTCACGAACTGACGCTAGCTGAGCAAAACGCCGAGTAGAAGTGTGCACGAAACTCCTAGAAAAACCGCGCGATGTACGTTTCATCAAAATAATTGTTACGAGTGATAAAAAGTGGGTCTATTTCCGTAATCCTAACACACAACAGCAGTGGTTGAACCCAGGCCAGCTTCCTGGACCTGTTGCCGAACGTGGGCGCTTCGAGCACAAGGTGCTGCTTGGCGTCTGGTGGGATTTTGAAGGTATAATCCATTATCAATATGTTCGAGATGGTGGAACCATCAACGCCAACCTCTACTCTGAACAGCTGGAGCGCATGTACGCCGTTTTGGAGGAGAAGTATTCTGCACTGGTGAACAGAAAGCACGCTCTCCTACAGCGGGACAAAGCTCGGCTTCATAACGCGCAAACCACGCGGGCAAAATCCAGGAACTTGAGGACATCGAACTGATGCCACACCCGGCATTTAGTCCCGATCTTGCCCCGTCGGTTTATTGCCTTTTCTGGTCCGAGGCCCACTTCCTTAGCTGACGGCACTTCAACAACCAGGAGGAGGTGGCAGCTGCGGTGAAGGAGTTCTTCGGCTCGAAGGATAAGAACTGATACCGCCGCGGAATCGAAGAACTGACAGACAGATGGCTAAAGACGGTGCAACACGATGGCCTATACTTTGAATGCCAGTCAGCTTTCGTCGTAAAGGTACGTATGAAGACATAAAGTGATTCAAATATTGCAAAACTTTCGACTCACCCTCTGAAAATTTTGGTTCATTCTCCTTAAGGAGTTTTTAGTCAGAACGCTACATTTTCTCTCTCGGTGGATGTTGTTTTGGCAACCTGAACGCTGAGTCAAAAGTGAATGACGTATGTGATCGAGACTGATAACAGTGCTGTATATGATTGTTGAGAGAGAGAGAGAGAGAGAGAGAGAGAGTGAGAGAGAGAGATTTGTATCGATGATAGAGCTCGGAAAAAGAATTGTTACGGAAAGATTTGTTACGAGCAGGGGCGTTGGAACTATTTTTTGATAGCGGGGGCAAGATGTCAGAACACAAAATATTTTATCAGAACATAAAATTCGTCGTACAGATGTGCTGACCTCGTTAGGAAAAGCTGCAGACAAAACGATTATGATGATGAATCATTCACCTCTACAAACTATTTCATTCGATGTAGAGTTTCTATCGATAAAAACGGTGGTAAACTGATTGGGTTTGATACTCCCTCATGAGTACGAATTCCACAAGAACTGTAGCCAGCCGTAGA
The DNA here is from genome assembly GCA_039090855.1 of Macrothele yani. Classification (NCBI taxonomy): domain Eukaryota; kingdom Metazoa; phylum Arthropoda; class Arachnida; order Araneae; family Macrothelidae; genus Macrothele; species Macrothele yani. Next base: position 69,475,084 of record CM076989.1, on the reverse strand, counting down.
CGCTATAATCAAAGACATTTCTAAAGATGTATCTCTTTCCTCACCCTACTTCAATTTCCTCTTCCCTTTTTTTTTTTTTTTTTTTTTTTTTTTGTTGTTGAAGAGGAGGACTACATTTTTTATACCTAATGAAAAGAAAAGGTTACTGGCGTTCGAACGGAATCTAGCTATAGAGACTGTTTACTGGAAGTAGCATTTCGTGAAACTATCTTTCGTACTGGACAGGGCGAGGAGAGTTTATAACCATGCGTTTCAAAAGTTGCATTAATAAAAATAAAAAACAATACTTAATTTTATCAGAAGGAACATTAAAATAGAAAAGAAATTCAAATGTTTATGTGATTTCCAAGTACGAACATAATTTTAAAAGGAAGAAAAGTGGGTGTTGGGGGGGGGGGGGGCATATGTGATATTTTGCCCTCGTACTCATTTGCGTGCTGCGGCGACTATCCCTTCTGCCCTGCGGTTCCGACGCCGATGGTTACGAGAGATATTACTTGAGTTTCATTCATTTTTATTTATCTGTTTATTTTATAAAATTTCTGCTGTACAATATGTGCCACAATCATAAACTATAATTGTACGAATAAAGCGAACAAATTCACCAATAAAACTACAAAATACAACAAATCCCCAAAACTTTCACAATAATTACAAATTCTGCGCATCAACAAAACTCACTCCATTGAAATTTAATATCAGTTAAATAAACTAATTACCTATTGCCAATACAAATCAAATATTATATGCTAAAAATAATTAAATGTACAGCAAGGGGCCAGGGAAAAAGGCTGAAATACTGCCTGATTGAGTTTTATTTATAAAACAAAATATTTCAGTCCAGTCAAAACAACGAAAGTAATTTTACAATGCGTTTCTTTTACAAATCATAAAGCAATGAATTCCAATATTCAATTTCTCGTAAACTCTTTAGCACTCACTTAAATACCGGATAACATCCCACTCAGGCAATTCCAACACATTAATATTATTAAACGTTAAACCTGTATGAGCCCACGGAACAGAAAAACCAGACCCACCACGAGTATCATAGGAGTGAGTGGTACGCCATAATGCAATCAAGTTGGAGTATCTTCCTGTAAAAATACTATTACGATACCGGGCCGAGCTGGGTTAATCATCCCACCGCTCGCCACCAGTTGATCAGATCTACCGTGGGTAGTTATCAAACCGTTGACCACCAATTGATCAGAACGTGCCGAGCGATATATTTCTTCACTGATCTCCTTCGACGTAGTTCTAGGCGCGAAAACTGTATTATAGGGCATACACTTAAACAATTTGAACCAATCACAGGCGTTCACATAAATAATGTGTTCTATGACTGCGCTGATTGCCTAAACAAATATTTAATTGGCTACAAAAACATAACAAGGGCACACATACGAATAAAATTTAGCTGTCTTCTGAACATACGTATTGGGTCAACTTTGACCTAAATCAGTTCCCTTGAGATAGTTTTAATGAACTTAAATTCCACAGTTCAGTCTTGCTATTTTTCAGTTCAGTTCTTGCAATATATCAGTTCAGTTCCTCAACTAATTTGCGCAGCAGATGTAACAATAAAAACAAAATGTTTCTACTTACATGGATGCTGTCCAGAATAAATCCAAATTGTGATTGCACCAGTAAAGAGATACACACCTTCCTTTTTACATGGAAGATTTCGTTGCAGGAGCTGCGTCCCCCTGGGCGCTACCGTACTCATACACACACACATTCAGGTGTTTGTTGAGGGAGCCTCGCTTCGTAAGAAAAGCGCAACTCTTCACTTCCTCCACAGTAGGGGATGAATGGGGGATGATGATTCCACACTGCAGTGGTTGGCATTCGAACCCGACTTCGCTTGGCTTAGCTTCTCATTGGAATGACCACTGTCCACTCGCAGATTTCTTAATTCCCCTGTAACTTGGCTTTCATTGGGCCAAACAGTCGTTGATTTCCATTACGCTCCAGCCTAGAAATTGCTGCTTTATCACGCGGATTTAGGCATTCCGCTGTCTTTACGGCAAATCTGGCATATCCAGCTACCTCGAGTTGTCTCCATTTCTTACCAAATGCAGGGAGTTTCACTCTTAAATGCCCAATTCACATAGCAGATCCAAGGCATCCAGCCTTTCACATCGGAGAGCGTACAGACAACTAAACTTTCTTCCTTATTTTCACGCTAAGTGCGAATTCTTATTTTTCTGCACGGACCACACAGAGAGCAATTGTTCTCGAAAAAGCCCCAAACAATTGACGAATTTACGATTATTCGCTAAACTTTTAGTCTCCCATCTTCATTCATTTCTACAAGTGGTCCCTCTTCGAAATATACCCTGTTTAGACCAGCCGACAGCTGCGCCCTGATATTTATGACCTAACAGCGCTATTCTGAGACCACCCAGCCAGAGGGAGAATTCTTCGCCTCTTTTCTGTCCTAACCAGCAGATAAAACTTTCTCTGCTGTTTACACTTTAAACTCCAATCAAGCCTCGAACATAGTTAATACTTAATTAATTTCATACATCCACCACGCCCATTAATTACTAAATTAATGGTGGATGTGGGTCGTAACAATACGTTCGTGGACAATCAGCAGCAATCTGTATTTATGTAGTTGCTCAATAATTAATATCTGAAAATAACGAAAAAAAATTGCTTACGTTGATGCTATGCTTTGTTGACATTCAAATCTCAAATTGCTGAGTTAGTAAGACTTGAAGAGTGCCATGGGCGAGTCCAGAAATTTACCTAGGGGGAGGGTTTTCTGCACCCTCCTTAGAGTAAATTTAAAGTCCAAAGAGGAAGATTGATAGAGGGACTTTGTTGAAGGGTCACACACACACACACACAAACTGGCAGAACTGCTCCTCCCTGGAATCGGACGACATTTTAAAAACTTTTTCCATCAAAAAGATTGGCTTAATTTTTAAATTACAGAGTGAAAAAAATCAGCACTACTTCCTTGGCATTCAACTGCCTGCTTTTCAGGAGGCAGTTTAATGCTAGAGAAACTTCGTGTTTGCTTAGTATCAAGTCTGGATAGAATCTTTCAAAATTAAATTGAGCTTTCTGTTTGGGCGATTTAATATAACAGAAAATTCCCGGCTTGAATAATCGAATCGGTCATAGTGCTTAAAGATTATAGCCGAATTACCGGTCATAATTCTTAATCATTACGACCGGTAGTTCTTATTCAAAAAATTCCTGCGCCATTCATTTTCTTTCTAGCGATTTTCTCTCTAAAGTTTATGGAAATATTACATTAAACGAAGCACCCCCATTACTTTTCGTGATCAGTGAAGATATTTTTCCCCTTTTCGCTCTAAGTTTCCTCAGTTTTTGAAACCAGCTTTTTTTTTTTTTTTTTTCTGTTCTCTCTCTCTCTCTCTGAAGCTACAACAGAACATTTTGTTTTCGAAATTTACAGCAAATTTTGATTGTTATAAAAACTTTTACCTACGAAAATCTGTGCATTTATTATTGATATTTTGCAAAAATAAATACATTAATTATTTACGATCATAAATTTCCTCAGTTTCTGAAACTAGCTTTTTTTTTAAATAGAAAACGTCTGTTGGGAGAAGGGGGAGCGATCGTTCCAGTCGTCCCCCACTGGATTGGCTACTGAATCTGTTGTATTCCGATGTCGAAGTACTAGATGAATAAGTACGAAACAAATTCTATTATGGGATGTGCTGACTTCAGTACCTACAAATAAATATTAATTGATGTCGTTAGCAGACTTTGACTTTCACCTGGCCGTAGTTCCCATTCAGTGCTTTTTTTTAGCTTTGTGTTGTTTAGTTATGCTACCCGGAGTACGACTTAAACTTTACAGAACGTTTCAATAAGAAAAGTGTTTACATTGAAGCACATTAAGGTTTTTGTGTAACACAAACAAGTAACAGATATCTTCAACCAATTACACTAAAAACACTACGCAGATAACTTGGGTTTTCATCTCTTGACCTCTAGAAGTTTTAAATCTTCGTGAGATTTTACGAACACTTACGATTATATCCAGTACTCAATAATCTGCTGAGAAGACTGCGAGAAGTAGGACTTATGGAGTATATCTCTAATTTAATCTTCCATTTGAGTTCCTGTATTCTTATGTAAAATTAGTTTCTTATCGTTAAACTTTTCTGACTGAACGACGCATTACTTTCCCGAAGAGCTTTCTCAGCTTGGCATCACTGACAGTGAGTCGAAACACGATAAAAAGTAAACATTGAATGTATACAAGAAGCATGGTAGCAGAGAGACTTGTTAGAAAGGTGCATGTTAGACAGAGGCTTACTCGAAACGCATGATACGATTACGCACATTTATTCAATGAATGTTACACTGTGTTAAAACGAATTACATGTGGAGAGTGCATTGCGATTATTGTATGAATTAAAGTCAGCAAGTGCATATTCTGGCGAGAGTTATCTTCATGTTCTAAAGTGCATATGCTCAGTCGTATCAGAATAATAAATACATTAATTACCACCTACCTAATAATGGGAATAACCACCCTTGGCCCGGATGACAGTGGCGAGACAGTGTGGCATGGACGCAATGGGGCCCTGGCAGGTTGCATTGGGCGCACGTGCCCATTCGGACTGCAGCAGAGCACGGAGGTCCTGAAGATAACGAGATTGTGGGTCAGCACGTCGAACCTGTCGATCCGAATAGTCTCACAAGTGCTCTATGGGATTGAGGTCGGTGCAATTTTCGCAGGCCAAGGCAGAACGGAGACACCGCTGTCGTGTTCCTGGAACCAGTCTTGCAGGCCCTTAGTGACGTGGCACGGTGAACTGTGTTGTTGGTAGACACCATCACCAGCAGGGTTAACGTCCAACATGAAGGGATGCATGTGGTCAGCGAGGATGGACAGATGGCCGTTGGCGTTCAGGGACCCATCCAGTGGTATCAGCGGTTCCAAGTCATACCAGGAAAACATCCCGCAAACATGCACACTGCCCCCGCCGCCTTGTACTTTACCGACAAGCGTGTCCGTGTGTTTGGTTCTCGTGTATCTGACGCCGTATTCGCCACCGCCCCGCACTTCGGTGGAGTAGAAACCTCGATTCGTCGGAGAAGGCAACCATTTTTCACTCCTCCACTGTCGAATGACAGTAGTCCCATGTGACTTTCAGGCGTCATTACCGATGGACCTGGATTAACATGGGCGCCTTGACGCAGCGTCGACTCCGGAGACCCATGCATAATAGAGTTCGCTGTACTGTTATCGTGGACACGTACCGGGGTTCCCCAGCGTTCATTTACGTGGCCAGTTGTTGCACTGTTGCGCGTCGACTGCCCTTTACTAGTCGACGGCGGTGACGTTTTCCTTTGGAGTCGATGTCCTTTGGGGGTTCACAGTTATGGCGTCAGGAAGTACTCGGTGTGCCAGCGGTCCATTTTTTGTACACCTTACTACAGCACCTCGGGAACAGCACACGAAGTCTGCTGTTTCTGAGATGCTTCCACCCTTGGCGCGGTAGCCATTTATCATTCCGTTTTGAACGTCCGCCGAACCACTGCCTCTGCCCACTGTACTCATCACATGACGCATAAAATAATGTGAACACCTGGGAAACAGACGATAAATCTTTATTAATAAGGTGTTGGGCCACCATTAGCCTTTAATACAGCTTTCAACCGTCTTGGAATAGATTCGTACGGCTTTTCAATATTCTGTACGATTCGTCAGCCAGAACATCAGCAAATTGCTTCAGAGATGTTGGAGGGGGAAATCTCATTTTGCTGTGAAAAACTAACCAAAGTGGTTTGATGATATTCAAGTCAAGTGATTGAGCTGGCCAGGAGAGATATTGAAGTTCACCTTGGCACTCCACAAACCAAAACTAAGCTGTTCTGGCTGTGTGCATGAGCGCATTGTCATCTTGAAAAAGGGTATTATTGTTGGAAAACAACACTTGGACCATAGGACGCACCTAATCATCTGGAGTATCCAAGTACTCGCTGGCAGTAACTCGATCATGTAGGAAAATGATGGGGACTAGCTGAATACCATGATATGACGTCCCAAATCATCACAGATCCACCCACAACACCCCCACGTTTGACAATTGGAGCCAAAAATTTTCAATAGTACGCTTACTTGAGGGTTCTCCATACATAACCCCGACCTACTGTTGGGAATAATGTAAATGTGGACTCATTGAACCATATCACAAGTTTCAAGTCAACAGTTGTCCAGGTTTTAAGCTTACGACACCATCTTTTTCCCATTGTAGAGTTGGTTTCTATGATAAAGGTTCAGCAATTGCAACTCTTCCATGGATGCAGTGGTGGATTCAAAGTTACCGCTCTGCGCACAGCATCAGTTTTGGGGCTCCCTAACTTTGCCCGCCATTCTTGAAAAAGAACTTCTTGTTGTTGCCATATAGTACCTTACCTTCTTACATGTTTAATTTTTGATACTAGTATATGGGAAATTATTATAATCGCAAAAGAATTTGACTTCGAGATTTCAACAGAAACACACATTTTAGGCTCCTCCGAACATGATATGATCATCTATGTCCACTGTGGTGTCTTAATGTGTGGTTTGTTAACGCAGTAACTCAAAATCTATTATATCTATGAAGAACAAATTTAATATTGAGAGGTTTTTGTTACCCTAATGAGGAACAAAGGGGGAAGTTGCAAGTGGGGGAAGCCTTTGTCAAGGTAAACGGATCGACGTTTTATAAGGTCACTTAAGTATACACTGAGTGCCACTTTATTATGACCACTTGACAGTTTTAAGCAAATGAGCTATGGCGGCACGCTGTTGCCGCCAGAAAGCGAGGCTAGTATAAAAAGGGAAAGCTTAGTGCTGGCGACAGTAGTAGGAGCGATTTTTGGGTGACGCGATGGGGGAAAAAATGCGATTTGACGGACTTTCAACGTGGGATGATTGTAGGAGCTCGGAGCCATGGAGCGAGTATCACCGAAACCGCTGCATTCGTGAAATGTTTGAGAGCAGCTGTTGTTAAAGTGTTTAAAGACTGGACTGTCAGCCAAGAAAACTGGGTCTCTACGTGAAACGTGTGGTCGTCATCCACTAGTGACTGCTCGGGCGGAACGGAAAGTATCCAGACTGGTAACAGACAACAGAAGGGCAACAGTGCAGCAAATTACAGACCATCTTAATCAAGGATCCCCTCAAATTATCTCTGCACGCACTGTTCGCCGTACACTGCATCGGATGGGATATGGCAGCCGAAGGCCTGTTCGAACACCTTTGTTGTCTGCAGTTAACAAGAGAAAACGTCTCCAGTTTGCACAGGAGCACAAGACAGTCGATAATTGGAAACAAATTATGTGGTGCGATGAATCGCGTTTTCAGTTGCACAGTGCCGATGGCCAAGTGAGAATTTGGCGGAAACAGCACGAAAGCATGGACCCGAAATGCATTGCTACAACCCTTCAAGCTGGTTGAGGCAACGTTATGGTTTGGGGAATGTTTTCCTGGCATGCTTTGGGTCCTTTAATTCGTGTTGATCAACGTCTGACTGGCACATCATATCTAAACATCGTTGCGGACCAAGTGCATCCAGTCATGTGGATGGTTTATCCCAATGGCGATGGATACTTTCAACAAGAAAATGCGTCCTGCCATAGTGCTCGTATTGCACAGGATTGGTTTCAGGAACATGCGGTGAGATTACTTTGCTTAAGTGGCCCCAAAATCTCCAGAGCTCAACCCCATTGAGAATTTGTGCGATGAAGTTGAACGAGCCATCAGACAGCTGGATCCACAACCCTGCAATCTCACACTTCTGGAAAGTGCTATTCATCAAGCATGGTCTCAGATTCCACAAACCACCTATCAACATCTCGTGGAGTCCATGCCACGAAGAATCGACGCAATATTAAAAGAAAAGGTGGCCCAACGAAGTACTGAGGGGGTGGTCATAATAAAGTGGCCACTCAGTGTATAGCACTGACATTTATTATGGGTATGCAAAAGTTTGCGCCGTTTTAAGGAGAAAGGAGACCGGAACAATCAGGAAACCAGTACACATTTATTCAACGAAATATTGGCCGTTAGCATCAATGACCGTTTGCCATTTTTCAGGCAACAAATGAATGCCCTTGTGATAGAAGGACTCTGGTTTTGAGCTAAAGAACGCAGTGACGAACTTTTCCACTTCTGAAACTGTGGTGAACCGCTGTTGGGCTAGGGCATGTTGCATAAAGCGAAACAGCTGAAAGTCTGAGGGTGTAATGTCCGGGGAATAAGCCGGGTGCGCTAAAACCACTAAGTGTAACTGTTCAAGGGTTGCTTTCGTGGTGGCACCGACATGTGGTCTGGCATTGTCGTGTCGCAGGATGACTGGGCGGCGTCCTTTACCTGTCCATGGGCGATTTTGCTCCATTGCAGCGTTCAGTTTCATCAACTGATCGCTATACGGTTCTGCAGTGATTGTTTCGCCCGGTTTCAATAATTCGAAGTACAGCACTCCATACATATCCCACCACACACACAACAGTAGCCCCCCCCCACTACCGTTGATATCCTGTTTTGCAGTGGATGTTGATGGCTGTGGCCTGAGTCGAACAAGGATCGCTTGTGTACGGAGTTGACGCAATAGACCCATTTTTCATCCCCGGTGACAATCTTCCACAAGAAATTCTTCCCTTGAAACCTCTTCAGTAACGACATGCAGATGCCCAATCGTTGACCAATATTACGGTCCGTTAAAGTATGCGGAACCCACTTACTAATCTTCTGGATCTTCCCCAAGTTCAGTAGACGCCTTACCACTGTCGATTCAGCCACTTTGAAACGTTTTGCCAGTTGCGTGGCATCCTCTTGCAACAGCGATTCCAGCTCCTCGTCTACGAGTTCCTACAGTCTACCCCATGCAAGCTCTTCCGAGCTTAGATCACCTTTCTTAAACCTGGTAAACCATTCTCGACAGGTCCGCTCACCCAAAACCGTTTTGCCATACGTCTGACGTATGTTCAATACGTCAGACGTATGGCAAAAATATACTTATATATACTTCACTCGCACTTTTCCCTAAATTCAACATGAATAACAAACAGTGCCGGAAATGAACTTTATCGACCGACATGCTTGGCTTCATGTACGAACTGACAGCACGGGCCGCCGGCCGGCTAGACCCTACAGCGCCCGCTAGCGGAGATGGGAGAAACTTTTGCATACCCCTAATATGTTACATGCGGTATGAAATCTGCTGTCACATGTCAACAGAGATTGCACTCCACTCACAGTTCCTCCGAAACATCCCTAACATGGATGAAATCGATTAGCGTGTCTGATAAAACCACTTTTCCAATGCCATTTTACTCGTATGGTAACAATATTGCGATTGCCTCTTGAAACGGACCGAATGATGAAGAAATTTTAAGGGAGAGATGGCTTATCGTATTAAATACCGAATTAAAGAGCAGAATGTTCATTTCATTCTAAATAAATCTGCCAGAAATAACAACACCCCAGTCTCTGAGCTCAGTTGTAATGTAGTATTATGTAATATTACTGTCAAAAATACTTTGTGATGAAATTCTTGGAGTTCGGGCAGAAACATGATCCCAAAACCGATAATAGCAAACTTCTACCTCACTTTGTGCTTCGTTTTTTTCCATTTGAGAAGCAAAACCTAAAAATAAAAAATAAAAAATAAAACGAATATCGTCATTTCCGGGGAACTCAATATCCACTTAAGGACGTCTTTCAAGTGGATATTGAGTTAACTTCTATATACGTCTTTCAAGTGGGTATGTTTTAACTGCTATATTTAAAGAGAAAATACCATTAGTTTATCCACAGAGCCTTCAAAGAGTAGAACTCGATCAGGATAAGGCGACCAGTAATGCATCCAAATCTACCACTCTATTTCTTGAAAAAATGAAAAAAGAGATGAGTATTAAGTCCATACCTTTTGTTCATATCCCTTCAAAGTCCCCTGATGTGTCACCCATAGGCGCCGACTTCGTGGGTTCGAGACACTTTTTGAACCCCCAATGATTCTGTTGTGGGTTACTCGAACCCCTAATATTTTTGTGCGTATTTCGTGGGAAAAATACACGTACCCATATGTGCATACATTTTGTTTTTCGTTATCAATTCTCTTCAAGTTTTTATTATTCATTCCCCGTTTACTATATATAGAAAGTGTGTATAGAAATTTACCCCTCAGACTGTTTATTGTGCCTCAAAAAATAATTAGGGTTTGTTCGCGCTCATCAAATTTGATGCGACAGACAATAAATACCTCAAGTACCGTTGTTTAAGAGCATTTAAAACTAACTTTTTTATAAAAGAAAATTCTTCGGTTTGTCTGGGTTCCCGCAAAATACAAAAGTCTAGCTCTACGTTCGGAGACGAGAACCTATTCGAGGTCATAGTGATAAAGGCGGAAATATTTTGTACAGTCAGTTAACCCACCCTATCTTCGGGTAGTCGGGGACCAAGGAAAGGTTAGAAGAGAGAGAAGATGGCATCAGCAGCCGCTGGTGAAGCCAAATCTGATCATCTGATTTCTTGCGCCCTCCGGGTTGGGAGGGTTCAGTGACGTGACGTCACTTACTGAAGACCTGTGCTTGAGCGCAGGTTGATAACTGCGTTCTCTTACTCTCTGCAGCAGTCCCTGAAGGTCAAGAAGGCTCCCACAGCTTTAGTGATTGGTTAATACGCAATATGCACTTCCGGTCGATGATGCATAATTTTGTTTAATTTTTTTAGAAAATACTAAACATTATTTCTGTAACTTTTTGCAAAATTTTAGTTATGTGCATGTATATTTCGGTCTCATTTTTTCCTGACTGTACATGCTGCACAAGTGCCTATATAACCTCTTCAAAGAAATAAGTAATTATCTAGAGAAAAAAAAAATTCCCCCATAGAAAAGTACAGAAGCAGCTCAAGTTGGGCACACAGCTGATACCAAGTAGAGCCCACGGAAAACACAGGGCGTGCGGCTGATTCCATGTCCTCTCCCTTCTAACCTCCTATTTTAACTCAGAAATCATTTAAAGAAAAACATTGTTGGCATTTTTAAAATTGGTAAAAAACCTCACAATAAATTTTACATGTTTTGTTACTTTTACAAGACAATTGAGTTGGAAATTTACACAGTTCTGTGTATTGTATATAATAATGTCGCGCCAACAAAAGCAAACTAAATGAAATAAATAATTTTCTAGAGAAAATAAAATCTGTAATTAACTATAATTTGCTTCATTTTAGCCTTTTAGGCGTCTTATTATGCCAGATAATCTGACTGAATGAAATTTAAATTAGACTTAAATACTTTGAAAAATGCATGGGTAAATCGATTAAAAATTTCCGTAACCCCAATAATTTTTCAAGTCGGCGTCTACGGTGTTACCAATGGACTATTGTGCCTTTGGACTGCTGAAAAGAGCGTTTTCTAAACGTAAACCTAAAGCACTGACTAGGACTATGGAAAGCAGTGGAAGAGGAGTGTGATAAAATGCTATATTACCAGTTTTAAGAAATGCCATGCTATCTTGGAAATTCTAGATGTAGGTTCATTTCAGAGAAAGGGCTGTCTGATAGGACATTTAGGAAAGAAATAATTTCATTTTAAACATTAATTATACTGCTGGTAAATCGTTCTAGAAATGTGTGAACATCCTGGGTATTTGAATGCATTCCATCCTGTATAGCAAACTTGAAAGCGTAATAGTTGAAAAGTTTTAGAATTGGATTAATAATCCCCACATTTGTAGAAGTATTTTAATAGTCTTACAATTCGTAAAAAAAAAAAAAAAAAAAAAAAATTAAGTAAATTTGATTTTGATCTTGAAGTGACTTAGCAATTTCAGAAGAGAAACAAAGTGTTTTGTGAAAGTTGAACTGCTCCCAGTACTCTGGAGCATCCACTCAATTTCTCAAGTATTGGAGATCGACTGGATTCCTTAGAATAATGAAGATAGTTAAGAAACATAAACAAATTACATTGAAGTGCCAAAAAAAAAAAAAAAAAAACGCGATACGTCTCTAATACCACGTTGTTCCTCCTCGCGGTCGGATAACGGCAGGAACGCGACGGAGAGAGCTCTCTGTATAGTACTGCGAAGACAGTGCGCCACCATGCTTCCCGAAGAGCGTCCCACAATTCTGTAATATTCGCCGGTGGAAAATTCCTGGCATTGACTGCACTTTGAACAGCATCCCAAATGTCTTCGATAGCGTTCAAATCCGGTAAACGAAGGTACCAAATCAGGATGACAAACTCCGTGGAATGTTGTCCCAGCCATAAGCGGGCGACTGTGGACGTGTGCGGTGGCGCATTGTCGTGTTGAAAGAGGTCGCACCCGTCGTAGTGGTTGCGTGACATGAACGGGTACAAATGCTCCTCAAGGATGGTTGCGTAGATTCCACCGGTCAGAGACGCGTGGGGGATCCTAATGCTTTTCAGCTGAAAACACCCCACACCATAACAGAGTCACCACCGGCCTGCACTATCCTTTGTCGACATGCGAGATCCACTGCCTCTTGGGGGTCGTCGTCACATCCAGAGTCGGCCATCTGTCTGAAACAGTTGATGCCGCGATTCATCGGACCAGACTACATGTTTCCAGTCATCTCGGTTCCAATGGCGGTGTTCCCGAGAGTAGATGAAACGCACAGCCTTCTGTCGTCGGGTCAGAAACAGCACCCACATGGGGCGTTGGGTCCGGAACCCCATACAACACAAGAAGCGTTGCACAGCCCGAACGCTGATGCTACTATTGGCCCCAGCAGTGAATTGCGCTGTGATTTGCGGCAATATTGAACGCCGGGCGGGTGTTACCATGCGTGCCAGATGCTTCTGTCCACGACCGTCCAGGGCTTCAACGACTTTGCTTTAATAATTTTGAAATGGGTCCAATTTATCCTTGCAGGGCCAGCATTTTGGAGGCGCAAGCTTTGTCAATAGATGCTTACGACCACACCGATCTCGCACTCTGGATTTCCCCCAGAGTTTGAGTAGTCCAGGTACACTCCTAAAATTGTTGACCGTGTAAATAAAAATTTCGTGGTAATTTCCGAGATGGCGAGTGACCTATCTCCCGGCGCAGGCTATCATACCAAGTTCGAAATCGCCTAAATCCTTATAAGCTGCCACCTAACTGCGAATGCTACTACTACTTGAGCTTGCGGATTCGATACACAAAAACACGAACAGAAGGTTCAAGCATTGAGGCAACCTCAATCGTTCAAACAATGATCTTCAGTTGTACGTGCTTTGCCCCTAACAAAGATTTAGTCGACTGCACGATAGCTGCTAGCAGCTCTGTCAGCCGGGAAAGACGTGACGTCGTAGGTCCAACCTTTGAAATTAGGAAGGAACAGGTGCTCCATAGAAAAGATCAGATTGTAAAGAGGATGAAATTAGAGATTTAGAGTGTATGCATTGCTTCAATGCTGATGCTAAGTAATGAAGCAATCTATTTAAGTCATTTCGCGTGAATTACGCCATTTTGTAACGTATTCATCAATGCAAAAAATAATTTAGTATAGTTTAGACAACGTGGTAAGTAAAATAAGTGAGGTGGAAGGTAAAAGAACAGTCTGGAGTTTGCAGCTTAGCCCACACACCACGACAAGGTACCAGACCCCGTGTGGGACATGAGCTTGCGGAGATATCTGCCTCTATGTATACGTCATTTGTGGACGATACCATTTGCCGCATGGGTGTGGTGGCATGTAATGGCAATGGTAGCGCCCTCCCTAGTTTTTTTGGCACCTGAGTATAACTACCTACCTAATTTTTGAAGAAAGAAAGAAATACTTTGCCGTGGATTTTATAAGGTTCTTCAAATATGAGACCACACAAGATTTTTTTGGGTGGGAGCAAGGTAGACAAACCTTAACTCTGATTAGGTATAGCCATATACACTGAAGTGCCAGAAAAACTGGTACAGATGAGCTTATGCAAAATACATAGCAACGTCACCTATGCGCGTACTCAGTTGCGTCCGCCAGTGCGTATATAAAACGATAGATATCCTTGCCAGCTGTCAGAGCTGTTTTCGGCATAAGAATGACAAGTAATAACGATTTAAGCGATTTTCAACGCGGTGTCATAGTTTGCGCTCGTGAGATGGGCCATAGTATTTCGGAGGTAACACGAAGTTCGGATTTTCACGGACGACCATTGCAAGGGTGTAACCGTGACTACAAGAATTCCGGCAAAACCTTCAACCTACGATACCAGTGTGGCCGTAAAAGACATTGGGTGAACGTGACCATCGTCGGTTGTCAAGTAACGTTTCACGCAATAGGCGTGCATCACTCTCGCAGGTATCATCAGAATTCAATGCTGGAGCCTCAACAAGCATCAGCGTCCGGACTGTGCAACGTACCCTGCACGATATGGGCTTTGGGAGCCGATGCCCAACTCGAGTCCCCTTGATGGGCGCACGACACAGAGCTATGCGCCTCGCTTGGACACGGCAACACCGCCACTGGACACTTGATGACTGGAAACAAGTAGCCTGGTCTAACGAGTCGCGTTTCCAACTGTATCGGTCAGATGGAATGATTCGTGTGTGGCGCAAAGCCCATGAAGCCATGGATCCCGTCTGTCAACGGGGAACTGTTCCGGCTGGTGGAGAGGGGTAGGGGGTTCCGTGATGGTATGGAATGTGTTTAGCTGGACTTCACTAGGACCCCTGGTACGTCTACAAACGTTTGTGACCGGCTAACGCTATATACGCTTCCTTCCTTTCTGACGAGGTACACCCGTTCATGCCTTGCATTCATGCTGATGAGTTGGGTCTGTTCCAGCAGGACAATGCACCTCCACACAAGTGTCGGGACGCCACATTATGGTTAGAGGAGCATTCATCTGAGTTTGGGGTGTTGCGATTCCCACCCAAGTCCCCAGATCTGAACGTGATAGAACACAATTGGGATGCCATGTAACGCGTTATCGAATACAGGAATCCGAGACCTCGGAATACACCCGAATTGTGGAACGCTCTGCAGGAAATGTGGTGTCCATTGCCTACAGCATATTTCCAGGAATACGAGACCTCGGAATACACCTGAATTGTGGAACACTCTGCAGGAAGTATGGTGTGCATTGCCTACAGCATATTTCCAGAAACTAGTGGAGTCCATGCCCTGTCGTATTTCTGCAGTCTTGTGCTCCCGTGGGGGACCTACCAAGTATAAGACACCAGTTTTTCTGGCACTTCAGTGTATACATTACTTGATTTTGAGGATGTTGTATCAGTTTGCAACCTACGATACCAGTGTGCAAAACTGATACTACATTCTCAAAAATCAAGTTTGCATGTAAGGTCACTCTATTTTTAAAAACTGTTAAAATAATAGTATACGTTCAGTACTGGTTAGTCATTTCTAGAAACAATTTTTAAAAAGGAAGGCCTTTGTTAAAATGGGGGCCCTGCTGGCCCGCGCAGTAATCAGGCCTTGTGTCAGACATGTATCCCTTATTTCTTTAGTATCAATTTAATCAAGAACTCTCCAGTTATTTAAAATTATGGATGGCATGAAATTTGAAAAAAATATTTTGATATGTTTTTTCAAAACAAAAATTTGGTTGTGAAATCTTTTATTTAAAATAAAAGACATTCTTGTTTGGTAAACATTAGCTCATTTGGAATAAATATAAGGTCACCTCTGAAAGAATTAAACACATAGTCCTAAATCTATAACATCCGTCCAGTGTTAAACGTGTTAAGAAATTAGTGTCTAATAAACTAAGATTTACGAAATAGTTTTGGAAGTTTCGTGAAAGTTAGTTTATTCCTCCAAGTTTTCCAAATTTCCACTTCAATTTTGAATAATCGGTGAGTTGTCTAATAATCCAGTGCTAACGAAACATAATGACTAAGACATTATAACTACATAAAAATCAGATACTGAAATACCTTAGAAGCGGAAAGGCAGCTTGTGACGTGCCTCGGAACAAAGTTCCCAGCAGGGAGAAAAGATCCTGAACTTTCAGTTGACAGGGCAGATGTTGTTAGCTCCATACATCTGTTTTAATTCATTAACAAAATCATTCTGGCTAATTTAAGTAGGTAAAAAAATAAAATTTTAGAATTAACGTTTTAAATTTATCATGATCAATGTGGTCGTTCCCTTACAGTGTTGAATTCCCGGACCTACTTCGGGTACATATTAAAATTTCCTTAAGCTTTCTCTCTTTCATTGATTCAGAAGTGTTGCATTTATTGTGATTCATATACGATCATTTTTATGATTCATATATGATTATTTTTACAATCAAGAATCATTATTTTGGGACACACTAAACACAACGCAAGCAAACATACCAACATATCTACACAATCACACGTGCGCCAGTTCTCAATTAGTGCTAACGTTTTCACATGTCACGTGATGATGCTCAGTTCTGAGCTGCAGCCTCTCGCTCAGTCGCGAACGCCAGCAGCTCAAAACTGAGGTTTTGCTATTAAGGGGCTAAGCATCATATGGGGGAGGAGGGAGGCACAAATTCCGAAGTGTTCGGCCGAAATTTTGTCAAAAAAATTCCGTTCGTATAGATTTTTCAGACGCTGATAATGTCATCCGCAGTAAAAAAAAAAAAAAAGTTTTCTTTTTTTTGGGTTGGAGGTTTAACGACCACCGTGAGCAACTCAATGGGCTATAAGTAGTCGCCCGTCCCTAATTTAGGATCACTGGTTACAAGGAAGGGAGAGAGCCAGTGCCGTAAGACAAATACAGCATCCATGCCTGATCGGTATTCGACCCAGAACCCGTCTCGGACGAATGGTCAGAAGCCAGCGCTTAGACCACTCGCCACCGGGCCGGCAAAACAACAACAACAACAAAAAAGTTTGCAGGTACACACTGTACATAGTATTCATTCAATGTTTGAAGTACTGGAAACTATGAATTCCAGTACTTCAACCATTGAAAAAAATTCCAGTACCTACCATTTCCCAGAACTTCCATGGCCTTCAAGAAGTTGCTATTCCTTCGCGATTTTTGCCTTACTTAGGTTTTTTTTCTTTTTTCTTTCTTGTTTGTGTTTTTTAATCTTTTTTAAATACAGATTGATTTCATAATGCTGTTTATGAGTTTTACTTTGTAACTTGACAAGGAACATCTGTCTCTCTCTCTCTCATCTTTTTAAGCTATACAAAAGTTTTGATTGGGGGTTTAAAGACCGCCGTGAGCCAGGGGTGGATCCAAGGGGCGGGGGACGTCCTTCCCTCAGGACTAAGTAAGAGCTTAAATTTGTTAGGTTTTAATAACAAATTGAATAATTTGTTCTTGTAAGAAAATATTACTTAAAAGTATATAACTTTCCTTAATTAATTGGAAGAATTTATAGACATACTAAGAACACATTTTCATTTTGCGGGAAAATATCAGAAAAGTCCTCGGTTATTCCCGACACTTGCGCCCCTCGCTCACAAAAATCCTGAATCCGCCCCTGCCGTGAGCCACTCTATGGGCTGTAAGCAGTCGCCCTTCCCTAATTTAGTTCCAGGGAAGGGAGAGAACCAGTAGTGTAAGACAAACAAGCATGACACCCATGTTTCCCTGGGAGTCGAATCCATCTCGATCAATGGCCAGAAGCCAGTGCGTAGACCACTGCTCCATCGGAACGACATTTGCGCCTTTGTACTACTTTCTTAGACATTCGCTCAGAGGAGTCCCACCATTTCCCAGAAGGGCAAAACGCTAAATTGCAACAAAAAAAGTATTTTTATATAAAAAAATTCCTTTAAACTCTGAAATTTTTTTTCGTACGTTTATTTAAGATCTGTAAAACCATAGATGGTTGTACTCGTTTCATATGTAGAGGATTTCAGGAAGGGAGTGTCTGACCCCAGGTCTTAAACAACCCTTAGAAATAGGAAGCTAGGAGATTTGGGCTAGAGTGCCCGGTAAGAAAGTGACACGGAAGCGAAGTATAAAGGGGGAGGAAGACGCCCTTATTTGTTACCGGGGTCCGACGGCTTAACGTGCCCATCCGACGCACGGCGGGTATTTAGTGGATCGAGCGTTCGTACCTGCGTGGGATCGAACCTGAGGTCCTTTCCGCGGCAGTCACGAACGTTGCCCACTAGGCCACTCGCGGGAAATTGGTTGTATTCGCCATGTGTTCTCACTGCTTAAATATTGAGGGGGGGGCTAAAGGGGGGAAGGGCTCTAAGAAAAGCCCACCCTGCCCCACCCGTAGCGTCACTCCCACGCCCGTTAACATTATGCAGAATTTAATTGTGAAATGAAGCAAGCCGTTTCGGCGAAATTACGAATTTAGACCTTACAGGAGCAACTAACAAACAGTAAATTCTTTCCCATGAGGCTTTCTTTTTTTCACTTTGAAATGCGGAATACAAAGCAACTTACTTTTTACTGTTTTTTTTTTCCTTTCTTTTCATCCACAGAAGACATGGGAGAGTTCTTTTTATCCTGAAAATAGCCCCAGTCTTCTAAGTTAAAAATAAGAACGGGAAAAGGGGTAAGCTGGAAGGAGTGGGTTGGCTTTAAAATAAGAAAAGCTGACTTGTAAATCTTGCGTGATGAATACGAAAGGGTAGAGTCAGAGGCAGTTAGGCAGCACACAAAAAGAATGAAATAAAAGGAAAGTACCGGACAACAAATGAAAGAAAGGCCACGGGCGTGACTTGTCGTATCTGTCACAGCAATGTTACTTATAGTGAGACGATTACTTCGTCACTGTTATCAAACCATTAACTCAACTGACACAATCCTCAGTATCTTTTTTTCTCTCCCTAACACGCGGGAATGATCCCTCCGAGGGCAAATTTTGTGTAACTGACGTTTAGTTGCATGATCTGTTGGGAAGCTTCTGAGAAGAAAGAGTTATACGACAGCTTTACCCGGATGCGTAATGAGCCCTAGCGCCTCACCTAATTATAACAAAGGTACGACCTTGGAATGAAAGGGGTCGCCCAGGAGTTACCGGAAAACAGTTCTCAGCAAGCAAAATGCTCACGAATTCTTATTGTGATGTAGTTTTACGGCAAAAATTACGCAGAAGCATCCAGTGATGTAGCCGTGAACGGATTTGTTAAAACAAACGCTGAAAGATGACTCTCAAAATTTTCGAGAGCAATTTAAAATCTGATTTGTTGTCCTTATTCAGTACTTTTGATTAAATTCTGATTATTGATTATCTATATCAGTGGCGTAGGATAATTTCAGACAGTGGGTAATCTCCCCCCCCCCTCACGCGAATAAAAAATTACAATTCATGTATATATACATGGTATATATATATATATATATATATATATATATAAAGTTCGTTAAAGAAATTATTACATAATGTAAAAAAATATTTTTTATGAATTCATAGTTTTTAAAACTACTTTCAAAGTTGAAATATAATTAATGCTCGTCAACTTCCTTCATTTCCTGTCCCTCAGTAGATCTTGTGAAAATCTTGATTCTCTTCAAAGTTAAAAATGTACGTATTACTGTTGCTGCTGGTATTGAATGAATAAGTAAGAAGAGCCTATAAGTTTCAGGCATCACTGCATTTAGTTTCTTTTGAATCATGTACTTCAACATGAGATTAAGGGGTTTGTAGAGATCTGCACGGGCCGAGCTGGCCCGCCAAGCCCGAACCCGGCCCGGCGGGTCTTTTTTAGTTTAGAGAACAAAGCAACGGGCCGGTCCAAGTCCACCCATTCTTTTTATCGCAATGGTAAAGAAAGAAAAAAGTCGTGTTCCCCGATTTTCTGGTGTTTTTAACTGTTTCGCTGACTTTACTTACTTCCATGACATAGCCCAGGACATAATCAGAAAAGCAAGAAGAGGCACTCAATGTTTTTACCAATCTACAGGTACTAAGATGGTAAAACCATTTTGGGTCTTGTTGACAGGAAAAAGATTCGGCCCCCAGCGTGTGTATAGAGTGGGGTACGGAAGGTGTCTGCAGTGGGGTGCGGGTCTGTGTGTGTTTGTATGAAAGAGTGGGACGACACCGATTTTTTCTCCTATCCCTAATCTCTAGTTCAGAGAAAGGGAAATTCTGAACGCGCTTTATCTTCATTTTTCTCTTTTTTAAAGGTAATATTTTTCGATGATTGTCAAAGTTTAGTTAATATGTATTTTTAGGATTACATTCAACTAAAGATTTTCAATAATATCTCAATAAGTTCATTTCGTAGGCGTACTGAACCGAAATGTCTGTTATAAGTATGTAAAAGGGAGCTAAATTTTGTTTCCGGAAATTTTTCTTTCATCTGTGGAAATCTGTGTGTCTCCAAAATTGTTTTGAATTCAAGATTTTTGTAATTTCCAAATCGGTCTGTTTGTTGTTCAATTACATTGTCTAAGATTTCGTAGAACAAACTTCTGTAAAATACTTCTGGGTCTTCATTTCTTCTTTTCCTGGGCTGTTTAGTGGAAATTTCCAAAACATTTTTCCAGAAATCATCGAAGGAATTTTAGCGTTTTTCTTTTATTACATTTTTCACATCTTCAACCTTTTTGCAGCAATATGCTACATCCAAACTTTTGTTTTTCCGGACATCAAACGAAGTATCTATATGTGAAATGGAAAAAACACGTCCAACAAGAAACATGCTTTGAAACTATTCAAAAACGAAGCACATCCCCTAGCCTGTAGAATACTTTCAGAATCCCATTCATCTGAACTATTGTTACAGTGGACACCCCCCCCCCCCCCATCCTAAAACCTGAAGAAAACTCTAAAATTTGTCCGCCATGTCGCGTATGGTATGAGGTAGCTAGGAATCACAGTTCGGCAGGCTCACATGTTCTTTTACAGTTCAGTTTTTTTTATTTATTTCTCATTTACGTTGTTTTTTCTTTCGGATGTTCTCTAAATTAATTAACAAAATTGCGGGATAATTGGGAAGTCGCTCCAATGCTCTTGAAGGCAAGAAACGCAATATTTTTGCCATTTTGAATTATTTCTACCTGTGGGAAAAGGTAGCACTCAATGGTTGCTCTGGAAATTGATAAGAGCAAAGCGATAGGCCCAGAAGAGGACTTCTAGATTTCTTGAGGAGGGGCCGATGTTACGACCCACCCCCGCCATTAATTTAGTAATTAATGGGCGTGGTTGATGTGTGAAATTAATTAAGTATTAATTGTTCGAGGCTTGATTGGAGTTTAAAAGTGTAAACAGCAGATAAAGTTTTATCTGGGGGTTTGGAAAGAAAAGAGGCGAAGAATTCTCTCTGGCTGGGTGGTCTCAGAATAGCTCTGTTAGGTCATAAATATCAGGGCGCAGCTGACGGGCAGCCTATGCAACACGGAAAGGGAAAGAGGAATACGTATCGAATGAGCCACTTGAGTAGGAATGAATGAAGATAGGGGACGAAAGGTTTAGCGAATAATCGTAAATTCGTCGATTGTTTGGGGCATTTTCGAGAACAATTGCTCTCTGTGTGGTCCGTGCAGAAAAATAAGAGTTCGCACTTGGCATGAAAATAAGGAAGAAAGTTTAGTTGTCTGTGCGCTCTCCGATGTGAAAGGCTGGATGCCTTGGATCTGCAAAAAATGAATTGGGAAAAATGAAGCAGCAAACCTCCCCGCATTTGGTAAGAAATGGAGACAACTCGAGGCAGCTGGAGATGCCAGTTTGCCATAAAGACAGCAGAATGCCTAAATCCGCAGGATAAAGCAGAAATTTCTAGGCTGGAGCGTAATGGAACTCAGCGACTGTTTGGCCTAATGAAAGCCAAGTTACAGGGGAATTAAGAAGTCTGCGAGTGGACAGTGGTCATTCCTATGAGAAGCGAAGCCAAGCAAAGTCGGGTTCGGATGCCAACCACTGCAGTGTGGAATCGTCACCCCCATTCATCCCCTACTGTGGAGGAAGTGAAGAGATGCGCTTGTCTTACGGGGTGAAGCGAGGTCCCATGTGTGCGTGTGTGTGGTCGCGTAAGCAGCGAAGCCACTACGTGTAAGTGCGACGGGATAAAAACATGTCGAAAGAAAAATATGAGCGTAAGAGCGGTGGCTTCGATACCTAACAAATATACAGGTGAAATGTTGAGTTGCCGATATACGCTTAAGGTAAAAGCACGTCTGATTTCGCTCGGCCGAGAAAATTAATCTTGGAAACCGCAACATCAGATGTGAGAGGGCCTATTTTGCTTAACGCCCACCTTCAAATCGTCACGAGAATAGATCAGTGTGCACTCTAATCATTGCAACAAAGTGCGGCGTGATATTACCATTTTTAATTGTGTGCTTCATTTACATCAAGCGTCAAAGTGAAGTGTTGAATCATCGGTGCTGCCACATGGTGCAAGTGTCTGTGTGTGTGTGTTTTTTTGTCGTGTGATATTATGTGATGCACAACGGATTTGCACAGCAAAGTCACGTAACTGTAAGTAGATGAATATTTCCTTTTTCTTTCTTCGCACATCTGCGAACTTGTGCCATCCCGACACCCAAAGCTGCATGGACATAGATGCAGTAATGCTGAGTGACTGAACCTCAGAGGAAATACCTGCACATACAGATTTCAATTTCTTACAGGGCCCATTTCCTGATTACTTTTTTTACATGAATAAGGGAGAGGGTGTGGCTACAAATTCCGCTGGGCGGGACAGTTTCTTTTAACTTTGGTTCAGGACCAACGTCAGCGGGGCAGGGTTCTGCATGTGCATGCTTATTAGATTTAGTTAATTAACTTTGGCAGTATTTCGCACCTATAATCTTATACCGCAAATTAACGTGCTTGTGTATTTTGTGTCGCGAGTATTTTTAATGTGATCGTTTGCATATAATTTTTTTTATTCTCTAAGCAATTGTATATGAATATCACCTGCAGCTCTATTTAGTGTGTAAACGAGTAGTATCTCTTGTTCAGATAGTCCGGTGGAGACTCAGTCGGCTGCGTTATCCGACAGTAAAGTGTGACACCGTATGCTGCCCACATATGAGGGGCAATTGTCTATGCGCCTAGAGAGCGCCGGATCTGTTTAAATCTCGCAGAACGTTATTAAATGTTGTGTTGTGTATTTGAGAATCATGTGTTATTTGCGAAAGTGAGTGTTGTACTGGCTGGTTGGGGATTGAATGTACCGGAGTAAGATCCGGACCACTACACTCAGTCACGAATTGGTGATTGCGGGTGAACCTCATCACAACTCTGATCCCAAAGTATCATTTTTTTTAGATTATTTTATTGTTTATTTGTTGTTGTTATTTTGTTCACAAGGTGGATTCACCCAAGCCTTATGCTTCGGGTCATTCTTCAACTTTTCATTTTTTATGTTCTGGTGTGAATCTTTGAGTGCAGCAGTGCACCTGAGATTCTCACCTGGTGCCGTGGCCAACTAAATTGTACTTCAGGAGCCAAGCACCGTTACCGGCAGACTAGGCAGGAACACTGCTAGTGCCGTGTAACATTAATGATGCCGTTGTCCCAGGATCGATACCTATATTTTGCAGCTAGCGGAACAACACTCATGTTCGTAAAATAAGTGCGAATTGACTGCCATTACTATTTTTATTTAGTTTTGTTCGGTGCGAATTTTGTATAATTTAGCATTAAGTAAGCCTTAAGCTGTTTTCTAAGAACTGCCATAATTTTAGTGGGTAAGAAAAACAAAATGGCTAACACGGGGAGGTCGTCATCTGCGGGTCACATGGTTTCAGATGTTTCTGATGGTCACTCTGACGGAGAACATGTGAGCACTGAGGCTGCAATTGTTCCGGAAGAGAGTACACCTGTTACAAGTACAGCGGGTACATCACGGCTGAGACAAACAGCTTTAGCCGCACCTACGGTTTACGGGGAGCAGTCGAGATTATAGTGGATCCCCAGGAAGACTGTGACACCACGATTATCTACGATGTTGAGAAGGAACTCGAAGACAGTGGAACGCAAGAATTTGGCATCGAGCGTAGATAAAAGCGGGCGTAGGAGCATCGAACGTGAGAGATCTGTGGAACTCGTGGATTCTCGAAGCTATGCCTCATATTTAAACTTTCTTTCCGCATATCTCGACGGGTAGCAATGAACGTGTGATGAAATCCTTAAACTTTCCTTCCGCTCTCAGGGCACTTAAATCCGGAATTAGGTGCCTTGCGACGGTGGGAAAGGGTTGAGTGTTTACAGTTAAAAAAAAAAAAAATAGAATGATTGGATGAATAAACTTCATCCAGTCACCCCTTTTTTTTTTTCTTTCATGGGGGGATGGAATGTTACAGTGGACACCCCCCCCATCCTAAAACCTGAAGAAAACTCTAAAATTTGTCCGCCATGTCGCGTATGGTATGAGGTAGCTAGGAATCACAGTTCGGCAGGCTCACATGTTCTTTTACAGTTCAGTTTTTTTTATTTATTTCTCATTTACGTTGTTTTTTCTTTCGGATGTTCTCTAAATTAATTAACAAAATTGCGGGATAATTGGGAAGTCGCTCCAATGCTCTTGAAGGCAAGAAACGCAATATTTTTGCCATTTTGAATTATTTCTACCTGTGGGAAAAGGTAGCACTCAATGGTTGCTCTGGAAATTGATAAGAGCAAAGCGATAGGCCCAGAAGAGGACTTCTAGATTTCTTGAGGAGGGGCCGATGTTACGACTCCACCCCCGCCATTAATTTAGTAATTAATGGGCGTGGTTGATGTGTGAAATTAATTAAGTATTAATTGTTCGAGGCTTGATTGGAGTTTAAAAGTGTAAACAGCAGATAAAGTTTTATCTGGGGGTTTGGAAAGAAAAGAGGCGAAGAATTCTCTCTCTGGCTGGGTGGTCTCAGAATAGCTCTGTTAGGTCATAAATATCAGGGCGCAGCTGACGGGCAGCCTATGCAACACGGAAAGGGAAAGAGGAATACGTATCGAATGAGCCACTTGAGTAGGAATGAATGAAGATAGGGGACGAAAGGTTTAGCGAATAATCGTAAATTCGTCGATTGTTTGGGGCATTTTCGAGAACAATTGCTCTCTGTGTGGTCCGTGCAGAAAAATAAGAGTTCGCACTTGGCATGAAAATAAGGAAGAAAGTTTAGTTGTCTGTGCGCTCTCCGATGTGAAAGGCTGGATGCCTTGGATCTGCAAAAAATGAATTGGGAAAAATGAAGCAGCAAACCTCCCCGCATTTGGTAAGAAATGGAGACAACTCGAGGCAGCTGGAGATGCCAGTTTGCCATAAAGACAGCAGAATGCCTAAATCCGCAGGATAAAGCAGAAATTTCTAGGCTGGAGCGTAATGGAACTCAGCGACTGTTTGGCCTAATGAAAGCCAAGTTACAGGGGAATTAAGAAGTCTGCGAGTGGACAGTGGTCATTCCTATGAGAAGCGAAGCCAAGCAAAGTCGGGTTCGGATGCCAACCACTGCAGTGTGGAATCGTCACCCCCATTCATCCCCTACTGTGGAGGAAGTGAAGAGATGCGCTTGTCTTACGGGGTGAAGCGAGGTCCCATGTGTGCGTGTGTGTGGTCGCGTAAGCAGCAAGCCACTACGTGTAAGTGCGACGGGATAAAAACATGTCGAAAGAAAAATATGAGCGTAAGAGCGGTGGCTTCGATACCTAACAAATATACAGGTGAAATGTTGAGTTGCCGATATACGCTTAAGGTAAAAGCACGTCTGATTTCGCTCGGCCGAGAAAATTAATCTTGGAAACCGCAACATCAGATGTGAGAGGGCCTATTTTGCTTAACGCCCACCTTCAAATCGTCACGAGAATAGATCAGTGTGCACTCTAATCATTGCAACAAAGTGCGGCGTGATATTACCATTTTTAATTGTGTGCTTCATTTACATCAAGCGTCAAAGTGAAGTGTTGAATCATCGGTGCTGCCACATGGTGAAAGTGTCTGTGTGTGTGTGTTTTTTTGTCGTGTGATATTATGTGATGCACAACGGATTTGCACAGCAAAGTCACGTAACTGTAAGTAGATGAATATTTCCTTTTTCTTTCTTCGCACATCTGCGAACTTGTGCCATCCCGACACCCAAAGCTGCATGGACATAGATGCAGTAATGCTGAGTGACTGAACCTCAGAGGAAATACCTGCACATACAGATTTCAATTTCTTACAGGGCCCATTTCCTGATTACTTTTTTTACATGAATAAGGGAGAGGGTGTGCCACAAATTCCGCTGGGCGGGACAGTTTCTTTTAACTTTGGTTCAGGACCAACGTCAGCGGGGCAGGGTTCTGCATGTGCATGCTTATTAGATTTAGTTAATTAACTTTGGCAGTATTTCGCACCTATAATCTTATACCGCAAATTAACGTGCTTGTGTATTTTGTGTCGCGAGTATTTTTAATGTGATCGTTTGCATATAATTTTTTTTTATTCTCTAAGCAATTGTATATGAATATCACCTGCAGCTCTATTTAGTGTGTAAACGAGTAGTATCTCTTGTTCAGATAGTCCGGTGGAGACTCAGTCGGCTGCGTTATCCGACAGTAAAGTGTGACACCGTATGCTGCCCACATATGAGGGGCAATTGTCTATGCGCCTAGAGAGCGCCGGATCTGTTTAAATCTCGCAGAACGTTATTAAATGTTGTGTTGTGTATTTGAGAATCATGTGTTATTTGCGAAAGTGAGTGTTGTACTGGCTGGTTGGGGATTGAATGTACCGGAGTAAGATCCGGACCACTACACTCAGTCACGAATTGGTGATTGCGGGTGAACCTCATCACAACTCTGATCCCAAAGTATCATTTTTTTTAGATTATTTTATTGTTTATTTGTTGTTGTTATTTTGTTCACAAGGTGGATTCACCCAAGCCTTATGCTTCGGGTCATTCTTCAACTTTTCATTTTTTATGTTCTGGTGTGAATCTTTGAGTGCAGCAGTGCACCTGAGATTCTCACCTGGTGCCGTGTCCAACTAAATTGTACTTCAGGAGCCAAGCACCGTTACCGGCAGACTAGGCAGGAACACTGCTAGTGCCGTGTAACACTATCTACAATACTTTAAAAAAAATCTGTCAAGTGGACTCTGTTTTCACTCACAGTATTCACTGGACGAGATGAAAAATTTCCCTGGTAGGAAATTTTTGGACAGTTTTTTTATATATAATGGGCAGTTTTTTTTATTCACAAAGAGATCAGAGCATTTGTCCGTTTAGGCGATTTGGAGAAAAATGAACTAATTCCAGACAGTGTAGTAAAAAAATTACCACATTCTGTAATATTGCGCACAAATTGTTGGAGAACTAAATTCAAGATATGACTGTAGCAGTGGACAAATAAAGCCTCTGGATATTTTTCTTTAATTTTGGCCTGTACACCTCCAAACCCTTCCGACATGATAGGAACCCCATCGTAAATCTGTCCTATAATTTTGTTTTACACTTCATATTCACAAATATCTTGATCCACAAGCTACAAAAGTGTCCCAGCAGTCTTATTGGCACTCACGTCAGTGAACTTCAAAAATCTTTCAATTGTATATCGCCTTCCTCGTCAACATAACAGTTACAAATCTATAATTGAGATTTAGTTGCTACATCAGATGTTTCATCCAAAAAAATAGAAACAAACTCAGTTTTATTAATCTCCCCGAACAACATCTTCCAAAACACTGCTGATTGCAGCAATTAGGTCGTTTTGTATTTGAGGAGATGTACTTCTGAAAAGAGTTTGTTTTTAAATGTCCTTCCAGCTGAGCGTCATATTGGGCTATGTAGTTTAAAAGTTCGACGTAATTCCTTTATTTAGGGAATCATCCGCCTCACTGCGTCCACGGAAGGCCAGTTCTTGTTTTGCTTAAAATCAAACGGATTTTATTAAACATGATAAAATGTGTCTGTTTTTCTTCACCTCTTCGTTGTGCCTGGTGACTTCTAAAGCTCTCTGATGATCCAACTGAAGGTCAGTCCTGCTGCTTGAATCTCCAAAAGTTCGTAACTTAAAAAAAAAAAACAATTTGTGGGAGCTCTGGTTTCTTTATGTTTTCATACAGCTTTGCACAAATTATTCAGGTCACAGAATTCTCCATTTCAGCGAGGGCCATCTAAACAATAGGTAAGGCCAGCAAATAATCTGTTCGAATTTAAGCAGCCTGTTAACCACAATGTCCTTGTATAATGCAGAGAGATTTGGAAGTTTAGGAACTGGTCGCCTTTTTCTTATTAATGCCAATTTTTCTTGAAATGGTTTGCTTCCTGAAGATATTTTTAATAATTTATCTATAACACACGGGCAAGCCATACAGGTCTTGATAAAGAAAAATCATGAAACAAAAACAGACTAATAAATAAATAACAGAATTAGTAACGAAACAGTCTCAAGCAAACACACTCTGTAACACTGAAAAATCTTGCGCCCTCTCCGTGATATGAGATGGCTCTCGCTGCAAGCAGCGCGTGCGCATTAACGCTGCTTTTCTCTGCAGGACAAGGAAAGCACACGTTGAGCAGGAGTGAGATGCCTTCGGTCCTCGGTCACGTGGTCTCTTGCCCCTCTCTCCAAAATGAGATGTCCTTTGGAGCTGCTCATTGACGCTTATGACAGCAGGTTGAAAGAAGGATTTCTCTTTTTTTTTTTATTAAAGCGCTTTGCGAATAAAGTTTTTTCTTGAATACATACTTATACGCTCTGCGTGAATTGTTCTAAAAAAAAACAGTTGCGAAAAATTACAAAAATTGTTAAAAAGCAAAAAAATAGTTGGTCCATCTGCGATTACCTAGATCCCCTTGAATATACGCCACTGATCTATATATTTAAAACAGAAGACCGTTTTTTTTTCTATAACCGCCAGCGCCACTCATTTTCATGATTTTTTTTTAATGAAAGCTACTGACACACAGATTTGTCGTCGATAATTTAATGTCATAAGTAATTTTTTTTGTTACCATGGTATTTTCTTTGTACAATCCGCCGTAAGCGGAATGATACGCAGGAAATCGGGAACTACTTGAAAGCATTCTGATTCGGTAGTACAGCCAAAAATAATAATAAGCAAACGAAATAGCTTATGTCCACCGGAAAGAAATAAGCTTCCCAACGGTCAAAGAATTATCCAAATCGGTTCAGTAGTTTTCGAGATTACCCCAAACACACAAACAAAATTTCTCTCTTTATATATTATTAGTATTAGTATAGGTAAACGAAATAGCCTATGTTCACCGGGAAGAAATAAGCTTCCCAACGGTGAAATAATTATACAAATCGGTTCAGTAGTTTTCGAGATTACCTCAAACACACAAAGTTTCTCTCTTTATATATTATTAGTATTAGCACAGATAAACGAAACAGCCTATGTCCACCAGAAAGAAGAAAGCTTCGCAACGGTGAAAGAATTATCCGAATCTGTTCAATAGTTTTCGAATTAGTAAAAAAAAAAAATCCGTATATTATCGTGAACTACTTTCTTTCACGTTGGGTTTGATCAGGTTGTATGGAAACAAAGCGGAACGATACATGGGAAATCGAAAACTACTTCAGAGCGATCTGATTCGGTAGAACAGCCAAAAAATAATAAAAAATAAACGAAACAGCCTTTGTCCACCGGAAAGAAATAAGCTTCCCAACGGTGAAAGAATCATCCAAATCGGTCGAGAACAGGTGAAAGAATTATCAAAATCGCTCGAGCCCCCCCCTTCCGTTGGTATAGCTAAATTTTTGATAAATTTAAATCACTATAATAGACGAAACCTTTTTTTAAAACATTTTTAAAAATAATAAGATATTAATGATTGATTGTATCGCTTATCTTGAAAGAGGTAAGGATTTTTCTTACCCCCCCCGCCCCCTCCTGAAGGTACCCATGGGGGCGCCACTGGTCACAGGTGATTAAAATGTCTCATCGTTAAGAAAGAAAAAAAAAAAGAATATTGTTTCGAATCATCCGACGGTTAAACAAAAACTTCCAATAGATTCACTAAAAAAACTATCGAGCGATTAAACTGAAACTTCTTAGATTTCCAGTATACTGTTGTATTTAATTTTAAGTTTTTCGCGGGGTTTTTTTTTTTTTCTAAAGGAGCGCGGGTGTAGTGGCGATAAGCGCGGGGATGCCTTAGAAATTGAATTGAATTTTTAAAAAATGTCTCAGAATTATACTGGGAACCTATAAATTAAAAATATAACTATGTGCTGGATATCTAAATAAAAAATCTAAAAACAAAAATTTTAAGTTTTTATTTTTTTATTTTGACGTTCACACTGCTGTGAGGCTTAAATGTACTGCTGGAATACGATTTACATTATTTTCTCTCAACTTGGCATTGAGGCGCGGTCTACAATTTTAGTGTTAATTATTAACTGCTAATTTAGGTGTTTCCTAATGGGGCAATGCATCTATATAATATGCAAGCTGTTAAATTAACCTTCACGGAAATCCCGTCCATAGGGAGGTAATGAGTTGCTCAAACTAAAGTCTCCCTTTACTTACAAATTGTGTTACTTGATTAAAATTATTTGTTTTCCCAAAATTTTACGCAATTGCCCCATCCCTATCCCCTGCAAAAAAATATCCGGTATTAACCACTTTGCATATTCTGACTTATTACAAGGGGGTACGTAAGGACGAAATTTCTGTCGGGCAATTTTATGTGTGCTATGTCCGTACGTTCTTCTGAATCAGAAAACTAACAAATTCATAATAATTTTGTAGTCTGTCTCAGCCAATGGTATATATACGGCCGAGACACACACATATGTGTGCTGAATTGCATGTATGACAGCACACTCACACCCCCGTTGTAACTTTAGCTGATTCTGCTATTACGTTCCTGGGACAAAAGTGGAAGAACAGTTCTAAACTGTGATTCCAATCACAGTTTAAAATCACTGTTACTTTTGAGTAGCAGCCACAGTTTGCGCCGGGATCACCAAGTAGCAGTTAAGCTTATCTCTAGAGTAAATTATTCGTTCCGATAATAGTTATATTTGATTTCCATATAACCTAAGATATCCACTGCGGAGAGACTTTTGAACGCCCGGTATATACAGCATATTATAGTTCAAAACAAATTTATCCGGGTTGGGTCCAATTATGTGACGTCCCGGTACAAAATTTTTGACCCGTTTCCATCTCTGCCTCTGAGTCTGACACGTCGCACACCAGAGCGTCCTTTTATGTTATCCAATAGGAACTAAAGAATGGGATCACTTTTGTTGGAGCCTGTGGCGAGTTTACTAGAAATGCCCTTCTCTATACCTGGGTATGAGGAAAAAATTACCACTTCTCGAAAATACGAAAAATGCCCACATCTCTTAAAAATGAAAATACGCCAGCTGTTGAATGTGTTCTTAAGTCTGTTAGAACTACGAGGTCATTTTTATTTTCACGAAGAAGCATCTGAATTTCAGCTGAGTGATTAACAAAACCAGTCAGAAAATTTCCCCTGCTCAACCGTATAACGTTACCTAGCATTACGAGGACATCGCATAGTTCTTTCCCAAAATAGCTGAAGAATCTCATTGTTCGAAGGAACATCACAATTTTAATGTACGAGTATATGAAGATGTAATAAAACATTATCGACAGACAAAAACGCATTGAACCTGAAACGCTTACAAGGTCCCTAGGCAAAGGACTTTTCAAGAAATTTAACTTTTACAGTCTTGAATTTTATTGTGAGGAGCGTTCAAATATATTCATACTAAAATTAAGGTAGGAGAAGCAGCACATCAATCCTTAGGTACTTACAAGGCATCTAGACGTCGAGCATTTTTAGCAATTTTTCAGTTAAATGTTTAATATTTCTTTTATGTACATGGGTAATAAACACTAAAAAAGTAGTATGTAAAACACATTGATCAAGGCACTCATGCAAACAAAAGCCTTTTGAGCAGAATTTCTGTTATACCGTCTTAATACACTACCGGACAATTGCTAAGGACGGATGACAATAGCAACGATGGCAACCACAAAATGGAAGGCAGGAAAATGTGGAAATTAGCATAAGTGCGGGATACAGTAAGACGTGTTGTGCGTATGCAAATTTTGGATTGCCGAACTTGTTCGTGACGTCATAGCGCTGATAAGAGATATAAAGGATTTGACGCGTATTGACCGTTGTTGTTCAAACGCAAAGTTGAAAGGAAAAGAATCAATTGACGAACTTGCAATTTTCAGTATGTCTTCCCGACATCACCTAGATGATTTTACGCGTAGCCGTATTATTGGCAAGATTGAAGAAGGGCAAAAAATAACAGATGTTGCCAGGGAGTTCGACGTCAGCCACAGTGTTGTTTCAAGGCTTTGGAAATCGTTTCAAACAAATGGAGAGTGTAGCAAACGTCACGGGGGAGGTCGTGTTCGCAGTACGATACCTGCAGAAGATCGGTACATAGTGCTATCAACAAAAAGACACCGGCGCAGCACAGCTAGTGAGGTAGCAAATCAGTTTATGGCTGCTACTGGCAAGCGGATCTCCCGAAAAACTGTCGCTAGGCGTTTGCACGAAGGAGGACAATACGCCCGCCGTCCTATTGTGTGCATCCCATTGTAAAGACGTCACCGTACCGCCCGTTTGCAATGGTGCCATCAACATCGCAATTGGACTGATAACGACTGGTCTGCTGTCCTCTTCTCAGATGAGAGTAGATACAGTCTATCGTCTGATTGTCGACGACAACTGATCTGGCGTGATAGTGGTACTGCATATTGTCCAGCAAACATACAGGAAAGGGACCGATATACGACATGTAGTGTCATGGTATGGGCTGGCATCATGATCAATGGCCGTACGTCCCTCTATGTGCTTCCAACTGGGACTATGACTGGCCAACGATACATTAATGATGTTCTGCTACCTCATGTTCGCATGTTCCGTGGTGCTGTCGGTGACAGATTCATTTTCATGGACGACAACGCAACATGTCATCGAACAGTCGCTGTCCAGGAGTGTCTTGAGAGCGTGGATATTCAACGCCTCGTATGGCCAGCACGTTCTCCAGATCTGAATCTCATTGAAAATGTGTGGGATGCTTTGGGGAGGAGTCTTGCTGGTCGCCAATGCCCTCCAATAAACAACGACACCCTCATTCGGGCACTGACTGAGGAATGAGATAAATTACCCCAACAGCTGCTTGATAATGTTGTGCAAAGCATGAAACGACGTGTGAAATCTTGCATCGCCCTCCATGGTGGCCATATTCCGTATTGACATCTTACGCCGGAATGCCTGCGGACGGTAATTGCATTTTTTTCACGTTTACGTATTCTGCACAAAATGGCCTGTTTGTCCCTTGAACACGTTCCAAAGCCTTCTGGATTTCAGAGCACAATAAATTGTCTTTCTTGTAATGTCCTGGCATTTGACATTATTTTATTTCACTTGGCATCCTACCACACTTACTTTTTTATGCGCTATATAGCCATTTATGATCCGTCCTTAGCAATTGTCCAGCAGTGTATTTGGTGTGCTTACGTAAGTAAGAAAAAGTAATAAATACAGGAGGCATTATATATATCATCGAGCGCATAAAAAGGGTCTCAGCTGCAGGACCCTTGGTAGTTAAGAGAAGGTATATTTAAGTATCCTTGGTAGTTATTTTGCAATTTCCCCTTTTGGGACACTTAAAGTTATGGTTTATGCATTGGCAGGCACAGACTTATTATTTTGTGGCAAGCTCACAGCCATACTAACCTATGCAGTGCGTTGTTTGTGAAGTGGGAATTTTTTCATTTTGCCATTTGTCTAAGATTCAGTTGGGGGCTTAATTAAAGTCACTCCCCTGGTATGCACCACTAGCTAATTGTCAAGGAAAAGAATTTCCTTAGGTGTATTTACTGCTCGTGGAAGATCCATGCAGGTATTCCTTTGAACAACGAGTCTCTTCTGCCATTTTGGGAACAAACTGAGATGTCTGGAGCGACGATTTTGAAAACAGCAGAGCTGACTGGTTCCTCAAAAAGTGAGATATACCGAGTCTTTAATCAGAGGAAAATAACCCACATTGCTCGTTTAAGAGGCGTGTCGCGACGACAATCTGTCAGAAACGAAATCGCTGACGTCCGAGAAGTTTTTCAGCAAAGCAGGACTTACTGTATGTCGCAATTGACTGAAGCAATCAATGAAAGCTGTTCCAGACCCATATCTAAGGTAACTTTGCGCAGGGATTTAAAGGGGATTGGTATGTGCAGTCGCATGCCCATACGGAAACCATTGATTTCTTAGAAGAGCCAGAAAGTTCGTCGACAGAGGGGTCAGAAACACCACTGAACACTGGAAAACTAGAAAAAAGTCATGTGGACCAACAAGTCGCGGTACACCTTGTTTTGTACCTACGGTAGACAGAGAGTTTCGCGAGAGTCCCACGAATCAATGGACCCAACTTGGTGACAATGTGTGGGGAACCTTCTGTTAGTACGGTATGGGGTTCCAGATATTGCTGGAAGACCTGGTGTCCTCCAAGGATTATCTGAATATTGTTGTTGTTGATCAAGTCCATCCTGCAATGTTGACTTTCTATCCAGCAGGGGACATCTGTTTCATGGAAAGCAACTATACTGTCCGTCGCGGAAGATATGTTCAGCAGTGGTTCTGCGAGAATGATGACTTCCACCATCTTCTTTCTCCACAACAAAGCTCGGATCTGAGCCCCATTGAAAATGTATGGGACATGTTAGAAAACCCAATCCTGGAGCAAAGTCCTCTTTCGTCAAATCTGAGCCAGTTAAAGAACTATCTGGTAAACGCCTGGTATGTTGTAGACGTAGATGCACTCCAACACCTTGTGGAATCTATGACAAACCGCATACGTGCTGTAATTCGGGCTACAGAAGGTCCAACTCGGTGTTGAATAAAAGTTTCTAATTCAGTGGCCGATATGTGTATGTATGTGAGACTACGGTTTTTGCAGCTAATGGACATGAGTCAAGTACTTTCAGAATAAAGGGTTCTCAAGTACTTTCAGAAGAAAGGGTTCTTCTCAGTGCTTCCAGATCAGGTTTTGAAAGTATCCCTGAAACTCCATTTCTGAAAATGATTCGTGTCTTGTAGTACTTTGTTTGTAGCCGCATCATCAAATAATTTTGCATTTCAAGAATCCTAAACTTCATAGTACAGGGCGATGAAAAAAGTTTCAGACATTCACTTGTCAAGTTTCTTGTGTTATGTTATTTTAGATAAAAGCTCTCGTTAGAATAATTCTGCGCATGCAAGCAAGTCATTCATAACTGATAGTTTTTATTGAAATTCTCTTTATTTCAAAATCTGCGGTTAAAATGTCTTAAGGCATAAAACATTCCTGTGTTTTCAATTATTTGACGAATAACGTATTTCTTATTTCGCTCTAAACTACGCACCGTATTGACTGATAATACTGGTTTACAAAATAAAACTAAATTTATGGCACACAAGAAAAACTGTCTGATCCTAATAGCATTTTTATGCTGAATTCAAATATGTTACGAGGTTTTCTTTACAACACCGGGATTTTTAGAGCCTCACAGGTTAAATATAAAGAAATTGTATACTTACGTACATTTATAACACTATTCATATTACCTAAAAAGTGACAGTTGGTGATTTTCTTCTGTGTTTAGTATCTGGAACATCCATTTTAAGTGTCCAACAATAGGCAGCAAGCATGCTAGAACTCCACTTTCCCTGGTACCTTTTTTCCTTGATAGAGATAACTGGGTGAAATCGCTCCCCATGTTCGTCGCTGACGGCACGGAGGTCTCAGGGAAGAACTCCAAGTATAAGTCCAAGAAATAAATTTTAAGGGACTTAAAATTTATTTAAGTCTCTTAAAATTCATTTCTTGAATGAATGTACGAGTTCACTGAATATGTCACAGTAGTTTTGTGCTTTAAAAAATCCCCCAAAACTTTTCCGTAACACTTTTGAACGATCTCCAAGCTATTTTATCAACTTG
Source organism: Macrothele yani (assembly GCA_039090855.1). Taxonomy (NCBI): domain Eukaryota; kingdom Metazoa; phylum Arthropoda; class Arachnida; order Araneae; family Macrothelidae; genus Macrothele; species Macrothele yani. The sequence continues at coordinate 69,439,322 of CM076989.1, read as the reverse complement.
GAATAATAGATCTTCGAATTTTTCATCTTTAATCAAAGCTCTTATTTGAGGGCTCACAACAAACGACTTATTTAATCTAAGTATCACTTATTTGAGGGAACTTTTCCTTCAAATAAGCAAATCCAACACCATTTTTATCCGTGACCTTAACAAACTTTTTAAAAAGCCCTAATTTTACATGAAGTGGAGGGAAAAAAATATTTTCAAGGTTGACCAGTGGAGGATGTACAACAATTTTCTATCCAGAAGTAAGTGATTCACACTTTGGCCATTCCTTTTTGATGTAATGACTTAAATTGTCTCGACTGTCCCACTCGCACAAGAAACAACAAAATTTAGTATAGCTTAGCTACAAACTAAGTAACAGCGCAATGACTTAAATCGCCTTAGATGTTCCGATTGTATTTGCCATACTGATTTATTTTCCAAAAGTAATTTCATATTTTCGTAAGATCTTTCATATCAGCTGCGTAATCTAACGGCACAGAAGAAAATGTGCTTCCATTGTGCGCAAAGGGACATCTTTCACAATTAGTTTTAGAGGAGTCAGTGAACAGTCATTGATTGTTGTTCGTGACAAAGGGCAAATATTGTTACAATAAACTAAATAATTTTCTTGAGAACAAAATTTTTTAAACTCATCCTGGAGGTTACGAAAAAAAAAAAAAAAAACACATCTTAGCGTCTCGCTGAAAGACTGGAGCCTTTCAGCATAGAACCCCAAAAGTTCGGCCTGCATTTTGGGCAAATTCAAAGCCCGAACAAGGTCGTTTAAATCACCTTGAGTTAACAGATGTGGCTCAAAAGAAGAGGTATTGCTTCAAAAGTAGAGTTATGTTGCTCCTCACGTTGAAATAGGCTAGCTGCGTAGTTTTCCGAGTCTTCTACTGTTACGTTTATTGAAGGCAGATAGCAGATGTCAGATTTGGGTACATATCACTAATTGTTTGGATTTACTTCTTATTCCTTTTATGTTTGTCAAACAAAAATAATGGTCTGATGAATGATCTTTGGGTTTCCTCCAAACACCATAAGAACTGCAAATCACATATGCCGGGAAACCCTTTACCCATTCGGTCAGATGCTTCACACAGGTCGAACAGCAGATACACTATATTGACAAAAGTCACCGGGCACCTAGAAGAGAAACAGAACATAGCGTTTATTGACATACATTAGTACGGTGTTGGTTCATCTTTGGCTTTAATGCATGCATGCATGCACTGACCCTTCGAGACATGCGTTCGACAAGGTTTTGGAACACAGCGATAGGTATGCGCTTCCATTCAGTACAATGCGCTGCTAATTGTTGCTTAGTAGAAGGCCTTGGCTCCAAACTTCTTATGCAACGCTCTAATTCATCCCATAGGTGATCTATGGGATTAAGATAAGGGCTCTGTGCTGGCCAGTCCACACAATATACGGAATTATCGTTAAACCACGCCATAACAGTCCTTGCTTTATGGCTCGTGCATTATCCTGCTGGTACCAACAAGGCTCGGTTCCAAAGTATTGCTAGAGTTGGTAGGGCATAAATTGTCCAGAATATCAAGGTAGACGTGCTGGTTAACAGGTTTGTCCAATATAACCAATGGGCCGTGACCATACCACTAAAAACACCCCCACACGAGTACACTGCCAGCTCCAAACTTGACCGTAGGAACAGTACACTGTGGTAAATAGCGTTTCCTCGGCTGCGGCCATACCCACACACGGCCATCAGACTGATGGATCGTGTATCTGAATTGATCAGTCCATAGGACCCGTTTCCATTGACTCCTGTTCACGATAAATGTTCTTTACACCATGCTAAACGACGAGTAGCGTTCCGAGTGGAGATGAAAGGCTTTTGAGAAGCCGCACGACCAGGTTAATCCATGGAATAAAGTTCTTTGCGAATGATTCGTGTACATACCGAGGTTCCAGCATTTATTCACCTGTGCACTGAGGTCTTGTGCAGTATTTCGTCGATTAGCTGTAACGACTCTCCTGAGGCTTTGACGTCCTCAGTCACTGATTTTCTTTGGTCTGCCAATGCGCTTTGCTGCTTCAGGCACGCCACTTCTTCAGTACATCCAAAACAGTTGACTTGGGTATGTTTAAATGCCTCTCGGTTTCTCTTATGGACAACCCACTAATATAACACCCAACAATCTTTCCTTTCTCAAATTCAGTTCTCTCCCGCCACGACATTTTCACTCAACCTCACAGTGCGATATTACCGCGGTCAGCTGCAGACTTGTTTTTATACCGTTTGCAGCTGTACCGCGCACTTTATCTTAACAACGCAGCGGATCCGTTCATTTACTTTTGAAGGATGTCCGGTAACTTTTGTCAATATAGTGTATATGCACATGCAAATGTCATGTGTGTATAATGTGTGCATATGTGCACATGCAAATGTGAAGCGTGCGTGCAGCACCATCGAAAATGTCACTCCAAGAGGTATAAAAGAAGGCGTACAGAGAGCGGGTTTTTAAACCTGCTGTCGCTAAATTCGACGGTACGCAGTGATTAACATGTAAACATGCCGCGTGGGAGGACGAGGCAACCATACGAACACTTGACGGTGTTTGAAAGAGGTAGAATCGTTAGACTCAGAGAAAGTGGTTTATCATACCGTGATAATGCTGCACGCGTTCGGCGTAACGCAACTACCGTTATGCGTACATGGCGTCATTGGACAGCAGAAGGTTCTACGCATCGCCATGCAGGGTCTGGAGCTCAAAATCGCATGACCGAGAGGGAAGACAGGCGCTTGCACCGTATTTCAGAGACGTCTCGCACAACACCATCCACGACACTTGCGCAACGAAGGAGGATGGTCACACATCGTCCGATGTCTGCAAGCACTGTTCGTCACCGATTGCTGTAGAGAGGCCTCGTTGCATGCCGTCCATTGCTGCGACTTTCCTTGACTCCGAACCATCGGCGCGAGCGATTGCAGTGCTGCCACGAACGTCGAAACTGGAGAGCTGAATGGGACCATGTTGTGTTGTCGGATGAGTCTAGATTCATTCTAATGCATCACGACGGCGAATCCTTGTTCGCAGATACCGTGGTGAACAGCATCTGGAAGGCTGCATTGTGCAGCACCATACCGGTGTAGCGTATACTCTAGATTCAGTTTCCTTTTGATTTTACTATCTCTTGTTATTTTATTTTCCTATGCAAATTATCTTCTCATTTAACGAGATGTTATTTCTCCCGCTGAATTATATGTGGCGACGAGTGTAAGTCATGATGTGGTGGTATGCAGTATATATAGGCGCGCTCAACTATACCAAGCAGATTCGTTTTATTTGTGATAGGTTCTTCCATTATTATTGTTATCTACGATAGTACGAACGTTCTGAATATCAGTAGTTGTGTTTTGTTGGAGTGTGTTTGAGTAATACCAGGAGTTCCCCAATAAAAGGTTAAAAGTGAGTACGTTTTCTTAGTTCATTTTATTTTCAGACCTCTGTCTGGCCGTTAAATCTATTTAAGTGAGTGTCTACGTTAAGTCCAGGGTATATTGTGTTTACCGCTCTAATAAGGAGCCTTCAGATTACTAATGTACTAAAACCGAAGTTATAGTACTGATATTCAAGATAATGAGGAACGCTGAGTAAAAAGAAGTTCCACATTCAATGAACTTATTGCACGTGCGTGTCTAACCTAAACAAACTCTAGCACTTTGAAGATTAGGCACACTTTAGCTACGTCAAGTAACCTTCCAATAACCCTAACGTGACTTAACGTAAGCTTCCCTGCACTACACGTCCAGCGGTGAACTATATTCATTATACCGGTCCCACGCCGAGCGTGGGGCGCTATTGCGTTTCATTCACGCACTCGCCTACTACGCATCACAGGCACATTGAACAGGCAACGCCACACCACGGAAATGTAAACTTCTACCCTTCCTTCAGGCAATCCCGGGAGCTGTCTTCCAACAAGACAATGCCCGACTGCCCAAGACATACTCGTACTGCCCAAGACATACTCTCTGAGCATCAAGTCGCACGTCTTTTCTGGCCTGCTCACTCGCCAGATTTGTCGCTTATAGAGAACGCCCGGGGTGTCATCGCGCAACGACTTTTCGGATGCGTGTAGAAGCAGAATGGAATGCAATACCGCAGACGACCATCCAAACTCTGTTTCATTCGATCCCACGGCGTGTGAGGTCGGTTATCACCGCCCTTGGTGAAATTATTTTATTACTAATTTTTTGGTCTTCCTCATCACGAACCGGTATGTAATTGTGATCGTTTGCAGCTTTTACCATAACTAATCACTGCCATAAATTTCATTGTGATTGCTTGTTTCTTTCTTAGTGTTGTAATTTCTATTAACAGCAGTGTATATATGTACATACAAACGAGTATATTGGGAAAAATTACATAACCAATTGTGACAAAATAGGTCAACCTTCTACATTTTTATTAATAAAAAGTTTTATCACAGAAAAACTGCGGGGGATAGAAAAATTCTGATTGCATGTTTGAATTCAGGGTGAAAAGTTATATTCAAAACACCATTGTTCCATTCCATATGCTAAAAATCGTGTTGCTTATAATTCGTCATTTCGATTAGACGACAGGTTTACGTGGGATTATTGTATTTTACAGGTAACCACTGCCCTCATCCAACAAAATGGAAACACTCGGAAACTCGTGTACTGCGAATAGTTTCGTCTCTAAATGCTGCTACATTAAGAGGTTAATTTCTGTTTGCCAACTTTGCAAAGTCCTGGGGAAATTTAAGGCTCAGTGCTGTGTTCCTATTTATAGCACAGATAAATTTATAGGAAGCGGAACCGCCCTGGTGCGGTCAGTACTTTTGAACATCGTTTTTTTCTTTTTCTAAATGTGTACATGGCTGGTATCATATGCATTTTATATGTAGTCATTATTTTGTGCATGTGAGCTAAGTTAATTGCATGGATTAGTACGTGGTATACATTCTGAGATATTTCAGAAATAACGCTCTAATTTCTCTGATGTCGTAACATACCACGCCTAGAGTTTCCTAAGTCAAGATAAGAGCAAGCGGAAGTAGGGATGATTGTAAGGGATTGGGGAAAGTGATCCAAAATGTCCATTGCCTGGGCAGTGGACAGAGGACGTAGTAAGGTCATTACCATTATACGGTACATATGATGCTCATTCGTTTTTAGAAAGATTTTTCAGCAATATAATTAACGTTTAAAATAACATTATTTCTTTCTTAAATGTTCTATCTTATATCCCTTTCTGTGGACTATGAACCTACATCTAGATTTCCAAGAGAACAGAATATTTTTAAAATTGGTAGTGGTATTTAATTCCACTCCTCTTCCTCTGCTTTCCGTAGTCCAATCATTGTTTTAGGTCTGCGTTTAGAAAGAGCTCTTTTTAGCAGTCCCAAGGCACAATAGTCCATTGGTGACACATCAGAGGACTTTGGAAGAACATGAGCAAAAGGTGCACACTTGATCCCCATCTTTTTTTTTCCATTTTTCAAGAAACAGAGTGATGGATTTGGATGTATGACTGATAGTCTTATGCTCATGGAGTTCTACTGTTTGAATGCTCTGCGGATTCCTCTTTATACAAATTGTATATAGGAGTTAAAAAATATTTTGTTAATATGTAGAATTGATTTTAACATTATTTCCAACTTTTCTTAATTTTAATTTCCCATTGTACGAGAAACCAGAAATAATCATGAATACTTTAGTGACACTTTCTTTGGATTCTTGAAACTAAGTTTGTTAGTCTTTTTCTGCACTTTTGCGAGTGTAAACCGACTTTTTATTTTCTTTTTTTGTAACAGTCATTTAGGTAGATCCATGCTTCACGAATAGTCGCAATAAATTTCCATCTGTCTCCGGCTAAATGATTTTCATAAAGAAGTCTACGTGTGTCATAACAAAAGTTCTGCACACGTTTATCTAAAACGGAAGCTGATGATGCAGTCGGGAAAATGATTGCGTCATCTCAAGGTCAGACTCTCAACAATGCAGCGGTTTCAGAACGACGCACTATCATTTGCTGTGTGGACGTGGGAAGGTTTGGAAATGGAAGCGTGCAGCTCCTCAGGTCAAGTCATGGCGTTAGACCAGCACTCGAATGTGTAAATAGAAACTCTGCGGGGAAACTTCCGCACAGATCCATCCGCACTGCATTGCAAGAAGTTTAAAGGAACTCTTGATCGAAGCACAATTTCTCTCTGGGCATCGCGCTTTCGGGGGGGGGGGCAGCATCGAAGATGATCACCGCTCAGGCCGACCTCAAACAGTGACACACAAAACATCTGTCACCGTTGTTGCAACGCTTCTCGAAGAGAAACTCTGTTTGACAGTCGAGGAGATTGCTTATTAGGCAAATTTGTCCACCATGTCTGTTCACCAGATTTTGACCGACTCCCTGGGAAAAAGAAAAAACACCGCGCGCTGGGTGTCCCATCAACTCACCCCCGAGCAGAAGGCAGCCAGAGTGAGCATCGCACAGGATCACCTCCACAGGTTCGAAAGGGAGGGCGACACACCTTCCTGAACAGAATTGTCGCAATTGATGAGACTTGGACCTGTGATTTTGAACGGGAACTGAAGTCACAATAAGCGGAATGGAGGCATCCAAGTTAACCACGCCCCTCAAAGTGCCGTTGGTAACAATCGTGACTCACTGAGGTCAAAGTTGAGATCGAAAATTCATCAAAATCGCCCCAACTTGTTGGTAGCGGGAGATATCTTGCTGCATAACAACGCATCGTGTCATGGTGCAGCATCGGTACGGGGACTTTTGTCATAATGTGGCTGGGAAACTTTACCTTACCCACCGTACAGCCCTGATCTTAGTCCACCCAATTTTGATCTCTTCCCAAAGTTAAAAATCGGCTGCGTGACATCTGCTACGAATCGCTGGACGAACTGTCATTGGACGTGACCCGAGTAATACGATAGCTGAACAAAGATGGCGTGCTACGGGGCATCCAGGACCTACCTCACCGCTGGCAAGCAGTCGTTTGCATCGGAGAGGAGTACCCAGCCGTTCAAGATCTCGCAGTGGTGTGATGTTCTTTCCACACCGCGAGATAGGAAAAATAAGAGAATCCCTTCTTCAGCGCTTCGAAAAATAAAAGTGTGTGATGTTGCATTCCACACACCAGATTGACTGGGAGTTCTCAAGTGCACGTTCTACAGCGGATGGCTGCCTGCAACGATTCATGGTCACGGTTGACCTGTGGGCCATGCCCCCGGCCCTGTTTCCCGCGATAACGAACATCCGCGTAGCTCAATTGGTAGCGCAACTTATTCCGGAATGAGGGGACCCGGGTTCGAGCCCCGGCGTGGACAAAAACGACGGAGAAATTTACTTCGTTATAAAGTGGTACTGTGATATCTACAAAATTGAGATGCAGCTCCCCCTCATCTTAGCTTGCCATGAGCCGCCACTGGTCTTTCAACAAGACAATGCTGCATGCCACACTGTGAAAAAGGTTCAGAAATGGTTCCAAGAACATGAAGAAGAACTTCATTTATTGCCATGGCCCCCAAATTCGCCGGGCATGAATCCTATCGAGCCTTTGTAGTTTTGAATTGAGCGTAATTTACGGAAACTGGGAAATTTTCTGTTGCATTCAAGGTACCAAATATCGACAGACACTTAACCAACATCTCGTTGAATCCATGCCTCATCGGGTGAGAGCTCTTTTGGCTGCGAGAAATAGACTTACATCGTAATAGGTAGGTGGTTTTGATATTTTAGCTAATCGGCGTACATTTTTTACCCGCACTAACATTTTGTGATTGACGTTACCACTGAAACGTTATTTTGTTATTGGCGTTACCACTGAAACGTTATTTTCTTATTGACGTTACCACTGAAAAGTCATGTTGTTGGAACATTGCGGTGATGCAGTTCACAAAACTGTGAGTACTAAAATATTTCTTCGGCGCTCTCAGCGGTTATTCCTAGTTCATCTCATTCCATTTGTCACCCTGTTGCCCTGTTATTCTGAGGCGGGACCAGATTCGAGTCCCGGTTGCGGTATGGGCAGTCTTCAGCAACAAAATTAAGTAAGGATCTGCCATCTAGTGCATGTTTCGTGCCCAGATGAGAAAGGGTTTTACGCTATTCAGTTTGCAAATCCTTTCATTCTCACTGCATTGGAACTTAGGTATTTTTTGCCTGGTTTCATCTGCCCAGAAAATAACAACATTCAACTAGTTAAGGACAAATGAAATATTTTTCAGTAACTCTAGGTTTCCGAAGAGGAAATCTATATAAATCGGTAAATCGGTTCTACGCTGTTGTTTAATTTTGTTCAAAATGCAACACCAGGAAAAACGTGTCAGATCAGACTGAAACTGGCAGGATAGGTGGGCCACGTGAGGAGGTGCAAATGATTACAACTGCAGCGTACATGCGAATGATTTGTGGCAGTCATGCCCTTATAGCTGTCCTGCAGGAGGTATAAAAACAGGACGTACAGGGCAAGTTGCCATAGTCTCAACATTCGTAACTGCGACGGAGAAGTCTCAGATTCGATCCCATGCAGGTATACGGAAGCTCAAACCACTAAATATCCGCCGTGCGTCGTGCAGGCACGTTAAGCCTTCTTACTCCAGGTACTGGACCCCAGTTTTAAGTAAGCGCGTTTTTCTCCCTGTTTCTATCTTGCTTCCGTGTGACTTTCCTGTCGGGCACTCCGGCCCAAATCTCCCAGCTTCCTACTTCTAAGGGTTGTTTAAGACCTGTGGTCAGACATCCGCTTCCTAAAATCTTCTATATATGATCTGATCTGAAGTTGCTATAGTCGATTCGCGGGATTTGTCGAAGTAAGGTAGGAGTAGTTACTGAGTATGCCCCGCCGTAGCAGACGAAACCCATACGTACAGCTGACAGACTTTGAGCGAGGCTGATGCTTTCGACTGCGGGAAGTCGGACCTTCCTTCCGTGACATTTCCACTCGTGTTGGAAGAAACACGAGCACAGTTATACGGATAGTATGTCAGGGGAAAGAGGAAGGTCTGACGCACCGACGTGATGGGTCTGGAGCCCAGCGGAGGATGAAGGCGCGGTGAGACCATCATCTCCACCGTATAGGTTTCGCGGACAGAACAACCACGTCCCGAGGTTAGCACGGCAGTGGATCTGTATCGTATCAAGGATTGTCTGCAAGTTCTGTACGACGCAGTTTGCTTCATCGCTCGCCGTCCATTGCCTCTGACTTCCCTTGACCTTAAACCGCAGACTTAGACGGCTGCACTGGAGCCAAGAACGCAGACTCTGGTGTGATGAATGACAGCATCCCAACAAAAACACAAGTTATGGCAAACTGCTGGCCACCAGCTGGCAGTGATGGGTGACTGCTGGCTGAAATCTGCGGCTCATGGCCCGGTAGCGGTCCGTTGGTGACAGCGCTATCAGTTGGCGAGCCATTGATGGCCCTGCAGCATCGCCGTGAATTGTGAGCTTCCAAGCAAGTTCCACTAGTGGCCCGTTGCTGGCAACCAATGCAACCCCAACAGCAGGTAGAAGCAATGAGACTACGCATGCGCAGAAGCAACACTGTCTCTCATGGTACCATTTAGTTGAAGACCACGCTATCTCCATCGTGTTATTTTAGTGGATGTTAAGAAAAGAAAGCCATATGTAGATCGAGAAGCGAATTAATTTCCTAATGAAATTCCACGTCGACGAAGATATCAGATTAAGCCATGAAATACTAGATCACAGCCATGAAATATACCCACTCCATTCCCATGAAAAAGTTTGAAACCGCTTGAAACAAATGTCCTGGAAAACCATTGCAAAAACGTTTGTTGGAAAAAATATATATATGAATATGGAAAAAATTATACGCGTACGAAATTTATTAATTACTTGAACAAAAAAAACAAAACAAAACAAAAAAAAAAGCAACGCTATGTGGATATAATGTACTCACTCATCCATGGGTTGAATACACAAGACTGGGAGGAATTCGCTTCTAAAAATAACGAGAAGTAAAATAAAATATATTTCCTCTTTAAAACAAATGTAGCTTCGGACAACGGAAAGGAAAGATACAGCGTTAAAAATGTAACAAAATGTGACATGAACCCGGGTAAATATATATATAATTTCAACAATCTCCTTTCAAGACGACAAGGACAGTACAAAACTTTGGAAAGCGACTCTAAGTATATGTACACCTTGAAAATGAGTGAAGTTCCCTTAAGATAAAAAAACAAAAAAAAAAAAACTGTCGTTACGTTGAAAAAATAAATTTATGAATTATATGAAACTGACTTTTATGAAAAATACCTCGCAATATTGTAAAATGAAAGAGGGAAGGAACCATTCGAATACATATTCCCCACGAAACAGACAGCTTCAACCACACGCGCGTGCGTGGCAAATTAGTGCTGTCGGTAGAGAGCGCAGCTCCCACGCAAAACGGCCGTGATTCGTATCCACTCAGATTCAACCGGGCTTTTTTCCGGTCTGTTGAGAAAATTTCCCCAGCACAGTGCTAAAGTTCACAAGTTTCGTAAGGGTAGAAAAAAACAAAAACAAAAAACGTTGTAGCTTTGGGGAACTGCGGTTATACTTGATTTTTTTTTTATGGCTGTTACTGGGAAATTGGCGGACAAGATTCGGCAAGCCACCAGTTACGTCACGTGGTTGCCGGTTGCCACTACCGGCAAACTAGCGGACCACATTAGGCTAGCCATCGTTTCTGGCACGTGCTTGCAAGGCCGCTGAAGGGCCACTTGTGACAGCTATTGCTTGTGATGGACAACTGATGGCCCTGTTCTGGCACATGACAACTGATGGGGTGCCAACTGTTGGCCTGAACTGCTGGCCCTTCTGTTGGCTGCCCGGACATTTTATTGACGGTTCGGCAGCGGCAACATAGTGCTGGCCCAGCAAGGCTGTTTTTTCTGGGATGTAGTGTTTTCCGATGACCCGCGGTTCAACCTAATGACGCGCGATGAACGTATCCTTGTACGGCGACACCGTAGTAAACGGCTGCTTGAGGCATGCATTATGCTTCGTCATGCAGGCCCGACGCCGCGCGTTCTGATGTGGGGTAGTGGTTCCATTCACGTTCCCGCCTCCTACGCATTGCACAAACCATGGCCAGCCAGCGGCACATCGCGGAAGTTGGGGTGGCTGTAAAGTGCTACCATATTTGACTGCACGGCCCCAAGTGCCATTTTTCAACACGACAATGCCCGACCGCATTTGGCACGGAATGTCTTACAGTCCTGTATGCCAAACATATGCCACGTTTTCCGTGGCCAGCGCGTTCGCCTGATTTGTTACCCAATGAACAAATGTTGGATATTATCGCTCGACGCCTGCCCCAGCCAGTTACCTAAGATGAACTTTGGGTACGAATCGAGACAGCATGCAGTGATCCTCCGCAGTGGGACATCCAGAACCACTTCCAGTCGATGCCACGCCGTGTACGAGCCGTTATCTCCGTTCGTTGTAGGTACACAAGATACTGAGTATTATCACTAACAAGTCTGTACTTCTCATCGCTTACGTCTTGCATCATACGTAATGTACCATATAAATCTCATTTCAATATCTCTGGTCTTTCTTAGTGTTGCATTTTCAACAGACAGAAGTGTACAAAATCGCCGCCCCGGTGGCGCAGTGAACTAAGCGATGACTTCTGATCGTTTGTCCGAAAGGGGTCCGGGTTCGTATCCCGATGAGGCATGGATGTTGTGTTTGTCTTACGGCCCTGGCTTTATCCCTTCCCTGGAACCAGTGGCCCTAAATTAGAGACCGGCGACTACTTATAGCCCATTTAGTTGCTCACGGTGGTCGTTAAACCTCCAATCAAAATAAATAAATAAATAAATGAATACAAAAAAAGTGTACGAAATCCAATCAAATTCGGTTTTTGGAATAGGAGAAGCATGCGACTGAAACTGGGCGCCATCAGCGGAAAATATGCAAATTTAGACCTGATATCATTAATAAACTTAAACAGCAAAATCTCGCCTTTCATACAACTCCGTTGTGGTGGTTTTGGAAGATCTGCATCGGCTTTGTATCTACACCTTCGCGAAAATTATAATGACAAACAGATAAAGCGCCAGACTGAAACATAATTTCCGGGAGTCATTTAAAAATATATTGTTGTCAAGAACATAATCTTTTCTGATAATGACACAGAAACGAAAGCAATAGATGCCTGTTTTCTTTCGTGGGATGCCGATGGAGTGAAGAAAGAACGGGAAAAAATACAAATAAAAAAAAAGCAGAAGGGAGGAAAAAAGACGGCGGGAAAACGATCGGAGGAAGAAATAAATAGCAAATAAAAAAGGCACAAGGGGGAGGGAGGACATAAAACGACAAAGGAGCTAACGTTCGAGAGAATAAGTGATTTTGTTCTGGTAGCTCCGCTTTCCGGGACTGATAGGGGCGGGGCGGAAGGTAGGGAGGGGAGGGGGCTGCCAGAGCGCGTGGCCTCTCAGTTGTCACCCAAGTAAATTGGTTCTGTGGATCCACGTCACTGATATGACTTCCATATTATATTTCCTCCACTGGAGACGCATTCTTCCGAGGCTCAGATACACTGCGAGGGGTCGTCTATGAGATGAAACGTGGCTCATCCCTGAGAGAATGTAACTGCGCAGCGGCCAACTCTGTAGCCTGATATCCTTCCTCCTGGATTTCGACAGCGAGTCCCTGTGAACCGGAAAAACGCATCCCGGCACGTGTATTCTTGACTTCCAAAGATGTCTAGGGCAGAAATAAATGCGCTTAATTCAATAAGATGCTTGAAGAAGAGATTTTAGTAGCCGACATAAGTTTGGCTGCAGAAAACTCAAACAACTGATCTGAATCGAAATGTTTTTTTTTTGTTTTTTTTCATGTATTCCGTTTAAAATATTTCACGGACAATCAAAACGTTTTGGTCGATGGTAAAGACAAATACAGCTTTCGAAAATTGATTTAAACAGAAAGGATTTTCTAGATCCCTGGGCACTACGACCAGGGTCTTAAAAAAAAAATCATCCTAAAAGTACTTTAAGGTACGCGCCGGGCGTACCGATAGCCTCCCCCTCCCCCGCAACCCTTGCATTACGGAGGGGAGGAGGGGATCACAAAAAGGAGGCCCTTTAACCTCAGAAAAAATATTTTACAAATTTTTTTTTGCAGAAATTCATATGCAGATGGTTAAAAACATAGTCAGGAATTTTGGGCACTTTTGAATAAAGTGTTAAAAAAAAAAAAACGAATTTTTTGTATTTTTTCAATGAATAAGTAAAACATTTGAAAATCATATTCGCGGTTTTAGTTTATACAAACTGGTTGACGAGAAAGCAGCTATTCCAGATGACTGAAGGAACCTTTTCACAGTCATAGCAATAGTCCCTATACATCACGGCGAATACAGAATTTATTTTCGGGGAGGGGGGGAGAACAATGAAAGTTTCGGAAATCCACCAGAGCAAATTAAAAGTTAATGGCAATTAGGAGAAAAGAATTAAAGCATTTTTTTCTAATGTAAGTCGCATTTTAACCCAAAACATAAAAAAATTAAACACTATGAGGGGGGGTTAACGCCCCTGCTATACATGTATATTAGCAAGAGAATGTGGAAGAAATACCAGTTCAATTACTGAAATTTTTACATTAATGACGATAAAGTGTTGCGTATTACAGTTGCTTGCACATACGCATCTTTCAGAATACAGTGAACTAAAAGATGTTCTTAGGGGACGAGGAAACCGAGATCTGTGTATTTTTTTTTTATTATTACAGAGTCAAGAGAGAAAAGAATGTACTATGTGCGAAACATTGTGGCAGTACTTAGGTGTGTTTTTTATGCATTCAAGAGTAACTAATTTAATGTACTTTTTATGTATTCAAGAGTACATAATTCTTGTCACTTACTTATTTGCTTATTCATGTTCCATAGTTTCATATGAACTGGGAAGTGTCACTGTCACACGGCAGTTAGGTGTTTTGTGTGTGTGATAGTGAGACATTTCAGAGGTTCGCCTTAGTTCTCTAAAAGAATTAAATTTGGATGGTATGATTAACTTTGGTGTAAGTGTTTTGTAGTACTTTGTAAGTCACTTGGGGCCGTGCAGTCAGTAATAATTTTAATTACAACGAACGATTTATGTTTTACGCAGTAAAGTGCAATAATTTTGGTTTTACGAAAAATACCTGTAGGTTCCACAACATTTAAAATATTAAAACGCCCATTAATCCCAGTTAATACGTAGTATGGAATTTGAAAGTTTCAGTAATTGAAAGCCAGTAGATTTTCGGAAAAGGACCTCGAAGATAGTGGAAAGGGGGGCAGATTTTTCCGGTACACCATTGGATAGGCAATTAGTAATATCTTCAATTAAAAAATTAGATCATCTACACCGCAGTTACTTTATACAACACTTGCATTTGGTAGTAAAATACAGTAAAACGAGGAGATGCTGTAAATGGTTGCAAATATGAATGCATAGCGCTAGAGCCGTGATTAGGGCGTTCAGTTACGCATGTCCCGGGCGAAACTCAAGAGGAGACGCAAAAATCTCTGCTTACGAATTGATTAAAACTGGAACCGAAACTTTTGCACCAGTTTCTAGGGCGATTTTTCTGCACCGTACTTAGTCATTTGTCCATTTACAGGGTTTTCTTATTGTGGTTCACCAGTTTCCGTAGCCTTGATCAGAGATAGAAGCGGGTCACGGGTCGATAATTTCTTACGGGTCCAACGGGTCGATTCAAGATGATACGGCGTCGACGCTTGACACACAGACATCATATCGTTAAACGATACTTCCTTTGCGTTTGTTTTCAGTGCGATTGTCAGAAGCAAGGTACAGCCAAACGCCTGTCGCGATGCTTCTCTGCTGATTCACTCTATCACACCACGTGTGTCACACTGTAAAACCAGTGATGTATTCAGGCATCTTCTCGGGGTTGCTTACCCCCCCCCGAAAATCCATAATCGCCCTCTTCCCCCGAATGCTTTTGGGAGATCTCCCCTTATATTTAGTCTAATTGCTATCGTTTATAGCTGAATATTTGGAGAAATCAATTAAAAACAAAACTTAAGAAAATAAGGGAAAATATTATAATAACAAAAAACAACCCCATCCACATGGACTTCAAAATTTCTATCATCCTTCAATAAAACATTAAATAGTCCTCGTTGGAGGTGCAATTTTTCAAGCACTGACAACTCGGACTACTTCCGCAATAAAAACCTAATTCCACAGAGTAGAGATGTTTGCACTGCAATACATCATCATATTTTGCCATTCAGCTTTGTTTCAGTCTTCTGGATGCCGACTGTCCATGTATTCGGTTAAGCCTCAGTGTAGCTAATGAGACGTTAGAGCTTCCAACACAACAAATATTTGCTACCTAATTTTTAATGATAGCAAATTGTTAGAAATTGTTCCCATAAAAGTTTTTTTTCCCCTTGCAGTAGAAGGTTTATACTCTCTGAAAAAAAAAAAAAAAAAACAATAACACCGTGGCACCTGAAACTGCCATCCAAACAGTTAGTATTTTATTTAATGCTATGTGCTAATCTAAAGGTGCTGAAACCAAATGGAAGGGGAATGGTTTACACCAGACTTTTTCAGGTAACACTGTAATAATCCCTTAATAATAAGAAATACGCTTGTAGTAAGGCTAACACACGTTTACCACTCCTAATCTTTTGGGGGATTTTTTCAGCACAGCTTTATCTTACTAGCATCCTCAATATTTTATTCCACCCCATAGTGAAATCCATGGTGCATTACTGAATTAAAGCAAAGGTATAACATGTTCACATTTTTAATCACTTGTATGTGTAACATGGAAGAGACTGGCACGAGACAGACCGTCGTGGAAGAAACTTGGGGAGACTTCGTCCAGCAGTGGATTGATAATGGTTGACAATGATGATGATGATGATGTGTAGATTGCTTGGAAATTTTTACATGTATTAATGTGTATATATATACATATATTATATGTATAATCATACACTGACGGAAAAAAAATCCCAACACCAAGAAGATGTTGTGTTAGATAAACGACAGTTGGTAGGCCGTGAGAGTACATCTGTAAGATGACGTCTATGCAAATTTCGCGCTCGGCGCATACGTGTGGCGCTAGTAGGCCCCTCGGAACATGCAAAGCAGGTTTGCTGTAAATACGCGCTGTAACGTTCGTGAGTGTTAGTTATCGTTGAGATTCGACGTAGGGTGTTGATGTTAGTCAAGAATGCCTTTAAGAAGACGAAGAAGCCATTATCAACAGCTCACGGAGTTTGAACGAGGTCGTGTAATAGGGATACGAGAAGGTGGATTTTCTTTCCACAATATTGCAGAACGACTTGGCAGGAATGTAGCCACTGAGCATGATTGTTGGCAGCGGTGGTCAAGGGAAGGTACTGCTTCAAGAAGACCGGGTTCCGGCCGGCCACGTGGCACTAATGAGAGGGAAGACCGCCGTGTACGGCGTATGGCCGTGGCGCATCGTACCGCGTCTGCGGTAGCAATTCGAGCTGCAGTTGCCACCACAGTGGCACAACGAACTGTTACGAATGGGTTACTTGAAGGACAGCTCCGAGCCAGACGCCCTGTAGCGTGCATTCCACTTACACCAAACCACTGCCGTTTCCGACGTCAGTTATGTCAAGCTAGAACTCATTGGAGGACGGAGTGGAGATCTGTTGTGTTTTCTGATGAAAGCCGGTTCTGCCTGGGTGCCAGTGATGGCCGTGTGTTGGTTAGAAGGAGGCCAGGTGAGCGCCTGCAACCAACCTGTCTGCGGCCGAGACACACTGGACCTGCACCTGGAGTTATGGTCTGGGGAGCAATTTCCTATGACAGCAGGAGCACTCTCGTTGTTATCCCACGCACCCTGACGGCACAGTTGTACGTCGGTCTGGTGATTCAACCTGTTGTGCTGCCCTTCATGAACAGCATTCCAGGGGGTGTTTTCCAACAGGATAACGCTCGTCCGCATACCGCTGTTGTAACCCAACATGCTCTACAGAGTGTGATCTGGTGATCTGCTAGATCACCAGATCTTTCACCAATCGAGCACGTATGGGACATCATTGGAGGACAACTCCAACGTCACCCCCAACCAGCATTAACCGTCCTTGTATTGACCGACCAAGTGCAACAGGCATGGAACTCCATCCCACAAACTGACATCCAGCACCTGTACGACACAATGCATGAACGTTTGCGTGCTTGCATTCAACATTCTGGCGGTTACACCGGTTATTAATGTACCAGCATTTCACATTTAAAATGGCTCTTCTCGCGCTTACAATAAGCTGTGATCTTGAAACCTTAATCGATTAAATATGTTACCTATACAAATGTATTGCCGCCATTTCATTCCTCTACAACTGATTTTTCGTGGTGTTGGGATTTTTTTCCCGTCAGTGTATGTATTATATATGAATAATTATACATATATATAATCAGTCAACAAGTTTCAGCCCTCTCAAAATTTGTAATTGCCTTCGCCCCCGGAAAAAACTATCTGAATGCAACACTGTGTAAGACTGAAAGTTACTTTCACATCGCATCTTTTGCGTTGAGCATTCAGAGGTTTTCGTTTGACGTGCCAACATCCCGTTCTCATTGCATGTGGTTTCCGAATTAATGCCTTATTTGCTAATATAGATGAATTTAATAATAAAGAGATTGAAAAAGCCGTCGAGGCCAACAAATACGTTCTTTAAAGAAATACGGGATTACGCTATATAATACAAATTTTGAAGATGACAATCCGATTTTTGGCGTAAATGTGACAAGAATCGTAAGTCAGATAACATCCGAAAACTTGAAAATTTTTGTTTTTCATCGTCCTAGAGCGGGACTCGAATCCGCGTCTCCCAGAAAACGCCGTTCGAGTCCCGCTCCAGGACGATGAAAATTTTCAAGTTTTCGGATATTATCTGACTTAACGATCCTTGTCATATTTCCACCAAAAAACGGACTGTCATCTTCGAAATTTGTATTGTATGGTGTAATCCCTTATTCCATTCATGATTTATCTGCTTCTCCGGGCAAACACTGGATATGATTCGTAACCTCCAGATTCGCTAAACATGAATGCCAGTTGTTTCGACTAGCGAATCCTATGATGGTTATATTCAAATTGATCGGAAACTTGAAACTTGGTCGCTCTGTGTAGTGGTTAGCATACCCGGGCGTTTTCTGGGAGACGCGGTTCCAGTCCCGCTCCAGGACGATGAAATTTTTTTTCAAGTTTTCGGATATTATCTGACTTACGATCCTTGTCACATTTACGCCAAAAATCGGATTGTCTTCTTCAAAATTTGTAAATACGTTCTTGTTGAAAACAAAAAGGGGGAAATAGGAATACTGGAAGTTGTTTTTTCTCATTAAGGAACCAGAATATGTTTCACAGCAACTCAACAAGCTTGTGATGAGTTGAAAGTTTTCCAAATGCGAATGTTGATATCATGTGTGTGAGTGTCCCTTCCTTCTGAGGGGCAATGATGGAATCAACATCCACATTTTGGAAACTTTCAACTCATCATAAGCTTGTGAAAACTGGTGTTGCTGTGAAGCATATTCTGATGCTTGATATGTTATCAAGAAAACAGCAAAAACTGAAATTAAACACACGAGTTACTTAATTCAAAAAATTTGACGGTAGCGCCATCAGAATTAAGTGGAACAGCCATAACATTACTGCGGAGGGACTTTTTTGACTCTAGCAGATGTGTTTGAAAACATGTATAATGTAACAGTGCTGTTTTAGCTCTTTCTTAAATTACTAAGAAAGGTTTGAAGCAGAAGATTGCAAGGCTCCTTGAGCACTGTAAACATCAATAGAGTAGTAATAGTCCATTCAACAGAAGCGATTTGACGTTTGATAAAATCCTTTATTTTCGAGATTTTGCTTACTTAATTATTACTCCGGGTCACCTGTGATTAGACCAACTCTCATGTTCTATAACTCCTCGCTATACATCCATGCTTACCGGTCGTGCGCGGAGAAAACGCACCCCATCGCAAAATCTCTCCTTGCTCCGAAAACCTCCCAAAGTCTTCCCTCTACTCCGTCAGTCGCATTCTCCCTTCACACGTCATCATTCTATGTCCAGAAGTAACGCTCTGCTCATGTGTCTCTACTACTTCTCAAAACGTGCCTCAAGCCTCGTTCGAACACCTCCTCAAATGCATCTCCATCTCTGCTGGCCCCCGAAGGACGGAAGTCCTTCCTAATCAGTCGCTTAAAACTCTAAAAAAAAGTCCTTCTTCTATAATAGCTATCTATACACGAAATCCTGTGTTTTGTCCATCTCCAGGAAGCAGGCCGATAGCTAATCGTTTCTGGTGACTTACTGGCTCTAAAAATCGAACTCAAAAATCATATCCTTAGAAGTTTCCCACGATTACTTTTAAAACATTCTAAAACTGCAAGGATTCTTAATTATTTACATATTTATTAAAATTCAACAATTAAAAGATATTTACATTACATTACATTTCATAAAATAAGTATTCCCGTTCAATTACGCTATTATTAAAGGTTATTTGCATTTATCACTATTACAATAAAACCGTTAGGTTATGCGAAGGACGACAGTTTCGATACTTCCTGTAAGTAACTGAGTAAATTATATGTTCACGAGCCAGTTTTTAATGTTCTTTGTTATCTCCTACATAAATGTAACAAATAACATTCGAGAGTTGCGCGTGTGCATTAACAAAATCAAAAACTTAGATGTTAATCCATTCACGGCTGCAAAAAGTAATTTTTTCGATCACTCAATTGAAAGCGTAAATGTCATACTGAAATTAAAATTTACATTTGCTCCGTTAGGGGCAGAAATAGACAGTAAAATCAGCCAATAGTTGCGTATAGCCAAGGTGACTGTCACCCTGGGGCAAGATAATATGCGGGGGGGGGGTCCTAACAAAAAATCTGCACACTGTCCATTTTTGAGAAAAGTGTGATGTAACGGAGAAAAATTACCTTATTTCCGTTCAATGTACTCTCCTCCACTGATAATGACACCTTGCCAGCGGTGAGGTAGGTCCTGGATGCCCCGTAGTATGCCATCTTTGTTCAGCTGTCGTATTACTGGGGCCACGTCCAATGACAGTTCATCCAACGATTCGTAGCGGATGCCACGAAGCCGATATTTTAAATTTTGGGGGAAAGATCAAAGTCGGGTGGAGTAAGGTCAAGGTTGTATAGTGGAGGGGATAAAGCCCTCCCCCACCATATTTCAACAAAAGTCCCCGTACCGACGCTACACCTGACACGATGCGTTGTTATGCAGCAAGATCGCTCCTGCTTCCAACAAGTTGGGGGGATTTTGACGAATTTTCGGTTTCAGCTAAGTAGTTATCATTTTCTTGTAGGACTTCCGTCCACAGTGTGTAGAGTTTAGGTCCCAGCCACCTACAGCGAGTTCACCTTTTGGGCAGGACGCAGAAACGGAAGGAATGAGAGCAAGTCTAGCAACTTTGACATAACAGTTTGTAGTGAGATTAGAGTACAGTAGATGGCGTCACCGTACAAGTACGCTGTTGCACATAGAGGGGTGAGAATTTCAGTGGGGGGGCATAGGAAGGGATACCCATTTGACCAGTGGGTCCAGCCTGGGGTCCGTCACTTAACGTGCTCGTCCGATGCACGGCGGATATTCAGCGATTTTTAGTAAATCACACCATCTCTGAAAGATCAGCCCAGGATCGAACCTGAGGACCTTGCATTGACAGTCTGACTCGCTAACCACTAAGCCATCCGCGGCTCTTCGGTCTCAGCTTTGTCCTCAGAAAGTCACAATAATATTGTGCTTTGACATTTTGCCCTACGGGCACTCGTTCAGAGACCACAACACCCTGGGCATCGTTCGCAAAAATCATCATTTGCTTCACTTTGGATTGTTGCCGATGACACTGTGAGGGGTGTCGGGAACTTGGATACCTCTATTCCGCTGACTGTGACTTCAGTTCCGGCTCAGAATCACGGGTCCAAGTCTCATCAATTGCGACAATTCTGTTCAGGAAGGTGTCGCCCTTCCTTTCGAACCTGGAAGGTGATCCTGTGCGATGGTCCCTTTGGCTGCCTTCTGCTCGGGGGTGAGTTGATGAGGGCATCCAGCGCGCGGCGATTTTTGTTTTTTCCAGTGAGTTGGTCAAAATCCGGTGAACAGATATGGTGGAGAAATTTGCCCGATGAGCGATCTCCTCGACTGTCAAACGGCGATTCTCTTCGAGAAGCGTTGCAACAATGGTGACAGATGTTTTGCCTGTAGCCGTTTGAGGTTGGCCTGAGCGGTGATCATCTTCTATGCTTCTTCGGACCTCCCGAAAGTGCGATGTTCAGCGAGAAATTGTTCTTCGATCAAGAGTTTCTTCTCCACAAACTTCTTGCAAGGCAGTTTGGATCTGTGCCGGAGTTTTTCCCAGCAGGGTTTCTGTTTTCACGTACGAACGCTGGTCTAACACTATGACTCGACCTGAGCAGCTGCACGCTTCCATTTCCAAACACTCCCACCTCCACACAGCAAATAAATAGCGCGTCGTTCTGACACCACTGCGTTTCTGAGAGTCTGACCTTGAGATGACGCAATCATTTCCCAAATTGCATCACCCGCTTCCGTTTTAGATTAACGTGCGCAGAACTTTTGTTATCTCCCTCGTAATTTGATCTTCTTAGAAATCAACGACACAAACGATTGTGAAAGTGGTTTCGGAAAGTGACTTGAGTAACGGTAAACACCTACTCGAGAAAGATGATTTCTATATTGAATATATTCTGAAAGTTAATTAAAAGGAAATTTAATTTTGTATCAAAATAAGCTTAAAACATTGAATTTAACGTAGATTAGATAGCCAAAAAAAAAAAAAAAAAAAAAACAGGAAGGGAGAAAAAAAGAGTAAATGTTATGAACCAGTGCCGCGACGAGTCCTTGGGCACCAGAAATGCACAGCACCTAAACTAAATGGCAAATTACAAACAAAATTATAAAATTTATCGCCACTCCGGTGGACGAGTGGTGTGAGGCGCTAGCTCCTGACCATTCATCCCGTTCGAGATGGGTCGGAGTTCAATTCCCATGTGAGGCATGGGTGGTGGATTTGCCTGATGGCGCTGGATCCTTCCGTTCCCTGGAACTATTGACCCCAAATTACGGACAAGCGACTGCCCTTAGAGTTGCTCATGGTGGTCCTGAGAGTTCCTCATTGGTGGTCCGAAAAAAAAAATAATAATAAAAAAACCTGTGAAAAAAGAGGAAAACATTCAATTGCAAGAAAAATTATTTTATGTGAATTTCTATATAATAAAATTGCTCGCCGTGGCACATTTCCATCTTTAGGACCAATGTCATTCCAACATTTTTTGCCTCCTCCGTGGGCTGGTAGCGCCCGTGGACAACTGCGTCTTTTTTGCGCCCACCTATACCCAAAGCCCTGGCCTACCCCGTCGCTACGCCTTTGCAGCCAGTATGTGGATAATCTTCCTGATTTTTTCACGTTTTCGATACAAGAC
Organism: Macrothele yani; assembly: GCA_039090855.1. Taxonomy (NCBI): domain Eukaryota; kingdom Metazoa; phylum Arthropoda; class Arachnida; order Araneae; family Macrothelidae; genus Macrothele; species Macrothele yani. The sequence goes on along the minus strand of CM076989.1, from coordinate 69,416,832 downwards.
AAATTTTTCCACTCTGACTTGCATTAACACAGATATCGTACAGAGTCAATTTTTGCCCCCAAGAAAGAAAATTCAACATCAGCTGGGAAATGAAAGAAAAACAAGTTAGTAAAATCATGCAATGCATTGGTTATGATACGCTTTCCAACATAACAAAAATCGCGCGCAGACAAACCCTCCTTCCTACCCTGACTATTGATTCTTTCAGTATACCTCCAGAACAGTAAAATGCTTCTATTGTTTTGTCGCAATAGAAGCATTTTTACTCAAGCTTTTACTCAAGTTATGGGGATAATGCATGTGGAATAAATTTCGCTCCTGTGTCCTGACCTTTGACCTCATTTCGATTATATTAAACAGAATTTGTTCAGTATACCTCCAAAACCCCATACTAAAGTTTTGTCGCAACAGAAGCATTTTTAGTCAAATTATGAGGATAATGGCTGTGAAATAAATCTCGCTCCTGTGCCCTGCCCTGACCTCTGACCCCATTTCGATGATATTCAACAGAACCGGTTCAGTATACCTCCACAAAATGATAAAGTTGTGTCGCAATCGAAGCGTTTTTACGTAAGTTATGATGCATAAGGGCGATGGAATGGATCCCGCTCCTATGTTCTGACCTTTGATCCCATTTCGTCCATTTTCAATAGGGTTCGTCCCCAGGTTGTCCTCTGCCACATATTAAAATTTCATCGATATCGAAACATTACTACGCGAGTTATCGTGCGGACAGACAGACAGACGGACAAAGCTGGAGCATATACACTTCTGCAACCTAGGGTTGGCAAACGTAAAAAGGATTGGAGCCATGGTTATGCACACACCGAACATTGAATTAGAAACCTTTATGCAGACGTAGGCCTACATAAGCGTCACTTACGCAGCATGTATGCAAAATACGTGATCACTTGCGTAACTATACGTGATCTGAGCAACTAATTAAGGACTGCTGTTCGTCAGTAGTGATGATCACAATGGTAAAAACAAAGAACCTTCCGGAGTTCCGTAAAATGCTTATTGAGCTGGAGAGACGATTTTGAAAACAGCAAAGTTCACTGGTTTCTCAAAAGCTGAGATATCCCGAGTCTTCAATTAGTGGGAAAACAACCCACATTGCTTGTCTCAGAAGCGTAACTGTGTGGCGCTACTACAATCTGTCAGGAACGAAATCGACGTCGTCTGAGAAGGCTTGTACGGAGAAACAGAACTTCCTGTGCGCAGCAGTTGACCGAAGTATTCAATGTAGGCTGTTCCCGACCCATATATCAGCGAACTATGCGCAAGGAATTGAAGAGGATCGGCATTGGGAGTTGCGTGCTTATACGGAAGCAACTGATTTCTGCGAAGAACCGGAAAGTTCGTCTACTGTGGTGTCAGGAACACCATGACTATACACTGGAATACTAAAAAAAGTCATGTGGTCCGGCGAATCGCGGTATACCTTGTTCTGTACCAACGGTCGGCAGAGAGTTTTGTGGGAGCCCTGACAACAACTGACCCAGCTTGCCTTGTAAACACAACTCAAGGTTCTGGAGCTGGTTTCACGTTCTATTGGTACAGAACGGACCCCAGCAATTTTTAATTTCATAGTTCAAATCAAATACAGTTCCATCAGATGAGGTTTTGATTAAGTGCATGATATGTAGAGGATTTTTTAGGAGGGGAGTGTCTGACTCCAGGTCTTAAACAACCCTTAGAAATAGGAAGCTAGGAGATTTGGGCTAGAGTGCCCGATAGGAAAGTGACACGGAAGCGAGGTAGAAAGGGTGAGGAAGACGCCCTTATTTATTGCCGGGGGGGCAGTACCCGGGGCCCGACGGCTTAACGTGCCCATCCTACGCACGGCGGATATTTAGTAGTTCAAGCGTTCGTACCTGCCGTGGATCGAACCCGAGGTCTTCTCCGTGGCAGTCACGAACGTTGACCACTAGGCCACCCGCGGCCATGAGTAAGTACATACTGTATCTACACTGTGAAAAATGTAGTTTTTGCTGAAAATTACTGCATATTGTTACAACAAAACGTTCTACTTAAATTCAACAGTTTCCAACGGCAGAATTTACAACAGCTTTAAATTTAACAGTTTCCAAAGGCAGAATTTTTTTTAATGTGGTTGGCAACACACACTGGTCATTAACAGGAGCGGCACAAGGAAACTGTGCGTTCTCATTGATTGGTTGAACTGTTGTTGCGTTCTCATCGATTGGTTGAACGACCACCGTGAGCAACTGAATGGGCTATGAGCAGTCGCCCGTCCCTAATTTAGGGCCACTAGTTCCAGGGAAGGGAGAGAGCCAGTGCCGTGAGACAAACACAACATCCATGCCTCACCGGGATTCGAACCCGTACTCCTTTCGGACGAATGATTAGAGGCCATCGCTTAGACCACGCCGCCACCGGGGACGGCTTTTATGGTTTACAAAAGTTCCTTAACAGCAAATTACACCGAATGTAATAGTACGATTTACGGTGCATAACTGCTCCTTCACAGATTATCTGTAAATACTACAGCAAATAATTTAGTTTTACGGTTTGGTGATGGAAACTTCGTTAACCGTTCTAAACAGTAAAATTTTTAGTCCGATTGCTTCCTTTTTGTATGCCATTGTCCCACTGTTTCACGATTTTTATACGCCCCCCCCCGCACCTCTTATTTTCCCGCTGAAATGATGTAAATTTTGAAATACGTGGTGATGCACCCTCCCACCCACCCAATCCAAGATGAGCCACTTTTTTCAATTTTCTTAAACTTTAAAATATAATCTGGACTTTGCCCATTAATAATGAGTCGAGTGTTTTTCGTCGGGTAGCCCTACGTGTTTCTCCCTAGAAAATGCGGTGTTTACTTAACCGTATAGAACGGTTGTTGTCAAAATAGCATCGGCAAGATCAGGGAAATGCAATGGTCCTCTACTCTCCGAAATCCTTAGTTTAAGCCTTATTTTCATGTTAGTATGGCCAGGAGCGAATAAGGAGGTTGAGTTGGAATTCACTGAGAGGGACCATTACTAATTACTAAACTAAGTACGGAATTTCAACACGGAAAATGGATTCTAAAGCTGTACCAGCGCTCTTAAGCCTGTACTTTTGGCAGTAACGGAGCGGGACGTCGCTGACGACTGCTTTGGGGGTTAAGAGCGCAAAGCAAGGTCGCTGGCTTGAAGAAAAGGAGCTAAAAAGGGGACAGGTGTTGTGTCTGCGTGTCACGATGTTAAAATTTGATTTAGGTAAATAAATAGAACATTTTTATTTAAAAAATTGCTCAAGTACAGTACTATTTTCACAAGAAAAATGCAAAAGTTTAAAAGGCAATTAAGGCAATGCATTGTTTACAGCAAGCAAAAAGTTGAAGACGACATTCTACCAACACTTATATGTTACACCATTAACCTACTAGTCATTGTCATGTTATCTTGTTGGTTTATCAGTGGCATAACTTGTCAGATCCAGGTGTGTGTATGTCTGTGTATGTATGTGGGGAGAGGTGGGGATGAGGAAGCCGAATTGCTTAGTAGCCGATAATAAAAATTGCAAGGTGACGGAGTCGGGACCCACTAATTAATTTCATGTAGTGATGTTTTCTGTAATTATTTCTCATTTCAAAGGCAATGTAATGTAAATTCAAACGCACGTGTTGGCACGTGGCACCATTTCCTTTGTAAGTCGGATTAAGTAACACCGAACGAAGCATGCGACTAGCGGCATCCGTTGACTTCGACCTGGTCGACGGGGGTCTGATGTATAGGTCAAAGGTCACCACTTCCGGTTAACGGCTAACTCCACACCAACAGGATTTCCAGAGGCGGAAGGGGGTGGGGCAAGAAGACCAAGGATCTAAAAGGAAGCGACACGTTCGCTAGGGAGGCTTTGAGCCGCGGATGGCTTAGTGCAAAGTCCTAAGGTTCGAACCTGGGCTGATCTTTCAGAGATAGAGTGAATTACTAACAATCGCTGAATATCCGCCGTGCATCGGACGAGCACGTTAAGTGACGGCCCCCAGGCTGGACCCACTGGTTAAATGGGTATCCTTTCCTATTCTCCCCCCCCCCGGAAATTCTCTCACCCCTCTGTGTGCAACATCGTACTTGTACGGTGGCGCCATCTACTGTACTCTAATCTCACTACAAACTGTTCTGTCAAAGTCGCTAGACTTGCTCTCGCTCCTTCCGTTTGTGTGTCCTGCCCAAAAGGCGATCTCGCTGTAGGTGGCTGGGACCTAAACTCTACTCACTGTGGACGGAAGTCCTACAAGAAAATGGCAAATACCTTGTGGCTAGGGAGGCTTTTTCGCGTTTCACCTTCCACGGAGTAGGACGCCGTGTTTTACGTAGAGAGTGCCGGTTAGACCTCTCAGGGTTTTACCTTTTCACTGACGGAATAGTCAGGGTTTTTCGGCGATAAGATATCGGCCGGGTTGTAGACGGAACGACTCAAGTCAACGTGGCGGAGGGTCTTCCGGGACATCGTGAGATAGTGAAGTGTTCGCTATCTGGAAACCTGTTGGCACGTGGAGATAACCAATCGAACGGAACTTATTCTTTCATCTATTAAATTTTGTTTCGTCTAACCAAGGACTTGTTATTGGAGTTCCTCATTATCGTAGATCTGAAGAATTGCTGAATACACGTTCCAGTATTTCAGCGGTCGAGTTCAACTCGACGGTAGTCAAAAGAACCTACGTCAGGCCCGTTTGAGGGATTAAGATTCAATAAGGCCTAGTGGCAGATCGAACTCAGCGGGACCTGACAAAAATCATTTTTTTTTCAGAGTTTAGTAAATAAAGTTACTATCAACCCTGCCCCAGAAAAAATAATACTCGTACACCCATTGCCCACACTGATTTCAAAGTCTATCGACGTCCCTGGGTGATTCAATTTCACACAAACAGGGTAATTGCTCTTATTAAAATGATGCACGTAATTGAACCCACGTTCTCTTTGAAAGCGCTTCCAGAATGTAATTTAATCAATGTTTAATATAAATGTTCTCTTTGAAAGCGCTTCCAGAATGCAATTTAGTCAATGTTTAATATATAAGTATATGCAAAGGGTAGGTTAAAAGTAAAACCGTTTTCAGCATTTTCTTAATGAAATGCTGAAGGGAATACAGCTCAATTGTATCATAGAAAATAATGAGAAAAAGAATGAGAGATGAGCAAAAATTTCGGCATTGGCAAGAGAACAAAATGAACGTTTATGGTTTCGACAAAATATAATATTTCCTCATGCCCTTCTACCAACGTCCGCTTTTGTTTGATAAAGTTGACATCCGACTGTGAAAGCTTTTGTTTTTGAGTGGAACGTTGTGTGTAGGCTTTATTCAACCGAGGTTCATTTCCGTATCTTATTGAAAATTAAAAACAAATCTTTCGGGTTCTAGGTTTATTTTCTTTAATATGGCTCATAATTTCTTCCATAAATGCATTTTCCCCTCTTGCAGGGGTTGAAAATTTTCCGCGGAACGGAAATATGTCGTTATTTTCTATTTTTCCGAAAACTCCACCTAAGTTACAGTATTTCCACTCAGAACGACAGTTTACCCAGATTTGGTCAATTTAATTTATTCGCTCCATGGAATTGGTTCGATCTTAGAACGTTTCTTCCTGAATAAAATCTGCGACCCTATCTCCAATAAGCATAATAAAAATGACACAAACAATCACATCCGGTATTCAGTGGGCATTATGCAGAAAAATTGCAATGTATGCCCATTGACCATTTTTTGACCAGGTTTTTCACAACGGCCGGGTTGAGCAGTTGATGTGTTGAAATATTGCAGTTGAGTTGAACTGTTTGAGCAGGCCGGGTTGAGCTGTTGCAATTCAGCAGTTGATCGTCTGTCGAGCGTTGCAGATATACACTGGTGCTCAACACTTAAGGACGAATTTTGAAGGTGACAATCCAGGCGGAGAGACATTTCAGTATGGAATATGACCACTCCGAACTGCTATGCGGCTCTCACAACGTTGTGGTATGCTGAGCACCAAGTGATCCAGGAGTTCCTGATGCAAATTGGCCCATTCCTCTCTCATAGCATGGATGAAGCCCTGCTTGTTTTCCGGAGGGGAGTTCGAGCACAAGTGCGTTTCCCCATTACGCCCCGGACGTATTACATGGCGTTGAGGTCTGAGGAGCGTGCTGGCCAGTCGATGCGATGAATATCCTCGGTCTCCAGAAGTGTCTGCACTGCTCTCGTACAGTGGCGCACCCAGGAATTCCTGTTGGAGGGGGCTATATATACAGTATATACGTAGTATACGTACACAATGTGTGTACATATACAGGGTGCACAGGAAAGTCCCTTTAGCCTGGAATAACTTGCGAACGGAGAGAGGTACAGTTATGCAAGTGAGATAACGGTATAGTAAAGCAACTACGTCCAATCGAATGCAACCAATATCAGCGCTCCTAGTGGCAAAATGCGGAAGTTAGCCGTTGCAAATCGAAAACGAAAAGAGATACAGCAAAATTTCCAACTACAAAGTTGTACAGCATTAATTAATTAGTACAAAACGACATTTGTTTCACACGGATAAGATAAATTGTCGCCTGAATACCCTAAAATGTCCGAAATCGATGTGCGACGATTCGAATCTGCATATTCACATTTCGCAAATGTAGCCGTATGCAAATGGAGATTGTGACGTTGTACCGTACCTACGATATAAATGCGTGTAGCAGGATGTACCCTGATCAGAAGTTTAGGTCTAAGTACGCTGTGTGAGAATGGTGAGCTTGGATTTCTGGGGTTACGTAAAAAATCTGGTGTATGCAACAGCGCCAACAAGTCTGCTGGATCTACGTCGTCGTGTTACAGATGCTTGCAATAGTGTGACGCCTTCCATGCTGAGTAATGTGCATGCAGAGAGACTTTCACGAATACAAATGTGTATCGTGGGCAATGGCGAACTCTTCGAACATACTCGACATAAACTTTTTATTACTGTGCGCCAGTTTGCCGTTTTTGTTTTGTCTGACGTCATCAAACTGTATTGACATAAGTACGCATTTATGCAATTAATTGTGTGTGTTTGCTCGTACCTATGCCTGTTCCCTTCAAACGTTCACACAAACGGTCGCGCATCGATTTCGGACATTTTAGGGTATTCAGGCAACAATTTATCTTATCCGTGTAAAACAAACGTCGTTTTGTAATAAATAATTGATGATCTACAACTTTGTAATTGAAAATTTTGCTCTATCTCTTTTCGTTTTCGATTTCCAATGAACTTCCGCATTTCGCCACTAGGAGCGCTGCTATTGGTTGCATTCGATCGGGCTTAGTCACTTTACTGTACCGTTATCTCACTTGCGTAACTGTACCTTTCTCTGTTCGCAAGTTATTCCAGGCTAAAGAGACTTTGCTATGTACCTTGTATATATATATATATATATATATACACTGCTGGCCACCCAAAATGCAACACCAAGAAGGACACGAGATAGCAAAGCCAGATTTACTGGATACATAAAAACAGATACAAAGATGAAACGATTGAGCTTACAGGCCCGTGCGACTTGCGGAACACGCAGACATCAACAGCTCGTGTGGCTCCCATGGCTGGCAATAACGCCGCTACACGCCGCGGTATCGAACGAAAGAGGCTTTGGATGTGGGCTTGGGGTATGTTGATCCAGGCTGCTTCCACACGTTGCCGCAGTTCATCAGGCGTAGCCGCGGGTGATGCTTACCGGGCCACTCGGTTGGCGATCAGCGACCAGACGTGTTCGATGGGCGACATATCGGGAAAACAGGCGGGCCACGGCAGCAGTGACACCTGGTGGGCTGTGAAGAATTGTTGCTCGATGCGTGCCACGTGCGGGCGCGCATTGTCCTGTTGAAACGTGGCCGCTGGCAGGTCCTGCAGGTAAAGGAGGACTACAAGGTCCAAAACGTCGCAGATGTGGCGGTGGCTGTTGAGTGTACCGGCAATGCGTACCAGAGGGGTGCGGGTGTCATATCCAATTGCGCCCTAAACCATTACGCCAGGCGACGGACCGGTATGGCGATGCATAATGCAGGCGTCATACAGTCTCTGGCCGCGGTGCTGCCACACGCAAATCCGACCATCGTGGTGTTGCAGGCAGAAGCGGGATTCGTCCGAGAAGGCAATGTCGTGCCATTCCGTAGTCCAGGTGCGGCTTTCAACGGCTCACTGCCGCCGCACTCGCCGGTGGTTAACGTCAATGGAAATCGGAGCAATGGGCGCCGTGCGACAAGTCCCCGCTCCTGCTGACGACGTCGAACGGTACGTGCCGACACAGGTTGTTGCGCAACACACCCTAATTCATGCGCTAACGCTCGTGATGTGGCGGTGCGAGCCGTCAATGCCCGCCGCACAACATGCCGGTCCTCTCGTTCGGTAGTGCGCGTCGGCTGCAGCAATCGCTCACGTCGGTCCGTCCATCCCTCCTGCACCCACCGAATCCATACTCGCCTCACTGTGGCTGGTTGTCGTCCCACACGGGCGCCGATGTCTCGGTACGATAAACCGCTGTCGCGATAAGCCACTATTCGTTCTCTGTCGAACTCCGAAACGTGCTAGAATGACTGCCGTATTCTGCGACGAAGCATCAGCAAGCTTCCCACGCACAGGTCCGGCAGCACAACACACTTCCACTACTTACATCCCGCCTTCTGTGCATCCTTCTTATAGTGCTTCTTTGTGGCGTGCCGGGCGCACATGATTTGCATATGCCCTGCAATGTTAATCGTTTGCATGTCCTCTCGCGGGTGACGCATGCTGTGAATTTCAGGCCAATTGGATGCTTTCTTCTTGGTGTTGCATTTTGGGTAGCCAGCAGTGTATATAGTTTACAGTGTACGCCTATAGTTTATATATGGTTGTGAAGCTCGTCGCTCTTAATCTCTTTGCGGCTTTGGGAAGAACGCACCATGTAATAGAAAACATTATGTTAGACACTATACAATTTTGAACATGTAAAATAATATTTTTGAATGTTTAATTTGTAACGTACGTTGCTCTTGATCTATTTGGGGCTTTGGGAAGAAGACACCATGTAATAGAATTTAATTTTAATTTTTTTGCCACACTACACCATTCACCACACAATCAAATCACAGATACAATATCTGTACCAAAAAAATATGGACCAATTACAAATCGCACCATATGCAAACACAAAAGAAATACAATAGATATACACATATGTAAAAAAAAAAAAGAATTAAAACAACTCATAAATGCAAAAAAAATGAGTGATAATACAACTAATACAAACACATGAAACATCCAAGATGCAAATACAAATATGATACAATAATATTATACATATATTGAAAAGTATAAATGAAGTAATAGGAAATACAAAAACACGTATGATAATATGAATAATTTTGTAATTTTGTTTTTAGGTTTAGTTCAAGTAAATTGAAGCACCACTACAGGTTCTTAAAAACAAATCAGTGCGCTGCATTGTGATTGCGGCAGGGGAACCACGGAAAAAGGCCAACAATAGCATGACGGCCTTCTAAGCCCCCCCCCCCCCCCTGTCCACAAAGAAAGAATCTAAATAGCCAAGCCAAAGACAATTTAATCATTATGCAGTGAATTAAAGTAATAATACGTAATAAATAACCAAAGGTTAATCAACCATTAAATTTGAAAGTCTTTAGTTGTTTCTTGAATACCGAAAAGTGTGTCATCGTCTTGATTCGAAGCGGCAACCTATTCCAGGACCTAGGGCAGGTCAAGTTAATACTGTATTATTAAATAATAAATTAGTACGCGCTCTAGGTATTAAAAAACTAGTATTTCCACGAGTGTCATGATAATGGGAACGGAAATGCAAGGTGGTTTGATCTGAATATTTATTAACATACACACGTTCATGCATAAACAGTAATATTCGAAAACTGTATGATTTATCAAATGACATTATCTGATAACTGAGAAAAAGAGAACGTGCCTGTAAAGACGGATTCACCAAACGTAAATTTTTTTTTCTAAAACATAAATTCTATTAACATTTCCAATAGTTATGCGTCCCCAAGCCACACTGTAAAAAAATCTGTGGAACGTTCCACAATAAGGAGAGGAACCTTTTCAACAAAAGTGATCAACCTTCCACACATTATTGAAACATTCTGTCCCAGAGTGTCCGCATCATTTTGAGGAACGCTCCACAATATACTTGAAAACATTTCACAAAAGTGGAAAGCCTCCTGTGGAACCTTACACATGCTACTGAAAACTCTTGAAACAGGCTGGCAGCCTGATTTTGAGGAACGTTCCACAATAAACATGAAAACATTTCACAAAAGCGAAAAGCCTCCTGTGGAACCTTTTCGACAATTTCGTGAAACTTTACACATGCTACTGAAAAATCTTGAAACAGGCTGGCAGCCTGATTTTGAGGAACGTTCCACAATAAACAAAGAAAAATTCCAGAAACATTTGAAACCTTCAGGGAACAAAAATGTGAAACATTTCTAACAAATCTGAACAAGGTATTGCATAATATATCTGAAAAATAATTATCTATAAAAATGTTCCTGAAATTTTCGTTTGCATCAGGATAGATAATTTTTTACCATTTCCAGAAATAACTTTTACATTTCAAAAATTAACTCCAATAAGGGTAATTCATGATGTACTAGTTAATTCTTGATAAGCATGAGTAATATAGTAGCCCAAGAATCTTATGCTTACTGAATGAAGAAAGATAAGGACAATTTACCCAAGAATCTTATGCTTACTGAATGAAGAAAGGTAAGGACAATTTACTCATGAGTTTTCTGAGATTTGAAGAGAGAAGTTATAAGAATGAAATATTCATGAAAAAACACTGTTCTTAACAAATGTTAATTGTATGTTACACATAGATACTGCATCTTTTGTAGAGAATGGACCTGTACAAACAAATGCGTTCGAGGATATTCTACCTATGGTACATACAAAACCAATTTTCAGTTTACCCAAGCTTGACTGAAAAATCAATGATTTTTACATTCGAGACACTTTAAATTTATATAGTATGATGCCTTCTTAAGACGTTAATTACTCACTGTGTAACGTACCAGGAGAGGAGATGTGACGTACCTGCCAGCAGGACGCACATGACATAAAGGCAGATAGGAATCAGAATACATGTCCGCGTAGCTTAATTGGTAGAGCAACTTATTCCGGAATGAGTGGACCCGGGTTCGAATCCCGGCGCAGACCAAAAATGACGGAGAAATTTACTTCGTTATAATTGGCGCCCGAACTATCCGGATGACCCGGCCGTTCAAAATCTCGCATTGGTGTGATGTTATTTCCACACCGCGAGACAGGAAAAATCAGAGAATTCCTTCTCCAGCGCTTCGAAAAATAAAAATGTGTGATGTTGCATTCCACACAGCAGATTGACTGGGAGTTCTCAAGTGCACGTTCTACAGTGGATGGCTGCCTGCAACGATTCATGGTCACGGCTGACCCGTGGGCCATGCCCCCGGCCCTCTTTCGGGGGGGGGGGGAGATGTGACGTACCTGCCAGCAGGACGCATAAGGCAGATAGGAATCAGAATAATCGTCTGCGTAGCTCAGTTGGTAGAGCGACTTGTTCCGGAATAAGCGGCCTCGGGTTCGAATCCCGGCGTAGACCAAAAGTGACGGAGAAATTTACTTCGTTATAATGGCGCCCGAACTATCCGGATGACCCGACCGTTCAAAATCTCGCATTGGTGTGATGTTATTTCCACACCGCGAGATAGGAAAAATATGAGCAGCACTTCGAAAGAAAAAGAAAAAATAAGGGGGAGATGATGTAACGTACCAGGAGATGTGACGTACCTGCCAGAAGGACGTACACGACATAGGCAGATAGGAATCAGAACAAATGTCCGCGTAGCTTAATTGGTAGAGCAACTTATTCCGGAATGAGTGGACCCAGGTTCGAATCCTGGCGCGGATAAAAATGACGGAGAAATTTACTTCGTTATAACTGAACAAACGATACAGGATGGAAGTTATTCTGTATCATGTGTTACACCCAGTTAGAACTTATATAATAACTTATCCTGTATCCTTTCACACCCAGCTAGAACTTATTTCCCTGCAGTGCTCATCAGAAGTGATGACTTAGTCATTTTTAACAAATGGCCAGTAATTAGCTTAATTGTTGGATATGGCGTCTTTTGCTTGTTTCTTTTATTTTCCTCAAACACCTGCTGCAAGTTTACATTTGTGAGTTTCGGTTCGTGTTTGCGTGGAACGTTGATGCCGACAGCCATTGCAGAGAATTATGGGATCATGACCTTGAATTAGTTGAAATATCGTTGCAGCGATATGTGGGAACTCGATGTTGTTATTCTTACAAAAAGTGCTCAAAAAGAGCATATGTATTATGATCACCTAAAAAGATTTTCACTGGAATATAAACTGTTTGGTGTTAAGTGCCAAATGGATAACAATTCACAGTAAGACTGTTTAAAACAGACTAAATAGAAAGAGTCGTTGTTGTTTAATAACTCATTCATTCCATGTTTAGTATTATCAGTGAACTTACATTAGCATTTTAGCTGTGTGATTATTCAAGAATAAATAACGATAAGTTTTTTCGGGAGTCTGTCAATTATGAGCATAGTTACCGTTGCAAATAATTTCTTAGTTTTAACTTGCACCATCATTAATTTCATGTGCAATGTTTACACTCGAGGGGGTGGGCAACTTAATTTTGAAATATAATTGTGGGAATCACGCATCTAAACTCAGTATACGTTAATTAAACTTAAATGACATGGAAGCGAGACACCAAATATTTGCAGGGGAGGAAAAATTGAAGTAATGAATGTATAGATGTGTTCCGACAATTCAAAAGCAAATAAGCAATATATCACTTAAAAAAACTACTTCTGGGGATAAAAGTCCTAAGTGTAGACAGTATAGTGACACCACAGTTTGTAGAAGTTGACCGGTGCTTGTTGCGATCTCCCCATAAGTAATTGGGGAATTTGTCACAAATAAGAGCATCTTATTCAACCACACACAAGGCTGCCAGATGTTTGAAGTTACAGTCATACAAAGTCCGGATACCGAAAGAGGTGTGCCCGTTGGATGTAGACATACATGACCACTATTACCATTGGTTCATGAGGTTCACATGCAGCAGCGTCATAGTGCTGTACACATTTCTTATAGAAAATGCCTGGTTTCATTTAAATAAGTGCATAACTTCTCAAAAAAAAAAAAAAAAAAGGTCCATCGGCTTTTGAAAAACGCCAGTAAGAAGCACACCAGGCTGTTTCCAAAGAGAGAACTGTGGAACCACCTTTTTTTAGAGTCTACGGTGACCTCAGCTATCAACGCAAATATTGTTCAACAGTTTGTGGCTTTGCTGCATGAGGATCAACCCTACTGTCGGTGCCAGCTAATGAAACAATTACGCACATATCAAATGAATCCATGGAGATACTACTGGACTTATTATAGAATTCACTCGTTTTTTAATATGTGGCCACCACGCTCTTGCTGGACGTATCTCCTCCAGATTTCTTCCTGTGAGTGAAATCTAAAGGAGACAGTGTAATAAACATTGCCCTCATACGCTGGCGCCTCAATCATAAATTTAACTATGCCTTTGCAAAGAAAAACTGCACTAATGGGAAAACATTAGGTACAAAGAAAGTCTTGTCTTTTATCAATAATATCAATCGTTAAAAAAACAGAGATGCAGTTAATACAAAATACCTGATTTTTTTCAGTTTCTAAAAGATACAAACTAAAATTGACATATTAATTTGTGACATACGCAGTACACTGAAAATGAAAACACTGTAAAGCTTTGAACTGATGGACCCCAAAGACTATCAGCAAACTCGAAAAAAGACTTTCGAATCTGGCAGATTAGAGCTAAACTTCGCCTTAGCATAATTGATTACAATTCACGTTAGTTGAGAAATAATTACAACATTCATCTAATAAAACATGAAATTCTCAAAATAACTAGAAAAGTATAGAATGCTAAAAAACGGATATGGCCATTACATTGGAATTCACCATGTGACTTTCGCCGAACCATCACAAATTTTTTAAACACTAATATCAATCATTAAAAAAAACCAGAGATGCATTTACTACGAATACCTCTTATTTGTTTTCAGTTTCTAGCATGTACACACTAACATTGACATCTTAATTTCTGATTTTTTTTTTTACATTTTACACTGAAAATGAAAACATTGTATGTAAAGCTCTGAACTGATGATTTGCAAAGACTTTCAGCAAGATAAAAAAACAAAAAAAAAAACGTTTGAATCTAGCAAATTATAACTAAACTTTGCCTCAGCATATTTACTTACAATTCACATTACTTGAGAAATAATCACAACATTCATCTTATAAACTATGAAATTCTCAAAACAACTAGAAAATTATAGAATATCAGAACACGGATATGGCCATTTCATAGGAATTCACCTTGTGACTTTTATCAAACCATCACAAATTTCTAAGATCCCCTTCCCCAAGAAGATATCCCAATATAAGACATTCAAAATTTGTTCGTTTTTTTAAACTTAGTGCAAGCACAAGAAAATGATAACGTGACTAATTTAGCAGCACGAAAACTGATCTTTGGGATTTTATCATTTTATCTATCCTCAATCGGGCTTTTTTATTTTTTTTTATTTTAGCTTATTTCTGAAAATACGAAAGTAAAGCTATCTGCATATCTCCATTTATCCTGTTCCTCCAACCCCCCCTTCTGTTTTCAACTTGTACATTGAGAAACGGATAAAAATGTAGTAAAAACTTGGGAGAAAAAAATAAAAAAAATCAGGGAACATTTAGAAGTTTTTGAGAAGATAATTTTGTTTCATGGATGCATGGTACTTCAACCAAATGGGGCTATGTATATGAGACTAGCTAAGTTTCAATATAATCAACTTTTATATAGTTATTATGTTGCCATACATGAATTGTTCGAATATTGCTCCATTGATGATTGATTGCAACTGAGATAATCTAAAATAACTAGTAATATTCCCAGCAGCACATCAGTACTTGAAAAAGTTTCACTCGATTATAAATAAACACGTAAGCCGTAAAAAAGGGAAAGAGAGAGAAAAAAAAAGGCTAAGGAATTATAAGGGCATTTTAAAACTGGGATAGCAACACAACAGTGCAAGGACCTCTTGCAATAAATATTCCATTGCACATCTACCAGCCACCCCGCGCAGTAGTCTAAGCGATGGCTTCTGATCATATGTCCGAGATAGGTGCGGGTTCTAATCCTAGTGAGGCATGGATGTTGTGTTTGTCTTACGGCACTGGCTTTCTCCCTTCCCTGGAACCAGTGGCCCTAAATTAGGGACGGGCGACTGCCTATAGCCCATTGAGTTGCTCACAGCGGTCGTTAAACCTCCAATCAAAAGAAAAAAGAACATCTACCATACATCAAAATTTATAATATTATGTAACCACGGTTCCTCACCTATTCAGTATATTTTAAACTTGCACATGAAGAATGCCATTAGCTGTTCAGTACGAGCTTAGGAAACAACTTTAATTGTACACTTTTTGCTTTCGTTAAGGAAGAGGGAACTACAGTTGACACGGTTTTAACCTTAAACTGTATACTTAACAGACATTTATTCAGTAACACCCAAACGTTCCAGGCGTCCTAATTTTTTAGAAAACAAAAAGTACACGATTACAGTCTCTTAGCGGGATCGTTTAGACACTAGGCCTAACGATCAGCAGTTTTGTTCAAACACGAAACGCAATTAATCTAAAGCTAGGGTGAGACATTTCACATTTGTGTATAACATGAATTAATTTGCCTTTTGTTAACCGAAAACAAAGTACTAACCTTGATTTCCACACCGAATCTACGTCGCCACAACGCACAACATGGTACGATGACCAGCAAACACAGCTTTAGAGCTTCACGGCGCATGCCCTAAATCTGAGACTGATGTCATGCAGCAAGCGAACAGCGATAAAATTCTGAAACATTACACCGATACACAATTCTTAGAAAAATGTTCATGCACATTTAATTAAATTCCGAAACGTTACACGGAACTCCAAAACATTACACAACCTCAGAAAAATTTGCGCATGCGCATTGAATAAATCGCGGGTATTGTGGAATGTTACACCAAACTCCGAAACATATTACACAAAGGCTAGAGTTTTGTCATGTTCCACAGAACTTTTCAAAAAAAATGTGTGAACTTATTCAAATAATGCTAAAAACGTTACACAGATTTCTAACAGTGCAAAAGACAATAAGATAGAAATGGATAAATAAATGAAAAATACAATAGCAACCTAACCCTGGCAGGCAAAAAACTTGAAATCCTATAAATGACCCCAATGCGGGATCTGAGCCCAACTGCAATGTCACTAACATGTGCGCATCCCATCTCAAATTATCTTGTAAATATACACCCAAGAACTTTACAACAACCTGGAAGTCAAGGGGCACTCCATTAAATAATATCCCATTTGCAATATCCACTTTTCGCCTACATCGCGAAAATAGTACACTAGTAGTTTTGGAAAAAATTACTGTTCACGAATTACAGCAAAACCAACGAAAGTAACCCTGAAGTTCTAGATTTACACGTGGGATTAACTCAGATATAGTGTCCCCGGAAAAAATAGGCTTGTGTCATCAGCATATAATATAAGAGTAGCACTTGAAGTTCTAGATTTACACGTGGGATTAACTCAGATATAGTGTCCCCGGAAAAAATAGGCTTGTGTCATCAGCATATAATATAAGAGTAGCACTTGAAGTTCTAGATTTACACGTGGGATTAACTCAGATATAGTGTCCCCGGAAAAAATAGGCTTGTGTCATCAGCATATAATATAAGAGTAGCACTTGAAGTTCTAGATTTACACGTGGGATTAACTCAGATATAGTGTCCCCGGAAAAAAATAGGCTTGTGTCATCAGCATATAAAATAAGAGTAGCACTTGAAGTTCTAGATTTACACGTGGGATTAACTCAGATATAGTGTCCCCGGAAAAAATAGGCTTGTGTCATCAGCATATAATATAAGAGTAGCACTTGAAGTTCTAGATTTACACGTGGGATTAACTCAGATATAGTGTCCCCGGAAAAAAATAAACTTGTGTCATCAGCATATAAAATAAGAGTAGCACTTGAAGTTCTAGATTTACACGTGGGATTAACTCAGATATAGTGTCCCCGGAAAAAATAGGCTTGTGTCATCAGCATATAATATAAGAGTAGCACTTGAAGTTCTAGATTTACACGTGGGATTAACTCAGATATAGTGTCCCCGGAAAAAAATAGGCTTGTGTCATCAGCATATAAAATAAGAGTAGCACTTGAAGTTCTAGATTTACACGTGGGATTAACTCAGATATAGTGTCCCCGGAAAAAATAGGCTTGTGTCATCAGCATATAATATAAGAGTAGCACTTGAAGTTCTAGATTTACACGTGGGATTAACTCAGATATAGTGTCCCCGGAAAAAAATAGGCTTGTGTCATCAGCATATAAAATAAGAGTAGCACTTGAAGTTCTAGATTTACACGTGGGATTAACTCAGATATAGTGTCCCCGGAAAAAATAGGCTTGTGTCATCAGCATATAATATAAGAGTAGCACTTGAAGTAATAGTAAATAAATCATTAACGTAAATTAAAAATAATAACGGGCCCAAAACCGATCATTGAGGAACGCCATGACGAATAATAAGAGTAGAAGATCGAACACCCTGTATTTGTACAAATTGCTTCCGGCCTGTTAAATAATTTTGGAATAAATTCTTAACAATACCCCTGATGCCAATATTTTCTAACTTAGATAACAATGTGTCGTGACAAATGATATCAAAAGCGCGGGAAAGATCACAAAAGACCCCCACGGCACTAGAGCCATTATGAAGACTAAAATGTAAAGAGTTTAATACATCTAAAATAGCAGTTTCAGTCGAAAACCCCTTACGAAACCCATGTTGGCTTTTATTTAAAATATTTTTTTTATCAATATAAGATAACAACTGTATCAGTATTAATCTCTCCATAATTTTAGCAAATACAGGAATTACAGATACTGGTCGATAATTTGCAACATCTGTTACTGATCCCTTTTTATGTACAACAGTAACACGACTAAATTTCAATGGCAACGGGATACGCCTTGTATGTAAAATACGATTAAAAATATGGGTCAACGGAACAAGTAGCTCCCCTGAAACAAATTGTATAACCCTAGGATGTACGTTATCGGGTCCCATACTTTTAGACTAGTCCAATTCACTCATTACCCTCAAGTGGTCATCATCCACTGGTTTAAAAAAGAATGAGGAATCAGACGACGGAGGTAGGTAATCAGAGAAATGGTTAGTATAATAAGGAATTTCAGACAACAGAATGTCCGGCAACTCCAAAAAATATTTATTTAAAATATCAACAGCCTCTCCTAAATTAGACGTCCTAATTCCATTATATTCAATTATAGTTGGTGATTGGGCATCCCTCGAGGTTGCCAACAGTTCATTAATTGAACGCCAGATTTTCCTACCGTCAGTAGTAATACCGAAATAATTAAAATAATAGTTTTTCTTTTGGCCAGTCTTAATTTAGAATTATACCAATTTCTATACCTACAAAAATTAGACAAATTAGTTGGGTTCCTGGAACGGAGAAAAACAGCAAATAATTTTTTTTTCTATTTAAGCAACGTAACAAACTCCGGTTAAACCAAGGTTTCCTGCAACGCGACGTACGAGTTAAGTTACGAAATGGAAACGCAACGTCGTAAGAATTCCAAATTTTTTTCCAGAATTCATGATATGACTCAATTGGGTCATCCAAATGAAGTACAGAAGTCCAATCAATTAGTGATAAAGCCCCACGAAACAGAAGTAAATTATCACAACTATAATTTCTTATTAACACAGAGCATGAATTACATCTGTGTTCTACTGAACAGTCCGCCAAAAGAAAAATCTGTAGATGATCACTGATATGAAATGAGAAAAACCCCGAGCATGTACTATGGTTATTTGTTATACACAAATCTAATAAAGAAGAAGTTTAATCTGTAACTCTAGTGGGAATAGTTATTACATTTAACATTCCAGAAGAAATAATTTTCTCTCTAAATAAGGCAGCACCCGTTCCAGAGGAATTCATATCCACATTAAAGTCACCAAAAGAGTACAGTGTCCTACCAGTGAAATTTATGTCATCCAACAAACCAGAATAAAAGTTAAAGAAAGATCCAATATTACCGTGGGGAGGACGGTACATAACACTTATTATTGATTGGATTGTTGTAACACAATTGAAAGTATTTCATAATCTTCAGTTATGACAGTGAGACAGAACCAATGACGTCCGTTATACAGCTCTTCAACGTCTCGATATTCGGAACACTGCTAGAGTAAACCTTGCCTTTCCCATAACCCCACAGGAAAAAGTCCAGAGGGGTTATGTAGGGTGTTCGAGGTGGCCATGTCCTCTGGGACCGTCGTGGCCAATCCATCTGTCCAGAAATGTGGCATTCAGGAACTCACGAACCATCATTGACCAATGTGGTGGGGCACCGTCTTGTTGGAAAATAACCGAAGGTTGGAGTGCATGCAACTGAGGTGCTGCTGAAAGTTCCAGCATGTCCAGGTACACGTTACATCCTATTGTGGGCTCTGTAAACGAAGAAGGGTCCGATGACTCTGACATGCATCAGGCCGCACCATACGTTCACTTTTCGGGCTAACCCTCTGTTGTTCGATGATACAATGGGGATTTTCTGATCCCCAGATTCGCACATTGTGCTTATTTACTGTACCAGAGACGTGGAATGTGGCTTCATCTGAGAAACAGACACGGTGCAGATAATTACTATCATGCTCTATGCGCTGCAACATCTCCGTCGCAAATGCAACACTGCGAGGTCGTCATCAGGCTGAAGAGCTTGAACTATCTGTACCATATAAGCATACAGATGAAGATGTTTGTGTAAAATTTTGTGACTGTTGGCACCGGAAATCCCAGTTTCCGGTGAAGCACGACGGATGAATTTCCTGGGGCTTCGCAGAAATGTCTCCTGAACAGCTGCAGCTGTGCCTTGTGTAACCGGTGGTCGGCCCGCTCGGGGATTACCAACACTACCCGTCGCTTTAAACGTTTCATACCAAGCTTTTATGCTTTTTCGGTCCGGTGCTGATCGTCTGTACTCTTTTCTGAAATAACGCTGGACAGTAACCGCCGATTTGATATCATGGAACCACAACACGCATGCCGCTTTTTCTTGCATGGAAGCCATTGTCAATTAAATGCCCCTGTTATTCAGCAGTAGCGCTTACCTAAAGAACAGAAAAAAAAAAAAAAAAAACTTTATGAGTCCGCCACTCATAAAGTTTTATTTTTTCTGTTCATTATGTTGCTAACCATTTTATTTTAACTTACATAGATTTTTTTTATATTAATTTTTGTAATGTGGAAAAGATTTTATGGACATCCTGTACATCTCGTATATTATTTTCATATAGTTCTTAGCTTTTCAGTATATTTTATTTTGATTATTAATTGTTTATAATTTCCGTATATTACTAATTTTCATACGAACGAACTATAATGCTCTCTATATGTATCATAGCTATTTAATGTGAGAAAAAAGCCATGAAAGTATAAAGGTAAAAACAAATTTAGATTGATATTTACTGTGATTTGCGGCGTGATAGAAGGAAAATAGAGACTTTACATAAAAGTGAAAGGGGGATTTAAAATTTTCCTCTGGAATGAACTTTGATTTATGTCACAGTGATTGACATCGTATCACACAAAAGAGTTTAAACGCTCTTCACGTTTCACTTTAAATAGCATTTAAAATCACTATATTTTAATCGAAAAGCTTAACCAGGAAAAAGAATCGCATGTAAGCAATACCCGCTGACCTCTTTTTCCTGTCTAGTACCAAAACTTCCATTAGAACAGAAAATTTCCACAGTATTCCACCCATTCTGAGGAAGAAATGAACTGGATCAAGCAGAGGCCATTTAAGAGGGGTGGGGGTGGGGGGCTTCAGCTCTGGGCCCGAGCATTTTCAAATGCCCCCAGAATTGTGCAAGATGCTTGAAGAATTGACAGTTCTATTTTTTCTTTATTTATTTTTTATTTTTTATTTTTTTGCAGATAGCACAGCAGAAACTGTAAGAAACTGCCTTCTGAATTTTTTTTATATTTCATTCCGCTTTATTTAGGAGTCTGCAAAAAGTATAGTCGCCCGCAGTCCATTCTCAAATCTTTTGAAACCATTACAAGTGTTTTTTTGAACACATCTGCAATTGGGGGTAATTTTCATACATTAAGAATTTCTTTGAATCATGATATTTGGATCATATTACGATTTTGCCCGCTACTCTTCAATATAGGCTACTTTCAACAAACTGAAACCAGCGGGGGTGGGGGAGGGAGTTAAAGCAGAACTAAATTTGTATCCATTTTCCAACCATGCGTTTTTACATTTTCTTGCTACCACTGATTCGCCCATGAATAATGGGATACACACTTCAATATGGAGGAGATATTTTTATGGCTTCCTCATCATATTTTGGGAATGTTTTCTCTGTGTATTTTTATTCATCCACCCATAGTGAAATCCTAAATGTGCCACTAAATACTGGAGCTCCAAAATACTGTCCAGCGCCGGGGCCCCTGTCTACTTAAATATGCTCTGGTACCAAGATTACGTGGAGGAAATGAACACGGACAAAGTAATAGGGAACCCATGAGAAATACGTGAAGATAAAAGTTGAGCGTTTAACTCTCGTGTAGTTCAATAGTTCTTAAATTCAATCACTACGCGCAACTGTGGTTTCAATAGTCCCACCACATCTCAGTGTTCCTTTTTTGTATACTGAGCATGCGAATGTTCTTGATAAAGTGGCTAGGCAGTGTAGATTAAAAATAATAATAATATGATCCGTTTTCAGAAGACTGTGTTAATTGTCTCATCTTTCAGGAACTTCTAACGTTCAGATGTGTTATTTAATGCGATTCAACGCCACTTTCGATTATATTTCGCCTTCTTTCTAATGTGTTTTGTAATGTTTCCTTCCTAGACTGAGTTAAACAGTCCAAACCTGTTTCATTGGACCTGGCTGTGGTTCATTGAACTTGACTGTGGTTCATTGAACAAAGAGAGATTCGCGAAGCCCGGTTTTACGAATTTCTCAATATGCTACAAACTGCTGGTGTCTGAGAGTTGAATACAGGCTGTGTCTAAGGGGATGCCCACTCATATGTAAATACTACCGCATGTTATTGAAATTCAGTGCATGCTTGGAGAAGTGCTATTTCTCTTCCGACTGCTACATCGTTGCTGAAATATTGCGTCCTTTTCTGCGGATGGATGTCACTTCCCCTCTAGAAAAAAGAAATTCCGCCATCCAATCCCTTATTCAATAAAACACAGAAAACATAAAATGCAAAGAAAAAAATTCTTGTTTTACGGACGTCGTATGATATCCTCGAATTTTGAGCTTTTCTTAGATGATCTCGATTCTTTCTCCGTCCCCTTCGAATGTCTCATGTCTGACAAGCCGCGGCTTAATGATTAAACACAGGCTCATATTAACGTCGAGATCAGAGTACTGATTTTTCCTTCAATAACCATCCCATGTCATTACCCTTGACAACATATTGCTCTTTTCATTTGTTTTTTCCTTTTCCCTTTTTCTTTCCCCCCTTCCTCCTTCGATAAGCTCGGAGCTGGAGAAGGCAATGACAAGTGTTTTATGAGAGAGAAGGCTTGGATTTTCTTCATTCTGCTTGTAATTTAAGTTACCATAAATTGTGATGGTGTATATTAGCGAACGGTTTACGTTTCACCGTAAATACCACAGCACGCACTCACCCATTCTCCGTACACTTGCATTGCCTAATAAAACGGGAGCCCAAATAACTTGCTTCCATCATATTCTCTCGTTACTTTATCCGATGAACAAAGGGGAAAAAAACTTGTGTTGTGAATGGGTTCCTTGTTATGTACGAAGGGGGAACATGTGATACCCTGACCTATAAGCAATAATGGCATTTAACGTCGCTGCAATTAAGACTTAAAATATATAAAAAATAATAAGGGCTTTCTGCATTTTAGACGCATGTATTTTAACCAGTCACTCACTGAAGTAGCAAATTATTTGGAACAGCCGATAGCCATCAGTCACGTGACATCCTCACTTATAGATGCAACTATGACATTGAGATGGCTTTACAAACAGCTCACTGCGAAGGAAAGCCGCAGATGGCCTAGTGGTTAACGTGCTTGACTCCCAGAGGAAGGACCTCAGTTCGTTCCTGGGTGGTGACAGATGTTAAACTTCATCTGAATATCCGCTGTGGCTCGAATG
Organism: Macrothele yani; assembly: GCA_039090855.1. Lineage (NCBI taxonomy): Eukaryota > Metazoa > Arthropoda > Arachnida > Araneae > Macrothelidae > Macrothele > Macrothele yani. Next base: position 69,393,486 of record CM076989.1, on the reverse strand, counting down.
AGCACGTTAAGCCGACGGACCTCGGGTACTGCCCTCCACCCCGGTTATAAATTAAAGGCATCTGTTCCTCCCTAGCCCCTTTTTCTGCCAACCCACTTGGGTGAGCTTCGACGTTTTGTGACGTCAGTTGCAGCTGCGACGCATACTAGTGGCTGTATCTCCTGTCTTTTTCTCTCTCTTTCTACCTCTCGAAGTTGTATTGTGCGGTTACTTGGAGCTACCCACTACCCAATCGTGAGTCACTAGACTGCTACTTCCACTTCTTATCTCCTAACCTCAAAGGAGTCCAAACATGATTGAAATCTAAATTGTGGACGGAAGTCCTATATGAATGGTTGTTAAGTCATTCGTTACTAGCTGATGGACAAGGTATACCGTCATTCACATTCAGTAAGAACATCAAATGAGATAAGTTGGAGCTCACTGCAAAGGTTTCAGGTGTGTACGAAACGTTGATAACACCAATATGGAAAAGGCTCGTTTTAAGCGACTTTGAATGAAACATGATAGTAAATGTTAGCTGGGAAGGTGCAGACATCTCAGACACAGCAAAACTTCTTGGATATGCAAAAATAACTATAACGAGGGTGCACAGTGGGTGGTGCCAAAGCAAATAATCAGCGGTCATCCTGTGGGAGGAAACGATTGGTCGATATTCGAGAGCAACGGCGGCTGGAGAGGATCGTGCGAGGTAACAAACGAGCTCCATTGCTACAAGTGCACAATACAACTTCGAAACAAGAATTTCAGCATACACAGCTCACCAAACATTGGCTCAAATGGGATGTAACAGCAAACAACCCCTGTGAGCACCACTTGTCTTTACTAAAAACCGATAAATTCGTCTACAGAAAAAAATTACCTATGAGGGACTGGAGGAAAGTTGCCTGATTTGATGAATCACATTTCCAGTTAATACACTCCGATAGACACGCCAGAATATGACGTCAGCAACAGAAATGGATAGATCCCAGCTGCCTAGCATTAACTGTATAAGCTGGTTAAAACGGTGTAGTGGCCTGGGGTCTGTTTCCATGGTAGCATTGGGTTCCTTGATACCTCTGAAAGATCATTGGACACGAGGTATCTTAACATCATTAACGACCAGGCACATATGTAAGGTGTTTCATGATGTAGAGGGCTCTTCGAATAGGATAATGCGCCATGCCACAAGGCTCAGATCGTCACACCGTGATTCCAGGAGCACAACAGTGACTTCAAGGTGCTGAAATGATCCACACAGTTCCCAGATCTTAATTCAATGGAATACATGTGCGAAGAGATTGATAGAGCCATTCATAACATATACATGGTGTTTCCTAATGGAGAGGGCTACTTACAACAGTATAATGCGCCATGCAACAAGGCTCAGATCGTCACACTGTGATTCCAGGAACACAACAGTGACTTCAAGGTGCTGAAATGATCCACACAGTTCCCGGATCTAACCTAATTGAACACCTATGCGAAGATATTGAGAGAACCATTCATAACATATACATGGTGTTTCGTAATGGAGAGGGCTACTTCCAATAGTGTAATGCGCCATGCCACAAGGCTCAGATCGTCAGACAGTGGTCCTAGGACACTGCAATGACTTCAAAGTACCCAAGGAATGAGATTGAGAGAGCTATTCGTGACAGAAATCTTCCTCCAGCGAACATTCGACAACTGACAGACGCCATCACATCTGCTTGCCTAAACATACCTCTAGAAATATATTAGGACTTTGTTGAATCTATGCCACATTGAATCACTGAAGTAGCAGATTATTAGGAGCACCTACCTAATAATCTGCTACTTCAGTGGATGAACCTCTCGGATTTCATTCATTCGCGACCATATGCAAAGCCTGACGATAAAAGAATCTTACTGATTCTGAAAAGTTCTGGATGATTCCATCTTCAAAGTTTTCTTCTGACATTATACATGTATCCCAATCACACATAGAAAAGCACCACTGGGCAAGAAGTCATAGGGGCCAGATTGAATTTCGGACTAAACCCAGACAGAATAGCATGTTGTTGAACAACTATCAATACGTTCTTTTTGTTATTTCATTTCTAAAATTAACGAGATCTTCGCATGTTTTGCTCCAGACGCCTTGTTCAGACATTTCGACTTTGATATGTGACATGTACTCTAATTTAACTTTCCGTTTTGGTTCCTGTCATCTTATGTAAATTTTGGATCATTCTCTTTTAGGTGGTTCCAGCTAAAATCTTTGCCTTATGTTTCCAACGGTAAACCTTTATTACATATTTTCTTTGTAATTAATGTATTCCCAAGGATGAAAATTTGCACATTGATAAAACTAACTTCAAGTTATAGCATGGGATACTTAATACTTGCTAAAACATAAGCATAATTAAGCGATTCAGCATTTGTTTGTCTACTGATGTCATAAATGTACAGGTCGCGCTATCTCTTAACAGGTCTAACATTACTCAAAGAAAAATGATTAATTTTTAATATAATTATGGTTATGTTTTAGCAAGTATTAAGTATCCCATGCTATAACTTAAAGCTAGTTTTATCGATGTGCAAATTTTCATCCTTGGGAATGCATTGATTGCGAAGAAAATATGTAAAGAAGTTTTACCATTGAAAACATAAGACAGAGATTTTAGGTGAAACCACATTAAGCAGTTTCTGATTTTAACGCTACATTCTCTCTCTCGCTGAATGCTGGTTTGGCAACCTGACGTTTGGTCAAAGTGAGTGACGTACAAAAGGCGTTCCATAAAAGCTCAGAGTAATTGTTTTTGAGTTGGCAACAGTGCGAAGGGGAAAAATAACCACGCAGACGACTAACTGAATTAAGGAAGTATCTATGGCAACAGTTATTAGCCGCGGCAAACTATTCCGGTTTTGTTATTGCGCAGTTGTTTAAGGTACATCTGCATTCCGCCATACAGCTATGGACGTGAGTGATTCAGAGTTAAGGAGTGAAATGCGTTGGGCAATAAAATTTTGCTATCGTTTGGGTAGCACGGCTCCAGAAACAGTTGATTTAATGAAAAAGCTTACAAAGATAAATGTTTGGGTGAGTAAACGATTTTCAGATGGCACCATGATTTCAAAAAAGGGGTTTGTCGGCAGAACTCGATCCTAGGCCTGGTCGATCTCAAAGTATTGTTACCGAGCGAACACTGTTTGGGCAATCCTGCAAGAAGATCGACAAATGATGTATGAAGACATAGTGGTGTCAACTAATATTTCAAAAACGTCGGCATTCCGCATTCTACGCGTCAAATTGCTGCTGCATCGTGTGCGTGTTCCAGACGGGTACCTCATCACCTGACGAGAGAACAAGTGTTAGCCAGAGTTCAGGTGTGTCATGAGTGAAAGCAAATTATTGCAAAGGATCCAAACTTTCTAAACACAGTAATAACTGCCAATGAAACATGGCTCCACCATTTCGAACCCTTCACGAAGCGTGCAACGAGTGTCTGGAAACACACAGGCTCGCCTCCTCCGAAAAATGTCCGCCAAACCAAATCAGCTGGGGAGATGATGATGATAATTTTTTTATCATAAAGGTTTAGTCTACCAGCATGCCGTTCCTCCACAAACTACTGTCAATGCTGAGTATTACATTTCTGTCTTGAAGCGTCTGCGACGACACTATTCGATTAAGCGACCGGAACTGGTGGGCAAGTGGACTCTACACCATAATAACGCCCTCCCCCCCCTTACACGTAGCTGCTTGTGTTCAACAGTTTCTTACGTAATGCAGTTTTGAAATCATGTCACAGCCTGTCTACAGTCCTGACCTCGCCCCGTGCAATTTCTGGTTGTTTCCAACAATGAAGGAGAAGTTCTGTGGCGCAACATTCAGCAGAGATGCTGACGTCATTCAAACTCTACAGGGGTTGCTAAAGCGGCTTCCACAAAATGCCTTCTCCCACATGTTTTGAAAAGCGGACTGAACGATGGGACCGTTGAATATCATCCGAGGGAAGATACTTTGAGAAAGAATAATGTATATTTTGCTGCACCTATATTTCTTCATTTTGTGGGATTTTACTCTCAGTTTTTGTGGAACGGCCGAGACTGATAAGATTGTTAAGCTCTCGTTAGAAGTCGGCTAGAACGTGAGACCGTTGTAATTGCTTTGGAGGGAGCTCAGATTATTTTGATGTTATGCGATTAGCATTAGATCTTACATAATTTGATAAATTCTTTCACATTGAATATTGCACTTGGTTATTATTAAAACTGTTGAGTTTGCAAAGCTTGAGAAGTATTCTGTATATTGAGAACCTGATGCATTTCGATATCGAAGTACTAGAGGATAACGTACGAAGTGAATTCTGTTTTGTGGAGTTGTGCTGACTTGAAAACCTACCAAGGACCATAAAAGTTTGAGCTCGTAAGCAGACTTGCCTTTCCTGCACTGAAAAAAATAAGTGGCGTGAATTCACGGAAAATTTCTGAAAATAACGTACAGCAAAGTTGCCGGTAAGTGTCTGTCTTTTCAAAAGAATTTTTGTTTTTAAAAGTTCCCATTTTTTTTTTAACTTCAGTATTTTCACAGATTTTCTCTAGTAAGTAATTCCGTTTATTTCAGAAAAATCCGTTTCAAATTTTCCCGTATTTCTACAGAAATATTGCAAAACCCAACATGCTGATTATTTCAGCCCTGAGGCGAGGCCATTCTTTTTCCTCCTGTGGTGGGGATCAAAGAGACAATATATCTCGTGCAACCATAGAGAGTTAATCTTACACACAGCTGTCTCAGCACGATGTAGAACCCTTCCATCTAATACACGCAAGCCTCAGAAGTATAAAATATTTGTTTACATCTAAAACCAGTATGTAAAGATAAAAGCAACTTTAAAAATAGGCAAGATCTTTCGAGTCTTCACAAGACTCATTATCAAGCCGAAGTGCAGCCCGCACTTTGGCTTGATAACGAGGGCTGCACTTTGGCTTGATAATGAGTCTTGTGAAGACTCGAAAGATCTTGCCTGTTATTTTTTTTTAAGACTCATTATCAAGAGTCTTGTGAAGACTCGAAAGATCATTTAGGCTGCACTTTGGCTTGATAATGAGTTTTGTGAAGACTCGAAAGATCTTGCCTGTTTTTTTTAAAGACTCATTATCAAGAGTCTTGTGAAGAGTCGAGAGATCTTGCCTGTTCTTTTTAAGACTCATTATCAAGAGTCTTGTGAAGACTCGAAAGATCATTTAGGCTGCACTTTGGCTTGATAATGAGGGATGCACTTTGGCTTGATAATGAGTCTTGTGAAGACTCAAAAGATCTCGCCTGTTTTTTTTAAAGTTGCTTTTATCTGTACATACTGGTTTTAGATGTAAATAAATATTTTATACTTCCGAAGCTTGCGTGCATGAGATGGAAAGTGTTCTACATCGTGCCGAGACAGCTGTATTAAAGATTAACTAAATGTGGGGATCGAGCCCAAACTGTTTGGGTTGAAACCGCGCGTCTTAACCACTAAGCCAGAAAGTCACAGGAATTATACTCACGTTCATGGTAAAACTAATTGGGCAATTCTGATTTTTGTTTTTCATTAATGCGAATGATTTAGTCATTTTATTTTCTATTGGAGCTTACTGTTTTTTTAATACATTTGTAATAATTTTATTTTTTCTGTAGGAGGTCTTATTACAAATTACGTATTTTTTTTCATCATGATTTTTCGAAGCAACAGAATGAATTGGAGTTCGAGATCTTTCTTTTTCAACTGAAAATAACTTTCAATTATTTTAAAGAGAAGGTCCAATGTACTGTTTTACAATATTATTTCACAAAACTTCTAAACATAAAATTTATTCTTGAGAGCTATATATAGCTTTTGTCTTAAGGACTCCACAGACTGATTCATACACATCCTACAATCCCCTATAAAATAAATTAAGTACCCAGTTTCTTACGGTAACACAGTATATAAAAGCTAATGCACAAAATGGGGAAGAGGAGAAGAAATATCCTGTGTCACAATAATCAAAATTCATGCGATAAATTATCCACAATATCCGATCTCGCTACAGAACTTCAAAATCAAATACTTCGACAGACTATTGAAATTCAATAGTTAGTCAAAGCCCCAAGTTTTTCTATTCTGTTACCGGAAATTATTTGTCTTATGGGTAAGGAAAAAGCGAGACCGGAGTTTTTCCGTTAATATGAGAAAGGAGTTGCGGAAAAGTTTCTGAAAATTCAGAATTTTTCTGGTGTAAGTAAAAATCCGTGAAATTCAGAGATTTTTTTCCGTCATTTCACGGAAAAAAGTTGTGTCAGAAATATACTTTGTTAATTCGCGAAAGAAATCACGTAAAGTGGATCGTGAATTTCAGTATTTGTTTTTGCAGTGTGGCTGTAAATTGCTCTTCAATGTTTTTTCATACATATATTTTAAGCTATCTGGAGCACAACTTAAATTCCACGGTACGTTTTAATGAGAAGAATGTTTACATTGAAGTATATGCAAATGTTTTGGTGTAATATAGAGAATTAACAGACATCTTCACCCGACTACACTAAAAACATTACAGAGAACAAAGATAACTTTCCGATATTAAATATATAGCCTTAGTACATCACTAATCCGTCTACGTAGGAACAAAGAACGCAACGTTTGAGAATTTAGATGTTATACATATCAGTAGTAAAAAATGTAGAGTTCTGAAGTGCATAGGAGAATGTTAGTTGCACTTCACCTAAACCCCACTCACTTGATTTTCCTTACCGTGGGTCTTTTACTGGGTGATGACTTGATGATGGTGATGGTAGTTTTCCTTTCTTTGACAATGTCTTAGAATGAAACCTTCTTGATTCTGTTGATGTTTTGATTTACTTCCTGTTGATTCTGTTAACTTCCTCCAAGCATTTTTGAGTGGCATGAAAGCTTAGGCAATAAAACTTTTGCAAAGACATTATATGTATATCCATGGAGGCAAACAAACGCTGTACTTGTTAGACACTAGGAACTACAACACAAACCATCAGCTCTACAGTACGATCAATAAAATTAAAAGACGAGATGAACGATAAAGTAGCCGCCCCGGTGGCGCAGTGGTCTAAGCGATGGCCTCTGATCATTCGTCCGAACGGGGTCCGGGTTCGAATCCCGGTGTGGCATGGATGTTGTGTTTGTCTTACGGCACTGGCTCTCTCCCTTCCCTGGAACCAGTGACCCTAAATTAGGGACGGGCGACTGCTTATAGCCCATTGAGTTGCTCACGGTGGTCGTTAAACCTCCAACCAAAAAAAAAAAAAAAAAAAAAAAAAAAAAAAAAAAAAAAAAGACGATAAAGTATAAGGGGTTCAAGTGAAACGTAGACTTGGGAAAGGGCGTCTTGTACAGTAAACACGCCATCGGCGGTAATTGTGCTACTGATTGATAAGAGCAATGCGCCACTACAGGTGGTCAGTTGCAGTAACACAGCAAGAAAGTGTAAGTGGTCACTCTGCTTGACCTTACGGCGGCATGGATACACCCAAAGAAATAGGGAACGCAACGAACCCTGATTCAGAATCTGACCCAGAAAGGCGCTAGACCAGACAAGATTTTTCTTTTCAGCTCATGCAGATAGTATAAGGAAGGAGACAAGCAGGTACAAAGTGCCATAATTCAGTTTTTGACCAAGAAAGGCGTTAACCCATTCGGGACTTTTCTGCTCATGCAAGCAGAATGATGTTTAAATGGCGAGAAAATTTAATTGAAGGGTGTAAAAGGATAGCGGATTTTACACAACATGTATAATGTCACTCCTCTATCATGCAAGTGACCACAGCAGTGGTAGGACAAAGCAGTGAGGGAAAACCTCAAAGTGACCTTTAGACAACTAACTTAAGACCTACATCTTATTGACCGCATGAAATATCTCCGCCGTATAATTCACAATCATCTCGAGTAACGAAAGGTAAATGCACAGTGCGTTTCGATGCTTATATCGATGGAACAGCAGGTAGAGCGTACGGGTGTCGCGTTGGAAGAGCTGACTTGCTTCCAAAAAGAGGGAAACCAGTTACTGTTGTGAATTGTCGCTGGCGATGAAACTTGGTAACATTTCGAGCTAGCGATGAAATGCATGAACGTGCAATGAATGAACGCTGCGCCGCCCCAGTGGCGCAGTGGTCTAAGCGATGGCCTCTGACCATTCGTCCGAAAGGGGTCTGGGTTCGAATCCCGGTGAGGCATGGATGTGTTGTTTGTCTTACGGCACTGGCTCTCTCCCTTCCCTGGAACCAGTGACCCTAAATTAGGGACGGGCGACTACTGCTTATAGCCCATTTAGTTGCTCACGGTGGTCGTTAAACCTCCAATAAAAAAAAAAAAAAATGAACGCTGCATCGCTGCCACAACGAAAGCCCGATCCTCTTCTAGTGCACGCAATGCCATGCTCACCTTTTCCTTCGATCAAAAAGTGCAATTGCTCATTGATTGGTTACCACGTGGTGCGACCATTTACACTGCGATGTACTGAGACACTTTGCACAGATCCAGCCACCTCACGAAAAATAAACGTCCATGATGCTGCATGACAATGCTCCGCCCCACGACGCTCATTAAAGCACAGAAATACACTACCGCGCTCCGTCTGTGAAGTTTTTGCCCATTGTTACCAGAGTCCCTACTTTTCGCCATGCTACTTCCACATTTTCGGATCGCTGGATAAATTCCTGAAGGACAGGTGAGTCGACGACGCCCGAGAAGCTGTTAAGGACTGGTTCATCTAGCAGCCGCCCTCCTTCTATATAGAAGGTATTCAAAAACTATGCACATGTCTAAACGCAAGAGGTGAGGTAGTACGTAAAATAGCACAGTAACAGTATCCTTTTTACCTTAATTATATGCCCCTGCGATGAAGCAACGAGCACTGAAAAACGCATCGTTAGACCACGTTTCATTTGAACAACCTTTGTATAAAGAATCAGCGTCAGGCCGAAATTGTGTGCTCTCAGTCAGTATAAGAGCAAACATTTCTTATTTGGGAGGGCGAAACTTCAAATTACGTCCCTTCGAGTTAAAATTTTCTCCACTTTTACTCAAATCGTTCGCAGTTTTCACTTTCTCGTACTTGCGGGGTAAAGGAAAGTGTCATGATCGTTCAAAAATGGTATTTTCCGTTTTTGATATAATTTTACTAAATATTTGAAAACTAGGTCAATTCCCAGGTGCCAACGGTTGAAAATATCGTGTTAAATGTAAAAAGTTATGTGAACGTCGACAACACGGCACTCCGGGAAAATACAAAGTGAACCATCACAGAACGAATGAGAATCAGATAGCGAACGAAACAGTCGAAAGGCGCTTTCGGGCTGCAGCATGGGAAAACTCCGTTCAGGGGTATATAAGAGTATATTACTGCTTGTTGAAAACACAACATCAGGGAAAACGTGTGTGATCAGACTGAAACTCGCAGAATGGGTAAATCACGTGATTAGGTGCAAATGATTACAACCGCAACGCATATGCAAATGATTTGTCCCAGCCGCGCCCTCGTAGCTGTTCGCAAGAGGTATAAAAGCAAGAAGCATAGGGCAAATTGCCATAGTCAATTCGTGGGATTTTTCGAAGTAAGGTAAGTAGTAGCTCCTGAGTATGCCCAGCCGTAGCAGTCTAGACCCGTACGTACAGCTAATAGACTTTGAGCGAGGATGATGTGTTGGACGGCGGGAAGGCAGACTTTGAGCGAGGTCGATGCGTTGGACTGCGGGAAGGCGGATTTTGAGCGAGGTCGATGTGTTGGACTGCGGGAAGGCTGACATTGAGCTAGGCCAATGTGTTGAACGGCAGGAAGACGAACTTTGAGCGAGGTGATGTGTGTAAAACTGCGGGAAGGCGGACTTTGAGCGAGGTCGATGTGTTGGGCTGCGGGAAGGAGGACTCTGTCCGCGACATGGCCGCTTGTGTTTGACGGAACGCCAGCAGAGGGATGCGAATATGGCATCAGAAAGACAAGGAAGATCTGACGCGTCAACTTGGGGGATCTGGAGCTTAGAGACGGGCGAACACATGGGAAGACCGTTATCTCCACCGTATGACGTTGGCGGATCGAACAGCCACGTCCCGAGGGTTAGCACAGCAGTGGAGGTCTGTACCACATCAAGGGTTGTCTGCAAGCTCTGTCGGACACCCTTTGCTTCAGAGAGGATTCGTCGCTCGCCACCAGTTGCTTTGACTTCCCTTCACCTTAACCCACAAACGACAGCTAATGCAGTGTGTCCAAGATCGCAGACACTGGCGTGATGAATGGCAGCGCATTGTGTTTTACGATGAGTCGCGTTCAATATAATTATCGATTATGGGCGTGTCCTAGTACGGCGACACTGTGGCATGCATTACGCAGCGTCATGCGGGCTCGATACCGGGCGTTGTGGTGTGGGGTGCTATTGGGTACTATTCACGTTCCCACCTCCGACCCATTGCAGGAATCATAATCAGCCAGCGGAATCTCTGGAGGCTGAAGTGCTGCCACATCTGCAGACTGTCCCCGGTGCCACCTTCAAACAAGACAAAGTCAGACTGCACATGTGGTGCTGAATGTCGTACAGTTCCTGGTCGCCCGATATGCCCCACGTCTTCCTTGGCCAGAGCGTTGCCTGATTTTCTGCCCATCAAACAAGTGTGGGATATAGTCACTCGATGCCTGGTCCGTCAGGCTTAGCAGCCAGTTATCCAAAATCACTTTCGGTACGCCTCGAGACTGCATGGAGTAACTTTCCGAAGTGCGATATCCAGAACCTCTTCCAGTCGATACCACGCCGTGAGCCGTCATCGGCACTCGGAGTGGATACACGAGTTATTGGGTATTGTGTGTGTTCCACATGACTTACGTCTTGTATCATACGCTGTAAATCTGACTTCAATGTCTCAGATTTTCCATAGTGTTGCATTTTTGACAGACAGAAGTGTATAAACCTCAGGGGGCTTTCTGTGAGAGAACACGGGTAACTAATTAGTTCTTTATCCCTACGGTGTATTCCGAAAGGTCACGGTGTTTAAGCATACCCGTGACCTTTCGGAACACACCGTAGGGATAAAGAATACTCCGCTGTTTCAGACAATTTCTTCCGTGCATATCAGGAAATCTCACCTCAAAAAGTAGGTAACTATGTACTGTAGTTAGCTGTTACAGGGCTTGGTGCTGAGTTCTATTACAGCACCCTGTGTGGAGGGTTCGTTTGATGCTTCCTTTGCAGTAAGTTCGGTATCGGTGGTATAATCCGTAATTCTCCCAACTGGAGCAGATAAATACAATACAAAGCATAGAAAAGGGAATCGACTGAGACTAAATTTTGCAGTGAGGAAAACTTTTATTCAGATGTTACGGGGAATGTCATCAAGCTTTTGTCCGTCATTTTCGTGCCTTCATTTTTTTAGTTCTCTCTCGGTATCCTACACGCTAAATTCTGCTCATCTCCTTCCGTTTTCTCTATCATCCGCCTCAATTCCGTCCTCCTTCCTTTTTGTTCCGAAGAATACTGCACCCCCGCTAAAGCTCTCTTGCTTCGCCGACCTTTTGCCACCGCGTTTCCTCAGGCCACACCTAAGATCCCTCTTCTCCGAAAAACGCAAGATTCCTTATTTGCCCTCTTCTGCGACGCGTGGGGAAAAGATATGTTGTCTGTTGTTGCAATTCTCATCCAAATGGCGGGAAATGAAAGAACATGACTACAATTCACTATCTCTAAATATGGCTGCAGACTCTCTCTTCTGATAAATATGGAAGCCCCGGTTACATAGCCGCACGGAACACTGTACGCGACTAATTAAAGACTTCGAAAACGGAAATGCTGATGTGTACATCTTTCTTTTTCAGTTACAGTTTTCAGTAAATTTATTCACACGTTGTACATTTCTGTTTTTTACGACCCTCAGAGAATAAATTTATGCCCCTAGTATGATCATTCTGGAAAGGCGACCGTCCCTAGCTCCCCTCTCGCTTCCCGGTTGCTATGGCCCTGTTTTCAGTGATTAGAATGACCTTGAAATGGAGCAGCAGAAATGCGTGGTACTACACAAACACAAAACTTAAATAAAAATGTTTCAAACTTCACTTGAAACACTAAAAAAACTTTGCTTAGTGTACATGGAAACAGGAAATCTTTAAACTCGTTGGATAGCCAAAGGAAAATTTGTCTGAACATGGTTTCTATAACCTGGTCTAACCCGCCACTCTCATCAAAGGAACTCCAAATAAGTACCGCCTCGTAATCTAAATGCAGTTACTATACAGTTCACATTACATTAATGTCTTTCACAGCATTTACCAACCCTCTGACAGAAGGGGTGGCGAAAACTTGTTGGTTCATCACTTGTTTGTCTGTCTATTGTCAAACTTTCTTTGACCGTACATTTTTCAAAATACGCTTTTGTCTTTACGTCACACAGAAGTCAAAAAAGGCTATAGTGGTAGTGTGTTATGAAATGCTTTTATAAATTCTTCTGTTGTTTCACTGCTCCTTGGTTAAAAGGATGTGATAGGTTTCGTGACTGTTATTTGTCAGCAATCTTTCTATTGGCTCGTAATCAGTTCCTTCCTTCCGTTTTAGTGCTTTGCTCGCTCGTCCGACAGTGACTCATGGTCAACCCTGTTGCAAGAAGAAAGAAAAATATACTCAAAGTTAAAAGGAGCTTTTTCTTAATTTAGCAGTCCCTACGAGTAGTCGTTTGCAGCTAATATAGAGCCGTTGGCCCGGGAAGGGCAGAAAAAGAACAAATAGTGCCGGAACCAACCATATAGTAGAACCTCGTTTATGTGTTTCTCACTTATCCTTTTTGTTCCTTTACCCATAAAATGTCCCACATCCCAAAATTCTGAATTTCCCTTAATGTTAAACTTTCCCTGCTTCATTTATACGTTTTTCTTTTCAATTATACATTAATTTTACTTGGTCCCTTGCAAAATGTATGAACGAGGTTCTACTGTATTTTGCGATCTAGACAAACTCTTGGAGTGTAAACCTCCTCCTCAGTCATAATAGAGGGTCATCGAAAAAGAAACAAAATTTTCATAACAATAGAAACTCGAAAAGGAACGTTAAATTAGAAATGTACGTTACACATCTCCCTAGCGAAAGTTTAATTGAGGGATATTTCTTTCTTTTCTTCAAACTAGAGGAATATTTTGTGTCTATTCTTTGAACACGAGGGATGACATCCTTCCTCACGTCCCGTGAGGTATACCTCCCTTTAACATTCCATTTGAGTTTCTATGCTCTTATGAAAATTTGGTTTCTTCTCATTAAAGCTTTTCTAAACTTAACTCCGCAGCGTTTCTTCCGATAAGTTTAAAGTTGGCAATCGCGAAAGCAGGTCAAGATGACAAGCAACGTAGTTAAAGACTTCTGAGATAAGATCTCAGTGTGCAATACTGAGCACACGGCTATTCTATACGTAATGAGATATGATCAATTCAGTTGAGAGATTCACGAATGTACAGAATTTGAACGATCTTTGTACGAGCAACTTCTAGTCGACAAGATTCTTGTATTGAGTGAGCTGTGTCATGTAAATTGTAAGAAGTTGTTGATTGAAGTTTGATGCAGTGCGTTCTTACGAGCGAGCGCTTCATTTCTATTTGTGACGTGCAATGTCACCAATCGAAATTGATCTCTTCTCGTTAAAGATTTGGTTTTTTCCAGACACAGTGTTAAATTTTTTTTTCCCAGGATAGCTTCTAAAAGTAATAAAAAAAATAGGCGTATTACCAAATACAGAAAGATAGGTTTTCCACCTAACAGTAACTGTGTTTCAGGTAAAATGAGAAATACAAGAATCCTCATTGGAATGGTCTAACGATCAAAAAAAAAAAAAAAAAAATTCCCGTGATTCCGAAGCACAGATTCGGAGATATCGTGTCTAAAGTCTGGCGGCCGCCCCCGTGGCGCAGTGGTCAAAGCGATGGCCTCTGATCATTCGTCCGAAAGGGGTCCGGGTTCGAATCCTGGTGAGGATAGATGTTGTTTTTGTCTAACGGCACTGGCTCTCTCCCTTCCCTGGAACCAGTGGCCCTAAATTAGGGACGGACGACTGCTTATAGCCCATTGAGTTGCTCACGGTGGTCGTTAAACCTCCAATTAAAAAAAAAAAAAAAAAGAAGTCTGGCGGAGGGACAAAATAATGCTTTAAGCGTGTAATTTCTTCATATCAAAAAGCGGTCTAAAAAAATTCTGTCACCTCGACATGAAGAAATAAACTGCCAGAAACAAGATCGCATTCTTCGCACTGGGGCTGTATTGAAATTCATGTGTCCACGCGATTACAGTGACTATTAGTGATGGGATAAATAATTCCTTCTTGGAAGTTCATTCATCATTCACGCAAAATAATTTTTCACGAATGGTCGAAGTTATCACTACGCTTACTGAGCAAATCATTCATCTCCAGGAATCCCGTGTTGCCCTTTTAAAGCCATAGCTGTTTTTGGCAAACCTCCAAAAAGAGCATGAGCTCTTCAGTCATTTACGATGAATGATTTGCGAACGATTCGGGCACACCATTCAAATGAATGGGATTCATGTATCATCCCCATTCTTAAGTTTCGGCATTATTTCCTGACTGTCTGCTGATTCCTTACTACAGTTATTGATTCTCGACATTACTTTACTTACTGGGAATTCATTTCTGAACTCATGTGAGCGAAAGAAAGTTAAATCTGCTGTGACTTGATTCTGTGTCGATTGACCGATTGTTCACAGATCTTTTTTGACAGACTGTCCGATAGAGCGCGAGCCGTTCACGACGAATGATTCTTCACGAGCGAACGTTTCGGGATCGTCATTCAAATGAATGACATTCAGGTATCATTCCCATACTTAAGTTTCATCAATATTTCCGGCGTAGCCTCACGTCCCCTAATCCGTTTCCCCTAATTCCCGTTTGCTCTAATCACGTTTACACCAATCGCGTTTGCCCGAAATCGCTTTTACCCGAATTCCCATTTCCCCTAATTTCGTTTGCCCTAATCTCGTTTCCCATAAATCTCGTTTTCCCTAAATCTTCGGGGAACCCTTATTTTTTCTAATCCCTCCATTTTTATCATCGTTCTTTCCGCAATTGTTTTTAAATAGAAAAAATATTAAAAACGTTTCATTAATTATCATTTTTATTTTATAAAATGTGAGAAGCTCAAACTTAGTTCTGGAATGCTTACAGTTTTACTGATCAGTGACTTAAAATTTAACTGACCGGAATGCCTTTCCCCCGCCAGCTAGCATGGGTGCATTAGTTAGTGCAATGAACTTGGTTACGGTTTGCTGTGATTGGCTGGCGCTGATGCGCAGCAGGATTCGCTGAACTGTCATTTCAGACACTCTTCCGGTAGCCCCTCTGGTTCATTCGGCACGTGAGTTGCTCCATAGTACAGTGTAAATCGGCCCTCATGCACCTTCGATTCCGACGTTCACCTCTCACATCAATGATGAGTGGTGCTCCGCAGTTTCCGCATCACTTATTCGCAAAGGTGCCATTTCTTCAATCCGGATACACTTTAAATACAGCAGCACGCGAACAGTTCGCCAACTGCGCTGTTTCAGAAATACTGCCACTCTTGGCCCGAAAGCCGATAATCATTCCTTTTTGCAAATCTGATAAATCACGCCTTTTTTCCATGACAGCAGCGAGTGATATGTTTTCAGATTGCCTGCAGCACACTTTATATACCATCCAAGCCAGCTCACAACACGTGCCTTCTTTCATTGACTACGTACTATTGGTATCAAATGTAGGAGGTGGTCGCAATAATGTGACTCGACTGTGTGTGTATATATATATCATCATCATCATCATCATTGTCAACCATTATCAATCCACTGCTGGACGAAGGTCTCCCCAAGTTTCTCCACAACGGTCTGTCTTGTGCCAGTCTCCTCCATGTCACTCCCGCATATTTACGAATTTCATCCACCCATCTCCCATGTGGTCTTTTTCTGGGTCTTTTCCTGTCCCTTGGAATCCAATCTAAAATCTCGGCTGTCCATCTATGGTCTGTCCTTCTGGCAGTATGTTCAGCCCATTGCCATTTCAGGGATTTAACTCTGATCATGATGTCTTCCACTCTCGTCATTTTTCGGATCCACGAGTTCCTCTTCTTATCTCTCCTGGTTATACCAAGCATGCACCTCTCCATGCTTCTTTGAGTTGTCTGCAGCCTTTGTATGTCTCTTTTAGTTAAGGTCCACGTCTCTGCACCATACGTAAGCACTGGAAGGATGCATTGATCAAACACTTTTCTTTTAAGACATAATGGCATATTGCTCTTGAAAATTATGCTGTTTCTTCCAAAAGCTCTCCAGGCAAGTTTTGTACGCCGATTAATTTCTTCGTCAATGTGACCCTCACTTGATATCTGCTGTCCAAGATAAACGTACGTATCTGTTATCTCCAGTTTTTCTCCATCAATCGATAAATCTTCATTTCTTGTAAAAGCATTGAACATCACTTTTGTCTTCTGAAAGTTCATTTTTAATCCCACTTCTTTACTCTTGTCAGCAAGTTCCTGGATCATACTCTGCAGCTCTGATGGGGTAGTTGCAAAAATGACTACGTCATCAGCAAAACGAAGGTGGGTTAGATAATCTCCATTAATCTTTATCCCTTTGTTTTCCCAGTTCAGTGATTGAAAGACATTTTCCAATGTGGCATTAAAGAGCTTCTGGAGATATGGTGTCACCTTGTCTCACTCCCTTTCCAATTTTTATGTGTGTTGTATTTTCAAACAGCCGAATCTTTGCACTTGCATTTTCATAGATGTTATTAATAATATTAATGTATGCATCTTCAATACCGCAGGATTTCAGAGCCGTGGTAACTGCTGATGGTTTCACCGAATCAAAGGCTTTTTCATAATCGATAAAAGCCATGCACAATGGAAGTTCATATTCCCTCGCTCTTTCAATTAGTTCTCTCAGTACGTGGATATGATCTATTGTGCTGTAGCCACTCCTGAATCCAGCTTGTTCTCTCGGTTGAGCCATGTCCAGTGTTACCTTCAAGCGGTGTGAAAGAACTTTAGTGAAGATTTTATAAACCACTGATAGGAGGGGCTGATAGGTCTGTAGTTCCTGAGATCCTCAATGTCACCTTTTTTATGTAGCAGGATCATTGTAGCATTGTTCCAATCCTCAGGAATCTTCCCTTCATTAAGGCATCGAGTAAAAATTTGGGCGAGTACTGTTTCAATTTCTCCACTTGCTTCTTGTATGATGTCTATAGTAATTCCATCTTCTCCTGGAGCTTTCCCCGCTTCATGTTCTTGATTGCATGAGCAACTTCTGCTGGGAGGACTGGAAGAACTCTGGTACCTTTCATGATGTCTGGAGTGCATATATCATCCCTTTCATATAGTTTGAGTAGAAATCTTTCACTCTTGTCAAAATTTCTGCCTCTATTTCTTGTTATAGAACCATCTTCTTTTCTCAGAGCCATAATCAGTTTTCTTCCCTTACTGAGATGTCCCTTTGCTAT
Organism: Macrothele yani; assembly: GCA_039090855.1. Taxonomy (NCBI): domain Eukaryota; kingdom Metazoa; phylum Arthropoda; class Arachnida; order Araneae; family Macrothelidae; genus Macrothele; species Macrothele yani. Next base: position 69,376,042 of record CM076989.1, on the reverse strand, counting down.
CTTTAGGCTTTGGTTGTTTTCAATTGCTTTCCTCACTAGCTCACAGTTGAATTTCCTTACGTCTTCAGTGATACTTTTTCGTGCTGTCTTGCATAGCTCTATATATTCCACTTTGGAAGTCACATCTTCTTTAGTTGTCCTCATCTCTCTTCTTTTTTGCATCAACATTTTGGTTTTTCCTGATAATTTGTTTACATGCAACTTGTTCTTAGACCCAGCTAATTTTGTTGCTGTTTCCATAAGAGCTTTGGTTACTTTTCTGTTAACTTCAGAAATATCCACTTCTTCCGATGTTAGGCCTTCTAAAGCAGAGAATCTGTTCTTCAGTTCCAACTTGAAAGTATTATGGTGTTTTTTAAGGTTGGTTATGTCAATACATTTTGTTTGTCTTATGAGCTTGCCACGTTCCAGTTTAGTGTTGAGGTGCATCTTACATCTCACCAATCTATGGTCACTACCTGTGTTGAACTTGTTTAGCACACTGCAGTCTTCGATGACGAATTTTTTGTTACACATAATAAAATCAATTTCACTTGTCGTCCCAATTGGATGTCTCCATGTCCATTTCCTGTGTGGCTTTTTCTTGAAAAAGGAATTCAAGATGAAAATCCTTCTGCCTCTGCAAACTCAACGAGAGTATTTCCACGCTGGTTTCTGTTGCCGTGTCCGAATTTACCTACTGAAGTTTCATTCTGTTGCCGGTGCCCTATTTTGGCATTGAAATCTCCCATAATTATCTTCAAGTGCTGCTTACCTTTATTATTTAGATGACGAATTTCCTCATAAAATTCTTCAATTTCTTCTTCAGGATGACTTGTGGTGGGTGCATAAGTTTGAATAATCTGAGCCTGGTATCTTCTCGATAGTTGGATAACGAGTCGTGCAGCTCTGTCAGAGGAACTTTCAACTTCTACCACTTTATCCTTCAGTTTCTTGTTTATTATAAATCCAACACCACTAGTTCTGCCAGTATCTGTCCCACGATAATAGAAGAGATGTCCACTTTTCAGTTCAATGAGATCTTCTCCTTTTCTCCTTACCTCACTCAGCCCGACGATGTCCCACTTGATCCTTTGTAGTTCCTCTTCCAATTCAAGAAGCCTTGAATCAGAAGATAGGGAGCGTCCGTTGTACGTTGCCAAGGTCAGCATCAAATGGCAGCCTAGTCCGGTCCTCCGGGGATTCTTAGCACCCTCTGCCTTCATGTCGCACTGGCTGCCGCCTTGGCCAGGTACATTCCAGCTGCCGGAGACTGAGGGCCAAGATTTAAGTTGTAGAGTCATTTTGGAGGTGTTTGGCCATAACTCACCACGCTGGCCAAGCGGGTTGGTGAGTGTGGGATAGCATTTCCTCTGATCCCGATGGTATAGTTATACCGCTATTTGCGGTCGTCAGAGCCCCTTTAGTGGGAACAGGATGCACCACGAGAAGGCGGGGTTGACATTTGTCAAGGAGAGGCTGTGATGTTACGCATCACCTGACCTTACATCCCATATATATATATATACAGTATATATATACTTAATCGTTTTCCTTTGTTTCCATCAGGCAGCTGTAAACAGAAACAAGATTGTTCACATGTCTAATTTTTAGCTTTGCCACTATATGGTAAAAATGCCTTAAAACTACCAAGTTTAACAGTTTTTGGCCAAAATACGCGTCCGTTACGCACGGTATTTTCGAGTCATTCTTCTTGTTTTTCTGTTTAACAGAAATTCGTTTAAGATAGTGGCCCATCCTTGTTGTGTCCAGTGTCTTTCGTGGAAACGTACGTTAACGACTCCATATTTATTTTAAAGAAAAATGGTAAATCCTAAAGCCACTTTTAATGCCCAGTAAGAAACACCAAAGCAAAAGATTTTTAGTCAGTGTCACAAAATTTCATTATTGACGAACTCACTAAATTAGAAAAAAAAAAAAAAACCGTCCACAAAACAAAAGCAGATGAACTGAAATTAAGATACTGTTTTTATAAACCACATGATAATACATTTGCATTTAATGCCACTTCTTAATGTCAGTTGAGGGTGACAGCCGTTCATCAAAGCTGAACGTCTGTCAGCCTTTGTTCTCGTTTCTTCCTTCATATATTTGCATATTTTTTTTTTTTTCCTTTCCTTGCTAAAGCAGTAATTGCCTCTTTTTGAAGCGTTTGTTATCTAAGTAAGTCTGTGGGAATGTCAGGGGCTATACTTCTTTCTATAAAAGAGGTATTAGTATTTAACGAATGGCAGTAAAAATTCCATCGGCAAAAATCGGAGACGCTCTTCGACAGATGACGATGGAATGCGTGAAGCATATTTCGTCAGCATGTATCGAAAGCAATAAGAAGACGAGGGAATAATGATTTATGGAGATAGTTTAAAGCCACCTTCGTTTTGCTGACAACATATTCATTTTTGCAAGTACCCTCTCAGAGCAGCACAGTATGATCCAGGAATTTGCTGACAAGTGTAAAGAAGCGGGATTGAAAATAAACTTCCAGGAAGCGAATTCTTCTTTCTTTTAAAAACACTGATGTACAGTGATTTTAACAGAAAGAAGAATTAGTGGTTAGTGGGAAAATTTTAGAACTAACTACTGATTCCTACATTTACCTTGGGCAGCAGACAATGGCGTTCCGCTCGAGGTCTCCACGCAAAAAATATTTTCGAGGCCCTTTTGAGAAAATCTATTAATTTTCCATTACTAAAAATTCTATCTTCTATGTTGTTTACTAGGCTTTACGGACGTTTAAATAAATCGAACTCTTTAGAACCTGAAAGTAGTTTTCGTAAAACCAAAATTATTATACCTCATTGCGTGAAACAAAAACGCGCACATTGCAGTTAAAATTATTACATTAGTTTTATATTGATACAAAGTACTACAAAACATTCACGCCAAAGTAAATCATATCAGGCTGATTTTATTTTTTTAGAGAACAAAGGCCATTCTCATTGAAATCTCTCACGATCAGACACGCAAAACATATAACTGCCATGTGATAATGTCTAATGACTTTTTCTGGTTTATTGAAAATTCAGAACATAAGTGAGCAAATAAGTAAGTAATAATTAAAAATTTGCAGAACAAAAAACGCAAAACTACTTAAATAATTTACTCTTAAATGTAAAAAGTACTTAACATAATGAACCAATCTTTTGCCCATAGCAAAATTTTTTTGCTTGATTCTGTTACAAAAAACAACAACAAGAAAGCAAAAACAGGTCTTTCCTCCTTCGTTCCCGCAAAGAAGACCTTTTAGTTCATTATACACAGTGCGTCAAATAATGTTTAAGACTGGCGCTAGATTTCAGCCTACGGTGGCGCCACCAGTGTAATCGCGAATGCGTTATAAACCGTGACCTTCTGCTTGCTTTCTGCCAAAAGTACTGCGCAGTTGTTAAAGTAACTCAAGCGAAACGGGCGTTCATTAGAGAAGTAAATTTTTTTTCATGTAGAATTATTAAGATGGAACAAAGGGCTGTTATTAAATTTAACGCAAAACTTGGTAAAAGCGCCTCGGAAACGTACCAAATGATGAAACAAGTTTACGGTGAGTTTCGTTTAAGTAGATCAAATGTTTTCCTGTGGCACAAACGTTTTTTGGACGGAAGAGAGACGCTAGAAGATGATAAGCATCCTGGAAGACCAAGTTCATCTAGGACACCTGAGATTATTGAAAAAGTGCGTGATTTCGTCGCAAACAATCGATGTGTGTCACTAAGAATGATGGAAGAGTCTTTAAACATCAACAAAGAAAACGATTCGAACCATCCTGCATGAAGATTTGAGCAAAACAAAAGTCTGTGCTAAATTTGTTCCACACACGTTAACCAATGAACAAAAATCAAGGAGAAGTGCATATTGCAGAGACATCATTTCAGCCGCTGAAAATGATCCAAACTTCATAAAATCGATTGTTACAGGTGATGAAACATGGTGTTTTTAATATGATCCTAAAACAAAGCGACAAAGTGCGGAATGGAAGTAAAAAAACTCGCTACAAGCCAAAAAACAAGAAAAGTGCCATCGAAAATCAAAACAATGCTCAATTACATTCTTCTATAGTAAGGGTATTATCCACAAATAATTTGTTCCAAGTGGACAAACAATTACTGGTGAGTTTTATTTAAATGTTTTGAGGCGTTTGATGTGCAGAATTCGTCGCATTCGTCCAGAATATCGAGATGAAAACAGTTGGTGTTTGTTGCACGATAATGCACCCAGTCACACCTCACTTCTTGTTCGTAGATTTTTGGCGAAAAATAACGTCTGCGTGTTGAATCATCCACCGTATCGGCCTGATTTAGCACCCTGCGACTTTTCTTTGTTCCCAAAACTTAAAATGACGTTAAAAGGGTGTTATTTTGATGATATTTCGACCATACAAACAGCTTCGACGCGTGCTTTGGAGGCAATTCCGCAAAGTGAACTGGAACAGGCATTCGAATCATTATTAAATCGCTGTAACAAGTGTATTGAAGCCGGAGGGACTTATTTTGAATAACAAACCAAAAAAAATTATAATTTCTTGTTTCTATTTCATTTTACAGACCCATTCTTAAAAATTCTTTGACGCACTGTGTATCCTAAAGGACGCGTGGTTATATGCAAACAACTGGAATACATGACATCTTATCCTCAACAGTATAAAAGTTCCAGTCTTTGAACCCATATTCTTTTCACATTCTCTTGTTAATTGATATACATACATAGAAACTATAGCTGTGGCTGTGAACTCAAGTCCTCTGGAATATCTGCTTCCTGAACATCCAGTTTTTATGAACTGAAGCAACGAAAATGATTTCTGAAAGATTTTGTTTATTTACTTTAAAAAAGAAAAGAAGCAAAAATTGCTTTTCTTTTTAATACTTCATTCAGAGCTGCTTAAAATCCTGGCTATTTCTTTAATCAGTTCCATATAAATTATGGCTAGAGGCACTGTTAGCCATGAACCCTCCCCTCACAATACGGAGATTTCGGGGACTATCAGTACGCCCCTGCCAAAATAAAAGCGGGTGCCACGTTGAAGAAAGCAGTATGCTGATCATACTTGGCCAGAGAGCATTTGGAAGAAAAAGTACAATTCCCAAAAGTAATTTGAATACTTACTTATGGATATGAACCTTAACTAAGCACTCAATCAACGCGTCCTTACTGCTCTTATTTATGAATAGTCTTTACAAAAAGGGTCCCCATTCTTTCACACTAGAACCTACTGTAGGTGATTGTACGCTGTCATATGAAACACAGTAGTTCCTATGATTGTGTAAATGATCATCCAGAAAAATGCCTTTGCCCTATGTTTTTCTGTTCAAGTAATTACGTAAAGTGTCTTAGCGCTGCTAGCCTAGGGAAAATAAGCATTAGTACCGCCATGCTTAGAAAAAAGTGCCTTAGCACCTCTAAGGTTCTTCTATACCACTGAACATAGGTGCAAATTATTTCGTTACCGCAATGTTTCTCTCAGCTGAGTTTTTACAATTGTTCGCCAGCCGCCCCAGGCAGTGGCGCAGTGATCTAAGCGCTGGCTTATGACCATTCTTCCGAGAAGGGTCCAGGTTCGAATCTCGGTGAGGCATGGATATTGTGTTTTTGTCTCATGGCACTAGTTCTCTCCTTTCTTTGGAACCAGTGAGCCTAAATTATGGGACGAGCGACTGCTTATAGCCCATTAAGTTGCTCACTGTGGTCGTTAAACCTTCAATAAAAAAAAAACAAATAAAAAAAAACCAGTTGTTCGCCCCTCATGTTTTTTTTTTCAAATGAAATCAGGACAGCTGCGTTCATAAACACCAAATGTGCATTCAAATTGTATTTACGAAACCAAGAAATGTATTTATAACCACCAAGAGATGTATGATGGTGTCCAAAATTAACGTGAGAAATACAAATTCGAGAATATGTCCAAAACGAGGCGACTGATTGTTAAGATTTTCAGAGATATGTGCAAGGGGCAACGCTAAGTCGACGTACCCGAGCAACATTGTGATAGATTCTGTGGAAATAGGCAAATGACGACCGTACGTTATCCAGCTGGCGCGGCACGCGACCTTAATAAACGTTGCTCTCAGCGGGATAGGGCAACTGAAGATTGATTTGGACTGTTGATGGAAAAATTGCTCCCCATCATCGCTTAGAAGCTCTTTGCTGTGGAGACAGATCGGTAAATTGGAAGCTAGGCAATCGCAAGCTAAGGTAGACAAGATAGCTGAATGTGTTGAGGCAAGTGGTCTCCAATCTCTGGAGACAGTTCCAGGAAGCCGGAACAATAACTAAAAGGATGGGACAAGGACGCCCACGAACCATCAAGTCAGGACGACCGGTATTTGTCTCTGGAAGCTCGCCCTCACAGGAAGTCGACAGCCAGGCAACTCTCGCAGGAGCTCTCCTCTGCTACGGAAACCTCGATATCGAGGCAAACAGTTTACAGAAGACGTTTGTATGCAAGGAAGCCCATGGTCTGTATCCCACACGCTACACCACACAGAAGAGTTCTTCTGAATCGGGCTCGACAACATCATCTCTAGACCCTTGATGAATGATCTCCTCAGTAACGAGTCGCGGTACTGCTTAAACACGGGTGGTCGACTTGTGTACATGTGAAGAGTTCCCTCCAACATTAGGGATATTTGCCACAACGGTGGTAGATTATTCCTGGTTTGGGCTGACATGTTTAACAGGCACACGCCGCTGCATGTGTTTCCAGAAGGTATCCTGACTGCCACACGCTATAGAGATGACACCCTGCAGCCCTATATGTATCGCTCTTCAGGGGAGCTGTTTGCCCCAATTTCCTTTTTATGGACGATAACGCCCATCACCAGAGGGCTCGGCTAGTCGAAAAATAACTGGAGAGTGTGGATATTCACAGGATGGAGTGGCCCGCGATATCTTTGGAGGTGTACCCGATAGAGCATGTCTGCGATGTGCTGGGTAGAGAGCAATTGCAAGCCGAAAGACACGTCCCAGAATTATCGTAAGACCTCGACGCACCTTAGTGAAGGAGTGGGATTTATCAGGTCATCCCAGAAGTAATGTCGTTTTGCGCAAGCCCAACAGTAGTAAGCTCCTGGTGCCCAGACTATGACGTCGACCAATGTGAGTATAAGCGGGATCACGCGAGCAGACCTTCAAGTCACTTGAGACCACAAACGGGAGTTTTAGGTACAGTCGTTGTGTACTTATACCGCATAGAAAATGGCAGTGTCAGAAAACAACATTAGGCACACTGTGCTGTGAGTTCCACCATCGACATTCAGCGACGGTAGCAATACAAAACATCAATGCCGTATATGAACCGAGTAACCTGGAGGTCAGGAAATGTCAACGCTGGTTCCAGAAATTTCGAAGGGGGACACCAGCCTCGAGGATATGCAGCGATCCGGACGGCCTGTTGAGCTGGATAACAACGTGCTGAAAGCTGTTGTTGAGGAAATACTCAGGCAACAGTCGAGAAATTGGCCGCACTTGTTCATTCAACCCATTCCACTGTTCACAGGCATCTGCAGGACTTCGGCTTATGAGTCGAAACTGGATAAGTTGGGTACCCCATGATCTCACTCCACAACAGCTGCAACAGCGTGTGGACATTTGCACTTCTTTGCTCTCCCGTGAAAAAAGGGAGTCGTTTTTGCACAGAATTATCACGGGCGATGAAAAATGGATTGTTTATCACAACATTAAGCGTAAACTGCAGTGGCTTCCCAAAGGGAATGTGCCTGCAGCAGTGGCGAAACCAGGACGTTTCCCCACAAGAGGTTTTGATGTCTGTGTGGTGGGATATCCATTACGAGCTGCTGCCACCTAACAAAACCATTACAGGGGAAGTCTACTGTTAGCAGCTGCAGCGTCTACGCACTGCTTTGGAGGATAAACGTCCAGTACTCGTGAATCATATAGGCGTGTGGCTGCACCAGGATAACGCAAAATGACCAGTGCTACGTTGCAGGATTTCGGATGGGGAAAACTTCCGCATCCAGCATATTCCCCTGACATCGCCCCATCCGACTATCACCTCTTTCGCAGCCTGAAAACCCATCTTGCTGGGAATACACTTCGAAATGTGGAGAAGGTACGGCGAACCCTTTCCGCCTTTTTTGCATCGAAACCCATGAAATTCTACGTCTGGGTTTCAAACCCTTGTCGATCGATGTGAAAAGGTTCTAACTACTAGGGGCACTTATTATATGAATTAAAACATCTGTCCCAGGTACGTTTTTCTTTCTTTTCTTCACACGTTAAAAAAACGACAGCATTTTTGGGATTACCTGAGTTTCCCCAAACTCTCATTCCCATCCTTATAAACACATTATAAAAATATAAGCGGTGTGAATTCACGGAAAATTCCTGAAAATAACAAGCAGCTAAGTTGCCTGTAGGTGTCCGTCTTTTAACGAAATTTCAGTTTTTAAAAGTTCCAGTTATTTTTTTAACATCCGTATTTTCACAGATTTTCCGTAGTGAGTAAGTAATTCCGTTTATTTCAGAAAAAAGTCTGTTTCTGATTTTTCCATAGTTATACAGAAATTTCGCAAAATCGAAGACCCCGAATTTTCAGCCCTAGAAAATTCTTTCGCCCGGTGAGATTCGTTCCGAGGTTGTTTGGGTTTGCTCAACTGAAACCGCACGTCCATACCACTGAGCCAGAAAAACTTGAAAGTTACAGTCACGTTCAAGGGAAAACTCCAATTGCACGATGACTTGAATCTCTTTCTTTTTTTTTTTTTTTTTTATTCACCGATGATTTAAAAAAATGAAATCTTTTTTAAGTCATCAATGTCTTAATCACTGAGCCAGAAAGCCGCAGGAATCGGACTCACGTTCAAGGTAAAACTAATTGGACAATTCTAATATATATATATTTATTTTCATTAATGCGAGTGATTTAGTCATTTTGTTTTTTGTTGGAGCTTATTATTTTTTTTAATACGTTTGCAATAATTTTGTCTTTTTTGTAGGAAGACTAATCAAAACTGAATACGTTTTTCATCGTAATTATTCCAAACAACAGAATGCTTTGGAACTTGAAATCTTTTTTACTTTCCAACCGTAGGTTGTATATGCTCCAGCTTTGTCCGTCTGCCTGTCCGCACGATTACTCGCGTATAAATGGTTCAATTTCGATGAAATTTTAGTATGTGGTAGGGGACACCTGGGGACAAACTCTACTGAAAATGGGCGAAATGGGTCAAAAGTCAGGACATAGCAGCGGGATACATTCCATCGCCCTTATACGTCATAACTTGACTAAAAATGCTTCTATTATGACAAAACTTTTGTATGTTGTTCCGGAGATACACTAAACCAATTTTGTTTAATATAATCGAAATGGGGTCAAAGGTCTGGGTACAGGAGCGAGATTAATTCCACAGCCATTATCCTCATAACCTGAGTAATAACTTGAGCAATGATTTCTGGTATGTTGGAAAGCGTATCATAATCAATGCATTGCACAATTTTTGTTTTTTTATTGGAGGTTTGACGACCACAATGAGCCACTCAATGGACTATAAGCAGTCGCCGGCCCCTAATTTCGGTTCACTGGTTCCAGGGAAGGGAGAGAGCCAGTTCCGTAAGACAAACACAACAACCATGCCTCACTGGGATTCGAACCCGGACCCCTTTCGGACAAATGATCAGAGGCCATCGCTTAGACCACTACGCCACCGGAGCGGGGCGGCTGCATGATTTTACTAACTTGTTTTTCAACTGACAATGACTTTACATTATCTTTAAGAAATGGTGAAATGTACTGCTTTAAAGTATTATTTCACAAAACTTTTTAATATAAAATTTATTCTTGATAGCTATAATAGCTTTTGTCTTAAGGATTCTACAGACTGATACACAGACATCATATAATCTCCAGTATACAATAATTTAAGTAGCTGGTTTCTTACAGAAACACAATATAAAATAGCTGGTGCCCAAAATGGGGCAGAGAAGAAGAAATATCCTGTGCCAAAATAATCAAAATACATGCGATATGCTATCCGCAATATCCGATCTCGCTACAGGACTTCAAAATCGGATTCTTCGACAGAAGATTGAAATTTAGCAGTTAATCAAACCTCAAGTATTCCCGCGAATTGCTCCTGTTACATGGAAATTTTTGATACGGAAAAGTAAGAACGGTGATTTTCCGTTAAGAAACGAAAGAAATTGCGGAAAGGTTTCTGAAAATTCAGAATTTTTCGTTAACACATCTTAAAAACGTCAATTTATCGTCAATAAAAGGAAGGAATTGCCGAAAGGTTTCTGAAAATTCAGTATTTTCCGCTATCACATCTTAAAAACGTCAATTTAACGTCAATAAAAGGAAGGAATTGCCGAAAGGTTTCTTAAAAATTCAGAATTTTTCTAGCGCACAAAAAAAAAAAAAAAAAAAAATCCGTGAAGTTCAGGTTTCTTTCCATTATTTCACAGAAAAGGTTGTAAGGTTGTATCAGAAAAATTCTTCGTTAATTTACGAAAGGAATTACTGAAGTGGTCCGTGAATCCCAGAATTTTTTTTACAGGTATGCTCAGCACTATGACGTTTAAGCATGTGTCATTCTGAGGTTCAATGCAATTTCCTTCCCTGCATGCCTCTAAAATTTGCCGTTTTGCCCCAATGTTTTCATGACGTTTTAACTTGAATGGATGATGCAACTGTGTCATCATCAACTTGGGCTCGCCTAATGATTTAACGATCTCAACAGATGTCGGTACGACCACGTTCTTAGGGCGTGATGGAATCATGCTAAACAAATATGTAAGCAACTGAAGGCTGTGTGGACTCTATTCTTCGCCAGGTGTTGTTGTCGCGCAGTCGGATTTTCTCTATTACAGTTGTTTGCAGAATATTTTAACGGTCAAAGTATCCGCTTTGCCTTCCACCGTAAGCATTTATCCCTAGCACATTCCTCAACAAACGAGTTTGAGCATTACAAGATAAAGCGATCTCTACGTGCGCAAATCGCACGCAGTTTATCTACGTAAACATGGAAGTCAGTAAGAAAGAACTCATACGCTTCCATATGGTTTGTAATACGATAGACTTTTAAGTTTTCCAGTTCGGTAATCGAACTGATTTGGCAAGCTTGTTCCGACGCTATGACTTCAGTTCTGATGTTACGTTATGAAATGTTAGCAGCGTTACAAGTGCCTCAATTCTTTAGTTCGATTCAAGCTGATTCCACGCATTTCTCTCTATGTGCTTGTAGCGATCCTTGAACCTTTTCGTCATTTTACGGAAGACTCGATCCCTTTAGAATTCCGCGAGAGCCATCACACTTCAGTTGGTTCATTTCCTCTGCGGTAGGAAGCCGTTAGTCCCTTTTTCTTTTTAATATATCTGAGAAAGCAACTTATTTTCCAAAAGTAGGACCATATACAATAACAAAACTCCCAGTCTGTTTTTCCAACTTAACAATGGAATTTAACTGTTGCTCCAAGAATAATAATTCCTGCTCCCTGATTTATTGGTTTTTTACTAATCAATCAATCAAAGATTTGTAAAGCAATATTAATAATAATTTTCCTGCGCACAGAGGCCCCACATGATTTGTAGGTGTTTTTCTTAAACTATAAATTGTGAAAATAATAGGTGTAATCAATTGTTGGCTATTTTCAAATTTGGGAGATGAGTAGATGAAATTGGTAACACAATAAGAATAGTATATGGATAGACACCAAAAAAAAAAAATAAATAAAAGGGAATTTCTTTAACACAATTTATTTATTGTTTGTGTTGTTTGTGATTGTAGAATTGACAACCTGAAAATGTTAAAAGGTGTTATTGTCACATGTGTAAGAAATATGTATCGCAAAAATTAAAATGGCCTTGCACTCATTCTGGCAGTGATTTAAGGACACAGCAATTATGCCACAAAAGGAACAGAGTTCGTTTCCACACTCAGGCTAGGCTGAGGTGGATACAAGTTCTAAAGAAACTTTTAGAAATAACCCTTTTACTCAACAAATTTACTGCCACTCAATTTTTTTTTCTCAATCAGAACCACAACATTGAAACCTTTATCGGAGCAATTCTTCCCCGAATGAAACAAATGAACAAACATTACACCTCACTAGGATTGACAACATTTAAAACAATATGCAAGGAATCACATCTAAAGCTTTAATCTCTGCACATCCAAAATAACGTTCGATCCCAGAACAATAAACCAAAGAACATTCACGTACATGTCATTCCCACACTTCACTCAACACACTCACATATGGCAAAACGTTCGATCCCAGAACAATAAACCAAAGAACATACACGTACATGTCATTCCCACACTTCACTTAACATACACACATGACAAAAATATTCTAGCACTCAAAAAGGAATTGAGGAAAGGATAGAGAGAAAAAGGAGAATTTGGAAATTAAAGAATTTCATAACTTTTTTCTTGACTTCCCAGGTAAAATGAACTGAAAACTTCAGAAGATATAGAAAATTGATTCAAGTTCCTTACTAAAATTTTCGGGGGTCGGTGAAAACAAAAAAAGAAAAAAAAAGAACTGCGCATCATTCTTTTCCTTTTTTTTTCTTTCATCTTGTCCCGAAAGGAATCAAGATGCGTGATGGGAGCCTATTTTCCTTTCCGAAAATGAGATGGCCAGTCTCTTTTTCAGAAGCTGTGTCCAGCTTCTGAAAAAGAGACTGGCTTTTCGTTCTGTCACCGAATGAAGAAATTTAAGCTAATTCTTTTCCTGCAGTAACTTTAACTCTTAACAAACCGAAACACTCCACTTCTTAAAGTACAAAATACCCTATCTTCATACACTGATGTAGAAAGCCAAAAAGTACTCGACACCTATCTCTAGCGGCTCAGTGTAAGACTTCCCTTTTGGCCAAAGACTATAAGCGCCCGTCGCAGACGCAGACCAAACAACCAGAGACTCTCGTCACAAATATTTTATTTTTTCAAGTCGACCAAGGTTTCGCTGTGTTCTGATCTAGCTTCATCAGGACGAATCTCACGTAAACATGTTATACATGATGTCATAAATGGTTTTACATTTATGGGTTTGCGTTAGTTGCTTCCACGCGCTTGATAGAAATGGTGTGAATGCCATGTCATTAACGAGTTGCGAATCATTCTGGTATATATGGAAAGCTTTCAAAATATCAAATTTGAATATTTACGTTCAATTCGTCCTGATAAAGCTAGGTCAGAAACCAGCGAAACTTTGGTCAACTTGAAAAAATAAAGTGTTTTTTTTTACAGACGTTGTATTATCTTAATATGTATATAATCGTCACAAGACTGTAGTCTCTGATTTCAAGAACCAGAGTCTCTTTTGCGCTACTTTCCGTATTGTGCTGAATTATCATTGTTTTTACCTTTTGACCCTTTTGGTAATCAAACTAGGATGCTTGAAATGTGGCGATTTTTTTTTTTTACTTTTCACTTCAGCATTGGAGATGATTTAGTAATTTTTTCCCATGCTATGCTAATTGTCTCTATTCATGCTGAGGTGGTTGCAATATCATAAGATCCTGGAATTTTTCTTCACCTTGTTTTCAAGCTGATTCGATGAGTTTCTTTTCGTGCTTTATTGAACTGCTTCTTCTTGCATTTGGCGTACTGCGGAAGTTAAGAGTGCACTAAATAGAAGAAATAAATATTTAAACACACCAAGACAGTTTACGGCAGGCATATCTTCTTTCGAAACCTCATGTTTTTCTATATTCAGGGTCCTCTTAAAAGAATTCGTATATCACTTTCTACAGTGAGGCAAAAAAAAAAAATAATAATAATAATAATAATAACTGATACAAAAGAGAAAAAAAAAACCACACCTCTAAGTATTGAAAGAGAAAACCTTTTAGTCTCATTAACAGCAAAACACTTTCTAGGAACACTGAAATGATAGAAAAAGACATATGGTTAACCGCTGGAGGATTTACCTCTCCGTGATCAGACGCTCCCGTTCATCCCAAAGACATTAATTAGGCATTTCTGTGGTTTAAATCAACAGTCCAGTTTAAAAACTTACATATGTCTTCAAGCATGCGCAGTCCAACTACGCAGTATGAGGCGGCGTCTTGTTGCGCTGAAACATGTAACTTCCAGTTCCAAAGAATTTCCAGAGTGTTGGTAGCATGAAATTACTTGAAATGTCAGTATAAGATAATGAAATTAGGGCTTCTAGTCCGGGTGAGAGGAGACCGAACCTTGAATTTCGATATATATTAAGTTTTTTAACTGTTTTATATAATTTTGAGGTACTGATTCCAAATCCGGCGAGTGCCACTCTCTAAACCTTGGGGAAATTTCACAAACCATCATTAGCACCCACACGGCCATGGAGCGCTGCCGTTTCTCGTGAATTCACATTTGAGGCCATTCAATGGTAAAGTCGTTACTCCCACAGAAATATGTACACTGGTGTGCCAAAATAAATTAGCATAACAGCGGAACGAGCAGGCAGAACGGACCGAAAGACCACTCAGGTGATAGACTAGGGTCCGGTACGGTAGGGCATACGGATATATTCAGCATGACGTGGGGGTGGAGTTGAAGGGGGTCGGAAGGGTATAAAGCACACGGCCGGTGTACGCTCAGCAATTCGGTGAAATCTATTGCACGGTGTACATCTGTTTGAACGATGTCGAGTTGCTGTCACCGTGTGATATGGCCAACAGGCAATCCAGTAGACGACATCTGGATGACTTTACCCGAGGTCGCGTCATTGGGAAGTTGGAAGAAGGTCGAAGTGTGACTAGTGTGGCCGAGGAGTTCGGAATCGCTCACAGCATCGTTTCACGAGCTTGGAGAGCATTTCAAACGACAGAAACAGCTGTCCGAGAGTTTAGCAGTGGTCGTCCACGAGCAACCACGGCGGCGGACGACCGGTATATTGTCCTACAGGCGAGAAGATACAGACGGCAGACAGCGGAAAAAATTGCATGGCACATGCAACAGACAACTGGACGTCCGTTATCGCGCTTTACCGTGACAAGGAGGCTGCACAAAGGTGGTCTATTTGCACGACGACCAGTACGGTGTGTGCTATTAACGCTTGCTCATCGGAGACGGCGTTTCTTATGGTGCCAGGAACTCAAGAACTGGACACATTAGCAATAAGGTCGAGTTCTCTTTACGGATGAGAGCCGATTTAGTCTGACGAGCGATTATGGACGCATACACATCTGGAAAGAGCAGGGAACACGCAATCACACCTCCAACGTCATCGAAAGGGACCGGATTGGAGGTGGTGGAGTTCTCGTTTGGGGCGGTATCATGCTTGGTAGCCGTACTGACCTCCACATCTTCCAAGGAGGTTCAGTCACTGGTGTCCGCTATTGTACCGAGGTTCTCCTGCCTCACGTGCTTCTGTTTAGAGGTGCTGTGGGTCATGAGTTCCTCTTCATGGACGACAAAGCTAAACCTCATCGTACAGTGGCTGTCTCAGAGCTGTTGGAGAGTGAAGATATTCAACGCATGGATTGGTCCGCAAGGTCCCCGGACATAAATCCAATCGAACACGTGTGGGACCTTCTCGGGAGACGCTTGGCAGCACGTCACTAGCCTCCAGCAACGATTCCGCAGCTGCGATTGGCGCTACAAGAGGAATGGGCCGCGATGCCTCAACAGCTCCTTGACAACCTCGTCCTCAGCATGGACAGACGTTATAAATCCTGGAGGGTGATCATATCCCCTACTAAAGACTGGATTTTTCTTGGCAGCCGCCTGTAACATGGACTTTTCTGTCTTCTGTCCAGTTGTACTCGAAGCTATCTTTTCAATAAAGTGCCTTTGTATCCCTTGGATTCCTTGTTTGGACGGTTTTGCTCACTTGTCCCATATTCTTGCATCTAGGGGATCGTATGGTATGATTTGAGTCGATGTGGAGCACTTCTGCACGACGTTACATTCGAAAAACCGTCTCGTCCTTAATTTTTGCACGCCAGTGTATTTTAAGCAAAAGTAAAAGTAATTAAATTCCCCAAAAATATGACGTCTAAGAAATTTCTACTAGGCGCAGCGGTTTTCGTACAAAGCACGGGAACTTTATTTCAGCAGTACAGAATAGACACATATGGTGGACCTGTTTTACATTAGCACAACTCAGCATGGAAAATAACAAATCGCTGTAATTTAACTCTAAAATTAAAGATGAAATCGCAAAATGTAATTACTATTATTGAATTTAAGATTCAGAAACAACATCTTCACCACTGTCGTCTAATTCTTCACGCACATTTCCATTCGCATTCACCTTGACAAGTACAGAATGTTGTATACTTTAATATGACTTTAATGCAACCACATCCATGATTACATCCTGTGGTGCATGAACAACTGATGAAGTTCAGTACCATGTCAGGTGCTAGAGGAGTACATTGTGGCAGCATGACAGATGTGTACTCTGTGGTGGCCATCGAAATGTGAACAGATAGGTCCATATATCCCATTCCAAAGCCCATTACTATGTCTAACTACGTGCTCTCCCTCCATGAACTTTATGAATAGATCTCGATCAAGGCTTTGCATTGTCTTCAACTAATAAGAACCATAGCGGGTATATTTAACATGCCCTACAGCGAAGAAATAGAGGAGCATTGACTCTACAGACCATAGATGCAGCAACTAATAACCTTCTTTCTCAGTACGGATGAACGTCATAATTATGAAAACAGGCTTCAAAAAACAATCAGTCCATAGCTTGGATGTCTGAGTACTTTCTGACTTTTTATCAATCAGTTCCATAAGACCAGTGCTTGACATACGATTGGATGGTAAGCCAGTAACAACTCCTCGTAATATTCCTTCTGTGATTATCCGAAGGGCTCTTACGTTCTGTAGAAACTTATGTCCTGAAAACATGTTTGTTACCCCAGCAAATGCACACTTTAGAATCTGTTCTAGTCCACTACCACTCATTAGTGCCTCAATGCAATTGATAAAGGACATCAGCATGTGCATGCACCCTAGCCTTAGTAGGACATTATTGAGTAACGGACGGTCGACTCATGTAAGCTGAACAGCAAATTTATGAAGTTGTTGATTATTTGTAAACACAGTCCATTTCTGACCTGCTGTTTCAGTTACTCTCATTGCTGCAATTAAAGCTGTTGTCATTGTGTCTGGTTCAGATGGCACCGTGTCGATTAACGGAACCAATGTAACTTGCGTCTTTGCTTCCCGACCCACTACTCTTTCACACGTACATTTTGTGTTCCAGCAACAGTATTCAAGTCCTCCGTTAAGAACATGCTTTAGGAAAATAAAATCCATGGCTGCTGCTCTTTTACATTTCAATTTAATAACCATTGTCATGGCCAGGTCCTTAAGCGGAGGAAAATCCTCCTCCTTCAACATGTCCGCCACTTTCATTGCCATGTCGACAATCTTTTGTCCTCTGAACAATGTACTTCAATATCTTGCAGTTTAACACGTGGTACATCTTCCCATTTAAGACGTCAAATTTTGCTGTGGTGCTGTGTTTTTCCGCAACTAGCATTGACGCCCTTTTGTGTCACTACCATGGCTATTCTATGTGCTGATATGATGCCATTCTGAGTGGAAATATTTGCATCAAAGTTGTCGGCTGAAACTTGAATGAGCCTGCTTGTTGCTGGCCCAACCATTCTATTTCTTTGATGAATGCTTGCAGTTGTAACAGCTGAAGAAGCGTCTTAGTTCATAGCATACTCATGCCACACCGAAATCATGAAAAAGGCTAATTAAAGTTTTTTTGCTGATTCAATGGAACAGAAAGGGACACCTGCAATGTAGTTGGTTGATTTTTCACTATTCTGGTTAGTATCGAACCTCTCATTGCTACAGGAATTGTTGAATCAAGCTTTGGCGATACTATCTGAAGAAGACTACACAGAGTCTGACAAACGTATTATATAACAGAGTCCATCGACACTCTAGTTGTATAATACCCTACATTGAGGTTTATGGATTTCAACTCATCCCCTATTAAGGATACCACTCTGGAGACTGCTGCCAAATCATTATCAGTATTGTCATCATCGTCAACTGTCAGAGTTGCTGCAGCTGTTTCATGGAAAATCAGGACTGATGCGACTCCAGGAGATGAAAGGGTGAGAAAGTCAGTCAATTTGTTAACAAGACTTGCATCAATTACTTTCGTATTAACGTCCCTCCCAACTCCATATACCGTTTGTAACATGTGATTGCACTCCACACAACTGATTTGTCCTTTTCTATTTCATGTACTAAAACTTGTAAAGCATTGTCGTCTTCGCCTGAATTAATTGACGGATTGTTGGTGGAAAAACTTTGAATAGCAGTCTTTAAGGTAACAACCGTCCGCTGCGTGGAGGTCACTGATAGCACTGCTTAAACGCAACATGACGTCTCTGCCCCACTGATCATTTTGTTGTACAGCATAGTTAAGTATGGTTACTTTAAATATAATTTTTCCAACACGATCAGCGGTATGACAGAGATAAATAAGCTTATCTCCACCTGAATGGGCGTCTGTCATCATGTTGTGTAGAACACTGCGTGCCACAGAAGACGCAATGCTCTTTAAATATGAACGTGGCAGTACTTCTTAATCTTTAATCAGGATGTTGGCTTCGGGAGTCTCATAACGACTGTTGCCGCTTAAGGTGACAATAAATGTGATGTTTGCTGCAGTACATTGACAAGCAGTTTTGGTGACACCAAATAGAATTCAGTCCTCCTAGTTGCAGATGAAGATTACCGCACCGTCGTAAACTTGCTTGCGCTATAATTTGTACCCTTTCAGATTTCTTCACGTTTATTCCGCCACCACAGAATATATAGGTATTTGTCTCATCCATTTTTAAAAAGATTCACTCATTAACATCCCGTAAATAATAAAGACACACAATGGATTAACAACTGATGGAAACAATCTTTTGCAGAAAATAACAATGTGGCATCACTAATTAATGTTTTGTACAAAAACTGCTGCACCTAGCTGAAATTTCTTACACAAGATATCTTTCGGGAATTTAATTACTTTTGCTTTTGCTTAAAATAAATATTTTCGTAGGAGTAACGGTTTTACCATTAAATGACCTCAAATGTGAATTCACAAGAAGCAGCAGCGCCCCATGACCGCGTGGGTACTAATGATGGATTGTGAAATTTCCTCAAGGTTTAGAGAATGGCACTCACCGGATTTGGAATCAGCACTTCAAAAATATATATAAACAGTTGAAAAACTTTATATATATCCGAATTCAAGGTTTGGCTAAAAAAGGCCTGTTCTCCCCAGACTATTCTATCAACATGGCCAACAGATCCAGATTAAATAATTCTGAGAAGCTTCTGACCATTAAAGTTTTTCCTCCAGACTTTACTGTCGGCACTATGCGTTCAGCTATATAGTGTTCACTGGACCTTTTGATTTGAACCACGTTTGCGGCATCAGTTGTACCCAGAGACGATTCCTGCGTCTGCGTACAATTCCCCAGCGTTGCTGTGGAAATCGTGAACACATGCCATCTGTCGATAAATATCACTTGGTTTGACATTCTGATACTAAAGAAGCTTCACAACTCTTCTCTTCTTCCGCATAGACAGAAATAATTCAGAAGTTTCGTCAGGAGAGAAAAAAAAAAGGGAGTTCCGTTACAATAAACGTAATGTTACAGCCTTCAGTCAAAAATTATTATTCCTAAAATTACATTGATAATTCATCTTTTATCCAGTACATTCTGAAATTCTCATAATTCTGTAATATAACGAATAAAAGAATATTTACAAATTTAATTAGCTTGTTGTACAGAAACGGCGTGATGCGATTAGAAATCAAGTAAACTGTGGAGTACAAATTCTAATATCATTATCCTGAATTAATAAAGGTGAATATGTGTACTCAGTTTTTGAAATAATTCTGAAATAAAGGTGAACGCTCAGTTCCTAAAATAATTCTTGAAATGAAAGTGAATGCTCAGTTCTTGAAATAATTCTGAAATAAAGGTGAACGCTCATTTCCTAAAATAATTCTTGAAATGAAAGTGAATGCTCAGTTCTTGAAATAATTCTGAAATAAAGGTGAACGCTCAGTTCCTAAAATAATTCTTGAAATGAAAGTGAATGCTCAGTTCTTGAAATAATTCTGAAATAAAGGTGAACGCTCAGTTTTTGAAATAAAGATGAACGCTCAGTTTTTTGAAAAAAAGGTGAACGCTCAGTTTTTGAAAAAAAGGTGAACGCTCAGTTTTTTAAATAAAGGTGAACGCTCAGTTTTTTGAAATACAGATGAACGCTCAGTTTTTGAAATAAAGTTGAACGCTCAGTTTTTGAAATAAAGGTGAACACTCAGTTTTTTGAAATAAAGATGAACGCTCAGTTTTTTTTAAATAATTCTGAAAAAAGGTGAATGCTCAGTTTTTGAAATATAGGTGAACGCACAGTTTTTGAAATAAAGGTAAACGCTCAGTTTTTTGAAATAAAGGTGAGCGCTCAGTTTGTGAACCCAGCAGAAACAGTCTTGCTGGGCGAGCACTTGGCCATTGCTGGCAGCCAGCACTGCCAGCAATGGCCCAGCACTATGGTGTCGCTGCCGAATCGTCAATAAAATGTCCGGGAGGCCAACAGAAGGGCCAGCAGTTCAGGCCAGCAGCGGCAAACAGTTGCCACCCCCATCATTTGTCATATGCCACAACAGGGTCATCAGTTATCCATCACAGGCAGTAGTTGCCACAAGTGGCTCTTCAGCGGCCCTGCCAGCACGTGCCATAAATGATGGCTAGCCTAATGTGGTCCGCTAGTTTCCCGGCAGGGGCAGCCGGCAATCACGTGACGTAACTGATGGCTTGCCGAATCTTGTCCGCCAATTCCCTAGTAGTAGCCATAAAAGAAAAAGGAAAGGGTAACGGCAGTTTCCCAAAGCTACACCACCTTTTTTTTTTTCTCCTGACGAAACTTCTGAATTATGCACAGCGCTGGGGAAATTTTCCCAACAGGACCGGAAAAAATACCCCTGTGGAGCTAGTTGGAAACGAAACAAAGACAGTCTGCGCAGGAAGCGGGTGCTCTACCAACTGAACTGATTTGGCACGCACGAGCATGGCTTGAAGCTGACCCTCTTTTCTGAGGAATATGTAACGAATAGATTTCTATTTAATTTTACAATATTGCGAGGTATTTTTCATAAATGTCAGTTTCATATAATTTATACATTTATTTTTTCAACGTAAGATTGTTTTTTTTTGTTTTTTTTTACCTTAATGGAACTTCACTTTTTCAACGAGTGTAAAAACCTAAAGGCGCTTTCCAAAGTTTCGAGCTCTCCTTGTCGTCTTGAAAGGCGATTTGTTGAATTAATATATATACCCGTTCATGTCTCATTCTGTTACATTTTTAACGTTGTTTCTTTCCTGTCCGCTGTCCGAAGCTACATTTGTTTTAAAGAGGAAAGATATTTTATTTTAATTCTCGTTATTTTTAGAAGTGAATTCCTCCAGTCTTGTGTATTCAACCCATGCATGAGTACATTATATCCACATAGGGTTTTATTTTTTTATTTATTTTTTTCAAATAATTGATAATTTTTTTACGCCTATAATTCTTTTTTTTTCCCAACAAACGTTTTTTTAATGTTTTTCCGGGACTTTTGTTTCAAGCAGTTTAGTGAATTTTAAAAAGAAAGATTACACAGAAAGTATTTCTTGTTATTCATGGAAATGGAATGGGTGTATTTTATGGCTGCAATCTAGTATTTCATGGCTTAATCTGATATATTCGTCGACGTGGCATTTCATTAGGAAATTAATTCGACTTTCTACATATGCTTTTTTTCTTAACATTCACTAAAATAACACGATGGCGATAGCGTCGTCCTCAACTAACTGGTACCAAGAGAGACACAGCACGTATTGTTTCTGCTCATGTGCAGTTCCGTTGCTTCCACCTGCTGTTGGGGTTTAATCGATTGCCAGCTACGGGCCAGTAGTGGCACGTGCTTGGTGGCCCGCAATTCACGGCGATGCTGCAGGGCCATCAATGGTTGGCAACTGATGTCACTGCCACCAACGGACCGCTACCAGGCCGTGAGAGGCAGATTTCAGCCAGCAGTGACTCATCACTGCCAGCTGGTGGCCAGCAGTTTCCCAACACTAGTGTTTTTGCTGGAAAATAAAGGTAAAAGCTCAGTTTTTGAGATAAAGGTGATCGCTCAGTTTTTTAAATAATTCTGACATAAAAGTGAATGTTTTGAATCGATTTTGAAATAAAGTGAACCCTCAGTTTTGTTGCTGGCCGTCATTTGTTATCCGGATTTTTGCGCTAAAATTTATGTGAATTTTAACTGTAACTTTAGACGTAATATTTTCTCACTGACACTGTACCGAAGAAAGGTAAATAAATAGGTTTCGAAACATCTGTTTAACGCGTCTTATATTTAAGAAAATCAGCTATTTGTAAAATTATGAAAACTGTGAATTCTAATAACGTGAAATTTCTTTTCTGTTTTACAGGTTTTCTATATGTGCTAACACAGGAAGAAAATGGCCGAATCCTTCTTTTGATGAATTCATTCTAATTTCGAACGTATGTGATCCATGCTTCTTCATTTTATCGAGAAGAGGAGAGATAACGAACATTTGAGAAAATTTGAAAAGAAGAAAATTCAGCTCCGAAAGTGAATTCCATAACTTTAAGAAAATGAATTATTCTAACATAAAAATAGTTCATTTCAAATCTGAATAATTTTAACAAAATGTCTACAGAGCTTTGTTGGCGCAGTTTTTCCACGAAAATATATTTTAAAGTTTACAAGTTCTAAGAGTTTCCTTTCTCACTGATACACATGACGTAATGGTTAATTTGTCACTAAATATGTATGCGCGACGTTGCAGAATCTTTCTGCATCTGTCAAACAACTCGAAAAAAAGAAACAGGACAAAAAAGTGCTGAAGGTAAACTGAACTATGGGAAACAGCAAAACTTAATTTCAATTTTTTTTTTTTTTGATTGGAGGTTTAACGACCACCGTGAGCAACTCAATGGGCTATAAGCAGTCGCCCGTCCCTAATTTAGGGTCACTGGTTCCAGGGAAGGGAGAGAGCCAGTGCCGTAAGACAAACACAACATCCATGCCTCACCGGGATTCGAACCCGGACCCCTTACGGACGAATGATCAGAGGCCAACGCCTTAGACCACTGCTCCACCGGGGCAGCTAATTTCAATTATCTGGCAAATATAAAAATCAAAAAGCGACATCAGTTCATCACTTTGAGGCTTGCTATCTCTTTCTAGCAGTCCGTCGCTGGATAAAAGCTTCAAGGACCCTCTCCTTATTTCTTTATTCCTCTCCCATGAAATTTATCTCCTTTCGTCGGATTTCATCTTATCTCCTCACTCTTAATTTCAGGTTGTTTCCAAATTTTTCGGTAAAAGGGACACGTTGGTATCGTTATTAATTGCACAAATTAGCGATACAATGGAAATCAGAATTTCCTGACATGTTACAGGTTTGTTTAGCATTTACAGAGCACACTTAAGGAGACAGGAGGCCTGGAGGCTGGACAGTATTTTGTGCCCCAGTATTAGTGGCATATCTAGGATTTCACTACGGGTGGATGAATCAAAATACCCTGGAGAAAACACTCCCAAATTATGAAGAGGAAGCCATAAAAATATCCCCTCAATACTGAAGTGTGTATCCCATGATTCACAGATGCAGGGCAGGATTAAGGGGGTCTATTGGGGCTGTATCCGTGGGGCCCACTATGACCAAGGGCCCAGGTGGCATGCTTGGGCAAATAGATAGATAGATAGGTAGAGAGAGAGAGAGAAAGGTTTATAAAATAGTTTTACTTTTGTGGCGTATGCTTTCCACTTGGTCAGAAACAGATGCTGGAAGACGAACAGATTTCAAGGCAATGACTCACCAAGGGTCAAGGTTTCATATCGCTGTATGCAGCGAGATCAGGCGAGACAGTTTCACCTTTTTTACTACCATCCACCTACACCACTCAGTTTGCACTTGAAGCCGTTAATAGGCGAAGCCCCCTGTGGCTTCACATTGCATAACAAAAGCGATGCACCAAGAAAAGTATACAATGCTAAATCAGTAGAAAATCCAATACAAAATGTAGGAATCTTAAGCTTTTATTCCATGTTCTTGTGAGAATATTGAAAAATACAGTGACTTATTATGAAAACTCTGCAGATAATTTAGTAGTTACAGTTTCGTGTTTTAACTGACATCATAATAGTTTCCCGTCATAAGTTCTTTGGGGGCCAACTCAGATGTCTTAGCCTTGGGGCCCACTCAAATGCTGTAGCCCAGGGGCCCACTTAGGTCTGAATCTGGCCGTGCATAGACGAGTCAGTGGTAGCAAGGAAATGTAAAAATGAATGGTTGAAAAATGGACACCAGTTTAATTCTGCTTTAACCCCCCCCCCGGTCAGCTTGTTGAAATTACATCGAAGTCGTGGGCCAAATAATAAGATCCAAATATCATGATTCAAACGAATTCTTAATGTATGAAAATTTTCCCCAATTACAGATGTGTACTAAAAAAACTTCTGTAATGTTTTCGAAAGACTTGAGGATGGACTGGGGACGAGTTTATTTTTTGCGGGCTCCTCCTAAAAAACCGGAAAGAAATATAAATTTTTTCCACAAGGTAGTTTCTTATAGATTTTGCTGTACTCTCTGCAAAATAAACAAAAAAACAAAATATAGAACTCCGTCAATTCTTCAAGCATCATGCATAATTCTGGGCCTCCTTGAAAACGCGAGGCCCGGGGCTACAGCCCCTCCCCTAGCCTTCCTCTTAAATGTGCTCTGAGCATTCATAACAGCTTTCGACTACAGAAATCAGTTTGGCATAGTTATTCGAATTATATTATTTCAAGGTAACAAAATACTTGTTTTCTCGTCGTCAACAACAAGGAAATGCTATGTTGATAAAGTTATCGTTTTCGAACTGTAAAACCTTCTATTTAGGGCAATCGTATGCTTTTTCAAGAGTTTTAATCTGGTAATAATATTCTTTGATGTGAGCAATGCATCTCTTGATTATAAACAATGTGCTGAGTTGTTTTTAATTTAAATTACTAACACGTTTGGAATCAATTTCAGTAAGAAAAAATCAGCATAAAATACCACATATCTGCTGTAAAGTTTTCGCAGAACGCTCCTCACACAGCTGTAGTGTGTCAGATTAACGCAATGTTTTCAGTATCTTCTAAATAAGTTCATGGAAGCACCTAAAAGTAAGGCATTTCATGTTATTGTACTTTTCAATAGCATGTATTCGTTTCAGAGGCAACGATAAAAGATGTTTACGTTTTCAGATATCCTTTCAACCGCTAACGGCGAATGTGTCCATGTGTAGCTAGCTATTTCAGGTTAATTCTTCCGTTCAGCTCCAAGTTTTTCAAAAAGGAATTTTCACACCTGAAAAATTTTGATCGAATTTTAGTTTTTCTTTTGATTAAAAGCATGCGTAAGTCTTGCTATAACACTCTTTCTTTATCTAAAGGCGATCAAGAACCAGCGGAAACGGTGGCCCGGCTGATATGCTTCTAGAGCACAAGCGATGAGAAACTCTGCTACAATTTTTTCATTGCACGTGAGTTACGGTTCTTCTCTTGTGTTTATTTATTAAGATAATTTTCCAAAAGAATTAGTAAGAGTCATTCCTGCCCCATTTTCAGGAGGTGTACGTGACAAAAAAGTATGTGGAACTGTGATCGTTCTCATCTGCGCCTTTCTTTAATTCCAGTTATTTTCAGAATAAATGCAATCGGTTTACAACGTAAATATTCATTCTCGTTGTACAGGGATTTTACTGTGTGCTAGATGGAAGTCATATGCCGGTATCACAGAAAGACATCGTATTATGTTTTTCTTTGTTTGTTTGGGAGTATAACGACCACGGTGAGCAACTCAATGGGCTATTAGCAGTCGCCCGTCCTTATTTTAGAGCCACTGGTTCCAGGAAAGGAAGAGAGCCAGTGCCGTAAGATAAACACACAACATCCATGCCCAACCGGGATTCGCACCCGGAGCCATCTTGGGCAAATGGTTAGAAGCCTTCGCTTAGACCACTGTGCCACAGGGCGGCTCTAATTATTTTTGACGTATATCTCTAATTTGACCTTTTTGTTGAGTTCCTGTTTTCTTATGTAAATTTGGTTTCTTCCCGTTAAACCTGTTTCTGATTTAACGACACAGATTCCCTCTCGATGAACTTGACGTTGGCAACAACCTGACAATAGGTCAAAGTGCACCTTCATAGTAGGACTCAATAGATAAGAGCTTGTGTGTTCAATGTTCAGTGTACTATGATGCTTCGACGATCTTCTGCATGCAATGTTGATTAGGCGATAATAAGAGATTGTGTTTTGAGATATTAGCAATCTTGCTCGAATACTTATTGTACGAAAGTCTATATTTTGAGAGAGAGTACAGATTATAATTGTTATCTAACTTTTGTGGAAAGAGAGTTTATAAGTGAGCTATATCTATGTTATAAGGAATATAGCTGTTACTACAACTTATTGATGCTGGATATTTAAATAGTTGACGTGCTGTAATCCTGATGAATAAACAATTTGAATTCGTAAGTAACTTTATTTATCCTGAACCCTAGTTGTATTTCCCTGAAGTGACTGTTTTCAGCGGCTACAAAACAAAAGACAGATTCATCGGGGAGAGCAACCTGTAAGTTAAAGTGACAATTTAAGTCTCCAGTGAAACACTAAGTGAAGTTAAATAGTTAAGATAATAGTTATGAACAATCTAATAAAGAATATTTAACTACTATTGTACATATGGCCAATTTAATACCATTGAAACGAAAAAAAAAAAAAAAAATGGGGGAATTCATTTCCTCAATTGATTTCAATTAACGGAAGTGATGAGAAGATATCGTAATGCACCACACCATGTTATGTGATACACTATTAGTGATATGAGGAATTTGGAAAACTTATTTTAAATAATAATGAAAAAAACTCGAATAAACAGTTTTCAATAAAAATCCCAAAAGCTCTCTCTCTCTCTTAGAAATTTGTGTTCCTAATATGCTTAGTAGCGACCCCCCCCAGAAAAAGCTGGTTTTAAGGGGGGCAACGCTCTGATTGTTACGCATAAGAACCGGAGTTTTCCAAAAAGGCATGCGCTTTCATCAGCAGCAAGTTATCAACAGCAGTCAGTGCATAAGAGCGAAAGGGTCTTCACCAAGGAGCGTGTTTCACAGCCGTTCATTTGGAGTTCACCCACATTCTCTCCTGAGATCCTTCGGGAATCCAGGAGCCTTTAGCGTTCAAGTAAGGCTAATTACGTTAATGACCATTTGGTCCGGAGTCTAAGTGGTGCCGCGGACAGGGAGGGGGAAGGTATGAGAGCTCAACGGGGAACTGTCAAGGGCGCCGCAGTTCCCTCACAGCAAATCGGCATCTTTCATTAGGATCGGCGTAACCAATGACGAGAGAGAATGTTCGCTCTCCTGCTAGCTGTCATTGTGAAGAGCAGCTGTGATTGGCGGAGAAGCCAGTGCAGGCTTCAGGGGTCGGAGTGAGCGATTAGAACTGTGTGGATGTGATCGGATTGTTTAGGAAGTTGTGAGGGAGCGGTCGTAAAAGTTGTAGCTTCTCCAAAAATCTCAACAGTTCATCTGCTCTCTCTATTCCGGTTAGTCGCGTGGAAATAGTTTTGTATGTTCCTTAATCGTCTGTAGGATTCCTGGCTGAGCAATGCAAGCAGCTATGCTTCCGTTTCCGTACTCTTTATCATGTCCTCCTTTCTTGGATATGTCCGATGGAATGACTTCTCCTTCGGCAGCGGGCACTCCAAGTCCACCTGCTATAAGCTACGTGAGTCGTTTTTACGACAGTATGTTTGTCACAACGGCTCCATCAGATGTGTCCACACGACATACTCCGACGGGAAACTTACCTTTGCAGTCACCTTCCGTCGCAGCTGACCGCGGCTTCAAGCAAACCGTTGCGCGAAAGAAGTCTTTCACCATAGAAGCTATCCTCGGACTGAACAACTATGCTGAGGAACGACAATACGACGGTGCCAAGGACAACTTGGGACCGACTCGCCTGTCCGATCATCGGCGGCACGAACGGCTGGCTTCCCCGGTTCCTTACAACATACCCTCGGCGACTCCACGGTCAGCGCTGACCACGATGTCCGCGGTCTTCTCGTCACCCACTTCCACAGAGACATCTCCCACAAAAGGTAAGGCTTTACGTCCTTCCTAGTAATTTCATATTTATGACGAATTTAAAGACCACACTAACATTTAAAAGGTTAATTTCATTTTATAGCTTGAAACATTTAAGAATTTGGGGGGGGGGGTGCAGTATTCTAGTCTCATTTGAACGGTCTCCTAAAATCAGTTTTTAAACTCTACTGAATCTGAATGACCTCAAAAATTGAAGGACTGACAATTATTTTTACTTAATTAATGTTAAGTTTAATAACTACTAAATGTTGATATTTGTGCAAATTTGGGGATTATTCAATTTAACTTACCTTAATTTTTTTTGTAAGTAAAAAACTGTTCATGAAAGGCAATGCCTATTACTCGCAGCCGTGATGAATTTTAGTTTTGTAATTGTAAAATGTGGAACTTTACAGAAGCAGATTATGCTCTTTGTTTTAAAACGCTAAATACACTTTTTTTTTTTTTTTTTTTGGAAGATGTAGCCAGGCGAGGTTTTAGTTTAGCAGGGATGAATGTGTTGGAAAAGTGGTGCAGGATCTATTGCCAAAAGGCGCGTACAATGGGTCTTTGACTGCTAGGTTTCTTGTAGTTCGACAGAAAATTGCAGAAAGTAGACCAGAGTCGACAGATCTTGAGAACAAGGTCTATGATAGTACCGGTAAAAGAAACAGCTCCACTAACTGCTTGTGGGATGGGGATTGAAGAGAATCAGAGTATGTGTGCCAATTGTTGGTGAGGCGAATTGATATTTTTAGCATAACGTTAAAGAACTCCGAGCACAATTTGACTAGTCTAAAAATTTAGAATTATATACGATCATTTCGATTGTTCATAAAAAGTTATTTTACTTGATTATGCTCATTCATTACTTTACTGGTTAGTTTACTTGGTTTGGATTGCTATAAACATCTGCGATTCGTTTGAATTTAATATTTACTCAGTATGATCGATCTTAACTTTTTTCTCCTAATGTATGCAAACATACCGTTGTCTGGTAGTACTGACAAAACAAATAAATATTAAGACGAAATGAATTTCATCATTTATCCAGAAACTTTCATGAGCGGTAGGCTTCTGGTTACATTAAAATTTCAGGCAAGCACTAAAATTCTTCATCCTATGAAATATTTAAAGAACATGATACTTCGGAAACTTAAGTCGGCTTTTACTTGACCAGATACTTGATAATGATTTTTGTATTTCTGACTTACCATTAAAAATAAAAAAATCATTAAATGTGCAATTTATTTCAAAGTTTGGAAAACATTAATTATATGACTTAATTGGGTGCAGACTGTTGTTTACTTCAGTTGGTAACAGTCAAAAATATATATGTAAAAAAAGAATGCATAATCTGTGATTCATTGTCGTATTTAGAGGGATGGCCCAAGGAACCTTGCTCTCCCCCCCCCCCGGAAGTGCTTCATTGTTTTATTAAAATGTGACGTACATTAGAAAAAACGATTGAATGTTATAAATATGCATCAACTTAACATTAGAAAAATATGCTTTAAATATTCCTTCTATTTTTCACTAACGTTTATTAGTTCTGATGGATTCCAAAAATTTCCACTTTTTTGTCGGCCCTTCCCTTGAAAAAAAGTTCTGTATACGCTCCTGCTGTTATTGACACAATGTCTTAAAGAAAAAAGGGAAATAATTAATTTCACATAAACGTACTTAATGCCATAAAAAAGATGCATGCGTGTTGACCCTGTGGTGCAGTTATTAAAGCGGTGGCCTCTGATCATTCGCCCGGGATGGGTCCGGGTTCGAATCCCGGTGAGGCATGGATGTTGTGTTTGTCTTACGGTCCTGGCTCTCTCCCTTCCCTGGAACCAGTGACCCTAAATTTGGGGCGGGCGACTGCTTATAGCCCACTGCGTTGTTCACGGTGGGCTTTAAACCGTCAAACTAAAAAAAAAAAAAAATGCACGGCTAAAAAGGGAAAAGAAATCCTGAAATATGGGGAGGGGGAGACAAGAGGGGGCATTTGCCTTCCCCTATAAATAGGACCTTTCTTTCCTGGAAAGAAGAACTTCTGGATGCGTGTGTATATAGAAAAAACGTTGGGAATTTCCAGTAGAAAGAGCAGAAATTTACAGTAGAAAGCAATAATGAAATTTCTCATAGCATGCTGGAGAACAGCATTCGTACGTGCAGTGCGAAAAAGCATGAAAGGCAATGGAAAACATATCATTTTCCGCAGCAGCTATTCACTGCTTAACAAAGATTTCTCGAAAATGTTTCCAGAAATTTGTTTTGAGTGTATTTTTTCATTTTTTGTGAACAGCAAGGATTAAAAAAAAATAAAAGACGAAGAAATGTCCTTGTTATCCTAACATTCTGCCTAATTTCATTTGCCCATCTTATTTTATGTAGCTTTGCGGTCATTTCCAATTAAATTTGTGTCTTTTTTTTTTTTTATTGGAATTTTAACGACCACCGTGAGCAACTCAATGGGCTATAAAGCAGTCGCCCGTCCCTAATTTAGGGTCACTGGCTCCAGGGAAGGGAGAGAGCCAGTGCCGTAAGACAAACACAACATCCATGCCTCACCGGGATTCGAACCCGGACCCCGTTCGGACGAATGATCAGAGGCCATTGCTTATAGACCACTGCGCCGCCGGGGCGGCAAAGTTTGTGTCTTGAGAGTGGGGTACAAACGGTTAAATTACAAGAAGGCACAGTGGAAATTTATATATGGTGTTTGAACGTATATGTTATTCGTAGTTACAATTTTTGTTTTCTCTCTCCTGAAAAATAGCCTGGGTGGGAGGCATACCCTGAAACCGCAAAGAAAAAACACATTTTTGAAAACTAAAAGAAATGCGCAATTTTTCTGGCAAACCGCAAAATTCGGAAACTGCAAAAACGACTCAGAGAAAGGAGTACGAAAAAAAAAAAAAAAATCAATTGAACCATTTTAGTACATTTTTTGAAAGACATAGTTATCCCTGAACTCCATGCTATAAATTTCAGTTCAAACTAATTTATGTTTTGATATTATCTATCCTTCATTGTGTTTTGCATATAGGTCTAAACTTTTAAAATACATGTATGATCCAGGAACTTGCTGACAAGAGTAAAGAAGTGGGATTAAAAATGAACTTTCAGAAGACAAAAGTGATGTACAATGCTTTTACAAGAAATGAAGATTTATCGATTGATGGAGAAAAGCTGGAGATAACAGACACGTACGTTTATCTTGGACAGCAGATATCAAGTGAGGGTCACATTGGTGAAGAAATTAATCGGCGTACAAAACTTGCCTGGAGAGCTTTTGGAAGAAACAGCATAATTTTCAAGAGCAATATGCCATTATGTCTTAAAAGAAAAGTGTTTGATCAATGCATCCTTCCAGTGCTTACGTATGGTGCAGAGACGTGGACCTTAGCTAAAAGACACATACAAAGGCTGCAGACAACTCAAAGTAGCATGGAGAGGTGCATGCTTGGTGTAACCAGGAGAGATAAGAAGAGGAACACGTGGATCCGAAAAATGACAAGAGTGGAAGACATCATGATCAGAGTTAAATCCCTGAAATGGCAATGGGCTGGACATACTGCCAGAAGAACAGACCATCGATGGACAGCCGAAATTTTAGATTGGATTCCAAGGGACAGGAAAAGACCCAGAAGAAGACCACATGGAAGATGGGTGGATGAAATTCGAAAGTATGCGGGAGTGACATGGAGGAGACTGGCACAAGACAGACCGTTGTGGAGGAAACTTGGGGAGACCTTCGTCCAGCAGTGGATTGATAATGGTTGACAATGATGATGATGATGATATATTCTAATATTTTTCCTTACAACATGAGGAGAACTTAAATGATTTTCTAACCAAATCATGAATTTTCTACATGTAAAATATCTCATTTGATTTTAACTCATTTAGCAAGTGAATTTCACAAGATTTTCTCAAGCATTTTGTAAATGTGTGTGCATTCTTAATACAATGAAGAGATATGGCTTAAAATTAAGAACATGATATATGAAAGTGACAATTATAGTTTTATGATTTGACATTTCAGAACTTCCCATTCAAAAATTTCGATCTTTGTTAATCGTAAAAAAAGAAGATGCTTTTCTTTTTAAGTACGCTTTCGCACAGAAATTTAATGCACTTGACTACTGTTTCACTTTCGCATTTATCTTTAATAATAATATAGTAACAAGAATATTAGTGTCAGATTCTTCATGAATATTGTTATTGTATGTAGAAGTGTGTAAAAGTTGTAGATGTATCAATACCAAAATACCAGTTTTTGAAACTAGTTCACAGTGTTCTTGAC
This sequence comes from Macrothele yani, assembly GCA_039090855.1. Lineage (NCBI taxonomy): Eukaryota > Metazoa > Arthropoda > Arachnida > Araneae > Macrothelidae > Macrothele > Macrothele yani. Next base: position 69,343,609 of record CM076989.1, on the reverse strand, counting down.
ATATCAGACTCGTTTTGCACAGCTGATATCATTAAAAAAACGCCTTTATAATCAGAAAAAGGAAAAACAATAAAATAATGTTGAATTACATAAAAACATTTTTAAAACAGCCGTGAGCAATAATACTAAATTTTAGGCAATGTTTCATTTTTAAGAGTTTAGGAAATATTTGCTCGAGTGTTTGTGTGTGATACGAGTTAATCATTAATTTCATTTACCGTTTTTGTGAAAAGTCATCACTAATTACCGATGTTTTGTAAAAATTATATCTTAAACTTTTTTCAAATTCAGCAGTCTAAAGAGACGTGTTTCCAACCCATAAGTTTATAAAAAAAGAAAATCCATTTTAGACTGTTGAATTAAAATTTATTGAAAGTAAATTCTCATTAATTTCGTTTTTGTCACTGCCATGAGTGATTATAAATCCGATCCTTGCAATGTTCACCGTGTTGTTATAGTAACTGTATACGCCATAACAAACTGCTCTCACTGCACATTTTACAAGGTTTTCATAGTATCTAAACAAACAAGAGCTCCATGGGTGTACATTTTAGAAATTGGTTAACGAAAATAATAACTGCCTCTGTAATTCCGTTCTTGTCAAACGCCTTTGGCGATGACGTTTCTTAAAATTCAAATGATTTGAAATAAGAGTAATTCACAGTAAAATTTCATAGTGTAAACTACGGATAGATTCGTCTAGTGGAAATTCTACATCAGAAGTTTTGCTTATGATGCGTATAATACTTACGCAGCTAGGTTTAATTGTTATTGCAGCTAGGTTTAATTGTTATACTTTTTACTGTTTCCATAACTGGACTAGTTTTTTCTACATGTATGTATGTATGTATGTACGTATGTATGTATGTATGTACGTATCTATCTATCTATCTATCTATCTATCTATCTATCTATCTATCTATCTATCTATCTATCTATCTTGATATCTTTCTTTCTCTTCCCTCTCTTTCTGTTCTCATTCTACTCTTCTTTATCTTTCCCTCTCTTCCTTTTCCACATGCTATTTTCTTCACCCCTCTTTACTGTAACTTTCTTCACGTTTTCCTCACATCTGTTTACCTCTGTACCAAATGTTTGCAACAAAGTGAATGAATGAATGAATAAATAAATGCGGTCCACATCGTGAATTAGTGTCATTTTTTTCAGATGACATGACTTCCGTTTTTAAAAAACTGATTCCTTTATCTCACTAAACTCACCAATTTTGTGTTTGAACGTGCGGTTGGTACTTACAGAAGATTATCGAACAATAGACATCTTTATGTGGTACTCATGAATGCATTTCTTTTTCAAATTCCACTTGCTTATGTCTTTAGAAAATATATTTTCTATCTCCTCAAAAACAGTTACTATTAGTTCGTCAAATTACAAGAACGTTGAAGTTTGCACTTATGAAGTTAATAGGGTCCGAACTTCCAATTAAATTTTCAACAACCGTTGATCATGCGCTCTAGAAAGAACATTGAAAGGGAAAGTTGTCCTAGATATGTTGTCCTAATTGATTTTTTTAGCTTCTTTTTTTCTCTTGACGTAATTGTAAAGTAGGATACTATTTCATTAGCTTGAAAATACGGTGATGTTTCCACTGATCTTAATATCCGTTATTTCGTTTAAAACACAGAAACAAAAACCCATTTATGATACGTCACTATTCATAAAGATATTGAGTCATAGTTAATTGCGGAGACACTTATGAAATTTCAAAATAACACTTATGAAATTCCAAATATTGTCACTTAAACTGAACTGTATATCTTTATCGATACTAGGAGAATCTCTTGACTATGTATTGCTATCACGTTCTGCGAAGAACTCATTTCAATTCAAAATCTGCCGGTTTACAATGCTTCTCTTGAAATACAATTTCCTCATGTGGCCGCTGACACGAGCAAGTGTTAAGCACGTCACAGCGCTTTGCACAGGATTATTTGCATGTATCAAATATTCACCAGAAATCAAACTTAAAAAAAAAAAAAAAAGGGAAAAAAAGGGTGGTTTTAGATTATGACCGCCTGTACAGCGTGTTTTCGTGATTCGCACTATTTTTGAGTATCCCACCGAAGGAGAATTACAATCAAGTCGAGGACATCGCACGGGAGAGGGAAAATTTCAGCAAAACGTGTTGAGTAAAATTCGGAGGGAAACTGAACTAAGTAATCACATGTAATAGAAAACTAAATTATAAGTCAAGGGTGTTTTATTATTCAAAACTAGTTGCCTCGTTATTTATTTTTTTATTGGAGGTTTAACGACCACCGTGAGCAACTCTGTTGGCTCTAAGCAGTCGCCCGTCTCTAATTTAGGGCCACTGGCTCCAGGGAAGGGAGAGAGCCAATGCCGTAAGACAAACACAACATCCATGCCACACCGGGATTCGAACCCGGACCCATCTCGGAGGACGAATTATCAGAAGCCATCGCTGAGACCACTACGCCACCGGCCTTGCCTCGTTATAGTGAGTTCAATATCTCATCTGTCCTCAAAAGTTTAGATTCACATTTTGGCAAGTTCGGATGAGTTTTTCAATTTTATTTTTTTACTTATTCATTATTATCAATTTCTGCATTCCCATTTCATTCCTGCGGAGTTTTACGGTTTACTCGTAAAATTTAGAGAAATTGTACTTGTTTTGCGATTATTTTACGGAGCACATTTTTACCGATTACTGTGTGTGTGTGTGTGTTCCCAAGTTAGTGCAATTTTGAGGTGCGGATAAGTGTCCCGAAGGCTCCTGTATATTCTGATTTACCTTAATACATTTGCTCCCACTTCTACGTTCTCAACCCTCCGCTCGCAACCTAACCTAAAACACTTGGTAAAAGCTTTGCTGTAGGATTAGGATTTGTGTAACTGCTAAAAAAGAGAGAGGTTTCACATAAGACTTAAAATTGCATTTTTAAAGATATGCTTACATCTTAGCACAGAAATTTAAGGTCAAAACATCTTAAATTTTATATCATGAAATCGACTAAAATTGACTAATCATTTGCGTAATAAAACGGCTTTTAATCAATACGTTAGATTCTTCAGTCAATTCAGCACATCGATTAAATATATTAATGAGATAATTGTACATCGATTGTATTTTAACTGCTAAAAGCGTGAAATAGTGTGAAATAATTTAATTATAGCATATGAAATCGTTTAAAATCGACAAATCATTCACATAATAAATAGACTTTAATCGATATGTTCCATGCATTTAATCAATACGTTCGATACATTCATTAATCAGTCGAACATATCGATTAAATGTTCACTGAAAATGTTTTACAGAGTTTAGTTCTTGAAGGCTGGCAGATCTGACTTGAAACCTGACTGGATCTCATTCGATTGGTTTAAACCATGGACGCCCACATAGAGAGGAAAGAGGGGGTGCAATTGACCTCCCCTGGAAATCTAACTATGCAATTTTTGGGTTTTTTTTTTTTTTTTTTTTTTTTTTGATTGGAGGTTTAACGACCACCGTGAGCAACTCAATGGGCTATAAGCAGTCGCCCGTCCCTAATTTAGGGTCACTGGTTCCAGGGAAGGAGAGAGCCAGTGCCGTAAGACAAACACAACATCCATGCCTCACCGGGATTCGAACCCGGACCCCTTTCGGACGAATGATCAGAGGCCATCGCTTAGACCACTGCGCCACCGGGGCGGCCCAATTTTTGGGTTTTGGAAGATACTACAAATATTGTTTCCAGTGACACTATTCCTTATTGTTAATTTTTCTGTTGGACTCGTAAATGTATGTATACGCAGTAAAAGTAGGAAAAACGTGTTGTGAATTTACAGCAGAAAGTATTAATATTAAATTTGTGTATTGAATAATATTATACAACAGTATTAAGGAGCATAAAAGGGAAGGAATGAAACATAAATGTTATCTGCAGCAGCCATTCACTGATGGACAAAGATCTGAAACTTTTTCCAGAACTTTTTCTCTTGAGGGTATTTTCGTCTTTTTCATGACTTACTGCGTAATCCCTGTGTTTTGTGGTGCATGAGTGACAAGTATAGCCAAAAGGTGCAAGGTTTAGAGAAACAACAAAGAAATTTCCTTATTGTTCCAACAAGCTGTTTAGTTTCATTTATCCATCTCCATGTAGGTTTTGGGTCGTCTGATTTTTACTTAAATTTATGTGTTGTGTATGTGGTAAAAATGGTTAGAAAACAGGAAGGCATAATGGAAATTTGCATTGGTGTTGTTTGATAATTTTTTAGTCAGATCACACTATTTAAGGAGACAATGGGCCCTGGGGCTGGACACTATTTTGGGGCCCCAGTATTAGTGGCACATCTAGGATTTCTATAGGGGTGGACGAAAAAAATATCCAGGAGAAAACATTCCCAACATATGATGAGGAAACCATAAAGATATCCCCGTCGTATTGAACTGTGTATCCCATGATTAACGGACGAATCAGTGTAAGTAAGAAATCGTAAAAATGCGAGGTTGAAAAATGGATACCAGTTCAGTTTTGCTTTATTTCCCCCTCTCTCAGAGTTCAGCTTGTTGAAATTATATCGAAGTAATGGGCAAAATGATGTGATCCCAATATCATGATTCAAACGAATTAACGTATGAAAATGTCCCCCAATAACAAATGTTTTAAAAACCCCACCTGTAATGTTTTCGAAAGATTTGAGAATAAACTGGGGAGACTATTCTTTCTGTGGACTCCTCTTAAAAAGCAGAAACAAATAGAACTTTTTTTTTTTACAAGGCAGTTTCTTATAGTTTTTCGCTGTACTATCTGCAAAAAAGAAAAAAAAATGTTGAACTCAGTCAATTTTTCAAGCATCCTGCATAATTCTGGGGCCTTTTGAAAATGCGGCGCCCCGGGCTGCAGCCTCCCTAGCCCTCCTCTAAATGGGCTCTGTAGTTAAAATTTCTGTTTGCTCTCTCTTGAAAACCAAGCTACGGGCGCCCATGGATTAAACGAATCATAACTTAACAAAGTGTACTTCTATTCCTTTTTCTTTTGAATATTCTTTTGTTTTAAATTTGAATGTTAGTAGGCTTGTTGATACTAATTCGTTGCAAAATATTAGTCACAAAGTTTATGCTTTCTGATTGATTTCAGTGAATTGGCATCATCATCAAGCTTACACTTTGTGATTATTTTACAGTGAATCAGCATCATCTAATACTTTTATTTACAGTGAATCAGCATCATCTGATACTTTTATTTACAGTGAATCAGCATCATCTGATACTTTTATTTACAGTGAATCAGTGAATCTTTTATTTACAGTGAATTAGCGGCATCTAATACTTTTATATTACACTGCCCATTTTCCATTTTTCAAAGGTGAGCCTACCTCCTCGAGAAAGAGTCGAAGGGGTGCGAAAACAATCACATACCAACTTAGGTAGGTCTTTTCCCCGGAAACGTGTCAAAAATAAATATAAATCCTTTGACAGGAATATTGCCATTTTTTTTCTCCGGCGTATCTGTGTAGCTTTGCACATGTGCTCTTCGTATTTACGTAGCTTTATATAGTTCTGTAGAACTACGCATACTACACTCTTTCTGCATGTTTTCGTAGCTTCATATATCATTAATTATTTACGTATGGGAAAATAATCAAACGATCATGAATGCATGTGATCGCGAAACCAAATATTTTTTATTACGGTTTCACTATCACGAATTTGCATGGCCACTTTGTTGTTGTTGTTGTGGTTGTACTATTGGCCTGGACATTTTATTTAAGTCATGCAGCAAAATGTTTGTGGCAATCTTCCGGGAAGAGAAATTATTTTAGAAAAGTTACATGAAAAACATTATTGAAGCTGAACCGAATTGGCAAGATGTATTTTAAAACAAAAATCTGTTTTTTTATTGTTGTTTTTTCAATGTAAATACAAAGAAAACTGAACAGTTATTTATGGAAATTTCTTAAAAATTTGAAGATTACTTCCTATAAAAGCACGTATTGGACAGGCATGGTGCGATTCTTGACAAACAAATCCTTATCTACAGATGCTTACCAGCAAGCATGCTGAATTCCCATAGCAAATAAATTTATTGGCTCTCTCCCATTTCAGCAAAATGTAGAATCAGAATCCGTATATCTCCAAGTTTCATACTCTTTAGAAATCAGAATCCTGATATCTCTAAGTCTTATATTCTTCAACTGTGACAAATAATGGATGTCAGAGTTTAATCGACAGGTAAATAATGTTTAAAAATTTTGTTAATATTAATTTACTTGGTGTAAGTCTCATTAGCAGCACTCTTTAGAATTTGTGTGACATTCCAGAGTTGCGAGCAACCTTTAGAAGTTCAGTTAATTTGATGAAAGCCTAACGCTCAGCCTTTTAGTGAAGTGTTTCACAGTTTAGTGTAAATTTTGACAGGATTTTCACGCAACCTGGAATTTTCAGAAAATTTGAAAATGGCTCCCAAAGTCCGGAAAAACTCGGAGAAGATTGCCCCCCCCCCTTTTTTTTTTGGTGTTGTTGTTTTGCAAAATTCAAGAGATGCTTTATTTTGCCAAGAAAATTTTCTTTTTCAGATTTCGAACTTTTGTTTGCAATTGTTGCCTGCCTAGAATTCGGTATATCTTGCTTTCAGTCACATTACATTTTTCCTTTATTCCCTAAAAAAGATGCAAAATTGAATTTTACAAATTGCCTTTTACTAAGTTTTTGTTCAATTTCTTCAGACAGTTGTAATGCGGAAAAATTAGACACAATGGCTTTACACACTCCTGCTTGGGGAGACACTTCACAAGATAACCAACCAAACAATGGATCAAAGTCCTTTGACCTTTGTCTGTTACATGTTTCTCTGAACAGGAGCCATTCTATCATTAAGCTTAGCTGCATTGTGTTACAAAAAAATGAAACTAATCAAGTGACTGATTTTTTCTCACCTATGGCCCGTTTCTATGGGACGAAAGTATTAATAAATTCTATGTGGGAAGTATTCACAAAAATTCATGATTTTTTGGTACGGAAAATGATGCACACATTTATAGTTGTTATTAATGAAAAACAGGGAATTTAATAAAGACAAATTATTTACAGAGTTTACAAACGTGTGCTTTGGTGAGAAAATGCATAAATGGAATGAAATGTAACAATTCATCGCAAGCTGATAGGGGTCGTCACGCTGGAAAAACTTGAAAAACCACCTGGAGAACCTGGAAAAGTCAAGGAATTTATTACTTTTGAGTGGGAATTCTGTTTTTATAGAATTTTGGAAATATCAGTTTCTTTCATTAAGAGACATGCAAAACTTTCCTGTAGATTTGTACAACGTTTCGAAATTTTTCTATGTAGTCTTTCAAAATCTTTGTAAGTCAGTTTCTTTGATGTGAGGTGCTTTCCTTAACACTTTTCCGAAATTCTCCATAATTTCAGTGTTATGTTCCACAATGTCAGTTTGGCACAATGGTTCAGAATTATTCAAAAAATACGAGCAACATTTGTTGGGATTTATCGCACTCACCCACACACATTTTCAAAAATGTTGAGGCAGGTAATCTACCCCCTTCGCTTTTTCTACGGTGTACTGTAATGTATAATTTTTTTATACAGTACAGTAGATAGGGGCCTTTCTTTTTCTTCCCTGTTTTCTTTTAATTAACATGCATTCACAGAAATGGTACTTCGTATCACCCGTGGTGACAGTACTTAAAAATTATCATTCCAAAAGGTTTCAGTTTCAAAGTGAGAATAACATTTCATTTAAACATGGAATCGTCCGTGATTTTTAAGAACAATAAGAGCATATCTTCCTAGATTCACTGAATTGAATGCAATTTCTGTCTCTTTCGGAAAGGAATAATTGTTCCGTTAAAAGTTTAAACAGCTGTTCCTTATCCACATTCCCAGTGAGTGATGTAGGAATTGTCTAGAAAATCCATCTGCCTGCTCGCCAGTGACAAGTAAAAAAATCGCAACCGGCAAGTCAGTGTTCGAAACTTTGTGTGTGTGGAAAGGGGGGGGGGTATGAAATAGCTTTCCCTTCTTGCATTATTTTTCATGTTGCATACCTTTTATTTGCCGTCCATGTAATAGCTCAATGCAAAAATGGTTTTAACAGTTCATCTTATTATTTGTTTCATTTGTGGATGGAAGACATTAAAAATTATGGGTAATCAATCACCCGTAAAATATCCCTGGCACGTTTTTTTTTTTTTTTTTTTTCATTTTCTCTGGCGGGTACTTTTTTTTTTAATTTTAGAGGCCTGGATATAGGCTAACCGAGAAGAGGCAGCGAGCGGCTCCAGTATAGCACGCGCAACACTGTATTGAAAAGAAAAAGAAATTAGGTCATTAGGTCACTCAATTATGCGATCAGATAAAGACGTTAAATTCCCTACAATGAAAGTAAATCACTGTAGTACAATTCTTTTTAGGATTTGAGAATAAATTGAAGCCTCATTAAAGGATTAATGCTTAAACACCTCCTTTTTGCAATCAATGAAGCGGATAAGAAGAAAAACGAAAATACCCAGTGGGTAGGTATAGTATTCATTTGTTCACTACAGCGGTTTGAGAAGGTCTTTGCTCATTGTGACTTTGAATTCAAGCGATGCAAGAACAGTGAAAGGAATTGCCAGTTCGTACATCCATATATGTTTTTCATAATACCTTTCATAATATCTGTCTCGAAAAACGATAAACGATTTAATATTCATCTCAGACTTTTGTCGTATATTCTAATAATTAAAAGCAATTTTGAAACAATAAATTTTTCTGTTGAAGAACTGAGTAGCAACAATGCAAACCTAGTTAGCAGAGCAGGAATTTCAAAATTTTCATTTTCAAATAAAGAAATTGGAACTGGAAAACAGCAACAACAGAAGCACAAAAAATACACATTGTCTCTTTTAAAGTTTTTGTGTCATCGTCATCAACCATTCTTAATTCACTGCTAGAAGGTCTCCTTAAGTCTCTTGAACAACTCTCTCTCTCTCTCTCTCTCTCTCTTTCTCTATTTTGAGCAATTCTGTTAGATGTCACTCCGGCATACTTTTCGAATTTCATTCACCTGCCTCCCACGTTGTCGTGTTCTGCGCTTTTTTCTGTCTCCTAATATTCAGTCTAGCATTTCAGTTGTCCAAAAGTGGTTACTTTCCTAGTAATATGTCCAGCCTATTGCCACTTAATGAGGGTCTTTTCATGATGTCATCCACACTTGTCATTTTCCTGATCCACGAATTCCTTTCCTATTATTCCTTTCCTCGTTACACCAAGATGCATATCTCACTGCTTCTTTGAGTTGTCCGAAGCCTCTGAACGTCTTTTATCGTTAAGTACCATGTCTCTGATTCATAACTCAAAACTGGTAGTATGCACTTTGATTAAACACTTTTCTTTTAAGTCGCAATGGTAAATTGCTCTTGAAAATTGTACTTTTCCTACCAAATATACTCCAGCCAAGTTTTTATACGCCTATGAATTTCTTCATCGATGTGGTCCTCGCTTGATACGTGTTGTCCAAGGTAAACGCAGGCATTACCTGTAAATTGTCCCTATCAACTTCTAAACCTTTTAAATCCTAAAAGCATTGCTCATCTGTTTTATTTTCTGTAAGTTAATCTTTAATCCTACTTCTTTACTCTTGTCAAGAAGTTCCTAGATCATACTTAAGTTCCTGGTTCACACTCTGAGGGTTATTTACAATCCTCAGCGAAACGAAGGTTGATTAAACTATACCTATTAAATATTTGTTTTTCCAGTTCAGTCATTAAACGGCATTCTGCATTGTCGTATTGAAGGGCATGAAAGGTATGTCACCTTGTCTCATTCACTTTCTAATTTCTATACGTAAAGCTTTTGCATAATTCTCGTAAATTGCCTGAACCCCAGTATGGTACAGAATCAAGTGATTACATTTGAACCAGTCTCTTTCTTTCGTATGTCTTCCTTCATTACAGCTAGTCCAATTCACAGCTTGCTGCCAGTACTAGAACTTCCCGTGGGTCCCATATCCTGAGTTGTTCATATGATGCTTATGAACATCAGGTATTGATATGCAAAATTTACTTGTCCTTGAACTTCAAATCTGAGACAGTCTGTCGTTGGTATTTCTTTGGTGTTATCCCTGAATTATTTTACCTCCTACAAAACCTATTATTTTTCATACTTCTATGTTGGACTTTCTTGTAGCACTCCTTATACCTGGCTTTTTATACCTTCCCTTCTTAAATTAATACCGTACTTCGAGATCCCTCAAGTATCGTCGTTAGTTAAGAATTGCTTATCGTGGTGCAAACCCAGAAAATTTTTTATCCTCACGTAATCTCTTTCCACATAATTTTTTTTCTTGAATACTTTATGAATGCCATGTATAAGACAAAAATTTTATAGTATTCGCAGGTTCATGAAGGCAGTTTGCCGTGATAGCCTCTCTCACTTCTGTTATTATATCATTGCTCTAACTACTTCATTAGTATCAATATGACACTGTAGGAGCATATCAACTCTAGTTGCGTGCATATGTAGGGGAACTAGTCAAAACATCGAGAGTTTACAGTTGAAAAATTGGAAGTCTGCAGTGGAATGTAATAATATTAAAACTTCGTATTGAATGTTGGGGCACACAGCGCATTTACGCACAGTACAAAAAGCATGAAGTGCGAAGGAATGAAAATTATGATATCCTCTGCAGCTGCAATACACTTCTGGACAAATACCTCCCAAAGTTTTCTTGCAGAACTTTGGCTTGATATTTTTTCTTCTTCTTGATGACCGATTGAGTGATCGTTAGGGATTCGTGGCGCATAGGACAGTAGTGGCCAAAAGCCACAAGGCTCAAAACATCAACAAAACATTTTCTTCATTGTCCCACCATTTTGTCTAATTTTATATATACCATGTATTTTGTTTAGTTTTGGGGTCTTTCAATTAAGTGTTGCACGTGTGATGAAGAAAGGAAATAAGAACGCACAGTGGAAATATATATACGGTGTTAGTGTAGTTTGTAGTTACACTTTCAGTTTGCCCCCCCCCTACCCCGAAGACACGGTCACCCGTAGTTTAGTTGCCCTCGGGCGCCAGTCAATGGGAGAGCCGAAAAAGTTGGAATGGTGTTACGGCTAAATTTCGAAATTCGCCACGATAAGTAACACACTTTTCACATTTCCTTGTAACTGAATGTTCTCCTCTCTTTTAGTTTTGTTTTTTATCTTTCGGAGTTTAACGATTACCATGAGTAACTCTAAGGGCTACAGGCCTATTGGTTGTCGTAGAATTCCTCTTCAGAGCCGACCAGGGATTTAGTAACATCGGGCGGGTATCATTTTTTTGGATTCGGTTCCCGTTTCCATTTCTCACACCACATAAGATAAATTTACTGTTGTACGAATCACATATTTTCAAAATAAGGCTGTAAGTGATGCAGTAAATTAACTTTTTGGGGAAATATTTTTCAGACCTTACTGCGCAGAGATCGTTGTGTTCTCATTTGTTTGTCTGTGTCATAGAAGTTATTTTACAAACTGAAGCTGCCGCCCAGGTGGCGCAGTGGTCTGCGCACTGGACTCTGACAGTTCGTCCGAGATGGATCTATTGTTCGAATCCCGGTTAGGCATGGATATTATATTTGCCTTACGGAGCTGGCTCTCTTTCCCTTTCCTAGAACCAGTGTCTCTAAGTCAGGAACAGGCGACTGCTTATAGCCCAGCAACCCTGGAGTTGCTCACGGTGGTGTTTAAAAATCCCCAAAAGAAACTAAAGTTCTTGTACATTTTTGAATATTAATTTATTCTGATTTGAGTACCAAACCCGTAGCTTTAACTTTTTTCATGTGCGTTGTAAAAAGAAAAAAGGAGAATGACATAATGTACTTCTTGTCGGCGGCATCCCTCGTGACTTCTTCAGCAACGGCTTAATTTTGTCGTCGATCTGGTGGCCACCAATGACACTACCGAGCTAGAGGTCCGCACGAGCCTTAACTTGGAAAGTCTGGCGCGGCTAGGCCTGGTTCAGATTTTTCAGTTTACTGCCCGGCCCTGGTTCAGATGTTTCAGTTTACGGCCCGACCTGGCTCACATTTTTTAGTTTACGGCCAGCCCGACGTGTTTGAGACTTTCGTTAAGCGCTCTATTGCAAATAACGGAAGTCCTCCTCTAGTACACAGGCATCTTCAACTCGTTGCCTGCGGAGCACTTCTTAATAGCCACCGAGAAGTTGTTCACATAATTCCAAAATGTAAAATGCATTTTAGAAATGGAGAAATGAATATCCAAGTACCTTGTGTGCATGGACTTTGAATCCCCAAATCTGCTATGAGCTCTGCTGCGATAAATTACAAAACTGATATTTCTTAAAGTATACTGAAAAAATGTAGTAATATCAGGCACCTGTTTCGGGCTTCTTTGTAATATACATACATATTGTTACAGTGGACACCCCCCCCCATCCTAAAACCTGAAGAAAACTCTAAAATTTGTCCGCCATGTCGCGTATGGTATGAGGTAGCTAGGAATCACAGTTCGGCAGGATCACATGTTCTTTTACAGTTCAGTTTTTTTATTTATTTCTCATTTACGTTGTTTTTTCTTTCGGATGTTCTCTAAATTAATTAACAAAATTGCGGGATAATTGGGAAGTCGCTCCAATGCTCTTGAAGGCAAGAAACGCAATATTTTTGCCATTTTAAATTGTTTCTACCTGTGGGAAAAGGTAGCACTCAATGGTTGCTCTGGAAATTGATAAGAGCAAAGCGATAGGCCCAGAAGAGGACTTCTGGATTTCTTGAGGAGGGGCCGATGTTACGACCCACACCCGCCATTAATTTAGTAATTAATGGGCGTGGTTGATGTGTGAAATTAATTAAGTATTAATTATGTTCGAGGCTTGATTGGAGTTTAAAAGTGTAAACAGCAGATAAAGTTTTATCTGGGGGTTTGGAAAGAAAAGAGGCGAAGAATTCTCTCTCTGGCTGGGTGGTCTCAGAATAGCTCTGTTAGGTCATAAATATCAGGGCGCAGCTGACGGGAAACTAAGCAACACGGAATGGTACCTTTCGAAGAGGGGTCCACTTGAGTAAATGAATGAAGATGGGGACAAAAGGTTTAGCGAATAATCGTAAATTCGTCGATTGTTTGGGGCATTTTCGAGAACACTTGCTCTCTGTGTGGTCCGTGCAGAAAAATAAGAGTTCGCACTTGGCATGAACATAAGGAAGAAAGTTCAGTTGTCTGTGCGCTCTCCGATGTGAAAGGCTGGATGCCTTGGATCAGCAAAAAATGAATTGGGAAAAATGAAGCAGCAAACCTCCCCGCATTTGGTAAGAAATGGAGACAACTCGAGGCAGCTGGAGATGCCAGTTTGCCATAAAGACAGCAGAATGCCTAAATCCGCGTGATAACGAAGAAATTTCTAGGCTGGAGCGTAATGGAAATCAGCGACTGTTTGGCCTAATGAAAGCCAAGTTACAGGGGAATTAAGAAGTCTGCGAGTGGACAGTGGTCATTCCAATGAGAAGCGAAGCCAAGCAAAGTCGGGTTCGGATGCCAACCACTGCAGTGTGGAATCGTCACCCCCATTCATCCCCTACTGTGGAGGAAGTGAAGAGACGCGCTTGTCTTACGGGGAGAAGCGAGGCCCCATGTGTGCGTGTGTGTGGTCACGTAAGCAGCGAAGCCACTACGTGTAAGTGCGACGGGATAAAACATGGCGAAAGAAAAATATGAGCGTAAGAGCGGTGGCTTCGATACCTAACAAATATACAGGTGAAATGTTGAGTTGCCGATATACGCTTAAGGTAAAAGCACGTGTGATTTCGCTCGGCCGAGAAAATTAATCTCAGGGCTGGCGGTCGCAACTCGATAAAAAAAATGGAAACGAAACCTGCGAGTGGCATATTTGAACTGCGTACTCAGGCAGGGTAGATAGATAGATGGTTTGCGAACGGAAAGGAACTGACTGAATTGGGAATGAACGGTCAAAAAGGACGGAAGGTAGCGACGGACGGAATCAACTATAGCAGCAGCGGAATTGAATGTGTCCCACTCTCCCAGCAGTCGACGTTCACAATTATTTCTTCACGACAACAAAAATCATTTCCCAGGAACACAGAAAATCAATCTTGGAAACCGCAACAGCAGATGTGAGAGGGCCTATTTTGTTTAACGGCCACCTTCAAATCGTCACGAGAATAGATCAGTGTGCACTCTAATCATTGCAACAAAGTGCGGCGTGATATTACCATTTTTAATTGTGTGCTTCATTTACATCAAGGGTCAAAGTGAAGTGTTGAATCATCGGTGCTGCCACATGGTGCAAGTGTCTGTGTGTGTGTGTTTTTTTTTTGTCGTGTGATATTATGTGATGCACAACGGATTTGCACAGCAAAGTCACGAAACTGTAAGTAGATGAATATTTCCTTTTTCTTTCTTCGCACATCTGCGAACTTGTGCCATCCCGACACCCAAAGCTGCATGGACATAGATGCAGTAATGCTGAGTGACTGAACCTCAGAGGAAATACCTGCACATACAGATTTCAATTTCTTACCGGGCCCATTTCCTGATTATTTTTTTTACATGAATAAGGGAGAAGGTGTGGCCACAAATTCCGCTGGGCGGGACAGTTTCTTTTAACTTTGGTTCAGGGCCAAAGCGAGCGGGGAAGGGATCTGCATGTGCATGCTTATTAGATTTAGTTAATTAACTTTGGCAGTATTTCGCACCTATAATCTTATACCGCAAATTAACGTGCTTGTGTATTTTGTGTCGCGAGTATTTTTAATGTGATCGTTTGCATATAATTTTTTTTTCATTCTCTAAGCAATTGTATATGAATATCACCTGCAGCACTATTTAGTGTGTAAACGAGTAGTATCTCTTGTTCAGATAGTCCGGTGGAGACTCAGTCGGCTGCGTTATCCGACAGTAAAGTGTGACACCGTATGCTGCCCACATATGAGGGGCAATTGTCTATGCGCCTAGAGAGCGCCGTATCTGTTTAAATCTCGCAGAACGTTATTAAATGTTGTGTTGTGTATTTGAGAATCATGTGTTATTTGCGAAAGTGAGTGTTGTACTGGCTGGTTGGGGATTGAATGTACCGGAGTAAGATCCGGACCACTACACTCAGTCACGAATTGGTGATTGCGGGTGAACCTCATCACAACTCTGATCCCAAAGTATCATTTTTTTTTAGATTATTTTATTTTTTATTTGTTGTTGTTATTTTGTTCACAAGGTGGATTCACCCAAGCCTTATGCTTCGGGTCATTCTTCAACTTTTCATTTTTTATGTTCTGGTGTGAATCTTTGAGTGCAGCAGTGCACCTGAGATTCTCACCTGGTGCCGTGGCCAACTAAATTGTACTTCAGGTCTCAAGCACCGTTACCGGCAGACTCGGCAGGAACACTGCTAGTGTGCGTGTAACAATATGTTAACTGCGTCGTTTCTATTTCCGAAAGTTAAATTTCAGAATTCAAGCCCCTCTCTGAAATAAATGATATTCATAAAAAACATGCATTTTTCAGTGCTTGAAAATACCATGCCCGTGATGTCTAGGGTATGCAAATTATTGGACTGCCCAGGTAAAAAAATATCTAGTTGCCCGCAACTAAATTTCAAAATAAAAAAAGTTTAGAATAGAATTTTCTACTAAAAGAAAAAAACACAGTCGTCACGTCGTGTTTCAGTTCACTGCTAATCACCCGAAGTTGCATTACTGTTATGGAGTGTTAAGGAGAGAAGAATATCACTTCTTTAATTATTTTATTCTCTAGATCCAGAAATTGTCGTTTTGCTCCAAATGTTGTTTACAGTCGGCAACAAGATGCACGTCTCTGATGATGGAACAAACCTCCCGTGTTTAGTGCGAAAATTTCCACGAAAGGAACATGGCAGAATCATTAAATTTCTCAAATACCAATTTCATCAACATATCATTTCTTACCAATTTCGGTATCATCATCTTAAAACTTGAGATACACATTTTTGTGGGTTGAACGTTTTGAATGTAGACCCTGAAAACGGAAGTGCAAAACGTAAAAAAAAAATCGTCATATTTTCTAATTTAAAAGAATTGAGGAACCTGATTTTGCAAATTTTCCTGGGCATCCAGCCTTTACTACCTGGGCAGGTAAATAATTTCTGCGCATACCCAGCTGGACGTGTAACTTTTCAGATATTTTTCGAGCCCTGATTTTTATTTTTCATGTGGTCCGCGAGTCTTGTTTTATCTTGTTGTATTAGCGATTCAGAAAAGATAGGAAAATCCTTGTTGTACAGAAACAAAGGTACTATGCGGAAGAAAATCACCTCAGTATTTGAGGGAATATCACTCAGGGAGGCGTTCCTTTATAACTTTACATACAACACCGTTTCTCGTAGGAGTTCCTACCACACGTGAGGTTTAGACCTAACTGCATACTTTTGTTACAAATGTAAACGCTTTTCTTCTTCTATACTAAGTATATAAAAATCCTAGACTCCCAAATATGTAAACCAATTCTTCGCACTTTCATATTCCCGCTGTAGCAACGAATGGTGCCAGAAGCTGGTTTTGGGTTCGTGAAGCTGAAAACTTTGTTTATGTAAGTATTTCTCGAAACAGCCACGTGGTTAACAAGACAGTCCTCATTTTGTGGGACGAAAATGTTTTTAATGTCGGAGCAAAATGCTAAACTTTCCAGTACAAGCCAGGCCTAGCCGGGCCCGTGCGGACCTCTATATCGAACTCCCTTTTTTTTTTTCCATTTTTTTTTTTAAATTTTTATTTTGTATGTGTGCACACGCTTGCTATCTATTTCTAAAAGAGCGAACTAGCAGCAGCACTCAATAGCTTCTACTGAACTTAAAAAGTTTAGGACTAATGCTACCATTCAGCTATGACTCTTTTAATCTCATAGATAATAATTGGATTGCAGTTAATATGAAAACATCAGTTTACTAAAGCACTTTCCACCCATCAAAAGAGAAACATCTTTTGCTCGGCGTTTCGGAAATGATTCGGTCCCATATATCACTTGTCAAAACACTTGACTCCAATAATAGGAGTTGACAAATTGCCGTCGTGCGAGCCCTGGTGGACGGCCCTGTTATTAGCCGTGTCATCGTAACGACAACCCGTTCTATAGTGATGGTGGTGTGGGGGGAGGAAGAAGGGGCAAGAGTGAAGGGAAGCGGTCGTGGGGGGGGGGAGGGGACACTCCATGCAGCTTTGTGCGGGAAGCTAAGTGCACTGGGAGGTTTTCCGCGCACGTGTCCCCGTCTCACCCCATTGCCGATGCGCGCGGATGCTCTTCGAGATGGACGGTTACAAGAGTATCTGATGCAGACGGCACACAGAGGATGGAATTTGCCGCGGCTGCGGCATGACGGACACGCCGCCCTTTGCCGTCGAACGAAAATCCACCTCGTAATTTCATTCCGGACAGGGACGATTAGGACAAGAAGGAGATGACACATATTTGGCGTGCTCCTGTGATGGCGTGTTCTCCCGTTGCCATCTCACCGGCCTTTGTTGAACGCGGATTTTTAAGGGCTGACATGGAATTATGAATAGGAAAGGGAGGAAACTATGTGAATGACATCCACAAAGGAATGGGAAATATCTCCCTAACAAAATTAACACTGTAATCTATGATTTTTTCCCCCCAGTACTGCATTGAATTCAGAAACCAGTATTTTGTTTTTCAAGAACAAAAGTGTTCTGAGCAACAGACTTTGGGGGGTTTGTAACTGTTTTTTGTAAATGAAAAGTCGACCCCCTCCTTTTTTTTTTTTTTTTTTTTGACGGTTCCATTGAGCGCTTCTTAGTATGATATAAAGGCATAGTATGTTCAGTAAGTAATGGCAAATATCTACATTTTGATCCGAGTGCACAGCTCTTAGTTGTAATTAGAGTTGGAAACGGGTCAAAACGTCACATAATTCGACCCGACGCTATAAACACTGAAGTACCAGAAAAATTGGTACACCAGTCTAATACTTGGTAGGTTGCCCACGGGAGCGCAGGATTGCAGAAATACGACGGGGCATGGACTCCACTAGCTTCTGGAAACATACTGTAGGAAATACACACCATACTTCCTGCAGAGCGTTTCACAATTCAGGTGTATTCCGAGGCCTCGGATTCCTGTGTTCGATAGCGCGTTGCATAGCATCCCAAATGTGTTCTATCACGTTCAGATCTGGGGAACTTGGGTGGGAATGGCAACATCTCAAACTCAGATGAATGCTTCTCTAACCATAATGTGGCGTCCCGAAAATTGTGTGGAGGCGCATTGTTCTGTTGGAACAGGCCCAACCCATCAGCATGAATGCAGGACATGAACGGGTGTACCTTGTCAGAAGGGATGCGCACATAGCGTTGGTCGGTCACAGACGTTTGTAGACGTACCAGGGGTCCCAGTGAAGTCCAGCTAAACACACCCCATACCATTACGGACCCCCACCAGTCGGTACAGTTCCCTGTTGACAGGCGGGATCCATGGCTTCATGGGGTTTGCGCCACACACGAATCCTTCCATCTGCCCGATACAGTTGGAAACGCGACTCGTCAAACCAGGCTACTTGTTTCCAGTCATCAAGTGTCCAGTGGCGGTGTTGCCGTGCCCAAGCGGGGCGCATAGCTCTGTGTCGTGCACCCATCAAGTGTACTCTTGTTGAGCGTCGGCTCCCAAAGCCCATATCGTGCAGGGTACTTTACACAGTCCGGACGCTGATGCTTGTTGAGGCTCCAGCATTGAATTCCGATTATGCCTGCGAGAGTGTTGCACGCTTATCGCGTGAAACGATTCTTGACAGCCGATGATGGTCACATTCACCCAATGTCTTTTTACGGCCACACTAGTATCGTAGGTTGGAGGTTTTGCCGGAATTCTTGTATTCACGGTACACCCTTGCAATGGTCGTCCGTGAAAATCCGAACTTCGTTTCTACCTCCGAAATACTATGGCCCATCTCACGAGCGCAAACTATGAAACCGCGTTGAAAATCGCTGAAATCGTTATTACTTGTCATTCTCATGCCGAAAACAGCTCTGACAGCTGGCAAGGATGTCTATCACTTTATAAACGTACTGGCGGACGCGACCGAGTACGAGCATAGGTGACGTTGCTATGTATTTTGCATAAGCTCATCTGTACCAGTTTTTCTGGCACTTCAGTGTATATAAGTATCATCATCATTGTCAACCATTATCAATTCACTGCTGGATAAAGGTCTCCTCAAGTTTTTTCCACAATTGTCTGTCTCGAGCCTGTCTCCTCCACGTCACTCCGGCATGCTTTCGAATTTCATTAATCCATCTCCCATTGGGTCTTTTTCTGTCCCTTGGTAACCAGTCTAAAATTCAGTTGTCCATCGGTGGTCTATTCTTCTGACAACATGTCCAGCCAATTTTCATTTCAGTAATTTCACTCTTGTCATTATGACGTCCACTCTTGTCATTTTCCTTATCCACGAGTTCCTCTTCTTATCTTTCCCGGTTACACCAAGCATGCATCTCTTCATGCATTTTTCAGTTGTCTGCAGTCTTTGTACATCTTTCTTAGTTAAGGTCCATGTCTCTGTTCCATACGTAAGCACTGGCAGGATGCATTGATTAAATACTTTCCTTTTAAGACACACACACACACACACACACAGGGCGTTCAAAAAGTCGCTCCGCAGTGGGTATCGGGCATCTTCGGTTATATCGAAATCAAACAAATGTATTATAGGAACGTACATGTATAATTTACTCATTTACGTACAGGGAGTATTCAAACTCTCGTCCTTCATTTGCAAGACATAACCTTACTGTGTTACAGATGTTTTCAAACTCATCTGCGAGTGTCAAAGTTTTATGGCACTACGGTCAAAATTTTTGGATTAAGCAACTTGTACGTTTAATTATAGTTTTTGCTGTTTTCTTGATAACATATCAAGCTTTGGAATATATTTCACAGCCACACCAACTTTCACAAGTTTATGATGAGTTGAAAGTTTCCAAAATGTGGATGTTATTTTCATCATTGCCGCTCAGATGGAAGGGACTTTTTTCCTTCTGAGATTGCGTGAGAAATACTTTTTCAGTCCGCGGGCACCAGTACCGAACACAAAATTACACAGAGCGCATATTTCTTCGAAAAAAAAAAAAATTTTTTTTTTGCTTTTCAAAATTCAAACGGAAATAAAACCGGGTCGAAATCGGGTCAGGAACACCTTGACCCGACCCGTTTGACCCGCTAGAAGTTGTCGACCTGTTGACCCGTGATCCGTGTCCATCTCTGGCTGTTCCTGATTATAGTACGGGCCCCATGCTCTTTGCTTAAAAGCCCTCCCCTTTTAAAATTGTTTCTAAAAACAACTTAATCGTTGTTGAACTTATTATTATTATTATTCTTGCTGTGAAAGAAATATGTTATGTAGGATTTTGTTTCCCTCTTATCGGTTAACCTCCCCGGCATCAAAAGATTTTAGGGTTGATTTGGGCGCATTACTTTAAACGTTAACACAGCATTCAATAGTTGAGAGAACTTGCGGCATATGTAATGTGGAAAGCTGTCCGGAAGAAAGGTGAAAGAAAAATCCCTGTACTTTTTTTTTCTTCTTACGTGAAGATAAGTTGCTGAAAAGATGCAATCGGTACATTGTGGCCCAGAGTGTTCCCCGACTACTAAAACCTTCACAATTTTTTTTTTTTTTAGTAATATTTCATTAACCATTGAAAAATCTGTTTCGCTTGTTTAATGACCAACAAAGTAAACCTTGTGCTCCTCTCTCTCTCTCTCCCTTTATGTATGTATACTAAGGAAGGCTCTAAAATAACGGAAGAAACATTTACATTACGGAAATTCAAATATCACTATAGTGATTAGATATCTTGAAGCTCATTTCCGCTGCCGGAAACCACTATAAAAACTCAAATGTAGCTTAAACCTAATCTTTTGAGCAGCGGATGGCCTAGTGGCCAATGTTTGTGACTGCCACGGAGAAACATCAGGTTCGATCCGAGGCATGTACGAACGCTCGAACCACTAAATATACCCGCCGTCCGTTGGATGGGCACGTTAAGCCGTCGGACCCCGGGTACTGGCCACCTAGTAAGAAATAAGGGCATCTTCCTCCCCCTTTCTGCCTCCCTTCCGTATCACTTTCCTATTGGGCACTCTAACCCAAATCTCCTAGCTTCCTACTTCTAAGGGTTGTTTAAGACCTGGAGTCAGACACTCCCTTCCTAAAATCTTCTACATATGAGCTGATCTGAAACCTAGTATTTTAGGTAACATAAAATTTATTTACTTAACAAGTAGCCTCAATTAGTGCGCTAATTTTTGGCACGGAGGTAATGTATAAACATTTCTGAAATGAGTTGGAAAAAAGTCTGGTGTTTAAGAAAAAAAAGTCCTTACTTAGGTGTTTAAGCATTTTTCTGCTGCGGTCATTTTTTCTGGTCCGAGCAGTGACCGGTATTAGGAGGATTCACTGTATTATCTTTTGTATTGTTGAGGCGTGACACAGGTTTACGTAGAAAGATTACGCCGACCAGACTAGAAACGGCGCTGCTCCGACAGCATTCTCTCGGCAGGCGCATGTGCACTTTGTTGCGCATGTGCACTTTGTTCCAAATCATAGCCTGCCGAACGGCATTGTGCTCCGTTGCTCCATTTAACTGTTTCGCACGCAGTCTCGATACTTTTTATCTTGATAGTTAGGTATAAAATTTTAAAATATGCATGGATTTATAATACACCGAAAGTGAAAGATTTTGACTAATTTCAAACATTTCTATCGTAAATAACAATGTTCTGGATATTCCTGAGTTTAAACAGTCTTTTTATGTTTCCTTTATGTTGTCACCAGTAATAAGACAGCGGAAAATTCCGTACTTAGTAATTCTAAGTTTCACATAGTGTCCATAAAGAATACAATGTAAATCGTACATTAAACAAATTTGTGTATGTTGCGTTCACTTTCTCCAAAAATAGTATTTGCGAAATTGTAAACTAAAACCCCTTCAAAAGAAAGAAAACTCATACATATCGAAACTTCTAGAAGGGAGGTATTTGCGAGTTACTTCCATAATCTGAATCTACCATTTTATCAAACGATAAAAGGATAGATTCAGTGCTTACTATTTTTCCTTTATAATTCTCCTCCAGTACCCTGGGACACTTATTTCGTTGATCCGTCAGTTTTATAGGGATAGGAATTAAAGGAAACGCTATCCTTTATTTCTTCCATTTCTTATTTCTTCTATTGTAGACTTTGGACCTCGAAGGTGCTGATCGTGTTTATGTCGGTTTTACACTCCGCTCCTTAAAGACACGTTTAAAGGAACATCAATAGAGTGTAAAATTTGGCTCATCAAAAACATCGCTGTCACGTTTATTACGTGACGGATCTCATTACCCATGTTGGAAGGAAGCCGTCATTCCAGCTACCCCTATTGCAAAGTTTCAGTTCTCTTAATGGAAAGCGTATTTATAAATATGGTGAAGTAAGTTGTAATGAGGATACTCTTTGTTACATTCCTTTATCTTGGAAAATGCTGCTCAATGAAAATTAACACATAGAGACTTAAGTTAAAACCATCATTTCTGCATATAAATAATACTAAGCATTCCATGACTTGCTTGTAATTTGTATATCGATTGTTACCATATCATTTCATGATAGATGATCAGCTTCATGCATGCGATGTTATTACGCGCTCACGTCTCATATTATTATATTTAAATGTCATCATTCTGTTCTAATTGTACTACTTACATCTGAGGATAAGCCCCGTTGCAGTCCTGAAAGATCTAAAGTTGTGTGTAAATATTAAAATATGCCTTTCATTAAATTAAAGCGCTTTTAACCTCTCAGTAGTTTAATTTGGACTCCTACGATCGTGTACAGACGGCAGAGATTTATTTTGAGATACAACGCTACACGATAGAACTTCACTAGTACTAGTCCCATGCTAACGATATAAAGCCAGAATTTTTGACGTTTTACTCTTCCGCAATGAAAGTAGTACCTGTTAAAAGCAAACCTTTTGTGGGGTAAAAATATTAGAAATGCTAGACAGCTGTTAGGATTTCCGCAACGGCTTATGGAATTTAGCCTGGAAAACGTAAAATGAAATTTACATGGAAAGTATAAAATATAAATAAAAAAATGTCAAATATATTTTTTTCTTTAAAGAAATAACATTTCAGACAGAAAGAAAGCTCAAATAAAGTTAAGGAGTATTATTACATTCATAAGTATCAAAATAATTATTCTTTCGTACCAAAAAATGCAGACAAAAAGAATACGAGAAAATGGGCCATTTCTCGAGTGGTCTGCCAGGAAATATCCGGGTGGGCTAATCCGTCCCTGGCTCATTGACATCATTACATGACTGAAATAACTGGCAAGTAAATATATTTGTCCAGTAACATGTCGTTGTAAAAAATGGCGACTTTATTATCAGCAATGGTGCATCCTTTTAAGTTTCATATTTCTGCATAAAAACACTTTCAAATAATTTTTGAAATTTATTTTTGATTTGCTAATCACTGTAGTTGTCAAGAGTATTTATTTTATTCTAGTTCTCATTTTTTATTCTTTTCTAAATGCCCCAGTTGCTTAATTTCAAAAATTCTGGTTTCTTAACAGGAAGCAAGACAAAGTCACCTCAAGTGGGTTCCGTTAAGGACTCTTCAAGTCACTGCAGCAGTTTCAACAAGCTATCCTCTGTCCACAACACAGCAAGCCCTAAGTCCTCTAATTCAGTGTGCACGCCCCTTCTGGGGAACCAGAAGGCTA
Source organism: Macrothele yani (assembly GCA_039090855.1). NCBI lineage: Eukaryota > Metazoa > Arthropoda > Arachnida > Araneae > Macrothelidae > Macrothele > Macrothele yani. The sequence continues at coordinate 69,319,881 of CM076989.1, read as the reverse complement.
GTGTTTCCAATGGGAAAGCCAAAAGGATAAGAACGATCTTCACACCAGAACAGTTAGAACGCCTTGAATCGGAATTTGAGCGCCAACAGTACATGGTGGGTCCCGAACGACTGTACTTAGCCTCTACTCTCAATCTAACGGAGGCTCAAGTAAAAGTTTGGTTCCAGAACAGGCGAATCAAATGGAGGAAACAACATCTAGAAATGCAGCAGGCTCGACTGGCTCAACTCAGGGCGGAAGCTGAGAGAGACAATACCTGTGAGACCACTACAGAAATTCCCACATCGCATCACAGCGACGTTACAACTACAGCATGGACAGATCTTCTTGACGATAGGAAATGAATCCTGTATTTCAACTTAGGCCCTGGAGGGCTGTATCTTTCCTAACAGTGGGAACCGCCGGGGACGAGATTTGGTGTTTAGCCGGCAGTGAAAATGGGTGCAATGTACACACGTACGCAAGCACGTGTACACACATACGCAAGCACGTGTACACACATATACAAAAAAATTATGTATATATGTAGAAAGAGAAAGACGGAGTGAAAGAATTGTATAAGGACTTGAAAAACCCAGTCATGTATTTATTGTCATAATTCATGTTCATCATTACCATATTTATATAAATATATTTGTTTCTACTGTGAGCACACTAACTCCATCTCCTTAGAAGAGAAAAAAAAACGACAAACAAAGGGGTCATTCAAAATGCTATTTTACACGACATTTACGATTTCGGTTTTAACTTAATATATTTGGGCTTTTCTTAGTCGAATATTTAAGAGAATATCATATAATATAAACTTAAGTGACCAACATTCTGAATTTAATTTAAACCAGAAACCAACGACGATATTTAACAACAGTCGAATATTCTGTCCTAACCAACCTAAATGAAGTGCTTAACAATGCTTGATTTTGGTCATTATCAATGTAAATTAAACCTTTGAAAATTGGTCCCGGTGACCATTGGTGTAAGCACTGATAGTTCGTCCGAGATAGCCTGAGCCCCGGGTGTATGAGAGTTCGTCTGAGATGGCCTGAGCCCCGAGTGTATGAGAGTTCGTCTGAGATGGCCTGAGCTCCGAGTGTATGAGAGTTCGTCTGAGATGGCCTGAGCCCCGAGTGTATGAGAGTTCGTCCGAGATGGCCTGAGCCCCGAGTGTATGATAGTTCATCCGAGATGGCCTGAGCCCCGAGTGTATGATAGTTCGTCCATGATGGCCTGAGCCCCGAGTGTATGATAATTCGTCCGAGATGGCCTGAGCCCCGAGTGTATGAGAGTTCGTCCGAGATGGCCTGAGCCCCGAGTGTATGAGAGTTCGTCCGAGATGGCCTGAGCCCCGAGTGTATGAGAGTTCGTCCGAGATGGCCTGAGCCCCGAGTGTATGAGAGTTCGTTTGAGATGGCCTGAGCCCCGAGTGTATGATAGTTCGTTTGAGATGGTCTGAGCCCCGAGTGTATGATAGTTCGTTTGAGATGGCCTGAGCCCCGAGTGTATGAGAGTTCGTCCGAGATGGCCTGAGCACCGAGTGTATGAGAGTACGTCGGAGATGGCCTGAGCCCCGAGTGTATGAGAGTTCGTCCGAGATGGCCTGAGCCCCGAGTGTATGAGAGTTCGTTTGAGATGGCCTGAGCCCCGAGTGTATGAGAGTTCGTTTGAGATGGCCTGAGCCCCGAGTGTATGAGAGTTCGTTTGAGATGGCCTGAGCCCCGAGTGTATGATAGTTCATCCGAGATGGCCTGAGCCCCGAGTGTATGAGAGTTCGTCCGAGATGGCCTGACCCCGAGTGTATGAGAGTTCGTCCGAGATGGCCTGACCCCGAGTGTATGAGAGTTCGTCCGAGATGGCCTGATCCCCGAGTGTATGAGAGTTCGTCCGAGATGGCCTGAGCCCCGAGTGTATGAGAGTTCGTCCGTGATGGCCTGAGCCTCGAGTGCATGGGTGGTGCATCTCCATTGCCCATCTCCAGGATTACCCCCCCCCCTCCTCCCGAAGAAAATTCTAATCTTGTATGACCCAAACATTGAGTTAGGCAGTTAACAACGTCAGCAGTACACTTAATCTGCGTGAACATAAATGAAATGTACTTTTTGCTATTATTTGTTTTGTGAGCAAGACCATGAAATTCACTAAAACAAAGTTTCAAATTAATAAATAAAGTAGCATGAAACTACTTATACTGCACAAGGCTTCCCCCCCCCCCATGGCTCTGCATGAAATTCATCGTAAGGCATCAAAGATGAAACATAATTCCAAAATATAATAGATCTCTTGTAAACGCTGTCGGTGGAAAAATGGCAAAACCCAACGAGATCTTATTGAATTAGCTGAACTTGCTAAAAATTGTTTGAAATGAAGCTATTCAATATATGGTATTGCTTATTTTCTACGTTATAAGTCATTTGGAAAGTGTGAAATTCAGAATCAGTTGCCATTTTTTAGTTGTTTTTTTCTTCTCTTACTGAAGCTTAATAACATTCACGAGCATCAAAATATTGAGAACATCACAGTAAATTAATTGAAATTGCAGCTTTTATCATCTATTCCTTCGTTATATATTTTCTGCCATTAGGTTTAAGTATCGAACCCAAATGGGAAGTATAAGTCATGCTTGCAGCATCAAACTTGCACATCTTATTTCACGAAAACCTTACATGGGCAAGAAATCTGGGAGAAAGTTGTGGAGATAAAATCTTTCTTTTCGTGAAGTAATATTTAGATTTCTATATTTTTTATACAAGAATTAAAAACATTTACTCGCAGATTTTGCTCAGATTAAAATAATTAAATTCTACTTTAATTGAAGAGCTTGCAAATATTCTTCATATCCTCTGAGTTCTTTTGTATTTTTTGACGTTTCCAGAACATATCCTTATCAATACTTGCTATCAATGATTAGATAAAATGGAGGAGAGGGGGTAAAATATATATTCGTAAAAGGAATTTAAAAATCCTTCTCCCAATTCAGAACGTTACTTGAAACCACTTTAGATTTTTCTTTAAAATACATACTTGACTTGAATATAGAAATAAATATTTTTTTACCTTTGTTATTCAGGTATTTAAACATTTTTTTCCATTTGCTTACTGCATTTTTAAAGTGTAACAGGCAGAAAGATTTTGCATTCTCGATCCTGTGTGCTTTGATATCATATGAATTTTCCATTTGTATTTGTTATTTCCTTGATCTGTAAGATTCCCGGAAGAAAGAGACCAATCAGCTAAACAAGTGACATTATTTTGTGTACGATGAAGTCTCACTTGCATTTCTAGTCTATAATTATTTACTGTATAATAGTTTTTTTCAAAAGATACCTCATTGCGCTTCAAGAAGTGGTTCTGTGTGTTTGTCACATGGAAATCTGAGTGTAAATACAGCATAAGAAATCCAAATAAAAGAATTGTTGCTATTACTAATATATTTGTGTGAAATTATTTCCGATTTGCATTACGTAATATATACGTTCTTTTACAACCTTTTCTTTTCCTTTTTATTTTTTTTTATTTTCATGACACTGAAAATACTTTCCGCACGAACACATTGCAGTGATATACAAACCTTTTACTTTGGTCACTCAGTTGTTACCTAACTAATTTCTCCTATCGATGCTACCGATTTAGTATAGTATGGATAGCAGAAATTAGTCCAAGTCCAAATTAAGGAATATTTTTGCACTTCGGCCGTGGATCTTTCGCTGAACCAGAAGCTATGAATTTGCGACTAGTACTTCACACTAGTGTTTTAAAACGCTCAAAATCTTAGGAAGGATGATGGAAGGAAAGAATGTGATTTTCTATTGAAAATATGTGATTAAACGTCTCATGACGAAAGGTTGAAATTTTATTATTCTGGATCCAGGCACGTATCCAGGATTCCTCTTTGTGGACGGGGTTGGGAGTTCCAGAAAAATTGCACTCACACATGTATGCATGTGTGTACAATACATTGTTTTTCTAATTCCATGAACACATAGAGAGAAAAAGAACTAGTTCCTCACGCCTTTTAAGAGTTGTTTAGAATTTTACAAAACGATTTCTTGCCTTTAATGGTAATCAATCATTACGTATAAATTTCGTGCATTGCCTATTTATTTATAGGAAACTCGATTGATATTTGATATTAATAATTAATTTTGTACACGACTATTTTATACAAAAACAAAGATCAGTAAAGTTCAAAAAATTTAGAGTACACACACACATATCTTCTCATTCCACTACTGGACGAAGGCATCCTCCAGTTTTTTTTTGTTTTTTTTTTCCCTTTTCTCTCTATTCTTGGCTATGGTTGACCAATTTTTTCCTGCAAATTTTGACAATTCATTGCCCCACCTTCTTCCAGGACGTCCTCTGCCTCTTTTTCCTACTTTTGGAATCTAGTTCGTTAGTATGGTGGTCCATCGCTCGTCTTCTCTTCGGGATAGATGTCCGTCCCATTTCCATTTTAGTCGCTTGTGGTAAAGAATGATGTACGTGATACGAGTCTGGCTTCTTATCAAGGTGTTCCGTTTCTTATCTTTTAATGTGATGCCTAGCACCAGCCATCTCCATTTTTCGTTGAGTTGTTGCAAGTTTATTTGTCAGTACTTTTGTCAGAGTCCAGGTTTCACAAAAAAAAAAAAAAATGTGATGACTGGAAGTGCACACTAGTTAAATGTCTTCCTTTTTAAACAGAGTGAAACATCACGGTTTTGAAAAATGCTCTTCAATTTTCCAAACGCACTCTAGGCAAGATATTTATTTCCCTTGGGAGTCCATTGTTAAGATCAATTAGAAGACCTAAGTATGTGTATGAGGAGACTGTTTCTAAGAAATAGTTTTCTAGAATTGTGTTTTTTGATGTTGCAAAATTATTAAGCATGATTTTAGCTTTTTCTCTATTTATATTTAAACCCCCTTATTTGCAACTACCCCATCAGAGCTGCAGAGTATGATCCAGGAACTTGCTGACAACAGTAAAGAAGTGGGATTAAAAATGAACTTTCAGAAGACTAAAGTGATGTTCAATGCTTTTTCAAGAAATGAAGATTTATCGATTGATGGAGAAAAGCTGGAGATAACAGACACGTACGTTTATCTTGGACAGCAGATATCAAGTGAGGGTCACATTGATGAAGAAATTAAACGGCGTACAAAACTTGCCTGGAGAGCTTTTGGAAGAAACAGCATAATTTTCAAGAGCAATATGCCATTATGTCTTAAAAGAAAAGTGTTTGATCAATGCATCCTCCCAGTGCTTACGTATGGTGCAGAGACGTGGACCTTAACTAAAAGAAACATACAAAGGCTGCAGACAACTCAAAGCAGCATGGAGAGGTGCATGCTTGGCGTAACCAGGAGAGATAAGAAGAGGAACTCGTGGATCCGAAAAATGACAAGAGTGGAAGACATCATGATCAGAGTTAAATCCCTGAAATGGCAATGGGCTGGACATACTGTCAGAAGGACAGACCATCGATGGACAGCCGAAATTTTAGATTGGATTCCAAGGGACAGGAAAAGACCCAGAAGAAGACCACAGGGGAGATGGGTGAAAGAAATTCGAAAGTATGCGGGAGTGACATGGAGGAGAATGGCACAAGACAGCCCGTTGTGGAGAAAACTTGGGGAGACCTTCGTCCAGCAGTGGATTGATAATGGTTGACAATGATGATGATCTTCTTTCATGATACAGATCTTCTATCATTACACTTGTCTTTTGGAGTGTTTGCAAACATGATATCATCTGCATACTGAGCACAGTTAAGCTAGGGATGGATTTTCGTTGTGAACTGGCAACCCACAACACGGTCAAAAACCCTAATGGAACTGTTATACACGGCAATGCCAGTATTTCGGTGAAGTCCGGTGGGACATATCCGGGAAGTCTCAGTATCACGCCTCCAAGGTAGACCCCTCGGAAATATGATGTCGAAATGACGAAATGAGCCATGGCTAAGTTGATTCTGAGCAAAGAACTGACAGAAAGCTGTAAAATGCACCTCCCAAGACGTTTCGTGGCACACATATACATGTATATATATATATATATATATACAAATCTTCACTAAAGTTCTTTCACACCGCTTGAAGGTAACACTGGACATGGCTCAACCGAGAGAACAAGCTGGATTCAGGAGTGGCTACAGCACAATAGATCATATCCACGTACTGAGAGAACTAATTGAAAGAGCGAGGGAATATGAACTTCCATTGTGCATGGCTTTTATCGATTATGAAAAGGCCTTTGATTCGGTGAAACCATCAGCAGTTACAATGGCTCTGAAAACCTGCGGTATTGAAGATGCATACATTAATATTATTAATAACATCTATGAAAATGCAAGTGCAAAGATTCGGTTGTTTGAAAATACAACACACATAAAAATTGGAAAGGGAGTGAGACAAGGTGACACCATATCTCCGAAGCTCTTTAATGCCACATTAGAAAATGTCTTTCAATCACTGAACTGGGAAAACAAAGGGATAAAGATTAATGGAGATTACCTAACCCACCTTCGTTTTGCTGATGACGTAGTCATTTTTGCAACTACCCCATCAGAGCTGCAGAGTATGATCCAGGAACTTGCTGACAAGAGTAAAGAAGTGGGATTAAAAATGAACTTTCAGAAGACAAAAGTGATGTTCAATGCTTTTACAAGAAATGAAGATTTATCGATTGATGGAGAAAAACTGGAGATAACAGATACGTATGTTTATCTTGGACAGCAGATATCAAGTGAGGGTCACATTGATGAAGAAATTAATCGGCGTACAAAACTTGCCTGGAGAGCTTTTGGAAGAAACAGCATAATTTTCAAGAGCAATATGCCACTATGTCTTAAAAGAAAAGTGTTTGATCAATGCATCCTTCCAGTGCTTACGTATGGTGCAGAGACGTGGACCTTAACTAAAAGAGACATACAAAGGCTGCAGACAACTCAAAGAAGCATGGAGAGGTGCATGCTTGGTGTAACCAGGAGAGATAAGAAGAGGAACTCATGGATCCGAAAAATGACGAGAGTGGAAGACATCATGATCAGAGTTAAATCCCTGAAATGGCAATGGGCTGGACATACTGCCAGAAGGACAGACCATAGATGGACAGCCGAAATTTTAGATTGGATTCCAAGGGACAGGAAAAGACCCAGAAAAAGACCACATGGGAGATGGGTGGATGAAATTCGTAAATATGCGGGAGTGGCATGGAGGAGACTGGCACAAGACAGACCGTTGTGGAGGAAACTAGGGGAGACCTTCGTCCAGCAGTGGATTGATAATGGTTGACAATGATGATGATGATGACATATATATATACGAGCTGCACGACTCGTTATCCAACTCTCGAGAAGATACCAGGCTCAGATTATTCAAACTTATGCACCCACCACAAGTCATGCTGAAGAGGAAATTGAAGAATTTTATGAGGAAATTCGTGATCTAAATAATAAAGGTAAGCAGCACTTGAAGATAATTATGGGAGATTTCAATGCAAAAATAGGGCAACGGCAACAGAATGAAACTTCAGTAGGCAAATTTGGTCACGGCAACAGAAACCAGCATGGAAATACTCTCGTAGAGTTTGCAGAGGCAGAAGGGTTTTTCATCTTGAACTCCTTTTTCAAGAAAAAGCCACACAGGAAATGGACATGGAGACATCCAAATGGGACGACAAGTGAAATTGATTTTATTATGTGTAACAAAAAATTCCTCATAGAAGACTGCAGTGTGCTAAACAAGTTCAACACAGGTAGTGACCATAGATTGGTGAGATGTAAGATGCACCTCAACACTAAACTCGAATGTAGCAAGCTCATAAGACAAACAAAATGTATTGACATAACTAACCTTAAAAAACACCATAATACCTTCAAATTGGAACTGAAGAACAGATTCTCTGCTTTAGAAGGCCTAACATCGGAAGAAGTGGATATTTCTGAAGTTAACAGAAAAGTAACCAAAGCTCTTATGGAAACAACAACAACATTAGCTGGGTCTAAGAACAAATTGCATGTGAACAAATTATCAGGAAAAACCAAAATGTTGATGCAAAAAAGAAGAGAGATGAGGACAACTAAAGAAGATGTGACTTCCAAAGTGGAATATTTAGAGCTATGCAAGACAGTACGAAAAAGTATCACTGAAGACGTAAGGAAATTCAACTGTGAACTAGTAAGGAAAGCAATTGAAAACAACCAAAGCCTAAAGATAGCAAAGGGACATCTCAGTAAGGGAAAAAAAACAGATTATGGCACTGAGAAAAGAAGATGGTTCTGTAACAAGAAATAGAGGCGAAATTTTGACAAGAGTGAAAGATTTCTACTCCAAATTATATGAAAGGGATGATGCATGTACTCCAGGCATCATGAAAGGTACCAGAGTTCTTCCAGTCCTTCCAGCAGAAGTTGCACATGCCATCAAGAACATGAAGCGGGGAAAAGCTCCAGGAGAAGATGGAATTACTGTAGACATCATACAAGAAGCAAGGGGAGAAATCGAAACAGTACTCGCCCAAATTTTCACTCGATGCCTTAATGAAGGGAAAATTCCTGAGGATTGGAACAACGCTACAATGATCTTGCTACATAAAAAAGGTGACATTGAGGATCTCAGGAACTACAGACCTATCAGCCTCCTATCAGTGGTTTATAAAATCTTCACTAAAGTTCTTTCACACCGCTTGAAGGTAACGCTGGACATGACTCAACCGAGAGAACAAGCTGGATTCAGGAGTGGCTACAGCACAATAGATCATATCCACGTACTGAGAGAACTAATTGAAAGAGCGAGGGAATATGAACTTCCATTGTGCATGGCTTTTATCGATTATGAAAAAGCCTTTGATTCGGTGAAACCATCAGCAGTTGCAATGGCTTTGAAATCGTGCGGTATTGAAGATGCATACATTAATATTATTAATAACATCTATGAAAATGCAAGTGCAAAGATTCTGCTATTTGAAAATACAACACACATAAAAATTGGAAAAGGAGTGAGACAAGGTGACACCATATCTCCGAAGCTCTTTAATGCCACATTGGAAAATGTCTTTCAATCACTGAACTGGGAAAACAAAGGCATAAAGATTAATGGATATTATCTAACCCACCTTCGTTTTGCTGATGACATAGTCATTTTTGCAACTACCCCATCAGAGCTACAGAGTATGATGCAGGAACTTGCTGACAAGAGTAAAGAAGTGGGATTAAAAATGAACTTTCAGAAGACAAAAGTGATGTTCAATGCTTTTACAAGAAATGAAGATTTATCGATTGATGGAGAAAAGCTGGAGATAACCGACACGTACGTTTATCTTGGACAGCAGATATCAAGTGAGGGTCACATTGGTGAAGAAATTAATCGGCGTACAAAACTTGCCTGGAGAGCTTTTGGAAGAAACAGCATAATTTTCAAGAGCAATATGCCATTATGTCTTAAAAGAAAAGTGTTTGATCAATGCATCCTTCCAGTGCTTACGTATGGTGCAGAGACGTGGACCTTAGCTAAAAGAGACATACAAAGGCTACAGACAACTCAAAGAAGCATGGAGAGGTGCATGCTTGGTGTAACCAGGAGAGATAAGAAGAGGAACACGTGGATCCGAAAAATGACAAGAGTGGAAGACATCATGATCAGAGTTAAATCCCTGAAATGGCAATGGGCTGGACATACTGCCAGAAGAACAGACCATCGATGGACAGCCGAAATTTTAGATTGGATTCCAAGGGACAGGAAAAGACCCAGAAGAAGACCACATGGAAGATGGGTGGATGAAATTCGAAAGTATGCAGGAGTGACATGGAGGAGACTGGCACAAGACAGACCGTTGTGGAGAAAACTTGGGGAGACCTTCGTCCAGCAGTGGATTGATAATGGTTGATGATGATGATGATGATATATATATATATATGCCAGTCTCCTCCATGTCACCCCTGCATACTTTCGAATTTCATCCATATATATATATATACACTGCTGGACAATTGCTAAGGACGGATCATAAACGGCTATATAGCGCATAAAAAAGTAAGTGTGGTTGGATGCCAAGTGAAATAAAATAATGTCAGAATGCCAGGACATTACAAGAAAGACAATTTATTGTGCTCTGAAATCCAGAAGGCTTTGGAACGTGTTCAAGGGACAAACAGGCCATTTTGTGCAGAATACGTAAACGTGAAAAAATTGCAATTACCGTCCGCAGGCGTTCCGGCGTAAGATGTCAATACGGGATATGGCCACCATGGAGGGCGATGCAAGATTCCACACGTCGCGTCATGCTTTGCACAACATTATCAAGCAGCTGTTGGGATAATTTATCCCATTCCTCTGTCAGTGCACGGATGAGGGCGTCATTGTTTATTGGAAGGCATTGGCGACCAGCAAGACTCCTCCCCAAAGCATCCCACACATTTTCAATGGGATTCAGATCTGGAGAACGTGCTGGCCATAAGAGGCGTTGAATATCTTCGCTCTCAAGACACTCCTGGACAGCGACTGTTCGATGACATGTTGCGTTGTCGTCCATGAAAATGAATCTATCACCGACAGCACCACGGAACATGCGAACATGAGGTAGCAGAACATCATTAATGTATCGTTGGCCAGTCATAGTCCCAGTTGGAAGCACATAGAGGGCCGTACGGCTATTGATCATGATGCCAGCCTATACCATGACACTACATGTCGGATATCGGTCCCTTTCCTGTATGTTTGCTGGACAATATGCAGTACCACTGTCACACCAGATCAGTTGTTGTCGACAATCAGACGATAGACTGCATCTACTCTCATCTGAGCAGAGGACAGCAGACCAGTCGTTATCAGTCCAATTGCGGTGTTGATGGCACCATTGCAAACGGGCAGTACAGTGACGTCTGGACAATGGAATGCACACAACAGGAAGGCGGGCGTATAGTCCTCCTTCATGCAAACGTCTGGCGAAAGTTTTTTGGGAGATCCGCTTGCCAGTATCAGCCATAAACGTATTTGCTACCTCACTAGCTGTGCTGCGCCTGTGTCTTTTTGTTGATAGCACTATGTACAGATCTTCTGCAGGTGTCATATTGCAAACACGACCTCCCCCGTGACGTTTGCTACACTCTCCATTTCTTTGAAATGCTTTCCAAAGCCTTGGAACAACACTGTGGCTGACGTCGAACTCCCTGGCAACATCTGTTATTTTTCGGCCTTCTTCAATGTTGCCAATAATTCGGCCATGCGTAAAATCATCTTGGTGATGTCGGGAAGACATACTGAAAATTGCAAGTTCGTCAATTGATTCTTTCCCTTTCAACTTTGAGTTTGAACAACAACGGTCAATACGCGTCAAATCCTTTATATCTCTTATCAGCGCTATGACGTCACGCACAAGTTCGGCAATCCAAAATTTGCATACGCACAACACGTCTTACTGTATCCAGCACTTATGTTAATTTCCACATTTTCCTGCCTTCCATTTTATGGTTGCTATCGTTGCTATTGTCATCCGTCCTTAGCAATTGTCCGGCAGTGTATATATATATATACAGGGGTTAAAAATATGATACTTGTCCATTAGTCAGAGATTTCGGCATTTGCAATACCAAAGGTAATGAACATTATTTATGGCTCGCGTTTTGCCCGACAATATGAATTCATTTTGAACAATATGAATTTTGCTTTACCGAAATATTTTTTTGTTGGATCTAATTTGTTGTAATACCTTTGGGTCAGGATATAAATATTTTATTTCATCAATGGATTACCATCTGCCAATGCATTTCAACATTTTACCTCGTAGAAAACCATTATGTTGAGCACACATTTCGCGTCTTTCTCCCCAGTTACAAAAGTGTCCTTTTCATCAACTTCTGGCATTTCCCAATACTCCCTGGCTTCGCCCTTTTAAATTTTACGTTTCACATGCGCGCTCTTTGTTCTATATTCTAGGACCTTTTCACGCAGGCTTCCATCTCCCCCCCCGACGTGCACAGCTCAGGACGCCGGGCAACTCGCTGGATCTCTAGGTACAGCTGTTGAAATTCGTGGAACAGAGCTTCTTCCACTTTCATTCTTTGTTTTAAAGCAAGACACTGGTCTATTCTCAAAATTGCAGTACAAGAACGTAAGTAGTCCGTTTTTTACACGTTACGGAAGAAAAGCTGGGAATTTAAAAAAGAAAATTACGACAACTATTAAAAATCAGTGGGTTTAACTTGGCTGAGAATAAAAAAAATGCTTGCCTTGTAGCATCACTTGTCAGCTATAATTTTTGACTCGTCATGGACGAGTGTAATTTTGGAACCCTGTATATATACTATATTAATTTATATACTTTCATCATTAATATACGTATATTGACTGTTAACTTTCAGTATATATACTGAAAGTCAACAAATACCCACAGAACTTTCAATTTTTAATTGTTTTAATAAGTGTAATTGTTCTAAGACAAGCATGCCGAGGCAGAAACCCAATTTTCTAGGTCTTTGTAGAAACGAGACAATGTTATCCATGCTGGCCCTTGAAAAAGCCATGGCTGGCATTCTTGCAATTTCTGCATTCTTTTCCGGCTTATTTTCCTACTAGCTCATGTTTTTTTAGTTTTTTTACCTGTCGTTTTTTGCCTGATATATATATATCACACTATATTGACAAAAGCCATCAGACACCTAGAAGAGAAACACAACATAGCATTTCTTGACATACATTAGTACGGTGTCGGTCCACCTTTGGCCTTCATGCATGCACTGATCCTTCGAGACATGCTTTCGACAAGGTTTTGGAACACAGCGATAGGTAAGCGCTTCCATTCAGTACATAATGCTGCCACTAACTGTTGCTTAGTAGTTGGCATTGGTTCCAAACTACTTATGCGGCGCTCTAATTCATCCCATAGGTTTTCTATGGGATTAAGATCTGGGTTCTATGCTGGCTAGTCCACACACGATACGGAATTATCGTCAAACCACGCCGTAACAGTCTTTGCTTTATGGCTCGGTGCTTTATCCTGCTGGCGCCAAACAAAGCTCGGTTCCATAGTATTGCCATAGAGTTGGTGGGGCATAAATATCCAGAATATCGAGGTAGACGTGCTGGTTAACAGGTTTTTCCACGATAACCAATGTGCCTGGACCATACCACGAAAAACACCCCCACACAAGTACACTGCCAGCTCCAAATTTGACCGTAGGAACAGTACACTGTGGTAAATAGCGTTCCCCCTGCTGCCGCCATACCCACACACGGCCATCTGACTGACGGATCTTGCATCTGGATTCACCAGTCCATAGGACGCGTTTCCATTGATCTACTGTCCATGATAAATGTTCTTTATACGACGAGTAGCATTCCGAGTGCAGATGAAAGGCTTATGAGCAGCCGCACGACCACGGTTACCCATGGAATGAAGTTCTCTGCGAATGGTACGTGTACATACCTACGTTCCAGCATTTTTACTCACCTGTACACTGAGGTCTTTTGCAGTAGTTCGTCGATTAGCTTGCAACGACTCTCCTGAGGCTTCGACGTCCTCTATCACTGATTTTCTTTGGTCTGCCGGTACGTTTTGCTGCTTCAGTCACGCCATGTGTCTTTCACGTATTCAGTACATCCAAAACAGTTGACTTGGGTATGTTTAAACGCTTCTCGGTTTCTCTTATGGACAACCCACTAATATTACACCCAACAATCTTTCCTTTCTCAAAGTCTGTTCACTCCCGCCGCGACATTTACACTCAACCTCACAGTGCAATATGATCGCGGTCAGCTACAGGTTTGTTTTTACACCGTTTGCAGCTGTACCACACTTCTTAACAACACAGGGGATCCTTTCATTTGGTTTTGAAGGGGTGTCCATTGACTTGTCGATTTAGTGTATATATACAGGGTGATCGTAAACTCGCGCAACCCAAAGTTTGAATTTTCACAAATTGTTGCCAAATCGTTATAAACATTCTTTCTGCTACCAGATGTCACTACCATACTGTTAGGAAGTATCAGTGAAGCCGAGGTCACTGTGATGTGTACAGGTTGTTCGTAGTGTAGTTTCGTTCGTTGTGGAGATGAAATGTCTTTTTCCCCAGACGCAGCGAATTTTCATTCCGGAAAGTTATTTCGCAACTCCATACGGATGTGTTGACGAGGACTTTCGCAACAAAATTCCGGGTACAGCAGTCCCCAATAAGTTCAAAATATCGCGATTAGTGCAGCGTTTTCGGAACACTGGATCTGTTGCAGATAAAAAACGCTCCGGGATACCCTCCATTTTGACTGACCATAAAGTGGATGATATAAAGCAAGCACTGCAGCGGTCGTCACGAAAAAGCCCCCGGAAACTCGCCGTGCAATCATCAATCTCATACGGTAGTGCTCATAAAGCTGCGAGATCGTTACATCTTCGTCCATATCTTATTTGCGTAGTGCGTGAACTCAAGGCCTCAGATGCAGGCAAACGAATACACTTATGCCCATGGTTCCGCTCATTCCTTGAACAACGTGGAATACAGAGTCTGGATACAGTTTTCTTCAGTGACGAGGCCTGGTTTCACCTCGGAGGTTATGTCAGTAGTCAGAACAATAGGATTTGGTCATGTGAAAATCCCCATGTTTTTCTTGAAAAAGGTTTACATTCGATAAAACTTGGGAGTGTGGTGTGCGATATCGCGCCGTCGCATAGTGGGACCGATTTTTTTCGAAACAACTCTGGATAGTTCCGTCTACCAAGACATCATCATACAGTTTGTGGCACTCTTTGATGTCAGCGAGCGACATTGTTGGCTCCAGCAAGACAATGCCACTGCCACACGTCGGTTAGTATCGTCAATTTTTTGAGATATTTTTCCAGTAAACGCCTCAACTCCGAAGACCTGTTTCCTCCCAGATCTCCAGATTTATCGCCGCTGGACTTCTTTCTTTGGGATTATTTCAAAGGTGATGTGTATCACAATAATCCTCACACCCTGCATGAACTTAAAATGAACATCACAACAGCGATTGAAAACATCAGTGTGGAGGTGCTTCACAAGGTGTCATCAAACTTGATAAAAAGAGCGCGTTCGCATTCGCAAACACTGAGCCCACTTTGAACATATGTTATAATGAGGTTCCCCTTCTTTTGTTCATTTTTTTAAAAATTGTAATTAACCTCATACATTTTTTTCTGAGTTGAGCGGCTTTATAATTACCCTGTATATCATCATCATCATCATCAACCATTATCAATTCACTGCTGGATGAAGGTCTCTCCAAATGTCTTCCACAATTGTCTATCTTGGGCCTGTCTCCTCCATGTCACTCCAGCATACTTTAGAATTTCATTATTCCATCTCCCATGGGGTCTTCTTCTGGGTCTTTTCCTGTCCCTCGGAATCCAGTTTAAAACTTCGGTTGCCCATCGGGGGTCCGTTCTTCTGCCAACATGTCCAGCCCATTGCCATTTCAGTAATTTTACTCTGGTCATGATGTCGTCCACTCCTGTCATTTTCCTTATCCACAAGTTCCTCTTATCTTTCCTGGTTACACCAAGCATGCATCTTTCCATGCTTTTGTGTGTTGTCTGCAGTCTTTGTACGTCTTTTCTACTTAAAGTCCATGTCTCTGCTTCATACGTAAGCACTGGCAGGATGCATTGATTAAACACTTTTCTTTTGAGGCATAATGGCATACTGCTCTTAAAAATTGTACTGTTTCTTCCAAAAGCTCTCCATCCAAGTTTTATACGCCGATTAATTTCTTCATCAATGTGACCCTCACTCGATATCTTCTGCCCAAGATAAACGTAGGAATCGGTTGTCTCAAGCTTTTCTCCATCAATCGACAAACTTCGTTTCTTGTAAACGCATTGTACATCACTTTTGTCTTCTGAAAAATCATTTTAAATCCCACTTCTTTACTCTTGTCAGCAAGTTCTTGGATCATACTCTGCAGCTCTGAAGGTTTAATTGCAAAGATGACTACGTCATCAGCAAAACAAAAGTGAGTTAAGTAATATCCATTAATCTTTATCACTTTGTTTTCCCAGTTCAATGATTGAAAGACATTTTGCAATGTGGCGTCAAAGATTTTGGGAGATATAGCGTCAGATTGTCTCAGTGCCTTTCCAATTCTTATTTATGCTGTATGCTCAAATATCGGAATCTTTGCCTTTTCATAGATGTTATTAATAATGCTAATGTATGCATCTTCAATGCCGCAGGATTTCAAAGCCATTGTTACTGCTGATGGTTTCACGGAATCGAAGGCCTTTTCATAGTCAATAAAAGCCATGCATAATGAGAGTTCATATTCTCTTGTTCTTTCAATTAGTTCTCTCAGAACATGGATATGATCTATAGTGTTGTAGCCACTCCTGAATCCATCTTGTTCTCTTGGTTGGGTCATGCCTAGTGTTACCTTCAAGCGATGTGAAAGAACCTTAGTAAAGATTTTATAAACCACTGAAAGGAGGTTGATGGGCCTGTAGTTCCTGAGATCCTCAATGTCACCTTTTTTATGGAGCAAGATCATTGTAGAATTGTTCCATGCCTCAGGAATCTTCCCTTCATTAAGACATCAGGTGAAAACTTGGGCGAGTGTAGTTTGAATTTCTCCATTTGCTTCTTATAAGATGTCCACGGTAATTTCATCTTCTCCTGGAGCTCTTGCCCGTTTCATGTTCTTAATTGCATATATAACTTCTGCAGGGAGGATTGGAGGGACTTTGGCACTGGTACCTGTCGTAATGTCTGGAATAGATGTATCATCCCATTCATATTGTTTTGAATAGAAATCTTTCACCCTTGTCAAAATTTCGCTTCTATTTCTTGTCACAGTACCATCTTCTTTTCTCAGAGCCATAATCTGTTTTCTTCCCTGACATGTCCTTTTGCTCTCTTCAGGTTCTGGTTGTTTTCAATTGCTTTCCTCACTAGTTCACAATTGAATTTCCTTATGTCTTCAGTGATACTTTTTCGCACTGTCTTGCATAGCTCTATATATTCCACGTTGGAAGTTACGCCTTTATTTGTCCTCATCTGCATTCTCTTTTGCATCAAAATTTTTGTTTTTCCTGAAATTTGCTTCATATGTAACTTGTTCTTAGTACCACCTGTTTTTGTTGCTCTTTCTATAAGAACCTTGGTGGGTTCTCTGTTAACTTCCGAAATATCCACTTCTTCTGATGTTAGGCCTTCTAAAGCAGAGAATCTGTTCCTCAGTTCCAACTTGAAGGTATTATGGTGTTTTTTAAGGTTGGTTATGTCAATACACTTTGTTTGTTTTATGAGCTTGCCACGCTAGAGTTTAGCACTGAGGTGCATCTTACATCTTACCATTCTATGGTCACTACCTGTGTTGAACTTGTTCAGCACACTGCAGTTTTCCATGACAAATTTCTTGTTACACATAATAAAATCAATTTTACTTGTCCATCCATTGGGAAGCCTCCATGTCCATTTTATTTGCGGCTTTTTCTTGAAAAAGGAGTTCATGATGAAACACCCTTCTGCCTCTGCAAACTCTACGAGAGTATTTCCACGCTGGTTTCTATTTCTGTGACCGAATTTACCTAATGAAGTTTCATTCTGTTGCCGTTGCCATATTTTTGCATTGAAATCTCCCATAATTATCTTCAAGTGCTGCTTGCCTTTATTATTTAGATGACGAATTTTCTCATAAAATTCTTCAATTTCTTTTTCAGGGGGGCGCATAGTTTTCTTGTGGTGGGCGCATAAGTTTGAATAATCTGAGCCTGGTATCTTCTCGAGAGTTGAATAACGAGTCGTGCAGCTCTGTCAGAGGAACTTTCAACTTTTACAACTTTATGCACGCGGACTGAGGGGGTTCGGCCTCCTCAAAACTGCACTTTGTTGTAAATTCTTCGAACTGTTATTTTGGCGGTTTATGAAAATGACTTTTGTATTTCATTATAAGCATAAATACATCACATCTGCTTCGCAAAATGGTAAATTCGGCTGGAGTGCATTTGAGGAAAACAGTGTAATTTGCAAGAGCAATTTACCATTTTTCCGTCAGAGTAAGTGTTTAGTCAAAGCTAGAGGCGCAACTAGGGCGGTGCCCTTGGTGCAGCTCAAGAGAGGGCGCAAAAATCACTGCTTACAATCTGATTAAAATTGAAATAGAAACTTTTTGCTCCAGTTTCTGATATAGTTTTTCGTGCCGTACTTAGCTAGTTCTCTGCTTACAGACTTCGCTTATAACATGTTTAGCCAGTTTAGGTAACTTGGCGGCTTAAAATTCACATTTCTTTCTCAAAATGTTTTGGGGATGTTTGCTGCTCACATGCAGTAATGAAGGCGCAATTATATGTACGTTGCAAGACAAGCATGCCATTTTAATTGCTGAAGGCTGCCCCGGTGGCGCAATGGTCTAAGCGATGGCTTCTGATCATTCGTCTGAGACGGGTCCGGGTTCGAATCCCGGCGAGACATGGATGTTGTGTTTGTCTTCCCTGGAACCAGTGACCCTAAATTAGGGACGGGCGACTGCTTATAGCCCATTGAGTTGTTCACGGTGGTCGTTAAACCTCCAATAAAAAAAAAAAAATGTTGGAGATTCTCTGGGGGCTATTCGGTCATTACTACTTCTACTGCCAGCTGCATTCGGTACATTTAATGTGGTACCGAATGTCCAAACTCTTAAGCAGTTGGTAAAAGCTGTACACTCACAGTTTGCAGAGTATGATTGTGCCTCACACAAAGTGATAACAGCCGCCCCGGTGGCGCAGTGGTCTAAGTGATGGCCTCTGATCTTTCGTCCGAACTGTGTCCGGGTTCGAATCCCGGTGAGGCATGGATATTGTGTTTGTCTTACGGCACTGGCTCTCTCCCTTCCCTGGAACCAGTGACCCTAAATTAGGGACGGGCGACTGCTTATAGCCCATTGAGTTGCTCACGGTGGTCGTTAAACCTCCAATCAAAAAAAAAATCAAAGTGATAACATTAAAATGTGATTTTTTTTATTTTTTGGAGGGGAGGGGAGAGTTAACGGCCACTGCGAGCAACTCGATGGGCTATAAGCAGTCGCCTGTCCCTAATTTAGAGCCACTGGTTCCAAGGAAGGGAGTGAGTCCGTGCTGTAAGACAAACACAACATCCATGCCTCACGGGAATCGAAACCTGACCCATCTCGGGCGGATGGTCAAGAATGCTTAGATCTCTATGCCACCTGGGCGGCAATTTTGTTTTTCGAGCAGTATATATGTTACGGTAAAAGTTATTATCCCGTGATTATACATAATCACCGATCATCTTGGTGAGTTTGATAAATTTCACTAAATTTCTCACTTTTACCGGCGAGTTTACAAATTCCCAAAGGAAGTTGGCAAATTTGATAAATATCCTATAGAATTTCACATTTTTACCTTTGATTCAGTGACGGCTTCTCAGGTGAAGTAGGTGAAGTGCCTCTTCACCTGTTTTACTCAAAATAAAGTGTTATTCAGTATTTTTTTATAATATATTCTTTTTTGCCTTTATTCAGTTCCAAAATACTCAAAATTTTGAATAGATATTAAATTCACATGGCGCGCTCAATACGGAAAACAAATCCTTACACGCAAAACAGCGCAAGTGAAGATCCGAAATGAGAATGCTGGGAAGTCTGCATTTTTTGGCCGAGTTGTCATGGTAACCGTGACGTCACCCTCCTCAATCTGCTCGCTCAAGTGAAGTGTTTCAGTTGCACGCGCCTTACCTCTGCATCTTTCAGTTTTTGAGCGTAAAGTCGTGGGAGATCACGGTGGAGCGGGTGTTAATTTTTTTTTTTTTTTTTTGGCCCTGCTTACTTTTTAGTAATAAACATTCGGCGTGGAATAAAGACGGATTCTCAGATTTATTAAGCGTAACACGTTAACTTCATAAACATCGGGTTTGTAGCGAACACCTGAAATGCGGATTAAAGTTAAGGAATTTTGAAAAAATTCAAAACATCATTGCCGATGCCCTTAGGGAAAATGCTAGGCTTTTGAAAACGCATTTTAACGAAACCGTTCGTTTAAATAGGCTTTTCCTGCATACAGTGATTGATGCAGTATTAGTCTGTACTGTATTTGAGCAAACAAGAACTAGCATTCCATGGCCATGACGAAAGCATAGGCTCGATAAATCGTGGAAATTTCATTGAATTACTTTCATTGTTGATATTTTTTTTTTTTTTTTTTTTGATTGGAGGTTTAACGACCACCGTGAGCAACTCAATTGGCTATAAGTAGTCACCCGTCCCTAATTTAGGGTCACTGGTTCCAGGGAAGGGAGAGAGCCAGTGCCGTAAGACAAACACAGCATCCATGCCTCACCGGGATTCGAACCCGGACCCCTTACGGACGAATGATCAGAGGCCTGCGCCACCGGGGCGGCTCATTGTTGATATGAAGAAGTTCTTTAGAAATTGAAAATCAATACGAAAGGATAAAAAACTATTCAAAATGAATTAATTGAATGTACAAGGAGTGTTCAAATGAAAAGGTACGAAATGACACTGTGGGTATAAATGAAGACTTTATTCAAAGTATAGACCATAGGCCGTAGCACAACGATCCCATTGATTAACGAGCCGAAGGATTCCTTGTTCCCAGAATTCCTGTTGCCGTGACGAGACCCATTCCTGCACAGCGTCCTTGAGTTCGTCGTCCGAGTGGAAGCGCTTCCCTTTCAGATGTTTTTTCAGGGGACCAAACACATGGAAATCGCAGGGCGACGTGTCCGGGCTGTAGTGCGGATGGTCAAGCTGCTCCCACTAGAACTTGGCCAGTTCCGCGTGTGTGACCCTGGAGACGTGTAGACGCGCGTTATCATGGAGCAGAACCACACCCTCCGCGATGAATAGCGGTCGGTTTAACACCTTCCGCTGTCAGAAATCGGATAACGCCTCGCTGCTCCTCAATCGTCGAATTTTGCAATGTGAACGCCATCCTGTCCTCACACGCACTGCCGCGTCAATTGGACGGCGCTCTTTATAAGAGCCTCTGCTCTCTCTTGCGAATGTGGGCCCCCGCGCTTGCTGCGATCCACGCCGGCGACTCTAATCGCATCCCTAGATGTGTCGCTACGTTCTCCCATAGCGGCATAGGCAAATATGTTAACGGTTACGTTCTTATGACGTTTCGTACCTTTTCATTTGAACACCCCTAGTATTTCTGAATATACAAACGATCACGTCAAAAATTAAATAATTTTTGATTGTTGATTCGGAAGGTGTATTGGTTGAGGGATTTTTGGGTTTCCATGATGTGAATGAAGATAGAACGTCAGGAGCTTTATACAAAATGCTAGACAAAATTTTGGAACAGTCTGATTACCAACACAAATAAATAGGACAATGTTACGATGGGGCAAGTATAATGTCTGGACACTTAAATGGGCTACAGAAAAAAGTCAAGGATAAAGCTTCTCAAGCTGCTTTTGTTCATTGCTTAGTTCATCGTTTGAATCTTGTATTACACCAGAGTTTTTCTAAAATTTCTAAGTGTCGAATACTTTTTGCAAGCCTCAGTGGAATTGCTTCGTTTGTTCACCATTCTGCGAAGCGGTCTTATACACTTATATCAACAACCGCAAGATGATTGATTGATTGATTGGAGGTTTAACGACCACCGTGAGCAACTCAATGGGCTATAAGTAGTCGCCCGTCCCTAATGTAGGGTCACTGGTTCCAGGGAAGGGAGAGAGAGCCAGTGCCGTAAGACAAACACAACATCCATGCCTCACCGGGATTCGAACCCGGACCCCGTTCGGACGAATGATCAGAGGCCATCGCTTAGACCACTGCGCCACCGGGGCGGCAAAACCGCAAGATGCAGACCAACCATAGCAGAAACTCGATGGTCCTCCACTTCGAAATTAGTAAGTGTAGTTGCTGAAGATTGGAATAAATTGAAGGAAGTGTTCGGATTTCTGACGAATAGCGAAGAATCACACAAAAAATCAATTCCTCTTGCCAAGGAGTTTTTGAATGATATTAACACTTTCGAATTTACATTTTTGGCTCCACCGATCTATTATTCGAACTTTTGAAGAAAAAATAACTAAACATAAACTACTGTGTAACTTAAATTAAAAAAACAAAAAACAAAAAAAAACTCGTGAAATTTTGAGCCATAAAAAGAACGATGAGTTATTTGAAGCACAGTTTGGAAAAGCTAGCAAAATCGCAGAAATAAACACGGAAATATGCTGCTCTTACACAGGAAACAATTTTTCAAAATTATAAACAATTGTATTTTAAAATTTTCGACCACATTCTTATGGAAATGGATATAAGATTTCAAGACTAAGAAACTTCAATTTGTCTGACTTGCTGACACAACCAAATTCGAATAATTTAATGCATGCTTTCATTCTCGCGCTCTTGAAAATCTACATTTTTACGGAAACATATTTACTAAACACAGCGCCTTAAAAATGAACTGAGTCTTGTATATGCCGATGAAAAATTAAGGAATATATTAACTCAAGAACTCCTTCGAGTGTTTCACGGAGGCAAAGACATTTTTACAGAAGATTATAAATTGGTTTTCCTCAGTTTAACAATTCCATCTACAAGAGTGCCAGTGGAAAGAAGTTTTCTTAAAAGAATACAAACTTGCTCAAGAAACACTAGTTCCCAAGATAGACTTGCTTCTCTGGCAAATATTTCTATTCAGGAAGACATTTTATTGATGCTCACGAAGAAACAAACATCCAACCATCTTATGACGACATAATCGACAAATCTGCAGCTTTAAAAGGAAGAAAAATTGATTTAATATAAAAAAAATAAGTAAGTCCTCATTAAAGGATTTTCATTGTAGACAGTAGATATATTTTCATACTGCTCTTGTACCTCTTCACCTATTTTTCCAACCACGAGCCGCCACTACTTTGATTATGTGTAATTCCGAAATAAAATTGGTAAGTATACTTATGGATTTAAACTAGTTTTAATAAAATAAATGAAAACATACAGTTTTTGTTTTATTAATAGAACGATTTAATGAATATAAGGAAACTGAAAAAAAATTTGTTTCAACTTAATATTAGGATTATGTGTAAGATGTTTCAAACAAATTGTTGGGCAAAATATAGAACTCTAAAAATTCTTACTTCTTATTCAAACATGGCAAACTATCATGACATTTTGAGTTACATAATTTTTCATTTTTGTTACATTTGCATTTGGTTGAGTTACACTTTATTTAAACAGGAGCACCTTTGGCACCCCTGACCTCCTAAAATTGAGATTTTTCTTGCGCACTCCCTAAGAGACAGAGTGATAGTTGGTGCATTCTCTATTGTAAGAAATTGTTCATCACATAGCACAAATTGGTTTCTGGTACACAATTGTGAAAGACGTCCCTCCTTTGTTCCCAACTGATAGTACTCATCATTTTCAGTACCTAATATTACTGCCAATATATTCCGCGAATCGCCTCTTCCGCTACACAAAGCGTTCCGAATGTGTTCCATGATCAAGCACAAAGCGTTCCGAATGTGTTCCATGATCAAGCACAAAGCGTTCCAAATGTGTTCCATGATCAAGCACAAAGCGTTCCGAATGTGTTCTGGAAAGTAATGTGTTCTAAAAATTAACCCTAGAACACAACTTACGAGAGGGAAACACATTTGGAACGCATTCGGAACACATTTACAGTCAGCGGAACGGAATAGAACACATTTGGAACACATTAGGAACGGATTTTTGAAAAAAAAAAAAAACCGTACCTGATGCGTTCCGAATGTGTGCCGAGCATTTGCAGTGTGTCCACATCTGGTTTTCTTAGCTTCACTTTATCTCCTACTTTGGCTACAGGAAACTTCAGTTTTGACAATTTTTTATTGGAGAGTAATCAAAAGTAATGATGGTAAACTGCTATCTACCGGAGAGTAAATGGAATAAATCTCGTTAAAATGAAGGTTACTCGACAAGAATGCATTATTTATCAAATTTATCATCCTAGAATGACGATTATGCATAAGCCCAGTAAATTTGATTAATGAAGTACGATTTATCATATTTACCACTACTAACTGGTGAGTTTGCACAATCACCGGTAAATGGGATTAATTTGTAGTATATGAAATAAATTTATCAAACTCACCAAGATGATTGGCGATTATGCATAATCACGGGATAAATCACTTTTACAGTAACATACACTGGCGGAAAGTGAAAAAAGAACACCAAGAAGGAGACGTCTGATACCAACGAAATTTATACAGCATAATAACGGAATACAGAGGATTACGTGATCAAAACATTATGGCAAAATACAGCTGTATTTGCTGGTAAACTGAAAAATAACATTTCCATGTAACATGGTTAGTACGAGGTTGAACCGCCATGAACTGCGTCACACTGTGCAATTCTGGCATGGGTCTGTCGTACAGATGTTGGATGTAAGTTTGGGGTATTGAGTTCCAAGCATCCTCAACCTGGACGCGTAAATCGGGGATGGTCGTGGCTGGCCGTGGAGACCGGATAAGTCGTTGTCCCATAAAATCCCACACGTGCTCAATAGGGGATAAATCCGGTGAACGTGCAGGCCACGGAAGTTGTCTCACACCCTGAAGTGCATGTTGCGTTGCACGCGTCGTGTGTGGGCGTGCGTTATCTTGCTGGAAAACACCACGATGGACCGACTTTACAAATGGCACACCAACGGGCTGAATGATGTTGTTGATGTAGGAGGTGCTGTTTAACGTACCCGGTACAAACACCAGTTGTGTACAGGAGTGATAGCTGATCGCTCCCCACACCAGGAGACCAGGTGTAGCTCCTGTATGTCGCTGGCAGATGCAAGAAGGGTGGAGACGCTCCCCTGTGCGTCTGCGAACACGCATACGGCCATCAGAGGCTCCCAAGCAGAATCTGCTTTCATCGCTGAACACGACAGATCGCCATTGCGTTTTCCTGTGCAGACGTTGGCGACACCACTGCAGCCGTTCCCGACGGTGGGCTGGAGTCAGAGGTACACATGCCAGAGGCACACGTGCACGTAGTCCTGCATCCAGTAGACGGTTGCGGATTGTTCGCACATTCACCTCAGGTGCAACGGCAGCTCGGATTTGCGTCGCAGTGGATGTTCTGCTTGACAACGCTGCTCGTCTTATGCGTCGATCGGTCCGCTCATCAGTCCGTCTGTGACTCCCGGTTCCACGTTTTCTCGTGTGGAAATGTTCCTCGGACCATCTACGCCACCATCGTACCACCACCGATACTTCCCGTCCAATTCGCTCCGCAATACGACGATACGACCACCCGGCCTCGCGGAGTCCGATTAGACGACCACGCTCAAAGTCCGATAACTGCTGAAATCTTACACGTCTTCCGTGTCCAGGCATTGAAGCTTTTTCAGGGTCTTCGCATGTGTCCGTACGCCGACGACTAATTACATTCACTTCGCCGTACTCCTTAAATACCACCGACGATAATTTGCATATTATGCCGTGCTGTGGCGTAAGCGCTCACCAGTTGGTCTCGAAATTAATATCACACCTGCGTAAACTCGCCCTCATTAACATATGTAAATTTCATGATCGTCCGCCAATTCCTTCTTGGTGTTCTTTTTTCACTTTCCGGCAGTGTATATGTATATAAAAAGAGATATGGGAGAGCAAAATTAGGGGTTTTACCCCGGGCGCAGAAATACCTTGTTACGCCTCTGGTCAAAGCATGCTTTCAGGTCTTACTTATGAAGCAGAGACCAGTATCTCGATTTGAAAACGTATACAGAGGCTGCGAGCAACTAAAATAAACAGGGAGAGAGATATGTTTGGTGTAATAAAGAAAGATTGGAAAACGAACTCATGATTCAGGAAAATGGCAAAAGTTTATGACATCTTGATCAAAGTAAAGACCTCAATTGGCAATGGGATAGGCATTTGCTAGAGTGACTATTGTTGGACAGCTGAAGAACTCAACTGGATACCAATGGATCGAAGAAGACCTAGAAGAGCATCCAGTGGTAGATGAAATTCGAAAGAGTGCCGGAGTGACGTGTAAGAGAATTGCTGAAGACAGTTATGGGAATGTCTTCATCCAGCAGTGGATTCAAAATGTTAATAATGAATTAACAGTTTTAAAACTGCCGAGGATCGTCATTAATTCATCTCTTCCTTTCTCCGCTGGGTCATATATATGTCTTGTTATATTCAAAAGGGATGTAAGGTCAGGTGATGCGTAACATCACAGCCTCTCCTTGACAAATGTCAACCCCGCCTTCTCGTGGTGCATCCTGTTCCCACTAAAGGGGCTCTGACGACCGCCAATAGCGGTATAAATATACCATCGGGATCAGAGGAAATGCTATCCCACGCTCACCAAGCTGGCCAAGCGTGGCCATAACTCACCACGCTTGGCCAGCGTAGTGAGTTATGGCCAAACACCTCCAAAATGAATCCACAACTAAAATCTTGGCCCTCAGTCACCGGCAGCTGGAATGTACCTGGCCAAGGCAGCAGCCAGTGCGACATGAAGGCAGAGGGTGCTAAGAATCCCCGGAGGACCGGACTAGGCTGCCATCTGATGCTGACCTTGGCTACGTATAATGGACGCTCCCTATCTTCTGATTCAAGGCTTCTTGAATTGGAAGAGGAACTACAAAGGATCAAGTGGGACATCGTCGGGCTAAGTGAGGTAAGGAGAAAAGGAGAAGATCTCATTGAACTGAAAAGTGGACATCCCTTCTACTATCGTGGGACAGATACTGTCAGAACTAGTGGTGTTGGATTTATAATAAACAAGAAACTGAAGGATAAAGTTGTAGAAGTTGAAAGTTCCTCTGACAGAGCTGCACGACTCGTTATCCAACTCTCGAGAAGATACCAAGCTCAGATAATTCAAACTTATGCACCCACCACAAGTCATCCTGAAGAAGAAATTGAAGAATTTTATGAGGAAATTCGTCATCTAAATAATAAAAGTAAGCAGCATTTGAAGATAATTATGGGAGATTTCAATGCAAAAATAGGGCAACGGCAACAGAATGAAACTTCAGTAGGCAAATTTGGTCACGGCAACAGAAACCAGCGTGGAAATACTCTCGTTGAGTTTGCAGAGGCAGAAGGGTTTTTCATCTTGAACTCCTTTTTCAAGAAGAAGCCACACAGGAAATGGACATGGAGACATCCAAATGGAATGACAAGTGAAATTGATTTTATTATGTGTAACAAAAAATTCGTCATAGAAGACTGTAGTGTGCTAAACAAGTTCAACACAGGTAGTGACCATAGATTGGTGAGATGTAAGATTCATCTCAACACGAAACTTGAACGTGGCAAGCTCACAAGACAAACAAAATGTATTGACATAACCAACCTTAAAACACACCATAATACCTTCGAGTTGGAACTGAAGAACAGATTCCCCGCTTTAGAAGGCCTATCATCGGAAGAAGTGGATATTTCTGAAGTTAACAGAAAAGTAACCAAAGCTCTTATGGAAACAGCAACAAAATTCGCTGGGTCTAAGAACAAGTTGCATGTGAACAAATTATCAGGAAAAACCAAAATGTTGATGCAAAAAGAAGAGAGATGAGGACAACTAAAGAAGATGTGACTTCCAAAGTGGAATATATAGAGCTATGCAAGACAGTACGAAAAAGTATCACTGAAGACGTAAGGAAATTCAACTGTGAACTTGTGAGGAAAGCAATTGAAAACAACCAAAGCCTAAAGATAGCAAAGGGACCTTTCAGTAAGGGAAGAAAACAGATTATGGCACTGAGAAAAGAAGATGGTTCTGTAACAAGAAGTAGAGGTGAAATTTTGACAAGAGTGAAAGATTTCTACTCCAAATTATATGAAAGGGATGATACATGTACTCCAGACATCATGAAAGGTACCAGAGTTCTTCCAGTCCTCCCAGCAGAAGTTGCACATGCAATCAAGAACATGAAGCGGGGAAAAGCTCCAGGAGAAGATGGAATTACTGTAGACATCATACAAGAAGCAAGTGGAGAAATCGAAACAGTACTCTCCCAAATTTTTACTCGATGCCTTAATGAAGGGAAGATTCCTTAAGATTGGAACAACGCTACAAGGATCCTGCTACATAAAAAAGGTGACATTGAGGATCTCAGGAACTACAGACCAATCAGCCTCCTAATCAGTGGTTTATAAAATCTTCACTAAAGTTCTTTCACACCGCTTGAAGGTAACACTGGACATGGCTCAACCGAGAGAACAAGCTGGATTCAGGAGTGGCTACAGCACAATAGATCATATCCACGTACTGAGAGAACTAATTGAAAGAGCGAGGGAATATGAACTTCCATTGTGCATGGCTTTTATCGATTATGAAAAAGCCTTTGATTTGGTGCAACCATCAGCACTTACAATGGCTCTGAAATCCTGCGGTATTGAAGATGCATACATTAATATTATTAATAACATCTATGAAAATGCAAGTGCAAAGATTCGGCTGTTTGAGAATACAGCACACATAAAAGTAGGAAAGGGAGTGAGACAAGGTGACACCATATCTCCAAAGCTCTTTAATGCTACATTGGAGGGTGTCTTTCAGTCGCTGAGCTGGGAAAACAAGGGGATAAAGATTAATGGAGATTATCTAACCCACCTTCGTTTTGCTGATGACGTAGTCATTTTTGCAACTACCCCATCAGAGCTGCAGAGTATGATCCAGGAACTTGCTGACAAGAGTAAAGAAGTGGGATTAAAAATGAACTTTCAGAAGACAAAAGCGATGTTCAATGCTTTTTCAAGAAATGAAGATTTATCGATTGATGGAGAAAAGCTGGAGATAACAGACACGTACGTTTATCTTGGACAGCAGATATCAAGTGATGGTCACATTGATGAAGAAATTCATCGGCGTACAAAACTTGCCTGGAGAGCTTTTGGAGGAAACAGCATAGTTTTCAAGAGCAATATGCCATTATGTCTTAAAAGAAAAGTGTTTGATCAATGCATCCTTCCAGTGCTTACGTATGGTGCAGAGACGTGGACCTTAACTAAAAGAGACATACAAAGGCTGCAGACAAGTCAAAGAAAAAGAAGCCTGGAGAGGTGCATGCTTGGTGTAACCAAAAGAGATAAGAAGAGGAACTCGTGGATCCGAAAAATGACAAGAGTGGAAGACATCATGATCAGAGTTAAATCCCTGAAATGGCAATGGGCTGGACATACTGCCAGAAGGACAGACCATCGATGGACAGCCGAAATTTTATATTGTTTTCCAAGGGACAGGAAAAGACCCAGAAGAAGACCACATGGGAGATGGGTGAATGAAATTCGAAAGTATGCAGGAGGGACATGGAGGAGACCGGCACAAGACAGACCGTTGTGGAGGAAACTTGGGGAGACCTTCGTCCAGCAGTGGATTGATAATGGTTGACAGTGATGATGATATTCAAAAGACAGCAGAGTAGCACGCAGAAAATTGTTAACAGGACTCTTCCTTCCCAAGTTCGGGTTTGGTAATATATGCCTAATTGCAACTCTTTGCGGGTACTACGAACGAATTGTACTTCACGAAAAATACCAAGATCATTTGCGATATCAAATCCCCTCTTTGTTACTATCTAATTTTCAGTATTAGGATTGTATTGTGGGATTATCTTACAAAATTACTTCTTCAATCTCTCAGTTCAATACCTATTTTGTTTCGTACGCTCTTTCTTACTTTAAATGCTACGTATTTAGTCGTTCATATTCCCTCATCTCCTCATTAGAGAGATCAGACCCTCGTGCTTCTCCTCAGAATCATCTCCTCCTAGCTCTGTCCCTTCCTAAACACCTCTCTTTCTCTTCCTCTCTGATCACTGTGTCACTCCTTTCTTAAGCGTGATCCGTGTGTCCTTGAGCCTCTTATCCCCCGCTAAAAGGAGAGAGTTTTTCTATCTCGGACTGCCTCTGATGCAATAAACTAATTAAGTAGTCTAGAAACTCTTGCTGACGACAATGCCGATGATTGCACTGTATGCCAATATAAAGATTTACGCACTTAAGGCTTCGGGATACGACTCTTCAATACAAAGAATGATTCCCTGGGAAACACATTTCCACAACCTCTAAGTACCTATTCCGTCCTGGACAGCGTCTTCGAACTTACCGCTAGAAAATTGTTTGCTTGGAAATTAATTAACATTAGAATCTATTAAAATCTCCGTAAAAAAATATCCTCTGGGTATAGGCTTTCTAACCCACATGGCCAACAGACACAAATGACAATGACGTCGGCAAAACGCAAATAACTGTATTTTTAGAAACGAGACCGAAACTAAGATCTTCATTTTTTTAAATGTACGTACGCACAACGTTTAGAACTATGTACCTTTAAACCACAGTTCAAGCTTTGCATTTTGGGCTTCACCTTTGGGAATATCATACAAAAATCTTTCAGCAACTAGACAGAAACTGTAAAGTTATTTTTTCGAATTAGCGTCAATTTTTCTTTGCTGCTTTCATCCTTTCCGTAGTTTATCGTTAGCCGCAATGGGCCATGGCGCAACTACACCCCTCGCCTTATGGAGCTACGTCCCTGGTGTCTTTTGAAGCATCAAAGAATTTGAAGCATTAATTTCTCGCTGAAAGAAAACCAATTGTTTGTAAGCGATGCATAATGATAGTTCCAATAAAATGTTTGAATGTTTCTCAGAGGGTATAGAAAAGAGAAAAACTTATGCACCATGTAATTGAGAATGATATAAATAGCCGTACTAGATGTTCTGTAGGAATGAAAAAGATGCACGCCAAAACATTAAATCCGAGTACGCGAATGTTATTTTGTTTCCCTCAGTCAGACATTTTATAGGAGAAAAAAATAAAAAATGCAGGGAATTCCATTTGCAATGTGTCAGTTGACTGGTAGAAGAGTATTGTAACGTACCAGGAGATGTGACGTACCTGCCAGAAGGACGCACACGACATAAAGGCAGATAGGAATCAGAATAAAATGTCCGCGTAGCTCAATTGGTAGAGCAACTTATTCCGGAATGAGTGGACCCGGGTTCGAATCCTGGCGCGGATAAAAATGACGGAGAAATTCACTTCGTTATAGTATAACAAGTATGAAATGAATCCTTGAGATCTTCAGGTTCCTTAACTGATAACATCCCGATCTGTCCAAAATTGGTTATTCCAGCCCGTGTTTTTCCCATTTCATCTGTAAGGAATGTGCCCGGGCTAGCTAAATCTCAGTTCATGTGCTCTATGCCATTACCTACAGTAAAGTTTGTCCTCTTTGAATCAGACGGTAGCGCCTTACTACAATTTCTTTGTGTGGGGGCATGTTTCCAGACTAATACGTTCTTTTATTATTTTAATTATACTATTTCATCCAGTAAAAATTAATATGTATGAATTCATATTCTTCTTACCTATGTATATGAAAATCATAAAGATATCTTATCTGAATGATACAATGATTTGCAGTGCACTTTTTTCTTCAGCATTATTAATATAATGCAAGGTCAGGTGATGCGCAAATATATCATAGCCTCTAATTGACAAATGTCAAACCCGCCCTCTCGTGGTGCACTCTGTTTCCACTAAAGGGGCTCTGACGACCGCCACACAGTGGTATAACTATACCACAAGGATTAGAAGAAATGCTATCTCTCACTCACCAATCCGTTTGGCCAGCGTGGTGAGTTATGCCTCCCCCCCCCCCAAGATGATTTCAAAACTGATAACTTGACCCTCGGTCACCGGCACGCAGTGTGATATGAAGGCAGAAGGTCCTAAGAATTTTTAATTCCAAAGCACGCCACATGGAGAAGACAAGCTCAAGACAGACAGTTGTGGAAGAAACTTGGGGAGACCTTCATCCAGCAGTGGATCGATAATGGTTGATCATGATGATGATGATTAGCATACTGAAAACATTTCTGACACAGAATGTTGCTGCTACGAAAGGAAATGCTTTCGCTTTCAAAGCTGTCTTAAATATTTCACCAAAGTAAAGGGAAAGGTACAAATCACGTGTTCTGAAATGCAGCAATTCCGCGTTGCACTTACCGAAAGCATGTTACGAACAGAATATATTAGAAGTTTGCGAAGACAATTTTGCTAAGAACAATTCGTGATACAAAGATACTGGATACAAAATCCAGTGCCTTTTCATTTGTCTATAGTCTTGATAGGTGTACAACCAGTATTCATATTCACGTCGATACGCGAGAATCAAGATGTAAGCAAAGTGCTTTCTGTTTATGCTTAGTGGTTTGAATGACTGCGCAAAATCTCCATCAGATGGATGAGATCATCCTATTATGTTCTGCACCCTCGGGAAATGTTTGGGATTCGGAACCATTTCATCCCTCCAGGAGGAAAGAGAAATAAAAAGCCACCAGCCACGCATACAAAAGGCATTCTGTCTTCCACGACGTTTTTTTTTTTTTTTTTGACAATAATTATATTTTAGGGTGATAAAATTGCTTCATGGATTTTCAGAATTTTTTTAGTCTTTCTGTAAAAAAGTGACATAGAAGAATGTATCCTCCTCGTAGTGTGAGGGAGAACCTCTTTCATTGGGTGCGGTAAGCTGTCCGATGTCATCGTGTTATAGTCGAAAGTGCGAGAACCGGATATTTAATTTATGGGCGTGTGGAGAGCATGGGCATAGATAAGGACAAACTGGTAGATGCGATCCTCTGACGCGTGGAACAGAGAGCGCCTTTACTTTAAATTCTGGGACTCACTGTTGAGTACATCTATGTGGAAGAAAAGTTAGTACACTGCTGTTTGTTGAAAATTCAGCCCCGGGAAAAGAATGTGCAGTAGGACTGAAACTCACAGGATGAGTATGTACACGTGACGAGTTGCAAATAATAACAACCGCAGCTCACACGCAAATGATTTGTGCCAGGCACGTCCTCCTAGCTGTCCTGCAGAAGGTATAAAAGAGGACGCACAAAAACAGGAAAATAGGACAGAATTCCCGCTAATTGGCTAAGTTACCATAGTTGGATCCTGAATATTGTGGCATTAAAGTTGTGGAAGTAACTAAGTATGCCGCGACGCAGCAGATGAGACCCATACGTACAACTGAAGGACTTTGAACGAGGCCGATGTTTTGGATGGCGGGAAGATGGTCTTTGAGCGAGTCCCATGTGTTGGACAGAGGGAAGGTGGACTTTGAGCGAGTCCCATGTGTTGGACTGCGGGAAGGCGGACTTTGAGCGAGTCCCATGTGTTGGACTGCGAGAAGGTGGACTTTGAGCGAGTCCCATGTGTTGGACTGCGGGAAGGCGGACTTTGAGCGAGTCCCATGTGTTGGACTGCGAGAAGGTGGACTTTGAGCGAGTCCCATGTGTTGGACTGCGGGAAGGTGGACTTTGAGCGAGTCCCATGTGTTGGACTGCGAGAAGGTTGACTTTGAGCGAGTCCCATTTGTTGGACTGCGGGAAGGCGGACTTTCCTTCCGAGACGTTGCCTCTCGTGTTGGGCAAAACGCTAGCACAATGACATCAGGGGAAGAGGAAGATCTGATGCACCGACCTAAAGGGTATGGAGCTCAGCGATGGAAGAACGCACAGGAAGACCATCATCTCCACCGTATGTGGTTGATGGACCGAACAACAATCTCCCGAGGATTAGCACAGCAGTGGAGATCTGTCTCACATCAAGAATTGTCTGAAAGCTCTGTCCGACGCCGTTTGCTTCTGAGAGGCCTTGCCGTTCGCCGACAGTTGCTCCGACTTCCCCTGACCTTAAGCCACATTCGTGGGGCCAAGAACACAGACAGTGGCGTGATGACTGGTAGAGCTCAATGTTTTCCGACGAGTCGCAGTACGACCTAATGACTCATAATGAAACATATCCTTGTTCCGCGACACCATGGTGAACGACTGCTGGAGGCATGCATTACGCAGGGTCATACGGGACTGGCAACGGAGGGTGGGGTGCTGGGTTCACGTTTCAGTCTCCTACGCATAGCAGAAACCATGACCAGCCAGCGGTACATCGCAGAAGTTGTGGAGCCTGAAATTCCTAAAGCATGTTGGTGTTACGTCTTGGAGAAGCATAAGAAACAGAAAAA
Source organism: Macrothele yani (assembly GCA_039090855.1). Taxonomy (NCBI): domain Eukaryota; kingdom Metazoa; phylum Arthropoda; class Arachnida; order Araneae; family Macrothelidae; genus Macrothele; species Macrothele yani. The sequence goes on along the minus strand of CM076989.1, from coordinate 69,285,942 downwards.
ACAAACAAAAAAAACGTGATGCTTACTACGATTCTGTGGTTTACAGAACCCGTGGAGGCAATGCCCGCACAGGTCTGTGTGTATGGTCCGTATGCACCCATTGCACCCACGGGTAGGCTCCACTGAGATTAGGCAGAATTTTCCCGTAAGGAAGCTCATATGTAAAAACGATTTTTTTGCTGTCTCTAGTTCTATAAATCGTGTTTGAAAAATTTTGTCTCTTCCGAGTATATTTCGCAATAAAGAATATTTTATACATATTTTCTTCTTTTGCGTTACAATTCTGCCGTCAGAATATATTTCTGTTTTAAAGAATATCTTCGATTCTAAAAATCCCTTGAAAAACCCCTCTCTTGGAAAGATGCTTTTCATTATGACGCATATTTTGAACCCATCTTCTTCAAAGAATGCACAGCTTCCTCTCTAGGGAGCATAGAGTGATATCCCGTTTTTCCTTCATTTCTCTTCTTATTGTCCGATTTGAAAAAAATTTCAATCTCGAATATATTTCAGTATTTTTCTACAATTTGTTAATTTTTTCGTAATATTTATTTCTGCTGCTAGTAGGAGTAAATAGCTATTTCTGTTTGTGGAAGTTTTACTCATGATCGGAACCTGGTTGATTTTTATTTATTTATTTATTTTTGTTAACCTGTTCTTATGCTATGTAAAGAACCCGGCTTACAATGCGTATTTTGAAAGCTGCGCAGTTTCTTCGCTAGAGGTATAAATGCATTTTCTTTTTCGCTGATTTGTTATTCTTTTACAAAAAATCTTCTTTGAAAAATACTTTCTGAAAAAAATTCAAAAGTGCTCATTACACCCGAAAATTCGGTATCAGCTTTCTTTTAAATCGTTTTTCTCAGTTGAAAGATGTAATAAGCAACGATTGGACGCATAAACTCAAAGATAACATGTGTGTTAGGTTGCGTGCATGTCATTACGACACCCAGCTGCCTTACGCGCACACACACATCACAAACAATGCATGTGCATGTCACGTGCTCTTAGAATCCTCAGTCAGTGTCTCAAACTGCTTCAGCACGTGATTCGTTTGCACTGAATGCCGTGAAAGTTACTGTTTGTATACCAGATGAAGCTGTCCGTTGAAGCAGAAGTTTTCCGTTTTGTTTTGTTTTGTTTTTGACGTATCATACTTCTAAACATATTAGAATATGGAAATGAAATCATATCACTAAGACTAACCAAGGATGACCTTGGCACATTTCAACTAAGCACCAAAAAAGTCCACAAGGTAAGGATAATTACCGTCGAGGCACGTTGACACATTTTTTCATTAAAAACATTAAAACACACAGGTACTTTCGAGAAACTCAACTTGTTCCCATCATCAGCTGTAAAAATAAGGTGGTTAAAAGCTACAAGATGTTTCTAAGTTAAAACCACACGACATGTAAGAGACAGATGACACGTCTACTTGAAGGACAACCAAAATATACACAAACCCGATAACAAACTTACAGTCAAGGGCGCCCGTAAGAGAGAGACGGGGGGGGGGGAGTCGGGACCCCTCCCCTAGCCGTTGGTATAGCCAAATTTTTGATAAATTTAAAACACTAAAACAGATGAACCCTTTTCTTAAAGCATTTTTAAAAATAATAAGGTAATGATTGATTGCAATTATCAAACTTCTTTATTTTAAAATTTTGATTTGCCCGATTCTGCTATGCGTTTACTTTCAAAAGTATGCCAATGAATTGTAGGATTTTCCTAGCCCCGCTCCTATCCCCTAAAAGTACTCATATAGACGCCACTGCTTACAGTTAAGTATGGAAAGACAGGTACGGTTAAGAAGCTAAACGTCATGAGACCTGATGAAATTAAATGCTGTGATTATGACGTCAGATTTCGCTGGCCATGTTCAATAAAGTTTATGAGCTGTAACCTTGCTGCAAAGATGATTTCCCTGTTAACCTACCCAGACCTAGGTTACAGCTCATAAACTCTATTGAACATCGCCAACGTAACCTGACATCATAATCACAGCATTTAACATTCATCAGGTCCAGGGCCGGCTGGACCATAAGGGCAACCGGGGCGGTTGCCCCGTGTCTCGCGCCTTTAAGGGGCCCCGCAGTTTAAGAACAAAAATTTTTAGTTAGAATTGTGAGAATCTCGGACAGAGGGAGATGCAAAAGAAGCAACAATGAAACACGAGCAAGATGGCCTGTGCGTTCGGCTGTTAACTGAAAGGTTGGCCTGTGCAATCGGCTAGCGCGTTCGGCTGTTAACTGAAAGGTTGGTCGTTCGAGCCCACCCGGGGGTGTTGATATTTTTACAACTGACTTTCAGGAAAATCTTGATACTTGAGGACCGGGCTGTTGACCTGAAGGGCGCCACGTGGCTTTGTCAATGAAGTTCGACAGTGGGAACCAACCGACGACTTTGTCAATCAAGTTCATTAACTGTATGTGCATTTGCTACTAAACTGTCAATGGTTGGGATAAGTCAATTTACATTTTCCAAAATCAACCCGTCAAGCTTTTTCACTCTAATCGTTGAAATATTTCCTTTTTCAAAGAGAAATTTTTCACGTTTCTTCATCTCAAAACTCGCAACGTGAAAGAAAGGGAAATTTTAAATGAAATTCTTCATAATCTCTAAATTTCTCGCTCAACTAATTTAAAAAAACCCTTAAAATTCCGGAAATTTTCTTTGGAATGCACCTTTTTTTTTATTTGTTAAAATACTGTAGTTTTTGTTGCCAAAAGATCCATTAACTTTTCTTCAGTTTGAAATAAATGTTTGGTGCTAAAGAATATTGTCTATTTTAATGGAAAGTACCAACTTTTTGCTGCTGTGCGTTAATAAAACAGTTCTCGTTTCGGAAAATACGAATTTCCTCCCTGTATCCCAATTCTGTGTTTAGGATTTAAAAAAAAATGCACGCATTGTCCTTATTTACTTAGTAGATCTTTCCTTTTCACGCAAAAGAAAAAGCGAAGCGTTCCGTTTTTCTTAGGCCCTTAAAAATTTTTTTCTTTTTTTTTAAGTTTTTTGTTTGTTTGTTTGTTTCCAATCCCCCGGTTTTCGAATAGCTTATCGCCCTTCGCCGTACAAATAGGGAGATCTGTAGATTTCAAGTGATTATTGTAACTACCTTGATATTTTCCGAATTCGTGAAATCGCAAATTTAATTTCATCATTTTGTAGCCCTTGCTTTTATATATTTGAAAATTTGCGTGCAAACCAGATACTTAAATTTAAATAAAATAAAAAAGACCTATATCAAAGTTGGTTTTGGGCTACACATGGAGGCCATGTATTCAGTGATTTTAAAAACATTACTGGAATTTTTCTTAAAACAATCACATATGAGCTCGTATAAAAGTTTAAGAAGTCACTAATTTGTCAGTTACTCCGTTTTTTTGTATTAAAAATAAATCACTAAAACATGTATCAGGAGAAAAAACTATTTATACGAATTTATTATTTCTACACTAAAACATTCGCAATCCAAAAATTTTCGCTACGTGCGTAGCTTTTCGTCATTTTGTGAAGCAGTTTTTATACAATAAGTGAAAATACAACCTCGACCCCATCTCCTCGGAAAGAAAATCGTAGATTTTAACAGTTTTTGCTCTCTCTCTCTGAACTTTCAATGCATATTCTGTTTTTTTTTTCTCTTGAGCTTAAAGCAAATGCTTCTTTGAGATAATCACTTTGTCTTTACGATAGTTTTCGTTTTGAAGTACAACAGAGGTGAAGCACATTTCAAAAAGGAAATGTTACAGAGATGAATTCCGTCGGTGTACCTTAATCGGTAAAGCATTCAGCTCCGGAGCAGAGGGATGCGAATTCGTAGCCGTCACAGGCGGATCTGTGGGTTTCACATCCTGTGTATTCTTTAAGGACATCTTTCACGTAACAACTTTATTAAAATATGAGATTTATTTCCTAGTGCAAGAAATTAAATTTTGCTCCGGGGCCTTGCAATGAAATTTCGCCTAGGGCACCGCAAAAGCTCCATCTGGCCCTGATCAGGTCTCATGACGTTTAGCTTCCTAACCGTACCTGTTTTTTCATACTTCACTGTAAGTTTGTTATCGCGTCTGTGTATGTTATGTTGTCCTTCAAGCAGACGTGTCATTTGTCTCCTACATGTCGTGTGGTTTTAACTTAAAAACATCATGTAGCTTTTAACCACCTTATTTTTACACCTGATGATGGGAACAAGTTGAGTTTCGCGAAAGTACTTGTGTGTTTCAATGTTTTTAGTGAATAAATGCGTCAACGTGCATCGACGGTAATTATCCTCACCTTGTGGAAATATCAATATTCAATAATTTTTAAGTAATTTTTTGCGACTTCTTTACGGAATTTCGAACATGGAATCTTTCGTTTCGTGTCCGCACTAGTGAAACAATGAAATTAACAATTTTCGTATTTCTGTTAGAGCTTCCGCACAAATGGAAAGAAACCACCTGAAAGAAAAAGTTTTACATAAACGAGAATTTTATTTTCCCCTCGTGTTAACGGGCTAAATTATGAAAAGCGGGAACCTGTAATAAATTTGTCAGTTGCAAATCCTAGTACTCCTTTTTTTTTTTTTTTTTTTTTTATCTTTCTTATGTTTTACAGGGTTCAGGGAATTATTAGTATGGAAAAAGATGGCAATGAAAATGACTAACAGTTTAAATTAAAACACGAGTTTTTATAAGATCTTTCTTAGCATGTACACCACACTGACGAACTTGTGCTAACTTGCTATTGTAAGCGGACTAGAGGTCTGCACGGGCCCGAGCCGTTCGGGCTTTTGCTCATTTCTAAGTTGGGCAAACGGGCCGGGCCGGGCCTTCAATATTTAATGTAAATCTGACACGGGCAGAGCAGGTTTTTTTTTTTTTTTTTTTTATGAGCAAAATAATCGCTGTACGATGCCTTTTTCGTTTGGATAACTCTCAACATACAGCAGCAGGATTAGATTGAATAAATTCCGCTGATGGAAGAAATAGAAGTTTTACATCCTCCTCTCCTACAAAACAATTGGAGTGGGTCAGCTCCCTTATTTTTTCAATGTGAATGTTGTCCCTTCTATCTCTCTCTCCCTAACTTCCACCCTCCTCTCATGCTTCAGGGCAGGCTATTAACTGCAGCATTTCTAAACCGAGCCACCCGCTCGCAGACGATCTTTTTTATTGTTCTGGTAGGCGGCACTTTGTTCTCTAGATGTGTGAAAATATTTTAAGTTGTCTTAAATAGCACGGGAGAAATGGTCTGGGAGAAATTTACTTCTGTGTATAAATCTGTGCAGTATTTTCCTCATTTGTACTCTCAGGCAGCCGTTTTCAAAACTTGTGTGACACTGATTAGCTGGGCAGTCTGTCGTTGTTCTCCCTTAGCATATGCTCAGTTCAGTGTTGCTGATAAATACCCTCCCATACTTGTTATGGAGTTTAAGAAAGCGAAAGATTTTCGCGAAAAAATCGCTTCGGGAGAATATGTGCTTGTAGACAATGTAAAAGGGAAAAGCGATATTTGGAAATATTTTAAATTACTGTCCCGTTCTGAAGCTAGTCGGTCGGTAAACGTTGTGCAGTGCACAAAATGCAAAAACTTTTTGAGTTACGATAGCACAAAGTCTGAAGCTGCACATCTCATCTTAAGCGGCACACATGTGCTCCCCATACACACACAAGAGAAATATTGGGTTCCAGCGATATGATGTGCCAGTAGAGATAGGTGCAGTTTACAAAGCCCTAAAATCTTCTCCCAGTAAAACGATCGAAATCATAATTCTGGATATTTTGTACTTTTCGAATTACACCCCCCTCCTTATCCCCAAGGATATTTCCGAGTCCGGCGGTAGGGAATGATAATATGAAAACCCAGAAACCAGAAAATTTGAAAGGCATGGAATTTGACCTTTTCATGCAATATTTTTGAGTATACAAGCCCCCCCCCCTTCCTCTCCTCGGACGTCACGTAACTTATACAGAGTCTCAGAAATATTCTGAATTAACGTTTATTGTAATACAGTACGTCTAGCAATTAAGAAAACGAAAACTCTTTAGGAGTCGAATGACCGAGTGCACCAGGTGTCAAATTAGTGTTTTAGTAATTGTTGAAATTTTACGGGACGGGCAGGGCCGGGCTTTAATTAAACAAATTGAAACAAGCCGGGTACGGGCTGGGCGTTGGACGTGCGAGCTTGGGCCGTGCCGGGCCTTGGACGTGCGGGCTTCGGCCGGGCCGGGTGTTGGATGTGCGGGCTTGGGCCGGGCCGAGCTTTCCAAATTAAGGCTCGTTCAGACCTCTAAGCGGAACTATTCGATATTTAAGACTAATTGCAGCTGGATTGTAGAAAATATATAACGAAGGAGTAGATGAGAAAAATTGCAGTTTCAATGAATTTATTATCAGCTACAGCTTATTATGCAGGTTGTCCCGGTGTCTTATTTTTTTATTGTTTTCAGTCCTCTCGTTACTTATTGTCTCTTAATTACGCATTCTTTCGTACTGTTGCGGAATACGGCAGGGATATTTTTATGGCTTCCTCATCATATTTTGGGAATGTTTTCTCCTGGGTATTTTTATTCATCAACCTTTAGTGAAATCCTGGGGCCCCAAAATACTGTTCAGCCCCCCTGTCGTCTTAAATGTGCTCTACTGAGGGGCGTATATAACGCCCTCCGTGTAAATAGTAATGCACATAAATCACCACTAGATTTGTAAATAAGCCGTTGTATGTAGAATTGGCGCCCTTTTCTACGTGTTTAAAGTCGGCTGCAGAATTGTCATGAAATTAGGGAGCGATGCGCTGATGCGCCCGGATTTATTTCCGATAGCAATTTGGTGTCAGAAGTCGTGATGGTTCCAAACGTTTAAGTAGCTTGGCCACCCGGTAATACATAGTACTACCTCCAATTCTACGTAACATTTCATTATTTTGCACTGGCTTTTCGGAGACCAGTGAGCACCTCTTTCCCTGTATCCTTATCGGTTCGATGTCTCTCCAACTCTCTGTCTAACTCTTCCCTCTCCGTGATCCCCTTGTTCTCCTCAACTCCTCTTTTTCCGGCCTTTTCGCTCTTGCCTTTAAGAAAAGCACTCTGTCGCCGTGAAAAGCAATAAACTCATAACGCAGTCTGATTGCCTTTTCCTATCACAAATTCGATAGGCAATAAAACAACATAACAATAAAATACTTAGCAAATGTACTAAGCTTGATTGCTAAGGAAATGATTTTTTGGAATTCTACTAGTGATCGTTGCCGATAAGCATCGTCGAAGTTTCCCATGCTGCCTGACAAAGAAAGACCTATTGCTGAATGTTCCATACTATTCCTGGAAACGAATACAATCTAAGATCTCGTCAACAGTTTCACAGAAGACACCTCAATGAAGCACGAAGATAGTTTAACCAGTAGATTAGTAATCCACAGGAGGGCAGCCAAGATTTGTGCTTGGGGGAAGGTATAGTCTAGTTGGAATCAGTGCGGTATGCATCCAGGAGGCGGATGTACGTAAAAATACCCCCGGAAAACATACTCCCAGAACAAACGGTTCACTGTAACTGCCACACAGGGACATTGATGTGTGGCGGTGTTCCAGTGTGGCAATTTACCGGCAACCCTGCCACACATCTTTCAGCAACTTGGCTACAAGAGTTCAAAAGGGGGGGGGGTGTACAAAGATTGCCGTTCTGGGCCTACATTGATAACTGAATTGATGGGAACTCCAAACGAATTTCGCGAAAACATTGCATGTAAGCTAAGCGAGAATTGTACTTTAATTTGAAGAAATAAATTGCCGAGGATCCGAGGTACACTTGGTGGGGGAAGGGGGGATTTACCCTGAACTTTTGTAATATTATAATCTGGGCCGCTGGAGTCTGTCAGTGTATCCAGGAAGTTCCCCTTGAAGTGTCCGCTAGGTCCATGAGCTTGGGGAGGGGGGTGGGGGGCTTTTCCAAAAGTTAAAATGGATGTAGAGTTGCAAACATTAGTACCATGCTTTATATAATGATTCTGTACACGACCACGAATTTTCAGGAGATTGGGGTAACTTCCCCCCGTTTCTAAGAGCTATTCACGGGTGACATCGATATTACACTGACCGACTCTAGAGGTCCAGAATATAAAATTACGGAAGTTGGGGGTAGAGCCCTAAAAACCAACCACCTCGTGTCTTTTTCACAGGCTTCACCAAATTTCTGGGGGAGGGGGAAAAGGGCATACATAGCTTACCATTAAACACAACATGAAGCATAGAAATTGCGAGCAAATCCCTTACCTTGAACACTTGTCTGCGCTCTTAGAAACTTGCACCCCACCCTCCTGAAAATCCGTGGTCGTGTACAGAATCATTATGTAAAGCATGGTTCTAATGTCTACAGCTCTACGTCCATTTTAACATTTTGGGTACCCCCCCCCCCAAGCTCACGGACCTCGCGAACGCTTCAAATGGAACAGTCTGGATACACTGACAGACTACAGCGGCTCAGAATCTAATATTACGGAAGTTGGGGGTTGAGCGCCCAACCCTAACCAAAAGTACCTCAGATCCTCGGCAATTTATTTCTTCAAATTAAAGTACAATTCTCGCTTGGCTTACATGGAACGTTTTCTCGAAATTCGTTTGGAGTTCCCAATTCAGTTCTCTATATAGGCCCAGAAACGGCAATCTTTATAGTCCCCCCCCCGCCCCACCTTTGAACTTTTCTGGCCAAGTTGCTGCTGAAAGATGTGTGGCAAGGTTGCTGGTAAATTGCCACACCGGAACACTGCCACACATGAGTGTTCCTGTGTGGCAGTTTACAGTGAACCGTTTGTTCTGGGGGTATTTCTTCCGGGGGCATTTTTTCCGCTTTTCAGTTTTTAGGGGTATTTTCTCCGGGGGTATTTTTACCGTTTACCTCAGGGGACAGAGCTAACCCCCTCCCCCCCCTCCACCTCCTTCTCAGATACATGCCGAAGTAACAAATTATTAGGAATGCCCAATAATATAATCAGACATTCGTTCCATCCTCTCTTACGTAAGCAACCAAGCAGCTCGTTGGAAATACGTAATTCAGGCCTGTACGAAGCGTAGATAGCAGCAATGTGGAAATGATTTGTGGTTTAAGCGACTTTGAAAGAGGTACGGTGGTGGGCTCTAGGCGGGAAGATGTAAGCATTTCAGAAACGACAAACCTTCTCTGCTATGCAAGAACCACTCTATAGGGGGTGTACAATGGGTGGTGCACAAAGAGCAAGAGAATAGTCAGTAATCTTCCTGGGGGCGGAAACGGATGGCAAATGTTCGAGGGATAACGTCAAGTAACCTTGCTGCACAAACTCCTCAGAATCAATTGTAAATAAAAACAATACTCCATTCGCACACCCGCCAGCAATGAGAAGAAAATATCATCAACTCTGGACAAACGGCTTCACAAAAACAAGTTTTTGCCACTTTTTGTCTCAATGGGATATAGAGGAGTGGGAAAAGTAGAGTAATTATGTCGTCTGTGCTCTAGGGTCAGGTCACTGCTGACAGACAGCCAGACAACGCGAGAACGCAAAACGTTTACAATTTTATCTTAGATCACACACCGGAGAGGTAAATTGAATCAAACTGAGACAAAGACACGGGAGACAGCAACACTGTCTCTCATGTCTGATGTGTCTCAGTTTGATTTCAATTGTCCACTACCAATGCGAATTCTACAAGAAAAAAAAACAAAAAAAAAACAAGCACTCTGGAGGGAGGTTTTAACACTTAAAACTGTGACGTACTACAGAGTTGAAGCACATGTCATGACGAAACATCTGCAGACACACATTCCGTCCGTGTAGCCTAGTTGGGAGAGCAACTTACTCCGGAGTAAGTGGGGCCGTGGTTCGATCCCTGTTCCGGACAAATTTGTGTTTTCAGAAGACTGTATCTTCTGCGCAACAATGGATGCATTGGCATTTGTAGTTCAAGGCAGGACGTCCTGCCTGATTACTACACCGAAGTATTCATTGGGAAAGAATATTGCTGGCGGGTGTGCGAATGGAGTGTTGTAAGGTGCGTTTGAGAACGTAGTACGGGGGTGTTGAGAATGATGTAGAGGATTTTAGGGAAGGAGTGTCTGACCGGAGTGTAAACAACCCTTAGAAAAATAGGAAGCCAGGAGATTTAGGCTACAGTGCCCCATAGGAAAGTAGCACAGAAGCGAGGTAGAAAGGGGAAAAGAATATCTACATATTAATTTTATAAGGTTTTTTACTGTGAGTCCTATTTTGAGAGAATGGCTGAACGTAAAGATATGGTCGAGGTATCAAAACAAAGGTTTTACCATGTAGATGTGCCAGTGAAAGAGAAAAATGAGATTGGGGCAACGGTTTCACCACCTTGCGAGGCGGCAAAGTTCCCATGTAAAGTCTATGGGAAAAGCGTACGGTTGACATTCGATCGCCGGCGGTTGACTCACGCGCTGTTGAAAGCGGAAGCATGGAGGTGTTACCGCGGAATTTTCTATATCCCCGTAACATTTAAATTTCATCCGTATAATTTTGATCATTTATTATTTTTTTTTGTTTTTACTCTAAGGCTGTAGGAAATAAATATTTAAATTGCCGAAATAGAATATCAATGATAAAAAATGACTTTCCGGTGAAGCTGAGCCAGGCTACCCGAAAGTTTAGGTTGATAATTAGATCAGTCCTAATTGCACTCAAGCCAAATCGAAAAGGGGAAAATTATATATTTTTTTTCTCACGGAAACCTGATGAAAATCCCAGATGGGAAGGAAGAGAAAGGAAGACATTCACAGTTTTTTTTCTCACGAAACTCAAAGAAACTGAAGAGAACAGCAGGAGCGGTAATAGAGGGACTGAGATAATCCAAAGTCCAATGTCTCTTTTCTGAGCGAACCGTTGGGCGAAGCAACGTTAGCAGGCATTCGTATTAAATTTCTTCTAATCGGAAAAGCGAAGACTCTCGAAGACCTGATTGCGTTATGCCGTTAGACTCTGTGATATATATATGCAATTTAATATTCATTCGATCCAGTTTATTCACGTAGGTAAGACGTTTCCCATTATGTAAAGATGTAAATAAACATTCCGTTGACCATTGTTAGTGAAAATATTACGGGCGACTGCTTATAGCCCAGTGAGTTGCGGTGGTCGTTACACCTTCAGTCAAAAACAACAACAACAAAATCACGAACCTGGATTACTGAAGTGGTTGAATGAATTTGTCAATCAAAATAAGTTTACATTTCTTGTCTCATATAAGTTTATCCTTTTCAAAAACAAAAAAACAAAAAACTAACCGTCGATTCTGACGGATGAAGAGTACTCGCCACGCGAGCGAATCTCATTCCAACAACATTTACAAACACAGTTGTGACTGAAGATGAGAGTGAAAAAGTGCGCTATCCAGTTGAAGTTTTGCACACGATCGAGATGAGTGGACTTCCGCCTCACATTTTACGACTGAAAAAGTTTGCAGTCGTGATGCTCATCACGAACCTGGCCGCCCCGGTGGCGCAGTGGTCTAAGCGCTGGCTTATGATCATTCGTTCGTGAAGGGTCCGGGTTCGAATTCCGGTGAGGCATGGATGTGGTGTTTGTCTTACGGCACTGTCACACCCCTTCCCTGGAACCAGTGACCTTAAATTAGGGACGGGCGACTGCTTATAGCCCATTGAGTTGCTCACGGTGATCGTTAAAGCTCCAGAAAAGAAAAAAAAAAACTAACTGTCGATTCCAACGGGTTTCTTCTGGCACGCCCTTAATTTTATCACCGGGGGGTTCAGTACCCAAGGTCCGTCGGCTTAACATGCTTGTTCGATATAACAATAATTGGTCACGGCGGATATTCAGTTGTTCCAACGTTTCTGCCTGCCCAAGATCGAACCAAGGTCCTTTCTGTGACAGCCAGAAGTGCTAACCACTCTGCCACTGCGGGGTACAGGAGAATCGAGATTAGAGATTTATGTAGGAAGGGAGTGTCTGACCCCAGCTCTTAAACAACCCTTAGAAGTAGGAAGCTAGGAGATTTGGGCTAGAGTGCCCGACAGGAAAGTCACACGGAAGCGAATTACAAATGGGGAGGAAGACGGGTTTATTTACAACCGGAGGCCAGTGCCCGGAGTCCTACGGCTTAACGTGGCCATCCGACTCACGGCGGATATTTAGTAGTTTGATAGTTTGTGCCTGCCTAGGATTGATCCCGAGACTTACTTTTGAGAGATTCCGTGGCAGTCACACACGCTGGTCACTAGGCCATCCGCTGCCCAATTGAACCCTCGCTTCAGGTATATTATAGTATATTAGGTCGGAGTGCTTAAGCATTAAGTGGACCGCTGGAATAAGAGGTAATTCCGTTTTCTTTCTTCAGTGACGGAGCTAAAAAGCAACAAAGCCGAGATGATCTTCTTTGAAACATCAATTAAACTGTTTATTACGTTAAACGAACTTTAATTTTCGATGAAAATTGTTTCTTATATATCGAGTATTGCTGGTTCTGTGCTCAGATACTTTAGAAAATAAAATATGGAACCAGTTGAATCGCATCACTGGTGAAATGAATCACAAAATAAATGTGTGGCTCTCGCGGAGTTCAACAATTGACATGATCTTAGGTAAAATGGCGCGAGGTCGGACAGAGAACCGTTACAAACAACAATAATAATAACTTATAAACAATATTTCTTAGGGAAAAAAACTCGACATCAATACAGTGGTGGCCACTGCTGACGAAGGTTTTCCTTTACTGAACCTGAATACTGCTCAGATTGTTTCTCACTCAGAAAAGAATTCAGACCCACTTAAAGTGTTGGAAACAGGGCCGTAGCTTGGAGAAGGACCCCTACAAGGCATGCAAGCCCCCCCCTGGAAAATAGATGATGTAAATTGTAAATTCTCTGAACTTTTATTTTCGGTAGGTTATGAAAAATCCTTTTGTATTTCTTTATAAATACTTATTATTCGTGAATTGAACGCTTTAAAACAAAAAAGTGAAACTGAAATGATGCGGCATGAATGATGGATAACTCAAAGGAAATTACATCTGGAAGCGAATCAGTAGGAACAGCTGCACCAGTAATTCTCTACCACATGACACCGGGCTTGTTACTGCTAAGGGCCAAGGAAAAGAGAAATCCTGTTTTGTTTTGTTTTTTAATTTTAGAGAGAAACGTAAAATGTAAAAGAACATTGTTGACCTGGAAATGTATCTCTCTAGGCGATGTAAAACAATGCTGAAGGGAAATCTTTATGCGAGAGAGAGCAAGAAAGCTTTCAACATCTTCCCGCTCACTGTTTTGCCGTCAGTATAGGAGTAATTTTGCGACGCTTATGAGGGAGATGAAATGTTTCTTGGTGGAAATCTGGTGTTTTGGTCTTTGAGGGGGGGGGGAGAAGGTTTTTCTGTTGATCACGGTAAGAAGAGGCTACCTCCGAGGACCACCGAATGAGATTACGCGATTAAAAAATTCAAAAAAAAATTCTAACGTTAAAGATGGCGAAGAAGGAGCCGAGATTCGACATCAATAACTTTCCTCGATGCCACTACGTTGACCCATGGAAAGGAATCAGAAGAGTAAACGAAAAATAAATAATATTTTTCATGTTGATTGGAAGTCATCTTTCCCGCAGCGATAATGACCTTGCAACTCAGCCACTGTCAAACAAATTCTGATAATGCGATTTATTTTTACATTTCAAGAGAGTTCAGTTTTCTCCCCCTCCTCCCTGGTTTTTCATATTATTGTTTCTTTTTTTTTTTTTTTTTTTTTACTTTTCAAAATGAACAAATTTTTAACTAGTGAAGTAAATCAACAAAAGGAAAGAAAATAGAAAGGAAAACTTGCATCTGTATTCGTGGATGAATATAGCTTGTCGCTGAACACAGAGCTCGCCCTGATGAGTCTTCAGCCCCCCACCCCTGCCGAAGACTCATCTGGGGAGCTCTGTCTTCCACCGCCGAGCGGTCAGAAGCCATCGCTTAGACCCCAGTGGCGCAGAGGTTTGAGTGCTGGCTTCTGATCGCTCGTCCGAGAAGGGTCTGGGTTCGAATCCCATGAGACATGGATCTTGTGTTTTTTCTTACGGTACTGGCTCTTTCCCTTCCCTGAAACCCTGGAGCCAGCGACCCTAAATTAGAGACGGTGACTGCTTATACCCCACTAAGTTGCTCACGGTGGTCGTTAAACTTCCAAACAAACAAACATCGTCCCCCCTCCCGGTGCTGCAACCTGACTACGGCCCTGGCTGGAAAAGAAAAATTCTGCACGGAAAATATCCAAGTTGGGAAACATTGACAAAAACTTCTCACTAAAATGATTAAAAAAAAATAGCTCTATCCCGAAACCAAAAGATTCTTCTCTCGGATTTCAAGATCAAGTTATTGTAGGCCAGAACTACGGGCAAATATAACGAAAGTTGCAGATGAAGATGCCTACAGAATGTGTGGAAAAGCCAATGGGACCGTAGAAAAACGTTTTAGCCGACTGCTGTCACATTGCATCAAAACAATTCCGTAACAAACACTACCAGGTAGCTAAAACATTACATCAAGAAACCAGGGTTAAATATGACCCAACCTAAGGATGTTTATTTTAAGTTCCAAACAGAACCTATTGTTGAAAAACAAAATAACATCAGGTAATGGAAGAAACCTATTATTATAGGCACGGCCATTGACCGCAGTCGACCTGACACTGTAATTGTAGACAATAAAAAAAAAAAAAAAAAAGAAAGAAACTGAGGAAGACACAACTGATAAATGCAGTGAACCTACTAAAGGAAATCTAAAGGATTTGGAAACAGAGCATAACACAGATCGTACCAGCTGTCATTTCGCCAACCGCAGTGGTACTTAATAATTTTCAAATAAATCTCAAGGAATTATGATTACCTCAAAGACTGCTTCACTCAATCCAAAAGAATTGGGTGAAGCAGTTACAGACCTACTACATCACTAGAAAATTCCTGAATTTCCAAGCTTGAGATGAATATCTTCGTGTTTTGCTCACCAGCTATGGCGAAGAAAGTCGACAACAATACAAAATAATAATAAAAATAATAATCAACATTGGGAGAATTATTCTAGAAATATCCATGAAAACGGAGAACTTATGTGAACAAACAGACGGTAAATCAGCTTAACCTTTTTTTCCCTCCATCTTCTTTTTTTTTTTTTTTTTTCATATATGCTATGTGACCAGCTAACGTTCTGGTCGCCAAGTGGTCCGAAACGCTAACTTCTGACCATTTTTCAGATATGTCCCCGGATTCAAGTCAGCAAGGGTAGTGTGCTTGTCTGATGGCTACGACCCTTCAACAACTCCGCAGCATTTCCTCGCCGGTCTCTTTACACCAGGCCAGCGCAGCACTTTTGTGCCATTTTCAAGATCGATTGCTTTCTCGACTCCGCCTGGAGTACCAGTCGGCTTCTTCCAGTCGTCGAGAAGCCACCTTCTATGCTACCTGGGCGCCGGCCGCTCCATGGTTTGCGATTGATTCTGGACTGCTACACCTATCAGTACCCTAGGACATTCTACACCTCCTTTGCTGAGTTCCGTGGCACCCTGGTGGTCCTCCTCCACTCTACGACTCGTGCAATCCACACTACCGTTGAATTGTGAATGCTAATGCCATCTCAGTGTATTTTCATGCTTACTCGTGTACATTACTTACTTTCACCCCGCCTGTATTATGTTGCTTTGGTGCCCTCGTTAAATAACTTGCACAATTGTGCACGCTGTGTTTTTATCTCATGTATGTAATGTTTTACCTTCACGGCGGTGTTTGTGCTGTTCTTTTTCTAATTGTGTACTATTGTTTCGCCTGTGTTATCCTGTAAATCATGCCCAGCCAATGTCATGTGAACGATATGTTTCTCTCTGTCACTTCTGCAATTTTTATTCAATAAGCTTTGCTTGCAGCATTTGTTATTCATCCCCATTGTCATTGCAGTGTATATACCATCATGTTTTTAACAGTTTTGTATTATTTCCCAGTGAGACGCCCAATACTGTACGTCTCCCTCTTATGTTTTCTTATGATAAATTAGAATAAAGCGATTTTGAAACCTCCCTCGAACCATGCAGCGCTACCAAATTGGGTACGAGTGACTGCCCATAGCTCTAGGAGTAGCTCATGGTGGTGGTTAAACCCCTAAAGAAATAATAACAATTACAAACTAAAACAAACATTAGGCGCTAGGAAAAACAGGTAATTCTTGATTATGCTTAACATACTCCAAATTTTTTAAAATCCGTCTTCAAGATGCTGACACAGCGACCAGCAAAAACGCCCATTTTTTGGCACCTTATGGGAAAACTATGTGGTTAAATAAAAAACACCCCAATAAGTCGAAAGTGGATTAAAAACGTTCTTGCCTCTTTTACCTGTATGTTGCCTGGATGGAATTTTGAGTACCGAATTTCTCGAGAAAGAGATATATGCTCAGGCATGGGGCGATAAGTAAAATCGATAGCGTTCTTCGCGTGATTGAAAAACGCGTACTGAATATGACGTATATTTTGTAAAAGGCAAGAGATATGAGAGCTGTATGTTGTTGACAAGCAATTCATGAAAGCAAAAAGAACAGATAATAACGAAGAAGACGTGTTATTATAGCGGCCGAAGCAGTGTGGACTAGTGATCCATTCCTGGAAGCGGAGTTTTTGCGGCCCAACATTTGGGAAAAGTTTTCAAGGGCCCAACCTTGAAAGTAAGATATGTCAGCATCAGAGAGAGATCTGGCGGGGAACAACTACAGTGATCTCCTCCCTCTCCCGTCAATAAAGCCGGTAATTCAGTTTTAAATGGCCAATATAGTAAATAATTAAGGTTCGCTGCCTGACAGAGAAAAAGTCACACCATGAAGGAATGCTCGAAAACAGACTAAACTGCATACACAGATAGCCAAGTAGGTCCCGAACAACTGATTGAATTGTCACATACAGACTACGCTCCAGTGTTCGAATATACAGGATGATCAATAAGGAGTGTGGCCCCCTTTTGGGCGATACAGCGTTGAATCCGACGTGGCATCGAGGCAACGAGAGTCCGAATAGAGTTCCGGATTATAGTGGACCATGTAGTGTTGATCCGAGTCCACAGCTCATCTTCATTTTACGAGGGTGAGAGGGTACTCAACCAACATCCAATCGTGTCCCACAGATGCTCGATGGGCGGGAGGTCGGGGGATCGTGCTGGCCACGGAAGCATCCGCACACCATGTAAAGCATTCAGGCTGATCCGAGAGGTATGCAGCTGGGCGTTATCCTGTTGAAAAACGGCGTTTGGGATGTCCTGCAAATACTGTAGTGCCACGGGCCGCAGCACCTCGTTAACATAGCGGCGTGCCGTCAATGTGCCCGTAATGCGTACCAGCGGTGAGCGGTTGTTGGTGCTTATAGCACCGCACACCATGATTCCACGATGCCGGGCCGTGTGACGTTCCACAATGGCGGAGGAATCTGCCCGTTGGCCACGTCGCCTTCAGACTCTTATACGGCAATCATTCGTGATGAAACAGAACCGAGATTCGTCGCTGAACACCACACTGTTTCATTCGGCATCCCATGCAGCTCTGGAGCGACACCACGCCAAGCGGTAACGACCATGGCTTGCTGTTAAGGGTAGCCTTCTCAATGGGCTGCTTGACATCAAACCAGACGCAGCCAATCGGCGCGACACTGTAAGCGTCGATATCCGAGCATCAAAGCCACCCCGTACACTCTGCAAAATGTCGCCAGTTGAGGCCCGTGGGTCTGCTACGGCATGACGTCGGATGCGACGATCAGTGGGCTCGGACGCCCATCTCCGTGCTCCGGTCCCCTTACGATGTCGCACAGATCCTTCCTGGGACCAATGTCTCCAAATGCGACAGACGGTTGTCGCATCACGTTGCGTTTCTTCTGGAATACGACGAAAGGACCAACCGGCGGTACGAAGGCCTACGATGACACCTCTCGTGAACTCATCCGTTTGACGAAATCGCGTACGACGGCGTCTTAACGGCATTGGCATCCCTTGTTCGTTCTCCAGACACGGTTACAGCAGAACCACTGACCTCTCGCAGCCGTGACGGCGTCTCGATCGATGGCCTCGCTGGCTGGTTCTCCGATTATATCTCGCGCGCCATTCGTGCGATTGGCCTGCAAATGCAATCCTTTGCATAACTTGTACGTGTGCACCCACCCTGCAATTTGCATAGCCCTGCGTTCACGTCTTCGTGGCGTGGCATTTTCTCTGTCAGGCAGTGTATTTGTTTTCGTAAAACTATAGTAATAAATACACACATTCTCGTAAAAGTTTCCGTAATAACTAAAACTTATTGCAAATTTGGAGATAAAATGTTCTGTTTCAGCTTCAGCAGAAAAAAAAAAAAAATTAATAAAACCAACAAATAAACCCCTAGAAGTTTGGAAACAGAGAAAACTGAGACCGGAAATGAAAAGAGATTTTTCTTGAACATGAAAAGCAATGGATGTTTTTAGTTCTGTTATTTAGTATTGTTTCGAATCATGGGTAATTGGAAGCAGTGAAGTCATCGCGTGGGGTAGATTTTGGAGTGTGTGGGAGCTGTGAGATAGTGTGGGTGACAGAGCTTTCGACTGGACCATTAAGAAGAAACAAAAACTCAGAAAAAACTTCCAAGCTGGAAATTTTTCTAGTAAAATAACCCAGAAAAGACCAAGCTTTATTTTGAAAGATGTTATCCAGATGTGAGATTTAAAAAAGCATCAAGTTTATTTCCTCGAAAAGCGGGCAATTGAATTAGTGTTTCACTCTAGTATTTGCAAACGGTTTTTTTTTTAGATCTTTGCTCCACGAAGCAGTGGAGGATCCAGCGGGGGAGATTGGGGCGATCCCCGCCCCCTAAGCCCTAACGAAGTTTTTACGTTTAACGTTAACTCTGTATATTTTGTTTTCAGTTTTTCTAAAAAAAAATTTACAATTAAACTTAGTACGGAGGATTTAAAATACTTATTATATTGATTTAGGTTCAGTAAAAAAAGAAAGAGAAGAGAAGAGAATAAAGAGAGAGAGAGAGAGAGAGAGAGAGAGCACAAAAAATAAAGGGAAAACGGGGACGGGGGGTAAAAAACATAGGGATATTCTTTGTTAGTTCTTTGCTATTGTCATATTGTCTGGCATCTGTAACGTCTCGAAACAGGGTAAGGCAGAGCTTGGAACTGAAATCAGAGTAGGTGGGAGAAACTGTGAATAACAATCTGATCTACGTACGTATCTTAATTGGGTCATAAAGAAAATTCGTAAAAATGTCCCCACCGCTTTCTTCCACATGGTCATTTTCGGCCTTCTTTCTTTTGTCTTATTTTCCCTGCTCTCTCACGCCTCACGGGCGCTTCCCGTTGTTCCACCCACTCCGAAGTCAATCCCCGCTTAGGTGGGGTGGGCTGGGAGGGAGGCAGCGTGACTAATACGGGATAATTTTCGGCATCTTCTGCTACTAACATTATGTATATATATATATATACAGTAGTGGCCAAAATTGTGGAAACCTTTTGGAAACAGTGTATTTTAGAGGTTTGATGGCTCATAACACAACGTTTTTTGGAGTAATACCATAAAATTATAAATCAATGGAAAGATAATTTCATCAAGAATGTAATGCAGCAAAGTTTGTTCAATTATCTGTATTCTATGAAAAGTTATAGTCAAATAACCAGAAAAAGGAAGCACAACTTGCTTAGTTTGACATGAAGTAGCTTTCCTTCATTTGAATGTAGCCAATGAGCATGAGTGTTTAGAGAGCCAATCAGTTGTCATCTTGTTTTGACAATAAGTCAATCAGGTCACAGTAGGATTCAACTATTGATGTCATGTACTGGAGCTGAGAGGAGGGCATTTGTCAGTGTGTTATGTGATTGCTATCAAGTTGGTTGGCTTATTTTTTTGTTCTATCATCTAGTGAGCTTGTAAAACGTAATAAAATTAAAGAAACGACACAAAGAGTTGACTGGTCACCCAGAAAGCGATGTAGAATAGTAGTATTAAGTGAACAAGGCTTCAGTTATGCACAAATTATAAAAAAAATTGGGGAAACTTAACCAAAGGTGGCATTTCTAAATTTTTGAAGAGGTATAAGGAGACTCAGTCACTACAAAACCAAACTGGTAAAGGCAGGAAAAGGTGCACAGTAGCAAGTTATGATAGAAGAATTAAGTGACTGTGCCTAGGTGACAGAAGAAAATCATTTGGGTGTATACAAGATGAAACGGCGCAATGCAATATAAAGTTGAGTGCAAGGATTGTTCGGCGCAGACTGCAAGAATTTCGTCTAAAAGCTAGAACTCCAAGAAAAAACCCATTTTTATCTCTCAAACAAAGGTTGAAAAGATTAAACTGGGCTAAAACCCATGTTAACTGGACAGCGGAACAATGGGACAGTGTTATTTGGAGTGATGAGACCAAAATCTCCCTGTTTGGTAGTGATGGCATAAAATACATATGGAGGAGAATCGGGGAAGATTTGCATCCTGGTTGCATTACATGTACCGTGAAACACCCAATTAGTGTTATGATCTGGGGTTGTATGACATGAAAAGGTATGGGCAGAATTTGCGTGATTAATGGGAATATGAACGGCCAAAAATACATTCATAAAATACTTGTCCAAATTGAAGCCTTCCGCACGTGATTTTTTCCAAGATAATGAAGCATTTATATTTCAACAGAATTCAGCTCCATGTCATGTTGCTGCTGTGTGCAAAAAGTGGTTTCAAGATAATCATATTCCACTGTTGGAATGACCTGGGAATAACCCAGACCTTAACCCCATCGAAAACCTATGGATCTGACTAAAGAAATTTGTTAGTCAGAAGCAACCCAGCAATAAAACCCAATTAATAGAGGCAATAATTCAATCTTGGTTTCACATTATAAGAGCTGCAGAACTAAAAAACTTGGTTCACTCCATGGGAAGGCGTTGTAAGGCCGTAAATAACGCTAAAGGTTACTCGACTAAGTATTAACTGACATGGTGAGAATTTTTGTATATCGCATTTTTTCTATGTGTTTCACTTTTCTTCTTTATAACTGCTGTTCTAATACTAAATAATATAAATTAATATTGTATTTGGAAAACTAAGCAGTCGAAATACTTACTATTGCCACCGCCATAAGTTAGTAAATATTTATTTTTATCACTCTCATGTATCTTCTTTCATTGGTTTTACGACAAAAACATTCATTAATCCACTTACCTAAGTACCACTCAATGTCAGGAATTAGTAAGCCTTATTGTTTGTTTCTATGATTTAATTCTACTTAGTACGTACCGTACTGAGAATCTACTTAATAGTGTGAAAGCCATGCATGCTGGCAGTAGAGCATGTGCACAAGTGAATGGCGTTTTATTGAAATGGTTTACTATTGGTGCAGAAGTCAAACAAGGTTGTGAAATGTCACCCTGGCTATCTAATATATTTATGGATGAATGCATGCGTGATGCCAAAATAGATAATACTGGTTTATGTCTTGGATCCATGTGTGCCGATTGCTGCATGCTGATAACACAGTCCTGTTGGCAGAGAGCAAAAGTGAGTTGCAGAGTAAGTTGTCCTGGATGTACGAAGTTTGTATGAAATTCAAACTGAGTATAAATGAAGGAAAAAGCAAAGTTATGGTTTTTGAGGGCCGAGGGTGGCCTACTGGGCAACGTTCGTGGCTGCCACGGAAAGGACCTCAGGTTCGATCCCAGGCGGGTACGAACGCTCGATCCACTAAATATCCGCCGTGCGTCGGATGGGCACGTTAAGCCGTCGGACCCCGGGTACTGGCCCACCGGTAATAAATAAGGGCATCTTCCTCCCTACAAAGAAATTTTAAGCACTAGCTTCACTAGTGCTTAAAATTTCTTTGTAGTTTACGTCCTTGTGTTTACCTAAGATCTGTTTTATTGCACCTCCGAAGACAATAGACGCTTCTTTTTCAATGCCGAGCAATAAGTTTTCAAAAATCTCGTTCTGAACTAGTTTCGTTATGTCCGATTTAAAAAACGTGCTTTCTTTGAGCTTGCCATTTGACAATCCTGAAAACATTTTACACAAAGACTTAAAATCGATTCAATCTCATGGTGAAACTTTCATGAATTTTCTTTAATCTGTAACGTACCAGGAGATGTGACGTACCTGCCAGTAGGACGCACACGACATTGAGGCAGATAGGAATCAGAATAAAACGTCCGCGTAGCTCAATTGGTAGAGTGACTTATTCCGGAATGAGGGGACCCGGGTTCGAATCCTGGCGCGGACAGAAATGACGGAGAAATTTACTTCGTTATAATGGCGCCCGAACTATCCGGATGACCCGGCCGTTCAAAATCTCGCAATGATGTGATGTTATTTCCACACCGCGAGATAGGAAAAATAAGAGAATCCCTTTTCCAGCACTTCGAAAAAAAAAATAATAAGGGGGAGATGATGTAACGTACCAGGAGATGTGACGTACCTGCCAGTAGGACGCACACGACATAGAGGCAGATAGGAATCAGAATAAAACGTCCGTGTAGCTCAATTGGTAGAGTGACTTATTCCGGAATGAGGGGATCCGGGTTCGAATCCTGGCGTGGACAGAAATGACGGAGAAATTTACTTCGTTATAAATCCAAGTGTTACGTGTTGAGGAGACAAAAGAAACCGAGGACCTTTGCAAGATGAACTAAACACTCTAGTACAACATTCTTTGTTCTCGATACTTCTACCGAGCCATTGTTTTTGTGTCCAGTGCAGAATCTTTGTTCTGCTACCCCAGAAGCATAGAATTTTTTTGTACCCCGACTGTTTCTCAAGCAAAACATATAAAGTACCTTTAAGTCTCCGCAAAGCATCCGTTTCCGGCCTTTGTAGTTAAATTTCGTTAGAATCAGTGCCAGATTTTCATAATTCTCCTTCAATTGTTCAGAACAGTCAGCAGGAACAGAGGCATACTTGTTACCATTGTGAAAAAGAACTGCCTTAAGACTTCTTTTTGGAAAATAGAAGAAAAGTCCGAACTCATCGACATCATACTCGAAACCTCAGTTTTTTATTAAACCAATAACATCTGTACAGTTGATTAAATCACCTCCTTGAGCAAAATTTTGAACAAATTCTTTCTCCCGATTCTGATACCAAGCGAATGGTTTTCTAGGTGATGATAATTTTTCTGATCTCAGTCTAGAACTTAAAAAATATGAGAAGAATCTTTAGAAAGTCCTATGTCTCTCATCACATCATTCAACTCGCTTTGAGAAAAGTCTTTAGGTTGGAACCAAACTGGAACTTTATGTCCTCATTATCACTGCCCTCTCTTTCAGAACATACAGGATCATCTTCAAGAGTTTCAGGTGGTATTGACACTGATATATAGCTGGTTCATGAGCAACAGGTCGTGCACCAGATTGGAGGTTTGTGTAAAAACTCTCTTTTATTTTCAGCGTTGAATGCTTATGCATTACAAGGGCAAAAGTTGCAGTGTTCACTGTTGTTTTTCGGCTTACCCCCAGATCATTGGCCAATCAAACCAAATAAATATTTTCTTACATTTTTTTGACTGCCTCATTTCTTCAACAAAAGCATCACAAACAATATGTGGAGGCCACAGGCTGGTCTCAAAGTTTCTCTTCAAAGTATGCGCAGTAATTTTTTTTTTTCCCTGCAAAGTTTGTAATGTTTCTGTGTTGCTTTTTAATGACCATCTCCCCACAAATATGTCACTCTCAGGACAGTTCACACCAGTGGCACGGTCAAACTTGGGAGCAATGACGTCAGGATCCCCTCCCCGACACTTTCCCCCCCCCCCTAATCTTAACTGAAAAATTAGTTAACAACAAAAAGAGAATATTTTTGATGTTTTTGATTAAGTACACTGACGGAAAAAAAAATCCCAACACCAAGAAGGGGTTGTGTTAGATAAACGACAGTTGGTAGGCGGTGAGAGTACATATGTAAGATTACGTCTATGGAAATTTCGCGCTCGGCGCATACGTGTGGCGCTAGTGGCGCCCCTCGGAACATGCAAAGCAGGTTTGCTGTAAATACGCGCTGTAACGTTCGTGAGCGGTAGTTATCGTTGAGATTCGACGTAGGGTGTTGATGTTAGTCAAGAATGCCTTTAAGAAGACGAAGAAGCCATTATTAACAGCTCACGGAGTTTGAACGAGGTCGTGCAATAGGGTTACGAGAAGGTGGATTTTCTTTGCGCAATATTGCAGAACGACTTGGC
Source organism: Macrothele yani (assembly GCA_039090855.1). Taxonomy (NCBI): domain Eukaryota; kingdom Metazoa; phylum Arthropoda; class Arachnida; order Araneae; family Macrothelidae; genus Macrothele; species Macrothele yani. Next base: position 69,261,761 of record CM076989.1, on the reverse strand, counting down.
AGGAATGTAGCCACTGTGCATGATTGTTGGCAGCGGTGGTCAAGGGAATGTACTGCCTCAAGAAGACCGGGTTCCGGCCGGCCACGTGGCACTACTTAGAGGGAAGACCGCCGTGTACGGCGTATGGCCGTGGCGCATCATACCGCGTCTGCGGCAGCAATTCGAGCTGCAGTTGCCACCACAGTGACACAACGAACTGTTACAAATCGGTTACTTGAAGGACAGCTCCGAGCCAGACGCCCTGTAGCGTGCATTCCACTTACTCCAAACCACTGTCGTTTGCGACGTCAGTGGTGTCAAGCTAGAGATCATTGGAGGACGGAGCGGAGATCTGTTGTGTTTTCTGATGAAAGCCGGTTCTGCCTGGGTGCCAGTGATGGCCGTGTGTTGGTTAGAAGGAGACCAGGTGAGCGCCTGCAACCAACCTGTCTGCGGCCGAGACACACTGGACCTACACCTGGAGTTATGGTCTGGGGAGCAATTTCCTATGACAGCAGGAGCACTCTCGTGGTTATCCCACGCACTCTGACGGCACAGTTGTATGTCGGTCTGGTGATTCAACCTGTTGTGCTGCCATTCATGAACAGCATTCCAGGGGTGCTTTCCAACAGGATAACGCTCACCCGCATACCGCTGTTGTATCCTAACATGCTCTACAGAGTGTCGACATGTTGCCGTGGTCTGCTAGATCACCAGATCTTTCACCAATCGAGCACGTATGGGACATCATTGGACGACAACTCCAGTGTCACCCCCAACCAGCATTAACCGTCCCTGTATTGACCGACCAAGTGCAACAGGCATGGAACTCCATCCCACAAACTGACATCCAGCACCTGTACAATACAATGCATGAACGTTTGCGTGCTTGCATTCAACATTCTGGCGGTTACACCGGTTATTAATGTACCAGCAATTCACACTTAAAATGGCTCTTCTCGCGCTTACATTAAGCTGTGATATTGAAACCTTAATCGATTAAATATGTGACCTATACAAATGTATTGCCGCCATTTCATTCCTCTACAACTATTTTTTCGTGGTGTTGGGATTTTTTTCCGTCAGTGTATAATGGCTCCATTTTATGATATAAGCAACGGCTTCTTGAGAGAGGGAGAGAGAGAGAGAGAGAGAGAGAGAGAGAGAGAGTACAAAAAAAATTGATGCTTCGATAACACTTGATAATTGTGTTTTTATAATTATCAACTGACACTTGATAACTTTTTTTTTTTTGATAACTCTCTTTTCCCAACTACTGTTGCTTTTGAAACCAAGACTGAATAAACCAATGGCACGCACTTTTTTCTTTTCGTCCTCAATCAACTTTTAAAATGTTTTATGTAATATACATTGAGAGAAGAGTCTCATCTACCTTTAGGGAGCTCGGCTCTTCTTCTTAGCCCCTTCCTGAATACGACCCTGTCTCCAGTTAGACTGGACCTCTCCCCTCCCCCCAAGAAGAAATTCTGGCTGCGCTACTGATTACCACACCCTCGTGTAGATATTGTCATAAAAACTACCATTCACTACATTAAAACTAAATGCAAATACAATAGACAAATGATAAAGAACTGTGAAGGAACACAAGTCCATATCTGGCAGCAAGTCCATATCTGGGAACACAAGTCCATATCTTGTAGACTAAGAATAAAATACAATAGTAGTTTCCCTATCTTCTAGAAGAATCTAGGAAAAAAAACTAAGGAAAAAAGATCCACGGAAAAAAAATCCAGGAAAAGAAAAAGTCACCGCAAAAAAAAAAAAAAAAAAAAGCCATGGAAAAAAAAGCCACGGGAAAAAAAGGAAACGGAAAAAAAAGCCAGGGAAATAAAATCCAACTCCAACAAAACAGTTATCCATTTACATATCGACACAAGGCCGGATTAAGGAGGCGGGAGGTCTATAGGGGGGTAAACGGTAAAAATACGCCAGGAGAAAATACCCCTGAAAACTGAGAAGCGGTAAAAATACCCACGGAGGAAATACCCCCAGAACAAACGGTTCACTATAAACTGCCACACAGGAACACTGATGTGTGGCAGTGTTCCGGTGTGGCAATTTACCGGCAACCCTGCCACACATCTTTCAGCAAATTGGAAAATTGCCACATGTTTTTCATTAAGGGGCCGGGCACAAATTGCTGTTCTTCCGAAGAACAATTTGAATGTGTGACAATTTTTCCAGTGGTGCAGTTTTCCAAATTTCCGAATTATATGTGGCAGTTTTCCAAGGTGCCAAACGAGGGGAAAGAACTCTTTTGTTTGCCTGAATTTTCATGCCGGTTCATTTGAGTGTAGGGCAACTGGCCACAAAAAGTTAAAGAGGGGGTGGGGGCTATGCGAGAACTGTACTTTATTTGAAGAAATAAATTGCCGAGGATCCGAGGTACACTTGGTGGTGGTGGTGGTGGTGGTAATGTGTGTGTGTGTGTGGGGGGGGTCTACTTCCAACTTCCGTAATATTATATTCTGAGCAGCTGGAGTCTGTCAGCGTATCCAGGATGTTCCCCTTGAAGCGTCCGCGAGGTCAGCGAGCTTTTAGGGGGGGGGGCTTTTCCCCAAAATGTTAAAATAGTCTAGAGCTGTAAACATTAGTACCATGCTTTATATAATGATTCTGTACACAACCACGAATTTTCAGGAGGGTGGGGGAACTCACCCCCCAGGTTTCTAAGAGCTCTTCAGGGGTAACATCGAGCGTACACTGGCCGACTCTAGAGGTCCAGAACATAAAATTACGGAAGCTGGGGGTAGAGCCCTCGAAACCAAGCACCTCGTATCCCTTTTGCAGACTTCAGCAAATTTCTGGGGGATGGGGGGGGGGGAAAGCACACATAGTCTGTCACTAAACACAACATGAAACGCAGAAATTGCGAGCAAATCTCTTACCTTGAACACTTGTCTGCGCTCTTAGAAACTTGGGGGAGGGTGAATTCATCCCACCCTCTGAAAATTAGCGGTCGTGTACAGAATCATTATACACTGACGGAAAAAATCCCAACACCAAGAAGGGGTGTGTTAGATAAACGACAGTTGGTAGGCGGTGAGAGTACATCTGTAAGATGACGTCTATGCAAATTTCGCGCTCGGCGCATACGTGTGGCGCAAGTAGCGCCCCTCGGAACATGCAAAGCAGGTTTGCTGTAAATACGCGCTGTAACGTTCGTGAGCGTTAGTTACCGTTGAGATTCGACGTAGTGTGTGGATGTTAGTCAAGAATGCCTTTAAAAAGACGAAGAAGCCATTATCAACAGCTCACGGAGTTTGAACGAGGTCGTGTAATAGGGCTACGAGAAGGTGGATTTTCCTTTCGCATTATTGCAGAACGACTTAGCAGGAATGTAGCCACTGTGAATGATTGTTAGCAGCGGTGGTCAAAGGATGGTACTGCCTTAAGAAGACCGGGTTCCGGCCGGCCACGTGGCACTCCTGAGAGGGAAGACTGCCGTGTGCGGCGTATGGCCGTGACGCATCGTACCGCTTCTGCGGCTGCAATTCGAGCTGCAGTTGCCACCACAGTGACACAACGAACTGTTACAAATCGGTTACTTGAAGGACAGCTCCGAGCCAGACGCCCTGTAGCGTGCATTCCACTTACTCCAAAGCACTGTCGTTTGCGACGTCAGTGGTGTCAAGCTAGAGATCATTGGAGGACGGAGCGGAGATCTGTTGTGTTTTCTGATGAAAGCCGGTTCTGCCTGGGTGCCAGTGATGGCCGTGTGTTGGTTAGAAGGAGACCAGGTGAGCGCCTGCAACCAACCTGTCTGCGGCCGAGACACACTGGACCTACACCTGGAGTTATGGTCTGGGGAGCAATTTCCTATGACAGCAGGAGCAGTCTCGTGGTTATCCCACGCACTCTGACGGCACAGTTGTATGTCGGTCTGGTGATTCAACCTGTTGTGCTGCCATTCATGAACAGCATTCCAGGGGTGCTTTCCAACAGGATAACGCTCACCCGCATACCGCTGTTGTATCCTAACATGCTCTACAGAGTGTCGACATGTTGCCGTGGCCTGCTAGATCACCAGATCTTTCACCAATCGAGCACGTATGGGACATCATTGGACGACAACTCCAGTGTCACCCCCAACCAGCATTAACCGTCCCTGTATTGACCGACCAAGTGCAACAGGCATGGAACTCCATCCCACAAACTGACATCCAGCACCTGTACAACACAATGCATGAACGTTTGCGTGCTTGCATTCAACATTCTGGCGGTTACACCGGTTATTAATGTACCAGCAATTCACACTTAAAATGGCTCTTCTCGCGCTTACATTAAGCTGTGATCTTGAAACCTTAATCGATTAAATATGTTACTTATACAAATGTATTGCCGCCATTTCATTCCTCTACAATTATTTTTTCTTGGTGTTGGGATTTTTTTCCCCGTCAGCCTATAAAGCATGGTACTAATGTTTACAGCTCTACGTCCATTTTAACATTTTGGGGAAAAGCCCCCCCCCCCCAAGCTCATGAACCTCGCGGACGCTTCAAGGGGAACATCCTGGATACACTGACAGACTCCAGCGGCCCAGAATATAATATTACGGAAGTTGGGGGTAGTGATCCCCAAACCATCCTCGTCAATTTATTTCTTCAAATTAAAATACAATTCTTACTTGGCTTTCATGGAACGTTTTTTCGAAATTCGTTTGGAGTTCCTAATTCAGTTCTCAATATAGGCCCAGAAACGGTAATCTTTATATCCCCCACCCCCCTTGAACTTTTGTGGCCAATTGCACTAAGCTCGAATGAACCGGCATGAAAATTCAGACAAACAAAAGAGTTCCTTCCCCTCGTAAGGCACCTTGGAAAACTGCCACACATAATTTGGAAAACTGCCCCACTGGAAAAATTGTCACACATTCAAATTGTTCTTCGGAAGAGCAGCAATTTGTGCCGGGCCCCTTAATGAAAAGTGTGTGGCAGTTTTCCTGAGTGGCGGTTTTCCGGCAACCGCAGGGCCCGGGCCTTCTGCCCATAGTTTAACAGGGCCTCCTTTTTTATTTTTTTATTTTTTTTAGAAGTGACCTAATCATCATTGAAATTATTTTCATTATTATTAATACTGTGAAGGTATTAATTTATGTTGGGTTTTTTTTTTGCACCCTTCTTATTGGTCCAATCTGCAATTCATTCATAAAAGGAGCAGTTTCAATATTCACAAAACCCTGTGTTAATCTTCTGTTAAATTGCTGCCAAACTTGAAAATCGCAATCAGTTTTGCTTTACCAATTGTAAGATTATAAATATTTATTATTATTAACTTGTAGGTAATTAATTAATCAAACTCTGCTGCCCCTGTGGCGTCAATCTAGGAAAAAAACAGAGAGCCAGGGGAAAAATCCAATGACAATTTTTATACGACCCTCTAAGCTTCTTACATAGAAGTGACGCAAAGAAATCAGAAAATAAACTTTTATACGACCCCTTAAGCTTCCTACATAAAAGTGACACAAAGAAATCAGAAATGCAGTTTTTATACGACCCCCAAATTTCCTACAAGGTCACCCAACATGGAAGTGGACACAAGAAAATCAACAGTGCAACTTTTGTACGACTCCTTACATTTCTTACAAGGTCAACCAACATGGAAGTGGACACAAGAAAAAAAAAGGCAATTCTTATACAGCCCCCAGTTGCTCGAACCTCCATGGAAACAAATTATGGTGTCTTTGTAATCTTTGAGAAGTGAGAACTTTTTTTTAATGTAAATTTTCATATGACCCCATAAGTTTCTTACTGGTTAGCCTACATGAAAGTAGCCGTTGGATTTTATTTCCATGGACTTTTTTTCCTTGGCTTTTCTTTCCTTTGGCTTTTTATCCTTTTACAACTTTTACCGCGTCACTAGCTGTTTCCTTCAGAGAAAAGGGAAGGCGAAGGGTCCAGAAAAAATATCAGGCAAGACAGACACGGTTTCGAGGAAGAGTGGAATCGAGTACTCTAAGGCTCCGCGAAAATATCGAAAGTGCCGAAAAGAAGAAAGCATGAAAGACTAATCGGTTGAAGTAGCAAGTAAAATACAGCAATTAAATTAATTGCGTAACTAAGATAACTTTCGGACTACACTTGAGCGCCTAAGTCTTATCTGCAAATAAATACCAATGGAAAGTCACAAGTGTATCTGCTGCCATTTCGTATTATAAATGAGTTGCAAACAAATCGAAGGCAAAGCGAGAGAGAAAAATCCCGCTAGCAGTCATTTTCACTATGTCTTCATGCGGTTCCTGAAATCAAGTGAAAAGGCGTTTTAAAACATGGGAAACAAAGGTAAGAAAAAGTAAGAGCTTTGTTGAAAAAAAAGGAGCAGTAATTATATGACTCGAATTTATATAAAGCTCGAGGAACTTGATGTCTTTATTTCATTTATTGCAAGCAAGAAGCATACGGTTTAATTAAAGTTAGCTTAGGAATTCCGGAAATCTCTGACCACACTTCTTTTAATTGAGGTTTGATGCCGTCATGTCTCGAACCAGTCACGTTTATTTCGTAAAGAAATTCTTTTCTTCCCTCTCTTTTTAATTTATCCGGTGAGAAATTAAAGCTTTATTTAAACCAAGTTTCCAGAGCCATGCAAACGAATGGGCCTTGGAAGTTATCACTCTTGGTACCACACCTGTATTTTGTGGAAACAAAATGATTTTTAATGCGCTTTTTCAGGGACGACGCTAGACTAAGAACGCTGGAAGATGCGGGGAGGGGGCGGTGAACAGGACTTAATTTTTTGACATGGAGGGGAGTTGATCAGGGCTTAATTACTTTTACTACCTTGTACTCACCCCATTTTCCCTCTTTCATAATGAAGAAAAAAATAAATTGATGGTCGTTACGTTTGATTTAATTGCGTTTTAAATTTAAAATAATTAAATTAATTGATTCAACTTCACTTACAGCAAATGTAACCCTGAGATCTCCAAATTTAGAATTAATTTTAACGCAAAATTAATATTGCTTTAATGAGATCTTTTCCCCATCTTCAGTGGGTTTTTGTGAATATCGAGATGGTTCCCAGGTGCTTTGCTATGGTGAGGAGTATTGAGCAATGCTGCAGTTGAATTAACGGCAATTAAGAGCAATACGGTAAGAGACCCACCGCAGGGCAAGAAAACTAGCTCTGTAACATCAAATTTAGCGTACAAGCCCCAACACCCTGAGAGTCCAATTCATCACAACGTCCGTCAGGAGCATACAGTGTCGCCAAGTCTTGAAAAACCTATAGCTCAAAAATGAAAAAAATATACGAACCGCATTACAACACTGAACGATATGCAGACGGATCCTTAAGCAAAAGACTGTTCAGTACACGTCGCTTGGAAGCATAAAATAGTCAAAGGTAAGTTTGTCATTGACTTTCTTGTCTTCACTTATTTCCTGTTTGATGCTATACACTGATTTAAAATAACAATATTCCGAACTTAGTAAAGAGCTGTTGTTGTTCTGTTGCAAGCCCCTTCAGGTTTGATGTTTACGCCGAATTGCCGCTCGTTGTAGGACAAACACAGCAAAGGAGTAGTTGAGAAAATTGCAGTTAATTTGTCATTTACTTAAACTTATAGTGCAGATCGCTTCAAAACTATCTTACTAAATGACTAGTTGAATCTTTTGGTTCTCTCGTTACTTATTCTGTTTCCTAATTATTCGCTCTTCCATATTTTCTCTAATTCTAAGTAACTTTTATTTCTGTTTCTCTGTCGTTGTCCAGAGACCCGAAAATGTCTTCCTTCTCAGGCCATCACCTCGCGATCTCTCTTCATTTCTGCCTTTCTAGCGTGACCTCTGAGTCAGTCTGAGCCATGTTTCGACCCCTAGCTCAACGAGGAGAGCATCTTTCCGACGCCTCCTGAGCAATAAACTAATTTAGCAGCATCGATACTCTTTTCGGAACATAATGTATATTATCGCAGCGTAGGCCAATAAAACGATTAAAAGCACTTAACGTTTTCTGGACAGGCTCTTCATTACAAAGAACGATTTCTTGGAAACATTTTTTATACAACTCTTATTGATTACCCTTTCTGCCGTAGATAGAGAAAATAATTAATTCTCAAATCTTGTAAAATCTCCTAAACTCTCTCGTAAGGTTTAGAAACTTATTTATTCAACTTCAGCGAAAAACGTATTTGGAAATTCTTGTAAGATCATTGGGGGCTTCAGGTACGATTGGATGGGCTTCAGTCACCACTGAAAAAGCTTAGCGACTCCCATTCGCTTTTTAAAGAGTGGAGATTTCTTTACCTTTTCTAAAATCCATTTATTATTTCCTTAGTTCAAACTGAATGCACAAAGTGAAACCCGTTTCTGTGGTGCAGTCTGTGTATGCGAATGTGCTGTACGGTTTCCGGGAATAAAAATGTGCTTACCAGCACTCGGCTTTTTCTTTATTTAAAATTTTCCACCCTTTCTCCTTTCTCGTATATTTCTCCTCTTACTGATATCAGCTGTGTAACTTCAAATTTTGGGTCCGGAGGTTGGAGCTTGAATTGCAGACATCTCTTAAAAGACGGGAGAACTAAAACATGTCGACTTAGTAATAAACTACCGAGTATTGCGGGATAATCTGTGTATAGAGGGTGCTGAAAAAAATCGAAAGCTAAAGGGATTAAAAATTAAAAAAATATGTATCAACTCACAGAAGAGATGCATAGGCGTCGCGTCGGTTCCGCGCTGCAGCTCTTCAAATTACATGGAACTGCTGAAGATGGAATGCGAACAACACAGTGCAAAACAGTGATCTTATTGTCGCAACAAACCACACTCATCTTCGAAAAAATAGTTGCACCCAGATGGAAGCAACCAACAGAACTGAAACTTGGTGGGTAGGTTTGACATCGTGAGACATGCAAATGATTCAAGTATCACGCTCGGCCGCGCAAGCGACGCAGCAAGGAGGAGTGGTAGCGCTGTGCCTGACCGGCTATATAAAGTCGTCCCGTTACGCGTGCTTGCCATTCTGACTCATGCTGTTGTGTTGGTTGCATCATTTGCAAGTGAAGTATGCCTCGGAGAAAAGTTCGGAATCAGTTCGAGGAGTTCGAGAGGGACCGCATCGTCGGGCTTCGGGAAGCGGGATGTTCTTTTCCTCGGTATCGCGCGCCATACCGGTCGTGCGGATGTCACCATAGCACGCTGTTGGCGGCAGTGGAAAGAACAAGGCACGTAGTAGCGATAGGAAGGGTCTGGGAGACCTACACGAATTACGGAGAAAGAGAGAGGACCGACGGGTTGTCTGACATGCGCGGAGTGACCCAACAGTCACGATTGCTGACATTCAGCGAGCAGTGGTGCCCTCCATGCATCGTCCGATTAATGCAGCACCATTGGCAGACGGCTGCACGACGTTGGACTACACGCACGCAGACCGTTACGACGACTGCCTTTAACACCATTGCATTGTCGCTAAAGACTGCAACGGTGTCGTGCAAGACTGTCATGGAGCCACTCAGAATGGCAGCGGGTGATCTTCAGTGACGAGTCCCGCTTTTGTCTTGGAGGAGACGACCAACGAATCCGTGTGTTGAGAAACCGTGGTCAGCGCCAAGATAACAAGATAAAACGGTTTGCTGTCGAGTGTCACACGTCCAGAAGACCTAGTGTCATGGTGTGGGGTGCAATTGCCTACCATGACAGATCATCTTTGGTGTTCATTACAGGTACTTTGACCGTCCAACGTTACGTTAACGAGGTCTAAAACCAGTGGCTCTACCTTTTCTGAACGCTAACTCCTGTGCGATTTTCCAACTGGACAACGCTCGTCCGCATGCTGCTGCTGTCCCGAGAGCTTGCCTTGAAGGTGCTGACACTCTGCCATGGCCAGCCGCATCACCAGACCTATCGCCGATTGAAAATGTGTGGGATGCTATTGGACACGCTATCCACACTCCTCCCTAACAAGCAATCTGCAGGAACTGCTCGAGAAGATTTAGGCTGCATGCGATGGTTTCTCGCAGGACACCATTAGGAACCTGTACAACTCCATGCCGAGATATTTGCGATGCTGTGTGAGCAAACATGGCGGCCCAATGCCATACTGAGAGACACTACTTATTGGCGTGTAGCTCAATAAATATTGCCATATCAGTCTCAATGTTTAATCATTTATTGTTTCTGGTGACCTTTACCTTTCTCCCGAATAGCATTGCAATCCGACCCATCCTTCTGGGTGGAACTATTTTTTTGACAATAAGTGTAGAGCCTATATACATACTTTTATAAGAACTGAAAGAACTGAAAATTTAGTGATTTTTGAGCAATTCCAGAACCTGATTTTAACCGATGTCTGCATTTACTTTGGACAACAAATTTGGAAGGATTGCTTTAGCTTGCGAGCATTATACTGCTTCTGAAAGGATACACTCATTGTCATCTTCCTATATAATCTTCATCAAAAGCAGATTCACTGGTAGGAGGATCAGTGGCCTTAGTGAGAAACATTTTAATTATGTCAGTATCTTCCATTTCTTCAGATACCGGCTCATCATCATCCATTTTTAAATATTCAGTTGATGACATAATGCAAGTAGTGAGATGCACTTCAACTTCTGTAAAGGTCAAAAACAATTATTTCAGAGCTTAATCTGCTGCACCTAAAGGGGTAGTAATGCATTTTTCATTTTTAGATGTTGTGCCAAGGTAACTTTCTAGAACTTTTCACTAGAAATACAGAAAATTTCGAAAAAGTGTTATAGAAAGCACCTCACATCAAAGAAACTGACTTACAACACTTCTGAAAGATTATATAGGAAAATCCCGAAACATTGCACAAATCTACAGTAAAGTTTTGCGTGTCTCTTAATGAAAGAAACTGATATTTCTGAAATTCTCAAAAGTTACTGAACAGCGATACACTTTACTAAAAGGCTGAGCATTAGCCTTTCGTCAAATGAACTGAATAAAAGTTACTTGCAATTCTGAAATGTCACACAAATTCTGAAGAATACTTTTCATGAGCCTTTCAAACCCAAAATGTCACACTTTCAGAAAAATTTGCGCATGCGCATTACACAAATTGTGGTTATTCAGAAATGTTATACTGATCTCCAAAAAGTATTACACAAAGGCTTGAGTTTTTCCGTCTTCCATAGTACTTTTCTAGAAAAAAGGGTGAATTTTTCAGAAAATCGCAGAAACGTTGCACAGATTTATAACCGTGAAGATCTGCGGGAAAAAGTTGCCCCCTCATAACGATTCACTTTGTCAAATTTAGAAGTGTCATGGAATTGATGAACTCGTATTGCGCATGTGCCTATAAATCCTACATGATTCAGTAAAATCGCTTCCACAGATAGTAGTAATATTCTGATATGTGTAGCTACAATATTTTATGTAAAAGAGTTTGAAGCGTTATTTTGTGTTATGGGAAGATTTGTTTTCTTGTTTTATTCTTACTGGAGCATTATTATCCCAACTGTTGAAATGGCATTCTTTTTTTTTTTTTTTTTTTTTTTTTTTTTTGTAGCTTCTGTTGTCTGTTTGTGACAGCTGAATATTTGGGCTTGGTCCCCCTAATTTAACAGGTCTTCAAAAAATTCACTCCATCTGTTAAATATAGCTTTCGACCGAGAAGTTGCTCATCTTTGTGAATTCTGGGTTACAAATTTTCCATTATTTCTTGTACGATTAACTCCACAGCATATCTGGAGATACTTTTGATAGATTATTTAGCATAAATTCTGAGATCTACAGATGCCTCTTCTTTGCTTCCCAAATACATCTACACCCCCCACCCCCGGGGGCGCAATGGTCTAAGTGCTGTCTGCTGACCGTTCGTCTGAGTGGACTCAACTTTGAGTCCCGAATGAGGCATGGGTAATGTATTTGTCTTTTGGCACTAGCTCTCCCTTCTTTCCGGGAACAGTGACCCTAAATTAGGGATGGGCGATTACTTATATACTTATAGCTCCTGAAATTGCTCACGGTGGACATACTCCCCCCCCCCCAATATCGATTTGCCTTTAATTGATCAATTTCATAAACCACTTAGCGCTTGCTGTACAGCTCAGTTTACCATTATGTCTTAAAAGAGAAGCGTTTAATCAATGCATCCTTCTAGTAGTAAAATCATGCAATGCATTGATTATGATACGCCTTCCAACATACCAGAAATCATACTCAAGTTATGAAGATAATGGTGGTGGAATATATGCCCTAACCTTTGACCCCATTTCGATGATATTCAACAGAACCGGTTCAGTACACCTCCGGAACAACATAAAGTTTTGTCGCAATAGAAGCATTTTTATGTTACAGGGCTTGGAGCTGAGTTCTATTATAGCGCCCTGTGTGGAGGGTTCGTTAGATGCTTCCTCTGCAGTAAGTTCGGTATCGGTGGTATAATCCGTAATTCTCCCAATTGGAGCAGATAAATACAATAAAAAGCATAGAAGAGTGAATCGACTGAGGCTAAATTTTGCAGTGAGGAAAACGTTTATTCAGATGTTACGGGGAATGTCTTTAAGCCTTGTCCTGATCTCCATTCTTTCTACATATATCCCCACTCATGATCTCTTTTCGTTTTCTCTATCATCGGCCTCAATTTCCTCCTCCTTCCCTTCGTCCCGAAAGTCCTGCACCCCCGCTAAAGCTCTCTTGCTTCGTCGACCTTCTGCCCCTGAGTTCGCTCAGCCACACCCTAAGACGCCTCCTCTCCGAAAAAACGCAAGATTCCTTAATTGCCCTCTGTCTCGGACTCCTTGGAACGGCGGAGAAGCAACAATGTCAAGTTTCATTCTTCTCAGATCGACGAAATTATAAATCAACACCCCCTCTGCTGCGACGCGTGGGAAAAATATACTTTGCCTGTTGCTGCAATTCCCATCCAAATGGCGGGAAATGAAAGAAAATGACTACAATTCACTATCTCTAAATATGGCTACAGAATCTCGCTTCTGATAAATATGGAAGCCCCGGTTACATTTAGTCAAGTTATGAGGATAATGGCTGTGAAATAAATCTCGCTCCTGTGCCCTGACCTTTGACCCCATTTCGATGATATTCAACAGAACCGGTTCAGTATATCTCCGGAACAACATACTAAAGTATTGTCGCAATAGAAGCATTTTTAGTCGTTATAAAGATAATGGCTGTGGAATAAAATACATCTCCTGTGTCCTCACCTTTGACCCCATTTTGATGATATTCAACAGAACCGGTTCAGTATACCTCCGGAACATCATACTAAAGTTTCTTTACGTAAGATATGAAGCATACGAATAATTTTTACGTAAGTCAATGGAATGGTTCCCGCTCCTATGTCCTGCCCTTTGATCCCATTTCGTCCATTTTCAATAGGGTTCGTCTCCAGGTGGTTCCCTACCACATACTAAAATTTCATCGAAATCGAACCATTTTTACGCGAGTTATCGTGCGGACAGACAGACAGACAGATAAAGCTGGAGCATATATACGCTTCTTCAACCTACGGTTGGAAAGCGAAGATATGCAGAGGCTGCGGATACCTGGAAATATTGAAGTTCAACTCATAGATCCGGAAAATGGTAAGAATTTGGGAAATCATGATCAAGGTAAAAACGCTAAAATGGCAATACATTGGATATATTGCTAGAACTGACAGCCATTGAACAGCATTTCAGTTGTCTTCCTACACAAATGTGAAGACCACGTAGGAGATGGGTGCATGAAAATCAAAAGCATGCCAGAGTGACATTGATGAGTAAATAATGTTCAGAAATGGAATAGCAATTACGGAAGAGTAGCTGAAGACGGAAAGTTGTGGAAGGGACTTAAAGGAAACTTTCATTCATCAGTGGATTGTTAAGGATGATGATGATCAGCTGAAATACTTTTGCTAAACTCCATTCCTTGCAGCCTCGATAACTCATGTTTTTTTAACCAGATCCACTCCGCCTCTATAATTTCACTGAGAGAAGTTTCGATTTCATTATTTCTTTCAGCATTTCGCCTATGCAAATGCCTCACTCTTTTTTTTTTTTTTTTTTTTTTTTTTTGGTTTTCACCACCATATGTAAAACATCGTACCAAATCTATCTTCTGAACTAGAGCCTTCCACCAGGACTGTTACTATACTTTCAACTAGAGCCTTCCACCAGGACTGTTACTATACTTTCAACTAGAGCCTTCCACCAGGACTGTTACTACTTTCAACTAGAGCCTTCCACCAGGACTGTTACTATACTTTCATGTCCATGTTACCCAGTTTGTAAAAAACAACCAAATTCGTATAAGTCTCATATGTATAGGTTTCCACCTGATCAACCTGGAAGCCAAGATGCAATCAAAGGCTAATACCGCATTATATCTCGTGCTTTAAAAGCCTTTCTTACATCAAATAAATCTGCCACAAAGAGTACTTTATTTTGATAACTCCAAATAAATTCTTGGTCTCGCTGAAGATGACATATAGGCTGAAGTTTTCTAATTCTCTGACTGATTTTATTTCTTTTTCACTTATTCCGCTTTCATTTATGCAACCGAGCCTGAACTTTCTGTATTTGCCTTGTTATTTTGCAAGGGATATGGCTGTAAATCGATTTGTTACACTAGAATTAATATGGAATTATATTACGAGTATTGCTGCTTCGAGGACCACTGCTTGACCATCTACGGAATTTTCTTGGAATATTTCCAGAAAAATATCATTCAAAGGATTATTTTTCGATAGTTAATTGCACTGTGATGTAAAACGAAATTGTGGCTTATATTCCGTCTGTACAGTACCACAGTTTTCGAGATAGTATTATTGTATGGTGGGATGCAGAAGAGAAACAGAAATTCGATAAAGTATCATTTTCAGCATATAGAGGCCGTACGTTTTCACTGTTTCCCATGTAGCCATCCTTCAGAAAACTTGAAAATTACATCGCTCTGGAAAGGGAATCAAACCCGCATCTCCCGAATTACATTCGAGCATGGTGTTACTTAGAACTTCGTTGTCCTGGGAGAGCGATGTAATCTTCAAGTTTTCTCGTGGGAAATAGTAAAATATACGGTATCTGCATGATGACAATGATATGTGTATGCCTTTCATATACTTGTGAAGCCGTGATGTAGTTCTAAGAATAAAATTTCCTTAGCGGTGAACGGATTAGGTCCTTAAAATTTAAAATTTCGTTCCCTGGCGGTGAACAGAAAGAAGGTCCTTAAAATTTTCAAAAGCAATTTGGAATTTTTTTGTTTTCATCAGTTAGTATTTTTATTAAAGTTTTACTAATTACTTTTATCAACTTTCATTAAAGTTACTTAATTTGAGCAATTTTAAGTAAAATGTAAAAGTTACATGATAGTTAGATGCTAAGAACGTTAAGTTTCCCTTTAGACACCGTTCTGTCATTCTGTACGATTCCAAATATTTATTGTGAATAATATGTGCCAGTCACACTGAATATATGTAATTTATATGCCGATCATTTTAAGAATATGGGGTGGGAGTGACGGATATATTTTGCCCTGCTGTTTGTTTCTTTCAGGATATAATGACCACTGCAATCATTTAACCCTTTAAGGAACCGATGTACCTGAGCCAAATAGGACCAAAAATTTTCTGCGCTCCTCAAACAGAAATGTTCACATAACGGCTAGGTTTTACAAAAGCTACTTCCAAAGAATTTCTTCTCTTTCTCATATCAGCAGTACCGGCCATAAACCTGTAACATGTGATAAGGTATTCTTTGCTTCACAGCACTTCCAATCATGATGGAAAGATGGGGATGAGCTATTCCCCCTGACGCCAAGGAATAATGGGGAAGGGGTAGTGCCCCTGACACAAACATCATGCCACTAGGTAGTAACTAGCAACTCGAAAGTCTTCTCTCTCTCTTTCTTTTCTTAGGTTTATCGCCAATGTTATAGCCCTTCTAGCAGGTAATCAGTCAAAAAAGATTAGTGCCAGTCATCCCTTAAATGACCACAATGAATAACAAAACTAACGGTAAAGCAACGCTTCCTGATGCGCAGGTTCAGCACTCGTTCCAGCCGCATTTAGCGCACTTCTCAGACAGCGAATATATTCATTCGAGCTGATTTCAGTCCGTTTTTCTAACCCCGAGTTAATCGTTCCGGCCGGTTAAAGGCTTAAGGCCATAGTCGCTGATCCCTGATTTGGAGCCATTGGTTCCGAGAGGACCAGTTTCGTGAGGCGGGTGCACTGTCCATGCCTCACTCAAGCTGCCCTCGAGCGTTTGGCCAGAAGACAATGCCGCTGACCACTCGGGGCTCAGGGTATTACTTTTGTTTTGGGCGGTGGCAACTTTTGCTGAAATGTCCTTCTCAACCATAAAACGCTTACCACCTTGAGGGTGTGATCAAAGACCACTATGAGGAAATCTAAGGGATGTAAGCAGCCGTTCGTTCTTAATTTAGGGCCACTGACTCCAAGGAAGTTAAAAAAGTAGTGCTGTTTCCCTTCCTTGCGGGAACATCGCCACTGGACCCTGTATGTCTGGTTGGCCCTGGGTTTGAGTCCCATGCCTCGAATGAGACTCAAAACCAGGGCCAACCAGACAAACTGCGAGAAACCTACGCCATCGTAGCCGGCGTTTGTTGCTCTGTCTACATGCATGTTTAACTTTTCTACTTTGCTTTTCCTACCAGCAGTCGGATCCCGCCTTAACTGCGTGATCTGACAGTTAAGTATCGCAATTACAATTTGAATGTTCTGTTAAAGTACGAGTACGCTTTCATATACTGAAGAGCAATTGAATTAGAGGCACCTGACGTTATGCAAATGTGGCGCTGTGGGCGGCCCTGTAAACGGAAACGACATGATGTATGCAGCTATCCGGTAATATAAGGAGTGATGCGACGGGAATCAGTAAGAGTCGGACGCAGTATGGGTAAGACGAAGGATCTAAGCGCATTTGATCGTGGGCAAATTGTCGGGGTCCGACGAATGGGTCACTCCATCTCGGAAGTCGTGCAGGCACTGGGATTTTTACGAGCCACTGTGTCACGGGTACACCGTGAATACATCAAGTCCGGTAAAACCATCCCTGCAAAGTCCAACTGTTGTGGACAACAGCGTGTGGATGAGACAACAGCGTGAGGTCATCGTCGGTTAGCTCGCATTGTAACAGCAGATAGACGGGCCACAGTGCAAGAAATCACTCAGCAATTTAACGTTGGTGCACAAAAACGTGTAAGGAGCCACACCATCCAGAACCATCTCCTCGCTATGGGGTACAGAAGCCATCGTCCCACGAGGGTACCGCTGCTGACCGCACATCACAGGGTGCAAAGATTATCATGGGCGTGGGAACATCGCCACTGGACCCTAGACATGTGGAAAAATGTTGCTTGTACTGATGAGTCGAGATTCACGTTGGTACATGCGGATGGCAGGATACAAGTACGGTGCAAACCACATGAAGTGATGGATCCTTCTTGCCAGCAGGGTACTCTTCAAGTTGGTGGGGGTGGCATTTTCGTTTGGGGACTGTTTACGTGGACTGAAAAGGGACCCCTGGTACGTGTGACATCGTTCCTCACAGGTCAACGTTACCGAGATATCCTGGACGACCATTTGCTCCCGTTTGTGCGTCTTCAACATCTCACTGGGGACCTCATCCTGCAACAAGACAATGCACTGTGCCATCGCTCCCGAATTGTATCCGAATGGTTGGATGAACACTCCACCGACGTGACCTCGCTTGTTTGGTTAGCTAGGTCACCTGACCTCAATCGCATCGAGCACATCTGGGATGCCATCGAGAGAGATGTTCGGGGCACTGACCCCCCTCCATCAAATCTTCTTGAACTGTGGGAGCTTGTTCAGGGGTCATGGATCCGTATGGCTTAGCAACGCTTCCGGTGTCTTGTCGAGTCCATGCTGAAATGAATCGCCGCCGTCATCAGGGCGAAAGGTGGTGCTACACGTTACTCGACAGGTATCTGTAATTCAATTGCTCTTCAGTGTATAAACCAGTGTTCTTTCTACATGATCATCTAAAAAAGTATTTGTCCCGCTTTTCTTCCCAATTAACCTCAAACCCACTCGGTTCTATGATTAAATAAAGTGTTCGAAGAGTGGTTGCAGCATCGCTACTAATAAGGGACAATATGTTTGTCGTTCCATGTGAAATATAAAAGATGCTCAAAACATAGCAAGGCTGCATTCAAAATATGGGTGTTTGTTTGCTTATAAATATATAATACGCATTTTTTTTTCTGTTTATTAAAATTCTTCTTTTCTCAAATATGAGGGATAACTTGTTCCAGTTTTTTTAACCTCTAAATTATACAATATAACAAAGGACTTGTGGCGTGCTACACCGCAGGACGTACATGAAATAAAGGCAGATAGCAGTGAGAGCACATGTCTGCGTAGCTCAGTTGGGAGAGTGACTTACTCCGGAGTGAGGGGACCTGGATTCGATGTCCTGCGTGGACAACCTGTGTTTTCACATTGGCGCTCGAACTTCCAGGATGACCCGGCTGTTAAATTTCTCGCAATGATGTGATGTCCTTTCCATACGGCGAGAGGGGAAAAATGAGAATCCCTACTTGAGTGCTTCGAAACAATAATTCAATATGATGTTACGTTCCACACACCAAATTGTCTGGGATTTCTCAAATGCACGTTCTTCGTGGGATGACTGCCTACAGCGACATATGGTCCCGACTGACCCGTGGGACATACCCCCGGCCCTCTTTTGGAGGGAGGGGGGGGAATGTTGTGGCGTGCTTGCACCGCAGAATACACATGAGATAAAGGCAAATAGCAGTGAGAGCACGTGTCCGCGTAACTCAGTTGGGAAAGCGACTTACTCCGGAGTCAGGGGACACGGATTCTATCCCGGCGTGGACAAACTTGTGTTTTCACAGACTTTTCAATGCACTTCCCTCTTGGGTTCAGTATTTAAGCCTAATTGCAGCTCGTTGCAGATGTTATGATGGAAGTATATCACGAAGTATTAAAAGCACTTGTAACGTTAAATCTGTTCTTTATTACTATCTAATACTTGTTGGTTTCTTCTGGAATTGTCGTAGTACGTATTTACACATGATTTCTATTTTCATCTGAACGTTCTATCAACCTCCTCACTGTTTCATTTTCTCATGATCTTTTTCAATCCCTTTTTGTCTTCCCACAAGAGAGGGAACCTGCTGTGTCTCGCTTCCTTCAAAAGACATCTAAACTCCTTGTCCAACGTCTCCTATTGTTTTCAACCAACCTCCTCTGCTCGCGACCCCATCTGCCTTACCGCGTTCCTGTGTCGCCGTGAAGTGCAATAAACTTATTACCTAGTATGGTACGCAATTCTATCACAATGTACTCATCGCTGCGGAAGGCAATAAAATGAAATAACAATAAAATACTTAGCCAACGTACTAAGCTCGATTGCCTGGGAAATTATGCTTTACAACTCTACCAATGGCCGTTGTCGATAAGCAACTTCTTTAAAGCGTCCTCGATTTTCATGCCGGCCGTCACGATGATGAGAAAGAAACCTATTGCTAGAATTTCAATGTTATTTCTGGAAACGAACGAATTCTAAAATCTCCGTAACACATTATCGTCGTTTCCTGTCATGACAAGAATCTAACTTTGAGTAGTGGCTAAGTATCAGTTCAGAATGCTGAAGCTCTGCCGTAGCTTCGAACTAGAATATACTTAATATCACAATCTCACTTTTTGGAGCCTAGAAGTGGGTAATTGCTCTTAAAAATAACATATTCAGCAAATATCTAATCAGCTAATCAGCATAGTGCCTCATTTTGAAATAACATTTTTCGTATTTCACATTGTTTTTACAATAATTTTAATAAAGCTTTCGATTTCAAAGTTCAGTACCTCTGATTATTTATTTTATGGCGTACGAATATGTGCACTTGCTCCAGAAAAAGTTAATCTGACTTCAATCAACTCCTAATGCAGATTTGTATGTGCTATTCCTTTTTAATTCCTCTAAATAGCATGAAATACTGAAAAAGATGATAATCTTTTGAATCATATTTGATTAACGTTTCTTTAGTGAATCAGCCCCTATTAAGAGAAGTAAACTGTATTGAATTAAAGAAGCAAATAACAAGATAATAAAGAAGGCTGAAAAGAAACGGCGTTCGCGGAACACGAATTAAGGTAACAAGATTAAAGTCGCTGTGAATGGAGAGTGAAGAAGAGGATGAAAAAAGGAGACTTGGAAGAAAAAAAAAGCGGAAAAGGAAAAAAATAAAAAAAGAAAGCTGCTTGAACAGAGCTCATTTGCTAAAATGGCATCGTGGATCAGGAGAATCTGGTCGGAGATTGGATGATAATCGCATGTGAGTCTGCTGCTCCATTGGTCACAGAGCGGAGACGGTTGCCTAGGCGACGAGCGCTGCAGAAGCCTCAGTGTCGTTGCCAGAATCTCCAAGTCAAAAGGCAATTAAAGTAACATAATGCTCTGCAATTCTTGCCGCCTGACTGCCCCGCAAACGGACGCAGCAGAAACGCTTTTCTCCCTCCATCCGTCCCAGAATTTATAAAACTTGATCAGCTTCGTAATTACCTGACAAATGAAGGGACACGCGGGCCTCTGGACGGCGACTGGAATATTGGCATCAACTGCTACACTAATTAGCTGTAAATTAAGTTTATCTTTTTCTCGGAAGCTGCAGTCGTCTTCACGATCCTGTGGATCAGTTTACAGAAACTGATCGATAGAAATGTCCCTTCGTTTTCCTATTGGAAAAGGAAGGACCTTTACCTTTCGGGCTGCGCAGCTTTCAATGTTTACCAAACGAGAGACGGCCTTTGAATTAAAAGACACTATCCTATCGAAAGTCAAGGGACAATTCCCTTTAAGAGGCACATTGTATACTTCTTATAAGAAATTGATACCGTGCTTCGACCTTGCTGAATTCTCAAGTGTTGAGGAACACTTGAAACTATACTAGGGGAAAACCTAACTATGGCCTTGAAGCTGAAAAGGCCGAATCTCCGAAAAATGTCATGATTTCTCAGCATTTCTCCGCACTAATGAGATGCAGTATGCCACAATGATGGGAGGAAGTGCCACCATGACGGGAGTCAGAACAAAAGTAAATTTCGTGGTGCTCATTGTAATATCAGCACCCCCCCCCCCCCCCGGAAGAAAGAAATAGCGCTTAGCTCCCCAAAACACTTGACTATAAGCTTATCTATCACCATCAGTAAATATCCTCCAGATACAGCCTCTCTAACGCACGTGGACGACAGACACAAGTGGCAATGACGTCACTGAAACGCGAATATCTGTATTTTGAAAAACGAGACCAAACTAATACCTTCATTTTTTTATTAAATAATTAATTTATTTCTTTTTAGATTGGAGGTTTAATGACCACCGTGAGCAACTCCACGGGGTATAAGCAGTCGCCCGTCCCTAATTTAGGGTCACTGGTTCCAGGGAAGGGAGAGAGCCAGTGCCGTAATACAAACACAACATCCATATCTCACGGGATTCGAACCCGGACCCCTTTCGGACGAATGATCAGTAGCCATCGCTTAGACATTATTTATTGTTTTTAATGTACGTACGCACAACGTTTAGAACAACTATGTACTTTTCAGAAACAGTTCAAACTCGAATCTGAGCTTTTAGACTGGAACTATATTATGCAGTTGAAGCACACACTCTGTACCTTCAGCTCTATAATCAGGTTAGCTCTACCCGCAAGTATAGTTTCCGAAAAAAGTGTGTTGGTTGTTTTGAAGCTGCCGTGAACTCTGCAATGGGAGATGGTCACGCCTTGATCCTACGTTTCAACGCACCCGGAAGATCACGGGCGGCGGTACCCGATAATTTCGGGGGAAGGGGGGGGGGCATCTCCGAAGAGAGTTAAAACAATAAAAAAAAAAAAAAAAAAAAGGAACCGCAGGTTATATATGCAAGTACTCTAACAAATCATCGTCAACTATTATCAATCCACCGCTGGTTGAAGGTCTCTTCCGTAATTTTTTTCTTGAGTATATCTCATCCAAGTCACTCCAGCATGCTTTAGAATTTTATTCACCCATTTCCTAAGTTGTCTGCTTCTGGGTCTACCCCTGCCCTTTGGTAAAATCCAGTGTAATTACTCAGTTGTTTAACTGTGGTCAGTTCTTCTAGCAAGATATCCATCCTATTGCGCTTTGAGGTTCCTTAACGATCTTCTTTAAAGTGAAAAACTCAACGGTGAGTTCACTTTTCAATTTATTTGTGCAAGACGAACTTGAAGCGCTTTCCGGAAAACCGCAAAACGTGGTGATGGTCTCCAGGAAAGTTTCATTAAAAAAGTTATACCATATGTGAAACATAAATTTTTAAGGTTTCGTACGAAGACCCTTCTCCAATGAGGGAACCATGAAGTTCGGGGGGTGGGGGTCAGACACCGTATCCCCTACCTTCCGCTGCCCATGCGGAAGATACTATGTGTGGTTTAGATCGAGATTCTGTTTGACCAGTGGTGGAACTGGCGAATTTCAACTAGGAAGGCGCTGGAATTTCCAGCATCCTCCTAGTTAAAGTTCAACTGAGAAGGTTACTTTTTTCTTTTCTTCTAACTAGGAGGACGCTCTTTCTCTTGTCTTTGAGCTAGGGGTGGCATGCCAGGTTTCAACCATTGTGTTTAACCATTGAAAAGTTTCAGTCAGTAGAGATAAGAGAAACTACAGTATATCAATCCGTGTGCTTACAGTTTCCAGAGGGAAGGGTCGGTTCGATGTTGAAAAACTGGTGTATATGACTATGCGCCGAAGCAATTAGCAAGGCCTTTTTGTGTGTGGATTAGAGCATGGTATCTTATACAGGAGGGGGGGGGCTTGATTGCAGCACAAGTGGATGGACATATGTATCATCTTTATTCTGCAGTACAGTTGTTCTGAATGTAGGCCTCGTAGGTGATGTAGCGGAAAGACAGAGTATATCTGACTAAAGAGAGAGAGAGGGTATAGACGACAAAAACAGTACTGGAAAGGGGCTACTACTCTTGCATTAAAAACTTTGGGAGCTCTTGAAGCTGTAGAAGAAGCAAAAGTCTTTTAGGAAATGAAAACATATTTAGTCGAAAACAGAATTGATGGATTGCTTTTGGTAAAAAATTTAACCATAGTATCGAAAATCTTCCATGCTGCCTCCCTGGTGGCGCAGTGGTTTAAGCGCTGGCTTCTGACCATTCGTCCGAGACGGGTCTGGGTTCGAATCCCGGTGAGACATGGATGTTGTGTCTGTTTTACGGCGCTGGCTCTCTTCCTTCCCTGGAGTCATTGGCCCTAAATTAGGGACAGGCGACTGCTTATAGCCCATCGAGTTGCTTACGGAGGACGTTAAACCTCCAACCAAATTAAATTAAATCTTCCATGCTCCAAGACGGTACTAAAAACTTATTGCAATATAACTTCCCGCTGAGTATTTTTGGTACGACTAGTTTTTAAGCAGAAGGCAAATGATATCGTTGGGATATCTACATTACCTAATACACTAAACCATCAACAAATTATAACACAAGTCTTAGATGAGTCTAAAACATTTCCTTTAATGGTGTAAACACAAATGCTTAATATTAGCCGAGTTTTTAAATCCACTGGGAGGCTTCGTCTGGGCTAAGTTTTCATAGCATAGAATACCAGTAGACAATGCTGAAAGGATTTGCAAATCATCATTCATTCAAAAATCGTCATGATTTTGGAATCGTTGAAGCGCTGTCTACTATTGTTCTATACTCTGAAAAATAAGCCCAGAGGAAGTCTCCCAGCTGAGTGCAGAAGCCCAGCGAATATTAAGTATTTGTATTTATGCCATTTAAGGAAAACTTTAATCTCATCCAAATCTTGTGTTATACGAGGGAAAGTCAGAAAGTAACTTTCCCAACATCATATATTTTGTATTTATTAGTATGAAAAAAATTATGTACATCTCTGAGATATGGTCATCCGTACACTATTTCTCGACGTAGTCATCTTGTCTGTTGGGATACTTGTCAAGCCAGGAGATCCATGCTTCGAAACCAGTGGCACACCCAGGAATTCTTGTTGGAGGGGGCTGTATATGTATATATAGTACACGTACACAATATGTGTACATATATATAGTGTACGCCTATAGTTTATGTACGGTTGTGACGTGCGTCGCTTTTAATCTTTTTGGGGCTTTGGAAAGAAGACACCATGTAATAGAAGACACTATGTACTTTTTTGAGCATGTTAAATAATATTTTTTAATGTTTAATTTGTGACGTGCGTCGCTCATAATCTTTTTGGGGTTTTGGGAAGAAGACTCCATGTAATAGAAGACACTATGTAATTTTTTGAACATGTAACATAACATTTTTGAATGTTTTATTTGTGACGTACGTCGTTCTTAATCTCCTTGGAGGGGGTTTAAGCCCCCAAAGCTCCCTCCGTGGGTGCGCCAATGGTCAAAACCTTGTCCATACAGCCATTGTTTCACTGCACGCTTCGCAGCTTCATCCGACGAGAATCGTTTCCCACGAAAGTGCTGCTTCAACTGTAGAAAGAGCTGAATATCCGACGGAACCAGATCAGAGCTGTAGGAGGGATGTTGCAGAATTTCCTATTCCCAGCTTTCCGACAGATTCATTGTTTAACGAGCCGTATGTAGGCGAGCGTTGTAATGCAACAAAATCACGCATTGGGATGACATTTCAGGCCTTTTTCGTCGAACAACTCTCTTCAGTCTCTTCAGGGCAGCTTGATAAGCAGCAGTAGCATTGATTCTCGTCGTGGAAGGTGTGAAATCCACCAGAAGTACACCATGCATGACCCGGAACAAGGTCGCCATGATCTTCTCACTGCCGGTGGATGGCTTGAATATTTTGGTAAAGGGGTACCCTGGATGCTTCCACACCATGGATTGAGCCTTTGACTCAGGAGTGTAGCGGAATACCCATGTTTCATCTCCGGTGATGATATGCCGTAAGAAATCGTCACCATGTTCATTGAAGCGAATCAGATGAACGAGAGAAGCACCCATGCGGTTTTTCTAGTGTTCCTCTGTCAGTTGTCTGGGAACCTACTAACTGCACACTTTTCGATAGTCCAAACGGTCATGAATAATGTCCCATACAGTGCTATACGAAAGATGGAATTTTTCTTCCAGATGATGCAGTGTCACACAGCGATCTTCACGTAAGCAGCACTCCTCAATTGCATCGACATGATCTGGTGATGTGGAAGGACGTCCGGTCCTCGGTTCATCACGGACACTCACTCTACCACCACTGAAATCCCGACATCACGCTCGCTCCTGTTGCACTGTCATCACGTTCGGGCCGTACACAGCTTGAAGTTCACGGTAAATTTCAATAGGCGGCGTCCCTTTTGCCCACAAGGAGCGAATGACTCCTTGGACTTCTCTCTTTGTCCATTCAATAAGTACAGTAGCCATTTTGAATTTGTATAGTTCAGAAACGTAATGTCTCTGGAGCTTCAAACTGCAGCCACCTAAAACATAATATGTCAAGTTACACGTCAGCAAAAAACATTATCAATACATGCAGTACTTTTAAAGTTCTTCAATAGGGAAAGTTACTTTCTGACTTCTCGTAATATCCACATTGTTTAACTGAGTCAGTATCGTGATGACTCCTTTCATATTTTCAAATGTAATAAACATTTTTTGAATGGGTCTTGGATTTGAATGTGATGAGAGTTTCTGGATTGATATACTGAGAAATTTTCAGAAAATGAATTCCAGTTATGTACAGCAGTCAGATATAACACAGATATTACGAATTTTTAACATGGTCAGGAAGAGAGCAAATTAAAGGTGAAAACAAAGGTTTTACAAGGAAAAACAAAGAAGTCTTTGTATCGTCTTTTTCTTTTTTCTTTCTACATTTGTGTTTTATGTTTCTTTCTTTCTTCTTGTCTTTTTTTTTTACATGAGCTATTGCTGACATTTAAGAATAACAAATGGACTTTTAATTTCAAAGCTTGAAGTTCACGGTAAATTTCAATAGGGACGCCGCCAATTGAAATTTACCGTGAACTTCAAGCTTTGAAATTAAAAAGTCCATCCAGTGGGATTTTCTTTTCTGCGTTCACTCTTAGGGTTCAGCATATGGTTTTTGAGAAAGTCGCGACATCTTTCATGTATTGGCCTACTGTTGATCAAAAAAATTGAAACCGCCGAAGTCGTGTAATACTTCTTTCACTGTCTGGCATACGTGCTGCTAGGAGAAATGCTGCATTCAAAAGGGTTGACAAGAAAGTGAAATGCTGCCACGTACCATAGAAAAATTGAAAAAAGAAAAAAAACTTTCATTTTTATATTCTGAAATGTTTAAAAAAATAAGATATTGCTTACTTTTGGCAGAAAGATATCAAAAAGCGGATTCCCATTCTCTTCCTGTGAACTGAAGACTATTTTCGTGTGTTTTTTGCGACAAGAAATCATACTCTTCTGCGATAGAGTAGTTTTGCCCTCTGTAAAAAATACGTTAAGTCACTTTGAAGATACGAAGATTTAAGGTAATTTTTGCTACTTAAAGGTTTAGTTTAACTGTTTCTCGTAGAAGTTGCAAGCTGTAAGATCGAAGCTTAACTATGCCTTTGTACGTAGCAATTGTCATTAGCTAAACACTCTTAAGTATAGAATATTATTAAACAGTCCAAAGTCAATGTATCAACAAACAGTACTTAAAATTTCAATTTGTTTACATATTTGAGGATTGAAGCTACCTTTCTTAAACTTAAGTTTTGAAGGAAAAATGCGTTTACATTTGTAACAGAAGCAGGTACTACTACTACTCCTTGGCATTACAGTCCATCTAGAACCTGAGCCTGCCTTAGGATAGCCTTCCATTCTTCACGATTGTGCCTTGTCCCTCCAGTTCTTTATTCTCATTTTCTTTAAATCCTCCTCCACGTCATCAAGCCATCTTCTTCTTTGTCGTTCCCTGGGACTAAATCCACCGGATCCATACATGAAGACCTTTTTTGTCACTCTGTCATCTTTCATTCGCTGAACATGTCCCAGCCATCTGTCTTCTCACCTTTATTTCAGTAATAATATCTATTTCATTGAATTTCTCCATTATTTCTTTGTTGTTTCTCAAGCTCCAAAGTCCATTCTCATTAATAGGGCAAATAATCTTTCTCAATACCTTTCGTTTCCATATTTGTTATCTATTTTGGTCTCTCTGGATCATTGTCCATTTTTTACAGCAGTATGAAAGTACGGGTTTGAAGATTACTCTATGTAGCTGAATTTTACTTTTCATTGAGATCAAATAAGATTTTAATAGTGGTGGAATACTATAATAGGTTCTATAACTGAAGTAGGTAGTGTGGTCTAAATCTCATCTATGGGAGGAATTCCTGCGAGAAATGGTACGTCGCCTTGCGTTACATTTCATTTCCTGTGAGGCAGTTTGGTACGTCGCCCTGCGTTACATTTCATTTCCTGTGAGGTAGTTTAGTACGTCGCCCTGCGTTACATTTCATTTGCTGTGAGGTAGTTTGGTACGTCGCCCTGCGTTATTATTTCATTTCCTGTGAGGTATTTTGGTACGTCGCCCTGCTTTACATTTCATTTGCTGTGAGGTAGTTTGGCACGTCACCCTGTGTTACATTTCATTTGCTGTGAGGTAGTTTGGTACGTCGCCGTGCGTTACATTTCATTTGCTGTGAGGTAGTTTGGTACGTCGCCGTGCGTTACATTTCATTTGCTGTGAGGTAGTTTGGTACGTCGCCCTGCGTTACATTTCATTTCCTGTGAGGTAGTTTGGTACGTCGCCCTGCGTTACATTTCATTTGCTGTGAGGTAGTTTGGTACGTCGCCCTGCGTTACATTTCATTTCCTGTGAGGTAGTTTGGTACGTCGCCCTGCGTTACATTTCATTTGCTGTGAGGTAGTTTGGTACGTCGCCCTGCGTTACATTTCATATCCTGTGAGGTAGTTTGGTGCGTCACCCTGCGTTACATTTCATTTGCTGTGAGGTAGTTTGGTACGTCGCCCTGCGTTACATTTCATTTCCTGTGAGGTAGTTTGGTACGTCGCCGTGCGTTACATTTCATTTGCTGTGAGGTAGTTTGGTACGTCGCCCTGCGTTACATTTCATTTGCTGTGAGGTAGTTTGGTACGTCACCCTGCGTTACATTTCATTTCCTGTGAGGTAGTTTGGTACGTCACCCTGCGTTACATTTCATTTGCTGTGAGGTAGTTCAGCTCGGCAGAGCACCTTTGTTTTTTCAGAGGAAACTGCGTTATTTGCAAAAAGTGGCGTAAAACGCCGTATAAGAATCTGATACCGGCTGTACATGGGCGGACTTCGAAAATTAAGGCCCGTGGAGACCTTTAGTCCAGTGTTAAAAATAAAATTAATCAAGTTCGGAATATTTCAGTAAGCCGGCCCCGGTGGCGCAGTGGTCTAAGGCGCTGGCCTCTGATCATTCGTCCGTAAGGGGTCCGGGTTCGAATCCCGGTCAGGCATGGATGTTGTGTTTGTCTTACGGCACTGGCTCTCTCCCTTCCCTGGAACCAGTGACCCTAAATTAGGGATGGACGACTGCTTATAGCCCATTGAGTTGCTCACGGTGGTCGTTAAACCTCCAATCAAAAAAATAAAAATATTTCAGTAAAAAAGCAGTTTTTCTCAAATTGTCCACATAATGTCAATTTCGTACTTTCCCTTTAATTACTATACATGTCAAGCTGTTTTCGTCAGTCTGATTATTTCAAAGCGCTTAGGTGTTTGATTGATTAGTGCTTAGGTGTTTTATTCACACAAAACGCGATTTCGGCTGCAATGCTTGACATATTATTATTTATTAGCAATGACAGATGAAATAGGAGTTGTAATACGGGGTTTGATTCCTATTGAATCCAAAAATGAATAGCAAGTACTAGGAATTCAATGTGCAAGCCCATGAAAATGTTAAGACCCAATAATTGTTAAACCGTTATGAATTATTTCTACACGGCGGCTTTCCCGAACTACTGCTTATTATTTAATAATTGTAGTAGGGGTGGGAAAACGTCTAACTACCGGGCCATGTGAAAAACAAAATCTTACGACTGGCAGAGACTTTCTTTGCAGAATATGTGTGCACAGTTGATCAGCCAATGGTAGGTTAAGAATGAAACTGTCATTATGTGAAAAAACCATTTGTGCGAATACGTTATCAAAACCAAAAAATGCTGCGGAGCATGCGGTCTCTTTTTAAGTCATTCGTTGTTGATTCATGTTGAATACAGATATTTCAACCGATGCAGCAAAAAGTTTTTGGAATACTATAAGTTTATCAATGTTATGGCATCAATAACCACCATAGCTTAGACTTTCTTTCTTTTGGGGGAGACGGGAATGCGGAGATTAACGACTAACATGAGCAGTTCGAAGTGATATAATCGCTTGCCCGTCTCTCATTTTCGAGGTGGGGTCCGGCGCCGTCAGAGCCACCATTCATACCTCATCCCGGGCTCTAGACCGGTCGTCTCAGCTTGGACGACCAGCAAGAAACCTACGCCTCTTACCACTCAACCACTGGGGCAAGACTTAATTCTTCACTGGAAAAGTATTTCCAGAAGCTCTTCGTGAAAAGAATTTACCATGTTGTAGAAAAGACAGGGTTACCAATAAAGCTGTTAGTTGCAAGTAAAAATAGGCGTATACACTTTTACAGCCTTATTTTTCCTTACTTAATTTTTCTCACTTTCTTTTAATCTTCATTGTAGAGGTCTGTACGGGCCGGACTTGCCCACCAAGCCTGAGCCAGACCCGGCCCGCGGTCTTTTTTAGTTTAGAGAACAAAGCAACGGGCAGGGCAGGGCAGGGCAGGGCAGGGCAGGGCAGGGCTTTCCCCTAGACGCTTACGACCAGGCCGGGCCAAGTTGACCCATTCTTTTTATCGCAATGGTAAAGAAAGAAAAAAAAACCGTGTTCCCAGATTTCCTGGTCTGTTTAAATGTTCTGCTGGCTTTACTTACTTCCATGACATAGCCCAGGGCGTAATCACAAAAGTGCCGCCCAGGTGGCGCAGTGGTCTAAGAGATGGCCTCTGATCATTCGTCCAAAAGGGGTTCGGGTTCGAGTCCCGGTGAGGTATGAATGTTGTGTTTGTCTTACGGCGCTGGCTCTCTCCCTTCCCTGGAACCAGTGGCCCTGAATTAGGGACGGGTGACTGCTTATAGCCCATTGAGTTGCTCACGGGGGTCGTTAAACCTCTAATTTAAAAAAAAAAAAAAAAAAAAAAGTAAACGCAAAATCAAGGAGAGGCACTTAGTGTTTTTACCATCTGTAGGAAGTAAGATGGTAGAACCACTTTGGAGCTTGTTGACAACGAAAAGATTCGACCCCAAGCGAGTCTGTGTGTTGTGTGGTGTATGGGAAGGGAGGTGTCTGCAATGATGTGGGGTGTCTGTGTGTGTGTTGGTATGAGAGAGTGGGAAGACATCGACTGTTTCCCCTATGTTACCGCTTGCTAGTTCAGAGAAAAGGAGATTCTGAACGCGCTAAGTCTTCCTTTTTCTCTCTCTTTAATGGTTATATTCTTCAATAATTCCTAAAGTTTAGTTAATATTTTTAGGCTTACCTTCAACTAAATATTTTCAATAGTACTTCATTATATAATTTTCACAATTTAATGTAATGCAATAGACAGACAAAATAATACCAAATGGCATATCACGAGCCGGGTCCGGCTTGGGCCTAAATGCAATTGCCGGGCTCGGGCGGGACCGAGCCGAGAGTCCAATATATGAAACCACACTGGCTTGGGCCGTGCTCACCAAATAAGGCCCGTGCAGACCTCTACTTCACTGTAACGGTAAATCTGTTTTTGTGTACTACTCAATGTTTAATTCAGTGAGAAAAAATGCCCCTGTGATATCAGATTTCGCGAAAAGTGGCCAGGTGTGTCACTTGTGGCTTACGTGAATACACCTTTTAGTATCTTTTGCTTTTGTGTGCATGGGCAAGTGCTTTAAATTAAATCCTTCGTCTTCCTTTAGCAAATCTCCTTTTACCTATACTGAGTTACTTGGCTATAAAACCACACTGCGACCACATTTTGATATACACAGTAAAAAGGTCGTTGCTTCACTCATTGTTGCGCTATAGAATACAGAAAGCTAAAACATTGTACCGATTGTCCAATATGATGTTGGTCCTCCACGTGCCTCCAATACAGCTCTTACCTGCCGAGGTAACGATGCTACAAATTTTAAAAGGTGTCTTGTAGTATCCGGTGCCAACGCGTTACCAGCAGATCCTTTAACTCTTCTAAGCTATGCAGTTGAGTCGCAGATTAGATTTGCTGTTCCAACACAAACCACAGATGCTCGATTTGATTGATGTCTGCGGAATTTGGAGGCCAGGGCAATACCTCGAAGTCTTCCTCATGTTTAGCGAACGATTCTCAAACAAACCACAGATGCTCGATTTGATTTATGTCTGGGGAATTTGGAGACAAGGGCAGTACCTCGAAGTCTTCCTCATGTTCAGCGAACGATTCTCGAACAAACCACAGATGCTCGATTTGATTGATATCTAGGGAATTTGGAGGCCAGGGCAATACCTCGAAGCCTTCCTTATGTTCAGCGAACGATTCTCGAACGAACCACAGATGCTCGATTTGATTTATGTCTGGGGAATTTGGAGGCCAGGGCAATACCTCGAAGTCTTCCTCATGTTTAGCGAACGATTCTCAAACAAACCACAGATGCTCGATTTAATTGATGTCTGGGGAATTTGGAGGACAGGGCAATACCTCGAAGTCTTCCTCATGTTCAGCGAACGATTCTCGAACAAACCACAGATGCTCGATTTGATTGATGTCTGGGGAATTTGGAGGCCAGGGTAATACCTCGAAGTCTTCCTCATGTTCAGCGAACGATTCTCGAACAAACCACAGATGCTCGATTTGATTTATGTCTGGGGAATTTGGAGGCCAGGGCAATACCTCGAAGCCTTCCTCATGTTCAGCGAACGATTCTCGAACAAACCACAGATGCTCGATTTGATTGATGTCTGGGGAATTTGGAGGACAGGGCAATACCTCAAAGCCTTCCTCATGTTCAGCGAACGATTCTCGAACAAACCACAGATGCTCAATTTCATTTATGTCTGGGGAATTAGGAGGCCAGGGTAATACCTCGAAGTCTTCCTCATGTTCAGCGAACGATTCTCGAACAAACCACAGATGCTCGATTTGATTTATGTCTGGGGAATTTGGCGGCCAGGGCAATACCTCGAAGCCTTCCTCATGTTCAGCGAACGATTCTCGAACAAACCACAGATGCTCGATTTGATTGATGTCTAGGGAATTTGGAGGCCAGGGCAATACCTCGAAGCCTTCCTCATGTTCAGCGAACGATTCTCGAACAAACCACAGATGCTCGATTTGATTGATGTCTAGGGAATTTGGAGGCCAGGGCAATACCTCGAAGCCTTCCTCATGTTCAGCGAACGATTCTCGAACAAACCACAGATGCTCGATTTGATTGATGTCTGGGGAATTTGGAGGACAGGGCAATACCTCGAAGCCTTCCTCATGTTCAGCGAACGATTCTCGAACAAACCACAGATGCTCAATTTCATTTATGTCTGGGGAATTTGGAGGCCAGGGCAATACGTCGAAGTCTTCCTCATGTTCAGCGAACGGTTCTCGAACAATTCGGTGATGGTGCATTCTTCTTCTGAAAGAAGGCAATGCTAGAGGGGAGTATACCCTTACCAATGAAGGATGTACATGGTCTGCAATGATGTTTTAGTGTGGTAAATGTCACAGTTTCCTGCACATAAATGACTGGACCCATGGTTTTCCCGCAAAACATTCCCAAAGCATTACACATCCTCTATCCCCACACAGCACAGAATATTTCGTATATGTTACAAGTACGTAGCACTGAAATATTGAGACTTTCAGATATGTTGCGCAATGTAACAGTAATGTTTCAGAAACCTTACGGTTACCTCATAATGTCCTCAAACGTCACATAACTTTGAAACATAACCGATACGTTGCAGTGAAAGGTCTTTGTAACTTCAACATACCAACTTCACGTTACTGTTATGTATTTAAAAGATATTTGTAACTTCGTTACATTACTGTTACGCATGTGAAAGACATTTGTGACATCATCATATTACTGTTACGTATTTACTATGTCGAACATTATAGTTTTGATAAACTTTGTAAAATCACAATAAAAAGTATTGCACTCCACAGCTGTTTCAAAAGCATCAACAGTCGTATTACGAGTTGCTTACGTTTTCACAGGTTCAACGCAGTCCGCTGTCCATTGGGAACAGTGCCGGCGTTTATACACTGCTGGCCACCCAAAATGCAACACCAAGAAGGAACAATAAAAGGATGACTTCGCACAACTCGTCAAATGAAATGAGAAAACTCACCGTCTATGTACGATATTTGATTAAAATACGAAAGATATTTACAATTAAAATACCCCACTAGTACTTTCGGAGTAACATTTACCCCATCATCAGGTGGAACAGAGGCAATGTAGTACTCCTTTATATATTAGTGCAACAATGCATTATGGGTATACGTCAAACGTCGCATGGGTCGTGACCGTTGCCATTATAACAGTGTGAAGAGTGTAATTTTACAAGTTATTAGTTTAGCATATCAAAACAAGGATGCGTTATAAATACAAAGTTAATGCTAAACTAATAACTTGTAAAAATTACACTCTTCACACTGTTATAATGGCAACGGTCACGACCCATGCGACGTTTGACTTATACCCATAATGCATTGTTGCATTAATATATAAAGGAGTACTACATTGCCTCTGTTCCACCTGATGATGGGGTAAATGTTACTCCGAAAGTACTAGTGGGATATCTTAATTGTAAATATCTTTCGTATTTTAAATAAATATCGTACTTAGACGGTGAGTTTTCTCATTTCATTTACCAAGAAGGAAGCATCCGATTGGCCTGAAATTCTCAGCATGCGTCGCCCGCGAGAGGACATGCAAACGATTAGCATTGCAGGGCATATGCAAATCATGTGCGCCCGGCACGCCACCGAGAAGCACTATAAGAAGGGTGCACAGAAGGCGGGGTGTAAGAAGTGGAAGTGTGTTGTGCTGCCGGACCTGTGCGTGGGAAGCTTCCTGATGTCTCGTCGCAGAATACGGCAGTCATTCCAGTACGTTTCTGAGTTCGACAGAGGACGAATAGTGGCTTATCGCGACAGCGGTTTATCGTACCGAGACATCGGCGCCCGTGTGGGACGACATCCAGCCACGTGAGGCGAGTATGGATTCGGTGGGTGCAGGAGGGACGGACGGACCGACGTGAGCGATTGCCGCAGCCGCGGCACACCACCGATCGAGAGGACCGTCATGTTGTGTGGCGGGCATTGACGGCTCGCACCGCCACATCACGAAGGTTAGCGCAGGAATTAGGGTGTGTTGCGCAACAACCTGTATCAGCACGTACCGTTCGACGTCGTCTGCAAGAGCGGGGACTTGTCACACGGCGCCCATTGCTCCGATTACCATTGACGTTACACCACCGGCGAGTGCAGCGGCAATGGGCCATTGAACGCCGCACCTGTACTACCGAATGGCACAACATTGTCTTCTCCGATGAATCCCGCTTCTGCCTGCAACACCAAGATGGTCGGATCTGCGTGTGGCAGCACCGCGGCGAGAGACTGTATGACGCCTGCATTATGCATCGCCATACCGGTCCGTCGTTTGGCGTTATGGTTTGGGGCGCAATTGGACATGACACCCGCACCCCTCTGGTACGCATCGCCGGTACACTCAACATCCACCACACCATATCCGACGTTTTGGAGCCTGTAGTCCTCCCTTACCTGCAGGACCTGCCAGCGGCCACGTTCCAACAGGACAATGCGCGCCCGCACGTGGCACGCATCGTGCAACAATTCCTCACAGCCCACCAGGTGTCAATGCTGCCGTGGCCCGCCTGTTCTCCCGATATGTCGCCCATCGAACACGTCTGGTCGCTGATCGGCAACCGAGTGGCCCGGCAAGCACCGACCGCTGCTACGCCTGATGAGCTGCGGCAACGTGTGGAAGCAGCCTGGAGCGACATACCCCAAGCCCACATCCAAAGCCTCTTTCGTTCGATTCCGCGGCGTGTAGCTGCCGGTATCGCCAGCCATAGGGGCCACACGAACTATTGATGCCTGCGTGTTCCGCAAGTCACACGGGACTGTAAGCTCAATCGTTTCATCTTTGTATCTGTTGTTATGTGTCCAGTAAATCTGGCTTTGCTATCTCGTGTCCTTCTTGGTGTTGCATTTTGGGTGGCCAGCAGTGTATATTGATAACAAAAGAAATAAAAATCGGTCCAAATGAAGGTGTCGAATTTCTATCATAATGTGGAATAGACTATATTTCAGCGATAAAAAAATTAATTACGTCATTTCTCTAAATACCTACCAATATGAAATTTGTCAGCTTCAAGTAAAAAAAGCATGCCGGTATAATATACTAATACACAGCCATCTACTTAGATTTTATAAAATGCTTTTTAGAATTAAAAAATTATAATAACCAAAACAATTACTTACTTTCAGATGATCTTGAATCACCAAAAAAAAAAAAAAAAAAAAAAAGGATGAAATATTAAATCAACTAACTAGCTAACTCGTGTACGACATTAGTATCACCAAAGAATATCCCAGTAGCACGTGGAAATGAGACTACGAGAGTGCTTCGGTGAAATGGCATAAACGCGCATGCGCATCCACGCCGTTGCCAAACCAAAAATCTCTTAAACTTCGCCGGAATGTAACATCAAGGTATAGCAATTATGTACAATGGAAACTATAAAGCAGCAGTATCGGTGAATGCTATTTTTAACGTAACTCTAATGTACAAAGAGTTATGTTCCAAAATAGATGTTGTTGAAACGTACAGTGGCGAACAAAAGTATTTGGCGAAACACTTTTTCGATCATAATTTTTGTTCTGCTGGACCAAATCTGGTCATTTTGGGATATGATATGTGTTGATTCGTGGGTTACAATGCCACGTAGTTTGTATTTCGCTCAGAGCGAATTTGTCGTTCGAAATGGGCCATATTCAAGAGTCGCCAATTATTACCCATTTGTTTGCTGCATGGATTAATGTTTTTCTTGTGATTTTTTTGTGAGTTTTGTGATGTGTAGTGTGATAATAAGTCAATCTTAGGTTTTCAGAAATGGGTGAAAAGGCGGAGATCCCTGTTAGAGCTCGCCAGGCGGCCGTGAACATGATGGAATCCAGAATGCGCGTCACCGACATTGCGAGGGCCCTGAAGATCCGACACCAGTCCATTTCAGCTGTTATCCTGCAACGTTGTAAGAAGACTGGGACAGTCGAGAACAGTCCGCGATGTGGTAGGCCTCGTTCCACTACGTTGCGTCAGGATAGACGCATCCTCCGTCGAT
Source organism: Macrothele yani (assembly GCA_039090855.1). Classification (NCBI taxonomy): domain Eukaryota; kingdom Metazoa; phylum Arthropoda; class Arachnida; order Araneae; family Macrothelidae; genus Macrothele; species Macrothele yani. Next base: position 69,225,438 of record CM076989.1, on the reverse strand, counting down.
CTCGTGCTGATCCCACCTTGACTTCGGTGGACATCGCCACCGAATTCCGCGACAGCGACGACCTGAACGTCAGCCAAATGACCATCTCCCGTCGTCTCATTGCTGATGGATTGAATGGAAGACGCCCCGCCAAGAAACCACTCATCGGAGTCAAGAATCGACGAGCCAGAGTCGCGTTCGCGCGCCGTCATCGACACTGGACCGCGGCGGACTAGAGTAAGGTGCTTTTCACCGACGTGAACAAGTTCAGCTTGTTCGGAATTGATGGCATCCGATACGTACGACGTCCGAGTGGCCGGAGATTTAACCTCCAGTTCATTCAGCCGACTGTCAAGCACGGAGGAGGATCGCTCATGGTTTACGGCGCCTTCTCTCGCAATGGAATGGGCCCCATCATCAAGATTGACGGAATAATGACAGGCCAGAGCTACACGAACATGCTCATCAACGATGTCTTCCCATGGGCAAACCAGAACATGCCACCCGGATGGATCATGCAGCAAGACAACGACCCGAAGCACACCTCCAGAGTAGCGAAGGCAGCCTTCCAGCAGCAACAAGTCACACTTCTAGACTGGCCAAGCCAACCTCCAGACATCAACCCCATCGAGCACATATGGGAGGAGCTGGAGAGACGATGTACGAAGAAAACCTGCCGGAATAGGGCCCAGAAGCTCGACCAGCTGTCTGCAGAATGGGCGCTCTTTGGCGAGACATGGCCCTTGCGCCATGAAACCTAACAAACCAACCAACCAACCAGCAGAATGGGCGCGAATTCCGCAGGTCACCTTCGAGAAGCTAGTGGACTCGATGCCGGCCCGTTGTGCAGCTGTTATTAAGTCTCGTGGTTATCCCACTAAGTATTAGTTATTGTTTTGTCGTTTTCTCGTACTTGTTTTCTATTATCGTTGCATTAAATGAATGTGATACACACCTACTTTGTTGGTCAATTTGTATGATCTTTGCGATTAAGCTCGGTACCTGATCTATGCTAAGGTTTCCGATCCATCTGCATATGGGTCATGTTTACAACTGAATAACACATATCATATCCCAAAATGACCCGATTTGGTGTAGCAGAAAAAAAAATTATGGTCGAAAAAGTGTTTCGCCAAATACTTTTGTTCGCTACTGTAATTGTAAGATATCTCTGAAAGTGTAACAAAAATGTGAGATTGTACCATTATTGATACGTACAAATCTGAAACGTTTTGTGTTGCATGGGCCGGCTTGTTTTCGTCCCACGGTGCATCCCGGTGCCGGCACTTCCCCAGGTGAGAAATCCTCACACGTACCCGGTCCTCTACATGGAAATGTGATTCGTAGGATCAGTCATTCAACGTCCAGTTTTGATGCTCGCGTGCCAACTGTAGGCGCACTAGACTGTGAAGCGTGGTTGGTATGGGCAGTAGACTGTGAAGCGTGGTTGGTATGGGCAGTAGACTGTGAAGCGTGGTTGGTATGGGCAGCAGACTGTGAAGCGTGGTTGGTATGGGCAGTAGACTGTGAAGCGTGGTTGGTATGGGTAGCAGACTGTGAAGCGTGGTTGGTGTGGGCAGTAGACTGTGAAGCGTGGTTGGTATGGGTAGTAGAGCGGCCTGCAGGCGTGCAGTCCCATTTTCAGCAGGCTTCGATGTACTGTGTGTTGTAACCTTCCTTCACCAGCATTCAAATTACCCAGCAAGTTTCACCACAGTATCCCTTCTGCCTACTCGTACCATACGGAATAGCCTTCGCTCACCTCTACCATCGACGAGCCGTGGGCGGCCCACAGTTTTCCGGCGTTTCGTGGTTTTTCCCTCTTCGGATCACTTTTTGTAGGTACTAACCACGGTTTACATTGAGTTAGTCTTTACAGTCTCTGAAATCCTCTGACGCATTCGTCTGGGCATTACAATTTGGTATTTGTCAAACTTGCTTAAGTCCGCTTCCTTTCCCATCTGAAGAACAAGAATAATGTTGTTTAACAGAGCTCAGTATCTGACCGTTTCATATCTTTCACACACGCTGTGCCTCGTTTGCCTGCAGTTGCTCACAGGCCTGACGAGAGGGAAGGGGAGGCGGTGCTGTAGTTTCGAAAGTTATTTTTTTCTAAACAGATATACGATGTCATTGCTCTGTCCACGTTATGTTATAAAAAACGAATAGCAACTGAAAAATTGTTTTACCGACACCGCTGGGATCTCTCGATAAATAGCCGAGTGCGTTCGCTTTACGCTACGATGCCAACAATTCACAGCGCTATTCCTGGTTTATCAGTCAGCATCTGACTACACAAATCCATATTGATGGGCTCAGCAACTGATGTGTCGCCATCTAGTGGCATTCAACAAAGCAAGCTGTTTAATTAAAGCTGATAAATCCAAAGGGCGATAGAAATGGTGAATAAATTTCAAATATGTTTTTCTAATTATTATTTTATGGTGTCCGAATGTTTTTCAAGCTATACTGTCACCAGGGTTGGAAAGTTACGCGAAAAAAAAAAAAAAAATTTCTACGTGACGCGTAAAATACGCTTAAAAATGCGTAATTTACGTCATAAATGTATAAAATGTTATAAATTCTAATACAATTAAAAAAGTAAAAGTGTTATTTCGAAAGTGTTTTTAAAATAAAATTTGTAAATATATACAATATTTGATTTACATGTACTTCTACTGCTACTACAATACACATTAAAATATATATTTTTTATTTCTTTTTAATTTAATTTTACCTCAATTTAAAAAAAACAACTTTACCTTGAAACCACGGTCATAGTTTTGACATGATACAACCACTGTTTATTTTCAACGACATATCACTCATGTGCGGAGGGAGAATATGAAACATTATCCACCGCAAAAAAAAGATTGAAGAGTTGCAACCGATCGGGTTGTCGGGAAGTAGGGGAATGGTGGGTGGGTGGGTAGGTAAGGAAACGGAAAAATGGATTATGTAATTAGTGGAGGAGCCGAGAGGGGGGGGGGCGGAGATTTTATTGCACTGGGGCCCGACCTCGCTTTCCACGGCCCTGGTTCCTCCGAGTTGAATAAAGACGCGCTGGTCATAATGTATCGGCTCTTCAGAGTATATATACACTACCTGGCCGATTTATTAGCATCACTCTCATACTTTGTATACGTAAAAGGGACGCTCTTAATGCGGCATTTTAAATAACAGCTTCACGAAAAAGAACCTGCTGATAACAAGCTGGACTTGATATAAGCTCTTTTCTATTCACTATCATTTTCATCTTTCATGACCAAGCAATCCAATCTGATATGTCGCTTATGTTGAATAGCTCCCATTTCTTCTGCTGTAAAATCCCGAAGCACGATCATCTAACAGAACTAAGTTACCTACCTTACCACTAAAGTTGACCTTTGCATAAAAAAGCTGCTAGTTCAACTCAGACTAGGACAATGCGACATTGTCGCCAATAGCAAATGGCACTGCCTCTCACACGACAAAATTCGCCCTATGTGCAACCTGAATAACATAGAATCGCGAAAACTTCTTTTTGACCTGCACCTTTTACTCCAGTCTTCGAAACAAATAATCTGGTTGAACAGTTCCACATGCTACATTTCTGGCGAGTGCTGTATTGCTGTGGTTAACACGTATATCGTATTTATGCTCCTGCACTCGAGTTCCGAGGGTACGTTTTGTAGAACCCACGTACTTACTTGCATGTTCACCATTGGAAAGGTCATAAATTTAAATAATTTGAACACGTCTTAAGTTCAAAAATATCCCACTGTATGAAGTCTACAATTCACTTCTCTCTGCTAGGAGCTGAAGAATCAATTGCTCAGCTTAGTAATATTCAACCTGTCGCATATTAAACAAGTTAGTACAACGAGTGGAATTCCCACCAGTGGAACAAGGCGAAATTGTCGCCAATAGCAAATGGCACTGCCTCTCACACGACAAAATTCGCCCTATGTGCAACCTGAATAACATAGAATCGCGAAAACTTCTTTTTGACCTGCACCTTTTACTCCAGTCTTCGAAACAAATAATCTGGTTGAACAGTTCCACATGCTACATTTCTGGCGAGTGCTGTATTGCTGTGGTTAACACGTATATCGTATTTATGCTCCTGCACTCGAGTTCCGAGGGTACGTTTTGTAGAACCCACGTACTTACTTGCATGTTCACCATTGGAAAGGTCATAAATTTAAATAATTTGAACACGTCTTAAGTTCAAAAATATCCCACTGTATGAAGTCTACAATTCACTTCTCTCTGCTAGGAGCTAAAGAATCAATTGCTCAGCTTAGTAATAATCAACCTGTCGCATATTAAACAAGTTAGTACAACGAGTGGAATTCCCACCAGTGGAACAAGGCGAAATTGTCCCACTAGTGGAACTAAGGTAAGCAGCCGGCGCAGTCGTCGTCGGCAGCGACTTTCTAAGTTACGCGAAAAAAGTAGCGCTTCACAGATTTATCTCAGTGCAAATATATAAATTTTAATAATATGTGGCTTTTGAAGCATCAGTTTTATGTAATTTATATTTTGTTCTAAACAGTATTTATGAACAGTAATTTATGTATGGAACAGTATCATACGTATGGAATTCAGTCCTATTACTGTACGTGCAGATGGTAAGTCAAAAGTTTTGCAACATTTGGATCACTTACGACGAAAGTTGACTAACATTCAAAGTAGAAGCCATCGTGTTTCAAAGTCTTTAGCAACCTGTCTGCCCGTACTTCGATTCCGCGGCGGTACCAGTTCTTGTCCTTCGAAGCGAAGAACTCCTTCACCCCAGCTACCACCTCCTCCTGGTTGTTGAAATACCGCCCGCGAAGGAAGTGGTCCATGGACAGGAACAGGCAATAATCCGACGGGGCAAGATCCGGACTATATGCTGGGTGTGACATCAGTTCGATGCTCTCAAGTTCCTGGAGTTTTGCCCTGGTCGTTCGCGCGGTATGAGGTCGAGCGGTGTCCTGCTGTAGGAGATAGCGCTTTCTATACATTGATACATACACCGTCTTTGCACGATAATTTAATGTTTAAAAGATGACACATACACTGCAAACCCTCAGCACATATTTGGAACACATTGGGAACGCTTTTTTTAAAAATGCGTGCCTAACGTGTTCCGGATCTGTTCTATTCCGTTCCGCTGATGACAAATGTGTTCCAAATGTGATCCGAATGCGTTCCTAATGTGTTCTCCACGCGTAAAATGTGTTATAGAGTTAATTTTTAGAACATATTTTTTTCCAGAACACATTCGGAACGCTTTGTACTTCAGCATGGAACACATTCAATGCCCATTCAGAACGTATTCGCAACACATTCAGAACGCATTCGGAAACACATTATGAATGTGTTCTTAATGTGTTCCGAATCGTTATGTCTAATATTTGCTCTCGTTTTGAGGAATTATTTACCTCTTGGAATTTTCCATATCAGAAATTGTTGCTCTGATTGAAACACAATGAAGCATGGCCGGATGAATACTTTTACGGGGTCCTGGGCGCAGGAGCGTGCCAAGGGCATTTGCCGCCCGGGTGCAAGCCCAGATTTGCCGCCCCCTTGTACGAGAATATTTTCCAATTTGTATTGATTTCTACAGGGAAAAATACATATCTTTAGCAACATTATTTTTTATTTCTGGTAAATTAAGCTTTTTCATAAAACACAATTGTCTCATATAAAACTGAAGGAAAAAAATATGTAAAACTCTAGTTCAGGTGACGCTTCCATGAAGTCAGCTTCCTCTCTCTCTCTCTCTCTGTCAATTTACAAAAAAGTCCGCTTTACCGGTAAAAAAAAAGTTTCGTTATGTACGATGATAAACATGTTACAGCTTCCCGATGGCGGGAGGGCGCGCGCACACACACACACGCAACGAAGCAAAGTAAGAAGAGGAACTCGTGGATAAGGAAAATGACAAGAGTGGAAGACATCTAAATTCCCTGAAATAGCAATGGGCTGGACATATTGCCAGGAGAACGGACCACCGATGGACAACCAAAATAAATTTTAGACTGGATTCCAAGGGATACGAAAAAACCCAAATGAAGGCCACGTTGGAGATGGGTGGATGAAATTCGAAAGTATGCGGGAGTGACATGGAGGAGACTGGCGCAAGATAGACCGTTGAGGAAGAAACTTGGGGAGACCTTCTTCCAGCAGAGAATTGTGGTTGACGACGACGATATATATAACATTGAACCTGACGGGCGTCTCTTTAACTATTCTAACAAAAAAATCTAATACAATATATAGTGGATTACATCGAAATTGTACCCCAGTCCTCGTTACCCTTATTTCATCGATCCTATTTTCCCACCTTGTTTCAGAGCACGGTTTTACAGTCAACGCTGGAAGCTCTTTCTTTAAAATTTTCCATCGGTAAGGTTGTTCAGAAAAGAAAGAATATATTTCTTGAACAATGCTGAAAATGTTCACAATCTGTAGGGAAATTTTTTCGCCGTAATTTCCGACCAGATTTAAAGTATGAGCCGCTTAAAGTTTATAAAATGCGTAAGGACATAAGTCGAAAAATTATGTTTTTTGAAGGCCATTGTGTTTTTCCTTCACAATGGCCCCATTGTCATAGCGCTGGCCAAGCATATCATAAACGCTGAAATCTTCAAGATTTAAAAAAAAAAAAAAAAAAAAAAACAGATACCGCAGGCAAATAATTTGTAATCCTTTGCCCGCGGTATATGTTATTGAACAAAACAGTAAAACATTTTCTCTGTTTTCAAGACGACTTCTGTTGAATTATAAACGAATTATTTTTACTAAAAACACAAACGTGCCACATACCATTACGATTTCTCACAGTAAAACGTTTTCTTAACTTCTCTCACGTCACTTATATTTATTTATCTACCGAAAAATTAGATTGAGGCGTCCTGCCGCCCCCGGAAGCTGGCACCCGGGTGCTTCGCACCCTTTGAACCCCCGCTTGGCGCGTCCCTGCCTGAGCGAAATACATTACAGGGCTTCGGAACAAAATTTCATTGCGAGGCTTAGAAAATAAAACTTATATTTTAATGAAGAAAAAAGTGCTCAAAATCTATACCTTCCGACGAGTGAGGCTGAGTTTGTATTGTGATTCTTATAAAAACTTCATCACCAAATGATTAAAAAATAACTTCAACTAATCTGCGTAGTAAAAGTTTTTGCATAGCGAGTACCTTTGTCTAGCGAACAATGAGGATGTCACTAAAATAAATTCGCATAAATAGCTCCCCCCCCCCCCCCGATACGCGTGATTGTGATTTTTTGATTCAAGGTGGAGGAACTGACAAACTAGTGACTTTTTGCTTTATTTCATACTGCCAATATAAAAAATATTTTTTATTTCCCGTACTGTTTTTAAAGTCACTGAATAATCTGAAGAACTGTCCTCATATATAACCCCAAAATAACTCTGATATTGTTCTTTTTATTTATTTATATAATTGAAATACCTGTTTTACATACAAACCGTTGGTTATATGAAAGCAGGTAGCAGCAAAAAGATGAAATTTAATTTATTTCTTGAATGTTGAAAATAAAAAAGAAAAGATTAAGGTGGTTACAATATTTTTTTGAAAGCTGCAAATCTCAGTATCTGTACGACGAAGGGTGAAACATATTTGAAAGTGTAGGGATCAAAAACAAAACAATAAAAAAAAATTTAAGGGCCTCGGGCACCAAAACGTAAGCGAATAATAAGTGTAAAAGATTCTACGGAAAATAATTTGTTTTTATTTCCAAAACTGCGGGGCCTATGAAAGCACGGGGCCGGGATTGTCCAGCCGACCCTGCAACGAAATCACAGCTTCATATATAATTTAGCAAATCAGCAACTGAGATGATTGAACAAACGCACCGTTGTGAAATATTTCTTTGCCAAATTTGTGTATATATGACTCCTCTCTACAACAATCTGAAAACAAAATGGTCTTTCACTTTCAAATATACAAGGGTGAATAAATGCCCTAATGCACTATATCCATTCTTCCAGTAGCCCAGCTCACCCATTTACACAGATTCGGGGTATTCGTAAGCACCTTTAAAATTTATATTTTATTAATACATAAATACATTTTTTCAAAGTCATAGGGATAAGTTTATTCAGCATCAAAGTTTTTCTCTCTTTTTTTTTTTTTTTTTTTTTGAGCATCTTATTCGCTTGTTTACTGTCTGCCGCAACCGCTTTAAACTGACTAAAGCAATAAATTAAAAGGAAAATGTTCATTTTTTAAATATCTTATTTTCGTTACCATGTACGCATCTCAAAGCATTTTTAGAAACGTTTTATAAGTGCTGTTTTACTGCATCTTCCTTTGGTTTACCGGAAAATAATATCAGTGCTACCTTACAAAGCACTTAAGGATTTTGAAATTGAACAAAACGAATAAAAGAATATGAAGTTGTTTGCAGGTGTGTAAGATTAATCAAATTTAGCGTTATTCGGCCTTTTACGTTAAATATTGCTTTTTAGTTTTCGTGACGTATGAGACTCATTCGATAAATATTTCGCTTATCAAGAAACAGCAACGAAAACTAAGTTGAATTGAGTTCGATAGAAAAACCTTAGAAGCGTGGGTCGTCGGCATCTCTTTTCTTTTAATCAATTTGTTTACTACATGGGCTCACTCACACATTCAGTTTCCCACTAAAATAATCTCAAGTTTCCGGCTTGCTCTAGTGTTCTGGACATCAGGTGACATACAGGTCACCAGCTAGCGGCAGCCAAAAAGGCACTTCTCATACCTCCTCGCTATCCCGTGGGAGCTGTCCTGTTGTCATCAAAGCGCCTCTGCTGTCTGCTCGTCTAACACCTCGGTTGGCTGTTATTGTACTTGTCCTTGCACGGCGCCATCATTGAAGCGGGAATTTTGTTTTGGAGACAAGTTCGGCTTGTGCGGCACCTTTATAATCAAGCGGCATAGACACATGGGATCTCATCAAGTAAGTGCCCTTTCTTTATATCTTTAGTTGCTTGTATATATCCTACCAGCCCCTGTCTTTTATAGCAGTGCTGACTGCTACACCCAGATTTCTTTTCCTTCACAAACATCAGAGCTGCTGTACCTTCAATATATACACATCTCTCTTCCCCAGTGCCATCATTGTCTGTGAGTAGTATCATAGCATTATTTCATTTTCTCTTTTTCCTAAGTTTGTACCTAACGTGTGATCTGTTTTCGTGGCATCTAACATGCATTCCTGTTCAATGTGCTATTTCAGCACAGGTAATTTTAACGAATTAAAGCTGCATTTTGTTAGGTACCATAAGAATGATCCACATTTTCTTGCTCAGTGCACTTTTTGCCCATACACGTCGAAAAGTTGGCATGCATACAGGATGCATCACAGCAGATTCCATAACATGGAATTCCCAGATGGCATACAGGATGCAAGTTCTAGTACCAGTAATCTTAATGATGATGCTTTCGATTCTGATGCAGGTTTCTGTTATTATCGACAACATTCAGAAAATGTTACAGAAAATAATCAGGAATTTGCCTTAGCTTCCTTTTTGTTAAAATTAAAAGCTAAACATGGCCTCTCTCAGAGCACACTAAATGCTATTACGGAAGAAGTTGATATTTTGCTTGAAACCCAAAAGAATCAGATTAAGGCTGCATTAAGTAAAATACTCAAAGAAAGAGGGATGCAAGATGATCTGGACCTTGAAGATCAATTATCTGCTGTTTATTTCAACAGCAGCATAAAATTCAGCTCTGCTAAAAAGAGGGAAAAATTTTATTCTCAAAATTTTAAATTGCTGCTTCCCCAAATGCAGTTTGTCAGCAGAGACATTAAACGTATAAATAACAGGGTGACATATGTTAACAACTATGCATACTATGTACCTTTCCTAGATAGTTTGCAACATTTACTGGCAATGCCTGAAGTACTGTATTGGGCTACATGTTCCCATAGAAGTACTGATGGTGTCATGAGGGACTGGTGTAATGGAGAGTATTACCTACAAAATGAAACTGAAAATTTGCTGCAAATTGTGCTCAATATTGATGACATTGAAACTGTGAACCCTATTGGAATGTGCCGAAAGATTCATAAACTAACTGTTGTTAGCTATGAGATTGCTGATATTCCACCACAGTTTCGATCATCACTGCATGTTAAACAGCTTGTAGCAGTATGCAAAACTACATATGTGAAGAAAAGTGGTTTGAGAAACATTCTACTTGACTTTATGCAAGGAATGGATACATTAAGTGATGGTTGTTGGTTCGATGTAGGTGTCAACAAACTTTTTTTAAAGCCATTCTTCGGGGCACACCAGCTGACACCCCTGCTTCTAACTCCCTATGGGGTTTTAAAGAAAGTGTGGCAAATGCCTATAAAGGCTGCCGATCATGTGAAGGAATTCGGCCTCAAATATTTCAGGATTTTACTGATGATGCCTTTCCTCTCCGAAGCACAGATGAGCATATAGCAAGATGTGATATTCTAGAAGAAGCATCAAAACATTCAAAGGCACATCTCAGTAAGAGATATGGAATCAATAACAGGTCTCCTCTTTTTGATATCACAGGAGTTCAACTAGAACTTGCAGTTCATGACCCCATGCATATTTTGCTGGAAGGGGTGGTTCTAGTCGAGCTTAGAGCACTCTTGGCTCATTTATTATAACTAAAAAACTTTTTCTTTGCAATGGCTTAATGTAGAACTCAGTGCATGGATTTACAATTATTTACAAACTGCCAGTAAACTCCCTTCATTTGATGCAGCCGTTCTTAAGGATGCTGGCAAAATTAACATTTCAGCATCAACAGTTCTCGTTCTTTTAACAGTCCTGCCATTTGTGCTATCCAAAAAGATAGATGTGAGCAACCCAAAATTTGTTAACTTCATTCGCCTAATACAGATAACAAACATTTGTACCTCACCTTACGCTGAAGAAGAGACCAAAGAAGAGCTAAGAAATTTGATTGCCCTACACCATTGTGCATTCATTGAACAGTACCCTGGAGTTGCACTGACCCCAAAATTTCATTTCTTAGTTCATTTTCCCAGGCAAATAAGAAGATTCGGTCCTCTGCGCCATCAGTGGTGTATGCGCTGGGAGGCCCATTTTAGTGTGTTCAAGGGGAAAAAATAGGGTAGTTTTAAAAATATAGCTTATAGCATTTCCCATTTCCACCAGATGTGGATGTGCTATCATCAGCTAGGTAGAATGGGTGAGAGAAACCCAAATTTTTTGTATGCAGGCCATGAAATTTTAATAAAGAGTAAACTGAACCGGACTGCACATCCTTCAAATGTGCAGCAAGATGTCATTGCTGCTTTCAGCAGTGGCCATGAAAACATTTGGCTTGCGAAAGAAGTCACATTCCATGGATGTCGATTAAGACCAAATGTAGCTGTTGCATCAAATGAAGGAGCAGGGAAGTTTTTTGTTGTTGACGAAATTTTAGTAAAAGGGAAGGAAATAGTTCTTCTTGTTAAAGAAACTGATAAATCTAACTTTGTGCAAAGTTTAAATACCCACGAGGTGATTTTTAAGAACCACCAATCTTATGAGCATCTGGATTTGTTGAAGCGACCTTGGCCACTTACAGTCACCATGTTTGCATCCAAACTATATATTGTAAATCCATATACTTGTAGGGTACATGGTTAGTATCAGCAGTAACTATGCAGTTTACCTTCTCATGCTGTTATTGACACTAAATTTATATCCCAATATCATAGAAAACCTTTTAAAAATTCAGTTTTTATAGCATTTTCTTTTAAATCTTAGATTGAGATTTTCCAAAGGACTGGTAATTCTTTGAGCAAATCAAAATATTAAAACATCGTGTAACAATTCATTAACTTTGAAAAAAACGTTACAAATCAAAACAAATTTATTCCCAAAAGTTTTCTTCCCTTTGGGAAAGGATTTAACTGCCTTTTATGGAAATAATCCCATGGCAGCAAGAATAAAGTTCAGGAGTTTTCAGAAAATATGGGGGATATTATTCTTCATATTTCTTGCATTTAGCTTTCAAATACAGTATGAATGCATTGCTGTACTTAGGTATTTCTTTTTTATTTATTTATTTATATTTATTTGTTTGTGCTGTTACATAACGTAAGAATATTACAATAAGTTATACATACAAAGGCTGTTGAATAGCAAAGCTCAAAGGGAACAAGAGAAAATGCCTCTTAGAAATATTGACATAGCCCTTAGTTCCCTCAAAAGTATTTTAGCCTTATCATAAATTATTTTTGTAAATATTTAGGATTATTATTTGGATTTAATAAAGGAAGATATCTAATTATTTTTTTAACTCAGTAGGTGTTTTTTAAGTATTTTTTAAAGGAGATTTTGGTTGTTAATATTTGTTAAATCCAAGGGCAATGAATTCCAATAATCTGGTCCAGGATAGTTTAAACTTTGTTTTAATAGCTTAGTTTTAGGCTGTATTGGGTGAAGCAGTAATCTATTTCTTGTTTGGTAGTTGTGTCTATAGTCTATTGCAATTAATTTCAATTAAATCTGTATGCAAATTGTTCTTAAGTCTCAGAAACATTTTACCAAGATTATAATAGAAAAGTGGATGTATTGTTAATATTCCGAATCCATTCGGATGAGCTATAGGATGTTTAGTCCATCGTAAATCAGGGATAAAATGCACTCCCAAATAGTTACAATATTTTTTTTGGTACTATATCAATTATTTTATTTTCTAATAATAAATTTATGGCATGGCCCCATTCAGATCTCGAGAGAAGACCATAGCTTTAGTTTTATAAGCATTAGCTTTAGTAATAATGTCATTTAAATTGTGTCCCCTTAAAAGTAATGTGGTGTCATCTGCATATAGCATGACATCATTTTCTGATGTTATGCTAAACATATTATTAATGTATAAATTGAATAACAAGGTAACCAAAATTGATCCCTATGGGACGCCATAATGCGATTGTAGTAAAGTAGATTGAAACTGATTAATTTGTGTGTATTGTTTTTTATTAAATAGTTTTTAAGTAAAGAATGAGGCATTCCCCTTATTTTCAGAATATGTAATTTCTGAAGTAGGATTTCATGATTTATTGTGTCAAATGCTTTTGTTACATCTAAAAAAACAGCAAGTGTCATAGTATTAAGTGATAATTTTTTTTAATAATGTTTTGCAAACGAAGCAATGCGATTTCAGTAGATTTGTGGGGTTGGAAACTCAATTGAATTTTTTATTATATTTTATTTTAGTGTAAATGTTATGTCGTGTATATTAATTTTTCTAAAATTTTGGCAAATATGGATAAGTCTGCAATAGACCGATAATTATTAGCATCATTTTTAAACCTAATTTATATTTGGAAGTAATCTTAGTTATTTTAAGTGCACCCGAAAACATTCCTGTGCGGAATACCAGATTAAAAATTATGAATAATGGTTTTATAATTTTTTCGGCAACATGTTTTATTGTAGCAGGGTGTATTTCATCATGGCCAGGACCGGTATTTGTTTTAGTATCAGCAGAAGTTCTGAATATTTAATTTCTATGAAAACAAATGAATTAGAAAGGTGCACTTTATTTGTATGTCTGAAGGATTATTAGCTGAATGAGTTTAAGAATATGTGGAATAGCTTTTATAAATTTTGAGTATGTGAAGTAATTCAAGGTTTGCAAATTTTTTTTTTTTTTTTTTGATTGAAGGTTTAACGACTACCGTGAGCAACTCAATGGGCTATAAGCAGTCGCCCGTCCGTGATTTAGGGTCACTGGTTCCAGGGAAAGGAGCGAGCCAGTGCCGTAAGACAAACACAACATCCATGCCTGACCGGGATTCGAAAACGGACCCCTTACGGACGAATGATCAGAGGCCAGCGCCTTAGACCACTGCGCCACCGGGGCGGCTAATTTTTTCTCCATCTTATATTATTTAAAGTAATCGGGAAAACTTTATCATAGATTTCTTTTAAAGTTGTGTAAAACCCATTATAAGCTAAGTTTGGGGATTCATACATTTCAAGTTCTTCCCATGTTAAAGCACTCAAAAGTGTTTTAAATTTATCAAGGTTTAATTTATTTATTTGTTGACTGTTGTGAAGCTTAGGTGGGTTTGGATTTGATTTCTCTTCCAGTATATTAAAAAAAATGGTAAGTGATAACTCTGTGTCACATTGCAATATCCCTGTTGTTATAACTTGAGTTGGAGCATTAGTTATGGATAAATCAATTGTAGTATTAGTATTAGGGGTGATTCTAGTTGAGGAAGTAATTGTATTGAAAAACCCAGATGTAGTTAATAGTTGGTTAAATTGTTTAGTTATTGTGTTATTACAAGAAATATTGTTATTAAAATCTTCTAATATAAATGTTTTTTTATTTGTAAGATCTGCAAATTCAAATAGGTTATTTAATATCACTAGAAATTCCCTGTAATCTGAATAAGCTGGTCTGTAACATGTGGTAATAATATAAAATTCATTTTGAACTGTATTTCAATATTTTTATTCAGAAATGTGAACTCATTAATTAAAGAGAAATTTTGATGTTGGTTCTTGACATAGATTGCTACCCCTCCTTCCCTTGAATATTCTCAGTTGAGATTAAAGTCCTGGAAGTTATTAATTTGAATCATAAGGGGTGGCGGAAAGTAAAGTTTGTTGGCCGGGCCCAAAATTTCGAATTGTGGTGCAATCCCTTCCCACTTCCCGGAACAAACAGAAGAAAAACAATGCCTAAGAAGCTTTGTTTGGGATTAGGATCATTTGACAACTTACCTGGAAGAACTTTCTAAGGCACATCACAACAAAAAATCGGACATATGTTTAAAAAAAAAAAAAAAAATCTTGGCTAAAATTATTGACCGGGCCCGGGCGGCTCTGCTGCCACTGATTTGAATAGTATAGTTTTGGGTAGGAAACCAAGTTTCAGTAATGCATACTACATCCAGTGGTGTACAAATTAATCGTATAAATGTTTCTAAGAGTGTGATTTTATTTTGTAATTATCTTTGTAATGTATTATTTTTAAGTGTTTTATCTGTATTAATAGATAATAGATGGACTGAGTAATATTGAGATTGTATTAGGAACTATAGTTATATTATTAATTATCAGTAGTATGTAGATTGAGGTGTTTAAAAATTAAGTGCAAATCCTCAATCAAGACAATTTTTCTTTTTCGGTTGTCTTAACCCTGTCTTATGTAGAATTTCCATTGTTTATTTAGGCATATTTTATTTTTTTGTTGCTGTACCAATCTTCTAGCTTTTCAATACAAGTGCTTGTAATAGGGGGAGAGGTTTTCATTGAAAAACAATTTTTTAGGTAGATATTTGATATCTAAATCTTTTATTATAATTAGAACATTTTGTGTATAATTTATTCAGAAACACAGCAATACCAAGCAGCAGTCAGCTGGTAATTATACAGTGCTCTGCAGTGTTAGAGCATGAACACGGATAAAACTTACTTCTAATAAAGAACTCATTTCATGTAATGGGATATATCATATTTTACCCTCTCAGGGAGAGGCTAGGACCACACCCACTTGGAGGTGAGCCAGTGCCATCAGTAAGAGATGTCACTGTAACACTACATTATTAGGGTTCAATAAAATTTGCTAGAAATAAACATCAGACCAATTTCAGACTTTCATCAAGTTCACTTTTAAACAGTTTCTAACACATTAGTGCATAATTTTGGATAAAATCGGCCTGAGAAGATAAACTGTGCAATTGCTCAAATTCCTGATAGCTGTTTCTAGTTATACAGAGGATGTTTACACATTTTTAGAATGATCTTCCAGCAATATAATCAGTGTTTAAAAAAAATATTTCTTTGCTAAATATTCTATCTGATGACATTCTTCAGACTGAACTCTAGATTTCCAAGAAAAGAGGAAATTTCCTAAAATTGGTAGTATTATTTTATTGCACCCCTCTTCCACTGCTTTTCATAGTTCAATCATTGTTTTATGTCTGTGCTGAGAAAGCACTCTTTTAGTAGCCCAAAGACACAATAATCCATTGGCAACACAACAGGGAACTTTGAAAGAATATGAGTAAAATATATATATTTTTTCATGTTTTCAGGTAATAGAGTGTTAGATTTGGATGTAACTGGTAGCCATATCCTGATAAAGTTATGTTCTCTAGAAGGCTCTGTGGATAAAAGAATGGTATTTTCTCTTTAATTATAGGAATTAGGACATTATTTTGGTAATAAGTAGAATTGCTTTTAACATTCTTTTCAAAACTTTAATTTCCCATCATACGAGAAACCAGCAGCAATCATGAATCCTATACGGAAACTTTCTTTGGATTCTTGGAACCAAATTTGTAAGCCTTTTTCTGCTTTTTTGTGACAGTGAATAGACCTTTTTTTGTTACAGTCATTTAGGTAGATCCATGCTTCATCAATAGTAACAACAAATTTCCATCTGTCTCCAGCTAATTGATTTTCATAAAGAAGTCTACACTATGTTACCGCAGAACATTTTTTTTTCAGATTCAAATCTTTGTTTATTACCTCATTTATAGTTGATACAGAGATTTTTAATGAGTTTGTAAGCCTTTTTCTGCTCTTTTAGGATAGTGAGTCGACCTTTTTTGTTAGTCATTTAGGTAGATCCATGCTTCATCAATAGTCACAATAAATTTCCATCTGTCTCCAGCTAAGTGATTTTCATAAAGAAGTATACACCATGTTATGCGCTCAGCCCCTGAACATTTTTTTTTCAGATTCAAATCTTTGTTTATTACCTGGTTTGCAGTTGATACATAGATTCTTAATAACTAAGCAATTGCTCTTTGGGTTGGTGGATTTTCTTTTATTACCGTAGACCTTACTTTTGAAATAGTCATAAAAGTATATACTTTCTTTGGATATTCATTTGTTCTTTTTTCTGTTAAAAGCAATGCTTGATTATTTTCCCTTCTATTATTAATAATTAGGGCTAGGATTTTTATGATTTTGCATACTTTGTTTTATGGTAATACTAAATCATTCAAGTGTATTCAAATGCCTTTCATACAAAATTAAGCTGATTTAAGTATCTTTGTTAAGGCACTTTTCTGCATTTTTTCGTGATTTTTACACGCTATGGCATTTTTTCAGATTTTTCTGTCATTTCAAGGCACTCTTTTGTTGTTTGTGATATTTTGGTATTTTGCATATTTTGGTATTTTCAATAAAAAGGGCATTTTTGAATGTGTTTTCCCTGAAACTCCATTTTCCCCTGAAAGCCAGAAGCAAGACTGAGAAAAGTGCTTGTGTTTAGAACATCTATCTGTACATGCGTTGTAGCAAACAGCAGGGCAGTAAAAGCAATTCTACAGCTCCCGTCTCTTCCTTCAAGCCGCAGATGAGCTGTTCTCCCATTTGGAGCACAGCTGTTGCCAAAAAAGGAAGGTGAAGGTTCTGTCTGGAAGAAGGTTACATTTTTATGTCTGTTTCTTGTTTTCTTTCATAAGGCTTATTTTTTGTTAACAAAAAAAAAACTCTGTTTGGTACAAAAACTAAAAAGTTAAATTGTATTTTAAATGTTTTTTTTTTATCTTATAGAGATATGTTTGTGGGCAGTAAATTTTTAGTTTGGCACAGAAATTGTAAAACAATTAAGTTGCATTTTCTTTTTTTTGCTTTGTTCTATAGGTCATGTTTCGGTTAGTAAAATAAAGAACTTCAGTTGACACAGCAACAGTCAACAGATTAAATTATATTTCTTGGATTCTTTATGTTTTGTTTCATGCACCTCTTCTTTTTCTTAATTTTGCATGAAAATAAAAAAAGAAACATGCATTTCTTAGGGGTTTTTTTGTTTTTGTTTTATGCAGCATTTTTTAGCTTTTAAGTCATAAAATCATTTTTATAGGGCATTTTCTAGCAATTTTTATATCATAAAATTCCTAGCTCTATTAATAATATTGCTTATTTTACATTTAGAAATGCTAATTCTATAATTTTCATAGCATTTCTTAAATATAGAATACGAACATTTTTCCTCGTAAAGAGCAAAAGCATAACCTTGTATCCACAGCTTGTTTATGTGCGCCATTTTCTTAGCAGACGATATTTAACTGTGGTAGATGTTTCTTTCATGTTCATCTAACATGCTGTTGCCAGTTTCAATTCTCTGAACTTCTCTTTTATTTTATGTAGTTTCTTATCAAAAAGGTTCTAAAAATGTGTGCATATCCTCTGTATTTATAAAAACTAATCATGAACTGAATATCAAGTAACACAGCATTATGTGCAATATTTCATCATTTCAAAACAGTTGTTCTATTTTTCCAACTTGCTCTTTATTCCTGATTTACACTGTAACTAGCTCCTTCAGAGAAATCTTGTTGTTTCCATAGACTTAGGATTTTAAAATAGCCATGTACGACATACGCAGTATATTTCGTGGAAGTTGTAAAGATTGTGGAGCCAATGAATGCAGCGAATTTGAAAACACTGAGGAAAAAACTTTCTGCGGGTACTGTGGATGTCCACCAACAAGGCATGTTAATCGTAAGTTGAAAGTTTAATATATCTGCTTTATTTTTTTATTTTCCGTGCCATATTATGTTTTCTGAAATCAAAAATCACTTCAGCTTCAAGTTAATGTAAAACAACCTCTTTACTTCCTTCTATTTTCTAAACCATATTGTTTTACTCACAATTTGCAGTTTCTATATTCTATGTTGCACTTTTCTGAACCAATTTCTGGTAGAATGTTGCCCTATATTTTTCTGTTTAATCTTCACCTCTCAGTGAGTGTGAAAAAATTCAGCCCCACTCTCAATCAAACGTGAATTTGCCAATTACTGTTTGGTTGACTTACTATTACTACTACTACTAAGTGCAGCATTTTTTCACACCACTGAGTTATACGTGTTAGCAAGCTAGCAGGTTTCAGATCATGCAGACTTCATTTTTGTTTGTGTCATCCATCTGATAATGTTCGAAGGCAACTGGGGTGATACAAAAATGTTCATGCTCACTTTTTAAAGGGCATGGAATGAAAAAAAGTATAGTGCAATATTCTACCAAAAAATATTTCTTATGAATTTTTTACATATCTTCAGCAATTAATAAAATTTTAATTTTTTTTCATTGTCCTGTGTTAAGTCCTGGGCATAGCCGGATCCAGGTATGGGCAGTCCAGGCAACTGCCTAGATCCCTGGTTCAGGGATGGCCCCCAAGCTTTGATTTTTTTAATCGAAGTTTTTTTTTTAATTTTCCGTTGCATATACATCAGTTTTTCTTATTCCATCACTGATTGTCATTTTGATGAAAATCAGATTCAAAATATGAATAAAGTGCATATATATGTAGTCCCTCTCTCCCTGAGAAATATCAATTCCATGTATCCAGGGTTCTCGTGGCAGCATCCTTCAGATTCAAACTCATGTTCAGAGCCAGATTAGTGGTGGTGCATGTGTGTGTGGGGGGGGGGGACTTTCAGAGCTAGAGTCCCGGGGCACATCCTCAGAGGCGTGCACCTCCATTGACATTTTTTAAAAATATGCATATATATTTTTTAGTTTACATGTACTGCACATGACTGCTATCCTAAAAGGAATAAATGTGCCGAAATTTTTATGGTAGGGTGAAAGAGCATCTAGTTTCTCTCTTTGTCAATGATATCAACTGACTTACCGGATTTTTAAATTGCAGTATTATTTATTTAATGCCCCTCATATATATAAGTACTCCTCATGATATACGCATAACATTTTCAGGCACTTTTTGGTTATTTTTCTATCTCTACTGCAAGTGCCATATATGTGAAAAAGATAGTTAAAAAGCTACCCTAAATGTTTAAAAGGTACAAAATACACCCCTCTTCACAGTTTTACTGTTCCTTCTAATTTTCTTACATTAAATATGTTCCCCTTTAATTTCAGAGGTAAATATTTCCCTATGCTATATTTTCCAAAATTCTTGAAAAGTCTGGTTAAGAGGAACAGTGGCTCCATAACATGGTTCTTTCCTGGAGCCCCCAAACCTCTTGATCTGGCGACCTAGACTAACAATTGTTATTATATAAACTGACTCATAAATGAGATATTGGGAATTCTCTGAACCATAATAGAAGTAATCAAGGAAATTATTTTATAAATCTAATTTACATAAAAGACATAGTTCTACCTCATAGAGTGCCCTCACATGGTGTGTAATTCATGTTTAAAATTTCTTGGTGAACTTGAAAATTTAGCATCTCACTGGTTCATCCAGAATAACAGAAATATATTTGATACATTCTCAATGACTTAGGCAATATTGCCTAGAGTGTTGATTTATTTGACTACGAACCGAAAGATAATGGTACCTGAGGAGACTGTAAAAGGTTTTCAATTTTCTCATAAATTTTTAGTGTGCATACAAAAACTTGGGGCAACTGAATATGTCACAAATAATTGCAAACTTTCTTATGTAATTAGGAAATATAAATAACTCAGTTCATTCCTTTCATTAGATATGACAAACATTACATACCCGTAATTTTACTGATATTATTTTTCATTAATCCATGCATTAAGTGCATGCTGGATGGGGCCCTGGATGGGGGGTGGGGCATAAAGACTATAGCCTAATCATACAGAAGCTTCGTTACATTTAAGAATCTCACTATAAGGAATTTTAATGAAAAATTATTCAAAAATGTGTCAAACTGAATTCTTATGGAGTATACAACATTTTTCTTATTTTTACTGACTATCAATTTAAGAAATATTTCCCTTGTTATTTCTTCTGCATCTGCTTTCATTCAAAATACCTTAGAACAGATTTAAGACTGGGACAAAGCATTGAATATGGTATTAATGATTATTTCGATCTTACCCATGTGCCACCTAGGTCCTAAGGAGGTGCACAGAATTTGCACTTAAACCCCAAGGAAAGATAAAGTTGTAATTGAAGAACTAACAGGACATTGGTGTTGAATATCCAAGAAGAAAACCTGAGAGGAGGAGGAGGAGGGGGGGGGGGGCTAATGAAAAAAGTAGCCAATACCACAATTATCACCTTTGTACCCTTCAAAATGACCATTCGGTCAACATGATGGTCTAATGCAGCAAAAAAAAAAAAAAAAAAGAGATTTGAAAATCACTAGAAATAAGTTAGCCAACAACAAATGGTAAGAGACAGGCCATTGAGACTTCCCTAAAAATTCTTGTCCTAGTGCCTAAAAAAGTCTTAATCTGGCCATGACTGATATACATTTATACATTTTGAAAGGCACTTGCTGTTAAATAAATAAATAAGTGTGTGTATGCATGTGTGTGTGTTTCTAAAGCAATGTCTTATGCCCATTTTAAGAATATCAGATAATTGTAACAGGTAGCAAGGCTATGAAACTCTGTAAGGGTGTATTCTATAGTAAGTGTTATGGAAACAGTAATTTTTCAAGAATTTTTCTATCAATCAATTTTTCAAATTACAGAATATAGTTAGATGGTGTATCTCGTGATACATATTATACAGTGACATTCCATGGTGTTGAAATACTTTAAAACAAACGTGTGAAACAGAAATTTGGTGTTCATTAAGTCGTCACAGCTACAAACTATATCGCTGTTTTGGCTATTTAATTTTTTATCCGTATGACTACAACTAAGCAGAACTTTGTTACTGAGAATGTATTGTGATTTGCAACCATGGCTAGAAAAAAAATGTCTTAAAAATCACTAGTTGAGATGGGTGACTGTGTGTGTGTGTGTGTGCGTGGGGTGGGTAATCCTACATGAACTGCCTCTTACTTCCTCTGCTTAATATGATGAAATATCTCATTGGTAATGGAAATGA
Organism: Macrothele yani; assembly: GCA_039090855.1. Taxonomy (NCBI): domain Eukaryota; kingdom Metazoa; phylum Arthropoda; class Arachnida; order Araneae; family Macrothelidae; genus Macrothele; species Macrothele yani. The sequence goes on along the minus strand of CM076989.1, from coordinate 69,203,719 downwards.
TAGAGGCTAATAACTGGATCTCAGCTATTCTCTATGAGATGTTACTACCATGTATATGGTTACCCCAGTTGGTGAGTCTGCCATCCTGCATTTTTCAAGCAATATAAGCTGGCGAATTCAACAACTCTGGTTGGAGTTGGTGTATGAGAGATAGCTGAGAAGTATACCGATTTCTGTAGCTGTAATTCTGTTGAAAATGGGCAGATACTACACATATGGAAGCAAATTATCATTTTTGAATAGAAAGCAATTGGATCATATAACAATGCTGTTGTATAATTTATTATGTCATATAAATCTGCACAGTATCTGGACAGCTTTGGATAGACTTGTGATATAATGAAATACATAATAGCAGTGCTTTGTTTTCACATTTCTTTGTAGTTATGACTACTTTGTGCAATCTTCAATGCATATGTTCTGCTGCACCATTACATAATAAATTCTGCTTTTTTCTTCTTTCTGTCTTTGTGATTTACTGTGTAAAGCTCCTACATGCCTCACATTAAAAAACATAGTTTGTTTGATTACATATAACTGAATTAAAAAAGATTAATCTGTTCCTTTTATTGATGTTTTTTTTAGTTCATCTATGAGTTTTCAATGCTAATTGGAAGGGAACAAATGGAAATTTTCAAGTCGAAGAGGAAAATATTTTTTGAAAAAATTGACCTGTGTGCTACAGGTAAAAACAGTTTTGAACTGGTAAGTTTTCAGATATGATTTAACTTAATATTTGGTAACTGATGTTAAATTTTTTAAATGTAGCAACTGATTTCTTATTGCAAAATCTCCATTTAATATTGGTCAATAATACTTTCCCAGAAAAAGTGCTAATTATTTTTTTCTAATCATGCACATTGTTGTTGTAAAGATCATGTAAATTTATTGAATGTATATAGCTCTTAAAATACCACTTTTTGAATTCTTCACATTTTTGTCATTCAAGTAAACTGAAGTTGCACAGTCAGTATCTAGCACAAATAGCTTTGAGAAGCAATTGCAGTTACCACTGGACAATAGGAATAAAAGCATTACCTATACTTCTCCTCTTTTAAGTATTTTATGACTGTATCTCCCATTAACATGTAGCTAGACTGTGGGAACTGAACGATTTAAAAAAAAAATAATGCATGGATTATTAACAGAATTGCAAACATGAAGTGACAGATATGGATGATGCAATAGAAAAAATTAGCAAGATGAAAAAGTATTTAGGCTACTATGTACAAGTCACTTGTGGTTTCAATAATGCATATTTGGTAATGGCTCAAAAACGGGATCTGGCCCATGTGCCTGAAACAAGTGTTGAAAGGGAAGTATCATGTAGACATGTGCATCTGACCACTTTGAACCTACAAAAACAGTTAAAAATAAGATGTGATTCACTATACAAGAGGAAAAAAATGTGCTTTAGAAAGGTGAACACTCATGCAATCAATAGCATGGACAATCAGTTGGGGGGGGGTTAACTTGATAATCTGAGGTGCCCCGTAATTGTTATACGGAAAGACTTAGAGTATTCTGTATGTTTGGGGAGGCCCCCTGAACCTCAGTGGATGCCACAGGCTGTGCAGAGGCCATATGTATACCACTGCATATAATAGTTTTGTGGTAGCAGTACTTAGTGTGTAATAACAATTTTCCCATATTTAATATAATGTGAGGAACTTAAATTATCATATGAACTAATATTTGTCTGTTTACCAAGATCTGTAAAAAATAACAACTCACACTAACTGTCGGACATGCACTAAATATTTGAAAGCATGAACAGGTGTTACAGTATAGATGAATAGTTCTGATAATTATACAAACTAAATATACGCATTGGAAAATAATGCACTTACCACTAAAAAAGGGAACATGTGCAACATCGATTTTCTTACTGTTTGTTGTGTATATTCTTCAATCAAATTAAAGTATTTCCAGGATATTAATATCCTGTCATCAGTCATCTAACACTAAATGACAGGTTTCGTGGGATTAACAGTAAGAAAGTTAAAATTGAATGTGGTGCTTTTTTTGTGGTAAGTGCATTATTCTCTATTGTGTATCAACAAGGTTTCTTTACACACACACACACACACACATATATACATATTCCCCCTCCCCCTCCAAAATATATTAGGTACTAATAGTTTCTTTATCTTAGAAGCCCCATGCTTTTCTAGCATGCATTGAGAAATTTTCTGTTAACTTAAAATGACATGGAAGAAAAATAGAACCAGTTCTAAAAAGCATATTAGAATAGAACTTTGGCAGTATATATATTACTTGAGGATTCCCAGAGACAGGTGTTGTAAAGATTTTAATGTTTAGTCAAAATTTCTTTGATGTAAAGTACAGGAATCTAAGCCACTATTTTGTCCCCCAGCCCACCCCCAATGCAAAAATATCACTGGTGAATTATGTCTGCACTGCACTGTATTATTTTCTATTTTATCAACATATTAATTTGTTGAACAATCATTTTAATTTCATTGATTTTTGTAGAATATTTCTGAATATTATTTGTTTCCTTTCTTAGTATGAAGACCAATTTCTGGGTTCATGGCTGTGGTTTGAAAATCAATGTGGGATTTTCCAGACGAAAGGAGAGAAGTCCTGCCCAATTATTGAATTTGTGGAGGTAAGAAAATAATTGTGTTTATGTAATGTAAAAAATCATGCAGTGTCACTATGGGACTGTAGAATATATGCATAACAAGATCATCATCTGACTACTTTCTTTTGAATTAAATGAAAATGTATTCTTATTTTGCAAATAACTTTAGCAGTTCTATAAGTTTAGTATCTCAAGTATTTTAAAGTGTAATTGCAATTTGTACTAAGTGAAATTATAATATTCCTTCTGGCATTCATGTGATATAAGTGTATAGAAATGCAGAAAGAAATACTTTCTTCAAGGGAATTTAAGTAATTTAAAACTATTTAAGAAAATACCTTTTTATAATTTGATCCTTTTAAAATTTGATCAATACTTTAATCTGATTGTTGCATAATAAACAGTGTAGCTGATTAAAAAGCCTTTTATTTCAAATTTTATTGAAGTCTTTTAAAGCAGTGGCTAATAAAAAGACAAAAGTCTTATTTCAATTGAATTTGATAAAATGCTTTTAAATCAACTACTGTTTGTTATGTAACAATGAAATTATACATGGAAGTACTTTTGAACTCACTTAGTTGTTTGTTGTCTGCCAAATCTACATGAAACACTTTTATGTGGATTAGGTTAGATTTAGATCAGGCTGATGATGAATCACCCAGTGAGTTCAATAAAACTTCCATTTGAAGCGAAAGTATTAAAAAATAAAATCAAATACATAGTGGACCATTTTTACCTCAAAATCATAGGCTATCCCAAAATTGCACTTACTACAAAAGTACATAAAATCCAAGAACTGCTGATTAACATTTTTATTGGTGCATTGGAAAGATAGAAATAATTTAAAAAATTTGAGTAGTCAAGTGAGGAATCTACCACATTTAGGAAAAATGATTTTGCAATAGCTGCAAAAGTGGAATGAAAATTTGTGTGCATGGTGCTCTACTAACTTATTACTCTACTCATGCATGGTGAATGAATAATTAAATAGTCATATGTACCCTAAATTTAGTTACAAGAACAAAACACTCAATAATATCATAAAGAGATAGTAACCTAATAATTTTTGCATTAAACACATGTATGTAGCATGATTTGTGTTTTTGCTCAAGTTATTACACCAACAGTGTACAGTTTTGTTTCCAAAAGCTGACTCTTTTTATTCTTATCTTCTACAAGCCATCCCAATCAATCTTACTGGTGTTCAGATGAGTACTCTTGCAAATGCTAGTGATGGAGACCAGTAAATGCAGATGATTCACTTGCAGAATGTACACAATTACTGAATGGAAGCTATGGTATGCTGAAGAACTATTTTTTTCAAAATTACATCTTCAGCAGTGAATAACTGATATTCTTGCAAGAGTATTCTGCATATATTATATATGCTAAGACTGGCTCACCATGATACAGCTTTGCCTCTGAAACATCCCTGATGCGTCACAGGCTGTTGAAGGTTCTCTCAATTCGGGTCAGATGAGATCATGAATTAAAACCAATGGTGCCCCAAACCATGACGCTTGGGGTTGGGCTGGTACGATGCTGCAGGGTGCCATTCACCATGATAACCATGACGCTTGGGGTTGGGCTGGTACGATGCTGCAGGGTGCCATTCACCATGATATCTTCAAACATATATGGTACCACCATGGTGCATCAAGTTAAATCGTGACTCGTCAGAAAACATAACCTGTTGCCAATTTGCATGCCAATGTCTGTTTGAGACCCCTTTGCAACTTGAGGTATCTCTGATTGAGGGTCAAAGGAATGGGCTGCTAGTGACCAGTCCTCTCTTAAGCAGATGACATCTAATTGTGTTGAAGGACAAACCATGACCTCTGACAGTTCTCCACTGCTGTGCTAATACAATGCATGTCAGTGTGCAATTGGTCACTGTCATGTGGTAAAGGTGTCTGTCATTTTGTGTAGTCGAGCAAGCAATATTGCAGTCCATTTCCTGAATTTCTGTGTGTCTGAGCCTTATCTGTCCACTGATGCCATGTTTGCATCACTGTACTGGCATTTTCCCCAGCACTAGTGGCTATTTTGTGGTAGGAAAATTCAGCTTCTCTCATCCCAACAATCCTTCCTTACTCAAAGGCCATCAGGTATTTATAATGTGACCTTCTGCAGAGATGGGGCACATAGTGAGACACAAGAAACACCATTTGTACTCAATGTCAGTTCTTCACTGATTGCAAGATCTCATTTGAGCCAACTCTTTATACCCAAGACCGGACAGTTCAGAGGGCACTGATCTGAAACTGCATGCACATTTTCACTGACATTTTAATCATTTGCATGTCCCAGCCTGTTGTACACATCCTGTGAGTATAAAGCCAACATCAGTCCTTCATTGTGTTGCAATTTTTACACGATATTGTAGTTTTCCTGGAATCCTACATACTGACACATTTGGCTTCATAACAACAAGTTTCGATAAATGTTCTGTAGGATGTATATTTTGCAAGGCTTATCACCTTTCCTCAAAAACTGCTTCAATGAATATTTTAATTCTTCAGGGAGAAGTTATGCCACAAGCATAGCTATTCTCTGTTTTCCAGATCTGCATTATAGGCTTTTACTGTGGACCTAGAAACTGACAAATTTTGTCCATTAGGCAGTGGTGTAAGTGACTGATGCATATTGGATATGAGTCTCTTGCCACAACAGTATAACCACATATATGCTTTCGTGTGATTTTCACATTTCTGTTGATAGAGCTGTCACTTAATGAAGAGCATTATCTAAAATTTTGGTACGTTAAGAGTGTTTTGATAGGTATTTGTTCCATATGGAAAGTTATTCAAGCATTGCAATATCTACTTCAACATGTCTCACCACATTTTTCTGGGGTGTGGGAGAAAAAATTATTCTTTAAAATTTTAAGGGACAGCAGGGGTGCTGTCACTTAATGATCTCTACAATATATGACTTTTTTTTAAGTTGTTTTTGTTGATACACTGCTCTGGCTTAGTGTATCCACAATGCTGCCATTGAGAGCAACTTTTATATGAAACAAAGGACTTTAGAAATGCATGGTGTCTGCACTGTTGATGTAATGATATTTTTACATTGCATATAGTCTTAAAGATCACACAATTAATACGAAACACACGCACAATAAAAAAAAACTTGGGTTATACTGAATGATATTAGTCTTGCCCCATACCCAAAATTCAGGTAAAACAATTTTCAAAATTATAGCATGAAAATCTCTGATGGTTTTGTTAACACTTTATTGGGTACATATTGTTTAGTTGAACATTTTACATGCTGGGCAGTCATGATATAGAAGTTTTTCCTAAAAAGAAAAGTTTATATTTATTATGTTGCAGCCTAGCTTTAAGAATGGGCAGTGCTCATATTTCACATTATACCAGAATCACATTTTTACAGTGGTTATAACTAAGAATATTTTGATAGATACTAGAAACAATGTGATATATTTTAACATAATATTTTATGACATCCAAATAAGCTAGTATATATATTATATAGCCTCTTACAGTGTTCCCGTAAAACTCATTGTATACAATTGTGGCAATGAGAAAAAGTGATGAACAGTACATTACGCTAGCACGTATAGACTGTATGAGCTGGTACTGTAAGGTAATAACTTTTGCTTTTCTTAAAAGGGCACATATTTTAAAGGAGGAAAGATAACACAAGTGAATAGCAATGTTAGGTTTCACATAAAATATGTATGTTTTCTTAAATATTCTTCTGGGAAGGCAAACTATGGGAAGAGATCAGTTTTCTATTAAACAAGTGATTTACTTTTAATGCTGCAAATGCACATTGAAATTAATTTTGTGCTATTTTTATAGCATGTTTGTCCTGAATTTTATGTTAGAAATGCCAAATTTGGTTTTGTTGTCCATAATTTCAAATATATGAAATCACTGCTCAGATTGGCATATGTAGCTTATTTGTTTTTGTATTTTTCATTTCAGGATGCTGCAGAATTTCTCAAACAAATACAGAGTGTTGATAAACATGCTTCACCCCATGCGATAGTGTAAATACAGCTCAGAGGAATAAAAGATGTTGCAGTTGTATTCCAAGGAAGCTTTATAGCTGTTGCTCAAAAGGACACACTGTCACTTTTAACTGTGCTACTGGCAGTGTATTATACCTATGAACTGAATTATCCAAAAAATATCTGCAGGCAATGGCCACACTGGCATTTTACACTCTTGGCCATAAGTACTATTCACTAGGCCAAAAAGCCAAAAGATTGTTGGCTCAATTAAATGCATAAAAAATTAAAAACAAAATTGTCAGTCAATTCTTTTGCTGGTGGACTGTTTGTGTTATATTAATATGAACATTTATTTTTTGCTCCTATTAGAGCGATATGTTATTACTTTATGGGAGAAATTTCATATGTATAGACATGGTTCAAAACCACAAACATCCAAAACATATTTCATCCCATTGTACAATACTGATCGCAGAACGGTAAATTTAGCTTGAACAATGAACTGCCTCAGATGAATGTTACTCATCTTTAAGAGGTGTGTCACAGTAGCTGTTTCAAATTTCAACATTTTCATTACGTTCCCGCAAAGGAAAACACATCTGAACACATTTCTAATCCATCACAGAACATACTTGAAAGCTTGCTGGTATGGAACACCTGCATTTCACAACAATGCATTTTGTCCACGAGTTACCCAGAATGCGTTCAAAATATGTTTTGTGTTTCCGATATGTTGGTAATGGGCTCCTAACATGTTTCGCATAGGTTCCCAATCAATTCTGAATGTGCTCCTGATATGTTCTCAATGTGTTCTCCAAATAAGAACACATTAATGTGTTCTTAAACTGGAACAGAATGTGTTCTAAAATTTACTCCTAATGTGTTCTAAATTTGAACACATTAAGAACACATGAAATGTGATCTTAATCTGGCACAGAATGCGTTCTACATTTTACTCCCATTGTGTTCTAATTGGAACACTTTGGGAACACATTTAAGAACGCATTTGAGAATATGTTCTAAATAAGAACACGTTGGGAACACATTAGGAACACATTTGGTAATGTGTTCTCAGCAAGAACACATTGGGAACACATTAAATGTGTTCTTAAACTGGAACAAAATGTGTTCTAAAACTTACTCTCAATGTGTTCTGCACAAGAACACATCGGGAACACATTTCATAATATGTTGTTCTCAGCAAGAACACTTTAAGAACACATTAATGTGTTCTCAAAATATGTTCTTAAAATGTGTTCCAAATATGTTCTAAATTAGAACACATTAAAGTGTTCTTAATCTGGCACACATTGCGTTCTAAAATAAGGTCTTAATGTGTTCCTAATGTGTTCTGAGGATTTGCAGTGTATTTACAAAGTTAAAAGATTAAAAGCCCATAAGCACTTTCGTGTCGACAATCGCACCCGTCTTCAGATGGAAGAGAGTGATTGCTGCTAGTGAACTCCAATACATACATCTGAACGTGATGACGTGTTAAGTGTAGAACAGCGTCGTAAGGGTATAGTACTGTTGTCATCGCGTCTTGGCTGAATTACAGGTTAAACTAAACCTAAGTTAGAATATGTTAAACATGGGGCATACAATACAGAATGTGTGTATTTGTCAAAGTTCACATGTTATCAATCAATGTTGTTATTAAAGTTCATAACTGCAATGTATCGTTTCCAAATTCTGGGTAAATTCAACTGGGGAGTTGTCGTTGCAGCAGCGATCCCCATATGCTACGATATATAAGCTTTTAGTGATGTGTAGTGAGTACATTGATGCTGGGGTGTGTAAAAACTGAATGTTGTTCCAATCTGGTTGAACAGTTCCACATGCTACATTTCTGGTGAGTGCTGTATTGCTGCGGTTAACACGGATATCGTATTTATGCTCCAGCACTCGAGTCCTGAGGGTACGTTTTGTAGAGCCCACGTACTTACTTGCATGTTCACCATTGGAAAGGTCTATCAAAGGGATATTATATATACGCCCAATTTATATAAAGTATCAGTTTGTTCTCGGTCTTTTTTGACGAATGAAAATAAGTTCCTGGATCTAATGCCGAACTGAATATCGTGTCTGAGGCAAATGCGTGACAATACATTGGTTATATCTGGGGACTGTTCCAATGTGTTACTGTTAAAATGTAGTTATATCTGGTACTATCCTTTGCAATTCTTCGATAGATTCGGTTAATCATGTATTTAGGATATCCATATTTGGCAGCTAAATCAAAAATGAAATTTATCTCAGATTGAAACTAAGTGTCAGCAGACGAATGCGTAAAAGCTCTTCTGATTAGAAAGTTAATGGCTGATAAATTGTGTGGTCATGGGTGGGAAGAGCTAAACGGAATTATACTATTGCTGGCGGTAGGTTTTCGATAAACTGAGTAAGATAGGTTACAGGTTTCTGGGTTACGTGAAATTCGGAAATCTAAGAATGGCAAAGAGTATAGTTAGTTAGATTCGGTTTCTATCGTTAGCCCGATAGAGGGGAAAACAGATGAAAATGCGTCGGCGAATTTAGCTAAATCTTCCTGTGTGTGAGGCCAGAACACAAGGATGTCGTCGACGTACCTAAGGTACAGACTAGGGCAAAGGGGAAACTCATTGAAAACTTTGTTCTCAGTGTGTTGGAGCAGAATTTCTGCGAGTACGGCTGAAAGTTGAGAACCCATGGGTGAACCCTCCACTTGCTCATAGATTCGATTATTGAATTTATCTTATTTCAGCGCTTTCTGTTCACCAAAGCATAAACGGCATGCATCCAAAACAGCATACATCCGCTCCAGATGTTCAGAGTAGAGGTTGGTGTTGATGGTCAGACCATCTGGAACATATTCGTAATGGATTATCCCCTCAAAATTCCACTAGCCGCAGAGCAACACCTTGCGCTCGTGCTCGAAGCGCCCACGTTTGGCAACAGGTCCAGGAAACTGTCCCGGGCTCAACCGCTGCCGTTGTGTTTTAGGATTACGGAAATACACCCACTTTTCATCGCACGTAACAATTCTCTTGAAGAAACGCACATCGCGCGGGGTTTCTAGGTGTTTCGAGCACACTTCCACTCGGCAGTTTGCTTCAACTGGCGTCAGTTTGTGAGGGTAATGCGGCAGCTTCTATAGAACTTGTCGAGGTCCTGAAGGTGACGAACCACAGTGATCTGTCATATGCCCAGCTCGCCTGATAATCTCCGAGTGCTGGTTGTCGGATTTACCTCTACGGCCTGGGGCACGCCCTCCGAATTCATTCGGTTTGCTGCCTATCTGACCTTGGCTGATCGTCGTGGTTTCTTTCACCTGAGAGAAATTTCTTGAACCATCTGGTTGCCGTGCTGTGGTTCACGGAACCTTCCCCTTTCGCATGATAAATGTTTCATGTTGCTTGAGCAGCGTTATGGCCGAGTTCAAACTAGTAAAGCAAAAGTTCCGTAATTAGCCGGTTGCGGCTGTTCATCTTTTAGGCGTCCCAAGTACAGACAGAACGACGACATGCAATGCTGTTCACAACAACGACTACCACTTTATGTCTCTTTCGACTGACTGCAGTGCGCGACTTGAACTAGTTTAAACACGTGACATACCCGCCGTAGCACATGCGTTTAAGCAAAAATTGCAAAACTTTCGACTCGCCCTCTAGAAAAGCGTGTGTAAATACTTTCTCATATTTCCAGTGGCTTCCAGTTATTTAAGATATCTATTAATTATTTCGTTCACCTTGACAGTTGCTTTCTTCCTTTTCTTACTTTCTAAATTCAAGAAAGTTCTTCATTTATACGAAGTCGCTGTTTTCTGCCTTTTTTTTAAAGCGCTTGATCAGCTCTAAGATATTCAGGTGACTTTTATTCAGTAGTCAACTTCCTATGCCCTCCTTCAATGACGTTATTTGTTCGATGTCGTCTCTTGTAACTGAAAGTCTCCCCAGTTCCACTAGTGGGACGATTTCCTCCCCTGTTCCACTCGTGGGGAGCTCCCATCTTAAACACTATCCCATATCTCGTTTCCCGCTTTCCTTATTCTTGCTTTTCAATCACAGCTACACATGTAGTCAAGATTAAAAAACAAAATTGCATATCCTCCCTTATCAAACTTGGCTGCACATCTTGGACTCCAAGAAGGAATCCGGCTCGATATCCTGGTTCAGATCATATGTAGAGGATTTTAGGAAGGGAGTGTCTGACCCCAGGGTTATTCTGGTTCTTCAGCAACATGTGTTTATATACTCCAACATCTCCCACCGGCTCATCCCACCCCACTTCGAATTTGGCGCCAAAACACTGATTCCTGCGAATCTTTATATACAGAGAGTATACATATATATTTCAGTCATGGTCATGGCAACAGAAAGCAGCGTGGAAAACTCTCGTAGAGTTTGTAGAGGCAGAAAGATTTTTCATCATGAACTCCTTTTTCAAGAAAAAGCCACATAGGAAACGTTCATGAAGACACCCCAATGGCAACGGGACAACAATCAAAATTGGTTTTATTATGTGTAACAAGAAATTCGTCTTCGAAGACTGCAGTGTGTTAAATAGGTTCGCACAGGTAGTGACTATAGAATGGTGAGATGTAAGATGCACCTCAACTCTAAACTGGAATGTGGTAAGCTCATAAATCAAACAAAATGTATTGACATGACCAAACTTAAAACTCGTCATAATACGTTCAGGTTGGAACTGAGGAACCGATTTTCTGCTCAAAAGGTCTAACATCCAAAGAGATAGACATCTCTGAAGTTAACAAAAAACTAATCAAGGCTCTTATGGAAACAGCAACAAAAATAGGTGGTACTATGAACAGGGCCGGATGAAGCTCTTGCAGGGCCCTGGGCGATTTCATTGCTGGGCCCAGAGGAAAATTTCATTGTGGGCACTAAAAAATAAATCTCATATTTTAATAAAGTCGTTTCTGAAAATTATCGTTCGTGAGGAAGACACACGAACACTACCGTAAAGACAAAACGATTATTTCAAAGAAGTATTTGCTTTAAGCTTAAGAAAAAGACCATAATACGGACTGAAAGTTCAGAGAGAGAGAGAGAGAGAGAGAGAGAGAGAGAGAGACAGAGAGAGAGAGAGAGAAGAGAGAGGGAAAGAGATAAAGATAGAAAGAAAGAGAGAGAGAAAAAAAGAGAGAGAGGAAGAGAGAGAGAGAAAAAGAGAAAATGAAAGGGAGAGAGAGAAAGAGAAAGAGAGAAAATGAGAGGGAGAGAGATAGAGAAAGAGAGAGAGAAAGAAAAAGAAAGAGAGAAAATGAGAGGGAGAGAGATAGAGAAAGAGAGAGAGAAGAGAGAGGGAAAACGATAGAGAAAGATAGAAAGAAAGAGAGAGAGAAAAAGAGAGAGAGAAAAAAAGAGAGAGAGAAGAGAGAGGGAAAACGATAGAGAAAGATAGAAAGAAAGAGAGAGAAAAAAAGAGAGAGAGAAAAAGAGAGAGAGGAAGAGAGAGAGAGAGAGCGAGAAAAAGAGAAAATGAAAGGGAGAGAGAGAAAGAGAAAGAGAGAAAATGAGAGGGAGAGAGATAGAGAAAGAGAGAGAGAAAGAAAAAGAAAGAGAGAAAATGAGAGGGAAAGAGAGAGGGAAAACGATAGAGAAAGATAGAAAGAAAGAGAGAGAAAAAAAGAGAGAGAGATAAAAGAGAGAGAGGAAGAGAGAGAGAGAGCGAGAAAAAGAGAAAATGAAAGGGAGAGAGAGAAAGAGAAAGAGAGAAAATGAGAGGGAGAGAGATAGAGAAAGAGAGAGAGAAAGAAAAAGAAAGAGAGAAAATGAGAGGGAAAGAGATAGAGAAAGAGAGAGAGGATAGGGAAAACGATAGAGAAAGATAGAAAGAAAGAGAGGGAGAGGGAGAGAAAGAGAAAAAGAGAGACAAAGGAAGAGAGATAAAAAAAGAGAAAATGAGAGGGAGAGAGAGAAAGAGAGAAAAAGAGAGGGAAAGCGATAGATAAAGAGAGAGAGAGAGAGAGAGAGAGAAAGTAAAAAGTGCTAAAATCTACGATTTTCTTTCCCGGGAGAAGAGGTTTAGGTTGCATTATGACTCTTATAACAGCTTATTCATTAAAATCATAAAAAGATACCTGCTTAGCGAATATTTTCTCATTGCGAATATTTTTGTATAGGAAATATAATAAGGATCCCTCTAAAATAAATTGGCATAAACAGTTTTTTCCCCTGATACATGTTTAGTGATTGATTTTTAATGCACAGTGGAGTAACTGACAAATTAGTGACATTCTAAACTTTTATACGCGTTCATATATGAAAGTTGCCATTTTTTTTTTTTTTTTTTTTCAATTTCTTATAATGTTGGAAAAGTGGCCTCCATATGTAGTCCGAAAGTAACACTTGGATATTATTCTTTTTATTTCCTTAAATTTAAGTATCAGGTTTTCACACAAATTGTTGGATATATAAAAGTAGGGGACCACAAAATGATGAAATTTAATTCGCTATTTCATGAATGCGGAAAAGATTAAGGTGGTTACAAAAATCATTTCGAATCTGCAAATCCCAGTGTCCGTACGACGAACAGGGGGGATAACATATTCAAAAATGGGGAGATTGGAAACAAACAAAAAACTTCAAAATTGTATTTTTAAGGGCCTTGCGCCCCAAAAGTTACAAAAAAATGCAGTTTAATTTTTTTACCGAAAAGTATTATGTTTCCTAAACTGCGGTGCCCACTAAATGCGCGGGGCCCTGGGCGACTGCCCTGGTTGCCCCTATAGTCCAGCCGGCCCTGACTATGAACAAGTTGCATATGAAGAAAATATCAGGAAAAACAAAAATGCTGATGCGAAAGAGAAGGGAGATGAGGACAAATAAAGAAAATTTAACTTCCAAAGTATAATATATAGAGCTATGCAAGACAGTTCGGAAAAGTATCACTGAATATATACGGAATTTCAGTTGTGAACTAGTAAGAAAAGCAATTGAAAATAATTAAAGTCTGAAGAATGCAAAGGGATATCTCAGTAAGGGAAGAAAACAGAAAAGAAAATGGTTCTGTAACAAGAAACAGGGGTGAAATTTTTACAAGAATTAAATATTTCTACACAAAACTATATGAAAGAGATGATAAACCTATTGCAGTCATTAAGATAGGTACCAGTACAAAAGTCACTCGAGTATACCCTTCAGAAGTTACCCACGAAATTAAGAACATGAAACGGGGAAGAGCTCCAGGAGAAAATGGAATTACCGTGGACATTATACTCTATCTACGAACAAGTAATTGGACACCCCTGCAATCGACGATATCTGCGGTCCTGACACACGTCACGGCCGCCGCCGTTAAATATCGTGTGGGAAACAACAACGCAACCAGTCGCATGCAAGATGCCACGCAGTTCGGAGCTCTCTGATTTCGAGAAAGGGTAATCGTCGGGTATCACAGAAATGGCCAATCCATACGTGACATATCCAGCGAGTTGGAGTACCCAAAATCGACAGTGGCCTACGTGATTGGCAAGTGGAAGATGAGAGGTGACTGTCGGAATGTGCCCCGACCCGACGGACCCACAAAACTGTGAGTTAGAGACCGACGGGTGCTGGCCAGAGAAATTCGGAAGAACCGCATCAAATCGATGGGCCACATCAGCGAGGAGTTTCAACAGACATCCGGGAGTGTTCTTTCGATGAATACCATCCGTAAGGAAGCCCATCTGCTCGGTTATCATGGACGTGCTGCCGCCCACAAGCCTTTGATCACCAAGTCCAACAGCGCTGCTCGGCTAACGTGGTGCAAAGAACGTCGACAGTGGACCGTTGAACAGTGGAAACAGGTTCTCTGGAGCGACGAATCAAGGTTCACCCTCTACCGTTCGGATGGCAGGGTCTGGGTTTGGCGTCTGCCTGGAGAACGCCTCCTGCCGGAATGTAGTGTGCCAACTGCGAAGTTCGGCGGCGGTGGAAGTATGCTATGGGGGTGTTTCTCCTGGTATGGCACGGGACCCTTGGTCGCAATTCCTGGTAGACTCAACGCTGAGACCTTCTGCAACATTTTGGATGACCATGCGCTTTCTATGTTGTGGCGGTTTTACGGTGTGGACCCATGTTACTTTCAGGATGAAAATGCCACCTGTCATGATGCGAGGTCCACCATGGCTTGGTATGGTGACAATGGGGTTAATTGAATGGACTGACCTGCGCAGAGCCCGGACCTTAACCCTATCGAGCACCTCTGGGACGAGTTGGAGCGTCGACTTAAGGGGTGCCCCCACCGTCCGAAATCGGTGAAGGAACTGACCTGTCTTCTCCAAGCCGAGTGGAAGAAAATACTGCTAGTCGTCGTACAACGCCTGGTTGAGAGTATGCCTCGGAGGGTCGCAGCTGTAATCGCCACTCGTGGAGGCTCCACCAACTACTGAAGGTGAATAAACTTCCTTTTCCTTTGCTATCACAGGTGTCCAATTACTTGTTGGTAGATCGTGTACAAGTAGCAAGGAGAGAAATAGGAACTACACTCGCCCAAGTTTTCGCTAGATGTCTCAATGAAGGCAAGATTCCTCACGATTGGAATAATGCTACAATGATCCTGTTACATAAAAGAAGTGACATTGAGGATCTCAGGAACTACAGGCCCATCAGCCTCCTTTCAGTGGTTTATAAAATATTCATTAAGGTTTTTTTCATATCGCTAGAAGATTACATTGGACATGGCTCAACCGAGAGAACAAGCTGGATTAAGGAATGGCTATAGCACTATAGATTATATGCATACAGTGAGAGAAGTAATTGAAAGAACGAGGGAATATGAACTCCCATTATGCATGGCCTTTACAGATTATGAAAAGGCCTTTGCTTCCGTGAAACTATCAGCAGGTACAGTGGCTTAGAAATTGTGCGGCACTGAAGATGCTTACATTAGCATTATTAATAATATCTATGAAAATGCAAGTGCAAAAGTTCGGCTATTTGAAGATGCAGTACCTATAAAAATTGGAAAGGGAGTGAGACAAGGTGACACCATATCTCCCAAGCTCTTCAATGCTACATTGCAAATGCAAAGTGTCTTTTAGTCACTGAACTGGAAAACCAAAGGGATAAAGATTAATGATTATTTAACTCACCTTCGTTTTGCGGATGACGTAATCATTTTTGCAACTACACCTTCAGCGCTTCAGAGTATGATCCAGGAACTTGCTGACAAGAGTAAAGAAATGGGATTAAACATGAGCTTAAGACAAAACTGATGTACAATGCTATTTCAAGGAACGAAGATTTTGCGATTGATGGGGAGAAAGCTTGTGGTAACCGATACCTACATTTACTTTGGACAACAGATATCAAGCAAGGGTCACATTGACGAGGAAATTATTCAGCGTATAAAAGTTGGCTGGATAGCTTTTGGAAGAAACGGTACACTTTTCAAGAGCAATATACTATTATGTCTTTAAAAAAAAGTGTTTAGTCAATGCATCCTTCCAGTTCTTACATATGGAGCAGAGACATGGACCTTAACTAAAAAAGACAAAGACTGCAGACAACTGAAAGAGGCATGGAGAGAAGCATGTTTGGTGCATCCAGGAAAGATTAGCAGAGGAACTCGTTGATAAGAAAAATGACAAGACTGGTAAAAGACATCATGATCAGAGTAAAATCCCTGAAACGGCAATGGGCTAGACATGTTCCCAGAAGAACGGACCACCGATGGGAAACCGAAATTTTAGACTGGATTCCAAAGGACAGAAAAAGACCCAAAAGAAGACCACATGGGAGATGGATGGATGAAATTCGAAAGCATGCCGGAGTAACATGGGGGACACAAGCTCAAGACAGACAATTGTGGAGGAGACTTGGAGAAATCTTTATCCGGTAGTGGATTGATAATAATTCATAATGTTATTATATACATATACGCTGAATTGGATTTTAACTCTTAAAACCTATAGACGATGGTTGTACCGAAAGTAATGCAAAAGTGGGCATAACTTTTTTATTAACTGACAGAAGTTGTTCAAATTGCACATGGTGGTAGAGTAACTCTTCGTCTATAGTAACCCTTCTTCTTCAGTAATGGATTCCACGCAGAAGCAACGTGACATCATTGAGTTCTTGAGGAAGGAAGGGTGCAGGCTGTCCGACATCCACAGAAGGCTGCAGAATGTTTACGGAGATGACACCATTAACAAGAGCAATGGGCACAGATGGATGAAGAAATTAAAAGAAGGAGAAACCAGTATTGAAGACAAACTACGCAGTGGGAAACCATCATCTGCGACCAGTGACATGAATCGTCACCAAGTGGTTGAATTGATTCGCGCGGAGAGACGAGTCACAATCCGTGAGCTTGTTGCGTAACTGGACAGTAGACACAATGCCATACAGAATATGATGGAAGACTTAGGGTATCGGAAAGTGTGTGAAAATGGGTACCTCGGCAGTTGACACCCGATTTGGAGGAAAGAAGGGTGGAAGTCTCTGTGATCTGCTGGAAGCGTTTGAAGCCAATGAAGACACAATTTTTTCCGATCTGGTGACAAGGGATGAAACGTGGGCGTATCTTTACGTTCCGGAAACGAAGAATCAATCTATGGAATGGTGTCACACCTCTTCAAAAAGACATAAGAAGTTCAATAGCCAGCGATCAGTACAGAAAGTCATGGTGACTGTTTTTTGGGGATGACAGGGGTGCCATTCTCCTTGATTTTATGGAACGTGGCCGTACGGTAACCAGCGAACGGTACATTAAGACACTCAAGAAGCTTAGAGGAGCCATAAGGAGGAAGAGACCGAACAAGAATCTGAAAAGGATCCACATTCACCATGACAATGAGAGACCATACACATCTTTGGCTAAAAATCAGGCGATCAACAAATTAGGCTGGTCGGTGGCCCCCATCCACCGTACAGCCAAGATCTGGCGCCCTCTGACTTCCACGCGTTCGGTCCAATGAAGGAAAGTCTCCGGGGACAACGATTTGATGACACAGACGAGGTGAAAGTGGCTATGCAGCCTAATTCGCTGATCTCATGATTTGTTGCCAAAGATACAGTATAATTATATATATATAGAGAGAGAGAATTTTGAAGAATTATAATAAAATTTAAAGAATTTTTTTTTTAGAAAATACAAAATTAAATTCATAATTGAAATTTAGAATTGAAAACGGAAAAAACATTAAAAAAAACAGGTTGCCGTCGTCAAGAGAGCATCAACCTGCGGGAGTGGCCTTTCTAGTGCCAACAAACGACAAGGAGAACCAAAATTGTCGGTTGGTCATGCTCCCGAAGGCCACCAGACCAAACACAAAACAGACTTGAGTTCTCAAATTGCAATAATGTAAACAAGACTTACACCGGCAGACCAAAGAGGTCAACGCCACGAATGAAAACTAAACACTAGACCGACAATCAACAAGAACACAAATATATAATATATATTGAATCGTAAAAGAAGTGGTCGCGGTTGAATAACATCCTAGCAAGCCAAAAGTGTGTGTATATATATATATATATATATCATCATCATCATTGTCAACCATTATCAATCCACTGCTGGACGAAGGTCTCCCCAAGTTTCCTCCACAACGGTCTATCTTGTGCCAGTCTCCTCCATGTCACCCCTGCATACTTTCGAATTTCATCCACCCATCTCCCATGTGGTCTTCTTCTGGGTCTTTTCCTGTCCCTTGGAATCCAATTTAAAATTTCGGCTGTCCATCGATGATCTGTCCTTCGGGCAGTATGTCCAGCCCATTGCCATTTCAGGGATTTAACTCTGATCATGATGTCTTCCACTCTTGTCATTTTTCGGATCCACGAGTTCCTCTTCTTATCTCTCCTGGTTACACGAAGCATGCACCTCTCCATGCTTCTTTGAGTTGTCTGCAGTCTTTGTATATCTCTTTTAGTTAAGGTCCACGTCTCTGCACCATACGTAAGCACTGGAAGGATGCATTGATCAAACACTTTTCTTTTAAGACATAATGGCATATTGCTCTTGAAAATTATGCTGTTTCTTCCAAAAGCTCTCCAGGCAAGTTTTGTACGCCGATTAATTTCTTCATCAATGTGACCCTCACTTGATATCTGCTGTCCAAGATAAACGTACGTGTCTGTTATCTCCAGCTTTTCTCCATCAATCAATAAATCTTCATTTCTTGTAAAAGCATTGAACATCACTTTTGTCTTCTGAAAGTTCATTTTTAATCACACTTCTTTACTCTTGTCAGCAAGTTCCTGGATCATACTCTGTAGCTCTGATGGGGTAGTTGCAAATATGACTAAGTCATCAGCAAAACGAAGGTGGGTTAGATAATCTCCATTAATCTTTATCCCTTTGTTTTCCCAGCTCAGCGACTGAAAAACACCCTCCAATGTGGCATTAAAGAGCTTCGGAGATATGGTGTCACCTTGTCTCACTCCCTTTCCAATTTTTATGTGTGTTGTATTTTCAAACAGCCGAATCTTTGCACTTGCATTTTCATAGATGTTATTAATAATATTAATGTATGCATCTTCAATACCGCAGGTTTTCAGAGCCATTGTAACTGCTGATGGTTTCACCGAATCAAAGGCTTTTTCATAATCGATAAAAGCCATGCACAGTGGAAGTTCATATTCCCTCGCTCTTTCAATTAGTTCTCTCAGTACGTGGATATGATCTATTGTGCTGTAGCCACTCCTGAATCCAGCTTGTTCTCTCGGTTGAGCCATGTCCAGTGTTACCTTCAAGCGGTGTGAAAGAACTTTAGTGAAGATTTTATAAACTACTGATAGGAGGCTGATAGGTCTGTAGTTTCCGAGATCCTCAATGTCACCTTTCTTATGTAGCAGGATCATTGTAGCGGTGTTCCAATCCTCAGGAATCTTTCCTTCATTAAGGCATCGAGTGAAAATTTGGGCGAGTACTGTTTCAATTTCTCCACTTGCTTCTTGTATGATGTCTACAGTAATTCCATCTTCTCCTGGAGCTTTTCCCCGCTTCATGTTCTTGATTGCATGTGCAACTTCTGCTGGAAGGACTGGAGGAACTCTGGTACTGGTATCTTTCATGATGTCTGGAGTGCATGTATCATCCCTTTCATATAATTTGGAGTAGAAATCTTTCACTCTTGTCAAAATTTCGCCTCTATTTCTTGTTACAGAACCATCTTCTTTTCTCAGTGCCATAATCTGTTTTCTTCCCTTACTGAGATGTCCCTTTGCTATCTTTAGGCTTTGGTTGTTTTCAATTGCTTTCCTCACTAGTTCACAGTTGAATTTTCTTACGTCTTCAGTGATACTTTTTCTTACTGTCTTGCATAGCTCTATATATTCCACTTTGGAAGTCACATCTTCTTTAGTTGTCCTCATCTCTCTTCTTTTTTGCATCAACATTTTCGTTTTTCCTGATAATTTGTTTACATGCAACTTGTTCTTAGACCCAGCTAATTTTGTTGCTGTTTCCATAAGAGCTTTGGTTACTTTTCTGTTAACTTCAGAGATGTCCACTTCTTCCGATGTTAGGCTTTCTAAAGCAGAGAACCTGTTCTTCAGTTCCAACTTGAAGGTATTATGGTGTTTTTTAAGGTTGGTTATGTCAATAGATTTTGTTTGTCTTATGAGCTTGCCACGTTCAAGTTTGGTGTTGAGGTGCATCTTACATCTCACCAATCTATGGTCACTACCTGTGTTGAACTTGTTTAGCACACTGCAGTCTTCTATGACGAATTTTTTGTTACACATAATAAAATCAATTTCACTTGTCGTCCCATTTGGATGTCTCCATGTCCATTTCCTGTGTGGCTTTTTCTTGAAGAAGGAGTTCAAGATGAAAAACCCTTCTGCCTCTGCAAACTCAACGAGAGTATTTCCACGCTGGTTTCTGTTGCCGTGACCGAATTTACCTACTGAAGTTTCATTCTGTTGCCGTTGCCCTATTTTTGCATTGAAATCTCCCATAATTATTTTCAAGTGCTGCTTACCTTTATTATTTAGATGACAAATTTCCTCATAAAATTCTTCAATTTCTTCTTCAGGATGACTTGTGGTGGGTGCATAAGTTTGAATAATCTGAGCCTGGTATCTTTTCGAGAGTTGGATAACAAGTCGTGCAGCTCTGTCAGAGGAACTTTCAACTTCTACAACTTTATCCTTCAGTTTCTTGTTTATTATAAATCCAACACCACTAGTTCTGCCAGTATCTGTCCCACGATAGTAGAAGAGATGTCCACTTTTCAGTTCAATGAGATCTTCTCCTTTTCTCCTTACCTCACTTAGCCCCACGATGTCCCACTTGATCCTTTGTAGTTCCTCTTCCAATTCAAGAAGCCTTGAATCAGAAGATAGGGAGCGTCCGTTATACGTAGCCAAGGTCAGCATCAGATGGCAGCCTAATCCGGTCCTCCGGGGATTCTTAGCACCCTCTGCCTTCATGTCGCACTGGCCGCTGCCTTGGCCAGGTACATTCCAGCTGCCGGAGACTGAGGGCCAAGATTTAAGTTGTGGAATCATTTTGGAGGGGTTTGGCCATAACTCACCACGCTGGCCAAGCGGGTTGGTGAGTGTGGGATAGAATTTCCTCTAATCCCGATGGTATAGTTATACCGCTATTGGCGGTCGTCAGAGCCCCTTTAGTGGGAACAGGATGTACCACGAGAAGGCGGGGTTGACATTTGTCAAGGAGAGGCTGTGATGTTACGCATCACCTGACCTTACATCCCATATATATATATATATATATATATATATATATATATATATCATCATCATCATCATTGTCACCCATTATCAATCCACTGCTGGACGAAGGTCTCCCCAAGTTTCTTCCACAACGGTCTGTCTTGTTCCAGTCTCCTCCATGTCACTCCCGCATACTTTCGAATTTCATCCACCCATCTTCCATGTGGTCTTCTTCTGGGTCTTTTCCTGTCCCTTGGAACCCAATCTAAAATTTCGACTGTCCATCGATGGTCTGTCCTTCTGGCAGTATGTCCAGCCCATTGCCATTTCAGGGATTTAACTCTGATCATGATGTCTTCAACTCTTGTCATTTTTCGGATCCACGAGTTCCTCTTCTTATCTCTCCTGGTTACACCAAGCATGCACCTCTCCATGCTGCTTTGAGTTGTCTGCAGCCTTTGTATGTCTCTTTTAGTTAAGGTCCACGTCTCTGCAACATACGTAAGCACTAGAAGGATGCATTGATCAAACACTTTTCTTTTAAGACATAATGGCATATTGCTCTTGAAAATTATGCTGTTTCTTCCAAAAGCTCTCCAGGCAAGTTTTATACGCCGATTAATTTCTTCATCAATGTGACCCTCACTTGATATCTGCTGTCCAAGATAAACGTACGTGTCTGTTATCTCCAGCTTTTCTCCATCAATCGATAAATCTTCATTTCTTGTAAAAGCATTGAACATCACTTTTGTTTTCTGAAAGTTCATTTTCAATCCCACTTCTTTACTCTTGTCAGCAAGTTCCTGGATCATACTCTGCAGCTCTGATGGGGAAGTTGCAAAAATGACTATGTCATCAGCAAAACGAAGGTGGGTTAGATAATCTCCATTAATTTTTATCCTTTTGTTTTCCCAGTTCAGTGATTGAAAGACATTTTCCAATGGGGCATTAAAGAGCTTCGGAGATATGGCGTCACCTTGTCTCACTCCTTTTCCAAGTTTTATGTGTGTTGTATTTTCAAACAGCCGAATCTTTGCACTTGCATTTTCATAGATGTTATTAATAATATTGATGCATGCATCTTCAATACCGCAGGATTTCAGAGCCATTGTAACTGCTGATGGTTTCACCGAATCAAAGGCTTTTTCATAATCGATAAAAGCCATGCACAATGGAAGTTCTTATTCCCTCGCTCTTTCAATTAGTTCTCTCAGTACGTGGATATGATCTATAGTGCTGTAGCCACTATTGAATCCAGCTTGTTCTCTCGGTTGAGCCATGTCCAGTGTCACCTTCAAGCGGCGTGAAAGAACTTTAGTGAAGATTTTATAAAGCACTGATAGGAGGCTGATAGGTCTGTAGTTCCTGAGATCCTCAATGTCACCTTTTTTATGTAGCAAGATCATTGTACCGTTGTTCCAATCCTCAGGAATCTTCCCTTCATTAAGGCATCGAGTGAAAATTTGGGCGAGTACTGTTTCGATTTCTCCACTTGCTTCTTGTATGATGTCTACAGTAATTCCACCTTCTCCTGGAGCTTTTCCCTGCTTCATGTTCTTGATTGCATGTGCAACTTCAGCTGGGAGAACTGGAAGAACTCTGGTACCTTTCATTATGTCTGGAGTACATGTATCATCCCTTTCATATAATTTGGAGTAGAAATCTTTCACTCTTGTCAAAATTTCGCCTCTATTTCTTGTTACAGAACCATCTTCTTTTCTCAGGGCCATAATCTGTTTTTTCCCCTTACTGAGATGTCCCTTTGCTATCTTTAGGCTTTGGTTGTTTTCAATTGCTTTCCTTACTAGTTCACAGTTGAATTTCCTTACATCTTCAGTGATACTTTTTCGTACTGTCTTGCATAGCTCTATATATTCCACTTTAGAAGTCACATCTTCTTTAGTTGTCCTCATCTCTTTTCTTTTTTGCATCAACATTTTGGTTTTTCCTGATAATTTGTTCACATGCAACTTGTTCTTAGACCCAGCTAATTTTGTTGCTGTTTCTATAAGAGTTTTAGTTACTTTTCTGTTAACTTCAGAAATATCCACTTCTTCCGATGTTAGGCCTTCTAAAGCAGAGAATCTGTTCTTCAGTTCCAACTTAAAGGTATTATGGTGTTTTTTAAGGTTGGTTAGGTCAATACATTTTGTTTGTCTTATGAGTTTGCCACGTTCGAGTTTAGTGTTGAGGTGCATCTTACATCTCACCAATCTATGGTCACTACCTGTGTTGAACTTGTTTAGCACACTGCAGTCTTCTATGATGAATTTTTTGTTACACATAATAAAATCAATTTCACTTGTCCTCCCATTTGGATGTCTCCATGTCCATTTTCTGTGTCGCTTTTTCTTGAAAAAAGGAGTTCAAGATGAAAAACCCTTCTGCCTCTGCAAACTCAACGAGAGTATTTCCACGCTGGTTTCTGTTGCCGTGACCGAATTTACCTACTGAAGTTTCGTTCTGTTGCCGTTGCCCTATTTTTGCATTGAAATCTCCCATAATTATCTTTAAGTGCTGCTTACCTTTATTATTTACATGACGAATTTCCTCATAAAATTCTTCAATTTCTTCTTCAGGATGACTTGTGGTGGGTGCATAAGTTTGAATATTCTGAGCCTGGTATCTTCTCGAGAGTTGGATAACGAGTCGTGCAGCTCTGTCAGAGGAACTTTCAACTTCTACAACTTTATCCTTCAGTTTCTTGTTTATTATAAATCCAACACCACTAGTTCTGCCAGTATCAGTCCCACGATAGTAGAAGAGATGTCCACTTTTCAGTTCAATGAGATCTTCTCCTTTTCTCCTTACCTCACTTAGCCCAACGATGTACCACTTGATCCTTTGTAGTTCCTCTTCCAATTCAAGAAGCCTTGAATCAGAAGATAGGGAGCGTCCATTATACGTAGCCAAGGTCAGCATCAGATGGCAGCCTAGTCCGGTCCTCCGGGGATTCTTAGCACCCTCTGCCCTCATGTCGCACTGGCCGCTGCCTTGGCCAGGTACATTCCAGCTGCCGGAGACTGAGGGCCAAGATTTAAGTTGTGGAGTCATTTTGGAGGGGTTTGGCCATAACTCACCACGCTGGCCAAGCGGGTTGGTGAGTGTGGGATAGCATTTCCTCTAATCCCGATGGTATAGTTATAGCGCTATTGGTGGTCGTCAGAGCCCCTTTATTGGGAACAGGATGTACCACGAGAAGGCGGGTTTGACATTTGTCTAGGAGAGGCTGTGATGTTACGCGTCACCTGACCTTACATACACCTGACCTTTTAGTGTATATATATATATATATATATATATACACTAAAACTCTAAACAAATAGACTGCGTATACCAAACACAGAAGAAAATGACATCAAAAATTGCAAAAAAATATTACAAAGAAACCCAAGCACACACCCAGACGCGCGATGCAGCAGACTGAACTGTGCTCAAATGTACGATATAAAATACATTAAAATCACAAATCCAAAATCACTCAACTCACTTACCTCATCAAATGAAACGTAACAGCCAAAGTAAATAACTAGCCCAAGAAAAAGTATCAAAAATATCAAAAATAACAAATCATCTCGAAGATTCAGCTGTCATCATCAGGAAGACCCCAGCTAAATATATGGCCTTTCAAAACGACAGCAAAGGCAGACAAGGTCAATACCTGCTGTGTGGGTCCCCTAGACCATAAATAGAAATAACGACAAACCCAGGTAAGACAAGAAACAAAAAATACAAAACAAATAAGTAAATAAAGGGAGCAATCCAGAGACACACTAAGAAGCAGCAGATAGTCCTCCGGATAACTCAACAGCCTGTGATAGAAATCCAAATGACCAACCATGTGACAAATATGCTGCGGAAGAATGACGCATAACGCCGCGGCTGCAATGAGGTATATATATATATAGTGAGTGACAGGAAAGTTATAAATAGATAGATATTAACTTAGTCTTCAGCCACAAGAGGCCCATCGAGTGGCACTTAAAGAATTAACCATTTAGTATTGTAGGGCCATGGTTAGTACAATTAAATATGTATCGGGATATGTTGTATGCCTTATAAAAATTCTGAGCTTTGGAGTCGTGCAATAGCTGTGAAAATAATGTTTTTACATATTGCAGTGGGTATTCGTTTTCCTTCAAGATGTTCCACAATTGTATAAGTTCTTTAATTAGTGCATCTACTGTATTGCAGATCTCAAACAGCCTATGAATCATCGATATGAGAAGATTTCTGCAAATTGACTTGGATACACTAGAATGCCAATTTACGTAATAATTGATATGAAACATATAATTTCTTTTCTTATCATATAAAGTAGTGATATAGCCGTCTATAGAGATGCATATCTTCAAATCCAAAAAGTTAATTTGACCGGAGGTGACATTAGGTTGCTCCAGTGATAACCAAGGTGGATATATGCTTTTAGCAGATACTGGAAAAGTTTCCCAATTAAAGGCAATGACGTCATCAATGTAGCGTAGCACGACACCTGTAAGGTCTTTATTTTCTGTGACATATTTCTGTTCATAATAGTGCAAATACAGGTTTGCAAGCACACTGGAATACTTAGATCTCATGGGTATTCCATTAATTTGTTGGTATATGTGACCACCAACTCTCAGATAACTATTATCGAGACATAGGCTTACCATGTATCTCCAATTGCCATGTGACATATCTGATTTATCTTCGAATTTCTCATATAACCAGTCACATACCCTGTGCAAATCTTGCAAGTCTATATTAGTAAATAAATTTTTGAAATCGTAGGTTGCAATGTGTGTGTACTGTCCTTTTTTATTAGATTTCACCATTTCCAGGACCTGTTCGCCATTCCCTATAAACCAAGCATTTTGTATCTGTCTAAAGATGTTTTTTAGTTTGCATTCAAAGATGGCACTAACTTGCGTGCAATAGCAATCCTTAGCTGATGTTATAAATCTAATTACGAAAAATATGCTACTGTTCCCAAACGACGAGATTGAGGCAGAGGATCTCGTCGATTTGCAAGAATTACGGTCCCCATTGTTATTGTTTAAAGGTAATAGAGATAGCAAAAATGATAAAAAAATAGACAAAAACGTAAAAAATATAAAAAATCCAGGAGACACTGAGAACATGGAGGGCTCTAGTACAGCAGACCAAAGAGATGTTGTACAACAATATATACAACTAAAATTTCAAAAATGCTTGGATTCCAGATGCAAAACTTGTAGAGTTATACATCCAAGGCATTTAAGTGAAGATAGCACTTTGTTGACCAACTTCTGTAAGTCGATTGGAGTGGTTTATTCAATCTACTGCAAACATAGTGGTCTACAATATATAGGACAAACTGCTGGCCTACTACATCTAGGAATGAATGGACATAGATCCGATGTCAAGCTATATAAGAAGAAAATGACGCTGAACTGTCGCATTTTCAAAAATATAGTTTTGATGACATCTATGTAAGCATCTTGGCAATTGAGGATGATTTCAAAAAACGCTTGGAATTAGAAAATCTTTTCATACTACAACTTGAAACAATATATCCTTGCGGACTGAATGAATTATTTAATGGTAAAAGTTATTCAAGCGTAAAACAGGAGGAAAATGTATATAAAATGTTTAAATTTAAGCCTTTTGACAGCAGGGGTCATCGGATACCAAGGGGACAAAGAGGTAGAGGCAGGCAAGGTGGCTGGGCCATTGATTTCAATGAACTACTACAGTCTTTAGATGAGAATACACACAGAATTGTCAATAGGTGTAGAGGTGCAATATTTGGATTGAGGGACAGCAAAATAAAGGCTTTAGTCAAACTACATGCACAATACAAATATCAAAATAATCTAATGCAACATCTTGTCTCTGATCTCTTGCGATTCAGAATGGATAGTCTAACAGCGGTTGCGGAGGATTATAAAAGAGTATACTGTGTTATACACTTCAGAGATAAAATTTTTGATAACTTATGTTTTAACAAAATATTTCGGGAACATGAAACTTGGTTTCCCCTAAATGACTGGAACGTGACAGTTGGCTATAAATATGAACCTACTATTGGACAACAGCTTTATAATTACAGAGACATTGCTAATTATGAATGTAGTAATGGCGACGGCAGTACATTACCATGTTTTTGTGATAATGCTGAAATGTGCGATTTTGTCGACACACATTATGGACATATATTAACAGGAAATACAAATATCATTACCTACGATATATTAAAATCAATCGTCAAGAAAGGTGCCAACTACAGAGTACCCAGGAAACTCAAGTATAAGGAACTCATAAGTGGTATTCTTAAGGATTTGGTAAAATTTGGTAATGGTTGTTCTTCTAGATTTCAAGTACCATATGAGTCATTTCTAGAGTGGATAAACAATGTGTATATGAACATTGATAAACAGCTCACATTCAGCTTTCCTAAACAAATGACATATAAATGCACTGGTCTCCGTAGACAAATACGGAATCTGCGTGATAAATTTGTTATCTTGCCTATTAATAAGGCGAAAAATAATCTAGCCTTCATATGTAAGAGATTCTACTACGGTTTATTGACTAAGGAATTAAATGGTACTAGTACTTTTGCTCGAATTAATTTGGACAGCAATGTCATTAACAAAAAAATCATTGCACAATATAAGAGACTAAAAATTAAAAACTACAATTTAAAATTTCCAGTAATGTATGCAATCCCAAAATTCCATAAATCAACCAACCTCTTTTAGATTTATAACATCAGCTAAGGATTACTATTGCACGCAAGTTGGTGCCATCTTTGAATGCAAACTAAAAACCATCTTTAGACAGATACAAAATGCTTGGTTTATAGGGAATGGCGAACAGGTCCTGGAAATGGTGAAATCTAATAAAAAAGGATAAAAGGACAATTTATTTACTAAAATAGACTTGCAAGATTTGCACAGGGTATGTGACTGGTTATACGGGAAATTCGAAGATAAATCAGATATGTCACATGCCAATTGGAGATACATGGTAAGCCTATGTCTCGACAATAGTTATCTGAGAGTTGGTGGTCACATATACCAACAAATTAATGGAATACCCATGGGATCTAAGTATTCCAGTGTGCTTGCAAACCTGTATTTGCACTATTATGAACAGAAATATGTCACAGAAAATGAAGACCTTACAGGTGTCGTGCTACGCTACATTGATGACGTCATTGCCTTTAATTGGGAAACTTTTCCAGTATCTGCTAAAAGCATATATCCACCTTGGTTATCACTGGAGCAAACTAATGTCACCTCCGGTTAAATTAACTTTTTGGATTTGAAGATATGCAACTCTATAGACGGCTATATCGCTACTTTATATGATAAGAGAAGAAATCATACACTGCCGGAAAGTGAAAAAAGAACACCAGGAAGGAATTGGCGGACGATCATGAAATTTACATATGTTAATGGGGTCGAGTTTACGTAGGTGTGATGTTAATTTCGGGACCAACCGGTGAGCGCTAACGCCACAGCACGGCATAATATGCAAATTATCGTCGGTGGTATTTAAGGAGTACGGCGAAGTGAATGTAATCAGTCGTCGGCGTACGGACACGCGCGAAGACCCTGAAGAAGCTGCAATGCCTGGACATGGAAGACGTGTACGATTTCAGCAGTTATCGAACTTTAAGCGAGGTCGTCTAGTCGGATTCCGCGAGGCCGGGTGGTCGTATCGTCGTTTTGCGGAGCAAATTGGACGGGAAGTATCGGTGGTGGTACGATGGTGGCGTAGATGGTCCGAAGAACATTCCCACACGAGGAGACGTGGAACCGGGAGTCACAGACGGACTAATGAGCGGACCGATCGACGCATAAGAAGAGCGGCGTTGTGAAGCAAAACATCCACTGCGACGCAAATCCGAGCTGCCGTTGCACCAGAGGTGACTGTGCGAACAATCCGCAACCGTTTACTGGATGCAGGACTACGTGCACGTGTGCCTCTGGCATGCGAGCCTCTAACTCCAGCCCACCGTCCGGAACGGCTGCAGTGGTGTCACCAATGTCTGCACTGGAGAACGTAATGGTGATCTGTCGTGTTCAGCGATGAAAGCAGATTCTGCTCGGGAGCCTCCGATGGCAGTATGCGTGTTCGCAGACGCACAGGGGAGCGTCCCCACCCTTCTTGCATCCGCCAGCGACACACAGGGCCTACACCTGGTCTCCTGGTGTGGGGAGCGATCAGTTATCACTCCCGTAAACAACTAGTTTTTTTACCGGGTACGTTAAACAGCACCTCCTACATCAACAACATCATTCAGCCCGTTGTTGTGCCATTTGTAAGGTCGGTCCATCGTGGTGTTTTCCAGCAAGATAACGCACGCCCACACACGGCACGTGCAACGCAACATGCACTTCAGGGTGTGACACAACTTCCATGGCCTGCACGTTCACCGGATTTATCCCCCATTGAGCACGTGTGGGATTTTATGGGACAACGACTTATCCGGTCTCCACGGCCAGCCACGACCATCCCCGATTTACGCGTCCAGGTTGAGGATGCTTGGAACTCAATACCCCAAACTTACATCCAACATCTGTACGACAGACTCCATGCCAGCATTGCACAGTGTGACGCAGTTCATGGCGGTTCAACCTCGTACTAACCATGTTACATGGAAATGTTATTTTTCAGTTTACCAGCAAATACAGCTGTATTTTGCCATAATGTTTTGATCATGTTATCCTCTGTATTCCGTTATTATGCTGTATAAATTTCGTCGGTATCAGACGTCTCCTTCTTGGTGTTCTTTTTTCACTTTCCGCCAGTGTATGTTTCATAAAAATTATTACGTAAATTGGCATTCTAGTATATCCAAGTCAATTTGCAGAAATCTTGTCATATCGAGGATTCATAGGCTGTTTGAGATCTGCAATACAGTAGATGTACTAATTAAAGAACTTATACAGTTGTGGAACATCTTGAAGGAAAACGAATACCCACTGCAATATGTAAAAACATTATTTTCACAGCTATTGCACGACTCCGAAGCTCAGAATTTTTATAAGGCATACAACATATCCCCATACATATTTAATTGTACTAACCATGTCCCTACAATACTAAATGGTTAGTTCTTTAAGTGCCACTCGATGGGCCTCTTGTGGCTGAAGACTAAGTTAACATCTATCTATTTATAACTTTCCTGTCACTCACTATATATATATACCTCACTGCAGCCGCGGCGTTATGCGTCATTCTTCCGCAGCATATTTGTCACATGGTTGGTCATTTGGATTTCTATCACAGGCTGTTGAGTTATCCGGAGGACTATCTGCTGCTTCTTAGTGTGTCTCTGGATTGCTCCCTTTATTTACTTATTTGTTTTGTATTTTTTGTTTCTTGTCTTACCTGGGTTTGTCGTTATTTCCATTTATGGCCTAGGGGACCCACACAGCAGGTATTGACCTTGTCTGCCTTTGCTGTCGTTTTGAAAGGCCATATATTTAGCTGGGGTCTTCCTGATGATGACAGCTGAATCTTCGAGATGATTTGTTATTTTTGATATTTTTGATACTTTTTCTTGGGCTAGTTATTTACTTTGGCTGTTACGTTTTATTTGATGAGGTGAGTTAAGGGGTTTTGGATTTGTGATTTTAATGTGTTTTATATCGTATATATATATATATATATATATATATATATATATATATATATATGACCAACCATGTGACAAATATGCTGCGGAAGAATATATATATATATATATATATATATATATATATATATGGGGGGAGAGGTACAATTGCCATGATCAACTTAAGGGGTCCTAATGAGCAACTTAAGTCGTCCGTTCCTAATTCAGAACCACTGACTTCAAGGAAGAAAGAAATCGGTAATCAAGCACATTATTAATGCCTCACCCTACCCTCGAATCTGGACCCATCTCGGACGAATGATTAGAAGCCTGCGCCTCGTACCACTAAGTCACCGGGGCGGTTGTATATACACTGCTGGCCACCCAAAATACAACACCAAGAAGGACACGAGATACCAAAGCCAGATTTACTGGACACATAGCAACAGATGCAAAGATGAAACGATTGAGCTTACAGGCCCGTGCGAGTAGCGGAACACGCAGACATCAATAGTTCGTGTGGCCCCCATGGCTGGCAATAACGGCCGCTGCACGCTGCGGCATCGAACGAAAGAGGCTTTGGATGTGGGCTTGGGGTATGTCGGTCCAGGCTGCTTCCACACGTTGCCACAGTTCATCAGGCGTAGCCGCGGGTGGTGCTTGCCGGGCCACTCGGTTGCCGATCAGCGACCAGACGTGTTCGATGGGAGACATATTGGGAGAACAGGCGGGCCACGGCAGCAGTGACACCTGGTGGGCCGTAAAGAATTGTCGCCTGATGCGCGCCACGTGCGGGCGCGCATTGTCCTGTTGAAACGAGGCCGCTGGCAGGTCCTGCAGGTAAGGGAGGACTACGGGCTCCAAAACGTCGGAGATGTGGTGGTGGCTGTTGAGTGTACCGCCGATGCGTGCCAGAGGGGTGCGGGTGTCATATCCAATTGCGCCCCAAACTATAACGCCGGGCGACGGACCGGTATGGCGATGCATAATGCAGGCGTCATACAGTCTCTCGCCGCGGTGCCGCCACACGCGGATCCGACCATCGTGGTGTTGCAGGCAGAAGCGGGATTCGTTGGAGAAGACAATGTCGTGCCATTCCGTAGTCCAGGTGCGGCGTACAACGGACCACTGCCGCCGCACTCGCCGGTGGTGTAACGTCAATGGTAATCGGAGCAATGGGCGCCGTGCGACAAGTCCCCGCTCCTGCAGACGACGTCGAACGATACGTGCTGACACAGGTTGTTGCGCAACACACACTAATTCCTGCGCTAACGTTCGTGATGTAACGGTGCGATCCGTTATTGCCCGCCACACAACATGCCGGTACTCTCGTTCGGTGGTGGGCCGTGGCTGCCGCAATCGCTCACGTCGGTCCGTTCGTCTCTCCTGCACGCACCGAATCCATACTCGTCTCACTGCGGCTGGATGTCGTCCCACACGGGCGCCGATGTCTCGGTACGATAAACCGCTGTCACGATAAACCACTATTCGTCCTCTATCGGACTCCGAAACGTGCTGGAATGACTGCCGTATTGTGCTACGAGGCATCAGGAAGCTTCTCACGCACAGGTCCGGAAGCACAACACACTTCCACTACTTACACCCCGCCTTCTGTGCACCCTTCTTATAGTGCTTTTCGGTTGCCTGCCGGGCGCATATGGTTTGCTTATGCCCTGCAATGCTAATCGTTTGCATGTCCTCTTGCGGGCGACGCATGCTGCGAATTTCAGGCCAATCGGATGCTTCCTTCTTGGTGTTACATTTTGGGTGGCCAGCAGTGTATGATGTGATTCACATGGCTTGTAATGCCTTCAGTTTTTTTAGTAAAGTGGGATTATAAAAAAATTATCTTAATGTAAGAGACAAGATGTAGAAAAAGAAGGAAGAGAAGATTTTGATAAGTTTTCTGAAAATTTTACTCAGAAAAACTTTTCGAAAAACAGGTGATGAAATCTTTAAAGAAATTCAGAAATCAGTAGAAGAAACAGAAAAGAAAATTGCAAATATGAATGAAAACTTAACTGCCAAAAAGGCACGTCAAACTCTTCAAATTGTTAGAAAACTTGTGGAACGAAGATGATGCCCCTGAAAATCTTATGAGAAGTTTTATGAACTTGGATGTCACGTACAAAATATTATTAGAAACTCATGTCTACGATCGACAGGGTACATGTTTTCTGGAAAACATGTACCTTTTGTTTTCTTTTTTTTTTTTTTTTTTTTTTTTTTTTTTTGCTTTTGCTGAAAGTATGTATGTAGAGTTTTACGAAGTTTATTAAAACAAAAAATATATCTAGCATATCATGTAAGCAACAATTACTGATTCTATAAACAATTACTGATCCATTTTCTAAATATATGTTTTAATTAAATACGTAAATGAATGCACAAATTAAATTTCTAATTAATTGAAATTCCAAGGCAATTTTAATTAATTCCGAATTCCTAATTAATTAAAATTTCGAATTAATTGAAATTCCAAGGCAATTTTAATTAATTCCGAATTCCTAATTAATTAAAATTTCGAATTAATTGAAATTCCGATTGCCAAATCCGAGCCCGGGCCGGTTCGGGCTTTTTTAAATTCAGAGAACAAAGCAACGGACAGGCCGGGCTTTTTCCCACACACTTACAACCGGGCTGGGCCACCTCGACCGATTCTTTTTAGCGCAATGGTAAAGAAATTAAAAAAGGAGTATTCCCCGATTTCCTGGTCTGTTAAACAGTTTTGATGGCTTTACTTACTTCCATGACGTAGCCCAGCGCGTAATCACAAAAGCAAGGAGAGGCACTGACAGTGTTTTTACCATCTGTAGGTATTAAGATGGTAAAACCGCTTTGGGGCTTGTTGACAACAAAAAGATTCGACCCCGAGAGAGAGTGTGTGTGTTGTGTAGAATGGGAAATGGGTGTGTCTGCAGTGATGTGGGGCGTGCGTGGTGTGTGTGTGTATGTGTTTGTATAAGAGAGTGGGATGACATCGATTGTTTCTCCTATTCCTAATCTGTATGGGGATTGAATTTTGTAATGTAACCACTTGCTAGTTTAGGGAAAAGGGGATTTTGAACGTGCTTAGTCTTCTTTTCTTGTCTCTCTTTAAAGGTTATATTCTTCGATAATTGTTAAAGTTAATTAATGTTTTTAGGCTTATATTCAGTTAAATATTTTCAATGATATTTAATTATCATAATTTAATAAAATACAATAGAAAGACAAAAAAAAATGCCATATGGCACGTCACGGGCCGGGCCTAAATTAGAGCTGCAATGGACGGGCTCGGGCCGGACCAAGTGTCTAATATTTAAAACAGGCCGGGCCGGGCCGTGCCGGGCCTAAATTAGAGCTGCAATTGACGGGCTCGGGCCGGACCAAGTGTCTGATATTTAGAACGGACCGGGCCGGACCTAAATTAGAGCTGCAATTGACGGGCTCGGGCCGGACCAAGTGTCTAATATTTAAAACAGGCCGGGCCGGGCCTAAATTGGAGCTGCAATTGACGGGCTCGGGGCGGACCAAGTGTCTTAATATTTAAAACAGGCCAGCCGGGCCTAAATTAGAGCTGCAATTGACGGGCTCGGGCCGGACCAAGTGTCTAATATTTAAAACGGGCCGGGCCTAAATTAGAGCTGCAATTGACAGGCTCGGGCCGGATCTAAATTAGAGCTGCAATTGACAGGCTCGGGCCGGACCAAGTGTCTAATATTTAAAATGGGCCGAGCCGGGCTGGGTCTTAAACGTACGAGCTTGGGCCAGGCCGGGCTCACCAAATAAAGCCCGTGCAGACCTCTATGTACTGCTTTATAGTATTATTTCACAAAAATTCACCTGTACGATAATTTAAGAACCCGGTTTCTTACGGTACCAAAATATGTTATAGCTGTTGCACACAATGGGGTAGAGGGGAAAGTTTATCATGCGCCACAATAACCAAAATTTCATGCACAACGCAATATCCAATCTCGCTACAGAACTTCAAAATCATATCTACCGACCGACAATTGAAATTTAATAGTCAATCAAATTTCAAGCACGTTCCGTCTAATCACTCTTATTACTGGAAATTTTCTCTCATATGTATACAGAAAAAGTGAGAACGGAATTTTCCCGTTAATATACGTATAGGTTTATGAAAATTCAGAATTGTCTTATGGTACGAAAAATCCGTGAATTTCAGGTATTTTTCCGTCATTTTACGGAAAAGGTTTTATCGGGAATATGCTCCGTTGATTTACGAAAGGAATCAAAGAAAATGGTTCGTGAATTTCAGAAATTTTTTTAGTGTGGACTACACAAACTGAGAAATTCATCCGAGCGGCTATAGAAGTACACTGCTGGCCACCCAAAATGCAACACCCAGAAGGACACGAGATATAGCAAAGCCCGATTTACTGGACACATAACAACAGATACAAAAATTAAACGATTGAGCTTACAGGCCCGTGCGACTTTTGGAACATGCAGACATCAATAGTTCGTGTGGCCCCCATTGCTGGCAATAACGGCCGCTACACGCCGCGGCATCGAACGAAAGAGGCTTTGGATGTGGGCTTGGGGTATGTCGGTCCAGGCTGCTTCCACACGTTGCCACAGTTCATCAGGCGTAGCCGCGGGTGGTGCTTGCCGGGCCACTCGGTTGCCGATCAGCGACCAGACGTGTTCGATGGGCGACATATCGGGAGAACAGGTGAGCCACGGCAGCAGTGACACCTAGTGGGCCGTGAAGAATTGTTGCACGATGCGTGCCACGTGCGGGCGCGCATTGTCCTGTTGAAACGTGGCCGATGGCAGGTCCTACAGGTAAGGGAGGACTACAGGCTCCAAAACGTCGGAGATGTGGCGGTGGCTGTTGAGAGTACCGGCGATGCGTACCAGAGGGGTGCGGGTGCCATATCCAATTGCGCCCCAAACCATAACGCCAGGCGATGGACCGGTATGGCGATGCATAATGCAGGCGTCATACAGTCTCTCGCCGCATTCCGCCACACGCTGATCCGACCATCGTGGATTTGCAGGCAGAAGCGGGATTTGTCGGAGAAGACAATGTCATGCCATTCCGTAGTCCAACTGTGGCGTTCAACGGCCCACTGCCGCACTCGCCGGTGGTATAACGTCAACGGTAATCGGAGCAATGGGTGCCGTGCGACATGTCCCCACTCCTGCAAACGACGTCGAACGGTACGCGCTGACACAGGTTGTTGCGCAGCACACTCTTATTCCTGTGCTAATGTTCGCGATGTGGCGGTGCGAGCCGTCAATGCCCGCCACACAACATGCCGGTCCTCTCGTTCGGTGGTGGGCCACGGCTGCGGCAATCGCTCACGTCGGTCCGTCTGTCCCTCCTGCATCCACCGAATCTATACTCGCCTCACTGTGGCTGGATGTCGTCCCACATGGGCGCCGATGTCTCGGTACGATAAACCGCTGTCGCGATAAGCCACTATTCGTCCTCTGTCGAACTCCGAAACGTGCTGAAATGACTGCCGTATTCTGCGACGAGGCATCAGGAAACTTCCCACGCACAGGTCCGGCAGCACAAGACACTTACACCCTTCTTTTAGTGCTTCTCGGTGGCGTGCCGGGGCGCACATGATTTGCATATGCCCTGCAATGCTAATCGTTTGCATGTCCTCTCGCGGGCGACGCATGCTGCGAATTTCAGGCCAATCGGATGCTTCCTTCTTGGTGTTGCATTTTGGGTGGCCAGCAGTGTACTTACAGGACAGAATGCATGTAACGATTCTCTTTAATGAGATGTGCATCGTCTTTAGATCGATATCTAGAATCTTAGGGCTTCTGTTTATTTTTTTTATCTGGAATTAAAAAAAATACTTGAAATTTGAAGTTAATCCAACTCAGTGGCGGACTGGCTATCTATAAAGGGACCTGGAAGATATTTTTCCAGTCCGCTTTTGGAAAAAAATGTCGAGATATCCCATTCTTAAAAAAAAAAAAAAAAAGGAAGATTATGTTAGCATCACCGTTATTGTTTAAACATCTTTTCAATGCAAATCTGCGAATAATTGCAGTTTTGGGTATTTATGCAATAATTAACATTTTACCCTTTTCCAGAACTGCCGTACAACTTTCTGTTGCTAAGAAGCAAAAGACAAGGTACTTTCTCTGAGAGAAACTGTGGAAGATTTTATTCCATTCTCATGAATTTTATTGCGATACCTGAACTCAGAATTTGGAAGAGTTTTTCTTTGCTTTTAGAAGGAACGGAAATCCAACTGAGCCAACGGAAATCCAGACTTACTTATTATTAATAAAATTATAACAAAAAAATGTTTAGGAAAAACTGAAAATTCCAGAATC
Organism: Macrothele yani; assembly: GCA_039090855.1. Taxonomy (NCBI): domain Eukaryota; kingdom Metazoa; phylum Arthropoda; class Arachnida; order Araneae; family Macrothelidae; genus Macrothele; species Macrothele yani. The sequence goes on along the minus strand of CM076989.1, from coordinate 69,166,610 downwards.
GCAGGGATTTTATTGCAAATTTGTTAAAGTGAGAGAAATTAAAGAATGCGAAAGTTAATTTTCATGTATTTACTTTCAAACTGAAAAAGTATTTTTGTTGTAGCTGAAACACTTTCCGGAACTTTAGTTCAAGAATTCGTGTAAGGCTCGCAGAATGTTAAAAAAAGAAAAAAAAAAGCCAGGGGCGTACTGATAACCCCCGCAACCCCCCACAGATCGGGGATTGCGTGGTCTCGTGGTTAAAAGGGCCTCTAGCCCTAGCAGAAAGATTTTACAAATTTTTTTGCGGTAACTTCGTATGAAACTCGTTAAAGAAGTAGCCAAGAATTAAGGCAGCTTTTGAATGAAGTAATAAAAAGAAAAGCAATTTATGCTTTTTTTTTTTTTAGTAAATAAGTAAAATTTTTAGAAATTATTTTCGTTGCTTCAGTTCATAAAAACTGAATGACAGGGAAAAAAGCTATTCAAGAAAACTTGAGGCCCCTTTTCACAGCCCTTGCGATAGTTTCTATACATGTATGTTAATAAGAGAATGTGAAAGAAATGTCGGTTCAATGAGTGAGATTTAATACCAGTGAAGATAAAGTGTTCTTTATTACAGTTGTTTGCACATTTCATCCTCCGGAATATAATAAACTGAAATGTGTTCTTCGCGGGAACGAAAACTCAGAGACCCGTGTCATTTTTTTTTTTTTTCTATATAACAGAATCAAAAGAATTTTTTTTATTATGTTCAAAACATTGTGGCTTTATGTTAAGTGTATTTTTTATATTCCAGAGTACATAACTAAAGTGTTTTTACGTTTTTGTGACACAGTTCTTAATTGTTACTTAGTTATTTGATTACTTATGTTGTGATATTTCGAATAAATCGGAAGTCGTTAGACACTGTCACATGACAGTCGTATATGTTTTGTGTGTAATCGTGAGGCATTTCAAGGAAGATGGCCTTAGTTCTTTAAAATAATAAATTTTGCATGATGCGATTAAATTTGACGTAAGTATTTTGTAGTAATTTGTGTCGGTATAAAACCAGAGCAGTCACATTCTAATTACAATCTACACATTTGTATTTCGCGCAATAAAGTGGAATAATTTTGATTTTACGAAAAACACTCGTACGTTCCAAATAATTTTATGTATTAAATCACCCGCAAAGCCTAGTCAATACTATGGAAGTTAAAATTATCAGTAATTGAAAGCTAATGAATTTTCGCAAAAGGGTTTTAAAAATATTATTTGCAGGGGGTCCCCGAGTTTTTTTGGTACGCCACTGAAAAAAGTGTTTGCTTATAAAAAGCAGCAACCCAAAAATTCTGCCATAGGTAAACCTCAATGCATTAACGTACGCAATGAATTTCGAGTTTCTATTCCAGACTATTGATACCATATTTGATTAGAATGTGTTGTTTTTTTATCGGTAAATGTGTGTGCGCAATTGGCAAAAGCGGACTAGGTAATAATGTATGTCAGCCCAAAGGGATGGAGCATAAATTTGAGAGTTAAGAAAAGGGAAAAGACGGTGTATCAAAAAGAGTGTTTGGCTCAATAAAACATTTGCTACGCAGTTCGTTTTTTTTTTTGTGTTTTTTGTTTTTTTCTGAAATCGTCAGAGTGGTAAACAAACCTTGACCTTTTAGTATTTAGTATAACTTCGTTCACTTTTACGAGAATATTGAAATACAAGTATATGTATCCTTTTTTTTTACGCTTTTCAACCGTAGGTTGAAGAAGCGTATATGTTCCAGCTTTGTCCGTCTCTCCGCACAATAACTCGCGTAAAAATAGTTCGATTTCGATGAAATTTTTTACGCTTTCCAACCGTAGGTTGAAGAAGCGTTTATGCTCCGGCTTTGTCCGTCTCTCCGCACGATAACTAGCGTAAAAATGGTTCGAATTCGATGAAATTTTAGTATGTGGTGTTAGGGGACCACCTGGGGACGAACCCTATTGAAAATGGTGTTAATGGGGTCAAAGGTCACGACATAGGAGCGGGATCTATTCCATTGCCCTTATGCGTCATAAATTTCGTAAATATGGATCGATTTCGATGAAATTTTAGTATGTGGTGGGGGACTACTGGGGACGAACCCTATTGAAAATGGGACAAATGGGGTCAAAGGTCACGACATAGGAGCGGGATCCATTCCATAGCCCTTATGCGTCATAACTTGCGTAAAAACGGTTCGATTTCGATGAAATTTTAGTTTGTCGTAGGGGACCTCCTGGGAACGAACCCTTTTGAAAATGGGTGAAGTGGGGTTAAAGGTCAGGACATAGAAGCGGGATGCATTCCATTGTCTTATACGTCATAACTTGCGTAAAAATGGTTCGATTTCGATGACATTTTAGTATGTGGTAAGGGACCGCCTGGGGACAAACCCTATTGAAAATGGGCGAAATGGGGTCAAAGGTCAGGACATAGGAGCGGGATCCATTCCACCACCCTTATGCGTTATAACTTAGGTAAAAATGCTTCGATTGAAACAAAACTTTATCATGTTGTTCCGGAAGTATACTTTAGCGGTTCTGTTGAATATCATCGAAATGCGGTCAAAGATCAGGTCATAGGAGCGAGATTTATTCTACAGCCATTATCCTCATAACTTGAGTAATGATTTCTGGTATGTTGGAAAGCGTATCATAATCAATGCATTGCATGATTTTACTAACTTGTTTATTGTGTTAGCATACGGTCCACCGACTCAGAACATGTAGGCACCGGATACCACTGAGACTCCCGGTATCCCGACGGCTTATTACGCACCTGATTCGACCCAAGTATTTCATTTTCAAAGTTTTAACGTTTTTCGTATATTTTTTTCCTCATAAATTTGTAGTATAGTCTGCTTGATAAAGACATCCGTAAGTATATGAAAGCTTGTCACATATCGGTTGCTATGTCAATAAAAAACCTGATTTTATAATAGCTTTTCATCTTTATGATTTCCTAAATAATGAAGTTTCTTAAAAAAAAAAAGGGGGAAATATTATACCACTGCAGAGTATACAATGGCACGTTAAATACACACCGAGATTCCTGTTCGTTATGTACACCAAATTATCTTAGCTTGTTGCAGAACAGACGGACCTTTCTTGTGTGTCGCACTCCTCAAGGTAACCCCTCGCTATGGTTGTAGCCCAGGAAAACACCTGTTCATGAGATGATCGAACCTGCAGCGCTAACTATCATGGCGAGTTTAAAGTCAGTCAGATCACTTGTTTTACCCATTACGATGATCAATCGAATGTTAACTGATTCAACAAGCTGATCTGCCTGATTTATATCTCACACCAGGCTCACGTGATGTATTGCGTGACGGAGTGAACCACTTATATGACAATAGCAGGTGTACCTAGTAATCTGGCATCTCAATGCAAATATTTGAATGTTTAAAAAAATCCGTCGCTTTCAAGACTCAGCCACTTGTGAGATTCAAATCCAGCTGTTACAAGCTTGAGTCTTATAAGCGTTGTCTTAGGTGGTTTAACTATAGCAACTTAGAACTTGAATCGAGGGATATCGATTCACGTTCCACGACGATCGGGGGCGTATTTGAGGATTGTGCCCTCCTGGGACTTCTCAATTTGGCGCCCCTCTAATTCCAGTCATTGCGCAACAACTTGATTGTGTGAAACGATATTAAATGTAATTGCTACTCATATCTCCCAAACGGTATTGAATCGGGCACAGAGATTTCGGATAGGGATGGGGGCGATCATTAAAGCAGTCTCGTGGGGGGGGGGGGGGGTTATGGTCATATTATCTGAGAACAAGAAATCTGTAGAGCTCGCGGTATCCATTTTTCCAGGGGAAAGAATACTTCCTTCCTGGTCATTCTATGATTCGATATTTCTTTTCATGGCTTTGTTTATGTTATGTGATATTAAAGACGCTAAATATCAATGACACACTGTATATTTTCTTTAATCTCGCGGGGAATTAAAAATTATAAATAATCCCCAAGTGATTTATTTTATAGCTACTGGACGTACAGGCTATCCTAAAAAATTCTAATGAGTTGGGAAAACTTCAGCATGTTTGAGTCCGCCAAAAAATTTAGTTGAACTTATGCTCTTAACTCGTGATACAATTCTCACTACCTCCTAACTTATACCATTGCATTACTTATATTATTATTATTTTTCGTTCTACATCTGTTGTGTGGGTAAATATTTTCTGTTCTTTCACGTTTTACTTTTTCTCATTCTTCACTTTTTCCTTTTTTTCTCGATACCTTTCTTCGTTCTTCGTTTTCTCTTTGCCTTCCCTAAAATTATGATGGCCTCGGCTGTAGAAATTTCTAAACCCGTTGGCAAATACAACCCTGAGGCGATATAATATTCAAGTTTTCTCAAGGATTGCTACATGGAAAACAGCAAAATGTACGGCATCTACTTTACAGTGGTACATAAATTATGTGCCTTTCATGTATTTATGAAGAATTAATTCTTCCTGAGACTTGCTTCCCATTTATTTCTGAGCATGTGTCTAGTTGCAGATTTCGATCATTTTCTCATATACTAAAAACTTAATTTAGAAAAGAAGTTTTACTAGCAAGTCAGCTGTAGTATTCTTTGACCCCGTTCAGGAATAAATATTGTAAATATGTTTTGAGATTCACGTTCACCCGTTAAATTTCTACGTTTGCTCCATTTTCTGCACCGTCTGTGACATAAGAAAGGTCCTTAGTCAAATGACGCAGAACAACCAAGGATTAACCATATTAGTTAATCCTTGGACAGTATTGGTTAATCCTTGGCAAAGTGAACAATCTTGAGTTCACGATAAGAATAGCGGTATACGTTATCGTGAATTTTCTGATATGTTGTGCTAATGTCGGCCAGTGCTGGGACGAGCAGAGCCCGAGAGCCCAGCCCCGAACCGGGCGGGAACTGCAAAGATTTACTGCGCTTTGGGCTCTGGGAGAGGGAGAGAGAGAGAAAGAATGTTTTGTTTTTTTTTTTTTAACTGTAATTTTATACGATTTAGCATTCTAGACTTTTCTTACAATTTCTAGTTAAGTTAATAAAGAGAATCCTTCGGCAAATTGGTCTGGGTGGGGAGCGGGGACTTTTGAAAGCAGAAACTAATTAGGTATTTCTGCGCCAGGGGCAAACAACAAAATATTTTGTCCACATCTGTCTTTCTGTTTTATATATACACACATTACTAATTTAATGGCAATATACAGTCATTTGCAAAAGTTTAAGACCACCTGCTGGTGTTAGGATATTTCTGCAGATTGCGTCAGCTACTGTCTGTATTACTCAACTTCCTGTCAGTGTCGCATCATCCTACAGTGGCAGCTGTTTATAGAGTTGAGGGAAGCGTGTGGACGTCAGTCTGCTTCTGGTTTTCATACTGAGAGGTTTTGTACATATTTTCTACATACCGAAAAATGAGCAAAAGCGTCATTAAGTGTTACTCAGAGGGTACAAATATTGACTTTATATCTTGAAGGATACTCCTAACGTGACATAAGCAGAAAGATGAATGTGAGCAAGTCTTCTATTAACAATACGATCATGAAATATAGAGATGCAGGTAGATTTAGTGACCGAAAGAGAAGTGGACGTCCAAGGAAAACAACCCCACGCAATGACAGTACCATAAAGCGAATAGTTAAGCGTTCTCCGAGGAGTTCGTGCTAGAAGATCAAGGCCTTTATACTCTCAAAAGGGTTTGATATTAGTATCAACACTGTTTCCCGACGTCTTAGCAAAGATTTTGGATTAAAGTCTTCTAAACCTGCACATAAACCTGGACTAACCTCTGTCATGAAAAAGAAGAGACTTTGTGAAGCGTCATCAATTGTTGACTGCTGAAAATTGGAGCCAAGTTCTGTTTTCCGATGAATCAACTATGTCTCAATTTGAATCAACGTGAAGAACATTTTCGACGACCAAAAGGCATAAGGTTTGGTGAAAAATAAACCGTTAGCGACGTGTGACATCGGCCTAGTCAGATGATATGGGATGCTATGCCAGCATCCGGTACAGCTTCATTATCCTTTTTGCCGTCAGGCATTACCATGATTGGTCCTTTTTATGTGGAACTGTTACGTGAGAAGCTGTTAACTCATATGCAAGTGCACAGATGCACAATCTTTATGCATGATGGTGCTCCATGCCACAGATCAAAGTAAAGGACTACCTGCAGAGGAAAAACGTAACTGTGCTTGACTGGCCCTGTAATAGTCCCGACCTTAGCCCAATCAAACCTTTGTGGACCATTTTAAAAGACAAGGTAGAAGAAAATCAGCCATCAAATTCCCAAGCTTTGATTAACGCGATAAAGTACGTGTGGCGTAAAGACATTTCAAGTGACTACTACAAATCCCTCATTAAGAGTATGCCACATCGTATTCTGGCCGTTCTAAAAAGCAAAGGTGGCCACACTAAGTACCGATTTCGGTCTTTTTGTGTTCTAAAGAATGTAAGTATTCATCTGTACTGTCATTTATTTCAAAAATCTCTGACTAGTAATTAATTTTTTCTTTGAAAATCTCAATTTTCAATAAATTGACAGGTGGTCTAAAACTTTTGCAAATGGCTGTATATATACACTATCTACCAACAAGTAATTGGACACCTGTGATAGCAAAGGAAAACAAAGTTTATTCACCTTCAATAGTTGGTGGAGCCTCCACGAGCAGCGATTACAGCTTTGACCCTGTGGGGCATACTATCAACCAGGCGTTGTACGACGGCTAGCGGTATTTTCTTCCACTCGACTTGGAGAAGACAGGTCAGTTCCTTCACCGATTTCGGACGGTGGGGGCACCCCTTAAGTCGACGCTCCAACTCGTCCCAGAGGTGCTCGATAGGGTTAAGGTACGGGCTATGTGCAAACCAGTCCATTCGATTAACCCCATTGTCATCATACCAAGCCATGGTGGACCTCGCAACATGACAGGTGGCATTTTCATCCTGAAAGTAACATGGGTCCACACCGTAAAACCGCCACAACGTAGAAAGCGCATGGTCATCCAAAATGGTGCAGTAGGTCTCGGCGTTGAGTCTACCAGGAATTGCGACCAAGGGTCCTGTGCCATACCAGGAGAAACATCCCCATAGCATAATTCCATCGCCGCCGAACTTCACAGTTGGCACCACACATTCCAGCAGGAGACGTTCACAAGGCATACGCCAAACCCAGACCCTGCCATCCGAACGGTAGAGGGTGAACCTTGATTCGTCGCTCCAGAGAACCTGTTTTCACTGTTCAACGGTCCATGGTCGACGTTCTTTGCTCCACGTTAGCCCAGCAGCGCTATTGGACTTGGTGATCAAAGGCTTGTGGGCGGTAGCACGTCCATGATAACCGAGCAGATGGGTTTTCATACGGATGGTATTCATCGAAAGAACACTCCTGGATGCCTGTTGAAACTCCTCGCGGATGTGGCCCATCGATTTGATGCGGTTCTTCCGAATTTCTCTGGCCAACACCCGTCGGTCTGTAACTCCCAGTTTTGTGGGTCTGCCGGGTCGGGGCATATTCCGACAGTCACCTCTCATCTTCCATTTGCCAATCACGTAGGCCACTGTCGATTTTGGGTACTTCAACTCGCTGAATATGTCACGTATGGATCGATCATTTCTGTGATAACCGACGATTACCCCTTTCTCGAAATCAGAGAGCTCCGAACTGCGAGGCATCTTGCACGCGACTGGTTGCGTTGCTGTTTCCCACACGATATTTAACGGCGGCGGCCGTGACGTGTATCAGTACCGCAGATATCGTCGATTGCAGGGGTGTCCAATTACTTGTTGGTAGATAGTGTACTTACATATACAGTATATATTTCTTTTATATATACACTATCTAACAACAAGTAATTGGACACCCATGTAGTCGACGATATCTGCGGGCCTGATACACGTCACGGCCGCCGCCGTTAAATATCGTGTGGAAACAACAACGCAACCAATCGCATGCAAGATGACACGCAGTTCGGAGCTCTCTGATTTTGAGAAAGGTGTAATCGTTGGGTATCCATACGTGACATATCCAGCGAGTTGAAGTACCCAAAATCGACAGTGGCTTACGTGATTGGCAAATGGAAGATGAGAGGTGACTGTCGGAATATGCCCCGACCCGGCAGACCCACAAAACTGGGAGTTACAGACCGACGGGTGTTGGCCAGAGAAATTCGGAAGAACCGCATCAAATCGATGGGCCACATCCGCGAGGAGTTTCAACGGGCATCCGGGAGTGTTCTTTCGATGAATACCATCCGTATGAAAACCCATCTGCTCGGTTATCATGGACGTGCTGCCGCCCACAAGCCTTTGATCACCAAGTCCAATAGCGCTGCTGGGCTAACGTGGAGCAAAGAACGTCGACCATGGACCGTTGAACAGTGAAAACAGGTTCTCTGGAGCGACGAATCAAGGTTCACCCTCTACCGTTCGGATGGCATTGTCTTGGTTTGGAGTCTGCCAGGTGAACGTCTCCTGCTGGAATGTGTGGTGCCAACTGTGAAGTTCGGCGGCGATGGAATTATGCTACGGGGGTGTTTCTCCTGGTATGGAACGGGACCCTTGGTCGCAATTCCTGGTAGACTCAACGCCGAGACCTACTGCACCATTTTGGATGACCATGCGCTTCCTACGTTGTAGCAGTTTTACGGGGTGGACCCATGTTACTTTCAGGATGACAATGCCACCTGTCATGTTGCGAGGTCCACCATGGCTTGGTATGGGGACAATGGGGTTAATCGAATGGACTGGCCTGCGTAGAGCCCGGACCTGAACCCTATCGAGCACCTCTGGGAGGAGTTGGAGCGTCGACTTAAGGAGGGGGGTGCTCCCACCGTCCGAAATCGGTGAAAGAACTGACCTGTCTTCTCCAAGTCGAGTGGAAGAAAATACCACTAGCCGTCGTACAACGCCTGGTTGAGAGTATGCCCCGCAGGGTCGCAGCTGTAATCGACGCTCGTGGAGGCTCCACCAACTATTGAAGGTGAATAAACTTCGTTTTCTTTTGCTATCACAGGTGTCCAATTACTGTGGTAGATACTGTATATATATATATATATAGTATCTATCACAGGTGTCCAATTACTGTGGTAGATACTGTATATATATATATATATATATATATATATATATGGGATGTAAGGTCAGGTGATGCGTAACATCACAGCCTCTCCTTGACAAATGTCAACCCCGCCTTCTCGTGGTGCATCCTGTTCCCACTAAAGGGCTCTGACGACCGCCAATAGCGGTATAACTATACCATCGGGATCAGAGGAAATGCTATCCCACACTCACCAACCCGCTTGGCCAGCGTGGTGAGTTATGGCCAAACACCTCCAAAATGACTCTACAACTTAAATCTTGGCCCTCAGTCTCCGGCAGCTGGAATGTACCTGGCCAAGGCAGCTGCCAGTGCGACATGAAGGCAGAGGGTGCTAAGAATCCCCGGAGGACCGGACTAGGCTGCCATTTGATGCTGACCTTGGCTACCTATAACGGACGCTCCCTATCTTCTGATTCAAGGCTTCTTGAATTGGAAGAGGAACTACAAAGGATCAAGTGGGACATCGTCGGGCTAAGTGAGGTAAGGAGAAAAGGAGAAGATCTCATTGAACTGAAAAGTGGACATCTCTTCTATTATCGTGGGACAGATACTGGCAGAACTAGTGGCGTTGGATTTATAATAAACAAGAAACTGAAGGATAAAGTGGTAGAAGTTGAAAGTTCCTCTGACAGAGCTGCACGACTCGTTATCCAACTATCGAGAAGATACCAGGCTCAGATTATTCAAACTTATGCACCCACCACAAGTCATCCTGAAGAAGAAATTGAAGAATTTTATGAGGAAATTCGTCATCTAAATAATAAAGGTAAGCAGCACTTGAAGATAATTATGGGAGATTTCAATGCAAAAATAGGGCAACGGCAACAGAATGAAACTTCAGTAGGTAAATTCGGTCACGGCAACAGAAACCAGCGTGGAAATACTCTCGTTGAGTTTGCAGAGGCAGAAGGATTTTTCATCTTGAACTCCTTTTTCAAGAAAAAGCCACACAGGAAATGGACATGGAGACATCCAATTGGGACGACAAGTGAAATTGATTTTATTATGTGTAACAAAAAATTCGTCATCGAAGACTGCAGTGTGCTGAACAAGTTCAACACAGGTAGTGACCATAGATTGGTGAGATGTAAGATGCACCTCAACACTAAACTGGAACGTGGCAAGCTCATAAGACAAACAAAATGCATTGACATAACCAACCTTAAAAAACACCATAATACTTTCAAGTTGGAACTGAAGAACAGATTCTCTGCTTTAGAAGGCCTAATATCGGAAGAAGTGGATATTTCGAAGTTAACAGAAAAGTAACCAAAGCTCTAATGGAAACAGCAACAAAATTAGCTGGGTCTAAGAACAAGTTGCATGTGAACAAATTATCAGGAAAAACCAAAATGTTGATGCAAAAAAGAAGAGAGATGAGGACAACTAAAGTAGATGTGACTTCCAAAGTGGAATATATAGAGCTATGCAAGACAACACGAAAAAGTATCACTGAAGACGTAAGGAAATTCAACTGTGAGCTAGTGAGGAAAGCAATTGAAAACAACCAAAGCCTTAAGATAGCAAAGGGACATCTCAGTAAGGGAAGAAAACAGATTATGGCTCTGAGAAAAGAAGATGGTTCTATAACAAGAAATAGAGGTGAAATTTTGACAAGAGTGAAAGATTTCTACTCCAAATTATATGAAAGGGATGATACATGTACTCCAGACATCATGAAAGGTACCAGAGTTCTTCCAGTCCTCCCAGCAGAAGTTGCTCATGCAATCAAGAACATGAAGCGAGGGAAAGCTCCAGGAGAAGATGGAATTACTATAGACATCATACAAGAAGCAAGTGGAGAAATTGAAACAGTACTCGCCCAAATTTTCACTCGATGCCTTAATGAAGGGAAGATTCCTGAGGATTGGAACAATGCTACAATGATCCTGCTACATAAAAAAGGGGACATTGAGGATCTCAGGAACTACAGACCTATCAGCCTCCTATCAGTGGTTTATAAAATCTTCACTAAAGTTCTTTCACACCGCTTGAAGGTAACACTGGACATGGCTCAACCGAGAGAACAAGCTGGATTCAGGAGTGGCTACAGCACAATAGATCATATCCACGTACTGAGAGAACTGATTGAAAGAGCGAGGGAATATGAACTTCCATTGTGCATGGCTTTTATCGATTATGAAAAAGCCTTTGATTCGGTGAAACCATCAGCAGTTACCACGGTTCTGAAATCCTGCGGTATTGAAGATGCATACATTAATATTATTAATAACATCTATGAAAATGCAAGTGCAAAGATTCGGCTGTTTGAAAATACAACACACATAAAAATTGGAAAAGGAGTGAGACAAGGTGACACCATATCTCCGAAGCTCTTTAATGCCACATTGGAAAATGTCTTTCAATCACTGAACTGGGAAAACAAAGGGATAAAGATTAATGGAGATTATCTAACCCACCTTCGTTTTGCTTGATGACATAGTCATTTTTGCAACTACCCCATCAGAGCTGCAGAGTATGATCCAGGAACTTGCTGACAAGAGTAAAGAAGTGGGATTAAAAATGAACTTTCAGAAGACAAAAGTGATGTTCAATGCTTTTACAAGAAATGAAGATTTATCGATTGATGGAGAAAAACTGGATATAACAGATACGTATGTTTATCTTGGACAGCAGATATCAAGTGAGGGTCACATTGATGAAGAAATTAATCGGCGTACAAAACTTGCCTGGAGAGCTTTTGGAAGAAACAGCATAATTTTCAAGAGCAATATGCCATTATGTCTTAAAAGAAAAGTGTTTGATCAATGCATCCTTCCAGTGCTTACGTATGGTGCAGAGACGTGGACCTTAACTAAAAGAGACATACAAAAGCTGCAGACAACTCAAAAAAGCATGGAGAGGTGCATGCTTGGTATAACCAGGAGAGATAAGAAGAGGAACTCGTGGATCCGAAAAATGACGAGAGTGGAAGACAATTGATTTTATTATGTGTAACAAAAAATTCGTCATCGAAGACTGCAGTGTGCTGAACAAGTTCAACACAGGTAGTGACCATAGATTGGTGAGATGTAAGATGCACCTCAACACTAAACTGTTGAGGTGCATCTTACAATGGAAGTTAAATCCCTGAAATGGCAATGGGCTGGACATACTGCCAGAAGGACAGACCATAGATGGACAGCCGAAATTTTAGATTGGATTCCAAGGGACAGGAAAAGACCCAGAAAAAGACCACATGGGAGATGGGTGGATGAAATTCGTAAATATGCGGGAGTGACATGGAGGAGACTGGCACAAGACAGACCGTTGTGGAGGAAACTTGGGGAGACCTTCGTCCAGCAGTGGATTGATAATGGTTGACAATGATGATGATGATAATATATATATATATATATATATATATATATATTTGCAAAGCCTACAATACCATCTATAAGCTCACCTGTACTGTCTGCAACCTTAGCTATATTGGCCAAAGTAAAAATCCTCTTCATCTTAGGATTAATGGTCACAGGTCTCTAGTAAACAAGTTCTCTAATTCAGGAGTGAACCCCTCCACAAACGCCAACCAGTACTCTACCTTTGAATTAGAGCATTTCCATACTCATGGTTTTGACAAAGTGAAAATAGAGGTACTACATATTATCCCTGACCTCTATGCTCGGCTAGAAACTGAATCCCTTGAAATTTTGCAGCATCAGTCTCTTTATCCCTATGGCCTTAATTCCACTCTATCTGACAATAAGCATAATCAGCATAAATTTTCAATTCGTGAACTCTTCTTTCTTGTTAATAATAAGAGCTGCTCTAGAGGTAATAGAGGACAGAGGTTATTTCGCACATCAAGCAAAGTTGATTTTGCTAACTTGCTAAAAACTCTGGAAAGCTTTAAAACTGGCACTAATTTTGTTAAAAATACTTACAAAATTCTCAAGTCCTTCAAGCACTCTGTCCTTAAATGTTTTTTCAAATTCTGGAATGAAACTGCTGACCATGTTGATAAGCATGTTTTTGCTTTGGTTCTGGACATTCTTAAACATATTCTTAAAGATAAAATTTCTCTTAAAGAATTTTCCAGTAATTTTGTTACCATCAGGTTCCTAAATAAAGCCTACGATAATCTCAATGTAAGGAAGCTGTTCTACAATAATGCAATTTTTTTTCCCATCCACAGGCACCAGTCTATTGTAAGTTTTAAATATGTTAAGACCTTAGGGTCAATAGTTAAAAACTACAAACTTAACTCTTCGAGCTACATTCCTGTAATTACTACTTGTTCTTGTGATGAACATAAAGAAACAGTTCACTATGATAAGAATTACAACCATATTATCACCGGAAACTTGAGTTTTGTTGAAAATGAAAAGCTTAGGAATTTATTAGAGTATGGCTCTAATTTCAGACCTTCCTTCACAATTTCCAAAGAAAGGATTCTTGAGAGCTTCACTCAAGATGTAAATAAGTACATCGTAAAAACCAGTTTAACGTACAATCAGCCTATTGAGGCCTTCGCAGAATGGAAATATAATATAATCAATAGCTTCACCGGTGAGTTGGCAGGTCTGGACTTTTGTTTCGACAGAAATCTCTTTTTCTCTGGAGAAGCTAAAAGGTCACTCTCCAAACTACAAGACCAATTTATTTTTACCACTACGGATAAAGCTAGCAATAATTTTGCAATTATCTGTAAGAAGTTCTATTTTGAATTGTTAACTATGGAACTCAATAATAGAGTAACATACGAGCCCGTAAGTTATTCTACCAAGCAGTTAGAAAATCGGTTTAAGGCATTCTTCAAGAAACTTAAAATTCCGCAAACTAGAAGATATGGGCCTGAATTTCCATTTCTTTTTGCAACGGTTAAGTTTCATAAGGATCCTGTGAAGTTCAGGTTCATAGCTAGTGGAGTAAGGAGTCATAAAAAGAAAATAGATCTTGCTTTTGAAGATGTCTTAAAGAAGGTTTTGAAACACATTAGAAACTGTTCTAACTTGATGTACAGAGATTTTTGGATAATTAATAATAATGCAGAAGTAATTTCTACTATACTCAAAGTGTGTCCCCTAGATATTAATAGTTATGATTTTGAAAACCTATATACTAATCTGCCTCTATCAGATATAATCACTACCTTTAAAGAGCTGTATGCAGAATTTAAACTTAACCAATTTGTTGATGTAGGAACTTGGAACTCTTATCTCAATTGCTGCATAAAAAATAACCATATCTTATATAATAATACTCTCTATAAGCAAGTGAACGGTATTCCAATGGGAACATCAACGTCCACGAATATCGCTAATCTATTCCTGTTCTTTAAGGAATATAAATTCATTAAAAATCACCCCACCTGCTCAGATAACTACCTTTACACTTTTAGATATATTGATGATCTGCTGTGTATCAATAATTCCGAAGTTATAGAGAGTGATTTTGATAATATCTATCCTAGCTCTCTTAACTTATGTAAAACCAACCACAGTAATCAGGAACTTGAGTTCCTGGACTTAAGCATTAAGCTCAACAGAGGTAACCCATCTATTAGCCTCTTTGATAAAAGAGTTAATTTTCCTTTCAAAGTAATTAAATATCTACACTGGAATAATAACATTTCAACCAAAGTAATTGAGAATGTACTAATTTCTCAGGTCCTAAGAATTTCAAGAATTTGCAGCAACAATTTGGACTTCAATTACCACATTAATATACTATTAGAAAGTTTTCTAGAGAACGAAATTCCTTCTTCTTTCATCAAAAGAACTTTAAGAAAAATTATTCTGAATAATAGAGTAAGGTTGGCAGATCTGCTTTAATTTTCTACACAGTTAATAATATGATTCTGACAAATCAAAGCCGTAAGGAAGTTGGCTAGAGGATGCCTATTAACTACCTAAAGGAACCTTAGTGCTATGGATATGACGGTCCTATTAAAACAAAAAAATTAAATAATATAAACAAAATCACAAAAAAGCTTAAAAATCTGTTTATAAAAGAAAATAAAAACAAATAAAAAAGAAAACTAGTTATTCATCACTAGGATAGCTATACTAAAAATAGTAAAACCAACATTAAAATTAATAAGATTCTGATTAATCTATAGAAGCTCACTAAGGTGATTTAATACATGCAAAGATTATTAAATAAACTGCTCGTGTATTTTATAATATTTCTCATGTATTCTGGAGAGTTAATTCTGCTCATTCTGATCATACAGATCCACAGTCTTAAGTTTATATATTTTTTTCTCTGGTTAAAATCTCCGCGCGTTGGTTTCTTGCTGTATGAGGAGGCCATCAGCCCCACCCTCACTGCCCCCAGCGTCTAGGGAGTGGCGGAAGAGGTCAGCCATGTTCTCCTCTTGTGAGGAGAAAAGTTTTTGTAACTCAAGAGGTAAGCTCTCTTCCTTGTTTTTGGGTTCTAGGTTTTATAAGTTCAATGTTTGTACTTCATGTACCTTTTCTCTGTCGTTTTTTAGCTTTTCAGCTTTTAAGCATTGGTTTGTCTGTTAACATTTATGCGGGTTTTAACTCTTACTTTTCTTTGTAACTTTGAGCGTCTTTTGTGGTACCTAGGAACAGAAGATGGCTAAGCTTGTTCCTTTTCTATGCGCTGTCTATGCGCTGTTTTTTCAAAGTAGTTAAGTTCTTAATAACTAATTAATTATGCACTTAAAGCACTGCTGAAATACTTTGTACACATTGCAACTAACTGTTTAAGGTATATAACTTTCACAAAGTTTTCTTTAGTTAATTATTATCTTTAACTTATTCTCGTTTTCGTGCTGTCATAAGTTGTAGAGTAGGGGGTTTTAGACTCAAGTTTTCTTTCAAAAATCTGTTCGTTATAAATTAACATTTCCTTTTTTAATTGCAACGTAAAATTTGTTTTTCAGGTTTAAATTCTCTCTCAAACGAACTTGGAATTTCGTTATAGCTGAAAATCATTTCTATTTATTATGTCACTCTCACAGCTTGAGTTCTCTTTAATCTTCTTCTCTCTGTTTAATAGTAACAGATGAAGAGCATGGGTCGGGCCATGAAGGTTAATGGATGCAAGCGAAATTGTTAACTAGTGCTAGGTCATGCTACTCTACGGAGGACATGACTTATATATATATTTTTTAAACTATTTTAGGTGGGAATGTTACTTGCATCTATGGCCTTGCAGAAACCCATTTCCAACTAGGTCTTTGTGGAAGTGAGAAAATGCAGAGTTTTTGCTGGTCCTTGATAAAGCCAAGGCTCAGTATTCTCGACACCTTCTACATTCAGTTGTTTTATTTTCTTTTTTTTCTTTTCTCCTTTTACTCACACAGGTAGATACATAACCTTTTCTATGTTGTACTAGGTGTGAGTCAAAATTATATATGTATTTTTTTGCTTAGGTATCTTTATAGTATATATATATATATATATATATATATATATATATATATGGGATGTAAGGTCAGGTGATGCGTAACATCACAGCCTCTCCTTGACAAATGTCAACCCCGCCTTCTCGTGGTGCATCCTGATCCCACTAAAGGGGCTCTGACGACCGCCAATAGCGGTATAACTATACCATCGGGATTAGAGAAAATTCTATCCCACACTCACCAACCCGCTTGGCCAGCGTGGTGAGTTATGGCCAAACCCCTCCAAAATGATTCCACAACTTAAATCTTGGCCCTCAGTCTCCGGCAGCTGGAATGTACCTGGCCAAGGCAGCGGCCAGTGCGACATGAAGGCAGAGGGTGCTAAGAATCCCCGGAGAACCGGACTAGGCTGCCATCTGATGCTGACCTTGGCTACTTACAATGGACGCTCTCTATCTTCTGATTCAAGGCTTCTTGAATTGGAAGAGGAACTACAAAGGATCAAGTGGGACATCGTGGGGCTAAGTGAAGTAAGGAGAAAAGGAGAAGATCTCATCGAACTGAAAAGTGGACATCTCTTCTACTATCGTGGGACAGATACTGGCAGAACTAGTGGTGTTGGATTTATAATAAACAAGAAACTGAAGGATAAAGTTGTAGAAGTTGAAAGTTCCTCTGACAGAGCTGCACGACTTGTTATCCAACTCTCGAAAAGATACCAGGCTCAGATTATTCAAACTTATGCACCCACCACGAGTCATCCTGAAGAAGAAATTGAAGAATTTTATGAGGAAATTTGTCATCTAATTAATAAAGGTAAGCAGCACTTGAAAATAATTATGGGAGATTTCAATGCAAAAATAGGGCAACGGCAACAGAATGAAACTTCAGTAGGTAAATTCGGTCATGGCAACAGAAACCAGTGTGGAAATACTCTCGTTGAGTTTGCAGAGGCAGAAGGGTTTTTCATCTTGAACTCCTTCTTCAAGAAAAAGCCACACAGGAAATGGACATGGAGACATCGAAATGGGACGACAAGTGAAATTGATTTTATTATGTGTAACAAAAAATTCGTCATAGAAGACTGCAGTGTGCTAAACAAGTTCAACACAGGTAGTGACCATAGATTGGTGAGATGTAAGATGCACCTCAACACTAAACTTGAACGTGGCAAGCTCATAAGACAAACGAAATCTATTGACATAACCAACCTTAAAAAACACCATAATACCTTCAAGTTAGAACTGAAGAACAGGTTCTCCGCTTTAGAAGGCCTAACATCGGAAGAAGTGGACATCTCTGAAGTTAACAGAAAAGTAACGAAAGCTCTTATGGAAACAGCAACAAAATTAGCTGGGTCTAAGAACAAATTGCATGTGAACAAATTATCAGGAAAAACCAAAATGTTGATGCAAAGAAGAGAGATGAGGACAACTAAAGAAGATGTGACTTCCAAAGTGGAATATATAGAGCTATGCAGGACAGTACGAAAAAGTATCACTGAAGACGTAAGGAAATTCAACTGTGAACTAGTGAGGAAAGCAATTGAAAACAACCAAAGCCTAAAGATAGCAAAGGGACATCTCAGTAAGGGAAGAAAACAGGTTATGGCACTGAGAAAAGAAGATGGTTCTGTAACAAGAAATAGTGGCGAAATTTTAACAAGAGTGAAAGATTTCTACTCCAAATTATATGAAAGGGATGATATATGCACTCCAGACATCATGAAAGATACCAGTACCAGAGTTCCTCCAGTCCTTCCAGCAGAAGTTGCACATGCAATCAAGAACATTAAGCGAGGAAAAGCTCCAGGAGAAGATGGAATTACTGTAGACATCATACAAGAAGCAAGTGGAGAAATCGAAACAGTACTCGCCCAAATTTTCACTCGATGCCTTAATGAAGGAAAGATTCCCGAGGATTGGAACACCGCTACAATGATCCTGCTACATAAGAAAGGTGACATTGAGGATCTCGGAAACTACAGACCTATCAGCCTCCTATCAGTAGTTTATAAAATCTTAACTAAAGTTCTTTCACACCGCTTGAAGGTAACACTGGACATGGCTCAACCGAGAGAACAAGCTGGATTCAGGAGTGGCTACAGCAAAATAGATCATATCCACGTGCTGAGAGAACTAATTGAAAGAGCGAGGGAATATGAACTTCCATTGTGCATGGCTTTTATCGATTATGAAAAAGCCATTGATTCGGTGAAACCATCAGCAGTTACAATGGCTCTGAAAACCTGCGGTATTGAAAATGCATACATTAATATTATTAATAACATCTATGAAAATGCAAGTGCAAAGATTAGGCTGTTTGAAAATACAACACACGTAAAAATGGGAAAGGGAGTGAGACAAGGTGACACCATATCTCCGAAGCTCTTTAATGCCACATTGGAGGGTGTTTTTCAGTCTCTGAGCTGGGAAAACAAGGGGATAAAGATTAATGGAGATTATCTAACCCACCTTCGCTTTGCTGATGACATAGTCATTTTTGTAACTACCCCATCAGAGCTGCAGAGTATGATCCAGGAACTTGCTGACAAGAGTAAAGAAGTGGGATTAAAAATGAACTTTCAGAAGACAAAAGTGATTTTCAATGCTTTTACAAGAAATGAAGATTTATCGATTGATGGAGAAAAGCTGGAGATAACAGACACGTACGTTTATCCTGGACAGCAGATATCAAGTGAGGGTCACATTGATGAAGAAATTAATCGGCGTACAAAACTTTCCTGGAGAGCTTTTGGAAGAAACAGCATAATTTTCAAGAGCAATATGCCATTATGTCTTAAAAGAAAAGTGTTTGATCAATGCATCCTTCCAGTGCTTACGTATGGTGCAGAGACGTGGACCTTAACTAAAAGAGACATACAAAGGCTACAGACACCTCAAAGAGCCATGGAGAGGTGCATGCTTGGTGTAACCAGGAGAGATAAGAAGAGGAACTCGTGGATCCGAAAAATGACAAGAGTGGAAGACATCATGATCAGAGTTAAATCCCTGAAATGGCAATGGGCTGGACATACTGCCAGAAGGACAGATCATCGATAGACAGCCGAAATTTTAGATTGGATTCCAAGGGACAGGAAAAGACCCAGAAGAAGACCACATGGGAGATGGGTGGATGAAATTCGAAAGTATGCAGGGGTGACATGGAGGAGACTGGCACAAGACAGACCGTTGTGGAGGAAACTTGGGGAGACCTTCGTCCAGCAGTGGATTGATAATGGTTGACAATGATGATGATGATGATGATAGGAGACTGGCACAAGACAGACCGTTGTGGAGGAAACTTGGGGAGACCTTCGTCCAGCAGTGGATTGATAATGGTTGACAATGATGATGATGATGATATCATCATCATCATCATCATTGTCAACCATTATCAATCCACTGCTGGACGAAGGTCTCCCAAGTTTCCTCCACAACGGTCTGTCTTGTGCCAGTCTCCTCCATGTCACCCCTGCATACTTTCGAATTTCATCCACCCATCTCCCATGTGGTCTTCTTCTGGGTCTTTTCCTGTCCCTTGGAATCCAATCTAAAATTTCGGCTGTCTATCGATGATCTGTCCTTCTGGCAGTATGTCCAGCCCATTGCCATTTCAGGGATTTAACTCTGATCATGATGTCTTCCACTCTTGTCATTTTTCGGATCCATGAGTTCCTCTTCTTATCTCTCCTGGTTACACCAAGCATGCACCTCTCCATGCTTCTTTGAGTTGTCTGCAGCCTTTGTATGTCTCTTTTAGTTAAGGTCCACGTCTCTGCACCATACGTAAGCACTGGAAGGATGCATTGATCAAACACTTTTCTTTTAAGACATAATGGCATATTGCTCTTGAAAATTATGCTGTTTCTTCCAAAAGCTCTCCAGGCAAGTTTTGTACGCCGATTAATTTCTTCATCAATGTGACCCTCACTTGATATCTGCTGTCCAAGATAAACGTACGTGTCTGTCATCTCCAGCTTTTCTCCATCAATCGATAAATCTTCATTTCTTGTAAAAGCATTGAACATCACTTTTGTCTTCTGAAAGTTCATTTTTAATCCCACTTCTTTACTCTTGTCAGCAAGTTCCTGGATCATACTCTGCAGCTCTGATGGGGTAGTTGCAAAAATGACTACGTCATCAGCAAAACGAAGGTGGGTTAGATAATCTCCATTAATCTTTATCCCCTTGTTTTCCCAGCTCAGCGACTGAAAAACACCCTCCAATGTGGCATTAAAGAGCTTCGGAGATATGGTGTCACCTTGTCTCACTCCCTTTCCAATTTTTACGTGTGTTGTATTTTCAAACAGCCTAATCTTTGCATTTGCATTTTCATAGATGTTATTAATAATATTAATGTATGCATCTTCAATACCGCAGGTTTTCAGAGCCATTGTAACTGCTGATGGTTTCACCGAATCAAAGGCTTTTTCATAATCGATAAAAGCCATGCACAATGGAAGTTCATATTCCCTCGCTCTTTCAATTAGTTCTCTCAGCACGTGGATATGATCTATTGTGCTGTAGCCACTCCTGAATCCAGCTTGTTCTCTCGGTTGAGCCATGTCTAGTGCTACCTTCAAGCGGTGTGAAAGAACTTTAGTGAAGATTTTATAAACTACTGATAGGAGGCTGATAGGTCTGTAGTTTCCGAGATCCTCAATGTCACCTTTCTTATGTAGCAGGATCATTGTAGCGGTGTTCCAATCCTCAGGAATCTTTCCTTCATTAAGGCATCGAGTGAAAATTTGGGCGAGTACTGTTTCGATTTCTCCACTTGCTTCTTGTATGATGTCTACAGTAATTCCATCTTCTCCTGGAGCTTTTCCTCGCTTCATGTTCTTGATTGCATGTGCAACTTCTGCTGGAAGGACTGGAGGAACTCTGGTACTGGTATCTTTCATGATGTCTGGAGTGCATATATCATCCCTTTCATATAATTTGGAGTAGAAATCTTTCACTCTTGTCAAAATTTCGCCTCTATTTCTTGTTACAGAACCATCTTCTTTTCTCAGTGCCATAATCTGTTTTCTTCCCTTACTGAGATGTCCCTTTGCTATCTTTAGGCTTTGGTTGTTTTCAATTGCTTTCCTCACTAGTTCACAGTTGAATTTCCTTACATCTTCAGTGATACTTTTTCTTACTGTCTTGCATAGCTCTATATATTCCACTTTGGAAGTCACATCTTCTTTAGTTGTCCTCATCTCTCTTCCTTTTTGCATCAACATTTTGGTTTTTCCTGATAATTTGTTCACATGCAACTTGTTCTTAGACCCAGCTAATTTTGTTGCTGTTTCCATAAGAGCTTTGGTTACTTTTCTGTTAACTTCAGAGATGTCCACTTCTTCCGATGTTAGGCCTTCTAAAGCAGAGAACCTGTTCTTCAGTTCTAACTTGAAGGTATTATGGTGTTTTTTAAGGTTGGTTATGTCAATAGATTTTGTTTGTCTTATGAGCTTGCCACGTTCAAGTTTAGTGTTGAGGTGCATCTTACATCTCACCAATCTATGGTCACTACCTGTGTTGAACTTGTTTAGCACACTGCAGTCTTCTATGACGAATTTTTTGTTACACATAATAAAATCAATTTCACTTGTCGTCCCATTTGGATGTCTCCATGTCCATTTCCTGTGTGGCTTTTTCTTGAAGAAGGAGTTCAAGATGAAAAACCCTTCTGCCTCTGCAAACTCAACGAGAGTATTTCCACGCTGGTTTCTGTTGCCATGACCGAATTTACCTACTGAAGTTTCATTCTGTTGCCGTTGCCCTATTTTTGCATTGAAATCTCCCATAATTATTTTCAAGTGCTGCTTACCTTTATTATTTAGATGACAAATTTCCTCATAAAATTCTTCAATTTCTTCTTCAGGATGACTTGTGGTGGGTGCATAAGTTTGAATAATCTGAGCCTGGTATCTTTTAGAGAGTTGGATAACAAGTCGTGCAGCTCTGTCAGAGGAACTTTCAACTTCTACAACTTTGTCCTTCAGTTTCTTGTTTATTATAAATCCAACACCACTAGTTCTGCCAGTATCTGTCCCACGATAGTAGAAGAGATGTCCACTTTTCAGTTCGATGAGATCTTCTCCTTTTCTCCTTACCTCGCTTAGCCCCACGATGTCCCACTTGATCCTTTGTAGTTCCTCTTCCAATTCAAGAAGCCTTGAATCAGAACATAGGGAGCGTCCATTGTAAGTAGCCAAGGTCAGCATCAAATGGCAGCCTAGTCCGGTCCTCCGGGGATTCTTAGCACCCTCTGCCTTCATGTCGCACTGGCCGCTGCCTTGGCCAGGTACATTCCAGCTGCCGGAGACTGAGGGCCAAGATTTAAGTTGTGGAATCATTTTGGAGGGGTTTGGCCATAACTCACCACGCTGGCCAAGCGGGTTGGTGAGTGTGGGATAGAATTTCCTCTGATCCCGATGGTATAGTTATACCGCTATGGGCGGTCGTCAGAGCCCCTTTAGTGGGAACAGGATGCACCACGAGAAGGCGGGGTTGACATTTGTCAAGGAGAGGCTGTGATGTTACGCATCACCTGACCTTGCATATATATATATATATATATATTTTTTTTTTTTTTTTTTTTTGCTCGTGGGCTCTGTACTAGGTTTTCCTGGATTTGTGGACGATGAGTCGTTGTGGGTTGGGCCATGTATGTAATGAATGTATTTGCTAAATTTCTTCTTAATTTTTACCTTTCCGTGGCTTAGAAAGTGTTTTTGATTTATAGGGTCATTTTCCTGAAATACATTTATGACATATCAGGAACACATATTCAACTAGGTCTTTGTAGCGATGAGTTAATGCTGTGTTTTGCTGGTCCTTGATAAAGCCAAAGCTCGGCATTTTCAAAACTTTCTGCATTCTTGTATGTTTTCCCCCCTGCTTTTGGCTCCCGTTAAAATTGCTTCTTCTTGTAGTTGGTATAGATATACTGTATATACAGTATATACTTACCAACCAGTTTAATAGATACTGCATATTTAATTAGTAATAATAGCTATATTTAGTTAGTAATAATACCGGAAAACTTATACGTAGATAGATAGATAGATAGATAGATAGATACGAGAAAACAAACTAAATTCATACCCCAATGCTATTTCTATGCGGGAGGCACAATCAAACTGTGGCTGTTGGTGCAGCTTTCCATAACTATTTAAAAGTTCCGACCTTCGGTACCACACGAAATGGACCGAATGTAGCTCATAGTTGTGGCTCGCAGCCACAGTGATGATCGAATAGCCCGCAGAGAATCTTCAACAATGTGAACTACATCCTTGTCTTATCCACCCAGCTAAAGAAAAACGACATCCTTATCCATCCAACTAAAGAAAAACTGCGAGCTCCATTGTTGTCGACAATGGCCGCCATTCTTCTTTATTTGATCGGACTATACAACGCTTTTATTTCTGAATGTGACCAAATAGCTTCTCCTAAGCATTTTGAGGAAGAAATTCAAATTTTAAGTTACCAAAAAGTGATGTGAAAGTTTCAATTCCAATTTTAAGCAGACTGCAAGCATTGATTTTTGCGCTCTCTCTCTCTTTGAGCTACTGTCCTGTCTGCCCCGCCCTAGTTACGCCTCTGCGGAAAGGCTATTTATTCCGGGCTTGTGTAGCAAATGCTATAGGCTAAGCATTACTGTATTTCTGCGGAGAAAGAAAAGCTTCTTCAAGAGGTACAGATAACTAAATACTACTCCTACGAAGTTTTGCCCCCTACCTCAAGGCAAAAACTACCTGCAAATTCTATCGAGCAAAGTACATAGATTGCAAGCCCCTCCCGATCTTTTCAATACCAGGCTGCCCGAAACATTTCAGGTAGAAACTAAAAGTCAAGCCAAATCGTGCCGCTATACTGTAGAAACAGATATGCGTTCCTTACACTACCCCGTTTAGAAAGACGTCTGTTAACTGAGGAGGAGTATAAGTCTGGAAAAGGAGATTCTTTTCATTACCGCCTAGACAGGTTAGTTTCAGTTTTCGGGCTGGTTCTATCCCGGGCTCTATCTTACAATATGAAATTCGCACTCGGGCGGGGTCTCACTTGTTTGAGGCACGGACGGGCTCGGGTTGACATACTTCGGGCATGGACGGGCATGGACGGGCTCGGGGTTACATACTTCAGTCACGGACGGGCTCCAGCTCTTAAAATTCGCCCCGAACACAGCATTGGTGTTGGCAGATGTTTATCCTTCTGTGTCGGTGGATGTAAGAAGCGGGATTGCCGATATCTTCAAAGTAGTCCCCGCAAAAGGATTATTTCCTTAGCGCGGCTAGTCAAAGGGGATTAAAGCTCCTGGAACTTCAGAAAGGTATAAGAACATCGTTTGGCGGAAGAAAAGAGCTGCTTGTGTTTCGATCGTCGTCGTGGTTTGAGGTACTGGGGTCATGGCTCGAAACCAAAAGGAACTCTTTCTCTCTCTCTCTTTCTCTCTCTCTCTCTCTTTCTCTCTCTCTCTATCTCTGAAGGTATTTCCTGAGAGCTTCTCAGCAGATTGCGGAGGAATACAATTAAGCTCGCCGTAAGGAGCTGTCAGAATCCGTTTTGTTAAAAACGGACGTACTGTTATAATGTTATTTTGCTATCTTTGTTCTTGTTGTTAACTTCATAAACATTGCGTGGTTGAGTTGCTAAGTCTTATATACGTAGTTGAAGATGATAGTAAAATTGTATGCAAATAATTCTTGCGATTCGTAAATATGTCTAAAAACTTTTATTCTTCTCCTCATTTAATTGCCTGCTCGCTTCCTAAACCTAGAGACAACTGTCCTCTCGCCTCCCTCTCTTGTCTCCAAGAAATGCCCTTAATCATATCCAAATGTTCCCCGAGAGAAAGACCCACACCGCTTTCGGTAAATCTTAAGCCTCAAAGTATAAAATCGGAGGGGCTAGTCATTCGTCGGCCTCATTGAAATTGAAACCAGAAAAGCATCAAAAGAGGCGCGATGGAGTTAATCTCCATTCAACAAACAATGTGCATGTACTAATCTTAGACAGAAAGTCGTCTTAGTAAATAACCGTGCATCCGGTGTCTAATGGGGAACTGACTCTAAGAAATTTCTCTCACGCTTTGTGGAGACAAAGGAATGGAAGCACGAGATGGAAAAAGGCTGCATTTTTGAGATTTTATATGAAATCCTAAAACCCCGTATAAAATCTCTGTAACAAATACTTCCCCCTTGCGAATAAAAATAAAATCAATGAAATTCGTTGCATTTTTTAGCTGTAAGTCTAACTCCTGCCCGTATTCGATTCGATGCTAAAGCTGAGCTTAGGACAACCTTGTGAGTTACATAAATTCAATTAAAGTACATTACATAGCTCGATTTTACCTACATGCGGAGGTTTAACAACACAAGATATTAGATATTTTCGAAGTATGCAAATTCATGTCTTTCATATTTACATTGCTGAGATACTTCAGGCCAATTCCTTAATCACAATTGAATTAAACATTACTTGGTACGTAAGTGAAATGGATCATATGAACAAATGGTTTAACAAATCGTTTTCAGTAATAAGAAAGGTGTACTAGCCGTTGATGGGTTCCGGAAAAATTTCCAGCATTACACATATGCAAATTGAACTATTTGTTACAGTTAAAATAATACGAGATAACACATTTCAACAATTCGTTATACACTTCCTACTCAACTCGATGCATCTGAAATACAAATACGAAGGAGAAAAAAAAATAACGCTTTCTTCTTTCTTCAAGTTACATATTTCTCTGAATATTATCTTTAACTCTATAGCTAATCAACTTATATTAACCCATAAAATGATTTCTCCCGCTCCACTGTGAAAATTATTGAAAAAAATATGCTCAAAATTATTCCAATCACTTACATGCTATCTGTCTGAAACACAAAAATATCTCTTACGAAAGGAATGATTTCTAACTTTCAAATACGTTGACTGCTAAATAATCTGGGTGACCTTACTCATCACCTGAACCATGAAATACATAAAATAAAACCAAAAATCAAAAATGAAATATCAAGAATTCGAGCATGCAAAAGTCCTTGCACAAAAAATTGAGAGTTCGTATGTGCTGAGTGAAAGTAGCCGTTTCGTAATCAATTTAGTGCATATTTGCATTTTTTAAAAGTTTTGTGCTACTAAAGTTTCAAAATAGTATAATTGTAGATCACAGTTGATATACCAGAAATTGTCTGTTAAAATCGTGCACGTGAGTTCATGTATTGACCAATATACATATTTTTAAACAAAGCTTATTTTAAAAAACAAGTGCGTCTGACATAGTTTATCAAAACTTTCGCATAAATACATAAGTTCTCACTGTTTGCTGATAAACAAAAGTTTATTTTCAGCTTTTATGAGCATTATATTTTGCGTGGAATTCACAATAGAAATTAATATAGTAGCACCTTTGTGAAATCGAAGATTACGTTTCACCTGCATGACTTTTTTTTTTTTTTTTTGCGTTATACACATACACATATGTTAGGATAATAACCGTGTTCATAGTCCGTTTCCGTTCCCGTAATGTTCCGATTTTGCAAAATTTCACCTGTGTGAAATCAATCTTTCCTTCATTGAAGATTTTGGGTGCAATTCCGTACTCTTCCACAGATATTCCGTGGTCTGAGTGAGTACCGTTATTGCACGTGCGGGTTGTCTGTTTCGAGATGATCTTGTCGTACCTCGCTTCTAGGTTGGGTGTTTAGGTGATTATCATTAATCCACATAGTTGTCGTCTCCTCTGGGGAGAACCAGCGCTCGTGAGAAAAGTAGTGCTCTCTATTTTCGTTGGTAGGTGAAATCACTTGGCTTCCTTTCTCGTCGTGAGGGATTTGTTCGCTTTCCGAAACAGAATGTCGTAGAAATCTCGTGGGACAAATGTGAAGGCGGTCGAAAAGAGCTTTCGTTTTCTTTTTGGGATTATTTACATGCTGTATTTCAGCGTTTACATTTCCTAACACCTTAGTGATGCGGTAAGGACCATCCGAAAATATGCAAATTTCTTATTTTGCCCTGGTTCCAATTTAGGAGTGTAAAGGAAAACTAGTTGGCCTACTTTCAAATTTTTGGAGGTGGCAGTTTTCAATCTGTGTGCCTCTTGCTTCTCTTGGGTAGCTTTCAATTTCTTGTTCACTCTATGACGCACAGTTGCTATGGTGTCGGAGATATGTTCCACATAATCTTCGGTGGAAAAATAAGTTTGCCTCGTGCGCTGTGGAATTAAGGCGTAAGGGCATGCTAAGTCTCTGGTAAGAAATAGAAATGCTGGGGTGTCTCCGGTAGAAGCATGAATACTGGTCACGTAAAACAAAAGGGATTAATGTACACCAATTTGTATGATTCTCATTAATGAAATGGCTTATCATTGCAGCCAGAACTCTATGAAACCTTTCGATGAGCCCGTTACCCTGGGGGTGATGGCTAGTAGTGTGTAGGTATTTAATTTGCATCTTCTCACACAAATTCTTCATAGTTCCCGAAAGAAAATTCTGGCCTCTATCCGTGACGAGAACTTCACAAACCCCGAAAAGGCAGAAGACTTCTTCCATAAGAATCTTCGCTATCGTTTGGGATTTCACATCAGGCATCGGATAGGCTAAAGGGAATTTTGTAAAAGCATCTTGAAGGAGTGAGTACATACATATTGCCCTCGTCACTACGTCTGAGGGATCCGAGGATATCCATGTGGTGTCGTTCCCACGGTCGGCTCGGATTTGGTATTCTCTGTAAGGAAGCTTTCTGCGATGGTTTATGACCTCTGCGTGCTAAGCATTTGTGGCAAGAAAGAACGAAGCTTTGTATGTCCGCATACATGTTTTTCCAGAAATAATGCTCTCTAATGCGGTGCAACGTTTTTTCGAAACCTAAATGGCAATTTGTAAGTAAAGATTCATGCATTTCCTTCATTACTTCATCAATTAGAGGAGCAGGTACACAAAGTTGTTCTATAGAATTCTACCTTGTTTGGGAGGGATGTGCGGTGGTGTAATGGTAGAGAACGCCTTCAGAAAGAAAAACGAAATCGTTCCCCTTCTTGTGCGAAAATCCCTTCTTTCCCTCGAATTGCTCTATAATATTATTCCAGGTAGAATCCTTTCTTTGAAGCTCTCTCATCTCTTCAAGAGAAAATCGCTCTTCTAAAATTTCTGCGGAGTGGGTGGTGACCGTATTTACATTGCGCGATAGGCAGTAGTCAGCGACCACGTTCTCTTTACCCGGAATATACCTAATTTCAAAGTCAAATTCCTGTAATTGAACCTGCCACTTATTTAGTCTGATGTTTGGGCTATTTTTAGTGAACATAAAAGTCATGGGTTTATGGTCAGTCTTCAGGCCGAAACGCTTTCCGTACAGATATGGACGGAAATGGTTAACCGCCCAAATGATTGCCAAGCATTCTCTTTCAGTAGTGGAATAATTTCTCTCATGCAGCTGTCTTTAATTTTCTGCTAGCGTAGCTAATGGGGATCATTTTCATGTCCTCTTCTTGCTCCAGGACAGCTTCTAAAGCTTTGCAGCTAGCATCAGTGGATAAATAACATATCTTGTCATGATCCGGGTAATGAAGGAGAGGTCTGGTGCAAAGCAGATTTTTAATTTTTTGAAGGGCAACTTCTGCTTCCTCAGTCCAAATGAATCTTTTTTTCTTTCTTTCTTTTTAGTAGGGTTGGTTAGAGGCGCAGTTATGCTAGAGAAAGTAGGAGCATGATTCCTATAGTAATTTACTACTCCGACAATCTGCTGCACATTCTTTGTGGATTTGGGAGTGGACAGATAGATTTCTGATAGCCTCAATATTTCTGGAGTCGGGTCGCACTCTTTCATGGCTGATTTCATGCCTTAGATAAGAAATTTTATTCCGAAGGAAATGGCATTTTGAGGGCTTTATTTCTGGAAAAACATGTATGCGGACATACAAAGCTTCGTTCTTTCTTGCCACAAATGCTTAGCACGCAGAGGTCATAAGCCATCGCAGAAAGCACCCTTACAGCGCGTGGGGTTTGCGCCACACACGAATCCTTCCATCTGCCCGATACAGTTAGAAACGCTACTCGTCAGACCAGGCTACTTGTTTCTAGCCATCAAGTGTCCAGTGGCGGTGTTGCCATGCCTAAGAGAGGCGCATAGCTCTGTGTTGTGCACCCATCAAAGGGACTCGAGTTGGGCGTCGGCTCCCAAAGCCCATATCGTGCAGGGTACGTTCCACAGTCCGGACGCTGATGCTTGTTGAGGCTCCAGCATTGAATTCCGATGATACCTGCGAGATTGTTGCACGCCGATCGCGTGAAGCGATTCTTGACAGCCGACGATGGTCACGTTTACCCAATGTCTTTTTACGGCCACACTGGTATCGTAGGTTGGAGGTTTTGCCGGAATTTTAGCAGTCACGGTACACCCTTGAAATGGTCGTCCGTGAAAATCCGAACTTCGTTTCTACCTCCGAAATACTATGGCCCATATCACGAGCGCCAACTATGACACCGCGTTGAAAATCACTTAAATAGTTATTACTTGTTATTCTCATGCAGGGCCGGCTGGAAAATAGGGGCAACCGGGGTGGTCGCCCCGGGTCTCGCGCCTTCAAGGAGCCCCGCAGTTTAAGAAAAAAAAATTTAGTTAGAATTTTTTACAATTATTATTTTGTGTGTGTGTAAGTTTTCGGGGGCGAGGCTCTTAAAAAGATGTTTCTGTTTTTTTAAGTTTTTTTGTTTGTTTGTTTCCAATCTCCCGGTTTTCTAATAGGTTATCGCCCTTCGCCGTACAAATACGGAGATCTGTAGATTACAAGTGATTATTGTAACGACTTTGATATTTTCCGAATTCACCAAATCGGAAATTTAATTTCGTCATTATGTGGCCCTTGCTTTTATATATTTAACAATTTGTGTACAAACTAGATACTTAAATTTAAATAAATAGAAAAAGAACAATATCAAAGTTGGTTTCGGGCTACACATGGAGGCCATTTATTCAGTGACTTTAAAAACATTACTAGAAATTAAAAAAAATCATATATGAGCGCGTATAAAAGTTTTAAAAGACCCTAATTTGTCAGTTACTCCATTTTGCATTAAAAACCAATCACTAAAACATGTATCAGGAGAAACAAATTATTTATACGAATTTATTATTTATTATTTATACACTAAAATATTCGCAATCCAAAAATTTTCGCTACGCACGTAGCTTTTTGTCATTTTGAGAAGCAGTTTTTATACAATTAGTGAAAATACAACTTCAATTCCATCTCCCCAGAAACAAAATCGTAGATTTCAACAGTTTTTACTCTCTCTCTCTCTCTGAACTTTTAATGCATATTCAGGTCTTTTTCTTGAGCTTAAAGCAAATGCTTCTTTGAGATAATCATTTTATCTTTACGATAGAAATACTACAGAGGTGCAGCACATGTCAAAAAGGAAAAGTTACAGAGATAAATCCCGTCGGTGTACCTTAATCGGTAAAGCATTCAGCTCCGGAGCGCATAGAGGGATGCGAATTCGTCGCCGTCACAGGGAAATTTGTGAGTTTCACATCCTATGTATTCTTTATGGACATCTTTCACGTAACGACTTTATTAAAATATAAGGTTTATTTCTTAGTGCAAGCAATGAAATTTTGCTCCGGGGCCTTGCACTGAAATTTCGCTCCGGGCCCCGCAAAAGCTCCATCCGGCCCTGTTCTCATGCCGAAAACAGCTCTGACAGCTGGCAAGGATCCTATCGCTTTATATACGCACAAGCGGGCGCAACCAAGTACGCGCATAGGTGACGTTGCTATGTATTTTGCATAAGTTCGTCTGTACCAGTTTTTCTGGCGCTTTTTTTTTTTTTTTTTTTTTTGATTGGAGGTTTAACGACCACCGTGAGCAACTCAATGGGCTATAAGCAGTCGGCCGTCCCTAATTTAGGGTCACTGGTTTTAGGGAAGGGAGAGAGCCAGTGCCGTAAGACAAACACAACATCCATGCCTCACCGGGATTCGAACCCGGACCCCTTCTGACGAATGATCAGAGGCCAACGCCTTAGACCACTGCGCCACCGGGGCGGCTTTCTGGCGCTTCAGTGTATATATTCCATTATCTATTGTGATATATATTTTTTTCCCTTTTTGAACACATTCGATTATGATTATTTCACCTGCTTGTACCGATTCAAAACTGCTATCGATTATGAAACTTTGATTCACGCTTGCGTATACTCACCTCGTTACGTCATTAACATCTGGTGAATTTGTGTATATAATTCCTACGTCTGGTCCTACCTGTGGTCTTTTTACCTGAGGATGAAGTGCTGGGCACTCTGAAAGATCTTGTATCTTCGTGCTTAGAAAATCCATTAAATCTCTATTGTTTTCTCTAAAAGAGGAGTCTGGACTCATTTCACGTGTATGGTCCTGATTGATGAACGGTCTTAGCTTCCTCAAATATATTTAGAAAAAGAGGGACTAATGCAGCATTTTGTGTCGTAGGAGAAACGCATTGAAATAATTGCGATGACTCTCGCTGAATCCCAAGGCTAATTCGGTCCATACGTAAAGTGGCAGAAAGGTGCGAGGGTCGTTACATTAGCAAAGTGCAAATTCTTTTCGTGTATTCAGTTAGAAGTATTCTGATGCGATAAAACCTAACAACATTTTTTCACCTGTGACTCGGGCTCATAACCCCCGCGCGTGATCGTGTCGCGAGGTAAAATCGGTGACTGAGGGGCTCCCGATAGTAACCACTTGAAAAGTAAGTGACGATCTTTAGTGGCAATGATTCGTTGGACGTGTTTTATATAAACGGACAGAAGCTGCTCAGCAGATATGCGAAGCCCCCGTAAGGCCCCAAATGACCGAGATGGGTCCAGGTTCGAGCCCCAGCAGAGGCTTGAATAATGGGCTTTTCTTACAGCGCTGAATCTCTTCTTTCTCTGGGAGCAGTGTCCCTAAATTAGGGGGACGGGCGGTTGCTTATAACCGTTTTAGCAGCTTCTAATGATCATACCTTCCCTTTCGGAAATTCAGAAAATTGCAAAGCTGTGGTAAAATGCCCCAAGCTGAAATTGGGAGAAACGTTAGAATAACGTGTAAAAGAGCTTGTCAAAACACAGAAGTGTGAACAATACTGTTATTCAGCAGCACATTGGGAATGACTGTTCAGTGATTCGCGATGGTGAGGTTTCGGAGGGTTTGAATCACCGAAACTAAATCCAAAAATTCATGCAGGTTTTGTTGCGTGTGTCTTTTACTTTGCTGTAGCGAAAGCATGCTGAACCTTCCAAGAATTTCTCTTGTAGGACGATTGTGGGTAAGCTAGGACAGCTGACTATGTAATAACGTTTTCAAATTAAAACACACGCGTATACACAGTGCTGTTTCTGTTACATACGCAGACAAAATTATATCTAATAAATCAGCACTCTAGATGTAGGCTACCTCATCATACATTTTTTTCTTCTTGAAAAAAACAACAAACTTCTTTGCAACAACTCACAGGGGTTTAATGACTTTCCAGCGTGAGACAGTCCCATTTTTTTTTTCAATTTTTTTTAATAACACGTTTTACAAATGTAATGGGTATTTAATTAAAAAAAGAGCCATACAAATTTCATCATCTGTGTCATAGGATTCTTCTTATATGCATACACATGCATTCAGGGAAATTTATGTGTACTTAGAAGACCATCCAGAAATAAAAGTAAGAAAGGAAAAGAGAAAAAAAAAAAGGGGAAGCTCCATTAAGGTGTCTTATATTTGGTCGCTCATGTTGCTGAGATGTAGCAAGCCCTTTTTTTCTATCTTTTTTTTTTTTTTTTTTTTTTTTGCTTTTCAGTCTGTCTTTTTTTTTTTTTTTTTTTTTCCAGTGTCGCTTTTTACGTCGTCTTTCGCATGGGAAGAGGGGTCGCGCTGGTTCGCCCCGCGACGCTCCGTCGGCACGCACTAATTACATTCCTGCGATTCCACCGCCCGCGAGACAAAGCAGGTTGACGCTCGCCGGATTGGCTAATAAAAGAGGGAGGCTCAGGCGTGGGCAATCACACAGAAGGGACCCAGTCGTCCGTCTCTGTATCAAAGGTTAATAACGGACAAGGATTTCTCAGCATCTCAATTAAACCGGGCCCTTACGCTCTCCTGCGTATAATGCTCCTATCTGCTGCATCCTCCTGCACTGCCGTCAAATTAAAACGCTACTTGCCTTCCTCTTTCCAGATTTTATCCTGCTGTTCTCCTGACAATGTGGTATTAATTTCCCAGGCGACGGCACTAACAACGGAAAAGTAGATCCCTCGTAGTGTCTTCTCAGAATGTCCTTTTCTCCTTCTCTGTTATTCAATTAAAAACGAAAACACACACAGCTTCAAACGAAAGGTAGTATTACAAGAAAATAAATAATGCCCCACGGTACACGCAGAATAAAAAAAAAAAAAAGAGGTAAAAAATATAATTCCGCTTTCGTAAATAAAATAGCAACTATTACTGCGAGACAAGCTGCTAATGTTAGTGGTGATGCAACCACTAACCGGAGGCGAATGTATGATTAGGGCCGCAGCTAGCACAGCACCCCAGCCAAAGCAAGCAAGAACCTCCCCGCCCGGAAAATGGAAGCTGTTGTAAAGTCTCTAAACTTTATGTTTTCGGTGGTTAGCGAAAATTTCTTTTGTATAAGAATAAAGGCTGTACAACGGAGTAAATTTCTCCGTCATTTTTGCCCACGCCGAGCATCGAACCCAGGTCCCCTCGTTCCGGAATAAGTCGCACTCCCAACTGAGCTACGCGGTCGTATGCTCTCGCTGCTATCTGCCTTTATCTCATGTGCGTCCTGCGATGCAGGAACGTCACGTCTCCCCTCTCTCCGAAAGAGTGCCGGGGGTATGGCCCATGGGTCAGCCGGGACCATGTTCCGCTGTAGGCAGTCATCCGCTGAAGAACGTACATTGGAGAAATCCCAGTCAATTTGGTGTGTGGAACGTAACATCGCACACATTTATTTTTCGAAGCGCTGAAGAAGGGATTCCTTTATTTTTCCTGTCTCGCGGTGTGGAAAG
Source organism: Macrothele yani (assembly GCA_039090855.1). Classification (NCBI taxonomy): domain Eukaryota; kingdom Metazoa; phylum Arthropoda; class Arachnida; order Araneae; family Macrothelidae; genus Macrothele; species Macrothele yani. Next base: position 69,132,179 of record CM076989.1, on the reverse strand, counting down.
AACATCAAACCACTGCGCGAACTTTAACGGCCAGGTCATTCTTGAAGTTCGGGCGCCAATATAACGAAGTAAATTTCTCCGTCATTTTTGTCCACGCCGGGCATTAAATAAACCCAGTCCCCTCATTCCGGAATAAGTCACTCTCCCAACTATAAATTTCTCCGTCAAAAAGGGATAGCAGAGAGAGCATACGTCTGTCAGTCGCGGACGTATGCTCTCGCTGCTATCTGACTTTATCTCATGTGCGTCCCGCAGTGCAGGCACGTCACAACTGTTTATCCATGTATTGCAGGTTTCTAAAAAAAAACAAAATTGAAATGATACAGCGCGAACAACAGGTAACTCAAAATGAATTACTTTTGGAAGTGAATCAGTAGGAACAGCTGCGCCACGAATTCTCTGCTATATGGGCGCCGGACTTGTTCCTGTTAATAGGCAGGCAACAGAGAACTTCTTTTTTATTTCTTTTTTTTTTTTTCGGAGAAACGTAAAATATAAAAAAACCAACATGAAAACAGAAATAAAGAAAAAGGCAGGTAGAGAGAGAGAGATATAGGATCGGAAGTGTGAGCGTAGTCTCGCTTTCTGTTCGGATGAAACACTGTTCCGCACCTGCTAAGTGATTATGAGATACTAAGCTGATATTAAAACATATACAGGTGCTAGATTTCCTATAAAGAAGTTTTGTCGTGGGAACGTTTTAGCTAAATGTATCCCGCTAGGCGATGGAAAACAGTGCTAAAGAGAAATCTTTGTGATGAGAGAGAGAGAGGGAGTTTTCCATTTCTTCTTGTTTATTGTTTGGCGGTCAATAGGAGTTTTTTTGCGATGCATGTGTGGGATAAGAGGTGCTAATTAGTGGGAATCTGAGGACTTTGGGAGAAGGAAGGTTTGGCTGTTGACCACGGTAAGAAGACTCTAGCTCCGAGCACCAGAGAAGGAGAATGCGCTATTAAAGATGGAGAAGAAAGAATCGAAATTTGGCATCAATAACTCCTCGATGCTGTTGTGTGGATCCACGCAAAGGAACCAGAATAGTAAACTAAAAAATAAGTAAATAATTTTTTCATGCTAGTTGGGAGTGTGGTTGCCCAGCACTCCATCCTGAGGTTTCCCGCAGCGTTAATGGCTTTGCAACTCAGCCACTGTTAAACAAATTCTGATAATGCGGTTTATTTTTATATTTCAAGAGAGTTCAGTTTTCTTTCTTCCTCTTTTCAAATTTTCAATTTATTTATTTATTTTTACTTTTCGCCATGCAAAAATTGTTTGTTGGTGAAGTAAATTAACAAGGGGAACGAAAATACAAAGCAGAACTTGCATTTGTATTCACGGACGAACACAGTTGGTCGTTGAACACGTAGCCCCCTCCCCACGATGAGACTTTAGCCCCACCCCTTCCCTGGTTTTAAAACCTAACTATACGGCCCTGTGTATAATATTAATTTCCATGCTGAAATCTGAAAGAAAACACTTATACTAAGGCATAGCGATGGAAGGTGGGGGTTGGGGGTGGGGGTGGGGGAGGGGAGGTAAAGTGTGCAGTTGTCCCAATGCGCCAATCTATGAGGGTGCCGAAAAGGATGGAATGATGTTGCTCCTAAAGTTAGAAATGTGCCACGAAAAACAATTTAGTAGTACGGAAATGTTAGAGAACTTTTGTTGACGTGCTTTCATAAGCCCGTTTCGGGTTGTATACTTAAGTGTGATTGTTATGAACAAAGTACTGTATGTCAGGAAGAAGGTGTTAAAAAACAGTTGCGGCGTTAAATCCATTCTTTATTAGTTCCTAATTCTCGTTATCGGTTTGTCCTGGAATTATTTTACTACTGAATTAATTATGGTTACCGTACTTTCCACTTGTTATCTACACGTTCTATCAATAATTGAACAAAAGAATGACGTAAATACACGATTAATGATATTAAACATATCTACACACAGGTTAAAACGTTTAATTGCTTAAAATAGTTAAAATAGAAGATCTTTTAGAGTGCCCAGCAATCCATCCTCAGATAAAAAGACAAGCGGTAGGACCAGACGTAGGAATTATATCCACAAATTCATTAGAAAATGGCGTAACGAGGTGAGTATACGCAAGCGTGAATCAAAGTCTCATAATCGATAGCAGTTTTGAATCGGTACAAACAGGTGAAATAATCGTAATCGAATGCGTTCAAAAAGGAAAAAATATATATCACAATAGATAATGGAATATATACACTGAAGTGCCAGAAAAACTGGTACAGACGAGCATATGCAAAATACATAGCAACGTCACCTATGCGCGTACTTGGTTGCGTCCGCCAGTGCGTATATAAAGCGATAGACATCTTTGCCAGCCGTCAGAGCTGTTTTCGGCATGAGAATTACAAGTAATAACGATTTAAGCGATTTTCAATGCCGTGTCATAGTTGGCGCTGGTGAGATGGGCCATAGTATTTCGGAAGTAGAAACGAAGTTCGGACTTTCACGAAAGACCATTGCAAGGGTGTACCGTGACTACAAGAATTACGGTAAAACCTCCAACCTGCGACACCAGTGTGGCCGTAAAAAGACATTTGGTGAACGTGACCATAGTCGGCTGTCAAGAATTGTTTCATGCGATATGCGTGCAGCACTCTCGCAGGTATCATCAGAATTCAATGCTGGAGCCTCAACAAGCATCAGCGTCCGGACTGTGCAACGTACCCTGCACGATATGGGCTTTGGGAGCCGACGCCCAACTCGAGTCCCCCTGATGGGTGCACGACACGGAGTTATGCGCCTCGCTTGGGTACGGCAACACCGCCACTGGACTCTTGATGACTGGAAACAAGCAGCCTGGTTTGACGAGTCGCGTTTCTAATTGTATCGGGCAGATGGATGGATTCGTGTGTGGCGCAAACCCCATGAAGCCATGGATCCCGCCTGTCAACAAGAAACTGTACCGGCTGGGGGGTGGGGGTGGGGGGTCCATAATGGCATGGGGCGTGTTTAGCTGGACTGCACTGGGACCCCTGGTACGTCTACAAACGTCTGTGACCGGCTAATGCTAAGTGCGCATCCTTTCTGACGAGGTACACCTGTTCATGTCCTGCATTCATGCTGATGGGTTGTGCCTGTTCCAACAGACAATGCACCTCCACACAAGTGTCGGTACGCCACATTATGGTTAGAGGAGCATTCATCTGAGTTTGGGGTGTTGCCATTCCCACCCAAGTTCCAAGATCTGAACGTGATAGAACACATTTGGGATGCCATCCAACGCGCAATCGAACACAGGAATCCGAGACCTCGGAATACACCCGAATTGTGGAACGCTCTGCAGGAAGTATGGTGTGCATTGCCTACAGCATATTTCCAGAGGCTAGTGGAGTCCATGCCCCGTCGTATTTCTGCAGTCCAGCGCTCCCGTGGGGAACCTACCAAGTATTAGACTGGTGTACCAGTTTTTCTGGCACTTCAGTGTACATTATACCATGGAGGTAGGAATAAAATTAGACGCCTTAAGCCCAGATTTCTGAAGCCGATCTGTTGTAATATCCCTCCGCGTGTTTGGCTACCTAAAGAGCGTTGGTTACCCTCGTGGTCATGTCTGCCATAGGAAAGCGTTGAAAATTTGTGACTTTTAGAAGCTCATATTTTTTGTTAAAGTGGGTTGCCAGCGTAGATTTTTGTTTTGTGTGTTTGACAGCATGCTTCAGTGTACTCGTAATTAGTGTCGATGGGATGTCGCTTGGCATTTGGCTGTGCAAATAAATTTAAAAAGAAAATACCTGGTATCACTTTTTTTTCTGTTTTCTAGGTATAAATTCTTAGTTTATTTGGGATTCAATCGTTATTTGCAATTGATTGTGATAGTTACTGCATACTTTGCTGCGAGATTCTCGTTTTTAGCTTATTATGTAGTTTTCAGAATTTGTGGCAAAGTTACGAAGTTGATGTGTTTACGAACATAGGTTGTAGGGAACTGTTTACGAAAGTTGTAGCAAATTTTTTCTGGAATAGTGCAGGTTATATAATCGGATTCATATTTATAAGTTCACGTTTTAAATGATGTTCAATATCACTATGGCATAAAGATAATCGTCTTTGAATTATTAGCAACACACCTAGAATCATGACTGTTGTTTCCAAAAACTTCACATCACATTGACAATGATAGGGGTTAGGAATTAGCTGCATATACCAAAAGTTCATCTGTCTGTTTTTTTTGTTTTTTTTTTTTCCTGTTTTAGGGCTTGGTAAGTGTACTAGATTGTAGAATTGATCGTGGCTAATAAAAAATACTCATTATAAAGTAATAGCCAAGGTGCGTTGGATAAGATCAGTTAAGTAATAGCATTGGAGCTCCTTTAATGAAAATTAAATTTCATAGTACGTATACAGATTTTCTAAAGTAGCAGAGTGCATTAAAACAGTGACTTTGCACGTCATTCACTGCACTCACAGTTTCTTGGAATTATGTGACAGTGAAAAACATCACTGTTAATATCCCTAATCGACAACAGAGCTATTTTGTATATGAAACAAAAAGTTATGTTGATACTAAAAACAGCGGATGAAAAGGTGAAGCACAAAGGGAGCACAGATATTTAAAATATTAAAAACGAATGGAAGTAAGAGACAAATGAACAAGGAAACACTTGTAAAGTGACCAAACATAAGTGTTTTACAGTGAAGTTTTATGCTTCTGACCCCAATAGAGCTATAACTTTGTAAACATATTTTTCAGCATTATGATTTTGTATGTAAATATATATTGTACATGTATTAAAAACCTCTCAACATTCCATTGTACACCTCACCCCCCTCCAAGTATCTGGTGAAATTCTCAAAAATCATGCTTCTAACTTTTCTCACAGTTTATGAAATGTATTCGTACAAAGCCTTTCATTTGTTAAAATTGACTCAAGGTACTGTTTATATTTCAGTTGTTTTTTTATGTATGCACAGAACCTGTCTTCCATTTCAACAAATGCTTATGAATTTTGAATTATACTTATATACAGGTTTCCAAACAATGAAGAACAAAGAGCTGCATGAATACAAGCCATATGAAGAAAAAACTGGAAACCTTCAAAGTTCAGCAGAATTTGTTCAGGACATTTTGAAGAACATATGTTTCAGAGAAATCACAAAAGGTGTGTTTGAAAGGAAATGCCGTTCCAACTATATTCAAAGCATTTCCAAGTTATCTGCAACAGGTATGAAATATTTTTTTCTCCTTTTTTTTGCTCTTTTTATGTGGGTAAGATACCAATTTATTCTATATGGTGCTTGACAGGAGTTTATCCAGGAAATTAAAATGGGGGATTGTGATGAAAGAGTCGCGGGAGATGTTGGATGAAAGCAACGGTTTTTGAAGGCTGAAAAGTTTTGTACTGAAATATTTAGGCTTTAAACCTGTAATTAAAAATAGAAAAATCTTTAATGCTAGAATTAACTAGTCACACAGTTAACTTCTTTTCAATTACAGATTATATTGTTACTAATAAATGTCATGATGAAAATAAAGAGTGCATATTATTTTCAATGAGCATTAAATCATGTTAATTTTATAGTTAGATACTTACTGTAGTTTATTTGCTCACCATTCATGTTCTAATTAGCTCAATGCAATTAGTGCCACGTTACTTATAGGGAGTTTGTGTCAAGGCACGCTATGATCATGTGGGGGATGAAAATGTGCAATGTAAGGCAAAATGTTAATAAGGTGAAGACTATACTACTTAGGGGGGTTGGACACGTTGAAAGAATGAGTGATGAGATGCTGACTAAGAGAATTTTTCAGCCCAAGTGGCTGGAAAGAAACGTAGACGAAGGCCAAGGAAATCGTGGGACGACCAGATTCAGGAATGTCTACTTAAGAAAAAGATGAGTATTAAGTACAAAAAGTCTCGTGTGTGACATCATGAATCTCAAGCTGTGTGCCGAGATCATTGTAAATAGAGAAATTTGATACACCAACAGTAAGTAAATTCTAGTTCCATCAGTTAAATACTTACTTGCCAGACGGCCTTTCTTTAAGGAGATAACCTCTGAATCTCGGAGAATAGCTTAATGATATGTATGCATGCCAATCTCTTGTACCCAATGCTTTGGTAGTTGTTACAGATTTCCTGTATTTTATGTCTTTATTTTATATTCTGTGGATTATCCTTGTTGTGTATCCATACTTCCCTCACCATTCTTTTTTAGTCTTCCCATCACTACTGAAAGACTAAGCCTTTCAAGAGGACAGACACACGTACCTACTGAGGCACACATTATATGTGAAGGACAACATTTTGCTACAGCTAATGGTCACTACAGCTAATGGTCACTGAATCTGAGATTTGACTATTTGAGAAAAGTGTTTTGTAGTGGATTTACATATGAATTTCCCTGCAAACATTTGTTTTTAATGGTATGAATTGCAGCAGTAAGCAGATTTGAAGTTCCGCCTACAAATACTGTGGATAAGCTTCGTTTTCTTTTTTTCTTTTCTTGCAAACATTTTTAACTTCTTCAGGAAGTTTTACATTTGTATAGGCATCATACGTGCCAACTATGGGGGTGGCAAGGTTAATCTCGCCTCTCCAGTAATTTTAGTGGGGGGCAGTGCCCACTCGATATTGTGTGTCCTGCTTAATTAAATAATCACTTTGGTCTCATAGAATGGACCAAGATCCACCTTATGAGGCCAAAGCGATTTATTTTCGAAAAGTTGATAAATAACAAAATAAACTTTTCTCATATTCAGCATTGCTCATTTGTAAGAAACTGGATTGCCAGCCCTGTATTGTGTTTGGCATGGTCTCGTGATATGTGATAAATGGTTAAAACAATGATCAAAAATAAAATAAATAAAAATACAGAAATTATAATCTCTAGTGTCTTTATTTATCTACGTGTATTTATTTTTCAAGCTTCTTGTCCTTTGTTTGAGTAACCCAGCTAATTTCTCATATATATATTTTTTTTATAAACATTTAGAAATAAAATCTTTCTGGATATTTTTGTTCAATCAAAGGCTAAATTTCATTTTAAAAATATTAATATTCACCAAAATATTTCTGCTTTCTTGTTCATTTGATGATGAGCAGTTGCAAATTTTGTGTTTTAAAATATACGTCAAAGCTCGTAGTTTATCTTTTGGCTCTTTCTTTTTCCCTTTCTGACAATGGAAGAGACGTGTCTCTCCCATGTATGATATCTTCACACCTGCGCCCCAATAATTTGGTAAGTCGGCAGCACCCCTGGTGGGCATCAACTTGTAATAATATTTATTCATGTTCTAATTAGCTCATTCTTTTTTGTCTTGTATAACTAGAGGTATATTGAACTCCCATTAGGAAATGATAGTACTGATGTATTATATTTTCCACAGCTTGCAATGTACATAATTAGCATGAAATGCAGCTCACAGCTACGTACGCTCTTGGCTGTCAGAAATGGAGAAGACCCGGAATTCAGCTGAGGTAAAGATATAACAGCGTAAAATGTGTGTATGAATATATTATATTAATTACTATATATAGAAATGTATAGTTATAGAAAACCAATAAATTGAGTGAAAACTTTATTACTTAACTAATTAGATGAAAAATGCTGTTGTAAGAAGTTCAAGCTTTAAAGGTCAACAATATTTTTGGAAATCAGATTTTTGTACTGAAGATGTTACATGGATACCAGTGAACGAAATATGATTCAGTACCATAATCTGATGGCAGAAAATTTGCACTTCTATATTTCCTATGCACTTCTGATTAGTCCTCTATTAGTTTTTGTGGCCATAAAATGTAAGTTAAATGTAGGTTAGCAATGTTTTCTGTTATTAGAGCTAAAATGAATCTCCTTGTTATGTTGATTAACCACACCTTATGTGAGCAGATTTTCCTATTCTTGAACATATGTTGTGCTAACAACAAACTGCAGGATTTGTCCTCAACGAATTCTTTATTAATAAATATAACCTTGCTCATAAATGGTATACATATATTTCAGAAACCAAATTAAAAATCCTCATTATACACACACGTCTGTTTCATTTACTACTTAAAAGCTATTAACTTATTAGCTATTAACTCTGTCAATAGTGATGTGTATTAGAATTATATTAATTTGAATGCAGTTGGATTTATTTTTAAAGAGATCTACAATAGGAATTATTTCCGCTGCTTTTGAAAATCTGTTTTTAAATAGACATTTTAAACTAATAAATTGTATTTTTTCTTGCTATATTTTGAAACTGCACCCTTTTAAAAAGATACCCCCCCCCGAAAAAAAGTTCCCTTCCTATTAAGGCTATTGCCTTCCTTGTAGTTTTAAAATTATTTACATTTATATCTTTTGAAACCCACCACAGTTCTAACGAAACCAGTAGGAATTTCCTACCTCCGTTAGAAGAAACTAAAATCAGTCAAGTGCTTAAAGCAATTATAAAAAATAAAATGAAAGTACAGTAACGTCATATTTTGCGTCTGATTTTTTCAAATTTCTTTCAATAAGCTCGCAGTTTCCCCATTTCTTCTATAAAGGCTTGGAAATAAAATCTAGATATTTCATGAACTTTTTGTTTTTTGAATAATAATGTTCAATGAGAATATTCTACCCCCCCCTTCCTTGTTTTTTTGCTTAAGAACACTCGCAATTGTTCTTCAAGTAAAACATACGAGGAATGTCGTTGTTTACTTTATTTAATTTTCCTCCTGACTTCTGACAACAGGGCATAAGTGTTCCCTCCCTCTAAAGCGCGATTTTTTGAAAAAATTCACTCGTAATACAAATTATCTGAAGTTCGGCCTTTACTATTTCTATGATAAACAATATTTTACGATAATCCGCTAAGACAGAGAAAAATTTTAAACGCTCTATAAAATTACGTTTAATCTAAACACATTTTAAATCGTCAGTTCATATACGTCTCAGTCGTTACGAAGACGCTTTTTTAGATCTCTTTTCCTCCATGAAAATCTAAGTTTTTGTATTAAAATTCCTTTCGTGTTAGCCTAAGAGTTTATTCAACCTATTCCACTGCTTTTCCGTTTCGCTTATACTTTAAGACAATGTAAAATCTTAAGAAAATGAACAGGGTCTCACTAATGCTTTCCTACGGAAAATCGTCTGCTTTTACATCTTGAGGGTAACCACGCCAGAGCTGGTGGTACTACTTTCACCGCGGAAGCGTATAAACTCGGCTTTACTTTGCTAGCATGGGAAGAGTTGGAGACAGCGTCTCCTCTTATTCCTACCTCCATGCATTATACATACATGATCAATAAGTCCACATCCGGAGAAATAATCCTGTCCGATGGTGCATCGATATAAAACGTGGGGAATCGTCGTTGCAACAACGAGGACCATAGGTGTGTATATACAAACTTTCAGTTGTATATACAAGCCTATGGTTCTAGGCATGTATATACAAACTTTCAGTGCGTGTATATACAGTATAAACTTTCAGTTGTATATACACGCGTACGGTCTTCGTGTTGCAACGATGATTCCCCACGCTTTATACCGATGCAATGGGCAGGATTGTTTCGCCGGATGTGTACTTATTGATCATGTATGTATATATTAGGTGTGCAGCTTAATTCTCGGCCACAGGCACGACACGTTGACAGCAATTTATAGCAAATCGAATACGTACCTAATGAGGGAAATAATCCCCGTCGTGTTGGATACATTTGAGCCATCGGCCAGGGAGCTGCCGAATGCCTCTGTGGAAAAAAGAGGGCTGTTTCGAGTTGATAAAGTCAACAATACTTGTGTGGACCTCCTCGACAGAAGTGAAGTGCGTATCACTGAGGTGATGTTGCAAGGAGCGAAAGAGGTGATAATCCGACGGGGCGAAGTCTGGAGAATGCGCAGGGTGGGACAAAATCTCCCATCCCAGGTCGGTGATCGTGTTTAAAGTCGTTTTCGCGGTGTGAGGACGCGTGTTATCCTGAAGCAACAGGACCGACCTTCTGCTCTTGCAGGTGTATGGCCTATTCGCCTCCAGTGCGTCACTCACACGAATGAGTTGCTGACAATAACGCTCAGCATTGACCGTTTCACCAGGTTTGAGCAACTCAAAGTGTACGACACCGCGCTGATCCCACCATATGCACAGCAACAACTTCCTGGCATGGATATTCGGTTTGGCGGTACTGGTGGTAGGCTGACCTGGATAAACCCACGATTTGCGACGCTTAGTATTATCGTAGAGGATTCACTTCTCCTCACAGGTCAAAATCTTGTGGAGGAAATCCTTCTTCTTGAATCTGGAGAGCAAGGACAAAGCAACATCGTAGCGCCTAGATTTGTTCGCAGCTGTGAGTTGGTGGGGCACCAAACGGCCTTCCTTGTGAATCTCCAAGCTTGTGCAGGCGCTTTAAAATGGCTTGCCGTGTTCTCCGAGTTCCTGGGCGAGCTCTGACTGTGTGCGACAGGGATCAGCGTTCAACAGTTGTTCCAGTTCCGCGTTGTCAACTTTCTGTGGCTGTGCCGGACGTTCTGCATCACGGAGATAGAAATTTCCTTGCTTAAACCGCTGGAACCACTTTTTACACGTACTGTAGGACAGCAGCCTCACACAAAGCAGCACAGATCATTTTCTGGGCTTCCGTGGCAGTTTTTATTTCAACTGAAACGCGAACAGGAGGCAGTGCCTCAAATGTTGCTTCTCGAACGACATTGCTTTCACCGTCAATTTCCGTCCCTTCTGTCATTACAGCTGTGAGCGGTTTCGGTTACCTGGAAAGCTGTTGGATGGCGCTGCAATCAGCCATTATCGCACACAGCTATTTGCATTTGCCGACGTTCTATGATCGCTTGCGGTTAGGGGCTGAGAATTAAGTTGCACGCCTAATATTCCACTAGCTAAATACCCGTTCTTCGAACGTGATGATATTAAAATACAGTTGAAATACAGATGATATACATAATATACAGTTGAAATGGCCATACACTGCATATTTCTTCTCTCTTTTGGGAAACACATGTCTGCCTGACGTATTCTGCCAGACGACACATAAGCAATTTCTTTCATAACAGTAAATTTAAAACTTCAAGTCTACACGAAACTAATCAAAATATGTCGTGTCTTCACTTTCATCGTTAAAATATTGATAGACAACAGAACAAAAAAATTATAGAAAACAGAACAAAATACGTTGTTACTTTCAGCATCAATGTAAAACTAACCTTACTTATAAACAATTCCGTAAACAATTTCGTTTGAAACTGTACATTTAAAAGCCGGCAAGTCAGATGCTTTTCGAAGCGTAAGGAAAATTGTGTTGCCATCGCTAATATCTCAAGGGCGACACTTTTTTTGTTTTCATTTACATTTTAAATCTACCCACATATTATATATCTATTGCAGTCCCCTTACCACTTATATGACGTCACCGTTACTTCAGTGAAAACCAAGGAGGTTAGAATAAAGTATTATTCTAACCTTCTTGGTGAAAACAAATGTTGGTAATTTGACTTTGACTCAAAAAAAACTACTCATATGACGTCACCGTTGCTTCGATGAGATAGCGCTATCATAATATGAATATTATCTGACTTACCATCCTTGTCACATTTACATTAAAAATCGGATTGTCATCTTCAAAATTTGTATTACATGGTGTAATCCCGTATTTATTTCCTGATTTATCTGCTCCTCAGGGCAATCACAGGTTATGATTCTTAACCTCCAGATTCGCTAAACATGAATGCCGGTTGCTTCGACTAGCGAATCATGTGATGGTTATATTCAAATAAATCGGAGACTTGAGGCTCGGTCGTTCTGGGTGGTGTAGTGGTTAGCATACCTGGGCGTTATCTGGGAGACGCGGGTTCGAGTCCCGCTCCAGGACAATGACTTTTCAAGTTTTCGGATATTATTTGACTTACCATCCTTGTCACATTTACCCCAAAAATTGGATTGTCATCTTCAAAATTTGAATGTTGGTAATTTGATTTTGACTAAAAAAAAACTACTTATATGACGTCACGGTTGCTTCGGTGAAACAAATGTTGGTAATTTGATTTTGACTCAAAAAACCTTAACATTCGATATGTCAAACGATAATATATATGTTTAAATGCAAAGCATTTATGCCGCCCCGGTGGCGCTGGCCTCTGATCATTCGTCCGTAAGGGGTTCGAATCCCGGTCAGGCATGGATGTTGAGTTTGTCTTACGGCACTGGCTCTCTCCCTTTCCTGGAACCAGTGACCCTAAATTAGGGACGGGCGACTGCTTATAGCCCATTGAGTTGCTCACGGTGGTCGTTAAACCTCAATCAAAAAAAAAAAAAAAAAGCATTTATGATATATAGCGCTACGTGATAATTTTAAAAGTTTTTTTTTTTTTTGGTTAAATAAATTTAGAACAAATCAAAAAGCCTTGACATTCAATATGTCAAACGATAATAAATGTTTAAATGCAAAACATATTATGATATAGCGCTTTTTACGTGATTTTTAAGGTTTTTTGTTAAATAAGTTCAGAACAAATCATAACAAAGAAATTCATAACAAATCAGAACAAATAAATTCAGAACAAATCAGAACAAATAAATTCAGAACAAATAAATTTAGAACAAAATATATACTGAGCAAGTCAACTCAAGTCATTCAGAACTTAGGGCGGGGCTTGAGTTGCTGGTAAACAATGGCTCGATCACTACAAAACGTCCTAGCGTTATCAAAGCTGGGTTATTTAACAATCTCATTTCGACCCACTTAAAGTTATCGTATAGGGAAAAATCCTTTCTTAGTGTGCCTCTATGTTGTAAAAGGAACATTCCTGCCAAATATGAAAGTTCTAAGTTCAGTAGTTTCTGAGATACGGTGATGAGTCAGTGAGGGCTCTCGGGTTTATATGTACAGATTATCTATTGTGATATATACTTTTTTCTTTTTGAACGCATTCGATTACGATTACTTTACCTGTTTGTACCGATTCAAAACTGCTACCGATTATGAGACTTTGATTCACGCTTGCGTATACTCACCTCGTTACGCCATTTTCTAATGAATTTGTGGATATAATTCCTACGTCTGGTCCTACCGCTTGTCTTTTTATCTGAGGATGGAGTGCTGGGCACTCTGAAAGATCTTGTATTTTAACTATTTTAAGCCATTAAACGTTTTAACCTGTGTGTAGATATGTTTAATATCATTACTCGTGTATTGACGGCATCCTTTTTTTCAATTAGAAGGTAGCACGATAATTTTTACTTTCACGTTTTTCCTATTTTCTCATTTATTTATTTTTCTTATCACTCACGCGTCCCTGTACGGAAGCCATCTTCTCTCACGTCTCTCCCAATTCGCTGACCGATTCTCTTTCGTCCAGTGTTGCATTCAGAGGGTTTTTTCCAGGGGGCAATTCCAAATTTTGAGGGGGCTGAAACTTGTTGACTGATTATATACATATAATCACAATTTTGTTATTTATATCTACATTAGTATATATAAAAATTTTAAAAAGCGTATAATTTTTTTTATGTTCGTATATCACAAATGCAAATTCCAAGTAATCTACACATACAAGTGTCTAAAAATATAAAAATGTTATACCTTTGCTATAATTCAGTAATGCACCACGGATGTCACCATGGGGTAGTGTAAAATATTGAAGATGCTAGTAAAATAATGCTGTGTCGAAGAAAATCCCCCGCCCCTCCCCCTCAAACATTAGGAGTGGTAAAAATGTCTTCGCTTTACTACAAGCCTGTTTCTTATTATTAAGGAATAATTACAGTATTACTAAGGAATAGCAATCTTGCTATTTAATAATTACAGTGTTACCTGAAAACGTATGGTGTAAACCATTCCCATGCCGTTTGGCTTCCGCCCCTTTAAATTATTTAGATTAGCACATAGTAGTAAAAAAAAACAACAATCAACTAACCGTTTGGATGTCATTTTGAGATGCCTCGATTTTTTTTTTTTTTTTTTTTGCTACAAATTGTAAACCACCCACCGCCAAGAAAAAACAGCTTTTTATTGGAACAATTTCTGATAATTTGCTATTGTTACAAATTGCGTAGCAAATATTTTGTTGAATTGGAAGCACTGACGCCACGTTAGCTACGCTAAGTCTGAACCGTTCACATGGAAAGTAGGCACCCAGAAGACTGAAACAAAGCTGAATACCAGCTTCCAAAATATGGTGTATTGCGGTGCAAACATCGCTACTCTGGAATTAGGTTTTTATTGCGGAAGTAGTCCGAGTTGTCAGTGCTTAAAAATTCACCCCTTCAGTGAGGACTATTTATTATTTTATTGAAGGATGATAGAAATTTCACATTGAAGTCCATGTGGGTTTTTTTACGCTTTCCAACCGTAGGTTGAAGAAGCGTATGTGCCCCATCTTTGTCCGCATGATAACTCGCGTATAACTGGTTCGATTTCGATGAAATTTTAGTATGTAGTAGGGGACAAACTGGGGACGAACCCTATTGAAAATGGACGAAATGGGGTCAAAGGTCAGGACATAGGAGCGGAATCCATTCCATCGCCCTTATGCGTCCTAACTTACGTAAAAATGCTTCGATTGCGACAAAATTTTAGTATGTTGTTCCGGAGGTATACTGAACCAATTCTGTTTAATATCATCGAAATGGGGTTAAAGGTCAAGGCACAGGAGCGAGTTTTATTTCACAACCATTATCCTCATAACTTGAGTAATGATTTCTGGTATGTTGGAAAGCTTATCATAGTCAATGCATTGTATGATTTTATTTACTTGTTTTTTATTATTATAATATTTTACCTCATTTTCTTAAGGCCGCCCCGGTGGCGCAGTGGTTTAAGCGATGGTTTCTGATCATTCGTCCGAGTGGAGCCCGGATTCGAATCCCGTGAGGCATGGATGTTGTGTTTGTCTTACGGCACTGGCTCTCTCCCTTCCCTGGAACCAGTGACCCTAAATTAGGGACGGGTGATTGCTTATAGCCCATTGAGTTGCCCACGGTGGTCGTTAAACCCCCAATAAAAAAAAGATTCTTAAGTTTTTTTTAAATGAATTTCTCCAATTATTTAGCTATATAAATGAAAACAATTAGATTAAATATAAGGTCAGATCGCCCAAAAACCTACGGGGGGGGGACAGGGTTCATGGATTTTCGGTTGGATAAGCACCCCCGAGAAGATACCTGAATACATCACTGCTCTTGTCTCCAAAATACCTCTGTCTTAAACCTCAATCTGTGTCCTACTCCCTTCCGGGCATGACGCCCTCTTATCTTCCTCTGTTTCAACCTCTAGCTTGAAGGAAAGCTTCCTCAGCTTCAAGGGCAATAAAATAATAAAACAATTAAACACCAAGTTCAATACTAAGTTCGATTTCCATAGAAAACGCTGGTGTTTTACAACGCCACTGAAGACCGTTGGCGGCCTGACCGATAACATCTTAAAGACGATTTTCTATTCTGACAACAAAAATAGCTATTCTTGAAAATTCCCTACTTGGAAATGAACTGATTCTGAAATCTTTTAAAATCTCTGAAAATTGTGCAAACTAAATTTGCCATAAAACGAAATTTAAAATTTTTATTTCTATACCCAGTTTTAAATATGTACTAAACATTAAATAATATAAACAGCCAGATCTGTTCTGTAACGCTTGACGTCACAGCAACGTCTACATTGTGCGCGATCACGTATCGATCAATTTGTGTGTGCTCTCGAGATGTCAAAGTTATTGTGTGCTATACAATAGCACGCGATCACTTTGAGATGTCAAAGTGATCACGTGCTAATTTAAAAACATTGGATTATCAACGCTCAAGTTCTATTTATCCGATCTACAAAATTCGAATCGAAATCTTAATATCACACCAAGTTGATTTTGTATATTAATTTAAGGTAGTTCCACCTAAAATCTCTGCCTTACGTTTCCAATGGTAAAACTACTTTCATATTTTCTTCACAATTAATGTATTCCCAAAGATGAAAATTTGCACATCGATAAAACTAACTTTTAGTTATAGTATGGGATACTTATACTTGCTAAAACATAATCATAATTCAGCAAGTATTAAGTATCTCATGCAATATCTTAAAGTTATTTTTATCGATGTGCAAATTTTCATTTTTGGGAATTTATTAATTACGAAGAAAATACGTAAAGGAATTTTACCATTAGAAACATATGGCAGAGATTTTAGATGGAACCGCCTTAATTTAGCACAATTCCAATATTAATTTGCACGCTTTAATTATTTTTTACTTTTTAAATTAACTAACTTTCCGAGTTTAGTGTTAGTTATATTGTACATTTTGCAAAATATCTATGTATCTAAACTCTCTAACCTACAATAAAAACTGAAATCTTGAGATGTTAAAGTGAGCAAAATCGCATCTAAAAACAGATGTCGCCCCAACAGCACATTGTCGATAATTCAGATTGTTCCGATTTGTAATGCCCGATGTCGCATTATTTTGTAGAAAAAACTTGTGTATGAAGTTTCAAACTAACTGTCGAATAGGACAGTCTAAAAGAAGCCGTGAACGGAATAACAAGTGTGCCGGAGAAAAAGTCATTTAACGAGAAAAATCAAAGCAAAAATTATTAAGGTAAGTTTACACGAAAACAACTGGGTTACAAGAAAAATTGTTAAACAACAACAAATATTTTACACAGAATGTTTATTTATCACGAGGTCTTTGGAAAAACGGAAATAAATAGCATATAATTTTCAGTTCTAACATGAATGAGTTCTTACTATATAAGTTTTTGCTATATTTCCTTACAAAAAGCCGGCGTTCATTTGATTTGTTTTCATTTTGCTTCAATTAAAGCTTTCACCCCGTCTTAGGACGGGAAACGTCCCCTATGTATCAATATTTATTTAAAGCTTAAAAACAACCGTCCAAGGACGGGCTATAGACTAGTTCTGTATAGTTGGTCTTGCGAATATACTGGTTCTTTTTGTGATAAAAAAAAATCTGTATATTATTTAATTATGAAATTTAACGTATTATATTTTAACTTTTTTTTACGTATTGTATTTTCATTTTTACATTAAAATACTTTTAGTTAGGGGGCGTGTTATTGGGGGGGGCATTTTTTTTGTCCTAGGGTTATATAATGCTTAAATCCAACTCCTATTTGATGGATGGTACTGGGACATCTTTTTTTTTTTTTTTTTTTTTTAATTGGAGGTTTAACGACCACCGTGAGCAACTCAATGGGCTATAAGCAGTCGCCCGTCCCTAATTTAGGGTCACTGGTTCCAGGGAAGGGAGAGAGCCAGTGCCGTAAGCCAAACACAACATCCATGCCTCACCGGGATTCGAACCCGGACCCCTTACGGACGAATGATCAGAGGCCATCGCTTAGACCACTGCGCCACCGGGGCGGCCTGGGACATCTTTAAGAAAATATTTTCATTTCAAATGACAGTTAGTACTCCGTCTGAAAATGTACTGCACTGCCATAAATATCCGAACATCGCACAACGTCACAGGCCCAACCTACAATATGCACGTAGGCTGGCTCTTCATTACAGAAGGGCACACAGGGCACGTACCCTTTGTTCTTTTTTGTTTTTCTTTAGTCCCGTAAATAATACATTGATATTTAATTATCTTAATTCATGTCAGAAACCTTACAAAACCCACAAGTAAAGCACTGCAACAGACTAAAAATAAAATTCCAATAAAATAACTTCACTTATACACCAAACTTTATTACCAGTACCATTCTTGTACTGGTAATAAAGTTACGTGACTTTTTTATATATATAAATAAATTCGTGAGTGACCAATTTTGACAAAAATTCTTCAGTCACGGCAAATGTTTTTAACAGCAGCTTTAACACAGCTCACAGTATGCGATAATTTTAATATTTCTTTATCTCACACCAAATCTAAAACAACGTACAACTCTTACTGAGCTATAGTATTCAGACGAACAATACAATTTCTGTTAAAATTATTTTTCAAAATGAAAACCAACAGCACGGGAAATGTGAAGGGATGTCAGAGTAACTGTAATAGCTATAATAAAATATTTTGCACTTTCTAAAATATTAAAAAGTTCCACCGCGTTTCATATTATTTATTTCACGGGATTAACACAAATATTTCTTTTCCAGAATACAGAGATGAAAACTGGTTCCAGGTCCCTTTTTTAAGACGTTGAATGAAAATGTTCATGAAGGCCATTAGTTTATTTTGCGTGTAGTGATTTGTTTTGCTGAAAGCAATTGACAAAAAGACAGCCATTTTTGTCAAATATTGAAAATTTATTTCTGACATAAAACACTACGAACTGGAACTTTTCATTTCATTACTTACAAGAACGAAAAAAATATTTGAACAAGATATGACCAGTTCTTAGCTATCAATAAGCTCAGACAAGAATATGAGAACACATTATTAAGTCTAGTCTGTTTCTTAACCCTACAAACGAAATCCAGTTATTTTTTAACAATTATGGTCTGTTTTAGTAATTATGTAATCTTAAGAACTTATACAAATGCAGTCAGTCTGTTATTTCGATATCAACATGTGTTCAAAGCAGTTATGTGATAGTGTTTGAGGAGAAGAGGCTCCAAAACCGTGTGTACCCTGGCAGTGACGCACCCAGGATTTCTTTATGGGGTGGCCCAAATCATAAATGGGGATACACAGAGAAAACGTCTCCCAAAATACTGGAAAGAGAAGAAAATATCTCCGTCACATCGAATTGCGTTTCGAATGATTCGTAGAATACAGTTACGGAAAATTTAATAGCAACTCTGGAAATTTCTGACGTTTTTGGGTTTTCAGTGTTTCTACACAAGCAAATATGAAGATAATACTCACAATACATATATATCATTTTAAAGCACATTTCATGCAGAAGACAAATCAGTTTACAGAATGGGAATATCTTTAACAGAGCTCAAGTTTTGAACAGAAATGTGATGCGAAACAGAAATCATGGCAAAGTAACATGTTCAAATTCAAATACAATTACGTTCCTAATATTTTGTTGGGTGACCTTTTGATTTAACAACGGCTGCGCACCTGTTGGACATGGAGTCAACCAACTTACGCAACATATCGGGTGAAATACAGTTGTGCCTAACGTCAGTAATGGCGTTAATCAGTTCCACTTTATTTGTGGGGTGACGTTCGTGCACTTTTCTTTTCAGAATGCGCCACAAATTCTCAATCGAGTAAATGCGCCACAAATTCTAAATCGGGTAAATGCGCCACAAATTCTCAATCGGATGTCTGGCGAATTACCAGGCCAAGGAAAAGGCACAACCATAAACTTTAATGATTTTTGAACTGCGGTACGGAGCCGAATCGTCCTGGAAGATGTATGGCAGACCCTGGAACAAATCACGCCCTGAAGGCACCATCTGGTCCTGGAGGATACTTTTGTACACCTGTGAATTAACAGTGCTCTCACACACATGGATTCTGCCCACTCCAGCAGCAGCAAAACATCCCCAAATCACAACACTGTATAGATACTTTCTTGTCTTAAGTGTGCAAGGGGGAAGAAACGCCTCGTTATTTCGTCGAAACACTCGGCACCCCGCGTCGTTACCACCGATGTTCAATTTTGTCTCATCACTAAATAACACTTGATGCCACCTATCAGTGCTCCACTCTTTGTGTTCCTTTGCCCATTTTAAACGTTTCTTGCATTGTACATACATTAGTTAGCAATGGCTTCTTTACCGCCCTATGAGACGTCAGACCCATAGAACGTGACCTGTTCCTCAGTGTTCGAGGACAAACAACAGTACCAGAGCTCTCCCGCAGTTCTTTGGCAAGAAGTGTTGACGAGACGAACCTGTTTCGTAGACATAACCGTTTCAACGCGTTGTTACTTCTGGGAGTTGTTTTCATTTTTCGGCCACATTTACCCAGCCTACTATTCTTGATCCACCCATATCGCGGGTCTTCGCCAGCTGCCGTCCAACTGTACTCTTGTGCACACCAGTTATCCGGGAAATTTCTACATTGCTTTTGCCGTATTCACTTAGTCATCATGCACTGCAAAAACGTCTGGAATAACCCCACGCACATCACGTGCTCTTTATATCGCCTGAAGGCGAGTGTACAAGCGAGCTCCGTCGGCTTGTAGCAACGACGATGACATTTTACATAACGAAGTGTGCTTCCTTCGCAGCACATTGCTGGTCATAACTTGAGTTCGGCTAAAGATATTCCCATTCTGTAAACTGAGTTGGCTTCTGCATGAAATGTGCATTAAAATGATATATATATATATATATATATATATATATTGTGAGTATTATCCGCATATTTACTTTTTTAGCAACACTGAAAACCCAAAAACTTCAGAAATTTCTGGAGTTGCAAATAATTTTTCCGTAACTGTATACATTTAAAAACACGTACGAATATATTTAAAAATACTTAAGCAGCCAATAGCAAATTAAGAAGGACGATGGGGAAGACCCGGGCCCCTTGGCTACCCCCACTAAGTGCGCCATTGTGAACTGGGCTTTGCCTCTAGTAAATCGGGCCCAGCCGTAGGGCTCTGGAATCAATTGCTCCGTACGTGACATTTAAGTAGAATTGAAAATCGTCAGGTGGACAGTTGGTGATATGATATGCAAATGGAAGCGAACAGGTGCTGAATCTGCCAAGAAACGAACCCGGTAAACCTTTGACACTAACAGAATACGGCAGGAGAGCTCTGCAAAGGATTGTCCGCATAGAAAGCAAATCGACATTGTCTCATCACACAAACCCTATGTGATACTGCTTGAACTGGTGCTAATATCATTAGAGTCTAGAGGACGCTGCACGACATGGGTTATCATGGTTACGCAGCCATCCACAAGCCACTAACCACTTCGACTAATGCCACATGCCGAGTAGCAGGGTGTAAGGAATGTCGATCTGTAGACCAATGAAAAACTGTGCTTTGGATTGACGAGACATGGCACACAGTCTACAATTCTGATGGTCGTTCCTGGGTGTAACGGATGCCGGAAGGACTCGTCACATCCAGGAACACCCCTGTAACTGAAAGCCTAACAACTTTTTAACGACGTCATCATAGGTGGACCACATCCTCGTTTCCTGCGTTTGTCTATTGACGAGAATAAGCTGAGCCCGAACAGATGGAAATACAGATGTTTGTATTTCTTAGTTGTTTATGGCATTGCGTGTCACAAAACTATAACTTGGTTAACAATAAGAAGGTAAATAGCTTATCAAGCGACATAACTCAGCGCCCCTTATAGTTGTGCTCATCACAAATGCAGTCCGTTTTGCTACATAAAATACTACAAATAACGACTACATTTGAACATCTGCTATTCTGGTCATTCAGACTACACCAGAAACTTCGTATTCTCTTTGGCTGACAAGCACTGGAAACAAACACGAGGTCCACTTATGATGAGACGTCATAACAATGAAGTTTGGTGGAGGCCGCGTTGAGTGTATTGTCCTGATAATGAAGTTTGGTGAAGGCCGCTTTATGGAATGGAGATGTTTTTTGTTTTTTTTTAATTTTATTGGAAGTTTAACGACTACCGTGAGCAACTCAGTGGGATATAAGCAGTCGCCCTTCCCTAATTTAGAGCCACTGGTTCCAGGGAAGGGAGAGAGTCCGTGCCTTAAGACAAACACAGCATCCATGCCTCACTGGGATTTGAACCCGAACCCTATCGCGGACGAATGATCAGAAGCCATTGCTTAGAATACTGCGCCACTTGGGCGGTAGAGCTGTTTTTCTTAGGTTTGGGGGGGGGAGGGGGAGGTTTAACGACCATCGTAAGCAACTTAATAGGTTATAAGCAGTCGCCCGTCCATAATTTACGGCTATTCTGGTCATTCAGACTACACCAGAAACCTCGTATTCTCTTTGGCTGACAAGCACTGGAAACAAACATGAGGTCCACTTATGATGACGCCATAAACAGGTTGTTCCAGGGAAGGAAGAGAGTCAGTGCCGTAAGACAATCCCAACATCCATGCTTCACCGGGATTGGAACCCGGACCCAATTCAGACGAATGATCAGAAGCCATCGCTTAGACCGCTGCGCGATCGGGGGAATTTTCGTAGTTCGGCTTGGGCCCCCATGAATGTTTTGGGCAAAGCCATGAGAGAGAGAGAGAGAGAGAAAAGCTTTACCTAGGCGTTCCGGACAATTGCGCACTACCAACGTTGCGACAGTACCTCGGCGGGCAAGGCCCATACCTCTATCTTAAAGACAACGCACCCAGTGCCATCTTAACACTTTTGGGACTCTGGGTCATAACATGTTTTGGGGCCCTGGTCTTTTATATACACATACGAGTACAACATATGGTATAAAACCTATATAATAGGCTACGTCTGTCACTAACGCTCTGACGTCATTCCGTACTTACAGCGCCATCTGTTTTTATCCGGTGGCCGAAATCGGAACTAAGCTCTCCGCTGTCACACGATACGTAAAATCAAGGAGATATACCGGAAAATAAAATACAGTTAGTAAGACAAGCAACTTCATCGTGCTCAAACAACTGTCTGCGACGTTTGTTCTGTTGCGTAGGTGTTATGTCGTGTTTTATTTAATTTTCTTCTCATTGCGGGGTAATTTCATGAAAAGGAATAAAATTCCAGAGTAATTTCATAAAAAGGAATCAGCATTATTTTATTTCATAAAATGGAATTCAACCGTTTATTACAGTTATGTATATGTATTTTACGATACGTGTTATAAATGTTTCAGTTACAGCTTTTTCAACTGTGCACGGCAGGGCTATGAACTAGTTGTTACGATATGTGGTTAGTTTTTATTCACATATGCTATAATTACAATATGTGGTTATTATGTATATACAACATATGAGAATTTGTTTATGCATCACCATCGCCATGTTATCCCTGTGAGAAGAAACATTCACTGTTCAGTGGCTTTTTAAATAACACTTGGATGAAAAATGGAACATGACAAAAACTGTAGAATTCCATGAAGTGTACCAAATGCGCTCACATTTAGTTGCCTAGTAAGTTACAAGAAAATGGATACTGACAGATATAATGTTTCTTCTCCATTCTACAAACTATTCAACGAATATTAAATTAAAACAGAAGAAAGAAAGAAACCAACCAGCGCCGTTTCCAGACAATATGACGCACTGGACAAAAATGCCGATTTGTGGTCCCCGTCATTGTTATTTATTTTAACAGAGAAGATTGAATATATAGGTAGCACAGGTGGGCAAACCTCAGGTCTAAACATATGTGCACTTCTTCGTATACATAGACAACACAAATGACTGTTTAAAATGAAAAAGTGATTCGGAAAAAAAAAATGCGATCTTTATGCGTGGCCCTCATGGCTCTCAAGCCTCAAGCCTCACCCATAATCGGGATCGGGAAGGAAGTCCACTTTCTATGTTTCTTCTTTTGTCACAAAAACTCCGTCAAAACTTCCCTACTGCCACCTCGGGAAATCGAAGCTACGAGCAAGATTTGAAAAAAAAAGGCGGAAGAACTTACAACTTTCTGCATTTGTGTTTCTTCTTTCTAAAAAAAAAAAAAAAAAAAAAAACTGCTAATGAGTGGTGCAAGAGCTCGACGTTTTGTAAACCCATAAGATTCTTGGGGCGTCGGAGGCCCCTGTTCAGGTAGGGGCCTTGGGAACCGGCCCCGTTGGCCCAGTCCTTAAGACGGCCATGAAAGCGCCATGTCATACGACCAGAGTTGTTACAGTAGATTCAAAGCCATGGTCACCAAAAAGTTGGACTGGCTAGCCCAGAGTCCTGGCATGAACGTTGTGGAGAATCTCTGGGACGAATTTTATGGTCAGTTACACCGAAAAAAGAGATTGCCCAACATACAGAAGTCACTTCTTTGAAAGCCGAAATGGTGAGACCTATCGGCGAATATTTGCAAAAAAAAAAAAAAAAAAAAAAAAAACTGGTAAAGAGTATTTCACGAGGATTAGAGGCCGTCATTAGCGTCAAATTTTTCAGCACATATTATTAAATATTCTGCAAATGAAGATTATTTTTACTGATGCAGGTGTCCTGAAAATAATGGTAGGGTAGTGTACATCGACATGCTACGAAGATGACTTCAGCAACAGGCCGAATCCTAACTCCTTACATGCGTTGCAAGCTAGTGTTTCTGTTTTAAATTTTTTGTGAAAGTCAAGGAGATTCCGTTAATTCGCACCACTTGTAGTTGAAATCGGAGTAGGGTGTCGCACGTAAAACCAGCCCCAAACGCGGTTTGGGGTAAAGTTATATTTCGTAGTTCGCCCCTGGAACTATTCGACGCTGTCGCGAATGCGTATAGTTCCGGAAAATGATCCTCCACGTACTGGGAGACGATCAGCAGCTGTCTTTGTGTGAGTCGTGCCGTATACTCAATAAAATCACGTTTTTATTATGGGGGTAGTATGTTCTCACATGTTCTTTCGTTTCAGTTTATGAACGATTTAAAGCAAAATATTCTGGTGCCAATGTTTCTGTGAAATCGACGATCCAGGACTTAGTGAAAAAACGGCGTACAACTGGTTCTGTAATCAAAGCACGGAGAGCAAAACAATTGTCGCCGACGTATCGAATTGTATCGAAAGAAGTGCCAACAATTCAACACGCCGTTTGTCCTCGTAGGTCAATTCAGAGCATATTTCATGATTTAAAAATTAAGACGTATCATGTGAGTGTTGTGCAGGAATTTAGAGCGCTTGATAAGGCAAAGCGTGTCCATTATCGCCAGTGGCTCTTATAGATTGTGTTTGCAGGACTGCTCCACCCATTTCTCTTATTTCAACAGACAAAGCTTGGTTCCACCTTTCGGGGTATGTCAATTTGCAGAACACATGGCACTGGGGTGCTAAAAACCAATACGTGTCAACAGAAACCACTCCATGATTTAAAAGTCGGTGCTTGGTTCGGAGTGTCAGGCCAACGCATCATCGGACTCATTTTTTTCGAGAAAAATGTGAACACAGACGTTTATCTACGGATCTACGAAGAGTTTGTAAGCCAGCTGACTCCACGTGAACTCGCATATGCCTTCTTCCAACAAGACGGAGCGACTTGCCATACCTCTGATCGTTCACTCGCTCGAATCCACAGTGGTTTTACTCAGGGAAAGACAATCAGTAAGGATCTATGGGCACTCCGTTCTCCCGATTTATCACCGTTCGACTTTTACCTGTGGAGCTCGCTAAATGGGAAATTCTACTGCAACAACCCTCGAATCCTGGAAGAGTTGGAAACCAACACACGGCAAGGGATCGCTCGCGTTTCAGTTGCCGAATTGCGGAGCGTTTTCCTGAACATGCTTCGGCGAGCGGAAAAATGCATCGAGGCAAGTGACGACCACTTCCAACCAACATAGACTTTTTTTTTTTTTTTTTTTTGATTGGAGGTTTAACGACCACCGTGAGCAACTCAATGGGCTATAAGCAGTCGCCCGTCCCTAATTTAGGGTCACTGGTTCCAGGGAAGGGAGAGAGCCAGTGCCGTAAGACAAACACAACATCCATGCCTGACCGGGATTCGAACCCGGACCGGGATTCGAACCCGGACCCCTTACGGACGAATGATCAGAGGCCAACGCCTTAGACCACTGCGCCACCGGGGCGGCCAACATAGACTTTGAAAAAATGTGTAAAAATGCTGATAAGCGTATCAATTGTTAATACCACGCCCTTTTTTAAAGTTAAAAATACCCTTTATTTCTCATACAGAATGCAACTGATATGTACATTACATTATGACCAAATAAAACTGTGCAAGTGTCTTTTGCATTTAGGACCTGTTTTACGCGTCACCCTACAATCCTGCCGTCAGGTTAAGTGGCCTAAATCTAATGATAACGATTCGGAAAACTTCCGTATGCAGCTTTTTTCATGGAGTATATCCTCTCGGTATCTATTTTACCAAGTCGTGCACGCATTTATTGGCTTTCTATTTCTTTATTTGTGTTATTTTATTCTGTTATCTTTTTTTTTTTTTTCATTGGGGGTTTAACGACCACCGTGAGCAACTCAATGGGCTATAAGCAATGGGCTGTGTGAGCGAGGTGAGCAACTCAATGGGCTATCAATGTAGTTGTTGAAAGTTTGGTGACGTGTTTTTATCCACGACCCTTTGTACTGTATATTAAAGCATTTTAAGGTGGACGTCTAGTGATTTTGCTTCCTATACTTCCAATGCGCGAACTTCTGTACACATTTTTTTCACAATTAATGCATTCCCAAGGATGAAAATTGAACATCGATTAAAATAACTTCATATTATAAGTTGGAATACTTAATATTTTCTAAAACATAACCATAATTATATTAAAAATCAATAACTTTTCCTTCGGTGGTGTTGAGACCAAGAAAATGATGGCGCGACCTGTACATTGATGACATCAGTAGACAAACAAATGTTGGATTGCTTAATTATGGTTATGTTTTAGAAAATATTAAGTATTCCAAGTTATAAAATGAAGTTATTTTAATCGGCGTTCAAATTTTCATCCTTGGGAACGTATTAATTGTGAAGAAAATGTGTACAGAAGTTTTCCCATTGGAAGTATAGGAAACAAAATCACTAGACGTCCACCTTAATGTAGAGCTGGAAATGTGTCACTGAGTTTTTAACTATTTATTTTTTTAAATCGTGTATGGACGGAATTACCGCATTGGCGTTTCATGGGCTATAAGCAGTCGCCCGTCCCCAATTTAGGGCCATTGGTTCCAGAGAAAAGATAGAGCCAGTGCCTTACGACAAACACAACATCCACGACCCCCGCCCCGGTGGCGCAGTGGTCTGAGCAATAGCCTCTGATCATTCGTCCGAAAGGGGTATGGGTTGTATTGGATGTTGTGTTTGTCTTACGCCTCTGGCTCTCTCCCTTCCCTGGAACCAGTAACCCTAAATTAGGGACGGACGACTGCTTATAGCTCATTGAGTTGCTCACGCTGGTCGTTAAACCTCCAATAAAAAACAACAACAAGAAAATTGACACCGAATTTTCGGGTGTAATAAGCACGTCTTTTGAATCCGTTCTGACGCAAATTAAATTTATCAAAGCTATTCAAAGTCAATGGAACTGGTATGGAAAACAATAGATGTGACCAAAGAAAGAAGATTTTCAATCGGGTTTTTAATCCCTCAGATATTGCTGTAAACGGAATCGTTAGCTTACGAACTCTTAGAAACAGAGATATCGACAAAAATAAGATGTGACTTTACGTCCTCTGGAGGGAAAACCATGCATTATTTTAGGAAGAAAGGTATTCTCAAAAGGTTTACCGTATAAGCGGTATCTGTCGAAGAAAAATTTTTTTGTCGAGTTTTCAGGAGCCCAGATTTTGCAACAAATATTTCACAAGCAGAAATTAACACTTATGACCCCTGGTGGCTAAACCATTCTTTATCAAAGATCATAAATTATGTCAAAAATATTTACCATCAGGTCTCGAATGCGATACAGGAAGAATTTTTTCAAATCAGAGCTTTCGGAGCAGAAATAACGCCGAAAACGCAATTTACCTTTGTGCCCCCTAGCGGAAAGTCTATGATTTACTTGAAAATTTTGAATTTATAGGAAAAACATTTCGCATCGGAAACACTATCCAACAAAGAAGGAATTTTTCAAATCAGACTCTTAGAAGTACAGATATTCACAAAAATAAGATATAAGTCTACGCCCCCAGGCGTAGAAACCATGCATTTTTTCAAGAAGAAAAGTTTCCTAAAAGGTTTGTCGATATGAGTAGTATCGGTCAACAAACGACTTTTTTTTTTCTTTTCAAACGATTTTAGAAGCTCATATTTTGCTGCAAATACAACAGAAGTGGAAATTAAGATTTACGCCCCCTGGTGGCCAAACCATTTTTTTACAAAAATTAGAAATTATGTGCAAACGATTTCCCATCAGGAGCTGTATCCGGAGCAGAAAGAATTTTTCAAATCGGAGATTTAGAAGCAGAGATATAGGGGGAAACGCAATTTACCGCTACGCGCCCTAGCGGAAAATCTATGAATTACTTGAAAATTTTTAAATTATATGAAAAACATGTCACACGGAAAACACTATCCAACAAAGAAGGAATTTTTCAAATCGGACTCCTAGAAGTAGAGATATTGACAAAAACAAGATTTACATCTACGTCCCCTGGCGGAGAAACTGTGGAATATTTTAAGAAGAAAATATTCTGAAAAGGTTTATCGATGTGAGTGGCATCAATCCACGAAAGAATTTTTTTAATCGATATTTTAGAAGCTCAGATGTTATGGCAAATACATCAGAAGCAAAAATTAACACTTACGCTCCCTGGTGTCCAAAGTATTCTTTACCAAAAATTTGAAATTATATGCAAAAGATTTTCCATCAGGAGATGTATCCGCTGAAGAAAAAAATTTTTAAAATCGGATTTTTAGAAGAAGAGTTATCGGGAAAAATGTAATTTACTTTTACGCCCCCTAGCGGAAAATCTATGCGTAATTTGAAAAAGTAACTATATCTAAAATACTCTTCGACATAAATGGAATCGAAAGACCTAGTTTTTTTTTCAATCGGATGTTTAGAAGCAAATATGTGAAATAAAACGTATTTTTGAATTCGACATCATCTGCATTTACGCCCTTTACCGGAGAAATTGTACATCGTAAAAAAAAAAAAAAATTAAGGATCGTCATGTGCATATTTCAAGCTTCCCAATGCAAAAAGAATTTTTCAAATCGGTTTAATAGCTGCTGAGATATCGTGGGTACAGACGGACGGACGGACAAACCGATAACAGAAGCACGATCTTTTTTTACAAAAGACGTGCTAAAAATAACACGCCTCACCGAGATTTGCATCCGGATTCATCTCTAACGAACGGCTGGCTATAAGCCAGCGCTTAGAGCCTTAGACCACTGCGCCACCGGGGAGACTTTGTTAACTTCAGTGCTATTACTAATATAACCGAAAATGGTAATGTATCACCATACGAATTGCGAGAAAGCAAGTCGTTTATTTGAACAACCTTGAAGTAAATATAATTATTAAAGAGAAAATGAATAATTAACTACAAACCGAGACAATCTGCTAGTACTTAAAAGTTGATCACTTAGGTTTACAGTTTGATAGTGCAAGCAAATCTTCGCTTTGTTCTGCAGGCAAAAATGAGACATGTGCAAAGCAGTGTTGCATTCAGAGTTTGTTTTCCTGGGGGGAATTACAAATTTCGAGGTGGCTAAAACATGTTGACTGACTATATACACATAATCACAATTTTGTTATTTATATTTGCATTAATATATATAAAAAATTTAAATAGAGTACAAATTTTTTCTTACGCTTTTATATCGCAAATGCAAATTCCAAGAAATCTACATACACGAGTGATTAAAAATGTTATACCTTTGCTTTAATTCAGTAATGGACTACGGATTTCACCATGGGGTGGTGTAAAATATTGAGGATGCTAGTAAAGGTAAGGCTGTGCTGGAGAAAATCCCGCCATGAAATTTTCTTAATATACAAGCATGTTACAGTGTTACCTGAAAACGTATGGTGTAAGCCATTCCCCTGCCATTTGGTTTCAGCCCCTTTAGATAACTTAGATTAGCAAATAGTAGTAAAAAAAAAAAAAACTAACTAACCGTTTGAATGCCAATTTGAGGTGCCTCGGTTTTTTTTATTTTATTTATTTATTTATTTATTTATTTATTTGCTACAGAGTGTAAACCACCACCGCCAGAAAAAAAAAAAAAAAAAAAAAAACTTCCTTATTATAGGAACAATTTCTAATAATTTGCCATTGTTAAATATTAGGTAGCAAATAATTTGTTGTATTGGAAGCCCTAACTACACTGAGGCTTAAGAGTATACATGGAATGTCGCATCTAAATAAAGCTCAATGCCAACTTCCAAAATATAATGATGTATTGCAGTGCAAACATCTCTACTATGTGGAATTAGGTTTTTATTGTGGAAGTAGTCCGACTTGTCAGTGCTTGAAAAATTGCCTCTTCAGCGAGGACTGTTTAATGTTTTGTTGAAGGATGATAGAAATTTCAGACTGGTCCACATGTGGATCATTTTTTATTATTATAATATTTTCCCTCATTTTCTTAATTTTTTTAAATGAATTTCTCCAAATATTCAGCTATAAACAAACACAATTAGACTAAATATAAGAAGAGATCACCTAAAAACCTACGAGGGGACGTTCATGGATTTTCAGGGGGGGGGCTAAGCACCCCCGAGAGGATGCCTGAATTCGTCACTGGTGCAAGGGCCAATTAATTCATCAGTAGTATTTTGAGAAAATTTTTTGAATATAAATAAATGTATCCAGTAAGCCGTACAGACATTGAAAAATCAATCATGACTACTTTTACTCATAGACGTAATTAATGACACCAATGATTTCACAAATTCTAAAATCTACATTTCAATAACCTAAAACAAGAGGCATTTTTATGCCTAGACGTCACACTTGATAATTTCCCCAATGTTTAGCGAACTTTATAGAAAGCTTCAACTATGCACGCACGCACAAGCAAAAGACTCTTGACATATTTCAACAAGCAACTTGTATTTATTTAGTTCTGCAGTATACGAATTTTTTTTCTTGACGTCTCCAGCACGAAAAGCAGCTCCTTATACTCCGCCACATGATCCTGATGATTCCTGCAAAGGTAAAATGACACGTCATGACATCAGTGGAATATTTCACAGCTCTCAGACACATTAGAAAAAATAACTTGCTTAACTTACTGCGCTACAATGTAATATGTTAAGCAAAATAATAAATTTTTAAAACATACACTGAGTGTCCACTAAATTACGATCAACCCTACGAAAAGCCAGTTACACCCGATTCTAGTGTAATGAGAATCGGGTGTAACTAACTTTGCGTTGGGTTGATCAAGACCTTAAAAAGATCATTGCTCTAAGAACTCTCAGGCAAATCGCTATACTATTTTTTGCTATTTCGAGTTTTGCTATTAACACAGCATACTTTCATCTAATTACCCACCCCCAGTTCAAGAGAGCCATATTCTTATGCGCCGGTGGGGTTATCCATGGGACTAACTATCAAAACATATGTGCCCACGAAGTAACAGGCGAAAGCTCGAAAGTGTGGTCTATGGATAAAAAATGTTGCTAGCTCATTTGAGAGTGAAATAACGGACGTGACGGGTAAAACCATTTTAAGAGCGAAGTAGCGGGTAAACTATTTTGAGAGCGAAGAAACGGGCGAAGGCTTGGTGCGTCTGTTTCTGGCTACCTTGATAGAGCGAAATTTCTAAACTTACCGCTGAATGTTTTTCCTTGGTCAATCCAAACATGGGTATACTCTCGGCTTCCAGTTGATATCTTCTTTCGAGTTGCCAAAATCATTGACATCAAGGTTCATTTCATTTCTCATGCCCACCCACGAAACATCGACAATGACTATAAAGTTTGGCAAGAAACATCGGTAGTGGACCGCGGAATATTGGAAGGAATTTGCCTGCTCTGATAAACTACGTTTCCTACTGCATCGAATGTGGCGGGTAAGGCGAACAACTGCTCAGAAGATGGTACCAAGTGTTGTGACCCCAGCGGTACAGGCAAGCGGCGGAGGTGTATTGCTCTGGGGAATGTTTTCGTGAGACACTCTCTGTCCTCTGATACAGAGATTGAAACGGGTCAAGGGTCCATGGGTCAACGGGTCGGGTCAAGTGTTCCTGACCCGATTTTGACCCGGTTTTATTCCAGTTTTATTTTTGAAAAGAAAAAAATATATTCCAAAGAAAAATTCGCTTTGTGGAATTCTGTAGTCGATACTCGTGCCCACGAAGTGAATATGATTTGCGATGCAAAAATATTGTCGTCTCTTTCTTAAAGCAACGAAGATTTCCACCGACTCCATATCGTAAAAAGGTCCTTCCTTTGGCTTCTTTTGCAGTGAGATTGTCCAGGGCAAGGTACAGGCAAATGACATTCGCCTGCTTCTCAGCTGATTCACTCTTTCCGTGCGAAGTTCACTGTATGACTAAGAGTTACTTTTCACATCACATCTTTTATATTGAGCATTCAGAGGTTTTCGATTGATGTGCTAACATCCCGTTCCCATGACATGTCATGTCGAAATTAATTCCTTATTTGTTAATATGGATGGATTTAATATTAAGGAGGTTGAGAAAGGCGTCGAGGCCAACAAATACGTGCTTGTTGAAAACCACAAGGGGAAGAGTGAATGCTGGAAATTGTTTCGTCTCATTAAGGAACCGGTGAATAATTCTGTGTCGTTTGGTCTTGCTTGTTGTTCAAAATGTGGAAAGTGTATAATTACAGAGAAAGATGTTGACGGTGTAATAAAAGATGATGGAACCAAATATCTAACGGGCCATATGAAAGTATGCGCACCTCCATCAAAGCGTGGAACGAGCGAACAATCTAAATACATTTTAAAAAATGCATTTGTGTAGTCGTAAATAATAATTCCCATTTGTAATATACTCCATGGTCACGGTCATAGTAGCCATTACTTCTGGATTACGCAAAATAGTGGCACTAAAAATGGCACTAAAATTTAGCAAGTAACCAAATTTTATTATTAAAAAAGGATTTCAGTTATTAAATACCAAGAAGTTATTGGGATGAATACATATATTACGTTTATATGTACATATATATAAATTGAGTTTCGAATTTATAATTCAAAGCAAATTTTTCCGGGTCAGTTACGGGTCCGGATCGGGTCCGGGACCGAAATTTTTGACCCGTTTCCAACTCTGCTTTGATAGCGTCGGATGGCTTCTTGAACGCCACCGTGAATGTTTTAAACTAATGCAGCCCAGGTTCATCCTTTTATTCTGACACAAAGCTTTCAGATAGAGAAGGCGTATTCCAACAGAACAATGTGCCGTGTCATAAGACCCATACCGTCCACGACTGATTTGAGTGTCCATCATTGCAAAACTGATTCATCCATTTATTCTGACAATGTTTCCAGACCGAGATGGAGTATTCCAATAGGACAACGAGCCGCGTCTTAAGGTCAAGGACTGATTTGAGAGTCCATCACTACAGACCTACCTCATCAATTTGTTCTGACAAACTCTCCGGACCGAGATTGGGTATTCCAATAGACAACGCTTCATGGCACATGGTCCGTATCATCCAGGACGGATTTGAGAGACACGTGGATGACTTCCATATTTTCCCTATGGCCACTCATGTCGCCAGAAAGAACATACGTATTTAGGATCGTATGGATCGGCAGCTTCGGCGTAGGGACCACCACCACAGGCACCGGACAAGCAACTGGCAGCAGTTACACGGATTTGCTACGGCATGCTACTGAGCGTTTTCTTGGGAGTTGTGGAGTCCGTGCCTAGTCGCATGGCTGCAGTGGTGGTAGTTGTTAACTGTTTATGTTACCTTCCATAGTCTTGCGTGGCTAACGTAGTGACGTAAGGGTGATAATAATAGCTATAAGTAATGATTTTTATGCAATCCTTTTAGATCTCTTAAAAGACACTTTATTCTTTTCCTTTCTTATTGCAGGAAGGTTGTCCTCGGCTTAGTAATTCTTCCTCCCTGTTTCTCTGAAACTAAATTTTCCCCCTAAATCGCTCTGCGGCCATTCCATCGTCTTCCTTTTGCGCCTGCGGAAAAAACTTACATTTTCCCGGTCAGCTTAAGACCTGCTTCCCGACACCTAAGGCGCTTCCCCGTCTGCTCCTTGCGACAGCTCGCTTTCGGTCCCTCGGATCGATTGTCCTAACTCCCCCTTGTCCCCACGGAAACTCACCCCTTTACTTCCACAAAAAGCACGGGAAAACGTCGGCGTCGGTTTAGCAAAGCCTCAAAGTAGAAATTAAGAGGGCTTGCGCATTCAGTCGGCTGCTTTGAAATTAAGAAGGCAAAGATCAAATGAGCTGGACAACACCAATGTGTCTACGAAATGCAAAGGCCCAGACCCTAAGATAGGACAAACTGGCGTCTCTAAATAAACCGTGTTTCCGTGTTTTAATAACGGGTGACACAGCAACATTTTCTCACGCATCATGAAAACAAAGGAAATGGAGCACTAAAGCGAAATAAAAGTTGCGAAATGAGATTTAATATCTTTGCCTACAATTCTAGTATTAAATCTCCATAAATAGTTCACGGAAGATCTGCGCAATATTAGGTAGGTGGTAATAATATTTTGTTACTACAGTACATGTTTTCGTATTGTTATTCACGATAGTTAACTGTTAAACAAGAACTGAACAACGTATCTGGATTTCTGAGGTTACGGTGATATACTGTATTTAGTATGGATGAGGTTCACTTTCCGTGAAAATATCTCAGGTGTTTCTTGGATCGGCAGGTCCTGGAAATATATCTCTGACGACTGGATAGTCATCAGAATAGACAGAGAGGACCCCTTTCCAAATGTTTTTCACAATGGCAGGACACTTCTGTTTTGCAGCGAAGTCCTCCGAAAAGATCACTAAGTGCAAATCTGACAACTTTTTATGAACATCGTGTGAATTTATGCCATGTATTTTGTTCAAGTTCTTTTGGCCGCCCCGGTGGCTCAGTGGTCTAGGGCGCTGGCTTACGACCATTCGCCCTAGTTGGCTCCGGGTTTGCAGCAAAGTCCTGCCAAAAGATCACTAAGTGCAAATCTGACAATTTTTTATGAACATCGCGCGAATTTATGCCACGTATTTTGTTCAAATTCTTTTGGCCACTAAGGTTACGGTGATAAGGTTACGTCTGATATTACGGTGATGTACCGTATTTAGTATGGATGAGGTTCACTTTCCGTGAAAATATCTCGGGAGTTTCTTGGGTCGTCAGGTCCTGGAAACATATCTCTGACGACTGGATAGTCATCAGAGTAGACAGAGAGGACAGTAGTATAAGACCGCGCTTGATAACCCTTTTCGGTGGCAACACTTCCGGTCACGTGACGGGTGGGCGGAGCGTGCGCGACGTCACTTCCGGTCTCCTCTCGGCGCGAGGGAGAAATACGATGGCAGCGCCCTCTGGTGGTGGTTCGCGAAAATTTGCAGCCCCATCTGTCGGCACTTTTTGAAATTAATTTTCCAAAGGGGTAGTAACCTTTTTCGATGGCAACACTTCTGGTCACGTGATGGGTGGGCGTGGCGTGTGACCTCAGTTCCGTTCGGTGCGAGGGAGCAAGGCGATGGCATCGCCCTCTGTCGGATTGGGGGGGGCGGAGTGGTGGAGAAAACTTTCTATTTCTTTTCGCTTATTGGCAACGGAGGTCTGTTGACGTCATCATCTTAGAAAATATTCTTGTCGAAAAAACCGTACAGGGCGTGTTTGTGCTTGAATTCCGAAAGTTATGTGCTTTCACAGCGTGTTGAGAGAGTCACTCCTGTGTGTGTTGTCGACTGTATCGGTTGTGTGGTTGTGTCCGTAAGTTTTTTGACTCCAGGATGAAGCGCAGTAACGATGGCATTTGTGAACAAGTGGATTATCATGAAAGGCCCTTTACTTCTCGGACTAAAACTTCGAAAGGATTCACATTGGATAATATACCAAGTCATCATTTTCATCTTGGTGGCGATGCGTTTGCTGTTGTCAGCGATTTTAAGGATCGTGTAAAAGTTCACCTTCGGATGTATAAGTGCGTCGACTTGCATTTTTACCCGACCAGTCACGGGCTAGTGATGATGCCATTTTTATGGGAGGAATTCCTCGAGGCTATGATGTTCACGGGTCCGTTTGACACCGCCCTAACCGACCTAACCCAATGTATAGCAAGGAAACTGTTTCTGACAATGCATAAGGAAAACGACAGGAATTATCTGCATATTCAAAGCATTGGTGTGAACAATGGATTCTTATCAGCATATCGTAACCGGATATCTCTGACTGAAGACCAATGGGAAAAACTTAATGAATGTAGTGATGATATTAGGGCAAGCATTCACCAAACAATGTTTGGATCGTCCTTTAAGAAGCTCGTTCTCGACGAGGCTGAAAAAACTGGACATAGCAGTGTTGACTCCATAGATGGTGAATTTGCGTTAAAAAAGACATTTTGCCACGTGATAAAAAAGAACATTACTTCAGCCATCGATGGACTGATCGACTGTCTTATGTGCAAAATTGAAGATCGCTATGGATTAGGACATGCCTGTGAATTTTCAACTCGAAAAGGTAAAGTGCATGCATTGTTCAAAAAGGCCGTAGCCAATTTGGATCTAAAATTGATCGCCCATGAATTTGTGAACGACTCATTTTTCATGTCGGAAAACACTTATTTGATTTTTTTTAATCACTTGAATATTTGCGATGTATTAGAAAGTGCTAAAAATCTGTACATTTTGGAAGACCCTATGCATCAATAAAATCCCATGTAAGTACCCTTTTGTGTCATTTCTGTTGTCTGTGTTTTAGTGTAAGCATGAGTTTTACTGTTTCTGTTGATAGTATTCAAATCAGTTGTTGTAATGGAGAATCACGATCTCTTGAAAAAGACTTATCTGGATCCAGCTCACCCCGGAAGTTTCGGTGGAGTAAATGCTTTGTACCATGCTGTAAACGGAAAAATAAAGAAAAAGGAAATCGAGGAATGGCTGAGGGGGAGAAAACTTACACCCTTCATAAACCTGCGAGGAGACATTTTCAGAGAAATCGAGTCATTGTGATGGGAATCGATGAACAGTGGCAGGCTGATTTAGTTGACTTGACCAGTCTGAAACAACATAATAACGGATATAAATATTTATTAACATGCATTGACGTGTTTTCAAAATTTGCATGGTGTGTTCCTATGATACAAAAAACTGGGTCATCCATGATCAAAGTGTTTCAGAAAATATTTAAAGAACGCAAACCGTTAAACCTACAAACTGACCAAGGTTCTGAATTTAAAAATCGAGAATTCCAGAATTTCCTGAAACAAAACAACGTCCATTTCTTTACTACCAGAAATGAGACAAAAGCGAGTGTAATAGAAAGGTTTAATCGAACTCTAAAAACAAAAATGTGGAAGTACTTTACTAGTCGAAACACATACACATATATTAACATCTTGCAGAAATTGATACATAGTTACAATGCAACGCATCATCGAAGTATTAAGATGGAACCAGTAAATGTCAGTCTAGAAAACCAAGAGGTTGTGTGGAATAACTTATATGGCGATATATCTGAATCTCATCCAGTTTATAAATTCTATATAGGTGATACTGTGAGGTTATCTAAAACCAAATTACAATTCGAAAAGGGGTACGAAACGAATTGGTCAGAGGAGTTATTTAATGTTTCCCAACGCTTCGCTAGATCACCTCCAGTGTATAAAGTTAAAGATTTACTAGGAGAAGACATTGGTGGTACCTTCTATGCCGAAGAACTGCAAAAAGTAAAAAAATGACCACTACCCAATCGAAATGGTTCTGAAGAAACGTAAACGGAAAGACAAATATGAATATTTTGTTAAATTTAAAGGCTACCCTGATAAGTTTAATTCATGGATACCATCGAACGATTTAGTGAACATATAAAAGTTTAAGTACTTACCTGAGACGTTCAGTATGAAAAATGAGTTTCTATCTGACGTTACCGAGCGATAGCTCTCTCGGCTACTTTTTGGACAACAAAATATCTCATTTCATAACGCATCTTCCTTCCTCAATCGAACTGAATGGAGACTGGGAAGTGGGACTCGTCGAACTGATCTACCCCCATTCGTGGTATAATATCACGAAAAATTCCAATCATTTCGAATACGATTTAGGAACGGGTCAGTTTAAGACGGGAAGAATATCTCCAGGCCATTACGAGTCTGTAGCGGACATTGTTAAATCCATGAGCAATCACTTTGCCAATAAAATCTTTTTGAATTATAATAAAGCGACTCAAAAGGTAAAGTCAACTCTTCTTAAAGGTACTCGCTTGGTTTTGCCCCCAGGGATTGCAGAAATCTTAGGATACCAACCCATGCAACTTTCGGCTGTGAATGGAGCTCTCTCTGTAAATGGTGAATTTATCGCAGATCTAAACGGTCGGTTTTCTCTGTTGTATGTGTACAGCGATATTGTGGAACCGCAACCGGTGGGGGACATGGTTGCTCCTCTCCTTCGCATCGTTAAAGTGAGTGGTGTGGATGGAGAGATGGTCAGCGCTTTGTTCGATCGACCTCATTATTTGCCTCTTGCAAGAAAAAATTTCCAAACCATCGAAATTGTTATAAGGAATCACACAGGTCAATTAGTGCCATTTGAACGGGGAGAGCAATCGTGAAACTTCATTTTCGTCTCAAACATCTGTAATCATGTATGAACCCTACCACTGCTGTACGAAATCCTTTGAGGATTATTACATCAGCCAAACTGGAAAAGGATTATTCTATTATCAAGGAGTACCACTGCAAAAAGGTTATGGACTTGGAGGACTCTTTCGTTCGTTATTTAGAACGGCGGTACCATTATTCAAACAAGGTGCTAAAACGCTCGGAAAACAAGTCTTACGAACGGGGATGGATCTCGTCACGGATGTTATTCAAGGAAAAGATGTGAAGATAGCAGCCAAACAACGAGCTAAAGAAGCAGGACAACTACTCACCGACAAAGTCGCTACCAAAGTAAAGAAAATGATGGGTGGAAGTGTTAAAAGGAAGAGAAAGACGATGAAATATATCATTTCTTCAAAGAAAGCCAAGAGAGTAACACGTGACATTTTTGATCCGTAAAACCATGGCTCTGATTCACAGTCATTCTTCCGTATGCCTAAAGTCGGAACTGGATTTATTTGCTTTACCGCCCACACAAACAAGCATAGAAAAAGGACAATGGATTGAATACCACCCCTTAGCCAATATTCGAGATGGAGGCCCTTTGGAATTTAATATTTCGGGGAGTGGAGAAGAATACATGGACTTATCTTCCAGTCAACTTTACGTGAAAGTCAAAATCGTGAAATCCGACAATTCCGTTCTGCCCGACAAAGAGCCCGTGGGCCCCATTAACTGCTTCCTTCATTCTCTGTTTTCGCAAGTCGACATCAGTTTAAACGAAAGAGTGATTTCGT
This sequence comes from Macrothele yani, assembly GCA_039090855.1. Classification (NCBI taxonomy): domain Eukaryota; kingdom Metazoa; phylum Arthropoda; class Arachnida; order Araneae; family Macrothelidae; genus Macrothele; species Macrothele yani. Next base: position 69,093,248 of record CM076989.1, on the reverse strand, counting down.
CGTCAAGCAACACGTATCCATACAGAGCTTATATTGAAACTCTGTTGAATTATGGAGAAGAAGCAAAGAAAACATATTTAGCATGTGAAGGTTTTTACAAGGATACATCCGGACATCTACATGAAATTAACCCCACGAATGCTACAACGAACAAGGGATTGTATCAACGCTACGAACTCGTAAAGGATAGCAAGACGTTGGACATGATTGGAACCTTGCATTGTGATTTATTTTTCAAAATAGACTGTTGCTAAATTTAGTGGATGTGAAAATCAAACTGATTCGTAGCAAACCGGATTTCTGTCTCGTTTCCTCCTTCGGGACACCCAATTACAGAGTTCTCATCGAACATGCATCAATTTTTGTGAGAAAAGTCAAAGTCAACCCAGGAGTTGCCATAGGTCATGCAAAAGCTTTAGAAAAATCTCCTGCCAAATATCCCATTGATCGTGTTTTATGCAAAGTGTATTCCATTTCTCAAGGAAGTATGTCCTTCGTGCAAGACAACGTATTCCTTGGACAAATGCCAAAGAGATTGGTCATTGGGTGTGTGGACAACGATGCCTTTAATGGTACATATAAGTCAAACCCCTTCGAATTCAAACATTATGACGTCAACTTTATCGCCGTGTACGTTGACGGTCAACCCGTTCCCCATAAACCACTAGAGCCCAACTTCGAAACGGAAAATACAGTTCGTTCTTACCATAGCCTATTTCAAGGAACCGAGAAATTGGGGCAAGACATAGGAATTTTCATCGGCCGTGAAGAATTTTCCAAGGGTTATACGCTGTATGCTTTTGATCTTAGTCCCGATTTATGTGATGGTGGACATATGAACTTGGTCCAGCAAGGAAATTTGAGAGTGGAAATCAAATTTAGAAAAGCTTTGTCAAAAACAATTTCTGTGTTGATCTACGCAGAGTTCCAGAATATTATCGAAATTTCCAAGTCCAGAAGCATTCTTTGTGATTTTGCTAATTAAAAGGAATGAACAGTGTGCAAATAACTAGGATTCTAACGCAAGATCCTGTGGCGCATCGTTCATTTCTCGGTGTGTTTGCATGCAACCGACTTCCTAAGAGAATTTCCAAGTTCCCAGCCTGCCTCATTGTGAACACGGATCAGTATGGGAGTCCCGGGAAACACTGGCTGGCCATGTTTATGCCAAACCCAATAACTGTAGAATTTTTCGATTCCTATGGACATCCCCCAGAATATTTTGAAGGACCTATTCTCCGATTTGTTTCCAAGTTTACCTACGTGAATTTTAATGACATGTCTCTCCAAAGTTCGTTTACGGCCGTGTGTGGCCAATTTTGTATTTTTTACTTATATTCTAGATGTCGCGGAAAAAGCTTATATTCCATTGTAAAACTATTTAATTATAAAAGTGAAACAAACGATGTACGTGTTTTTCGCTTCGTTAAAAAAAATTTGGAATTGTATCAAAATTTAGAATGTGAATAATAAAAATTGATTTATCACTATTTTATGTGTCATGTCTTTAAATTGGGCTGACTCTTGTTATTTCATTCAGTTGTCAATATGGAAGTGCCTAAGCTGCATCATCCTTTCACAGCTCTAATAGCGGGTCCTACGGGTTGTGGTAAAACTCACTTTGTGAAACGTTTACTTCAACATCAGGTCATTTCATCTACCCATCACCGCATAATGTGGTTTGGTTCTACGGCGTAGAACCAAACCATTATATGATGAAATACCTGATGTTGAAGTAAACGTTTCACAAAGTGAGTTTTACCACAACCCGTAGGACCCGCTATTAGAGCTGTGAAAGGATGATGCAGCTTAGGCACTTCCATATTGACAACTGAATGAAATAACAAGAGTCAGCCCAATTTAAAGACATGACACATAAAATAGTGATAAATCAATTTTTATTATTCACATTCTAAATTTTGATACAATTCCAAATTTTTTTAACGAAGCGAAAAACACGTACATCGTTTGTTTCACTTTTATAATTAAATAGTTTTACAATGGAATATAAGCTTTTTCCGCGACATCTAGAATATAAGTAAAAAATACAAAATTGGCCACACACGGCCGTAAACGAACTTTGGAGAGACATGTCATTAAAATTCACGTAGGTAAACTTGGAAACAAATCGGAGAATAGGTCCTTCAAAATATTCTGGGGGATGTCCATAGGAATCGAAAAATTCTACAGTTATTGGGTTTGGCATAAACATGGCCAGCCAGTGTTTCCCGGGACTCCCATACTGATCCGTGTTCACAATGAGGCGGGCTGGGAACTTGGAAATTCTCTTAGGAAGTCGGTTGCATGCAAACACACCGAGAAATGAACGATGCGCCACAGGATCTTGCGTTAGAATCCTAGTTATTTGCACACTGTTCATTCCTTTTAATTAGCAAAATCACAAAGAATGCTTCTGGACTTGGAAATTTCGATAATATTCTGGAACTCTGCGTAGATCAACACAGAAATTGTTTTTGACAAAGCTTTTCTAAATTTGATTTCCACTCTCAAATTTCCTTGCTGGACCAAGTTCATATGTCCACCATCACATAAATCGGGACTAAGATCAAAAGCATACAGCGTATAACCCTTGGAAAATTCTTCACGGCCGATGAAAATTCCTATGTCTTGCCCCAATTTCTCGGTTCCTTGAAATAGGCTATGGTAAGAACGAACTGTATTTTCCGTTTCGAAGTTGGGCTCTAGTGGTTTATGGGGAACGGGTTGACCGTCAACGTACACGGCGATAAAGTTGACGTCATAATGTTTGAATTCGAAGGGGTTTGACTTATATGTACCATTAAAGGCATCGTTGTCCACACACCCAATGACCAATCTCTTTGGCATTTGTCCAAGGAATACGTTGTCTTGCACGAAGGACATACTTCCTTGAGAAATGGAATACACTTTGCATAAAACACGATCAATGGGATATTTGGCAGGAGATTTTTCTAAAGCTTTTGCATGACCTATGGCAACTCCTGGGTTGACTTTGACTTTTCTCACAAAAATTGATGCATGTTCGATGAGAACTCTGTAATTGGGTGTCCCGAAGGAGGAAACGAGACAGAAATCCGGTTTGCTACGAATCAGTTTGATTTTCACATCCACTAAATTTAGCAACAGTCTATTTTGAAAAATAAATCACAATGCAAGGTTCCAATCATGTCCAACGTCTTGCTATCCTTTACGAGTTCGTAGCGTTGATACAATCCCTTGTTCGTTGTAGCATTCGTGGGGTTAATTTCATGTAGATGTCCGGATGTATCCTTGTAAAAACCTTCACATGCTAAATATGTTTTCTTTGCTTCTTCTCCATAATTCAACAGAGTTTCAATATAAGCTCTGTATGGATACGTGTTGCTTGACGACGAAATCACTCTTTCGTTTAAACTGATGTCGACTTGCGAAAACAGAGAATGAAGGAAGCAGTTAATGGGGCCCACGGGCTCTTTGTCGGGCAGAACGGAATTGTCGGATTTCACGATTTTGACTTTCACGTAAAGTTGACTGGAAGATAAGTCCATGTATTCTTCTCCACTCCCCGAAATATTAAATTCCAAAGGGCCTCCATCTCGAATATTGGCTAAGGGTGGTATTCAATCCATTGTCCTTTTTCTATGCTTGTTTGTGTGGGCGGTAAAGCAAATAAATCCAGTTCCGACTTTAGGCATACGGAAGAATGACTGTGAATCAGAGCCATGGTTTTACGGATCAAAAATGTCACGTGTTACTCTCTTGGCTTTCTTTGAAGAAATGATATATTTCATCGTCTTTCTCTTCCTTTTAACACTTCCACCCATCATTTTCTTTACTTTGGTAGCGACTTTGTCGGTGAGTAGTTGTCCTGCTTCTTTAGCTCGTTGTTTGGCTGCTATCTTCACATCTTTTCCTTGAATAACATCCGTGACGAGATCCATCCCCGTTCGTAAGACTTGTTTTCCGAGCGTTTTAGCACCTTGTTTGAATAATGGTACCGCCGTTCTAAATAACGAACGAAAGAGTCCTCCAAGTCCATAACCTTTTTGCAGTGGTACTCCTTGATAATAGAATAATCCTTTTCCAGTTTGGCTGATGTAATAATCCTCAAAGGATTTCGTACAGCAGTGGTAGGGTTCATACATGATTACAGATGTTTGAGACGAAAATGAAGTTTCACGATTGCTCTCCCCCGTTCAAATGGCACTAATTGACCTGTGTGATTCCTTATAACAATTTCGATGGTTTGGAAATTTTTTCTTGCAAGAGGCAAATAATGAGGTCGATCGAACAAAGCGCTGACCATCTCTCCATCCACACCACTCACTTTAACGATGCGAAGGAGAGGAGCAACCATGTCCCCCACCGGTTGCGGTTCCACAATATCGCTGTACACATACAACAGAGAAAACCGACCGTTTAGATCTGCGATAAATTCACCATTTACAGAGAGAGCTCCATTCACAGCCGAAAGTTGCATGGGTTGGTATCCTAAGATTTCTGCAATCCCTGGGGGCAAAACCAAGCGAGTACCTTTAAGAAGAGTTGACTTTACCTTTTGAGTCGCTTTATTATAATTCAAAAGATTTTATTGGCAAAGTGATTGCTCATGGATTTAACAATGTCCGCTACAGACTCGTAATGGCCTGGAGATATTCTTCCCGTCTTAAACTGACCCGTTCCTAAATCGTATTCGAAATGATTGGAATTTTTCGTGATATTATACCACGAATGGGGTAGATCAGTTCGACGAGTCCCACTTCCCAGTCTCCATTCAGTTCGATTGAGGAAGGAAGATGCGTTATGAAATGAGATATTTTGTTGTCCAAAAAGTAGCCGAGAGAGCTATCGCTCGGTAACGTCAGATAGAAACTCATTTTTCATACTGAACGTCTCAGGTAAGTACTTAAACTTTTATATGTTCACTAAATCGTTCGATGGTATCCATGAATTAAACTTATCAGGGTAGCCTTTAAATTTAACAAAATATTCATATTTGTCTTTCCGTTTACGTTTCTTCAGAACCATTTCGATTGGGTAGTGGTCATTTTTTTACTTTTTGCAGTTCTTCGGCATAGAAGGTACCACCAATGTCTTCTCCTAGTAAATCTTTAACTTTATACACTGGAGGTGATCTAGCGAAGCGTTGGGAAACATTAAATAACTCCTCTGACCAATTCGTTTCGTACCCCTTTTCGAATTGTAATTTGGTTTTAGATAACCTCACAGTATCACCTATATAGAATTTATAAACTGGATGAGATTCAGATATATCGCCATATAAGTTATTCCACACAACCTCTTGGTTTTCTAGACTGACATTTACTGGTTCCATCTTAATACTTCGATGATGCGTTGCATTGTAACTATGTATCAATTTCTGCAAGATGTTAATATATGTGTATGTGTTTCGACTAGTAAAGTACTTCCACATTTTTGTTTTTAGAGTTCGATTAAACCTTTCTATTACACTCGCTTTTGTCTCATTTCTGGTAGTAAAGAAATGGACGTTGTTTTGTTTCAGGAAATTCTGGAATTCTCGATTTTTAAATTCAGAACCTTGGTCAGTTTGTAGGTTTAACGGTTTGCGTTCTTTAAATATTTTCTGAAACACTTTGATCATGGATGACCCAGTTTTTTGTATCATAGGAACACACCATGCAAATTTTGAAAACACGTCAATGCATGTTAATAAATATTTATATCCGTTATTATGTTGTTTCAGACTGGTCAAGTCAACTAAATCAGCCTGCCACTGTTCATCGATTCCCATCACAATGACTCGATTTCTCTGAAAATGTCTCCTCGCAGGTTTATGAAGGGTGTAAGTTTTCTCCCCCTCAGCCATTCCTCGATTTCCTTTTTCTTTATTTTTCCGTTTACAGCATGGTACAAAGCATTTACTCCACCGAAACTTCCGGGGTGAGCTGGATCCAGATAAGTCTTTTTCAAGAGATCGTGATTCTCCATTACAACAACTGATTTGAATACTATCAACAGAAACAGTAAAACTCATGCTTACACTAAAACACAGACAACAGAAATGACACAAAAGGGTACTTACATGGGATTTTATTGATGCATAGGGTCTTCCAAAATGTACAGATTTTTAGCACTTTCTAATACATCGCAAATATTCAAGTGATTAAAAAATCAAATAAGTGTTTTCCGACATGAAAAATGAGTCGTTCACAAATTCATGGGCGATCAATTTTAGATCCAAATTGGCTACGGCCTTTTTGAACAATGCATGCACTTTACCTTTTCGAGTTGAAAATTCACAGGCATGTCCTAATCCATAGCGATCTTCAATTTTGCACATAAGACAGTCGATCAGTCCATCGATGGCTGAAGTAATGTTCTTTTTTATCACGTGGCAAAATGTCTTTTTTAACGCAAATTCACCATCTATGGAGTCAACACTGCTATGTCCAGTTTTTTCAGCCTCGTCGAGAACGAGCTTCTTAAAGGACGATCCAAACATTGTTTGGTGAATGCTTGCCCTAATATCATCACTACATTCATTAAGTTTTTCCCATTGGTCTTCAGTCAGAGATATCCGGTTACGATATGCTGATAAGAATCCATTGTTCACACCAATGCTTTGAATATGCAGATAATTCCTGTCGTTTTCCTTATGCATTGTCAGAAACAGTTTCCTTGCTATACATTGGGTTAGGTCGGTTAGGGCGGTGTCAAACGGACCCGTGAACATCATAGCCTCGAGGAATTCCTCCCATAAAAATGGCATCATCACTAGCCCGTGACTGGTCGGGTAAAAATGCAAGTCGACGCACTTATACATCCGAAGGTGAACTTTTACACGATCCTTAAAATCGCTGACAACAGCAAACGCATCGCCACCAAGATGAAAATGATGACTTGGTATATTATCCAATGTGAATCCTTTCGAAGTTTTAGTCCGAGAAGTAAAGGGCCTTTCATGATAATCCACTTGTTCACAAATGCCATCGTTACTGCGCTTCATCCTGGAGTCAAAAAACTTACGGACACAACCACACAACCGATACAGTCGACAACACACACAGGAGTGACTCTCTCAACACGCTGTGAAAGCACATAACTTTCGGAATTCAAGCACAAACACGCCCTGTACGGTTTTTTCGACAAGAATATTTTCTAAGATGATGACGTCAACAGACCTCCGTTGCCAATAAGCGAAAAGAAATAGAAAGTTTTCTCCACCACTCCGCCCCCCCAATCCGACAGAGGGCGATGCCATCGCCTTGCTCCCTCGCACCGAACGGAACTGAGGTCACACGCCACGCCCACCCATCACGTGACCAGAAGTGTTGCCATCGAAAAAGGTTACTACCCCTTTGGAAAATTAATTTCAAAAAGTGCCGACAGATGGGGCTGCAAATTTTCGCGAACCACCACCAGAGGGCGCTGCCATCGTATTTCTCCCTCGCGCCGAGAGGAGACCGGAAGTGACGTCGCGCACGCTCCGCCCACCTGTCACGTGACCGGAAGTGTTGCCACCGAAAAGGGTTATCAAGCGCGGTCTTATACTACTGAGGACCCCTTCCCAAATGTTTTTCACAATGGCAGGACACTTCTGTTTTGCAGCCAAGTCCTCCCAAAAGATCACTAAATGCAAATCTGACAACTTTTTATGAGCATCGTGTGGATTGTCGTGTGAATGGTGGCTCAGTGGTCTAAGGCGCTGGCTTACGACCAGTTGCCCTAGTTGGGTCCGGGTTCAAATCCCGGTGAGGCATGGGTGTTTGGGTTTGTCTTCCGGCACTGGCTCTCTGTGTACATTGGTCATTTAGCATACTGTAAAACCCATGTTTGATGTATACTTGTTCGCAAAATGTTACTTGATCAACACTGTCTGTATCTGTGTAAATTGATCATTTGGAATGCTGTAAAGACATGTATGATTTGCACTTGTTTCTGTTTGTCATGTCTGTGTACCACCAGGTCCAATAAATCACTCTTTTTCAAACCTTCAATTAAAAAAAATCTTTCGTAATCAGTCAGAGGTTGCCATCATGTTGGAGGCTTTTCGCCTTGCTCGTTATCTCTTTACTGCTGCTGATATTGTTTAAGTGCGACCTCACTCGGTTAAATTTCCATCACCTCTCCAAGGTTCTGATTTTGAAGTTCCGTAGCGAGATCAGATATTGTGGATAGTATATCAAGTGAAATTGTTGTTATTGTGCAGCTGATATTCCTTTCCCTCTCCCCAATTTTGTTCCCTAAGTATTGTATGTGGTGCTACCTTAAGAAACCTGGCACTTAAATTATTATTCAAGTGATTGTGTGATGCCTATGTACCAGTCTGTGCACCCTTTAAAACAAAAACTGTTATAGCTATCAAGAGTAAGTTTCATATTTAGGAGTTTTGTGAAATAATAACAAAAAGCGGTACGTTTTACCTTTTCTTAAAGGTAATTGAAAGCCGTTGTCAGTTCACAAAATTTAGAATTTCTGAACATTGTGTTGCTCCGAAAAATCACGATAAAAAAAATACTTACTTTGTGATAAGCCTTCCTATAGCAAAAATTAAATTATTACAAACCTTTTAAAAAAATACAAGTTAGTAAAAGTCTGCAAAGCATTGATTATGATACGTTTTCCAACATACCAGAAATCATTACCCAAGTTATTACTCAAGTTATGAGGATAATGGCTGTAGAATAAATCTCGCTCCTATGACCTGACCTTTGACCCTATTTCGATTATATTCAACAGAACCGGTAAAGTATACTTCCGGAACAGCATGATAAAGTTTTGTCTCAATCGAAGCATTTTTACGTAAGTTATAACGCATAAGGGCGATGGAATGGATCCCGATCCTATGTCCTGACCTTTGCCCCCTTCGCCCATTTTTAATGGGGTTCGTCCCCAGTTTGTCCCCTACGACAAACTAAAATTTCATCGAAATCGAACCATATTTACGCAAGTTATGACGCATAAGGGCAATGGAATGCATCCGCTCCTGTGTCCTGACCTTTGAACCCACTTCACCCATTTTCAATAGGGTTCGTCCCCAGGTCGTCCCCTACCACATACTAAAATTTCATTGAAATCGAACCATCTCTGCGCAAGTTATGACGCATAAGGGCAAAAAAATAGATCCCGCTCCTATGTCGTGACCTTTGACCCCATTAATACCATTTTCAATAGGGTTCGTCCTCAGGTGGTACCCTACCACATACTAAAATTTCATCGAAATCGAACCAGTTTTACGCGAGTTATCGTGCTGACAGGTGGACAAAGCTGCAGCATATACGCTTCTTCAACCAACGGTTGGAAAGCGTAAACAAAAACAGGTAGGCTCAATTCTGATTGAACCGTTAGTTTGGAACGTAGGACTACGATCGGCGTGTTGGATATTTGTTCGGCGGCGGCTACTTTCAGGCGTTCTCGATAGTCTCTAGTTCGTTGAGCAGCAGTCTTCATGAGCTTCTTACATTCCTCATCACTAGCTCTTGCCTCTCGGTTTGATTTTCTCCGCTGTTGCTTGCGTTCATTCTGCGAATTCAGCGGCATTGTCTAAAACGTAAACCCGTTCAAACGAAAACAGTTTTTAAAAATTTTAATTAACACTACTGTGATATGTTCTTTATATATTTGAATAGATCCCGTCGAGAGCTTTAAAACGATACCATGCACAGTCGTTTTCTACTCACGGTTATCCCGATAAACCGCGATATTGTCAAAAGTGTTCACCGATTCACAAGAAAACAATTTTTTAAATGTTTAGTTCAAACCATTGCGAAATGTTCTTCGTAACAGAAAGACGATAAAAATCAAAACTCCGTTTATTAGGCGTAAGAATGACGATAAAACAAAAGATGCTAGCTTTCGCTACCTCCAGGTAGCTTCGCAGGCATAAAGTAGCTAAGAACGCAGAAAACACAACTGGAATAAATATACACTTCTAAGAGCAAATTCAAAATAATATTCTGCACGGTGTCGCACGCGCGGCTTAATCCCAGGACTGGGTGCCCACGTGTGACTTCAAGAAGCCGGTGCCAAACCAAAGGAAGGCTCGTGGTAACTTCCTTATTGCATACATTCCGTCTCGTGACAATCTCAATGGTTTCTCGTAGCGCCGTAGCTCTTGCGTCGTCATAAGCAGTCAGCTTCTTAAATTCACTCCACCTGGGTACTGCTCCTTCAGTAGCAACATCACGGGCTTGTGCCGTTGTAAGTTTACCATCCTTGACGTCCCTTTGGTGCTCAGAAATGCGGACTTGGATCGATCTTTTTGTCATTCCGACGTAGAATTTAATTAGTGCGTCAGGGTAATCCAGAGGATTAACATAGACTCCTGCGTCAGATAGTGTAGAAGGTGATGCGCCTCGGTCTGCTGTGAGGCTAACAGATAGAGGTCTAGGCGCCCTCACGCCGATATCAAAGCCCAGCTTTCGGAGAGCATTCTTCAGGTAATCTGTTAGTCTGAGAATGTAGGGAATCGAACCTACGAAACGGACTGGCTGCGCTGTGGGGGTTTACTTTTCTGATAATTTTTAGCACGTCTTTTGTAAAAAAAGATCGTGCTTCTGTTATCGGTTTGTCCGTCCGTCCGTCCGCCTGTACCCACTGTATCTCTGCAACTATTAGTCCGATTTGAAAAATTCTTTTTGCATTGGGAAGCTTGAAATATACAAATCATGATCCTTTATTTCGTTTTCTTTTTTTTTTACGATGTACAATTTCGCCGGTAGAGGGCGTAAATGCAGATGATGTCGAATTCAAAATTACGTTTTATTCCACATATTTGCTTCTAGGCATCCGATTGAATCTTTTTTTTTTTATCTTTCGATTCAATTTATGTCGAAGAGTATTTTAGATATAGTTACTTTTTCAAATTACGCTTAGATTTTCCGCTAGGGGGCGTAAAAGTAAATTACATTTTCCCAAATAACTCCTCTTCTAAAACTCCGATTTGAAAAATTTCTTCTTCAGCTGATACATCTCCAGATGGAAAATCTTTTGCATATAATTTCAAATTTTTGGTAAAGAATACTTCGGCCACCAGGGGTCGTAAGAGTTAATTTTTGCTTCTGATGTATTTGCCATAAAAACGGAGCTTCTAAAATATCGATTGAAAACATTCTTTCGTGGATTGATGCCACTCACATCGATAAACCTTTTCGGAATATTTTCTTCTTAAAATATTCCACCGTTTTTCCGCCAGGGGGCGTAGATATACATCTTAATTTCGTCAATATCTCTACTTCTAAGAGTCGGATTTCAAAAATTCCTTCTTTGTTGGATAGTGTTTTCCGTGTGACATGTTCTTCATATAATTTCAAAATTTTCAAATAATTCATAGACTTTCCGCTAGGGGGCGTAGCGGTAATTGCGTTTCCCCCTATATCTCTGCTTCTAAATCGAAAAATTCCTTCTGCACCGGATACAGCTCCTGACAGGAAATCGTTTGTCCATAATTTCTAATTTTTGTAAAGAAATAGTTTGGCCACCAGGTGGCGTAAATCTTAATTTCCGCTTCTGTTGTATTTGCAGCAAAATATGAGCTTCTAAATTCTCGATTGAAAAAAATATCGTTTGTTGACCGATACTACTCATGTCGACAAACCTTTTAGAAACATTTTCTTCTTAAAATAGTGCTTGGTTTCTACGCCAGGGGGCGTAGATGTATATCTTATTTTGTCAATATCTCTACTTCTAGGAGTCCGATTTGAAAAAGTCCTTCCTTGTTGGATAGTGTTTCTAGTGTGACATGTGGTTCATATAATTTTCAAATTTTCAAGTAATTCATAGACTTTACGCTAGGGGGCGTAAATGTAAATTGCGTTTCCCCTTATATCTTTGCCTCTAAATCTCCGATTTTAAAAATTCTTTCTGCACCGCATACAGCTCCTGATGGGAAATTGTTTGCACATATTTTCTAATTTTTGTTAGAAATGGTTTGGCCACCAGGTGGCGTAAGTCTTAATTTCCGCTTCTGTTGTATTTGCAGCAAAATATGAGCTTCTAAAATCTCGATTGAAAAAAGTCGTTTGTTGACCGATACTACTCATATCGACAAACCTTTTAGGAAACTTTTCTTCTTGAAAAAATGCAGGGTTTCTACGCCAGGGAGCGTAGACGTATATCTTATTTTTGTGAATATCTCTACATCTAAGAGTCTAATTTGAAAAATTCCTTCTTTGTTGGATAGTGTTTCCGATGCGAAATGTTTTTCCTATAAATTCAAAATTTTCTAGTAAATCATAGACTTTCTGCTAGGGGACACAAAGGTAAATTGCGTTTTCGGCGTTATTTCTGCTCCTAAACTCTGATTTCAAAAATTCTTCCTGTATCGCATACAAGACCTGATGGAAAATATTTTTCACATAATTTCTAATGTTTGATAAAGAATGGTTTAGCCACCAGGGGTCATAAGTGTTAATTTCTGCTTGTGAAGTATTTGTTGCAAAATCTGGGCTCCTAAAAACTCGACTAATTTTTTTTTTCTTGGACCGATACCGCTTATATGGATAAACCTTTTGAGAATACCTTCTTCTTAAAATAATGCATGGTTTTCCCACCAGGGGACGTAAAGTCACATCTTATTTTTGTCGATATCTCTGTTTCTAAGAGTTCTTAAGCTCACGATTCCGTTTACAGCAATATCTGAGGGATTAAAAACCCGATTGAAAATCTTCTTTCTATCGGCAGATCTGTTTTTTTCCATACCGGTTCCATTGACTTTAATAGCTTTGATAAATTTAATTTGCGTCAGAACGGATTCAAAAGACGTGCTTATTACACCCGAAAATTCGGTGTCATCTTTCTTGTTTCTATTGCGAGCATGTCGTACACCGCTCCAGACGCTAGGTCCCTAAGGCCTCGAATCTCCTCCTCGCAAGAGGCCCTGTTCGATGAGAGCACGAAGGCAAAACCCCGAAATGGACTTTTCTGAAATAAACTGAATTACTTATTACAGAAAAACTTCGAAAATACGGAAGTTAAAAGAAAAAGGAACTTTTGAAAGTGTAAATTTCGTTAAAAGACCTACCGGCAATTTCGGTGAATGTTAGTTTTAGGAATTTTCCGTGAATTCAAACCACTTAATTATTGCAGTGGGGAGAAGGAGATGTGAGGTCATCTCCAAAAGAAAATGTGCGCCACGCCACTTCTTTTCCTCAGAAAGTCATCCTGATGCTAATATATTTTATTTGTTTCCAATTTTACTACACGCTTCTTCATTGCCATATTTTTTTGCGCTTTCCAACTGTAGGTTGAAGAAGCGTACATGCTCCAGCTTTGTCCGTCCGTCCGTCTGCCCGCACGATAACTCGCGTAAAAATTGTTCGATTTCGATGAAATTTTAGTATGTGGTACGGGACCACCTGAGGACGAACCCTATTGAAAATTGGAGAATTGGGGTCAAAGGTCGCGACATAGGAGCGGGATGCATTCCATTGCCCTTATGCGTCAATAACTTGCGTAAATATGGTTCGATTTCGATGAAATTTTAGTATGTGGTAGGGGACCACCGAACCCTATTGAAAATGCGTGAAGTGGGGATGCATTCCATCACATCTTATTAAAGGAGCAATTCTTGTATATATGTAAATTTTATTTTGAAAACGGCTTAATACATTTCGATGAAAGTGGTTCACCTACCGTTTTCTGGTAATAGAAATCGATTTAGCTTGATTTCGACTTTGGAAAAATTCGTTTAGTGAGTTAAATAACCACCCCAAGTTACCACGCTCTTAGTATCATGGCGTCGTCCCATTAATGTTTCCCATTCTTAGAAATCTTATGACGTCACACTCTCGCGATCGACGCGCGGTGTTGGTGCGTAGTCACGCCATCTGCCTCATTACGTCACGCGTTGTTTGTGGATCCTATTAAAGTTTTATGACGTCACACTCTCGCGACCATCTGCCTCATTACGTCACGCGTTGTGTGCGTATTACGCATTACTTCTGTTTTCTTCTAGAACAAAAAGTGAGTTGTGTCAGTTGCTTTGGAGTTGATGCGTAATATTGATGCTTCAAAATTTAAACTAATTTTACTGCCAGTAAAATTTTAACCCGGAACAGTGTTTGTCACTACCATGCGTCGCCCGCTCGCATGTATGGGCTATAACAGCAGACAACCCCGACGGTATCCTCTCCTAACCACGGTTCATCGGCGCAAACAACACGCGTCTGGTGCAAAGATCCTGCAAGTTGGATGTCTGATGACTGGAAAAAAAGTGTGCTTGTCTGACGAATCACGTTTTCCACTCCACTCAGTGCATGGCACTCGATCCATCCCGCATGGTCTCCACACTGCAAGCTGGTGGAGGAGGTTGCGTGGTGTGGGGTATATTTACCTGGCAGGAACTTTGACCCCTGCTGCATGTGTATGACTGGTGCCCGATATCGTGAATTGCATGCTGACTCTGTACACCCAGCAATGTTACACTTTTTTCCGAATGGCGACGGTGTCTTCCAAGATCCCAATGCGCCGAGACATAGGTCCAATGTTGTGCAAAAATGCGTTGAGAAACACAGTTCAGACTTCTAGCATATTGATTGGCCTCCGAACTCCCCGATATCAATCCCATAGAGCACTTGTGGGCATGGGCGCCCATAGCTTAGTTTTCAGTAGGGGTCAAACAGAAATTATAACTATGAATACCATTTACAAAAACCATATACAAATTTTCACTCTGCCTTCCAGTTATCTAACAGTTTTTACCTCGTTCTCAACATGTAAAATTAACTGGAAACTAGATGACCCTAAAAAACTCCATAAAAGTGATAAATAGATAAAATTAGAAAGCTTGTTGGTACAATAAAGAAATTTGTTTGTCGTTTTGAAATCGTTTTGTCCACTTCGGTCACACGCTTCACGAAACCTCAGAAATCACTCAATTGGTCATCAAGCAAGAAAAATACCCTCAAGACAAATTTCTGGGAGACATCTCGAAAGGAATTTGTCCAGATGTGAACAGCTGCTGCAGAGGATGATATATTTTTCATTTCTTCGCCTTTCATACTTCTCAATACTGTATGTATATAAGTTGTTCTCCGACGTGAAATGGGAAATTTCATTATGACTTTCTACTGTAGATTTCCGCTTTTTCTATTGTAAATTCCCAGCGTCTTTCCTATTTTTACGGCACACGCACGCATCCAGAAGTTCTACGGAAAAATTAGCAATCAGAATTAGTGTCATGGCGAAAATCTGTGTAACACCTTCCAAGAATAGAAAGGGAATGATCCAATTTTCAGGGGAGGGTAAATTCCCCCTCTTGCCCCCCCTCTATGGGCGCCCATGCTTGTGGGATACTATGGAACGGCATGTCAGGCGTCTGGATACATCAATGACCTACATACCTGCATTGCAGGCCACATTACAAACAGCTTGGTTGGCCATATCTCCCACCTGCTTCCGGCATCTTATGGAATCGATACCACGTCGAACCGTCATCTTATTGAATCGATACCACGTCGGACCGGCATCTTATTGAATCGATACCACGTCGAATCGGCATCTTTTTTAAATCGATGCTGTACTGAAAGCGAAAGGAGGACCTACGAAGCATTAGGGACGTGGTCGTAATTTAGCGATCAGTCAGTGTAATAATTTTAATAATTGCATCGATTAAAATTACTAATACAATAACGACATTAAGAACTGACTGTATATACTACTCAGCTTCATTTACAGGTATACAAATTTCTATTTCATTGCCATTTTTAGCCATTGTTTCCGTTATAAGACACAACGGCTTTTGTCCCATGCATTTCCGTAATTTTGACGCCTCTCAATCCGAAACGCCCTGGACCATGACTCAGGTATCCCCAGTGGTGACTACCAGGATTGCCAAAAAGTATTATTTTACAAGTTTGTTACGTAAACGCAAATGAACACTACCTGATTTGGGACAAAACTAAGTGGTTAATTAGTTACAGGAAATTTTTGGGAATAACCTAAGTATTTTGCTGTGTTTTTCAACACATATTGTATGCACAACTACGCAAGCATTTGCACACCACCTTTTTTTGTTTCTTCGATTGAAAAGGATAGTAAATTGGTTGATTTATCTTTCTCACTCACTAATTCTAAATGAAGTCCTTTTTTACTGGATAAAACCAATATCAGCGGAAGAAAAAAATAATGCTCTAATTTCCACCCCGTTTACCTTTGCACGAAAATCAATGGGCATAACTACAAAAAGAGTAATAAAATAGAAATTCGCATGCACATACTTACTGGCAATACACGTCAGTTCCTTTTCTTTGTCAATCAAATTCGATGCACTTGTCGATGCTTTTTCATGCTCTGACATGTCCGGAAGTAAACCAGCAAACAACAAATCAACAGAGATGTCTGTTCTGCGCATTTCATCCTTTGACGTGCATTTGTCATCATCATCAGCATCCTGAAAAAGGGACTCGAGAACAGTGTCCGTTGAAGTAGTACAAAATGAATCCTTACTCCCTGTAGAAGAATGAAGGTATTCCTCCCGCTCGCTCGCACTTAAAATATTAGGTTCACTCTTTGCTTTTCGAAAAAATAATTCCGAACTCCTTGATTTGACATCTTCACGTAGTCAGGTGAGGAACACGATGACTCTGGAGGTATATCAGCATTATTTGGTATTTGATGAAACGGAATATTAACTTCAGAAAACGATTTTTTGTATTTCGGCAAAGTTCTGGAGCTAATCGGATAGGTCTTTGAAGACTGTGAGTTCTCAAACAGTGGGAAAGAGATCGTCTTCAAAAACAATGGGGAATCTTTTCTTTGAGATATAGTGACATCATGGGAACGAATTAACAGATCAGGATTTTCTTCAAAGTTTCTTAATATAATTCTTTCCACGGACTCACGAAATTTGCTTGCAGGCGTATTTGTGTTCATAGCTTCGTTGCATTTCGTCTCATGTGGTGTAGAATCTTGAAGATCCTTTTCTATATCTTTTTCCTGACTAGATGTTTGTGTGACGCTGTTTTTTAGCATGATTTTCTGCCATGTCTTTTGGAAATCTTTCTCAAATGTATGAGCCGACACATACGATTCAGTTGGGTTCCAGGTTACGCTTCTACGCTCCGATTCCTTGTGCATCTTAAGAAGAACAGGAGGCGTCTTTTTCTTCCTCTTCGTTGGCACCGTACTGAATTCTGTGTAACAGTTCTTACTGCTAGAACTCCTGTTTTCAACGGATTCGTCGTCCACTCTTTGAAAAGGCTCCGTCACACAAAAATTTCGTTTGTTGGAATCCCAGTTTCCTACTCGATCCCCTGTATTTCTACTATCTTTGGAAAGCATTTCAAGGTATTCTGCGAACACGTCACTTTTACATGCATCAAGCAGTGGAGTAGTACATTCTCTCGATGCCAATGGCACTGAAGAGTTATGACGAATGGAACTTTCGCTTTCCGCTTTATCTGCTTCATGAAACATAACCTCGAACTGTCTTCCAGATATTGGACTGGAACTCTTAGATTTAGTCAAGGTTATTGCGTCATCCACGTGCATTCGTATGTGGCAATCGCTGTCGCACTTTCTTTCCCTTTCAATATCGGTAGGGTGATTTCCATCACAACCTGTATTGTGCAGCGATCTCGATGGGTCATCATGATATGAGGATTCGGGTTCGTGTGCCCTGCACGAATGGGTAATTTCATTTCTTAGCATGGCATTACTGTTCCTTGGCTTAGGCTTCAAAGGAAACAAATGATCTGAGTAAATCATGTCGTAACCTCTCTTGTTCGTACGTGTTTTAGCAACTGTTTCACATTTCGGTATGATGAACTTCTTGGTTTCTTCTTGAGTCCCATTAATATTGCCTTGTTTTTTGGATAACATGAAACGCTGCTTTGCATTCCACATAGTTGGATGTTTGGTTTCAAATCTTCTGTGGTGGTAATGTTTTCCTCTCCTAAAAGCTAAGGGTTTTTCCATTTCTGTGAGGAAAGCAGAACTATTTTCAACGTGCTTCCTTTCTGAAGTGCTGTCTATTCTGTCGCAGGACAAGTGTGATTTAAAATTTTCTTTGGCTTTCTCATGACCGACTATATTCATCAATCTTTCAGTCTCATTAAAAATAGTAGAAAAATAATTAAGAACTGCTGACCGCACTCTTTCAGGTAGGATCTCACCCTTCAGGAAGACGCCATGGACAGTAAATAATTCAGCATCAACAGTCCCAGAGTTTTCAAATTCCGTTATATACACTCCTATTATTTTACCCAAGGTACACAGAAAATCTTGTGTTTTGTCATACATACCTTGCTTACTAACGTCATATACTACACAGTCATTGGCCAGATCCATTAAAGCTTTTATGTGACAGGAGAGTAAATACAAAGAGCACATATTTTCATACTTAAGGTAGCCATGATTGTCACAGTTTGAAACACTACTTCTCTGGGTAGAAACGAAGTACAATTTAAACGACGGATCTAACGATTTCTTCGCTATATAAAAGTAATCAACTGCTTTAGGAAAGGACAGAAGATGCATATGAATACCACTGGTTAAATATTCCAAAATACCTCTTACGATCTCTGAATCAAGATTTGGCGGCTGCTTCGAAGAATTGCTTGTTATTTCATTGTTTACCTTGTACATTCCGCATAGAAACTGTCGTTTTTCATCGGAAGTATGTTTTTGGATTTTTCCTGCAAGTGTTAGATTCCAACTCAGACGACAGCAACTGTACAAGGCTAAGGTTTGGTCTGCGAACTCTCCTGATATGGTTGCAGAGTCCTCTCGTCGGTAATTACACTCATTTAGCAGATAACTATATGTTCCCTGCATGTCCACTATATTAAAATGGATGATAATGTCATTAAATACCAAAGGCAACTCGTAGAGAAATTTAGACCCTTTTTTTCGTTCGAAACCCTACACGACGAAAAAATGACTTTTGTAATTAACGCTCCCAACTACTAGTTCCGCTTCTGCGTTACATTCCTTCCTTTATTTTGAGAGTTTTGTCTTTAACGGTATTTCATAGGCAATAGGGTTCACGTGTCTCTTCAAAAATCTCTGAGGGCACGCGAATGCCATCAGTGAGTGATCAAGCACGCTGTTTTACGTATAGCAACGAGAGTATTAACAAGAAAGATGCACCGAATTTTCGGTTGTAATGAGCACGTCTGTATTAAATCCGTTCCGACGCGAATGAAATGTACCCGTTATTCATAGTCAATGAAACCGGTTAGGAAAAAATCAACCGAATTTCTGCAATCGATAAAACGTCTAGAAATAAAAACAGCAACAAACTTCCACCAGCAGCTAAAAAGTATGATACGAAAATTAACAAAAGTGGTGCACAAAAAGTTTCCCATACAGAAGAAGGAAGGTATCGAAGATAAAGAGACTTTTAAATAGAACAGTTAAAGGAAGTAATACAGAAGGAAACATGCTATAACTCTCCGCTTCCAAGCGGAAGAATTTTGCATACAATGGAAAAATTAAAAATAGGCGAAAAGTATTCTTCATGGCAAAAGCTATGCTAAAAAAGGTTAGTAAAATCATGCAATGCATTGATTACGATACGCTTTCCAACATACCAGAAATCATTACTCAAGTCATGAGGATAATGGCTGTAGAAAAAATCTCACTCCTATGACCTGACCTTTGACCCATTTCGATGATATTCAAGAGAACCTGTAAAGTATACTTCCGGAACAACATGATAAAGTTTTGTCTCAATCGAAGCATTTTTACGCAAGTTATAACGCGCAAGGGCGACGGAATGGATCCCGATCCTATGTCCTGACCTTTCACCCCATTTCGTGAATTTTCAATAGGATTTGTCCCCAGGTGGTCCCCTACCGAATACTAAAATTTCATTGAAATCAAACCATAATTACGCAAGTTATGACGCATAGCGGCAACGGAATGAATTCCGATCCTAGTCGTGACCTTTGACCCCATTTCGTCCGTTTTCAACAGGCTTAGTCCCCATGTGGTCCCCTACCACACACTAAAATTTCATCGTAATCGAAACATTTTTACGTGAGTTATCGTGCGGACAGGCGGACAAAGCTGGAGCATATACGTTTCTACAACCTACGGTTGGAAAGCGTAAAAAATAATTGTTCAAATACGTCTCCCGGAAGCAGAGATAGCGAGAAAAAGGTTTTGACCTTTATACCCTCTAGCGGGAAAGCTGTGAATTAGTTGAAGTAGACAACGTTCCTCATCTTTATTGTGTAGCAAATGGCATACAGTAAAAAAAAAAAAATGAAGTTTTTAAATAAGGTTTTTAGAAGCGGAGATACAGCTGTGAGTAAAAGTGCACAAACACCACCTAACAACAGAACTGTGAAAAAAAAAAAAGGAAAGCCTTCTCAAGTACAAAACCTAAAGTGTTTCAAAAGATAAATGGTATCCAGTGTTAAAGAATTTCTTTAAACAGATATTCAGAAGCGGAGATACCGAGAAAAGCAGATTT
Source organism: Macrothele yani (assembly GCA_039090855.1). Classification (NCBI taxonomy): domain Eukaryota; kingdom Metazoa; phylum Arthropoda; class Arachnida; order Araneae; family Macrothelidae; genus Macrothele; species Macrothele yani. Next base: position 69,072,868 of record CM076989.1, on the reverse strand, counting down.
TAAAAAAAACAACCCTCCTCAAGTACATTGTTTCCATCGAGTTTTTTAGACGTTTGCGCCCTCTATCGGTGAAATTGTATATTATTTGGTGAAAGAAATACGCACAGAATGTTTTCATAATTAATCGTAGTAATATCTGATTGATTTTTTTTTCAATTGGGTTTTTAGTCACGCAGATATGACTGCAAACATGCTGGAAACGGAAACGTGAACTTACACCCTATATGGCACACTTGTGCGTTAAGAAAATTTCGAAATTATATGAGAAACATTTCGCACCGGAAACGCTCTCCGATAAAGGAATAATTTTTCAAATTGAACTCTTAGAAGCAGAGATAACGACAAAAATATGATATCTGTATATATAACTACGCCCCTGGCTGATAAATTGTGCACTATTTTAAGCAGAAGGTATTCTCAAAAGATTTTCCCAGGTGAGCGGTATCGGTCCACGAAAGATTTTTTCCCATCAAGTTTTCAGAAGCTCAGATTTTGCTGCAAATACATCAAAAACAAAAACAAACACCTGCGCCCGTGGTGGCCAAATTATCCTCTACCAAATATTAGAAATTATATGTAGAACATTTCCCAACAGGAGCTGTTTTCGATGCAGAAAGAGTTTTTCAAATAGAATTTTTAGAAGCAGAGGTATTGGGGAAATCGCAGTTTACGTTTGCGGCTCCTATCTAAAAATTGAAATGTATTAAATTGAAAAAGAAACTATGTCCAAAATAGTCTTCGTTATCAATGGCATCGAAAGGAAGAAAGCATTTTTCAATTGGATATTTAAAAGCAAATATATGGATTAAAATGTATTTTGAATTCGATAGCATCTGCATTTGCGCCCTCTAGCGGCGAAGTTATGCATCGAAAAAAAAAAAAGCAACCGAAATGCAAGGATAATCGTTTTCACATCTCATGCTTTCCAATGCGAAAAAGAATTTTTCGAATCGGACTAATATTGCAAAGATATATCAACAGACGGACGGACGGACAACGTGGTACTATATGCACATAACTTTTTTTTTTTTTTATAAAAGACGTGCTAAAAATTCGAATAGATTCAAAAACAGTGGTTCACACAGCAAAAAAAAAAAAAAAAAAAAAAAAAAAAAAATTAGAAACGAACAAAACAAAGATAAATGATTGAAATGCATTTAATTTTTGGTCACCGTTATATTCTCTCAGCCCGGGTATTTAAATGCTAAAATTTAGTATCAATGGATTTGCAACACCCAGGAGAAGTACTTGTAGCATGATTTCTATGGAAATCGGCTGGTAAACACTCCACAGCTTGGTATGCCAAGCATTCCATTTCAGCTAAAAGCAGCGGAGAGGTTCGGCGTTGACCGACCCTCTACGGTCACATATCACACTAGTTTTCGGCTAGGAAGGCCCGTAACGAGTGCACAGAACGAAGCCTTCACCATTAGAAACGGATTGCAAAGATAACTTTGATTGAACTTTAGATTACGAACTCTTTCACGTAGTTCCAAAATTCGCGTGTTTTCGGTCCGCCATGTTTGCATAAAGCCGACTCACACGAGTTCCCTCTTATATATAGTGACGTCACGCGGAAATCAAGTCTCCCGATTGGTTTCCAACGCTATCATGCAGGTGCGGCGGAAAGTGAATTTTGTTGACCGGACCCGAAATTTCGAATCGTGGTGCACCCTCTACCTTCCCGCTTCCCGGAACAAACAGAAGGAAAGCAATTTTTTTTTTTTTTTTTTTGATTGGAGGTTTAACGACCACCGTGAGCAACTCAATGGGCTATAAGCAGTCGCCCGTCCCTAATTTAGGGTCACTGGTTCCAGGGAAGGGAGAGAGCCAGTGCCGTAAGACAAACACAACATCCATGCCTGACCGGGATTCGAACCCGGACCCCTTACGGACGAATGATCAGAGGCCAACGCCTTAGACCACTGCGCCACCGGGGCGGCAGGAAAGCAATGCCTAAGGAGCTTTATTGGGAATTAAGACCACCCAACCAGTTACTTAGAGGAACTTTCTAAGGCACATCAAACAATCGTACATATGCCAAATAAAAAAATAATAAAAGTAAAAATCGTAGCTGAAATTATTGACCGGGCCTGGGCCCTGGCGGCCTGGGCGGTTTCACCGCCACTGCTATCATTTGTGACGTCAAACATGACACCGACCTATCAGACCGTGTTACATAGAGAGTGACATCACAAACAGAGGGAACTCATCTCTCTATACTCCAATTCACCCTAAAAATGTACTACTGGGAAAGGCGGGAGAGCCTTATCACATCTCGTCGTGGAACGCAAGAACGGTATCCATTCGCGACAATGTGCGCTTCTACTATTTTTTTCTGATCTCCCTACCCACCCACACATCTCACAAGCAGTGGGGGTCTGGTGGAGGCCGAACTGCTTCCCCTACTGCCTGTTTAAGTAGCACACCCTTCGAGTTTCCCCGATTGTCAATTTATTGCCTCTGTGTTGTTAATATTGGAAGAGGTCTACCACCCCTTCCCCCTGTCCGAGTTGTATCCCAAGTGCGCAGAAATATCCGAAAGTGCGTAGCTCTTGATTCAGCAACTTCTCAGAACAAATTTATTTCTAAAAGCTCTCTAACTTCTAGAATTTTTTTTAAGATAACAATTTTGTCTGATAAACTGTTAAGCACACAAAAATGTGTTCTAAGCAATAATTCTGATGCTTTTCGCTTTAAACGATGGAGACTATTTTTCGTAGCGGAGGTAGCTGTTTATAGTGGTTCACTCTTAGGTTGACTCGGAGTACAATGTCGTGGCTTTGCGTTTTCTATAGACGGGCTTGGTCACATCCACCATGAAAGGACAGAGGAGGTAGCTCCGTATAAATTTCATGGAGTATTTTTACAAACAAATATAATAATTTACATTCTTCAATCATACAAAGATTTTTTATTCACAAAAATGCAGCTAGTTTTATACTGAAGAAACACAGAATGTTAATGAAACGGAATATATATTTTTTTGTCAAACTCTACTGTTTCGAGGATTTAATATAGGAGGCTTTGATAGTGATATTAAATCCATATTCTTTAACACTTTTTCCATATCGCAATATATTTTCTTTGCTTCATCGTGCTTGGGAGCAACATTTTCATTTTTCTTATCAGGATAAACATTCTTTGGGTAGGCGCCTCGTTGTCCCATTTGCAGACACTTTTCTTAGGGATTTAGCAATGAGACAGGCATTTCCGTAGGTATTGCCCTTTGTTTTGGATAGACACCGTAAGAGATCGAAAAGCCATTTTCAGTCTTTCGGTTTCTTTGATAGCGCTTTCCGAAAGGGAGGTCGTTTTTCGTAGCCCTATGTGCTTTTAGCTTTGATCAGGGTACGCGCGCCGCTTTTCCCAAGCAGGGAGACAGGAACTGTCGCAGGTTTGCTTGCGAGGGTGCAAGATTTTTTTCACTTTCGCACTGGGGCGGAGCGGGTTTAACGGAGGCGACGTTTTTGTCTAGGAGAAGAGTCTTCAGGGAGAAACGAGATTGAAAGGTAGGGAACCCGATCTATGATCACGGGGTTTCAGGTGCGTGGAGAAAATATGCATTTGAGATAGCCGAAGAAGTGAATAGTTGAATAAAAGATTAAAAGATTAATGAAAGATTTTAGGAAAGCATGCGTAAGAGACACAGCGGACGGGATCAAGAGAAGATGTTGGATGAGTCAGAAAAGAGAACCGGCTCCAGAGGTGGGAAGCGTAAGTGATGGAAAATGAAACAGTGAATAGATTGGTAGAACGTTCAGATGAAAATACACTGGTGACAAAAAGTTAGGGATGTTATGGTTTCGAAGGGAAAACATGGGGATATGCAAATTTAGCGACTATATGAGATCGGTTATCAGCATGGGTAGCTATCTTATATATAAATTAGCGTCATGACAACACAGCTCGTAACGCGCGAGCTCCGATAAAGGTATCCTTCGAGAAGTGGAAAATGGGTCATTTCACCGCTAGGTCTAGAAGTTTGCTGGATTATTGCCTTTAGTGTCCGAATAACTTGAAATGATGGCCAACCGACGTTTAAGCATTGACAACAGAAATAGGGCTGTTGGCATGTTACAGGAGGTGTACGTCAGATCGACGTAGCTTCTGCTTTAGGAGTTTCGCAAAGTATAAGTCGGCTACACACAAGATTTCTACCACATGGAAACGTTGCAGATCGACCCAGAAGTGGTCGCCCGAGAATAAATACCAGGAGGCAAGATCGCTACCTGAGAGTATGTGCTCGGAGAATGCCTAGTATCACCAGTAGCCAACTCCGGAAATCACTACGAGCTGCTTCTGATGTCATAGTATGTACTCAAACGGTACGAAACCGTCTTCACGAGTACGGACTCAGAGCAAGGAGGCCCTCTGAGATGTATAGTATTGACATCAGCTCACCGTCATCAAAGATGTACCTAGGTCCAACAGTACATGGAATACAGAGTGGCACCATGTACTTTTCACAGACATATCCCGTTTCGCTCTTTCCTGATACTCGACGAAGACACGTGTGGAAGAGATCCGGCACACGAATACAACCACACTCTGAGTAGTCGGTGCACTCTTACCAGCGGTAGTCAGTTCTGGTTTCGACAGGAGTGTGTTTTAGCCGTACTTCGTTTTATGTTTGTCAAGGCAACATGAATGCCTCCGTGTACCGAAACGAGATCATTACTTCCAACGTGACACTGTTCCACGCTGCTATTGGACATGCATTCCGTTTTCTCGATGACAATGCAACCAGTCACCGTGCCTGGAGCGTGCTTCAGGAGATGTAAATCATGGGATTGAAGTATTGGACATGCATTCCGTTTTCTCGATGACAATGCAACCAGTCACCATGCCTGGAGCGTGCTTCAGGAGATGTAAATCATGGGATTGAAGTATTGGACATGCATTCCGTTTTCTCGATGACAATACAACCAGTCACAGTGCCTGTAGCGTATTTCAGGAGCTGAGAAGTCATGGGATTGAATCGTTATAGTGGCCACCGAGGTCTCCTAACCTCAATCCTATTGATAACATTTGGGACGCTGTACAGAAAGGTCTGGATAAACACTTCCATACCCCAGTACACTGGTAGACCTCCGTAACGTGTTACTTGTAATATGGGACGAGCTGCCCCAGACACTCGTCATTAATGTAATTGCAAGTATGCCTCCTAGGTGCCAAGACATTCTTCGACACAGATGTGGTGTTACCGGGTACTGAAATCCGGGAGTTATGGGCATTCTCCGAATTTACCATTTTGTCTACATTGCAGTGCTACTTTGTTGTGTGCAGAAATAGCACACTAACTGTTTTCATAAACGCACTGTTTATCGTTTGTGTTACGTAGCCTCACTGATGTTATTTTAATGCGTGTTACTTGAGTCAGATATACATATATCCTTCACTTCATTCAATATTCCTAACTTTTTGTGACCAGTGCAGAAAACAGTATAATAGAAATAAATTGTAAATATGAACTAAAATTAATTCATGTAATAATCTTAGTTCATAATTGCAACTGCTTTCATATATAAAAATAACTAATAATAATAATAAACATTAAATAACAATAAAAGCAGATTTAATACTACAAGTACATGTACTGTTTTGACTTCTGTCACTTTATTTTTAACTTTGATGTGAGCGTTCTACCAATCTCCATCATTTACGCTTCCCATTTCGGGAGCTGTTTCTCCTTTCTGGCTCCTCCTAACATCTTCTCTTGCTCCCGTCCGAATTCTCTGTGTTCCGCTCGCGTTCCTTCTCTCTCCCGCGTTCGCCCTGTTGTCTTCGAGAAAAGCACTGTGTCGCCAAGAAGAGTAATAAACTAGTCTGACTGTACTTTTACTCACCGTGTTACTGATCACTGTAAAGGGCAGTAAAAAAAATAAAACAATGAACGTTTACTAAAAGAGCTCTCCAACCACAAAGCCAAAAACTCTCGGAAATGCTGTTTATAACTCCTATAATGACCATTGCTACGGCGATAGCATTTCGATATTCCCTTTGCTGTTTTGCGATGATCAGAAAAAGAGACCTATTTCTGAATATTCCAATCTATTCTTGGAAACGAATGATTTCTAAATTTTCCGTAACAAAACTTTCATTATGCGCATGAAACATCGCCTTGAAGCATGTATTGCTGTGAGGGGTGACCATGTTCCATAATGACTCAGTTCTGCCATCCATGTGTGGTGACCAGTTACGCATACTTGCTTTTTGTTATTTAATTAATAATAAATTTTCTTATCTTGTTCGCATGTAAAAAAGTATGTCTAATAATTTGTTTTCCTCAAATTTCATATGAAAACTGCTTATAGTTTTCGAGACATTCGAAAATTTCATTTTGTTTCTTAATTTATGAAATCTAGTGTATTTGTCTGTGGTAGCGATAACTACAGGGTGGTAGGGATATTCTTGAAGCTGATTTAGAAAACGCTCGAAACTTGAGTCTCGGAAAAATATTTTTCCAAACGCATGTGTATCAAAGGGAGTGCTGAATAAATTTAATCTCTTCCGTTTCTGTAAAAAAATAAAACTCATTTCACAGGGAAATTTATCACTATGAGCAATAATGCACTTGAACTGAAGGCAGGAAAAAAAAAAAAAAGATCCCTCTCACAAGCTCATATATTTCAAATGAAACCGAACGTTTTATTATTTTAGTATGTTGTTCGTTTTCCTTGTTGATCTCAGCAGCAGTCTTATTTAAATCGTCGTGTAACATAGAAATGCCGAGAGCGTGGTATGTCTACCGTGGAAAGCAATAACAGAGAAGATTGGACTGGAAAAATCGCAAATAAGGCAGGTGAAGTCATTTCGGAAGAAGCCAAGCGGCATTGTCTCGGAATATTTGGTTTCCCCTCAGTATGCATTTTACCTCTTCTGCATTTCCCTGTTTCGTTTTTCGCTATCATTTCCCCTTTTGTACTAGGGATTTATTCCCTTGCATGAAACACTTAGCTTGCGTGAATTTATAAGAAAAGAAAGGGGAAAAAAAGAACAAGGAGAAGAAGAAGCAGAAAATCTAACATTTGCCGGTGCGTCTTAAAGTATTGCTCATAGGGGTCATGACGTATTCTTAAATAACAGTACATTTCATGCGAATCGGAGCCTGAGTGCTTTAGAACGCAATAAATTTCCTTGCAATTCAAAGCTGCAGAGGAGAAACATATTTAAGGTATTTATCCAAGGGGTCACTTTTATTCGGGGAATAAACACTTTTAGCCGAGATCTCTCTCTACCGAGAAGTTAATGAACTTCAGCAGTATCGGAAAACATAGGAGGAGTTACTCATTACTAATTTATGTTTACTAGTTTCAGGAAAGTTCGCTGTGTTTGAAGATGACGGCTTTCTTCCCGGTATTTTAAAGACCCATATGCTAATGGAAGATCATGAGGAGCCACTCGTTCCTAGTTTTGATTTATTGTGTCCAGGAAGGTTGGTAGTCCCGTATCGGCAGAACTTATGTTATGCAGTCTAAGGCGCTGGCCTCTTACCATTCGCCCGAAATGAGTCCGGATTCGAGTCCAGATAACGCATTCGTGGTGTTTTCGTCTTACGGTACTAACTCGCTCCCTTCCCTGGAGCCAGTGGCTTCAAATTAGGGACAAGCAACTTCTTATAGCCGAACAAGTTGCTCACGGCGGTGGCTAAACACATAGAAAAAAAATGCTATGTAGTGGGATAAATATTTGGGATCTAAGCCCCCAAGAGAAGAGGTAACATTTACCAAATATTTATATCAGGATAAATATTAGGGATCTAAGCCCCAAGAGAAGAGGTAGAATGGGGCCAAAACGAGGCGTTTCTGTTTTGGCACCATAGTCATAATGTGTCTTCCGAAACACGGAGGTTGTTTGCCTTCAGTAAAATCGCAGTGGTTAGCGCTGGTCCGCGCACCAGGAATGTACGCCTAGTGGTCAGGGTGACGGACGGAGGACCCTGGAGTTCCAAGTCCAAGGAGCTGACCACCAGGACATCATGGCCCTGTCCAGAAAACTTCATTTTTGGAAGAACATCAGCCGCTTTTTTTATTGGATATTTCAATGATCCACAGGCCTATAGGATGTCAGGATGAATCTACAGTTTCTAAATTAGGATTACCGGCTTCACGAAACTGAGATTTTTACGTACAATAAAATCCCATCATTGATCTAGTGTTTCTGGATCCAAGGAAGCTCAGTCATTATAAAGGATGTTTCCCATTTCGGAGGTACAATGATTCTTATGAGAAAGAAAAAGGGAGCATTGAAGGTTTGAAGGAGTAGCCATCCCTAATCAAGATTTTCCTGATCCAAGGGAGCTGAGTCTTTAAACTGAATGTTTAATTACTTTTATGGGAGCGGGAGAGAGACTCCATATACTGTCATGAGAGACCGTATGGATTCTCTCTCCCTGATCTATGGCTTCTGGATCCCAGAAAGCTTGGTCTTTAAAATGAGTGTCTCCCTTTTCGGAGGCGTAATGACTCTTTTGGAGAGTCGTTAAGACAGTATGAAGATAGTACAGAGTCACATAAAGAGAAAGGGAAAGACAGAGCATCGAAAGTGGAACGGAGTCACTATCCCAGATCTAGGGCTTCTGAATCCAAGGAATCTCCGTCTTTAAATTGAGTACTTCTCTTATTAGAAGTCAATTACTCCTACGGGAGATCCAGAAATGTATATATAGCATCGAAGGCGGTACGGCGGTATGTAGCTGCTATTTCTGATCTAGGGCTTCTGGATCCATGGAAGCTCAGTATTTGAAAAGGATGTCTCCTTTCTTGGTGGTATGATAAATCTTTTGAGAATATCTAAGGCTTGAAAGAGTAGCTGTCCCTGACCTCGACGACCAGCTAAAGTCAGGTTGGCCACGAACCGTAGATTCGGAGTCCGTGCTCCAGGCCGTAGAGGTAAAACCGACAGCCGGCACAAGAAGATCATCAGAAGAGCTGGGCACCGTGGTTCGTCGCCTTCAGGACCTCGGCAAGGTCTACAGGAGCTGCCGCATTGTCCCTCACGAACTGACGTCAGCTGAAGCAAACCGCCGAGTGGAAGTGTGCACGAAATTCCTAGAAAACCCGCGCGATGTACGTTTCATCAAAAGCATTGCTACGTGCGATGAAATGTGGGTCTATTTCCTTAATCCTAACACACAAAGGCAGTTGAGTGTTAAGATTAAGGCTCGGGCCAGCTTCCTGAACTTGTTGCCAAACGTGGACGCTTCGAGCACAAGGTCTCTGGGTCTGATGGAATTTCGAAGAGATAATCCATTACGAATTTGTTCCAGACGGTCGGACTATTGAGTCCCTGTTGATTAACGTTTATTGCTTGTTATCACATGCGAAATATTAAAATCATAACTCAAGATTTAGTGAGCCGTCCCGTTGGCGCAGTGGTCTACGGCGCTGGCCTCTGATCATTCGTCCGTAAGGGGTCCGGGTTCGAATCCCGGTCTGGCATGGATGTTGTGTTTGTCTTACGGCACTGGCTCTTTCCCTTCCCTGGAACCAGTGACCCTAAATTAGGGACGGGCGACTGCTTATAGCCCATTGAGTTGCTCACGGTGGTCGTTAAACCTCCAATCAAAAAAAAAAAAAAAAAAAAGATTTAGTGAGTCAGAAAGCTTCGATGTAAACTTTTTATCATTCTGATCTTACATACCCATTGATATCCGTAGGAAAACTCGTACATTTCGTTTTTGTCAGCTAGGATAATTCCCACACTTTGACAAGATCTCCGAACGAAACGCAATTTGCGTACATCCCCTTGCATGAGAAGGTGTAGGAGTTTTCCGGTGTGAGAGTTTTCTGCTCTTTGCACTTTGCTCAGCAGCACGAGAAAGTGTGGGAGTTTTCCGGCGTGGAAGTTTTCCTAGATCCATAAAATTTCTGGCATTTCTAAATCAAAAGATTCGTTTGCCGCCCCGGTGGCGCAGTGGTCTAAGCGATGGCCTCTGATCATTCGCCCGAACGGGGTCCGGGTTCGAATCCCGGTGAGGCATGGATGTTGTGTTTGTCTTACAGCACTGGCTCTCTCCCTTCCCTGGAACCAGTGACCCTAAATTAGGGACGGGCGACTGCTTATAGCCCATTGAGTTGCTCACGGTGGTCGTTAAACTTCCAATCAAAAAAAAAAAGAAAAAAAAAAGATTCGTTTCGTCACAAATGAAAAAAACGAAAGTATATTGTTGATTGTTCCTACTCTAAAGAACCGATTTGTCGTTGTTAGTTTTACCTGTATATTTTGATATTCTCCATTAAGAAACTACTCGTAAATTACGGACATAATCAACTCCAATTAAGATCAACTCTGTAATGATTCAGTAGAAATTACAGAGAAAAAGAATAGTAGGTGTTTAGTTGTTTGTTACTGCAATGATTTTATCTATTTATTATTATTATTTTGAGCTACAACCAATATGGAGGAGTTGATTATAAGATTAGTACGATTTTCGTCTTTGAGTTTAGTAATCAGTTCGGAGTATGAACGAACTATTTATTTTCATAATTTAAAGCAAAGTGAATAAACTCAGGAATCTTGGTCTTCCCTTATAAGGTTTCTGACTGGAAGCCTTAATAGCTATATACGTAATTACGGTAGAATAAATTGACTCTTTCTCGGACTTCTGAGTTTCCTGGGAGGCATTCATCGGAAAATATCTTTTTTTTTAATCTATTTCAGTGTCTCTCTGTTTGTATACATTTCAGTTCCATTTCTATATACACTGAAGAGCAATTGAATTAGAGACAGCTGGCGTTATGCAAATGTGGCGCTGTGGACTGCCCTGTAAACGGAAACGACATGACGTATGCAGAGATCCGACAATATAAGGAGTGATGCGACGGGAATCAGTAAGAGTCGGACGCAGGGGTAAGACGTGGGATCTAAGCGCATTTGATTGTTGGCAAATTGTCGGGGCCCGACGAATGGGTCACCCCATCTCGGAAGTCGTGCAAGCACTGGGATTTTCACGAGCCGCTGTTTCACTAGTGCACTGTCAGTACATCGAATCCGGTAAAACCATCCCTGCAAGGGCCAACTGCCGTGCACAACAGCGTGTGGATGGGTGGGGTCATCGTCGGCTAGCTCGCATTGTAACAGCGGATAGACGGGCCACAGTGCAAGAAATCACTCGGAAATTTAGCGCTGGTGTCCCACGAGGGAACCGCTGCTGATCGCACATCACAGGGTGCAAACATTAGGATGGGCACGGGAACATCGCCACTGGACCCTAGACATGTGGAAAAATGTTGCCTGGACTGATGAGTCGAGATTCACTTTGGTACATGCGGATGGCAGGATACGAGTACGGCGCAAACCACATGAAGCGATGGATCCTTCTGCCAGCAGGGTACTCTTCAAGCTGGTGGGGGTGGCATTCTCGTCTGGGGACTGTTTACGTGGACTGAAATGGGACCCCTGGTACGTGTGACATCGTCCCTCACAGGTCAACGTTACCGGGATATTCTGGACGACCATTTGCTCCCGTTTATGCGTCTTCAACATCCCACTGGGGACCTCATCCTGCAACAAGACAATGCACCGTGCCATCGCTCTCGAATTGTATCCGAATGGTTGGATGAACACTCCACCGACGTGACCTCACTTCCTTGGCCAGCTAGGGCACCTGACCTCAATCCCATCGAGCACATCTGGGATGCCATCGAGAAAGATGTTCGAGGCTTTGACCCCCTCCATCAAATCTTCGTGAACTGTGGGAGCTTGTTCAGGGGTCGTGGATCCGTATGGCTTCACAACGTTTCCGGTGTCTTGTCGAGTCCATGCCGAGATGAATCGCCGCCGTCATCAGGGCGAAAGGTGGTGCTACACGTTACTAGACAGGTATCTCTAATTCAATTGTTCTTCAGTGTACTGTGTATACATTTCAGTTCCATTTCAATATACTGTATATACATTACAGTTCCATTTCTATATATTATATATACAATTCAGTTCCATTTCTATACACTATGTATACATTTCAGTTCCATGGATTTTTTTTTTCTTGTCTGCATTTCAGATCAGGTGCAAATTATTTGATTTTTTTTGTTTGTTTTTCGTACGAAAAGTACTTATTTAATGCATCCAATATTTTTTTGTAGCTTTTCTTATCGCGAAGATTGGCAATTCCATTTACAAAAAGTACAGAAATATTAGTACAGCAATGTTAGTACAGAAATATTTGCTCCTTCTGAATGAGCTTTATAAAGTAGAAAATGAAGTTAGTTAACTCCTTCGAAATGTAGAAACATTAGTTTTTACTCCTTCTTAAGTTGCTAAGCTTTTAGGAACGAATTTTAGGAAATTGGCGAAAAAACAAAGTCTCACAGACCGAAATTTGATTTACATTCTGGTTTGAATTCCTGGACCACTTTCTTGTCATGTCCTTCTTCTGTTTTCTTTCTTTTCCTTTTGTAAAACTGACTTTTATTCTCGCAAAATTTTCTGCACTGATGATAACTTTCTGCGCGTGATTTTACTATAAAATTTAACGTATTTCCCGCAGATAAATCATCCAAGAATCAGCAGATATATACACTGAAGTGCCAGAAAAACTGGTACACCAGTCTAATACTTGGTAGGTTCCCCACGGAAGCGCAGAACTGCAGAGATACGACGGGGCATGGACTCCACTAGATTCTGGAAATATTCTGTAGGCAATGCATGCCCACCATACTTCCTGCAGAGCGTTCCACAATTCGGGTGTATTCCGAGGTCTCGGATTCCTGTGTTCGATAGCGCGTTGCATGGCATCCCAAATATGCTCTATCACCTTCAGATCTGGGGATTTGGGTGGGATGGCAACACCCCAAACTCAGATGAATGCTCCTCTAACCATAATGTGGCGTCCCGACATTTGTGTGGAGGTGCATTGCCCTGATGGAACAGGCCCATCCCATCAGCATGAATGCAGGACATGAACGGGTGTACCTCGTCAGAAAGAATGCGCACATAGCGTTGGCCGGTCACAGACGTTTGTAGACGTACCAGGGGTCCCAGTGAAGTCCAGCTAAACACACCCCATGCCATTACGGACCCCCACCAGTCGGTACAGTTCCCTGTTGACAGGCGGGATCCATGGCTTCATGGGGTTTGCGCCCCACACGAATCCTTCCATCTGCCCGATACAGTTGGAAACGCGACTCGTCAGACCAGGCTACTTGTTTCCAGTCATCAAGTGTCCAGTGGCGGTGTTGCCGTGCCCAAGCAAGGCGCTTAGCTCTGTGTCGTGCACCCATCAAGGGGACTCGAGTTGGGCGTCGGCTCCCAAAGCCCCTATCGTGCAGGGTACGTTGCACAGTCCGGACGCTGATGCTTGTTGAGGCTCCAGCATTGAATTCCGATGATACCTGCGAGAGTGTTGCACGCCTATCGCGTGAAACGATTCTTGACAGCCGACGATGGTCACGTTCACCCAATGTCTTTTTATGGCCACACTGGTATCGTAGGTTGGAGGTTTTGCCGAATTTCTTGCAATCACGGTCAGGGATTTATACACCCCCACCCCCACCCCCCAGCACTCCCCCAACACACCCCAAATTTCTTCAGCACCCCCTATAAAAGCTACCAACACCCTCCCGTTTGGGAGGTGTAACAAACAAAGATACACACCCACCGACGTGCACGTATGATGATGATGTTTTGTCACATCCCATCCGAAAGAAATCAAAGCTACATGATCGTCAAGTTCATACACAGAACGAAACGATCACAAGAGGAAGACACAGACATAGTGTGAATTTTTTAAACATTATTTACTTTGATTGTCATCCAGTATAATGCCGGACAAAAAGCGCAGTCCCAATTGCGAAGACAACCCGCTTTTGGACCTGCTCGCACTTGCCCTCGCACCATTTGGTTGAGTGTGAGTAGTATCATAATCCTTAACGAAGTAGTTTGGGAAACGAAATTTCTGTGGGCAGCAAACACTTTGGGGTTATTCGAAAGAACAGGCAAGGCCGGTTTTTTGCTTTTTATTTCATGTTCTATTCGTTGATGTAAGCAATAGCGCAGTCAGGAATGGATCCAACAGGTCCAAGGTATTTTTTTCAGCTGAAATATTAGGGTAACGACAAAAAGAGTTCACTTGTCTACTTTCACAAACAAATGAAGCTATGAAACGCTTTACACTGTTATTAAAATAATCATTCCCAATATTTTTATGAAATGTTCTGAATTTTTACTTTCTATTCATATACTTTGTTTATATGAAAGAGCTATATAAGGTTGATTTTTTTTTCTCGCGGAATCTGTCTGTGTTCCCATAGCTTTGTAACACAATATCTCTTCAAGGACTAGGGTTACAAATTTCAAATTCGGTATTTTGGACATATTAGCGAAAAATAATAATTTTGTCGATTAAAAAAAATATCCTTTAAATGACGTTCGATTTAAGAAGAAAGCTCAGAGAAAATTTTCTAATCTGCTCTCGCGGAAATGGCTTCAGCGACAAATCCAGAATTTAGAACCTTCTATGAGCACCCCGTTGAATTTGAATGAAATCGGTCAAGAATGTTCAATTTAAATAGAAATCAGTCAAGAACTTTTTCAATGCAATATCTTTGCAATTGCTTCAGTTACAAACTCGAACTCGAAATTCGGCATTCGGGACTTATTGACAAAGGAAAATTGTTTTACAAAGTTTGAAAGAAAGGAGAAATTGGGTTCGTTTTGAAGAGAAATCGGCCAAGAAATTTTCTGATTCAATTTCTAGGGAAGATACAAGATGAAAAGTTTCAAATAGTAAGTTGGTATCACCTTGTGAAATAACAACTCTGTCGAATTTAAACGAAATCGGTAAAACAGCGTTGGATATAAAGATAAATAAATAAAACATAAATTTTGTAAATCTCAAACAGCTGGAGTTATGATAAAAACTTTGTATTTAAGACCTTCTAACAGGGTGCAACAGAACGTAATACTGCAGTTGTTCCTTTTCTTGTGCTTTCGGATCTGCCACAAGTGCCCAGTGAAAGAAAGAGTGCATCGGACGCAGATAATCCATCAAAATGTATGGGACCAGATACTATATAATGAGGACGAGTTTCACTAAGAAACGAAAGAAAGCATCTTAGTACTTGAAATATCCTTGGATTGAACGTACATCTGAAGGATACAAGTGCAGTATTTGCTGCAGATTTGGTAAAATGAGAACTGGTCCATGGGTGACCGAGCCCCGAGTTAGTTCAACTATCTGCTTTAAAGAAATTAGTGGGAAAGGCGTTAAAACGTGAACAAAGCCGTTCACATATAATGGCCTTGGCTGCATCTAGCACAAAACGGGAGGGTGTGGATGTTAAAACAATGGTATCTATGCAGTCCAATAAACTGATGGAAAAAGAAAGTAACTCAACTAAGGATTTGCTAAAACTTGCGTACTACAAAATAAGTAGTACGCAAGTTTCCGCACATGATATCGAATTGGCCTAATCTAGTCCCGATGGCTGCTTTTGTGAGTAGATCTGGTAATTTGCCTAATTGAATTAAAAATGATCCACAGAATACTCACACTTATCATCCACTGCAATAACAGATTTCTTAGAAGCATTTGGTGAAGCTGTTACAGGAGCAATTGCTGAACGCCTGAAAGGTATTCCATCATATTCATTCATGGCTGATGAATGCACAAACATCAGTGGTCGTGAAGTGCGTAGCATTTGTGTTCGTCATATCGTTGCTAAGGGTGAAGATAAAAAATTCAAGTTTGAAGAAACCTTTTTATCTGCAGTTAACCTACAGTCAACAAAAGCAGAACATATTACAGATGTGTTGATTACTGAGCTAAGAAAATAATATTTGAATCCAGAGAACATCTCTGCAGTATCATTTGATGACGGTGCCAATTTTAGCGGAAATGTGAGTGGCGTCTATAGACGCCACTCACGAAGCCCGAAGGGAGCTCCTTCGGGCTTCGTTCCGGCGTCTTCTGCTCCTTCTTGCTAGAACTTTTGGTGGGAAAAGGCAATCTGATTGTTTTTGCATGGCTGGGAAGAAAAACGCGGAAGAGGCATTTTCTAAGACGGTTGTTCAAGTAAATTTCTGTTCGCATAGGAAAAAAATGATGTCAGAGGGGGAACAGTGTATCTCCTACTACTAGCCGCGGGATAGGTTGACGTCACGTGTCGTTCTCTCTTTTGTCAGTCCAAGTATTTGTTTAATTTTTTTTCAGAGAGATTTATTGGACTTCGCTAAATTTTTTGTGGGAATGGAAGAATGGGAAATCTTTCGCCCCTCCAATATTTTTCCTGGAATTTCTTTTTTATATAAAACTTATATTTTTTTATGTTTTGGGGAATCCTGCTTATGCATTATTTTTTTAATTCATATATTTTTCCTCTCTCCAGTTTTAATCAATGTTGTTTGGAACCGTTGACCCCTTTCATGAGAGCTATTCCCCACTCAAAGGAATGCGCAAGTGGAGATTTCCACCACGTGTTAAATTTCACTCAGGAAAAAGTGGGTCAGGACGGTGAGATTTCGAAATCTGAAATTTTCCTGTGTGGAGAACAAAGAATTTCATAGTTCACTCGTTTTTCAAAAGCAGCGTTAATTCCAAGATGAATTCTTTGAAGGTGTCTGATTAAATTCTCACGCTTTCCGTATACCACCATCATTTTAGTGGAAATTCAGCCTTGAAGAATTTCTTTACGCTTATTATGTACTCTATAAAGATTTTTTTAGTTTATTCTCTCAAGATATGAAAGTTATAATGAAATCCTTTCGTTTATCTCTCAAGCTGAAGTTAGCTTTGTCTGATTAGAATCAGTAGCATGTTCGTTGCGAGATGACCAGATAAGGAAACAGTCATCGCGCAGTTAGTGTGCTGACGCATCGTGACACATCAATCTCCATGTGGTGATAAGGGTCATGTGTTGGTTACAGTATGCAAAGGAAACGCTGAGCGAATTTTAGTTCTGTTCTAAGTTTGAATAAAGTAAGAAGTCTTCAAGTCTTTCAAATTCTGGTTCCGGATTTTTCACTTAACAACAGGAGTTGCATTAACCAGAAAGCAGTTTAAGAAACTCCAAATTATTTTGGATGCCGTGTGGGACAGCATCCAGGAATTGTTAATGGGTTCAGAATTCCAGAAAATCGTACTCGGAGAATCCCGAAAGTTTCAAAGTACGTCGATTGAGGAGTGTGAACTTAGACACAATTTAATTGAATGTTTAAAAAATTTAATCTGGGAGAGCATCCTGAAGGTATGTAGATGTCGCGAATGCATTTCGGAAGTACTTCCACCTATTGAGATGCATCCTCCATGCCTAACCACTGAGTGGAACAGGAAAGCGATTTCAAGTTTCCAGAACGTTGTGGCCTTGTTGAATCCTAAGGAAGTAGCTCAAGCTTTTATGAACACATGTGGAAAAGTGAAGATTTCAGAAGAGTTCTTCTCTACAATCAGGGGAAAAGAACTATTTGGAGAAGTAATGATTTCGATTATATAAATTCAGAATTTTTTTTTTTTTTAAATGGGCAAGGTAGAAGGTGAGTTTGTGAATATTTATTATTTATTGAAATATTAAGCGTAAATATTTTTTAGTTTTAAGATATAAATTTAAAGAGTAATTATTATTTTTTAAAATTAAATTTTAAGTGAATTTTTTTAAATGGGTCATAATTTAAGCTTTCAAGATTTTTAAAGTAAAAGTGAGAATATAAACTTCTTTTTTGAAATGTTTAAAACAGTAACAGAAAGAATCCAATTGTTTTAATGGGGAACTAGTGCTTTTTTTCTAGACTTTTCTTAAGGATATTTGGGGATTGTTATTGGAAAGGGGTCTGATGTTTTCCATTAGGCAACCAATCGGTGCGGAATTCCGACTGGTCTGAGAGCAATGCTTTACAGTATTGAGTCGAAACCAGAGTACACAGCTTAATTTCGGGGAGTTTGAAATGTTTCAAACTGACTCGCTTTATTCTTTGAGATGAAAAAAAGAAGCGCTCTCACTGAAGACCCCTTAGCCTGGAAAAACTAAACAGTCTGTGTTTTATAAAAATTTCTTTCCTTAGACATTTTTAGTACATCCAATTTTCAACTTTCAGGAACTTGCTGTGACTGTTTTTACTTCATTCCATTTCCAACTTTTTCGAAAACGAACTTCAACAGATTTTTATTCGTTTCGAAACAGTCTTTTTATGCATACTAGTTTTCCCATGTTATTCTATGGGAATTTCCCTGCTTTTAATGAAATGTGTTTTCTCAAAATTGTCTACTAAGAAAAATGAAGTGTTCCATTTTTAACCCTAGGAAAGAATGAACTGTTCCGAAAAAAAAATGACACTTTTCTTTAACTAATTTTTTTAAATATGGAATCCAACGAACATTTTTACATATTTTCTTAGAATTTGTCTTTTTCGTTTAGAAGTTACAACAGAATTTCCTTCTTGTACAGGAACTTTCAACATTTGTTTATCTTTAATGTACTTTTTAGGCAAATTTATGCTTTCCTATGAAAGTTTTTCTCAAAGGACTCCATTAGGTTGATTTCAATTGAGTCTTTGAAGTGAATGGAAAGAAAAATAGCATGTCTATGTGTTATGAGAAAATGAATGAATTTCCTTAAGACAGTGTAAAGTGAATTGAACATCAAGCAGTAAGTAGTAAGATATTTTACTATCGTAATATGTACATACATTTTGGGACAATATCTTCTAAAGTTAGAGGAAGAAATTTCTTTTTTAAAATAGTAACAGAATGAATTGATTTAATGGGGAACTAGTATTTTTTTGCTAAAGACTTTTCTTAAGGATATTTGGGTATTTATTAAGGGAAATGGGCCTGATGTTTTCCATCAGGTGACCAATCGGGGGATTTCCGATTGGTCTGAGAGCAATGCTTTACAGTATTGAGCCGAAACCAGAGTACACGGCTTATTCTCGGGGAGTTTGAAATGTTTCAAACTGACTCGCTTCATTCTTTGTGTTGAAAAAGAAGAAGCGCTCTCACTGAAGACCCCTCTAGCCTGAGAAAACTAAAGCAGTTGTGTTTTATAAAAAATTCTTTCCTTAGACATTTTTAGTACATCCAATTTTCAACTTTCAGGAACTTGCTGTGACTGTTTTTACTATATTCTATTTCCAACTTTTTCGAAAACGAACTTCAACAGATTTTTACTCGTTTCGAAACAGTCTTTTTATGTATACTAGTTTTCCCATGTTATTCTATGAGAATTTCCCTGCTTTTAATGAAATGTGTTTTCTCAAAGCTGTCCACTAAGAAAAAATAAAGTGTTCCATTTTTAACCCTAAGAAAGAATGAACTGTTCCGAAAGTGCATACATTTAAAAAAAGAAAAAAAGAATGACACTTTTGTTCAACTAAATTTTTTTAATATGGAATCCAATGAACATTTTTACATATTTTCTTAGAATTTGTCTTTTTTCGTTTAGAAGTTACAACAGAATTTCCTTCTTGTACAGGAACTTTCAACATTTGTTTATTTTTAATGTACTTTTTGGGCAAATTTATGCTTTCCTATGAAAGTTTTTCTCAAAGGACTCCATTAAGTTGATCTCAAGTCTTTGAAGTGAATAGGAAGAAAAATAACATGTCTATGTGTTATGAGAAAATTAACGAATTTCCTTAAGACAATGTGAAGTGAATTGAACATCAAGCAGTAGTAAGATATTTTACTATTGTAATATGTACATATATTTTAAGACAATATCTTCTAAAGTTAGAGGGAAAAGTATATGAATATTTAAAAAACTTCCTTAGATTTACAAATAGAGTATTTGAAGTAGAAAGAGGGATGGAATGCTTTGAATAGGAATTTCTTGTTTCAGTGAAGGGATTCTTATTCTGGAATTTTTTAAAAGAGAAACTATCATTTTCAGAAAATTTCTGGGGGAGTCGAACTTGGACATTTAACAAAATTCTTGGATATATAGGAATTTGAAGAAAGTTTATGGAATGAAACATGAAGAGAAAGAAATGGTTAACATTCAAGCTTCATCAATTTTTTTGGTTCCTCATACAATCTGAGGAAATTTTACATTTTTGTGAGAACTCGTTTTTTTTTTTTATTTTTTTTTTATTTTTTTTTTCAAAATCAACCCTTTAGAAGTTTTTAAGATAGAAAAAATATTGACTAAGGGAAATCTTAAGTAGTACAAATTCTGAATTGAAGCACTTTAAGTAAGAAAATATTTGTCTGAAGTAATTTTTCAATGTCTAAGCATTGACATCTGAGTATTCGTTCGTCCGAAATTGAATCCTGGGGAGGCTTGAGTTATGAGCTTTTGAAATTACGACACTAGCTTTCTACCTTCCTTGGAAACAGTGGACTAAATCAGGGTCTGCTTACTTCCCTTCTAGTGGTTCACGACGGATCTCGTAAATGGAGAATGAAGGGCAAAGTTCAAACGCTCTGTCCCATTGAGTCAGCAGTTTTAGATTTTTGTCATCTTAGACAGTTTAAGTTCACTCAGAAAACTATGCTTTTGCGAGCTTGAGTTTGCATTCAAAGTTCAAAACCAGAATTTAGTTTAATCTCCCAAGCAAAGTGATTTCATGCCATATGAGGTTTTCCTGTAAGCAAGAGACGCGTGAAAACAGTCGCAGGAGATTTTCAGTTTCCGACAGAAACATGGGGAAATTCAAAGTTAATTTCTTGGGGAAAGCTCACACACTGGAGAGAGCGTAAAAACACTCTTCTTTCATGTTTTAATTTAAACCTCGAGGAATTAGTATCTAACTATGAAAAGTAAGTTCTAAAGATTTGGGGGCATTTACACTAAAATCCTACATGACTTTATTTGAAACAGGGAAGAATCGGCCTTATAGACTAAAATACATCTGAAGATTTTAGATACATTTCTGTTCAAAAGTAAAGTCGAATGCGAAAATAAGAGTAATTACATCGATAGGAAAAGATTGAAAGTTTGAATCAGAAAAAAAAACTAAGAAAAAAAAAGAAGTTTCATAAAAATAAACCAAAGTTTGAAGAATCATATAACACTGAATAGAAGGAAAAATATAATAAGTACTATAAGGGGAATACGATATTTTCACTATGGGAGTTTGGAAACAACTGCTTTTCTGAACAATTAGTAAAATGTGAAAAAAAAATGTTTAGAGGAAGTACGGACTTAGTCGCTATGTCTCCAGAATGAAAGATTTTTCTGCTGAGACAATGAATAAAAATACGATAATGAAAACCTAATTAAAACGAAAGAAAAAGTCAATGAAACTAAACGTCTAAAGATAAAATGCAGCATGCACAGAAGTTAAAAATGAAGGGACAGACACGGGAGAACCGGACATTGAGTGAATGAAATATACGCGAAGTTTTGAAACATCTCAATTTAAAGCGAACTAAATGAAGAAAAGGAATGAGATTGACTTTGATGAGGTGAGTAAACAATAAAAACTTAGTTATACATGAAAAAAAAAAGCGCGTTTAAAAATATGATTTTTGGTGAAAGTATGAAATTTTATTATAGCAAACAGGATGCTTTTTTGACCCCCGACAATGGAAGAAACGCCATTGGTTCGAAGTTGAAACAGTTTCTGAAATTCTTTTGGCATCTGTTCACAAAGATGACATCACGAAAAACCCGTCACCGTGCGTCATCGCTTCAAGCAGTATGATGACATTCCCAGTTCACAAGGATGATGTTACAGTGGACACCCCCCCCCCCATCCTAAAACCTGAAGAAAACTCTAAAATTTGTCCGTCATGTCGCGTATGGTATGAGGTAGCTAGGAATCACAGTTCGGCAGGCTCACATGTTCTTTTACAGTTCAGTTTTTTTTATTTATTTCTCATTTACGTTGTTTTTTCTTTCGGATGTTCTCTAAATTAATTAACAAAATTGCGGGATAATTGGGAAGTCGCTCCAATGCTCTTGAAGGCAAGAAACGCAATATTTTTGCCATTTTGAATTATTTCTACCTGTGGGAAAAGGTAGCACTCAATGGTTGCTCTGGAAATTGATAAGAGCAAAGCGATAGGCCCAGAAGAGGACTTCTAGATTTCTTGAGGAGGGGCCGATGTTACGACCCACCCCCGCCATTAATTTAGTAATTAATGGGCGTGGTTGATGTGTGAAATTAATTAAGTATTAATTGTTCGAGGCTTGATTGGAGTTTAAAAGTGTAAACAGCAGATAAAGTTTTATCTGGGGGTTTGGAAAGAAAAGAGGCGAAGAATTCTCTCTCTGGCTGGGTGGTCTCAGAATAGCTCTGTTAGGTCATAAATATCAGGCGCAGCTGACGGGCAGCCTATGCAACACGGAAAGGGAAAGAGGAATACGTATCGAATGAGCCACTTGAGTAGGAATGAATGAAGATAGGGGACGAAAGGTTTAGCGAATAATCGTAAATTCGTCGATTGTTTGGGGCATTTTCGAGAACAATTGCTCTCTGTGTGGTCCGTGCAGAAAAATAAGAGTTCGCACTTGGCATGAAAATAAGGAAGAAAGTTGAGTTGTCTGTGCGCTCTCCGATGTGAAAGGCTGGATGCCTTGGATCTGCAAAAATGAATTGGGAAAAATGAAGCAGCAAACCTCCCCGCATTTGGTAAGAAATGGAGACAACTCGAGGCAGCTGGAGATGCCAGTTTGCCATAAAGACAGCAGAATGCCTAAATCCGCAGGATAAAGCAGAAATTTCTAGGCTGGAGCGTAATGGAACTCAGCGACTGTTTGGCCTAATGAAAGCCAAGTTACAGGGGAATTAAGAAGTCTGCGAGTAGACAGTGGTCATTCCAATGAGAAGCGAAGCCAAGCAAAAGTCGGGTTCGGATGCCAACCACTGCAGTGTGGAATCGTCACCCCCATTCATCCCCTACTGTGGAGGAAGTGAAGAGATGCGCTTGTCTTACGGGGCGAAGCGAGGCCCCATGTGTGCGTGTGTGTGGTCGCGTAAGCAGCGAAGCCACTACGTGTAAGTGCGACGGGATAAAAACATGTCGAAAGAAAAATATGAGCGTAAGAGCGGTGGCTTCGATACCTAACAAATATACAGGTGAAATGTTGAGTTGCCGATATACGCTTAAGGTAAAAGCACGTCTGATTTCGCTCGGCCGAGAAAATTAATCTTGGAAACCGCAACATCAGATGTGAGAGGGCCTATTTTGCTTAACGGCCACCTTCAAATCGTCACGAGAATAGATCAGTGTGCACTCTAATCATTGCAACAAAGTGCGGCGTGATATTACCATTTTTAATTGTGTGCTTCATTTACATCAAGCGTCAAAGTGAAGTGTTGAATCATCGGTGCTGCCACATGGTGCAAGTGTCTGTGTGCGTGTTTTTTTTTTTGTCGAGTGATATTATGTGATGCACAACGGATTTGCAGCAAAGTCACGAAACTGTAAGTAGATGAATATTTCCTCTTTCTTTCTTCGCACATCTGCGAACTTGTGCCATCCCGACACCCAAAGCTGCATGGACATAGATGCAGTAATGCTGAGTGACTGAACTCAGAGGAAATACCTGCACATACAGATTTCAATTTCTTACAGGGCCCATTTCCTGATTACTTTTTTACATGAATAAGGGAGAAGGTGTGGCACAAATTCCGCTGGGCGGGACAGTTTCTTTTAACTTTGGTTCAGGACCAACGTCAGCGGGGCAGGGTTCTGCATGTGCATGCTTATTAGATTTAGTTAATTAACTTTGGCAGTATTTCGCACCTATAATCTTATACCGCAAATTAACGTGCTTGTGTATTTTGTGTCGCGAGTATTTTTAATGTGATCGTTTGCATATAATTTTTTTTTCATTCTCTAAGCAATTGTATATGAATATCACCTGCAGCTCTATTTAGTGTGTAAACGAGTAGTATCTCTTGTTCAGATAGTCCGGTGGAGACTCAGTCGGCTGCGTTATCCGACAGTAAAGTGTGACACCGTATGCTGCCCACATATGAGGGGCAATTGTCTATGCGCCTAGAGAGCGCCGGATCTGTTTAAATCTCGCAGAACGTTATTAAATGTTGTGTTGTGTATTTGAGAATCATGTGTTATTTGCGAAAGTGAGTGTTGTACTGACTGGATGGGGATTGAATGTACCGGAGCAAGATCCGGACCACTACACTCAGTCACGAATTGGTGATTGCGGGTGAACCTCATCACAACTCTGATCCCAAAGTATCATTTTTTTTTAGATTATTTTATTTTTTTATTTGTTGTTGTTATTTTGTTCACAAGGTGGATTCACCCAAGCCTTATGCTTCGGGTCATTCTTCAACTTTTCATTTTTTATGTTCTGGTGTGAATCTTTGAGTGCAGCAGTGCACCTGAGATTCTCACCTGGTGCCGTGGCCAACTAAATTGTACTTCAGGTCTCAAGCACCGTTACCGGCCGACTCGGCAGGAACACTGCTAGTGCCGTGTAACATTAATGATGCCGTTGTCCCAGGATCGATACCTATATTTTGCAGCTAGCGGAACAACACTCATGTTCGTAAAATAAGTGCGAATTGACTGCCATTACTATTTTTATTTAGTTTTGTTCGGTGCGAATTTTGTATAATTTAGCATTAAGTAAGCCTTAAGCTGTTTTCTAAGAACTGCCATAATTTTAGTGGGTAAGAAAAACAAAATGGCTAACACGAAAAAAATCGTCATCTGCGAGTCACATGGATTCAGATGATTCTGGTGGTCACTCTGACGGAGAACATGTGAGCACTGGGGCTGCAATTGTTCCGGAAGAGAGTACACCTGTTACAAGTACAGCGGGTACATCACAGCTGAGACAAACAGCTTTAGCCGCACCTATGGTTTACGGTGAGCAAATAGCGGGATGCATAAACATGTTGAGGCTATTTACAGGCACTGATCCGCTGTATCGTGCTAAACACTTTTTTCAGGATGTCGAAAGTGTAGCGATGGTGGGTAGATGGTGTGAGCAAACTAAACTCGCGATTGCAAAATCTAAATTTCGGGAGAGAGCTGCTGAATTTCTATCTGATAGCGATGAGCTGAGGGCTGAAACCGAATATGTAAATTTTAAACGGCTTGTCATTGATCGCTTCCAAGCCGAAGAGCCATTGGTAACGCGAATGAAGCAGTTTATGAATTGTGTGCAATTGCCAGGACAAGACGTTCGGCAGTACGCAACACGTCTTAAGAGCGCAGCTACGAAATATCATGGTCATAAGTCGGATATGTCCGAAGAGACAAGGAAGCACAGGGATCAAGAAGCGATGTGCCAATTTATTTCAGGGTTATCTGAATCGATTAGGCGTTGGGTACTAACAAAATGCCCGGAAACTTTGGATGCTGCAGTTCTCATCGCAATTCAAGAGGAGGAGAATTTAGCACTCATGCGGTAGAAAACTTCGGTGAATACGGTGGAAGGAGGCAGAGGGGACGAGGAGTCGGTAATGCTGGCCCGCACTTTGCAACAGATGTTGTCGCGTTTGGAAGCCACGGAGAATACGGTAGGGCAGTTAGGTCGGGAATTCTCAGGAAGAAGAGAAGACAGAAATCGGAAGGGAATGAGAGAAATAGAGAGACATTTCAGCGATCTAACCCCCAGCTCTTCGGGGCGGAACGAGCTAGATGGAAGGAAACAAGGCCAGATGATCGCCGGGGTTTCGGTAATCGAAATGATTCACTCGAGGAGAATTGTGGATCGCAACAAACACGGCGCAGCAAAAGTAGAATTGTGTGCTTTGGGTGTGGATTAGAAGGCCACGTGATCCGGTTGTGCCCCTAATTTGGATGGGTCAAATAGGACGGAGACAATACCCAAACAGGTATATAGCAGAGGAAGTGGAAGAGATTCTCATTACGAGGTATCAGGAAAATTTGGTACACAGAAACCAGATTCCAAGAATAAGTCTTTAAACTAAATAAGGGTCGATTTGTAAGAGGTATCTCGGCCCAGTCAGAGTTTAAATCCTCTCAGGTGCGTTATGTTTCTATTCAAAGTGGGGACAATTTGCCGATTATTAACGCAGATCTCGAAGGCGACAAAATTAAGTTATTAGTCGACACGGATCATCGGTAACTCTTTTGGCGAAAGATGCTTATTTAAGATTGAAAGGTCGCAGGAAATTGACTCCCATCAATTCAGATTTAAGGATAAAAAGCATCACAGGGGAAACCATTCCAACCTTAGGATGTTACAACGTAAACCTGCGAATCAAAGGAAGAAATATCTTTGTCAAAGCCCATGCGTCAAAATACCCGCTGAGTGAAAATTACTCAGCATTGTTAGGAATTGATGCGATGCGAACACATCACTTAACCTTCTCTGCCCATTCGAATCAGCTGTTGTTTCCCGACCCCCACCCACGCGGTGCTCTCCGCAGAAAGAGAGGGACGCGGACGATATGCTTGAGGAGGGGGTGACTGTTGCCTCCTGGCGCAGAAAACTTGTGTCCCTCCCAACGCAGAAATGTTCCTTCAAGTGAAGTTGGGAACACCGCTTCGTATGAGAGTACAGACTGTCTTGTTTGAACCGCATCCACGTGCACGCAAAGATGGATTACTTTTGGCACGGTCTGTTAATAATGTCGCATCAAGTGGTTTATATGATGTAAAAGTAGCAAACACTAGTAGTTCCCCTATTTGGTTAAACAAACATACTAAGCTATTTCAAGTAGAACCTGTGGAAATCACTCAGAATTCACGGGAAATAGGTGTAACGCAGCGCGGTACTTTGCCTGTGTCTGCCGGTGATTTTAAATTGGAGCATTTGAATTATTTTGAACGTGAGAAGGTTTTGGAATTACTGATGACATATTCCGATGTTTTTGCACGGGATCCCATAGATTTGCAGGGCACTGACCTGCTGAACATGAAATTCATCTAACAGATGACAAACCCTTTAAGCTTCGCCCATACAATGTTCCGCATGCTCTTAGACCTGAATTAAAAGATCAAGTGAATGAATTACTGGATGCTGGAATTATTTCTAAGTCGGATAGTCCATATAGCTCCCCAATTGTCCTCATTCGAAAACGGGACAATTCATATCGTTTCTGTTGTGACTTTAGAAAATTGAATCAGATAACCAGAAAAGACAGTTACCCAGTCCCCAGAATACAACAGACCCATATCTCTTTTGCATGGATGCCGAATTTTCTCGAAAATAGACCATTTGGCAGGGTATCATCAAATCAAAATCAGGGAACAAGACAAGCACAAAACTGCTTTTTCCTGCGAATTTGGTCATTTCGAGTGGAACCGTCTCCCGTTTGGATTGTGCAACAGTCCTGCAACTTTTTGAAAGAGCTCTAGACTCATTGTTTTTGGACAAGCGTGATGATGGCATTCTAGTGTACGTGGACGATATTTTGTGTGCATCTAAGACCTTAAATGAACACTTGGAGAAATTGGAGTTAATTTTCCAACGTTTAAGAAGGCACAAGCTTAAAATTAAGCCAAGTAAATGTGAGTTTGCGACCAAGGAGGTTACATATCTTGGGCACCTTCTGGATGGTCAAGGAGTAAGGTCAAACCCTGAAAACGTGGAGGCCGTACGGGATTTTCCAGCCCCACGCACTGTTAAGCACGTCCGAGCCTTTTTGGGAATGGCGGGCTACTACAGGCGCCATATCAAAAATTTTGCATCCATTGCCCAACCTTTGACAAATCTCACCAGGAGAAATGTAAAATTTATCTGGGATGAGCAGTGTGAGGAGTCCTTCCAGCAATTGAGGAGGGCGCTCATAAGTGAGCCGCTGTTGGCTTACCCAGATTTCTCGAAAAGATTCTTCGTGACCACAGATGCATCCAAATTGGCTATTGCGGGTATACTCGAGCAGGAGGACGAAGAGGGCGTCAGACATCCTATTGCATTCTTCAGCAGAAAACTTAATCCCGCAGAACAAAATTACAGCGCAACTGAGCAAGAGGCTTTTGGCAATAGTTGCATCCATCACGCATTGGCGGGAATATTTAGTGGGTCGGCAGTTTACAGTTATAACTGATCACAGACCCTTAAAGTGGCTGATGACGCTAAAGACTCCAACTCTAGGCTTGTTAGGTGGAATCTCAGTCTATCCGAATATGATTTTGATGTAATGTATCGCCCAGGGAAGAAGAATACAAACGCGGATGTGTTATCGAGGCATATTGCAGCAGTGGTAGCAAGTGATGCGGCTCCAGGCCCTACATTTGATGCTGAGGCCATAAAGGCTGCACAACGGGCAGACCCGAATTTGGTCGAAGTAATCGATTGCATCGAGGGGCGTGACTACTCTGCTGTTGATAAAATCACAGATACCTACTTCATGCGTGACGACCTGCTATATCATTTTCCTTGCCAGCCAAAAACAGTCCACGCAGACTTGTTACTGAACAGTTGGTGGTGCCTGACTCTCTAAAGTCTGAGGTAATGAGAGCTGAGCATGATGGTATAAGCGCAGGGCACTTAGGGTTTGAGAAGACATTGGGGCGAATTAGACTCAAATATTTTTGGCTCAATATGTTTGCTGATGTAAAGAATTACACTGCTAGTTGTGAGGAGTGTTTAAAACGCCGGGGCTACAAGAGAAACCAAAAAGGCGGGTTTAATTACCCCGGAAATAGTGCCAGTTCCGTGGTCCAAAATTTCCATGGACATCGCAGGACCTCTTCCCACGACTGAGAACGGGAACAAGTACCTATTGGTAGTCACCGACTCTTTTACCAAGTATATTGAGCTAATCCCCTTAAAATCTCAAACAGCCAAAGAAGTAGCTGAAAAATTCTCGACGCACGTTATAGCGAGACATGGTGTACCTCATACTTTGTTGACTGACAGAGGAACGAACTTTTTGTCAGAATTGATGTCCGAACTCTACAGAAGATTAGGCATTAAGAAACTGAATACGAGCCCGAGGCATCCGGAGACTGACGGACAAGCGGAACGAAGTATCCGTACAGTGATGCACTCCTTAGCGCTTTACTGTTCTCCGACTGGGAAAGATTGGGATAAGTTTACAGATTTTGTAGCTATGGCGTACAGAGCGGCCACTCACAGCGCTACTAGGGAAACTCCCAATTTCCTCATGTTTGGAAGGGACTTTAATATGCCTGGGCATTTGCTGAGCGAGGAAATCCTTGGAGCTACTCTGAGCACCCGAATGATGCAGAGAGCTTTGGTTATGCGAATGCAGGAAGCATTCAGAATTGTTCGCGATAACCTTGAAGAGGCAGCCCAGAACTCAAGGGACTATCGGGCACGGACGGCAGTAGATAAGCAAATCAAGGTGGGTGATCTTGTTTATCAACACGACCCTTCGGCGTCCAAGGCAAGATCGCGCAAGCTGATGAAACCGTCCATAGGACCCTTTAGAGTGGTGGAAAAGACTTCACCAGTTAACTTCAAAATTGTGCCGGTGAACGATATGAGGCGTCCTCGCCTAACCCATGTTGATAGGATCTTTAAAGCCCCACAGAGAAGGGTATTCGACACGTGGCATTTCCAGGAAACAGTTCGGGATGCGGGAGATGAACCTGAGTCACAGCACCTCGCACGAACCACATGGGAGTCCGAAGATGCAGAATTGTATGAAGATGATGAATGGGAGAGCCCAATGTGGATGCTACAGTCGGGCGACCCAACGCCCTCCTGCAGCAATTCCGCCTCCCTCAGAAACAGAACCCTTTGCAGCGCGAACCCGCATGATTGTAGATCCCTTACGAGTGCAGGGAAGCCAGGTCAAAAGTCCTCCAATCATTTCGCGGGCGTCGCTGAGACCAAGGGGATGATTACGGGCGGGTGTTAAGGGCTAGTAACACCATGCCACACACTGACAGACGGGGAGCAGTCGACATTATAGTGGATCCCCAGGAAGACTGTGACACCACGATTATCTACGATGTTGAGAAGGAACTCGAAGACAGTGGAACGCAAGAATTTGGCATCGAGCGCAGATAAAAGCGGGGCGTAGGAGCATCGAACGTGAGAGATCTGTGGAACTCGTGGATTCTCGAAGCTATGCCTCATATTTAAATTTTCTTTCCGCCTATCTCGACGGGTAGCAATGAACGTGTGATGAAATCCTTAAACTTTCCTTCCGCTCTCAGGGCACTTAAGTCCGGAATTAGGTGCCTTGCGACGGTGGGAAAGGGTTGAGTGTTTACAGTTAAAAAAAAAAAAAAATGGAATGATTGGATGAATAAACTTCATCCAGTCATCCCTTTTTTTTTTCTTTCATGGGGGGATGGAATGTTACAGTGGACACCCCCCCATCCTAAAACCTGAAGAAAACTCTAAAATTTGTCCGCCATGTCGCGTATGGTATGAGGTAGTTAGGAATCACAGTTCGGCAGGCTCACATGTTCTTTTACAGTTCAGTTTTTTTTATTTATTTCTCATTTACGTTGTTTTTTCTTTCGGATGTTCTCTAAATTAATTAACAAAATTGCGGGATAATTGGGAAGTCGCTCCAATGCTCTTGAAGGCAAGAAACGCAATATTTTTGCCATTTTGAATTATTTCTACCTGTGGGAAAAGGTAGCACTCAATGGTTGCTCTGGAAATTGATAAGAGCAAAGCGATAGGCCCAGAAGAGGACTTCTAGATTTCTTGAGGAGGGGCCGATGTTACGACCCCCGCCATTAATTTAGTAATTAATGGGCGTGGTTGATGTGTGAAATTAATTAAGTATTAATTGTTCGAGGCTTGATTGGAGTTTAAAAGTGTAAACAGCAGATAAAGTTTTATCTGGGGGTTTGGAAAGAAAAGAGGCGAAGAATTCTCTCTCTGGCTGGGTGGTCTCAGAATAGCTCTGTTAGGTCATAAATATCAGGGCGCAGCTGACGGGCAGCCTATGCAACACGGAAAGGGAAAGAGGAATACGTATCGAATGAGCCACTTGAGTAGGAATGAATGAAGATAGGGGACGAAAGGTTTAGCGAATAATCGTAAATTCGTCGATTGTTTGGGGCATTTTCGAGAACAATTGCTCTCTGTGTGGTCCGTGCAGAAAAATAAGAGTTCGCACTTGGCATGAAAATAAGGAAGAAAGTTGAGTTGTCTGTGCGCTCTCCGATGTGAAAGGCTGGATGCCTTTGGATCTGCAAAAAATGAATTGGGAAAAATGAAGCAGCAAACCTCCCACGCATTTGGTAAGAAATGGAGACAACTCGAGGCAGCTGGAGATGCCAGTTTGCCATAAAGACAGCAGAATGCCTAAATCCGCAGGATAAAGCAGAAATTTCTAGGCTGGAGCGTAATGGAACTCAGCGACTGTTTGGCCTAATGAAAGCCAAGTTACAGGGGAATTAAGAAGTCTGCGAGTAGACAGTGGTCATTCCAATGAGAAGCGAAGCCAAGCAAAAGTCGGGTTCGGATGCCAACCACTGCAGTGTGGAATCGTCACCCCCATTCATCCCCTACTGTGGAGGAAGTGAAGAGATGCGCTTTTTGTCTTACGGGGCGAAGCGAGGCCCCATGTGTGCGTGTGTGTGGTCGCGTAAGCAGCGAAGCCACTACGTGTAAGTGCGACGGGATAAAAACATGTCGAAAGAAAAATATGAGCGTAAGAGCGGTGGCTTCGATACCTAACAAATATACAGGTGAAATGTTGAGTTGCCGATATACGCTTAAGGTAAAAGCACGTCTGATTTCGCTCGGCCGAGAAAATTAATCTTGAAACCGCAACATCAGATGTGAGAGGGCCTATTTTGCTTAACGGCCACCTTCAAATCGTCACGAGAATAGATCAGTGTGCACTCTAATCATTGCAACAAAGTGCGGCGTGATATTACCATTTTTAATTGTGTGCTTCATTTACATCAAGCGTCAAAGTGAAGTGTTGAATCATCGGTGCTGCCACATGGTGCAAGTGTCTGTGTGCGTGTTTTTTTTTTGTCGAGTGATATTATGTGATGCACAACGGATTTGCACAGCAAAGTCACGAAACTGTAAGTAGATGAATATTTCCTCTTTCTTTCTTCGCACATCTGCGAACTTGTGCCATCCCGACACCCAAAGCTGCATGGACATAGATGCAGTAATGCTGAGTGACTGAACCTCAGAGGAAATACCTGCACATACAGATTTCAATTTCTTACAGGGCCCATTTCCTGATTACTTTTTTTACATGAATAAGGGAGAAGGTGTGGCCACAAATTCCGCTGGGCGGGACAGTTTCTTTTAACTTTGGTTCAGGACCAACGTCATGGGCAGGGTTCTGCATGTGCATGCTTATTAGATTTAGTTAATTAACTTTGGCAGTATTTCGCACCTATAATCTTATACCGCAAATTAACATGCTTGTGTATTTTGTGTCGCGAGTATTTTTAATGTGATCGTTTGCATATAATTTTTTTTTCATTCTCTAAGCAATTGTATATGAATATCACCTGCAGCTCTATTTAGTGTGTAAACGAGTAGTATCTCTTGTTCAGATAGTCCGGTGGAGACTCAGTCGGCTGCGTTATCCGACAGTAAAGTGTGACACCGTATGCTGCCCACATATGAGGGGCAATTGTCTATGCGCCTAGAGAGCGCCGGATCTGTTTAAATCTCGCAGAACGTTATTAAATGTTGTGTTGTGTATTTGAGAATCATGTGTTATTTGCGAAAGTGAGTGTTGTACTGACTGGTTGGGGATTGAATGTACTGGAGTAAGATCCGACCACTACACTCAGTCACGAATTGGTGATTGCGGGTGAACCTCATCACAACTCTGATCCCAAAGTATCATTTTTTTTTAGATTATTTTATTTTTTTATTTGTTGTTGTTATTTTGTTCACAAGGTGGATTCACCCAAGCCTTATGCTTCGGGTCATTCTTCAACTTTTCATTTTTTATGTTCTGGTGTGAATCTTTGAGTGCAGCAGTGCACCTGAGATTCTCACCTGGTGCCGTGGCCAACTAAATTGTACTTCAGGTCTCAAGCACCGTTACCGGCCGACTCGGCAGGAACACTGCTAGTGCCGTGTAACAATGACATCACGACGTACCCGTCACCCATGCGTCATCGCTTCAGGCAGTAACTGCACGGAGACGTTATCTGCTCACAAACATGCTATTGATGAATCACCTCTAACCAGACAAAGCGAACTATAGCTCAGGACTTATTTTAAGGAAAATTCTTAGCGATAGGAAAGTGAAAGGATTTCGTTATAATTAATTTTCATATCTTGAGAGAATAAACTAAAAAACTCTTCATAGACAGAAAAAATAAAACCTCGATATAAGTAGTTGTTAGTTTGAAAATAAAATAATGTTGGTACATCGAGAAGTTTAACGAGTATGCAAGCATTTAGAACGAAAAGATTAAGATAAAGCATTAAAGGGTACATTTCACTGAATAATCATGAAGAAATAAAAAAAAAAAAAACATTTTAACTATCCGTAAAAAATTGTGGCTTTGTACGTTGGAAAAAGGTACAACGTTAAAAAATGTATCAGAAAATGCCATGAACACGTAAATACGTTAATAAACAACCGTGTTTTAAGATTATGTCTGCAGCACAAAACTTTGGAAAACGTTTTTATGTTGGAACGTCCGTTGAAAATGCGTGAAGTCTCCTCAAAGAAAATAAAAAAATTGTTACGTTGAAAAATTATGAATATAAAATGAGAAATTATGAGGAAAAAATAAGGAATAAATTCGTTGCAAAATGATCAAGTTATTGAAAAAAAATCAGTCTTGGAACTTAATGTGGCTACAGAATCTCAAATGACGTCAACCGCCGATCCCCGCGGAGGAAATGGCGTTGGCTGATGTCATATCTGCTATCACGACATGCGTCACACATCATAGTCATTCTTCCCAAAACACGTGTCATACAAAGTTTTCTGAGTCAAAGAGAAAATGGTGAGTCATCGCAAAACACATGTCGGACAAAAGATAGCGGAACATGAATCAACAGGAACGAAATCTTTTCAAACAAAGCCTTTCCTCGTCTAAATTAAAATTGTAGGGAAGAAAAATATAAGAATGAGAAAAATAATGCAACGTCTATAAAAATTATAACACCTCACGGAGTTCTAAAAATATAAATTTAATAAAACAAATTTGAGGAAATGCTTCGATTGAAAAAACTTCCTTCAAAAATTTGTCAGCGTCCAATAAATCTCCCGAGAAAATTAAAAAAATAATGCAACGTCTATAAAAATTATAATACCTCAGGGAATTCCTGAAAATATAAATTTAATAAGATAAATTAGAGAGAAAAAATAGGACAAAAAAAATACGAGTAAAAAAAATTGGAAACGACAAAAAAACTTCCTTCAAAAATTTGACAAAGTCCAGTAAATCTCCCGAGAAAATAAAAAAAATAAATATTGGAAAGACTTCTTAAAAATTTGTCAACGTCCAATAAATCTCCCGAGGAAAGTTCGAAAAAGCACCGCTAGGGGGGCAACGTACACATCCCCTTTCCCCCACTCGGTCGTTGCCATCTCTCAAAGATCCATGGAAAGTTCCAAAAAGCACCGCTAGGGGGCAGCACATCGAGTTGACATCCCCCTATATCCACCCCCTTTCTCCCACTCGGTCGTTGCCATCTCTCAAAGATCCATTAAAAGTTCCAAAAAGCACCGCTAGGGGCAGCACATCGAGTTGATTTCCCCTATATCCACCCCCTTTCTCCCACTCGGTCGTTGCCATCACTCAAAAACAAGGATCTAACATAATAATAAAGTTCTAAAAAGCACCGTTAGGGGGCAGCACATCAAGTTGACATCCCCCTATATCCACCCCCTTTCTCCCACTCGGCCGTTGCCATCACTCAAACACAAAAATCTAACACAATAATAAAGTTCCAAGAAGCACCGCTAGGGGGCAGCACATCTCCTTTCCCCACTCGGTCGTTTGCCATCTCTCAAAGGTCCATTAAAAGTTCCAAGAAGCACCGCTAGGGGGCAGCGCATCTCCTTTCCCGACTCGGTCGTTGCCATCTCTCAAAGGTCCATCGAAAGTTCCAAAAAGCACCGCTAGGGGGCAGCACATCGACCCTACACAATAGCGTCATCTGCCACGCCCCCACATCCTTCTGCCACAAGCCACGCCCCACATCCTTCGGCGTCAGGCCACGCCCCCATCCTTCTCCTAGAAGGATGCATCCTTGGCGCCGGACCCGCCATTTCCTACTACTAGTACGTTTTCTCAGTTCATATTATTGTCAGACCTCTGTCTGGCCGTTAAGCCTCTTTCATTTAGTGTCTCCATTAAGTCCAGGGTATATTGTGTTTACCGCTCTAATAAGGAGCCTTCAAGGTACTAATGTACTAAAACCGAAGTTATAGTACTGATAGTCAAGATAATGAGGAACGCTGAGTAAAAAGAAGTTCCATATTCAATGAATTTATTGCACGTGCGAGTCTTACCTAAATAAACTCTAGCACTTTGAAGATTAGGTACACTTTAGCTACGTCAAGTAACCTTCCAATAACCCTAACGTGACTTAACGTAAACTTTCCTGCAATACACGTGCAGCGGAAAACTTTATTCATTATAGTATAGCCTTAGAAAATATCTACATTGAGGCTGGTGACTATTTTCGTCTGATGCAGGGGGACTTTTGCTTCTGTTTCGAAAGAAATCGACGATTTTCCTCCTCGTGCTACTTTCTACTCTTTTAGCATCACTAGTTCGTCTCAGTAAATCCTTGAAGTCATCCCAAGAAAACTTAACGGAGGCAATGGTACTGATAAATTTGGTGCGAAAATACATCAAGGATATTTAAATCAATGATTTGATGTTAGAAGCAATGGAAGTTTACAAAAAAGCTCACGAACATGACATAAAATTAGAAGATAACGACATGACTGATAAGGATTTGTTGAAGTTGGCATACAGCTATAAGATTAAATTATACAAAAAATGAGCCAGAGATTCTCTGACCAATTTGAGGAATTGGGAAAGTTCCATGAGATTCACCGAAAAAACTGGAAAACCCTGACTTTAAAAACATTGCCAACATGTGTGGAATCAATGAAAATGACATAAAGAACGAGTTTAACATTTGCAGGAGATACCTTGGGAATATTGAAACTCAAAGCAATCTTCTAATGCTTACATGTGGTGCAGAAAGAAAATCCATGTTCCCTTCGCTGTCAGCTGCAGCTATGCACCTTTCTCTGCTTCCTGTTGAAACTGCGTGTGTAGAAAGGACATTTTCGACAATGAACCGTATTCAGTCATCTGAGAGGAAATGCATGCTTCAAGCACATGCAGACGCCTTAATGAAAATTTTAATAGAAGGCCCGAAAATTTCCGATCTTAGGAGCCCAATCCATGAAGATGGGAAAGTGTAGAATCAGTGCATTGAAGAAGCTTATCACAAATACACTATCTACCAACAAGTAATTGGACACCCCTGCAATCGACGATATCTGCGGTCCTGATACACGTCACGGCCGCCGCCATTAAATATCGCGTGGAAAAAAACAACGACCACGCGCATGCAAGATGCCTCGCAGTTCGGAGCTCTCTGATTTCGAGAAAGGTGTAATCGTCGGGTATCACAGAAATGCCCGATCCATACGTGACATATCCAGCGAGTTGAAGTACTCAAAACCGACAGTGGCCTACATGATTGGCAAGTGGAAGATGAGAGGTGACTGTCGGAATGTGCCCCGATCCGGCAGACCCACAAAACTGGGAGTTAGAGACCGACGTGTGTTGGCCAGAGAAATTCGGAAGAACCGCACCAAATCGATGGGCAACATCCGCGAGGAGTTTCAACGGGCATCCGGGAGTGTTCTTTCGATGAATACCATCCGTAAGGAAGCCCGTCTGCTCGGTTATCATGGACGTGCTGCCTCCCACAAGCCTTTGATCACCAAGTCCAATAGCGCTGCTCGGCTAACGTGGTGCAAAGAACTTCGACATGGACCGTTGAACAGTGGAAACAGGTTCTCTGGAGCGACGAATCAAGGTTCACCCTCTACCGTTCGGATGGCAGGGTCTGGGTTTGGCGTATGCCTTGTGAACGTCTCCTGCTGGAATGTGTGGTGCCAACTGTGAAGTTCGGCGGCGATGGAATTATGCTATGGGGATGTTTCTCCTGGTATGGCACGGGACCCTTGGTCGCAATTCCTGGTAGACTCAACGCCGAGACCTACTGCACCATTTTGGATGACCATGCGCTTCCTACGTTGTGGCAGTTTTACGGGGTGGACCCATGTTGCTTTCAGGATGAAAATGCCACCTGTCATGTTGCGAATTCCACCATGGCTTGGTATGGTGACGATGGGGTTAATCGAATGGACTGGCCTGCGCAGAGCCGGACCTTAACCTTATCGAGCACCTCTGGGACGAGTTGGAGCGTCGACTTAAGGGGTGCCCCTATCTTCCGAAATCGGTGAAGGAACTGACCTGTCTTCTCCAAGCCGACTGGAAGAAAATACCGCTAGCCGTCGTTTAACGCCTGGTTGAGAGTATGCCGCGGAGGGTCGCAGCTGTAATCGCCGCTCGTGGAGGCTCCACCACCTATTTAAGGTGAATAAACTTCGTTTTCCTTTGCTATCACAGGTGTCCAATTACTTGTTGGTAGATAGTGTAGCTTCAAAAGGGACGACGAAATATTTAAAAGATGAGAATGTTAAGAACGCTACACAACCAAAGAATTTGCTTATCTTTTTAAGAAATACTGTTATTGTTATTTTTAAATTAATAAGAGAATGTACGCGGCAAAATTTTTAAGCAGAAGCTAACCTCATTTAAAATGGTAAAATGGCTTTTATTATACAAAATGCTGTGTCATAGCTATGTTTTAAATTTGGCATTTGCCGTGACAATCAACTATGACAAGGCACAACAGGCTACGAATTTAACCTCCTAACTACCTTAAATCGATCAATAGTCAATAATACACTGCCTTACAGAGAAAATGCCACACCACGATGACGTGAACTCAGCGCCATGCAAATTGCAGGGTGGGTGAACACGTACATGTTATGCAAATAATTGCATTTGCAGGTCAATCGCACGAACGGCGCGCGGGATATAAGCGGGCAACCAGCCCGTGAGGCCATCAGTCGAGACGTTGTCGCGGCTTCGAGAAGTGAGTGGTTCTGCTGTCACCGTGTCTGAAGAACGAGCAAGGGGTGCTAATTCCGTTTAGACGCCGTCGTACGCGATTTCATCAAACGGATGAGTTCATGAGACTCAGAGAGGTGTCATCGTAGACCTTCGTACCGCCGGATGGTTCTTGCTTCGTACTGCGGAAGAAACGCAACGTGATGCTACAACCATCTGTCTCATTTGGAAGACAGTAGTCCCAGGAAGGATCTGTGCAACGTCGTAGGGGGACCGGAGCATAAATACTGACGTCCGAGCGCACCGATCGTCGCATCCGACGTCATGCCGTAGCGTACCAACATGCCTCAACAGGCACCATTTTGCGGAGTGTACGGGGAGGCTTGGATACTCCAATATCGACGCGGACAGTGTTGCGCTGATTGGCTGTGTCTGGCCTTCTGTCCAGCCGTCCGTTGCGAAGGCTACCCTTAACAGGGAGCCATCGTCATCACCGCCTGGCGTAGTTTCGCTCCAGAGCTGCGTGGGGTGCCGAATCGAACATTGTGGTGTTCAGCGACGAATCGCGGTTCTGTCTCGCCACGGATGATCGCCGTGTGAGAGTCTGGAGGCGATGTCGCTAACGGGCGAATTCCTCCGCCCCTGTGGAGCGTACACGGCTCGGCAACAGGGAATCATGATGTGGGGTGCTGTCAGGGCCAACAGCCGCTCACCGCTGGTACGCATTACGGGCACGTTGACGACACGCCGCTATGTTAACAAGATACTGCGGCCCGTGGTACTACCGTATCTTCAGGGCATCCCAAACGCCGTTTTTCAACAGGATAATGCTCGAATAGCCGGAATGCTTTACATGGTGTACGGATGCTTTCGTGGCTAGCTCGATCCCTTGACCTCTCGCCCATCGAGCATCTGTTGGATACGAATGGACGTCGGTTGAATACCCTCTCACCCCCGCAAAATGAAGAACTGTAGACCCGGATCAACACAACATGGTCCATGATACGCCCCAGGATTCTATTTGGACTCTCATTGGCTCAATACCACGTCGGATTGAACGCTGTATTGCCCAAAACGGGGGCCACACTCCTTATTGATCATCCTGTATATTCGGCCTGACAATTAAATCATTTGTTTTGGACCTACTTGGCTATCTGTGTGTGCAGTTTGGTCTGTTTTCGGGCATCCCTTCAAGGTGTGACAGTTTCTCTGTCAGGCAGTGTATCACTCATAAAAACTGACAAGGTACTAAAGGGTAAGTGTTTTTACTACACTATATAAATGCGACAGTTTCCTTTTTAATATTTAGGTATTAGCGCTTTTTTTGTTATCATAAAGCACAGTGGTCACTGGTCAGTAGCAGTTACATGAATCCTCCGCTTCACATTGAGTATCTACTACCATAATGCAATAATTTTACTTTTTTTTTAAATTCGTATACCAGCAGTTCCCTATTACCTATGTTATAAACTTTTTCGCTTCTCATTCTGATCGATCTTGGGAGATGTTTTGGAACTCGCACTCCTCGCTCTTCGCTTGTTTCCAGACAGGGGATATAATTCCTCCCACTGTGGAATGTGGTACCCCTTATTAGCGGGCAATTTAAAAAATATATATGTATATAGCAGTCAAATGTTTCTTTTTTGGTTTTATTGTTTAAGTCAGTCATAGCAAGCAAAAAACATATGTACGTATCTCTTCATTTTAGCCTGCTGCTGATTTTGCAATTATACTTTTGAATCACATCAGCATGTACAAGATTTGCGAAAATATCAGTGTCTACTATTTCAGCAACCCATGTTAATTAAAATAAAAAAAAAACTATGTGAAGCTTTGCAAGAGGGTTTTCATTTGTAACCATTCTTAACTATAAAATATCAACAGTAGTCATTTTTGAAGTGTTTCCCAGTTTTTATCCTAAGCCAAAAAACAAATACGTATTTACTACAAAAATTTTCAGACTCGGAAAAATTTGCTTTCATGCAAACACTCCTCCAAACATTTTCAGCACCCCCCGAATTTGAAATTCCTGGATAAACCCCTGGTCACGGAGCACGCTTGAAATGGTCGTCCGTGAAAATCCGAACTTCGTTTCTACCTCCGAAATACTATGGCCCATCTCACTATGACAAACTATGACACCGCGTTGAAAATCGCTTAAATCGTTATTACTTGTCCTTCTCATGCTGAAAACAGCTCTGACAGCTGGCAAGGATGTCTATCGCTTTATATACGCACTGGCGGACGCAACCGAGTACGCGCATAGCTGACGTTGTTATGTATTTCGCATAAGCTCGTCTGTACCAGTTTTTCTGGCACTTCAGTGTACATACATTCCCCTTGTTATATGTGAAAATGTTCACTGTAAACCGCCCACAAGAAAACTGCCGCACAGGAAAAGTGCCACACATTCTTCAGTAACTTGGAAAACTGCCATACATTCGAAAACTACCATACAGGCTAACAGCCTCCTGTTTTTCACTATTGCTTTTCTTCCGAGGCTAACAACAAAAATAAACTTCTGTGTAAATCTGACTTGAGCAGCAAATATTGCTGTCACTTTTAAAATGACAAGTGAATCTGAACTCCATCGAGGTAAATAAGCTACTCTCATACCAACGGAAGATGTGCTTCGTCGAATTGCGTTAGGGGAAGGGGGGGGGGGGGTCATGTGAAAACTGTACTTTCAATTAGGAAAACATACTGTCGACACTCTGTAGATTTTTTGTCACAATGCTGTTTATTCTCTTTGATTCTTAATACCATAATTTGGTGATCTCCGGAGACGCAGGGTTCGAAGAGCGCCGTAGACATCATTAAACACATGATGAATAAAAGCGCTTTTGTGGCTGAATTTTTAAAATTCGAGGTTCTTAATTATTCACATATTAAAATTAAGTATTAATAACTAAAAGTTTCTAAGTATTTACATAACCTTAAACATGTATAAAGTTAGCATTATTGCCCAATAATTTGTTACTTTAAAATTGTTATTAAACGTTATTTAGTTACCACTATTTCCTTTTAAAACTACAGTGTTCGGTGAAAAAATGAAACTATAGTATAACTTCGTGCTATATTCGGGAAAAGAAAATATGACGAGGTGGTATTTATTTATTTATTTATTCGGAATGGTGAAATTTCAGACTTTGTCAGTGCTAAATGGTAAACGGTAAAAATACCCCTGAAAACTGAAAAGTGGTAAAAATACCCCCGGAAAAAATACCCCGGAAGAAATACCCCAAAACAAACGGTTCACTGTAAACTTCCGCACAGGAACACTGCAGTGTGGCAGTATTCCGGTGTGGCAATTTACCGGGGCAACCCTGCCACACATCTTTCAGCAACTTGGCCACAAAAGTTCAGGGGGGTATAAAGATTGACGTTTCTGGGCCTATATTGAGAACTGAATTGGGAACTCCAAACGAATTTCGAGAAAACGTTCCATGTAAGCCAAGCGAGAATTGTACTTTAATTTGAAGAAATAAATTGCTGAGGATCCGAGATACACTTGGTTTAGGGCTCTACCCCCAACTTCCGCAATATTATATTCTGGGCCGCTGGAGTCTGGCAGTGTATCCAGGATGTTCCCCTTGAAGCGTCCGCGAGGTCCGTGAGCTTGGGGAGGGGAAGGGGGCTTTTCCCCAAAATGTTAAAATGGACGTTGAGCTGTAAACATTAGAATCATGCGTTATATAATGATTATGTACACGACCACGAATTTTCAGGAGGGTGGGGTGAATTCTCCCTTCCCCAAGTTTCTAAGAGCGCCGACAAGTGTTCAAGGTAAGGGATTTGCTCGTAATTTCTATGCTTCATGTTGTGTTCAGTGGCAGACTATGTATGGCCTCCCTCCTCCCCCAGAAACTTGGCGCAGTCTGTAAAAGGGAAACGAGGTGCTTGGTTTGGACCACTCTACCCCCAACTTTCGTAATTTTATATTCTGGCCGGACCTCTACATTCGGTCTGTGCATCCTCGAGGCTACCCCTGAAGAGCTCTTAAAACCCGGGGGGGGGGGTTATTCCCTCCACCCTCCTGAAAATTCGTGGTTGTGTACAGAATCATTATATAAAGCATGGTACTAATGTTTACAGCTCTACGTCCATTTTAACATTGGGGTGGGGAATCCCCCACAAAACTAACGGATCCTGCGGACGCTGCAGGGGGAACATCCTGGATACACTGACAGACTCCAGCAGCCCAGAATATAATATTACGGAAGTTGGGGGTAAATCCCCACAAACCAAGTGTATCTCGGATCCTCGGCAATTTATTTCTTCAAATTAAAGTACAATTCTCACTTGGCTTACACGGAACGTTTTTAATCGAAATTCGTTTGGACACTGCCACACATCAGTGTTCCTGTGTGGCAGTTTACAGTGAACCGTTTGTTCTGGTGGTATTTCCTCAGGGGGTATTTTTTCCGCTTTTCAGTTTTCAGAGGTATTTTTTTTCGGGGGTATTTTTACCTACATCTGTGCTAAATATTTGCTTTGGCAACATGCATGCGACCTGTGATAAGCTATCCGAATATCCGGATGTTAAACTGCCGTCCGATTAAATGGCGCATTATTATTATTTATTTGATACTTTAAATTAATATGTAAAAAGAAGTGAGTTGAAACACTAAGTGCCACAACCATCAACAGTGTTACTTAACATGGTCTCAATGGTAACAATCTTTAAAGCTAAGACGACTGGTTAAAAACACTTAGCATGCAAAGTGTGGTGGATCAATTATAGTGTGTGAAGATAAAATTATTTCTTGCAAAAAAAAAACCAAAATACGTTTATTTGCTAATCACGTGTTACTTTTATTTTGATTTAGATAAAAAAGGACTTTTGGTTTAATGATAAAATATGTGGGTGGCGGTAAACACCCACACAGGTAGGCTCCTACTCCTTTTCATATAAGGGGATGTACACAAATTACGTTTCGTTTGGAGTGCTGAGGTGAGAGGGACAGTTCTCGAAGTGGAACAAAACGAAATATACGAGTTTTCCTGGTGATATAAATGTGTACGTAAGATCATAACGACACAAGGTTTATGTAGAAGCTTTGCGACTCACTAAATCTTGAGTTATGATTTTAATATTTCGCATGTCATGCAATAAAGGCATGACACAGGGACTCAAGGAATCGATCTTCAGGTATTGACAAGATACCCACGCTACTAGCCTTTTTAGAATATTTTAAATTACAACTTTGATATTTCGTATTTGTAAACATTTCATAAAACATAATGAAATGCACTGAACGGATTATTTCTCAGCTCTTTACAAGGCACCTAGGCCGCGGGCCGTTTTAGAAGATTTTAAGTTACAACCTAAATGTGTCGTATTTG
The DNA here is from genome assembly GCA_039090855.1 of Macrothele yani. Classification (NCBI taxonomy): domain Eukaryota; kingdom Metazoa; phylum Arthropoda; class Arachnida; order Araneae; family Macrothelidae; genus Macrothele; species Macrothele yani. The sequence goes on along the minus strand of CM076989.1, from coordinate 69,029,646 downwards.
TAAACATTTTGTAAAATCTGATAAAAGTCACTCAACGGATTATCTCTTAGCTCCTTACAAGGCACCTAGACCGCTGGCCTTTTTAGAAGATTTTAAGTTACAGCCTAGATATTTGGTATTTGTCAACATTATAAAACTAAAGATTTTAAATTACAACTTAGTTTGTATTTGTAAACAGTTTATAAAACCTAATAAAAGGCATGCAACAGATTATTTCGCGGCTGTTTACAAAGCAACTAGGCCGGGGTCTTTTTGGAAGATTTCAAGTTACAACCTAGATTTTTCGCGTTGTCTCAGATTTCAGGTTACAACCTAGATATTGATAGCGTTGTCTTATGATTTAAGTTTGAACTTTTTAGAGCCCATGGAAAAGATTATGTATGTTAGTTCACATTTGGGACGATTACCACCCCTAAATTTGAATTTTTCCAAGTTTTCAAGTGTTTGTTCGTCCATTGATAGCGTTGTCTAATGATTTAAGTTTGAACTTTTTGAACCCATAAAAAAGGGTGATATACGTATATTAGTTAAGGTTTGGGGGTGACCCACTTAAATTTCAACATTTCTAACAAAGTACAATTTTTATACGGTCCATAGATATTTATGTGATCAGTTTTCCTACACTAGATTGGAAATGTCCTTCGACGTTACGTATTATCTACCAATCATCCATAGTGGGCAAATGTCTGGGTGGGCAACTGTCCGGGTGGGCTAATGTCCGGGGCGCTTTAGTCCGGACCCCGTTTGCAAGGCACCTAAGCCGCGGGTCATTTTAGGCAATATTAAATTAAAAATCTTGTGTCATTTTGATCTCACACACTCTTTTATATCACTAGGAGGACTCGTACATTTCGCTTTGGTCAACTAGGAAAGCTACCACATTTTGACAAGATCTCCAAACGAAACCCAGTTTGTATGTATTCCCTTGTAGTATTAGGTTTGCCGGTGTGTGAGTTTATCTGGATAAAAAATATTTATGCAAATGGAAGCACCGAAGTACGTCCCACCACCTTCACATTCACAGCGTAAGGGATCCCAGGCAAATTTAGCGGGTACCGCCAAGTTTTCTGTCACCGATAAAAACAAAAGAGAGAAAGAAAGGGGATTGCACTCTACAAGCATTAAGATTTACGGTTTGGGTTATCAGATCTATGGAAAGCGAAGAAGAGATTCTCCTGATTCAAAAACGGCATTTTAAATACTTGAAAACGTAAATACGAAAAGCCTCTGAAGTCGTTAAAACATAACAAAACCCTCTAAAAAGTCGCTAATTCCAAAACACTATTTTTGGCGCTAACTCCAATCCAAAATTCCCTAAATTAAGTGGCTTTTCTTCGAAGTTAGCAACACTGTGTACAACACTCACAAGAATCCCATTCTTATAAGAGTCGTGTTGCCAGACAGTTCAATGAGAAAGTAGCAGACTTAGCTCTGAAAAGTTACCAAATTAATTCAAAAGTAGCCCAATTTTTATTATTGTTTCTTCAATAAAAAAACAAACTAAAAGCTCCTTTATTCATTACAAATCAAAATTTGTCAGTTTTTAAAAAGTTTACTTGCAAAACAAAATAGATAAATGTAGTAAAAATTGGTTCACTGTAAACCGCCACACAGGAAAACTGCCACATGCTTTTCATAAAGGAGCCGGTCACAAATTGTTGTTCTTCCGAGGAACACTCTGAATGTGTGGCAGTTTTCCAATGGGGTAGTTTTTCAAGTTTCCGAATTATGTGTGGCAGTTTTCTAAGGTGTCTATAACGACGGGAAGGAGCTCTTTTTTTTGTCTGGATTTTCGTGTCGGTTCATACGAGTTTAGGGCAATTGGCCACAAAAGTACAAGGTTGTGTGCGGGGGCAGTTTAGGACATTTGGGCACCGGACATTTGGGCACAAATCTTTAGCGGCCGTACAAAAATTTCCATTTCTTGGCGCTCTGAGGGGAATTGAATGGAGAAAACGTTCCCAGTTAAAAGCGCAACATTATTAACTTTATTTGATGTGTAAACGTTGTGAATATGACATCAGCGGAGCAAAAGCTATTAAGAACGGCCTAGGCCTAGAAATTAATACCGTTGTGAATATTACATTGATAGAATAAAAATTGGTAAAAGGGCCTGAGCCTAGCGCGTGTGAATTAATATTTCGTGCTTAAGTAAAAGCGCAATATTATTAACTCGATTTGATGTGCAAACGTTGAGAATATGGCATTGATAGAACTATAACTGTTAGAAAGGCCTCGGATTTGAATATTTAGTGCCAAAGTAAAAGCGCAATGCTATTGAATTGTTTTGATACGTAAACGTTATATGAATATGAAGTCGGCGGATTAAAAGCTGTTAAAAAGACGAAGGTGTAGGGCCTGTGAATTAATTAAGTAAAAGAAAAGTATTACAAACTTGACATGTTATGTTAATACACTGCTGGCCACCCAAAATGCAACACCAAGAAGGACACGAGATAGCAAAATCCAGATTTACTGGACAAATAAAAACAGATACAAAGACGAAACGATTGAGCTTACAGGCCCGTGCGACTTGCGGAACACGCAGTCATCAATAGTTCGTGTGGCCCCCATGGCTGGCAATAACGGCCGCTACACGTCGCGGCATCGAACGAAAGAGGCTTTGGATGTGGGCTTGGGGTATATTGGTCCAGGCTGCTTCCACACGTTGCCACAGTTCATCAGGTGTAGCCGCGGGTGGTGCTTGCCGGGCCACTCGCTTGCCCATCAGCGACCAGACGTGTTCGATGGGCGGCATATCGGGAGAACAGGCGGGCCACGGCAGCAGTGACACCTGGTGGGCCATGAAGAAATGTTGCACGATGCGTGCAATGTGCGGGCGCGCATTGTCCTGTTGAAACGAGGCCGCTGGCAGGTCCTGCAGGTAAGGGAGGACTACAAGCTCCAAAACGTCGGAGATGTAGCGGTGGCTGTTGAGTGCACCGGCGATGCGTACCAGAGGGGTGCGGGTGTCATATCTAATTGCGCCCCAAACCATAACGCCAGGCGACGGACCGGTATGGCGATGCATAATGCAGGCGTCATACAGTCTCTCGCCGCGGTGCCGCCACACGCGGTCCGACCATCGTGGTGTTGCAGGCAGAAGCGGGATTCGTCGGACAAGACAATGTCGTGCCATTCCGTAGTCCAGTTGCAGCGTTCAACGGCCCACTGCCGCCGCAGTCGCCGGTGGTATAACGTTAATGGTAATCGGAGCAATGGGTGCCGTGCGAGAAGTCCCCGTACCGCTCCTCGAACAGCACGTACCGCTCCTCGAACGGTACGTGCTGACACAGGTTGTTGCGCAAAACACCCTAATTCCTGCGCTAGCGTTCGTGATGTGGCGGTGCGAGCTATCAATGCCCGCCGCACAACATTCCGGTCTTCTCTGGTTCTGTGGTCTGCCGCAGCTGCGGCAATCACTCCCGTCGGTCCGTCCGTTCCTCCTGCACCCACTGAATCCAAACTCGCCTCACTGTGGCTGGATGTCGTCCCACACGGGCACCGATGTCTCGGTACGATAAACCGCTGTCGTGATAAGCCACTATTCGTCCTCTGTCGAACTCCGAAACGTGCTAGAAAGACTGTCGTATTCTGCGACGAGGCAACAGGAAACTTCCCACGCACAGGTCCTGCAGCACAACACACTTCCACTACTTACACCCCGCCTTCTCAGTGGCGTGCCGGGCGCATATGATTTGCATATGCCCTGCAATGCTAATCGTTTGTATGTCCTCTCGCGGGCGACGCAGGCTGCGAATTTCAGGCCAATCGGATGCTTCCTTCTTGGTGTTGCATTTTGGGTGGCCAGCAGTGTATTTATAGTGCCTAAGTAAAAGTGCAGCCTTATTTTAAAATCCCACCATATCGTCCTTTCTGAACACAGCAATTCTCGCTTGGCTTACATAGAACGTTTTCCCAAAATTTGCTTGGAGTTCCCAATTCAATTCTCAATATAAGCCAAAAAACAGCAATCCCCCCCTTGAACTTCGGTTGCCTGTTGCCCTAAGTATGAACCGGCATGAAAATTCAGACAAACAAAAGAGCTCCTTTCCCGTCGTTAGGCACCTTGGAAAACAGCCACACATAATTCGTAAACTTGGAAAACTGCCACACACAATTCGGAAACTTGGAAAACCGCCGCACCAGAAAACTGTCACATATTAAAAGTGTTCCTCGGAGGAACAGCAATTTATGCCCAGCCCCTTAATGAAAAGCATGTGGCAGTTTTCCTGTGTGTCAGTTTTCTTGTGTGGCAGTTTTCCGATGTGTGGCGGATTTCCAAGTTGCTGAAAGACGTGTTTCAGTTTTTCTGTGTGGCAGTTTTCCCGTGTGGCGGTCTTCCGCCAACCTAAAAAAAGGTTTAAAAGTTACCTGTTGTAGAATACCAAATTTTACTAAACTGTCTATAATGAGTTTATGGACATTTGGGCACCCGGACATTTTGGCACAAATCTTTAGGGGCCGTACAAAAATTGCCATTTCTTGGCGCTGTGAGGGGAATTGAATGGAGAAAACGTTTTCAGTAAGACAAACGACAATTATAATTGAATTTAAAAAAATATTACAGTGCACAAATTTTGAAGATGACAATCCGTTTTTTTTTGGTGTAAATATAACCAGGATAGTTGGAGGAACACCGCCACACAGGAAGACTGCCATACATTTTTCAGCAACTTAGAAAACTGCCACACATTTTTCAGCAACTTAGAAAACTGCCACACATTTTTCAGCAACTTAGAAAACTGCCACACATCGGAAAACCGCCACACAGGAAAACTGCCACACATTCAAAGTGTTCCTCGAAGGAATAGCAATTTGTGCCCGGCCCTTTAATGAAAAGCGTGTGGCAGTTTTCCTGTGTGGCGGTGTTCCTGTATGGCGGTTTACAGTGAACCGACAAGGATAATATCCGAAAACTTGACAATTTCGTCTTCCTGGATCGGGATTACATAGTTCATAATCATGAATATGGGTTACATCATATTCATGATTACATAGCACCAAGGGCGCTCATCCCCGGGGGAAAGGGCCTCCCTCCCCCAGGCGTTGGTATAGCCAATATTTTGGTAAATTTAAAACACTAAAATAGACGAAACGTTTTTTTAAAGCATTTTTAAAAATAATAAGATATTAATAATTGATTGAATCAATTATTTTTGTTTTATTTTAGTATCTTGCACATTTATTAAAATGTTTGACAGCCTTGAAGGAGGTAAGGATTAAGGATTTTTCTTAGCCCCCCCCCCCCCCAAGTACTCATATGAGTGCCTGGGTGCCACTGCATAGCACATTCCTTAGGTTTCAATGAAACAAAGCAATTACATCAGAACTCAGTTCGGAAAAGGACGACAAGGAGGGATTTTTTTATAACGCCTCACTTTTACTTAGGCACTAAATATTTACATAACTTGTCAAGTTATTGGTATTTATCTTTTACTTAATTAGGCACTAAATTACTATACCTCATTCGTAGGCCCTTTTGACAGCCTTTATTTCTACCGATGCCATATTCATAACGTTTACATATCAACTCAAGGTAATAATATTGCGCTTTCACTTAAGCACTGAGAAGGAAACATATAACTCAACGCCTTGTACTGGAAAAATTTGGTATAATGAAAAATTGCAAAAATGTAAAATGTATTCTTTTGAAATGAAAAAAAAACTTTTGAAATACGTTTCCCGGAAGCACAAATAGAGAGAAAAAGGTTCTGACCTTTAGGGGCTTTAGCGGGAAAGCTGTACTTCGTTTAAAGAGAATAATTCACCCCATATTTATTGTAGCGAATGGCATACAGTAAGAAACAATTCTCAATAGGATCTTTTACGAGAAGATACGGCTCTAAACACAAGTACATAAACACAACCTAGCAACAAAACTGTGAATCACAAAATATATCAAATACAAACCTATAGTGTGCCACAAGGTAAATGGGACAAAGTGATAGGATAAGCACCAGCTGTTTATACAAAAGGGGTGCTATGAAAAACGACTGCAAAGAAAAGCGATTATCCATTTACTATACAAGGTTTTCCATTTGCTACTTTTTTTTTCCAAAGAAAGGAGAAGACATAGTAGCTTACATATAGTTATTATTTAGTGCTTAAGCAAAAACGCATTATTATTATTAACTTGAGTTGATACGTAATTGTTATGAATATGACATGGCTAAAATAAAAACTGTTAAAAAGGCCTAGGCCTGGGGCCTGTGAAATAATATTTAGAGCTTCAGTAAAAGCGCAATATAATTAACCTGAGTTGATACGTAATTTTTATGAATGTGACATCGATCGAACAAAAACTGTTAAAAAGGCGTAGGCCTAGGGCCTGTGAAATAATATTTAGTGCTTTAGTAAAAGCGGAATATTATTAACCTGCTTTGATACGTAATTGAAGCGCTCCCTTTTCAAGGCACACTTCACCTTTGGGAAGAAGAAGAAATCTCTCTTCCCAAAGCTGATGTGTGAAGAAAAAAGGAGCCAAATCTGGCGAGTATGCTGGATGTTCGATCACACAGATCGACTTCGAAGCCAGAAACTAAATTTTGACAACATTTAAACTGGTGCTTTCTCTTTTCTTGTGTCAACGTGTGCGGCACAAGCCTTGAAAAATCTTCCTCTTGTGCAGATCTTTTTCTAAGATTACCCTGGTCGTTTCCTTACAGACACTAAACTGTTCAGCGAGTAGCCTGGTGGTTATTCGTTAGCCTTCCACCATATTTTCATTGATGTGACATGGATAGAACAAAAGCTGTTAAAAAGGCCTAGGCTTAGGCCCTGTGAGAAAATTTTTAGCGAAAAAAGTAAAGGCAGGATATTATTACAACTTCAGTTGATACGTAATTGTTATGAATGTGACATCTATAGAACAAAAACTGTTAAAAAGGCCTAGGCCTAGGCCCTGTGAAATAATATTTAGTGCTTAAGTAAAAGCGCAATATTATTAACTTGCTTTGATACGTGATTGTTATGAATGTGACATCGATAAAGTAAAAACTGTTGAAAAGGCCTAGGCCTAGGGTCCGGGAAATAATATTTAGTGCTTAAGTAAAAGCGTAATTCTATTAACTTGATTTAATTGATACGTAAACGTTATGAATATGACATCGGTAGAAAAAAGACTGTCAAAAGGGCCCCAAATGTCCGAACCCCGTCTAGAATGTATAAGTCACACAGTAGTCCACAGAGATATTTATCGCGGTAAACGGTAAAAATACCCCCGAGAAAAAATACCCCCGAAAACTGAAAAGTGGAAAAAATGCCCCCGGAGAAAATACCCCCGAAAACTGAAAAGCGGAAAAATGCCCCCGGAAGAAATACCCCCAGAACAAACGGTTCACTGTAAACTGCCACACAGGAAAACGGATGTGTACTGTTCCGGTGTGGCAATTTACCGGCAACCCTGCCACACATCTTTCAGCAACTTAGCTACAAAAGTTCAAAGTGGGGGGGGGGGCTATAAAGATTGCCGTTTCTGGGCCTACATTGATAACTGAATTGGGAAACGAATTTCGCGAAAACTTTCCATGTAAGCCAAGCGAGAATTGTACTTCAATTTGAAAAAATAAATTGCCGAGGATCCGAGATTTCTGGGCCGCTGGAGTCTGTCAGCGTATCCAGGCTATTCCCCTTGAAGCGCCCGCGAGGTCCGTGAGCTTGGAAGAGGGGGTCCATAAAATGTTGAAATGGCCGTAGAACTGTAAACATTAGAAGCATGCTTTACATAATGATTCTCTACACGACCACGAATTTTCAAGAGGGTGGGGTGCAAGTATCTAAGAGCGCAGACAAGTCTTGAAGGTAAGGGATTTGCTCGCAAATTCTATGCTTCATGTTGTGTTTAATGGTAAACTATATGTATGCCCTTCCCCCCTCCCCCAGAAATTTGGTGAAGCCTGTGAGAGGGATACGAGGTGCTTGGTTTGGAGGGCTCTACCCCCAACTTCCGTACTTTTATATTCTGGACCTCTAGAGCCGGTCGTCAGTGTATCCTCGATGTTACCCCTGAATAGCTCTTAGAAACGGGGGAGGGACCTCACATTCCTGAAAATTCGTGGTCGTGTACAGAATCATTATATAAAACATGGTACTAATGTTTACAGCTCCACGTGCACTTTAACATTTTGGGGGAAAGCCCCCTCCCCCGAGCTCATGGACCTCGCGGACACTTCAAGGGGAACAGCCTGGATACACTGACAGACTCCAGCGGCCAAGAACCTAATATTACGGAAGTTGGGGTTGAGTCCCCCCCCAGTGTACCTCGGATGTAGGTAAAAATATCCCCAGGAAAAAATACCCCCGGAGAAAATACCCCCGAAAATTGAAAAGCGGAAAAAATGCCCCCGGAAAAAAATACCCCCGGAAGAAATGCCCCCAGAATAAACGGTTCACTATAAACACTGCCACACATCAGTGTTCCTGTGTGGCAATTTACCGGCAACCCTTCCACACATCTTTCAGCAACTTGGCTACAAAAGTTCAAAGGGGGGGCTCTACCCCGAACTATTATAATCTGGGTCGCTGGAGTCTGTCAGTGTATCCAGGAAGTTCCCCTTGAACTGTCCGCGAGGTCCATGAGATGAGCTTGGTGGGGGGGGCTTTCCCCCAAAATGTTAAAATGTACGTAGAGCTGTAAACATTAGTACCATGTTTTATATAATGATTCTGTACACGACCACGAATTTTCAGGAGGGTGGGGTACTCCCCCGTTTCTAAGAGCTATTCAGGGGTACCATCGAGGATACACTGACCGACTCTAGAAGTCCAGAATATAAAATTACGGAAGTTGGGGGTAGGGCCCTCCAAACCAAGCACCTCGTATCCCGCTCACAGGCTTCACCAAATTTCTGGGGGAGGGGGAAGGGCATGCATAGTTTACCATTAAACACAACATGAAGCATAGAAATTGCGAGCAAATCGCTTACCTTGAAGACTTGTCTGCGCTCTTAGAAACTTGCACCCCACTCTCCTGAAAATTCGTGGTCGTGTAGAGAATCATTATGTAAAGCATGCTTCTAATGTTTACAGCTCTACGGCCATTTCAACATTTTGGGGACCCCCCCCAAGCTCACGGACCTCGCTGGCGCTTCAAAGGGAAGAGCCTGGATACACTGAAAAACATCAACGGCCCAGAATCTAATATTACGGAAGTTGGGGGGTTCAGCCCCTCAAGTGTACCTCGGATCCTCGGCAATTTATTTATTCAAATTAAAGTACAATTTTCGCTTGGCTTACATGGAAAGTTTTCGCGAAATTCGTTTCGCAATTCAGTTATCAATGTAGGCCCAGAAACGGAAATCTTTATAGCCCCCCCCCCCTTTAAACTTTTGTAACCAAGTTGCTGAAAGATGTGTGGCAGGGTTGCCGGTAAATTGCCACACCGGAACACTGCCATACATCAGTGTTCCTGTGTTGCAGTTTACAGTGAACCGTTTGTTCTGGGGGTATTTTTTCCGGGGGCATTTTTTCCGCTCTTCAGTTTTCGGGGGTATTTTTACCGTTTACCGTGCACCTCGGCAATTTCTTTCTTCAAATTAAAGTACAATTCTCGCTTGGCTGACATGGAAAGTTTTCGCGAAATTCGTTTCCCAATTCAGTAATCAATGTAGGCCCAGAAACGGCAATCGTTATAGCCCCCCTTTGAACTTTTGCAGCCAAGTTGCTGAAAGATGTGTGGCAGGGTTGCCGGTAAATTGCCACACCGGAACACTGCCACATATCAGTGTTCCTGTGTGGCAGTTTACAGTGAACCGTTTGTTCTGGGGGGATTTCTTCCGGGGGTATTTTCGCCGGGGGTATTTTTTCCTGTTGGTGTTTTTACCTACATCCATTTATCGCCGCCCTGTTGGAGCAGTGGTCTGAGCGTTGGCTTATGACCATTCATCCGAGAAGGGTCTGCCGCCCCGGTGGCGCAGTGGTCTAAGCAATGGTCTCTGATCATTCGTCCGAACGGGGTCCGGGTTCAAATCCCGGTGAGGCATGGATGTTGTGTTTGTCTTACGGCACTGGCTCTCTCCCTTCCCCTGGAACCAGTGACCCTAAATTAGGGACGGGCGACTGCTTATAGCCCATTGAGTTGCTCACGGTGGTCGTTAAACCTCCAATCAAGAAGAAAAGAAGAAGGTTCTAGGTTCGAATCCCGGTGAGGCGTGGATGTTTGTCTTATGGCACTGGCTCTCACCCTTCCCTGAAACCAGTGGCCCTAAATTAGGGACGGGCGACTGCTTATAGTTCACTGGGGTGCTCGCGGTGGTCGTTAATCCCCAACCGAAAAAAAAAACATTTACCAATATGTCCATATATATTTGAGATGAATTAAGTAAAAATCTGTGTCAAATTAAACAATATACACTATATAAAAAATGAGATAAAAATCTATATTAAAATAAAAAAAAATAATTTAAATTAATTTATTATATGATTGGCAAGTAAATGAAATTCAGATTAAAGCATGTTGATCAGTGTATACAGCTCTTTGGGGAAAAATCATCCCCAATTTAAGGTACTAGTTCCAGGGAAGGAAGCGAGCCAGTGCCGCTTCCTTCCCTGGAACTAGTACCTTAAATTGGGATGCCTCACCAAGATTCGACATCCATGCCTCACCAAGATTCGAACTCGGATCCATCTCGGACGAATAGTCAGAAGCCAACGCTTAGACCATTGCGCCATTACGTTATCTACTCTAGATTTTTAAATAATCTACAAAGAAAAATGCTTAAAACAGGCAGGAAAAAAAGTAGCCCAACAGTAGCAGATTGCTTTTCAAAGTAACCCAATCTGCTAGCTCAATCTGGCAATACTGTCTTATAAGAGAGGTTGTGTGTGGTTCTTGACGCCTAATGAATCGTTATCCAAGTTCTTGGGCATTGTACAGATGAAAGAACTAACACAAAAGAAAATTAGGTGAAAATGAAATGATAGGATGACGCCCAGATAAAAAGAACAGTAGGACCAAGAAGTAGCCGTTTTATGTCTTCCTTCCGACATAGTTATATCAGGAAGGCGACCAACAGAGCTCACTACCCCCCTCCTTCAATGGGTGGAGGACTGTGAACGTTGAGAGTGTGCCCGTCTCATTCTCACGCCAAGAGTCCCCTTCCTCCAGGCATGGAAAAGGAACCACTAAACAAGGCGGGAGCAGCTATTAGTGCTGTCATAAAACGATTAGCCCGCTCCAGGACTTTTATTGTCACAATAGAAGGTTGGTGGTCCCATTCCAAGATCCCACGGGGTCTAATCAATACAGAAACTTACGCCTCCACCTGCAGCTATCAGATTGCCCTTCGGTTAACTTGAGGGGTCATAAGGATCTATGGATGCTTAGACTTTGTGCAGAACTTCAAAGAGTTCCGCGTATGTAGACAATTATCGCTCTCGACTTTGCACTGGAGGATTCCAAGGAATTTTCGTCTTTGGGCGCTGCGTCGACGATATTCCCACACTCTTAACTATCCCATTATTCAGATGAGTACTGACTGCCTCATTAGTATAATGAATAACACCTAGCTTGGCTTTTTTTTGAATGGCTGCTTATCAAATCATGAAGATCTTCAGGAGATAACTCTTCATAACTTTCAATACTGCGTAATGGGATGCGTCTTTTTCTGTTCTTTTTTCTTGTTTTAGCTCACTGATATTTTGGAGTATGTTAACTGAAAACATGAGGACTTGCTTCAGTCGAAGGGAAGGAAAGGTGATGAAATAAACTGGATCTGGGAGAAAAGGGAACAGAAACACTACGGAAATACAGGATGAAATATGGCAGTAATAAGAAACAGATACAATAATGAGAGCATTTATCCAAAGAAATCTGTAAAAAAATTAGATTCGTCTGTGAACGAAAATGAGTTGTACCTAAAGACATCACATTGCAATTTTGGGTACGCTCTTACCGGGAACGTACATAGAATTTTTTCCGGGAAGGATGGGGGCGACGAAAAACGGAAGTTTTCGAAATCTACCGGAACAAAATAAAAGTTAATGAAAAAAGAAGAGAAAACCAAAACATTTTTTTAATGTAAGTTGAGGGAAACGGCAAATTGGCATTCGGGAGATTCGTACCCTTCTGTTGCTGCGACGTTACGGGGACATATACAAATTGCATAAATTACAACTCGGTTGTAGGAGAACTGGCCACAAAAATTTTAAGGAGCCGTATATAAATTGAGGTTTTGACCGCTTCCTGGCCACGCTTCCAAAGGCTGGTTATCTGGGGTGTAGGAGAACTGGCCACCGGAGAACTGGCCACAAAAATTTAAGGTGTCGTATAAAAATTGCGTTTTTGACCGCTTCATGCCCACGATCCCCAGAGGTTGGTTATCTGAGGCATATAAAGTTTCAGTAATTTCGTCTTTTCTTAATTGCGATAATTAATGTAATTTTTTATAAAAAACAACAAAAGATTTCAGGGTTTTCAAACTACAAGTCTGCAAATTACCTGACCGCATGTGCTGACTCAGGAAACTTGTCGGGAGGGGGGGGGGGTGGATACCAAAAGTGTAAAATATATAGCATTTCTGGTCCGATCGGGAGGTTTTCAGCATTTACAAGCTGCAACCCGACACATTATCTTAGCGCATGTGCCTACTCTGGAAACCTGTCGGGGGGGGGGGGATACCAAAACTGTAAAATTTGAAAAATTTATCGTCCGATTGGAAGATTTCAGCATTTACAAGCTACAACTCCACAGATTATTTGATGGCACGTGCCTACTCAGCAAACCTGTCGAGGGGGGGGGGGGGTATATGATAATTGTAAAACATAAAGAGTTTCTTGTCCGACCGGGAGATTTTCAGCATTTACAAACTACAACAGGAGATATTACCTCAGGGCATGAAACTGCTGAGCAAACCTGTCGGGGGGGGGGGTAATGCCAAAAGTATAAAATATGAAAAATTTCTCTTCCGATCGGAAGATTTTCTGGATTTATAAGCTACAACTCCTCAAATTTTCTGACGGCATTTGCCTACTCAGCATACGGGGGGGGATGCAAAAAGTGTAAAATATGAACAATTTCTCGTCCGATCGGGAGATTCTCAGCATTTACAAGATACAACTCGACACATTATCTGCAGTTGTCTGCTGCCGCAGGAAACCTATGTCAGCATCAGCAGTGAAAAACATTTTTGCTTCTGTAACTAAATTACATAAAATTCCGATGAAAACTTTAGTGAGACACATACACGTTACGTGCATGTCGATCTCTGTATTCTAATTCGAACATGCTAACAATCATAGGTGGCGACTATAGGGTGGCAGACGAATCCCCCCCCGGACAGATTTCCAGAGTAGGCACATACGCTCAGATAATCCCAGCAAAAACACAAGTGCTGGGAAACTGCTGGCCACCAGCTGACAGCGATGGGTCACTGCTGGCTGATATCTGCCGCTCACGGCCCGGTAGTGGTCCGTTGGTGGCAGCGCTATCAGTTGGCGAGCCATTGATGGCCCTGCAGCATCGGCGTGAATTGTGGGCCTCCAAGCAAGTGCCACTAGTGGCCCATTGCTGGCAATCAATGCAACCCTCCAACAGCAGGTGGACGCAACGGGACTGCGCATGCGCAGAAGCAACACTTGATGTGTCTCTCATGGTACCAGTTAGTTGAAGACGACGCTATCGCCATCGTGTTATTTTAGTGGATGTTAAGAAAAAAATCCATATGTGGAGAGGCGAATTAATTTCCTAATGAAATTTTACGTCGACGAAGATATCAGATTAAGCCGTCAAATACTAGAGTACAGCCATGAAATACACCCACTCCATTCCCATGAATAACAATTCATGGAATGGAGTGGATGAATAACAAGAAAAAATTTGAAATCGCTTGAAACAAATATCCTGGAAAACCATTAAAACAACGTTTGTTGGAAAAAAAAATATATATATATATACGCGTACAAAATTTATTAATTATTTGAAAAAAAAAGCGACGCTATGTGGGGTACTCATCCATTTGTTGAATACACAACACTGGGAGGAATTTGCTTCTAAAAATAACGAAAAGTAAAATAAAATATCTTTTACTCTTTAAAACAAATGTAGCTTCGGACAACGGAAAGGAAAGACAACGTTAAAAATGTAACAGAATGTGACATGAACCCGGGTAAATATATATTTATTCAACAATCTCTTTTCAAGACGGCAAGGAAAGTACAAAACTTTGGAAAGCGACTCTAAGTATGTACACGCCTTGAAAATGAGTGAAGTTCCCTTAAGGTAAAAAACAAAACAAAAAAACTATTGTTACGTTGAAAAAATTAATTTATCAATTATATGAAACTGACTTTTATGAAAAATACCTCGCAATATTGTAAAATGAAAGAGGGAAGCATTAGATTGCACATTGAATACCAAATAGGCAGTTTTAAGCATACGGGCGACGAGGTAAATTAGTCCGGTCGGTAGAGAGCTTAACTATCACGCAAGCGGCCCAGGTTCAAATCTTCGCAGGTCCAAACTGGTATTTTTCCCATATGTTGAGAAAATTTCCCCAGCGCAGTTCGTTAATTCACAAGCTTCATAACGGTAGCAAAAAAATTGTAGCTTTGGGTAACTGCGGCTACCCTTTTTTTTTTTTAATTATTATTATGGTTACTACTGGGAAATTGGCGGACAAGATTCGGTGAGCCACCAGTTACGTCACGTGGTTGCTGGCTGCGACTAACGGCACACTAGCGGACCACATTAGGCTAGCCATCATTTCTGGCACGTGCTTGCAGGGCCACTGAAGGGCCACTTGTGGCAGCTACTGCCTGTGATGACCCACTGATGGCCCACTGATGGCCCTGTTGTGGCATATGACAACTGATGGGGTGCCAACTGTTGGCCAGCTGTTGGCCTGAACTGCTGGCCCTTCTGTTGGCCGCCGGACATTTTATTGACGGTTCGGCAGCGGCAACATAGTGCTGGGCCATTGCTGGCAGTGCTGGCCCAGCAAGACTGTTTTTGCTGGGATGTGTCGAGTGGTAACTTAATTGTAAATGCTGAAAATCTGCCGATCGGACGAGAAATTCTTCATTCATATTTTACAATTTTGAAATCCCCCCTCTCCCCCTCCCGGACGGGTTTGTTGAGTAGAGACATGCGCTCAGAACAGAAAATTTGTCCAGTTGCAGCTTGTAAATACTGAAAATAACCCGATCGGACGAGAAATTGTTCATATTTTACACTTTTGGTATCCCCCCCCCCCCCCCGACAAGTTTCCTGAGTAGGCACATACCCTCAAATAATGTGTCGAGTTGTAGCTTGTAAATGCCAAAAATCTGCCGATCGGACGAGAAATTCTTCATTCATATTTTACACTTTTGAAATCCCCCCCCCCTCCCTTCCGGACGGGTTTGCTGAGTAGGCACATGCGCTCAGAACAGAAAGTTTGTCGAGTTGCAGCTTATAAATACGGAAAATACCCCAATCGGACGAGAAATTGTTCATTTTTTACACGTTTGGTATAATTGGTATACCCCCCCCCCACACACACACACACAGACACACGTAGGCTCGCTGAGTAGGCACATACACTCAGATAATGTGTCGAGAGTTGTAACTTGTAAATCTGAGAATCTCCCGATCGCACCAGGAATTTTTCATATTTTAAACTTTTGGTATCCCCCCCCATCGCCGACAGGTTTCCATAGAGTGCACATGCGCTGAGAATATTTGTCGAGTTGCAGCTTGTAAATGCGAGAAATACTTCATATTGTACGCTTTTGGTATTGCCGCCCCCCACCGACTAGATAATTCGATGACTTATTTTAGGTTTTAAGCGCCCCCACCCCCGCCCGACAAGTTTCCTGGGTTTGCTCATACTCGCAGAGAATTTTTGTAGTTATAGTTTTTAGAAAAATATCGTAAATAAGAAAATACGAAATTACGGACATTTTATGTGTGTCAGATATCCAATCTCGGGGAGACGGAGCAGCCCAGAAAGCAATTTTTATACGGCCCTTAAAATTTTTGTGGCCAGTTCTCCGGGTGGCCAGATCCCCGGTGGCCACTTCTCCGGTGATCAGTTCTCCGCTTAGGCTTAGCTACGAAAATCATAGAAATGTCTAAATTTCTCACGCAAAATGAAATATTAAAAAAAAAAAAATTATGGACAGAAGTTATATAGCCACACGAAATTTGTTTATGCAGAACAATTTTATGGCACTGAAATTGCAATGTGTCCAGTTCTCCGGTGGCCAGTTCTCCGTACCCGGGAGAAAATACCCCCAGAAAAAATACCTCTGAAAACTGAAAAGCGGTAAAAATACCCCCGGATGAAATACCCCAGAACAAACGGTTCGCTGGAAACTTCCACACAGGAACACTGATGTGTGGCATTGTTCCGGTGTGGCAATTTACCGGGGCAACCCTGCCACACATCTTTCAGCAACTTGGCCACGAAAGTTCGGGGCGGGGGGAGATATAAAGATTGACGTTTCTGGGCCTATATTGAGAACTGAATTGGGAACTCCAAACGAATTTCGCGAAAACGTTCCATGTAAGCCATGCGAGAATTGTACTTTAATTTGAAGAAATAAATATAAATTGCCGAGGATCCGAGGTACACTTGGAGGAAGAGGAGGGGTGGCTCAACCCCCAACTTCCGTAATATTAGATTCTGGGCCGCTGGAATCTGTCAGTATATCCAGGCTGTTCCCCTTGAAGCGCCCGCCAGGTCCGTGAGCTTTGGGGGGGATTCCCCCAAAATGTTAGAATTGACGTAGAGCCGTAAACATTAGAACCATGCTTTATACTGTATAATGATTATGTACACGACCACGAATTTTCAGGAGGGTGGGGTGAATTCACCCTCCCCCAAGTTTCTAAGAGCGCAGACAAGTGTTCAAGGTAAGGGATTTGCTCGCAATTTCTATGCTTCATGTTGCGTTTAATGGCAAACTATGTAAGCCGTTCCCCCTACCCCAGAAATTTGGTGAAGCCTGTGAAAGGGATACGAGGTGCTTGGTTTGGAGGGCTCTACCACCAACTTCCGTAATTTTATGTTCTGGACCTCTAGAGTCGGCTAGTGTATCCTCGATAGTAGAGGAAAAGGGAGACTTCTAGCGAAGGGACAGCCCTCCATAGACTTAACATTGGCTGTCCACGAGGCTGTCCCCGGCTGTCCCAAGGCTGCCCCAGCTGTCCCCTTGTCAGAATTTTTGTCACGTGATCGTCCCCATGATGTGCTGCCCCTAGCGGTGCTTATTGAAACTTTCGATGGATCTTTGTTTTTGGGATATTACAACGGTCGAGTGGGAAAGGGGTGGATATAGGGGGATGTCAACTCGATGTACTGCCTCCTAGCGGTACTTCTTGGAACTTCCCCTCTTCGATGTTATTTTTTGACTTAGGTCAACTGAATCCAGAAATGCTTCGTCTACTTTAGTATTTCGATTCCGAGGGAGTTCTTTCCGATACTTTTAAGCTATTTTCTCAAAATCCAGTTGTAAAATAATTTTGGCCATGTTTATTTGATTGTCGTCGTAGGAGAATTCCAATCCGTTCATGTCCACCATGTCATACATTGTGTCCCCGAGAGTTTCTTCAAGCAGAAAAGAGCCATCATTCCACAGAAATTCTTTTTTTGGTGTTTGTAATGTTTCCAAAGACAAATTATTTTTTTCCAAGGCTTTCTTAATTAAAGCTGAAAACGAAATGGAACGAAGAAACGTCTGTTGTATGACTCTTAACATAGTAGATTTCTTATCAACCACTTTAGTTCAATGTTCTCCGCACAGAGAAATTTTAGATTTCAAAATTTCACCATCCTGACCCACTTTTTCCTGAGTGAAATCCAATACATGGTGAAAATCTCGACTTATGCATTCCTTTGAGTGGGGAATCGCTCTCATGAAAGGGGGCAACGGTTAAAATCGACATTGATTAAAATTGGAGGGAGGAAAAATATGAGAATTAAATAAATAATGCATAGGCAGGATTCCCGAAAACATAAAAAATATAAGTTTTATATAAAAAAAAAATTCCATGAAAAATATTGGAGGGTTGAAAGATTTCTCACATCGTCTTCTATTCCACCCAAAATTAAACAAATACGTGTACTGACAACAGAGATTTAATGGACTTCGTTAAATTTTGTGAAGAGTGGAAGACGATGTGAGAAATCTTTCGCCCCTCCAATATTTTTCATGGAATTTTTTTTTATATAAAGCTTATATTTCTTATGTTTTCGAGAATCCTGCCTATGCATTATTTATTTAATTCTCATATTTTTCCTCCCTCCAATTTTAATCAATGTCGATTTTAACCGTTGCCCCCTTTCACGAGAGCGATTCCCCAGTCAAAGGAATGCATAAGTCGAGATTTTCACCATGTATTGGATTTCACTCAGGAAAAAGTGGGTCAGGATGGTGAAATTTTGAAATCTGAAATTTCTCTGTGCTGAGAACATTGGACTAAAGTGGTTGATAAGAAATCTACTATGTTAAGAGTCATACAACAGACGTTTCTTCGTTCCATTTCGTTTTCAGCTTTAATTAAGAAAGCCTTGGAAAAAAAATAATTTGACTTTGGAAACATTACAAACACCAAAAGAAGAATTTCTGTGGAATGATGGCTCTTTTCTGCTTGAAGAAACTCTCGGGGACACAATGTATGACATGGTGGACATGAACGGATTGGAATTCTCCTATGACGACAATCAAATAAACATGGCCAAAATTATTTTACAACTGGATTTTGAGAAAATAGCTTAACATTATCGGAAAGAACTCCCTCGGAATCGAGATACTAAAGTAGACGAAGCATTTCTGGACTCAGTTGACCTAAGTCATTACGTTGGAGAAATTTTAAGAAAAAAAGGGAATATTGGAATCGTACAATATGTTTTCTTTATGTGGAGAACAAAGTATTTCATAGCTTACTGTTTTTTGTTTTTTTTTTTTTTTCAAAAGCGTCTTTAAATCTGAGATGAATTCTTTCAAGGTGTCTGATTAAATTCTTTCGCTTTCCGTATTCCTCTCTCATTTTGATGAAAATTCAACATTGAAGAATTTCTTACCGAATACATTTTAGTTTTATTTTCTCAAGATATGAAAATTAATTACAATGAAATCCTTTCGTTTTTCTCTAAGAATTTTCCTTAAGATAAACCCTCAGCTGAGTTTGCTTTGTCAGTCGATAGCGTTTCGTCACGAAATGACAAGATAAGGGTATATAGTCACCGTGAAGCGCTGACGCATGGTGACACACCAACACGTGTTGTGATAAGGGTCATGCATTGGTCACAGTGTGCAAAGGAATCGCTGAGTGAATTTTAGTTCTGTTCTAAGTTTGAATAAAGTAAGGCGTCATCAAGTCTTTCAAATTTTGTTTCCATCAGCTTGCTAACGTTATTTTATTTTTTCCACATTTATTCATTAGGAAAGAAGCAGTATGAATCTTCCAGACGTTTCTGTTTCTTTCGCTAAGAAGCAGTGTGTCGGTTCCCCAGCTGTTCAAATGCTTAGATTCCATCTGAAAATTGTGATGAATTTTCATTCGTCTCCACTTGTGTTCTGGAGGTTCAACCTGAGAAAAGCTGTCCTATTGGATTCAAGCTGGAATCAATTCCAGAACATTATTTTCATTTAGGATGAAATCTTTTTATGACTGTTTCCGTATTTTCTTCTGTAATCAAAGTTCATGTTAGGGAATTCAAGTGGACTGGAGAATTGTTAATGTAGTTTTTTTTTTTTTTTTTTTAATTGGCAGGTGAGAAGGTGAGTTTGTGAATATTTATTATTTATTGAAATATTAGGCATAAATATTTTTTAGTTTTGAGGCATACATTTAAAGAGTAATTTTTTTTAATTAAATTTTAAGTGAAATTATTTTTTTATTGAAATGAGACAAAAATTTAAGCTTTCAAGAATTTTAAAAAGTAAAAGAAATTTCTTTTTCGAAATGTTTAAAACAGTAGCAGGATGAATGCAATTGTTTTAATGGGGAACTAGTGCTTTTTTGCTAGAATTTTCTTAAGGAAATTTGGGTATTGTTATTGGAAATGGTCCTGATGTTTTCAATTAGGTGACCAATCGGGGGATTTCTGACTGGTCTGAGAGCAATGCTTTACAGTATTGAGCCGAAACCAGAGTACACGGCTTATTTTCGGGGAGTTTGAAATGTTTCAAACTGACTCGCTTTATTCTTTGAGTTGAAAAGAAGAAGCGCTCTCACTGAAGACCCCCTAGCCTGGAAAAACTAAACAGTCTGTGTCGAACACATGTGGAAAAGGGAAGATTTCAGAACAGTTCCTCTCTACAATCATGGGAAAAGAACTACTTGGAGAAATTAGGATTTCGATTATATAAATTCAGAAATGAATGCAGTTTTTTTTTATTTTTTATTGGCAAGGTAGAAAGTGAGTTTGTGAATATTTATTATTTATTGAAATATTAAGCGTAAATATTTTTTAGTTTTAAGGCATAAATTTTAAGAGTAATTATTATTTTTAAAAATTAAATTTTAAGGGAAATTATTTTTTTTTGTGGAAATGAGTCAAAATATTAAGCTTTTCAAGAATTTTAAAGTAAAAGTGAGAATGTAAACTTCTTTTTTGAAATGTGTAAAACAGTAACAGGATGAATGCAATTGATTTAATGGGGAACTAGTGCTTTTTTGCTAGACTTTTCTTAAGAATATTTGGGTATTGTTATTGGAGATGGGTCTAAGGTTTTCCATTAGGCAACCAATCGGGGCGGAATTCCGACTGGTCTGAGAGCAATGCTTTACTGTATTGAGTCGAAACCAGTGTACACGGCTTATTTTCGGGGAGTTTAAAATGTTTCAAACTGACTCGCTTTATTCTTTGAGTTGAAAAGATGAAGCGCTCTCACTGAAGACCCCCTAGCCTGGGAAAACTAAACAGTCTGTGTTTCATAAAAATTTCTTTCCTAAGACATTTTTAGTACATATATTTTCAACCTCATCTATTTTCAACTTTCAGGAACTTGCTGTGACTGTTTCTACTGCATTCTGTTTTCTATCTGATTCGTTTTCAACTGAATCGAAAATAGACCTTTTAAAATATTTTCCTTGAACGAAAACGTGCTTCTTAAATTTCATAGTTCCCCATGTTATTCAATGGGAATTTCACTGTTTTTACTGAAACGTGTTTCATCAAAACCGCCCATAAGAAAATATGAAGTGTTCCATTTTTAACCCTAGGAAGGAATGTACTTTTCCGAAACGAACATTATCTGTTTTCAACTTTTCCGAAACGAACCTTATCTGTTTTCAACTTTTCCTAAAACGATCTTTGCAAACATCTTTCAATCAAAATTTAAACCCTTCTCAATATGAACTTAGAAATGCATTTAAAAGAAAAGAAAAAAAAACAGAGAGAGAGAGAGAGAGAGAGAGAGAGAGAGAGAGAATCAACTCAAAAGAGTGATACTTTATGAAAAATAGATTAAGAAAAGAAGTTTTAAGTTACATAGGGAAAAACAAGAAACGAAAGACGATATGAAGTAGAAAATGAATAAAGTTTACATGAGGAAATACAGAATTTGATGCGAAAAGAGCCACTTAATGCTTTGAACAGGGGAAACTTGTTTCAGTAAAAAAATTCTTATTCTTATGATTTCTTTAAGAAAACTGACATTTTCAGTACATTTATGCTTTTCTATGAAAGTTTTTCTCAAAGGACTCCATTAAGTTGATTTCAAGCCTTTGAAGTGGATGGGAAGAAAAATAACTTCTCTATGTGTTATGAGAAAATGAAAGAATTTCCTTAAGACAGCGTGAAGTGAATTGAACATTAAGCAGTTGAAAGAAATTTTACTATCGTAATATGTACATACATTTTGGGAAAATATCTTCTAAAGTTAGAGGGGAAAATATATGAATATTAAAAAAAAACCAAAAACAAAAACAGCTCCTTAGATTTACAAAGAGAGTATTTGAAGTAGAAAGAGGGATGGAATGCTTTGAATAGGAATTTCTTGTTTCAGTGAAGGGATTCTTATTTTGGAATATTTTTTTAAAAAGAGAAACTATCATTTTCAGAAAATTTCTGGGGGAGTCGAACTTGGACATTTAGCAAAATTCTTGGATATATAGGAATTTGAAGAAAGTTTATGGAATGAAACATGAAGAGAAAGAAATAGGTTGAAAGACTTAACATTCAAGCTACGTCAATTTTTTGGTTCCTCATACAATTCTGGGGAAATCTTACGTTTTTGGTAGAACTCGTTTTTTTTTTTTTTGTTTTTTTTTTTTTCGTTTTTTTTTCAAAATCAACCCTTTAGAAGTTTTTAAGATAGAAAAAATATTGACTAAGGGAAATCTTAAGTAATACAAATTCTGACTTGAAGCAGAATATTTGTCTGAAGTAATATATATTTGTCTGAAGTAATTTTTCAATGTCTAAGCATTGACATCTGACTAATCGTCCGTCCGAAATTGAATCGTGGGGAGGCTTGAGTTATGAGCTTTTGAATTACGACACTAGCTTTCTACCTTCCTTGGAAACAGTGGACTAAATCAGGGTCTGCTTATTTCCCTTGTAGTGGTTCACTACGGATCTCTTAAATCTTGAATGAACGGCAAAGTTCAAACGCTCTGTCCCATTGAGTCACCAGTTTTAGATTTTTGTCATCTTAGACAGTTTAAGTTCGCTCAGAAAACTATGCTTTTGCAAGCTTGAGTTTGCGTTCAAAGTTCAAAACCAGAATTTAGTTTAATCTACCAAGCAAAGTGATATCATGTCATATGAGGTTTTCCAGCAAGCAGTAGACGCGTGAAAACAGTCGCACAAGATAGTCCTTTTCCGGTGGAAAGAATGGAGATTCCATAGTTAATTTCTTGGGGAAAGCGTAAAAACACTCTTCTTTCATGTTTTAATGTACACCTCGAGGAATTAGTATCTGACTATGAAAAAGAAGTTCTAAAGATTTATGGGCATTTACACTAAAATCCTACAATGACTTTATTTGAAATAGGGAAGAATCGGCCTTAGAGACTAAAATACATCTGAAGATTTTAGATACATTTCTGTTCAAAAGTAAAGTCGAATGGAAAAATAAGAGCAATTAAATCGATAGGAAAAGATTGATAGGTTGAAGCAGAAAAAAAAAACTAAGAAAAAAAAAAAAAAGAAGTTTCATAAAAATAAACCAAAGTTTTAAGAATCATACAACACTGAATAGAAAAAAAAATATAATAAGTAAAATAAGGGGAATACGATATTTTCACTATGAGAGTTTGGAAACACCTGCTTTTCTTACGAATTAGTAAAACGTGAAATAAAAATGTTTAGAGGAAGTACGGACTTAGTCGCTATGTCTCCAGAATGAAAGCTTTTTCTGCTGAGACAATGAATAAAAAATACGATAATGAAAACCTAATTAAAACGAAAGAAAAGGTCAATGAGACTAAACGTCTGAAGAAAAATGCAGCAGGCACAGGAGTTAAAAGTTATGGGACAGATACGGGAGAACTGGACATTTAGTGAAAGAAATATACGCGAAGTTTTGAAACATCTCAATTTAAAGCGAACTAAATGAGGGAAAGGAATGAGATTAGGGGAGTTCTTAGTAACTTTGATGAAGTGAGGAAACAATAAAAATTTAGTTATACATGAAATAAAGTAAAAACAAAAATAGCTCGTTTAAGAATATGATTTTTGGTGAAAGTATGAAATTTTAGTTGAAATGTCATGACCAGCATTTCGAAAAGAAATAAATTTAGTCGATATGTAGGGAAAAGAAGTAAGAATTTCTTTATTTTCGCTATCTGGGTGGGGAATAGCTGCTTTTCTGTTGAGTTAGTAAAACGTTAAAAAAATAATGTTTAGGGGAAGAACGGAATTACTCGCTTTGCCTCTAGAATGAATGTTTTTTCGGACGAGACAGAAAAATGCACAGCCCAAAGAATACAAATTTTATCGTACGAAAAAAGGTTTTAGATTGTATGTCTTGACAATGAATGCTTTCCTGTTGGGGCAGTCCACGAAAATTACAGTAAACTAGGAAAGAATAAAACAAATGCATATTTGACATACATGCAAGCTTTGAGGAATAATTTGTTACATCTAAAATAATCGTTTGCTGAAATGAAATGGAAAAAAAAAAAAGTCTGAATAAAAGGACTCATAAGTTTGACCAAGTAAGAAAAAAATTACTGACATACTGAAAAGTTTTACGAAATTTCAAAAAAAAAAAAAGATGAAGTAAAATAGCGAAATTGGGAAGCTATAATGATATGCGAAATAAAGTAAGAAAATATTGTTTCATCAGAATTTTAACTGTGAAAGACCTGAAGAGTTCTTGAACACACGAAAAAATTACGAGAAAATAATATTGCAAAGGCGAAAGACTCAGAATTAGCATGAAGTCATTTCACAAAAAAAAAAAAAAAAAAAAAAAAAAATGACGAAGTCCAATAATTACTGCGAACAGGAACGAAATCGTTTCTAAAGAAGCATTTCCTCGTCTTACGATCTGTAATAAAATTGAATAAAGGAAAAAGAAAAGTTCCCCAGAAAATTCACTACATCTACACGAAAACATTCCCTCATAACATACAAAAAATATAAAAAATACATGATTAAATAACGTAAAAGTAATTAAAAAAAATAGAGTGAATACGTAGTACACGAGACCACCTGACCAATTTTTTGAAACCAAATCATCGTGAGTTAGGACCTCGCTAAGGCCATCAGAGCATTTTTATTCCATTGGAAAGAAAATTCCCCAGCATCGTTACGTAAAAATTTCCTCCGGGGAAAAATAACATCGAAGAGGGGGGGGAATCCCGCTTGAAAACCACTGGAATAAATACAAAAAATCCCAACGGACCCCACTCGGTGGTTGCCATCCCTAAAAATCAAAGATCCATCGAAAGTTCCAAGAAGCACCGCCAGGGGGCAGCACATCGAGTTGACATCCCTTTTCCCATTCGGTCGTTGCCATCCCCCAAAATCAAAGATCCATCGAAATTTCCAAGAAGCACCGCTAGGGGGCAGCACATTGAGTTGACATCCCCTATGTCCACCCCCTTTCCACACTCGACCGTTGCCATCTCCCAAAAACAAAGATCCATCGACAGTTCCAAGAAGCACCGCTAGGGGGCAGCACATCATGGGGACGATCACGTGACAAATATTCTGACAAGGGGACAGCTGGGGCAGCCTTGGGACAGCCTCGTGGACAGCCAATGTTAAGTCTATGGAGGGCTGTCCCTGCGCTAGAAGTCTCCCTTTTCCTCTACTCTCGATGTTACCCCTGAATAGCTCTTAGAAACTAAGAGGGGGGGGGTGGATTGGAGGTTTAACGACCACCGTGAGCAACTCAATGGGCTATAAGCAGTCGCCCGTCCCTAATTTTGGGTCACTGGTTCCAGGGAAGGGAGAGAGCCAGTGCCGTAAGACAGACACAACATCCATGCCTCACCGGGATTCGAACCCGGACCCCTTAAGGACGAATGATCAGATGCCATCGCTTAGACCACTGCGCCACCGGGGCGGCAGAGGGGGTTACCCCACCGTCTTGAAAATTCGTGGTTGTGTACAGAATCATTACATAAAACATAATACTAATGTTTACAGTTCTACGTCCATTTTATCATTTTGGGGAAAAGTCCCCCCAGCTCATGAACCTCGCGGACACTTCAAGGGGAACTCCAGCGGCCCAGAATATAATATTGCAGAAGTTCAGGGTTGAGCACCCCCCCCCCCCCCCCATCCAAATGTACCTCGGATCCTCGGCAATTTATTTTTTCAAATTAAAGTACAATTCTTGCTTGGCTTACATGGAACGTTTTCGCGAAATTCGTTTGGAGTTGCCAATTCAGTTATCAATATAGGCCCAGAAACGGCAATCTTTATAGACCCCCCCACCACCACCCCTTGAACTTTTGTAGTCAAGTTGCTGAAGATGTGTGGTAGAGTTGCACACCGGAACACTGCCACACCAGTGTTCCTGTGTAGCATTTTACAGTGAACCGTTTTGTTCTGGGGGTATTTCTTCCGGGGGTATTTTTTCCGGGGTATTTTTTCCGCTTTTCAGTTTTCAGGGGTATTTTCTGCGGGGGTATTTTTACCTACATCCGCATTATCTTGTTGAAAGTAACCATCGCCACTCGGATAAACCATCCACATGACAGGATGCACTTGGTCCGCAACGATGTTTAGCTATGATGTGCCAGTCAGACGTTGATCAACACGAATTAAAGGGCCCAAAGCATGCCAGAAAAACATTCCACAAACCATAACGTTGCCTCCACCAGCTTGAAGGGTTGTAGCAATGCATTTGGGCTCCATGCTTTCGTGCTGTATCCGCCAAATTCTCACTCTGTCATCGGCATGGTGCAACTGAAAACGTGATTCATCGGACCACATAATTTGTTTCCAATTATCGACTGTCCAATCCTTGTGCTCCTGTGCGAACTGGAGACGTTTTCCCTTGTTAATTGCAGACAGCAAAGATGTTCGAACAGGCCTTCGGCTGCCATATCCCATCCGATGCAGTGTATGGCGAACAGTGCGTGCAAAGATCATTTGAGGGGATCCTTGATTAAGATGGTCTGTAATGCCCTTTTGTTGTCTGTTACCAGTCTGGACACTCTTCGTTCCACCCGAGCAGTCACTAGTCGATGACGACCACACGTTGCACGTAGAGACCCAGTTTTTTGGCTGACAGTCCAGTCTTTAAAAACTTTAACAGCAGCTGCTCTCGAACATTTCACGAATGCGGCGGTTTCGGTGATACTCGCTCCATGGCTCCGAGCTCCTACAATCATCCCACGTTGAAAGTCCGTCAAATCGCATTTTTTACGCATCTCGTCACCCAAAAATCACTTCTACTACTGTCGCAAGCACTAAGCTTTCCCTTTTTTATACCAGCCTCGCCCTCTGGCGGCAACAGCGTGCAGCCATAGCTCATTTGCTGAAAACTGCCAGGTGGTTATAATAAAGTGGCCACTCAGTGTATAACCAGAGGAACTGGTTCTTTTTATTGTGTGGGGGAAAACTCCCACACAGGGAAATTTCCACACCGGAAAACTCTCACACTTTCTTGTGCTGCTGAGGAAAGTGCACAGTGTAGAAAACTGCTACACCTTCTCGTGTAAGGGGATGTACACAAATTGCGTTTCGTTCCCAGACCTTGTCGAAGTGGGAGTTTTGCTAGATCATAGTGACACAAGGTTTATGTAGTAGAACACAAGTATTGGGAAACTGCTGGCCACCAGCCGGCAGTAATGGGTCAGTGCCGGCGGAAATCTGCCGCTCACAATACGGTAGCGATCCGTTCGTGGCAGCGCCATCAAGCAGCTAGTTGGCAGCGTTGATGGCCTTGCAGGATCGCCATGAATTACGGGCCTCCAAGCAAGCGCCATTAGTGGCCCATAGCTGGCAACCGAATTGTTTTAAACAGCGTGGAAATGGAAATGATTACCCCGGAAATCTCCCCCACGTTCGATATTTTGTGTCAAATGCAATTTGTGCATGGTCCCTAACTGAAAAAAGAGGGGGACTTTTCCGAAAGTGGGGGAAATTTTCTGTGGGGGACTTTACTTGTGGGGGACTTTTCCGATTACCAAATACTACAGCTCAACAATTTCTCTCCGGGCATGTGCCAATGCTGGAAATCTTTCGGGGAGGAGGGGGGGGGGGTCCTTTCTTTGCACGTACTCTCAGATAGTTTGAGTTGTAGTTTGCAAACGCTGGGAACCTCCCGATCGGACCAGAAATTAATTGTGTTTTCGACATCACCCCCCCCCCTAGACAGGTTTTCTGCCTTTACTCGTGCACTCAGATAATTTCTCGAGTTGTAATTTGTAAGCGATAAAAACCTCCCGATTGGACCAGAAATTCTTTATATCTTTGGCATGACTCCCCCCCCCCCCCCCGACAGGTTTTCTGCATCAGAATTTGTTGAGCTGTAGTTTCTAAACGAAGCTGAAAATCTCCCGGTTGGGCTGCAAATTCTTTAAACAGTATTATATTATGGTTCACTGTAAACCGCCACACAGGAAAACTGCCACACCGGAAGATTGCCACACAGGAAAACTGCTACACCGGAAGATTGCCACGCAGGAAAATTGCCACACGCTTTTCATTAAGGGACCGGGCACAAATTGCTATTCCTCCGAGGAACACTTTGAATGTGTGGCAGTTTTCCAAGTTTCCGAATTATGTGTGGCAGTTTCCCAAGGTGCCTAACGATGGGAAGGAGCTCTTTCGTTTGTCTGAATTTTCATGTCGGTTCATACTTAGGGCAACTGGCCGCAGAAGTTCGAGGGGGGGGTATAAAGATTGCCGTTTTTCTGGCCTATATTGAGAATTGAATTGGGAACTCCAAAGAAGAAAACGTTCTTTTTCTTCTTGGAGTTCCCAATTCAATTCTCAATATAGCAAAAATTGCTGTGTTCAGGAAAGGACAATAAGGTGGGAGTTTTAAATAACGCTGCACTTTTACATAGGCACTAAATATTTACATAACATGTCAAATTTGTGATATATTTTTTTTTACTTAATTAATTCATAGGCCCTACACTTCGGCCTTTTTAACAGCTTTTAATCCGCCGACTTCATATTCATAACGCTTACGTATCAAATCAAGTCAATAGCATTGCGCTTTTACTTAGGCACTAAATGGTCATACGACACAGGCATAGGCCTTTTTAACAGTTTTTATTCTACAAGTGTCATATTCACAACGTTTACACATCAAATCAAGTTAATATTGTTGCGCTTTTATTTAGGCACGAGACATTTATTCACAGGCCCTGGGCCTAGGCCTTTTTAATAGTTTTTACTTTACCATTGTCATATTCACAACGTTTACACAACAAATAAATGTAATGATATTGCGCTTTTACTTTGGCACGAAATATTAATTCATTGGCCCTTGGCCTAGGCCTTGTTAATAGTTTTTGCTCTATCAATGCCATATTCACAACGTTTACACACACACACACACACACAAAAAAATGATGATATTGCTCTTTTACTTAGGCACGAAATATTCGTTCATAGGCCCTAGGTCTGAGCCTATGAATTAATATTTCGTGCCCAAGTAAAAGTGTAATACTATTAACTTGATTTGCTGTGTAAACGTTGTGAATATGGCATTGATAGAGTCAAAACTATTAAAAAGGCCTAGGGCCTATGAAATAATAATTCGTGCCTAAGAAACGCCCAATATTGTTAACATGATTCGCTCTGTTAACATGATTCGCTCTGTATGTTATGAAAATTAAGCAAATGGCGCACAAAAAGCTTCTCATAGCAGAAGGAAGTTATCGGAGACAAAATGATTTTCAAATCGAAAAGTTCAAAGAAAATATATAGAAGATAAGATGATATAATTCTACGCCTTCTAGCGGAGGAATTTTGCCTAGTGGGAAAGTTGAAAAAAGACGAAAAATGTGTACCATGGAAAAAGTTATGCTAAGGAAGAACAACTTTTCAGGTACGAATGTGGCCTTTTTCGTCTCCCGGTCGGAAACCGCCACCGGGTTAGCCCCCCTCCCCCATCATCGAAATTTCACAAAAACAAAAACAAAAAACGTTCAGTTCGTTTGATCTTCGTTAGATCAGATTTGATCAACTGTTATTTTCGTTAGATCTAGCATAGAACAAACGTTATTTATCAAAACTTTTAGGGGGGGGGCTAGCCCGGCGCTACCTCCCCTTCCTCCTTGTAGTTTCAAAAAATAAACTATGCCATTGATTATACTTCAGTTATATCAGGTATGATCACCAAACAGCTTCGTTAGATCACACTTAGTTCCTAAGATATGAAGCATTTACACACTAGTTCACCAGCCCCCCCCCTCCAAAGAATCTAGGAAAAAAATCCACGGAAAAAAATCCAGGAAAAAAAAGCACCGGAAAAAAAAAGCCATTAATTCATTGCTAGGACGCTACGTTAATGTGGACATATTTTGCACACCGCATTCGAAATTTCACATGAAAATTGTTCAGTTCGTTTGATCTTCGTTAGAACAAAGTTAACCTCCTGAATTTTCGTTAGATCTACCATAAAACGCACTTTATTCAGCATAAATTTTAGGGAGGGGATAGTGTCGGGGTAGCCCCCCCTCCTCCTCGCAGTTTCAAAAATTAAACTATGCCATTGATTAGACTTTCGTTAGATCAGGTATGATCACCAAACAGCTTCGTTAAATCGCACTTAGTTCCTAAGATATGAAGCACTTTCACACTAGTTCATCTCTCTGGCCATCGAATATGGACGTTTTGGCCTACACCCTCTAGAAATTTCAAAGGAAAAAAATGTAGTACGTTTGATCTTCTTTAGAGAACATTTAATACATTGGCGGAACTAGAATTGTCGCTTAGGGGGTTTAAAGAAAAAAACTCTCATCAAATAGTTGCTCACGGTTAGTACTCTTATTTTCAAGAAATAAATAAAAATTAAGCACCTTATCTTTTACTGTAATAAAATATATCATTATTACACACTGATTAACTTCAAGAAAATAAACAAAATATATCAAAACACTAACTGAAGAAAATACTACATGCGCAAAAGAATAATGAAGCACTTTTAATAATCAAAAGCAAAATTTTAGCATTATTAAGCACCCTAAAGAGTCAAAAGAAAGTACTTTTAAATATTCCTTATACATGTTGGTGCTTGAAAGTACGGTGTGATAACTGTAGCTTTCTCTCTGTTTTTGAAGCAAATGTATCCAAAACACAGTCAAGACAGATTTTCCTACATTCGTCGCTTTGAATTGAGAGAAGTGCCAACCCTGAAAGCTGTTCTTATCCCATCGTTGAACGAAGGTATGACTTTTGCCTCGCAACATGTTGAAATAAGAGGAATTGTAACTGCTATTTTCACCAATTTGTGTAAAGTTGGAAACAGATCACAAGGCAGTAATCCTAGCATCTCTAGCAATGTATCTGGTATTTTTTCTCTGTCAGAATTTTTTTCTTTTTTTTTT
The DNA here is from genome assembly GCA_039090855.1 of Macrothele yani. Classification (NCBI taxonomy): domain Eukaryota; kingdom Metazoa; phylum Arthropoda; class Arachnida; order Araneae; family Macrothelidae; genus Macrothele; species Macrothele yani. The sequence goes on along the minus strand of CM076989.1, from coordinate 68,998,745 downwards.
TTTTTTTTTTTTTTGGCTGCTGTAACTTCTGCTTCAGGAGGTCCACAATAGGAAATTTGCAAAACTATTCGATGTTACTGAGGTTGAGAAAATGCTCACTTCCTATTGCACCAGGTGACAGACAGTGAATTCCATTCACAATGTGTTCGGAGTCAAAGCTGAAATTCCAGAAAGTTTTCTTTGTTCTTACTTTCATGAGACTCACCATGTCCCCTGTTAGTCAACCCTTGCTTTACTGTCAATAAAAGAACTTAAATAACTTTCTTCAAGAAATTCCGCCTCTTTTTAAGCACGTCTTTTGTAAAAAAAGATCGTGCTTATGTTACCGGTTTGTCAGTCAGTCCGTCTGTACCCACGATATCTCAGCAACCATTAGTCCGATTTGAATAATTATTTTTGCATTGGGAAGCTTGAAATATGCTAATGATGATCCTTCATTTCGTTTTTTTTTTACGATGTACAATTTCGCTGCTAGAGGGCGTATATGCAGATGATGTCAAATTTAAAAATACGTTTTGTTCCACATATTTGCTTCTAAACATCCGACTGAAAAAATTATTTTATCTTTCGATTCCATTTATGTCGAAGAGTATTTTAGATATAGTTACTTTTTCAAATTACGCATAGATTTTCCGCTACGGGGCGTAAAAGTAAATTACATTTTTCCCGATAACTCTTCTTCTAAAACTCCGATTTGAAAAATGTTCTCTTCAGCGGATACACCTCCTGATGGAAAATGCATATAATTTAAAATTTTTGGTGAAGAATGCTTTGGCCACCAGGGGGCGTAAGTGTTAATTTTTGCTTTTGATGTATTTGCCATAAAATCTGAACTTCTAAAATATCGATTGAAAAAATTATTTCGTGGACTGATGCCACTCACATCGATAAACCTTTTCGGAATATTTTCTTCTTAAAATATTCCAGTTTCTCCGCCACGGGGCGTAGACGTATATCTTATTTTTGTAAAAAAATTCTACTTCTAGGAGTCCGATTTAAAAAAATCCCTCCTTTGTTGGATAGTGTTTTCAGTGTGACATGTTTTTCACATAATTTCAAAATTTTCAAGTAATTCATAGACTTTCCGCTAGGGGCGTAAAGGTAAACTGCGTTTTGCCCTATATCTCTGCTTCTAAATCTCCGATTTGAAAAATTCTTTCTGCACCGGATACAGCTCCTGATGGAAAATTGTTTGTACATAATTTCTAATTTTTGTAAAAAAATGGCTTGGCCACCAGGGGGCGTAAATTTTAATTTCCTCTTCTGATGTATTTGCAGCAAAATATGAGCTTCTAAATTCTCGATAGAAAAAAAACGTCTTTTGTAGACCGATACTACTCATGTCGACAAACCTTTTAGAAAGATTTTCTTCTTAAAATAATGCATGATTTCTAGGTTAGGTGGCGTAGATGTATATCTTATTTTTGTCAATATCTCTACTTCTAGGAGTCCGATTTGAAAAATTCCTTCTTCGTTGGATAGTGTTTCCAGTGTGACATGTTTTTCATATAATTTCAAAATTTTCAAGTAGTTCGTAGACTTTCCGCTAGGGGGGTAAAGGTAAATTGCTTTTCAACCTATATATCTGCTTCTATATCTCCGATTTGAAAAATTCGTTCTACACCAGATACAGCTCCTGATGGGAAATCCTTTGCATGTAATTTCTATTTTTTGTAAAAAAATGGTTTGGCCACCAGGTGGGGTAAATCTTAATTTCCGCTTCTGATGTATTTGCAACAAAATATGAGCTTCTAAAATCTCGATTGCAAAAAAGTCGTTTGTTAGACGATACTACTCATGTCGACAAACCTTTTAGGAACATTTTCTTCTTGAATAATGCATGGTTTCGACGCCAGGGGGCGTAGATGTATATCTTATTTTTGTCAATATCTCTACTTCTAGGAGTCCAATTTGAAAAATTCCTTCTTTGTTGGACAATGCTTCCGATGCAAAATGTTTTTCCTATAAATTCAAAATTTTCAAGTAAATCATAGACTTTCCGCCAGGGGGGCACAAAGGCAAATTGCGTTTTCTGCGTTATTTCTGCTTCTAAAACTCCGATTTGAAAAATTCTTCATGTATCGCATACAAAACCTGACGGAAAATATTTTTCACATAATTTCTAATGTTTGGTAAAGAATGGTTTGGCCACCAGGGGGCATAAGCGTTACTTTCTGCTTCTGATGTATTTGTAGCAAAATCTGGGCTCCTGAAAACTCGACTAAGTTTTTTTTTTTCTCGGACCGATACCGCTGGTATGGAAAAACCTTTTGAGAATACTTTCTTCCTAAAATAATGCATGGTTTTCTCACCAGAGGACGTAAAGTCACATCTTATTTTTGTTGATATCTCTGTTTCTAAGAGTCCAATTTGAAAAATTCTTTCTGTGTTGGAGATCGTTTCCGGTGCGAAATGTTTTCATATAAATTCATGTTTTTCTTAACGCACAAGTCTGCAAACCAGAGGGCGTAAGCTTACATATCCGTTTACAGCAATATCGGAGGGAATAAAAACCCGGTTGAAAAATTTCTTTCTTCCGTCAGATACTATTGTTTTTAAATACTGGTTCCATTGATTTTGAATAGCTTTGATAAATTTAATTTGCTTCAGAAAGGATTCAAAAGGCATGCTTATTACACCCGAAAATTCAGTGCCATCTTTCTTGTTATTTCTTCTACTGAAGCACCTTCAAGTTGTTGTTCCACATTTCTTATACCTGAACTTATAACGGTGTTATAGTTCATCCAGAGTTCCATGGCATTAAAATGGCAATGAGTTTTTTCATGTAATTTTAGTTTTTCTAAACATTTGTTCCAATTGCAAACTCCAATTTTCGTAAAAACAGTTTCCACCTTAGACGCTGTTTTAGTTAAGAAAACACGGCGCGGAAAACAAAAAGCACTGTTTAATGAAGCACTGTACTCAAGCCATAGAAATTGTTTGTACCAACAAGCATTGAATTGCTTTTTCTGTGAATCAAATTGTGTCAGTGCAAAAATAATCCGTGACTGATGTTGTCCCTCTTCCTTCGAACTGAGATCACTTGCCTGTTTTTGCACATTTTGCACTGACACTGAAAAAGCGCTTGTACTAAGTATAGACCTACTTGAGAGGAATGTCTTTCTTCCAGAGTATTATCTTTCTTTTTTGTATTGAAATTAAAATACGATCGTATATCCATTTCGGATGTAAAACTTTACGAAAAGAAAAACCGCCACAGAGAAAAATAAACACCCATATCCGAGGGATATGTAGTATTACAAAAACTACTGACAGAGGGGTTTTTTTACTCCTACGCTAAAACGTGGCTCAGTTCTCGATGGAAACGTTCCAACTCATTCTAAAATGAATAATGCTCCCATATTTATGTCATCAAAGAACGTTCGAGTAATACCGTGAATATCCGGTTCTTCCTCTCATGTCCTAGACCACCATACGCCGCTCCGTCTCCACTCCAGTCACGTGGAAAGGCAAACAGTAAGAATCCTTGAGACTAGGGGAAGTCAGACACGATCTCCTAGTAAATGAGCTGAGGCGCGGGGTGGTGGTGTTGGATAAATGGAATAAGATATAATAAACATCCCCAAGATATAGTAACTCCCTCCTGTAGGAACGGAAGGAGACAACGCAGCACAAATACTCGTAGTTGCTGCGGTACTACATAGTTACCCTTCCACACCTCCCCTGCCAACGAAATGGCGTGGTGCACGAGTCAAGAAAAAGGGGAAAACAAAGAATTTAACATTGTTGCACTGCAGTTCTCTAGTAAATAGGGAAATAAAAAGAACAGTTCTTTAACATCATACAACAACGTTAATTACAATATACAATTGTGCAAATCCTTTCTTATTACAATTTTTTTATTTATTTCACATTACATTTTTTTTTTAAATCTCATTTGTAATGATTTATTTCCCGTAAATTATATTGGGGTGGGAGCTTGAGCCCCCTCCCCCCAAACAAGGTTCTAGTTACGCCCCTGATTTAATAACCTGCTGTGTTTTCGTTATGTTGTTTGTAAAAGGCACGTTATTTTTCATAACTGGCAGGGAAAGATTCATCAAAAGCAGTTTGTTCACTAGTTCATTTTGCATTTGTGTCGAGTAAAACACATATTCACTAATTTGTGCTTGCTTAAAATATCTCAAATTCAGAGAAAAAAGATAACTGCGAACGTTATTTAGTAAGTTTTTAGTTGCACCATCTACTATTTCACGGCAGCAGGGAAAAAAAAAAAAAAATCCCCAACAGGTAAGTGAAAAAGCACTCTTCTGGTGAGGAAAATGATTTTATTGTTTGAGGTAGAAAAAAGGGCAAAATATTGATGGAGGCTATTTTCATTTTCGGAAAAATGTTTTTGCAATGGCTTTCCTGCAAATCAAATACTAGCTTGCTTAGAGGTCTAGTAAGTAACCGGAAAAATTCTTCTTCGTGGCGTACAAAACTTTGTGTGTGTGTGTGTGTGTGTGTGTGTGTGTGTGTGCAACACTGGCGGTGTTCAGTTTTGATTATAGAAAAATCACACTCCAAAGTACATGCTGATGAGTTTCTAAGGAGAGCCGAAAAAACCACTTCCGGTTGTGTACAAAACATTTTTTTCGGTGTGCAAAGCCGTACAAAACGAGTACAACACTCTTGCAGTGTTTATTTCCGATTTTGGAAAAGTGGTACTCCAAGTACGTTGCTGGAGAGCCACCAAAGAAAGCCGAAATGAAGCACTTCAGGTGGTGTGCAAAATTTCCATTTTGGGTGTAAAAAGCTAGTGCAACACTACGGCAGTGTTTCCGATTTTGAAAAAGTGATTATGTTTCGATTTTGTAAAGGTGGCATTCCAGCATGTACTTTGAGTGCCACTATTAATGAGGCGAAAAGTACCTCTTCCGGTGGTGTACAAAATTTTCTTTTGGGTGTACAAAACTTTGGCAACATTCCTTTTTTTGATTTTGCACTCCCATGCGTCTTCAGGCGAGTCGTGTCTGATGAGGTCAAGGCACTTACGAAGCAGTAGGGACAGAAAGAGGCACCCGTGTTCAAGCAGGTTCTAGATAAGGGGGATCCTTAAACGCTCTGGGCGTGTTTAAACCGGTCAGAGTACGTAGTGAAACCTAAAGCACACTTATTCAACCAAACCGTCAACATCATACGTTTTTGAGTCGTCGATATATCCCCCCACAAAATGACTCTTCCTCCTTTTAGGTGTCACCACGCAATGGCTGAACCCGCTGCTCGGATCGGACCGTTTTTGCGAGTTCTATACTGAACCATGGAACAAATCTGAACTGGAACGTTTTGTTCGGCAAGTTATTTCCCATTGTTTGAAATCTATTACAGCGTTACAACATGTTCGCGATGAATTGCATACAGCAAAGTTTAATAACAGTTTAAGCAAATGAAAGATAACAAAAGTAGTGTTTTGTAGTGATTTATAGAGAAACCCACTGCTCTATTGTGCCTCGAAAGCCAGATGATGATCACGAAGTGGTACGAGAAACATTAAAATATTTTTCAAGTATTTTTATCCATACTGGTGAATTAAAGCCTTCTTCTGTTTCAGTTTGGAAAGAAGTATGGTTTCATCATTTCCTGATTACTTGCAAGCATGGAGATACTGAACAAATAATGCATTTAAACCAAAGCAAATCCATGATTACCCATATCAAAACGGACATGACATTCTGACATTCTTGCCCCAGGAATTTTCCCTTGCACCACTTTTGTCGAATACAATAGAAAAAAGCGATCCAAGTGCGAAAGATGATGATTCGTCAGACTGTTCGGAATTCAATGCCTTTTTATCATAAGATGCCGCTGAGCCAACGCTTTTATGGCATGTTTTTGAAAAGTATTTGGAAATGGAGCATACTTATGTGAACTACAAAGCAACTGCAAGAAAAGACTCAGGGTACTTAAAAGAAACGCGTGAACTTCAGTAGTTGCAGAGGCTCTTTATAAATAACATGGAATTCTATGTGCCATCCCTTTTAAGAGAAACAAAATTCGTGTGGACAACGATTGCTCTGTACAATTCCTGACAGCAGTGGTACGGTGCACAGACTGTCATAAACTTTATACTTTCTGCAGAAGAGCCTGGCATTGGAAACCCTCTAATACTTCATTGCCGAATACCTGATACGAGACACATACCGCATGTAAAAAAAAAAAAAACCAGCTGAGAGGCGACAAAAAGATAAAAACTGGAGAAGAAATGTTGCAAACATTACTCGGTGACTGGAGACATGAAAAACTTCATAAAGAGATTAACTTTGGGAAAAAAGAACCACCAACAGTACCGTCTTTAAAAGTTTGTCGTGATGCCAGGAAGGAAGCAATGGACAGGAAATACTGAACACCGAAGGTACATGATCCGGTTTTGGCTCTCGCAGAGATCAAACATACGCAGATGTACATAGGAAAAGTGCGCACACCACATCTTATGACAGTTTATTTGTACATTGTTGTACAAAAGAACAAATATATATTTACAAAAGTTACTGTTCAAGAGAATCTTTCTCTCAAATCCACGTGGACGCTACAGGAAGTCTAGTACTACAACTTAAACGTTCAAATGCACTATCTTCTCACAGTTTTTTTACACGAGATCGTGATAAATCATGAAAATACACAACTCAGCGTGTACCAAATGCTGAGTGAATCACAGGATAGAACCACAATAACATTTTGGTCAGACAAATGGTTGACCGATGTCCGAAAGTTACCAAAAGAATGTGTGCGCGACTTCTCTTATGCCCTACTCGGAGATTTTCCAGGGTCCTCAATGACTGCAGTCTCGCATCTTATCTCAGAAAATGCATGCTGCTCTTATCAGATATGAACACTGAAACTCCAAAGTGTTTCCTTAGGATAGATGTGGCTCATTTAACTGCAACAGTTTGCCGGTGGAAATGTTATCCACAAAAAACGAACCTCGTCAGAAAGTGTTTCATCCGATGTCCCTCACGTCTAGTGGACATCTATATTACATCCACCTGTAGACGTCATGGCATGGCGCTATCCCCCCTAAAATTTATGCTCAATAACGCGCGTTTTATGGTAGATCTAACGAAAATTGCAAGTGGTTAACTTTGTTCTAACGAAGATCAAACGAACTGAACTATTTTTGTGTGTGTGTGTGTGTGAATTTCAAATGCGGTGTGCAGAAAACGTCCACATTAACGTTTCCGGGGGGGATGAACTAGTGTGAAAATGCTTCATTTCTGAGGAACTAAGTGCGTTCTAAACGAAGATGTTTCGTGATCATCCCTGATCTAACGAAAGTCTAATGAATGGGATAGTTTATTTTTGAAACTGCGAGGAGGGGAGAGGGCTAACCCGACGCTACCCCCCCTAAAATTTATGCTGAATAACGTGCTTTTAATGGTAGATCTAACGAAAATTGCAGGTGGTTAACTTTGTTTTAACGAAGGTCAAACGAACTGAACGATGTTTGTGTGAAATTTTGAATCCGGTGTGCAGAATATGTCCACATTAACGTTTGGAGGGGGGCGAACTAGTGTAAAAATGCTTCATATCTCAGGAACTAAGTGCGATCTAACGAAGCTGTTTGGTGATCATACCTGATCTAACGAAAGTCTAATAAATGGCATAGTTTATTTTTTGAAACTGCAGGGGGGCTAGCCCCCTCCCCCAAAGTTTTGGTAAATAACGTTTGTTCTATGCTAGATCTAACGAAAGTAACAATTGATCAAACCTGATCTAACGAAGATCAAACGAACTGAATGGTTTTTTTTTGTGAAATTTCGAAGGGGGGGCTAACCCGGCGGCGGTTAACAAGAAAAAGTTTTGACCTTTACGCCTGCTAGCAGGAGATCAGGGCATTTTTCAAAAAGGATAATGCTCCACTTCTCTACTGTAGCGAATGGAATACAGTAAAAAGAAATTTCTCAATAGGGTTTTTAGAAGCGGAAATACAGTTGAAAACGGAAGTACACAAACACCACCTAGCGACATAACTGTGAACTATAAAGTTCCTCAAATACTAATCTAAAATGTTCCAGAAGATAAATGGTATCCGGTGTTAAAGGAGATTTTTAGATATTAAGAAAAACAGATTAAAAGTTGGTGCCGCCTAGTGGCTAAATCGTGCAACCTTTTGGGAAGAAAATACAAAGAGTTTTCGTAGTTAGTAGTTCTTGACTGAAAAAGTATTTTTTAATCGGGTTGTTAGTCCATCAGAAATTGCAGTAAACAGAAACGTGAATTTTCGCCCTCTAGTGGCAAACTTGTGCGCTAAGGAAAATATTAAATTATATGAAAAACATTTCGCAGTGGAAATGCTCTCCAGCAAAGAGAGAATTTTTCAAATCGGACTCTTACAAGCAGAGATATTAAGAAAAATATGGTATACATCTACGCCCCCTTGCGGGAAAACTATGCGTTATTTTAAGAAGAAAGTATTCTGAAAAGAGGGGAGCGGCATCGGTCCACGAAATAATTTTTCAATCCAGTTTTCAGAATCTTAGATTTTGCTGCAAATACATCAAAAGCAGAAATAAACACTTACAGCCCCTGGCGGCCAAACCATTCTGTATCAAAAATCAAAATATAAGCAAAGCATTTCCCATCAGGAGCAGTATGGGCTTCAGGAAGAATTTTTCAAATCGGAATTTTAGATGTAGAGCTATCGGGGGAAACGCAATTTACCTTTACGCCCCATAGCGGAAAATCTATGCATCACTTGAAATTTTTGATACTGTATGAGAAATACTTTGCACATGAAACGCTCTCCAACAAAGGAAGAAATTTTCAAATCGTACTCTTAGAGCAGAGATATCGACAAAAATAAGACATTTGTCTACATTCCCCTGGCAGCCAAAGAGGATGCACTATTTTAAGCAAGAGGTTTTTCGAGGTGAGCTGATCAGTCCGCGAGTTTTCAGTCGAGTTTTCAGAAACTCAGATTTTGCTGCCAATACATCAGGAGCAGAAATAAACACTTACGCACCCTGGTGGCCGAACCATTATTTATCGAAAATTGGAAATTATATGCCAAAACATTTCCCATTTTTATTTATTTATTTTTTATTGGAGGTTTAACGACCACCATGAGCAACTCAATGGGCTATAAGCAGTCGCCCGTCCCTAATTTAGGGTAACTGGTTCCAGGGAAGGGAGAGAACCAGTGCCGTAAGACAGACACAACATCCATGCCTCACTGGGATTCGAACCCTGACCCCGTTCGGACGAATGATCAGAGGCCATCGCTTAGACCACTGCGCCACCGGGGCGGCCATTTCCCATTAGGAGCTGTATCCGATGAAGGAAGAATTTTTCAAATCGGAGTCGTAGAAGCAGAGATATCGGAGGAAACGCTATTTACCTTTACGCCCTCTACCGGAAAATTTTTGCATTACTTGAAAAAGGAATTGTGCCCAAAATAGCCTTCATTATAAATGGCATCGAATGGAAGAAAGAATTTTTTCAATCGGATATTTAGAAACAAATATGTGCAATAAAATGTATTTTGAATTCGATACCATCTGCATTTACGCCCCATAGTGGCGAAGTTTTGCAGAGGGCGGGAGGGGGGGCGAAGGCAAGGATCATCATTCGCACATTTCAAGCTTTCCAATGCTCAAATAATTTTTTAAATAGGACAATTTGTTGCTGAGATATATTGTTCACAGACGGACAAACCTATAAGATAAACACAATCTTCTTTTACAAAAGATGTGCTAAAAATTCAGCAGTTCTCCATTTTTTTTAAGTTTTCTTAATTTTTGATCCCAGGTTAAAAGCCTAAATATCTAACCCCCCCCCCCCATATACACACACATAAAATTAGCACTCTCCCAATAAGAAATTCGTGGATAAACTCCAGGTTTATGTACGGTCCAGCTGCCCAACAGTTAAAGGTCTCAAATTGTCAAGAAAACCAGTGTTACCAGTGGCGTCGCTAGGAATGATGGATTGGGGGAACTTTTGAAATAATATTTTCTTCAAAAAAACAACCAGATGCTAAGGTATGCAACTCGACAAAAGCTATCCAAAGTACCCTGATTTACCTCAGTTATTTATAAAACTGGAATAATGTAGAATCTATCATACGACAGTTCTCCACTTTCAACGGCCTTATTTTATTTCCCGCCCGATGGCCAAATACATCCACCAATAAAGTACTGTAACGAGAAACGCGCTGATACCCCACCGAAATCCCTTTACCCAGTGAAATAAACGCTTTCACTTAGTGGAAACGTCTGCCCCCTTTCATACTGTTTTTTATTACCTTGTAAAGATGCCGCCTTTTCACATGAATATTACCGTTTCTGACAAGCTGTTGGAGTTGCTGTAGCACATCGTTCCTTCAGTCTTTTCGACTACGGCTGATTCTCAGGGTTTGGGCTTTTGTTTGCTTGGGACTGGTGGTACGTGTCTCCACGATACTCCCCCGTAATTCATTAAGTTGTTTGATGTAGTGTTTCCTAATGGCCTAACTCTTCCATAGACCAGGCGACGAGATTGTCCCAACTAGAGTAATGTTATTTTAATGCTGTTGCTGTGACACCTGACCCCGTCATCGAAAAAAGAAAGGGAATCGAAGGAGGAGATTTTTTTTGCTTTGATAGCAAAATATTTAAGAAAATTCCCATTTGCCTTTGTTTTTTTTAAGTGGAAACCAAATATTACATAATAAAGGTAAGCTAATACAAGAAATGGTTTATTTTGATTGGGAGGGCCTTGCGCTTCTTGGGGGGCGGGGGGGGCTTGAGCCCCGATAAATTGGTCTAACGACGCCACTGAGTGTTACCAGCACGAAAACAGAGAGGACCATTCGTCCGAGAAGGGTTCAAATCCTACTGAGGCACGGATGTTGTATTTGTCATACGGCACTGGCTTTCTCCCTTCCCTGGAACCAGTGACCCTAAATTGGTGACAAGCGACGGCGTATAGCCAGTGTTTCTTTCAGGAATTTTGGACCGGGGGCAACTGGAACCTTAGAGTGGGCAAGTTTTCCATTTGCGATATATTTATATAATTTTTAACTGCTATATTTATATCATCATCATCATCATTGTCAACCATTATCAATCCACTGCTGGACAAAGGTCTCCCCAAGTTTCCTCCACAACGGTCTGTCTTGTGCCAGTCTCCTCCATGTCACCCCTGCATACTTTCGAATTTCATCCACCCATCTCCCATGTGGTCTTCTTCTGGGTCTTTTCCTGTCCCTTGGAATCCAATCTAAAATTTCGGCTGTCCATCGATGATCTGTCCTTCTGGCAGTATGTCCAGCCCATTGCCATTTCAGGGATTTTATACACTGACGGAAAAAAAAATCCCAACACCAAGAAGGAGTTGTGTTAGATAAACGACAGTTGGTAGGCGGTGAGAGTACATCTGTAAGATGACGTCTATGCAAATTTCGCGCTCGGCGCATACGTATGGCGCTAGTAGTGCCCCTCGGAACATGCAAAGCAGGTTTGCTGTATATACGCGCTGTAACGTTCGTGAGCGTTAGTTATCGTTGAGATTCGACGTAGTGTGTTGATGTTAGTCAAGAATGCCTTTAAGAAGACGAAGAAGCCATTATCAACAGCTCACGGAGTTTGAACGAGGTCGTGTAATAGGGCTATGAGAAGGTGGATTTTCTTTCCGCAATATTGCAGAACGACTTGGCAAGAATGTAGCCACTATGCATGATTGTTGGCAGCGGTGGTCAAGGGAAGGTACTGCTTCAAGTAGACCGGGTTCCGGCCGGCCACGTGGTACTACTGAGAGGGAAGACCGCCGTGTACGGCGTATGGCCGTGGCGCATCGTACTGCGTCTGCGGCAGCAATTCGAGCTGCAGTTGCCACCACAGTGACACAACGAACTGTTACAAATCGGTTACTTGAAGGACAGCTCCGAGCCAGACGCCCTGTAGCGTGCATTCCACTTACTCCAAACCACTGTCGTTTGCGACGTCAGTGGTGTCAAGCTAGGGCTCATTGGAGGACGGAGTGGAGATCTGTTGTGTTTTCTGATGAAAGCCGGTTCTGCCTGGGTGCCAGTGATGGTCGTGTGTTGGTTAGAAGGTGGCCAGGTGAGCGCCTGCAACCAACCTGTCTGCGGCCGAGACACACTGGACCTACACCTGGAGTTATGGTCTGGGGAGCAATTTCCTATGACAGCAGGAGCACTCTCGTGGTTATCCCACGCACCCTGACGGCAGAGTTGTACGTCGGTATGGAGATTCAACCTGTTGTGCTGCCATTCATGAACAGCATTCCAGGGGGTGTTTTCCAACAGGATAACGCTCGCCCGTATACAGCTGTTGTAACCCAACATGCTCTACAGAGTGTCGACATGTTGCTGTGGCCTGCTAGATCACCAGATCTTTCTCCAATCGAGCACGTATGGGGCATCATTGGACGACAACTCCAGCGTCACCCCCAACCAGCATTGACCGTCCCTGTATTGACCGACCAAGTGCAACAGGCATGGAACTCCATCCCACAAACTGACATCCAGCACCTGTACGACGCAATGCATGAACGTTTGCGTGCTTGCATTCAACATTCTGGCGGTTACACCGGTTATTAGTGTACCAGCATTTCACATTTAAAATGGCTCTTCTCGCGCTTACATTAAGCTGTGATCTTGAAACCTTAATCGATTAAATATGTTACCTATACAAATGTATTGCCGCCATTTCATTCCTCTACAACTATTTTTTCGTGGTGTTGGGATTTCCTTTTTTCCGTCAGTGTATATAGAAGTAATTATGGGGGCCAAGGCCAGGGTGGCCTTGACCCCAGAAAGTGTTTCATTTTTTTTGTTTAAAAAAATGAAACACTTTCTTAAAAATGAAACACTTTCTTAAAAAATGCCTTAATTTAATAAAAATGTATCAACCTACATTAGAAAAAAATTCTTTAATTTTTCTTCTATTTTTCATTAACTTCAATTTTGTTCTGGTGGATTCCCCAAAACTTCCATTTTTCATCGTCCCCCTCCCCTCCCCGAACGAAAATTCTGTTTGCACCCTGATATAGTAATTACTTCTTCAAACATTTCAAGAATAACAAACTTTTTTCAGCTAAACGACAGGAGGTTCGGGGGGAGGGGGGAGGAGGGTGCTTGAAATTTTTATCTTATAAAATACATTTAACACACTCTTGATCCTGAATCACGATTCCCAGACAATTAGGTATGATTAGTTTACTTAAAATATTTCGAAGAATAGCATGCGTCGTAATATACTTTTTAGCAAAATAAACTACAATACTTGAACAAATATTAAAAATAATATAATTGGAGAAATATTTGTAGCATAAAAAGAAACGAAAATTTCTTTTTCATCATAGCCTGAATTTATTAAAATTTGGCTCGGTAACCTAAAATGTCTGCGAGGGAAGGGGAGGGATGGGCGTTTACGGGAGGGATTCACCCCTCATCCCCCGAATATATGCCTGAAAGAAACACTGCGTATAGCCCATTGAGTTGCTCACGGTAGTCGTTAAACTTTCAATAAAAAAAAAAAAAAAAAAAAACAGAGGTGCTCCTTTTCTCTCGCTGTTTTTTCCTTTTTTTTCATTTAATAGATTAAGTATTTGTGATAGCAAATATGACGAAGGGATTTACAAATTTTTTCTGCCGCTCACTGCTCTTACTCTATGTTGTAACAAGTCAATTGACCTGGGAACCTAACAAATGTGAAACTATTAACTTAAAAAATAGACTTATGTATTGTGCTGCCATCTGTTGGTAGCTCACTATGCATGGAACATGATTTTCAATATATTTAATCAATTCTTTTAGAGCGCTACATTTTGCATTAATCATTTTGGTTTCTTCCTACTTAAAATAAAATAAAATTATATAGAACTGTGTCAGTCAATGAATGGACATAAATTCAACTCAAATTTATATATATATATATTTTTTTTTTTTCTCATCAAATTCCCTCGTTTAGCTCAACAAAGATCTTCGAATTTCAGATTTTGCAAAGCAAACTAAAGAAGAAGAAAAATAAAAAAAATATTTCAAAATATTTTTAGTCGATTGGTTAACTCTTTTACCATTATCATCATAGATAAAATACAAATGTGAAAATATATTTAAAGAATTCAATCGAGTGACGTGCCTGAAAAACTCGGGGCCCCTCGCAAAATATATCTTCGAGGACCTTTTGCAAAAATTTATTTGCTCTCAATTACTGAACTTTTTAAATACCATATTATTAACAAGGTTTCACGTGCGTTTTAATAATTCAAATTCCTTTGAACCTGCAGTTTTTTTTCGTGAAACCAATATTGTTACACTTTATTGCGTGTAATGCAAATGTGCATGCTGTAATTAAGATAACTGTCCTAGTTTTATACCAATACAAAGTATTACAAAACACTTACGGTAAAGTTAATCATATCATGGAAATTTTATTCTTTTAGATAACTAAGCCCAGCCTCTTTGAAATATCTCACGATCATACAGGCAAAACACGTAACGGCCGTGTGACATTTCGTTCCCGCGAAGAATACCTTTTAGTTCATTATATTCTGAAGGATGAGTAGTTATGTGCAAAGAAGTGTAAGATATAACGCTTTTTCTTCATTGATATAAAAATTTAATTTATTCAACTGATATTTCATTCACAATTTCTTGTTATTATATATGCATAGGAACTATTTCTAGGGCTGGGGCCTCAAGAATTCTGCAGTAGCTGCTTTCCCGTCATCCAGTTTTTATAAACCAAAGCGAAAATGATTTCTTGAAGATTTCACTTACTGAAAATAAAAAAAGTGCTTTTCTTTTTAATACTTCATTCAGATCTGCTCTCAAAAATTCCTGGCTATTTCTTTAACCAGTTTCATATGAAGTTTCCGCAATTTTAAAAAAAAATCCTTTTGTTGAGGTTAAAGGCTTTCTTAGCCGTGAGGCCCCCTCTCTACAGGGGTTCGGGGGCTATCAGTACATCCATATCTGCCCAAGTCAGATATGGCGTTTGATCTCGCTTTCCGCCACCAGATGGCGACACATTGTCATGCAAATAGTTTCTCTCTGGGACACACACCCAAAAGAACATTTTTGGAGTAACAACTATCATTCTTTCAAAAGGATCTTCGTATCGACAACTATTCCGAAACAGGTACTCCACCATTCTGTCCGCTATGGACTCTATAGTGTTGTAGCCCAAGGACGTCGCCAAGGGAGAGCCCACCCTGAAAATTGTCTTGCGCACCCTGCTGCCCACCCAGTTCAAGATGTGCCATATTTTAATTTTTAAACTTTAAATTATAATCTGGAATTTGCCAAGAAATAATGACATCCCTATTTTTCGTCGTGTAGCCGTACGTATTTCCCCCTAGAAAGTGCGTTTTTCTTTCTCCGTAGAAAAGTTGTCAACATAGCATCCGCAGGACTATGAAAATTCAGTTGTCCTCCACTCGTCCAAATCCTAAATTTAAGCCTTTTTTCAAGTTTGTGTGATCAGGGGCGAATGAAGAGGGTCAGTAACTATTCACTGAGGTTATTAGTAATTGCTCTGCTGTTGTCAGATCAGAGGTCATTAGTAATTGCTCTGTTGTTTGTGCTCGTAAGCAGGACTACACGGAAAGTGGAGTCTAAAGCTATACCAGTGCTCTTTAGCCTACCCTAGGGTAATGTGCGAGCAGGTCGTAGCTGATGACTGCTTTGGAAGAGACGAGTACAAGACAAGGTTGCTGGCTTGAAGGAAAGGAGTTAAGGAGGGGAAATGTATTGTCTGCGTGTTGGAATCGTACTAACTTGAACTGGTGTAGCAGGGGCGGCTCCTGCTGTGGAGCTTTAGCCCCTACCCAAAGCAGTTTTTTTTTTCATGCCGTACCAAGAAAGAGAAGTTTTGTGAACACCGCTGTAAGTTTTCCCAGCATAATGCCACGACTGCAGTTTTCTGAACTCAACTGGAAGTTTTCCCTGCATAACACCACTGGGAGCGGGAAGAACGTCACGGACTGTGCTTCTTGCAGCCCTGACGGCTATTGAAACCAACTCATGTGGGAACTCTTTAGGTTTTACTAATTTTATTAAAAATGGATGGACAGAACATCAGCAAAAAATGACTTTAACTTTAGATTCTTTTGTATTTCAATAAGTGCAAAAACGTCAAGGCAGTTCCAAAATTAATAAGTATGTATCCAGCAGGAGGGGGAAGGGGGTTGCGAATAGAATACCTTTGCAGCCTGTAAAAAACGAAACACAAATTCTTTCTTGCAGTGTTTTATAAATAAATTTGTTATCAAATTCGACCCACCAAAAATAATGCGCTCCCATCCTGATTTCGAAGTCTAGCGACGCGTCCCTGTTGCAGCCTCCGTGATTGAAACGCTACTTAATCGGTGTCCGGATGCTTCGATCGTCTGCGTATGTGCTCTTGAATTGGTGCTGTGGTTCACAGTCTCATGAGTGTATAGTCTTTATCTAATTCTTTGTATGCTTTCCACTCATTGGTTTTAATTCTGGTTCCTGGGGCATATGCTTCTTTATCCAAGACAATAAAGTTGCGGCGTCTATCTTGTTGCGAGGGCATACTTCCAATCGGAAAGATTTTGAATTTCGTTCGATCATTCCCAGAATCCAAGTGCTCTCAACAATCCTACCACCACTGAATTTTCTTTTGACAAATTTGGTCTCGTCGACCTACACTATTTTGCCGATGTCTCCGATGGGTCCATCGTGTTCATTTTTTTGTACATAAATGCAGAAACAACTTCTCTGCAGTAATTGTACCAATCTGACACAGTCTCGCTTGATGTTACTTCTGGATAGCTAACTTCACGGACAGCATGATTGAAAGGGAGATAACTGAAACATAAAGTGAGAAGCAAAACTTTTTCCGGAGGAATTTTAGCTCCCGAAAACCATGTTCCTTTTGCACGAGATATATTTTCGGGTTGCGGGGAATGTGTTTCTTCCTACAGCAGAAAATACCTAGGATGTTCTTCAGTGGGCACCCAGGAATTCCTGTTGGGGGGTGGGGGTGGCTATATATATTATATATATATGCATATCTTCCACTGTGCATGGCTTTTATCGATTATGAAAAAGCCTTTGATTCGGTGAAACCATCAGCAGTTACAATGGCTCTGAAAACCTGCGGTATTGAAGATGCATACATTAATATTATTAATAACATCTATGAAAATGCAAGTGCAAAGATTAGGCTGCTTGAAAATACAACACACATAAAAATTGGAAAGGGAGTGAGACAAGGTGACACCATATCTCCGAAGCTCTTTAATGCCACATTGGAGGGTGTTTTTCAGTCACTGAGCTGGGAAAACAAGGGGATAAAGATTAATGGAGATTATCTAACCCACCTTCGTTTTGCTGATGACATAGTCATTTTTGCAACTAGCCCTTCAGAGCTGCAGAGTATGATCCAGGAACTTGCTGACAAGAGTAAAGAAGTGGGATTAAAAATGAACTTTCAGAAGACAAAAGTGATGTTCAATGCTTTTACAAGAAATGAAGATTTATCGATTGATGGAGAAAAGCTGGAGATAACAGATACGTACGTTTATCTTGGACAGCAGATATCAAGTGAGGGTCACATTGATGAAGAAATTAATCGGCGTACAAAACTTGCCTGGAGAGCTTTTGGAAGAAACAGCATAATTTTCAAGAGCAATATGCCATTATGTCTTAAAAGAAAAGTGTTTGATCAATGCATCCTTCCAGTGCTTACGTATGGTGCAGAGACGTGGACCTTAACTAAAAGAGACATACAAAGGCTGCAGACAACTCAAAGATGCATGGAGAGGTGCATACTTGGTGTAACCAGGAGAGATAAGAAGAGGAACTCGTGGATCCGAAAAATGACAAGAGTGGAAGACATCATGATCAGAGTTAAATCCCTGAAATGGCAATGGGCTGGACATACTGCCAGAAGGACAGATCATCGATGGACAGCCGAAATTTTAGATTGGATTCCAAGGGACAGGAAAAGACCCAGAAGAAGACCACATGGGAGATGGGTGGATGAAATTCGAAAGTATGCAGGGGTGACATGGAGGAGACTGGCACAAGACAGACCGTTGTGGAGGAAACTTGGGGAGACCTTCGTCCAGCAGTGGATTGATAATGGTTGACAATGATGATGATGATGATATGCATATAGTGAGAGAGAGAGAGATTTATATACGCACATAGTGCACATATACATAGTATAGCTTGTGTGTCAGTAACGCACCCAGAAATTTCCCAAGGGAGGGGCCCGTGCGCCGTGGCACACATAAGTTTCCCAAGGTGGGGGTGACCCTCCCCATAAATTTACTGGGAAAAATAGTCAGGGGCTGTAACAATTAAGGAGGTTGACTTTTGTACTTTTACTCGTATCCAGTTACTAGTAATGTTACAGTACAAGAAAGTTAAATGATTAGAAGAAGCAGTAAATGAAATTCTTTTCCTGGTTAGATTTCGCTAAATTTATTTAACAGAACTATTCCCTTACAATTATTATATGTTGTAATTATACGGTACACGATTAAGAAGTATATGTAGATCGCGTATCGTGACTTTTTGTTTCAAACTTCGACATAATAATTTTCCGCTCCACAGCCCAAGTATACGTACACGCCACTCCGGTGGAGCAGTGGTCTAAGTCATGGCTTCTGATCATTCGTCCGAGAAGGGTCCGGTTTCAAATCCCGGTGAGGCATGGATGTTGTGTTTGTCTTACAGCACTGGTTCTCTCCCTTCTCTGGAATCAGTGTCCCTAAATTAGGGACGGGTGACTGCTTATATCGCATTGAGTTGCGCACGGTGGTCGTTAAATCTCCAATAAAAATAAACAAGAAAAACGTACACTGTACACAGTACATAGAGTGTGGATATATGTATATACAGTAATATAGTATATGAACATTAGTGCATATACATAGTATAATCATCATCATTGTCAACCATTATCAATCCACTGCTGGACGAAGGTCTCCCCAAGTTTCCTCCACATCAGTCTGTCTTGTGCCAGTCTCCTCCATGTCACTCCCGCATACTTTCGAATTTCATCCACCCATCTCCATGTGGTCTTCTTCTGGGTCTTTTCTTGTCCCTTGGAATCCAATCTAAAATTTCGGCTGTCCATCGATGGTCTGTTCTTCTGGCAGTATGCCCAGCCCATTGCCATTTCAGGGATTTAACTCTGATCATGATGTCTTCCACTCTTGTCATTTTTCGGATCCACGAGTTCCTCTTCTTATCTCTCCTGGTTACACCAAGCATGCACCTCTCCATGCTGCTTTGAGTTGTCTGCAGCCTTTGTATGTCTCTTTTAGTTAAGGTCCACGTCTCTGCACCATACGTAAGCACTGGAAGGATGCACTGATCAAACACTTTTCTTTTAAGACATAATGGCATATTGCTCTTGAAAATTATGCTGTTTCTTCCAAAAGCTCTCCAGGCAAGTTTTGTACGCCGATTAATTTCTTCACCAATGTGACCCTCACTTGATATCTGCTGTCCAAGATAAACGTACGTGTCTGTTATCTCCAGCTTTTCTCCATCAATCGATAAATCTTCATTTCTTGAAAAAGCATTGAACATCACTTTTGTCTTCTGAAATTTCATTTTTAATCCCACTTCTTTACTCTTGTCAGCAAGTTCCTGGATCATACTCTGCAGTTCTGATGGGGTAGTTGCAAAAATGACTACGTCATCAGCAAAACGAAGGTGAGTTAGATAATCTCCATTAATCTTTATCCCCTTGTTTTCCCAGCTCAGCGACTGAAAGACACCCTCCAATGTAGCATTAAAGAGCTTCGGAGATATGGTGTCACCTTGTCTCACTCCCTTTCCTACTTTTATGTGTGCTGTATTCTCAAACAGCCGAATCTTTGCACTTGCATTTTCATAGATGTTATTAATAATATTAATGTATGCATCTTTAATACCGTAGGATTTCAGAGCCATTGTAATTGCTGATGGTTTCACCGAATCAAAGGCTTTTTCATAATCGATAAAAGCCATGCACAATGGAAGTTCATATTCCCTCGTTCTTTCAATAAGTTCTCTCAATACGTGGATATGATCTATTGTGCTGTAGCCACTCCTGAATCCAGCTTGTTCTCTCGGTTGAGCCATGTCCAGTGTTAACTTCAAGCAGTGTGAAAGAACTTTAGTGAAGATTTTATAAACCACTGATAGGAGGCTGATAGGTCTGTAGTTCCTGAGATCCTCAATGTCACCTTTCTTATGTAGCAGGATCATTGTAGCGTTGTTCCAATCCTCAGGAATCTTCCCTTCATTAAGACATCGAGTGGAAATTTGGGCGAGTACTGTTTCGATTTCTCCACTTGCTTCTTGTATGATGTCTACAACGATTCCATCTTCTCCTGGAGCTTTTCCCCGCTTTATATTCTTGATTGCATGTGCAACTTCTGCTGGGAGGACTGGAAAAACTCTGGTACTGGTACCTTTCACGATGTCTGGAGTACATGTATCATCCCTTTCATATAATTTGGAGTAGAAATCTTTCACTCTTGTCAAAATTTCGCCTCTATTTCTTGTTACAGAACCATCTTCTTTTCTCAGTGCCATAATCTGTTTTCTTCCCTTACTGAGATGTCCCTTTGCTATCTTTAGGCTTAGGTTGTTTTCAATTGCTTTCCTTACTAGTTCACAGTTGAATTTCCTTACGTCTTCAGTGATACTTTTTCGTACTGTCTTGCATAGCTCTATATATTCGACTTTGGAAGTCACATCTTCTTTAGTTTTCCTCATCTCTCTTCTTTTTTGCAACAACATTTTGGTTTTTCCTGATAATTTGTTCACATGTAACTTGTTCTTAGACCCAGCTAATTTTGTTGCTGTTTCCACAAGAGCTTTAATTACTTTTCTGTTAATTTCAAAAATATCCACTTCTTCCGATGTTAGGCATTCTAAAGCAGAGAATCTGTTCTTCAGTTTCAACTTAAAGGTATTATGGTGTTTTTTAAGGTTGGTAATGTCGATACATTTTGTTTGTCTTATGAGCTTGCCACGTTCAAGTTTAGTGTTGAGGTGCATCTTACATCTCACCAATCTATGGTCACTGCCTGTGTTGAACTTGTTTAGCACCATTTGGATATCTCCATGTCCATTTCCTGTGTGGCTTTTTCTTGAAAAAGAAGTTAAAGATGAAAAACCCTTCTGCCTCTGCACGCTGGTTTCTGTTGCTGTGACCGAATTTACCTACTGGAGTTTCATTCTGTTGCCGTTGCCCTATTTTTGCATTGAAATCTCCCATAATTATCTTCAAATGTTGCTTTCCTTTATTATTTAGATGACGAATTTCATCATAAAATTCTTCAATTTCTTCTTCAGGATGACTTGTGGTGGGTGCATAAGCTTGAATAATCTGGGCCTGGTATCTTCTAGAGAGTTCGATAACGAGTCGTGCTGCTCTGTCAGAGGAACTTTCAAGTTTTACAACTTTATCCTTCAGTTTCTTGTTTATTATAAATCCAACACCACTAGTTCTGCCAGTATCTGTCCCACGATAGTAGAAGAGATGTCCACTTTTCAGTTCAATGAGATCTTCTCCTTTTCTCCTTACGTCACTTAGCCCCACGATGTCCCACTTGATCCTTTGTAGTTCCTCTTCCAATTCAAGAAGCCTTGAATCAGAAGATAGGGAGCGTCCATTATACGTAGCCAAGGTCAGCATCAGATGGCAGCCTAGTCCGGTCCTCCGGGGATTCTTAGCACCCTCTGCCTTCATGTCGCACTGGCCGCTGCCTTGGCCAGGTACATTCCAGCTGCCGGAGACTGAGGGCCAAGATTTAAGTTGTGGAGTCATTTTGGAGGGGTTTGGACATAACTCACCACGCTAGCCAAGCGGGTTGGTGAGTGTGAGATAGCATTTCCTCTAATCCCGATGGTATAGTTATACCGCTATTGGCGGTCGTCAGAGCCCCTTTAGTGGGAACAGGATGCACCACGAGAAGGCGGGGTTGACATTTGTCAAGGAGAGGCTGTGATGTTACGCATCACCTGACCTTACATCCCATAAGTATATATATATATAGTGTACGCACATACAGTATATACAATATAGTATGTGTACATAGCGTGTAGATGTGTATGAATATAGTATACGCACATTAGTGCGTATATGTAGTATACTTACATGGTGTGTGCATGTATACATAGTATATACACATAGTGTACACATTAGATAGATAGATATTGATATATGCGTATTGTGTCCGAAAAGTTCTCGGCCCGGCAGTGAAGGAAATATCGTACATATAAGGCCGAAAAGATAAATAGTTGAAGCTATGTAATTTTTTGAACATGTAAAATAATATTTTTGAATGTTTAATTTGTAACGAACGTGGCTTCTTAATCTCGGTGGGAGGGGGAGGGGCTCAAGCCTCTAACCCCCTGTGGGTGCGCCAATGATGTTCTTGCTCTTGCTCAAAACCATGGCATGGTTTTCAGAACACATCGTGGCAGGCAACAACCTCTCATCCACACACCATTTCAAGCATACATTTGTATTTCTCTTTTCCAAGTGACTTCTCTATCTAATAAGCGAATATTCCACATGTTTGAAATATGAGAACTACAGAAATAACCTTCCACAAAAATAATCTCCTATGGAACTGGGCAGAGCAGACATGCAGCAAAACAATTGTGATCCAGAGTGATGATGTGTCGTTATCTGGTGGCAAAGAATGAGGTCAAACGCGATATCTGACTTGGGGGCAGCAATACGGTACTTGAGCCATTTATTGAAATAATTCTATTCCTGTCAAACGCCACTCACGAAGGAAAACCTTTTGTGCATATTTTCCGCTTATAATAATGCACAATTTTCTCACTAAGGGGTGCAGACTTACATCATATTTTACTCTATATCTATGTTTGTAACAGTCTAATCTGAGAAACTCTTACTTTCTCAGACAACGTATGTGGTGAGGAATGCCTTACACATAATTTCTGGTGTTGCGTAACGCACAATGTTTTCACTAGAGGGCGCAATTTCATATACTTGTTTATGACACATTTGCAGCAGTATCCTCACGTCTAAAAACCCGAATTCTATTTCGGTCAAATACAGCCAACTAAGAAAGCAAGTTTATGCGGATTTCCTGCCCGAAATAACCAGAATTTAACCGATAGGGTCACAAACGTATAAACTATTAGGTTGATGTATAAGTTTATGCCGTTTTATTTCACGAGTGTTTCCCAGGTCAGTAGTGAAGGTGCAGATGGCCAGTTGTGTATCAAAATGCTGCCGCTAATATTTTGTATCTAAATCATATTCGTTGTGTGATTGTGGCTAATGGTTTTTTGGTTTTCAGGTCCGGAAGTATGGAGTGTCAAGTAGAGAGGAATGAACATTTCCGACATCTGCTCCTCTACGAGTTTAACAAGGGATCCACAGCCGCCGAGGCTACTCGACAAATTTGTGCTGTTTATGGGGAGGATGCTATTGCTCTGAGGACAGCCCGCAAATGGTTTGAGCGGTTCCGAGGTGGCAGTTTTCACATCAACGACTCTACACGCTCGGGTCGTCCATCTCACTTTGATGAGGATCGTTTGAACCATCTCATCCACTTGGATCCGAGTCAAACCACACGCGAATTAGCCACTGAGGTGGACTGTGATCAGGCCACAGTGGTGCGACACCTGGAACGTATGGGGAAAGTCCAGAAATTGGGGTCTTGGGTGCCTCACACTCTCACAGAGGACAAGAATCAACGTGTTGTCATAGTGAAAATCCTCCAAATACGTGGCGTCCGTGAATAAACAAAGACATCGTTCTTTCCACGTTTTAGCAACACACAGCAACCGAAAAAATTTCATTCGGTCACCGTTGGGCAATTGAATCCCAGATCTCTCGATATCTAGCCTAGTGCGTTAGCCTTACACCACGGTGGCCAACAATCCACGGCGCCATATGTGTTTTTCTGTCAGCTTCTGATACCATAAATCCGTAAGATGGGCTCAGCTACTGAGACGTTTCCATCTGGTGGGCATTAACGGCACTGGCTATATATTAATTATAGCAGTTAAATCCAAAGTGAAAATCCCCCAAATCTGTGGCGTTAGTGCATAAACAAAGACATCGCTCTTTCCACGTTTTAGCAATACATTTATTCAGCGTGTTGTCATATGTGATTTCTTGCTCGCCCGTTATCGCGAATGTTCTCAGCAGCACGAACCCTTTCTGCTACATGTTGTTACTGGAGATGAAAAGTGGCATGTACGTGAATTTCAGGCATCGGAGGGAATGGTTAAGCCTAAACAAGACGCCCACGCCACGTTCAAAACATGACTTTCATCCTGCAAAGGTCATGTTGTGTGTCTGGTGGGACATGGAAGGCATTATTCACTGGAAAATGCTGCCAAGGAATCGGAACATCAACGCTGCACTCCGGACCATCAACTCCGCCGTGTGGAGGGAGCGATTCAGCAGAAACGGCCACATCGGCGCCATAGTGTCCTTCTCCAACATGATACCGCACGTCCTCACAGTGACCAAAATGGCCTTTCAGGACATGAAATGGGAGATCCTTCCACATCCGGCCTATTCCCCAGATGTCGCCCCTTCAGACTATCACCTGTTCCGATCTCTGTCAAATGCACTCCGCGGCAGAACGTTCAACAATGATGTTAATCTCCAGAATTTCCTTGATGATTTCTTCGCAGCAAAACCTGCACGTTTTTTAATAATGGCATTGCAGACATATCCAGATGTTGGGACACCATCTTAAACATTGGAGGAGGGAGGGATACTTGTTGATTGATTCCGTTTTCCCTTCTGATGTAATACATTCCTGTAGTGCGGTGAAAAAAACGGCATGAACTTATGCATCAACCCAATATTTAAATCGTTAGGAAAAGTCAGAGTTGAATAAATTTTCTTATATCATATACCATTTACTTTGGGGAACATATTGCTTATACTTTTGAATTTTTTAATCTCAGTTCTACCGTTAGATGGCATAAGCGTGTACATCTGTTTTGCAATTATATCTCTGCTCCTAAAAGTCCGATTGAAAAAAAAATTAGTTTTGTGTAATGAACAGTTTTCCCCATAGGAAGCGTACTTGTAAATAAGTTTTTTTCTCACTAGCTCTCCTTGCAGAAGTCGCATTTGAAAATGTTTTTTTCTTTACATAACTTTTGCTGTGAAGAATACTTTGCGCAGATTTTCTACTTTCCTGTTATTCACAATTCTGCCGCCAAGAGGCGTCAGCGTATGCTTTTATTTGAAAGAATAACTCCAATTCTAAAAATCACGCCTTAGAAAAATGGTCGCATGATGTAGTCAGTACACTCTTCAACATAAAGACTATTGCAAGATTCTCAGACCCCGTTTGCAGTTAAATATGTAAATATGGTTTGGTTGTCACATACGATCGGAGAGCTCCTTCGTTTGTGTCATTTTGCGCAGCGTCAGTGAGAACAGGAAATGTTCCAGACAGGACTAGCGCCGGGCAACAGGGGATCAGAAATTCTTCTAGACAAATTAATAATGCAGCTCATCCCATGGAAATGAGGCTCAGTATCACGACAGAACTGCAGTATACAGTATGATAATGTGCATTTCTTAATGTGCTGATGTTTCGGAGTGCGTGTTTGTTGTTTTGCGTCAGTGAGTGGAGGAAAAGTAAAGATTAAAACTTCAAAGTCGGCTTGGCTAAGAGATTAACTCCTCCCTGGGCTTCAAAGAGATATAAAAACATTGTTTGACTGTAGAGAATGGCTCTTGTGGTCCGATTCGCTTTCGAGATCTAACGTACGAGCATAGTCTAAAAGCCAGGGACGAGACTCTTTTTTTACGTTGACCGGCTAGAGGTGGCTAGAGGGTATTTTCTAGGCGCTCCGCAGAGGAATGCGACAAAACGACTGCACTTGTCTTACGAAGGGAAGCCGATAAAGGGTAAGTTGTGTTAAGAGCCAAAGCGACCCCGGAGAAGGAATCAGCTCAAGTTTCTCCATTTGTTGAAGGAACGAGAAGTGCGGAACCCAAAAGAATTGTGTGCTCGGAGCGTTAATTTAATAGACGCTCCATCAAGTTTTACAGAGAGAGAGAGAGAGAGAGAGAGAGAGAGAGAGAGAGAGAGACTTGGCGTTGCTTTTGCTTATTGCAAATGGTCCTATTTCATGAGATACTTTAGTTCTCAATTACATTTAAGAAAAGAGAAAATAACTGTATCCTGTCGCAGGAGGAATGAGTCTCAAAATGTGATGGCTTTCGCTGAATTCTACGGCCAAACTTATTTTACGTTAAGGTGGCGGTAAGTTGCGAGGGACATTATATCCCAGTGAAAACCATCACATTTGGGTTGGTTTGTCTGTCTTGTGGTAGGATGCCTTCCTGTTTTTAAAAATGCGTCTGAGAAACTAACCTATTTCTCAAAGTATAACCATACACAGTAAATAAACATTGTCTCTTTTCTTAAAAATTCAATAATTTAGATGCTTCAAAAACAATTATTTTGGCTTCCTTGCTTCTCGTTCCGTCAGTAAATGGAGAAACTTAAGTTGATTCGTTCTTGCCTGCCGCGTTAGCTCTTAATACATCAGCCAGTCCTTACGCAGCTAGGAGGTGTAAAATTATATCACATTTTTCTCCATATCTCTTCTTCTCATTGTTCGATTTTGAAAAACCCCTTTTGTCTCGGATATCTTTTGCTATGAGAAATGTTTTGCGCATAATATGCGACTTTTTGCAGTACATATTTCAGCCGCTTGTGGTCGAAAGTAGCTGTTTCTATATATAGATGTTTTACCGATCGATTAGAGAAATTAGGTTGATTTTTTTTTTAACTTTTTCCCATTTCTATAACGGAAACCGTAAAAAAAAAAGTGGTTTCAGTTCTACGCAATTTCTGCTTTCGCTTATGATACCGTAATAAAAGTAAAAAAAAACAATGTCAATGAAATGTGTAGATCCGTGCTCAGTCGGTAAATAAGGTTGCATCTCATCTCCCGTACTTGATAAAAACACAATAAAAAAAAGCAACATTAAAAGAAACAGAAGCACTCTTGGGAAAATTGCGATTCCTTTATTCACAAATGTACAATTTTATTTACATTTCACACACTTTCGTTGCCTACAAGGCCATCCGAATTAGCACTGCTGTGAACAAGAACAAAATCGAATGGAAAACAATAAGATGGCGTTTCAATTAACACGAAGCTATAATTATCCACATTCAACAACGGTTAAGACTGTCAGTATGGTTACTTGTAATTTTAAGCTCACTTGAATCTCTATTAACTAAAGAAGCAACAATTTTATTTACACAGTTCAAGTTCTTAGCTATGAAGTACGTATAGTTTTGATATTCGTTTTTACACTACAATAGCTCAAACTAAGAGAATAATCAGTAAAAATGATTTTATTTACACTTTATACAATAATATTTGGCTCAACAGTTCTGCGGTACGTGACTAATTTTCTATTCGCTTTTGGAATTGAAAAGTTCGAGTTCAAAATATACAAAATGTGTATATAGGACAAAGAAACATCTATTTAACTATATCGTCATTTTGTGAATTTGGGGACATATAATTTACGTTTCATTTGCTTTTGATATTGAAAAGACCAAACTTGAAAGTAAAAGTGAGCATTAAAAGTGCGCGATAAATAGCTTTATTTATACTTTATACAGCTATGTTTAATTCTTAAATTACAAAGCACCTAATCAAAAATTCGTTTGCTTTTGATATCAGAACGTTCACACCAAAATGAACAAAAAACAAGAACTACTAAAATGAACTTTGATTTACAATTACACAGTAAATTAACGTTACCTACCACAAAACATTTAATTTATATATGAGTTGTATTTAACACAAAAAATTGAAACCAACCAGACGCGGAATGATATGTTTACTGAAAGGAAAAGAATCGTTTCCAATTTAATGTTAACAGTTTTGTCAATTGTGAGACATTAAATTTAAATTTTTCGCTACTTTTGACATATATAAGTTCAAGCTGCAAAAAACAAGAGGTATGTTTAAATGGATGGGATCAAACAATTTTACATACATGTTATATTTCTATTTAAGTTGTTTAATTTCAAAATTCCTAATTTACATTGCACTTGTTTTTGACAGCAAAAAGTTAAACGGAAAAACGGTGTGATAGCTAAGAAAGGAAAATTATATATCGATTTATATTTTGTCGAGTTCCTACGTTGCGTTCCAAATGAGCGTTATTTAAAATGCATTCGTTTAAGGCTGTCTTTGAATGAGTGTAACAGAAATTCTATCCTATATCAGTAATGCAAATTCTTTTGTACACATTTTCTCGAAAACTATTGCTTTGTAGAGTTTGAAATTTTGAGCACAAATAAAAACGACCCATAGCTAATTGGTGTTGTAGTTATTTTTCCGAAAAATTTGTTAGATTTTTTTGTAAAATTCAATTTATCTGACTCGAAAGTATTCCAATTTGGCGCTAGATGGCGCCAGAAGTTAGCTTGGCAGTGTTTCTGTGTGGAAGAAACGAAATCTCTCCTTTCTGTCTGTTTTTTTTAATTATCTAGGCCAAATAGAAATCGAAGAATGGGCACTGAAGTGAGATTGGAATATTGTCTTCTATAGATCATCTTAAATTCTACTGTACGTTCATTTTTTGAAGAGAAAATGTGTACATTACCAGAAAACACTTGAATTTGAGACAGAAACCACGCCTACCTACTAAGCTCCACCCCCAAACAATGTCTTGGTTAAAACGTAACAGCGCGTATTTTGCCGTTTCATTGTGAAGCCAACGAAAGATCGCTTCCATTCTGAATATGGTAAGGTCTTCAGTCATTCGCTGACGCCAACTTCTAGGACAATGCCTCAAGACGTAAAAGCCACGCCCAAGGAGTGAAATTTTGCGCCATCTATCGCAGAAGATGTAGCCTAACACTCATTCAAAGACAGCCTTAAGAGCAAACATATTCAAATGAATAAAAAGAGTGTTAAAATGAAAACAAAAACTTTTCCTTTACGCTTCATATCATGTTATTACAGTCATTAAGGTTGATATGAAAACTGAAACAAGAGGTAAACGAAGATGCTTTAATGAAGCAAAGGAAGTAAGCGATAAGAGGCTTTAATGGCGCAGGAGGATGTGTTCCCAATATTGCAAACACAGACAAGTGAGCCAAAACAAATCAGTGAATTATATACAACACACGATAGCATCACCATCCTTCAAAAATTATATGAGATGCTGTTAATACGAAGATGCATGCATACAAAATTAAAAGAACATCTACCTCATCATTTATGAGAAAGTATCTGATACAAATTTTGAAGATGACAATCCGTTTTTTGGCGTAAATGTGACAAGGATGGTAAGTCTATCCCATTATTATCTATAAATACGTTTATTTATAGATAATAATGGGAATGCTAATGAAACTGATGAAATGTACTGAGGAATCTTGAGAAATGTGTTTACATTAAAAATGAGCAAAAAAGATCTACTGTCTTTAGAAAACGTCGATAATAATATGAAAAACTATCATAGGTTCTTCTGACATATGAATGAGGTGAGGTGATTACGGAGTTGACGTGGAATTTTGTGAATGAAAATCGATGGTAAATAATAAATAATATTAGGTGTTTAGGTGACATTGTGGTAATAAATAATACCACTCACGGAAAAAACGACCAGGAACTTATGAGTACTGTAAGTATGAATGATGTAATACACTGCTGGACAATTGATAAGGACGGATCATAAACGGCTATATAGCGCATAAAAAAGTAAGTGTGGTTGGATGCCAAGTGAAATAAAATAATGTCAGAATGCCAGGACATTACAAGAAAGACAATTTATTGTGCTCTGAAATCCAGAAGGCTTTGGAACGTGTTCAAAGGACAAACAGGCCATTTTGTGCAGAATACGTAAACGTGAAAAAAATGCAATTACCGTCCGCAGGCGTTCCGGCGTAAGATGTCAATACGGGATATGGCCACCATGGAGGGCGATGCAAGATTCCACACGTCATGTCATGCTTTGCACAACATTATCAAGCAGCTGTTGGGGTAATTTATCCCATTCCTCTGTCAGTGTACGGATGAGGGTGTCCTTGTTTATTGGAGGGCATTGGCGACCAGCAAGACTCCTCCCTAAAGCATCCCACACATTTTCAATGGGATTCAGATCTGAAGAACGTGCTGGCCATACGAGGCGTTGAATATCCTCGCTCTCAAGACACTCCTGGACAGCGACTGTTCAATGACATGTTGCGTTGTCGTCCATGAAAATGAATCTATCACCGACAACACCACGGAACATGCGAACATGAGGTAGCAGAACATCATTAATGTATCATTGGCCAGTCATAGTCCCAGTTGGAAGCACATAGAAGGACGTACGGCCATTGATCATGATGGCAGCCCATACCATGACACTACATGTCGGATATCGGTCCCTTTCCTGTATGTTTGCTGGACAATATGCAGTACCACTATCACGCCAGATCAGTTGTCGTCGACAATCAGACGATAGACTGTATCTACTCTCATCTGAGAAGAGGACAGCAGACCAGTCGTTATCAGTCCAATTGCGATGTTGATGGCACCATTGCAAACGTGCGGTACGGTGACGTCTGGACATTGGGATGCACACAACAGGACGGCGGGCGTATAGTCCTCCTTCATGCAAACGTCTGGCGACAGTTTTTCGGGAGATCCGCTTGCCAGTAGCAGCCATAAACTGATTTGCTACCTCACTAGCTGTGCTGCGCCGGTGTCTTTTTGTTGATAGCACTATGTACCGATCTTCTGCAGGTGTCGTACTGCGAACACGACCTCCCCCGTGACGTTTGCTACACTCTCCATTTGTTTGAAATGATTTCCAAAGCCTTGAAACAGCACTGTGGCTGACGTCGAACTCCCTGGCAACATCTGTTATTTTTCGCCCTTCTTCAATCTTGCCAATAATACGGCCACGCGTAAAATCATCTAGGTGATGTCGGGAAGACATACTGAAAATTGCAAGTTCGTCAATTGATTCTTTCCCTTTCAACTTTGCGTTTGAACAACAACGGTCAATACGTGTCAAATCCTTTATATCTCTTATCAGCGCTATGACGTCACGAACAAGTTCGGCAATCCAAAATTTGCATACGCACAACACGTCTTTCTGTATCCCGCACTTATGCTAATTTCCACATTTTCCTGCTTTCCATTTTATGGTTGCTATCGTTGCTATTGTCATCCGTCCTTAGCAATTGTCCGGCAGTGTATCATCACGTTATATGTACGCGTGTGACGTATGAATCAAATAAAGAATGATGTAGCAAAAAGCCTGCCGGCGCAATTCGCAATGGGGGTTCGAATTCCATTGTCGACAAAAGAAAGGTTCTGGCTCTCTCCCTTTTCTGGAACCAGTGGCCCTTAATTAGGGACGGACGACTGCTTATAGCCCTCTGAGTTGCTCAGAGTGGTGTCGTTAAACACCCAACCAAAAAAAAAAAAATAAAATAAAAAAAGAAAGAAAGAGAAAGGTTATACTGGTGCCCGAACGAAATAGAATTTCCTGACCGTGGGAACTGGAAAAAAATTGTGAGATGCTTCTTCAGCGCAACGTACCTAAATAATAAATAAATTCTTCTGCAATGAAATTGTAGCCGAATTTTCTGCAATAAATCAGTTGACCCGAAATCTGATGAGTGATTTCGTACCCCCGCCTTTCTCAAGGGAGGATGATGTGACGTCTGAATCAAATGGACAATGAGACCGAGATAAGCCTGCCGGAATACTTCAAATAGGAGAATAGCCGCTGCAGTGCAAGAAGATTCGAATCTCCCTGTCGGAAAAAGAAAGGTTATACGTCAAAAACCTATGCAAGAGGTGGTGCCGACTAACAGTTTTTAAAGGTTGACATTTGGCTTCGAGAAGTGGAATATATCAAAAATTTCGGGGTGAAAAATTGGAACCATAAAGCACGATATGTGTGTCAGCTTTATTCTCAACTATTTCATAGCCCGTTAGTGGCGCACCCAGGAATTCCTGTTGGAGTGGGATTTATATATATATATATATATACATATATATATATATACATATATATATATACGGGATGTAAGGTCAGGTGATGCGTAACATCACAGCCTCTCCTTGACAAATGTCAACCCCGCCTTCTCGTGGTGCATCCTGTTCCCACTAAAGGGGCTCTGACGACCGCCAATAGCGGTATAACTATACCATCGGGATTACAGGAAATGCTATCCCACACTCACCAACCCGCTTGGCCAGCGTGGTGAGTTATGGCCAAACCCTCCAAAATGATTCCACAACTTAAATCTTGGCCCTCAGTCTCCGGCAGCTGGAATGTACCTGGCCAAGGCAGCGGCCAGTGCGACATGAAGGCAGAGGGTGCTAAGAATCCCCGGAGGACTGGACTAGGCTGCCATCTGATGCTGACCTTGGCTACTTATAATGGACGCTCCCTATCTTCTGATTCAAGGCTTCTTGAATTGGAAGAGGAACTACAAAGGATTAAGTGGGACATCGTGGGGCTAAGTGAGGTAAGGAGAAAAGGAGAAGATCTCATCGAACTGAAAAGTGGACATCTCTTCTACTATCGTGGGACAGATACTGGCAGAACTAGTGGTGTTGGATTTATAATAAACAAGAAACTGAAGGATAAAGTGGTAGAAGTTGAAAGTTCCTCTGACAGAGCTGCACAACTTGTTATCCAACTCTCGAAAAGATACCAGGCTCAGATTATTCAAACTTATGCACCCACCACAAGTCATCCTGAAGAAGAAATTGAAGAATTTTATGAGGAAATTTGTCATCTAAATAATAAAGGTAAGCAGCACTTGAAAATAATTATGGGAGATTTCAATGCAAAAATAGGGCAACGGCAACAGAATGAAACTTCAGTAGGTAAATTCGGTCACGGCAACAGAAACCAGCGTGGAAATACTCTCGTTGAGTTTGCAGAGGCAGAAGGGTTTTTCATCTTGAACTAATTCTTCAAGAAAAAGCCACACAGGAAATGGACATGGAGATATCCAAATGGGACGACAAGTGAAATTGATTTTATTATGTGTAACAAAAAATTCGTCATAGAAGACTGCAGTGTGCTAAACAAGTTCAACACAGGTAGTGACCATAGATTGGTGAGATGTAAGATGCACCTCAACACTAAACTTGAACGTGGCAAGCTCATAAGACAAACAAAATCTATTGACATAACCAACCTTAAAAAACACCATAATACCTTCAAGTTGGAACTGAAGAACAGGTTCTCTGCTTTAGAAGGCCTAACATCGCAAGAAGTGGACATCTCTGAAGTTAACAGAAAAGTAACCAAAGCTCTTATGGAAACAGCAACAAAATTAGCTGGGTCTAAGAACAAGTTGCATGTGACCAAATTATCAGGAAAAACCAAAATGTTGATGCAAAAAAGAAGAGAGATGAGGACAACTAAAGAAGATGTGACTTCCAAAGTGGAATATATAGAGCTATGCAAGACAGTAAGAAAAAGTATCACTGAAGACGTAAGAAAATTCAACTGTGAACTAGTGAGGAAAGCAATTGAAAACAACCAAAGCCTAAAGATAGCAAAGGGACATCTCAGTAAGGGAAGAAAACAGATTATGGCACTGAGAAAAGAAGATGGTTCTGTAACAAGAAAAAGAGGCGAAATTTTGACAAGAGTGAAAGATTTCTACTCCAAATTATATGAAAGGGATGATATATGCACTCCAGACATCATGAAAGATACCAGTACCAGAGTTCCTCCAGTCCTTCCAGCAGAAGTTGCACATGCAATCAAGAACATGAAGCGAGAAAAAGCTCCAGGAGAAGATGGAATTACTGTAGACATCATACAAGAAGCAAGTGGAGAAATCGAAACAGTACTTGCCCAAATTTTCACTCGATGCCTTAATGAAGGAAAGATTCCTGAGGATTGGAACACCGCTACAATGATCCTTCTACATAAGAAAGGTGACATTGAGGATCTCGGAAACTACAGACCTATCAGCCTCCTATCAGTAGTTTATAAAATCTTCACTAAAGTTCTTTCACACCGCTTGAAGGTAACACTGGACATGGCTCAACCGAGAGAACAAGCTGGATTCAGGAGTGGCTACAGCACAATAGATCATATCCACGTGCTGAGAGAACTAATTGAAAGAGCGAGGGAATATGAACTTCCATAGTGCATGGCTTTTATCGATTATGAAAAAGCCTTTGATTCGGTGAAACCATCAGCAGTTACAATGGCTCTGAAATCGTGCGGTATTGAAGATGCGTACATTAATATTATTAATAACATCTATGAAAATGCAAGTGCAAAGATTAGGCTGTTTGAAAATACAACACACGTAAAAATTGGAAAGGGAGTGAGACAAGGTGACACCATATCTCCGAAGCTCTTTAATGCCACATTGGAGGGTGTTTTTCAGTCGCTGAGCTGGGAAAACAAGGGGATAAAGATTAATGGAGATTATCTAACCCACCTTCGTTTTGCTGATGACGTAGTCATTTTTGCAACTACCCCATCAGAGCTGCAGAGTATGATCCAGGAACTTGCTGACAAGAGTAAAGAAGTGGGATTAAAAATGAACTTTCAGAAGACAAAAGTGATGTACAATGCTTTTACAAGAAATGAAGATTTATCGATTGATGGAGAAAAGCTGGAGATAACAGACACGTACGTTTATCTTGGACAGCAGATATCAAGTGAGGGTCACATTGATGAAGAAATTAATCGGCGTACAAAACTTGCCTGGAGAGCTTTTGGAAGAAACAGCATAATTTTCAAGAGCAATATGCCATTATGTCTTAAAGAAAAGGTGTTTGATCAATGCATCCTTCCAGTGCTTACGTATGGTGCAGAGACGTGGACCTTAACTAAAAGAGACATACAAAGGCTGCAGACAACTCAAAGCAGCATGGAGAGGTGCATACTTGGTGTAACCAGGAGAGATAAGAAGAGGAACTCGTGGATCCGAAAAATGACAAGAGTGGAAGACATCATGATCAGGGTTAAATCCCTGAAATGGCAATGGGCTGGACATACTGCCAGAAGGACAGATCATCGATGGACAGCCGAAATTTTAGATTGGATTCCAAGGGACAGGAAAAGACCCAGAAGAAGACCACATGGGAGATGGGTGGATGAAATTCGAAAGTATGCAGGGGTGACATGGAGGAGACTGGCACAAGACCGACCGTTGTGGAGGAAACTTGGGGAGACCTTCGTCCAGCAGTGGATTGATAATGGTTGACAATGATGATGATGATATATATACATGTAGTATACGTACACAATGTGCGTACGTTGGACGTACGTTGCTCTTAATCTCCTTGGGAAGGAGACACAATGTAATTTTTTGAATATGTAAAATAGTATTTTTGAATGTTTAATTTCCCCTTAATCTCTTTGGGGCTTTGGGAAGAAGACACTATGTAATTTTTTGAACATGTAAAATAATATTTTTGAATGTTTAATTTGTGACGTACGTCGCTCTTAATCTCTTTGGTGCTTTGGGAAGAAGACACTATGTAATTTTTTGAACATGTAAAATAGTATTTTTGAATGTTTAATTTCCTCTTAATCTCTTTGGGGCTTTGGGAAGAAGACACTATGTAATTTTTTGAACATGTAAAATAATATTTTTGAATGTTTAATTTGTGACGTAAGTCGCTCTTAATCTCTTTGGTGCTTTGGGAAGAAGACACTATGTAATTTTTTGAACATGTAAAATAGTATTTTTGAATGTTTAATTTCCTCTTAATCTCTTTGGGGATTTGGGAAGAAGACACTATGTAATTTTTTGAACATGTAAAATAATATTTTTGAATGTTTAATTTGTGACGTACGTCGCTCTTAATCTCTTTGGTGCTTTGGGAAGAAGACACTATGTAATTTTTTGAACATGTAAAATAGTATTTTTGAATGTTTAATTTCCTCTTAATCTCTTTGGGGCTTTGGGAAGAAGACACTATGTAATTTTTTTAACATGTAAAATAATATTTTTGAATGTTTAATTTGTGACGTACGTCGCTCTTAATCTTCTTGAGGGGGGGGGGCTTAAGACCCCAAAGCCCCTTCGTGGGTGCGCCAATGTAGCCCGTCCCATGCACGAGTGAAAAAGCTGTGACTGAAATTTTTATAACACGAATCGTTAAATACATATACAAAACTATAACTGTTCGAGCAGTTGTTCGCAGACAGTTGTTCAAGCACGTGCGTGTTGCCACAGATGAAGTCGTTTGTCTTAATAACTTTATTTTATTTTCCCGTATTTCTCCTTGATTTTACGTACCTTGTGATAGCGGTGAGCTTAGTTCCGATTTTGGCCACCGGATAAAATCAGATGGCGCTGCAAGTACTGAATAATGTCAGAGCGTTGGGGACAGATGTAGCCTATTATATAGGTTTAATTAAGAAAGAAGCTACCAGATTAAATGGTGGCCTTTGATGAAACGTGTCATTCCCTCTTAAAGCGCAGCCGGAGGACGCAGCTTAGTTGTAATGTGGCTTTAAAAAAATTAAGCGGGTATCTTTAATTTATGGCAACTAAGCTGTGGCACGCGAATGCCTGGATTAAAGTACACTCCATCTGTTTTGATTTTATGACCTTAAACCCAGTTTCACTTATAGTCTGCACTAGGCAACCTAGGCTGCCGCCTAAGGCGCCAAGACGTTAAGTTGATAAAATCAAATGAGTTAATATATGATAAAAAAACATCATACATTTTTTTTTCGATATGACTTACGAATTCTTTACTCATTGAGAAACGGAGACATGCATTTACAGACTGGATACGTCAGCTTGCGAAAAATCCACATTCCCCCACCTTGCCCAACGCAGCCGCGAAAGTGCGCATCTCTTGAAAGACTGCCATAAACCAGGCCCTTTTCAGTGCATCAGGCAAGTCCGGCGAAGTGATAGGACGGCACAGGTTTTTTTTTTTTTTTTTTTTTTTTAAAGTAATGGATTCTGTATTATTCGACTTTTAATGGAAATGTAGAGACTGTTCACTTCTTGTATCATAAATAGTGGCAATGCTCAGCGTTCAAAGGTTTTCGATGTTGTTCTTTAGGAACTTAACGACCACCGTAGGCAATTCGATGGCTACAAGCAGGCGTTCCTAATTTACTGCCACTCGTACCAGAGAAAAGAGAAAATCAGTGTCGTAAAACAAACACAACAACCATGCCTCATGGGACTCGGACCCGGATTCATTTCGGACGAGAAGCCAGAGCTTGGGCCACCGCGCCACAGGAACGGCGTGCTTGAAGGTTAGGAACTGTCACACTTAGGCTACTGTCTAATAAGAGCAAGAGTAAGAGAGGCCCTACAACTACATTAATTCTGCTGGAACTCTAACCCCCCTCCCCCTTATATATATATATTCGGCTGTTTGAAAATACAACACACATAAAAATTGGAAAGGGAGTGAGACAAGGTGACACCATATCTCCGAAGCTCTTTAATGCCACATTGGAGGGTGTTTTTCAGTCGCTGAGCTGGGAAAACAAGGGGATAATGATTAATGGAGATTATCTAACCCACCTTCGTTTTGCTGATGACGTAGTCATTTTCGCAACTACCCCATCAGAGCTGCAGAGTATGATCCAGGAACTTGCTGACAAGAGTAAAGAAGTGGGATTAAAAATGAACTTTCAGAAGACAAAAGTGATGTTCAATGCTTTTACAAGAAATGAAGATTTATCGATTGATGGAGAAAAGCTGGAGATAACAGACACGTACGTTTATCTTGGACAGCAGATATCAAGTGAGGGTCACATTGATGAAGAAATTAATCGGCGTACAAAACTTGCCTGGAGAGCTTTTGGAAGAAACAGCATAATTTTCAAGAGCAATATGCCACTATGTCTTAAAAGAAAAGTGTTTGATCAATGCATCCTTCCAGTACTTACGTATGGTGCAGAGACGTGGACCTTAACTAAAAGAGACATACAAAGGCTGCAGACAACTCAAAGCAGCATGCAGAGGTGCATGCTTGGTGTAACCAGGAGAGATAAGAAGAGGAACTCGTGGATCCGAAAAATGACAAGAGTGGAAGACATCATGATCAGGGTTAAATCCCTGAAATGGCAATGGGCTGGACATACTGCCAGAAGGACAGATCATCGATGGACGGCCGAAATTTTAGATTGGATTCCAAGGGACAGGAAAAGACCCAGAAGAAGACCACACGGGAGATGGGTGGATGAAATTCGAAAGTATGCAGGGGTGACATGGAGGAGACTGGCACAAGACAGACCGTTGTGGAGGAAACTTGGGGAGACCTTCGTCCAGCAGTGGATTGATAATGGTTGACAATGATGATGATCATATTCTATTAAGAGACTGAAGCAAAAAAAAAATTTTTGACTCACATCAAGTACAACATAGAAAAGGTTATGTATTGATTGGTGTGAGTCAAAAAAGAAAAATAAAACAACTGAATGTAGAAAGTGTCGAGAATACTGAGCCTTGGCTTTATCAAGGACCAGCAAAAACTCTGCATTTTCTCACTTCCACAAAGACCTATTTGGAAATGGGTTTCTGCAAAGTCATAGATGCAAGTAATAAGCCCACCAAAAAGATTTTTAAAAAATATATATTTTAAAGAATATATATAAATGTCATGACCTCCGCAGAGTTGCATGACCAAGCTTTAGTTAACAATTTAGCTAGCATCCAAAACTTTTCTGGCCCGATCCATGCTCTTCATCTGTTACTATTAAACAGAAAGAAGAAGATTATAGAAAACTCAAGTTGTAAGAGTGACATAATAAATCAGAAATAATGTTCAGCAATAACAAATTACCAAGTTCGCCTGAGAGAGAATTTAAACCTGAATAGCAATACAAAAGTATTACAAATTCTTAACATTGCAATAAAAAAAGGAGATATTAATTTTTTTAAAACACAGATTCTTGAAAGCTAAATTGTTAACTAAAGCTTGGTCATGAAACTCTGCGGAGGTCATGACATTTATATATATTCTTTAAAATATATATTTTGAAAAAATTTTTTTGATGGGTTTATTACTTGCATCTATGACTTTGCAGAAACCCATTTTCAAATAGGTCTTTGTGGAAGTGAGAAAATGCAGAGTTTTTGCTGGTCCTTGATAAAGCCAAGGCTCAGTATTCTCGACACTTTCTACATTCAGTTGTTTTATTTTTCTCTTTTTACTCACACCGGTTAATACATAACCTTTTCTATGTTGTACTTGGTGTGAGTCAAAAATTTTTTTTTGCTTCAGTCTCTTAATAGAATGTGAATTCTGAATTTTCATAACTGCTGCGTTGCGCGTTTTGATCTTCAGGTTATTTTGCATCTTTCGTTTTAAATTCTAAAGTTTTTCTTATGCTTTCGGCTATGCTCTTTAGTATATATATATACAACACTAAACTCGAACGTAGCAAGCTCATAAGACAAACAAAATGTATTGACATAACCAACCTTAAAAAACACCATAATACCTTCAAATTGGAACTGAAGAACAGATTCTCTGCTTTAGAAATCCTAACATCGGAAGAAGTGGATATTTCTGAAGTTAACAGAAAAGTAACCAAAGCTCTTATGGAAACAGCAACAAAATTAGCTGGGTCTAAGAACAAATTGCATGTGAACAAATTATCAGGAAAAACCAAAATGTTGATGCAAAAAGAAGAAAGATGAGGACAACTAAAGAAGATGTGACTTCCAAAGTGGAATATATAGAGCTATGCAAGACAGTACGAAAAAGTATCACTGAAGACGTAAGGAAATTCAACTGTGAACTAGTAAGGAAAGCAATTGAAAACAAACAAAGCCTAAAGATAGCAAAGGGACATCTCAGTAAGGGAAAAAAACAGATTATGGCACTGAGAAAAGAAGATTGTTCTGTAACAAGAAATAGAGGCGAAATTTTGACAAGAGTGAAAGATTTCTACTCCAAATTATATGAAAGGGATGATACATGTACTCCAGGCATCATGAATGGTACCAGAGTTCTTCCAGTCTTTCCAGCAGAAGTTGCACATGTAATCAAGAACATGAAGCGGGGAAAAGCTCCAGGAGAAGATGGAATTACTGTAGACATCATACAAGAAGCAAGTGGAGAAATCGAAACAGTACTCGCCCAAATTTTCACTCGATGCCTTAATGAAGGGAAAATTCCTGAGGATTGGAACAACGCTACAATGATCTTGCTACATAAAAAAGGTGACATTGAGGATTTCAGGAACTACAGACCTATCAGCCTCCTATCAGTGGTTTATAAAATCTTCACTAAAGTTCTTTCACACCGCTTGAAGGTAACACTGGACATGGCTCAACCGAGAGAACAAGCTGGATTCAGGAGTGGCTACAGCACAATAGATCATATCCACGTACTGAGAGAACTAATTGAAAGAGCGAGGGAATATGAACTTCCATTGTGCATGGCTTTTATCGATTATGAAAAAGCCTTTGATTCGGTGAAACCATGAGCAGTTGCAATGGCTCTGAAATCCTGCGGTATTGAAGATGCATACATTAATATTATTAATAACATCTATGAAAATGCAAGTGCAAAGATTCGGCTGTTTGAAAATACAAGACACATAAAAATTGGAAAAGGAGTGAGACAAGGTGACACCATATCTCCGAAGCTCTTTAATGCCACATTGGAGGGTGTTTTTCAGTCGCTGAGCTGGGAAAACAAGGGGATAAAGATTAATGGAGATTATCTAACCCACCTTCGTTTTGCTGATGACATAGTCATTTTTGCAACTACCCCATCAGAGCTACAGAGTATGATGCAGGAACTTGCTGACAAGAGTAAAGAAGTGAGATTAAAAATGAACTTTCAGAAGACAAAAGTGATGTTCAATGCTTTTACAAGAAATGAAGATTTATCGATTGATGGAGAAAAGCTGGAGATAACAGACACGTACGTTTATCTTGAACAGCAGATATCAAGTGAGGGTCACATTGGTGAAGAAATTAATCGGCGTACAAAACTTGCCTGGAGAGCTTTTGGAAGAAACAGCATAATTTTCAAGAGCAATATGCCATTATGTCTTAAAAGAAAAGTGTTTGATCAATGCATCCTTCCAGTGCTTACGTATGGTGCAGAGACGTGGACCTTAGCTAAAAGAGACATACAAAGGCTGCAGACAACTCAAAAAAGCATGGAGAGGTGCATGCTTGGTGTAACCAGGAGAGATAAGAAGAGGAACACGTGGATCCGAAAAATGACAAGAGTGGAAGACATCATGATCAGAGTTAAATCCCTGAAATGGCAATGGGCTGGACATACCGCCAGAAGAACAGACCATCGTTGGACAGCCGAAATTTTAGATTGGATTCCAAGGGACAGGAAAAGACCCAGAAGAAGACCACATGGAAGATGGGTGGATGAAATTCGAAAGTATGCGGGAGTGACATGGAGGAGACTGGCACAAGACAGACCGTTGTGGAGGAAACTTGGGGAGACCTTCGTCCAGCAGTGGATT
The DNA here is from genome assembly GCA_039090855.1 of Macrothele yani. NCBI lineage: Eukaryota > Metazoa > Arthropoda > Arachnida > Araneae > Macrothelidae > Macrothele > Macrothele yani. The sequence continues at coordinate 68,957,355 of CM076989.1, read as the reverse complement.
GATAATGGTTGACAATGATGATGATGATGATATATATATATAAGGGGGAGGCAGGAAAGAACCTTGTTGGGTTACATGCGTTATCGATCAAACAAGAAATTGACATAGATTTGAAGACACTTCTTGGTAATTTTGCGAAAAATAAAGCACACAAAATGAAGTTTTAATTTACATTGGACCAGTAAGTAAATTGATGTAGTTTTCATTAGTTTATTTCTTTTTAGTTTGCATTATATTTTTGCATCTTGAAATAATTATTGAATAAATGCAATATGTTTGCCCACACAAAGAATAACATAAGTTTTGGGGACCTAAAGCTGATGGTCTGCCTAGGGCGCCAAATGCCCTAGCACCGGCCCTGAGTGTCATAACTAGGACAATTTCGTTTCAGCGTACTTTCATTTAGGAATACATATTATCGGTCAGATAAAATCTGACGTAATAATCAAACTTTAATAGTCACTTTAAACGGAGGAAAAAAGCTTCGCACCAAGAAATACAGAAAGGGATGATGCATATTTTCATACAAGGAACAACGAATCGCTACCCAAGCACGTTTTCTTTTTTTTTTTTTTTTTCCTCATTAATATCGGAACACCCCTCTATTGACAGTGAATTAGATTCTACGCACACACGACGTCACAAACTCAGCTATGAATATGCTCATACGGCAACCATGAGAAATTCAAGATATCTCGATTGACAGGGTTAAATGATCTCCAGCGCTGATTGATAATAGGGTGACACGTAAGCAATCGCTCGGTACGTGACTTTTCAGCGGCATTATGCACAAATACGTGACCTTTTATGTACGAATATAAATTCATTATTCTTTAATTTTGAGCACCAGTGTACTTAAAGAGTACCTCTGATTATACAGTATAAAAAAATATATATTTCATTAGTTGAAACACGCTCGAGTGCGGAATCAAAATTTTGGTTTTTCTTTTATGCATGATTAGGAAATGTTTGCTTGAAAAAGCAGAAATGATCAGGAAACTCTTTGCATGTACAGATAATAGGCATTTTAAAATTGTGCTTTCTGTTATGTCTAGATGAGGTGAAGGTCGCATAGGCATCAAAATCAATGTTGCACAAGCGTCAATCGTAAATCAATAAGCCTTCTAGGAAATTTAGCTGTTACAAGGTTTTGACTCGTAAATTTCAAAGTGTATGTACAAACGACACGTGTTTATTGCGTTTTTTAACAATTCTTTGTAATTATTTTGTTTTTACTGTAGGCAGCAACACTGCACTTGCTGTCGTATTTCCGGCATGGCACCTTTCCTACAACGTACTGCTACTGATCTGGATTTTAAAATCTGGGACTTATCATTGAAAGCATGACAGAAAGTCACTAATAGCGGTTCAGATGTGATGACGTTAATACGTGTACTCGGCAACGGTGTGACAAGGAATTTTTTGTGTGCAAGGTGTGTTTCCCTGGTAGGGACCCCTAATCATTCAAAAATGTTGTTCATGCGTGAGGAGTTGCGATGCAGATCTGAACGACGAGCCTTGCTCAGTGATAAACACACTGAGATGAAGCATGACCTGTGATAAACTAATGTGACTACAACAGAACAAAAAAAAATAATGACCAGATTTAAAAAAAATCGATGAATCATTAGTCGCGGAATGCGCGCTAATTTTGAGATTAGAAAAATGGGTTGGACCTGCAGAGTTGATGCTCTTATTACTGAAAGTGATTGAAGCTCTAAAAGCACCGAATATAAATCACACAGAAGCTGTCAACAACAGAAGAACTCACAAAGATGGAAATATTTGCATTTTAACTTAACATCTTCAGATCGCTTTTGCTTGGCTCATCTTACAGACCACATTACAGTCTGCAAATCACGACACCCATGGAGACAGTCGTTGAGAAGGCAGTTGCAGCAAACAACACATCTTTCTTCACACGGTAAGGCATATAACCCTCATTCATCATTAGACAAACTGAATCGGAAAATTATAGTGATTAGATGGAAGAACAAAGAAATAATAAATGTGGACGAGTATATTCGTTCGAAATAAGAAATATTCAGCATTTGGAAAAGCAAAAATTTGGAAGCCCTATTCTTCTTGGACAACCATCGCATTATACAGTAGTTCACACAGTATTTAAAATCGGTTGATATTATGACTTTCTCGCCAGTTTAAAGTTTGCTTTATGAGAAGAAGGGGCAGAAACTGCGAGTAAAGTACCTCGGGTCCCTTGGCACGCACTCCTGAAGCCCTATTTTTTCGGTGACTTCCACTTCGGTACTTGCCATTTCGGTACAAAGGAAAGTTTGTCCCATTTTCGTACAGTGAAATTACTTGGTATCAATCAAATGTGGGGAATGTTAAGGAAGAAAAAGTAGATGCTAAATTCCTCCGACGTCAAAGAGATCAATATTCACTGTTTTCGTCAACCAATGGTATTAGGGCAAGTGCGGACAGCAATAGGGACTAAAGGGTAAACAGGCTGTCAATTAATGCAATCTTTACAACTTTCGGCATTCGTCGCAGATGTTTAATTTCATGTGTGATTTTTTTGCGTTTTACATTTCAAATGGAAATTACGCAGACGAAAAACAAACCTGCTGCCGAGTACAAATTAATATCAGTACCGGCAACATAGGAAAAAAAACAACAAGACGTCATTAGTTTGTTGTGCATAAAAGAAAGAACTGATAATTGTTGAGGTCGTTTGAGAAACAAAGACGGCATCATCGTAAGTGTATCTCGTCACGCCTGTAAGCCAGGCATTACAATGACAGAAGTGAAGAAAAGCGTTCTTACAGATCATCACATACGTGTACAGAAATGGCACTAAATGATGTGTATGGAAATGAAACAAAACTTCTATTGTACGAAAATGGCACGTACCGAAGTAGGACGACACGCTTGTGAGAGCAGCTGGGGAAGGGTGGGAATCACAAAGCTGACATTTGTACAGCTGGAAGGTGGTAATCTTCTTTGGTGAATGGAAAAGGACAAACATCCCCATCCATCCTCCAACTTTGGTAAATGGGAAAGGACGAACATCCCCATCCGTCCTCCAACTTTGGTGAATGGGAAAGGACGAATATCCCCATCCGTCCTCAAACTTTCGAACACAGACACAACGGAATGCGGGAGTTATTCTTCAAACCAGCCTAAGGGAAAGTACGGAACAATCACCTCCGCTTCGAAAAGTAGTGCCCAGCGCTTAAAGCCGAAAAATAACAGAATTATTGCTCAGAATCCATTTTTATTTGCTCAGCAGTTCATCGGACAAAACTGCTATATTTTCAAAATGGCAGAGCGTTTTACGAATAGGTTTGATACGAGAACTATTGAACAAGAATCGCACTTTCGACTGCTGACTGCCCTGCTGGAAAATGTAACGCAATTTGGAGAGGGAAGGGATGGAAGGCCCAGAAGACATCTCCTAATAATCACAACACAGAGACAATAAAGTGACAATCGGGAAAGTGAGAAAGGTGTACTTAAGCAGCCGTTTAATAGTGAAGTAGAGAGAGAAGGAAAAAAGAAAGGAGAGTGCAATCTTCTTCTGTTAGGTCATAAGACGAAGTTCATTGAGCAAAGCTTGAGAACAAGGGTAGGAGTAGGGTGTGACGCGGATTGATACTGTTTTCGCGTTTACTTTCCATTCCATAGTTACACTCTTACGTTGACTTGGAGCATAGAAGCCCACTCGTCAGACTATTTTACCGAAAAGCAACAATCCAAACTTATACGTACAGAAGTAAGTTCAAACATAGCAAAAATGCTGTTGATTTCAACTGCTGATGATATTCGCAGACTAATTATTCCTTGACACATGGAGGAACTGTAAAGACTCCAAGTACGAACGACAAGGTCTTCTTTGGCAGTCGGAAATTTCATTTAACTTTTTTCTTTCACAGAAGAAATCAGCTTCGTGTTTTTCACATCATCGACTAGATTTCAAGCAGCAGTCAGGCGTCGTATTTGATGGTATATGATAATAAGAAGTGCCACCAACTGTTTTAACTGCAGTACACACTGTCGAAGACGACGCAAGACGGATGTTTCTGGAACTGTTGCTCTGACATTTTCGTACCTCAGCAAATTTCTGCGCCGTTTCATCGTTTAGCGGTTGCACTTCAGGTTTAAGAACTGTTACTTCGGTTCTGAGCGTACTGTGGGAGGATCTGCATTTGTAGATGAAGCAAAATATACCCAGGGCGGTCACTATTATCGCAACTGACACCACTATGGACGCCAGGTAGCTCTGGACTGGCACAGAAACTAAATGAAACTTTGCCGTTCCTGCAAAAGAAGATGACAGAAGTTTTCAGTTTTGTGTATTCAGAAAAGATAACAATCACTTAAGGTGGGCGTCAAGTAATTTTGCTTCCTATACTTCCAATGGAAATATTTCTGTACACATTTTCTTCACAATTAATGCTTTCTCAAGGATGAAAATTTGAACATCGATTAAAATTGCTTCATATTATAACTTGGAATACATAATATTTTCTAAAACATAACCATAATTACATTAAAAAACATTAACTTTTCCTTTGATGGTGTTGAAACCAGAAAAAAGATGGCGCCAGCTGTACTTTGATGACGTGAGTAGAGCTGGATTGCATAATTATGGTAATGTTTTAGAAAATATTAAGCATTCCAAGCTATAAAATGAAGCTGTTTTAATCGATGTTAAAATTTTCATCCTTGGGAACGCATTAATTGTGAAGAAAATGTGTACAGAAGTTTTTCCATTGAAAGTATAGGAAGCAAAAATTACTTGACGTCCACCTTAAAATACTAGGAAAGTGATAAAAATCTAAAAAGAAGAGAAATACTGAGAAAGTGATAAAAATCTAAAAAGAAGAGATATACTGTATTTGCATTTTTTTATCAACATTGCTTTTTCTTCTTTCATTGAGATCTGTTTTTTCGGGGTAAAAGTTCTTTTTCATGAAGTGTAACAAGGCTTTCTTTCGAAAGCTCGTAATGTATACTACCCAGTAGGTGAACAGGTGTGTTAGGTCTATGAAGTTGAACAGGTGTGTTAGGTCTATGAAGTTGAACAGGTGTGTTAGGTCTATGAAGTTGAACAGGTGTGTCAGGTCTACGAAGTTGAACAGGTGTGTTAGGTCTATGAAGTTGAACAGGTTGTTAGGTCTACGAAGTTGAACAGGTGTCTTATGTCTGGCTATGTGGCTGAACAGACTCATGCAAAAAAACCAGACAAATCCAGTTGAACAAGTATTTTAGGTGCCAGGTCATGTACTTGAACAGGTGTGCTAGATGCCCGGCTACTGTGTAGTTTAACAGGTGTGTAGTTTAACAGGTGTGCTAGGTGTCCGGCTACTATGTAGTTTAACAGGTGTGCTAGGTGTCAGAGATCAGAGAACTACCAGCAAGATCGAACGTCATTATGTCGCTAAACTTACGAATATTTTCAGGTGTTGTTACGTTTTGTAGTGTTAGTGTTACTCTGTTGTTCTAGCATTGCGATTATTCTGCGGTTAAGTATTTGATGTATGACAGAAGTGCCACCTCTTGTGATTTTGGAAACTAATATAAACAAGCACCTTTCGACATCATTTTATTAAGTACGAACCCTCAAAGTCTATGAACTGCACCAAACTTTATCGTTGTAAATCATGAATTTTGGTGCAACTTAACATATTCAATACAAGAGAAAAAAAGTAAAATAAAAATTGGCATTCACTTTTTCTTTAACTACACTGACGGAAAAAAATCCCAACACCAAGAAAAAATAGTTGTAGAGGAATGAAATGGCGGCAATACATTTGTATAGGTAGCATATTTAATCGATTAAGGTTTCAAGATCACAGCTTATTGTAAGCGCGAGAAGAACCATTTTAAATGTGAAATGCTGGTACATTAATAACCGGTGTAACCGCCAGAATGTTGAATGCAAGCACGCAAACGTTCATGCATTGCGTCGTACAGGTGCTGGATGTCAGTTTGTAGGATGGAGTTCCATGCCTGTTGCGCTTGATCGGTCAATACAGGACGGTTAATGCTGTTTGGGGGAGACGCTGGAGTTGTCGTCCAATGATGCCCCATACGTGCTCGATTGGTGAAAGATCTGGTGATCTAGCAGGCCACGGCAACATGTCGACAATCTGTAGAGCATGTCGGGTTACAACAGCGGTATGCGGGCGAGCGTTATCCTGTTGGAAAACACCCCCTGGAATGCTGTTCATGAATGGCAGCACAACAGGTTGAATCACCAGACCGACGTACAACTGTGCCGTCAGGGTGCGTGGGATAACCACGAGAGTGCTCCTGCTGTCATAGGAAATTGCTCCCCAGACCATAACTCCAGGTGTAGGTCCAGTGTGTCTCGGCCGCAGACAGGTTGGTTGCAGGCGCTCACCTGGCCTCCTTCTAACCAACACACGGGCATCATTGACACCCAGGCAGAACCGGCTTTCATCAGAAAACACAACAGATCTCCACTCCGTCCTCCAATGAGCTCTAGATTGACACCACTGACGTCGCAAACGGCAGTGGTTTGGAGTAAGTGGAATGCACGCTACAGGGCGTCTGGCTCGGAGCTGTCATTCAAGTAACCGATTTGTAATAGTTCGTTGTGTCACTGTGGTGGCAACTGCAGCTCAAATTGCTGCCGCAGACACGGTGCGATGCGCCACGGCCATACGCCGTACACGGCGGTCTTTCCTCTCAGTAGTGCCACGTCACCGGCCGGAACCCGGTCTTCTTAAGGCAGTACCTTCCCTTGACCACCGCTGCCAACAATCATGCACAGTGGCTACATTTCTGCCAGGTCGTTCTGCAATATTGCGGAAAGAAAATCCACCTTCTTGTAGCCCTATTACACGACCTCGTTCAAACTCCGTGAGCTGTTGATAATGGATTCTTCGTCTTCTTAAAGGCATTCTTGACTAACATCAACACCCTACGTCGAATCTCAACGATAGCTAACGCTCACGAACGTTACAGCGCGTATTTACAGCAAATCTGCTTTGCATGTTCCGAGAGGCACTACTAGCGCCATACGTATGCGCCGAGCGCGAAATTTGCATAGACGTCATCTTACAGATGTACTCTCACCGCCTACCAACTGTCGTTTATCTAACACAACCCCTTCTTGGTGTTGGAACTTTTTTTCCGTCAGTGTATAAAGATACAAAGACAAAAATTCATGCTCACCTGAAGAGCTAACGAAAAGAGAAGCATTTTTCACCGTGTAGCCTTTATCGTTTACTGCTAAGCACAGGTACGTTCCTGAATCTTGGTACCTCGCTCTTGTAAGAACTAGCTTAGCTTGGTAGGAACCATCCGATGTTATTAACACGTCCTTGCTCTCTAGTGGTTTGTAGTAATCATCTCGCAAACGGAAAGTTCTGTTCAGTGCTTGAATCTCCTCATTCGTTACGCTTTTCAACCACTGAAAAAAAATATGTACATTAGTTAGCACGTACATATTGCTGAAGAACTGATAAAAAATTCAACTAAGTCAATTTATTTTTAGGGTGCATGAAACATAAAAAGTGGAATCACTGACTTGAATTTATAATTTTAGACAAAAATATGGAGGAGAAACTACATATGAAGTGATTCCAATGCTCCCGAAAGAAGTAGACTAAGAAATTAAGAACATGAAACGGGGAAGAGCCCCGAGGGAAGATGGAATTTTCGCGGACATTGTACGAGAATCCAATGGAGAAATATAAACCACACTCATCAGTGGCGCACCCAGAATTTTTTTATGTTTATGAGGGTGGCCCAAAGTATTGAAGATGCAAATTAAAATATCTTGGGGAAAACATCTCCAAAGTATTGGGAAGTGATTAAAATATTCCACCAAATTAAATTGCGTTTCCAATTATTTGTAAATGTATACAGTAGATTCCAGTTACTTGGGATTCATCGGGACTAGTATACACTGAAGTGCCAGAAAAACTGGTACACCAGTCTAATACTTGGTAGATCCCCCACGGGAGCGCAGTACTGCAGACATGCGACGGGGCATGGACTCCACTAGCTTCTGGAAATATGCTGTAGGCAATGCACATCATACTTCCTGCAGAGCGTTCCACAATTCGGGTGTATTCCGAGGTCTTGGATTCCTGTGTTCGATAGCGCGTTGCATGGCATCCCAAATGTGTTCTATCACGTTCAGATGCGGGGACTTGGGTGGGATGGCAACACCCCAAACTCAAATGAATGCTCCTCTAACCATAATGTGGCGTCCCGACACTTGTGTGGAGGTGCATTGTCCTGTTGGAACAGGCCCAACCCATCAGCATGCATGCAGGACATGAACGGGTGTACCTCGTCAGAAAGGAAGCGCACATAGCGTTGGCGGGCCACAACGTTTGTAGACGTATCAGAGGTCCCAGTGAAGTCCAGCTAAACACACCCCATACTATTACGGACCTCCACCAGCTGGTACAGTTCTCTGTTGACAGGCGGGATCCATGGCTTCATGGGGTTTGCGCCTCACACGAATCCTTCGATCTGCCCGATACAGTTGGAAACGCGACTCGTCAGACCAGGGCACTTGTTTCCAGTCATCAAGTGTCCAGTGGCGGTGTCGCCGTGCCCAAGCGAGGCGCATAGCTCTGTTTCATGAACCCATCAAGGGGACTCGAGTTGGGCGTCCGCTCCCAAAGCCCATATCGTGCAGGGTACGTTGCACAGTGCGGCCGCTGATGCTTGTTGAGGCTCCACCATGAAATTCCGATGATACCTGCGAGAGTGTTGCACGCCTATTGCGTGAAACGATTCTTGACAGCCGACGATGGTCACGTTCACCCAATGTCTTTTTACGGCCACACTGGTATCGTAGTTTAGAGGTTTTACAGGAATTCTTGAAGTCACGGTACACCCTTGCAATGGTCGTCCGTGAAAATCCGAACTTCGTTTCTACCTCCGAAATACTATGACCCATCTCACGAGCGCCAAAATCGCTGAAATCATTATTACTTGTCATTCTCATGCCGAAAACAGCTCTGATAGCTGGCAAGGATGTCTGTCGCTTTATATACGCACTGGCGGACGCAACCGAGTACGCGAATAGCTGACGTTGCTATGTATTTTGCATAAGCTCGTCTGTACCAGTTTTTCTGGCACTTAAGTGTACTTTGGCCCAGTTAAGCTGCTGCCCCAATTATGCAAAGCTTTATGCCAAACAGCTGATTTTGGATGTTCTTCAAGAATTGTCCCAAATAAAAGGCTGCTCCGATTAACCAATGACCCACTTAACCGAAATCTACGGTATTTAAAATATATATTTAAAAGCATATGCAAATATATTTAAAAATAAGTAGCCATTAACAATGAACGAAGGATCAAGTGATACGCCATGGCCCGGGTTAACCCCATTGAATGAGTCCCTGACACTCACTCAATCGTCACAAGCTGACTCAAAGAAGGAAAGATTCCTGATGAGTATACAACGCTACAGTGATTCTGATACATAAAAAAGGGAAGTTTGTGGCACTCAGGAGCTACAGACTCATCAGCCTCCTATCAGTTCTTTACAAAATCTTTACAAAAGTATTGCCACATCGTTTGAAGGAAACATAGGATATGGCACAACCATAAGAACATGCTGGTTACAGGAGTGGCTACAGCACTATAGCTCATATCAATTTACTGAGAGAATTAACTGAAAGAGCAAAGAATATGAAATTCCATTGTTAGCAGCTTCTATTGATTTGGAATAAAAGCTGCTTAAAAATAAGAAATAAAACCTTTGATTCTATGAAACCTTCAGCAGTTTTAATATCTTTGAAATCCAGCGGCATTGAAGATGCATAGATTAATGTTAATAATAACATCTTTGAAAATCCAGGTACAAAGGTTCGAGTTTTCCAGGATATAGCACATATAAAAATCGGAAAGAATGAGACAAGGTGGCACCATGTCTCCGAACTTCTTCATTGCCACATTTCAGAATGTCTTTTAATCATTGAACAGGGAAGACAAGGAAATCAGTTTAATGAAGATCATTTATAACTCCTATTCATTTTGCTGATGACGGTAATTTTCGCAAGTATCTTCTCAGAGCTGTAGAGTGCGATCCAGGAAGTACCACTTAGCGCTGCAAAGTACTATCCATGAACTTGACGATATGAGTAAACAGTGGGATTAAGGTATCACTTACAGAAAATAAAAGTCATGCACAATGCTTTTACGAAAATTAAAGATTGAAGGTTGATGGAGCGAATTTAGAAGTAACTGATGTCTACCTTCGTCTGGAACAGCATATATACTGGTGTGCAAAAATTAAGGACGGAGAGGAGAAATTAGCCTAACAGAGGAACGAGCAGGCAGAACGGACCGAAAGACCACTCAGGAGATAGACTAGGGTCCGGTACGGTAGGGCATGCGAATATATGCAGCATGACGTAGGGAGGGTGGGGTGTCGGAAGGGTATGAAGCACACGGGCGGTGTACGCTCATCAGCAATTCGGTGAAAGCTATTGCACGGTGTACATCGGTTTGAACGACGTCGAGTTGCTGCCACCGTGTGATATGGCCAACAGGCAATCCAGTAGACGACATCTGGATGACTTTACCCGAGGTCGCGTCATTGGGAAGTTGGAAGAAGGTCGAAGTGTGACTAGTGTGGCCGAGGAGTTCGGGATCACTCACGGCATCGTTTCACGAGCTTGGAGAGCATTTCAAACGACAGGAACAGCTGTCCGAGAGTTTAGCAGTAGTCGTCCACGAGCAACCACGGCGGCGAATGACTAGTATATTGTCCTACAGGCGAGAAGAAACAGACAACAGACAGCGGGAGAAACCGCAAGGCACATGCAACAGACAACTGGACGTCCGTTATCGCGTTTTACCGTGGCCAGGAAGCTGTACAAAGGTGGTCTATTTGCACGACGACCAGTACAGTGTGTGCCATTAACGCTTGCTTATCGGAGACGGCGGTTTCTATGGTGCCAGGAACACAAGAACTAGACACATCAGCAATGGGGTCGAGTTCTCTTTACGGATGAGAGCCGATTTAGTCTGACGAGCGATTCTGGACGTATACACCTCTGGAGAGAACAGGGAACACGCAATCACACCAACATCATCGAAAGGGACCGGTTTGGAGGTGGCGGAGTTCTCGTTTGGGGCGGTATAATGCTTGGTAGCCGTACTTACCTCCACATCTTCCAAGGGGGTTCAGTCACTGGTTCCGCTATTGTACCGAGGTTCTTCTGCCTCACATGCGTCTGTTTAGAGGTGCTGTGGGTCCTGAGTTCCTCCTCATGGACGACAACGCTACACCTCATCGTACAGTAGCTGTCGCACAGCTGTTGGATAGTGAAGATATTCAACACATGGATTGGCCCGCAAGGTCCCCGGACCTAAATCCAATCGAACACGTGTGGGACCTTCTCGGGAGACGCTTCGCAGCACGTTACCAGTCGCCAGCAACGATTCCGCAGCTGCGATTGGCGCTAGAAGAGGAATGGGCCGCGATGCCTCAACAGTTCCTTGACAACCTCGTCCTCAGCCTGGAGAGACGTTGTAAATCCTGCAACGCAGTCAGGGGTGATCATATATCCTAGTAAAGACTGGATTTTTCTTGGCAGCCGCCTGTCACATGGACATTTCTGTCTTCTGTCCAGTTGTGCTCGAAGCTACCTTTTCAATAAAGTGCCTTTGTATCCTTTGGATTCCTTGTTTGGACGGTTTTGCTCACTTGTCCCATATTCTTACATCTTGGGGATCTTATGGTATGATTTGAGGCGATGTGGAGCACTTCTGCACGACGTTACATTCGAAAAACCGTCTCGTCCTTGATTTTTGCACGACAGTGTATTAAGCGAGGTCACATTGAAGAAGAAATTAATAGTCATATAAAACTTGTTTGGAGTGCGTTTAGAAGAAATATTGCAATTTTCAAGAGCAATTTACCATTACGTTCTAACATAAAAGTGCATCCTTTCAGTTCTTACTTATGGATCAGAGACATGGACCTTAACGGGGAAAAAAACGAATCCAGATGTTGCAAACTACTGAAAGAAGCATGGAGAAATGTGTACCAGGAAAGATAAGAGGAGAAACTCAGAGATCAGGAAAATGACAAGAGTGGATGACATCATGATCGAAGGAAAGACCAACAATTGGCAATGGGCTGGACATACAGTATTTCTAGAAGAACTAACCACCGTTAAACAATAAAATACTAGATTGGGTACCAAGGGACTGGAAAAGACCCAGAAGAATAGCACGTAGGTGATTGGTTGGTGAAATTCAAAAGCGTTCCAGAGAGGCGTGGAAGAGAATGCTCAAGACAGAGAGTTGCGGAATAGACTTGGGGAAGCTTTCATTCAGCAGTGGATTGAGAATAGTTGGTGATGATTGGATCAGTCAGATTGCTCTGGTGCAAATTTATGTTAAAGTTCCCTGAAGATCCTTTTTCATAAAAATGCCGCTGCGTTCCACGAAAATCCGTTGAGCATGATACGCGAAAAACGTACTAAACATAACATGGATGGCAGTATGTAAAAATTTTGTATTAATATAGAAATACAACCAGCGTCCGAAAAGTTCCAGGACTGACAGCATCAGAGACGTAGCAGTAGTGGGGTAAAAATGACACTTGTATGACAGGAGACAGCAGTCCTTGGTCAATCAGCGAATAGTTGGAAACCGATTTATACCGGTACTGACAGGCGGCAGACGGGCATTAAGGGAATCACAGCAAGCGTTCTCGTCCCATTTCATTTTAGGCATGAAAGAGCAGAGAGTAAACATCCGTTTTTGTTGGAAACTTGGTAAGTCAGCTACAGAAACTTACAGAATGTTAAAAGAACCGTTTGGAGACACAGCATTATCCCGCTTTTCGAATGGTATGCACGGCTTCGTGACAGGCGAGAAGCGTTTGATGATGATCCGAGATCTGGGCGACCCTCCAGTGTGCGGGCAGCGAAAAAATCGAAGAGGTGCAGAATCAGTTAAAGAAAGATCGCCGAATTATAGTGAGATTTTGGCTGAGTCGGTGGGTATCAGTAAGTCTATCTGTCATGAGATTCTACGCGAGGATCTGGGAAAACGGAAGCTTAATGCCAGACTTATACCCTTACACTGGAGGGAAGCCCAGATCTCTGATCATCATCAAATGATTTCCGCCAGTCAAGAAGCCGTGTATATCATTCGAAAACTCTGCTGCGGGATAATGCTGTGTCTCCCTACGCTTCTTTTACCATTCTGTAAGTTTCTGTAGCTGATTTACCAACTTTCCAACAAAAACAGATGTTTACTCTCTGATCTTCCATGGCTAAAATGAAATGGGACTAGAACACTTGCTACGATTCCCTTAATGCCCGTCTGCCGCCTGTCGGTACCGGTATAAATCGGTTTCCAACTGTTCGCTGATTGGTCAAGGTCTCCTATCTTCCGGCAGACACGTGCTATTTCTATCCCACTACTGTTACGCCAGTTATGCGGGTCCTGGAACTTTTCCGACGTAGGTTGCATAACGTGTTATTTTCAACGATGTTATATCTTGCCCCATTAACGGGGATATGCTGTACTGAGAACGACTGAAAAATATTAGCCTTTCTTACATCTAAAATCTTTCAAAAAATATTTAAAAAAAAACTGTCGCGGTAAGCGTAGCAAATAATCTTGAGATAATTTCAGATAAGTCTTCTAGAAAATAGATATCACGACAAACGTATATGTGTAGTCATGCCACCTATAGGGAAAACTATATCCCCCGAAAATCCAAAAAAATATGAAATATCTTTGGCATAATCACAACTATTCAATTCATAAAGAATTTTACCAGATTGAAATAAGGCCATCACGTGAAATGCAAATTAGCCAATAAACAATTTTAACTCCGACGACAACTTTTTCTCCAAAAGAGTTGCAAAATGCACAAGAACGTCCTTTCCTTATGCCTACACGAAAGGAATGTTCCTGATGAGTTTCTTTGGAATACAGAGATCGTGAAAAATTAAATGAAATAAAAAAAAATGACCCGAATTCAGAACATCCCATAATATTTACGAATCACTTGGAAGCTTTCAGAAAATTTCAAAGAAACTGATATGTCATGCGCACAGAATGACAAAAAAATATTTGCTCGTATGCTTATGGTATGCTTATCGAATTTCGTATACTTATCCTAGAAAAGGCTAGAATGCGCTGCCCAGACTGAAAAAGTTTCACTGTAAAATATCCCAACTTAAACTGTGAAAACTTAGCCGTTATGCTCGCATTCGCCACCATCTTCATTTTTGAACGCAGCCCTACTCATTTATGCATGCGATTACACTGAAGTACCAAAAGTCATGGGATAGCAATATGCAAATTTTTAACTGGCGCTGCCGTGGAATAAAGGCTTCGATGCACGCCACGATTTTCATCAGTTGCGAGGTGTAATCTCGTGAGTCAAGTTGAATAACTGCCAGTAGGATTATGGCAAGCCGACGTGAATTACCGGAGTTTGAACGAGGCATGGTAGTGGAAGCCAGACAGATGGGACATGGAATTTCCGAAGAAATATTCAACATTCCTGGATCCACGGTATCACGTGTGTCGCGAGAATAACTCATGGAAGCATTGCCACCCACCGTGGACTGCGCAGTGGCCGACCACGACTGATTAATTACCGTGACCAGCAGCGTCTGTCCAGGATTGTCAGTGATAGCTGACAATGGACACTGGCCCAAATAACATCCACATTTAATGCAGGAGGCACCAGAGACATATCCATTAGGTCAGTGCAGCGTAATTCAGCGTCCATGGGATATGGGAACAGAGGACCATCCAGAGTGCCTTTGTTAACACCAGGACATCAGACACAGCGCCTCACCTGGGCTCGTGAACACGGTAATTGGACCCTGGAAGACTGGCAACATGTGGCGTGGTCCGAGGAGTCACGCTACCAGTTGCTACGAGCTGATGGTATGGTTCGGATGTGGCGCAGACCCCAGGAGGCCATGGACACAAGCTGTCAACAAGGCACTGTGCAAGCTGGTGGTGGTTCCTTACATATGTGAAGTGTTTTTACCTTGCACGGTTTGGGTCCTCTTGTTCTCTTAAACACGTCATTAACCAGTAATCGCTTCGTTGCTCTGCTAAGTGTCCATTTGTAGCCCTTCATGGACTTCATGTACCCCAACAACGATGTGATTTTCCAGGCATACAATGCACCATGTCATCGAGCCCAAATCGTCCAAAATTGGTTCGTGGAGCATTCTGGACAATTCCGACGGATGGTTTGGCCACCACGTTCGCCCGACATGAACCCAATAGAGCACTTATGGGACGCTGTGGAAAGGTCTATTTGCACCCAAGATTCTGCACCTACAAATACCAGGGAACTGTGGGCGACAATTCAGACGTTATGGCTCGACATCTCTTCAGGAGTCTTCCGTCCACTAGTGGAATCGGTGCAAACTCGAATTGCTGCTCTTTGCTGGGTTAAAGGATATCTTACACGATATTAGGTACGTATACTATGACTTTTGGCATTTCAGTGTACACATATATCAGGGGTATGCAAAAGTTTCCGCCGCCCACGCTAGCCGGCACTGTAGGGGTCTAACCGGCCGGCGACCCGTGCTGTCACTTCGTACATGAAGCCAAGCGTGGCAGTCGATAAAGTTCATTTGCGGCACTGTTTGTAATTCATGTTTAATTTAGGGAAAAGTGCGAATGAAGCATACGGTTCAATATGTCAAGCGTATGGCTGAAACGGTTATGGATGAGCGGAAGTGTCGAGAATGGTTTGCCAGGTTCAAGAAACGTGATGTAAGCTTGGAAAACAAGTCACGTGCAGGTAGACCGCAGGAACTCGCTGACGAAGAGCTGGAATCGCTGTTGCAAGAGGATGCCACACAATCTACCACGCAACTGGCGAACCGTTTGAAAGTGGCTCAATCGACGGTGGTACGGCGTCTACAGGCCTTGGGGAAGATCCTGAAGATTGGTAAGTGGCTTCCGCATACTTTAACGGAGCGTAATATTGGTCAACGATTGGACATCTGCATGTCGTTGCTGAAGAGGTTTCAAGGGAAGAATTTCTTGTTGGAAGGTTGTCACCGGAGATGAAAAATGGGTCTATTGCAACAACCCCGTACTCAAGCGATCCAGGGTCGACCCAGGCCAGCCATCAACATCCACTGCAAAACAGGATATCCACGGGGAAAAGGTGCTTTTGTGTGTGTGTGGTGGGATATGCATGGAGTGCTGTACTTTGAACTGTTGAAACCGGGTGAAACAATCACTGCACAACGATATAGCGATTAGTTGATGAAACTGAAAGCCGCAATCGAGCAAAAACGCCCATGAACAGGTAACGGACGCCACCCAATCATCCTGTTACACGATAATGCCAGACCACATGTCGGTGCCACCACGAAATCAGCCATCGAACAGTTATACTGGGAGGTTTTACCGCACTCGGCTTACTCCCAGGAAATTGCACCCTCAGATTTCCATCTGTTTCGCTCTATGCAACATGCTTTAGCCCAAGAGCGGTTCACACAGTTCCAGAGGTGGAAAGTTTCGTCATTGCGTTCTTCAGTTCAAAACCAGAGTCAATCTATCACAGGAACATTCATTTGTTTCCTGAAATATGGCAAACGGTCATTGATGCTAACGGCCAATATTTCGTTGAGTAAATGTGTACTAGTTTCCTGATTGTTCCTGTATCCTTTCTCCTTAAAACGGCGGAAACTTTTGTATACCCATAATATAAACATACACTGGCGGAAAGTGAAAAAAGAACACCAAGAAGGAATTGGCGGATGATCATGAAATTTACATATGTTAATGGGGTCGAGTTTACGTAGGTGTGATGTTAATTTCGGGACCAACCGGTGAGCGCTTACGCTACAGCACGGCATAATATGCAAATTATCGTCGGTGGTATTTGAGGAGTACGGAGAAGTGAATGTAATCACTCGTCGGCGTACGGACACGTGCGAAGACCCTGAAGAAGCTGCAATGCCTGGACATGGAAGACGTGTACGATTTTAGCATTTATTGGACTCCGCGAGGCCGGGTGGTCGTATCGTCGAATTGCGGAGCGAATTGGAAGGGAAGTATCGGTGGTGGTACGATGGTGGCGTAGGTGGTCCGAGGAACATTCCCGCACGGGAAGACGTGGAACCGGGAGTCACAGACGGACTGATGAGCGGACCGATCGACGCGTAAGAAGAGCGGCGTTGTCAAGCAGAACATTCACTGCGACGCAGATCCGAGCTGCCGTTGCACCTGAGGTGACCGTGCGAACAATCTGCAACCGGCTACTGGATGCAGGACTACGTGCACGTGTGCCTCTGGCATGTGTACCTCTGACTCCATCCCACCGTCAGGAACGGCTGCAGTGGTGTCGCCAACGTCTGCACTGGAGAACGCAATGGCGATCTGTCGTGTTCAGCGATGAAAGCAGATTCAGCTTGGGAGCCTCCGATGGCCGTATGCGTGTTCGCAGACGCACGGGGGAGCGTCTCCACCCTTCTTGCATCCGCCAGCGACACACAGGGCCTAACCCTGGTCTACTGGTTTGGGGAGCGATCAGCTATCACTCCCGTACACAACTAGTGTTTGTATCGGGTACGTTAAACAGCACCTCCTACATCAACAACATCATTCAGCGCGTTGTTGTGCCATTTGTAAGGTCGGTCCATCGCGGTGTTTTTCAGCAAGATAACGCTCGCCCACACACGGCACGTGCAACGCAACAGGGTGTGAGACAACTTCCATGGCCTGCACGTTCACCGGATTTGCCCCCATTGAGCACGTGTTAGATTTTATGGGACAACGACTTATCCGGTCTCCACGGCCAGCCACGATCATCCCCGATTTACCCGTCCAGGTTGAGGATGCTTGGAACTCAATACCCCAAACTTACATCCAACATCGTACGACAGACTCCATGCCAGAATTGCACAGTGTGACGCAGTTCATGGCGGTTCCACCTCGTACTAACCATGTTACATGGAAATGTTATTTTTCAGTTTACCAGCAAATACAGCTGTGTTTTGCCATAATGTTTTGATCACGTTATCCTCTGTATTCCGTTATTATGCTGCATAAATTTCGTTGGTATCAGACGTCTCCTTCTTGGTGTTCTTTTTTCACTTTCCGCCAGTGTATTAAAGTGCTGATCCATTAAATGGGGGAAAAGTTCTAAAACTTTCATATCTTCTCTCCTAATTTCTTTCCTTATCATAAAGTATCCAAATGTTCAAAATTGCAATGCAATCGAAAAATATTTAGAGGTTTCACAGCACATTCGAACTTTAGCATGCTTTTCGCTGATGTTATTTATTATCACTGTAGAGGTTGCATCACCACGTGAGTCCTAAGTCAGTCGATTTCAGCCACGCTTGTCCATGGTTTACAGCAGTGTTTCCGCAATTAAGCACAAAACGAGAGTGTTCGTTTGCAGTCTTTCGAGAGCTCTAAATGCGATGTAAAATCTTTCGACTTACCTCCTTTATCAAGCTGAAATGCAAAAATCTATGGAATAAAATGTTATCTAACAACAATACAAGGAAAGATTTTAAAGCAAAATTTACGATTACGGGAGAGATATTCGCACTAACAAAATTCCTTTTTTGGAAATTTTTCGAAGACAGAAACGTTTCACATATCACTAAGTCGACTAAAAAATCATGTTCATGCTTTTCTCGTGTATGAATCAGTCAGACGTCTAGTAATACGGATGTCGGGACCAATGCAAATGTACACCCATGTCACCTAGAAAAAAACTGTGCAGAAAGGAAAGTGGTAGGTCCCTTTCCCTATTATGCACACTGAACTTAAAAAGGATGTCCTTAAAAGCTGAAGTACACTCAATGATCAAAGCATTAGAGACACCTATATGGTCCCCCTTTAGCGCGAGAAACAGCCTCTATACGCCGAGACATATACTCTACCAGACGCCGGAGAGTTTCCGGAGGTAATGCCAGTCACGCCTGTTGTAGCGATGTCCATAACTCCTCTCGAGACGTCGGTCCAGGATCCATGGATCTGATATTCTGCTCCACGGCATCACAGAGCCTCCACAGAGTTTTAATCCGGGAACCTGGGGGGGGAAGGGGGCACTGGATGGTGCTTCTAAACTCAGATGAGTGTTTCTGGAGACATGCCCGGGTGGTTGCAGCCTGGTGGGGTGGCGCATTGTCCTCCTGAAACAGCCCATCGGCCTCAGGATGCGCGAAAGTCATGAGAGCGTGTAGGTGATCAGCTAGCACATGCTGGTAGCGCGCAGAGGTTTCCAGACAAAATAAGGGATCTAATATGTCCTACGAGAAGGCTCTCCAAACAATCACAGATCCACCACCGTCTTTAACAGAGCCGACTTGGTACGATGATACCATGGCCTCATGTTGACGACGCCACAACCGTACCCTCCCATCAGTTCAGCAGAAAACGGGATTCGTGTGACCACAGGACGAGACGCCATTTTGCAGAGGTATAGTTTTGATGTTCTGAACAGCAGGCGAGGCGTGATGTCCGAAGGCGAGCAGTCAACAGGGGCACACGAGTAGGGCGTCATCTCCCGTAGCCCAGGGCATGAAGCTTCCGCCGTACGGTTTGCTCGTTGATGCTTCTTCGGCCGCCTACATTTAACATGGGTGAGATTTGCGCAGCCGTTGCCAAGAGGTCGGTCTGTACGAGCCAGGATAGTCTACGTCGACCGTGGTCATCAATGGTGTGTGGTCGGCCATCGCCTGCTCTATGAGCGCTGGTACGTCTGTCGATGAGGTACTCGTGTTACATTCTTGATACAGTTGCTCTGCAGATTTTGCCACTTGGGCGATAGAATGATCCATCTGTCTTGCGCCAACAATGCTTCCGCGATCAAAGTCGCTGAGATGACCACGTTTACCCTGCATGTTCGTCGATTGTGACACACTCTTCGGATGCCCTGCCGCCTCCTATTTATCGCTTGCGTTCAGTTTGGGTCTCTGCGGGGAATGTCCATGTCAACAGCTGCCCATCACTCCTATCTCTAATGTTTTGTCTACTTAGTGCACATTGACCAAGTTAATACCAATAATCAATGTTGACGATCAATCTTTTTGTATCAGGAAAACAGAGAAATTATTTAGATGTCTTGATCAGCTAAAATGCACTATATTGACAAAGGTCTCCGGGCACCTGGAAGAGAAACACAACATGGCATTTATTGACATACATTAGTACGGTGTCGGTCCACCTTTGGGTTTAACGCATGCACTGACCCTTCGAGACATGCTTTCGACAAGGTTTAGGAACACAACGATAGGTATGCGCTTCCATTCAGTACATAATGCTGCCGCTAACTGTTGCTTAGTAGTAGGCCTTGGTTCCAAACTTCTTATGCGGCGCTCTAATTAATCCCACAGGTGCTCTATGGGATTAGTATCACGGCTCTGTGCTGGCCAGTCCACACACTATACGGAATTATCGTCAAACTACACCGTAACAGTTCTTGCTTTATGGTATTGCAATATTATCCTGCTGGTATCAATAAGGCCCCCGCATAATAGTCCTTGCATATTTGCAATAAGGCCCTTGCGTAACAGTCCCTGCAATATTATCTTGCTGGTACCAATAAGCCTCGGTTCCATAGTATTGCCACAGTGTTGATAGGGAATAATTGTCCAGAATATCAAGGTAGACGTGCTGGTTAACAGATTTGTCCACGATAACCAATGGGTCCGGACCATACCACGAAAAACACCCCCACACGAGTACAATGCCAGCTCCAAACTTGACCGTCGGAACAGTACACTGTGGTAAATAGCGTTCCTCCAGCTGCCGCCATACCCACACACGGCCATCAGACTGATGGATCGTGTATCTGGATCATCAGACTGATGGATCGTGTATCACAGGACCCGTTTCCATTGATGTACGGTCCACGATAAATGTTCTTTACACCATGCTAAGCGACGAGTAGCATTCCGAGTGGAGATGAAAGGCTTGTGAGCAGCCGCACCACCACGGTAACCCATGGAATGAAGTTCTCTGCGAATGGTGCGTGTACATACCGAGGTTCCAGCATTTTTACTCACCTGTACACTGAGGTCTTGTACCCCGTAGATTAACTGTAACGACTCTCCCGAGACTTCGACGTCCTCTATAACTGATTTTCTTTGGTCTGCTGGTAAGTTTTGCTGCTTCAGGCACGCCCTGCATCTTCCACTTATTCAGTTCATCCAAAACAGTTGACTTGAGTATGTTTAAACGCCTCTCGGTTTCTCTAATGGACAACCCACTAATAAACACCCAACAATCTTTCCTTTCTCAAAGTCAGTTATCTCCCGCCGCGACATTTTCACTCAATCTCACAGTGCGATACGATCGCGGTCAGCTTCAGGCTTGTTTTTATACAGTTTGCAGCTGTACCGCGCATCTTAACAACGCAACGGATCCGTTTACTTGCTTTTGAAGGGGTGTTCGGTGACTTTGTCAATAGTGTATGCCACACACTAAAAAGAACTCCTCTTCTTTCCAGTTTCAAAAGCAAAGATATCATACCCGCCAATGGATAAATACACAGTCTAGTTACTTTATTGTAACCTCCTTATTCTTTTGACGTCAACAGCGCGTAGCCAATGTAAGAAGGCACGTGCCGTGAGCTGGTTTTGAGGGTATATAAGGTGTGCTGTATGCATTCTGAAAACATATCACTCGTTGCTGTCATGAATAAAAGGGGCGATTTATCAGATTTGCAAAAAGGGATGATTATCGGCTTTCGGGCTAAGGGTGGCAGTATTTCTGAAAAAGCGCAGTTTTTGAATTGTTCGCGTACTGCTGTGGTTAAAGTGTATCGTGATTGAAGAAATGGCACCATTGTGAATAACCGACGTGCAAACTGCGGAGTACCGCGTGCCATTGATGTGAGAGGTGACGTCGGCCGCGAAGGTGCGTGAGGGCCAATCGACACGCTACAGTGGAGCAACTCATTAGCCGAATGAACCAGGGGGCTACCGGAATTGTGTCTACAACGACATTTCAGCGAACCCTGCTGCATATGGGGCTCCGATGCAGATGGATGGTCAGTGCACCTATGCTAACAAAGGTGCATCAGCAGAAAAGGCTTACATTTGCACGGCAGTATGGGAATTGGACCTCCGCTGATTAGCAAAGGATTGCCTTCTCCGATGAGGCACGCTTTCTGCTTCATCGAATGGATGGACGTCGGCATATAAGGCGAGAAACATCGAAGAACAAACACTCTTCAACCATTGCTGAAAGAACAAAAGCTTTGTGGCGGCATCGTTATGGTCTGGGGAAGGTTTTCGTGGCATTCTCTGGGTCCACTCATACCTGTGGAAGGCACTATGGACCGAATTCGTTATGAATCCATCATTACAGACCACGCACACCCATACATGCTGATTATCTTCCCTGTGGCGGATGGTATCTTCCAGTACGACAATGCGACGTGTCACACAGCCAGAAATGTCCGAGAGTGTTTGGAAGAGCACGATGAAGACTTCAAAGTACTTCCCTAGCCTAATACGCCAGACTTAAAACCAATTGAGCATCTGTGGGTTGTTCCCTCTATGGATCCTCCACCACGCACCCTCCATCATCTGTCAGATGCACTGCCGTCAGTCTAGCTTCACATACCTGTGAACACCTTCCAGCACCTTATTGAGTCACTCCCAGCCCGTCTAGTTGCTGTCTACGCTGCACACGACGGTTACTCTGCATATTAGCTGGTGGTCACAATAATGTGACTCGACCGTGTATAACGACAGTATATTATAAGCTCTTCGTTTTCCAAGACACACGTATGTTTAAAAAAAAAAGCTGAAAATTGTAGGGCTTCAATTTTGATACTTTTTTAAAGTGAAAACAACAGCAACAAAACATTACCCTTATATGGAGCTTCAAACCGGAATTACTCTTGGCTTCACACCAGAAGACAGCAGTATCACCATGAGACACCGTTATATTAGGAGGCAGCAGAGAACTGATAGCTGGCGGAGACAGAGGATCTGTAAATAGAAGGAAATTATCTTACGTGTGGATATTTATCATCATGAAAAACAGTAACTGATAAGAACATTATTACTACAGAGTTTATGAATCACATAAACTGTGAATGAATTTCAAACTTACGCCTCTTTGTACTGAACGAAGTCCAACGATTAGCTTCAGTTACATTCTTAATGTTTTAACTCTATTGTAACCGTAATTTCGTCAATTTACGAGAATAAATCAAAAAGTAAAGTCGATTTAATTACATTTACTAAAAAAGAAAGTGAAAGTTACATGACTGTAACTTTAATTTTCAATGTAGTCTCCCTGCAGTTCATTAAATATTTCATAACAATCGCGAAGCTTCTTGATATGATTGGAGAAAATTTTAGACAATCTCTGAAACCATCTATGAATCACTTCTTTCATCTCTAACCAAACCTCTGACCACGTAATGCTTCTTAAGCACACTGAAGACACAAAAATCACTTGGCGAGAGTTTCAGGCAGCACTGTGGATACACAGGAACCTCAAACCTTAGGTTCCACCAAAGCTGGCGCCTTTGTGTGAGGGCGAGCATTTTCGTAGTGCAAAAGAAACAGTTTTTGACAATAATCCCCTTCTTTTATCGCGAGTTGCAGATCTTAGCTTGTGTCTGAATGTGTTGCACTGTTAATCGTTTGTCTGTGCTCCTGATAATGTCCCGAATCAGGTCCATGTAAATTCCCAAAACTAGTTTAACAAGATTTTTTTTTCAAACGGGATACTTTTGAACTTTTTGCTGGGAATAAATGACGTTTCTACTCCATTTACTTTGTCTCTTGCTTTAAGGATCAAAATACAGTGGCTTGCAAAACTTAAGGGCGAGCCAGGTTCTGATCTGTAGCGTCCCACAGGAGCGGCCTGGACATGAGAAATTCAAACCGTAGGAACTCCATTGCTTACCGAAATGATGACGGGAGCAACATCGACACAACTGCAGATGCTAAAGAACATAATGGAACTTTATTCAGAATTGGCTACATAGCACTGGGCGCCATGATACAGATGCATCACTTTCAAAGACGGTGCGAAGGGAAAAGGAGGTCCTTAGTAGGGGATATAACCTCTAACGTCGATGCATGAATTGCACTGTCTGCCCATACTTCGCACTAAGTTGTTGATGAGTTCTTGAGGTAACATCGCTCCGTCAGCGCCGTCTTCAGCTGTTGGACAGTTTCCGGTGTATGTTGATGTGCTCCAACGAGTCTCCCCATTGCATCTCACGCGTATTTTATGGGATTTACGTCAGGGGACGAGTTGGACAATCGATCTGCTGAATGTCCTCACTTTCAAACAGCTCATAAATAGCCACCGTATGGTGTTATCGTCTATTAACACGAACTGTGGGACAATGACACCTCGGAACAGACGAACATCGGAAAGAATTTCCTCATTGCAGTAGCTCACACCGGTTACATTATCTCTTTCCAGTGTCTGGAGCTGTGCGTGTCCATCCATCAGAATGCCTCTCCGTTCGAGAACACCGTGGTCTCCATATCTATTTCTTTCATCGACGTTTTCGGAACGATACCGAGTGCCTGCCTCACTCCAGATTAGAATCGCTAGAGATACTAAATCTACTCTCATCAGCAAAGAATACCGTACTCCACTGTTCTACTGTTCCGTCCTTATATTCTCTGAACCACTGTAAACGGTGTCTTCAGTGAGCAGTTGTTAGTGGAGCACGGCATGCTGGTCGTTGGGCAAACAGATACCCTTGTTTACCCGCCTGGCCACTGTAAACAGCGATATTGTGCTTACTCTGCTCATGTTCAGTTGGTTTGCAAGATTACTTGCTGTTTGGTGTCGATCCCTTTTGACCTATATGGGCAGATAGCGGTCGTCACTGGGGGTGGTTGGTGAACGACCGCCCTGTAATACACTATACCTGTAATCCTGAAGGCCGACGCCGCACGCGGTACTAAGCTATGGGCGATACCGAACGCTTTGGCTACACACATCATAGTTTGCCTCTTTTCGAGCCTCCAAATTATTCGACCACGAGTAAAATCATTAAGATGTTCACGACGGACCATTTCGTCGTCTGTAGCACACAACAAACGCAATCGAGAGTCTAAATGTTGTTAGCGTTGCAATCAGCTTCTTACGTCTGGAGCATATTCCTTCGATGGCAGAGAGTGAGTGAAAGGGAACGAGACTGAGTAGTCGTAAGCGAGAAAGCTTGTACGAGGTTTCAGAGAGTCAGGAAAGTTTTTTCTCTGGCACAAGGCAGGGAGGAACGCTTTTGCACTGGAAAAATGAGAAGAAATTTTGGCGGGAATTCCATTGAGAAAATCGCCCGAAATAGCCATCACCCGCTGGAAGTATATACTATTTATTTTAACTAGCCAAATTCACCCTCCCCCCAATCTAAAGGATAAAGATATGTGCGGATGAAATCATCTGTCATTACATTCAGTTTGCTTAACTACTTATTTATTTGCTTCCCTGCTCCAAGCAAAGACAGGAACTTGCAAACAGCGATACTTCTGATAAGTTGGCGTGCGTCCACATTATACTTGACAATAAACACGTCAACAAGCCCCATGAAGCAATGTACCCAGCTTGCCTTGTAAACACACCTCAAGGTTCTGAAGGTGGTGTCATAGTGTGGCGCACGTTCTGTTGCTACGGAAAGGGTCCCTTGATGTTTCTTAAAGGTCGGGTGTCCTCCAATGATTATTTGAACATTGCTGCCGATCAAGTCCATCCTTTAATGCTGATATATCTTATCCAGCAGGTGACGGCTGTTTCATGCACTACAATGCTACTGCCCATTGATTCACAAGTAGTATTCAGTAGTGGTTCAGCGAGGATGTCAGCGACTTCCACCATCTTTCCTGGCCACCACAAAGCCCTAATGTGAACCTCATTTTGAATGTATGGGACATATTAGGAAAACAGATGCGTGAGCAAAGTCCACTTCCGTCAAATCTGAGCCAGTTAAAGGACTGTTTGGTGAGTGCTTGGTATGCTATGGACGTAGATGTATTACAACACCTTGTGCAATCTATGTCAATCCTCATACGTGCTGCAATTCTGGCTAAAGGAGAACCAACCCAGTATTGAATAAAAGTTTCGAGTTCAGTAGCCAGTACGTATATAAGCTGAATTGCAAAACTTATTTTTCCGTAAAACAAGTTAGTAAAATCATGCAATGCATTGATTATAATATGCTTTCCAGCATACCAGAAATCATTACTCAAGTTATGAGGATAATGGCTGTGGAATAAATCTCGGTCCTGTGCCCTGACCTCTGAACCCATTTCGATGATATTCAACAGAACCGGTTCAGTATACCTCCTAAATAACATGATAAAGTTTTGTCGCAATCGAAACATTTTTACAAAAGTTATGATGCATAAGGGCTATGGAATAGATCCCGCTCCTGTGTCCTAACCTTTGACCCCATTTCGCCCATTTTCAAAAGGATTCGTCCCCAGGCAGGCCCCTACAACATACTAACATTTCATCCAAATCGAAGAATGTTTACGTAAGTTATGACGCATAATGGCGATAGAAGTGATTCCGCTCCTATGTCCTGACCTTTGACCCCATTTCACCCATTTTCAATAGGGGTTGTTCCCAGGTAGTCCCCTATCACATACTAAAATTTCATCGAAATCGAACCTTTTTTACGCTAGTTATGACGCATAAAATCAGTGGAATGGATCCCGCTCCTATGTCCTGACCTTTAATCCCATTTCGTTCACTTTCATTAGTGTTGGATCTTACCTTTACAGGCTGATGTGGCCGCGGCACCAGGTGAAGTATCGCCTGCAGTGAAGCACCCGATATCTCCTCCGAAAAAAAATAAATATCTAAATAAAAATAAAAAAAAACTAAAGAAAATTTTGTCGTAAAAATTTTGCTCTCCTCCTCTGCTGCTAGGGGCTAGCAAGGAGTTTTCCTACATGCGTTGACAACCGAAAATTCTGCAACAACAAATTAATTATCTGATTCCAATAATTAATAATGACCTCCCATACTTAATTATAACAAATTAATTATTAACTTCCCGCAAAACCCGTACCGCGATTGGGCGTGGATGCCTGGATTTAACTCCAGCACGTCCCAATCTACCGAAAATCACAGCAACGCACACACACACTCGAAAAGATACCCAACGCTCATTTCACGTACGCTTGACATTTAATATCCAACGTTATATTATATACACTGCCACCTTTATTCATGAAGTGGCACAAAAATCTGCTGAGATGAATGTATGGTGGGCTGCTCTATCGGCAGCTTAATTATGCACAATGATTTAAACACTTTATCACTGATTAAACGATACCACTGATTTATCTAACACTGATTTAACAATTAACACTGATTCAAACACTGTTCACTGTTTAAATTCTAGTATGCACAATAAACAAATAGAGCGAAGGAAACATGTGAGAGATTATCCAAAACATTTAAATACACACTTTAGAAAACTATAATTGAGTACGAGCGTGGGTACCAGCAATTAAAATGATACAGTAATTATCATGACTGCCGCAGTTTAATTATAAGCTATATATATCTTTATACCATCACACATACCTGCATAGGCTTGATGCCAAATTAGCAGGAAGAGCTCTTAAACTTATGGCCATAACACAAATAAAAATCACGAATAAAATGTGTTGGAGGCCTCCGCTGTCGTGCGTATTCATTTTTACAGGGGACAGAGTTCTATATGCTGTTCACTGTCCGACGGCACTTGTACGTCGTGAGCAAAAGTTCGTATAAAGAACACATACCTTGGCAACCGTTGTCTGAGGTCCTCAGCGCAGAGAAGTGGCAAGAAATGTCCTGCCTTTTTGTCTATGTAGACCGCCTAGGCAAGAGTGCACTAATGTCGACCTAGTATCGGTCGAGAAGTCCACAGGACTGAGATGTCCTCGTTTAAGAGGGGATCATTCATAGCCCTCCTTACGTGCTTCTCTGCTTCTTTTTCCGAGCTCTCCCAGCGGTCAGCTCTCAGGCCTAGGTTCCATGCAGCTCGCTGGTGCTGTTCTCGTGCGTGTGTCTGGCTTTGCCACCGTCCTGAGAATGCCCCGCCGCTTGTTTTTCTCTTCTGCTCGTTTCTCTCCTCTTTGTCCTGTCACAGGGCTTCTCTTAGCCACTTGAAAAGGGATTTATCACCTTGTTTTCAACTGTGGGTGATAGTCGGTTCCCCCTTATCCCGTTCAGTTCGCAGAAAAACTGCAACCACCGAATGTCTCTCGGCTTGCAGAGGGACTTTTGGGGGTGAGTTTTGCAGTCTTTCGTTAGTTGAAAATGCACACGACTGTTGCTATGAGTCCGAAATAGAGATGGTCTGTTGCCATGTGGCCTTTCACAATTCTCGTTTGCCAGAAGGCTACGAATTATGCACTTATCAAATACTGAACAAATTTTAACAATGGCAGTGATGAACAAATTAGAGGATCAATTACCGTAATTAATTATAACTATGAGTGTCGCCTTGCAGTTACATCGAAACACAAATTTACCGCATAAATGAAATATAAAAATTTTCCACAAGTTAGGCTGCACCCTATAACAATCCTTCTACCTTCCAAAGAAAAAAATATGAATGTATTTTTTTTTTCTCATTGAAGAATGGAAAATTTTGAATATGGATATCTCCCTCTTTCCTATATTCCATGACATGTCTAATTCCGGATTTTAGACACATCAAGGGTAATGGGAAAGTATCGATAACATCTCTGATCCATTCATCATTGCCCATAACAAGAAAAGAATATAAACATAAGTTACACAGGTGAGAGCCAATGTGCGTCCGACCAAAACCCTTTTTGACTCAACGTGCCTTTCCTCTTATCTAGGTCTGCACTTCTGCGCGGTCCTGAGTTTGGCTCGCGAAATCTTCTTCCTCCTCACAACTGTATATTTCTGTGCTATCACTATCCTCCTCGTCTGCAACCATTTCTTCGCTGGATTTTTCCTCTTCAGCCTGATGTCCAAAGCTGAGAGGTTTCCCCACTCTCCCGTGCTCGTCTCGGGGTCTCAACGACGCTCTCGTTATGATGGGGGACTTTTTTCTTTGCTCCCCTCTGCGTTTCCTCCGTGAGCTACCGCGTCCTTCAACATGGGAGCAGGCTGGGCCGCCGTCCCGGTCTCTTCCAACCCCTGACGTGTTTCAGATTCATGCGGCTGAAAACAGCGCATATCCCTTGTGATCACCGGCCAAGCGGGCGTCACCCAGTCCTCATCCTGCTCTGAGAACTCTTCTTCATGATGCCTTTCGTCTGCGGTTGGCATACCTATGCTCAACGAAATTTCCTCATCCCCCTTTTCATCTTGAAATTGCCCTGTGTCAAACACCCTTCTCTGTGGTGGTTTGAAAATCCTGTCTACGTGTGTGAGTCGAGTTCGTCTCATATCATTTACTGGGGCGATTTTAAAGTTCACTGGGATGTTTTCTCAATTACTCTGAAAGGTCCTATAGAAGGTTTTGCCAACTTTCGCGACCTTGTTTTGGATGCTGATGGGTCGTGCTGGTACACTATGTCCCCAATCTTGATCTGTTTGTCTACAGCAGACTTTGCTCGATATTCCCTGGAAGTTTGGGCTGCCTCTTCCAGATTATCCTTGACAATTTTATACGCTTCTTGCATCCTCGTGACTAAGCTCTCGGCATAGCTCTGGGATTCAGCGTAGTTAAAAGGGATTTCCTCATTCAACAACTGTCCTGGCATGTTCAGATCTCTTCCGAACATGAGAAAGTTGGGTGTTTCTTTAGTCGCACTGTGTGTCGCGCTTCTGTAGGACATGGCCACAAATTCTGTATACTTGTCCCAATCCTTTCCCTTAGGGGAACAATAAATTGCTAAAGAGTGCATTATTGTCTGAATTTGTCTTTCGGCTTGTCCGTCTGTCTGTGCATGGTGTGGAGATGTATTCAGTTTTTTGATGCCAAACTTACGGTACAACTCGGTCATTAAATCGGACAAAAAATTTGTTCCTCTGTCCGTGAGTAACAGATGTGGGACACCGTGACGCGCTATCACGTTAGAAGCAAATTTTTCGGCAATTTCTGCAGATCGCATAGTCTTTAATGGAATCAGCTCGATGTACTTAGTGAATGAGTCGGTGACAACCAATAAATATTTATTTCCATCCTCTGTCAGTGGGAGAGGTCCAGCGATATCCATCGAAATTTTGGACCATGGGACAGATACAATTTCCGGGGTAATTAGACCCGCTTTTTGCTTCTTTTTGAAACCACGACGTTTCAGGCATTGTTCGCAACTCGCCGTGTAGTTCTTAATGTCTGAGAACATGTTAATCCAAAAGTATTTCTGTTTAATTCTCCCAAGGGTCTTTTCAAAACCGAAGTGACCGGCGCATAGTCCGTCATGTTCTGATTTCATCACTTCTGATTTTAACTTATCAGGTATCACTAACTGTTCTGCGATCAATTTCCGTGGGCTGTTTTTTGCTGGTAAGGCAAAATGAAATAAAAAAGGTCGTCTCTCATAAAATAGGTGTCAGTAATTTTGTCGACTGCTGAATAATCACGCCCTTCAAGACAATCAATTACTTCAGCTAATTTAGGATCTGTTCTTTGTGCTGATTTCAGAGTTTTGTTATTAAGTGGTACAACTGCGACTGTATCATTGGCTTCCACTGCTGCAATGTGCCTAGATAACACGTCGGCGTTTGTGTTTTTCTTTCCTGGTCGATATTGCACATCGAAGTTATACTCCGACAGACTAAGATTCCATCTGACCAGTCTAGAATTAGGAGTTTTCAAATTCATAAGCCACTTTAGAGGTCTATGGTCGGTAATAACCGTAAACTGCTGACCTACCAAATATTCGCGCCAATGGGTGATGGATGATACTATTGCCAGTGCTTCCTGTTCTGTCGTGCTGTAATTTTTCTCAGCTGGATTAAGTTTCCTGCTAAAGTAAGCGATGGGATGTCTGTGTCCTTCGTCATCCTCCTGCTCGAGAATACCGGCAATCGCTACTTTGGAGGCGTCTGTGGTGACGAAAAATTTCTTGCTGAAATCAGGAAATATTAATAGTGGCTCACTCACTAGTGCATGTTTCAGCTCTTGAAAAGATTTCTCGCAGTGTTCGTCCCAAATGAATTTCACGTTTCTCCTAGTAAGGTTTGTTAGCGGTAAGGCAATGGACGAAAAATCTTTGATGTGGCGCCTATAATATCCTGCCATTCCAAGGAATGCTCGAACATGTTTCACTTTCCGTGGAGTAGGAATTCCCGAACAGCTTCCACGTTCTGTGGGTTAGGTCTTATGCCCTGACGATCTAAAAGGTGCCCTAGGTATGTCACTTCTTCCGCCAAAAATTCACACTTACTGGGCTTAATTTTTTTAGATGGTGCTTCCTTAATCTCTGAAAAATTAATTCCAATTTCTCAAGGTGTTCAGATAATGTCCTGGAGGCACACAAGATGTCATCCACATATACCAAAATGCCATCATCTCTTTTGTCCATAAATAGAGAATCAAGTGCTCTTTCAAATGTTGCCGGACTGTTGCAAAGTCCAAAAGGCAAGCGATTCCACTGGAAATGTCCGAATTCGCATGAGAAAGCAGTTTTATGCCTATCCTGTTCTCTAACTTTAATTTGGTGATAACCAGCCAAAAGGTCAATTTTTGAAAAATACTTGCATCCATGTAGTAAGGATAAAGTTTGCTGGATTCGGGGAACAGGGTAGCTATCCTTTCGGGTAATTTCATTTAATTTTCGAAAATCTATACAGAAACGATAAGAGTTTCCGCGTCTCACGAGAACAATAGGAAAGCTGTAGGGACTATCTGATTTTGATATGATTCCTGCGTCAAGTAATTCGTTTACCCTGATCTTTTACTTCGGGTCTTAGGGCATGTGGTACAGTATACTGACGCAACTTAATAGGTTTATCATCCGTGAGATGAATTTCATGCTCTGTAAGATCCGTACCTTCTAAGTCTAAAGAATTCCGTGCAAAAACATCAGAATATTTCTGCAATAAATTTAGCATTTTCTCTCGTTCGCTAAATTCCAGGTGATCTAATTTAAAATCTTCCACAGAGATTGGTTGAGATTTTCGGGATGTTCCTCGCGAACAACGTTTAATTTCCACTGGTTCTACCTGAAAGAGTTTCGTATGTTTATTTAACCAAATTGGTGAATCACTGTGGTTAGCTGCTCTTACATCATACAGTCCGCTTGCCGAAACATTATTAACTGACCGTGCTAAGAGTAACCTATTTCTGCGTGCTCTCGGTAATGGCTCGAACAAAATACTTTCTTCTGTTTTCCCCACTGAGGGTTTGTAAGCGCGCCACTTGGAGAAAAGTTTCGCTGTTGGGGGAATGCAAGTTTTACGAGTCAGTGCTGCTATCCTGGGGTGTCTGTTGGAAACATCATTACCTCTCCGCTCCTGTGGGGTGGGTGGCTGAGATGGGGGGTCAGGGAAGTGAAGCTGGTTTGTATCTGCTTCGAACGTAAGACGGTGCTTTCGTAAAGCATCTATTCCCAACAAAGCTGAGTAATTTTGACTCAGGATTTTTTGTCACAAATGCCTTGACCCATATGTCTCTTCCTTAATTCGCAGATTTACCTCGTAGCAACCCAGCGTTTGAATCACTTCTCCTGTGATGCTTTTGATTTTTACATTTAAATCAACAGATTTTAACTTTCTGCGAAATTTTAATCTACGATAAGCATCGTTAGCTAATAAAGTGACTGATGACCCTGTGTCAATTAGCACTTTAATTTTATCCCCATCCAGATCCGCATTAATGATTGGTAAATCATTCCCATTTTTCATAGACACGTACCGCACTTTAGAGGGTTTTAAATATTTCTGAGCCGCACTACCTCTCACAGTTCGACTCCGATTCAGTTTAACTGTTTGTTCTTACGCTCGAGTCCTTGAGCACTAAACTTTCCTGTTGATTGATAATGAGTATCTCTGTCGTTGTTATTCCTAAACCTCTGTTTTGGTGTTGTTTCTACCCTATCCCTATTTCGACCGTTATTCGGGCATAGCCTGATCACATGACCTTCCTGTCTGCATCCGTAGCACACAATCCTGTTGCTCCTGTACTGCGCTTGCTGGTTCTCAGCGTGCGAGCGATTTCGAGTACCCGATCCTCTGCGTTCATTATTATTTGCCCCATACTGTCGAACGAGTTCGAGTCCAGATGACTGAAACCTGGGTAACTGCAAACTTTCTTCCTCTCTGAAGTTTCTTTCACGTCTCCGATTTTCGCTTTCCTGAAAATTTACGGCTAACTGACCCACTGATCTTTCCGTCGCTTCCATTCGTGCCATCATCTCTTCCAAAGTACGCGCTAATAAATCAGATCCTGGGTTTGTTTCCGATCTCTCTACTGCATTTACTGATGCTTTCTTACTCATGAGCGCCAAATTATCTTCTTCCTGAATTGCTGTGAGAATAGCAGCTTCAGAGTTTCTGGGCACTTCGTTAAAACCCATCGCCTGATAGATTCGGATAAACCAGATACAAACTGACACATCACTGTCTGATCCCTATGCTGCCTGATGTCTTCTGACATATCAGTTGTATGACCAAAATATTTTGCCGCTGCACTTTTGAGTCGCGTTGCATACTGTCTTACATCTTGTCCCGGCATTTGAACACAACTCATGAATTGTTTCATACGGGTAATAAGAGGTTCTTCCGCTTGGAAACGATCGATCACTAGACGTTTAAAATTTTCATAATTTCCTTCTAATCTCAGCTCATCACTATCTGACAAAAATTCTGCAGCCCTTTCCCTGAATTTCGACTTTACTACTGCCAATTTTGTTTGTTCGCTCCATCTCCCTACTGTAGCTACATTTTCTACATCTTGAAAAAAATGTTTGGCACGATATAGAGGATCTGTGCCTGTAAAATATCTGAGCATATTAATGCATCCTGCTATCTGTTCACCGCCGTACATTAACATACCTGGAGCTGTCATTCTAGTCTCTGACACTCCTGCGATACTTGTTACTGAATTACTAGTTACCAGATCGGTTGATTCTCCTGTGGGAATGCTATGTTCCTCCCCATCATGATGATCAGAATCATCTGAGTCAGTAGGTTTGGTGTTCGGCTTCTCTCCTTTATTTGCCATATTTAAATACACTTAACCTAAGGCAGTCTTTTACACAAAAATGCTTAAGGCTTACAATACTTATGATATGCTAAAATATGCTCGTACTGAAATAAATTTGATATGGCAGTCAATTCGCAATATTCCGAACGTTTGTGTGTGTTGCTCTGCTTTGGAGGTACAAACAAGTAAGAATCCTGGTCATCGGAACCAATTGTTGGATCTTACCTTTACAGGCTGATGTGGCCGCGGCACCAGGTGAAGTATCGCCTGCAGTGAAGCACCCGATATCTCCTCCGAAAAAAATAAATATCTAAATAAAAATAAAAAAAAACTAAAGAAAATTTTGTCAAAAATTTTGCTCTCCTCCTCTGCTGCTAGGGGCTAGCAAGGAGTTTTCCTACATGCGTTGACAACCGAAAATTCTGCAACAACAAATTAATTATCTGATTCCAATAATTAATAATGACCTCCCATACTTAATTATAACAAATTAATTATTAACTTCCCGCAAAACCCGTACCGCGATTGGGCGTGGATGCCTGGATTTAACTCCAGCACGTCCCAATCTACCGAAAATCACAGCAACGCACACACACACTCGAAAAGATACCCAACGCTCATTTCACGTACGCTTGACATTTAATATCCAACGTTATATTATATACACTGCCACCTTTATTCATGAAGTGGCACAAAAATCTGCTGAGATGAATGTATGGTGGGCTGCTCTATCGGCAGCTTAATTATGCACAATGATTTAAACACTTTATCACTGATTAAACGATACCACTGATTTATCTAACACTGATTTAACAATTAACACTGATTCAAACACTGTTCACTGTTTAAATTCTAGTATGCACAATAAACAAATAGAGCGAAGGAAACATGTGAGAGATTATCCAAAACATTTAAATACACACTTTAGAAAACTATAATTGAGTACAGGCGTGGGTACCAGCAATTAAAATGATACAGTAATTATCATGACTGCCGCAGTTTAATTATAAGCTATATATATCTTTATACCATCACACATACCTGCATAGGCTTGATGCCAAATTAGCAGGAAGAGCTCTTAAACTTATGGCCATAACACAAATAAAAATCACGAATAAAATGTGTTGGAGGCCTCCGCTGTCGTGCGTATTCATTTTTACAGGGGACAGAGTTCTATATGCTGTTCACTGTCCGACGGCACTTGTACGTCGTGAGCAAAAGTTCGTATAAAGAACACATACCTTGGCAACCGTTGTCTGAGGTCCTCAGCGCAGAGAAGTGGCAAGAAATGTCACTGCCTTTTTGTCTATGTAGACCGCCTAGGCAAGAGTGCACTAATGTCGACCTAGTATCGGTCGAGAAGTCCACAGGACTGAGATGTCCTCGTTTAAGAGGGGATCATTCATAGCCCTCCTTACGTGCTTCTCTGCTTCTTTTCCGAGCTCTCCCAGCGGTCAGCTCTCAGGCCTAGGTTCCATGCAGCTCGCTGGTGCTGTTCTCGTGCGTGTGTCTGGCTTTGCCACCGTCCTGAGAATGCCCTGCCGCTTGTTTTTCTCTTCTGCTCGTTTCTCTCCTCT
The DNA here is from genome assembly GCA_039090855.1 of Macrothele yani. Classification (NCBI taxonomy): domain Eukaryota; kingdom Metazoa; phylum Arthropoda; class Arachnida; order Araneae; family Macrothelidae; genus Macrothele; species Macrothele yani. The sequence continues at coordinate 68,921,730 of CM076989.1, read as the reverse complement.
TTGTCCTGTCACAGGGCTTCTCTTAGCCACTTGAAAAGGGATTTATCACCTTGTTTTCAACTGTGGGTGATAGTCGGTTCCCCCTTATCCCGTTCAGTTCGCAGAAAAACTGCAACCACCGAATGTCTCTCGGCTTGCAGAGGGACTTTTGGGGGGGGTGAGTTTTGCAGTCTTTCGTTAGTTGAAAATGCACACGACTGTTGCTATGAGTCCGAAATAGAGATGGTCTGTTGCCATGTGGCCTTTCACAATTCTCGTTTGCCAGAAGGCTACGAATTATGCACTTATCAAATACTGAACAAATTTTAACAATGGCAGTGATGAACAAATTAGAGGATCAATTACCGTAATTAATTATAACTATGAGTGTCGCCTTGCAGTTACATCGAAACACAAATTTACCGCATAAATGAAATATAAAAATTTTCCACAAGTTAGGCTGCACCCTATAACATTAGGGTTCCTTCCCAGGTGTTCCCCTACCACATACTAAAATTGCATCGAAATCGAACGATTTTTACGCGAGTTATAGGGCGGACGGACATATGCACACAACGCGTGACGTTATGAGGCAGATGGGAATCACGACCATCTGCTCGCAAGTGTGTGACGTCATAAAACTTTAATAGATCCTACAGAATGCGTGACGTAATGAGACAGATGGCGTGCCCGCGCGCCAACATTTTCAAACGCGAGATTGGGACGTCATAAGATTTCTAAGCATGAGTAACATTAATGGAACGACGCTATGACACTAAAAACGTTATAATTCGGGGTGGTTTTTTAACCCACTAAACGAATTTTCATAAAGTCTAGATCAAGCTAAATCGATTTCTAGTACCAGAAAACGGTAGGTTAACGACTTTCATCAAAATTCTTAGAGCCGTTTTTAAAATAAAATTTACATACATACAAGAAGTGCTCCTTTCATAGTATGGGATAAGGACGATGGAATGGATCCCGATCCTATGTACTGACCTTCGACCCCATTTCGTCCATTTTCAATAGGGTTCGTTCTGTTTTGGTGAAAAAAATAATTTTTATTTTGTGTATATATTGAATTGATTGTTATTTATTAAAAGGCTATATTTATGCTGGTATTAAAATTCATATGGAAATTATAGAAAATTTAAATTTGGGAAATGGGTGGATGCATTTCGAAACAAAACTGAAATTTTGAATAAGGCCATGAAACAAAATAGAAAAATAAAATAAAATGCACCACTGAATTTGGTATCTCCCAAAAGTTACTATTGTATTGTTTGCGTTGTTTGCATTTGATGAGTAGATACACCTGAAAGTGTAAGAAAAGGTAACTATTGTTTGCATGTGTACCAAATTTGTAAACAATAAAATTTAATGGTATACAATGTACACGTGTAAATAACCTTTTGGAAGTGGCGATGATCAAATTAGCTAGTTAGGACAAAAACATTGATTTTACGGTTATAACCTCAGATTACATTTCCACCTCAGTCATTGCTGAGGGGGATGCACTTGAACCATGTGATGAAAATTTAAACTGAAAATACCTAAAACTTCACTGCACTAAGGTTTAGGTTTTTGAAAGGCCACTTGGCCTATATTTATTTTAAAAACTTAACAAGTTAAATTTTTAGGTCACAGATTTTATGCCTGGCCACAGGGCCCAATAAAAATAAACGGATGACAGGTTAGTTTCTTTCCAAGAAAAACTAGCACCAGGGACACTACTGATAAAAATAGTAAACACAAGGATTTCATTGTACTTCACAGCACCAATACTTGATTTAACATGGTGTACAACTTAAGTATCTGAAGTGAAAATATCTCACACTCTCTCTCAAAAAAAATTATTATATGCATATGTGTACACTATATTGTTCTCATTAAATCGCTCGAACCAACCCTCTCAGACCAGACTTCCGAATCCACTTTTTAATTTTAAACTACTATAACAACTGCCAAAATTCTACGTATAATGAAAGTTAATTTAATAAAAGATTCTACCATTCCAGGAAAATTTGTCTTAAAATCAGCATAACCCTGTCTCAAATCAACATTTGTCTTACAATCAACATTTCTAGCATTCCCGGATACTCAACCCATTCTATACACCATACCAAAACCTAATGCACTAGATACCTTATTCAAATTACACAAAGTTATCATTAAATTGCTACACCGACAAGAGAATCTTACTTACACCATCATCATGCAAATCCAACATTTCAAAATTCGTACTATAAGTTTTCCAGTCAACTGGCACCCATGTAATAATCAACTCGGGCATAAAGCCAAACAATCATCTCAACCAATGAGTCCCACATCTCAAGAAAAACACTATTTTTCAGGGAGAACAACAAAGTTTGAGTCTGAAGGCGGGAATGGGTCGTGAATCCATTCCCAGCTTATACAGTGTAGTGGAGCAAAGTGCGACCTAACCCTTTTCTGTTCCTTCACTCTGATTTGGGGACAACCTATATCACTCCCCTCATAGGTACCACCTCCTATGGACCGAACAAGCTTACTCGGGCAGAAAACAAATCCCCCAATTTGTTTCGTGCACCCTTTCAGACCCCGCGGCATTGTCTACATAGGGTAAAGTATCCCACAAGAGTTCTCTTGTCCCCAAAATATCTCTTCGTCTATTTTCCAGAAAATTCAATACATCACCCTTTTTCCCCAGAAAATTACTTCTTATCCTATTTTCCCCAGGAACACACTTCATATCCTTATTCTCCCAGGAACACACTCATTTCCCAGAAAATCACTTATCTTTATTTCCCAGGAACACACTGTACATATTCATTTCCCAGAAAGCTCAATAATACCATACTTGACACACTATACCAAACCTTACTTTATTTCCTGAAAAATCTATACATCACCATACTTCCTAGATCACTCTTTTCCTGAAAAAAAAAATCATCACTTCTTGAAGAAGCACAACAACTATTCGGGTTATTTTTTTTTTCACACTATACATATGCTCATATCTGCCTGTATGCCCAATTCTTATATTCTTTTCCCCATAAAAACCTGTTTTTCTAATCTACGGGCTGAAACTAGAAATTAGCCCTCACTAATACAAAAATTAAATTTTAAAGAGTAATTTAGCACCTAAATTTACCAAAACACTAAACCAAAATAATTACCAGCCTACAAGAAAAAATTCCCAACTACATGGCACCTACGCTAAGTTCATAAATACAAATTCTACTTCACAAATACAAAAATCACCGAGCACAAAAAGAGTTAAATTTCACCTAAGAGAAATACTGGTCTGGAGAGGTGTTCGTTCCGAAATAACTTAATATTCTTATTATATCATCTATCCCTACATGACCCAGAAAATTATCCACTTCCACTACTTTGTTTCGTTTTGTTTTTCAATTACCTATCCACAGAAGATGACATGAAATTTATTTAAACAGCCTAAGATTTTAAAACCAACTCGTTTTATAATTTTAAAGAAACCACAACATAATACAAAAAAGAAAATGTCGAGAGAAATTTACCTTTAGGACTGGAGCAACAACACTTCCTGACAAGCACACTAACCGTCGATAATAATAAAAAAAAAGGTTTCACAGCCTAATAATAGATAAAATAAATAAATAAAAAAAAACTCTCCCTGAGAGAACACCACTGTCCCGGTTGATTTTCACTTCACCTCCAAGGTTGTTTTTTTTTTTTTTTTTTTCCTTTTTTCTGAGACAGCGTGTTTATCCAACGAAACAGGAAACGGGCATTTTGGAACCCTGTTGGTGGACCCCTTGTTGTAATCAGTAGTGGGCCCAGCTCGACAATTCAGCAGTCGAGGGCGATGTCATTCACAAGGCCGTCCATGATAGCCATGGCCTTCTCCCCGAAGCCTGGGCGCAGCCCAGCGTTAAAATATGGAGGCAGCAACAACCAGAGGTGGACTTTTGGTCCTCAGGCACGTTGGGCTTGGAAGTAAGAAATCGGGTCTGATCCTTCTCCGCCATCTGCACCCAACACGGCAGTCGACCGCTACTTGATAATTTGGGTGTATCAGCGGTCATTTCATCTCCGGCAACGAGATCCCTGAAAACAATCACCCTAGCTGACCGATTTTAGGGTCACTTCAGAATACGGGAACACAGCTAGCGGCCAGTCATTCTTACTGCCGACCAGGCCAAAGAAAAAGATTTTTTTTTTCACACAGGGCCAACAGACCCCAGTGCATCTCATTCTGACTGCCCCCTCAACGCCAAAAGGCGAGGAGAAAAAACTCCGCCGTCCTCTCTTTCTCTGACGGCCAGCCAGAAGACCAGAACAAAAGTGACTCTCAACGGATAAAACTCAGGGGTGCTTGAAACCGCTGACCCCTCCCATTGGTCGAAACTTCAGCCTAGCAACTCACAACTCTCCCAACGGAATTTTCACTCCCACGCCTCGAGTGACCTCCGACCTTCACACGTGTAGACCAGGCTCTTCTTGACCCTGAGGTCTAAAAATAGATTCTGTTGCTGAATTCCCTACCCTAAAAGACGAAAAGATGTTACACTTTTGGTGACTTTTCCACGACGCTTGGAAACAGGAACGCAAAAAAATGGCGAATTCTTGCCTTGCAGAAAATCACTAATTTTAATTTTCTTTTTCTCTCGTTCCGTGATGTTAAACTAAAATTAATTTTGATTCTCTGAGCTGCACACCTACTCGCCTTTTCCTATCGCGATAAAAGAACAGATAAAATAATTATTTTCAAAAACCCAAAGTCAGTTAAATCAAATATTATTCTTTTTTTTTTCTTTTTTTTTTTTTCACCAACATGAAATTTTGTTTTCCTGGTTGTGATTAAGACAAGCGAATTTTGCGCACGAATTCCCCTGCCTTTCAACCAGGAATTTTCTTCTAACGTATGTCATGGGAGAAAATTTTTGTATTAATTAATCTCTGATAAACCAACAGAAAGATTGATCAGGTCTCTCTGAAATTCACCAGAGGTTAAAATTTTCGCCATGACAGTTCCCAGGTGGTCCCCTACGACACAATTTCATCGAAATCGAACCATATTTACACAAGTTATGACGCATAAGAGCAATGAAATGCATCCCGCTCCTATATCCTGACCTTTAACCCCACTTCACCCATTTTGAATAGGGTTCCTTCTCAGGTAGCTCCCTACCACATATAAAAATGTCATCGACATCGAACTATATTTACGCAAGTTATGACGCATAAGGGCAATGGAATGGATCCCACTCCTATGTCACGACCTTTGACCCCATTTCGTCCATATCCAATAGGGTTCGTGCCCAGTGGTTCTCTACCACATACTAAAATTTTATCGAAATCGAACTATTTTTACGCGAGTTATCGTGCCGACGGACAGACGGACGGACAAAGCTGGAGCATATACGCTTCTTCAACCTACGGTTGGAAAGCGTAAACAATTATAACTACGAGTATTCATGCACACTTCCGTATTCTGTAACGCACTACTTTCCCGTTAGGTAGCGTACGTCTGTACATATTTGCGTTCGGAAGGATATTTCGATTTCCAGAAGATCGGCAGGGGGGGGGATTAATTTTGCATCCTATTGTTACACGGCACTAGCAGTGTTCCTGCCTAGTCTGCCGGTAACGGTGCTTGAGACCTGAAGTACAATTTAGTTGGCCACGGCACCAGGTGAGAATCTCAGGTGCACTGCTGCACTCAAAGATTCACACCAGAACATAAAAAATGAAAAGTTGAAGAATGACCCGAAGCATAAGGCTTGGGTGAATCCACCTTGTGAACAAAATAACAACAAATAAACAATAAAATAATCTAAAAAAAATGATACTTTGGGATCAGAGTTGTGATGAGGTTCACCCGCAATCACCAATTCGTGACTGAGTGTAGCGGTCCGGATCTTACTCCGGTACATTCAATCCCCAACCAGCCAGTACAACACTCACTTTCGCAAATAACACATGATTCTCAAATACACAACACAACATTTAATAACGTTCTGCGAGATTTAAACAGATCCGGCGCTCTCTAGGCGCATAGACAATTGCCCCTCATATGTGGGCAGCATACGGTGTCACACTTTACTGTCGGATAACGCAGCCGACTGAGTCTCCACCGGACTATCTGAACAAGAGATACTACTCGTTTACACACTAAATAGAGCTGCAGGTGATATTCATATACAATTGCTTAGAGAATGAAAAAAAATTATATGCAAACGATCACATTAAAAATACTCGCGACACAAAATACACAAGCACGTTAATTTGCGGTATAAGATTATAGGTGCGAAATACTGCCAAAGTTAATTAACTAAATCTAATAAGCATGCACATGCAGAACCCTTTCTCCGCTCGCTTTGGCCCTGAACCAAAGTTAAAAGAAACTGTCCCGCCCAGCGGAATTTGTGGCCACACCTTCTCCCTTATTCATGTAAAAAAAGTAATCAGAAATGGGCCCTGTAAGAAATTGAAATCTGTATGTGCAGGTATTTCCTCTGAGGTTCAGTCACTCAGCATTACTGCATCTATGTCCATGCAGCTTTGGGTGTCGGGATGGCACAAGTTCGCAGATGTGCGAAGAAAGAAAAAGGAAATATTCATCTACTTACAGTTACGTGACTTTGCTGTGCAAATCCGTTGTGCATCACATAATATCACACGACAAAAAAACACACACACACAGACACTTGCACCATGTGGCAGCACCGATGATTCAACACTTCACTTTGACGCTTGATGTAAATGAAGCACACAATTAAAAATGGTAATATCACGCCGCACTTTGTTGCAATGATTAGAGTGCACACTGATCTATTCTCGTGACGATTTGAAGGTGGGCGTTAAGCAAAATAGGCCCTCTCACATCTGATGTTGCGGTTTCCAAGATTAATTTTCTCGGCCGAGCGAAATCAGACGTGCTTTTACCTTAAGCGTATATCGGCAACTCAACATTTCACCTGTATATTTGTTAGGTATCGAAGCCACCGCTCTTACGCTCATATTTTTCTTTCGACATGTTTTTATCCCGTCGCACTTACACGTAGTGGCTTCGCTGCTTACGCGACCACACACACGCACACATGGGGCCTCGCTTCACCCCGTAAGACAAGCGCATCTCTTCACTTCCTCCACAGTAGGGGATGAATGGGGGTGACGATTCCACACTGCAGTGGTTGGCATCCGAACCCGACTTTGCTTGGCTTCGCTTCTCATAGGAATGACCACTGTCCACTCGCAGACTTCTTAATTCCCCTGTAACTTGGCTTTCATTAGGCCAAACAGTCGCTGAGTTCCATTACGCTCCAGCCTAGAAATTTCTGCTTTATCCCGCGGATTTAGGCATTCTGCTGTCTTTATGGCAAACTGGCATCTCCAGCTGCCTCGAGTTGTCTCCATTTCTTACCAAATGCGGGGAGGTTTGCTGCTTCATTTTTCCCAATTCATTTTTTTTGCAGATCCAAGGCATCCAGCCTTTCACATCGGAGAGCGCACAGACAACTGAACTTTCTTCCTTATGTTCATGCCAAGTGCGAACTCTTATTTTTCTGCACGGACCACACAGAGAGCAATTGTTCTCGAAAATGCCCCAAACAATCGACGAATTTACGATTATTCGCTAAACCTTTCGTCCCCTATCTTCATTCATTCCTACTCAAGTGGCTCATTCGATACGTATTCCTCTTTCCCTTTCCGTGTTGCATAGGCTGCCCGTCAGCTGCGCCCTGATATTTATGACCTAACAGAGCTATTCTGAGACCACCCAGCCAGAGAGAGAATTCTTCGCCTCTTTTCTTTCCAAACCCCCAGATAAAACTTTATCTGCTGTTTACACTTTTAAACTCCAATCAAGCCTCGAACAATTAATACTTAATTAATTTCACACATCAACCACGCCCATTAATTACTAAATTAATGGCGGGGGTGGGTCGTAACAACGGCCCCTAATCAAGAAATCCAGAAGCCCTCTTCTGGGCCTATCGCTTTGCTCTTATCAATTTCCAGAGCAACCATTGAGTGCTACATTTTCCCACACAGGTAGAAAACAATTTAAAATGGCAAAAATATTGCGTTTTTTGCCTTCAAGAGCATTGGAGCGACTTCCCAATTATCCCGCAATTTTGTTAATTAATTTAGAGAACATCCGAAAGAAAAAACAACGTAAATGAGAAATAAATAAAAAAAACTGAACTGTAAAAGAACATGTGATCCTGCCGAACTGTGATTCCTAGCTGCCTCATACCATACGCGACATGGCGGACAAATTTTAGAGTTTTCTTCAGGTTTTAGGATGGGGGGGGTGTCCACTGTAACATTCCATCCCCCCATGAAAGAAAAAAGGGGTGACTGGATGAAGTTTATTCATCCAATCATTCTATTTTTTTTTTTTTTTAACTGTAAACACTCAACCCTTTCCCACCGTCGCAAGGCACCTAATTCCGGATTTAAGTGCCCTGAGAGCGGAAGGAAAGTTTAAGGATTTCATCACACGTTCACCGCTACCCGTCGAGACAGGCGGAAAAAAAATTCAAATATGAGGCATAGCTTCGAGAATCCACGAGTTCCACAGATCTCTCACGTTCGATGCTCCTACGCCCGCGAAATGATTGGAGGACTTTTGACCTGGCTTCCCTGCACTCGTAAGGGATCCACAATCATGCGGGTTCGCGCTGCAAAGGGTTCGGTTTCTGCCCTCAGCTCATTGCTATCAGATAGAAATTCAGCAGCTCTCTCCCGAAATTTAGATTTTGCAATCGCGAGTTTAGTTTGCTCACTCCATCTACCCACCATCGCTACACTTTCGACATCCTGAAAAAGTGTTTAGCACGATACAGCGGATCAGTGCCTGTAAATAGCCTCAACATGTTTATGCATCCCGCTATTTGCTCACCGTAAACCATAGGTGCGGCTAAAGCTGTTTGTCTCAGCTGTGATGTACCCGCTGTACTTGTAACAGGTGTACTCTCTTCCGGAACAATTGCAGCCCCAGTGCTCACATGTTCTCCGTCAGAGTGACCACCAGAATCATCTGAATCCATGTGACTCGCAGATGACGATTTTTTTGTGTTAGCCATTTTGTTTTTCTTACCCACTAAAATTATGGCAGTTCTTAGAAAACAGCTTAAGGCTTACTTAATGCTAAATTATACAAAATTCGCACCGAACAAAACTAAATAAAAATAGTAATGGCAGTCAATTCGCACTTATTTTACGAACATGAGTGTTGTTCCGCTAGCTGCAAAATATAGGTATCGATCCTGGGACAACGGCACCATTAATGTTACACGGCACTAGCAATGTTCCTGCCTAGTCTGCCGGTAACGGTGCTTGAGACCTGAAGTACAATTTAGTTGGCCACGGCACCAGGTGAGAATCTCAGGTGCACTGCTGCACTCAAAGATTCACACCAGAACATAAAAAATGAAAAGTTGAAGAATGACCCGAAGCATAAGGCTTGGGTGAATCCACCCCTTGTGAACAAAATAACAACAACAAATAAACAATAAAATAATCTAAAAAAAATGATACTTTGGGATCAGAGTTGTGATGAGGTTCACCCGCAATCACCAATTCGTGACTGAGTGTAGTGGTCCGGATCTTACTCCGGTACATTCAATCCCCAACCAGCCAGTACAACACTCACTTTCGCAAATAACACATGATTCTCAAATACACAACACAACATTTAATAACGTTCTGCGAGATTTAAACAGATCCGGCGCTCTCTAGGCGCATAGACAATTGCCCCTCATATGTGGGCAGCATACGGTGTCACACTTTACTGTCGGATAACGCAGCCGACTGAGTCTCCACCGGACTATCTGAACAAGAGATACTACTCGTTTACACACTAAATAGAGCTGCAGGTGATATTCATATACAATTGCTTAGAGAATGAAAAAAAATTATATGCAAACGATCACATTAAAAATACTCGCGACACAAAATACACAAGCACGTTAATTTGCGGTATAAGATTATAGGTGCGAAATACTGCCAAAGTTAATTAACTAAATCTAATAAGCATGCACATGCAGAACCCTTCTCCGCTCGCTTTGGCCCTGAACCAAAGTTAAAAGAAACTGTCCCGCCCTTAGCGGAATTTGTGGCCACACCTTCTCCCTTATTCATGTAAAAAAAGTAATCAGGAAATGGGCCCTGTAAGAAATTGAAATCTGTATGTGCAGGTATTTCCTCTGAGGTTCAGTCACTCAGCATTACTGCATCTATGTCCATGCAGCTTTGGGTGTCGGGATGGCACAAGTTCGCAGATGTGCGAAGAAAGAAAAAAGGAAATATTCATCTACTTACAGTTACGTGACTTTGCTGTGCAAATCCGTTGTGCATCACATAATATCACACGACAAAAAAACACACACACACAGACACTTGCACCATGTGGCAGCACCGATGATTCAACACTTCACTTTGACGCTTGATGTAAATGAAGCACACAATTAAAAATGGTAATATCACGCCGCACTTTGTTGCAATGATTAGAGTGCACACTGATCTATTCTCGTGACGATTTGAAGGTGGGCGTTAAGCAAAATAGGCCCTCTCACATCTGATGTTGCGGTTTCCAAGATTAATTTTCTCGGCCGAGCGAAATCAGACGTGCTTTTACCTTAAGCGTATATCGGCAACTCAACATTTCACCTGTATATTTGTTAGGTATCGAAGCCACCGCTCTTACGCTCATATTTTTCTTTCGACATGTTTTTATCCCGTCGCACTTACACGTAGTGGCTTCGCTGCTTACGCGACCACACACACGCACACATGGGGCCTCGCTTCACCCCGTAAGACAAGCGCATCTCTTCACTTCCTCCACAGTAGGGGATGAATGGGGGTGACGATTCCACACTGCAGTGGTTGGCATCCGAACCCGACTTTGCTTGGCTTCGCTTCTCATAGGAATGACCACTGTCCACTCGCAGACTTCTTAATTCCCCTGTAACTTGGCTTTCATTAGGCCAAACAGTCGCTGAGTTCCATTACGCTCCAGCCTAGAAATTTCTGCTTTATCCCGCGGATTTAGGCATTCTGCTGTCTTTATGGCAAACTGGCATCTCCAGCTGCCTCGAGTTGTCTCCATTTCTTACCAAATGCGGGGAGGTTTGCTGCTTCATTTTTCCCAATTCATTTTTTGCAGATCCAAGGCATCCAGCCTTTCACATCGGAGAGCGCACAGACAACTGAACTTTCTTCCTTATGTTCATGCCAAGTGCGAACTCTTATTTTTCTGCACGGACCACACAGAGAGCAATTGTTCTCGAAAATGCCCCAAACAATCGACGAATTTACGATTATTCGCTAAACCTTTCGTCCCCTATCTTCATTCATTCCTACTCAAGTGGCTCATTCGATACGTATTCCTCTTTCCCTTTCCGTGTTGCATAGGCTGCCCGTCAGCTGCGCCCTGATATTTATGACCTAACAGAGCTATTCTGAGACCACCCAGCCAGAGAGAGAATTCTTCGCCTCTTTTCTTTCCAAACCCCCAGATAAAACTTTATCTGCTGTTTACACTTTTAAACTCCAATCAAGCCTCGAACAATTAATACTTAATTAATTTCACACATCAACCACGCCCATTAATTACTAAATTAATGGCGGGGGTGGAGTCGTAACAACGGCCCCTAATCAAGAAATCCAGAAGCCCTCTTCTGGGCCTATCGCTTTGCTCTTATCAATTTCCAGAGCAACCATTGAGTGCTACATTTTCCCACAGGTAGAAACAATTTAAAATGGCAAAAATATTGCGTTTTTTTGCCTTCAAGAGCATTGGAGCGACTTCCCAATTATCCCGCAATTTTGTTAATTAATTTAGAGAACATCCGAAAGAAAAAACAACGTAAATGAGAAATAAATAAAAAAAAACTGAACTGTAAAAGAACATGTGATCCTGCCGAACTGTGATTCCTAGCTGCCTCATACCATACGCGACATGGCGGACAAATTTTAGAGTTTTCTTCAGGTTTTAGGATGGGGGGGGGGGGGGTGTCCACTGTAACACTATTTATAGTGGCAATATGGCCGAGATTATGCTTACACTTTCCGATTTTTACCACAATTTTCTTTTACTGCCCCTCAAGATAACGGAATAAATACAAATACGAGTTAGATGGCTTCAGCGTACAACATTTGCTCTATTATCTTAATTCCTAGAAGTGGAACAATCTCCATCAGAGTAGGTGTTATCATGATGTGAATTATTTTCGTATCTTCCAGTTTTTGCACTGTGCTGATTATGTGTGTGTATGCCAATCGATAACTCAGACTTCTGGAAATCGAATTGAAAATTTTTTTTTCTGTAGGACAGGACTCAAACAAACACGAATAACAATATGTTTTCGCATGTTCCTTTAATGAAAATAAATATCTCTTACCTTTAATTTGAACGGTGAAATCCAACTCGTCTGTTCCTACTTCGTTTTTGGCAACGCATGTGTAACTTCCGGCATCGGATTCGTCCGTAATCTTCACGTTGAAGACAGATGTCCATTTCTCCTGGCTTCTCTTCCTACCTCTAGTGCCCTGTACGACGTCCCCGTTCTTCAGCCAGAATACTGCTGGATACGGCACACCAGAAGCAACGCACTTAATTGACACTGTGCTTCCAATCTCTCCTGCGTATATTAGACGACTCGGTCTCTCTATCTTCGGTGCTAGAAATGAAACGACAGTAGTTTCATTAAAAGGCATAACAAAACGAAAATTAGCTTTTGTTAATCGCTGCAGCCAAACAGACTTCCTGAAAATGTTATTGATACTCCATTTTCGAAGTAGAACTTCCCCAATCAAGCACCGTATCTTTTAATTCTTAATATACTTCGAGAATTCATTGTAAAAAGTTAAACTGCCGCTCCGGTGGCGCAGTGGTCTAAGGCGCTGGCCTCTGATCATTCGTCCGTAAGGGGTCCGGGTTCGAATCCCGGTCAGGCATGGATGTTGTGTTTGTCTTACGGCACTGGCTCTCTCCCTTCCCTGGAACCAGTGACCCTAAATTAGGGACGGGCTACTGCTTATAGCCCATTGAGTTGCTCACGGTGGTCGTTAAACCTCAAATCAAAAAAAAAAAAAAAAAGTTAAACTAGAATCACACATAGAGAGAAAATAAAGATGATATTGTTTTATTCAGTTCAAATAGCCAATTGCAAATATTCGTGCAATTGCAACTTTACAAATTTTAAAACTCCTAGAACAAATTTATGAACTGAAGTAAGCATACAATATAAGGGTTTTAAAGTAATGTTATTATTTATCAAACAAAAAGAAATACAGTATACATTGCAATTTTTTCTTCTGATTAGCTGCTTCACTCCATATGAAAAAGCAAATGTACGGAACAACCGAAATTCCAATTTTTTTTTAATTTTTTTTTTCATTTTCCTTTTCTTTCCATTTTTTTTTTTTTTTTTTTTTTGGAAGTGGACGGGGAAGGGGAATTTATTTCCGTTGTTGTAATGAAGTTGCACAAAAAAAAAAGTCTTCCTGCGTTACAAATCAAATTGACTGTATTTTAAGACCCGCGAATAACTTCTCATAGATCTGACTTAGTGCTACAAACTTTTCTGTTTATAACAGAAAGAGGGATCCTGTACGGTCGTTTAAAATTGTTCTAGAAGCATTCTTACATTCCGCAGTCGCGGTATCGCGAAGGCGAGGCTCCCACCCCCATCACGTCAAACCTTCGCAACATCTGAAAGATCTCAGGACAAGTTAGTAAAATCATGCAATGCATTGATTATGATACGCTTTCCAACATACCAGAAATAATTGCTCAAGTTATGTGGATAATGGCTGTGGAATAAATCTCGCTCCTGTGTCCTAACCTTTGACCCCATTTCGATGATATTCAACAGAACCGGTTCAGTATACGTCAGGAATAACATACTAAAGTTTTGTCGCTATAGAAGCAGTTTTACGCAAGTTATGAGAATAATGGCTGTGGAATAAATCTTGCTTTTGTGCAATGACCTTTGACCCCATTTCGTTGATATTCAACAGAACCGGTTCACTATACCTCCGGAACAACATGATAAAGTTTTGTCGCAATCCAAGCATTTTAGGTAAGTTATGATGCACAAGGGCAGTGGAATGGATCCCACTCCAGTGTCCTGACCTTTGACCCCATTTCGCCCATTTTCAATAGGGTTCGTCCCCAGTGGCTCCCTACCACATACTAAAATTTCATCGAAATCGAACCATTTTTACGCAAGTTATGACTCATAAGAGCAATGGAATGGATCCCGCTCCTATGTCCTGACCTTTGACTCTGTTTCGCCCATTTTCAATAGGGTTCGTCCCCAGGTGGTCCTCTACCACATACTAAAATTTCGTCGAAATCGAATAATTTTCACGTGAGTTATCGTGCGGACGGACGGACGGACAAAGCTGGAGCATATACGCTTCTTCAACCTATGGTTGGAAAGCGTAAGAAAGGTATAAAAAAAGCCGCTGCAGCTTCTAACTCATATAGTAATTGCACATATTTTACAAAATAGGGATTATGGATAAAGGAAATAGTTTCGAAAACGTACGAGTTTAACCATAAATCAAAGCAACATGTAACAGAGGGAGAGCTACACTTCTATGCTCCAGATTCATGAATTTTCTTTCTTAAATTCGTAGAATTGTCTTTATTCCTTCTTAAAAAATGCATCGAGCATTTTTTGAAAATATCACAACTTTACTAAGACTCTATCGGTGGCGCAGTGGTCTTAAGCATTGGTTTCTGATCATTCGTCCGAGATGGGTCAAGGTTCAAGTTCCGATGAGGCATGGCTGTTGTATTTATCTTACGGCACTGGCTCTCTCCCTTCCGTGGAACCAGTGGCTCTCAATTAGGGACGGGCGACTGCTTATAGCCCATTTTGTTGCTCACGGTGGTCTTTAACCCCCCCAAATAAAATACCAACAACAAGCACAACTTGTACTAAGAACCACGTGACACCTTGTATACCGCTGCTATCTACGCTATTCGTTGGATGTTTGCATTTGTTTCTTGCACGTAATTACAGCGACGCTACCTCTAGTTTTTCCCTGAACCATGAAAGTACTGTACATAGGCTCAGTGGTGTTAACGCCTCGCTAGGGAGGCCTACCTAAGAGAAAAGAAATAAATATACACTCAATGGACAAAACATTAGAGATACCTTCCTAATAGTGTGTTGGTCCTCCTCTAGTGCGAATAACTGCTTGTAGCATCGACTCCACCAAATGACGGAGGATTACTGGATGTAATGCCAGCCATGTCTGTTGAAGCATTGTCCACAACTACGCCCAAGACGTCGGTCCAGGATCCATGGATCTGACGTTTCTCTCCACGACATCCCAGACAGATTCCACAGGGTTTAAATCCGGCGACCTCGGGGGATCATCTGAGTTTTAAATCTTCCAAATCACGGACCGCTGGACGGTTTCAAACTCAGGTGAGTGTTCATTCAGCCATGTCTGGCTGGTTGCGACCCGACAGGGTGGGTGGGGCATCGACCTGCTGAAACTGATCCTTGGCCGCAGATTGCGCGATGGCTATGAAAGTGTGTAGGTGATCAGCCAGCACATGCTGGTAGCGCGCAGCGGTTAAAGACCTCTCCAGACACACTAAGGGACGTAATGTGTCCCATGAGAAAGCTCCCCAAACCATCACAGAGCCACCACCGCCTTGAACAGAGCCGACATGGCACGGCGGTGCCATAGCCTCATGTAATCGAAGTCTCGCCCTCGCGTCAGCTGGAAACGGGATTCATCAGACAACACGTCACGGAGCCGTACTGCAGAGGTACAGTTTCGATGCTCATGGCATCTGGCGAATCATAATGTCCGATGACGAGCAGTCAACAGTGGTACACGAGTAGGGCGTCCAGCTCATGTTCCCCCCGGTATGCAGCATGCGCCGCACCATTACCTCTCTGACGCTGCTTGCGCCTCCGACACTTACCCTGTATGTGATTTGCGCCGCCTTTGCGAAGCAGTCGTTCTGTACGAGCCTGGATAATCTCAGTCTATCCCGGTCGTCATTGGCGTGTGGTCAGCCACGACTTGCTCTCTGGGCGCTGGTACGTCCGTCGATGGTATACTCGCGGTACACCCTTGATACAGTTCCGCTCGGGATCTTTCCACTTGGGTGATATAATGACCCATCTGCTTTGTCCCGACAACGTCCAAGATCAAAGTCGCTCAGACCACCACGTTTTCCCATGTTCGTCGGGTGCCATACACTTCTGGGAAGCCATACAGTAAGCCTCTTTATCGCCTGCGTTCGGTTTGGATCTGATTCACTCTGCGCGGGAATGCTCATGTCAACTGCCCATCACCCCTTTCTCTAATGTTTTGTCTACTGAGTGTAATGCTGGGTATAGACTTATTGTAATGCTTTTACGCAGAGATTTACTATACACAGTGCGTCAAAGAATTTTTAGGACTGGCGCTAGATTTCTGCCTACGGTGGCGTTATCAGTGTAATCGCGAATGCGTTATAAACCGTAACCATCTGCTTGCTTTCTGCCAAAAGTACTGCGCAGTTGTTAAAGTAACTCAAACGAAACGGCCGTTCATTAGGGAAGTAAAATTTTTTTCATGTTGAATTATTAAGATGGAACAAAGGGCTGTTATTAAATTTAACGCAAAACTTGGTAAAAGTGCCTCGGAAACGTACCAAATGATGAAACAAGTTTACGGTGAGTTTTGTTTAAGTAGATCAAATGTTTTCCTGTGGCACAAACGTTTTTGGACAGAAAGAGATACGCTAGAAGATGATAAGCGTACAGGAAGATCACGTTCATCTAGGACACCTGAGATTATTAAAAAAGTGCGTGATTTCGTGGCAAACAATCAATGTGCGTCACTAAGAATGATGGAAGAGTCTTTAAACATCAACAAAGAAACGATTCGAACAATCCTGCATGAAGATTTGGGCAAAACAAAAGTCTGTGCTAAATTTGTTCCACACACATTAATCAATGAACAAAAATCAAGGAGAAGTGCCCATTGCACCGACATCATTTCAGCAGCTGAAAATGATCCAAACTTCGTAAAATCGATTGTTACTGGTGATGAAACATGGTGTTTTCAATATGATCCTAAAACAATGCGACAAAGTGTGGAATGAAAGTAAAAAAAACTCACCACAAGCCAAACAAACAAGAAAAGTTCCATCGAAAATCAAAACAATGCTCATTACATTCTTCGATAGTAAGGGTATTACTATCCCCAAAGAATTTGTTCCAAGTGGACAAACAATTGCCGGTGAGTAGTATCTAAATGTTTTGAGGCGTTTGATGGGCAAAATTCGTCGCATTCGTCCAGAATATCGAGATGAAAACAGTTGGTGTTTGTTGCACGATAATGCACCCAGCCACACCTCACTTCTTGTTCGTAGATTTTTGGCGAAAAATAACGTCTGTGTGTGTTGAATCATCCACCGTATTCGCCTGATTTAGCACCCTGCGACTTTTCTTCATTCCCAAAATTCAAAGTGACGTTAAAAGGGTGTTATTTTGATGATATTTCGACCATACAAACAGCTTCGACGCGTGCTTTGGAGGCAATTCCGCAAAGTGAACTGGAACAGGCATTCGAATCATTATTAAATCGCTGTAACAAGTGTATTGAAGCCGGAGGGACTTATTTTGAATAACAAACCAAAACAAATTATAATTTCTTGTTTCTATTTCATTTTACAGACCCAGTCTTAAAAATTCTTTGCCACACTGTGTACATACTTTTGTAGTGACACTGAGTCCAAGAGCAACGCTGGAGGGAAGAAGAGTGACTTCCATGATACCTGGCCCTTCCTCCGAAAAATCCTGTATTCACCATCAGACAGAGGAGGGTAACCTCAAGGTGTAGGCCATCGACACTTTATTACCGAAATTTTGTTTGCTTCTTTTTAAACGATGGATACCTAATTCCCGCCCGACGTAACTAAAATTCAAGTTACTGTACGTTTCGGGATATAAAACGCACCCTTATTTTTTGAGAAAAATTTAAGAAAAAAATAAAAATAAAATGACATTTTTAAGGTTCATACTTAAATTTTGTGCGTAAAAACAGCAGTTTACGAATAGTTGAAGCCTTGGGATTATCGAAATTAGCAATGCGTGATACCGCGGATGGAAACAACGTAGAGGAACCTCACTCAGTCTATCAGCTAATGTTGTACATGCATTACAGAATTTGCCCGCGATGTCACATCTGCATATAGTCTTTGTTATTGGTTCGGATGGTCATCCTCGCTGTATGACTGATGTGTCAATGTAAGATGGCCTTGGTCGAAGTCGATCAGCATTATGTGACACACTAAGAATTCCTGGAAAATGGCTATTGTTGCTGTTTTTTAATCTAAAGCTTGCACAGAACCGTTCGCAATAAGAAATATCACCAAGCAATCAAACGGGCTGACCTATACATATACTTGGCGAACAGCAAGGGAGCCGGACTGTCGGATATGGCGGCATCTTTCGTCGCAAACTGCGAATAAAAGTACGTTCCCCTAACTGCACGTTTCACAAAGGGATTTTTCCAAAATTTACTTTAAAATTACGAATCCGCAGTATTTATGTTACTGTGAATGAATAAGATTTTTGCGTTTGTCTACGAAAAGTCTGCATAAACCGAAGAATTTGGAGCAGCAATAATGTAACCGGCACTAATACATTTACATCCAGAATTTTGTAGTGGATGTCTTAAGCGTCTGTTCTCTGATGTTTCGCCTTGAGATGCGGTTCTTTCCCTTCCCTTTCTAACACTTTGAGTTTAAAAAGAATTACGATTGTCCTTTCATACCTATTTCAAATCGCTATGTACAGCATATATGAGATGTGTGCTTAAACTGTATTTCACATCATTAACATACGAACGCACAGGCATGCACACGGGCACATATACGGATGTCTTTCACGATAGTAGGCCCGGTTCATAAAAAACACGCACGCATAGTTAACAATGGATAAACATAAAAGGGTGTTCCGCTTAGACGCATAATAAAAGGAAGTATCCTAAATTCTGAACTTACAACAATTTATTAGTAGCACGTATTGTTCCAGATACACAAACTGAGAATATCTTTTACATGTTTGATAAACTTCAACATCAGCTCCTGTAACTGGGGCTTCCATATTTATCAGAAGTGAAGTTCAGCAGCCATTTTAAGGGATAAGTAATTGGAATAATTTTCCTTCAATTCCCGCCATTTTGATGGGCTGGGCAGAGAACAGGCAAAGTACTTCTTTTCCCACGCGTCGCAGCAGAGGGGTGTTAGATTTATAGTTTCGTCGATGTGAGAAGAATGAAACTGGACTTTATTACTTTTCCATCGTCCCAAGCTGCACGACGAAGGGAGAAGACGGGGGCAGCGAGCCAATTAAAGAATCTTGCGTTTTCAGAGTGAAAGCATTCCTGGGGTGTGGCCAGGTTTTCCAGGAATCCGTCGTACACTTCGGCAGGGGAGAGTTTTCGTTCGGGGGTCGGTTATCGTAGCAAGAAAGAGCGGGAGGGACTCGGCTGGCAGGAATCGGCGAAGAAGGAGGATTTTTAGCTAGGTTCTGAAGGCCTCGCGGGTTTGTCGGAAGGGATGAAGTAAGAGGAATGTGACCGGCCGGGAAGAGATAGGCAGAATTCGGCGTGTTGACAATTAGAGCGACACCGAGGTGTTAATAAAATAATGAAAGCACGAAAATGACTCCACTGGTGGCGTGGCAAACGTCCATCAGGTATGCTACCTTAACCCACGTGTTGAGAAGCATTTGTGGTGTCACACTGTTGATTGCAGCACAAATTTTTCCACAAACGCACCGGTGTGGCGTACACCTGGTCCTTAACAAACTCCCACAGAAAAAAGTCAGGCGGAATTAGGTCTGATCTGGGAGCCATGCAATGAACGTCAATCCTCTCCCAATCTATCCTGTAGTGAAGTGGTAATCCAAGAATGTGCGGACATTATTGGGAAAGTGCGGGGGAGCCCCATCTTGTTGGATAATTTTTTTCAGGCAGCTCAGATACAGCGTATTCCTGTAACATGTCCAGGTATGTTAGTCTAGTTACCTTGGCCTCCCCAAAAATAAAGAGACTGATGATTTTATCCTTAATGAGCCCACACCAATCTCTGCATTTTGGAGAATCCCGTTCGCGTTCATGAACAACGTACGGATTTCGGACCCCCAGATGCGGCAGTTAGGTCTGTTTACTTCTCCAAACACGTGGAATGTTGGCTCGTCTGAAAAGCATACAGATCGATTTAGGAATGTATCGTCGGCATCAATTCTGGCCAACATTGTCTACTCAAACTTTTCTGTGGCGTCTTGTCATGCGGCTTAACTTGTTGATGCAGTTGAATCTTGTACGCATGTAAACGCAACCTTTTTGGGAGTACCCGATGCACTGTTGTTGGTAGCGGCATGTCTAGCTGTACACTAACCTCTCGGATGGATTTCCTCCGGCTTCTCTGAAATGACTTTGAAATCCGTTCAACGTTTACCTCAGACACCGTACGCTTAACATGTTTACCAGTCATCGGTCACAAACTTCCCGTTTCTCTGAGTTGCTTGTCCTATTTCATAGTAGACACGTAAGTCGGGACGTCTGCCGTCGCTCCAAGGTTGTACTCACGGCGAAAACGAAGCTCTACAAGCGTAACGAACTTCCGTTCCACAAGCGATAGCACACAAAACACTTTCGGCTATATAGAGTTCACGTGGCGACTGACGCAGAAGCTATGTACTTCTACCGCTCTGCGCGCCCAAATTCGCCTGCTTCATAAATTTCACAGCTGATCTTCACAATAGCGCCCACCTTCTGTCATTCGAACTAGCACTTTGTATTAGAGGTCTGCACGGGCCTTAATTTGGAAAGCCCGGCCCGGCCCAAGCCCGCACGTCCAAGGCCCGGCACGTACCCGGCCAGTTTCAATTTTTTAAAATTAAAGGCCGGCCTGGCCCGTATATTTCTCCCGTTTCCAAGGCCCGGGCCGGCCCGTAAAATTTCAACAATCACCAAAACACCAATTTGACACCTGGTGCACTCGGTCATTCGACTTCTCAAGAGTTTTCGTTTTCTTAATTGCTTTACGTATTCTATTACAATAAACGTTAATTCAGTATATTTCTGAAACTCTGTATATGTCACGTGACGTCTGAGGGGGGGAGCTTGTATACTCAAAAATATTGCATGAAATGCACAATTTCCATGCCTTTCAAATTTTCTGGGTTTTCAAATTATCTAGGACGCAAGAAATATCTGTCTTAAGCACGATTACAAAGATACTCTACAACTGCACATATCCGTCCTCAATGAACAAACACTTTTATTCGAAATTAAAAACATCTATGTACAGCTAAGAGCATATTAAAAAGTTAAAAGTTAAAAGGCGAGCACTTTCGGTCCACCCAAGTGGCCATTATCAAGCCAACAAGTGAGCTCAGATTTTCTGTGAGTGGGAATATAATACATACAGGGGTAGTCACGTGTAATTACCATAGCAACGCAAAGTAGCAATAACAACGTGGTAAAACATATATAGTTTTTTATATCTTAAAGTCTTTAGGTTAAGTTAAGTGTTCTTAGGTGGTCTAAGTGTTCGGATATATTGTCACCATGGGTTTGGTACATAACATGGTAAATCTTCGTTACAGCATGAATTATCGTACCATAGAATAAATAAGGCTTCATTGAAAAAGGTATTAGTCTTATTTCCAGTATATGCCAAATGTCTCATTTGTTCCCAAGCTGGAACAAAATGTTTCACTTTAACTTTTCTGGCTAAGGAGGTCGACATCGCCTTTCTAGAAATATCGTATTTATGTTCAGACGTTCTCAAACCCAACGTCGTGAGGGTGGAGCCTATATAATAACAAGGTTGAACTTCATGTTTAGGAGACTGAAGCGGTATACAGTATATTTCATATTTGTCATTTATTTTTACTTGATCACGATCACAACGAACCATATTGAAAATATTTGTTGTTCCTAGTCCAAATTGTACCTGGTGTTTTTTACAGAAACGCTGCAGAGCATTTTTAATGTTAGGGTTATAATCTAACGATCCAACAAATGTTTTATTTACTATTTCTCTTGTCAGCGTTGTATGTTGCAAGCGTTGTTGTTTCCCAATTAGTTGTGAGATATATGTTTCTGGGTACCCGAACTGTTTTGTAGTCCGCAGAATATACTGTAATTAAGTTCCTTTTGTCTTGATTGTATTAATGAGGAATATGCAAACGCTCTTACGATATGTGACCGCCCTCCTGCTAGTTTGTGTTGTAATGGGTGGTTGGATGCAAAAGGAATATAAGTCGGAATATGTGTAGGTTTACGATAAACTTCAAATGAAATATTATTGGTTTTTGAGTGCCTAGACAGAAGGACATCCAAAAAAGGTAGTGATAAATGTTCTTCAAATTCTATTGTAAGATTAATGGTTGGGAAAACTGATTACAATTCCAAGGTAAAAGATCGAAGTAATTCAATGTTGTGCGGCCAGAAGAACAGAACGTCGTCGACATATCTCAAATATAACAGAATTTTGTACATACATTGATCAAGTACTGTGTTCTCTACTTTCTGCATGACCACCTCTGACAAAAATGGAGAGATGGGTGATCCCATAGGGGTTCCATCTAACTGTTAGTAGATAATATTGTCAAAAGTGAAAAAAGTTTGCCGTGCAATGAGCTGTAATGCTTTGACAATAGCCAAAACTTCAGAGTGTTGGACATCAGGTATTGAAGTCAATTTCTCTTCTATAGTAATATGAGCCTCATGAACAGGGACATTTGGAAAGAGTGCTGTTACGTCCAAGGATGCCATTATGAACTTCTGGCCACGGGCGTCAAAGTCACGAATTTTATGTAAGGCTTGTGAAGCACTTTGAATTGAATACTTTGAGTATTGAAAGTGAGGTGCTATGTAAGAGGCAAGTGCTTTTTCCAATGTTCTAGTGGGATTATGAAGTCCTGAGACCAGTGGTCGAACAGGATTATCTGGTTTATGTAATTTTACCTTTCCAAACGCTAATGGCAATTTTGGCCCATTTGGGGGTGCATTTGTAAAGAGATAGTGGTAGGCAGAAAACCTTCTTTTCTCAGTTCATTATACCCGAACTACGGATACTTCAATATCTTTTTTAATGCCATTATTTGTTCTCTTTCATATTGAAATATCCGTAGTTCGGGTTCAATAGGTCTCTTTTGTTCTAATTTAAGGGTTTTAGCCAGAGATAGACGCACTAAATCTTGTTCTGTAGGTGGGAGTGACTTAACAATTTTCTCAACCTGAGAGATAGCCTTTAATTGGATGCACTGGCAATGGAGGGTAGTTAAATTTAAAACCTTTTTGTAGTGCTTTTTCCTGAGTGTTAGATAAGGTAAATGAGCTCAGGTTCAAAAAGGCGTCAGAAGATGGTAACCTAGGTGTAGGTGGATATTTCCTTCGTTCTTCGATACTTCTCCGTTCAACTATATCTGCCACTAAGTTTCGAAGTTTTTTGATATGCCGTTTTTGTACTTTTTCAATTTCGTTTTGTAATAATGTGTTGAATGTAAGTAAGAACTTACCCAATAAAATCGGGTGAAGTTGTTGTACTATCCATGAGTATGCAAGGTATTACTTCCTATGTAAATAGTCCAGAAAAGCACGTTTTCGTCGAATTTCAATACGCAGTCTTTTACCCTCTGAGATTGCTAGGCATGTTGCATCTTGAGCTGACAATGGTTTGTTTGTGATTCTCAGAAACCGTGGAGTCACTTCGAGATCTCTGCACATAATTAAAAAAATTAAGTGCATTGTTTGATACTCCATTTGCCTTCGGAATTTTCGAAACAGTCCCACAGGATGTTCCATCGGCCACGTCTTTGTTCATTGAGGACGGATATGTGCAGTTGTAGAGTATCTTTGTAATCGTGCTTAAGACAGATATTTATTGCGTCCTAGATACATACTGTGCACGAGTAAAATAGTAAGTTCTAGTTCAAATTATCATTAACTACCGCCGGACCCGGAAATATCATTGGGGATAACAAGAGGGGGGGGGGAGTTAATTCGAAAATTACGAAATATCCAGAATTATGAGAAGTTTTACTGGGAGAAGATTTTATGGCTTTATAAACTGCACGTATCTCTACTGGCATATCATATCGCTAGAACCCAATAGGTATCTCGTGTATTTGTGGGGAGCATATTTGTGCCGCTTAAGATGCGGTGTTCTCTTTGTGCTATCTTAACTCAAAAAGTTTTTGCATTTAGTGCACTGCACAACGTTTACCGGCCGACTAGTTTCAGAACGGGATAGTAGTTTAAAATATTTCCAAATATCGCTTTTCCCCTTTACATTGTCTACAAGCACATATTCTTCAGAAGCTAATTTTTCGCGAAAATCTTTCGCTTTCTTAAACTCCATAATAAGTATGGAAGAGTATTTATCAGCAACACTGAACTGAGCATATGCTAAGGGAAAACAACGACAGACTGCCCAGCTAATCAGTGTCACAGAAGTTTTGAAAACGGCTGCCTGATAGTACAAATGGGGAAAATACTGTACAGATTTATACACAGAAGTAAGTTTCTTCCAGCCCATTTCTTCCGTGCCATTTAAGACAACTTAAAAGCTTTTCACACATCTAGAGAATAAAGTGCCACCGTCCAGAACAATAAAAAAGATCGTCTGCGACAGCCCTGGTCTGAGAGCGGGTGGCTCGGTTTAGAAATGCTGCAGTTCGTAGCCTGCCTTGAAGCATGAGAGGGGGATGAAAGTTAGAGAGAGAGAAGGGACCACATTCACATTGAAAAACTAAGGAAGTTGCCCCACTCCAATTGTTTTTAGGAGGGGAGGATGTCGTAAAACTTCTATTTTTTCCATCAGCGGAAATTATTCAATCTTATCCTGCTGCTGTATGTTGCGAGTTTTCCAAACGAGAAAGGCATCGTACAGCGATTGTTTTGCTCATAAAAAAAAAACCCTGCTCGGGCCGTGTCTGTTTTACATTAAATATTGAAGGCCCGGCCCGTGCCCGAGCCCGGGCAGACCTCTACTTTGAATGTTACGAATTTTTCTTTTATTATATGTCTAAGAGGAACAACCGGTACATACAAAAATTCAGGAAACAATAAAATTGTAGAAAAAGAGCAGAAGAACATCAATTACTGTACCTAAGATAAAGCTATAACATAAGATAGTATAACTATATTAGTTATCCGAATTTATACATGCATATACGTTCATGACGATAATGATGACCTTCGATGTAGACGCAGGTGGATTTTTGGGAGAAAAGAGCGTCTACGGTATTTCCAACAGAAATACTGGGGGGGGGGCAAAAAAGAAAAAATCCAAGCCCCCAGAAGGGAACATCCAATCGAAATGAAAATTGGCATGTGTAGTGTAGTACATATACATATAGGAAACGAAATGATTGCAATTCCAGAGTAGTTGGCCCATTTATTCGGGAAACAGCTACACGGTGGAAAAAATCAGGATGTAGATGTAGTAGCGCAACCTGTGGCTGGGATACAACTTGTTACCCACTTGTATCCAGCCAGAGGTGTATGCGTCTATGGCATAGACGTATACAGTCCACGGATACTATCCTGAGGTAATAGCATGCCAGATGATGCCCAAAATGTGGGCCAGTTCGCTGACATTCAGAGATGGGAGTGGGTGGCGTCCCATTATTCCCAAACATGTTCGATCGGTGTGAGATCGAGCTCCCGACCTGGCAGTGGAAGGGTGTTGACATTACGAAGGCAGGCCTGGAAAAGCCGTGCCGTGTGTGGCCAGCCACTATCCGGTTGAAAAATTGTTCGGTGATGCTGCGACAGGAATGGCAACACAACTGGTCGTAGAATGTCGTCGAAGTACCGTAGCGCCGTGAGGATGTTACGGAGGATTACCAAGGGTATCCGGCTATCGTAGGAAATGGCTCCCCAGACAGTTGTTCCCGGTGTAGGAGCCGTGTGCCGTTCTACGGTAAAGGCAGGGTCCGTGCGCTGGCCGGCTTGTCTACAGATACTCATGTGTTGGTCATCGGCTCAAAGTGCAAACCGCGATTCATCACTAAAGACAACACGTCACCACTGGACTCTATCCCACGCTGATAGGGCCCAATACCATTGCAACTGACGCTGGCCATGCTCGCTGGTCAATGGTGGCGGAGTGGTCTCTTCGAATGTTGTTCCCGTGCCGCAAGTCGTCTGGCAACGGTCCGGATGGCCACTTCCATAATTGTAGGCGACGCAACGTGTCCACAGATGGATAAAAGCAACGAATTCGGTTCTGTTCGTGTGGCTCTCACAATCGCTCGATCATCGCGTTTTGTCGTTGCCCTAGGCCGTCCACTGCCCGCGTGCGGCTGAGTTATGCCCTCCTCGACCCATTATGGCGCCAACATCTTCCAATTGCCGCGTCGCTCCGAAAGAAATACCTGGCGATTCGGCGACTTGACTAACAGACTTCTCTCAGCCAAATTATACGCCTCTTTCAAACTCTCTCAACTGCTCGTATTGTGCACAGATCCGATGTCGAAACATCGTCACAGTCCGTGGAGGTTAATGCAACACCAATCGGCTGTCGCAATTGTCCCTCACTGCGAGCTCTGCTCTTGATATTCCCTCCTTGGTGAGTGGTTCACATGTGCTCTATTCCGTCAATGGTCGTTATTTTTTAATCATTTGCATATTCAACCCTGAGGTACTTGCATGGAGAGTTTCATCAGGATCGAATGACTTTCTCAGGGTACTCCATTTTTTATTTCTTTATCGTTTTTGTTGTTGTTTTTTATGCACGGAATGTATCTGCCCCTATCCCACCTCACGGCGCAATATTTTCTTTTTCTGTTCTTCATAAGCAGCGTCCCCTACGTGAAATAACTCCGTGCTATTAGTAAAGTTCATAACAATTTGTGTTCAGCCGGTTTGAAATCTCAAGAAAAGTATTTCATTCATGCTTCCCGGTGGTGGAGTTGTATAAGTACGTTCGTCTGAGTGGATTCGGGTGAAACATGGGTGGTGTGCTTGTGTCATGGCACCAGTTTTAGCCCTCCAAGTAGCCTTAAATTTGGGACGGGCGACAGCTTACGGCAGATCGCATTTCTCGTGGGTGATCAATAATCTATAAAGAAGTAAATTTCACCGTCATTTTTGGTCCACGCCGGGGATCGAACCCGAGTCCACTTATTCCAGAACAAGTCGCTCTACCAACTGAACTACGCAGACGTTTGTTCTTGCTGCTATCTGCCTTTATGTCGTGTGCGTCCTGCGGGGCAGGCACGTCACCCCCCCCCTCCGAAAGAGGGCCGGGGGCATGGTCCACGGTTCAGCCGTGACCATGAATCGTTGCAGGCAGTCATCCACTGTAGAACGTGCACTTGAGAACTCCCAGTCAATCTGGTGTGTGGAATGCAACGTCACACACATTTATTTTTCGAAGCGCTGGAGAAGGGATTCTCTTACTTTTCTTGTCTCGCGGTGTGAAAAGAATATTACACCACTGCGAGAACTTTTACGGCCGGGTCATCCGGGAAGTTCGGGCGCCATTATAACGAAGTAAATTTCTCCGTCATTTTTGGTCCACGCCGGGGATCGAACCCGAGTCCACTTATTCCAGAACAAGTCGCTCTACCAACTAAGCTACGCAGACGTTTGTTCTTGATGCTATCTGCCTTTATGTCGTGTGCGTTCTGCGGGGCAGGCACGTCACACCCCCATCCCTCCAAATCTCTCAATTTGCTGGGCCTTTTCTTTCACACAAGGACTGGGAAAAATATTTAAATTTTTGACGGGGAAAAAAAAGCTTTACATAGAATTAAAGGTCGTCCGAAGTGGAAGAACTCCCTTCAACTCTTCATTTTTAAGGGGTTGGGCTACGTCACTGCATGCGCAAATTTTATAAATGTTAGCGTTGTGACCAACATCCTGTTTTCAATACAGAGCACTTAGTAAAGGGAAGAAGAATGCACTTACCTCCATACAGCCTGGCTAACGATTTCGCATGGGTCAAGCTTTGACTGTAATCTTCTTCTCCTTCTGTTACAGGTCCTGCAAAACAATGCAAAATTAAAAAAAATATATTATCTCTTGTTTTACTGTGCAGTGTCATTCGTAAGCACTAGAACTGTACGCTCATTACACGAAAGTCGATTTAAATGTATCTTCAATATTTGATTCGCAACTCTTACTTTATTCTTCAGTAAGAAGTGTTAAAGCTTGCGGCTCGGATTTTTGAAGGTACAGCAGTAAATAACTGCTCAGCTTTCTGCATCTTGTGGAGTCAGCAGGATTGACCTCTAAGTGGGTCGTTCATCTTGAAGGACACATCAGGCACAAGGGCTGATTGTAAGCAGTAAAAAATTGATATTCAGAATTTCCAGCGCTGAAACAAGTCCATAGCACATGTGATTTTAGTCATAATAAGTGCGATTTAGTCTTATCAACGAGCATAGAATTTATCGGAAAACACATCTTAGAGCAGTTGTTCTCAACTAGTGATGCATAAGACAAACACAGCATACGTGCGTTATCCTGGATTAGAACCCAGACCACCAGTAAGAGGAGATGCATACGGTACTGGATACGCAAGAGCACTACCAGTTTACCTTTGCCCGTTTTATACCGTCTTTTCATGACAGTGCTTACATATTATTTGGTCCAACTGTGTTACACTTTAACATAAAACGGTCGTAATATCTCGCCTGTCGGTTTCTCTTGCTCTGCACACAGCAAAAAACTAATTTTGATCCCTCCGACCGACAGTTCGCTGTGGAGATGATAGAGGTGGTGGTCAGACATCATTTGAAAATGGTTTCAGAGATCTCAAGGTCTGTTTCTGAGATGTGTAGAAAAGAAACAATAGGATCATACTGTCGCAACCATGAATCATTGTACAAATAGGCAATTCTGGAATGCAATCGACAGCACAAGTAGCGTGAAAAACTTTTGCTAATCACAATCTGTGATGTACACTGAGATGCCAGTTTATTAGGCACATCTGCCCTAGTCACGTAAATGGCTCACTCCAACTCGTAAAGACGTCACGTGGTATCAGTTAGACAGACCAGCATGTCCAGCAACACTTAGCGTACGATTGAGGGCCGAAATGGATAAACTGAGTGATCTGAGCGACTTAGAGCATATCATTGTAGTTGGCTCCAGGCGCATCGGTTCGAACATCTTGCAAACAGCCATTCTCCAGAAATTTTCACGCACAGCCATAGCAAAGGTTTAACCGTGAACGGTCGACTTGCAAAATACTGTACTTTCGTGTGGACAAGAACAACTGATGGATCAGAGGGATAAAAGGTCAAGCAAACAGATGGATACAACCAGGCAAGTCACTGCAGAAGTCAAGATTGGTATACAAAGATTATCTACGCATCCGACCAAGTCCTGAATGGGCTGCAACAGCCATCGACCATGTCGAGTGCAGATATTGTCAGCGTGATCAGTAAGCGCTGAAGCATTGTTACTGGACCTCTGAGGGCTGAAAAAGGGCCGCCTGGGCGAAATAATCAAAGTTCCTCCTACATCATGTGGTTGAAAGTACCCTAATTTGGCGCAAGGACCACGAGACCATAATGCCATCCTGTCAGATGTCAACAGTACAGCCCAGAGGCGGTGGTTTGATGGTTTGAGAAGTATTTTACTAGCACGCATTAAATCTCTGATACCTATCAAAAGACATATGAACTCCACGACGAATCTGAGCATCGCAGTCAACTAAATTCATCTCTTCATGGCTACGGTTCATCCTCAAAGAGATGGACACCTCGAGAAGGATAGCCCACCCCCTAAAAATGACTCATTTATTTACCGAATGGTTCCAGGAACATACCGACAAGTTTTCCTAGCTTGTGTGGCCTGCACGTCTTCGATTTAAACCCCATCGATAGGATGAGATGGATCGGGCTGTTCGCTGCATGGCTGTCCCACAGTCTCATTTGCAGCAACTGTGCGACTCAATCGTTTCAGCATGGTACAACATTACTGCACGACGCTTTGGGCATCTGGCAAGTTTCACGCCACGGCGAATTCGAGCTGTTCTGAAATTCAAGAGTGGCGCAATACGCTAGAGTTCTGCACGGACCTTCCTTATTTGGTGAGCCTGGCACGGCCCAAGCCCATACGTTTAAGGTCCGATACGCCAATGGCAGCTATTATTCAGGCCCGGCTCTGCCCATGTGTGCCATTTTGTATTGTTTTGTCATTCTGTTGTATTTTATTAAATTGTAAAGATTAAATGATGAACTGAGATATTATTGAAAATATTGAGTTGAATGTAAGCCTAAAAATATTAACTAAACTTTGGCAATTATCGAAAAATATAACCTTTAGAGAGAGACAAAAAAGAAGACGAAGCGGGTTCAAAACCTCCTTTTCTCTGAACTAGCAAATGGTAACACTACAACAGTCAATCCCTGTACAGATTGGGGATAGGAGAAACAATAGATGTCCCTCTCTCTCAAACACGCGCGCACACACACACACACACACACACACACACACACCCCCACCCCACTGCAGACTGCCCCCCACCCCCCTCCTGTCCCATACTCCATATAACTCACACACTCTCTAGGTGGTCAAATCTTTTTGTTGTGAACAAGTTCCAAAGTGTTTTTACAGTCTTAATACTTACACATGGTAAAAACGCAGAGCTAGTGATTTTTTTTAATTTAAGGTTTAACGACCACCGTGAGCAACTCAATGGGCTATAAGCAGTCGCCCGTCCCCAATTTAGGGCCACTGGCTCCAGGGAAGGGAGAGAGCTAGCTAGTGCCGTAAGGCAAACACAACATCCATGCCTCACCGGGATTCGAACCCGGACCCTTCTCGGACGAATGGTCAGGAGCCAACGCTTAGATCACTGGGATATGCGCTACTTTCATGACATATCCCTGGGATATGATATCATGGAAGTAAAGCTAGGAAAACAGTTTAACACCCCAGAATATCGGGAAACACTTTTTTTCTGTACCATTGCGATGAAAAGAATTTATCGATTTGGCCCGGCCCGACCCGGCCAGTTGCTTTGTTCTCTAAACTAAAAAAAGCCCGACCCGGCCCATGCAGACCTCTACAACACGCTACTGTTGTACCTTTTAAACTGACATCTCAGTGTATACGTACTGAGAGTAAATAAGTAATGGAATCAGTAACTACATTTCTCATTTATCATTATGATTAACTGAGTTCCAACATGATGGTACATCACATAGAACAATGCAGATAAGCAGATATATTACATGTTATAGGCAACATTATATAAACTCACGTGCTGCAATATAATAGGTGTTTCACATAGCATCCCTTAATTTGTTTCGGAGAATTGATTCTGCAGTATCACACAATTCCTTCCACAAGTCCCTTTGTGACCCTAAATCAGAAACTGGCGACTTTTTATGTCCCTTAGTTGGTTATTAATTCTCGGCGACTTTTTATAGCCCTTAGCGTTCTTCACGTTGGTTGTTTATTCTCGAAGCAAAAAAAATAAAACTTAAAAAAAAAAAAATAAGAAAGATGAAAGATAAATATCCGTGATAAACTTACAACAAGCTAAAATTTCCCCTAACGAAAGAAACAATCCCAACCAGACGTCAGCTGTCATCCTCGTCATACACTAAAAGCTGCATCTAAACTTCAATATTGTAGCTGAGTTAAGTTACACTCGTTGTCATAAAAATAAACGCACCAAGAAAAAAACCGTGCGATTAACGTGAAACTCGGCGAATAGCTACGGGGAGGGCAGACATGCAAGTGATTAAAGTTCCGTGCGATTCCGCATGCCTACGCGTCCAAGACCGGCGTTGCAATCGTAATCCTTGGGACTTATAAAGCGCCGTGCAGGGGACTTCACATTCGTGCCGAAATGCACGGCAAGAGTGACGTAAGATCCCTGAGCGATTGACATGCTGAGGACCCGCCGTAGATGTGCATACGGGCAACTGACGGAGTTAGAACGAGGCCGTATCGTCGAGATGAGAGAGGCAGGGTGGCCGGCGCGCCGAATCGGCTGCCATTTGGGCCAGTCGGACAATACGGTGTGATCCTGTTAGGAGCAATGTACACGGGAAGGCACCCGAACACGGCGGACTGGCTCTGGAGGACCCAGACGCACCACCAGCAGAGAGGACCGTGGGATTCTGAGAGCGGCACACACAGATGCAACGACGTCCTTGTCCAATATCCAGAGACATGTGGCGGCTGTACGAGAGACTCCTATGTCCGCCAGAACCATTTCCAGACGTCTGGCAGAGGCGAATCTGCACCCCCGGCGGCCCTTACGTTTTCTGCCATTAACACCTGGCCATCGTCGGCGTCGATTGCAGTGGTGTCAGCAGCGAGCAACGTGGAATGCTACGGACTGGCGACGTATAGTGTTCAGCGACTAATCCCGCTGCTGTATGGAAACGGATGACCACCGTGTCATAGTGTAGAGGACCGCAGGTGAGCGCTACAATCCCAACCTCACTGTACAGCTGCACACGGCCCGAACTGCAGGCGTGATGGTCTGGGGAGCCATCGCGTATGACAGCGGGACTTCCCTCGCAATGATCCGAGGGACGATGACAGCCCAGCGCTATGTACAATAGATCCTGTGGCCCCATGTGCTGCTTTTCTTGGCGGGGCGGCCCGGAGCCATTTTCTAACAAGATAACGCCCGTCCGCACACGGCTCGGGTTTCCCAGGACTGTCTACGTTATGCTTCGATGCTTCCGTGGCCTTCCAGATTGCCTGATCTCTTAGCCATCGAGCATGTGGGGAACCAGATGGGACGCCAGCTTTCTCCATGTCCCAGTGTTCGTGATTTAGAGCATCAGTTGCAAGAAGTGTGGGCCAATCTGTCTCAGGATAACGTAACTATTTGACTCCACGCCGGACCGTATCACCGCATGTATCCGATAACGAGGCGGTCCGACGCGGTACTAACGCTGACCGGAATGTGTACCGTATTTTCGCGGCAAATCGTCCTGCTGCTGGGATATAGTAACCACTTCTGTCCTTGGTATGTACCATCTCACTACTAAAATCTCATTTCAATCCAACGCCTCCTTGATGTTCAGATTTTTATGACAATGGATGTATTTAATGTGTGTGTCGTTTTTGGCTCAAAAGCCGTGAAACGTTAACGTCGAAACACTATGCTCTTTTTCCAGTTTACAATAAGTGACACGCTTTCAATTTTTCCTTCCGGAACTAAAGAAAAGCACGCTACGTGTTTTACTGGCGTGAGATCATTTTAATAATCTCTATATTAAACGATTTTGCGTACGATTTGAAGCACGTAAGAATAAACAGAAAATGAAGATTTAATACCCCATCTGGCTCCCACCAAACTCACTAGAGATTAACGAAGAGGCGGTTGAAGCCTCCGTTAGCTTGTGCTCCAGCATAAGCGTCTATGATATATGCTCTGCGACTCTTTCTCTCTCATATTTCTGGAAACATCCTTAAATCCGAAATAGGGCAATAGGTTATTTCTCTTAACTCAGGTATTTAACAGTAGCATTCCCTGGCGACAGAAAGAAATAAATAAATAAAAAAATGGAAAAACTTGATCTACGTTTTGTTGTTCCTGTATTTCAACAAAACAGTGTGGGGTAATAGTTATTTTGCGGAGTTATATTTGTTCTACTTGATAATTATTTATAGTTCAAACTAATAGCCCAACATGAACTTCATCTTAGTGCACTAATCTGATTTCAGGCTGAAGTAAATGGCTTCAGTGTAAATCTTACTGAATTAGTTGAATCGCTTTCCCGGGTAGCTTAACTGCGTCACAGTTGGTACTTAACTACACTATCTACCAACAAGTAATTGGACACCCCTGCAATCGACTATATCTGCGGTCTTGATACACGTCACGGCCGCCGCCGTTAAATATCATGTGGGAAACAACAACGCAACCAGTCGCATGCAAGATGCCACGCAGTACGGAGCTCTCTGACTTCGAGAAAGGTGTAATCGTAGGGTATGATAGAAATGGCCGATCCATACGTGACATATCCAGCGAGTTGAAGTACCCAAAATCGACAGTGGCCTACGTGATTGACAAGTGGAAGATGGGAGGTGACTGTCGGAATGTGCCCCGACCCGGCAGACCCACAAAACTGGGAGTTAGAGACCGACGGGTGCTGGCCAGAGAAATTCGGAAGAACCGCACCAAATCGATGGGTCACATCCACGAGGAGTTTCAACAGGCATCCGGGAGTGTTCTTTCGATGAATACCATCCGTAAGGAAGCCCATCTGCTCGGTTATCATGGACGTGCTGCCGCCCACAAGCCTTTGATCACCAAGTCCAATAACGCTGCTCGGCTAACGTGGTGCAAAGAACGTCGACAGTGGACGGTTGAACAGTGAAAACAGGTTCTCTGGAGCGACGAATCAAGGTTCACCCTCTATACCGTTCGGATGGCAGGGTCTGGGTTTGGCGTCTGCCTGGAGAACGCCTCCTGCCGGAATGTATTGTGTCAACTGTGAAGTTCGGCGGCGGTGGAATTATGCTATGGGGGTGTTTCTCCTGATATGGCACGGAACCCTTGGTCGCAATTCCTGGTAGACTCAATGCCGAGACCTACTGCACCATTTTGGATGAACATGCGCTTCCTACGTTTTGGCAGTTTTACGGGGTGGACCCATGCTACTTTCAGGATGACAATGCCACCTGTCATGTTGCGAGGTCCACCATGGCTTGGTATGGTGACAATGGGGTTAATCGAATGGACTGGCCTGCGCAGAGCCCAGACCTTAACCCTATCGAGGACATCTGGGACGAATTGGAGCGTCGACTTAAGGGGTGCCCCCACCGTCCGAAATCGGTGAAGGAACTGACCTGTCTTATCCAAGCCGAGTGGAAGAAAATACCGCTAGCCGTCGTACAACGCCTGGTTGAGAGTACGCCCCGGAAGGTCGCAGCTGTAATCGCCGCTCGTTGAGGCTCCACAAATAATTGAAGGTGAATAAACTTCGTTTTCCTCTGCTATCACAGGTATCCGATTACTTGTTGGTAGATAGTGTATAACAAGAATCAACTAATCATACACTCTAAATCAAAACGTCCCAAAAAATGTCAAATGATTCTTATTTACCAGGTTCAATCTCTTTACTTCCCGCTTGTCAATACGTAGTAGTATGGCACACCAAATCAAATATCTTGGTAACAGAATATAGTAACTTAAACTAAATTTTCTATATACTTGAATATAGGCACGTCGTTCCTTGATTAATCTTACATCTATATCGATACAGCATCAAAAGTTAACGAACACAGGTTACGCACGGAAGCCTTTTAAAACACCAAATCTGTCATACAAATTGACCCCCCCCCGATATATTTCAAATACATTTCATATATTTCAGTGCAAAGGTTCGGCTATTTGCGGATACAGCACTAATAAAAATTGAAAAGGGAGTGAGACAAGGTGACACCATATCTCCCAAACTCTTCAATGCCACGTTGCAAAGTGTCTTTCAATCATTTTACTAAGAAAACAAGGGGATAAAGATGAATGGAGATAATTTAACTCACCTTCGTTCGTTTTGCTGACGACATAATAACTTTTTCAAACTACCCCTTCAGAGCTGTAGAGTATAACACAGGAACCTTCTGACAAGAATCAGGGGCGGATTGGCGGTTGCAAAAGAGCAGGGGAAAATTTTTTCAAATGGGCCCGTTCAGTTGTTTGTCTGCGGACTGCTGTATCCCAACTGAAAATCACTTTTTTATTCAAGAAACAAAAAAAAGTACAGTTGCTCTGGAAACAGTGGCAAGCATAGTACTGTGGATGGGGGGGGGGTAAAAAGTACACCCGCCATCCTTAAATTGAAGTGGGTGTTGCAGAAAAATTTTCATCAGCCCGTGCCAAGATTTTACTGCAAAAGAATTGTACTGCAGTTTTTCTGTTGTGGACAATCACAGTTAGAAATTTCAAGATATTTAAATATCGTGGCAAACTCACTTAATCGACGTGAAAAAAGTAATAACCAGGTTTAAATCACTAGTTTAGTTAGTTATGTATGTAATTGCGCTGGAGGAGCTTCTAATTTTGGACACACTCAACGTTTATATTTGTTTAAAATTTTCTCTTAAGAACGCTGAAGTAAGAACATTATTATTTTTTTTAAATTGCTCATATAGCCTTTTCATGTCTGGCAGATCGTAAAATAATATTGATTTTCATACCATTGAGCTTCCAGTTCTTAAATTTCCAACGAAGTGGGCTGAAATTCCAGCAAGTATTTGAGAGAGAGGGAACTGCTACTACCAAAATTATGTTGGAGTTGTACCAAAAATCCTTTCGCATAAAACATGATTTTTAAATTTAAATAAATGAAAAAAAATATAGAACTTTTACACTGTAAAATTTTCTATTTGTACTGCAATTTTTGTAATATTTCTATTGTGGAGAGTTACAGTTAGAAATTTAAAGATTGTTAAATATCGTGGCGAACAGATTCTTCATTTAGTGAGCATATATTCGTATGTGTTTCAATTACAAAACGTGCTTTTATGCTGTGGTTATGTATTGTAAAGACACCTTACTAAATAACTTTAAAAAAAAAAAAAAAAAAACATTTTGCAACTTCATGTGGAAATGATGTCTCCGTAAATGGCTTCATCTGCAGCATTTGTCAGTTATCACAAGAAGCGTAGGCAGAACATTTCGGGGGAAAGGGATCGTATATGAACACCCCCGCAAATAATCTTACAATTATTTCAAAATAAGTTCTTGATATTATTAGCTTTTACTCTGAATTCTGTGTTGTCATATAGTGGATACTACATCCCATAATGACCATTATCTAGCATTGTTCTGCAACTTTATCAAACATGGGTGAGTATTTTCACTACTTTAACTGAAGTAGTGAATTTTTTTTTAGCTCTGTTCAGCCCACTCCCCAATGCTGTTAACATACGTAGATTGTTGTGCCTCCCGATTTTTCCTGATGCCGGGCCCCCGAAACATTTCAGGATGAGATGAATAGTCAAAGAAACTATAGAAATAGATAGACATCCCTTCCCCACTCCGCAGTTGAAAAAGACATCGGTTAATTGCACGGGGAGGAAGGAGTGGAAGTTTGGAAGAGGAGATTTTTTTTTAATGCCTAAACAGATTAATCAGTTTTCGGGCTCGGGCGGGCTAGGGCTGACATACTTCGGGCTCGGACTCTTAAAATTGAGCCCGAACTCAGCTCTTATGAGCACAGCACTAATGCCTCCTACAACCAACGGGAGTAAAATCAACTGCCCCCCCCCTTCCCTGGGGAATATATAAAACATCTTGTACACACCCCAGCCCTCCCGGAACATACAGTACATACATTCTCGTTCCTCAGCTACTAAGTGAACCCAAAAGTTCGCAAACACTCATGGCCCATCTATTGTCGTTGGGATTCCAGAAGTTGCCTGGTGAGGGAATTTTTTCCAAATTCAAAATAGAGGGTCCCCCCTCCCCCCGCTAGTTATAATTACATTATGTGTGTTTCGTTTATAAAAAAGTGTTGTGTTCAGTTGTGCGTTTAAAGCAACTGAACTGAAAACATTTTTTAGAAAGTAAGAAAGAAAGAGACAAAATATACGGAAGGGACCCATCGGGAAATGTCCCGGTGGGCCAATCCGCCCCTGAGAAGAATAAAGAAGTGGGATTAAAAATGAACTTTCAGAAGACAAAACTGTTGTACAATGCTTTTTCAAGAAACGAAGATTTTGCCGTTGATGGGGAAAAGCTTGAGGTAACCGATACCTACATTTACCTTAGACAACAGACATCAAGCAAGGGTCACACTGATGAGGAAATTAATCGGCGTTTAAAACTTAGCTGGATAGCTTTTGGATGTCACAGCACAATTTTCAAGAGCAATATGCCGTTAGATCTTGAAAGAAAAGTGTTTAATCAATGCATCCTTCCAGTTTTTACGTATGGAGCAGAGACATGGACTTTAACTAAAAGAGACATACAAAGGCTGCAGACAACTGTAAGAAGAACGGAATGATCATGGGCGCCGCCGGGGGAGGGGGTCCACAGGGGTCACTATACCCCCCCCCGTAGAATTATTTTTCCCTTTATTTTATTTTATTTTATTTATTACTTTTTTTTTACACTCACAGAGCTGGACCACAAGGAAAGATGGAGTGGGGCGTTTAATTTAATATCCCAATTTTATTGGAAATTTGAAATTGGAAAACGATAACATGAAAGCGGAAAACCTAGCAAACCGTAAGCTAGTACACCCAAACAAGTTCCGCTCAGGGTTGTGTGTGCTGAACTTAAAAGGCTTGGCGTGACCCTGCTAGACACTGTTCATTATTTTGAAACCAGTTACCAATGTACATGATAATACATGACTATTACTAACATACACTTTCTTCAAGAGCAGCATCAATTAATAATAATAATAATAATAGTAGTAGTAGTAGTAGTAGTATTTTATTGTAGTAAACAAGTAGTAGTAATCTTTCATTTTCACGAATTACTGTTTTCTACATATTCGCCAAATCTTAATTAATTACCCTTGACCCCCCTTGAAAAATTTCCTGCAGGCGCCCATGGGAGAGAAATGGCAATGGGCTGGACATGTTTCCAGAAGAACGGACCACCGAAATTTTCGACTGGATTCCAAGGGACAGAAGAAGACCACATGGGAGATGGATGGATGAAATTCGAAAGCATGCCGGAGTAACATGGAGGAGAGTCGCTTAAGACAGACAACTGTGGAAGAAACTTGTGGAGACCTTCATCCAGCAGGGGACTGATAATGGCTCACAATGGTGATGATGACGATATTTTAAAGCAGCAACTCTTCTCATCAGCTTTTGCCTACATCATTACACTTTGACCTGTCGTTAGGTTGCCAAACACAAATTCGCCGAGAGAGAAAATGTAGCTTTCAGAGTACAAATGCTTAGCGAGAATAAACCAAAATTCCCATAAAAAGACAAGAACTAAAGAGAAAGGTTATATTAGAGTACATGTTACAACTGACAGATACTTGGTGAGGAGTACGTGCAAAAATCGTACCGTAAAGTATCAAGCTGACATTTACGATGACACTGCCATATCCATGCGTAGCGCAACAGCTGTACAACCCCTCATCGATGATTTTAATAGCAGGAATCTTCAGGACGCCTCTCTCATTTATCCTGTGCCTTGGCTTCAAATAAAGCGATTCATCTCCCTTTTTCCAGTCAACAAAGATTAGCGAAGCATTCGATCCGGATTTCATTTTCACTGGGCACCGCAGTGTGGCTGATGTCCCTAAAGATACAAACACTAATTTCTCTGATTCATCGACAGTTATTTCTGGAGGACCTACAGGAGGGTAAACAAAAAAAGAAATTAAATGAAAAGAAAATAAGAGAAAATTGTTTCTTAAAAAAACGAATTCGTGAAAGCACTATAATTCTTCATGCATAACATAGCAACATAATGTCGTAATTTCTACATTATGACAAGAAAATAACGATCGATAAAAATAAATAAATAACTTCAGAGTGTTTTCATGGCCAACTAATCAAGAGAACATGAGCTGGAATCTCCACAAATGCTAAAATTCTCAAAAACTACTGAGCATGGTGTCATGTACTTCGAAATTTTGCTTGGTTTCTTCCGAGGTTCTGCGTAAGTGAAACTGTTATACCAAAAACACCGATTTTTTTCTGACACTCGAATATAATATAATAAAATACACTGGCGGAAAGTGAAAAAAGAACACCAAGAAGGAATTGGCAGACGATCATGAAATTTACATATGTTAATGGGGTCGAGTTTACGTAGGTGTGATGTTAATTTCGGGACCAACCGGTGAGCGATTACGACACAGCACGGCATAATATGCAAATTATCGTCGGTGGTATTTGAGGAGTACGGCGAAGTGAATGTAATCAGTCGTCGGCGTACGGACACGTGCGAAGACCCTGAAGAAGCTGCAATGCTTGGACATGGAAGACGTGTACGATTTCAGCAGATATCGGACTTTGAGCGAGGTCGTCTAGTCGTATTGCGGAGCGAATTGGACGGGAAATATCGGTGGTGGTACGATGGTGGCGTAGATGGTCCGAGGAGCATTCCCACACGAGAAGACGTGGAACCGGGAGTCCCAGACGGACTGATGAGCGGACCGATCGACGCATAAGAAGAGCGGCTTTGTCAAGCAGAACATCCACTGCGACGCAAATCCGAGCTGCCGTTGCACCTGAGGTGACTGTGCTAACAATCCGCAACCGTCTCCTGGATACAGGACTACGTGCACGCGTGCTTCTGGCATGTGTAACTCTGACTCCAGTCCACCGTCAGGAACGGCTGCAGTGGTGTCGCCAACGTCTGCGCTGGAGAACGCAATGGCTATCTGTCGTGTTCAGCGATGAAAGCAGACTCTGCTTGGGAGCCTCCGATGGCCGTATGTGTGTTCGCAGACGCACAGGGGAGCGTCTCTACCCTTCTTGCATCCGCCAGCGACACACAAGGCCTACACCTGGTCTCCTGGTGTGGGGAGCGATCAGCTATCGCTCCCGTACACAACTGGTGTTTGTACCGGGTACGTTAAACAGCACCTCCTACATCAACAACATCATTCTGTCCGTTGTTGTGCACTTTATAAGGTCGGTCCATCGTGGTGGTCCAGCAAGATAACGCACGCCCACACACGGCACGTGCAACGCAACATGCACTTCAGCGTGTGAGACAACTTCCATGGCCTGTACGTTCACCGGATTTGCCCCCCATTGAGCACGTGTGGCATTTTATGGGACAACGACTTATCCGGTCTCCACGGCCAGCCACGACCATCCCCGATTTACGCGTCCAGGTTGAGGATGCTTGGAACTCAATACCCCAAACTTACATCCAACATCTGTACGACAGACTCCATGCCAGAATTGCACAGTGTGACGCACTTCATGGCGGTTCAACCTCGTACTAACCATGTTACATGGAAATGTTATTTTTCAGTTTACCAGCAAATACAGCTGTATTTTGCCATAATTTTTTGATCACGTTATCCTCTGTATTCCGTTATTATGCTGTATAAATTTCGTTGGTATCAGACGTCTCCTTCTTGGTGTTCTTTTTTCACTTTCCGCCAGTGTATATTGAATATTTTATTATGATATAGCACGGTTGACCTTGGCAGTCAGCATTTCTTTCTTATTTTTCTTCTCAATTTGAACTGTATATATATGAACAGTATTCTGATTTTCCTTTTTTAGTTTTTCTTATTTAAATCATATGTTTAAAATCAGTCACTGCAACCACAAAACGTACGTACGCTTTCTCTTAATTTTAGTCTGCTACAAATTTCGCAGATATTTTTCTGAATAATTCCAGTACTCAAAAAATTAGAAAAATATCAATATCTGCTGTTTCAATAAATCGGATTAATATACTTAGTTTCTTTTGCCCCGTTTCGGGAAGCATTTAGGCATGAGAGAAACGGAATAACCGTGCATACCTTTGGAAAACAGATTTCCGTTTTTAACCATCCTCAGAATAAACCAATGGCTAGTGTTCATAAGCCATTGGTTTACTCAGGAATTTCAAACTGGAGAATAGTGATTCTAAAATAGTGTGATTCTTCCTGTGCCTCAAACCACATTTTTAGCACGTCTTTTGTAAAAAAAGATCGTGCTTATGTTACCGGTTTGTCCGTCCATCCGTCTGTACCCACGATATCTCTGCAACTATTAGTCCGATTTGAAATTTTTTTTTGCGTTAGGAATCTTGAAATATGCGAGTGATGATCCTTTATTTTTTTTTTTTTTTTTTCCGAAGTACAATTTCGCCGCTAGGGTTCGTAAATGCAGATGATGTCGAATTCAAAAATATGTTTTATTCCACATATTTGCTTCTAAACATCCGATTGAAAAAATTCTTTTATCTTTCGATTCCATTTATGTCGAAGAGTATTTTAGATATAGTTACTTTTTCAAATTACGCATAGATTTTCCGCTAGGGGGCGTAAAAGTAAATTACATTTTTCCCGATAACTCTTCTTCTAAAACTCCGAATTGAATTTTTTTTCTTCAGCGGATACATCTCCTGATGAAAAATCCTTTGCATATAATTTCAAGTTTTTGGTAAAGAATACTTTAGCCACCAGGGGCGTAAGTGTTAATTTTTGCTTCTGATGTATTTGTCATAAAATCTGAGCTTCTAAAATATCGATTGAAAAAATTCTTTCGTGGACTGATGCCACTCTCATCGATAAACATTTTCGGAATATTTTCTTCTTAAAATATTCCACAGTTTCTCCGCCAGGGGGCGTAGATGTACATCTTATTTTTGTCAATATCTCTACTTCTAGGAGTCCGATTTGAAAAAAATTTTCTTCGTTGGATACTGTTTCCAGTGTGACATGTTTTTCATATAATTTAAAAATTTTCAAGTAATTCATTGACTTTCCGCTAGGGGACATAAAGGTAAATTGCGTTTCCCCCTATATCTCTGTTTCTAAATCTCCGAATTGAAAAGATTCTTTCTGCACCGGATACAGCTTCTGATGGGAAATCCTTTACGTATGATTTCAAATTTTTGTAAAAAATGGTTCGGTCACCAGGTGGCGTAAGTCTTAATTTCCGCTTCTGATGTATTTGCAGTAAAATATGAGCTTCTAAAATCTCGATTGAAAAAAAAAGTCGTTTGTTGACCGATACTACTCATGTCGACAAACCTTTTAGAAACATTTTCTTCTTAAAATAGTGCATGGTTTCTACGCCAGGGGCGTAGAAACCATATCTTATTTTTGAAACCATATCTTATTTTTGTCAATATCTCTACTTCTAGGAGTCCGATTTGAAAAATTCCTTCTTTGTTGGATAGTGTTTTCGATGCGAAATGTTTTCCCTATAAATTCAAAATTTTCCAGTAAATCATAGACTTTCCGCTAGGGGGCACGAAGGTAAATTGCGTTTTCTGTGTTATTTCGGCTTCTAAAACTCCGATTTGAAAAAGCCTTCCTGCATCGCATACAAGACCTGATGGAAAATATTTTTCACATAATTTCTAATGTTTGGCAAAGAATGGTTTGGCCACCAGGGAGGCATAAGTGTTAATTTCTGATTCTGATGTATTTGTAGCAAAATCTGGGCTCCTGAAAACTCGACTCATTTTTTTTTTTTTTTTTTCTTGGACCGATAGTGCTCATACGGAAAAATCTTTTGAGAATACTTTCTTCCTAAAATAATGCATGGTTTTCCCACCAGGAGACGCAAAGTCTCATTTTATTTTTGTCGATATCTCTGTTTCTAAGAGCCCGATTTGAAAAATTCTTTCTATGTTGGAGAACGTTTCCGGTGCAAAATGCTTCTCATATAAATTCATGTTTTTCTTAACGCACAAGTCTGCAACCAAAGGGCGTAAGCTCACAATTCCGTTTACAGCAATGTCTGAGGGATTAAAAACCCGATTGAAAAATTTCTTTCTTCCGTCAGATACTATTGTTTTCCATATGGGTTCCATTGACTTTGAATAGCTTTGATAACTTTAATTTGCGTCAGAACGGATTCAAAAGACGTGCTTATTACACCCGAAAATTTGGTGTCAACTTTCTTGTTGCTATCTGTTTTAATCACAGCTGATGTATTGCGAAACTGATCATCGGCTTCTTACCTGGAGGCCCACCAAGCTTTTTAATGACCACCAGGGAAGCCCACCCTGAAATTTGTCTTGCCCACTCTGCCGTCCACCCAGTTCAAAATGTGCCATTTTTCAATTTATTTAACTTTATAATATACTCTTCACTTCGCCGAGCGTGTTTTATTCCACGCAGCCC
Organism: Macrothele yani; assembly: GCA_039090855.1. Lineage (NCBI taxonomy): Eukaryota > Metazoa > Arthropoda > Arachnida > Araneae > Macrothelidae > Macrothele > Macrothele yani. The sequence goes on along the minus strand of CM076989.1, from coordinate 68,878,012 downwards.
TACGTATTTCCCCTATAGGAAGTGCGTTGTTTACGTCACCAAAAAAGGTTATTGAAATAGCACCGCAGGGCCGTGAAAATTCAATTGTCCTCCACTCTTACAGTTCCTTAATTTAAGCCTCTTTTTCAGGTTTGTATGGCCAGGGGGCCCAATGAGAAGGGGGAAAAGGAATTCACTGAGGGGGTCACTACTAATTGCTCTGTTTGTTTTCTTTACAAAATAGGGAATTCCAACATGGAAAGTGGAAACTGTACACTAGCGTTCTTAAGACTGCCCCGGGACAGTGAAAGTGTAGAAAGTGGCTGACAACCGCTTTGTATCAGAGAAGTGCAAGCCAAAGTCACTCGCTGGAAGGAAGTTAAGGAGGGGGAGTTATTGTGTCTGCATAGCACAACGTTAAAATTTGAGTTAGATAAAATAAATTGTTCAAGTACAGTACTATTTTCGTAAGCAAAATTGCCAAAATTTTGAAAAGCAATTAAAGACAACAAATTCAAAGCAAGCAAAAAGTTGAAGGCGACATTGTACCAACACTTGTATCTTACACCAGTGGCGTAACTAGTCAGATCCGTGTATGTATGTGTATTCAGGTAGAGGGGTGGGGATTGCACGAATTCCTTTGTAGCCGATAGTGAAAAGCATTGAAGCCGCCCCGGTGGCTGAGTGGTTTAAGCGTTGGCTTATGACCATTCATCCGAAAAGAACTTGGGTTCGAATCCTGGGGAGGCATAAACGTTGTTTTTCTTACGGCACTAGCTCTCACCCTTCCCTAGAACCAAAGACTTTAAATTAGGGACGGACGACTGCTTATAGCCTATTGAGTTGCTCACGGTGGTCGTTCAACTTTCAATCCAAAAAAAAAGCACTGAAAATGTGTTCATTTCGTATAAAAAAAAAGTTGCTATCAAGCTTGCCCCACCAAAAATGACGTTCGCCCATCCAGATTTCGAAGTCTAGCGACGTCCCTGATGACCACCACTAAGCTTTTCGTTCAAAGAAATGAAAAGGTGACAATTCGGTCAATATTAACCATGAAGTCTGTCGAAATGTTTCGGAAAATTTAAGTTATGGTAATTAATATTGAAAAGTTTTTTGATAAAAATATGGCATCAGATATTCTAAAAACATATGCCATTCGACTCACCACCAGTTTTTCAACATTCTTTCTGGACATATCAGGTTTCTAAGGCAGATGCTCTAAAGCTTGTTTTCATTTGTTAATACAAGCATGCTTCAAGACTCGTTTCTCTCACAAACTTTTTTTTTTTTTCGTATAGCAGTGACATTCTACCTATTGCACTTAATTATTAGGCTGAATTATATAATGAGACGCTAGATAGTTAGCTATACCTGTCGTAGTCACCTTAATGGCTCACACTAAAACGTAAGGCGTCACTTGCACGCGGTGTGCGATATACAGTTGGTCACAAAAGTATCCGGCCACACTCATTACAGGTAAATTTTTAGGCATTATACTGTAGTATTAAAATCGTGGATGAAGCAAAATATTCCATTTATTTTCATTTTTCTGTTTTGAGAATTCAAAATACACTAAATTGACAAAGGTCACCGGACACCTGTTCAAATGCAAATGAATGGATTCGCTGCGTTGTTAACATGCGCGGTACAGATGCAAACGGCGTAAAAACAAGCCTGCAGCTGACCGCGATCAATCGCGCTGTGAGGTTGAGTGAAAATGTCACGGCGAGAGAGAACTGACTTTGAGAAAGAAAAGATTGTTGGGTGTTATATTAGTGAGTTGCCCATAAGAGAAACCGGGAGGCATTTAAACATACCCAAGTCCTCTTTTTTGGCTGCACTGAAGAAGTGGAAGACACATAGCGTGCCTGAAGTAGCAAAACGTGCCGGCAGACAAAAGGAAATCAGTGATAAAGTACGTCGAAGTCTCAGGAGAGTCGTTACAGCTAATCGACGGAGTACTGCACAAGACCTCAGTGTACAGGTGAGTAAAAATGCTGGAACCTCGGTGTGTACAAGTACCATTCGCAGAGAACATCATTCCATGGGTTACCGTGGTCGTGGGCAGCTCATAAGCCGTTCATCTCCACTCGGAATGCTACTCCTCATTTAGCATGGCCCACGGGTCAGCCGTGACCATGAATCGTTGCAGGCAGCCATCCGCTGTAGAACGTGCACTTGAGAACTCCCAGTCAATCTGGTGTGTTTAATACAACGTCACAGACATTTATTTTTCGAAGCGCTGGAGAAGGGATTCTCTTATTTTTCCTGTCTCGCGTGTGGAAAGAACATCACACCATTGCGAGATCTTTAACGGGACGGGTCATCCGGGAAGATGACCCGTCCCGTTAAAGATTGTCGGGCACTCTCGCCCAAATCTTTTAGCTTCCAATCTAAGGGTTGTTTAAGACCTGGGGTCAGACACTATCTTCCTAAAATCTTCTACATATCACCTGATCTTGGCGTTTAGCAACGGAGCGCTGGGGAGAATGATTGTGCTCGCCATGAGGAACGGTCAAGGTCCATAATAATAATATCAGACGGGGCAACAGAGAATGAATCTGCGGGACTTTCTCTCTTTGCTTGCGGAACGAGAAGCACTGAAGTCTAATAAGTTTTTCTTGGAACGTCTGTTTAATTATTTTATTAAATTTATCAAAATGCGAAGTATTGACTCTTATTTTACCGTGTATGGTCCTGTTTGATGAAAAAAAGAAAATGGTTTCCTCAGATACATTTAGAAAACTAAAGACCTCCTGTCGTAGAAGGAACGAACCTGAATAAAATGTGATGACTCTTGCTGGATCCCAAGACTGATATAGAGCCGCGTAAAGTGACTAAAAGATGCGAAGGTCGTTGCAGATCACTTCGACTGTTTAGCGGATATCACTCAGAAACAGATTAAATGTTTGCCCCTTGACCTTTTCTTAACCAGGCTTTCAACGAACGCAAGGTTGTTGCGGTTGGTGTGCTTTTACAGTGCGGCGCATGTAAACTGGCGTGCAAAAATTACGGACGAGACGGTTTTTCGAATGTAACGTCGTGCAGAAGTGCTCCACGTCGACTCAAATCATACCATAAGATCCCCAAGATGTAAGAATATGGGACAAGTGAGCAAAACCGTCCAAACAAGGAATCCAAAGGATACAAAGGCACTTTATTGAAAAGGTAGCTTCGAGCACAACTGGACAGAAGACCGAAAACTCCATGTGTCAGGCGGCTGCCAAGAAAAATCCAGTCTTTAGTAGGGGATATGATCACCCCTGACTGCGTTACAGGATTTACAACGTCTGTCCATGCTGAGGACGAGGTTGTCAAGGAGCTGTTGAGGCATCGCTGCCCATTCCTCTTGTAGCGCCAATCGCAGCTGCGGAATCGTTGCTGGAGGCTGGTGACGTGCGACCAAGCGTCTCCGGAGAAGGTCCCACACGTGTTTGATTGGATTTAGGTCCGGAGACCTTGCGGGACAATCCATGCGTTGAATATCTTCACTCTCCAACAGCTCTGCGATAGCTACTGTACGATGAGGTGTAGCGTTGTCGTCCATGAAGAGGAACTCAGGACCCACAGCACCTCTAAACAGACGCACACGAGGCAGGAGAATTTCGGTATAATAGCGGACACCAGTCACTGAACCTCCTTGGAAGATGTGGAGGTCAGTACGGCTACCAAGGATGATACCGCCCCAAACGAGAACTCCGCCACCTCCAAACTGCTCCCTTTCGATGATGTTGGAGGTGTGATTGCGTGTTCCCTGCTCTCTCCAGATGTGTATACGTCCAGAATCGCTCGCCATACTAAATCGGCTCTCATCCGTAAAGAGAACTCGACTCCATTGCTGATGTGTCCAGTTCTTGTGTTCCTGGCACCAGAGAAACCGCCGTCTCCGGTAGGCAGGCGTTAATGGCACACACCGCACTGGTCGTCGTGCAAATAGACCACCTTTGTGCAGCCTCCTGGCCACGGTAAAACGCGATAACGGACGTCCAGTTGTCTGTTGCTTGTGCCTTGCGATTTCTCCCGCTGTCTGCCGTCTGTCTCTTCTCGCCTGTGGGACAATATACCGGTCGTCCGCCGCCGTGGTTGCTCGTGGACGACCACTGCTAAACTCTCGGACAGCTGTTCCTGTCGTTTGAAATGCTCTCCAAGCTCGCGAAACGATGCTGTGAGCGATCCCGAACTCCTCGGCCACACTAGTCACACTTCGACCTTCTTCCAACTTCCCAATGACGCGATATGGGGTAAAGTCATCCAGATGTCGTCTACTGGATTGCCTGTTGGCCATATCCCATGGTTGCAACTCGACGTCGTTCAAACCGATGTACACCGTGCAATAGCTTTCACCGAATTGCTGAGCGTACACCTCCCGTGCGCTTTATACTCTTGCGACCCCCCCACGTCATGTTGCATATATGCGCATGCCCTACCGTACCGGACCCTAGTCTATCTCCTGAGTGGTCTTTCGGTCCGTTCTGCCTGCTTGTTCCGCTGTTATGCTAATTTCTCCTCTTCGTCCTTAATTTTTGCACACCAGTGTAGTAGCACGGAATAGAAAGTACAGTGATGAATTCCGGGTACCATTCTAATGCAATTATTATGTACCATTCTTTTGTGGTAGGTTGCACCAAAAAGTGATGCTACACGAGTTGCGCCACTTTTTGAGAAATGGTACACCATTCTGTGGTGCAAACAAACCCAACAAAATTGCGGAACCTTGTGCCATAATGTGGTGCAACCTTGTACCATAACGTGGTGCATAGTTGCACCATGTTGTCTGGGTTTTGTTCGCACCACAGAATGGTGTACCATTTCTCAGAAAGTGGTGCAGCTGGTGTAGCAGCACTTTTTGGTGAATCAATTTACCACAAAATTTTTAACAGTGTACATTGGGTGCATCCATATAATAATTTTCCACTAACACTATGATCCTCCGCAATGCCATTTTTTTCCATTGCCGTCAAAGCCTAACATCCTTTGAGGAAAAGATTGTGGTGCATATGGTTTCGCCTAATTTAGAATGCACGTCTTTTTTCGTTGGTATCTCTCTCGTAGACCACAAATCGACAGATACGATAAACTTGAAAACAATCTGTTTCGTTTAGTGCATACACAGTGCCTAAAAAGTATTTGGGATTATTACAGTGGCTGTGATAATCCCAAATCTTCCGCTTTCGACATTCGGAATTCAAAACAAAATACTTAATTGTTGCCAGAGAAAAACAAAAAGTCGGAAACATCTAAAATTTCACTGTCGAGGAAGAAACCCTTGAGTAAGTACAGCAGTTCATATATTTGGGTTCGATAATTACAGAAAGTAATGATGCGTCAGTTGAAATTAGTCATAGAACAGCTGCAGCAAATAGAACTTATTACAGCATTCAACCACTCTTAAAATCTGATTTGATCTCAATAAAAAGAAAAATTCATCTATATAGAGTAATGCTCAAACTCGTACGGTTGTGAAACATGGACAATGATTCAGAGAGATCAAAACAGATTAAAAATGGAAACGACAGGTATTTAGAGAGACCTTTGCTTCAGTTAATGAGAATGGACTTTGTAAAGTCAGGAACGACAAAGAAATAATGGAGACGTTTAATGAAATTGATAATATTACTAAAATAAGGGTGAGAAGACTGAGATGGCTGGGACATGTTCAAACGAATGAAAGATGACAGAGCAGCAAAGAAGGTCTACATGTATGGACATGGTGATCTAGTCCCAGAAGACTGCCAAGAAGAAGATAGCTTGATGATGTGGATGATGATTTTAAGAAAATGAGAATAAAGAACTGGAGGAACACGGCACTGAATCGTGAAGAGTGGAGGGCTATCCTGAGTTAGGTTTAGGTCCTAGGTGGACTGTAATGCCAAGGAGTAATAGTAGTAGTAGAATTAAAATAAGATCTTTTACTTATCGATTTTCGTAACGCAAGTTTTTCAATATCCGATATTCTGATTTGAGACATCTGGGTATTCGGATTTTTAAATTCAGATATTTGATTTTGAAACTCTGATATTCGAACTATTCGGACATTAAAAATCCAGATCCGAGAATCCGAATCTTTCTGAAAATACAGATTAAAAAAAATAAAATAAAAGCCTACACTTTTGGCTTTTAAGGAACAAGCGCGATGCTGAAGAGGAATCGACTAACTTTCCGCAAAGTGCAATGAATTATTAAATATAGTGTCCTGCATTTCGCTGAAGTTCCTCATTTAAATTGTAGGTATCATTTCTCTAATGCACAGTAAAAGTCAGATTCTTATGATTTATCCTTGGAATTCGGTCCATAATTTGGCTGTTACAATTTCCTTCATGCATCTAATTATTCAAGTGGCGCTTAGTAATACCGACATTTACGCTCTTTGTTACTTTCTCTTCGAATTGTGACAGCGAGACCGTTTTTCTTTGGGAAGAGGTCAACTTCGTAAGGTTTGACTTTTGCAAAATCTAATTATTCGTCGTAAGTAGTAAAAGAGATAAGAAACTGCCACCAGTTTTCATATCATCAAGCGATTTGACAAGGTGCATTCATTTCTTTTCACGTGATTTAGGCAGGCTGCACACTTTTTGTACATCAGCGTGCCTAAACAGAATTCCAGCTGTTTCGAGCTAGATTGTATTTTTTGGAAAACTTTTGTCACGATACGGATTAAAGCGTGGTCCCATCTTTGTCTACTTCCTGTTGCACATTTACACACAGACACTCGATTACCCGTCAGATTAACGTAAAAGTGTGAAGCTGGGTGGCTCAGTGGTCTAAGCGATGGCTTCTGATCATCCGTCCGAAAGGGGTCCGGATTCAAATCCCGGTGAGTCATGAATGTTGTGTTTGTCTTACGGCACTGGCTCTCTCCCTTCCCAGTGATCCTAAATTAGGGACGGGCGACTGCTTATAGCCCATTGAGTTGCTCATGGCGGTCGTTAAACCTCCAATCAAAAAAAAAAAAAAAAAGTATGAATTGCTTGAAGTCAAGCTAATTTCTGCCGAATAAATGTTATACGTCTGAAGTATACCTTTGTTTGAAAAGCAATGGACCGTGTACCGAACTGCTATCTAAATTCAACGGGGTTTCCACAAATTTACGGGCTTGTCAATAAGTAAATTTCGATGTCATTGGGCTGCGGATTGGGATACGCAAATTGTTTTCTAACGTCACTACACTCTCCTGACTACAAAGCATTGTCTGGCATAGGAGTTTGAATAAAAAGGCAACGTGCTGCATAACGAACTCAAATGTGACAATGATGGCACGCCTGGAAACATTTCTCGCTCGGTGGAAAGCCTGGAAACAAAACTGAACATTGTAACGCGTGGTGCCTCAAGAGAACCTTTGTATTGCAGCAATCTAACACAAAGTCACTCGTCTGTCTTCTTCAGTCAGTCTCCCCACATGCGTCACATTGCTCTTTGTTTTTAATATTGAGGTCTTGCTATTCTGTTTCTCATCTGTCAACGCATTGCACCCGTGTAAGAATTTTGATCACGGTTCTGACATGCTCCGAACGCTCATGACTTAAAGACCATAGACTTTTGCAGTTGTCGATGAATCTCCGCTGCGGGCGTTTTCCGTGCCTACTTAACCCCAATCACCATGCGTAACACCGAGGGAGACTGTGTTTCCCGGAGTGACACCATTTTCGCTTGAATCTGTCCTCCAACACCTTGTCTTTTAATTCAAACTCCAGTGCTAAACAACGCCCTCTAGTCAGGAGTTTTTAATTACTCTGAGAGATACTGATTTATGTATTCATATGACAAATGTCAACCCCGCCTTCTCGTGGTGCATCCTGTTCCTACTAAAAGGGCTCTGACGACCGCCAATAGCGGTATAACTATACCATCGGGATTAGAGGAAATTCTATCCCACACTCACCAACCCGCTTGGCCAGCGTGGTGAGTTATGGCCAAACCCCTCCAAAATGACTCCACAACTTAAATCTTGGCCCTCAGTCTCCGGCAGCTGGAATGTACCTGGCCAAGGCAGCGGCCAGTGCGACATAAAGGCAGAGGGTGCTAAGAATCCCCGGAGGACCGGACTAGGCTGCCATCTGATGCTGACCTTGGCAACGTACAATGGACGCTCCCTATCTTCTGATTCAAGGCTTCTTGAATTGGAAGAGGAACTACAAAGGATCAAGTGGGACATCGTGGGGCTAAGTGAGGTAAGGAGAAAAGGAGAAGATCTCATCGAACTGAAAAGTGGACATCTCTTCTACTATCGCGGGACAGATACTGGCAGAACTAGTGGTGTTGGATTTATAATAAACAAGAAACTGAAGGATAAAGTTGTAGAAGTTGAAAGTTCCTCTCACAGAGCTGCACGGCTTGTTATCCAACTCTCGAAACGATACCAGGCTCAGATTATTCAAACTTATGCACCCACCACAAGTCATCCTGAAGAAGAAATTGAAGAATTTTATGAGGAAATTTGTCATCTAAATAATAAAGGTAAGCAGCACTTGAAAATAATTATGGGAGATTTCAATGCAAAAATAGGGCAACGGCAATAGAATGAAACTTCAGTAGGTAAATTCGGTCACGGCAACAGAAACCAGCGTGGAAATACTCTCGTTGAGTTTGCAGAGGCAGAAGGGTTTTTCATCTTGAACTCCTTCTTCAAGAAAAAGCCACACAGGAAATGGACATGGAGACATCCAAATGGGACGACAAGTGAAATTGATTTTATTATGTGTAACAAAAAATTCGTCATAGAAGACTGCAGTGTGCTAAACAAGTTCAACACAGGTAGTGACCATAGATTGGTGAGATGTAAGATGCACCTCAACACTAAACTTGAACGTGGCAAGCTCATAAGACAAACAAAATCTATTGACATAACCAACCTTAAAAAACACCATAATACCTTCAAGTTGGAACTGAAGAACAGGTTCTCTGCTTTAGAAGGCCTAACATCGGAAGAAGTGGACATCTCTGAAGTTAACAGAAAAGTAACCAAAGCTCTTATGGAAACAGCAACAAAATTAGCTGGGTCTAAGAACAAGTTGCATGTAAATAAATTATCAGGAAAAACGAAAATGTTGATGCAAAAAAGAAGAGAGATGAGGACAACTAAAGAAGATGTGACTTCCAAAGTGGAATATATAGAGCTATGCAAGACAGTACGAAAAAGTATCACTGAAGACGTAAGAAAATTCAACTGTGAACTAGTTAGGAAAGCAATTGAAAACAACCAAAGCCTAAAGATAGCAAAGGGACATCTCAGTAAGGGAAGAAAACAGATTATGGCACTGAGAAAAGAAGATGGTTCTGTAACAAGAAATAGAGGCGAAATTTTGACAAGAGTGAAAGATTTCTACTCCAAATTATATGAAAGGGATGATACATGTACTCCAGGCATCATGAAAGGTACCAGAGTTCTTCCAGTCCTTCCAGCAGAAGTTGCACATGCAATCAAGAACATGAAGCGGGGAAAAGCTCCAGGAGAAGATGGAATTACTGTAGACATCATACAAGAAGCAAGTGGAGAAATCGAAACAGTACTCGCCCAAAATTTCACTCGATGCCTTAATGAAGGAAAGATTCCTGAGGATTGGAACACCGCTACAATGATCCTGCTACATAAGAAAGGTGACATTGAAGATCTCGGAAACTACAGACCTATCAGCCTCCTATCAGTAGTTTATAAAATCTTCACTAAAGTTCTTTCACACCGCTTGAAGGTAACACTGGACATGGCTCAACCGAGAGAACAAGCTGGATTCAGGAGTGGCTACAGCACAATAGATCATATCCATGTGCTGAGAGAACTAATTGAAAGAGCGAGGGAATATGAACTTCCATTGTGCATGGCTTTTATCGATTATGAAAAAGCCTTTGATTCGGTGAAACCATCAGCAGTTACAATGGCTCTGAAAACCTGCGGTATTGAAGATGCATACATTAATATTATTAATAACATCTATGAAAATGCAAGTGCAAAGATTAGGCTGTTTGAAAATACAACACACATAAAAATTGGAAAGGGAGTGAGACAAGGTGACACCATATCTCCGAAGCTCTTTAATGCCACATTGGAGGGTGTTTTTCAGTCACTGAGCTGGGAAAACAAGGGGATAAAGATTAATGGAGATTATCTAACCCACCTTCGTTTTGCTGATGACGTAGTCATTTTTGCAACTAGCCCATCAGAGCTACAGAGTATGATCCAGGAACTTGCTGACAAGAGTAAAGAAGTGGGATTAAAAATGAACTTTCAGAAGACAAAAGTGATGTTCAATGCTTTTACAAGAAATGAAGATTTATCGATTGATGGAGAAAAGCTGGAGATAACAGACACGTACGTTTATCTTGGACAGCAGATATCAAGTGAGGGTCACATTGATGAAGAAATTAATCGGCGTACAAAACTTGCCTGGAGAGCTTTTGGAAGAAACAGCATAATTTTCAAGAGCAATATGCCATTATGTCTTAAAAGAAAAGTGTTTGATCAATGCATCCTTCCAGTGCTTACGTATGGTGCAGAGACGTGGACCTTAACTAAAAAAGACATACAAAGGCTGCAGACAACTCAAAGCAGCATGGAGAGGTGCATACTTGGTGTAACCAGGAGAGATAAGAAGAGGAACTCGTGGATCCGAAAAATGACAAGAGTGGAAGACATCATGATCAGAGTTAAATCCCTGAAATGGCAATGGGCTGGACATACTGCCAGAAGGACAGATCATCGATGGACAGCCGGAATTTTAGATTGGATTCCAAGGGACAGGAAAAGACCCAGAAGAAGACCACATGGGAGATGGGTGGATGAAATTCGAAAATATGCAGGGGTGACATGGAGGAGACTGGCACAAGACAGACCGTTGTGGAGGAAACTTGGGGAGACCTTCGTCCAGCAGTGGATTGATAATGGTTGACAATGATGATGATGATGATGATGATGATGATTCCGCCACTGAACTTCACTAGAAGTTACTTATGATCATCTACATAGATGCTGCATGTAGATGACCTAGCCAGTGATCTGCATGAACTAATTTTATGCGAAATTCATGAGCTGTAAAACTACCGAAGTTCGATTAGATCCGAGGTTTTGTTGAAGCAGGGGTAGAAACTTCGAGCAAACATTTTGGTATGTGTTGATTATGTATAGCAATGTCAGCTCTGAGCGTGTAAGACAGGTGCAGGTTAAAGTTCATCCGCATTACTGTAATAGTGGTATTTGTAAATAACGTTTAATAATAACATTTAATGTATTAGGCAAGTGGATAATGTTAATTTTTATGAATTTCTAATGCCCTGTAAATACTGAGAAAGTTTTAGTGGTTAATGCTTAATGTTAATGCGTACATAATTAAGAACATTGCATTTTAAGAATATTTTAAATGTTGGCAGACGTGGGAACTTATGCCACTGTTTGTGAAAATTGCAACACCACGAAAGATAGAGAGAATCGCGCTATTTAAATAAATTTTATATCACAGATTCCTCCTGTTACTTCTTACATTTGTAGAGCTATACAAGATTTTTTCGCTTCAAAACTCAGTATCGTGTGTAACCACCTCGAGCAACAATAACAACCTCTACATAGAGTGGCATTCAATGGAAGAGGTTTTTGATGTCGTCCTGGGGAACGCTAGGCTGCTTCTATGTGAGACTGGAGTTCATTTGTGATGACGGACGAAGGCGCTTAACGGGTCACTCGCTTGACTACCATGTCCCGGACATGTTCGATCGGGAACATATCCGGCGAACGTGCAGGTCAGGAAAGAAGCGGTATCTGCAGGGCATGGAAGAGGTCTTGGACATTCCGGGCCACATGTGGACAAGCATTATCTAGCACCAGGGCAACTCTGAAGGAAGGGTAACACTTGTGCCTCTAAAACATCCTTGATGTACAGCTGGCTGTTGAGAGTTCCCTCAATTCGTGTCAGGCTAGATTGCGAATTGAACCCAACAGTGCTCTAAACCATGATGATGGGCTTTGGGCCATAGTATGAAGCTGCAAAATGCAGCTGCGAGGTGCTGCTTGCCACGATGTCTTGGAGCACGTATGCGACCATCATAGTGCATCAAGTTGAATCGTGACTCGTCAAAAAACACGACCTGTTTTCAATCAGTGCGCCAATGTCTGTGTTCGAGACCCCATTGCAGCATGAAGCGTCTGTTGTTGAGGGTCAAAGTAACGCGCAGCAATGGGCTGCTAGCGATCAGTCTACTATTAACAGACGACGTCGAACTGTGCTGGAGGACAAAGCTTGACCTGTGACGGTGCTCCACTGCTGCGCTAACACCGTGGATACCACTGTGCGATCGGTCACTACCATGCGGTTGAGGTGTTTGTCATCGTGGGCAGTCGACCGATTTTGAGAGTCATTTCCCGGATTTCTGTGCCCCTGCTCTAAGCCTCATCTGTCCACTGACGCATCATTGTATTGCGTTTTGTCTAGTACGAGTGGAAATTTCGCGACAGGAAAATCCAGCTTCTCTCATCCCAACAATCCTTCCTCGCTCAAAGTCCGTCAAGCGATCATAATACGATATTATTCGGCGACGGTTCATAGTAGACACAAGAAACACCCTTTTGAATCAATGTCGGCTCTTCACTGATTGTAACATCTCGTTTGAGTCAGTTTTTTATACCCAGAACCGGAAAGTTTAGAGGGCGTTGCTTCGAAACCGAATGAGCATTTTCACTGATATTTTAATCATTTGCATGTCCCTATCTGCTGTGCATTTCTGTAAGTTTCAAGCTAATAGCAGTAGTCCTTCATGGTGTTGAGATTTCGTAAACAGTAGTGTATTTTATTGAGTAGCCAGTGAATTTCCTAAAATAATTAGTACATCGGCTAACTTCATTGAGAGTTAGGTTCAGCAGAAGCGTGGTGTCTGAATTCAAAACACAAGATATACAAAGTCTGAATTCGGTGTCGAATTCAAATACAAGATATACAAAGTCTAAATACAAGTCTGAAGTCTGTGTGGTGTCTGAATTCAAATACAAGATATACAAAGTCTGAATACAAATGGGAAGAAATTACTGAAAACTTGAACGGTCAATCTGCCGAAAACCGTCCAGATTTAGTTGTAAGAGTCTTTCAACTAAAGTTGAAAGAATTAATGGACGATATAACCAAAAGGCATATATTTGAAATTCCGGTGGCCAAAGTTCATGTTATCGAATTCCAAAAAAGAGGGCTTCCCCATGCTCACATGCTCTTGATTTTGAAAGAAGAGGACAAACCAACATTGCCTGAGAAAACTGACCAAATTGCATCTGCAGAACTTCCAGATAAATTAGCATTTACCAGTTTTACATGCAACTATTGCAAAATACATGGTTCATGGCCCGTATGGTGAAATAATCACAATTCACACTGTATGGAAGATGGCAAATGCACCAAGAAATTTCCGAAGTCTTTCCAAAATGAAACAGTTGCTAACAAAGGCGGGTATCCTTTATATCGCCGTAGAAAGAATGATGCAACCACAACTATGCGTGGTAAAATTATTGAAAACAACTGGATTGTCCCTTATAATCCGTATCTTTTGTTAAAATACAATTGCCACATTAATGTCGAGGTGTGCACTACTGTGAAAAGCGTGAAATACCTTTTAAGGTACGTGTAAAAAGGTCATGACTGTGCAAATGTACTTATAACAGAGCGCAACACCAAATACGACTAAGTAAAAAGTCATGTTGATTCCCGATACGTTAGCGCACCTGAGGCTATGTGGCGAATACTTTGTTATGATATGCATCAGCAATCTCATACAATGTTAGATTACCTGTTCAATTTCCTGAAGAACAGAACATTACTTTTAATCCGGAGCGTTTAAACAGTGATCGAAATTCAGTTGTACATAATGCTCAAAGAGATACAATGCTGACAGCATGGTTCAAACTAAATGAGGGCAATGAAGATGCGCGATCCATTTCATATAGCGACATGCCAAGAAATTATGTGTTCAATCAAAAAGAAAGACAATGGGTCCAACGAAAACGTGGTGGAGATAATGTGATTGGAAGAATGTATTCAGTCAACCTTGGCTCTGATCCAGAAAGATATTGTTTGAGACTACTGCTACTTCATGTGTCTGGAGCGAAAAACGTTACAGATCTAAGAACAGTCAGTGGAATTACATGTGATACCTTCCAAGAAGCAGCATTGCAGAAAAGTTTAATTAAGAATGATGAAATATGGGAGAAAGCCTTAGATGAAGCATCAGTTTGCAGCATGCCTCGACAACTACGAGATTTATTTGCATACATTCTTATCTTTGTTTCACCACTCATCTGGATTTATATTTGTCAACTGATTGGTTGAATACATTCTTCCAATCAACTGAAAAATATAAATCCCTTCTTTGGGAAGATTGCACAAGAATTGTTTGAAAAATATAAATCCCATCTTTGGGAAGATTGCACAAGAATTGTTTGAAAAATATAAATCCCATCTTTGAGAAGATTTTGCACACAGACATAACATTGGGCATACTGAGGATTGTGAACATTGCTTGAATTTGACCCTTCAAGAGATTTACGACACTCTCAAAGCTAACAACAGCTCATGCGATAAATATAATCTTCCCATTCCATCAAGTAACTTTCCACAAAATCCGGATGTTTATTTCGACAGTGCTGCAGAACGACAAAAAGCTACAGAAATGGCAAGTAATTTAAATGCAGAGCAAAAAGCAGCGTATGACAGTATTATGTCAGTAAGCACTAATGATGATCTTCTTCATAGATGTATTTTTCCTTGATGGCCCGGGGGGTGGAGGAAATTTTTTTTTGTATAAAACCCCCCTCAGCATTATCCGTGGAGAAGGAAGTATAGTGCCTGTTGCATCCACAGGAATCGCTGTTGATCTGTTAGAAGGTGGTAAAACATGCTTTAACCAATTTAAGTTAGTGACACCTTTAAATGAAACGTCTACGTCGAAAATAAAGATTAATTCCACCTACGCTGAAATCATTCGATCTGCGAAAGTCAGCATTTGGGATGAAGCTACAATGGCCCCCGGTACTGCTTTACTTGCAGTTGACCGAATACTGAAAGATATTATGAGAAATCAGAAACTTTTTGGTGGAAAAGTCATTTTACTTGAAGGAGACTTTAGACAAACTCTCCCTGTTGTCAAACATGGTGACAGAACCAAAATACTCGAAGCCAGCATTAAATTCAACCAATTATGGGAGAAGTTTGAGGTTTTAAGACTCAAAAGTAATGTTCGATCTGTTGATTCATCATTCAGTGAATGGCTTTTACGACTTGGTGATGGTGCCCATGAAACAGCTGAGGGCCTACCAGAGGAAATGGTAGAGATACTAACACATATTTTATATGATGGTGATATAGCCAAAAAAATATTTGTAAGAACTTGAAAATTTCTGATTTTAAAACATTTGCAAAGAAAGTCATTCTGTATCCCCAAAACTCTGATGTTGACAAATTAAATGAGAATGTTCATGATCTCCTAGAGGAGACAGCAAGCACATACTTAAGCTCTGATTCAATTGATGCCTATGGCGAAGAAAATACTGAACAGTATTATCCTATAGAGTTTTTAAATGAGCAAACTCCATCAGGAATGCCACTTCACAGTCTGATAAGTTGAATATTGGAGCTATTATCATGCTCCTGAGAAAATTCAATACACAACGAGGTTTATGCAATGGAACAAGACATGGGTTTATGTAATGGAATTAAAGAACTGAAACTCAATTTGATCATTGCAGAAGTACCCACAGGCTCAGCATGTGGTAAAACTGTCTTAATTCCGCGAATTGAACTCGCACCTACTGATATAGACCTCCCATTTACATTAAGACCACGACAATTTCCTGTAAAACTCGCCTTTGCTATTACCATTAATAAATCTCAACGGGAGAAAGTAGGTATCTACCTTCCTGAACCAGTGTTTAGTCATGGACACTTTATGTTGCATTGTCAAGAGCTCGACAGTATGATGTCACAGTTAAAGCAGTCCATGGGCCAGAACAAGGAAAACAACTTCCAGATTCCGGAAAGGTATTTACAAAAAATATCGTGTACAAAGATATTTTCCAACGTCGTTAATAAACGCTTGAATAGCAATAAGTGATTTCTAGAACCCGTTATATTCTTATCTCAACGGGCTTTACAGCTAGTTGTATTATATTTTTGGCAAATGGTATTTTCCAGGAACACGGTAACAATAACTTCATTATTTAAACGGAAGTATTTATGCCCGATCATCTTTTCATTATATTACCTTACTTTTATAGCTAATGTCTATAAATAACTAAATAAATGTAAACAAATAAACAAATAGATAAAGAAGCAACGAAAACTGAAGAAAGCATCTCTTCACATAAATAAAATCAGTGATAAGATACTGCCTAATATTCTACTCAAGTACCTTATTTTTCATTTGAAATGATGTATGGTACACTTACCTAACAGATGGGTAACGTCCACAATGAGTGCAATTATGAATGCTGCCAAAACATTCGACCAAATGATCATTTTTTCATCAGTCTTCAAGGCCCAGAGCTGAAGTCTAGAATTAAAATCAAAAAAGAACTTTCAGGCTCGTAGAGTATCGAATTTTCAAATGACGGAATAAAAAAAAGTGATCCATAGAGTAATTTTACCTACATGTGTACTTCCGTAGTTAGTAACGCTAACACACGAAGTGCAACCAGTTCACAATATTAGATCAATAAAATACTGCAAAGATTTCTTATTTCTAAAACGGAATTAAAATACTATGAACATTCACTACCGTAATGCGCCTAGTACACTGCAGTAGTTTGTATAACCTTTAAAACAATTTCTGATTTTTTCTTTTATCATGATTTACAACGCATCAATTTTTTTTATGATCTGCATCATTATTTCCTTTACTCTCTCTCTCTCTCTCTCTCTCCCTCTCCTGAATATTTTAACGTTGTCGATTGAAAAGGTAAGATGCTGCTTATTTTCCCAAGAGTTGCAGTTCTCTCCAAGATGCTGCTTATATTGCCACTAGCATTATGTCACGTGACAGACGGCAACTTAGTTTCATGTTCCACCACTGGAACGCTAGTAAAGAACAACTAGAGTTTTACCTCTGCCACTTCTCCTCTGATGCCCACATATGCGACTTTGATCTCTTATACAGTATATGGAGTCGACCTGAGTATGACACATGCGAATTTTGCAGTCCCGTGGCTTCCTATACACTGAAGAGCAATTGAATTAGAGACAGCTGGCGTTATGCAAATGTGGCGCTGTGGACGGCCCTGTAAACGGAAACGACATGACGTATGCAGCGATCCGACAATATAAGAAGTAATGCGACGGGAATCAGTAAGAGTCGGACGCAGTATGGGTAAGACAATGAATCTAAGCGCATTTGATCGTGAGAAAATTGTCGGGGCCCGACGAATGGGTCACTCCATCTCGTAAGTCGTGCAGACAATGGGATTTTCACGAGCCACCGTGTCACGGGTGCACCGTGAGTACATCGAATCCGGTAAAACCATCCCTGCAAGGGCCAACTGCCGTGAACAACAGCGTGTGGATGAGCGAGGTCATCGTCGACTAGCTCGCGTTGTAACAGCGGATAGACGGGCCACAGTGCAAGAAATCACTCGGCAATTTAACGCTGGTGCACAAAAACGTGTAAGCACCACACCATTCAGAACCATCTTCTCGCTGTGGGGTACAGAAGCCATCGTCCCACGAGGGTACCGCTGCTGACCGCACATCACAGGGTGCAAAGATTAGCATGGGCGCGGGAACATCGCCACTGGACCCTAGACATGTGGGAAAGTATTGCCTGGACTGATGAGTCGAGATTCACGTTTGGTACATGCGGATGGTAGGATACGAGTACGGCGCAAACCACGTGAAGCTATGGATCCTTCTTGCCAGCAGGGTACTCTTCAAGCTGGTGGGGGTGGCTACCTCGTCTGGGGACTGTTTACGTGGACTAAAATGGGACCCCTGGTACGTGTGACATCGTCCCTCACAGGTCAACGTTACCGGGATAACCTGGACGACCATTTGCTTCCGTTTGTGCGTCTTTAACATCCCACTGGGGACCTCATCCTGCAACAAGACAATGCACCGCGCCATCGCTCCCGAATTGTATCCGAACGGTTGGGTGAACACTCCACCGACGTGACCTCGCTTCCTTAGCCAGCTAGGTCACCTGACCTCAATCCTATCGAGCACATCTGGGATGCCATGGAGCGAGATGTTCGAGGCTCTGACCCCCTCCATCAAATATTCGTGAACTGTGGGAGCTTGTTCAGGGGTCGTGGATCCGTATGACTTCCAACGTTTCCGGTGTCTTGTCGAGTCCATGCCGAGACAAGACGGTGTCTTGTCGAGTCCATGCTCTCTCTGAGATCTGAAAACGAGTGTCAGATGGGAAGTGGCCAACATCGATTGCGACATGCAACGAGCAGTCGTGTTTCATGCCGTTCTTAGTTTGCAGCATGTCATCTTTTGTGATGGCCGCCACGTTGAGCTGATTTTTTCCTAAAACGTCTGTGCTGTTAATAATTATGTTATAAATTCACGCATGTGTCTGTTCTTTTCTTGCGCCTGCAGCGCCTCTGTTCCCACAACGGCGCAATTTTTAACTACCCCCCCCCCTCCCTCTCCACCGCTAGATCGTTTTCCCATGCCCTCAATAAGCTACTACCAAGTTTCGTCGTGATATCTTCATTTCTCCCTTTTCTACACACCCGAGGACTGGGGGTTTGATATTTGAGATTTTAGGTAGAGGATTTTGGGAATGGAGTGTGTGATCCCAGGTCTTAAACAACCTTTAGAAGTAGGAAGCTAGGGGATTTGAGTTAGAGTGCTCGACAGGAAAGTCACACGAGAGCGAGGTAGAAAGGGGGTGGAAGACGCCCTTTTTATATAATCGGGGGGCTAGTACCAGGAATCCGACGGTTTAACGTGTCCATCCCGACGCACGGCAGATATTTAGTGGTTCGAGCGTTCGTACCTACCTGGGACCGATCGTAAGACTTTCCGGGGTAGACACGAACGTTGCCCACTAGGTCATCCGCGACCCTTTAGACCCCTCAAATAGGGATATTTATTTTATAACCGCCCGGTATATACACTATCTACCAAAAAGTAATTGGACACCCCTGTAATCGACGATATCTGCGGTCCTGATACACGTCACGCCTGCCGCCGTTAAATATCGTGTGGGAAACAACAACGCAACCAGTCGCATGCAAGATACCACGCAGTTCGGAGCTCTCTGATTTCGAGAAAGGTGTAATCGTCGGGTATCACAGAAATGGCCGATCCATACGTGACATATCAAGCGAGTTGAAGCACCCAAAATCGACAGTGGCCTACGTGATTGACAAGTGGAAGATGAGAGGTGACTGTCGGAATGAGCCCCGATCCGGCAGATCCACAAAACTGAGAGTTAGAGACCGACGTGTGCTGGCCAGAGAAATTCGGAAGAACCGCACCAAATCGATGGGCCACATCCGCGAGGAGTTTCAACAGGCATCCGGGAGTGTTCTTTCGATGAATACCATTCGTAAGGAAGCCCATCTGCTCCGTTATCATGGACGTGCTGCCGCCCACAAGCCTTTGATCACCAAGTCCAATAGCTCTGCTCGGCTAACGTGGTGCAAAGAACGTCGACAGTGGACCGTTGAACAGTTATAATGAATAGAATTCTTCGGCTGGACGTGTAGTGCAGGAAAGCCTAGGTTAAGTCACGTTAGGGTTATTGAAAGGTTACTTGACGTAGCTAAAGTGTGCTTAATCTTCAAAGTGCTAGAGTTTGTTTAGGTAAGTCACGCACGTGCAATAAATTGTAAGAATATGGAATTTATCGTTTTACTCAGCGTTCCTCATTATCTTGAATATCAGTAATATAACTTCGGTTTTAGTACATTAGTACCTTGAAGGCTCCTTATTAGAGCGGTAAACACAATATTCCCTGAACTTAAAGTAAACACTCAATGAAATAGACTTAACGGCCAGACAGAGGTCTGACAATAAAATGAACTAAGTAAACGTACTCACTTTTAACCTTTTATTGGGGAGCTCCTGGTATTACTCAAATACACACTCCAAAATAACACAACTACTGATAGCCCGAACTTTCGTACTATCGTAATATTGTAGAAAAGTAGGTAAATCGCATATCAATAATCAGGAAGAACCTATCACATATAAAACGAAGCTCTCTCCTCTCTTGAGCGCGCCTATATATATATATATTGCATACCACCACGCCATGACTTACACTCGTTGCCACATATAATTCAGCGGGAGAAAATAAAATAACAAGAGATAGTAAAATCAAAAAGAAACTGAATCTAGAGTATACGTTACACAGTGTAAACAGGCTCTCTGGAGCGACGAATCAAGGTTGACTCTCTACCGTTCGGATGGCAGGGTCTGGGTTTGGCGTCTGCCTGGAGGACGCCTCCTGCCGGAATGTATTGTGCCAACTGTGAAGTTCGGCGGCGGTGGAATTATGCTATGGGGGTATTTCTCCTGGTATGGCACGGGCACCTGGTCGCAATTCCTGGTAGACTCAACGTCGAGACCTACTGCACCATTTTGGATGACCATACACTTCCTACGTTGTGGCAGTTTTACGGGGTGTTCCCATGTTACTTTCAGGATGATAATGCCACCTGTCATGTTGCGAGGTCCACCATGGCTTGGTATGGTGACAATGGGGTTAATCGAATGGACTGCCCTGCGCAGAGCCTGGATCTTAACCCTATCTAGTTCATGTGGGACGAGTTGTAGCGTCGGCTTTAGGGGTGCCCCCGCCGTCCGAAATCGGTGAAGGAAGTGACCTGTCTTCTCCAAGCCGAGTGGAAGAAAATACCGCTAGCCGTCGTACAACGCCTGGTTGAGAGTATGCCCCGGAGGGTCGCAGCTGTAATCGCCGCTCGTGGAGGCTGCACCAACTATTGAAGGTGAATAAACTACGTTTTCCTTTGCTATCCCATGTGTCCAATTACTTGTTGGTAGATAGTGTATATATCCTGATTTACCTCACAAAGCTCTTCGGGAAGCTATCTGGGAAGAAATATTCTATTTCCCTGATCGTCCACTCGTTGTGAAATCACAAAGTTCTTCACTGGGGTGATTTTCCACTATCTTTCCTAATTTCTTAACTGCGCAGTTTTGAAAGTAAAAGACAGAGATCTTACAAGGAGTTTGAAGTTCATTAGAAGCAAAAACAAAGATATACACTGAGATGTCAGTTTATTAGGTACACCTGCCGTCATCACACAGATGGCTCTCTCTATTACGTAAGAGGTCACGTGAGCGCACTGTGTGTGTGTGGTATCAATCAGGCACACCAGTACATCGACATGCAGGGCAGCTTACAACCTCCTTACTTAACGGGAAACCGCATACTCCTAAAACTCTCATTTTCAGTACTGTACATTTTGATCTGTTCTACCAAGACACTCTGTTCCCACTAAGTGGCGTGAGAGGGACGGGAAAAATTGGTTCAGAGTCCACCCGCTGTGTGGACTTTGAACCTTTTTTAGGAACCTCTTCGTTCGTTTGTCGAGCATCAGTTAGTGTTCGACTGAGGGTTCCTCATGACCGAAACGAGAAATATGCATCAAGTTTATATTGGGTGGAGTCACCACTCCTATCCACGCAGCACTGGCCGCCATAAGTCACCGCCAATGCTGCAGGTGACCTCATGTCCAGGCACTGCGCAGGCGAAAAGCTGCTTTGAAACTACTGAAACCAATGGAACAAAAACTTCGCGGTGTAAGACAAATAAAATGACTGATTGAATAATCTTTATCAATTATACAAGCTTACTGTTTTACCAACTCTATAATTTAGTTTGTTTTTGCCTTTATGTGACGTCACTCCAAAGATTAGCTGTGAGCTATGGCGACAGATTCAGTGGTGTCTCTACCTAATGTAAGCTCGATGGAAATATGAACGACTCTTAACATGGTATGATGGTTGGAGCTCAGCATGTCGGTTCAAGTATCTTCCCAAAAGCCCTGCTCTTAGACTTTTCAAGCTCAGCCGTAGCAAGGGCTTACCGTGAATGAAGCGGCACGCAAAAAAACTTCAAGCAATCGACAATCCTGTGAACGAAAACAGCTGATGATCAGAGGGGTCAAAGAAGGCTGACGAGAATAGTGCAGTCGGATATGTAATGTTCTTAGTGTATTTGGTTGCAGATGTCAGTTAAATGTCTATGCCTCACCAAAACACAAGCATTACTTAAATGTAAATACTCTTGTACTAAAACGTTCCGTAGCTTGAAGTTGTGCTCCGGATAGCTTAATTAGCACATATAGCACTTAATCAGGCACTTAATGGCTTTAACGGCCAGGAAAATCAATTCGACTTACTATTTCAATTATTTATTGGTTTCGGTTGGTATTTAACGCAGCACATCAAAACAGACTTCACTTTTTACGGTAATCATTTAGTACTTCGACAGTGAAATGCAACTGATTCTCCAACATACTGAATACTTCTCAGTTATTTTATGAACTCAATAGTAATTTATTGCTTCAATATCAATTAAACGCAACATTCAACGTGAAAAAAAAATCATTAACAGGTAGGTAACACTCTCTTAACATCTGTCTTGAACAGGGCCGTAGTTACCGGGAGGGCAGGGAGGGTGGTTGCCCTCCCAGAATGGCCATTCCAGGGGGTAAATCCATGCTCTGGGGGATGCAAAAAGTAGAAACTGTATCTAAAAAAAGAAAGTTACACTCTTTAGTATTTTCTTTTTAAATACTTTAGTTAATGTCATACCATACAGTTAACCAGGGTACAGTGTAACATACACTATGAGGCGTGAACATCTCATATCCATGAAGGGAATTTTCCAAAACAGTGAATGGAGGCATACAAAACAATATGCTGATATGCCTAACCTCCATGACCGTTTCGGACATGTCATTGGGATGAAGAGGTAATTAATCATTTGTGCTCTGTCGCAGAAAGTCTCTCGGAGCGTTTAACCTTGAACATAATTTTTCCTAGACTTACTCCTAAAGCTTCTCCCTTTTTTTTTTTTTTTTTTTTTTTTTGATTGGAGGTTTAACGACCACCGTGAGCAACTCAATGGGCTATAAGTAGTCACCCGTCCCTAATTTAGGGTCACTGGTTCCAGGGAAGGGAGAGAGCCAGTGCCGTAAGACAAACACAACATCCATGCCTCACGGGATTCGAACCCGGACCCCGTTTGGACGAATGATCAGAGGCCACCCCTTAGACCACTGCGCCACCGGGGCGGCGCTTCTCCCTATTGTTCTGTCCGCTATCCATTACTCACTCGTTCTGCGGTGGTTTGTGTTTTGTTCTACTTTTCTGTGGAGTGTCGTGTTGTCGGCGTTCACATAACGTTTACGCTTTACTTGGTATTTACAACCTGTGGTTCTTGGACACCTAGTTTTTACATTTTAAATAAAATTCTGTCAAAAACAGGAAGTGCGATTTTTGAACGATCAAAATACGACGACCGTGTGTGAGACAGTAAAAACCACGTGTTATTTGAGTGGAACTCGAAAGGGCGTAGTTTTGAACTCGAAGGGGCGCAGTTTTAAGTCTCGCCCTCCCAGATAAGAAAAGCTTGCTACGGACCTGATCTTGAAAGCAAAACAGCGATCTCACAACATAGCAGACTTCTAACGACAGTGAGACTCCTAACGAGATCAAGCCTCACTTAACGAGAGTGAGCATACAATCGTAAACATCATTATTATCTGTCTCGTTAATATATGTCATTCGACATTTGGCCTCAAGTCAGGTCGCCACTAAAACATTCAACCAGAGAGAGTATGTAGCGTTAAGATCAAAAAACAAAATTACATAACAGGAACCAAAACAGTTAAATTAGAGTATTCGTGACAAAAAGGCAGGCCACAACTCGGGGATAATCCAGAGTCCCCAACTGAACTTTGATCACAGAAGGTGAGCTGCTAAAACTATCAACCGAACATGACGCTTAAATTAATCGTAAGCATGCACACTGTGAAGCATGAGAATTGTGTGGTCTCATGGCACGCAGAGCAGTGTTGTATTCGTGTTGATGGGCTCATGTTTTTAATTCAAATCGAAACATCGTCTTTTAAGTACGAAGATCCCTCATGTGAAATGGTTTGAGACTTATGTCTCAAGGCACAGGTGATTTAAAATTTTGAGTCATGAAGAAAAAACATTTGGAAATTATTATTTCGTGCTCTGCTATACCACGAAAAAAAGGAATAGCGCAATATTTGCTGTTTAATTTTTTCCCTGTGTCACCATTTGTATATAAAAACCTTTAATGTTCCATTTATTTGTACAGCTGTACATTTATCTTGGGCAGCACATATTTAAGCGAGGGTCACACTGATGAAGAAATTTCATTGGTGTATAAAACTTGGTTAGAGATCTAGTTTTTGAAAGAAACAGTACAATTTTTAAACGCAATATGTCATTATGCCTTAAAAGAAAAGTGTTTAATCAATGCATCCTTCCTGTGCTTAAGTAAGCAGCAGAGCCCTGGACCTTAACTAAAAAAAAACATACAAAGAATTCAGACAACTGAAAGAATCATGGAGAGATGCATGCTTCGTGTAACCAAGAAAGGTAAAAAGAGGAACTCTTGGGTAAAGAAAGTAACAAGAATGGAAGACATCACGACCAGAGTAAAATCCCTGAAATGGCAATGGGCTAGACTTATTATTGCCAGGAGAAAGGACCACCGATGGACAACCGAAAATTTTAGACTAGATTCCAAAGGACAGGAAAAGACCCAGAAGAAGACCACATGTGAAATGGGAGGATGGAGGAGACTGGCACAAGGCAGTCTGTTGTGGAAGAAACTTGGGGAGACCTTCATCCAGCAGTGGATTGATAATGATTAATAATGATGATATATTTGAGTTTATAGCTCAAATATATCATCATTATTACGGGTCCGAGTCGGGTCGAATTATGTGACGTCCGGGTCCAAAATTTTAGACCCGTTTCCAACTCTGGCCACAGTGAGCAACTCAGTGGGCTATAAGCAGTCGTCCATCCCTAATTCAGGACCTTTAGCTCCATGAAAGGGAGGCAGCCAATGCTGTGAAACAAACACAACATCCATGCCTCACGAGATTCTAACCCGGACCCACTTCGAGTAACGGTCATAAGCTAGCACTTAGAACACTGCGCTACCGGGCCGTCATTTTGAGGTTTAACGACGACCGTAAGCATCTTGTTGGGATATAAAAGAAGTCTCCCGTCCTTCAGAGTCAGTGCCATAAGACAAACGCAACATCCATGCATCACGGGATTCGAACTTGAATCTAATACGGACGAACGGTCAGGGGCCAGCTCTTAGACCACTCACTACCCCACCGGGGCAAAAACATGCTGAATAACCGTTTACTTAACATTTCTATTATGATAGGGATAACTACAAAGATTTTGGCGTTAATTTCTGTTGAAATATCGTACCAAATCTTTCTAGAACAAATTAACTTGCATGTTTTTGTTTAGTTTTTTTTTCAATAAAGATTGGCTGAATTTCTCATATCACTGTCTCTAAAAATATCGTTAAAGCATAATATAATATAATATAATATATATATATATATATACACTGCTGACCACCCAAAATGCAACACCAAGAAGGACACGTGATAGCAAAGCCAGATTTACTGGACACATAAAAACAGATACAAAGATGAAACGATTGAGCTTACAGGCCCGGGCGACTTGCGGAACACGCAGACATCATTAGTTCGTGTGGCCCCCATGGCTGGCAATAGCGGCCGCTACACGTCGCGGCATCGAACGAAAGAGACTTTGGATGTGGGCTTGGGGTATGTCGTTCCAGGCTGCTTCCACACGTTGCCACAGTTCATCAGGCGTAGCCGCGGGTGGTGCTTGCCGGGCCACTCGGTTGCCGATCAGCGACCAGACGTGTTCGATGGGCGACATATCGGGAGAACACGTGGGTCACGGCAGCAGTTACACCTGGTGGGCCGTGAAGAATTGTTGCACGATGCGTGCCATGTGCGGGCGCGCATTGTGCTGTTGAAACGTGGCAGCTGGCAGGTCCTGCAGATAAGGGAGGACTACAGGCTCCAAAACGTCGGAGATGTAGCAGTGGCTGTGGAGTGTACCAGCGATACGTACCAGAAGGGTGATGGTGTCATATTCAATTGCGCCCCAAACCATAACGCCAGACGACGGACCGGTATGGCGATGCATAATGCAGGCGCCATGCAGTCTCTCGCCGCGGTGCCGCCACACGCGGATCTGACCATTGTGGCGTTGCAGGCAGAAGCGAGATTCGTCGGAAAAGACAATGTCGTGCCATTCAGTAGTCCAGGTGTGGCGTTCAACGGGCCACTACCGCCGCACTCGGCGGTGCTGTAACGTCAATAGTAATCGGAGCAATGGGCGCCGTGCGACAAGTCCGCGCTCCTGCAGACGACGTTGAACGGTACGTACTGACACAGGCGGTTGCGCAACACACCCTAATTCCTGCGCTGACGTTCGTAATATGGCGGTGCGAGCCTTCAATGCCCGCCGCACAACATGCCGGTCCTCTCGTTCGGTGGTGTGCCGCGGCTGCAGCAATCGCTCACGTCGGTCCGTCCGTACCTCTTCACCCACCGAATTCATACTCGCCTCACTGCGGCTGGATGTCGTCCCACACGGGCGCCGATGTCTCGGTACGATAAACCGCTGTCGCGATAAGCCCCTATTCGTCCTCTGTCGAACTCCGAAGCGTGCTGGAATGACTGCCGTATTCTGCGACGAGGCATCAGAAAGCTTCCCACGCACAGGTCCGGCAGCACAACACACTTCCACTACTTACACAACTTACACCCAACACACTTCGCCTTCTGTGCACCCTTCTTATAGCGCTTCTCGGTGACCTGCCGGGCGCACATGATTTGCATATGCCCTGCAATGCTAATCGTTTGCATGTCCTCTCGCGGGCGACGCATGCTGCGAATTTCAGGCCAATCGGATGCTTCATTCTTGGTGTTGCATTTTGGGTGGCCAGCAGTGTATATATATAAGGTCAGGTGATGCGTAACATCACAGCCTCTCCTTGACAAATGTCAACCCCGCCTTCTCGTGGTACATCCTGTTCCCACTAAAGGGGCTCTGACGACTGCCAATAGCGGTATAACTATACCATCGGGATTAGAGGAAATGCTATCCCACACTCACCAACCCGCTTGGCCAGCGTGGTGAGTTATGGCCAAACCCCTACAAAATGACTCCACAACTTAAATCTTGGCCCTCAGTCTCCGGCAGCTGGAATGTACCTGGCCAAGGCAGCGGCCAGTGCGACATGAAGGCAGAGGGTGCTAAGAATCCCCAGAGGACCGGACTAGGCTGCCATCTGATGCTGACCTTGGCTACGTATAACGGACGCTCCCTATCTTCTGATTCAAGGCTTCTTGAATTGGAAGAGGAACTACAAAGGATCAAGTGGGAAATCGTCGGGCTAAGTGAGGTAAGGAGAAAAGGAGAAGATCTCATTGAACTGAAAAGTGGACATCTCTTCTACTATCGTGGGACAGATACTGGCAGAACTAGTGGTGTTGGATTTATAATAAACAAGAAACTGAAGGATAAAGTTGTAGAAGTTGAAAGTTCCTCTGACAGAGCTGCACGACTCGTTATCCAACTATCGAGAAGATACCAGGCTCAGATTATTCAAACTTATGCACCCACCACAAGTCATCCTGAAGAAGAAATTGAAGAATTTTATGAGGAAATTCGTGATCTAAATAATAAAGGTAAGCAGCACTTGAAGATAATTATGGGAATTTCAATGCAAAAAATAGGGCAACGGCAACAGAATGAAACTTCAGTAGGTAAATTCGGTCACGGCAACAGAAACCAGCGTGGAAATACTCTCGTAGAGTTTGCAGAGGCAGAAGGGTTTTTCATCTTGAACTCCTTTTTCAAGAAAAAGCCACACAGGAAATGGACATGGAGACATCCAAATGGGACGACAAGTGAAATTGATTTTATTATGTGTAACAAAAAATTCGTCATAGAAGACTGCAGTGTGCTAAACAAGTTCAACACAGGCAGTGACCATAGATTGGTGAGATGTAAGATGCACCTCAACACTAAACTCGAACGTAGCAAGCTCATAAGACAAACAAAATGTATTGACATAACCAACCTTAAAAAACACCATAATACCTTCAAATTGG
Organism: Macrothele yani; assembly: GCA_039090855.1. NCBI lineage: Eukaryota > Metazoa > Arthropoda > Arachnida > Araneae > Macrothelidae > Macrothele > Macrothele yani. Next base: position 68,849,874 of record CM076989.1, on the reverse strand, counting down.
AACTGAAGAACAGATTCTCTGCTTTAGAAGGCCTAACATCGGAAGAAGTGGATATTTCGGAAGTTAACAGAAAAGTAACCAAAGCTCTTATGGAAACAGCAACAAAATTAGCTGGGTCTAAGAACAAATTGCATGTGAACAAATTATCAGGAAAAACCAAAATGTTGATGCAGAAAAGAAGAGTGATGAGGACAACTAAAGAAGATGTGACTTCCAAAGTAGAATATATAGAGCTATGCAAGACAGTACGAAAAAGTATCACTGAAGACGTAAGGAAATTCAACTGTGAACTGGTAAGGAAAGCAATTGAAAACAACCAAAGCCTAAAGATAGCAAAGGGACATCTCAGTAAGGGGAAAAAACAGATTATGGCACTGAGAAAGAAGATGGTTCTGTAACAAGAAATAGAGGCGAAATTTTGACAAGAGTGAAAGATTTCTACTCTAAATTATATTAAAGGGATGATACATGTACTCCAGACATCATGAAAGGTACCAGTACCAGAGTTCTTCCAGTCCTTCCACCAGAAGTTGCACATGCAATCAAGAACATGAAGCGGGGGAAAGCTCCAGGAGAAGATGGAATTACTGTAGACATCATACAAGAAGCAAGTGGAGAAAATCGAAACAGTACTCGCCCAAATTTTCACTCGATCCTTAATGAAGGAAATTTCCTGAGGATTGGAACAACGCTACAATGATCTTGCTACATAAAAAAGGTGACATTGAGGATCTCAGGAACTACAGACCTATCAGCCTCCTATCAGTGGTTTATAAAATCTTCACTAAAGTTCTTTCACACCGCTTGAAGGTGACACTGGACATGGCTCAACCGAGAGAACAAGCTGGATTCAGGAGTGGCTACAGCACAATAGATCATATCCACGTACTGAGAGAACTAATTGAAAGAGCGAGGGAATATGAACTTCCATTGTGCATGGCTTTTATCGATTATGAAAAAGCCTTTGATTCGGTGAAACCATCAGCAGTTGCAATGGCTCTGAAATCCTGCGGTATTGAAGATGCATACATTAATATTATTAATAACATCTATGAAAATGCAAGTGCAAAGATTCGGCTGTTTGAAAATACAACACACATAAAAATTGGAAAAGGAGTGAGACAAGGTGGCACCATATCTCCGAAGCTCTTTAATGCCACATTGGAAAATGTCTTTCAATCACTGAACTGGGAAAACAAAGGGATAAAGATTAATGGAGATTATCTAACCCACCTTCGTTTTGCTGATGACATAGTCATTTTTGCAACTACCCCATCAGAGCTACAGAGTATGATCCAGGAACTTGCTGACAAGAGTAAAGAAGTGGGATTAAAAATGAACTTTCAGAAGACAAAAGTGATGTACAATGCTTTTACAAGAAATGAAGATTTATCGATTGATGGAGAAAAGCTGGAGATAACAGACACGTACGTTTATCTTGGACAGCAGATATCAAGTGAGGGTCACATTGGTGAAGAAATTAATCGGCGTACAAAACTTGCCTGGAGAGCTTTTGGAAGAAACAGCATAATTTTCAAGAGCAATATGCCATTATGTCTTAAAAGAAAAGTGTTTGATCAATGCATCCTTCCAGTGCTTACGTATGGTGCAGAGACGTGGACCTTAGCTAAAGAGACACACAAAGGCTGCAGACAACTCAAAACAGCATGGAGAGGTGCATGCTTGGTGTAACCAGGAGAGATAAGAAGAGGAACACGTGGATCCGAAAAATGACAAGAGTGGAAGACATCGTGATCAGAGTTAAATCCCTGAAATGGCAATGGGCTGGACATACTGCCAGAAGAACAGACCATCGATGGACAGCCGAAATTTTAGATTGGATTCCAAGGGACAGGAAAAGACCCAGAAGAAGACCACATGGAAGATGGGTGGATGAAATTCGAAAGTATGCGGGAGTGACATGGAGGAGACTGGCACAAGACAGACCGTTGTGGAGGAAACTTGGGAAGACCTTCGTCCAGCAGTGGATTGATAATGGTTGACAATGATGATGATGATATATCATCATCATCATATATATATATATATATATATATATATATATATATATATATATATATTATAATGCATCATTGATTGCATCCAAATTCTACCTTAGTCCTCAATACCCTTATACTGAAGCATCGATATTTAGCCACGTTTTCCCGTATAATGCGCATCAATTTTTAGTTTTTGGTTCCATATTTTTTGTTTGTTTGTTTTTCGTAGATGTCGTACAAATCTTCACGCTCCGAGCCCCGTTGTGCTTGTTTCCACTTCAAAAACAAATAAATTACAAGTTTACAACAATCCATCTTTCAAAAGTCTAGGACGCAAAAATTAATGACTTACTTGCTGTTCCTAGATTAAAAATAAAATCCACACAGAAGCCACTGAGCACAAGGTACAGTATAATCCTTTGAAACTTGATCTTATCTCAGCTACTGTTCTCTAGTTATGTTTGCTACAGCAAAACAAAAACACACCCAAAACTTAAGTTTCTCCTACGTTTCCCTAAGACGCAATTGTTTACTTTCTGTTACTCGAAAGGCACGTTTTCTCCGAAGAGTATCACGTGAGTACTTCGACAGCAAACCGTTCCCACACACATTGTTGCTTCTTGTATCTCATAATTCGGAATGATCTAAAGCTGGCGACACGTTCCCAGCTGTTCCACCTTATTACCACGTCTTCAAAAAAATAAATAAATAAAATAAAATAAAATAAAAAGGATGGTGCGTGCGTACGTTATCGCTATGTCCATCCGTCAGTCTCTTTCTCCCTGTAGACGCAATACCTCTGCATCTATTATTCCTATTTGAAATATTCTTCCTACATTGCGAAGGCTGATATGTATAGAAGGCTGATCCTTGCACACTGGGCGTTAAAAATGCAGTCCAATTCAAAATGCGTTTTATTCCATATCATTTCTTCTAAATATCCTGTTAAAAATTATTTCCTTGCTTCAATGTCTTTAACAACGAATACCATCGATTGAAAAAGTTCTTCCGCCAGATACTCTCGTTCATCACGTAAATAAAATCTTTTCCGCATACTTTCTGCTCAAAATAATGCGCAATTGCTCGCCAGGGGAGTAGACATCGTATTATTTTTTCTCGATACCCGTGCTTCTGACAATCCGATTTGAAAAATAATTTCCTTATCGGATAGCGTTTCTGGTGAGAAATTGCATCTAATTCTTTATCTTTTAAGTGCATAATTTTGCCCCAAGAAGGCGTAAGTACACTATCTACCAACAAATAATTGGACACCCCTGCAATCGACGATATCTGCGGTCCTGATGCACGTCACGGCCGCCGCCGTTAAATATCGTGTGGGAAACAACAACGCAACCAGTCGCATGCAAGATGCCACGCAGTTCGGAGCTCTCTGATTTCGAGAAAGGTGTAATCGTCGGGTATCACAGAAATGGCTGATCCATACGTGACATATCCAGCGAGTTGAAGTACCCAAAATCGAAAGTGGCCTACGTGATTGGAAAGTGGAAGATGAGAGGTGACTGTCGGAATGAGCCCCGACCCGGCAGACCCACAAAACTGGGAGTTAGAGACCGACGAGTGCTGGCCAGAGAAATTCGGAAGAACCGCACCAAATCGTTGGGCCACATACGCGAGGAGTTTCAACAGGCATCCGGGAGTGTTCTTTCGATGAATACCATTCGTAAGGAAGCCCATCTGCTTGTTTATCATGGACGTGCTGCCGCCCACAAGCCTTTGATTACCAAGTCCAATAGCGCTGCTCGGCTAACGTGGTGCAAAGAACGTCGACAGTGGACCGTTGAACAGTGGAAACAGGTTCTCTGGAGCGACGACTCAAGGTTCGCCCTCTACCGTTCGAATGGCTGGGTCTGGGTTTGGCGTCTGCCTGGAGAACGCCTCCTGCCGGAATGCATTGTGCCAACTGTGAAGTTCGGCGGCGGTGGAATTATGCTATGGGGGTGTTTCTCCTGGTATAGCACGGAACCCTTGGTCGCAATTCCTGGTAGACTCAACGCCGAGACCTACTGCACCATTTTGGATGACCATGCGCTTCCTACGATGTGGCAATTTTACGGGGTGGACTCATGTTACTTGCAGGATGACAATGCCACCTGTCATGTTGCGAGGTCCACCATGGCTTGGTATAGTGACAGTGGGGTTAATTGAATGGACTGGCCTGCGCAGAGCCCGGATCTTAACCCTATCGAGCACCTCTGGGACGAGTTGGAGCATCGACTTAAGGGGTGCCCCCACCGTCCGAAATCGGTGAACCTGTCTTCTCCAAGCCGAGTGGAAAAAAATACCGCTAGCTGTCGTACAACGCCTGGTTGAAAGTATGCCCCGGAGGGTCGCAGCTGTATAATCGCCGCTCGTGAAGGCTCCACCAACTATTGAAGGTGAATAAACTTCGGTTTCCTTTGCTATCACAGGTGTCCAATTGCTTGTTGGTAGATAGTGTACATGTTTTGGTTTACGAGGTATTTGTAGCAATATCTGCGCGTCTAAAATCCAGAGTGAAAAATTTGCTTTGCTGTTATATACCGCGAATTAGGAAAACTTCGTAAAAGCGTTTTCTACCCAAAACAATACTCGATTTACCCCCTAGATGGCGCATATATCTAATTTATTTTTCTCAATATCCCTGCTCCTAAACGTCCGACTTGAAAAAAAAATTTCAACTCCGGATGCTACTTACTTTGCGAAACATTTCGCGTACACGCTTGATATTTAACAGTGTATAGTTCTGACATTATATGCCATTCGCTATGGAAAAATTTGGACGCATTTTTCTCTCTAAATATTGCAACTCCCCCTCCCCAAGGGGACTTATACGTAGGAACGCTTGTCTCTCTATCTCTGTTTCTAGATGCCGTACTTGAAAAATTATTTCGCCTTCGCATAGCGATTGCCATGAAATATAATTTGTGCATACTTCTACTTTTCCGCTATCCGCAATTCTACCGCTATTGGGAATCAGCGTATATTTCTATTTGAAAGAGCATCTCTGATTCTAGAAATCTTATTATGAAGAAGAGCGTTTAGCACTGATTTTCTTTTTCAAGAAAAACACGGTTTTTCAGCTGGGGGCGTAAAGTTACAATATTCGACATAGAAAATGCCCCATCATGAATATGTGGTTCCCTAATATATATAAGGCCCCAATTTTCGGAGATAAGCCCAGGGACTCCTCAAGGCGTGCTCACCTGACGGGGCGGGGGAGGGGGATAAAAATTGAGAGAGTGTCCTGGTACTCATGGTATATAATTTATACTGTGCATCTTTCGCATGCCAAGATCGTTATGGGTGTGAAATAAAACAAGTGATTCCAGAGTATACATTTATTTAGGTACAACACATTGCATTTATTCGCGTTACTCATGACCACACCGAGCCACAGTCCAGTACACACTAAGTGGAATTAAATTATAACAACAAACAATAAGGTTTAGTATGACATTGAGCGGTACTTAGGTAGGTGGATTAATGAATGTTATTATCGTAAAAACAATGAAAGAAGATATGTAAGTCATTAAAATAAACATAATTACTAAACTATGACGGTGGTAATGCCCTCACGGACAATGAAATTTGCGCACCAAGAAGGAATCATCGGATTGAACTGAAATTTTATGGACTTAATGATACAGACGAATGATACACATGATGGAAAAAGCAGAGCTGCAGGACAATTACAGAAGGATCTGTGGCATGCAGTCCGGTCATCTTGAATAGCACGTCGCACCGCCTCGTGCGGCGATACATACTACAATACGGTCCGGCATGAAGGCGAACAGACGCCTGATGCTGTCGTGCGGCAGACTATTCCACACGTGTTGCACGGTGTGCTCCAAATCCCAGATAGCACGTCGTTTCAACTGGTCCCACACATGTTCGATGGGGGACATGTCCGAGGAGCGGGAAGACCATGGGAGTGTCTGGACATGACGTAGGCAGTCCTAGGCAACCCGAGCCGTGTGCAGACGGGCTCGGGTTGCCTAGGACTGCTGGTATAGCACACCTGGAGTCCCGGCCAGAAATGGGAGCACATGGGGCCGTAGGATCTCATCCACATACCTCTGTCCCGTCAATGATCCACGTACCACTACTACAGCTGATCGGCTATCGTAGGCAATGACTCCCCAGACCATAATGCTTGTAGTGGGGGAGGTGTGGTGCTCGATAGCGAGGTTGGATTGTGCCGATGACCCGGGGACCTCCGCACCAGGATACGATGATCATCTGTCCCCAAAACGAAGCGGTACTCATCGCTAAACACCACACATCGCCAGTCTGTTGCGTTCAACGTCGCTCTGGCCTGGCATCAGTGCACACGAAGCCGGCGATGTTTCGGTGTTAATGGCAGCGCACGTAAGGGGCGATGGAATCGCAGATTCGCTTCCGCGAGGCGTCGGGAAATGGTTCGTGGGCACACTGAAGCCGCTAAATATGACTGTATGGTGGACCGGGTCCCCTTGGGATCCGTTCGTGCCTGGCGCACGATCCGTCGATCCTCACTACCGGTGGTCCTCCTGGTCCGTCCGAAGCCGCTCCGCCGTGTGGCAGTGCCGTCACGTGTCCACTGCTCCCAACACAGTCAGACGGTATGGTCAGAACGATCCACGTGGCGGGCTATACAGCGCGCCGACCACCCTGCGGTTTTCAGCCAGATGATCAGGCCTCTCTCAAAGTCCGTAAGTTGCGTCGGACTGTGCTTTTCGCTTTCATGGGGCATCGACTACACGCCGGTTTATAAGACTGCCGGTTCTGTGCTTGCAGCTCCACCACAGGGCGTGCGGTCATGCGCACTCGCACCAAAAGTGGATCATTTGCATACCAGCACGCACTCTAGCTATTTGCAAAGTTTCGCGGTTGTAGCATGTTTTCTTCTAGGTGCGCAAATTTCATTGTCCGTGAGTGTACTTAGCTTTCGACTGTTTTGTTTTAAAAAAACAATATTTATTATTATTATATTATTCAGATTTAGACGTACGTCCGTGAGAAACAGCACTGGCACCGGTGAAATGGGATGCAGCTACGTGTCCATCTGCGCATGCGCAAGCTGAAGTCTGACCTCAAAATAGAAAGAAAAGCTAAATCGCAAGTGTGTTAGTGAGCAGCATTGGTAACTTTTGGTCTGGGATATCAACAGGTTACACTCCATCGTGTTATACATCATTTTAAAGCTCGCGTTAATAGCAAGTAACTCCCTTGGAGGGAGGGAGGCTCGAGAGGGAGTCAAATTTCGCTACGATGCACCATTTTCATAGCATCAAAAACGTATTTTTGCAATGGCTTTTATCACAAGTAGCATCAGGTTCTCGTAATTTACGCAGATTACAATGAAATATTGTTACGTTTATGTAAAACGCGATGAAATAATGTTCGGCGATGGTTTTGTAAATATAATGTTCAGTAACAATATAAACTATTGTGTTATTTCATGGGACAGCATTCCAAAATCAGATTTCCACAATGGTTTTGACTACTTCCATTACCCATTTTCGTTACATCGACATTTTTTGGGATACTTTACTGCTGTAGAGAAAGGTGCATAGCATAAAAAAACAAAAAACAAAGAAAAACAGAACTTGTTAATAAACTGACAAATGTTTATTTGCTTTCATGCTCCCCATCCGGACGATTAATTTTAACAAACGAGCCCGGCTCACGCGAACTGGACCAAACCTGCTACATATCATCCCGGAATATATTCCAGCGATAATGCAATTCCTGCCAGATCCTATCCCGCACTGCCACGATCCTTTGCAACATAGATTCTGAAATTCGGGTTTTCAAATCAACAACGCTGTTAGGCATCGGATGCAATTAGACAGTATCCTTGGCATGGTCTCATCCCCCGCACAGGGATAACTGGTTTTCCAGTTATTTGGGGAGCGGCGCCCCCTCGGCCCGAGCTGACCTTGTGACTGGTCAACATCTGATGTCATGCCACCGCTTGTTTTTTATTTCGGTGCTGTTGGAGTTTGCAGGGACGGCTGTTCATCCAGCTGTTGGGGAGTAGCGGCCCCACGATCCCGAGCTGGTCTTGTGTCTCGCTTTTTCGTTTTTATTTATTTTCTCCACTGGCTAGTTGCCCGTGTTGTATACTCTACCTAATCGCTACCACGCTATGTACTAACACCCCGGTCTTGTGGTTTTGTTACCCTCCACCACTAACTGTTTTATATTAACCGCTCAGTTCGTAGGTTGCTGAGATTCCGTTTAGGTTCCCTTCCAGGGTTTGTCTTCCTTGGATTACTTTTTTCTTTTTAGCTGGTTTGGGTGCTAGACCTACCTGCATGTTTGCCGCGTGCGGAGACCCGTGAGGCGGAAATGGGATGTCTGGCGGCTGAGGTCGCAGGAGACCGGTTAAGTGCCTCCTGTGTACCAACACTCCTCTTCGACCCCGGCTTCGCTGTAAACGGGAGGCTAGAGAATAACCCACCTCTAGTCAGGAGTCTTGTACCAAGTTGTGTACAGGGCTTTAGCGGCTTTTTTGTCGTATAGCACGGCAGGGTAAGCCCGGTGGCTGTGGGATCATGCCAAAGGCGTTGGCATGACGGTACCCGGAGGCCGAAGTGTCCGCCGAGTGCGTGTGATCACAGCCAACGGACTATATCTGCAACGTATAAGCTCCAGAACTGTGTCCAGCGTCATTTTCTTGGCTTGCAGAACTCCAGTTCTCCCTTGTAGGGCTCGGTGGTGGGTGGAGTAGTCTGCAGACGAATCCTCCTCCTTTTTTCCATATGTAAAAACAAAAACAAAAACTCCAAATTCAAGTCACCTGAGAAAATGATGGGTGACAACGACTCTCCTTCGTCTTCTCAACCTACCAAGTCTCATAACCTTAAACGATCTTTAGACCATGACCTGGACCAAGAATGTGGAACCTCTTCTTCGGCAGCTGTACCAGTCGCTCCGAAGCGTCGTCTCCCCTCGATTGCTGTGAATACGCATGCTACACACTTAGTTGTAGAATCCATCTATCCGAATGAGAGACTGTCCACCAGATCTCCCTTTTTCATTTCTAAAGCTTTGGACGCTGCGGTTGGCCCCTTGAAGTCTGTGAGGAAGCTTCGCTCTGGGGACCTGCTTGTCCAAACTTGCAGTGTTTCTCAGAGTAACACTCTTCTGCACCTCACTAGTCTTCAAGGCATTCCTGTCAAAGTGACACCTCACCCGTTTCTTAACACCTCTCGGGGTGTTATTTCGGAGTTTGATCTCTTGCCATGCAGTGAGGACGAATTGGTGAGTGAACTTGCAGATCAGGGTGTTATTGCTCCACGTCGTATGATGTTCCGGCGCGATGGTTCTTTGATTAAGTCTAAAAATGTAATCTTGACTTTTAACTCCCCGAAAGTTCCGACCGAAATCAAGGCTGGCTACTTGGTCTGTGGAGTTCGCCCGTACATTCCCAGTCCTCTGCGCTGTTTCAGGTGCCAGAGGTACGGGCATTCACAACGTTCATGTAACAGTTCCGCTCGTTGCGCAAATTGTGGCTCCAGTGAACATGACGGGGAAGGTTGCACTTCTGCGGCCTGCTGTGTTAACTGTGGTGAGGCCCATGCAGCTTACTCCCGCAACTGTATGAAATGGAAGGACGAGATGGCGATCCAGCGCCTCAAGACCCTGGAAGGCCTCTCGTACCCTGCTGCCAAGGCCAAGTTGGGTATTCCCAACAACCGACAGCGTACTTTTGCCGCAGTAGTTCAGTCTCTGCCACAACCCGTGCACCCCTTTGTTCCGCGCCCTGTAGCTCTCTCCGCACTTGCCAAGAGATCTACAGCTGAACAAGCGACACAGGTGGATTTCACCGAGCTCCAGCTTTTTCGACCAGCTGAGTCTGCGCCTTCTCTTTTGAAGACGACCGACTCTTCCAGTTCCCAGCAGAAAGCCTGTACGTGTGGAAAACCCGGCCCTAAATCCGCAAAGGTGTGCAGTTTCCATCCAACTGTCGCGGTCCAACTGACCAACATTGCAACTGTCTCAGACTCAGCAAGGTCCCCACCCTCAACCAACATTACAGAGGAACATAGGGGGAGGAGAGTGACAGTTCGTCCCCACCCTCAATCAACATTATAGAGGAATATAGGGGAGGAGAGTAACAGTTCGTCCCCCTCCTGTGACTCATCCTATGTGTAGTTGTGTTCGTTTTCGTGATGTGTTTTATCATTCTCATTCCTCAGTTTTACTTAATCGGCTAGTTTCTAACCATTGTACCATGTTTTTAATACTGTTTGTTTCATTGTCTTTTTTGGCCCTTCCATCATTCTCATGGTTCGGTTTTACTTGGTCAGCCAGATTTGGGGATTTATGCCACGTTTTTTAATACTGTTTGTTTGTCTTGTGTCTGGCGCTCTTTGGCCAAACATGGCCCTTGCGCCATAAAAATCAACCAACCAACCAACCAACCAACCAACCAACCATGGTCTCATCAAGCGAGTCCAAAGGTGTTAGATCTGGTGACCTCGGAAGCCTTGGAATCTCCCCGGCTCAAATAAAGTTGCAGAAAGCCATCAAAAAATGTGGAGGCGCGCTATCATGTTGAAACAGCACATCAGGCTCCATGTCAACATCCAATTGTGGAGTTTGTTCGATATTTAGGCAGTCCCCCCACCCCACTTCAAATTTCTTAGGGGAAATCAAACTAATATCTGGAATAAACTTCTCCGCTAATTTGATATTAATAATATTTAATTTAACATCATGAAATAGATTAAACATGCTATATACAATAGTTTGATTTGACATATCCTTATTACAAAAACATCGTAGTACAGCAATTTTTCTTTCAAGTCCATCTAGTTCTTTGTAAGTCTGTTGGAGTTATTACTTGGCTTAACTTACCGTTCCATAGACTGAATTCCATATTCTTATTTGAGTTATTTAAATAAGACTAATAATCTAAAATGAATGCCACACTTCCCCTCAATCTCACAACCACTCACGAGAAATCCAATTGTTTACTTGACGGAGTCTTTCTCAACCGCTGCGGTGGCATAGTGTTCTAAGCGCTGGCTTCTGATCGTTCGCCCGTGTGAAACCGGGTTCGAGTCCCGGATGAGGCGTGGGTTTTGTCTCCTTTGAGGGCTCAGTCCCTTCCCTGGAACCAGTGACTCTAAATTAGGGACGGGCAACTGCTTATAGCCAACTGAGTTGCTCACAGTGATCGTTACCCCGCCCTCCGTTTCTCAGAAAAATGACGCTATTCCTACTGCATGGTTGCAGCGTCCTCACCGTTATGGAACTTTCAGGCAGAAGAAGAGTATCACTGGTGACGTTACACATAGAACTAAACAAGGAGTTTTAAAAAATATCCAGATACACAATCCCTGTGGGGTTTGATTCCGCAAAATAAAAAATAAAGAAATCCTTGTACCTTCTTTTTGTGGCTCATCGATGAAGATACTGCAACCTTTTCACTTACACGACATTCAAAACTTCCCTCTATAAATGATTTATCCCACACGTACACAGTTTTTCTTGCGGGTGGTTCCTTGCCAAATTTTGTATAGAATCTGCGCTGTACTCCAGTCGTCTACTTTGATTTTAAGCACAACACGCACTCTGTCTCATCTGCTCACTGAAATCACCCATTTTGCTTGCTCCACTTATGTGCTTCCACCTCGTGGGCTACGCACGAAGCAGTCGCACCCAAGGAAATGTGACGAACAGACGCTAACATGGATGCGGTGAAAAAAGAAAATTAAATTTCTTTACCAAAATTTGTAATTACCATTTATATATATATGTATGTATGTATATACTGTATATGTAAGTATACATACATACATATATTATAAATAATGCGCTTAAATTAAAAACTGTACTATACTGAGTAATCGATTTTGGTGAATTTGTAACATTTGCACTTGGAGAGTTCTTCAACAATTCGTCCTTTATAGCATGTTGAATGGCTTAACAGGGCACTAGATGTTACAAAGTGAAGGGATGTGCGAGATCTGAGCACTTGCCTGTCAGACGTATTGTAGAATTAAATTTTTATGACAAATTAAGTAATATTCACAGATTTCAATAATCAGATTTTAAAAATGTTCTTGGAATTGTTTAATCACGTCGCCTTTCTGAGAAATATGCATACACATAAGTTCTGTCCAAAATAGTGGGATATAAGGGGAAATTAGCTTCAGGTAAAATGTAACCATCGTTATTAAATCCTATATTTTAGGTGCATAATCAAGCCATAATGATTCTACCTGTCTTACGGCACTACCTCTCTCCCTTCCCTTGAACCAGTGACTCTAAATTAGGGACTGGCGACCAGGCCTGACGAGAGGGAGGGAGAGGCAATGCTGTAGCACCGGAGCCTGGGCCTCTATGGGGCCCAGAGCCCGTTTCTAAAGTTATTTTTTTATAATTAATATTTTATGGTGTCCGAATATTTTTATACCGTCACCAGGGTTGGGAATGTACGCGTTAAAAAATTTTCTTCGTGACGCGTAAAAATGCGTAATTTATGTCATAAATGTAAAAAATGTAATAAATTCAAAACTTGCTTAAAATACAAAAAAAAAAAAAAAAAAAAAAAAAAGTGTTACAATGTTACTCGAGTTTCCAGGCTGACTGCAACACGTGCGTGGGTTACCGGCAGCAAATCAAAGGAGCTCTCCATATTACGTTTTTCATTTCTTCTTTCCTTTCCAACGACACGCCGACACCACACATTGGGTTCCTGTGTTGCTTGCATGCAACTCACCGACACAGACTATTGTATAATATATGCACTGCTGGCCACCCAAAATGCAACGCCAAGAAGGAAGCATCCGATTGGCCTGAAATTCGCAGCATGCGTTGCCCGCGAGAGGACATGCAAACGATTAGCATTGCAGGGCATATGCAAATCATGTGCGCCCGGCACGCCACCGAGAAGCACTATAAGAACGGTGCACAGAAGACGGGGTGTAAGTAGTGGAAGTGTGTTGTGCTGCCAGACCTATGCGTGGTAAGCTTTCTGATGCCTCGTCGCAGAAAACGGCAGTCATTCCAGCACGTTTCGGAGTTTGACAGAGGACGAATTGTGGCTTATCGCGACGGCGGTTTATCGTACCGAGACATCGGCGCCCGTGTGGGACGACATCCAGCCACATTGAGTCTAGTACGGATTCGGTGGGTGCAGGAGGGACGGACGGACCGATGTGAGCGATTGCCGCGGCCGCGGCACACCACCGAACGAGAGGGCCGGCATGTTGTGCGGCGGGCATTGACGGCTCGCACCTCCACATCACGAACGTTAGCGCAGGAATTAGGGTGTGTTGCGCAACAACCTGGGTCAGCACGTACCATTCGACGTCGTCTGCAGGAGCAGGGACTTGTCGCACGCCGCCCATTGCTCCGATTACCATTGACGTTACACCACCGGCGAGTGCGGCGTCAGTGGGTCGTCGAACGCCGCACCTGGACTACGGAATGGCACGACATTGTCTTCTCCGACGAATCCCGCTTCTGCCTGCAACACCACGATGGTCGGAACCGCGTGTAGCGGCTCCGCGGCGAGAGACTGTATGACGCCTGCATTATGCATCGCCATACCGGTCCATCGCCTGGCGTTATGGTTTGGGGCGCAATTGGATATGACACCCGCACCCCTCTGGTACGCATCGCCGGTACACTCAGCAGCCACCGCTACATCTCCGACGTTTTGGAGCCTGTAGGCCTCCCTTACCTGCAGGACCTGCCAGCGGCCACGTTTCAACAGGACAATGCGCGCCCGCACGTGGCACGCATCGTGCAACATTTCTTCACGACCCACCAGGTGTCACTGCTGCCGTGGCCCGCCTGTTCTCTCGATATGTCGCCCATCGAACACGTCTGGTCGCTGATCGGCAACCGAGTGGCCCGGCAAGCACCACCCGCTGCTACGCCTGATGAACTGTTGCAACGTGTGGAAGCAGCCTGGACCGACATACCCCAAGCCCACATCCAAAGCCTCTTTCGTTCGATGCCGCGGTGTGTAGCGGCCGTTATTGCCAGCCATGGGGGCCACACGAACTATTGATGTCTGCGTGTTCCGCAAGTCGCACGGGCCTGTAAGCTCAATCGTTTCATCTTTGTATCTGTTGTTATGTGTCCAGTAAATCTGGCTTTGCTATCTCGTGTCCTTCTTGGTGTTGCATTTTGGGTGGCCAGCAGTGTAGAACTTTATTGCTAGTCATCAAAGACTGCAGATAATTTTCATCATGTGGATTTTGTCACTTTGTGTTTCCCACCAGAAGCCGGCATCTTTTGACGTATATTGCACTCTAAAATTGAAAGGTAATTGACATAATACTACCACTGTTTATTTGCTACCACATATCACTGATGTGCGGAGGGGAGAATATGAAAAATTATCCACCGCAAAAGAAAAGATTGAAGAGTTGCAACCGGTCGGGTTGTCGGGAAGTGGGCGAACGGTGGGTCGGGGGTAGGTGAGGAAACGAAAATATGGATTATTGGATTATGTGGTTAGTGGAGGAGCCGAGGGCGGGGGGAGGGATTTTATTGCACTGGGGCCCGAGCCCAAGCTCACTTTCCACGGCCCTGCTGACGACTGCTTATAGCCCATTGAGTTGCTCACGGTGGTCGTTAAACTTTCAATAAAAAAAACAGAAAAACATCAAGGCAAGCTGGGTCCATTGCTTCGTGGGGCTCCCGCCAAACTCTTAACCTACTGTCGGTACAGACCAAAGTGTACCGCGACTCGTCGGACCACGTGACTTTTTTCCAGTGTCCAGTCACGGTGTTCCTGACACCATTGTAGACGAGCTTTCCGATTCTTCGCGGAAATCAGTGGTTTCCGTAAAGGCATGCAACCACCAATACCAATCATCTTCAATTCCCTGCATACTTCGCTGAGAGATGATTGGGAACAGCGTTCATTGAATGCTTCGATCAACTGCAGCACACAGGAAGCATGTTTCTCCGTACATGCGTTCTCAGACGACGGCGACATCGTTCCTGACAAGTTGTCGTAATGGGTCGTGCTACAGTAACGCTTCTTAGACAAGCAATGTGGTATATATTTTTCAACAGATTAAAGATCCGGGATATCTCACCTTTTGAGAAACCAGTCAGCTCTGCTATTTTCAAAATCGTCGCTTCAGCCAGACGGGTACCTACAAAAAGCCCTTTATCAAATTCCGAAAGATTCTTTGTTTTTCCCGTTGTTATCAACACTTCTGACAAGCAGGAGTCTTGGTTGCCAAGATCACGTGGTACGTGACCACTTATATTGCATATACGCTTCGTAAGTGGTGTTTTACATACTTCTGCATAAAACCTCCTAATTCAGTGGCCAGTATGTGTACTTCGGCGGGAAATGGATAGTGACGAACGAAGTCTTGCTAAAATAACGCTGCTTTGGGCAGTTTATGTTGGAATACAAGTGGAATACAATGGCACGCTGAGGTGATATGGGTTATATGAAATTACATATTTACATATGCAACTTTATGTTTTAGTCATTTTTTACTTCGGTGCATATAAACGCATAAAACTCGCAAATTACCGTTAAAATGCACATTTCAAACGGAATAATTTTACATTTTATTTTTTGATATTTTAAGGTGGTTCCACCTAAAATCTCTGCCTTATGTTTCCAATCGTACAATTTCTTTACATATTTTCTTCGCAATTAATGTATTCCCAAGGATCAAAATTTGCACATTGATAAAACTAACTTTAAGTTATATCATGGGATACTTAATACTTGTTTAAACATAACCATAATTACATTAAAAATCAATCATTTTTCTTTGAGTAATATTCAGACCTGTTAATAGATGGCGCGACCTCTACATTGATGACGTCAGTAGACAAACAAATGTTGGATTGCTTAATTATGGTTATGTTTTAGCAAGTATTAAGTATCCCATGCTATAACTTAAAGTTAGTTTTATCAATGTGCAAATTTTCATCCTTGGGAATACATTTATTGCGAAGAAAATATGTAAAGAAGTTTTACCATTGGAATCATAATGCAGAGATTTTAGGTGAAACAACCTTAAGGTCAGTGGCGTATCTTGGATCCGAGACCTGGGCAATCTCACCCGCCCCGCCCCCTCCACCCCACAGTACTGTCTTTTTTAAATTGCGAAGTTTATTTTTTAATTGTTAAGTAATAGAAGTAACATTTTCTTTCTAAATTTCAGGTAGATGCTATTGCTAACATGATGCCAAATAATTATGAGGATTAGGATTTGAACACTTATTTGTACATGAACTGAACTTGAGTGTTACGTAAACTCGAGTGTTACGTTTTCACAAAAATGTCTCTTGCGAGTGCTTTTTCATGTTAAAAAATAATGTTTTTCTCTATTAAAAAACCAGCCAAGCTGCTGGAATGTACATGTCCTTGTGTGGCTCTAAGATATGTATATCTTGATTCTTTTAATACGAAAAAAGTTCTTTCGGCAGTTACAGTTGTTGATGGAAAGTTTAATATTAGACCTGCTAATTTGTACACCTCAATAAACACTATGTCCAATTATTCAACTTTATGTAACAAGTAATGTTTCTTACTGATTTGTTTTGTATTCATCAAAGGAATAAAACACCTTCAGTTCATTTTTTAACCGAGCTGTATCAAAACTTGAAGCATAGAGTTCTTTAAGCTCTGATAGTAGATGTTCAGGGAAGTCTTAAAAAAGTGTATCAAAACAGTTCGAATCCAACAAAGCCACGAATTTAAGATATAATATCACTGATTTTAATTCACTGACACTTCACACAAACTAAAACTGTTAAAGGCGGAAGCATGGAGGGACTGAAATAGTCTGAAGTCTTCTCTTTTCTGAGCAAACCGTAGCGCAAAGCAATAGTCCATTCACCTCCATACGCTCATTCATGTTGTCATGGAAACGCTAGCAGGTGATTGTATCGAAGTTCTTTGCATCAGAACAGCGACGACTCTCGAAGACGTGCTTGCGTTATGCAGTTGGTCATCGCTGGCCAGACTGATTCTCATAATCGAAAGAATCGAATCCGCTCGTGTTTTTTTCGCAAAGAAAACATTGACATATCTTAATACCGTTGACAATTGACTTTTATTTGCGCATTCTCTGAGCTTCGCCTAGCTAGCCTCAAATATACGCCACGGCTTAAGGTGCACTTATTTAACAAGTTTACTTTAAAAAAAAAAAAAAAAAGAGGCTTTAATTCCCTGAGACGTGAAAAAGCAAGAAACAGCAAAAACTTTAAAAATTACTAAGCTGGACAGTAGATCAAAGGATCGGCAATCCACTGAAACCAAGCGAATGAACAAACAATGAAGTACTTTCCGTCACACGTGGCAGTAAGAAACGTGGCATTAGAAATATTCCCGTGCACGTGCTCTGATGTTTGAATATCCTGAATGAAATTTCCTTCCGACTCACACAAAAGCTGAGGCGAAAATAATACAGAGCAGCGCGCAGTAACAATAACGTCACAGCCCCCGCGAACCGCAAGCAAGTATGAGTCATTTTCTTGTTGGACTTCCGTCCAAAGTGAGTAGATTTTTAGGTCCCACCCACCTACAGCGAGTTCGCCTTTTCGCAGGACACAGAAACGGAAGGAATGAGAGCAAGTCTAGCGACTTTGACAGAACAGTTTGTAGTGAGATTAGAGTACGGTAGATGGCGCCACCGTACAAATACGTTGCTGCACATAGAGGGGTGAGAGAATTTCCGGGGAAGGGGCATAGGAAAGGATACCCATTTAACCAGTGGGTCGAACCTGGGGGCCGTCACTTAACGTACTCGTCCGATGCACGGCGAATAGTCAGTGATTGTTAGCAAATCACACCACCTCCGCAAGATCAGCTCAGGATCGAACCTGAGGACCTTGCATTGGTAGTCTAAACTGCTAACCACTCAGCCATTCGCGGCTTCAAGAGCAGCGCGCAAACACAGCCTGCGGCATTTATAGCTTTGTGAATTAATTTTCGTATTAATGACGTCTTCATACCAAATGTTAACTATGCCGGATCGACATAGCAGATCTTTGAGTACGTGCGTTACGTTAGATCTGTGAATAATTGAGTGTTTCGAAATAGCAGTTTTGATAGTGCGAGTTGGAACCAAAATGCCTAAAATTAAATCAAGTAAGGAAGTTTTTTAATCAAAGCATGGATTTACGACTACTGTAAGGATTTAACTACTGATGGAAAAATTGCATATTTTTGCGATTTGTGAAAAAAAACCCATCACTTGTGGAGAAAAAATGATAAATTGATCAGCATACAAAAACGCACTGAGTAAAAATAATGACGAAAATTAAAAATCCCACCCGAGTACAAACACAAAAATAACAAGAAAGATGACACTGAATTTTCGGGTGTAATAAGCACGTCTTTTGAATCCGTCCTGACGCAAATTAAATTTATCATAGCAATTCAAATTCAATGGAACCGGTATGGAAAACAATAGTATCTGACGGAAGAAAGAAATTTTTCAATCGGATGTTTAATCCCTCAGATATTGCTGTAAACGGAAACGTGAGCTTACGAACTCTTACAAACAGAGATATCGACAAAAATAAGATGTGACTTTACGTTCCCTGGTGGGATAACCATGCATTATTTTAGGAAGAAAGTACTCTCAAAAGGTTTATCCATATGAGCGGTATCGGTTCAAGAAAAAAAAAAAAAATTAGTCGAATTTTCAGGAGCCCAGATTTTGATTCAAATACATCAGAAGCAGAAATTAACACTTATGACCCCTGGTGGCCAAACCATTCTTTACCAAAACATTAGAAATTATGTGAAAAATATTTTCCATCAGGTCTTGTATGCGATACAGGAGGGATTTTTCAAATCGGAGTTTTAGGAGCAGAAATAACGCAGAAAACACAAATTGCCTTTGTGTCCCCTAGCTGAAAGTCTATGATTTACTTGAAAATTTTTTGAATTTATAGGAAAAACATTTCGCGTCGGAAACACTATATAACAAAGAAGGGATTTTTCAAATCGGGCTTTTAGAAGTAGCGACATTGACAAAAATAAGATATGCATCTACGCTCCCTGGCGTAGAAACCATCCATTATTTCAAGAAGCAAATGTTCCTAAAAGGTGGCCAGCGTGGTGAGTTATGGCCAAACACCTCCAAAATGACTCTACAACTTAAATCTTGGCCCTCAGTCTCCGGCAGCTGGAATGTACCTGGCCAAGGCAGCGGCCAGTGCGACATGAAGGCAGAGGGTGCTAAGAATCCCCGGAGGACCGGACTAGGCTGCCATTTGATGCTGACCTTGGCTACCTACAACGGACGCTCCCTATCTTCTGATTCAAGGCTTCTTGAATTGGAAGAGGAACTACAAAGGATCAAGTGGGACATCGTCGGGCTAAGTGAGGTAAGGAGAAAAGGAGAAGATCTCATTGAACTGAAAAGTGGACATCTCTTCTATTATCGTGGGACAGATACTGGCAGAACTAGTGGTGTTGGATTTATAATAAACAAGAAACTGAAGGATAAAGTGGTAGAAGTTGAAAGTTCCTCTGACAGAGCTGCACGACTCGTTATCCAACTATCGAGAAGATACCAGGCTCAGATTATTCAAACTTATGCACCCACCACAAGTCATCCTGAAGAAGAAATTGAAGAATTTTATGAGGAAATTCGTCATCTAAATAATAAAGGTAAGCAGCACTTGAAGATAATTATGGGAGATTTCAATGCAAAAATAGGGCACCGGCAACAGAATGAAACTTCAGTAGGTAAATTCGGTCACGGCAACAGAAACCAGCGTGGAAATACTCTCGTTGAGTTTGCAGAGGCAGAAGGATTTTTCATCTTGAATTCCTTTTTCAAGAAAAAGCCACACAGGAAATGGACATGGAGACATCCAATTGGGATGACAAGTGAAATTGATTTTATTATGTGTAACAAAAAATTCGTCATCGAAGACTGCAGTGTGCTAAACAAGTTCAACACAGGTAGTGACCATAGATTGGTGAGATGTAAGATGCACCTCAACACTAAACTTGAACGTGGCAAGCTCATAAGACAAACAAAATGTATTGACATAACCAACCTTAAAAAACACCATAATACTTTCAAGTTGGAACTGAAGAACAGATTCTCTGCTTTAGAAGGCCTAACATCGGAAGAAGTGGATATTTCGGAAGTTAACAGAAAAGTAACCAAAGCTCTTATGGAAACAGCAACAAAATTAGCTGGGTCTAAGAACAAGTTGCATGTAAACAAATTATCAGGAAAAACCAAAATGTTGATGCAAAAAAGAAGAGAGATGAGGACAACTAAAGAAGATGTGACTTCCAAAGTGGAATATATAGAGCTATGCAAGACAGCACGAAAAAGTATCACTGAAGACGTAAGGAAATTCAACTGTGAGCTAGTGAGGAAAGCAATTGAAAACAACCAAAGCCTAAAGATAGCAAAGGGACATCTCAGTAAGGGAAGAAAACAGATTATGGCTCTGAGAAAAGAAGATGGTTCTATAACAAGAAATAGAGGCGAAATTTTGACAAGAGTGAAAGATTTCTACTCCAAATTATATGAAAGGGATGATACATGTACTCCAGACATCATGAAAGGTACCAGAGTTCTTCCAGTCCTCCGAGCAGAAGTTGCTCATGCAATCAAGAACATGAAGCGGGGGAAAGCTCCAGGAGAAGATGGAATTACTATAGACATCATACAAGAAGCAAGTGGAGAAATTGAAACTCGATGCCTTAATGAAGGGAAGATTCCTGAGGATTGGAACAATGCTACAATGATCCTGCTACATAAAAAAGGTGACATTGAGGATCTCAGGAACTACAGACCTATCAGCCTCCTATCAGTGGTTTATAAAATCTTCACTAAAGTTCTTTCACACTGCTTGAAGGTAACACTGGACATGGCTCAACCGAGAGAACAAGCTGGATTCAGAAGTGGCTACAGCACAATAGATCATATCCATGTACTGAGAGAACTAATTGAAAGAGCGAGGGAATATGAACTTCCATTGTGCATGGCTTTTATCGATTATGAAAAAGCCTTTGATTCGGTGAAACCATCAGCAGTTACCACGGCTCTGAAATCCTGCGGTATTGAAGATGCATACATTTATATTATTAATAACATCTATGAAAATGCAAGTGCAAAGATTCGGCTGTTTGAAAATACAACACACATAAAAATTGGAAAGGGAGTGAGACAAGGTGACACCATATCTCCGAAGCTCTTTAATGCCACATTGGAAAATGTCTTTCAATCACTGAACTGGGAAAACAAAGGGATAAAGATTAATGGAGATTATCTAACCCACCTTCGTTTTGCTGATGACGTAGTCATTTTTGCAACTACCCCATCAGAGCTGCAGAGTATGATCCAGGAACTTGCTGACAAGAGTAAAGAAGTGGGATTAAAAATGAACTTT
This sequence comes from Macrothele yani, assembly GCA_039090855.1. NCBI lineage: Eukaryota > Metazoa > Arthropoda > Arachnida > Araneae > Macrothelidae > Macrothele > Macrothele yani. The sequence continues at coordinate 68,828,515 of CM076989.1, read as the reverse complement.
CAGAAGACAAAAGTGATGTTCAATGCTTTTACAAGAAATGAAGATTTATCGATTGATGGAGAAAAACTGGAGATAACAGATACGTATGTTTATCTTGGACAGCAGATATCAAGTGAGGGTCACATTGATGAAGAAATTAATCGGCGTACAAAACTTGCCTGGAGAGCTTTTGGAAGAAACAGCATAATTTTCAAGAGCAATATGCCATTATGTCTTAAAAGAAAAGTGTTTGATCAATGCATCCTTCCAGTGCTTACGTATGGTGCAGAGACGTGGACCTTAACTAAAAGAGACATACAAAGGCTGCAGACAACTCAAAGCTGCATGGAGAGGTGCATGCTTGGTATAACCAGGAGAGATAAGAAGAGGAACTCGTGGATCCGAAAAATGACGAGAGTGGAAGACATCATGATCAGAGTTAAATCCCTGAAATGGCAATTGGCTGGACATACTGCCAGAAGGACAGACCATAGATGGACAGCCGAAATTTTAGATTGGATTCCAAGGGACAGGAAAAGACCCAGAAAAAGACCACATGGGAGATGGGTGGATGAAATTCGTAAATATGCGGGAGTGACATGGAAGAGACTGGCACAAGACAGACCGTTGTGGAGGAAACTTGGGGAGACCTTCGTCCAGCAGTGGATTGATAATGGTTGACAATGATGATGATGATGATGATGATGACATCAGAAGCGGAAATTAAGACTTACGCCACCTGGTGACCAAACCATTTTTTACAAAAATTTGAAATTATAAGTAAAGGATTTCCCATCAGGAGCTGTATCCGGTGCAGAAAGAATTTTTTCAATTCGGAGATTTAGAAACAGAGATATAGGGGGAAACGCAATTTACCTTTATGTCCCCTAGCGGAAAGTCTATGAATTACTTGAAAATTTTTAAATTATATGAACCACATGTCACACTAGAAACACTATCCAACAAAGAAGGAATTTTTCAAATCGGACTCCTAGAAGTAGAGATATTGACAAAAATAAGACATACATCTACGCTTCCTGGCGTAGAAACCACGCACTATTTTAAGAAGAAAATGTTTCTAAAAGGTTTGTCGACATGAGTAGTATCGGTCTACGAAAGACGTTTTTTTCAATCGAGAATTTAAAAGCTCATATTTTGCTGCAAATACATGAGAAGTGTATTATTAATACTTAGTCCCCCTGGTGGCCAAACCATTTTTTTTACAAAAATTAGAAATTATGTGCAAACGATTTCCCATCAGGAGCTGTATCCGGTGCAGAAAGAATTTTTCAAATCGAAGATTTAGAAGCAGAGATATAGGGGGAAACGCAATTTACCTTCACGCCCCCTAGCGGAAAGTCTTTGAATTACTTGAAAATTTTGAAATTATATTAAACACATGTCACACTGGAAACACAATCCACCAAAAAGGGAATTTTTCACATCGGACTCCTAGAAGTAGAGATATTGACAAAAACAAGATATATATCTGCGCTCCCTGGCGGAGAAATTGTGGAATATTTTAGGAAGAAAATATTCCGAAAAGGTTTATCGATGTGAGTGGCATCAGTTCAAGAAAGAATTTTTTAATCGATATTTTAGAAGCTCAGATTTTATGGCAAACACATCAGAAGCAAAAATTAACACTTACGCCCCCTGGTGGCCAAAGTATTCTTTGCCAAAAATTAGAAATTATATGCAAAAGATTTTCCATCAGGAGATGTATCCGCTGAAGAATTTTTTTCAAATCGGTGTTTTAGATGAAGAGTTATCGGGGAAAATGTTATTTACTTTTACTCCCCCTAGCGGAAATTGAAAAGAATGTTTTCAATCGGATGTTTAGAAGCAAATATGTTGAATAAAACGTATTTTTGAATTCGACATCATCTGCATTTACTGCCGCTAGCGGCGAAATTGTACGTCGTAAAAAAAAAATCGAAATAAAGAATCATCATTCGCATATTTCAAGCTTCCCAATGCAAAAAGAATTTTTTAAATCGGACTATTAGTTGCAGAGATATCGTGGGTACAGACGGACGGATAAACCGATAACATAAGCACGATCTTTTTACAAAAGACGTGCTAAAAAGTAATTATAAATGCTCATTTTACACTTTAAGTGCACATTTCGTGTATGTTAAGTTCATACATGTTTTGCTGTTTTTTGTAGTACATGTAATCCGGTTTTTCTTCTTTCGTTTGGAATTTAACTACCACTGTGAGCAACTCGATGGGCTATATAAGCAGTCGCTGGTCCCAAATTTTAAGCCCGATGGTTCCAGGTAAAGGAGAGGAGCCGGGGTCATATGATAAGCACAACATTCATCCATGCCCAACCGGGATTCGAACCTTTACCCATCGCGGAACAGTACAAATGAACCGGTGTTTTTTAGCACGTCTTTTGTAAAAAAGGATCGTGCTTATGGCATCGGTTTGTCCGTCCGTCCGTCAGTGCGTCTGTACCCACGATATCTCTGCAACTATTAGTCCAATTTGAAAAATTATTTTTGCATTGGGAAGCTTGAAATATGTGAATGATGATCCTTCATTTCGTTTTTTTTTACGATGTGCAATTTCGCCGCTAGAGGGCGTAAATGCAGATGATGTCGAATTCAAAAATACGTTTTATTCCACATATTTGCTTCTAAACATCCGATTGAAGAAATTCTTTTATCTTTCGATTCCATTTATGTCGAAGAGTATTTTAGATATGGTTACTTTTTCAGATTTTCGCTAGGGGGCGTAAAAGTAAATTTCATTTTTCCCGATAACTCTTCTTCTAAAACTCCGATTTGAAAAAAAAATTCTTCAGCGGATACACCTCCTGATGGAAAATATTTTGCATGTAATTTCGTATTTTTGGTGAAGAATACTTTAGCCACCAGGGGGCGTAAGGTTTATTTTTGCTTCTGATGTTATTTGCCATAACATCTGAGCTTCTAAAATATCATTTGAAAAAATTCTTTCGTGGAATGATGCCACTCACATCGATAAACCTTTTCGGAATATTTTCTTCTTAAAATATTCCACAGTTTCTCCGCCAGGGGACGTAGATGTCAATATCTCTACTTCTAGGAGTCCGATTTGAAAAATTCCTACTTTATTGGATAGTGTTTTCAGTGTGACATGTTTTTCATATAATTTCAAAACTTTCAGGTAATTCATAGACTTACCGCTAGGGGGCGTAGAAGTAAATTGCGTTTCCCCCCTATATCTCTGCTTCTAAAGCTCCGATTTGAAAAATCCTTTCTGCACCGGATACAGCTCCTGATGGGAAATCATTTGCACATAATTTCTAATTTTTGTAAAAAATGGTTTGCCCACCAGGTGGCGTAAGCCTTAATTTCCGCTTCTGATGTATTTGCAGTAAAATATGAGCTTCTAAAATCTCGATTGAAAAAAATGTCGTTTGTTGACCGATACTACTCATGTCGACAAACCTTTTAGGAACATTTTCTTCTTGAAATAATGGATGGTTTCTACGCCAGGGGGCGTAGATGTATATCTTATTTTTGTTAATATCTCTTCTTCTAAGAGTCCGATTTGAAAAATTCCTTCTTTGTTTGGTAGTGTTTCCGATGCAAAATGTTTTCCTATAAATTCAAAATTTTCAAGTAAATCATAGACTTTCCGCTAGGGGGCACAAAGGTAAATTGCGTTTTCTGCGTCATTTCTGCTCCTAAAACTCCGAATTGAAAAATTCTTCCTGTATCGCATACAAGACCTGATGGAAAACATTTTTCACATAATTTCTAATGTTTGGTAAATAATGGTTTGGCCACCAGGGGGCATAAGTGTTAATTTCTGCTTCTGATGTATTTGTAGCAGAATCTGTGCTCCTGAAAACTCGAGTAATCTTTTTTTTCTTAAACCAATACCGCTCATTTGGAAAAACCTTTTGAGAATACTTTCTTCCTAAATTAATGCATGGTTTTCCCACCAGGGGACGTAAAGCCACATCTTATTGTTGTCGATATCTCTGATTCTAAGAGTCCGATTTGAAAAATTCTTCCTATGTTGAAGAGCGTTTTGCAAAATGTTTTTCATATAAATTCATGTTTTTCTTAACACACAAGTCTGCAACCAGAAGGCATAAGCTCACGATTCCGTTTACAGCAATATCTGAGGGATTAAAAACCTGATAAAAAAACTTCTTTCTTCGGTCAGATACTATTGTTTTCCATACCGGTTCCATTGACTTTGAATAGCTTTGATAAATTTAATTTGCGTCAGAACGGATTCAAAAGACGTGCTTATTACACCCGAAAATACGGTGTCATCTTTCTTGTTTTTTTTTTTTTTTTTTTTGCTTGGGATTTAACGAGAGGAGGGCGAAAGCCCAGCGTCATACGACAAACGCAACATCCATATCACACCCACTGGGATTCAAACCCGGATCTATTGCAGACGATCAGTCAAAACCGAGAGCTTAGACCACTACGCCACCGTGGCGGCAACCCGATCTGTCGTTGATAAGAAAAGGATTAAGGCTTAGCTGGAGATCAAGCGAGGGTACCATAACGAGAAACAGAGGCATAACTAAGGCGGGGCACCCCGCCTTAGTTACCCTAGGCTACCCCTGGCGCAGCTCAAGAGAGGGCGCAGGGCCACGGATGGCCGAGTGGGCAACGTTAGTGACTGCCACGGGAGGGGCCTCAGGTTCGATCCCAGCAGGTGCGAACGCTCGATCCACTAAATACCCGCCATGCGTCGGATGGGCACGTTAAGCCGTCGGACCCCGGGTACTGGCCCCTGGTAATAAATAAGGACGTCTTCCTTCCCCTTTCTACTTCGCTTCCGTGTCACTTTCCTATCGGGCGATCTAGCCCAAATCTCCTAGTTTCCTATTTCTAAGGGTTGTTTATGACCTAGGGTCAGACACTCCCTTCCTAAAATCCTCTACATATGATCAATTAATCATGATCAAGAGAGGACGCAAAAATCACCGATCACAATCTGATTAAAACCGAAACTTTTGCTCCAGTTACTGCTAGAATTTTTTCGCGCCATACTTTGATATTTCTCCACTGACAGACTTTCATTTCATTTATTTTTCGTTATGAGGTTACATTTGACAATGCTACATTTCAAAATTGATTTTTTGACATACAATATTAAGAAAAAAACATATACAATATGTATACTTATGTACAGGGTAACCACAAAACAGGAAACTGAGTAAAGGCTAGGCTATATGTATATATAGCCTGAGTGAATCTCAATTTTCCTAAAGTACGTAGTCAAGCCAAACGTCCTGCGCATATAAAATTTACGCATATGTGGTCTGATTAATAATTTTCTACTATTAAATTTTATATTTTAGTTGGTTAGCAAATATTTTTTCAGTTGCTTTCGAAAATAATTATGCTTACAATATGCTTCGCCAGTTTCGGTAAACTCAGCAGCTTAAAAATTCGTGTTTATTTCACAAAATGCTCTGGGGATTCAGATATGAAGGCTCAATTATATGTACGTTGCAAGATAAGGATGTCATTCTAATTGTTGAAGATTCTCTGGGGGCTATTCGGTCATTACTACTTCTATTCCGAGCCACGACTGCCAACTGCATTTGGTCCATTTGATGTGATACCGAATGCCCAAACTGTGAAACAGTTAAGAAAAGCTGTACAAAAAGTCACAGTTTACAAAGTGTGATTGTACCTCACACATAGTAATAGCATTGGAATGTGACGTTCTTTTAAATTTTTTTTTTGGTGGGGAGGGGGAGTAAACGACCACCGTGAGCAACTCGATGGGCTCATTTAGAGCTACTGGTTCCAGGGAAGGGAGTGAGTATGTGCTGTAAGATAAACAACATCCATGCCTTCCAGGATTCGAACCCGGACCCATCTCAGTTAGATGGTCAAGTACGCTTAGATCACTGTGCCACCGGAGTGGCAATTTTGTTTTGTGGAGCAGTATATATATATATATATATATATATATATATACAGTATATATACACTGGCGGAAAGTGAAAAAAGAATACCAAGAAGGAGACGTCTGATACCAACGAAATTTATACAGCATAATAACGGAATACAGAGGATAACGTGATCAAAACATTATGGCAAAATACAGTTGTATTTGCTGGTAAACTGAAAAATAACATTTCCATGTAGCATGGTTAGTACGAGGTTGAACCGCCATGAACTACGTCACACTGTGCAATTCTGGCATGGATTCTGTCGTACAGATGTTGGATGTAAGTTTGGGGTATTGAGTTCCAAGCATCCTCAACCTGGACGCGTAAATCGGGGATGGTCGTGGCTGGCCGTGGAGACCGGATAAGTCGTTGTCCCATAAAATCCCACACGTGCTCAATGGGGGCAAATCCGGTGAACGTACAGGCCATGGAAGTTGTCTCACACGCTGAAGTGCATGTTGCGTTGCACGTGCCGTGTGTGGGCGTGCGTTATCTTGCTGGAAGACCACGATGGACCGACCTTATAAAGTGCACAACAACGGGCAGAATGATGTTGTTGATGTAGGAGGTGCTGTTTAACGTACCCAGTACAAACACCAGTTGTGTACGGGAGCGATAGCTGATCGCTCCCCACACCAGGAGACCAGGTGTAAGCCCTGTGTGCCGCTGGCGGATGCAAGAAGGGTAGAGACGCTCCCCTGTGCGTCTGCGAACACACATACGGCCATCGGAGGCTCCTAAGCAGAATCTGCTTTCATCGCTGAACACGACAGATCGCAATTGCGTTCTCCAGCGCAGACGTTGGCGACACCACTGCAGCCGTTCCTGACGGTGGGCTGGAGTCAGAGTTACACATGCCAGAGGCACACGTGCACGTAGTTCTGCATCCAGGAGATGGTTGCGGATTGTTAGCACAGTCAACTCAGGTGCAACGGCAGCTCGGATTTGCGTCGCAGTGGATGTTCTGCTTGACAAAGCCGCTCTTCTTATGCGTCGATCGGTCCGCTCATCAGTCCGTCTGGGACTCCCGGTTCCACGTCTTCTCGTGTGGGAATGTTCCTCGGACCATCTACGCCACCATCGTACCACCACCGATACTTCCCGTCCAATTCGCTCCGCAATACGACGATACGACCACCCTGCCTCGCGGAGTCCGACTAGACGACCTCGCTCAAAGTCCGATAACTGCTGAAATCGTACACGTCTTCCATGTCCAAGCATTGCAGCTTCTTTAGGGTCTTCGCACGTGTCCGTACGCCGACGACTGATTGCATTCGCTTCGCCGTACTCCTTAAATACCACCGACGATATTTTGCATATTATGCCGTGCTGTGGCGTAAGCGCTCACCGGTTGGTCCCGAAATTAACATCACACCAACGTAAACTCGACCCTATTAACATATCTAAATTTCATGATCGTCCGCCAATTCCTTCTTGGTGTTCTTTTTTCACTTTCCGCCAGTGTATATATAGCAAAAACATATAAAGGAAAAAAAAAAAACATGAACAAATTTGAAATTCCAAAGCGCCAGAGGCTGCATAGAAGAAAGTTCAAATAACATAAAAATGCGAAACATGAAAGCAAATTTTGAATTTAGAAAAAACAAAAAAAGGGAAACGAGAAAAAAGAACAACAATCACCATTTTCCACCCACCCGAAGCAGGCGAGCTTTCAGCGATGAAAATTTAACGAGCAGAAGAATGCAGGGAATCATATTAATGACTGATTCCTTGTCGGCTTCGTCAAGGGCAAGCAATAAGATGATCACGTATTAATCTACTGAGACCAGAAGATTGTGGGTTTCTGCTATTTTAGTTTGCTATAGGGACCGATTAAATTTAGGGGGAGGGGATGTCAGTTAAAAGGGATTTCTAATAAAAACCCAAACCCAGCAAACTAAAACACATTTGCCCGAACGCACAACAACAGCAAAGATAATCACAAAAAATATAAAAATGAAAGAAAGAGAGCCAAGCTCCCCAATAACACAAATCCAGGTAATAAAAAACTCAACAAATAAATGGTACTAAAGGGATACTTTAAACTTGTCACATAAAAAGTGAAAGCTTAATCCTGCCAGCCAAAAAATAAACAGGAAACACAAAAAAAAAAAAATTTAAATAATAAACAAAAAAATTAATTGAAACCAGAAAAAGCAACAATACAAAATTGATAAGGAAGCAATCAACAAATTTAGGAAAAAGGAGGCAAAAATTGCCCAAGGAGAAATTTACAGTTGCAATTCCCGAGAGTGAATCAAAATAACTAAGTTGCATGTCACATAATTGCAAGGAAAATGCCCAATACCCACAGCAAAAAACTTAAAAAATAAATTATTCAGCAAAATAAAAATTTTAATACCAAAGGGCATGGAAGCAAGCACCAGTGAAGCAATTTTTAAGCCCACGATACACAAGAAAATATTAAAATTAAGCTTAGTGCAAATTCAGTAATTCCTACAAGAAAAATAAAAACATAAAATGACTTACAGTTAAAAGATGAGGTTACATGTGAGGCGTTGCTTAGCTGTTACAAGTTCACATATTTACACAATGCTGTACTAATCTTTTGGCCAACAGAAAAGCTCAGAACCACTAAATAGAACTCAAACAATTCAACAAAGGGATACGAATTGCTACAATAAGTTTCGCAGGAAACTTAAATCGTTGCCAAAGCTCATAACCTGCTTTCAATGAGTGAAAACAGCCCCCAAAAAATAAATTAATTCCAGTAAGAAAAGTTGAATTAGAAGAACTATTTATTTTTTAAGTTTCTTGCTGTGGGTATTGGGCATTTTCCTTGCAATTATGTGACTTGCAACTTAGTTATTTTGATTCACTCTCGGGAATTGCAACTGTAAATTTCTCCTTGGACAATTTTTGCCTCCTTTTTCCTAAATTTGTTGATTGCTTCCTTATCAATTTTGTATTGTTGCTTTTTCTGGTTTTAATTAATTTTTTGTTTATTATTTTAAAATTTTTTTGGTGTTTCCTGTTTATTTTTTGGCTGGTAGGATTAAGGTTTTACTTTTTATGACAAGTTTAAAGTATCCCTTTAGTACCATTTATTTTTGGGCTTTATATTACCTGGATTTGTGTTATTGGGGAGCTTGGCTCTCTTTCTTTCATTTTTTATTTTTTGTGTGATTATCTTTGCTGTTGTGTGGTCGGGCAAATGTGTTTTAGTTTGCTGGGTTTGGGTTTTTATTAGAAATCCCTTTTAATTGACATTTTTCCTTCTAAATTTAATCGGTCCCTATAGCAAACTAAAATAGCAGAAACCCACAATTTTCTGGTCTCAGTAGATTAATGAGTGATTTTCTTGTTGCTTGCCCTTGACGAAGCCGACAAGGAGTCAGCCATTAATATGATCCCCTGCATTCTTCTGTTCGTTAAATTTTCATCGCTTGAAGCTCGCCTGCTTCGGATGGGTGGAAAATGGTGATTGTTGTTCTTTTTCTCGTTTCCCTTTTTTTGTTTTTTCTAAATTCAAAATTTGTTTTATGTTTCGCATTTTTATATATATATATATATATATATAAAGAGACATGGGACGCAATATTTCGTGGTGTGCCCCGGGCGCAGAAATGCCTAGTTACGCCTCTGGCGATAAACATTCATACATTTAAATTGCTAAGATATTTCTTGTTTTTGATTTTACTCCTTCAAAGACTGAGCAGCAAAAATTTTAATTCCTACTTATTTACTCTTCTAAATCCTGAAATTTTCAATCTTCAACTAAGGTCAGTTTTCGGTAGTTTAACAAATTAGTGTACCTGCATTGCGATCGTACCACCAGCAGGAATTGACCAGGCCCTGTTTCCGATACGGCATGCATCGACCCCCAGAATTTGCTTAATTCCACTGATTTCCTGCAGTTCAATTGTTTGGTGTACAACAGAATCTCTATTTTCACTTCATTTCGCCTTAAGTTTGATTAACACCCATGCAAGTGTTTCTCTTCTGCAAACCGCAGGACAACCCTTCAACAATCGCAGAAATTCGTCCGTTTCTTCTGTGGTTGAAATTTGTGAGCTGTTCGCATTTCTTTAAAATTGAGAGGAAAACAATGGAAGAAACCTTGTCCATGAAAATGAAAATCAGGATATTTTTTAATGGTGATACAACTCGTCTGATTTTTATGTTCTGTGTACAGCAAAACATTCATTACCTGTAAAAGCTGATGGCAGTAAAAGAGACAGACACAGTATTTGGGATTTTGTGCTGTAACCTGAGCTCATTAATTTCAGCGAAAGTTAACATTAATACCCATCCTTGATATCATCTTATACACTGAAAAGCAATTGAATCAGAGATACTTGTCTAGTAACGTGTAGCACTTCCTTTCGCCCTGATGACGGTGGCGATTCGTCTCGGCATTGACTCGACAAGATACCGGAAGCGTTGGAAAGCCATACGGATCCACGACCCCTGAACAAGCTCCCACAGTTCACGAAGATTTGATGGAGGGGGTCAGAGCCTCGAACATCTTTCTCGATGGCATCCCAGATGTGCTCGATGGGATTGAGGTCAGGTGACCTAGCTGGCCAAGGAAGCGAGGTCACGTCGGTGGAGTGTTCATCCAACCATTCGGAACAATTCGGGAGCGATGGCATGGTGCAGTGTCTTGTTGCAGGATGAGGTCCCCAGTAGGATGTTGAAGACGCACAAACGGGAGCAAATGGTCGTCCAGGATATCCCGGTAACGTTGACCTGTGAGGCACGATGTCACACGTACCAGGGGTCCCATTTCAATCCACGTAAACAATCCCCAGACGCGGTAGCCACCCCCACCAGCTTGAAGAGTACCCTGCTGGCAAGAAGGATCCATCGCTTCATGTGGTTTGCGCCGTATTCGTATCCTGCCATCCGCATGTACCAACGTGAATCTCGACTCATCAGTCCAGGCAACATTTTTCCACATGTCAAGGGTCCAGTGGCGATGTTCCCGCGCCCATGCTAATCTTTGCACCCTGTGATGTGCGGTCAGCAGCGGTACCCTCGTGGGACTATGGCTTCTGTACGCCATAGCGAGGAGATGGTTCTGGATGGTGTGGCTGCTTACACGTTTTTGGGCACTAGCGTTAAATTGCCGAGTGATTTCTTGCACTGCGGCCCGTCTATCCGCTGTTACAATGCGAGCTAGCAGACGATGACCCCGCTCGTCCACACGCTGTTGTCCACGGAAGTTGGCCCTTGCAGGGATGGTTTTACCGGATTCGATGTAGTCACGGTGCACCCGTGACACAGTGGCTCGTGAAAATCCCAGTGCCTGCACGACTTCCGTGATGAAGTGACCCATTTGTCGGGCCCCGACAATTTGCCCATGATTAAATGCGCTCAGATCCTTCGTCTTACCCATACTGCGTCCGACTCTTACTGATTCCCGTCGCATCACTCCTTATATTGTCGGATCACTGCATACGTCATGTCGTTTCCGTTTACAGGGCCGCCCACAGCGCCAGCTGTCTCTAATTCAATTGCTCTTCAGTATACGTTAAAATCGTTTCCCTTTTTCTTCAGTTCTTGGGGAGATAATGAATGGTTCTCTTTCACTACTTTTCGGCCAGCCATGTTAATGACGTAGGAGAGAGTCACTCCCTCTATATTTCTAAAGTTCGAAGAAAACATTACTGGCCGTTCTCCCTGCATCTGCTGTTCGTGAGGCTCAGTTTATGTTACTTTATTGCTCTGTGAATGAGTGGTGTAATGGCTTTGCGTTTATAGCGGAAGAGTTATCTAATAAGGAAAGTATTCAAGTACATGGCTTTTCTTGCAAATTTAAGCTTTAATAAGCTATTTCTCACGATGGTCAACAGTGGCGATAATGAGCATTCAGCAACTGAAACACGGAGATTTTTAGGTTTTAGTATTAATTCATTTCCAAGTAACGAATATTCAGCAGTAGGTCTTTTTCAGTCAGCTTGGGAAACGGCGGGGACGGTTTCCCAAGTTAGCTAAGGGTTTAATCGTTATATGGTTTTTATTGGCCTACGCAGCAATTATGTACATTGTGATCCGAAAGCGCATCGAGACGGCTAAATCAGTTTATTGCTCTTTGAGGTGTCAAAGGAACACGGGAAAGAATAGCGAAGGTCCGAAGACAGTAGAGTAGGGTCAAGAGAGGGTCGGACGAGACAGAGGTCACGCCAGGGAAGGAGAAGTTTATTTGAGAAGAGAAGATTTCTCCCTCTCTCTCTCTCTCTCTCTCTCTCTCTCTCTCTCTCTCTCTCGCACAATGAATTGAAGAAGACATAGACGTACTGCAAACGGGAGAAGACGTTAGGAAATATGGTTTCCGAACTGTGAAGCATGAGTGATAAGAAAATGAAATAGAAGAGAAATAAAGTAGAACGTGCAGATGGTAAGTGGAAAGTAATCATAATCAATTCAGTAGTCAAAATAATTCAATGACAAGCGAATAACGGGAATTAGATAGTAACAAAGAACAGATTTAATACCACAACTGTTTTTAATACTTTCTGTGAGATACAACTCCTCTGTAGCATCCGCAATGAACTGCAATTAAGTTTAAATATCGAACCCGAACTGGACGTATAGCTGCACTCCGACAAAGCCCCTTTACAAATCAATACAAAAATCACACGTGACCTTCCGCATATACAGCAGCATCGAATAAAACACACCGCTGCAGTAGCAAGTTTTCATTTAGAGCTAAAATTCCGGAACTGGTTAATTTTCTTATAAGCGAAGGTGTGACGTGTCCACGTGACAGGGCTTTGAAAGTAACCAAGTGAAGAGCCATGTAACAGTGTTGAGTAAGTTAATTAGCTACAGCATTGCTGTAATTTGTAGCAAAATATGTTCATTCTTTCGACTGAGTTTTATTTAGCATCTTGAAAAAAATTCTAGAATAGTTTCCATAAAATAATTCTTCACTTTTATAGGCGAAATTGAATGTACAATATTAATTTAAGCCCTACTCCAGACAACGGACACCTCTAAACAACGTTTTTTTTTTTCGTTTTTTTTTTTTTTGTGGTCCCGAGGTTTCACTGGTTTTTTTTTGTTTTGTTTTTTGTGGTCCTGACGATTACATGTTTTTTTTGTTTGTTGTTGTTGTTGTTTTGTGGTCCAGAGGTTTCACTAAAAACCAGAGCCAGATGGAGTTTTTGCGGGGCTCGAAGCGAAATTTAATGGCCTGCACTAGAAAATAAATCTCATATTTCAAATAAATTCGTTACGTGAAAAATGTCGTCCAAGATCACACACATGAAAAATGTCATAAAGGCAAAATGATTATCTCAAAGAAGTATTTGCTTGTAGAAAATGACCATAATATGGATTGAAAGTTCCAAAAGCGAGAGAGAGAGAGAGAGAGATAAAAATGATAAAAAGCTGTTTCGTAACGAATATCTTTGCATTGCAATTTTTTGGGGTAGGCAATTATAAGGATCCCTCTAAAATAAATTCGTATAAATAGTGCATATTTTAATGATTTTTAATGCAAAATGAAGTGAGTAACTGCCAAATTAGTGATTTTTTAAACTTTTATACATGCCCATATATGAAAATTGCTTTTTTTAAAATGTCTAATAATGTTTTGAATAATCGGCCTCGATGTATAGGCCGAAACCAACTTCGATGTTGTTCTTTCTATTTCTTTAACTCAAGTATCTGGTTTGCACACAAATTGTTGAATATATAAAAGTAGGGACCACAAAATGATGAACTTTAATTTGCTATTTCATGAATGCGAAAAATATTAAGGTGGTTTAATAATCATTTAAAATATGAAAATCTCAGTATCTGTACGTGAAGGGTGATTACCTATTCGAAAATGGAGAGATCGGGAAAAAAATCCTTTAAAAAATATCTTTTAAAGGACCTCGAGTCCCAAAACTTATAAAAAAATTATCATAAAAAAATTCTACCGAAAATTATTTTTTTGCGGGGCCACTTGAAGGCGGGGACACGGGGCGACCGACAGTCCCGATTGCCCCTATGGTCCAACTGGCCCTGGTAAAAACTATCAGCAAATTCATTTAATCACTGGGTTAGATAAAATTCAGACAGCTTACCACTTGGTGCACTTTCCCGGCTTCGCACTTGACACCATGTCTGTCGTTATATTCGAACCATATCTGCCAAGTAAACATAGGCTAAATTCATTTCACTTGTTTGGCCACGAGCTCCGATTCCACATCCTAAATGTAAGTGGGAAAAAAGTTAGAAATACGACTTTGCGGAACAGACAAGTTGCAGGGGTGACAGGTTCATCATTGTTACAGCTGGCAAGTGTTAATGGCTTCGACAATAGATACACAAACTTTTGCCTCGGCCTCAGACACTTCGAGTCTTTTGGCGAGAGAGCTGGAAGGAGGAATAAGTAGGGAGGGCGTGAAAGCAGGTGGGGTGCGAAAGGCCAATGGGTCACAGACCTGATGAAGGAGGTGGAGGGGGGGGGGAGTTAATCTTAAGATTGGAACCTGGAAACGCACAGGAGGCCAAAAAGTCACATGGTATTGACTCTACGCCATTCTTTGTTAATACAAAAGCCATGGCCTCTCTCAACCATGCCTCCTGAATATGTACACAAAGTTCAAGGAAATTTATGGTCTAAAGAACATATCTCTCCAGGGGGTCAACACTCTCTGACGGGGTGTACTTTTGGCTAAGTAAACTCCAATCTGGTATTCCGGTGAAGTCAGTTCTGCCTTATGATATGAATATTTCAATTCCTTTTGTAAGCTGTTACCTGTTCTGGGATTCCGGCAGCAAAGTTCCCTTAAACGAGGAATATTCACTGCACGTTTCTCCAGAAGTATTAAACACAGTGAAACGTCTGTTATATGTTTTTCCAGGGAATGGTCTTATAAAACGTATAAATGTAAAATACGTATAAACCAAATTTGAAAATGTTAAATACTATTGTAAAATTTGTGCTTAAAGGAATATAAAATATTCTTCAATAATGATTTATTTAAAGTCGAATTGGCGACAAAAAAAATTTACAAATTATTATATAATAACATATTTTATCGGATTGCAAAAATCATAAAGATATGAAGATCAAAATTCTCTTTTCATGACTCTATCTGTCTATAAAAATCCTGATTCCAGATTAAGTGAAATCACGACAAATAAGAATCTGAGACAAGTACTTCAGTATCGAACTCACGAATTAACGGTGTTTTTTTTGGGGGGGGGGAGGGGTCCTGCGGGTCAGAGCCTGCCTTAGGGGTGTGCGACAGTAGCGGTCGCACAGGGCCCCGCGCTCGCACCCTTATAGAAAAAAGAGGAAAAGAAAGAAAATGAGAATTCAGATTAGATCATATATAGAGGATTTTAGGAAGGGAGTGTCTGACCTCAGGTCTTAAACAACTCTTAGAAATAGGAAGCTAGGGGATTTGGGCTAGAGTGCCCGATAAGAAAGTGACATGGAAGCGAGGTAGAAAGGGGGAGGAAGACGCCCTTATTTATTACCGGGCGGACAGTATCCGGGGCCCGGCGGCTTAACGTGCCCATCCGACGCACGGCGGATATTTAGTGGATCGAACCCGAGGTCTTCTCCGTGGTAGTCACGAACGTTGACCACTTGGCCACCCGCGGCCCAAGGAGAGAGAGAGAGCGAGGGAGCGAATTTCTTATTTTCAATTATTCTAATTTTATTTTTGAAACTCCGTCTTGTTTAATTATTCTTTTTCTTTTTTTTAATATCAATTGCTGAATTTATGTTTACCCAAATTTGGCAGCATTTTAAGAATGTTTTAAAATGTTTTAAATTTTAAGAATGTTTTAAAGTAGAATATTTCTATCCCATTCCAGACGCAGCTTTGCAATCTATGAGCAGCGGATTTGAGCAAATCAGAGACTACAATAACATTTTTAGGTTTTTATACAACCTCGAAGAACTAAAAAAGTGAAAGAAGACGAACTTCTTAGCAAGTGTGTGTCCAACTAGAAAAAAACTCATACTGTTGGCGATGGTAAAGATATACATGGAGAAGTGCTACGTGAATTACTTCAATCTGATGTCAAAACTGCAGCCGGTGCTTTAAGATGCATGAATAAAATTCAGAATCCTTTCCCCAATGCTTTCATGGCCCACAGGATATTACTTACTGTCCCAGTAACAGTGGCAAGCGCATGCAGGAAGAAGCTTTTCAAGCTTGAAGCTGATTAATTAAATCTTATTTAAGATCTGTCAGTGTCAAGAAAGATTGATGTCTTTGGCAACTTTGTTAGTTGAACAGGATAAAGGAAGCAAAGTAAATTTTGATGATTTAATAGCTGACTTTGCTGGAACAAAAGCAAAAAAGTCCAATTCTTACAAGGTGAGCTCTATAATGTAAGTACTGTCCCATAATACGTACAGACGGAGTCACTGTGAGGAAAGAAATTATGCTGGTGTGCTTGTTTTATCTGCATCATTTAACAGACGTTTACAAACTATCAGTTGTGTTCAAAAAAATATAAAATGCTGTCTTTCGTTATTGGTTAATGTTCAGACGTCTTGACGTTTCCTTAAACTGTACAGATAACTGTAATAAAGTATGTTTTAAGTCTAGCATAGAGGGGGGGGCAGTGGCGTATATTCGAGGCTAGCTAGTCTAGGTGCGAAACTCAGAGAATGCACAAATAAAAGTCAATTAAATATACATAAATAAAAGTCAATTAAATATACATAAATAAAAGTCAATTAAATATACATAAATAAAAGTCAATTAAATATACATAAATAAAAGTCAATTAAATATACATAAATAAAAGTCAATTAAATATACATAAATAAAAGTCAATTAAATATACATAAATAAAAGTCAATTATCATCGGTATTAAGATATGTCGATGCTTTTGGTGCGAAAAAAAAACGCGTGCGGATTCGCTTCTTTGACTTAGGCTGGCGAGAGCGAAAACCAACGGCATAACGCAAGCAGCTCTTCCAGAGTCTTCGCAGTTCTGGTGAGAAAACCTTCCGTACCATCGCCTGCTAGCGTTTCCATGACAACATGAATCAGCTGGTAGAGGGGAATAGGCCATTGCTTTGGGAAACGGTTTCTGAGCGAACCGTTTCCCAAAGCAATGGCACTCGCATACTCTCGCCCATAAGTGTTTCGCAAGAGTTGTTTTGCGTGTGTTGTTTCGCAAGAGCAAGAGTTGTTTTGCGAGTGTAGTTTCACAAGAGTTGTTTTGCGAGTGTTATTTCGCAAGAGTTGTTTTGCGAGTGTTGTTTCGCGAGAGTTGTTTCAGTTTTTGTGAAGTGTCAATGAATTAAAATCAGAGCTATTATATCTTAAATTCGTGGCTTTGTTGGATTCGAACTGTTTTGATAAATTTTGTGAAAGCTTCCCTGAGCATCTACTGTCAGAACTTAAAGAACTCTATTCTTCAAATTTTACTACACCTCGACTAAAAAAGGAACTGGAGGTGTTTTATTTCTTTGATGAATACAAAAACAAATCAGTGAAAGATATTACGTGTTACATAAAGTTGAATAAATTGGACATAGTGTTTAGTGGGTGTACAAATAAGCAGACCTCATATTAAACTTTCCATCAACAACTGCAACTGCCGAAAGAAGTTTTTCAGCATTAAAAAGGATCAAGATATATCTTAAAGCAACACAATGACATGCACATTCGAAAACTTGGCTGTTTTGTCAATAGAGAAAAACGTTATTTTTAAATATGAAAAAGTACTCGGAAGAAACATTTTATGAAAACGTAGCACTCAAGTTCACACAAAAGGAGAAGAAGAATGGAGTTCATGTACAAATAAGTGTTCAAATCCTAATGTCATAATTTTCATAATTATTTGGTATCATGTTAGCAATAGCATGTACCTAAAATTTAGAAAAAAGTTACTTCTATTACTTATCAACTAAAAATGAAACTTCGCAATTTAAAAAAAAACAGTACTGGGGGGGGTAGCCCAGGTCTCGGACCCAAGATACGCTACTGGGCCAGCGGCTGCTATAAGGGCGACTCTGCTGCGGATCCTAAGTGCATCCATTTGAAAGCAGAATGTTAAATATTGGCGATGCATTTAGGATCCACCCTACAACGCTACGAAATAGTGAAGCCACAAAGTTAGATCCCAGAGATTTATCAGAGATTATCGATTTTCCAGAGATTTATTGATTTTTTATGCGTTTAGGATTATATTTTACAACGCTACGAAATAGTGGAGCCACAAAGTTAGGTTCCAGAGACTTATCGATTTTTAAGAGATTTATCAGAGATTACCGATTTTCCAGAAAGAGAGAAAAACGAAAAGATGGGAAGAAAAAGAAGGCAAAATCGGTATCAACAGTGAACTACTAAAACGGAAGGTGTCTACTGAAGTTCAAATAGCGCAGATTTCGTAACAACTCAATAAGTAAAATCATGCTCAAACTTATCCTTAACAACTTATTTCAATAGCGAGTCATCTTTCTTTGATGGTCTTGTGTCTGGCGCTCTTTGACCAAACATTGCCCTTGCACCATTAAAATCAACCAACCAACCAAGCAATTGCGAGTCACGACTGTAATAAATTAGTTCTTAATAACTTCACTTTTAAGCGAATCAGGAGTCACTCAAATAACTTCAGAAAAGGTTACTTACAGATTGATTCCTTTATTCTCTGTCAACAGATCCTTGAACAGTAACTTTACAACAGAACAGACGTTAAACGTATCAGATTTGTAGTAAACTTCGTAACTAAATGACATTAATCGCTAACTCTTAACGCTAAATATATAAATATCAGCACAACACGCAGCCTTCAAATAGACCCAGCTTTAACTAAACAACGTCTCTTTTACAATTAGCATTGACTTCCACCATCAGCACACACACATACTGTTGCTGCTCAAACATTATATATATCGTTCAGTTCTCATCTCAGACATCCACACGCCATTCGTTCTGACCTCAGGGTGTTGCCAACCATACTCTACATAGCGAGAGAGAAGATATCACGTTAAGTTTGAGAAATGCTAAGGAGATCAAACTCAAATTTACATAGAGAAAGAAACTGAAAAAGAAAGTTCAATTAGAGTATAAGTCACAAATTGTACATATTAATTATCGTAATAAATGAGCATATTCAATTCATCGACGTCATGCAATATCAAAAAGACAAAAACTACAGACCCCGGTAATTTAAACATAGAGAGGAACACCTCAGAGAACGTTCATTTCTAAATTTATTACCAAAGAAACCGCGTCTGTTAGACGCCGCTTTAAACAATTAAAGGATGCCAAACCAAGCCTGCAACATTGTTACTAGTTCAATATTCCGCCCTGCAGATAACATTCTAAGTAATACGAATGCAAAACAGTCGAATGCGCGCATCTTCTCTGGCTACGGATCTTTAGCTAAGAAGCCGAAGGGCAAAATTTATTGTCTCCGGTCAAAAGTTCTGAAAACTGCAAATTCAGAAATAATATTTTAAAACGTAAAAATTTTACACAAATCACAAGTAGAAGAATTCATAGATATAAATAAACTGCCAGCCAAAAATTCCTAGGTTCTTCAGCACATTTTTTTTTTTTTTTTTTCAGATATTGTGTACTTTTGCTTACTACTATTTAGGGGAACG
Source organism: Macrothele yani (assembly GCA_039090855.1). Lineage (NCBI taxonomy): Eukaryota > Metazoa > Arthropoda > Arachnida > Araneae > Macrothelidae > Macrothele > Macrothele yani. The sequence continues at coordinate 68,809,060 of CM076989.1, read as the reverse complement.
CCGTTTCTCTTACCAATTTTTAAGGGAACGGCGTACCCTACTGTCCCCGCCCACTTTCACGACATATGATATCTGAAGACCCCCAATAATCTTACAATAATCTCGAAATAAGATTTTCGTTAAACTTAAAATACAAACTTCTAAACATTTACCGGAATATTATTATTATTATTATTATTATTGTTGTTGTTGTTATTATTATTATTTTTGTTATTCGAAATATACGAATCACAGCCTCTGACAAACAAAATAAACAGTAAATTATCATTGACTGGTACTGTTGAACTGATACGAGTTTCCACCGGAGACCTAGGTATCAGTCAAGAATCTGCGTAAAATATATGATGTCCCAAGTAAAGCTGTCTTCTGCAGTTCTGTAGGTGGCATATCAGAAAGCTGCAATTTTTCAAAATGATTCATAAAATTTTTTGACTACCGTTGTGTGTTTAGTCCATAACCGGGTAACTTCTATGGCCAGGTCTCTATATTTAGTCATTTTTTCCAATTCTTTTTCATTGACTCTGGCATCTCCAGGGATCGCTATATCAATTAGCCAGACTTTCCGATTTTCTATTACTGTTATGTCTGGTGTATTATGTTCTATGTGTCGATCGGTTTGAATTCTGAAATCCCACAAGATCTTGACTTCATTATTTTCTATGACTTTCTCAGCCTTGTGTTCCCATGAGTTTTTCAATGCTGGCAGATTGTGCTTTCTGCACAATGACCAATGAATCAATTGTGCAACCCTGTCATGTCTAACTTTGTAATCTGTCTGTGCAATTTTGCTACATTCACATATTATATGAGACACAGTTTCATCTTTTTCTTGACAAAGTCGACACTTTGGATTATCACTGACTTTCTGGATTTTAGCCTTCATAACATTTGTTTGCAATGCCTGTTCTTGTGCAGCAAAAATCAGACCTTCTGTTTCTTTCTTGATGGAACCCGATTTCAGCCATGCCCAAGTCAAGTTGTTGTCACTTTTCCCATCAATATTCTTTAGAAATTGTCCATGCAGTGGCTTGTTCTTCCAGCCGTCTAATCTGCTTTCAAACTGTTTCTTCTTGTATTCAGCCTTGTTTTCTGTTGTTTTTAAGATATTTTCATTATTCACTGCTTGAAGTAGCTTTTCTCTGCTTCTGTTGACGTAATCATTCAGGCTTCTTTTTTCTTCCTCTACTACCTGTTGTACTTGTAGTAGCCCTCTGCCTCCAATCTTCCGAGGTCAATACAATCTGTCAACATCACTTTTTGGATGGAGTGCATGATGCATGCTCAATAACTTTCAAGTTTTCCGATCCAGTATTTCTAATTCACTTTGGGTCCAATCAATTATTCCAGCTGGGTATCTAATTACTGGAATGGCCCATGTATTTATGGCTTTGATTGTATTTCCACCATTTAATTTTGATTTCAATATTTTTCTTACTCTCTTGATATACTCACTCTGAGTCAGACCTTTGACTTTTATATGTAAGATGTTATCTGATTCAAGAATTCCAAGGTATTTATTATTTTCATTATCTGACAAAGATTTCATTATATTATCATTTTCTAGTTCTATTTCATCTACATTCTGGATTTTCCCCTGCGCATGGATAGTACTGCACATTTTCCCAGTCCAAATTCCATCTGTATATCATCACTAAATATTTGCACTGTATGCAGCAATGTTTCAAGTTCGGCGGAACTTTTTGCATACAATTTAAGGTCATCCACGTACAGCAGATGGTTTATATTTCCATGTTGGTCCGAAATGTGTTAAATCATTTTTGTTTTGTTAAAAATCATTGACAGTGGAATTTAAGAGATATTAAACAATAAAGGCGACAAAGAATCCCCTTGAAATATGCCTCTCTTGATATTAACTTCTCCGAGTTCTTCACCATATGCATGTAACACTGTTTTCCAGTTTTTCGTATTTTCTTTGAGAAATCGGTAGATGTTCTTGCTAACTCTAAATAGTTCCAAACAAGTGTTAATCCAGCAGTGGGGCAATGAGTCAAAGGCCTTTTGGTAATCTATCCGTGCCATATTCAAATTCGTTTTTCTTCTTTTGGAGTTTTTTAGTACCATTTTGTCAATTAGCAGCTGGTCTTTTGTGCCTCTTGACCTTTTGAAGTTCCCCTTCTGTTCTATTGGGTACAAATTGTTTCCTTATAAATAGTCATATATTGATCTTGCTAGTACTCTTGTGAAAAGTTTGAATTTATTATTATTATTATTATTATTATTATTATTATTATTATTATTATTATTATTATTATTATTATTATTATTATTATTTATTTCAAGTGATCAATCATAAAAAATTAACAAAAGAAGACAAAATGTCAGTGACTAAATTATATTTCACCATTATATTTTAATGAAGGATGCATGAGGTACCACCTTTATTTTAAGGATAAGGATCGGGGATCGTCGGGTATACAATGAGATTCGAATTTTATTTTCTTACTTTTTACCCATAGGTTCCTTTCAGCAGTTGTCATCACTGTATGCACTTTGTGAATGTGGAGATTAATTGGCAACTCAGATATTTTGGGGCTCGTACGCTGAATTTGGTGCTACAAGGATAGTTTTCTTACCCTCAGGTGGGTCTCTCTCTTTATTTCTCCAAACCCTGCCACCCCATTTAACCAGATCACCCAGCCAATACGCGGGATATATAGGATCCACTATTCACTCTGTCCCTTGCTTAAATGCGGCGGCTGTAAAACCAAAAAGTTTGGTTTCCATACTGCCTGCATACAGAATCTGTTGCTCGCCCTAATAAAGGTTACAAATGAAGATCCTCCAAAGCAGAAGAAAGGTAAATCCCACTGCAACAATGCTCAATACTTCCCACCGCAGCAAAGCAACAAGGGGCCATCTTCATATCATAAAAAAAAATATATATATGAAGCTTTTTTGTTTGTTTTTTTACTCTGGTTGGGTTATGGAAACAGTTGTATGAAAAAAAGCATATGTGAAATTTGTCAGATTGAGACTTGTTTTCCACACTATCGTAATTATTGGAAACTATCCTATATATACGTCTGCTACATTTAATAAAATGCCTTTATGTATTGAATATATATACACCAATGAGCCATTACATCGTGACCACCCCCAGCCTACAGAAATGAACGCGCCTCGAGACCGAACGGTAGTGCAGGTGAAGTTCATAGAGTAGTATATATACAACCGAGGACCGGCTTTCGGTTAGTAGAGTGTTCGGAGTCAGAATGGGGAAAGCTGGCGATTTATCGGAGTTTGATAAAGGACAAATTGTGATGGCACGGCGCCTCTCGGAAACAGCGCGGCTTGTGGGTTGTTCACGTACCGCTGTAGAGAGTACTTATTAAAAGTGGTGCACAAATGGCCAAACGACGAAACGTCGTACAGCCATATGTCGTCCGCAGCTCATTGATGCCAGAGGGGAGCGGAGACTGTCGCGCATTGTTCACAGCGATCGCAGGGCCACAGTGCGACAAATCTCCAGCAGCTACAATAGTGGTAATCAGGGCAATGTGTCACAGCACGCAGTTAATAGCAGCCTTCTTTTTGTGCATGGGCCTGCGTAGCCGAAGACCCAAACGGGTCCCCATGCTCATTGCACGTCATCGCCAACAGCGCATGAAATGGGCCCAAGATCATCGAGATTGGACCGTGGATGATTGGGAGAAAGTGGCCTGTCCTGACGAAACAAGATTCCTGGTGAATCTCGTAGATGGCCGAGCGCAGATACACCGATTACCAACGGAGGCTATGGAACCTGGATGAACTGTTGGGTGGAAACAGGCCGCTGGCGTCGGCGGTGTTATGCTGTGAGCGATATTTTGTTGGAACACTTTAGGCCCTATTATCCCAACAGCACAATCCCTGAGAGCTGTCACGTATTTGAACATCGTTGCGGACCAAGTCCACCCATTCATGGCAACTGTGTTCCCTGCTGGTCATGGCCATTACCAAATGCGCCATGCCACACTGCCAGAATCGTCAAGGAGTGGTTCGAGGAACATGCTGGTAACTTTCTGTTAATGTCCTGGCCTCCAAATTTACCTGACATGAACCCAATCGAACATTGGTGGTTCGACTTGGAAAAGCGGGTTCGCGCTAAATCACCACCACCCCGAAATGTACAGGAACTGGAAGACCTGCTGTTGACATTATGGCACCAGATACCCCAGGATACCTATCGCCACCTCATGGAATCGATGCCTCGCCGAGTGGCCGCTGTTTTGCCTGCTAAAAGGGTTCCTACAGCTTATTAGGTGGGTGTCATAATGTAATGGCTTATCGGTGTATGATACATTATGTCGTAATAAAAAAGTGTTTAATCATTGCATCTTTCAAGTTCTTATTTATGGATCAGAGACATGGACTTTAACTACGAAAGCTTTCAGAGGCTGTACACAACTCAGAGAATCACGGAGAGAAGCATGCTTGGTATAACCAGGAAACACAGGGTGAAGAATAAATTGTCAGGAAAATGACAAGAGTTGATGATATCATGGTCAAAGTGAACACCCTCAAGTGGCAATCTGCTGGACATAGTTCTAGAAGCCCTGATTACCGCTGGACAACTGAAATACTATATTGTATACCAAGGACAGAGGAAAAGACCCAGAAGAAGACCACGTGAGAGATGGGTGGATAAATTCGATTGCATTTTGAAGTAACTTTGAAGAGACTGGCTGAAGACAGAAAGTTGTGAAAAAGATTCGGAGATACCTTCGCCCAGCATTAGATTGATAATGGCTGTTGCTGTTGATGATATATAATATACAGATCCACCAATTATTATCAATGCATTACTGAATGAATGTCTTCCCAAGTCTTTTCCACAACTCTCTGTCTTGAGCAACTCTCTTCCATGTCATTCCGGCATGCTTTCGAATTGAATTCACACATCTGCCATGTGGTCTTCTTTTGGGTCTTTTCCTGTACTTTGATGATCTCCACTCTTCTCATTTTCTGATCCATGAGTTCTTTTTCTTGCCTTGCTTGGTTAGACCAAGCATGCATCTTTTCACGCTTTTTAAGTTGTCCACAGCCTGCGTATGTCTTTTTTATACTTGAAGTTCATGTCTCTGACCAGTAAGTAAGAACTGGAAGTATATATATATATATATATATATACAATGTGTACTAATAAAATTTATGCAAGCTGAATTAGTTATGATACAATGTACAAACGTAGAATTCGCACAGAAGCGCTAAAGTAACAATCCGGAACGAATCACATCATACTATCGATAAAAACATACCGCTATAAACCACAATTTCAAAAAACAACCAAACCAGAAACTCTAAAAAAAAATTAATACAAAGAGACTCAAAAAAGCTTTATAACCAAAAACAAACCTCTCAAGCCGATCTCATCAGGGGAACACCGTCTCGTGGATCATGACATTTCGAAACTCAGCAAAAGCCGGAATAACCCAAGACCCGCTTAGGTGCTCCCGAGGTCATGGGAGACAACAGATAAAGAACAATCTTATATACGAAGACCATTTGACGGAAAGCGAAAAAACCCGATCACGTGGTCCAATCGTGACAGTATGCAAATAGGTGTAAGCTGTGTAAGAAACCTATGAAGCAGATTAGTAAATAATTAGCCACAAGCAGCCCACCAAGTGGCGTTTAGCAACCTAAGTTATAAAATTTGTAGGGCTTATATTAATAATGTCTGAAAAGTGTAATTGTTGACGAGTTTCGAAGAAATTCTTAGCTCTGGAATCAGCAAGTAGCTGCTTGAATAATCTTGTAATAAACCTGATAGGTAGTTCATTCTTGCAGTTCATTCTTGCCTTTTCCACAGATTCCTCAATTCAACGGCCAACATGTTTAAATTATTGCAAATATCCATAATCCTGGGGAACTGTGAAATGATAACATTTCGATATATTGAGGTAGAAATATTTGAATTCCAATTAATGTAAAAATGTATAGCAAAAAAATACGTGTTCCTTTTATCAAAAACTGTAGTTAATAAGCCACCTTGCTGACACTCTATTTCTATGTCCAAAAATCTATTTTATTATTTTGTTCCTTAGTTTTTATAAGTTTCAAATTGGGTGGATATACATGTTTCTTAGATGCCAATTCTTCAAAGTCTTCGTGTCCAAAAACTATTACATCTTCAACATAGCGAAATATCCTTCCATGGTTGGTGTCAAAATACAAAGCAGCCTTTCTTTCATACTGATATAAATAAAGGTTTGCCAAAACTTGGAGCCCATGGAGATACCTGATGTTCGACGGAAAATCCCCTCTCCCATGCGTACATAGTTATTATCAAGACACATTGTTTGAATAAATCGACAGTCTTCATACTTCATATTGATTACCTTGTTGAACTCCTGAAAAAGCTCTTCACATATTTTATGTAAGTCCTCTATGCCAATGCTAGTAAACAGGCTTTGGAAGTCATAGGTATCTATTGTTTTTATAGAATCCTTTTGAAGTGTATGTATAAATTCTAAGACCGGCCTGTTGCTGTTAATAGTCCAGGACTGATACATTTTGCAAGATTATTTTTAATTTATTTTCAAATAGTGCACTCACTTGGCTGCAATAACAATTCCTTGCCGAAGTTATGAAGCGAAAAGAAACAGGAGATTTGTGAAATTTTGGGAGTGCGTACACAAAAGGGAAGTTCAAATTATAAGTTTTTATTTTTAATCTCTTGTGCAAAGCTATTATTTTTTTCACGATCTCCATACTGCCTTGAGCTACCTGTGAATAAGTTTCACTATCTGCAAGCTCAGCCCAAATATATGTTGAACGTTGAATTGAGGAATCTGTGGAGATGACTCTGCGAGTGTTACAGGGCTTGGAGCTGAATTCTATAACAGCACCCTGTGTGGAGGATTCGTTTGTGCTTCCTTTGCCGTAAGTTCGGTATCGGTGGTTTAATCTGTAATTATTCCAACTGGAGATCGTGAAAACAATACAAAGCGTAGAAAAGTGAATCGACTAAAGCTAAATTTTGCAGTGAGGTAAACGTTTATTCAGATCATACATGGAATGTCACCAAGCTTCTGTCCTTTTCGTGCTTTCATTCTTTCCGTTCTCCCTCAGTATTCTACACCGCCGAAAATCCTTCTCTCTCTTTCCGGCCACTCAAAACTATTTCCTCCTCTCTCCCTTTCGTCCCCAAGCATACTGCACCTCTGCTAAAACTATCTTGCTTCGTCGACCCCTGCCACCGCGTTCCCTCCGGCTACACCCTAAGATGTCTCTTCTCTGAAAAACGCAAGATTCCCTAATTGCCATCTGCTGCGTCGCGTGGGAAAGGAAATACTCATTTGCCTTTCGTCCAAATGGCGGGAATTGAAAGGAAATGATTACAATTCAGTAACACAAAAAATGGCTACAGAATCTCGCTTCTGATAAATATGGAAGCCCCGGTTACACAAGAATGAACTACCAATCAGGTTTATTGCAAGATTATTCATGCAGCTACTTGCTGATTCCAGAGCTAAGAATTTCTTCGAAACTCGTCAACAATTACACTTTTCAGATATTATTAATATAAGCCCTACAAATTTTATAACTTAGGTTGCTAAACGCCACTTGGTGGGCTGCTTGTGGGTAATTATTTACTAATCTACTTCATAGGTTTCTTACACTTCTTACACCTATTTGCATACTGTCACGATTGGACCACGTGATCGGTTTTTTTCGCTTTCCGTCAAATGGTCTTCGTATATAAGATTGTTCTTTATCTGTTGTCTCCCATGACCTCGGGAGCACCTAAGCGGGTCTTGGGTTATTCCGGCTTTTGCTGAGTTTCGAAATGTCATGATCCACGAGACGGTGTTCCCCTGATGAGATCGGTTTGAGAGGTTTGTTTTTGGTTATAAAGTTTCTTTGAGTCTCTTTGTATTAATATTTTTTTTAGAGTTTCTGGTTTGTTTGTTTTTTGAAATTTTGGTTTATAGTGGTATGTTTTTATTGATAGTGTGTGTGTGTGTGTGTGTGTGTGTGTGTGTGTGTGTAACCCAGAAGAAGACCACGTGGGAAATAGGTAGATGAAATTCATAAGCATGCTGGAGTGTCATGTACAGACTGTCTCAAGATGGAATAAACTTGGAAAGACCTTCATCCAGCAGGGAAACATTATCAATCCCTGTGCTGTGAATGAAGGTCTTTCCAAATTTCTTCCGTTTTAAGACAGTTTCTACCTGTCACTCTAGCATGCTTATGAATTTCTTCCATCTATCTCATACGCGGTTTTTTTCTGGATCTCTTTTTGTCCGTTGGTATCCTGTCTAAAATTCAGTTGTCCATTCGTGGTCAGTTATATCAATATTTTCTAGTCCATTACTATTTCCGGGATTTTACCTTGATCGTGATGTCTTCTATTCTTGTCATTTTCCTGATCCACAAGATCCTCTTCTTATCTTTCCTGTTTACATCAAGCATGCACGTCTCCATGCTCTTTCAATTGTCTGTAGTATCTGTATATATAATTCCGCATTCTTCTGATTTGATAAAAGTTGGCAACACATCGAAGAATACGAAGAGCAATCCCTCGTTAAATTCCGAGTTTTTCCACCTAAGGAAAGAGAAGTGCACCTAACCAAATTGAAAGAATATGGGGGCGTGTGTGTGAGGCGGTGGAGTTAACGGTCTAGAATTCCAACCAGGATCTAGGGCTATATGTGGTGTGGCGTATCCTTAGTTTGGGGATACTTGTCCCAGGAAGGTGATGGCAGAAATAGTACCGCGGGGCAAACACACCGCGTATGCCTCATCGGGAGGCAAAGCCAACCCAGAAGGGATTCGAACCAGCCTTGGAACTGAGTTAAACTTTTGTGACTCGGACTCTCGATTAATTTGAGCTATGGACATCATAAATTAAGCTGTGCAACTGTAAGAAACTTTCTTAGAGTGTTAAACCAGCAGAGTGATTCTGTTACCCATTCACAAAGCAATTTCAAACATTTTTGTTATATAAAAAGTAGTAGAATTTATGCAATCTGCGCCCACACAGGTCTACTTCTTTTCCGGATACTAAAATATTGAAATAAGCCTTATTTTTGTTGCAAAAGACTGGTTCATACACATATACAAATTGTGGAATACTTCAAGGATTTTTATTGAGTGATATTTTTACTTATGCTTAACAATATACACTTAGTAGCCAAATTATTATGACCACCTGGGTAGTACGTTGTTGAGCCACCTTTTGTTCTTAACACTGCTTGAATTCGTCTCTTGGTATGGACTCTAATAATACCAGTAGGTGGATTGGAGTATAGTAGCCCAAATGCGATGCATTTCACCCTCCAGCTCTTGAAGATTTTATGGTAGCGAATCCAGTTGTCTGATGCACCTTTCGACTTCTTCCTACAAATGCTCCATTGGATTGAGATCCGGTGATTGAGGTGGCCAATGTAGCAGAGAAAAGTCACTCTCCAGCTCTTGAAGATTTTATGGTAGCGCATCCAGCTGTCTGATGCCCCTTTCGGCTTCTTTCTACAAATGCTCCATTGGATTGAGATCCGGTGATTGAGGTGGCCCATGTAGCAGAGAAAAGTCTCCGTGATGCACCTCAAACCATTCGCGTACAATGTGAGTAAAATGACACCGAGCATTGTCCTACTGTAAGTATCCATCTCCATTCGGATACGCCATCAATATAACTGGGTGGACTTGGTCGGCAACGATATTTACATACCTTTGGGTGGTCAAACGTTGCCCAGCACGAATCAAAGGGCCCAAACACTTCCACGAAAACATACGCCCCAGACCATAACGTCGCCTCCACCATCTTGAAGAGTAGTGAATGCAAGATGGGTCCATGCTTTCGTGCTGCTGTCCCCATATCCTCGTCCTTCCGTTTGCATGGTGTAGTTAAAAACGTCATTCGACGGACCACATTACCGTTTTACACTCATTTATTGTTCAATTCTTGTGTTCCTGAGGAAACTGGAGACGTTTCTTATTGTTCGCTGCAGATAGAAATGGCTTACAGACAGAAATGGCTTACAGACAGGCCGTCTGCTTCTGTACCCCATACGATGCAATGTGGGACGAACAGTATGTGGTCCCTAATTCAGATTATTTGTAATCTAACGAAGAGTTGCTCGTCTGTTGTACTGAACAAGTCTGCCTACTCTCCGCTCAGCTCGAGCATCCAGCAGCCGTTGACAATCACACATCTTGCGCTCAGACCTGATTTTTTGACTGATGATCCATCTCTGTAAACTTTAACAACTGCCGCTCTCGAATATTTCGCAAGTGCAGTCGTTCGGCTAATGCTCGCACCAATGCTTCGAGTACCCACGATCATTCCACATTCAAATTCCGTCAGATCGCGTCGTTTACCCACTGTTTCTGGCGTAATGCACTCACTTCATTAGTCTCTGCATGCCTTCAGCGTACCCATTTTTTACCAATTCAGCCAACTTGCGTCTGCAGCATCTGCGGTAGAGCTACTCTGCATAAAATGGTCTAGCGGTCGTAATAATTTTAACATTCAGTGTATACGCAATGTGGTAAATACCAAATCGCGTAAACGCAACCTTGCTTTTTCATGCAAAGATGGAAACGTGTTATGAAGGTATCAACAGAGCAAAGAAAGCTTACGAAACTGCCCCAGTAGCGAAGGGATAGGAAGTTGTGGCTTCTAACTATTCGTCGCGACGAGTCCGGGTTGGAATCCCAGGTGAAGTATGGATGGTGTGTTTGTCTTACACTGTTAAAAATTTTGTGGTAAGCTGCACCAAAAAGTACTATATTGGCTGCATCACTTACTAAGAAAATATACACCATTGTGTCGTGCAAACAAAACCCAATAACATGGTGCACTCTTGCACCACGTTATGGTACGAGGTTGCACCATGTTTTTCGTTTTATTTGCACCACTCAATGGTGTATATTTTCTCAAAAAGTGGTGCAGGTAATGCAGTATCACATTGTGTGTGTGTGTGTGTGTGTGTGTGTGTGTGTGTGTGTGTGTGTGCGTGTGTGGTGCAACATACCAAATGTTTTTAACGGTGTACTTCTCTGGCCCTCTCTCACTTCCCTGAAACCAATGACCCTGAATTAGGGACGGGTGACTGCTTATAGTTCAAACAGAAATCATCGCTCTTTCCACGTTTATAAGTGAGTCACGGAAAATTTCTCATCGGCCGCCACCGGGAAGCAACCTGCCATGTGGTTTGGCAGTTAGTCGTATGTGAGTCTCGAGGATTCGAGGCCGCTGTGGTGCAATGGTAGCATATCCGGCGCGTAACTGGAAGACCCTAGGTTCGATTCCCGGTGGCGGCAGATGATAATTTTTCCGTGACTCACTTATAAACGTGGAAAGAGCGATGACTTCTGTTTGATGTTCCTAATCCACGTCAATTGTGTGTATTAATTGCTTATAGTTCGTTGATTTTGAAGTGGTCGTTAAACCTCCAAACAATAAAGAAGTTATAAACAGTGCGAGGTATTTTAAATAACATAGTCATACGGCTAAATCAAAATCATACTTACTTATACGGTTAAAAAGCTAAACTAGGACAAGCCGCCAACGGTAACCGATAAATTGGGTACAGTTGGCAAATTCTGAGTGAAGCTATTTCAAAATCTAAGCTCATTAAAGCGTCTATTACAACAAATTCTAAAAAACGAACGCGTAAAATTTATGACTTCCAGAACAAAAGTACGAAACATTCTAAAAAAATGCCTAAAATTTATCATGAACTATTTTCCTTTACGCATTCAGGTTGGTTATGATCGGGTTGCATGTAAACAAAGCGGAAAGTCACACTCAGATCGGGAATCACGTTTTTAATTTTGTATCGCGAAGAACAGATACACACACACATACACGAACTTCCTTTTATTACTATAAATTAAGCAAGTGTTGAGCTAACAGACGGTCTTTCCATTCCTTCGTTTTTCAATTCAAACGATTTTTTTTAATTAATGTTAGTGAGCCTACTTTTGTGGAACGGTTCAAGTAAAAGGCCATCTAGTTATAATTGAAATTCCTCAATGACACGTAATTTCGGGAAACGGAAGGCATCAAAAGCTGAAATGTAGGATGTCTAATCGCATGCCAAAAATCACCGTGATCGGATGTGTCATGTCGTAGCTAAGCACGAGCAACTCATTGTCCCGAGTCTCGTACAGAGCGGATTTTTCAATTATTATTAAAATTAGTTAGTATTTTAATGGTCATTATTTTTATACGACACGACCAATAACCATGATATCAACCCCATGTCACTCACCATGTCCTTCCCTTCTTTGTGGTAAATGTCACCGCGATCGGCTGAAGATCTTTGGAGGAGATACTGTAGGTAACAAACGACCCCTACTCAAAACCCGAAAAAAAACCCCTAAAAATGCAAGTTTTTGGACGATTATTCCTCAATGACATAGAATTTCGGGAATCGGAAGGCGTCGAAACCTGACCATGGACGATGTCCAATCGCATGCAATAAATCACGGTGATCGGATGAGTCATCTCGTACCTATGCCCGAAAAACTAACTGTCTCGAGTCTCGTAAAGAGAGCTCCGCTCGGCCTTCGGCCTCCGCTTCGCTCAATAACACGCATTTCCTGAAAACAAAATTGAAGCAGATTATGTAAAATCCCAACAAAAGCACGAATGTGGGTCGAAATTTTTTCGTTTCACGGTATTTCGGTGGAACATGAGAAAGCAGGCGCATGAAGAATCGTATGAATGGTAAAGCTTATATTTAAGGATCATCTTTGACAAAAGTATACATGTGTTCGTCTGATCTGCCAGGTTATTTTATTCCGCAATTTTATATGAAGTTATCCGCATGCTCCTTAGTAATGAAGCCCTTTCCGGATTTTGAATAAGCGGTAATTAACGAAACACGACGACTCTGTGGTTGGATAATGAGATGACACAATTTCCATCAGTTATTCAATGGATTCATAGCACGTTCTAACAGTTCTTCTTCAACTGGTCGGCAACGGAGGGGGTGGGGGTGGAGAAAATCCGGGGCACGTTGAAACAGCTCGTGAGTGTCCGAGTCATATGCCAAAAGGTTCAAGATTTTCTTTCGAGGCAAAGTGAGTCATATTAAAAGATTTCTGAGCTGGTTTTTAACTGTTTTTGTTATCGTATCATTTTTCAAAGAAATTTCATTTCTTCAGGGAAAAAGGCAAACATCCTAATAATTTTTTAAAGTGTTCTACATCGATGTTTCCTTCATGGTATACGAACAAATTCCTGGCATCTGACAATGATGTTCTGCATGCGTGAAAATAAAAAATATATTTTCCAATATTTTGACATCGTGCGTACTCTTATTATTAAACATGGTGGAACACAAAAAAAAAGCGGGGGGGGGGAGGACCCTCGGCTCGAAATTTTAAATTACGCTAATTTATGATATAAGACACAGATACATACATGAATAATTTTTTGCTACCTCAACCTTATGTCTCTTGAATTTCGTATTCAATTTTTTATTCTCATTTCATTGAAAAAAACGAATTTGAAAAATTCTGTACGATTTAATATTTTCAATGTATGAAAAAAATAAAACTTCCAAAAACTTGGTTGTAAATCTAAATATGATTTTGTTTTATATTCAATAATCCTATTACACAATCTTTTCTTAATAACCATCGCTCTTTTCAAAGCAGTCTGTCCGCTAGTTGATTTAACTAGCGGACAGAAAGAGTAAAATATTCACCAATCTTTGCTTGCTTAAAATTTCTCAAATTCAGACAAAAAAGAGAACTGTCAACATTATTAAGTAAAGTTTTAGTTGTATTACCTATTTCATGGATGAAAAAAAAACCGCCCGCACCACTTTCAAAGAAGCTACAGCTTCCCTGAAAGTAGATGGCGCTTTTTACTCAGAGCGTGGAATACGAATTCAATTTTTCATCCAAATCGAAAGTAAATAACATACCCGTAAATATCTGATTTTAAGATCTGCTATAGTTAGCGAAACTACACTAGACCTTAAAATACAATATTTAATTGAGAATAAACGTTGCTGATTTAATCTATCTCAAGCATGGTAGTCAAAATTTGTTTGTAACATGTCCTTCTCTGAAGGGATTAACTTTGACTGAACCAAAAAGGAACTCGACAACACTGTCTCAATTTGCTCAAAGTTGTAACCTACTGGGTTATACGTATGTAAAAGAATCAAAGAATCGTGGATATTTGATAATCTGAAATTTAAAATTTAGCATAAAATCTCAAAAGAGCGTACAAATGAATTCTGTATAACCGAATTGGAAAATCGATAAAAATTACAATAAAATATTGGGACTAACGCAGAATTACGTATAAAAGTGAAAACCGCGTAAGAAACGCATAACGGAGGCTCGACTGTAGATGGAATTAATATGCAACCTTGACATATTTCATGATTTACAGTCAAACCCCTATTTAACGGACTGCGATTTAACGAATTTCGCGATTTTACGTACATTTCTTATGGTACGGATGGGATCACATTGAAATTAATGCTTAGTGTTTCCCGATTTAACGAACATGTTTCCTCAATTTAGCAAACATTTTTTTTTTAAACCACCAAACTACCCAGGTAGCACAGCCTTGCAATCTAATGTAGGCCCAACTCTGAGCCACCGACTTTTAGGAATAGAAGGCGGCAGTGGCTCAGTGTTGGGCCAAGGTAAAATTTTGCTACCTGGGCATGTTAATCAGCATTTTCACGTTAAAAGTTAGCTAGAAAGGGAGCCTTGCGTAACAGGAAAATTTTACGAATACAGTTAACCAGCGTTTCAAAGAACACCATCTGCGACACAACTTGACGGAATCATAAATCAGTTCGCATTTTCTGCGACTATCAAGCGTAAGCTTCTTATAAGCGGAAGCAAATGACCAACAAGTTCCAAAGGACCGGCAACGTTTTCTTGCATGGGTGGGAAGCAGGAAAAAGAAAGGTGGTATGGGGGAGGAACCTGGGAGATTCTTGTTTTCAGATACAGACAGAACAACAGCTTTTTGTGAACTCAGGGGACACACACTGTACGTATACCCATTCCTGAACCTCTGAAATTCTTCCCCAAATTGCGCTTCTTCTTTTCTTCTCAGTGTTAAATCTACAGGTCAAATTAAACAACACATCTCGTTATGCAGCTTAGAATACTGAAATCGTTATTTAAGAAGCTAAATGCTCGGAAAAAATCAATCATCCTATTTTTCTCGCAGTTTTAAAGTACGCTTAAATTTTGATGCTACATATTGAAATCTAATACATACGAAATATGTATTTAATATGCAAAGTAAATGTGTAGGTATTATAACATTTTTGATAATAAATTTCGTAATTAAAAGTACTAAATAATATTAATAATTCAAATTTCACTGAAAGAAAGAGAACTTAGCTGCTTACATACCTTTTTATGAACACTAGCTTAATTTAAATATTGCATTCGAAAGACTTCCTCGATTTAGCGAATTTAGCGATTTTACGTGCAAGACTGTTGGTTTCTTGAAGTTCGTTAAATCGAGGTTTGACTGTATTTGTTTACATGAATTAGTATAATTTAGTGCTGTGTGTATATATAATATTAGGAGATTAGTGTAATGTGATTTATTTGACAAATCTTCTAATTCAAACAGGCCTTATGACAGAATTTAGGATTTAGGAGGGGGAGGGAGGGTATAGTTTTCCATGATTGTATGGCAGTGTACAACTATCGCATTTTCTGAAAAAATCCTTCTAATTTTTTCACAGCATTCATTTAACTTTGGGTTTCGTAGTTCCAAGTGGTCTAGACCGAAACGTGTTTGGATAAAGTCATTCGAGGCTGCATTGCTACCCCGGTGGCAAAGTGATCTGAGGCGCTGTCTTCCGACCATTCATCCAGGTTAGGCCCGGGTTCGAATCCCGGAACTGGCATGAGTGATGCGCTTTAATTTGGAACCAGTAGCTCCAAACTAGGTACGGGCGACTGCTCAGAGCGCTAAGAGTTGTTCATTCTGGTCGTTAACCCTCCTCGCCCCTAAAAACAGTCTGCATTTCGCAAAAGTTTTACGCGAATCCATTTCAGAATAATACACGGAAAATTACAGGAAACGAACCAAGAAAACGTTTTACTCTCTTTGCAATGTTGGTTTTAGATTAACGGTCGCCAGCTCCGTAATTAATGTTATGATTTTAGAGTAGAGGAAAGAACAGAACTAGAGAATAAATTCAACACTCATACTGTATCGGAGATTGGAACTCGTACCATCGTTGGAGAAGACAATTTCCGGATGAACAAGAGATTACGCATTAAAATGAGCATAGGAACTAGAAACGTGTCGTGTCCATTCATTATTTACATTATATTGTGCGCAGTGGTCTAAGGCGCTTGCCGCCTATTTACATTGGCGCAGTGGTCTAAGGCGCTGGCCTCTGATCATTCGTCCGTAAGGGGTCCGGGTTCGAATCCCGGTCAGGCATGGATGTTGTGTTTGTCTTACGGCACTGGCTCTCTCCCTTCCCTGGAACCAGTGACCCTAAATTAGGGACGGGCGACTGCTTATAGCCCATTGAGTTGCTCTCGGTGGTCGTTAAACCTCCAATCAAAAAAAAAAAAAAATGAGCGGTGAAGGTGAAGACAACGTACCGGCAGAGTGATCAAAATTTAAAGTAGAAGGAGAGGGCAAATCAGCAATGCTGTTTTGCCCTCTCCTCCTAGATCAGTAATTCCAAAATTTGGGGCAGGATTAATTTTGGGCAGACTCCCTTCCCCCTGGTCTTCACGATCAAAATGGAAAGATCTTAAGTTCGTTTTTGTGTTTCAGTAAAATGCCGCCCAAAATTTATTCTGGTTTTTGGAAGCTCATACTCTTTAGATTGTCGTGAGCTGAAAGTTTTTTTTATTTTATTTTGTGGGCTTAAGCACTGGCGTCCACAGAGCTTGGTTAAAGCACTGGCCAACTGGGTCCCCTGTTTAGCAGGGAGGCCGTTTCAAAAATTCTTTCTATTGACTTAATCATTACTGAACTCATTTTCCTTATCATTATCATTATTATAATCATCATCATTATCATTATTGTTATTAATGTAATTGTTATTGTTATTATTATCGTGAAGGTAATATTTGATGTGAGGTTTTGTTCCACCCTTTCATTGAACAGTCCTCAATGTTTTCATTAAAGGAATATTTTCAATAAACTCATTCTTCTCTGAAATTGCTACCTTACTTCCATATCAGATTCAATTTTGTTTTAGAATTTACTACACATTTTAAGATTATGAACATTATTACTACAAATTCGTGAATTCTGAATCAAATTCTATGAGTTTTTAACTATTACACAATCAAATTTGATATATCACATGAAATATGAAATAGTTGTTCTTCCTCCCATTTGATGCAAAGGCATAGAAGAAATCATGAGTAAATATACTGTATATATATATATAAGAAGAGGAACTCGTGGATAAGGAAAATGACAAGAGTGCAAGAGTGGAAGACATCATGATTAGAGTAAAATCCCTAAAATGGCAATGGGTTGGACGTGTTGCCAGAAGAACGGCCCACCGATGGGCAACCGAAATTTTAGACTGGATTCCAAGGGACAGAAAAATACCCAGAAGAAGACCACATGGGAGATGGATGGATTAAATTTGGAAGCATGCCAGAGTAACATGGAGGAGACAGGCTCAAGACAGATAAGACAGACAGTTATGGAAGGAACTTAGAAACTGGGGGGGGGAGACCTTCATCCAGCAGTGGATTGATAATGGTTGGAAATGATGATGATAATGATGATGATATATATATATATATATATATATATATATAATATGATATTTCTGAAGTTAACAGAATAGTAACCAAAGCTCTTATGGAAACAGCAACAAAATTAGATGGGTCTAAGAACAAATTGCATGTGAACAAATTATCAGGAAAAACCAAAATGTTGATGCAAAAAGAAGAGAGATGAGGACAACTAAGGAAGATGTGACTTCCAAAGTGGAATATATAGAGCTATGCAAGACAGTACGAAAAAGTGTCACTGAAGACGTAAGAAAATTCAACTGTGAACTAGTGAGGAAAGCAATTGAAAACAACCAAAGCCTAAAGATAGCAAAGGGACATTTCAGTAAGGGAAGAAAACAGATTATGGCACTGAGAAAAGAAGATGGTTCTGTAACAAGAAATAGAGCCGAAATTTTGACAAGAGTAAAAGATTTCTACTCCAAATTATATGAAAGGGATGATACATGTACTCCAGACATCATGAAAGAAAGGTACCAGTACCAGAGTTCTTCCAGTCCTCCCAGCAGAAGTTGCACATGCAATCAAGAACATGAAGCGAGGAAAAGCTCCAGGAGAAGATGGAATTACTGTAGACATCATACAAGAAGTAAGTGGAGAAATCGAAACAGTACTCGCCCAAATTTTCACTCGATGCCTTAATGAAGGGAAGATTCCTGAGGCTTGGAACAACGCTACAATGATCTTGCTACATAAAAAAGGTGACATTGAGGGTCTCAGGAACTACAGACCTATCAGCCTCTTATCGGTGGTTTATAAAATCTTCACTAAAGTTCTTTCACACCGCTTGAAGGTGACACTGGACATGGCTCAACCGAGAGAACAAGCTGGATTCAGGAGTGGCTACAGCACAATAGATCATATCCACGTACTGAGAAAACTAATTGAAAGAGCGAGGGAATATGAACTTCCACTGTGCATGGCTTTTATCGATTATGAAAAAGCCTTTGATTCGGTGAAACCATCAGCAGTTACAATGGCTCTGAAATCCTGCGGTATTGAAGATGCATACATTAATATTATTAATAACATCTATGAAAATGCAAGTGCAAAGATTCGGCTGTTTGAGAATACAGCACACATAAAAGTAGGAAAGGGAGTGAGACAAGGTGACACCATATCTCCGAAGCTCTTTAATGTCACATTGGAAAATGTCTTTTAATCACTGAACTGGGAAAACAAAGAGATAAAGATTAATGGAGATTATCTAGCCCACCTTCGTTTTGCTGATGACGTAGTCATTTTTGCAACTAGCCCATCAGAGCTGCAGAGTATGATCCAGGAACTTGCTGACAAGAGTAAAAAAGTGGGATTAAAAATGAACTTTCAGAAGACAAAAGTGATGTTCAATGCTTTTACAAGAAATGAAGATTTATCGATTGATGGAGAAAAGCTGGAGATAACAGACACGTACGTTTATCTTGGACAGCAGATATCAAGTGAGGGTCACATTGATGAAGAAATTAATCGGCGTAAAAAACTTGCCTGGAGAGCTTTTGGAAGAAACAGCATAATTTTCAAGAGCAATATGCTATTATGTCTTAAAAGAAAAGTGTTTGATCAATGCATCCTTCCAGTGCTTACGTATGGTGCAGAGACGTGGAACTTAACTAAAAGAGACATACAAAGGCTGCAGACAACTCAAAGAAGAATGCAGAGGTGCATGCTTGGTGTAACTAGGAGAGGTAAGAAGAGGAACTCGTAGATCAGAAAAATGACAAGAGTGGAAGACATCACGATCACAGTTAAATCCCTGAAATGGCAATGGGCTGGACATACTGCCAGGAGGACATACCATCGATGGACAGTCGAAATTTTAGATTGGAATCCAAGGGACAGAAAAAGACTCAGAAGAAGACCGCATGGGAGATGGGTGGATGAAATTCGAAAGTATTCGGGAGTGACATGGAGCAGACTGGCACAAGACAGACCGTTGTGGAGGAAACTTGGGGAGACCTTCGTCCAGCAGTGGATTGATAATGGTTGACAATTTTGATGATGATATAACATGTATAGCACTGGAGATGTCATTTTATATGTGGCGTGTGTGTGAAATAAAAACGGAAAGAGAACAGAGAAAGCACAGTGAAAATTTGCGTCTGGTGTTTGTATGTGCAATTTATTTTTGCAATTTCCGTTTGCCCCTCTTGAAAACTAAGGTATTGGCGGCTATGGGACTATCTTCATTTTCAAGAGGAGGCAAACAACCTCTTTAACTTTCGCAGCTCTATACGAAATTTTCAGCAAAATTTTTTTTTCACGTTTCTTATAAATATATTTTACGACCTTTATTCCTTCTAAATGTGCATTTTCTTTGCTGTGATTGTGTTTGGATGGCAAATACGGACAGTTTTACGATTTTCCGGGTGTATTAACACGTGTTGAAAGTGGTGAACTGCCAGATTATGTAAACAACAGTACGGATCAAATTAGAAACTCGCGCGTCGGAATAAGGTTCCCCCACCTTAGTCGTTTATTGCTCCATTCAGAGATCTAAGCAAGAATTAGCACCTATTCCGAGATTTGGACATCACTGCATTATCACAAAACAAGCGGTGAGGTTGTAAAAAATAAGGAGTCATAAATGAAATATGGAGTTGAATCACTTACCCAGAAGACAAGTGAAGGATTTATGGGTTCTATAAACTTGTCAAGTGTCTTACTCACTCCTCCTGGAAGCCCCGAAAAATCAAGTTTCTCTTCCTCTTGCTTTTTTGGGTGCATTTAGCGTTTCAGCTTCACCGTGAACGACATCTTTGATTGACAAGTGAGGCCATCCAATGGCAGTGCGCTCTCTGAGGTGGGAGTATCTCCACAAGGGGCAAAGGTCGTCCTGAGATTGTTTCCCTCTTTGATAAACAGTTGTGGTCCCGGGCTACTGGTATCTCGTTGTTTGCCCACTTCTGTTCGTCACCTTTATCTGAACTGCCTGTAAACTTTAACACAGACACACTGAGATTTTTGCACTCGCGTGGTTCCTGAAAAATAAAAATAATGAAATGTGACAATTCTTTCAATCACAAAAGTTAGACAATAAACTTTTTAACATACGAGTGTGGTGTGGGGGAGAGTTTAAGCAGGTAAAGCACTGATATTTGAAATGCACCCTACAAAGCATAATCGATTTTTTTTTAATTTTACGGAGCCACTGATCATTGTGATAGTTCTCAATCCACTGCTGGATGAAGGTTTCCCTCAAGTCTCTTCCACAACTCTTTGCCTTGAGCAATTCTCTTCTATGTCATTCCTTCATACCTTCGAGTTTCATTCACCCATCTCTTACATGGTCTTCTTCTGGGTCTTTTCCTGTTCCTTGATATCCAGTCTAGTACTTCAATTGTCCAACGGGGGCCAGTTCTTCCAGCAATGTCTCGCCCATTACCATTTGAGGGTCATTACTTTGATCATATGTAGAGGATTTTAGGAAGTGTCACGGGGCTTGGTGCTGAGCTATAATTCAGCACCCTGTGTGAAGGGTTGAGTTTGATGCCTTGCTGAACCTTAACCGGTATTTTACCCGACTTGAGCAGATAAATAACATATCAACCAAAATATTAGTTCGCTCTTGCAGTGAGGAAGGTGTTTATTCATATATTATGGGGAATGTCTCAAAGCATTATCCTCATCTCCTCTCCTCCTCTCTATTATCATTAACAAGTTGATCGCCTTTCCGTTCGGCCAGTATTCGCTTCCTACTTTTTCATTCTCCGTCGATTCTCAGCATTTCCTCCAATTCACACCGACGAGCAAGATTTTTTACACCTGGCTCTCTCTCTACTCCTTAATCCCGAAAATTCCCTGCAACCGAGTGAAACGTCCTCTTCCTTAGAAACACCCCCAAAAAGCGTCCCCTGCAGAAGAGTGAAGTCCACGCTTTCCAAGAAGGCTCAGACACTCTTAAAATGCCTTCTCTCTGTGACCGCCTCAGACCATTTATAACGAAGTGAATTTCTCCGTCATTTTTATCCGCGCCGGGGTTCGAACCCGGGTCCACTCATTCCGGAATAAGTTGCTCTACCAATTAAGCTACGCGGACATTGATTCTAATTGCTATCTGCCTTTATGTCGTGTGCGTCCTTCTGGCAGGTACGTCACATCTCCTGGTACGTTACATCATCTCCCCATTATTTTTCTTTTTTTTTTTTTTTTTTTTCGAAGTGCTGCTGATATTTTTCCTATCTCGCGGTGTGGAAATAACATCACACCAATGCGAGATTTTGAACGGTCGGGTCATCCGGGTAGTTCGGGCGCCATTATAACGAAGTGAATTTCTCCGTCATTTTTGGTCTACGCCGGGATTCGAACCCGGGTCCACTCATTCCGGAATAAGTTGCTCTACCAATTAAGCTACGCGGACATTGATTCTAATTGCTATCTGCCTTTATGTCGTGTGCGTCCTTCTGGCAGGTACGTCACATCTCCTGGTACGTTACACATTAATCAGTGCTCTCTCGCACATCCACGAAACCATAAATCTAACTTTCTTTTTGTTACGACGCTGAGAAAGTGCAAGCCAGCCCACTGACCAACGCATCGAAAAACATTGCAATCCGCTGTCCTTAAAATGGTTCCTTAACTTCACTCCTGACAAATCCGGATGCACAGGTTACAATATTACAGAAGTGAATGTTTGACCCCAGGTCTTAAACAGTTCTTAGAAGTAGGAAGCTATGAGATTTGGGCTAGAGTGCCCGACAGGAAAGTCACACGGAGGAGAGGTAGAAAGGGGGAGGAAGATGCCCTTATTTATAACCGAGGGGAGAGGACAGAATCCTGGGTCAGACGGCTTAACGTGCCCATCCAACGCACAGTGGTTCGAGCGTTTGTACCTGCCTGAGATTGATCCTAAGACTTCCGAAGCAGTCACGAACGTCCTGGATCCCAACAGGGAAGGGATACAGACAGGTCTTAAGTCTTAATTTACTTTGTATCCGTAACCGTACAAAGCAACTTAAGACCGGAAATTAACCGGTTAACCAGCAAGCTACTCACATGGAAGTAGTGTATAAAATGGGGGTTCTGCGCCAGTGGAGGGTCACTGTTAACCTATGGGAACCTCCACTTTGGCAGGTAGTGGATCACGGGGTAGCGGAGGATCACATCGTCCGCCATCTTGGAGGATTGCGTGGGACTGCTAACGTCTAGGGGGTGTCGAATGGGGGTTGTGAGATAAGACTCCACCGCCTCAACATGTGGATGGATGACATCATAGGGGTGGAGAGTTGATTGTGTGGAGTTAAATTAATATTTCGCAATACAATCTCGGTACGGAGAATGGATGACGTTACAAATGTTTCAATTTCTTTTTTATCTAACACGTGTGTTAAAACTTTTCTTACAATCTCTCATCTTGAAAATTTTTCTTCCTATTTCTTTCGGGTGATTTTTAAATTTTGAATGTCTCTTTTCAAAGAATTTGTTTTTCTTCATGGGTTTTTAATATTCTTTACAATTCTTCGATAAATAGTTTTATGTACGTTCTACATTGCTGTTCTGGTAGATTAAATGTTTCCCCGGTCAGCGTCATTTCCCCCTCAGGGAATTTTACTGTGTGTGCGTGTGTGTGTGTCTGTGTTTGTGTTTGCAAATTCTTCTTGTTTTATTACAAACCTTTTCGTAGATGATTCTTTATTTTTCCTACTAAAATCATTTTTATTTAACAACGTTCGGAGATTTTGGTTTAAAATCTATATTAGCGAGCGAATATTCGAAGCTAAGTGTATTCGTAATTCGATCGAGTATTATTTCTAAGCCTGTGATTTATTTTTGAATGTAATTTTCGCTACTTGGGAATTTTATCATTTTGTTTTTCTTAAATAGTTCTTTTTTTTTTTTTTTTTTTTTTTTTCATAAGTGTTTTTTTTCCACTTGGCAAAATTTTCCACATCAGCATTTCTTTAAAAATATCGCTTTCAAGAAATGTTTTTATTTCTTTTTGTTTCTTTGTTTCTTCCGCTTAAACAATTTTTCTTACTTGATTTTAATGTATTCCTATATAACTTAAACCATTTTTTGGTCTTACTTTTGGTGTAAGTGTACATGAATTATACAGATCTTTAGTGGTTATACATAAAATTCGATTGTGACAGTATTTTTTTTTATTCTTACTTTATTTTTCAATTTCTTTCCAACAAAAGTTTCTTCACTGTTACTTCCCCCCATTTAACTTAAACTATTTTTCAAAATGGTATTCTATACTAGTATATTCATTAAACTTTACGATGTATAAGCATTACTTTTTTCAAACTTCTCGATGTATCGGCAGTATTCTACTTTTATTAAGACTTTATTTTTCCATTTCTGTCCAACAAACAAATGTTTCTTCATTATTATTTCTTTTCTATGTAACCTAAATTAACTTTCAGAAATGTTATCCTATGTTTGCGTGTCATTAAACTTCTCGATGTATCCACTTTATTTTTTTTTTCAAACTTTACAAACTTTTGACCAATTTAATTCTAACTTTATATTTCGATTTCCTTCCAACAAACGTTTCTTAACGACATGATGTTGCAAGATGTACCAAACTTCAAATTTCTCTTTCCCTACATAGCTTGCTCTATTTTTCAGGCTCCATGTATGTGAAATATGAATATTTTTTTTTTATTCTTTCCTAGTTTGCTATACTTTGCTTTTGCTGTCCCAACAGAAAAGCATTCATTGTCATGATATGCATTCTAAAAAGTTCATACTGACACTAAAATTTGTATTCTTTGTGATATATTTTCTGTATATTTTTCTAACGCGACAGAAAAAACATTCATTCTGGAGACTAAGTCCGTACTTTCGCTGAACATCATATCTATCCTTACCGATATTTTTTTCTCTGTGGAGCATTTTGCTAGCTCATCAGAAGTACAGTTATTCCCAAGACGTAGCTAAAAGACAGTATTTCCCCAAACAAAAGTAATCTTTTAAGAAAGACTTACTTATTTTCCCTGTATAACGACTTAATCTATTTTTGGAAATGCTATAATGTTTACGTATTTGTTTAACTTTGCTTTGTAACTGCTTTTTACTGTACTTCTACTTTTTTGTTTCTTCATAGTATTTTTTTCCGTTTCATTCCAACAAACTTTTTTCTTCTCGACTTGATCGCTTTCACTTTTCCACACAAATTTTCCTAACATTAGAAATGTAACAAAAACTTCAGATATGTTTTAGTCTCTCCAACATTTATATTCATGTCGTATCAACTAAAATATGGGCGGGGTTGGCGGGCGGTCGTAGTGAGCGATGGGTTTGCCTCCTCGGGGCGCTCCGTGGTAACAATGGCACACACAACAGCAACTAGGCCTCTGTGAATCTTGGAGAGGTGCAAGCTAGTTCTGTGTGACATTGGCGAAAAGACCCCAACTCACTGGGTTTTGTTCCAGAATCCTTAGGTTGAATGACCAACTGGAACCCTCAGCTGAGGGCTAATCCCCCACACTGATGTACTTACCTGATTAAAAAGACAAAAAGAAATATTAAGAATGACTCAAGTGTGGTATATGGTACACCTACCACACTTGAGAAGGACGGTCCACCACGGAATCGACCTGGACTTTCTAAACGGCGTATGAGAAAGCGATCTCGGCTGAGTGAATGTAAGATTGGTGTATGGAATACTAGAGGTATAAATGGCAAGATGGGTGAGGTGATTCAGGAGATGAATACGTATAGACTGGATGTGCTGTGTGTAAGTTAAACCAAGAAGAAGGAAATTGGGGTAGAAGAAGTGGATGGCACGGTGAGTGTGTGGTCTGGAGTATTGGATAATATGAGAGGACAATCTGGTGTAGGTGTGATTTTAAGTGAAAAGATGAAGAACAACTTGATTCATTATAGTTGCATAAGTGAGAGAATTCTCTGGATTCGTTTGAAAGTGAAACTTCAGAGAATTGTAATTATTGTGGTGTATGCTCCTTGTGACTCGGAACTTCTGATAAGAAAGAAGATTTCTGGAATGAGCTAAAAGCTGTTTTGAGCCAGTTTGGTGCTAAAGAAAAAGTTATAATAGAAGGGGATTTCAATGCTAGAGTAGGTGTGCAGAATGCAATTTCTGACAATGTTCTGGGTAAGTTTAATGGTGAAAGATTAATTGAACTCTGCATTGAGAATGGTTTGTGTGTAGCTAATACATTTTTCAACCACAAGTAGATACACACATATACTTGGGAAAATCGCACTCTTGGTCAAAAGAGTGTGATAGATTTTGTTGTTTACGATCAGCGTTTGAAACACTTAGTTGTTAACACCCGTGTGATGAGAGGTGCGGATGTTGGTTCTGATCATTACTTGCTAGTGTCACGAGTGAAACTTAATGTTGGTTGGAGGAAAAGGAATAGGAAGAGACCTAGGATAGAAAGAATAAAGGTTGATAGGCTCCTTGAAGATCATCAGCGGTACTCTGACTTACTCAGAGAACGACTGAAGGATCTGAAATCTTGTGAGAGGGATGTAGAAAAGAAGTGGGAATGTTTTAAGAACTGTGTTGGCACTGCTGCTAACGAAGTCTGTGGCACCACAGTAGTGGGTAACAATAGAGGTGATGCTTGGTGGAATAGTGAGATTGATGAGGCAGTAAAGAAAAAGAAGGAAGCCTATTTGGGGATGTTGCAAGGTAGAGTCTCTGTGGATGAATATCGCTGTAAGAAGCGTGAAGCTGCTAAGCTGGTTCGCCACAGTAAGGCAAAAGATAGGAAAGAGAAAGTGGAAAGGCATGAACTGGCTTTTTGGAAAGATAGAAAGTCCTTCTGGAAGTACATGAGACTCAGGAAAAAGAGGGTAAACAAAGTTGTAAGTTGTGTGAAGAATGAGATCGGGGAAATGATATGGGAGCCCAATGAGTTAAGTGAAAGATGGGGTGAATACTTCTGTGAGTTATTAGATCAGGAGAGCAAAAATGATTCTGAGACAGATGCAGATGATGTCACAATGAGGGATGAAAGCACAGGAGGGATCTCAAGAGAAGAAGTGTGTAAAGCTCTAAAATCTCTTCAGAATGGTAAGGCTCCAGGAGTTGATGGCACAACTGCAGAGATGTTGAAGTATGGTGGTGACTCTATAATTGACTGGTTAACTGAAATTTGCCAGTTGTGCTGGGAGTTAGGAATGGTCCCTCGGGATTGGAAGGATGCTATTATTGTTCCTTTGTATAAGGGAAAAGGTGATCAGACTGAATGCAAGAACTATCGTGCCAGGGAAAGTGTTTGGTAAGGTTGTTATTGAAAAAGTGCGGGGTCTTACATCATTGAAAGTGTGGGATGTTCAGAGTGGTTTTATGCCTGGTAAAGGCTGCACTAACCAGATTTTTGCATTAGGCATGATGATTGAAAAGTATCTGGCTGTTGGGAAGAAAGTTTTTACTGCCTTCATAGATTTAGAGAAAGCTTACGACCGAGTGAATAGGACACTTATGTGGAAGGTATTGAATGAATATGGTGTTACTGGGAATCTACTTAATAGTGTAAAAGCCATGTATGCTGGTAGTAGAGCTTGTGTACGAGTGAATGGTGTTTTATCAAAATGGTTTTCCATTGGTGCAGGAGTTAGACAAGGTTGTGTAATGTCACCATGGCTGTTTAATATATTTATGGACGCATGCATGCGTGAGGCCAAAATAGATAATAGTGGTTTATGTCTTGGTGATATCCGTGTGTGCAGATTGCTGTATGCTGATGACACTGTCCTGTTGGCAGAGAGCAAAAGTGAGTTGCAGAGTATGTTGACTCGGATGCACGAAGTTTGCATGAAATTCAAACTGAGTGTAAATAAGGGAAAAACCAAAGTTATGGTGTTTGAGAGAGGAATGGGTAGCACTGAATGTAATGTAAGTATAAATGGCACTGTGATTGACCAGGTGAGTGAGTTTGTGTATTTAGGAAGCATGTTTGACAGAGAGAACAAGTTGGATGGTGAAATCAGTAGGCGAGTGAATTCTTCTTTGAAAGTCATAGCTGCTCTGGGAGGTTTTCACAGGAATGATGGGTTCTCTACAGAGTCCCGCATGGCTGTGTATGAAACAGTAATTGTTCCTACTCTGATGTATGGCAGTGAAACCTGGGTACTGCAGAAGAAGCATAGGAGTCGTTTGTGTGCTGGAGAAATGCGTTACTTACGTGAGGTTTGTGGCAAGACACGATCTGATTGTGTGAGGAATGAAGATGTATTGCAGTTGTGCAATGTAAAGCACAATGTTGTTAGCAAGGTGGAGACCAATATGCTTCGGTGGTTTGGCCATATTGAAAGAATGAGTGATGAAATGCTTACTAAGAAAATATTTTCAACCCAAGGGGCAGGAAGGAAAGGCAGAGGAAGGCCAAGGAAGACATGTGTGGATCAGATTCAGGAGTATCTGCATGAGAAAAAGATTATGAGTATGAAGTATAAAAGATCTTGTGTAAGGCATGTAATGGATATCAGTGAAGCACGAGTTGTACATCAATATCGCTGAAAATGGCGAAGTTTGATACGACAACAATAAGTAAAAATGTCTGGAAATTTGTATTTCTTTTTGGAGCTAACCTCTGAATCTCAGAGAACAGCTTAGTGATATGTATGTATGTATCAACTAAAATATCATACTTTCATCAAAAATCATATTCTTAACGAGTTATTTTTACTTTTTTTTTCATGAATTACCAAATATTTATTGCTAACTCACCTTACCAAAGTCAGTATGAACGCACCTAACCACATTTCTTTTCCTCATTTATTTCGTTTTACATCGAGATGCGTCAAAACTTCGTGTATATTTCATTCACTCAATGATCAGTTCTAACGTGTCAGACATTACACTACACGCGAAACATCTGGATTTGTTGAACTTCCCTTAAGGCGCTAACTTTCGTTTCCCCTTATTTTCGTTTTAAATAGGATTTCTCTATCGTATCTGTTTTTCCTGATCACACCTCATTTATTTAATTACTTCAAGAACGTGCAAGTCTTGAACAAAGAGAACAGTCAATCGTATTCTATGTTTTCTCATGTTTCTTAAAAAGAAACAGACTGCAAGAAGTCTTCCACACTGAAACAAACATAATCAATTCGTCGCTTTCTTGTCTTTTTTCACACCAAATTCTATAGTTCCACTTTAATGACATTCTTAGCGCTTCACCTTGTACACAGACATTTTTTCTTTATTCTTAGATGCTTTTTCCCCAAAACAATAACTAAACCTCATACATCAACTCAGTGAACAATGTACATCACTTCATGCAGTCAAAACAAAATGCGTTTATGCATAGAAATGTTATTTTCGCTCCCATTCGCTTCGAAGTTGTGAGAGCAAGCTAACAGAATTCTTTCAGAAAGCATTTACGAAGTTATTTGACCCCCCCCCCCCCCCATAAAACTCAATATTTGAAACGTTCATTTTTCCTAAAGTTCGTTTTTGAATCGTATAAACTTTAACAAGTCAAAAAGGGATTTGTTGTTTTCGCTAAGAGGGCGATTTTTTAAAGTTTCGTTTTCATAAAATCGCAAAAATCTCATAGAATAACATGGGAAATGCCTTCCAACTAAAAGTCAATATTTGAATCTTTTATTTTTTTTAAAAGTCAATATCTGAATCGCTCATTTTTCATAAAGTCAATATTGGAAAAGTTCATTTTTCATAAAGTTCGTTTTTGAATGGTATAAATATTTACAAGATTTTGTGTTGTCACTAATTCGTTTATTTTTACAAAAATGTAAGTTTCAGGTTTTTACGTTTTTGTACAGAAATTTTCCAAGTTTTCATGAACTCCGATTTTGAATTTTTCGGTCCCTATGAAGAAGAAACTTCTGTTCCCATTTTTTTTTTCAAGCTTAAATGCACTGGTTGCTTTGCAGGATGTTGTCCTAACGTACGAAGTGAAGAAATCCTTCCCTTAATAGAGCTGGAGATCGAATCCGAGTTGGTTGCACCCCAGTAAGGAGCGCTACCTACTGAACTACAAGGCACTTATTGTAACCTGGGCGTCTATGTTTGTCAGGAGCGAAGTTAGGTACCATTTTGAGTATAGCGAACTGGAATCATCTTCTCTTTCGTTAGTGCTTTTTTCGCCATTTCTATGCAGCACCGTCAATGGGTCTGGCTCTCACTTCTCAGCGTCCGATCCAATGGAAAGAGAGATTTATGGGTTTCGTCGTAGTGCGAGGGTTGACTTGTATAATGATGTGAGAGGGGTCACTGAGGAAGACAAAGAAGGAGAATCTGCGCCTTCTAACAAGAGGATGCTCTTTGGGGTGTTTCTCAGTGGTCGACTTTAACTCTTCTGCTAGGGGGTTCGGTGAGAAGGAAGAGCGCGAGCCAGATGTCGAGATTTTTAGCTCCTTGGTGCGCACCGAGATAATGCTGAAGATCAAGGGAGAATGGAAAAGTAAGAAAGCGAATACTGGCCGCGAAAGAAGAAAACCAACGTGTTAATAATAATAATATAGAGAATGAATAGTAATCACGGACAATGCTTGAGACCTGCAGCATATCAACTGAATAAACACTTCCTTCACTGCAAGAGCGAGTTATAACTTTAGTCGATATTTTATTTATATTTTATTTATACGCTGAAGACGGGTAAAATACAGGTTAAATTCCCGAAACAAAAACTCTCTCAAAGTGAAGCATCAATAAACCCTTCTCACAGGGCACTGAATTATAACTCAGTACAAAGCCCTGTAACATTACTACCAGTCACGTTTGAGGTATAAATGAAGGGGATTGAAGTCGCGCGATTATGAAATGTTTTTCGCTATCGATGTGGGTGAATCAGTCATTTTATTTACTCTAGGATCTCATTATTTTTCTGAATGATTTCTAATAATTTTATATTTACTGTAGCAGGACTTATCACAAATTACATTTATTTTTCATCTTTTTATTTTTCAAGGCGACAGAATATTTTGCAATTCCAGAATTTTTTATACTGCCCGTGACATTCAGTTATATTTAAAAAATGGTAAAATATACTACTTCATAGTATTATTTCACAAAACTCCTGAACATAAAATTTACTCTTGATTGCTATAACAGTTTTTGTGTTAAGTGGTCCGCAGACCTATACATAGACGTCATACAGTCCCCGTACGCCACTTCAGGTTTCTTACAGGTAACACAATATATTGGGTTGTCGGAAAAGTCATGACGTATTTTGGCGCCCGATGGCGGTTGGACGGTTTTGGAAGTACTAGAGGCATGCGCAGCTCTGTTATCGCTATGGCATTCGACAGGTGCCAGTTTTAGCTGCAGTCTAAAAGGAATAGTGAACAATTTGCTTGATTTGAGGAGATTTGACATCAAGTTGAAGATGGAAGACCAAACTGTGCATTTTTGCCATATTTTACTGTTTTACTTCCGTAAAGGGAAGAACGCGCGTCAAGCTTGTGAAAAGTTGCGTAAAGTGTGCGGTGATAATGCTCTACAAGAACGTCAGTGCCAGCGGTGGTTCGCAAAATTCCGTTCTGGTGATTTTGACCTCAACGATGCTCCTCGGTCCGGGAGGCCAACCGAGGTTGATGACGACCAAATCAAGGTATTGATCGAGTCAAACCCACGTTACACGACACGAGAGATTGCAGACACGTTACACATCCATCATTCAAGCGTTCACGATCACCTGAACAAGATGGAATACGTAAACAAGCTCGATGTGTGGGTTCCTCGTGAACTCAAAGAAGCTCAATTAACGGCGCGTATAAAAATCTGCGATATGCTCATTAAACGTGAGGAAAACGATCCTTTTTTGAAGCGAATGATAACTGGTGACGAAAAGTGGATTGTGTACAACAATGTGCTGCGCAAATGGTCTTGGTCCCGACGAGCTGCTTCGCCTCAAGCGACATCCAAAGCAGACATTCATCAGCGGAAGGTTCTGCTCAGTGTGGTGGGATTTTAAAGGTGTCATGTTTTTCGAGCTCTTACCACGGAACCAAACAATCAATGCGAATGTGTACTGTCGGTAATTGGACAGCTTGAACGAATCCATCTTCGAGAAACATCCAGAGCTCGTTCATCGTAAAGGTGTGTTCCATCACGACAACGCGAGACCACACACAAGTTTGATCACCCGCCAAAAATTGTTGGAGCTTGGGTGGGATGTGTTGCCACACCCAGCATACTCGCCTGACCTTGCGCCGTCAGACTTCCACTTTTTTCGCTCTCTTCAACAGTCCTTGCGTGGCATAACGTTCAATTCAGATGAGGCTGTAAATCAGCACCTTGAACGAGGCATTCTGCAGTTCACTGAAAGATGACAAAAGGTTATCGAACAAAACGGGCATAATATCATTGATTGATCTTTGTTCTTTCTATCAATAAATGATCTTTGCAAAACATGGCTAAAATACGTCATAACTTTTCCGACAACCAAAATACAATGTAAGGTGCTTCAAGTGGGAGGCGGATATATCCGTTGCCACAATATAATATCATGCGATATGCTATCCACAATATCTAGACTCGCTACAGAACCTCAAAAATCAGGTCCCCCAACAAGTGATTGTAATTTAACAGTTAATCAAGCCTGAAGTCTTCCCGCGAACCGCTCTTATTACCGAAACTTTTCGTCATATGGATACGCAAAAAAGTAAGAACAGAATTTTCCCGTTAACATTCCAACGGAATCACGGAAATGTTCCTCCGAAACTCAGGATTTTCCTTTATCATCTCTTAAAAACCGAAATTTTGCGTTATATTAACCTACGATTAACGGGAGTATTTCTGTCCATTCACTTATGAAAAACCAGTGAAATTTAGGTTTTTCCCATCATTTCACGAAAAGAGGTTCAATTAGAAATATGCTTTGTTATTTCACGAAAGGAATCACGGGAAATCGTTCGTGAATTTCAGGAAAAAAATATTTACAGTGAGGGAACGTTTGTAAACTTTGAGGCAAGAAAGTCTCCGACTTGGATCACTAAAAAGAAAAAAGATTTTAGCTTTGCATTTTAATGTTGAGATAGTATGCAGTATTTGCGATTTATATTAAGTCCACAATATACGGAAAAAAAAAAAAAAAAAAAAAGAAAAGCAAAAGCAACAAGAAATTAGAAATTAGTAAGTCAGTGACGAGCAAACGTAAGAGAAAATTCAGCCGAAGCGCGCCATGCACTGGATAGAGCGGAAATTAAAGGCATTACACTTTCATCCAACATAGTGAAGTCCCTTTGCAAGTAAGACCAACGGAAAAATAAGATTCTACTGCACTTACTAAGGTAAGCGAATCTTATTTTTCAAAATACTGGCCTTATGAGTTTTATACCCCAAAAATTCGAATTTACATGAAAAAATCAGAATTGTATTTTTAGTTTAATGCAGACTATTTTCGTTCGGACAGTGGTGTAACCTGCACTGCACAATACGGAAATCGCAACACTGAGAAGTAATTAGCGTACAGGCTTACAAACCGCTTGACGCAATAAGTTGCCTGAGATACGTAAACGATCGAAGTTCCTCAACGATAGGTCACATGAACATCGCCTGACAGGGTTTGAACACGACACACGTACGGGGCTCGCCTAGAGTTTAGGGTCCAGTGTGTTTGTCTAAAACGTTCGAAATATGCCGCGGATACACCGACGGAACATCTACATTCAATTGACTGACACAGAGCGATAGAGGATCGTCGATATACGATAATGAGTCTCAGCTTACGAGCAGTTTCTGCACGAGTGAGAAGCAGTGTAAATACAGTGGAACGTTATGTATCATGCTGTGACACAGGGTACCAAATGACGTCATGGAAAGGAAGTGGAACAAGATAATAGGCCACATACAGCACAAAGATCGCTTACTGCATAGAGGGGCTGTTTGTGAACTATTCACCACATTCATAATTCTGTCCCCTGACTTACGGGCGGATACAGAGATATTTTAACCACAGTTCCAACAATTTCAGCGGAAGTTAACATTGATAACCACCTTTTTTTTTTTTTTTTTTTTGATTGGGGTTTAACGATCACCGTGAGCAACTCAATGGGCTATAAGCATTCGCCCATCCTTAATTTAGGGCAAATACACATCCATGCCTCACCGGGATTCGAACCTGTACCGCATCTCGGATCAGAAGCCATTCGAACCTGGACCGCATCTCGGATCAGAAGCCGGCGCTTAGACCACAACGCCACCGGGGCGATAACTATCCTTAATATTGCCTCATAGTTAAAATCAATTTCCTTTTTCTTCAGTAATTGGGGAGATATTCAGACCGTCCCCTATCACTAGGTTTCTGCCAGTCTTGTTAATGAGTGAAGGGAGGACACTCACTCAACACTTCCGCGATTCGAAGAACATCATTGCTGTCCGAGGGTTCATGAGGTTTTGTTTATTTCTCTGAGAGTGTATATATTTAGTGGTTTTTATCGTTTTATAGCGTCTGGGTGCAAGCAGGGAAAAATTTCGAGCACATGCTTTTTTCTTACAACTTTAGGTTTTAATGAGGGATTTCTCACGACGGGTCAAAGTGACAGCAATGAGCATACAGCAACTGGCGAGATGGTCCAGTGGCTTGTCTTTTTCAAATAAGTCACCGACCTTCATTCCCTGTATATATCCATACCGAAATGACCTTGGACACTGTTTCTTGTAAAACGTTAGCGAGTTGATTTGTTCTCGCTACCATAGCTTTTATCAAAACGCGCTTGAATAATCACGCCCCTTTCAAAGACGCCCATGTCCTCTCTCGACATGATACTACTGATTGCCTGCAGACTCCCTGCAACTTCTCGAATAAATTACTCTCAAGGTTGGGTTTAACACAACCACCTAAGCCTGAACAGGTCTTTGGGTCATCTACGAGAAACAGAGGTGGCGTACAGCAGCGCCAGAGGACATTGCCGGAAAATTTTTATCGACAGGAAGTGTACAGCAGGCGGGAGAGGGGCTACGGGATGAAGACAGAATTTGTAACGGCGGACCTTTACATCGGTGCCGACTGCTTAACGTGCTCGAGGAGGCATGTTGCATATTTTGCAGTTGGGCAGCTGCTGGTGATAAAATACGCTACCATATAGTTGCGAGCGAACCTGCTGCTCAAACCACACAGGGCCATTGGTAGCACCTAATTTCCTGCAGTGTCGAGGGATCTGACTTTATACTCAAGGCGCTAAGCAAGGTAAGATGTCCTTTGCATTTGCATGCTTTCACCAGTGGCATGTCGATGCCACTGTTTTGCATAAACCTCAGGTTTGCCACAACACTGTAACCTGGATTCTGTATTTATCAGAAGTGAAGTTAAGTAAGTATTTTAGGATAGCGAATTGTAAGCACATTTTCCCGCCATTTTCGATGCCTTGGTCAGTGGGCACGACTTTCACGTTTCTCAGCATCGCAACAAAAGGGAAGTTAGATTTATGGTTTCGTGGATGTGAGAAGAGGGGACAGCGAAGCCAATTAAGGAACTTTGCGCCTTCAGAGAAAAAATAGGTACAAGACATTATTGCTCTTCAGCCATCCCAGGCGAGGGAAAAACGCAAGCGGAAGAAGTTTGAAGGGGACGCTCTTAGAAGGATCATTGGGAGAAAGCATTTTTAAGGAGTGTCCGCGCTTTCTTGGAGTGTGGATTTCACTCTTCTGCAGGGGACACTTTGGGGGGGGGGGGGTTCTCAGCAAGAGGACGTGACAAACATTTTCCTCACTGCAAGAGCAAAGTTTAACTCTAGTCGATTTTATTTATATTTAATTTATCTGCTCCAGTCGGGAGAAATACGGGTTGAAGCCCCCCCCCGATACACAACTTGCTGCAAACGAAGCATCAAGCGAACCCCTCCCACAGGGCGCTGAAATATAACTCAGTACCAATCCCTGTAACAACACCCCGATATTATTGGGGTTTTTTTGTTGTGAAAATCCTCCAAATACATCGCTCTTTCCAGTGAATAAACAAATACATCGCTCTTTCCACGTTTTACCAACACACAACAACTGAAAAAATTGTTATTCGGTCACCGTCGGGGAATTGAATCCCGAATCTCTCGATATCTAGTCGAGCGCGTTAACCTTACACCACAGTGGCCAACAATCTACGGTGCTATGTGTGTTTTTCAGTCAGCTTCCGACATCATAAATCTGTAAGATGGGCTCAGCTACTGAGACGTCTACATCTGGTGGGCATTAACAGCACTGGCTATATATTAATTATAGCAGTTAAATCCAACGTCTCAGTAGCTGAGCCCATCTTACGGATTTATGACGTCAGAAGCTGACTGAAAAACACGCATAGCACCGTGGATTGTTGGCCACTGTGGTGTAAGGTTAACGCGCTCGGCTAGATATCGAGAGATTCGGGATTCAATTACCCGACGGTGACCGAATAACAATTTTTCGGTTGCTATGTGTTGGTGAAACGTGGAAAGAGCGATGTATTTTTTTTTGTTGTTGTTTTACTATTTTCTGTACATAGCATGGTATTACGCAAATGAAAAATGTTTGCACTCCAAGACTTTTGCATTATATTTTACATTATAGTATTCTGCAGCATAATATTTTACGATATATTTTATAATCCCATCTTCAATCATTTCAGGAACACCGAAGATATTAGTTAGTTAACCACTTGAAAGGGGCTTATTTTCTCCGTGCTGAAGCTGGTGCTCAGCCAAAGTATAATAATTTGAAATATATAAAAAAATGTTATGATTATAATAATTTGAAATATATATTCAAAATGGACTCCGATCTGTTCACCGTTTAGTGCTTGCCGTCAATATCTCAACGCCAATGATCTCTGGTTTTATTTTTCTTCTAGCTGTTCCCATATTTAACCCCTCATTTAGAGCCTTTCCCCTGCGGTTTCACTGTACATATAACTTTCCACTCTTCTCTGGATAGGGCCGTTGTTAGAGAAGTCAAATTCAAGTCCACTATTCCTGCGTGAGATGATATAAAAAATTAGCTACCGACTCCACCCTTAAATCTACAGCCATTAGAGAACCTCAGAATTCATTACCAACAATGAGGCTTGTAATGATAGTGCCTCTATAGAGTTGCCACGGATTTGGAACCAGTTCTTCAAACAACGCCTTTTCCCTTCCAAGATACCGCGTGCCCACCTCCCAGTCAAAGTGACACTTCGTGTCTTTGAATGAAAATTACTTTCGTACTACATATTGGGTTGTGAAAGTAACGTTGGCAAATGCAAGGCAACAGAAAAGTGCTAATTGCCGTGCATACAAGAACAAATCAGTCCAAACTGTAGTCTCCATCATTTGCCACGATCTGCTCAAATCGTCTGGGCAGCTGTTGGATACCGTCCCTGTAGAATTTTGACGGCTTGGGCGCAAAGAAGTGAGTAAGAGCGCGAACGTCCCGGTTGGTGAACCACTGCCCGTCCAGAAAATGTTGCGACGACCGGAAAAGGTAGTAGTCGCTTGGTGCAATGTCTGCAGAATAGGCTGGGTACAGCAGCAATTCCCAGCCCAAGTCCCTGATCTTATGAAAGGTCCCCCGTGCTGTGTGAAGTGTCGCCCCATCGTGCTGTAAGAGGACGCCCTTGCGGTTTAGCAGTGCTGGTCGTTTCGACGTGAGCGATGCATGCAGATCGTCGAGCTGACGGTAGTACACATCGGCGGTGATAGTAGTTTGCTTTCCGCTCAACTGTGATTTGATGGGGTACCCAAACTCCCCTCTCATGCACCTTCCCAAGTTGACGCAGGTGCGTGATAATGCTCGTGTGAATAATCCCCAGTTGCTCGGTCAAAATCCGCGTGGTCACACATGGGTCGGTCTCCAGTGAGCTCTTCAGAATGTCCATATCCACTGTTTTTGGTCTTCCGGCTTTGGAACGGTCTCACAAGTCAAAATTTCCCTCTCGAAACCGTTCGAACCAACGACAGCAATGACGACGTGATATGGCATTGGAGTGCACACTGCAAACGTTCCTTACGCACTTGCGGGGGTGCTACCGAAACGAAACTCATACAGCATACAATGGCGGATGTGCTTCTTGCCCACTTCCATGTTGGCTGGCGCTTAACACTTTTCGCCTTCTGACGGGTAACTGCCACTGACTTGAGCTACCTACCTGCTAATGTGCTACACAATCTAAGTGGCCAACGTGCGCAGTGGCTGTGGCTTCGATTTCGGGTACCTTGTCATCGGACATTACTTTCTTTCCAACCCAATATTTCTTTAATGTCTAGTTAAGCCACCGTGTTCAAATTCTTGAACTATTTTATTATTCAGATCTCAGTTTTCTGTCTACCTTCCTTGAAAATGCCATCTGGATGATATGCCAAAGCCTCGAAAAGTTTATTTATATTCTTACGCCAATAAATCGGATAATTATTAGGTGTATGCAAGGGCACTGTGGTGGTCTAATCGGCCGGCGATCCGTGCTGTCAGTTCGTACATAAAGCCAAAGCATGGCTGTCGATAAGGTTCATTTGCGCACTGTTTGTTATACATGTTTAATTTAGACAAAAGTGCGAGTGAAGCATACGGTTCAATATATATGGCGTATGGCGAAACGGTTATGGGTGAGCTGACGTGTCGAGAATGGTTTGCCAGGTTTAAGAAAGGTATTCTAAGCTTGGAAGACAAGCCATGTGCAGGTAGACCGCAGGAACTCGCAGAAGAGGAGGAGCTGGAATCGCTGTTGCAAGAGGATACCACACAATTGACCACGCAACTGGCGAAACGTTTGAAAGTGGCTCAATCGAAGGTGGTACGGCGTCTACAGGCCTTGGGGAAGATCCAGAAGATTGGTAAGTGGGTTCCGCATACTTTAACGAAGCGTAATATTGGTCAACGATTGGGCATCTGCATGTCGGTGCTGAATGCTGAAGAGGTTTCAAGGGATGAATTTCTTGTGCAACGTTATCACCGGGGATGAAAAATGGGTCTATTGCAACAACCCCGTACGCAAGCGATCCTGGATAGAACGAAGCCAGCCATCAACATCCACTGCAAAACAGGATATCCACGGGAAAAAGGTACTGTTGTGTGTGTGTGTGTGTGTGTGTGTGTGTGATGGGATATGTACTGTTGAAACCAGGCGAAACAAACACTGCACAACGAAATAGCGATCAGTTGATGAAACTGAACGCCCCAATCGAGCAAAAACGCCCACAGACAGGTAAAGGACGCCGCCCAGTCCTGTTACACGATAATGCCAGACCGCATGTCGGTGCCACCACGAAATCAACCCTTGAACAGTTACACTGGGAGGTTCTCCCGCACCTGGCTTACTCCTCGGACATTGACCCTCAGACTTTCATCTGTTTCGCTCTATGCAACATGCCCTAGCCCAACAGCGGTTCACCACAGTTCCAGGGGTGGAAAATTTCTTCACTGCGTTTTTCAGCTCAAAACCCTTCTATTACCTGTCACAGGGGCATTCATTTGTTGCTTGAAAAATGACAAAAGGTCATTGGTGCTAACGGCGAATGTTTCGTTGAATAAATGTGTACTGGTTTCCTGATTGATCCTATCTCATTTCTCCTTAAAACGGCGGAAACTTTAGCATACCCTTAATAGTATAGGTTTGCTATTTTATATTTTTTAAATCATGAATAAAATATTTGTACGTCGTTATTGTAATTTTTGTGGGATGTTTTGTCTATAGCTATAACGGTTGTGCGTATCCTATATTACTTTTATTTATGTTCCGCTCTATGTGAAATTTGTCTTTGGAAGAGGTACATAATGGAATCCCTGTGGCATAACTCGGCATGCTAGTGCAGATATTGAACAAATTTCACTCAATTTCTGTCTGGGTCTGCGTTTGATATGCAACTGCAGCGCGGAAATTAATGCCTTTAACTATCTCACATTCTCCGTTTGTCTTGTTCACCAAAGATGCGTTTTTCCCTTACGGTAAAATGCGCGTTAGAAACGGATAAATAATCACCTATAAAACTTTTATATCTGAGGGGTATCACGAAACGGTTGATAAAACGGAAGCTGAACTAAGAATCTCTGTGATAAAATTGAGTGAGTCATACGTGGCTTTGTCAAATGAGTGTGGAATGAATCACAAGGTAAATGAATTTTAAGATACGTGGATTGTTTGTTAAGTGTCAAGGGTGAAATAAATACAACTCTTGAGAGGCTTAGTTCGCGATTCGCTTTTACAATTCTTTTGCAATTACTCATGCGAAAATGTGAGGACTCGAAAGTTTGTTCCGTATAAGAAATATGAGTTTTCCTTATTTTATTTATTTATATTCTTTCCTTCGCATTCTCAAACGCTGAATGAATCAAAAATTGAAGTTGGCACTTTTATGGGAGAAAATAAGGTTTGGTACTACGGCTACCAAGATTGTAATAATCATAGTCGTAGCGAAATATAAAAAATTTAGGGGAGGGGCGCGAATAAGTGTTAACTGATTTTTACCTTGGGGGGGGGGTGCACAAATAAATGTAAAGTGATGTTTTTCTTAGGGGGCACAAAAATGCAAACCGATGTTTTCCTTTGGGGAGGGGGCAATTCTTGGAAACAGTTTCTCCGTTAATGCCACAAAACTTGGATCTTTTAAGTGCGTAACAAACTTTTTTTTGTTGTTATATATTATTGTTCAATCACTGCTTATAATGAACAATGACAAACAGTCCAGTGTATTTTTGACAAAACACTAAGTTTTCTGAAAATAAAGTCCTCCCTGTAATTACAAATTCTTTTAAATACTACAGATATTTTTGCTAATATATGAATAATGTTATATAATGAGTTCTCTACATTGGTAGAATTTTGCCGTGGTTTTATTTCCTCACAAAAACGATCACAATCGAATCTAGAAGGTGAGCATTACAGTGTGTGTTTATTTATGCTTTCCAACAGTAGGTTGAAGAAGCGTGTATGCTCCAACTTTGTCAGTCTGTTTGTCTGTCTGCACTATAACTCGCGTAAAAATGGTTCGATTTCGATGAAATTTTAGTATGTGGTAGGGGTCAACCTGGGGACGAACTATATTGAAAATGGGCAAAATGGGATTAAAGGCCAGGACATATAGGAGCGGGATCCATTCCATCGCCCTTATGCGTCATAGCTTACGTAAAAATCCTTCGATTGTGACAAAACTTTGTCATGTTATTCCGGAGATATACTGAACCGGTTCTATTGAATATCATCGAAATGGAATCAAAGGTCAGGGCACAGGAGCGAGATTTATTCCACAGTCATTATCCTCATAACTTGACTAAAAATGCTTCTATTACGACAAAACTTTAGTACACTGCCGGACAATTGCTAAGGACGGATGACAATAGCAACGATAGCAACCATAAAATGGAAGGCCGGAAAATGTGGAAATTAGCATAAGTGCGGGATACAGTAAGACGTGTTGTGCGTATGCAAATTTTGGATTGCCGAACTTGTTCGTGACGTCATAGCACTGATAAGAGATATAAAGGATTTGACGCGTATTGACCGTTGTTGTTCAAACGCAAAGTTGAAAGGGAAAAAATCAATTGACGAACTTGCAATTTTCAGTATGTCTTCCCGACATCACCTAGATGATTTTACGCGTGGCCGTATTATTGGCAAGATTGAAGAAGGGCGACAAATAACAGATGTTGCCAGGGAGTTCGACGTCAGCCACAGTGTTGTTTCAAGGCTTTGGAAATCATTTCAAACAAATGGAGAGTGTAGCAAACGTTACGGGGGAGGTCGTGTTCGCAGTACGATACCTGCAGAAGATCGGTACATAGTGCTATCAACAAAAAGACACCGGCGCAGCACAGCTAGTGAGGTAGCAAATCAGTTTATGGCTGCTACTGGCAAGCGGATCTCCCGAAAAACTGTCGCCAGACGTTTGCATGAAGGAGGACTATACGCCCGCCGTCCTGTTGTGTGCATCCCATTGTCCAGACGTCACCGTACCGCCCGTTTGCAATGGTGCCATCAACATCGCAATTGGACTGATAACGACTGGTCTGCTGTCCTCTTCTGAGATGAGAGTAGATACAGTCTATCGTCTGATTGTCGACGACAACTGATCTGGCGTGATAGTGGTACTGCATATTGTCCAGCAAACATACAGGAAAGGGGCCGATATCCGATATGTAGTGTCATGGTATGGGCTGGCATCATGATCAATGGCCGTACGTCCCTCTATGTGCTTCGAACTGGGACTATGACTGGCCAACGATACATTAATGATGTTCTGCTACCTCATGTTCGCATGTTCCGTGGTGCTGTCGGTGATAGATTCATTTTCATGGACGACAATGCAACATGCCATCGAACAGTCGCTGTCCAGGAGTGTCTTGAGAGCGAGGATATTCAACGCCTCGCATGGCCAGCACGTTCTCCAGATCTGAATCCCATTGAAAATATGTGGGATGTTCTGGGGAGGAGTCTTGCTGGTCGCCAATGCCCTCCAATAAACAAGGACACCCTCATCCGTGCACTGACAGAGGAATGGGATGAATTACCCCAACAGCTGCTTGATAATGTTGTGTAAAGCATGACACGACGTGTGGAATCTTGCATCGCCCTCCATGGTGGCCATATCCCGTATTGACATCTTACGTCGGAACGCCTGCGGACGGTAATTGCATTTTTTTCACGTTTACGTATTCTGCACAAAATGGCCTGTTTGTCCCTTGAACATGTTCCAAAGCCTTCTGGATTTCAGAGCACAATAAATTGTCTTTCTTGTAATGTCCTGGCATTCAGACATTATTTTATTTCACTTGGCATCCAACCACACTTACTTTTTTATGCGCTATATAGCCGTTTATGATCCGTCCTTAGCAATTGTCCAGCAGTGTATGTTGTTCCGGAGGTACGCTGAACCAATTCTGTTTAATATCATCGAAATGGGATCAAAGGTCAGCGCACAGGAGCGAGATTTATTCCACAGCCATTATCCTCATAACTTCAGTAATAATTTCTGGTATGTGGGAAAGCGTATCATAATCAATGCATTGCATGATTTTACTAACTTGTTAATGCTCTTGGGTTTTCCTCTTTAGCCGCACCGGTGACGCAGTGGTCTAAGCACTGGATTTTGACCTTTCGTCCAAGATGGTGTGAAAACACAAATTTGTCCGTGACGAGTATCGAACCCGCATCCACTCACTCCGGAGTAAGTTGTTCTCCCAACTAAGCTACGCGGGTGTAATGTATCGCTGCAGATTTCTGGTCTTGACACGTACTTTACCTCTTTGTAATATGTCCCATCATCTCCCTCTTAATCTTTTTTTTTTTTTTCTATTTTTTAAGCGAAGAACAAGTTTTCATTAATTCTAGACGATGTGTGGAACAAACAGCACACATTTTTCGAGGCACCTTAAGGCCATTACATCCATTTTTACGTTCGGGCGCCAATGTGAAAACACAAATTTGTCGAGAATCGAAGTCCCCCTCACTCCGGAGTAAGTTGCTTTCCCAACTAAGCTACACGGAAGGAATGTATCGCTGCAGATTTGTCGTCTTGACACGTTATTCACGCTGTAGCACGTCACAATGGGTCCGGGTTCAAATATCGGTGAGGCATGGATGTTGTGCTTGCCTTACAGCATTGGCTTCCTATCTTCCCTGGAATCAGTAGCCCTAAATTAGAGACCGGCGACTGCTTATAGCCCATCGAGATGCACACGGTGTAGTCGTTACCCCCCCCCCCCTTCTCCAAATTATCTTTTGACTTCGTA
This sequence comes from Macrothele yani, assembly GCA_039090855.1. Classification (NCBI taxonomy): domain Eukaryota; kingdom Metazoa; phylum Arthropoda; class Arachnida; order Araneae; family Macrothelidae; genus Macrothele; species Macrothele yani. The sequence continues at coordinate 68,765,772 of CM076989.1, read as the reverse complement.
GCGATTCGATTAGGCATCCCATTCATATTTGTCGCCCATCGTTGGCTTGCCCTCGCATTTAAATTTCTTTAAGTTGGGGGCACGTACCCCCACGATGCGCCTATGGTGCTAATTACTATAATGATTTGTGTCTGTGTCTCAAATGGTAGAAGATGGTTTTTATTTTTCGGTGGAGTAAATATTGTTGCAGACAAATAGATTTTTAATCGCAAGTGTGAATATGAAAGCGAACACTCATAAAGAGTTAAGCCTATGAAGAGCCCATAAAGAGTTAAGCCTATGAAGAGCCCATAAAGAGTTAAGCAGGAAACAAGGAAATGGGTGCTTGTCTCTTTCTGGGTTTAACGACCACCCTGTCGTTGCCAAAACGAAGAATCGATATTCCTTGTCTTCCCAGTTCAACGATTGAAAGACATTCTGCAATGTGGCATTGAAGAGTTTCAGAGATATGATGTCACATTGTTTGACTCTCTTTCCAACTTTTGTAAGTTCGGTGTCCTCCAACCAACAGGCGAACCTTCGGGCTCTTTTTTTTTTTTTTTTTATATAGATGTCAATAACATTAACGCATGCATCTTCAGTACCGCAGGATTTCAAAAACATCGTAACTGTTCATGGTTTCACGAAATCAAATGCCTTTTCATAATCAATAAAATCGAATGTATGATATTCTGAGTCTTGGCGTAGAAACAGGTGAGTGTAATGTGTAATGTGTCTTCTGAATATGACATCAGCATACATAAGGGAATCTCTTGAGCAGCCGCATTGTCAATATTTGGAAACTGGAGGAATAAGTACAGTAGATTTCGGTTAATTGGGTCATCGGTAAATCGGAGTAGATGTTTATTTGGGGCAATTCTTGAAGGAAATCTCAAATTATCTCTTTGGGATAAAGCTTCGCATAAGTGAGGCAGCTGCTTAATTGAGCTAAAGTGTTCTAACCCCGATGTGTCCCAATTAACCGGAATCTACTGTACTCTGTAGCGTCTACTGGAAATCTAGTTAAGCTAAAATGATATGGTTCTCGCGAGAATTGAGAAGACCCCGACATAACCTTCAAACTTCGGGTCAAGCAAAGGAAAGAGAATAATAAACTAATTCCACCGTGTAGCTTTAATTTTAGTAATTATTCGGGTCTTTGTGAAGTGAAAGATACTTAGAAAGTTCTCAGAAAATTGAGGGAACAAATATGCCTAGACATTAATATGTGTTTTTGGTGTAACATTTATTTCTTTTCCTCCAGGTTAGCTGATAACAACTTTTCTTCATCTGTTCGTGATTGACAGACGAGATTAAAGCTCTCTTGATGCACCGACTTTAATGGATATCAAAATCACAGAATCCATGACAAAAGAAAGCTTTTTACCTAGAAGAAGTACATATATTTTTCTTAATTTTTTCTTTGAGAACTGATATGGAGGATAGCCAGTCAACAAGTCAGAAATTCTTTGTTCTTCAAGTGAGAAATCCCTCTGAGGATAACTGATTTAAACGTCATTCAAAGTTTAAAATCGAGGTCACATTAAAGCGTCTTTGCTGACTTATTTAATATATTTTGTTGTTATAACCATTTCGGAATATACAAGTGAAAGGGGATCTTTACTGTTTTAATAATGTCATTTGGCAGGTGGCAACACTACAGTTGTTGCTATGGCATTCTCAGCATGGTATGTCTACTGTCAGTGTCTACGCAAGAAAAACAAAATAGTATTGAGCAAATTTCGTGGCTCCAGTATGACACAGGGAGCGACATTTATTGGCTGATGGACAGGACCTTCCGTAGACCTGGACAAGCGGAACTGGGCCTTTCGCTTTGGGGTCTACGCCCATCATAGGCACAAAATACTGTTAAGATAAAAATGAAGCAAGCAGAATAAAATAAATTAATATTATGACTTACCTGCACAGCCAAGCGAATTTGATATTATTATTTGAATGGGATATATTGTAAAGGATATAGGAATGTCTGAATACACACAAATTAAGGCAGCCAACTGAGCCAGCTTAGACAAGAAAGCTCCGGATACCGATAGCCCCAAATCACATTATGTACTTTTTGTACTTATCGTGTTTGTGTGTGCTCAAACTGTCAAACAATTTTGCTAAGAAAACGTGTACTGTAATTTTTAATATGAGAATATTATTTTAAGTTTGTATCAATAATTAAAACATAAGTTCCGCTTGATTTTACTTTCTTCAATTATAATTTTGATGTACTACGCATTTTTAATACAAAGTGATTGTTATTTTAATTTCGAGAAAGATAGTAGTTATTGTGCCTGACGTTTCAGAAAACAGAGCACTATGAAATGTAAAGACATTATCAAAAGTTCATTTTCTTTCCACGTTTAGCAACACACAGCAACCGAAAGAGCAATTTTTTGGTTGCTGTGTGTTGCTAAACGTGGAAAGAGCGATGTCTTTGTTTTTTCAGTGAGTATTTGGAGGATTTTCATTCTCTTGTTTACTTGTACAGCTAACCCAACAAATTATATTAAGAAAAATACTTTTTTTTAATGCATTAAAGTTTTTTTATCCTTTAAATTATTAAGAATAAGAACAAGACGAGTTCAAGATGGAAATAAAAAATAAACTACGAAGTAGTTCTGAGAAAAGAAAGAAAGCTGAAAAGAAAAAGTTGATCTGCAAAGAGGAGATCTGTTTAAATTTGAGAAATAGAAACAGAAAATTCGAAAGTAGTTCTCAGAAGAGAAAGAAAACTGAAAAGAAAAAGTTGATCTGCAAAAAGGAGATGTCTTTCAATTCGAGAAATAGAAATAGAAAGTACGAAAGTAGTTCTCAAAAAAAAAAAAAAAAAAAAGAAAGAAAGAAAGAAAACTGAAAAGAAATAGATGATCTGCGAAGAGGAGATCTCTTTAAATTTTTATTAACTGGAAATATTGACAACGAGCAGAGTCCTGTTGAGCATGAATCAAATTCTATAGTCATTAGATTTAGTTAGTGATCACAAAGATGAAAATTTAAGTAAAGTAGATTGTCATTATATCCAGAATTTGAATACCTCAGATGAAATTTCTGAAACTTCACGTTCTTTAGCAAATGAAGTTTAAAATATAGATGTGAATGAAAAAGGGAATTATTCGTATCAAATTCACGTTTCTGAAGCAAAAACTGCAACCTTGTCCTACCCATAAGATGACGAAAGAAACTATTGTAATGAAGTCGGCAAAATGGACGTAACAGACAAAATTTCTGTTGCTTTTCTTTTGAACGATGACGAAAAATGGTCATTACATCCTTCCGATAGCAGGAGAATAATTCTAGCGAAACATAACCCTATTCAAATTAATGATTACGATTTTCAGTGCATGAATACGGCAGAAAATTCAGTAATTAATTTTGCATCACGATTCTTTGAAGTGGTGAAAATAAATGTAGAAACTGGCTTTTATATTCTATGTCATAAGACAAAGTACATATTTTGTCACTATACTTTTACATGTTTTAAAATAAGTCTTCAAGATCAGTTTTGGCCAATGCGGGAATCTGCAACTAAAACACTCTCGATTAAAAGGACATGAAACATCACTAGCACAAAGAAAAGCACATATAGTGTGTCGCATAAATATAGAGACAGAACAAATTTTCGAATAAAAAAGAAACAACAACGAGCTGAAATGTACAATTCATATTTACAGCAAAAATAGCATAGGACACGCAGCTGCTCAATAGTTTGACGGAAATATCACAATTCCCACGCCAAGTACAAGAAAAAAACAGAAATACGCTGTCTCAAAAATATAAAGACTTGCCAGTTATGAGCCCCTCCGGTACAATAGTGTAGCCGTTGTTCCGAATATCACTGAAAACCCGATTGGGCATGCTGTCCACCAAGTGATGTAAGTGTTCTGGACGGAGTGCGTACCAGCTTCGTTCAATCTGCTGTTTCAATGCCACCACACTTGAGAACTGCCGTCCATTCGCATACACATCACGAGCTAGGATACCCCGGAGGTTCTTGATAGGGTTCAGATCCGGACTGAGTGCTGGCCAACCCATTACGGTCACATGATGAGTGTTAAACCAGCTTTTCGTTGATGCAGGCCGATGGATAGAGGCATTGTCTTGCTGAAACAGATAATCAACACCCGTTAGAGTTTCGGCAAACGGTAGAAGTTGGCTGCTGAGTATGTCCTGATACGTTTCGGAGTTTTCCCTGCCTTGCAGAAAAGCGATATCCGTTGTCCCATTGAACGCAAAAGCTCCCCAGACCATCACAGATCCCCTCCTTTCTGTCTGCTGAAGAAGGTGCGTAGCTCGCGTCGTAAATCATGCGAATAGCAGTTCCAACCGTCAGGGTCGTCCAGGTTGAACTTTTTCTCATAGGAGAAAATAGTTGTGATCCACTTGTCCGTCCAGTGCATGTGGCTGCTTGCCCATAACAATCTAGCTTCCTTGTGGCGCCGCGTGAGGTGTGGTAGACGGCGCATTTTACGGAGCACAATGTTGCGACTTTCCTTGATTCGTCGATAAACTGTGTCCTTTGAGACGGTGACACCAACAGTCCGAGAAACTTGACGTAGTGATAACCTTTGGGATGAAACTAAACGCATGGTGGCACGATCATCTCGTTTGGTTGTTATTCGAGGCCTTCCAGGCGGTTTCCTGGCAGTTAACGCACCGCGTTTCGATAAAGTCTTATAAATGACTGCCGTACTCCTCCCCATGGCAAAGTCTTATAAATGACTGCCGTACTCCTCCCCATGGCTTTACTCTCAGTCTCCAAATCTTCTGCACCTCCTCACCAGAAAGTTGACTGCTGCGTGGCATTTCCGCAAATGAATGTCTGACTATATATACAGTCAGACACAGTGAGGATGCAGAATTTGTCATTTTCATGTAGGACTTCCGTCCACAGGTAGTAGAGTTTAGGTCCCAGCAGCCACCTACAGCGAGATCGCCTTTTGGGCAGGACACAGAAACGGAAGGAATGAGAGCAAGTCTAGCGACTTTGACAGAACAGTTTGTAGTGAGATTAGAGTACAGTAGATGGCGCCACCGTACAAGTACGATATTGCACAAAGATGGGTGAGAGAATTTCAGGGGGGACATAGGAAAGGATACCCATTTTACCAGTGGGTCCAGCCTGGGGGCTGTCACTTTACGCGCTCGTCCGATGCACGGCGGATATTCAGCGATTGTTAGTAAATCACACCATCTCTGAAAGATCAGCCCAGGCTTGAACCTGGGGACCCAGCATCGATAGTCTGAAACACTAACCACTAAGCCATCCGCTGCTAATGAATGTCTGACGGCAGGTCCGCTGTCTTTTGTAGACTGGACCGAATTACGGCCCATGCGCGTGCGTACAACATGCTAATTTGCACATCTCATTTGCATGTGGCTACTTTACATAGTTGTCTTTATATTTATGAAGCACCTAAAATTACACTATTTCACTTTGTGGTGTTCTTTTCACACAATCCGGTCATCTGGACTGATCGAAACGTTTGTCGTATATAGGGTTATGTCTAATTAGGTACCATTTGAGCTTCCTACCTACATTCACATTGCGTTCACGGCGCAAAGTCGACTGTCTCTATGTTTATGCGACGCACCTTATGATGTTACGAGAACTGAGACAAATGCTGAATAAACATCAAACAACCTACAGTATTCAACAAGATTTTAAATGCCGAAACAGAACGTTGACGTATTGATCTTAAAGTGAATGACATTATGAATCCAATATTTAGCGAAACACATGGGCTTCCATTAATGGACGATGAAGGGGGGGGGGTTACGCTCTGTATAATTTATTTCTTGTTAATTTTTCAGCAATCTTTTCTGCGAAAATTGGTTCTTGACAATCATAATTAGCTCAGAATTTTGTTCAGGTGCTTTAAAATTCCCTCCCACAAGGTTAAATTCCTAAAATTTTCTCTGAGGAGGGAATAAGACCACCGGTCTTATTCCTCTCTCAGAGTGGCATATTGGTAATGGATTGGGGTTCCATTACCAATATGCCACTCCCCCTTTGGAAAACCCACATGGGCGCCACTGGTCAAGTATAACCTCTTCTTTACTTATTATTCTAAATATTCATCGATAGATCAGTATATTTCATATGGACCACGAATTTTATAATACATTTTTAATCAAACTGTTTATATAGATAACTGCCCCGCAAAAATTATTATTTTCTCGGAGCTCCATACACCCTATGTTTGTCGTGCCAGTTGATAAATTGGTAGCTCAAAAATGGGTCTGGTTCATTTGCCCGACGTTTACTTCTCCGAAGAGTCACTTGGCCGAAAATCACTTCACCGAAAAGATTGTTTCACTGAAAGATCACTTGATCGAAAAGTTAATTTCACCAAAGGGTCACTTGATCGAAAAGTTCATTTCACCGAAAGGTCTTTTTACCTAAAAGTTCATTTCTTCAAAAGGTCATTTCACCGAAGGGTCAGTTTATCGAAAACTTTGGATTTCATTACAGGATCTATTGAAGCATTGTGCAAGTTCGGCAGACAGACCACCGAAACGTTAAGGGATCATACGTAAATTGCACTTTTGATTTCTCCGTGTCATAGAGAACGCTAGGATTTAGTTTTAAGACAATTTTTTTAAGACAATAGGCCTCGGCTTAGGCCTTTTTAGCAAATTTTAATCATGTTCATAAGGTTTACATAAAAGTTATGTTCAGTGCTCGTGTTCATAAGGTTTACATAAAAAGTAAAATTAATAGTGCCGCACATTTGTTCTGGCAAAAAGAATCAATTTTCTTTTTTTTTTTACCCAATTTCAATCCTACGAACTCATGTTCATAAGGTTTACATAAAAAGTCAAGTTAATAATGTTGTACATTTTTTCAGGCAGTAATAATCAAGTTCAGGGCTCTAGGCTTCGGCTTAGGCCTTTTTAGCAAATTTTAACAGTGCGCGGTCATATTCATAAGGTTTACATAAAAAAGTTATAACGAAGTGAATTTCTCCGTCATTTTTATCCGCGCCGGGGTTCGAACCCGGGTCCACTCACTCCGGAATAAGTTGCTCTACCAATTAAGCTACGCGGACATGTATTCTGATTCCTATCTGCCTTTATGTCGTGTGCGTCCTTCTGGCAGGTACGTCACATCTCCTGGTACGTTACAAAGTTACTTTACATTTTATGTAATGCATATGAATAGGAGTAGTGTTAAAATCTGTTAAAATGGGCTGTATCTAGGCCTACGGTCAAAAACTTTATGTTTTGTGGTTGAGTAAAAGTGGAACATTACTTACTTGATTTACTATGTAACCCTTATGAATATGAGCTCGGAGGATTATTTGACAAAAAGGCATAGATCTAGGCCTTATAATTAATGTTACATTTTGAAAAACTTACTCATGGGGTGGTGTTTCATAGAAATTAAAAGTGTATTTTTTTATACAATCCGATAATGTTTAGGTGGCCAGTTTTTCAAAAACCAGCACCACACTCCAACAGATCTCTAACAACAAAATTCTAAATTTTCGATAAACTGACCATTCGGTGAAATGATCTTTCGATATAATGAACTTTTAGGTAAAGTAATCCTTCGGTGAAATGAACTTTTCGATCAAATGTCCTTTCGATGAAATGAACTTTTAGCTGAAGTGACCTTTCGGTAAAATGAACTTTTCGGTCAAATGACCCTATGGTGAAATATACCTTTCGATCGATCAAGTGATTTTCGGTCAAGTGACCTTTCGATCAAGTGAACGATACCCCTCAAAAATGGAGTGACAAACAAGCACGAACGATGGAGAAAGGCCAAGAATTCAACGACACAGGACAGCCCTGTTTATGTGGGGCAATAAAGACGTGAAAAGCAACACCATTCCAGCCAGTCATCATAACATTTTATACAAAGTCGTCTATGATGTCAACTTTAAGGGCATCGGGCCCCCTTGTACATACTGAGACCAATGTACAAGGCTATGTTGACGTACTTGCGTGCCACCTATACTTTTTTCTGGATGTCCGTTTCTCACTGATGGCTGTCTTTCAATAAGAAAACGCGCCATCTCATCGCTCCCGTTTGGGAAAGGACTAGTAGGAGAAGCATTCCAGTGAGTTCCCAACTCCCGAATGCCCCTCTCAAACTCCGAATCATAACCAAACTGAGAATCTGTGGGACGTACTAGAGCGATGCATTTGAGCTCGAAAACTACCTCCGGCACCACTTGTCGCTTCACAGACGATTACTCTGGAAAATCATAAGCCGCGAAACCACGTTAAAGTCTTCAACACGTCGTTGAATCCACACCACGACGTGATAGATACTACTGATGTGAGGGCTGAATATGGGCCCTACACGTTATTAGGTGGTTGTGTATAATTGTTCTGTCAGCTGTGACGAAGTAAGTTTCTCCATCAGGGGAGGGATTCGAACCTACAGCTCTCGGCTCCGGAGCTCAGAGTGCTATCCACTATACTACGCTGGCATGTGCTCTCACTGCTATCTGCCTTTATCTCATGTGCGTCCTGCTGGGAAGGCACGTCACACAGTGTAAAACACCTATTTAAATAATGCGTAAAAATTTGGAGGTTTTAAAAAACCTCACGTGACTCAGAAATGTTTAGGTAGTTGCAATAACATGAGATAAGAGATCTCTCAGATATTTTACCCAGTGAAAGAAATTATTATCATTTTCAAAACTATATAGTTTCGGAATTTATATAAGAGCAGGGCTTGAAAAATACCATACCCAAGATGCCCGTGGGCATGTAAATTATTGGCCTGGGCAGGTAAAACGATAATACAATTGTCCGGTCCGGGCAGCTAAATTTAAAAATAAAGTTTGGAATAGAATATCCTACAACAAGAACAAAAGACAGTCATCGCATGTTGTGTTTCATTTCATTGCTAATCACCGGAGTTTTATTATTGTTACCAAGTGCCAAAGACAGAAGAATATCACTTTTTTAATTACCTATATTATGCTCTAGGTCCAGAAATTGAAATTATATATAGTTTTGCTCCGAATGTTGTTTATATTCAGCGATGGAATGCATGCCCCTGGTGAAACAAGCTTCTGGTGTTTGGTGACAGGGAACGAAGATTTCAACGAAAGGAACATGGCAGAATCACTAAATAACTTAAATTCCAATTTCATCAGCATATCATTTCATACAATTTCAGCATCGTCACCTTTAAAACTTCAGATATACGCTTTTGTGTATTGAATATTTTGAATCCAGACTCTTAAAACGGAAATGCCAAAAAGTTCATCATATTTTTTTACTTAAAAAAATGATCGCTTCTAATTTATCTTAAAAGACAAATTTTCCTAGGAATCCAGCTTTTATTACCTGGGCAGGTAAATAATTTATGCCCATGCCCACCTGGGCATTTAACTTTTCGGATATTTTTCAAGCTCTGAGGAGGATATGCATAGTCATTACGAAAGGCAATTACTCGAAAACAAGTAATCAAAAATGGCGTTGCAGCCAGGTAGTTTGGTTTCTATAAAAAAAAAAACAATATCTTCAAAAAATCGGGTTTGAACAACCGATGCCGAATAAACACTTAAGAAATAAGACAGCCAAGAAAGCGAGAAATCGGGGATGTGAGATGCGGTACGTACCCTACCTTCCTAATTGTTCAAAGCTACCGATCTTTTTTTCGCAATCACGTTCCTTGCACATCAGTAAGTTGTTAGCAGCTCACATGCACGCATTGAGCTTCGGTATGGTCATAAAGCCATAAATGTCAGAGCGGGAGTAAAGAATGACCGTCCGAGAGCAGAAGCCACACAGCGAGACTGCGAATGATCTTTTCTCTCTCAAAGGATAGTTTGGAAGTTTTTTTTTTTTTTTTTGCTGTCGTTGATGCAGTTATTGTTTGTTTGTTTTGTTTGTTTGACATAATTCTGTTGAGGCTTTTTTTCTCTCTAGCTTTATAAAACATGTGAGCAGTCACCAATAGTAACACCAATCAATCCACGCAGGGGTAATATGACAAATCGACGACAACCGGTTCACGTTTACTGCAAGATGAATGATGGCGGGGTGGGGGTGGAGATTTCCAAGATACACTTGTTGATCCAAGCAAAAATTCCGCTGTGATATACGCTAAATGCTAGCAATAAAAAGTAAGAAAAATGATACAGTGCAATGATTACGAAGTGCGTTCAATTCCAACACTGAACACGTCAGTTTGTTTGCTACTGCTATAGAGCGAGCTCCTCAAATATCGCTATTAGCCTACTGTCTGTTTTGACTAATGATATATGCTGCCAATCTCAGCCTTTTCCAACAGGTTTGGTTTTCTGGTAGTAGTCCCCAACAAAATGCTCAAATTTTGTCCAAAAAAAAAAAATAAATATATATATATATACACTGACGGAAAAAAATCCCAACACCACGAAAAAATAGTTGCAGAGGAATGAAATGGCGGCAATACATTTGTATAGGTAACATATTTAATCGATTAAGGTTTCAAGATCACAGCTTATTGTAAGCGCGAGAAGAGCCATTTTAAATGTGAAATGCTGGTACATTAATAACCGGTGTAACCGCCAGAATGTTGAATGCAAGCACGCAAACGTTCATGCATTGTGTCGTACAGGTGCTGGTGTCAGTTTGTGGGATGGAGTTCCATGCCTGTTTGTTGCACTTGGTCGGTCAATACGGGGACGGTTAATGCTGGTTAGGGGTAACGCTGGAGTTGTCGTCCAATGATGTCCCATACGTGCTCGATTGGTGAAAGATCTGGTGATCTGGAAGGCCACGGCAACATGTCGACACTCTGTAGAGCATGTTGGGTTACAACAGCGGTATGCGGACGAGCGTTATCCTGTTGGAAAACACCCCCTGGAATGCTGTTCATGAATGGCAGCACAACAGGTTGAATCACCAGACCGACGTACAACTGTGCCGTCAGGGTGCGTGGGATAACCACAAGAGTGCTCCTGCTGTTATAGGAAATTGCTCCCTAGACCATAACTCCAGGTGTAGGCCCAGTGTGTCTCGGCCGCAGACAGGTTGGTTGCAGGCGCTCACCTGGCCTCCTTCTAACCAACACACGGCCATCACTGGCACCCAGGCAGAACCGGCTTTCATCGGAAAACACAACAGATCTCCACTCCGTCCTCCAATGAGCTCTAGCTTGACACCACTGACGTCGCAAACGGCAGTGGTTTGGAGTAAGTGGAATGCACGCTACAGGGCGTGTGGCTCGGAGCTGCCCTTCAAGTAACCGATTTGTAACAGTTCGTTGTGTCCCTGTGGTGGCCACTGCAGCTCGAATTGCTGCCGCAGACGCGGTACGATGCGCCACGGCCATACGCCGTACACGGTGGTCTTCCCTCTCAGTAGTGCCACGTGGCCGGCCGGAACCCGGTCTTCTTGAGGCAGTACCTTCCCTTGACCACCGCTGCCAACAATCATGCACAGTGGCTACATTCGTGCCAAGCCGTTCTGCAATATTGCGGAAAGAAAATCCACCTTCTCGTAGCCCTATTACACGACCTCGTTCAAACTCAGTGAGCTGTTGATAATGGCTTCTTCGTCTTCTTAAAGGCATTCTTGACTAACATCAACACCCTACGTCGAATCTCAACGATAACTAACGCTCACGAACGTTACAGCGCGTATTTACAGCAAACCTGCTTTGCATGTTCCGAGGGGCGCCACTAGCGCCACACGTATGCGCCGTGCGCGAAATTGGCATAGACGTCATCTTACAGATGTACTGTCACCGCCTACCAACTGTCGTTTATCTAACACAAACCCTTCTTGGTGTTGGGATTTTTTTTCCGTCAGTGTATATAGGGGCTCTTGTGTGCACATTACAGAAAATTAAATCGGACGAATTAAAACGGGGTTCAAGAATTTGGTTGCTATAAAAATGTAATATCTTTATCATGAAATCGGTTTGTTTGCATTTACACTGAAGACAAGTTCCATTTGAACTTCTAAAATTTCAACACTGGAAACGGTACCTGCCTTTTGAATTTCAACACCCCTCGAAATTTTCAGAAGTCGGCGCCTATGTATTGGTAGTGTGTTCATGGTTGGCAGGAGGTTCTATGGCGTTGTTAATCACCCAGAAACACAAAATACTGTGCATGCAAAGTATTCTAGTAGGATCGAAATTGATAAATCCCGCAACCGCGAAACGATGCAGTACAATGCTATTTGAACAACGATCCCGGAAGCAGACGATAAACATCACACCCATTTTTCTTTGGGGGGTGGCAAGGGGGGGGGGGTTAAAGACCATCATGAGCAACTCGATAGGTTTTACGAGTCACTCGTCCCTAATTTAGCGCCCCTGGCTCCAGGGAACGGAGAAAGCCAGTTTCGTCAGACAAACACGGCATCCATGCCTCACAAGGATTCGAATCCTAACCCATCTTGGACGAATGATCAGAATCCAGCGCTTAGACCACTGCACCATCTGGCTGACCATATCCAGTTATACATACGCGGAATATTCTTCTGTATGCAAGCGGAACACCCGTGCTGTTGCAAGGATTTACAATAGATTCTCCAGAGTCGTCGTTCCACGTGTAAGAGCAATTACAGCATTTGCCCGCGTTCAAACTACGAGAAGCACAGCCAGGTGCCCGGGTGGTCCATGTCGTGAGGACTTAGATATCACTCATTATGTGCTGGCGCATCTTCACCTCGGAACAAAGGAAGTATCTATTGCATATGGGCTGAGTCATGAGTAAGCCCGTCGCCGCCACGGTGGCGCATTAATCTAAGCGCTGGCTTCTGACCGTTCGTCCGCGATGGATCTGGGTTCGAATCCCGGTGAGGCATGGATATTGTGTTTGTCTCACGGCACTGCTTCTCTCTGGAACCAGTGGCTCTAAATTAGGGATGGGCGACTGCTTATAGCACATCGAGTTGCTCACCGTGGTCGTTAAACCCCCAAATAAAAAGGCCCTTCGCATTCTTCAGCGGCATTACTATTGGCCGTACCGGGTTTTTCAGCAACATGCTTCACAGGATGGTGTCATGGAATGGAAACTGATCTGGTGCAGTTACACCCTGAATGTTGTGGAGGAATCACCTAATTTTCGTTGCAACATCTTCTGGACAGATAAGGTAAAAGTTGCGGTGGACCCGTAACGCCCGTCACCAAATCGTGTGGTCCACAAATATATGGTACATCATTTCCAGAACACTGTTATTGCGTCTTTAATTTACGAAAACCTCAAAGTCACGACCGATTGATGAATCTCCTTCAAAATCAGTTGTGTGTCTCGTTGAAAAACATGCCACTGAGCCATTTGCAAGACATGTGGACGCAACTGTATGAAGTACCTGCTCATCACACAGTTTCTGTATGTGCTTGATTGACATATTCGTTTGGAAGTCAATGGATCGATTCAAGAAAGTACCGTGGCCGGCACTTTCGCCTGACCCAACACCTGTGAATTTCTATCTATGGGAATATGTGATACAAGAGGTACATGCAAAAAAAAAGTCGAATAGCAAGACAATAGATTCAAGAGAGTCTTGCTGATCGAAATTCCCAATGGGGTGCGAGAGAACTTTACGCATATGTGAAGCTGGCGGCACCATCGAAAGAAGGGAATTAGATAACGTTCATATTAACCATGAGCCCATAGCCGCTCATGGTTAATATGAACGTTATCTAGTACCCCTCTTTCGATGGTGCCGCGACCTTCACATATGCGTCCATGATTTAGGACCATTGGCTTCAGGGAAGGGACAAAATTCTTTAAATCACACCCATTTATCATTGCTGATAAATGAAGCAGCAGCTGTTACGAAGGGATATTTTCGAGTTTTGAAGGTCGGAGATGAATTTGATGCTTTTAGTAATGGCTGAGGAAAGGGGATTTGTTTCATCGTAATGCGTCTTAGAAGGGACTACCCGATAAGAGGGCTTCTAGCCAGAGAGCCAGAAGGTGACAGTTCGCTGGTTTCGTCTAAGAAGGTCCGTTAAGGGAATCTCTTTGGCCGTAACACGAAGAGACATTAGTAGTCACGACCACGTAGCACGCTCGAAAGCCTCTACTTTACCTCAGTTCCTTTTTGCGCACCAATCGAGAGCAATGAGCAGAGCGCGCACAAGAGACTTCTCACACCGGCTGCGTACTTGCGAGAACATGTGACTTCGTATTACACGTTTTGAAATACCTGTAAACCCAATGTTTACAGGTATTTCATTATTTGGGTAGTAATCAGTGGCGGTTGCGTGCTGAGACTTGCCGATTTATACGTGGTCTGCGATCCCCCGCCCCCACTTCCACTAAAGGCCTTAGGAATTGGGCAATGGGATAATCTTGATCGTTGGGGAAAATACCTGAAAACAGATTTTCGTAATTACATATAAATAAATATGATTATTCATTTTGTTCATCTCTTTGGCGTTAATGGTTAAATTTGTAATCGTATGTTCGACAGAGTATTAAGCCTAATATTTTGCGGAATATACGGGTTGATTAATCTGCCCCGACTTCAGTTGCTTAGAAAACATTATCAGATCTTGTTCATCGTGGAAAATAGCGGAGAACAAAATCAAAGTTCTGAAAAAAAACGAAAGTTTATTTATTTATTTATTTATTTATTTACACTTTTTTTTTTTTGTTTTTTTTTTGAAAATAGTTTTTTATTTAATTTCATACTTTTAATACGAAACTTTCTTGTGATGGGCTTCAATATACAATGAGTCAATCAGCATTGCAACTTTATTATTTGCGATTTTTAATGCACTTTTGAAGAGCTTAAATATGAATTAATTATATATGAATTAACGAAATTACTCAGCGTATTGCACAAGTAAAAAGTTTATGAAATTAAAAAAAAAGAACGTAGATAATAATTGCACATGGATCAAGCTTCAGTTTCAGCCCCTCCCAAAAAATCACGAATCGCCATGACTGCACCATCTCCCCACACAGCATTTTCTTTTCCGTATCCCTACGTGACGAGGGGATATCTTGATGTGTCGACAAGCAAAAATTACACTGGAGTAATATGAAAGTAGCTTACCTAATGCCGAAAAATGAATTCTATTCTCCTGTTTTTCTTATTTACAAATTTCTCTATTACCCTTGCATTGAAGTTGCTTTGAATATGTTGGCTTACGACACTATCCAAAGTGCCCACAAGATCCACAAAACCTCGGAATATTCCACGTTTATCGGATGTCTCAGTTTCATCGTAACCTCGTAGCGCCAACTCGAATGCATCACAAAACTTAATGCAGTCTATTATTTTATACAGAATATAGCGATTTCTTTCCACTAATTCATTGTGCTTTTGTATTGAGTCCTGATATACCTGGTTTTAACTGTGTTGCTATATTCACTCTTCCAAATGCACTGAGGTCTAGTACTCTGTTAATATGCTTTTTGCTTTCTGAATGTTTTTTTTATGTATTCGTTTAAGTGTCCGAGATCTTTTATTCTTTCTTTGGACCAAGAATCATTGCTTCCAAACAGTAAACAAGGAAAGCAAAAAAGAGCATTCCTCACTTCACAAACACATATCCACGAATTGCTATCATATATCTTCTTACTGAATTGCCTCTTATATGAACGATCTTCCCCGCATTTCGCCATCTGAGCTATAATCAAATCTGGTGTTGCTTGACCTAAGGATTTTACTTCAAGTTTTCCCTCTAAAGTTCTTGAAGAAAATAGTTGTTTCAACAAAGAATCTACTGAATTAATCGCAGCCTCCATTCATGAAATTAAAAGATTACGAAAACCACAGAATAAAGAAAAAAATAGGAGCAAAGATAGATTTTAACTGACTGATCAAGCAAACGTTATGAGAGCACATAAATAATCAAACAATCAGATAAGTTTTCCCTCAATTCTATTGGTCAACTGCCCTGCTCCCAGTTCCGATGAGAGAAAGAGTGGGAAGGGGGAGGGGGAGGGGGTCTTTGGTTTCAAGGCCGTTTTCTGCCGGCGATCTTATATCGTGCTAAGAGAAATACAGCACGCTGGAAAGCCTTGTGGCCGGCTTGAGAAGAAGACCCCCAAGAGAGGTGTAGTGTAGAGGCAGGAACGACACGCTGTTGGGGCCGTGCTATTTCGTTTGCAGCACGAAAGACCGAACGCATCGGCTGCAGCAGAACCACGCTGTTATTCCCGTGTGCTAACCGACACCACAAACCGAATGGCGAACAGGAGCCTGGATTACGGCTCGTCTAAAAATCAGATTTTGTGCTGGTAGCAAATCATACGCATACACTTTCAGGCTTTCAGCTACAATAAACAATACGAATCCGAATTCAAATTGTTTTAGCGTGCTGCAGCACGGCAGCACGTAGTCACCGGCTGCCACTGGTAGTAATAGAAGTAAACGGTTGGCACTGGATTCGCTCAACTTATAAGTTTCATCTGTTGTTTATGAGTGAATAGTGGATAAATCATAAATGATAACTTGCTGATCAAAATTCCCATAGGCGCGCGAGAGAACTTTTTCGCCATTTTGGACACACACTCTCCAAATGGTTCTCTAACCGTGTCATAGGGATCACATTCACAAGAATTGTGAATATCTACCGAAAGTGTGCCAGATTGGGAGGGTGTGTTCTTCAGTCTAATGTCAGAGTTCGAGAGATTTTCTTTCAGTGAGATGTCCCGTGGGTTCGTCAGGCCTTCGGCTGTAAGGAAATTAGGCAGTTCCGGGAGCTAACTGAGAACTCGTCCTTTGAAGTGGCGTTCTTTATTCAATGCTGTATATGGGAAGGTTACGGATTTACTTGTTCCGATTTCTATATTACATCTGCATTATCCGTTTTATTTGTTACGCATTGATTTTTATTCTATCAAGCGTTTTCCTTGGTTACCACGCTGCAAAGTTCCGTCGTTCCTGTTTTCAAACTCACTTTCTTCCTAGATATCCCAACTCGATCATCATTTTTTTCCTTTCCTCTCCGTCCGGAGAGAGATGGATCCCTGTTTCTCCTCATGCGGGAGAATCCAAATCATCCTTCCTTCTACCCTTCACGGTCACTGGAACTGTTCTTCTCGATTTCTTCGCCTCTTCAAAAACGCCGCTTAGCTATATCCTTTTTACTTCGTCGTCCGGTCACTTGCTGAGCTGTCCCCTCGCACACTTTCCCTCTTATCTCATTCACGCCTTCAACTTACGCGTGAGCCATTCCTTGCACTTCCCTGAGAATTAACTCATTAAACCCGAAAACTCTAAAGGAAAGCTATGTGTTGGAAACTTTTCAAACGCGGAAGCTGATTCCGCTAAGCAATTCACTCCAACTCTGAAGTTCATGAACGGCCGGTAATAATGTTGTTGTTTTTTTCCGAATATCAGAAGGTCAGCTGAGAGTTTTCACCTCTCCTCTCCTTCATTAACAACTAACTGATAACGACTAAATGAGACCATCTTCGTTTTCCCCAAAATCTGATGAGAAGGGGGAAGAATTTTAACTTGTTAGGTGATATTAAAGAAGTTATTAACGCTAACGTTCGCTGAAATTAATGAGACCATGGTAACAGGAGAAAGGTAGCCGTGGTGGGCTGTATGTCTGTGCGTGAGTAGACGAGGAGCTAGTTGTTTCTCCGGACGGAAAAAATTACATTCTACTTAAGACTTTACTATGGAGAAATGTGTTATGTACGTGGATATGTCTGTAATGAAGAACGCGTTGTAGCATCACATCCTAATAGCTTAGCAGGCCCGCGCACCGATTTGTGACGTCACTAGAGTATATATATATAGTCCGTAGTCGCGGAGAGGAGCATTACGGTGATGTGCGAACGAACGCTTCTTTACGTACACCAACTAACCAGGTCGTGCGTTCTTTTAGAATTTCACTGCATTTAAATAAGAACTTGTGTGTTAGTTTTCAAATAACTGCAGAGTTATCAAGTTTGTTTAATAATCTTTTAAAATACAGAAGAAAAAGAAATTACAGCGTAAAATTTAGCGTAGCAATAATTTCGACTGGAAAGGGTAAGCAACACAGATTCGTCAACTTAATGAAAGCATCCCTGTCATTTCACTGGAAGTGATAAACCATTCCTATAATCGAAATTATAAACTGTTGTCGTAGTTTCACTTGAAGTTATAGTGTCTTTATAGTTAGCCGAACGATTCCTGTACTTGTGAACAAATCGTTCTTGTACTTGAAAGATTAGTTTGAGGGTCCATTACCAAGTATCGCCGTCGTTTCAAAAGATGTCGATTGACTAATTTAAGGAATCAGATTTTTCTTTCATTGCAAACTTATGACTATGAAAATTTTAGTAATGAAATAATTCCTTTAGTGAAAATGTATTTTATATGCAATCCGTGATCACTAATATATAAAAAAAGGTCAAGAAAAACTGAATTTTTTTCTGTGTTTTTTAATTATTACCAAAGGCTCAATAAAACACGTTTTTAACATACATACAGTGAATTGCTGCTTGATCCACTGATTGCATCAAATAAATTAAGTTTTCAAGAAAATTATGCCATTGCTACATTATTAAACGTACAATAATGACATAACAAGTTTTCTTAATTTTAGTACCATCTAGTTACGTGCTTGGACAACTTCATTTTGATAAGCAAATATAAAGTTTATAATTTTTGTCTTCCAGAGCACTATTTCAAAAAAGTTACCTTGTCAATGTATTAAGTATATTAGTAGCATTAAGCAAAGATATTTGGATCCACAATATAAGCATTTCTTTTTATCTGGAAAAATACAAGTAACTTATTGGCAGAAATTTCCTGAAATTTGATTTTCAAGAAGTATTCAGCAAAACTGCCAATGTACATATAATTATGGTTGTGTAGTTCTTTGTGTATCACAAGCACAATTTGATTATGCGTCCGTTAGCTGTTCCTTGAAGAATTTCAAAGACACGTTTCTAAGAAAATCTGAAATGTGTTCCAATAATTTCTTAAAGTATTTTTTCCGATAATTATTATATTTTTTGAGAACCTGACAAATGCACATGCAGTTATTGTACTGAATAAACCTAAGCGATTGTTTTGGTACTATAGGATGTATTTTAAAAGATGTACATGTTTCATTATAAATTGACTAACTTGATGTACCATTTTCTCAGAAACTATAAAAAGCAATGGTATAAAATTTTGCACACATGTTTTGTCATTGCTAAAGCTATTGAAAAAGATTGTTTTTTCCTTTTTTTATGATCTTGGTTTCAAAATAAATTCTATGAAGGATTGAAGAAGTTTTTCCCCATACAAAAATTGACACCCACCCTCACGTTCGGAAGCACACTTTCCAGTAGTTATCGGATAATATGAGATATATTAGTTCCCGTTATTATTGCTGTAGCTTGTGAAGACACAGTGCAGGAAGTCTGGAAACAGATCAGTCTAGATAAATGAATATAAAGTTGATCTCTCATTTTAAGCAAATGTTTTCAAAAAAAAAAAAAGAAGAAGAAGAAGCGAGTATATATTTCTACTTGTATTTTAAAAATCTTTTTGTTTAGAACATAGTTTCCACAATATGTGGATTCATGTAGATCCACGTACTTTTCTTTCTCTTAAAAATAACAATATCCAAGGCTTAAAAATACCATGCCCGAGGTGCAAAGAGCATGTAAATCATTCGTCTGGGCAGGTAAATAAAACATCTAATTGCCTGTGCATGGAAACTAAATTTTAAAATAAAAAAGTTTGTAATAAAATTTCCTACTACACAAGAAAAGAAAGACAGTCATCACATGTCGTGTTTCATGTCATTGTTAATTAATGGAAGTTGTATTATTGTTACGAAGTACCAAGGAAAGAGTAATATCACATCTTTAATTATGTTATGCTCTACGCCCAGAAATCGGAAACCTAGTTTTGCTCCAAATTTTGTTTATAATCAACAACAGTATGCATGCCTCTGATGTAACTGACCTCTCATGTTTAGTGACAAAGGGAGAAAACTTTAACAAAAGGAACATGGCAGAATCACTAAATTTCCGAAACACCAGTTTCATCATCGTACCATTTCATACCAATTTTAGCATCAGCATCTTAAAAATTGATATACACACGTTTGTGCATTGAACATTTGTAATACAGACCCTTAAAATGGAAGTGCAAACATGTTAAAACAGTTCATATTTTTAACTTAAAAATAATAGGGTTCTGGTTTGTTATCTTAAAAGATACATTTTCCTGCGCATCCAGCTTTTACTACCTGGGCAAGTAAATAATTTCTTGCCCAGGTAGTACTGATATATTTCACCTAATTTTTAAGAAATTGAATGGTTTTGATAAATTCCCATCCTACCACAGATAGAGCATACACACTGCTCACACGAGAGTTCTTCAATGTGTTGGTTTGTAGAAAAATGCTTCAAAATCTTTAAACGGACATTTTAAAGGCAAACTTACTCCTGAACTATGTGTGAACTTCTGTTTTTGTGCATTCATATCTAATTTTTGCTGTCTATACTTGATTCAGTGTTTGTGTTCCTTTAGTAATAAATATTAAAAATGATAATTCAATGCAATTCTCTATGTCTGCAAACACAAAAGATGTATTTCACATGGCAACAAGGCCTTAGCATTTATATAAAGGACATAGGCATGTTAGATGTGTACATGACATACATATATTTCGTATAGGATATAAGTATTTTACAAGCATTTGTGCCCAGAAATAGGGACCCCAAAAAAGTTAATCTGGTGCTGCCTAATCACTTAAATAACTAAGTACGAATGTATCAACATATTACTCTTGGGATCAAAAACATGCAACCCATATTATTCTGTGTCCATAATAAAGTTTAAAATCCCTTCCTAAATATACATATTTACTTTGAACTTATTTGATACATTGGCAAAAACATGTTATGGGTTACTATAACAACACAAGTAATCTATTCTTTCCATTACAAACATAAATTTCATTTTTCAAAAATCTTTTCAGTGCTTTGACTTCCCGCTGTGAGATGCATTAGATTATAAAATTAGCCAAATTTAAATTTTCTAGTTTAAAATTTTTATTTTACGAGTAGTTTAAAATAAGGTTAACAAAACGTTTCCGAGTACCTTAGAGTTGAAAATTTTCACGCTTTATTGCTGTATGCCATTTTCTGAGAACCTCCCCATTAGTAGGAAATTTGAATACTTTTAATATTCCTCTATGAAAATAAATTTAGTTGACAATTTGACAACAACAACCACGCACATCCGTAGTCACGCTTACACAGAGTGAGCAAGCTCATGCATGCTCGACCACCCACCACGGACATCAGCCTACTCTCCCCTACGTCACGCAGCTTCCGGCGTTCGGTGCGCGGGCCTTCTAAGCTATTAGGGGGTGATGGTTGTAGCCGCAGGAGTCACGTGGCTCTCCCAGATGACTGAAAGTTAGTGTCCACACGGCATGAACCATTTTTTTTTTTATATATATATAGTAGATATTACATCGTGTTTCAGAGATCTTTGGCCAACTGCCGCCTTTGCGCCAACAAATTTGAACCGAATGGATGAATAAAAAATTAGAAATATACTATTCAGCGGAACTGATTTTTGTTTACAATATATAGGTTAGACTGTACTTTTCTCGTCAAAAGAGTTCAACAACACAATTTTTCCGTTTATGAGCACTATGCAAATATTTTGACAGAAATTATAAACAACTGAGCAACGTATCAGAGTTCAGAGTTTGATACCAAAATGTGGAGATAGAATTACTTATAGGTTGCTTCAGCTCAACAAGGGTCACACAAGCAGTCAACTGAAAAAAAAAAAAAAACTATTCATTAAGAGAATGTCCCCGCCGTACAATAGTTTCTTTAACAAGTTTACCATACTGGGAGAACATTTCTTTCAATTTTTCGTCATATACTCCAATTGGCAATAAAAAATTGTCGCAAATATATTTTCAACCGGATAAAAATATAAGTTCTTAGGGAGAACTAAAGCATCAAGCAACGAAAAGAATGTCACCGCCGTCCGATTGTTTCTTTAACAAGTTCACTATACTGGGAGAAAACATTTCTTCCAATTTTTCGTCATATACTCCAATTGGCAATAAAAAATTGTCGCAAATATATTTTCAACCGGATAAAAATATGAGTTCTTAGGGAGAACTAAAGCATCAAGCAACGAAAAGAATGTCCCGCCGTCCGATAGTTTCTTTAACAAGTTCACCATACTGGGAGAACATTTCTTTCAATTTTTCGTCATATACTCCAATTGGCAATAAAAAATTGTCGCAAATATATTTTCAACCGGATAAAAATATAAGTTCTTAGGAAGAACTAAAGCATCAAGCAACGAAAAGAATGTCCCGCCGTCCGATAGTTTCTTTAACAAGTTCACCATACTGGGAGAACATTTCTTTCAATTTTTCGTCATATACTCCAATCGGCAATAAAAAATTGTCGCAAATATATTTTCAACCGGATAAAAATATAAGTTCTTAGGGAGAACTAAAGCATCAAGCAAAAAAAAAAAAGTTATAAACAAATACAAAATATATATATTTATATTTGTATAAAACAGATATAAATATAAATATATAACGCCCGCTCAGCAGAATGGGAAATGTTAAACAGAGAAATTTAGCCTTTAAGAGCTCTGGAACGGTCAGACGAAACAATTTCCAAGTTTTGTGAAAAAGTTGTTCGACTAGACCTTTGTAAGTGTGTACAATTTCATTCGAAATCTCCTGCGGGTTTTGAGATAGAAATAATCCATTTTGTCACTGTCTTGTGGAAGATTATTTTTGAAGGTGTTGGTTTCTTCGAATATAATATGTAATTTCGGTTGTTTCCATTGCAACAAAGCTGTTTGTTTATCAGTAATCTTGCATCACGCCATGGCCCTGTTGCGTCTTGCGTTCAAAGAATATAATCCCGGCACAAAGTAGTACGTCGTTTTAACATGAAAACGAAAAAAAAGTGACGTCACACGGCTCTCAGTTTCCCAGTTTGAGTCATAATAAGGAATCTTTTGGAAAAAAAAATTAAATGGATTCATCCATAAATTTTTAAAAAAGAAAATTAAACGATGCATTTCCTTTCATTTCTTGTTCACTCTACTCACAGAGGGATGAGTGGAGTGAACAAGTTCGCAGAATTATGTTACACTCATATATTTAATAATGTTAACTTTAAAAGTACGTACAATTGAATTACTCACTTCCCAGAATGTTCTTTACTTTATTATCTTATTTATTGATTTTCGGTAAATAGTCGTTCTCAGAGGGTGATATTTATTATAAATTCCAGCTTTTAAACACAGTTCTCACGGTATGAATTACCCAGGAACCACTGTTATTTTCAGATGTAAAAACAAACTGGTTTATGCTGTCAAAAAATATCTGAACAAAAATGTGCGTATATAAATGGATGAATGAAGCAGAAACATGCTGGAAAAAAAAAAAGAATCAATTATGTTTTTTAATTTCAAGTACTTTTTTTATCTCTCTGAAAACCGTAAACGGTGTTTCTGATGATAGTTTTAAACCTCTTTTGCAGAACAACACTTAATTTTCAGAAGTGATAAGTTGTGACCTGACAGAAACGTGGGATCACTGCTACAAATTTTTGTCATTTATATTTGGCTTTTAAATAACTTTTGATCATGCATAAGAGAAATGTCCTTCTATCTCTATATTTGGGTATTTTTTGATAGGCCTTGCTGTGTTCCAAAATGTTTGTTCAGCGTAGTTTTGTCCAAAAAGAGGAAAAAATAAATCGCTGGGGGAGGTGGGGGGCGGGGGTGGAGGCGTTGGCGGATCTTGCTCTCATTCTCAATAACCTTGCAAAGATAAACGCATGGTTCAAAAAGAGGGGGAAATTCATGGCTATTTACTATCAGAGTAATGTCACACACAAATTACTATTCCTGTTTGCTGAGCCATTGTTTAGGGGGAAAAAAAAACAACAACAAGAAAGATGACAATGACACCGAATTTTCGGTTGTAATAAGCACGTCTTTTGAATCCGTTCTGACGGGAATTAAATTTATCAAAGCTAGTCAAAGTCAATGGAACCGGTTAGGGAAATACTCAACTGGTTTCTACAACCGATAAAACATTCAAAAATAGAAACAGCTACTTAGTTCCACCCGCGACTAGAAAGCATGTTACTAATATTGACAAATGGGCAGGCAACACAAATTTTCTCAAAGCACAAGGAAGATGTCAGCGACAAAGAGATTTTCAAATCGAACAGTTAAAAGAAGAATATAGAAGGAAACATGATATAAGTACGCTAGCGAAGAATTTTGCATAATGGAAAAGTTGAAAATAGGCGAAAAATATTCTTCATGGGAAAAATAACTTTTCAAATACGTCTGACAGAAGCAGAGATAGTTAACGAAAAGAAAAAAGGTTCGTTAAGTACCCTAACAGGAAATCTGTGCATTGTGTAGGCAGGATAATGCTCCACATCTCTGTTGTAGCGAATGGAATACAGTAAAGAAGAAATTTCTGAGTAGTGCTTTTAGGAGCGGCGATACAGCTCCAAACTGAAGAACACACACACCACCTACCGATAAAACTGCTAACTACAACATTCCTCGTATATTAGCCTAAATTATTCTACTAGGTAAATGGCATCCGGTGTTGAAAGATTTTTTAAATCACACATGTTGAAGCAGAGATATTGAGAAAAACAGATTAAACATTTGCGCCACCTAGCTGCGAAAGTGGACATTATTTTGGGAAGAAAATACGCACACAGAGTTTGCATAGTTAGTACTATCTGACCGAACAAAGTGGTTTTCCCAACGGGATTTTAGTCCCGCAGATATTGTTGTGAACGGAAAGGTGAACTTACGCCATTTGGTGGCAGACTTGTGCGTTAAGAAAAAATTGAAATTATATGAGAAACGTTTCACAGCGGAAACGCTCCCCAACAAAGAAAGAATTTTTCAAATTGGACTATTAGAAGCAGAGATATCGACAAAAATAAGATATGCATCTACGCTCCCTGGCGGGAAAAACATCCATTATTTTAAGAACAAAGTATTCTTGAAAGGTTTTTTGATGTGAGCAGTATCGGTCCACGAACAAGTTTTTCAGTAGAGTTTTCAGGAGCTCAGATTTTGCTGCAAATACATCAGAAGCAGAAATTGACATTTACGCCCCCTTGTGGCTAAACCATTTTTTACCAAATATTAGAAATTATACGCAAAACAATTTCCGATCAACAGCTGTAAGTAATACAAGAAGAATTTTTCAAATCGTAGTTTTAGAAGCGGAAATATCGGGGAAATGCATTTTACCATAACGCCCTCTAGCGGAAAGCTTGAAAATTTTGAAATTATATGCTTGAAAATTTTGAAATTATATGAAAACATTTCGCAGGGCAAACACTATCCAACAAAGAAGGATTTTTTTAAAAATGGGACTCTTAGGAGCAGCGATATTGACAAAAAGAAGATATACATCTACGCCCTGTGGCGGAGAAACCATGCATTGTTTTAAGAAGAAAATATTCCGAAAAAGGTTTATCGACGTGAGTAGTATTGGTTCACGGGCGAATCTTTTCAATCGAGATTGTAGATGCACGGATTTTGCTGCAAATACAACAGAAGCAGAAATTAACACTTGCGCCCCCTGGTGGCCAAACCATTATTTACCAAAAATTAGAAATTATTTCCCATCAGGAGCTCTGTATCCGCTGTAGAAAGAATTTTTCGAATCGGAGATTTAGAAGCAGAGATATCGGGGAAACGCAATTTACTTTTACGCGCCCTAGCGGAAAATCTATGCGTAACTTGACAAAGTTACTATACCTAAAATACTTTTCGACATAAATGGAATCGAAAAGCAAAATAATTTTTTCAATCGGATGTTTAGAAGGAAATATATGGAATAAAATATATTTTGAATTCGATGTCATCTGTTTTTACGCCCTTTAGCAGCGAAATTGTGCATCGTAAAAAAAAGAGCGAAATGAAGGATCATCTTCGCATTTCAGGCTTCCCAATGTAAACAGAATTTTTGAAATCGGACTAATAGTTGCAGAGATATGGTGTCCACAGGCGGACGGACGTAAGGACAAACCGATAACATAAGCACGATCTTTTTTACAAAACACGTGCTAAAAAAGATCGGGGTAAGCGCCACATCGATATAAGAGCCGCAGGGCGGGCAAACAACACTTTCTTTACAGTAAGAATCGCGGTTCTTAGCCCGAAAATTACGGTACATAAATTTATAACGTTCCACAACTTTCTAAAACTACTCGGAATCTGCTATAAAGTGTCAAAAACAACGACGTAGCGCACGGGGTCCTCATTGTGTGTGATTTTAGCACGTCTTTTGTAAAAATGATCGTGCTTATGTTATCGGTTTGTCCGTCCGTCCGTCTGCCCAAGTGTGGATACCATATCTCTGCCACTATTAGTCCGATTTCAAAAATACTTTTTGCATTGGGGAGCTTGAAATGTGCACATGATGATTCTTCATTTCGGTTTTTAATGCGATGCACAATTTCGCCGTTAGATGGCATAAATGTAGATGATGTCGAACTCAAAATAAATTTCATTCCATATATTTGCTTCTAAACATCCCATTGAAAAAATCTTTCACCTCCAGATTCCATTTCTGTCGAAGACTATTTTAGGTATAGTCATTTTTTCAAGTTACGCATGGATTTTCCGCTAGGGGGCGTAAAGATAAATTGCGTTTCCCCCGATGTTCCTGCCTCTAAAACTTGGATTTGAAAAAATCCAAGTTTTAGAGGCGGGAATACCGCTCACATCGAAAAACCTATCGAGAATGCTTTCTTCTTAAAATAATGCATGTTTTTTCCTCCAGGGGGCGTAGATGCATAGCTTATTTTTGTCAATAGCTCGGCTTCTAAGAATCCGATTTAAAAAATTCTTTCTTTGTTGGAGAGCGTTTCCGCTGAAAAAATGTTTCTCACACGATTTAAAGCCTTTCTTAAAGCATAAGTCTGCCGCCAGAGGGTGTATGATTACATCTTCGTTTACAGGAACACCTTCGGGACTGAAAACCCGATTGAAATTTTTTCTTCAGTCAGATAGTACTAACTAAGCAAACTATGTGTGCATATTTTCTTCCCGAAATAATGCCCAATTTCGTCGCTAGGGGCGCAAAAGCGTAATCTGTTTTTATCAATATCTCTGCTTCTAGATGTGTGATTTAAAAAAATCTTTCAACACCGGATGCCATTTACTTTGTAGAACACTTTGTGCTAGTATACGAGGAATTTTTTAGTTCAGACTTTTGTCGATAGGGGATGTTTGTGTACTTCAGTTTGCAGTTGAATCGCAGCGTCAAAAATCACTATTGTGGAATTTCTTTTTACTGTATGTCATTTGTTACAATAGAGATGTGGAGCATTACCCTCTTTAAATAATGCAAAGACTTCCTGGTAGATGCGTAGAGATCGAAACTTTTTTCCGCTATCTCTGCTTCCGGAAGACGTATTTGAAAAGTTTTTTTCCGTGTAGAATATTTTTTGCCTATTTTCAGCTTTTCCATCATGCAAAATTCTTCTGCTAGCAGATGTTGACTTACAATATGTTTTCTTTTCTAGATTTCTTCTTTTAACTGCTCTATTTGAAAATCCCTTTGTCTCTGATACCTTCCTTGTGCTATAAGAAACTTTTTGTGCCCCATTTGTTAATTTTTGTAACATGCTTTATAGCAGCTGGTGGAACTAAGTAGATGTTTCTATTTCTGGATGTTTCATCGATTGTAGAAACCGGATGATCGCTTTCCTAACCGGCTCTATTGACTTTGAATAGCTCTGATAAGTTTAGTTCGCATCAAAACGGATTCAAAAGACGTGCTCGTTACAACCGAAAATTCGGTGGTATCATATTTCTTGTTTAACATTGGTATACAGTTCCTGTCAATTTTCTTAACAGGGAAAGTTGGACGTGCTCAGCGATTTAAAAGAAAATGAATTTTTCCGGTCAGTTCTGGGGAGACAAAAACTGTGCGAAACATAGATGTAGTACATTCGCGCTGTCTATCGATAAAGCTGAGCAAAAGGAAAGGCACAAAATATACAGCAATTCTTAAATAACCTTCTTTTAGTTAATTCCAAGAACAATGTTTTTAATCGCAGGGTAGTGATAGTGCGCCAAATGCAATGCTGTATTTCCAGTGGCGTCCATATGAGTACTTTTAGGGGGGGGGGCTAAGAAAAATCCTTACCTCCTTCAAGGCTGTCAAGCATTTTAGTAAATGTACAAAATACAAAAACACAACAAAAATAATTGAATCAATCAATCATTAATATCTTATTATTTTTAAAAATGCTTTAAAAAAAAGGTTCCGTCTATTTTAGTGTTTTAAATTTATCAAAAATTTGGCTATACTAACGGCTGGGGGAAGGGGCTCACCCCCCCACGGACGCCCTTGTGTATTTCCACGCCATCTAGCACGAAAATTATGCAGTAAGGTAATTGGAAAATATGCTTGTAATCTTGGCCATTGTTACATCTATCTAGTAAAATAAAGGATGAAAAATGTCAGGATATCGTGTATGTAGGTAGACGGACAGACAAAGCGATAACGTACCCAGCAAAAACAGTAGTGCTGGGCCAGTACTGCGTTGCCCAGCCCAACCTTCAAGAAAATGTCCGGGCGGCCACCACATGGGCCAGCAGTTCGACCCAGCAGCGGGCCAACAGTGGCACCCCTATCAGTTGTCATATGCCAGAACAGGGCCATTAGTTATCCATCACAGGCAGTAGCTGCCACAAGTGGCCCTTCAGCGGTCCTGCAAGCACGTGCCATAAATGATAACTAGCCTAATGTGGTCCGCTACTTTTCCGGCAGTGGCAGCCGGAATCACGTGGCGTACCTTGTCCGCCAAATGACGTAACTTGTCCTTCCCGAATCTTGTCCGCCAATTTCCCAGTAGTAGCCATAAAAAAAAAAAATATTAATAAAAAATAAAGGATAACCGCAGTTTCCCAAAGCTACAACTACTTTTTTTTTCGCCTCACGAAATAAAAATAAAATAAAAACTTCTGTATTCCAGCAAGAAATGCATTTTTCCTGTCAGGCACAGCGCTGGGGATATTTTCTAAACAGGTCCGGAAAAACGCCCGTTTGGATCTGGGTGAAAACAAACACCCAGATCCAAACGGGCGTGGAAGCGAGCGCTCTACCAACGGGACTGATTTGCCGCGCACGAGCATTTGCTTGAAGCTGAGCCTCTGTCTTGTGGAATGTGTAACGAATGGTTCTCTTTTTTTTTTTATTGTACAATATTGCAAGGCCACCAGTGGCACTTGCTTCATAAATGTCAGTTTCATATAATTCGTAAATTTATTTTTTCTACGTAGCGATTTTTTTTTTTTTTACCTTATTTGGAAAGCGCTTTTAAGTTGGTACACTCATTTTCAACGAGTGTACCAACTTAAAGGCGCTTTCCAAATTTTTTGTCGTCTTGAAAGGCGATTGTTGAATTAATTACTGTATTTATCCATTCATGTCACATTCTGTTACATTTGTAATGTTGATCTTTCCTTTCCGCTGTAAGAAGCTACATTTGTTTTAAAGAGGAAAGATATTTTATTTTACTTCTCGTTGTTTTTAGAAGTGAATTCCTCCAGTCTTGTATATTCAACCCATGGAACATTATATCCAAATAGCGTTGTTGTTGTTTTGTTGTTGTTTTTTAAATAATTGCTAGATTTTGCACGCGTATAGTTCTTTTGTTCCAACATAACGTTTTTTAAATGTTTTTCCAGGACTTTTATTTCAAGCGGTTTAGTGTATGTTAAAACGAAAGATTACACAGAAATTATTTCTTGTTATTCATGGGAATGAAGTGGGTGTATTTCATGGCTGTAATCTAGTATTTCATGGCTTAATCTGATATCCTCGTCGAAGTGGCATTTTATAATAGGAAATTAATTCGCCTCTCTACACATGTTTTTTATTTTCTTAACATCCACTAAAATAACACAATGGCGATAGCGTCGTCTTCAACTAACTGGTACCATGAGAGGCACAGCACGTGTTGCTTCTGCGCATGCGCAGTCCCGTTGCTTTCACCTGGTGTTGGGGTTGCATCGGTTGCTAGCTATGGGCCACTAGTGGCACTTGCTTGGAGGCCCGCAATTCACGGCGATGCTGCAGGGGGTCGATCAATGGCTGCCAACTGATGGCGCTGCCACCAACGGACCGCTACCGGGCCATGAGTGGCAGAATTTAGCCAGCTGTGACCCATCACTGCCAGCTGGTGGCCAGTAGTTTCCCAACACTTGTGTTTTTGCTGGGTAGTTGCTTCTTTTTGTCATGTATGTATGACGAATGATGTGCTGAAATGTATATTCTAATGATAAGAATATCTATCAGCCGTAGATAAACATCTTATCTCCACTGTTATGAGTGCAAAAGGAAAAATTCATTTTCAGTTGAGTAGAAATTGGCTTGATAAAAACCTTGCACTTTTCCTGTGTAGGAATTTCGCACTCTGTCACGGTAATGAGCTGTAACAGCTGCTGTGATTGCGTAGTCAGAGGTGCTAGCTACTATATAATCGTCTGAGTCAAGCTTAGGTTCGAAGAGTGCCGCGGATGGCTTAGTGGTTAGCGAGTCAGACTATCGATGCAAGGTCCTCAGGTTCGAGCCTGGGCTGATCTTTAAAAGATGGTGTGATTTACTAGCAATCGCTGAATATCCGCCGTGCATCGGACGAGCACGTTAAGTGACGGCCCCCAGGCTGGACCCACTGGTTAAATGGTTATCCTTTCCTATTCCCCCCCCCCTGGAATTCTCTCACCCCTCTGTGTGCAACATCGTACTTGTACGGTGGCGCCATCTACTGTACTCTAATCTCACTACAAACTGTTCTGTCAAAGTCGCTAGACTTGCTCTCATTCCTTCCGTTTCTGTGTCCTGCCCAAAAGGCGATCTCGCTGTAGGTGGTTGGGACCTAAACTCTACTCACTGTGGACGGAAGTCCTACAAGAAAATGACAAATACTGTGGTGGTCCGCCTGTGGTAGGTGCTGCAGCAACTGTAGTTAGGTTCGAAGAACGGGTGGTGAATTTTTGCCATGAGTCTGGTTATGTCCCCTTCCTGGAACCAGTGAACACAAATTAAGGATGACTTATACGCTCACAGGGGTCACTAAACCCCTAAAAGTAAAGAGAAGTGCATCTGTTGTGGACCTTCATTCCCAAGGTGTTACTTATTTCGAAATATTGTGGAACATAGTAAATTGTAAATCAGAATCTTTTTCCTTTCCATCCCACTTTTCACCTTTTTTTTTTTTTTTTTTTTTGCAGATTATGAGCTCGTTACACCCCACCCTGTGGCTTGATCTCTATTCAGTGCTCAAATCTCACATTAAGCCATCAGCAATCAAAGCCATACTATACAGGGAGTTATTGTGAATGTTCACCATATGTTATCTCATAGAAGAACTAAAATCTACATTTCTGCAATCATTGAGAAGCACTTATATTTCTGCGAGTGAAGATAAATAATGATTGTGTCTACGGGAAGTTATTTCTTGACATTAGATGGGTATCGTTTTCTATAACAGAAATCTGTAGTCTTATTTTAAATACACCAGGTCGTGAATAAGCAAGGAATGCTTATAGCGCAGTGAATCCGTTTATTTTCGTGGGTTAAATTTGTATAAATATTCGCCAAGCTTTCACACTCCACTGGGAGCCTTTCTCAAGGCAAAGCAGACATAAAATGCAGGGAATTGGAACACGTAGGAAATAAAGATGATTTTTGAAAATAACGTCTACTAATTCCCTGCATTTTATGTCTACATTGCCTTGAGAAAGCCTCCCAGTGGAGTGTGAAAGCTTGGCGAATATTTATACAAATTTACACCATGAAAATACATATTTCATAAGGAACGCTTATAGCGTAATAAAACGCTATAAGCGTTCCTTGTGAAATCTGTATTTCTCCAATATTTGCATCAATATGAAGTAAGAGGGGATATATCCTGTCTTTTCGTAGCATAAAGAAGAGGGCGGGGGAGAGTGTATCCTATCTTTTCGAACCATTCCGCTCTCGTAAGGATCTGTGTGACCGTTTAGGATTACTTCAACGTGCTTCTGATAACAGTTAACTTATCGGGAATATTTTGAGGTTCCTTGACAACCTTTAGTGTTTGCAAAAGATAACGCTACTCGACTGAAAACACTCCAAGAAATTTGCGCGGGAAAAACGGAAGCCTTGCAAACATAATCGATAACAGTATTTACGACGGCTTTGCATGGCTCTTCTGAAAACCTGCACATTCTGGGAAATCTGTGCCTCGACTTTTCACGCGCTTCCGTCCCTTCCAAATACAAGAGGCCCATTAAATTGTCACTAAAGTAAAGCCTGGAGAAGATATGAAGACATTCTATCGAGTCTCGATTCTCTAATTCAATTTTTTCATTTAAGTAAAATTCACCTCCTTTTTTTTTTTTTTTTTAGTTTTGTTAGCCTTAGTGATTTATTTGATGCTAGGAGATCAAACATCTGCTCGACCTCAAAACACAATCCTGTTTTTACATCTGTAGGTGTAAAACTTAGCATACATGATTTGCCAAGCTTTCACTCATAAAAGGGCGGATTTTTCAAGACACTAGAACAACATAAACTAAAACCTAAAAAGGATAAATAGAACTGAAAAGCACAAATGCACAATTTTTTATTTATGTTTTTCAGTTGTTTTTTTATGTTGTTCTTGTGCCTTGAAAAAGCCGCCCGTTGTGAGTTAAAGCTGGGTAGATCTTGTATGATCTTTTTTTATACCTATAAAAACCGTACACTATCTTTTTAAGTCTTGCACTTACACTATATTGTCAAAAGTATTCGGACACCACAATGTTTAGCGACAAATGGCTTTATTATCGCAATTAGTAGTTAGTCGGTCGCAGGGCCGTAGCTTGATGGGCATTCTGAGATGGCAGGGAGGGCGGTTAACCTCCCGGAATGGCCATTCCAGAGGCATGTTCTGGTGATGTAAAAAATAGAAATGTAGATAAAAAGAAAGTTATGCCCTTCAGTATTTTTCTTTCAAAGACTTTGGTTAGTCTCATACAGTATTCCATGCAGTTAACCAAGGTACAGAGTAGCATACATTATGAGGTATACACATCTCATATCTATGAAGAAAAAATTCCAAAACAGTGAATGGAGGCGTAGAAAACAATATTCTGATATGCCTAACCTCCATGACCTTATCAAACATGTCGTTGAGATTAAGAGCTAATTAATCATTTGTGCTCTGTCGCAGAAAGTTCTTTGAGCATTTAACCTTGAACGGAATTTTTCCAAGCCCTACCCCTAAAGCTCCTTCCTATTGTTACGTTCACTGTCTAATACTCATTCGTTCAGCGCTGGTTTGTTTTTCATTCTGCATTTCTGTGGAGTGTTGTGTTGTGTTGTGGGCATTCACATAACATTTACGCTTTACTTGGTATTTACAACCTGTGGTTCTTGGGCATTTGCCTAGTTTTTACATTTTTAATAAAATTATGTCAAAAACCTGAAGTGAACGATCATAGTACTTTCCTATAACGGCGGTGTGTGAGAAAGTAAGGACCACGTATTGTTTGAGTGCAACTCGAAGGGACGTAATTTCGAGTCTCGCCCTCCCAGTTCAGAAAATCTTGTTACTGTCCTGGTCGGTCGACCTTTTGCTTGTATGATAACGGCAACACGTCATGGCATGTTAATAACCAATTTCCGGTAGATCTCGACAGGAATGACTCGCCATTCGCGCTGCAAAGCTGCTGCCGGAGTGAAGAGCCAATACGGTCGTTGTGTTCGATTTGGTATCCGTTGCTTCAGTACATCCCAGAAGTGTTCTATGGAATTAAGATCAGGACTCTGAGCAGGACAGTATAACAATTCCACCTCATTTTCAAGAAACCGCTCGCGCACAGGCCGTGCTGTATGGCAGGGAGCTCGATCGTGTTGGAAGAGACGACGGTCATTTCCATAAGGCTGCCACATTTTCAATAGGACAGAATTATACGTAACGTTGAGATACACTTCGGAGTTCATGGTTTGTGGTATAATAACCAATGGGCCTAGTCCTATCCACGAAAAATTACTCCACCCCATGATGGAGCCTCCGCCGAGCTTAACAGTTGGAAGAACACAGTCCGAAGAAAATCGTTCGCCGGGATGTCACCGCTCATCAGATTGGAAGAGTGAAAAGCGTAACACATCACTCCAAAGAACAGCTTTCTTGACACACACAGTCTAGGAACGACGAAAGACATACCACTCCAAGCGACGCTTCGCGTTCATGGTAGTGATGCGAAAAGTCTTTTGCAGTGATGTATGGCTTGCGTGCCGCTGCTCTACCATAATAACCTACACTGTGCAACTCTATGCGGATAGTTATGGTACTAACCGAGCCATTACAAGCATTTTCTACTTCAGCAGCGATAGAAACAGCACAGAAAGAAATGGGTTTCTTAACATTTTTTACCATAGATCTTCTGTCACGTTCCGTCAGTTTGTGCGGCCTTCCTGAACGTTTGTTTGCTGTAGTTGCACCGTCCTGCTTCCATCTTTTCACGAAATCACCTACAGTCCATTTTGGTATGTCTAGTTTAGGTACAATGCTCGCATGGTAACGTTACTTAAATAACATCCTATGACCAGCCCACGTTGGAACTCGGAAAGTTTACGTTCACGCGGCATATGCGCTTCAAAGTTACAGATTAGACGATAGAACATGTCAGCTTTATATACGTACCTCCCCACTCACAGCGCACCTTCCTGAGCAACTGTTCTTTGCATTTATGCAAGTATTTGGTAGTGTCTGAATACTTTTGATAATATAGTGTATATTTGTTTCTAGTTAACTCTGGTGAATCCATAGTATTTTATTTTATCTGCTTGTTGTGCTCACCATCAGCCCAACATTATTCTTCTGTGAGGAAAATCGGCATCCTCATAATCATCAATAACATTCTGAATGATGGATGAAGGTCGCTCCACAGTTCTCTGTCTTGAGCTACTCTCTTCCCCGTCATGCTTTGGAATTTTATGTACTCATCTCCCATGTGGGTTCTCCTGGGGATTTTTCTGTGCCTTGGTATCCAGTCTGGCATTTCAGTTGTCCAACGGTAATAAATTCTCCAAGCAATATGTCCATGGGCACCCATAGCTTAATTTTCAGGAGGGGAGGGGGAAAACAGAAATTGTGACTACAGATAAATATGCAAACACCGTATGAAAATTTCTCTGTGGGTTCTTGTTATCTAACCGTATCTCCTACACTCTCAACACAGAAATTTAATTAGAAACCAGAAGACCCAAAATCTACATAAAAAAAAAAAAGATGGACATATTAATAAATGAAAGCAGACAACATGTTAGGACAATAAGAAAATTTCTTTGTCATTCTTTTAATCATTTTGGCCACTTTTATCATATGCTCCACGAAACCGCATGCACTACTAAAGGGTTGCCGGAAAACCGCCACACACGAAAACTGCTACACAGGAAAATTGCCACACGTCTTTCATCAGCAACTTGGAAAACTGCCACATACTTTTCATTAAGGGGCCGGGCACAAATTGCTGTTCCTCCAAGGAACACTTTGAATGTGTGGCAGTTTTCTAGTGGGGCAGTTTTCCAAGTTTCCGAATTATGTGTGGCAGTTTTCCAAGGTGCCTAACAACGGGAAGGAGCTATTTTGTTTATCTGAATTTTCATGCAGGTTCATACGCGTTTAGGGCAACTGGCCACAAAAGTTCAAGGGGGAGGGGTATAAAGATTACCGTTTCTTGGCATATATTAAGAACTGAATTGGGAACTCCAAGCAAATTTCGAGAAAGCGTTCTATGTAAGTAAGCCAAGCGAGAACTGTACTTTAATTTGAAGAAATGAATTGCCGTGACTTAGAATATTTCTTAAAACTGCAGTGCTTTTCTGAATACAGCATTACTCATGCTGTGTTCATAAAAGGACGATAAGGTGGGATTTTTTTTTAATAACGCTACAATTTTACTTAGGCACTAAATATGTACATAACATGTCAAATTTGTCATATTTTTCTTTTACTTAATTAATTCATAGGCCCTACACCTTGGCCATTTTAACAGCTTTCAATCCGCCGACTTCATATTCATAACGTTTACGTATCAAATCAAGTCAATAGCATTACGTTTTAACTCAGGCACCAAACATTAATTCATAGGCCCTAGGCCTAGGCCTTTTTAACAGTTTTTATTCTGCCAGTGTCATATTCACAACGTTTACACATCAAATCTAAGTTAATAATATTGCATTTATACTTAGGCACGAAATATTAAGAACTTTATAGCTTGGAGACCAGGACAAGAAATGGACGCCACATCAAGTTTGTCACACGTGTATTGAGCAACTAAGAAAATGGACTCAAGGTAAGATAAACTCTTTTCCATTTGCTATTCCAATGGTATGGCGGGAGCCAGTGAGTCATGAGGAATATTATTTTTGCTTAACCACACCAGTAAAGGGCTACAATTGCGAAAACATAAATAATATTGTCTACCCAATGACTCCCTGTGCTATCAGACCTATACCTCGTGGTCCTGATTTACCTGTTCCATTACCTCCTACATCATTAGATTTTTCATCAGTTTCAGAAGTTGAGTTAAATTGCAATGAAACTGAGGGCTTGTACAGCAATCCTGAAACTATAGTAGAGAACCACGGAATTAAATGACTTGGTACGGGATTTAAATCTACCGAAGGAAAGTGCAGAACTTTTAGAATCAAGACTCAAAAACAAAAATCTACTTGCTCCAAAAACAACATTTTCATGGAACAGAAGCCGAGAAAGGGAATTTATTGAATATTTCGCCCAAGTAGTATCGCTTGTATTTTGCAGAGACATTCCAGGATTTCTAATGCATTTGTCTTCCACTGTTCATAACCCATCACAGTGGAGATTGTTCATTGATTCTGGTAAGAGAAGCTTAAAAGTTCTTTTGCATAACGGCAACATTTCCCCCTCAATACAAGTTGCTCATTTAGTACATCTGAAGGAACCTTACGGAAATCTTGACGCTCTCCTTAATAAAATAAGACATCAATAATACAACTGGCAAATTTGTGGAGATTTTAAAATACTGAGCGTGATATTAGGGCAGCAAAGTGGTTACACAAAACTGCCATGTTTCATCTGTGAATGGGACAGTAGAGCTTATAAGCAACATTGGATCACAAAAAGATAGCCTAAAAAGAGAAAACTTGATTCCAGGATCAAAGAACGTTCTCCACCTGAACCTAGTGGATCTGGAAAAAGTTATTTTACCTGCCTTTCATATTAAATTAGCATTGATGAAACAATTTGTCAAGGCTCTGGACAAAAATGGTGAATGTTTTCAATATTTGATTAATGTTTTTCCACATTTATCAGAAGCAAAAATTAAAGGTGATTGTTGGCCCAGATAAAAGGTGGTTAACTATAAAGATAAAACTTTTGAGGAAAAAATGACTACAACAGAAAGAGAAGCATGGGTTAGTTTCAGAAATATCATTCAGAATTTTCTAGGCAATTACAAGGATCCTAAATCAAGCTGTTCTTTCCATGTAACATAACCACAGAAATTTGAAAAGTTGATCATCTGGAATCGAACCCACATCTCCCGATTTGCGCTCGAGTGTGCTAACCATTACACCACTCAGGACAATAAAATTCAAACAACTGAGGCATTAATCTGAAACGTCAGACTTTGATTTCACTGCACCAGGCGAAACAAACGTGTCTCACCGTAGTGCTAAGTTAGATCACCAGCAAATGAGTAACTATCAAGATGGAAACACATGGAATAATTGATATAGACATAAAGAGCGCAAATCGGGAGATGCGGCTTTGATTCCGGTTCCCGGACGATTAAATTTTCAAATTTCTGTGGTTATGTTACATGGAAAGAAGAGCTTCAGTTATTTCTATTTAAATTATTCCATGTGTTTCCATCTTAATACAAAGATCCTAATTACAGAGCCATCGTAGCAACTATGCTAGAAAAATTTAAGAACCTGGGTTGCAACCTGAGCTTGGAAGTTCATTTTCTGCATTTTCACCTGGAATATTTTCCGCGAAAATCTCTGTGCTGTGAGTGAAGAGCTGGGTGAGAGATTTCACCACATTATAAAATGTATGGAAAAACGATATCAAGGACGATGGAGTGTAAATATGATGGCGGATTACTGCTGGGATTTAAAGAGAGATTCTGCTTCTGAAATTTCACCCAATAAGAAAAGACGCAAACGTTCGTTTGACGGAAAAGAAAAATGATTTTGTAAGAACACATTAATTTTCTTTAATTTAAAAAAATGATTAACTATTTATTATCTTCACACAAGTGATTTTTATTTAGATTGTATCAATATCAATGGGCAGTGGATTGTATATTCTCTGAAGAAAATGAAACAAATTTTATAAATTACTGATAAACAATATATGTATACACTATCTACCAACAAGTAATTGGACACCTGTGATAGCAAAGGAAAACGAAGTTTATTCACCTTCAATAGTTGGTGGAGCCTCCACGAGCGGCGATTACAGCTGCGAGCCTCCGGGGCATACTCTCAACCAGGCGTTGTACGACGGCTAGCGGTATTTTCTTCCACTCGGCTTGGAGAAGAGAGGTCAGTTCCTTCACCGATTTCGGACGGTGGGGGAACCCCTTAAGTCGACTCTCCAACTCGTCCCAGAGGTGCTCGATAGGGTTAAGGTCCGGGCTCTGCGCAGGCCAGTCCATTCGATTAGCCCCATTGTCACCATACCACGCCATGGTGGACATCGCAACATGACAGGTGGCATTGTCATCCTGAAAGTAACATGGGTCCACCCCGTAAAACTGCCACAACGTAGGAAGCGCATGGTCATCCAAAATGGTGCAGTAGGTCTCGGCGTTGAGTCTACCAGGAATTGCGACCAAGGGTCCCGTGCCATACCAGGAGAAACACCCCCATAGCATAATTCTATCGCCGCCGAACTTCACAGTTGGCACAATACATTCCGGCAGAAGGCGTTCTCCAGGCAGACGCCAAACCCAGACCCTGCCATCCGAACGGTACAGGGTGAACCTTGATTCGTCGCTCCAGAGAACCTGTTTCCACTGTTCAACGGTCCACTGTCGACGTTCTTTGCACCACGTTAACCGAGCAGCGCTATTGGACTTGGTGATCAAAAGCTTGTGGGCGGTCATGCTGAAGAAGAAATTGAAGAATTTTATGAGGAAATTCGTGATCTAAATAATAAAGGTAAGCAGCACTTGAAGATAATTATGGGAGATTTCCATGCAAAAATAGGGCAACGGCAACAGAATGAAACTTCAGTAGGTAAATTCGGTCACGGCAACAGAAACCAGCGTGGAAATACTCTCGTAGAGTTTGCAGAGGCAGAAGGGTTTTTCATCTTGAACTCCTTTTTCAAGAAAAAGCCACACAGGAAATGGACATGGAGACATCCAAATGGGACGACAAGTGAAATTGATTTTATTATGTGTAACAAAAAATTCGTCATAGAAGACTGCAGTGTGCTAAACAAGTTCAACACAGGCAGTGACCATAGATTGGTGAGATGTAAGATGCACCTCAACACTAAACTCGAACGTAGCAAGCTCATAAGACAAACAAAATGTATTGACATAACCAACCTTAAAAAACACCATAATACGTTCAAATTGGAACTGAAGAACAGATTCTCTGCTTTAGAAGGCCTAACATCGGAAGAAGTGGATATTTCTGAAGTTAACAGAAAAGTAACCAAAGCTCTTATGGAAACGGCAACAAAATTAGCTGGGTCTAAGAACAAATTGCATGTGAACAAATTATCAGGAAAAACCAAAATGTTGATGCAAAAAAGAAGAGTGATGAGGACAACCAAAGAAGATGTGACTTCCAAAGTGGAATATATAGAGCTATGCAAGACAGTACGAAAAAGTATCACTGAAGACGTAAGGAAATTCAACTGTGAACTAGTAAGGAAAGCAATTGAAAACAACCAAAGCCTAAAGATAGCAAAGGAACATCTCAGTAAGGGGAAAAAACAGATTACGGCACTGAGAAAAGAAGATGGTTCTGTAACAAGAAATAGAGGCGAAATTATGACAAGAGTGAAAGATTTCTACTCCAAATTATATGAAAGGGATGATACATGTACTCCAGACATCATGAAAGGTACCAGTACCAGAGTTCTTCCAGTCCTTCCAGCAGAAGTTGCACATGCAATCAAGAACATGAAGCGGGGGAAAGCTCCAGGAGAAGATGGAATTACTGTAGACATCATACAAGAAGCAAGTGGAGAAATCGAAACAGTACTCGCCCAAATTTTCACTCGATGCCTTAATGAAGGGAAAATTCCAGAGGATTGGAACAACGCTACAATGATCTTGCTACATAAAAAAGGTGACATTGAGGATCTCGGGAACTACAGACCTATCAGCCTCCTATCAGTGGTTTATAAAATTTTCACTAAAGTTCTTTCACACCGCTTGAAGGTGACACTGGACATGGCTCAACCGAGAGAACAAGCTGGATTCAGGAGTGGCTACAGCACAATAGATCATATCCACGTACTGAGAGAACTAATTGAAAGAGCGAGGGAATATGAACTTCCATTGTGCATGGCTTTTATCGATTATGAAAAAGCCTTTGATTCGGTGAAACCATCAGCAGTTGCAATGGCTCTGAAATCCTGCGGTATTGAAGAT
Organism: Macrothele yani; assembly: GCA_039090855.1. Taxonomy (NCBI): domain Eukaryota; kingdom Metazoa; phylum Arthropoda; class Arachnida; order Araneae; family Macrothelidae; genus Macrothele; species Macrothele yani. The sequence goes on along the minus strand of CM076989.1, from coordinate 68,725,218 downwards.
GCATACATTAATATTATTCATAACATCTATGAAAATGCAAGTGCAAAGATTCGGCTCTTTGAAAATACAACACACATAAAAATTGGAAAAGGAGTGAGACAAGGTGACACCATATCTCCGAAGCTCTTTAATGCCACATTGGAAAATGTCTTTCAATCACTGAACTGGGAAAACAAAGGGATAAAGATTAATGGAGATTATCTAACCCACCTTCGTTTTGCTGATGACGTAGTCATTTTTGCAACTACCCCATCAGAGCTACAGAGTATGATCCAGGAACTTGCTGACAAGAGTAAAGAAGTGGGATTAAAAATGAACTTTCAGAAGACAAAAGTGATGTACAATGCTTTTACAAGAAATGAAGATTTATCGATTGATGGAGAAAAGCTGGAGATAACAGACACGTACGTTTATCTTGGACAGCAGATATCAAGTGAGGGTCACATTGGTGAAGAAATTAATCGGCGTACAAAACTTGCCTGGAGAGCTTTTGGAAGAAACAGCATAATTTTCAAGAGCAATATGCCATTATGTCTTAAAAGAAAAGTGTTTGGTCAATGCATCCTTCCAGTGGTTGCGTATGGTGCAGAGACATGGACCTTAACTGAAAGAGACATACAAAGGCTGCAGACAACTCAAAAAAGCATGGAGAGGTGCATGCTTGGTGTAACTAGGAGAGATAAGAAGAGGAACACGTGGATCCGAAAAATTACAAGAGTGGAAGACATCATGATCAGAGTTAAATCCCTGAAATGGCAATGGGCTGGACATACTGCCAGAAAAACAGACCATCGATGGACAGCCGAAATTTTAGATTGGATTCCAAATGACAGGAAAAGACCCAGAAGAAGACCACATGGAAGATGGGTGGATGAAATTCGAAAGTATGCGGGAGTGACATGGAGGAGACTGGCACAAGACAGGCCGTTGTGGAGGAAACTTGGGGAGACCTTCGTCCAGCAGTGGATTGATAATGGTTGACAATGATGATGATGATGATGATATATATATATATATATATATATATATATATATATATATATATATATGTGTGTGGGGTGAGTGAATGGTTCGAATTATTAAATAAACTCCCACTGTGACTAGGGTAGAAGTGTGAACCAGGGTGAAGATAGAGGTAGGAGCAGCCATAGCTGCCGGAAAGGGTATTTGAGCTCTTTTTAAAAATGCGGCGATTAAGAGAAAAGGTAAAATTAGAAAAGTGAAAAATTTCGATAGGAAGAGGTCTCAGGAACCGGGGAGAGTTAAAATCCTGATGGAAAGAATGATGGCGATATCTCTTTCACGGTTAGAGAGAATGGTGAGGTTCCCAAATTCTCTTGATTTAAAGTTTTGATAGTAGATAACTAGGATATAAGAGGAAAGACCTAAACCATCTCATCCTAGCATAATAAAAAATACATTGCTTCTAAAAATTAAAATTAATATAGAAAAGCTGAATGTCAATAAAATGACAGAGAACCGGGAGTGTTCTTGGAGGGGGGATATATCTAAAACTATATAGAATAATAGCAGAGGAAATGAGTACAGCATATTCATGATTTTGTTTTCACGACTGTGAAAAATCCTTACGTGATAGAGAAAAATAAATGTTATTTTTGAAATCAGCATAGCATATAACGAAGTAAATTTCTCCGTCATTTTCGGTCTACGCCGGGATTCGAACCCGAGTACGCTTATTCCGGAACAAGTCGCTCTACCAATTAAGCTACGCGGACGTTTTATTCTGATTCCTATCTGCCTTTATGTCGTGTGCGTCCTTCTGGCAGGTACGTCACATCTCCTGGTACGTTACAAGCAAAATTAATCTAAATCCCTTGAAGTAATGTAAACCTCAGTCGAAAAGTTAAATTTTGTAGGGGAGTGATCGAGGCAAGGAGGAGTATCACAATGCAGATATAAACACAACACCAGTGTCTTAAATTTCCCTGAAATTACCTATGCAGATTTTTGTTAAAACTGATTAAAATCTGATAAACGATCATCACTTGGTCATTGTCTGTTTCATCACTTCCTGAAGATACGCAGCATTGCACCAACCTAAACAAAAAATTAACAAAGAAGAATATTCTCAGTTTCCTCATTATTACTAGAATGGTTTGTAAAAACTGATAAGATTCGATGTCGAGTCGGTTTACAATCATTATTGTTTCACCGTTTTCTGATGATATCAAGTTTGTATCACAGGAAGTGTAAAAGGTTTTGATAATTGTTTCTATTTCTTCATATCACATCTTTTCATAGTTAAACGGCATATATTTTTAAGATTTAAAGAAAGAAGATTCATCCGGTATCGACAAAATGCTTCGCTTTTATCTTCAGATAAAGCAGCACGGTTTGACCATATCACCTTTGGCACTTGCACTGGCAAATCCGCTGGTTATCAAAATAAACGAAACGCGTTGGGACATGTTCTCGGTTCATATGTGGTTTTCCATGTATCCAAAATCCCAGTCAGTTTGTTCGCACTCTTGAGGAAGTACGTACTGTCCGGATATAGAGCGTCTTTGAGATGGATATTCCTGTTTTCTTTTTCTTTCTTTAATTTTTTTTTAATTTTTTGTCCTTATGATTATGATGCAACAAATATGCCGGTTGCATTCACGTCTGCCAGTGCTCATTCAGCAGATGTTTACTGAAATTTATCGTTTATTTATTTTCTTGTGAATGAAAAAAAAATGCGTTTCCTCAAAGTAACAACAATGGATATTTTCTTATGGAAGACAAAGCTCTAGGTAAAACATTTTGCTTTTGTTTTAGTTCTGTTAAACTTGAACTTCCCTGAAAAGCATCAGATAGAAGCTTTAATAGAATCTACCCTTTGCTGGAAAGGGAAGAATTAAAGATCCCACACTGAGGGCTGGTTTCGATTCTGAGTTTTTGCAGCCCCTGTGGTCGAGTATTACGAAGCACTGATTTCTAATCATTCATTTGAGATGGGTATGGGTTCGAATCCCGGTTGAGACATGGATGATGTGTTTGTCTTACGGCACTGGTTATCTCCCTTCGCTGGAACCAGTGGCCCCAAATTAGGAACGGGCGACTGCTTATATCCCACTGAGTTGCTCACGGTAATCTTTAAGCCCCCCCCCCCCAAAAAAAAATTTTTTTTTTTTAGTTGAGACGTTGCTGTTGTTCGTCCTTTCTCTCTTTCATTGATTTTCCAAGGAGATGGTAACTCTAAATTAGGGATGGTGCGTTGTTCTAGCTTTCGATACACATGCGATCGTAAAACTGAAAGCAGAAAAGTTAGAGACCTTGTGAAATATATGCAATTCAAATGAAAAACTGTCTGATTTGCGAAGAATATAAATTTTGTGACTTTCTGCATGTGTGCAAAACGAAGTTGAAAATTTGAATTTAGGCCACTTTTAAATGTAAACGGCGGAAAAGAAATGAAAAACAGGGAGTCTAGATACAAGTAAGGGTGTGGGACTTAGTTCATATTGTATTTCAGTTTCTACGTAAACTTACAATAATTGCCATTGAAATCACAGTCTATATAATGAATAAGTAATATGACAAGTTCGAAAACTTTCTCTTTGAATTTCTGATTCGAATCCTATTGTCTGACTTGAGAGAGACAACGATACTTCATTCCTCTTTCATGCAAAAAACAAAGAATTCTCTATTGAGTGCTTTTGTGACATATGCCTCTAATATAACCTTCCTTTTGAGTTTCTGTTTTCTTATACAAATTTCATTATTGTGAGTTTCAGTTTTCTTACGCAGATTTCGTTATTTTGACCTTCCTTTTGAGTTTCTGCTTTCTTATGCAAATTTCATTCAGACCTTCCTTTTGAGTTTTTGTTTTCTTATGTAAATTTCATTAATTCTAAGATTAAGATTTTTTCGCTGAACGGCATATCACTTCTAGCAGAGCTTGTTGTGTGTGTGTGTTGATCTATGTGAATAGACGAATATCGTATGTAACTATATAATAGAGTTGTATATGTTGATACAAGACGTTGCTATTAAGTGTCAGCGGATATATTACTACTGGATGGTTTTAGTGTGTTGGTGACCTAAAACTTCCAGTGTATGGAAGTTTGAGGTCACCAACACACTGATTCTTTCACTCTGGATGATTTATTCACTTAGTTATTTCTAGTATGAGATACACGCAGAAGAACCAAAGCATTATGACCAGCTCGTCTTTGTGCAAATCGAACCAGCTGAAGGTAAACGACTGCTCGTGTGAAGGACATGAGACGATGTAAATAACACCATATACTGAGCTCTGTTAATCAATGTTATTCTTATTCTCCAGAGGGAAAAGGCAGCGGACTTTAAGCGAGTTTGACAAAGGCCCAGTTGTGATGGCCAGACGACTGGGTCATAGCATTTCTAAGGCAAGGTGTGTGGGGTGCCAGTCGTGGTTAGTGCCTTCAAAAAGTGGTCCTAGGAGGGAAAACCCACGAACCGCCAGCAAAGTGCGGGCCGACCACGGCTCTTCGATGCTAAAGGTAAGCGAATGCTATCCCGTATGGAGCCAACAGAAGGGATACTGTGGTGCAACTCTCTGCCAATTTGAAGATTGGTGACCGGAGTAATGTGTCACAACACACAATACATCAAACCCTGCTGAAGATGTGTCTGCGTAGCTGCAGGCCTCTCTGAGTGCCGATGCTAATGTCGTTTCACCGTCGAAAGAGCCTATAATCGTCACGCGAGCATCAAAACTGGGCCTTGAATAACTTGAAGAAGGTTGTCTGACCAGATAAATCTCGTTTCCTGTTGCACCATGCGGAGGGTAGGGTCAGCGTGCGACGTTTACCTGGGGACGTGTTGCCACCAGGACACACACAGCGGGACGAAAACAAGCCAATGGAGGAAGTGGTAATGTTTTGACACTGTTCTGCTGGGAAACCCTGGGTCCAGTCATTCATGTGCCGGAATCTGTGACGTCTATCATCTACCTAAACATCATTTAACCCTTTTACTGGCTGGAACGAATTAACTCGGGGTTAACAAAAATGCAGTGAACTCAACTCCCACGAGTATATTCGCTGTCTAAGAAGTGGGCCGAACTCTACTGGAACAAATTCGTTCAGGTTTAGTGGTCCCAAAGCTGCTCGTTCGAGTTACCTTCAAGACTAGAGCATCGAATCAAGTTGCTTTCCCCCTTAGATTTGTTATTCAGACTGGTCATTCAGGCGTATGATTGACTCCAATCGCTTCTGACAAATTAACTGATAAATGGCTATGGTAACGGAGACCAATTTAAGGCAGTAACAAGAAGGCATTCGAGAATTTTTTTCTTTACCCAGTTGCATGATGTTCGTTTCAGGGAGACTAGCCCTTCCCTGTCACACATTAGATCCTAGAACAGGGAACATAGGACTAAAAGGGAGGTCTTATCACCTATGACATGTTTATTTCCGCTACTACTGAGATGAGATGGGGTAAAGATAAATTATTTTACTGTAGCTTTCGTAAAACACAGTCGCTATGTGAACATTCCTTTTTTGGAAGGAGCGAAAGTTTTGGATACCGCTTAGTTCAAGCACAGTACATCGGCCGCTTAAAGGGTTAAAACCAGGTACATCCTTTCATGGTAGTGGTATTTCCCCCTAGTAGTGCCTTCTTTCAACAAGATAATGCGTCATGCCACACTCCCCGGATAGTTCGAGAATGGTTCGTGGAACATGAGGAACACTTCCAGGTATTGCTCTGGCCTCCAAATTCCTCAGATATCAATCCAGTCGAGCATCTGTGATTTGTATTGGAACAGCAAATCCCATCTTCGGCGGCTCAACCACGTAACTTAAAAGAGTTAAAGGATCTGCTGGTAACATGTTGGTATAGCAAATACCACAAGATACCTTTAAAAATCTGGTAATATCTATGCTATTGTGGCAGCACGTGGAGGATCAACATCATATTAGACAAGTGGTCATAAAGTTTTTGCTCTTCGATGTATATGTTCAACGAATTAATTAAAGAAATGAGTTTATTCATTCATTAAAGAGATAGATAAGGACACTAAATAGTTATTTCAACTAAAAGTTACGCTCAAGTAATAAAAAAACTAAAGCATCTCCACCGAATTTAAGGAAGAAATATTATTCGCAAACATATAGGAAGTGCACAAGTACAAAATTTTCAGGAATCAGAATTCGGTACCGAAATGCATTTCATTCACTATTCGCCACGTGACATCCCCTCAGGAAACTTGAAAATTGCATACCCTTGGAGCAGGATTCGAACCCTCTTCTGTCGATTTTCGAATATCGAAAGCATTTTGCTGAAACAATGTACTGATGAACTTCCGATGGCTTTGTAAAAATAATGTACTGGTGAACTGCTCCATGACTCCGCTAATTTCCGTGATGGTATCTGATGTACGGGTGAGGTTTTGGACCTATGTACGCGTCTGGATTAGAACGGGTCGGGTCGTAGATGCTACGAGAAAACGTTGGATTGCTTTGACCAACGCAAATCTTAAAAAGATTTTCACTATAATTCAAAAACCAGGAAAGGTGAAAATAAAAAAAACCCAAAAAAGATGAAAATAAAAAAGTCAAGAACGATGAAAATAAAAAAACCAAGAAAGATGAAAACGTTGCCAGTAACGTCATACCAAATATTTGGGCATTTATCCTGATTCAACAGTTAGTTCAGATTGAGAAACTATATGGGTATGAAAATGGTTTTTTTAAGATGAATGTTTAATCGAAAAAAAAAATCCAGCAAATTTTCGTGATAAAGTTAGCACATTTTCTTTTACAGTAGTACGATAAATTTTATGAAATGATAAAATATTTTTTCTCTGACATCTTGCCCCCGCTGTCAAGAAAGAGTTCCGACGCCATTGAGAACTGATGAAATATGCATTACAAAACGAATTCAATCGTGAAAAATTTTTAACCAGTTTATGGTGAAAGAATTTAAAAATTTGTTCATGATTGAAGTTAGCATCAAACCACGCTACATTCAATCATGAGAAAATCATTTTCCTCTAACAAATCGGGTATTGACAAAAAAAAAAAAAAAAAAAAAAAAATCACGAGTCCCTTGGAAACCCCATCTGCAATTAAATCATAATGATGATCATTCTGAAAGTTAAAATGTGCACATGCCGTAAGCAATTTTTCTGCCCAATTAAATTCTATATATTTTTGGTCACTGATCGCCTACTGCGCAATGGTATTGGTGTCTCTTTGTATAGACGCCATTTTAAAATCTACTCATTACCTTGATTCATGAACAAGTATCGATAAATCGTTGTTTCTATAAAGATAAATGAGCGTGGGACACGGATTAACAGATCTGGGAATATCTGTGCGGGGCAGTCGCTTTGTGCTCTGCGTCAGTCTGTAGATGTGGGACAATGAGGAATCACAAGATTACAAAAGGAGGGTAGGGCCTACCAATGACCCTGGATCCCAAATCAAACGACTTGTGTCTAACTGCAGTTTGCTTTAGCTTAATTAATTTATAACAGGGCGCTTGTTCCGACGGCACATCCTTCACATAAACAACGAGAATTATGTTATCTCATACGTTTGTATTTGCATGACTGGCAGTCAGTCAAGTCATAATTATTGGTATTTATATCAATAATTATGACTTGACTGACTGTCAGTCATAACTCAGAGGAGAAAAACTCATGGGAGCTCAGAAGTGATGTTCAGTACGGAATGCTTAGCGAGAAGCAACAAAAATTTACATTAGTGAAAATTCAAATCGCAAGGTTAGAAATGCAGTAGCGTTTCAAGTTATCTGTGACAGAGAGAGCGATGGACCAATTATGAAACTTGATCATTTCTGAAAATGCCAAAGGGCGACTTTTTTTTTTTTTTTAACTATTGCAGTATATCTCTTGGGCAGTTTTTCAGGTCGAATTTTACGTGAAGCTGGTGGATATGAGTTGAATAAACTTGGATGATTAAGACAGCTTCTTAGATCACTTTCTGCATTTTTTTCAAATAGAATATTAAATAGCGCATGATTAAAGAAATTCGCATATTTTTTTTGCACAGTTGTAATTTTTTGCGAACTGGTTCTATACACCTGTGTAATATTGTCTTGTGTCATAATGTAACCTTGTCGGGCTTATAAACTAAGACTTTTGCATCATTGAAGCAAAAGAGCCAATCAACTCAGAGCAATATTCACCGTTAAGTCATTTGAGTATCAGGCAGGTGATTGCGAACTACCGAATATCTCGCCAACTACGAATTAGATGTAGATAAAGTATCACGCTAACGTATGTACAATGAGCGCATGCTCTAACATCGTAGTAACGTGTGACACAAATTTTAAGTGAAAGAGCAGATAACGTTCACTTTTTTCTGAATAGTTCAACACCCAATTGCGTAATTCATGTGCATGATTAATCAGATAACTACGTCAAACGCTTGCCGATGCAGTGGTCAAAGGTTTGGCTTGTGACCATTCATCCGAGATGGGCCGGAGTTTCAATCCCGGGTGAAGCATGGATTGTGTGTTTGCTTTACTGCTCTGACACTCTCCCTTCAATAGAACCAGTGACCCTAAATTTGGGATAGGTGACTTCTTATAGATCACCAAATTGCTCGGGGTGGTCGTTAACCACACACCCCCTCGTCCCGTACAAACCAACAAGCAAAACGCTTGCGCATATTTAACTTCCTACCAGGCCGTAGATAGACAAGCAAGTTGGAAGGGGCAGCTGATGATTGAGATCGGGCGAAGGATACAAAGTGGTCGGGCAAAAGATGTAAAAGAGGTCGGGCAAAAGATGTAAAAGCGGTCGGGCAAAAGATGTAAAAGCGGTCGGGCACTATACTGATGTGTGAGTCGTTAGGACGGGCAGAAGGAAACACAGGTCGGGCTCAGCCCGGCCTGGCCCTCCTCCGGCTACGGTCCTGTTGATAAACATGGTTAAATAAATCACCCATACATACACTTGAACTCCACTTTCATGGTGAATTTCAAGTTTCTTGGGCAGCAATTTATATATAGGAACGTGAGAAACTCGTTGAAGTACCTTGTAAAATTTAGCATGATGCTTTGAGTTTATAGACTGTGTTTAAGTGATTACTTCGAGGTTCGAAAAAAAGAAAAAAGCCTGCCTGAGGGTATGAGTAATAGAATACACGCAGAAGAAGAAACTTGTACTCATTATTTGGTCGAAGCCATACAGCAAAGTTGTAATTGTCGCCATGGAGTGGCAGTTTTGTTTACTTAGATTGCACCGGTATCATGTAGTGCCTGTCAAATCCGCCCGATGAAGTTTTTGAAGCTAGCCGCCGCTATCATCATAACCCCCACAAAAGCGGTTACGATAAGGAAATTCTTTTTTAACTTCCCGCACTTTGTCATCTTTCTGTTTCAGCACAGTCGCATTGCGTGCCCACTAACGTCTAGCACAAGGATTCTGAAATTGCCTTTCTATGTATATTGTACCGGTCTTCACGCAGTTTCCCTTTTTTCTTTTTCTTTTTTCTCCCCTCATCTCAGTGATTTTAACTTTCGAATGATTTTTACATTTGGTATAAAATATTTTTTCCAAGTAAAATTGCCATGCGAACTCAGCAACTGAGGTGGCCTGCTAAGTAACTGGACAAGCCACTGAGTAGCTAGGAAGGCCCGCTAAGCACATAATTGCCTAATTGAAAAAGCAATCTGAAAAGCAGAGGATTTAATGCTTGAAATTCTAGTGTATTTGGCTCAAAATATATAGTAGGCCACCCGTCCCGGTGGCTGCGTGGTGTGAAGGGTTGACTTCTAATCATTCGTTTGAGATAAAGGGGCGAGCTCGAATTCCGGATATTCGGTATGGATGATGGGCTTGTCCTACTGCACTGGTTTTCCCTCTTCCCCTTCTTTACTAGAACCAGTGCCCTCAAATTAATAATGTGCAATTAATTACTTATAGCCCATTGAGTTGTTCACGGCGGTTTTTAAACACACAAATCAAACTGAAGGAAAGATGGTCAAAAGTTATGAAGTTCACTGAAATTCAATTTCCTTATTTTCATTTTTCATTTGTTTGTCAGTATTTCTGCTTCTTTTTTAATTGTTATTGTTCTGAAACCAAAGCAGTTTAAATTTTTCGTGGACCTTGAAATAAAAACCGGGAAAATATTGCTTCGGCAGGATGAAAATCGGATTGTGCTTTCATGTATATAAACTACTTCTTGACTCTTTCTTTTCTCCACCCATTGTCTTCTCTCCGAATTCTGAATGTACACTATTGTTTATAGAAATTACAACACGAACATCAGATAACGAAGTGGAATTTACACTGAAGAGCAATTGAATTAGAGATACCTGTCTAGTAACGCGTGACACCACCTTTCGCCCTGATGACGGCGGCGATTCGCCTCGGCATGGACTCGACAAGACACCGGAAGCGTGGGAAGCCATACGAATCCACGACCTCTGAACAAGCTCCCACAGTTCACGAAGATTTGATGGAGAGCCTCGAACATCTCTCTCGATGGCATCCCACATGTGCTCGATGGGATTGAGGTCAGGTGACTTAGCTGGTCAAGAAAGCGAGGTTACGTCGGTGGAGTGTTCATCCAACCATTCGGATACAATTCGGGAGCTGCATTGTCTTGTTGCAGAATGAGGTCCCCAGAGGGATGTTGAAGACGCACAAACGGGAGCAAATGGTCGTCCAGGATATCCCGGTAACGTTGACCTGTGAGGGACGATGTCACACGTACCAGGGGTCCCATTTCAGTCCACGTAAACAGTCCCCAGACGAGAATGCCACTCCCACCAGCTTGAAGAGTACCCTGCTGGCAAGAAGGATCCATCGCTTTATGTGGTTTGCGCCGTACTCGTATCCTGCCATCCGCATGTACCAACGTGAATCGCGACACATCAGTCCAGGCAACATTTTCCCTCATATCTAGGGTCCAGTGGCGATGTTCCCGCGCCCATGCTAATCTTTGCACCCTGTGATGTGCGGTCAGCAGCGGTACTCTCGTGGGACGATGGCTTCTGTACCCCATAGCGAGGAGATGGTTCTGGGTGGTGTGGCTGCTTACACGTTTTTGTGCACCAGCGTTAAATTGCCGAGTGATTTCTTGCACTGTGGCCCGTCTATCCGCTGTTACAATGCGAGCTAACCGACGATGACCCCGCTCATCCACACGCTGTTGTCCACGGCAGTTGGTCCTTGCAGGGATGGTTTTACCGGATTCGATGTACTCACGGTGCACCCGTGACACAGTGGCTCGTGAAAATCCCAGTGCCTTCAAGACTTCCGAAATGGAGTGACACTTTCTTCGGGCCCCGACAATTTGCCTACTATCAAATGCGCTTAAATCCTTCGTCTTACCCATACTGCGTCCGACTCTTACTGATTCCCGTCGCATCACTCCTTATATTGTCGGATCGCTGCATACGTCATGTCGTTTCCGTTTGCAGTGCCGCCCACAGGGCCACATTCGCATAACGCCAGCTGTCTCTAATTCAATTGCTCTTCAGTGTATATGGCAGATTACTTACGATACAATACACGAACGATCAGAAGTATGGGTGCAAAGAAAGACGCAATATTCAGTGTCCAGTGTACTAGCCACAAGCGGCAAATAACGGCACGTATGCTGCGTGGTATTGAACTAAAGAGATCCTGAATGTCTGCTTGCGGGATATCCTACAATGCTGACCCAAGGTATGCTCAGTGGATACCAGCGTGGCCTGATGGGCCAGTCAGCGAGTGACCATATCCCAGACATGTTCAATTGGCGATATATCTGGTGAGTGTGCAGGCCAAGGAAAAAATGGCACATGTCAGGCATCCAAGATATCTAGCACGTTCTGCGCTACATGTGACCTGGCATTGTCTTATTGAAAGATGGAGCTAGAGTACGGCTTCATCCTCCAAAATATCCTCGACGTACCTCTGGCTGTTCAGGGTCCCGTCAATGGCGGAAACGTGAGTGAAACCCAATAGTACCCTATTCCATAACATTCCGTGCAAGGGCCGTATGACCCCAAACGTACACCACCGACAGCCGTTCACTATATCGTCTCCGTACAAGCATTCGTCCATTATGGTGTATGAAGTTTAACCGTGACTCGTCTGTGAACACTATGCGATGCCATTCGTCAGGCTAGTGGCTCCGTTCTTGGCACTATTGCAGTCACTGACGTCAGTGGTAAAGGGTAAATGAAAGTGGCAACAACGGAAGGCGCGTGCGGCGTGTCATCTACAGCAAACTGCGTCCAACAAAGCTTGCAGATATCTCCTAACGGAAACAAAACCTCCGGTATTGCGATAATGTTTGTGTGGTATCAGGTAAATGGAAGTCGGAACAAGGGACCGTGTGCGGTGAGTCCTGTCTCCTGGAAACGGCGTCCAGAGGCATGACTAGGCGTTTCTGCACCCAGGACAAACCACAAAATATTCCTCTCCCATCTCACTTTCTGTCTTTTATGTATATATATATACACACACACACTTATAAGTGCTGGAAATACACACACACTTATAAGTGCTGGAAATACACACACACTTATAAGTGCTGGACATACACACACATATAAGTATACACAGCTCGACAAAAGAAAATTAATATCACCCCCCCATGCTATCTGTTATTCTGTTATCACTATGTGGACACAATCAAACTGTGGCTATTTGTACAGCGTTTTCCAACTGCTTCGGGCCGACCTGGTAGCGCAGTAGTCTAAGCGATGGCTTCTGATAACTCGTCCAAGATGGGTCTGGGTTCGAATTCCGGTGAGGCATGGATGTTGTGTTTGTCTTACGTAAGGATCCCAGATACATTGAAAAAAATACGGGACACTTACGACTGAGGGTGAAAGCTTAGTATGCGCATCCATCACATATGCCAGTCTTACAAAATGATTCTAACTATTCTTATTAATCAATCAGTCTTGTTCACTCTTGCAATACTTTTCTGAAGAATGAATTTCACTGAACAATTGTTTCTTTTTAAGAATCATGTCATGAAAAGCTGCGCAATCCTCATTGAAGAATGATTTTACAGTTTCAACAGAAAATTTGTTTTTCTCATCAGTCCACAGTGCGTTCATGCGAGAAAATAATCTTTCGACACACGCATATGTTCCAGAGATACACATAACGAACTCCACTACTTTCTTTAAATTTGATAGGTCTCCTTCAACATTTTTAAGGGTTACTTGCTGATTCGCCTATTCTTGTTTGGTCTATTCCTGCTACGTCGAAAGTTAATGGGTTCCGCCATTTTAGGCGGGGAAAGAATTCTTGATTCGCCTATTTCTGTCTCGCCTAAAACTTTCACCTGCTAGAGAGGAAATATTCACCTGGAGAAAACTTCCGTTGTCGCTTATACTTGTTTCGCCTATTCCTTCTACGTTGAAAGTAATGGAGCGAGAAAATGCTATTACATTTTTTTTTTTTGATTGGAGGTTTAACGACCACCGTGAGCAACTCAATGGGCTATAAGCAGTCGCTCGTCCCTAATTTAGGGTCACTGGTTCCAGGGAAGGGAGAGAGCCAGTGCCGTAAGACAAACACAACATCCATGCCTGATCGTTATTCAAACCCGGACCGCTTACGGAAGAAAGATCAGAGGCCAGCGCCTTAGACCACTGCACCACCGGGGCGGCTATTACATTACATTATGACGAAGTGATTTAAAAAAAGGTACATCTTTACCTGCCGTAGTTTTTTACGCTTTCCAACCATAGGTTGAAGAAGCGTATATGCTCCAGTTTTGTCCGTCCGTCTGTCTCTCGGCACGATAACTAGCGTAAAAATGGTTCGATTTCGATGAAATTTTAGCATGTGATAGGGGAAAACCTGGGGACGAACCCTATTGAAAATGGACGAAATGGGGTCAAAGGTCACGTCATAGGAGCGGGATCCATTCCATTGCCCTTGTCCGTCATAACTTGCGTAAATATGGTTCGATGTCAATGAAATTTTAGCATATTGTAGGAGACCACCTGGGGATGAACCCTTTCGAAAATGGATGAAGTGGAAGCCAAAGGTCACGGCATAGGAGCGGGACCCATTCCATTGCCCTTATGGTAATAACATGCGTAAATATGGTTCGATGTCAATGAAATTTTAGTATATTATAGGGGACCACCTGGGAATGAATCCTATTGAAAATGGGTGAAGTGGGTCAAAGGTCAGGACATAGGAGCGGTATGCATTCCATCGCCTTTATGCGTCATAACGTGCGTAAAAATGGTTCGATTTCGATGAAATTTTATTATGTGGTTGGGGACCACCTGGGGACGATCTTATGACGTCACAGTCTCGCGCTTGAGATGTTGGCGCGCGGTCACGCCATCTGTCTCATTACGTCACGCGTTGTGTGTGGATCCTACTAAAATTTTATGACGTCACACTCTTGCGAGCAGATGGTCGCGATTTCCATCTGCCTCATTACGTCACGCGTTGTGTGCGTATGTCCGTCCGCACAATAACTCACGTAAAAATTGCTCGATTTCGATAAACTTTTAGTATGTGGAAGAGGATCACCTGGGAAAGAACCCTGTCGAAAGTGTACGGAATGGGGTCAAAGGTTAGGACATAGGAGCGGGATCTATTCCACTGCTCTTATGCGACATAACTAACGTAAAAAGGTTCGATTTCGATGAAATTTTAGTGTGTGGTAGGGGACCACCTGGGGACAAACCCTATTGAAAATGGGCGAAATGGGGTCAAAGGTCAGGACATAGGAGCGGAATCACTTCCATCGCCATTATGCATCATAACTTACGTAAAAATTCTTTGATTTGGATGAAATGTTAGTATATTGTAGGGGCCTGCCTTTAAAAGGGGCGAAACAGGGTCAAGGAATCCTATTGAAAATGGGCGAAATAGGGTCAAAAGTTAGGACACAGGAGCGGAATCTATTCAATAGCCCTTATGCATCATAACTTACGTAAAAATGCTTCCATTGCGACAAAACTTGATCATGTTATTTCGGAGGTATACTGAACCGGTTCAGTAGAATATCATCGAAATGGGATCAAAGGTCAGGGCACAGGACCGAGATTATCCACAGCCATTATCCTCATAACTTGAGTGATAACTTGAGTAATCATTTCTGGTATGTTGGAAAGCGTATTATAATCAATGCATTGCATGATTTTACTAACTTGTTTTTAATCGAAACACTAAATCTTTCGTGTGTTAAAAAAAAGGACAATTTTTAACGTGAAAAAAAATTGTTTTATCCTTAGGGTTTGAAACTAGTTTTATTTCTTTAATCGAAAAAAAAAAAAAAAAGCCACGTAGAAAACAAAGCTGTGCAAAACATTTATAATTTAAACAAGAAAGATGACACCGAATTTTCGGGTGTAATAAGCCCGTCTTTTGAATCCGTTCTGACTCAAATCAAATTTATCAAAGCTATTCAAAGTCAATGGAACCGGTATGTAAATCAATGGTATCTGACGGAAGAAAGAAGTTTTTCAATCGGGTTTTTAATCTCTCAGATATCGTTGTAAACGGAATCGTGAGCTTACGCCCCCTGGTTGCAGATTTGTGCTTTAAGAAAAACATGAATTTATATGAGAAACATTTCTCACCGGAAAGGCTCTCCAACACCGAAAGAATGTTTTTAAATCGGACTCTTAGAAACAGAGATATCGACAAAAATAAGATGTGACTTTTCGTCCCCTGTCGGGAAAACCATGCATTATTTTAGGAAGAAAGTATTCTCAAAAGGTTTTTCCATATGAGCGGTTTCGGTCCAAGAAAAAAAAAAATTTAGTCGAGTTTTCAGGAGCCCAGATTTTGCTACAAATACACCAGAAGCAGAAATTAACACTTATGCACACTGGTGGCCAAACCATTCTTTACCAAACATTAGAAATTATGTGAAACATATTTTCCATCTGGTCTTGTATGCGATACAGGAAGAATTTTTCAAATCGGAGTTTTAGAAGCGGAAACAACGCAGAAAAGGCAATGTACATTTGTGCCCTCTAGCGGAAAGTCTGTGATTTACATGAAAATTTTGAATTTTTAGGAAAAACATTTCGCATCGGAATCACTATCCAACATATAAGGAATTTTTCAAATCAGACTCCTAGAAGTAGATATATTGGCAAAAATAAGATATACATCTACGCCCCCTGGCGTAGAAACCATGCATTATTTCAAGAAGAAAATGTTCCTAAAAGGTTTGTCGACATGAGCAGTATCGGTCAACAAACGACTTTTTTGGCAATCGAGATTTCAGAAGCTCATATTTTGCTGCAAATACATCAGAAGCGGAAATTAAGACTTACGCCACCTGCTGGCTAAACCATTTTTTACAAAAATTAGAAATTACGTGCAAAGGATTTCCCACCAGGAGCTGTACCCGGTGCAGAAAGAATTTTTTCAAATCGGAGATTTAGAAGCAGAGATATAGGGAAAAAGCAATTTACCTTTACGTCCCTAGCGGAAAGTCTACGAATTACTTGAAAATTTTGAAATTATATGAAAAACATGTCTCACTGGAAACACTATCCAACAAAGAAGGGATTTTTCAAATCGGACTACTAGAAGTAGAAATATTGACAAAAATAAGATACACATCTACGCCCCCTGGCGGAGAAGTTGTGGAATATTTTAAGCAGAAAATATTCCGAAAAGGTTTATCGATGTGAGTGGCATCAGTCCACGAAAGAATTTTTTCAATCGATATTTTAGAAGCTCAGATTTTATGGCAAATACATCAGAAGTAAAAGTTAACACATACGCCCCCTGGTGACCAAAGTATTCTTTACCAAAAATTTGAAATTATATGTAAAAGATTGTACATCAGGAGATGCATCCGCTGAAGAAAAAAATTCAAATCGGAGTTTTAGAACAAGAGTTATCGGGAAAAATGTAATTTACTTTTACGCCCCATAGCGGAAAATCTGTGCGTAGTTTGAAAAAGTAACTATATCTAAAACACTGTTCGACATAAATGGAATCGAAAGATAAAAGATTTTTTCAATCAGATGTTTATAAGCAAATATGTGGAATAAAACGTATTTTTTGAATTCGACATCATCTGCATTTACGCCCTCTAGCGGCAAAATGGTACATCGTAAAAAAAAAATGAAATGAAGGATCATCATTCGTATATTTCAAGCTTCCCAATGCAAAAAGAATTTTTCAAATCGGACTAATAGTTGCAGAGATATCGTGGGTACAGACGGACGGACGGACGGACGGACAAACCGGTAACATAAGCACGATCTTTTTACAAAAGACGTGCTAAAAAGGGATTTGTGTGCACCTTACTGTCACTAACAATTCTTTGGAACGGAAAAGGGGGCATGGTAAGTTTAAAGACCTTTTGTATTTCAAGCTTAACAATAAGGGGGAAAAAAAAAAAAAAGGTTTATTTTTAGCCAGTGCCACAAAATCCAAATTCTTTTTCGTTTAAGACATGACACGCGCTTCCCCCTTCCACTTTCGTGTCTTGCTACTCATATTTTCAAAAATATTCTTAAAGCTACTGAATTTTTTCGAAAACATATTAATGAGTCATTTCAAAATATGTATTCTAAAGCACTTAATGGGTTCATATGATTCCAAACACAAGTCCAAAAAATTTTAATTTCATCATATAAATTTGAAGCAATTGTATCGGATTCTTTTTGTGGCCTACTTGACAATTTGATTTCGAAGTCCATAAAATATTTTATTTTTTAAATCTCTGCTTAGTGTCAATAAAGAAAAAATGTTATTAAAAAATTAAAAAGTCTCGTTGTGCATGTTCAAGTGTTCGAATCGTTCTTCTATTTTGGATATATATAATTTTAGCTCGTCTTCTGTAAAAAAAGATCGTGCTTATGTTACCGGTTTGCCCGTCCGTCCGTCTGTACCCACGATATCTCTGCAACTATTAGTTCGATTTAAAAAATTCTTTTTGTATTGGGAAGCTTGAAATATGCGAGTAATGATCCTTTATTTCGTTTTTTTTTTTTTACGATGTACAATTTCGCCGCTAGGGGGCGTAAATTCAGATAATGTCGAATTCGAAAATACGTTTTATTCCACATATTTGCTTCAAAACATCTGATTGAAAATATTATTTTATCTTTCGATTCCATTTAAGTCGAAGAGTATTTTATATATACTACTTACTTTTTCAAATTACTCATAGATTTTCCTCTAGGGGCCGTAAAAGTAAATTACATTTTTCCCGATAATTTTTCTTCTAAAACTCCAACTCGAAAAATCTTTTCTTCAGCGGATACACCTCCTGATGAAAAATCTTTTGCATGTAATTTCAAATTTTTGGTAGAGAATACTTTAGTCACCAGGGGGCATAAGTGTTAATTTTTGCTTCTGATGTATTTGCTATAAAATCTGAGCTTCTGAAATATCGATTGAAAAAATTATTTCGTGGACTGATGCCACTCACAACGATAAACATTTTCGGAATATTTTCTTCTTAAAATATTCCACAACTTCTCCGCCTGGGGGCGTAGATGTATATCTCGTTTTTGTCAATATCTCTACTTCTAGAAGTCCGATTTGAAAAATTCCTTCTTTGTTGGATAGTGTTTTTCGTGTGACATGTTTTTTATATAATTTCAAACTTTTCAAGTAATTCATAGACTTTCCGCTAGGGGCCGTAGAGGCAAATTGCGTTTCCCCCTATATCTCTGCTTCTAAATCTTCTAAATCTCCGATTTGAAAAATTCTTTCTGCACCGGATACAGCTCCTGATGGGAAATCGTTCGCACATAATTTCTAATTTTTGTAAAAAAAATGGTTTGGCTACCAGGGGGAGTAAATCTTAATTTCCGCTTCTGAAGTATTTGCAGCAAAATATGAGCTTCTAAATTCTCGATTGAAAAAATTCGTCGTTTGTAGACAGATAGTACTCATGTCGAAAAACCTTTTACAAACATTTTCTTTTTTAAATAATGCATGGTTTCTACACCAGGGGGCGTAGATGTATATCTTATGCTTGTCAATATCTCTACTTCTAGGAGTCCGATTTGAAAAATTCTTTCTTTGTAGGATAGTGTTTCCATTGTGACATTTGTTTCATATAATTTAGAAACTTTCAATTAATTCATAGACTTTTCGCTAGGGGCGTAAAGGTAAATTGCTTTCCCCCTATATCTCTGCTTCTAAATCTCAGATTTGAAAAATTCTTTCTGCACCGGATACAGCTCCTGATGGGATTTCCTTGCACATAATTTCTAATTTTTGTAAGAAATGGTTTGGCCACCAGGTGGCGTAAGTCTTAATTTCCGCTTCTGATGGATTTGCAGCAAAATATGAGCTTCTAAAATCTCGATTGAAAAAAAAGTGGTTTCTTGACCGATACTACTCATGTCGACAAACCTTTTAGGAATGTTTTCTTCTTGAAATAATGCATGGTTTCTACGCCAGGAGGCGTAGATGTATATCTTATTTTTGTGAATATCTCTAGGAGTCCAATTTGAAAAATTCCTTCTTTGTTGGATACTGTTGCTAGTGTGACATCTTTTTCATAAGATTTGAATATTTTCTAGTAATTCATAGACTTTCCGCTAGGGGGCGTAAAGGTAAATTGACACCCCTCTCCCCCTATATTTCTGCTTCTAAATCTCAGATTTGAAACATTCTTTCTGCACCGGAAACAGCTCCTGATGGGAAATCCCTTACACATAATTTCAAATTTTTGTAAAGAATGGTTTGGCCACCAAGGGGCATAAGTGTTAATTTATACTTTTGATGTATTTATAGCAAAATCTGGGGTCCTGAAAACTCCACTAATTTTTTTTTTTTTCTTGGACCGAGAGTTCTCATATGAAAAAACCTTTCGAGAATACTTTCTTCCTAAAATAATGCATGGTTTTCCCGACAGGGGACGTAAAGTCACATCTTATTTTTGTCGATATCTCTGTTTCTAAGATTCCGATTTGAAAAATGCTTTCTATGTTGGAGAGCGTTTCCGTTGCGAAATGTTTGTCATATAAATTCATGTTTTTCTTAAAGCACAAGACCAGAGGGCGTAAGCTCACGATTCCGTTTACAGCAATATCTGAGGGATTAAAAACCCGATTGAAAAACTTCTTTCTTCCGTCAGATACTATTGTTTTCCATACCGGTTCCATTGACTTTGAATAGCTTTGATAAATTTAATTTGCGTCGGAACGGATTCAAAAGACGTGCTTATTACACCCGAAAATTCGGTGTCATCTTTCTTGTTTTTTTCTTGGACCGATACCGCTCATAATGAAAAACCTTTTGAGAATAATTTCTTCCTAAAATAATGCATGGTTATCCCACCAGGGAACGTAAAGTCACATCTTATTTTTGTCGATATCTCTGTTTGTAAGAGTTCGTAAGCTCACGATTCCGTTTACAGCAATATCTGAGGGATTAAACATCCGAATGAAAAACTTCTTTCTTCCGTCAGATACTATTGTTTTCCATACCGGTTCCATTGAATTTGAATTGCTATGATAAATTTAATTTGCGTCAGGACGGATTCAAAAGACGTGCTTATTACATCCGAAAATTCGGTGTCATCTTTTTTTGTTTTAACTTCTTTTCAGCAGGGTAATACCTGCTGACCTGTGGCGCAGTGGTCTAAGCGGTGGCTTCTGATCATTTGTCCGGGAGGGGTCCGGTGAGGCATGGTTGTTGTGTTTGTCTTAGGGCACTGGCTTTTGCCCTTTCCTGGAGCCAGTGGCCCAAAATTAGCGACGAGCGTCTGCTTACAGCCCATTTGAGGTGGTCGTTAAACATTCAATAAAAAAAAAAAGAATATCTTATCTGTAATTTAGTACCAAAAATACTTTTTTTAATATTTATCACGTGGTCTAACCAATCTAACAGCTGGGTGCTGTTTCGCAATCTATTTCCTCGGCAGTTATTTTATCTTTAGCCAACATGCCAAAACCGTCATATGTTTTAAATTCTTTTAAATAGCCATTTACTTATTTTAACATTTCTATTATGGTTTGTATAACTACTATAACTACGACAGATTTTGGCATTTATTTGCCACTAACAATTTTGTTAAAATACTGTACCAAGTTTTTCTGGAACAAAAATAAAAACGTGCATGTTTTGCACCCCACCCCCTCCCAAATAAAGATTGGCTAAATTTCGTCTATCACTGTCTCTAAAAGAATAGTTAAAGCGACGATGATATAAAGCATTGTGGATTACATCCAAATTATACTTCAGTCTTCAATACCCTTCTGTAGCATCGATCTGCCTTTCCCATCTTGTTTCAGAGCGTGATTTTACGGTCAGTATTGGAAGCTATTTCCTTAGTTTCTGAACGGCAAGGTAATTCAGAAATGAAAGTATATGTTTCTTGAATAATGCTGAAAAAGTTCACAGTTTCAAGACAAATTTTTTCGTCGTCATTTACGACTAGATTTACCGTACGAGCCGCTCAAAGTACAGGGTGTCTGTCCACAATGTCTTGTTACCCCCCAGTAATAAGAAATGTCAGTGAGCTATGTATCTGTTGTATGATGTATATGTTGAGTTATGGTCTGTATTGTGTTTATTTACAGATTAGGTACTGGAACCATGTGTGATTCCAGCAAATACACCCTGGAACAGCGGATTGTTGTCAGTATCTGGGTACACGAACGTCCACACACAGGGAAGACAATGCGTGACGTGCTTGCCGATTTCCAACAACGATTCGACAAAGAGGCCCCTCCGAAACAGACTCTTCTGCGGTGGGAACATAAACTCTTCGAAGCAGGCAGCATCAAGGATAAACCACGAACGGGAATACCATCAACCAGAGTGAAACAGTGTCAAGCGGTCGAGGAATCAGTTATCAGGCCACCGACGAAGTCGCTCCGCAAACGATCAGCTGAGCTTGGAATACCACGATCGACACTGCATAAGCACATGAAGAATGACCTGAATTTGCACGCATATCGCCCGATGTTCGTTCAGGAGTTATTAGACATCGATTTAAACCGCAGACGAGATGCATGTGCAATAATGCTTCAGACATTTGCCACAATCCCAAAACGTGGAAAGGTCATTTTCAGTGATGAATGTGCGATATACCGCAGCTGTCGATCACGGAACGTTGTGTTCTGGTCCAAGGAAAACCCACATTATGTCGAAGAATTGGAACATCATCCTCCGCATGTCATGATATGGGCTGCAATGAATAGGCGACATCTGTTTGGACCGTATTTCTTTGATGGTCCAGTGAATCAGACAACTTATCTGGACATGCTGCAAACCTGGTTTGTGCCACAACTTGGAAATCTTGGCATTCTGAATGACGTATGGTTCCAACAGGATTGGGCACCCGCCCATTACGCAATCGCTGTTCAGGAATACCTCGGTGAGGTCTTTCGGGATCGTTGGATCGGCCGAGGTTCGGCAGTGCTGCCCGCTCCACTTGAATGGCCACATCGAAGCCCAGATCTCTCAACGTGTGATAATGCCCTTTGGGGTTTCATAAAGGGGTTTGTTGCACAGCAGCGCTACCAAACCCCTGATGAACTTAAACAAGCAGTGAGACGTGCTTTCTCTCGTATCACCCGCAACTACTTCGGAAAATGTCCCACAGAACATGGCGTAAAATTATTCTCTGTCACGTGAATGACGGAGTTCAAACGGATCCACTGGATGTTTAAGGATGCCTCAACATATACATAATACAACAGATACATAGCTCACTTACATTTACATTTCTTATTACGAGGGGGGGGTAACAAGACATTGTGGACACCCTGTACATAAAATTCGTTTTTCAGGTCGAAAAATTATGTATTTTGAAGTCCATTGTGTTTTTCCATTATATGACCCCTTTGTCATAGACCTGGCCACTCCCACGCATATCATGAATGCTGAAATCTTCAAGATTTAAAAAAAAAATAGAAAAAAGAATTGTTAGTCCTTTGCCCGTGGTATCCGTTACTGAACAAAGCAATATTTTTTTTCTCTGGTTTGAAATCGTTTTACATTAAATTATATAAAGAGTAATTTTTACTAAAAAATAAATATGTCACGTAGCATCACGATTTCTCATATTAAAACATTTTCTTAACTCATCCCACGTCTCAATTATTAATTTATAAACCATAAAAATTCGATTGGCGCTTCCTGCCATTCCCGGAATCTGTCGTCCGGGTGCTTGCATTTCCATTTGGCGCGTTCCTGACAGTAGGACACCCCGAAGCAGTGGCGCACCCAGGAATTCTTGTTAGAGGGGGCTGTATATATTTAGTATACGTACACAATGTTTGTACATATGTATATATATATATATATATAATAGAAGCATGGAGAGGTGCATGCTTGGTGTAACCAGGAGAGATAAGAAGAGGAACTCGTGGATCCGAAAAATGACAAGAGTGGAAGACATCATGATCAGAGTTAAATCCCTGAAATGGCAATGGGCTGGACATACTGCCAGAAGGACAGATCATCGATGGACAGCCGAAATTTTAGATTGGATTCCAAGGGACAGGAAAAGACCCAGAAGAAGACCACATGGGAGATGGGTGGATGAAATTCGAAAGTATGCAGGGGTGACATGGAGGAGACTGGCACAAGACAGACCGTTGTGGAGGAAACTTGGGGAGACCTTCGTCCAGCAGTGGATTGATAATGGTTGACAATGATGATGATGATGATATATAGTGTACGCCTATAGTTTATATACGGTTGTGGCGTACGTCGCTGTTAATCTCAATGAGTCTTTTTTTTTTTTTTGATTGGAGTTTTAACGACAACCGTGAGCAACTCAATGGGCTATAAGCAGTCGCCCGTCCCTAATTTAGGGTCACTGACTCCACGGAAAGGAGTGCCGTAAGACAAACACAACATCCATGCTTCACCGGGATTCGAACGCGGACCCCTTTCGGACGAATGATCAGAGGCCATCGCTTAAACCACTGCGGCTATGGGGCTTTGGGAAGAAGACACCATGTAATGGGAGACATTATGTCAGACACTATGTAATTTTTTGAACATGTAAAATAATTTTTTTGAATGTTAAATTTGTGACATACGTCGCTCTTCATCTTTTGGGGAGCCGCCCCGGTTGCGCAGTTGACTAAGCGATGGTTTCTGATCATTCGTTCGTAAGGGGTCCGGGTTCGAATCCCGGTGAGGCATGGATTTGTGTTTGTCTTACGGCACTGGCTCACTCCCTTCCCTGGAACCAATGGCCCCAAATTAGGGGCGGGCGACTGAGTTGCTCACAGTGGTCGTTAAACCTCCAACAACAACAACAAAAAAATTCTTTGCGGCTTTGGGAAGAAGACACCTTGTAATAGAAGACATTATGCGATTTTTTGGGCATGTAAAATAATATTTTTGAATGTTTAATTAGATTAAGCATTCTTAAGGAGATTAAGAGTGACGTACCTCGCTGTTAATCTTCTTAGAGGGGGCTTAAGCCCTCCGTGGGTGCGCCAATGCCCCGAAGTGAGGGCTCTGGAGCCTAGAATGAACGGGAAGACCTATACCTTGCTGTATGGCGTTGATTGACCTCAGAGCCATGTCCGAAATATTGGTGCAGTATTGAAGGTCCGTCACATGTCAGGAAATGTTCGCAAACTCTGTTCAACGTCGTCAGAGGTGTAACTAGGGCAGGGGTAGGCTTTCCAGGCACAGCTCAAGAGAGGACGCTAAAATCAATGCTTGCAATCTGATTACAAATTTAATTTTAAATTTTGCTCCAGTTTCTGGTAACAATTTTCTTCACGCCATACTTTGTCATTTATCTATTTACAGAATTTTCTTATATGTTTCGGCAGTTTTGGCAGTCTTGGTGTCATATAAAATTCGTATTTCTTCCTCAGAATTTTCAGGGGAACACATTCAGAAATTTGTACGTACCATGCAAGATAATGATGTTGCGGACTATTCCATCATTACTGCGACTATGAGCTACGATTTCCAGGTGCATTTGGTCCATTTGATGTGGTAACATCAAATCGACCATATGAAGGTCCGAATGAAGGTCGTGTATGAAGGTTTTTTTTTTTTTTTTTTTTTGTTGGTTGAGGGTTTAACGGCCATCGTGACCCAGCAAAAACAGTGCTGCTGGGCCAGCACTGGTAGCCAGTAGTGGACCGGCACTATGCTGCCGCCGCCCAACCGTCAATAAAATGTCCCAGCGGCCACCACATGGGCCAACACTTCAGGCCAGCAGCTGGTCAACAGTTAGCACCCCATCAGTTGCCATATGCCAGAACAAGGCCATCAGTTATCCATCATAGGCAGTGGCCCTTCAGGAGTCCTGCAAGCACGTGCCATAAAAGATGGCTAGCCTAATGTGGTCCGTTGGTTGCCGGGCAGTGGTAGCCAGCAATTACGTGACGTAACTGATGGCTTGCCGAATCTTGTCCGCCAATTTCCCAGCAGTAGCCATAAAAAAAATACAACAGCTGTTTATCAAAGCCACAGCTTTCCCAGTTTATTTGCTTGTACAGGGTGTCAGAACATTTTGCTTGTACAGGGTGTCCCACTCACGAACCCGGCATTTTTTTAATAATATTAACACCAATGTAGATATTGCAACGAAATTTGAAGTGGACTTACCTCATTTCGTGCGAAATGTGATGACATCACAACATGTGCTGGAAGTGGCCACCATTGGAGTCCAGACATCATTGAACACGGAGCACCATATTGTGGAATGTCCTTGCCAGTACGTCCGCCGTCAGTGCCTGGATTTTTTCGGTGATGTTTGTTTTCAAGGCATCTATGGTTCGCGGTTTCTTTTGGTAAACTCTCTATTTTAGATATCCACATAAAAAGTAATCAGGAGGCGTCAGATCTGGCGAGCGCGTTGGCCATAGACCCTTCAAAACGACGCGGTCGCCGAAAAAGGACTAAATTTCGGCCATACTGGAGTGTGATATCGCTCCATCATGCTGGTAATATCCAATGGAGAGTTCTTCGTCGTCCAATTGATTAACAAAGGTGCTGAAGATTTCCATATATGCAGTTGTTGTGATGGTTGTATCGAAGAAGATGGGACCAATTATGCGGCGCCGGGTCATCCAACACCAAACACCAATTTTCTGTGAATGTAGGGATTCTTCATGTATCACGTTGGGATTTTCACGGGCCCAAATAAGGGAATTTTGAAAATGTCGCCACACTTAGGAATGTGTCTGCCACTAAGGAGCATTCCGGCTGGATGATGGAAAGCGCCGGGTTCAATGCTGTCTAGACGCAAATGGTGTCCACTTCCAGCACATGTTGTGATGTCGTATGAAATGAGGTAAGTCCACTTGAAACTTCGTTGCAATATCTTCATTGGTGTTAATATTATTAAAGAAATGCCGGGTTCGGTAGCGAGTGAGACACCCCTGTATTATTAGCAGCCGCGAATCAGTACTTCAAGTCATTTCTCAAATGAAATGCTGAGTTGCATAGAATACAATAATTCTAAATGACCATTTATATTCACCATCATTACACACTGTATCTGCTTCTTCCAAGGCAGTGCCATCACAGATTTTTTTTCTTTTCTTTATCCTTTTTATTGGGAAGTGTGATGGGAGTCCCATGTTATCTACAAATGTGCGTGTTTTTAACATTATTATGGGCCATTCGTCTCTTGTCACAGTCTTATTACTGTTCCAAATCAGTAATAAGACTATGAATGTAATCGCATATGCATCCATCGTGCAAAGGTCACTTGTTTTCAAATAATTGATAGGGTTTTTCATTGCTCCCATTGATAGGGCCTTCATTGCTTCCACTGTCCCACAGGTGGGAAATGACATAATCCCTCAGAAAAATGCGCTTTACTGGTCATTCCAAAAGCACAATCTTTCTGGATTTGTACAATTGCAAATTTAGTTAAATGTTTTCCTCTGTTTCACAAACAATTTTGTTGTTTATAATTTGAATTGTCAATTGGCCTGCCTTGTTGAGCCACGGGCCCCCTGGAAGCCCGGGCCCGGGAATTCCCCCTCCCTAGAACAGATTACCTTAGGAAATTTTTTCAAACAGTCGAACTATTTATCAGACTGCTGCCATATCAAACATTGTTGAATCTAATTTGTTTGATGAAGTAATGGTAGTGAAAACAGCTCTGAAGTCCAAGAAAGATAGTGAAGTGAAGGACATGTTGAAATCTAAACAGTTAGATGACGTCTGGGTGGATCTCTTAAAAAACGTGTCTTCCTTTTCCCCCTATTCTTGTTTCGCCTATTCCTGCTACGTCGAAAGTTAATGGGGCGAGAAAATGCTATTACATTATTTCGTTTAAGCTTTGGCGGAGTGATTTTTTTACCTCCCGTGAATGTTTTTTTTTACGAAACAGTAAATCTTTCGTGCGTAAAAAAACAAAAAAGCACAATTTTTCCAGTGAAAATAAAAAAGCTAGTTTTATCCCTAGAGTTTGAAACTAGTTTTATTTCTTTAATCGAAAAAAAAAGCCAAGTGGGAAACAAAGTTGTGCAAAACATTTATAATTTAAAACAAGAAAGTTGACACCGAATTTTCGGGTGTAATAAGCACGTCTTTTGAATCCGTTTTGACGCAAATCCGTTTTGACGAAAGTAACTTCGATATTGTTCTTTTTATTTCCTTAAATTTAAGTATCAGATTTTCACACAAATTGTTGGATATATAAAAGTAGGGGACCACAAAATGTTGAAATTTAAGA
Source organism: Macrothele yani (assembly GCA_039090855.1). NCBI lineage: Eukaryota > Metazoa > Arthropoda > Arachnida > Araneae > Macrothelidae > Macrothele > Macrothele yani. The sequence goes on along the minus strand of CM076989.1, from coordinate 68,697,673 downwards.
CATCCTAATATTTTATTTCGTGCCCCAATGCTTACACCTCAAGATAAAACTGTCTTTGCACTATCATAAAAGCCTCCATCTAGTACACCACCATTCGCAAGCTAAAATATTTATTACTATTTACACTTAAGAACAATATGTACAGATAAATAATTTGTATAAGAAGTCTTGTGCACTGCACTTGGGCGGCGCTTTCAGGCTTGATAATGGATCCCTAGGGGACCCGAAAGATCTCGCCTAGTTAATTTTATGATGCTTTTATCTGTACATATTGTTCTTAAGTGTAAATAATAATAAGCTTGTGAATGGTGGTGTACTAGATGGAGGTTTTTATAATCGTGCAAAGACAGTTTTATCTTGAGGTGTGTTGAAATTTAATTTGCTATTTCATGAATGCGGAAAAGATTAAGGTGGTTACAAAAATCATTTCGAATCTGCAAATCTCAGTGTCCGTACGACGAACAGGGTGGATAACGTATTCAAATATGGAGGGATTGGAAACAAACAAAAAACTTCAAAAATATATTTTTAAGGGCCTTGCGCCCCTAAAGTTACAAAAAAAATGTAGTTAATTTTCTTTTTTACCTAAAATTATTGTGTTTTCTAAACTGCGGGGCCCGGGGCGACCACCCCCGTTGCCCCTATGGTCCAGCCGGCCCTGGTCGGCACAGTGGCTTGCGGAGAAAGATCGTTTTCCAAACATAAAATCATGAAAAGTTACTTATGATCAAATATGAAACAGAATGACTTTCAAATATAAAAGAAAAAGTATCGTCAGTATTGAAAACAAAGTTGCTACAGACTTATACAATTTAGACATAAAATATAAAAAAGCTAGAAAAGCAAATTTTAGCTTTCGTTTATATGAACAAATATTTTCATTTTATATAAAAATCAGTTCTTCCTAATAATATTTTTAGTTTTATACAACTTATTTGTATAATTGTACATGTACCCATATGAGCAGTGGAGCACTCAGGATTTCTTCAAAAAATATTGGAAAGCGAGAAAAACATTACCATCTTATTAAAGTTCGTTCCCAATTATTCGTAAAATACATATTTAGAAACATGTGCAAATATATTTAAAAATAAGCAGCCAATAAAGAATGAAGGACCAAGTGATACTTTACGGGGAGGGCCCGACCTCCTGGGCCACCCCCACTCTGAGTGGGCCACTGGTACTGAATATATTCCTGAAATGTTTTCCATCTTGATGGCGTTTTATTTTACCGTTTAGTTACCACATGTTTATATAGTTATTTGGTATTTCCTTAGGAATTCTGTTTCTCATCTGTATCTTTGGAGTATATTAAGAATCTAATAGCAATGTACACGCTACTCTCCATTTTTATTTTATTCATTAATTTGTTTTACCTTTTCCAATTTATTAAGTATTACGTTGTCAGTTAATTAGCTGTGATTCTTGCAAAGCTGAGAAGTAATAGCTTTATGAGCTGCGTCAGTTTCAAAATCCCCGCACGGGGATAACTGGTTTTCCAGTTATTTGGGAGCGGCGCCCCCACGGCCCGAGCTGACCTTGTGACGGGTCATCATCTGATGTCATGCCACCGCTTGATTTTTATTTTGGTGCTATTGGTGTTTGCAGGGACGGCTGTTCATCCAGCTGTTGGGGAGTCGCGGCCCCACGATCCCGAGCTGGTCTTGTGTCTCGCTTTTTCGTTTTTATTTATTTTCTCCACTGGCTAGTTGCCCGTGTTGTATACTTTACCTAATCGCTACCACGTTATGCACTAACACCCCGGTCTTGTGGTTTTGTTACCCTCCACCACTAACTGTATTATATTAACCGCTCAGTTCGTAGGTTGCTGAGATTCCGTTTAGGTTCCCTTCCAGGATTTGTCTTCTTTGGATTTCTTTTTTTCCTTTTCGCTGGTTTGGGTGCTAGACCTACCTGCATGTTTGCCGCGTGCGGAGACCCGTGAGGCGGAAATGGGATGTCTGGCGGCTGAGGTCGCAGGAGACCGGATAAGTGCCTCCTGTGTACCAACACTCCTCTTCGACCCCGGCTTCGCTGTAAACGGGAGGCTAGAGACTAACCCACCTCTAGTCAGAAGTCTTGTACCAAGTTGTGTACACGGCTTTAGCGGCTTTTTTGTCGTATAGCACGGCAGGGTGAGCCCGGGGGCTGTGGGATCATGCCAAAGGCGTTGGCATGACGGTACCCGGAGGCCGAAGTGTCCGCCGAGTGCGTGTGATCACAGCCAACGGACTATATCTGCAACGTATAAGCTCCAGAACTGTGTCCAGCGTCATTTTCTTGGCTTGCAGACCTCCAGTTCTCCCTTGTAGGGCTCGGTGGTGGGTGGAGTAGTCTGCAGACGAATCTTCCTCCTTTTTTCCATGGGTAAAAAGAACAAAAACTCCAAATTTAAGTCAAATGACAAAATGATAGTTGACAACGACTGTCCTTCGTCTTCTCAACCTACCAAGTCTCATACCCTTAAACGGTCTTTTAGACCTTGACTCTGGACTCAAGAATGTGGAACCTCTTCTTCGGCGGCTGTACCAGTCGCTCCGAAGCGTCGTCTCCCCTCAATTGCTGTGACTACGCATGCTACTCACTTGCTTGTAGAATCCATCGATCCGCATGAGAGACTGTCCACCAGATCTCCCTTTTTCATTTCTAAAGCTTTGGACGCTGCGGTTGGCCCCTTGAAGTCTGTGAGGAAGCTTCGCTCTGGGGACCTGCTTGTCCAAACTTGCAGTGTTTCTCAGAGTAACACTTTTCTGAACCTCACTAGTCTTCAAGGCATTCCTGTAAAAGTGACACCTCACCCGTTTCTTAACACCTCTCGGGGTGTTATTTCGGAGTTTGATCTCTTGCCATGCAGTGAAAACGAATTCGTGACTGAACTTGCTGATCAAGGTGTTATTGCTGCACGTCGTATGATGTTCCGGCGTGATGGTTCCATGATTAAGTCAAAAAATGTCATCTTGACTTTTAACTCCCCGAAAGTTCCGACCGAAATCAAGGCTGGCTACTTGGTCTGTGGAGTTCGCCCGTACATTCCCAGTCCTCTGCGCTGTTTCAGGTGCCAGAGGTACGGGCATTCACAACGTTTCTGTAAGAGTTCCGCTCGTTGCGCAAATTGTGGCTCCAGTGAACATGACGGGGAAGGTTGCACTTCTGCGGCCTGCTGTGTTAACTGCGGTGAGGCCCATGCAGCTTACTCCCGCAACTGTATGAAATGGAAGGACGAGATGGCGATCCAGCGCCTCAAGACCCTGGAAGGCCTCTCGTACCCTGCTGCCAAGGCCAAGTTGGGTATTCCCAACACCCGCCAGCGTACTTTTGCCGCAGTTGTTCAGTCTCAGCCACAACCCGTGCAGCCCTTTGTTCCGCGCCCTGTAGCTCTCGCAGCGCTTGCCAAGCGATCTACAGCTGACCAAGCGACACAGGTGTTTTTCCCCGAGCTCGCGATTTTTCGACTACCTGATTCTGGGCCATCTCTTTTGCAGCCGACCCTCTCTTCCAGTTTAAAGCAGAAAGCCTGCACGTGCGGACGACCCGGCCCTCAATCCGCAAAGGTGTGCAGTGTCCATCCAACTGTCTCGGCCTCAGCGAGGTCCCCACCCTCAACCAACATTATAGAGGAACATAGGGGGGAGGAGAGTGACAGTTCGTCCCCAGCCTCAAACAACATTGCAGAGGAACATGGGGGGAAGAGAGTGACAGTTCGTCCCCGCCCTCTGCCAGCATTGCAGAGGAGTGTGGGGGAGGAGAGTGACTCATCCTTTGTGTAGTTGTGTTTAAAAAAAAATATATAATTATAATAGTAAATTAATAAATTTTTATATAAACCTAATTAACTACCTTGTCTTCACAGCTTTCATCATACTCTTTTTCAACTTTTACCAAGCCTGTCTGCTCTTAATTATTTTCCACGTTTTTAAAAATCTGTGGCTGATAGTTCTTTGTCTGGCGCTCTTTGGCCAAACCTGGCCCTTGCGCCAATAAAATCCAACAACCAACCAACCAACCAGTTTCAAAATAATCTTCTCATTTGATCTTGTGACCCTGTGGTTCCTCATAACGGTAGGTCCCTGTAGCGCAGTGGATAGCGCGTTGGACTTCTAATCCAAAGGTCCCGGGTTCGAGTCCCGGCAGGGATGTAAAGCAGAGTGGCGCAGTGGAAGCGTGCTGGGCCCATAACCCAGAGGTCCGTGGATCGAAACCACGCTCTGCTAATTTTTTTTTTGCTCTCCCATTTGGTACCATAAAGGTTTTTCGACCCAGACGGAGTCCTTGGGTGAAAAACACTTTCTGTCAAACTTGGCAAAATATTCTTTAGTCACCGTTTTACAACCTAAAAATATGACACATTACGTATAACTCCAGCAAGAGGTCCTTGGATCGAAACCACGCTCTTCTACAACTATATTTCCTAACTGACAGGCTTTCAATACGCAGAAATCCTTTGATATATGACAGAACACATCGTGTACCAATATGTTTTAAAGTAGGAAAACCGCGCACTCAATGAACTTTCAAAATATAGCTCTAAAAAAACTGCAGATATTTTCTTTAAAAACTATCTACGTACGATTTCTTCGTTTAGTTTAGGAAAATGTTTGTTGATATGCATGCGCCTTAAAGCATCTTTAACTTCTTGTACAAATGTTTACAAATTGACTTTATCTGGAAATCATGTCAAAAGCTTTTTTTAGTGATAGCTGTGTCAAAATCATTGGTAAATGTTGACAAGCACCGTTAGCAAAGCCGCGTAAGATCGTGCAAGTGAATCAAATCCTATGCAATTACCAGATTGTTCAATTAATGATGCAATTTTAGTTTTCAAACGCTTGAATCGTTCCTTAACTTCACGGAATAGCTACATAGCTTCGAAACAATTGCAAAAGTTTTGCTAACGGAAAAATTATTGTTCAGTAAACATTTATGAGAAACTTATCTTTCTCGTATTCCACAGAGATCAAAAAATGATTGCTCTAAAATGAGCCCAAAAAAATTGTGTTTCCGTATTATCATATTCATCGCGATCATCGTCCTAAACTCTGCTACTGGTCATTCAGAAGATGTCTAATAGATGGACAATAGTCTACCCAGAGGCGCAGCCACGTGGGATGCGCACAGGGTTTGAGCCCCTCCAGGAGCCCTACTTTGCTATGGTGACTAGATTTTTGAGGACAAAATGACACATTGTCCTCAATTTCACTTCAAAATGAGAACATAATTGAGGACATCTGACACAGGGGCGGCATTTCGTTTGGGAGAGCGAGATCTGTGTGTACCGAAATTCACAATGTGGAATAAATACAATGTTTGTGTCAGAGGGGAGGGGAGGGGTTGATTCAATTTCAAAAAATGGCAATGATTGCCAACATATATTTAGTAAGTTTTTGATTTTCAAAACATAATTTATTATACAATTTTGCGTTACGTAATTTAACAAAATATAATTACCATCTATTGGAGTCGCAAATGCTAGCTGCAAGAGTCTGGAAGAAGTGAAAATTTTATAATTATATCATCATAATCAAGAGGTATCAATTGCTAAGATGCTAAGACCACTAAAGCTAAGACCACTAAAGATGAAAGTCTTTCTTCTCGTATTGTACTTCGAAGATAATTTTTCAATCTTCTCAAACATGAAAAAATCGTTCACAGCTGGCTGAACTCATTGGCACAGGAAAAAAGAAATTTGAACAGCTTTGATGTTATAGGGAATACATTTTTTTTATTTTTCTCTCTTAAAAAATTCAAGAGATTTTTAAAATTTGAATTTTCCATGCGTGTAGATTTTACCATTGAATGACTAAATTTGGTTTTACTGCACAAAAATTCTAGGACGCTGTGGCGCCCCAGCGCGACCCCTTTTTGCCGCCTATGATCTGACAGATTATGGTAAACCCGAATATTACCAAAGAATATCATGACCTGTATCATAATTGCCCAGTTTCATGGGGAAACATTCGATGAATCGTAAGGGCGATTTTCCTGTGAAATAAGAATGAAATGGCAATAAAATACTATCATGCAGATATTACATCTGAAAATTTTAAAAGTTACTCATAGATGGCAGCACAAGCAAACATAGCTACATTTTGATTTAATATTAAAATTTCATTATGATTGAATTAAATGCCATGCCGAATAACACATCGGAAAAGTTTTAAATGTTACTCATAGGTGGCAGCACAAGCAAACATAGCTACGTTTTGATCTTATATTAAAATTTCATTGTGATTCTGCACAAGAAAGAATATCTGAAGCCAGAAAATTACTATAGACTGAGTGGACAGAAATAACGGGATACCTGAATGCTATCGCTATAAGAAGGATTATTCTAAGTCCAATAACTTCACTTGAAGGAACGGCTAAATGAAAAAGTGCTGAACAAAAGTTGTAGAACTCTCAATGGATTCTACCACATGCAACCAAATTCAGCATCAATTACTTATTTAATACCAAGAAAGTGGATGCTGAAAAAGATGAAATTTATTCCCCATCCTATAAATATTTTATTTAAGTTTAGTTAAATCAGAAACGAAATAATATCGCGATTATCGAGATGACTTTGTTCGATGCTGACTGACGCTGGTGATGATGTTCTGATTTCTCTGAGAATCTCGAAAGGTTGAATTTTTTTTCAATTGCCACTAATTTCGATTGCGGGGGGGGGGGGGTCAAAAATTGAGGACAGAAAATAAGAAATCGAGGACATTTGACGTCCTCAGTGAGTTTTTACGGAATTAAGGACGAAGCATTGAAATTAAGGACTGTCCCCAGAAAATGAGGACTGTTCACTTTATCCCTTTGCGCCCCTCTTCGTTCGTAAATCTGATCGAACTTAACGCCGAGTGGAGCAATTCAAAATTTATCCAATTGTATATTTTTGAAAATGATCAGAATGTATTTATACCCAAATTTACGGTTTGTACTCCTTTAAACAGCATTTTTGTCTCTTTTTTTTTAATTTTTCCCCTCGAGTGATGGTGCTTTTTGCTGTGGTACTTCACGCAGTTGTTTTACGTAAACAATATAAAACTCTATGTTAATAAAACTACCGTGTCTCAGTCTGTCTGTCAATCGATCGCCTACAGAGGAAACTACTGAATGTAGAGACTTGAAATTTTATACGCACACAGATGTTAAAGGGGAATGATGTACCTCGCAGCCGGTTTTTAGAAATTCGAATTTACTGAATTTTAATTACTTTATTAGGTTTTAAAGTAGTTAACCATTACTGAAATCTGATCGTGCGGCAGCTGTCATATGATGTGACCCAACAATAGTCACTTTCATTGTTACGCAACAATATATTTTACTAAATTATCGCTGAACAATATTTCCTCACGTTTTACATAAACGTAATCTGTTAGGCTTCAGAAGTGTGTCCTTCCTCCGCAATCGCACGTGCTTTGTTTCCCTTTCAGACTGCGGCTGCGATCGTGTTACTACGCACTATATATACGTAGTTCCAAGCTATTTTTACGGGAAGATTTTGACTAGGTTTCTTAAACCATTGTTTCGGATTCGACATAACTCGAGCTACACTATCTACCAACAAGTAATTGGACACCTGTGATAGCAAAGGAAAACGAAGTTTATTCACCTTCAATAGTTGGTGGAGCCTCCACGAGCGGCGATTACAGCTGCGACCCTCCGGGCATACTCTCAACCAGGCGTTGTACGACGGCTAGCAGTATTTTTTTCCACTCGGCTTGGAGAAGACAGGTCAGTTCCTTCACCGATTTCGGAAGGTGGGGGCACCCCTTAAGTCGACGCTCCAACTCGTCCCAGAGGTGCTCCATAGAGTTAAGGTCCGGGCTTTGCGCAGGCCAGTCCATTCTATTAACCCCATTGTCACCATACCAAGCCATGGTGGACCTCGCAACATGACAGGTGGCATTGTCATCCTGAAAGTAGCATGGGTCCAACCCGTAAAACTGCCATAATGTAGGAAGCGCATGGTCATCCAAAATGGTGCAGTAGGTCTCGGCGTTGAGTCTATCAGAAATTGCGACCAAGGGTCCCGTGCCATACCAGGAGAAACACCCCCATAGCATAATTCCATCACCGCCGAACTTCACAGTTGGCACAATACATTCCGGCAGGAGGCGTTCTCCAGGCAGATGCCAAACCCAGACCCTGCCATCCGAACGGTAGAGGGTGAACCTTGATTCGTCGCTCCAGAGAACCTGTTTCCACTGTTCAACGGTCCACTGTCGACGTTCTTTGCAGCACGTTAGCCGAGCAGCGCTATTGGACTTGGTGATCAAAGGCTTGTGGGCGGCAGCACGTCCATGATAACCGAGCAGATGGGCTTCCTTACGGATGGTATTCATCGAAAGAACACTCCCGGATCCCTGTTGAAACTCCTCGCGGATGTGGCCCATCGATTTCATGCGGTTCTTCCGAATTTCTCTGACCAGCACCCGTCGGTCTCTAACTTCCAGTTTTGTGGGTCTGCCGGGTTGGTGCACATTCCGACAGTCACCTCTCATCTTCTACTTGCCAATCACGTAGGCCACAGTCGATTTTGGGTACTTCAACTTGCTGGATATGTCACGTATGGATTGGCCATTTCTGTGATACCCGACGATTACATCTTTCTCGAAATCAGAGAGCTCCGAACTGCGTGGCATCTTGCATGCGACTGGTTGCGTTGTTGTTTCCCACACTATATTTAACGGCGGCGGCCGTGACGTGTATCAGGACCGCAGATATCGTCGATTGCAGGGGTGTCCAATTACTTGTTGGTAGATAATGTACTTACAATAAAAAATTTGATCTTCCTGTTTACTGCGCTAGACTGCAAAGTATTACGTGTATCCTTCCACCCCAGTTTCCTGCGGGTTTGTTTAGGCTTCAGAACATAGTTCTCCGTGTGTTACTACTAGCTATAAAATTAATAGTTCCGAATTAATTCGGCGAGTTTTCGATTCCAGGCAGGTACGAACGCTCGAATCACTAAATATCCACCAGTGCGTCGGATGGGCACGTTAAGCCGTCGGACCCCGGGTATTGGCCCCCCGGTAATAAAGAAGTAAGGGCGTCTTCCTCCCCCTTTCTACCTCGTTTCCGTGTGACTTTCCTATTGGGCACTCTAGCCCAAATCTCCTGGCTTTCTATTTCTATTAAGACCTGGGTCAGATACTCCCTTCCTAAAATCCTCTACATGCAATCTAATGATCTAATTCGGCGAGAAAATTTTGACTAGGTTTCTTCAATCATTAATTAGGAATTTGACATAATGTGCACGTTTTATATTGTAGTTTAAAATTCGGTTTTGTTGTTTCCTGTGAAAAACTTCCAACATGTCATGTGTATCCTCCCTCCGTAGTTGCCCGCGGGTTTCTTTACGTTACACACCGCGGCTCTCTATGTGTTCCTGCACGTAATGAATAGTTCCGAGTTCCGCTATTTAAAAAACACCAGTTCCGCAATTGTTTACAGAGGAAAATATATTTCAATGAAAGGTAAATTGAATACATCAAATGAAATGAGAAGAAAATGTGAATTTTCTCGCATTTAATTTTTCAAAGATTAATGCTTCGTGTATTCTACTGCAAAGGATAAATGAATCGAAACATAGGGCTTGCCAGGAGAAATAACTTCCTGGAACAACACCCGCTACATCATAGTAAGAACACGCAGACATAATTCCTTACCCCTTCTGAACTCCGTTCCTTCAAGCCAGCAACCTTGTCTTGCGCTCGTCTTTTCCAAAGCAGCTGTCAACCCCGTTTTGCTCCCTCACTGCTCCAGGGCAGTGACGGAGTAAGCTCTGGTATAGCTTTAGATTAGACGTTTTGCTCCTCACTGCTCCAGGGCAGCGCTGGCATAGCTCTAGACTGCACTTTCGGTGTTGGAATCTCATATTTATAGTACCACAAGCAAACAGCAGAGCAATTAGCATCGCCTCCGTCAGTGATTTCCTATCCACCCTCCTCATTCGCTCCTGGACATATTAACATGGAAAAAAACTTAAACTAAGCATTTTGAAGAGTAGAGAACAATGAAGCTTTCATAACCCAGAGGATGCTATTTTGATAACCTTTCAACGGAGAAGTAAACAAAGCATGCCGCTGTGGTCTAAGCTGTGGATTCTGGTAATTTGTGCGAGATGGGTCCGGGTTCGAATCGCAGTGAGCATGGATGTTGTGTTTGTCTTACAGCGCTGGCTCTCTCTCCCCTCCCTGGAGCCAGTAGCCCTCAATTAGGGACGAGCGATTGCTTATAGCCCATTGAGCTGCTCACGGTGGTCGTTAAACCTCCAATCAAAGAATAAAAAAAGCACTTCTTAGGAAAGGGCTACACGAAAAAAAAAAAAACTAGACTCATCAATACTTGGCAAAGTCCAGATTATATTTTAAATATATTTTAAAGCTAAAAAAATGGAAAATAGCACATTTTGAACTGGGTGGGCGGCAGGGTGGGCGAAATATTTTTTAGGGTGGTTTTCGTGACTTTCCTGTGCTATCGATTTTTTTTATGTGGTAGTGTTTGGAAGCATTTTTAAGATGCTTATGTGCACGTTTTCTCCAGTGTAAAAGTCGGTTAAATTTTTATGTGTACAATATTTGATACTTCTTCGAAGGAAAATCTCTGGTAATAAATGAACACAGCTAATTAAGGTAATATTTAATACTTCTTGGAAGGCAAATCTTTTGATTGAGCTTTTGATAAAACATAATTCTTAAATTAATTCTGTTCCATGAGAAAATTATTGAACTGAAATCGCATCTCTCGCATTTCTGTTCTGTAAGGGTGAAATAAGCTTTTTTTTTTTTTTTAGTGTTTCAGGATATATATATATATAGATCAAGTGGGACATCGTCGGGCTAAGTGAGGTAAGGAGAAAAGGAGAAGATCTCATTGAACTGAAAAGTGGACATCTCTTCTATTATCGTGGGACAGATACTGGCAGAACTAGTGGTGTTGGATTTATAATAAACAAGAAACTGAAGGATAAAGTGGTAGAAGTTGAAAGTTCCTCTGACAGAGCTGCACGACTCGTTATCCAACTATCGAGAAGATACCAGGCTCAGATTATTCAAACTTATGCACCCACCACAAGTCATCCTGAAGAAAAAATTGAAGAATTTTATGAGGAAATTCGTCATCTAAATAATAAAGGTAAGCAGCACTTGAAGATAATTATGGGAGATTTCAATGCAAAAATAGGGCACCGGCAACAGAATGAAACTTCAGTAGGTAAATTCGGTCACGGCAACAGAAACCAGCGTGGAAATACTCTCGTTGAGTTTGCAGAGGCAGAAGGATTTTTCATCTTGAATTCCTTTTTCAAGAAAAAGCCACACAGGAAATGGACATGGAGACATCCAATTGGGACGACAAGTGAAATTGATTTTATTATGTGTAACAAAAAATTCGTCATCGAAGACTGCAGTGTGCTGAACAAGTTCAACACAGGTAGTGACCATAGATTGGTGAGATGTAAGATGCACCTCAACACTAAACTGGAACGTGGCAAGCTCATAAGACAAACAAAATGTATTGACATAACCAACCTTAAAAAACACCATAATACTTTCAAGTTGGAACTGAAGAACAGATTCTCTGCTTTAGAAGGCCTAACATCGGAAGAAGTGGATATTTCGGAAGTTAACAGAAAAGTAACCAAAGCTCTTATGGAAACAGCAACAAAATTAGCTGGGTCTAAGAACAAATTGCATGTGAACAAATTATCAGGAAAAACCAAAATGTTGATGCAAAAAAGAAGAGAGATGAGGACAACTAAAGAAGATGTGACTTCCAAAGTGGAATATATAGAGCTATGCAAGACAGCACGAAAAAGTATCACTGAAGACGTAAGGAAATTCAACTGTGAGCTAGAGAGGAAAGCAATTGAAAACAACCAAAGCCTAAAGATAGCAAAGGGACACCTCAGTAAGGGAAGAAAACAGATTATGGCTCTGAGAAAAGAAGATGGTTCTGTAACAAGAAATAGAGGCGAAATTTTGACAAGAGTGAAAGATTTCTACTCCAAATTATATGAAAGGGATGATACATGTACTCCAGACATCATGAAAGGTACCAGAGTTCTTCCAGTCCTCCCAGCAGAAGTTGCTCATGCAATCAAGAACATGAAGCGAGGAAAAGCTCCAGGAGAAGATGGAATTACTATAGACATCATACAAGAAGCAAGTGGAGAAATTGAAACAGTACTCGCCCAAATTTTCACTCGATGCCTTAATGAAGGGAAGATTCCTGAGGATTGGAACAATGCTACAATGATCCTGCTACATAAGAAAGGTGACATTGAGGATCTCAGGAACTACAGACCTATCAGCCTCCAATCAGTGGTTTATAAAATCTTCACTAAAGTTCTTTCACACCGCTTGAAGGTAACACTGGACATGGCTCAACCGAGAGAACAAGCTGGATTCAGGAGTGGCTACAGCACAATAGATCATATCCACGTACTGAGAGAACTAATTGAAAGAGCGAGGGAATATGAACTTCCATTGTGCATGGCTTTTATCGATTATGAAAAAGCCTTTGATTCGGTGAAACCATCAGCAGTTACAATGGCTCTGAAATTTTGCGGTATTGAAGATGCATACATTAATATTATTAATAACATCTATGAAAATGCAAGTGCAAAGATTCGGCTGTTTGAAAATACAACACACATAAAAATTGGAAAGGGAGTGAGACAAGGTGACACCATATCTCCGAAGCTCTTTAATGCCACATTGGAAAATGTCTTTCAATCACTGAACTGGGAAAACAAAGGGATAAAGATTAATGGAGATTATCTAACCCACCTTCGTTTTGCTGATGACGTAGTCATTTTTGCAACTACCCCATCAGAGCTGCAGAGTATGATCCAGGAACTTGCTGACAAGAGTAAAGAAGTGGGATTAAAAATGAACTTTCAGAAGACAAAAGTGATGTTCAATGCTTTTACAAGAAATGAAGATTTATCTATTGATGGAGAAAAACTGGAGATAACAGATACGTATGTTTATCTTGGACAGCAGATATCAAGTGAGGGTCACATTGATGAAGAAATTAATCGGCGTACAAAACTTGCCTGGAGAGCTTTTGGAAGAAACAGCATAATTTTCAAGAGCAATATGCCATTATGTCTTAAAAGAAAAGTGTTTGATCAATGCATCCTTCCAGTGCTTACGTATGGTGCAGAGACGTGGACCTTAACTAAAAGAGACATACAAAGGCTGCAGACAACTCAAAGAAGCATGGAGAGGTGCATGCTTGGTGTAACCAAGGAGGGATAAGAAGAGGAACTCGTGGATCCGAAAAATGACGAGAGTGGAAGACATCATGATCAGAGTTAAATCCCTGAAATGGCAATGGGCTGGACATACTGCCAGAAGGACAGACCATAGATGGACAGCCGAAATTTTAGATTGGATTCCAAGGGACAGGAAAAGACCCAGAAAAAGACCACATGGGAGATGGGTGGATGAAATTCGTAAATATGCGGGAGTGACATGGAGGAGACTGGCACAAGACAGACCGTTGTGGAGGAAACTTGGGGGAGACCTTCGTCCAGCAGTGGATTGATAATGGTTGACAATGATGATGATGATGATGATATATATATAATGCTGCCTGTAACGTGCGGCAAGCACGTTACAGGCAGCATTTCACTGGAATTTTCCTTCTATAATTCTAGTTTCATCTTAATTTCACAGATGGCGACACATGACACAACAATGTAATTTGTTCAATGAAATTTTACGTTTGAAAATATTATTCACTACATACTATACTGTGGACAAAAATTAGGAAAATAAGATACAAACGCAAATATTTCGGACCTATCGTGTTATCTGCCCGCCACTGTTTGCTTTTGTTCAATGTTCATAAATTGACACTATTTGACTTCCGAAAATGAACGCTTTCAAGTAGTTCCCAATTTTGAGTGTACCGTTCCGCTTTGTTTACGTGAAACCTGATCACATCCAACATGAGAGAAAGTAGTTCACGCCCAGTGGCGGCGGAACCGCCCGGTCAATAATTTCAACCAAGATTTATTTTTTTATTATTTTTTTATTTTACATATGTGCGATTGTTGTGATGTACCTTAGAAAGTTCCTCTAGGTAAGTGATTGGGTGGTCCTAAATCCCAACAAAGCTCCTTAGGCACAGTAGCGCACCCAGAAATTTCCCAAGGGAGGAGCCCGTGCGCCCTGGCACACAGAATTTTCCCACGGTGGGGGTGACCTCCCCCCTAAATTTACCGGGAAAAGTAGTCAGGTGCTGTAACAATTAAGGAGGTTGACTTTTGTGCATTTATTTTTACCCAGTTACTACTAATGTTACAGTACAAGAAAGTTAAATGATTACAAGAAGCAGTGAAATTGTTTTCCTTGTAGATTTTTCTAAATTTATTTAACAGAACTACTCCCTTATAATTATTTTATGTTATAATTATACGGTACATGATTAAGAAGTATATGTAGATCGCGTATTGTGACTTTTTGTTTCAAACTTCGACATAATAATTTTCCACTTAATCAGCCGGGGGGGGGGGGGGGGCTCGGCGTGCGCCACTGCTTAGACATTGTTTTTCTTCTGTTTGTTCCGGGAAGGTAGAGGCCGCACCACGATTCGAAATTTCGGGCCCGGTCAACGAATTTCACTTTCCGCCGCCCCTGGTTCACGATAAATGTTATGGGAATTTTTTTTATTGGTATATAAAATGATACTATACATAGCAAAAGCCTACATATTCACTTTTTAATGAAATTTAAACTGTTTAAGAAATATATAAAAGAAAAAAATATACAGTATAAGAAAACAAATAGCTACAAATTAGGTACCAATATCACTCTGGGGGCCAATACGCTACGATACCTTTCACAGTTTCTAAAAATGGATCGTCATTAGTATTCAGTCTTTTTCGCCACATAAATTCACATAATTCCAAAGCTGAGACAAACGGTTAAAATAACATTCGGCTATTCTTCCACAGAAGGGCGCACGGCTCATTCCTCACAGCTAAGACAGCGGAACGCTAACACAGCTCCGCGAGAAGGTAGCGGAAGCATCAAACTACTGTTTTCGATGTATCAACGGATCTGTTGGTGTTTACATTCGAATGCAAACATTATGAGAAGGGGCAAAGTGGTTGTCTTTGCATTCTGTGCTTATTTTTTATTCATCATGATGACTAACGTTGATTTCATCAAAGAACATATTTCAAAAACAATAACTGAGATGCTGTAAAAGAACTAAAAAAAAAAAGAATGAACTTACCACTATATACGTTCGGATACCGATAAAAACTGTTACTTTCATATTGACAAGTAGTATTTTTTTTAGTAATTTAATATCGTATTTACAAATATATAAAAAAGGCTTTTTAAAACAAAAGCATCGACTTTCATTGCCATTTGTGATTTCTTATTATTTGAAACATTTCTTCAAATATGCTCCTGGCACTACATTCCCTTCGGAACATGAATTCGCCGCCCCGGTGGCGCAGTGGTCTAAGCGATGGCCTCTGATCATTCTTCCGAAAGGGGTCTGGGTTCGAATCCCGGTTAGACTGGATGTTGTGTTTGTCTTACGGCACTGGCTCTCTCCCTTCCTTGGAACTAATGACCCTAAATTAGGGACGGGTGACTGCTTATAGCCCATTGAGTTACTCACAGTAGCCGTTAAATCTTCAATAAAAAAAACAAATAAACATGAATTCGATCACCTAGATCAGCGATGGCGAAGCTTTCGCGACTAGTGTGCCACTTATAGTTTGCTTTACTGCTTTCAAGTGTCGAGTGTGCCGCCTCTTGTCTGCGTTTTCTTTTTTTAAATTAACATTAGTGTAAAACTTGCTGCTGAATGCTACTAGCCGAGGCATTTATGTTCAGTTCATAACCTATTGGCTTCAGGGTTCATAAATACTATTTTTTTTAAACAAATCCCAATTTTTACTACAAATTCCTGCTTCACTTCACACATTATATCTTTCCCTGTGATTGTAGTTGACAAAGTCAGCAATCAATCCCGCCCCCATCACAGTTCCACAAGGAAATCTAACAGAAATATCTAACCTTGTTTGTGACGTCACATCAGTGCTTTAATCAAGACATATTGAAAACTTATCGGCGTTGTCCAAATAAGATTCAATATGATTTGTAACATCTTCACTCATTCTTGTTATTCTGTCTTTAAGAGAGTTCCTTCTGGCTGGCATTTCTTTAATTCTGTTCACAATTTGTTACTTGTTCGGAAAATCTTTCAATAATGTGTCAGACCTGGCTAAGAAAGCCGCCTTCAAAATATCACCATCACAAAGTGGCTTCCCACGCTGTGCAATACAGCGAAATTGATGAAAATTAGCCCCAGTGATATTATTCCTTGGCCTGGAAGAAAATACGGAGTAATTTGATTGCTTTTAATACAGTTTCACTTTTTGTGAAATGCACTCCCTTCTTTCTTGATTTGACATGGAACAAACATTTTTATGATTCCTTTCAAATTGACGCTGCCGCCCCGGTGGCACAGTGGTCTAAGGCGATGGCCTCTGATCATTCGTCCGAAAGGGCAGGCCTTGATTTACGGGATGGCACACGGGGCACGTGCCCAGGGCCCCCGATTTTGGGGGCCCCCAAATTTGAATTAAATGTGTACTTAGTTAATGGAACTTTTGTGTGTGTATATTCAAAATTTACTTTTTTACTTTTGCATGCCATGAGTCATGTGTTTATAGATGTGGTACTTACACGCAGTGAGTTTGAGTTTCGAATTTCACGTAAACACGTGGCCATTAATGAGTTTCAGTGGTTTAATAACCTTCAGGTGGCCATTGAGAAGGAGGATTGCTTCCATTGATCCACGTGCCTTTTCTAGCTTTTCCGAACGCACCTAAACTCAACTGATCCTTCAACCTCCTGCACACGGCTTGTCGTTGTCGTAACTGTAACCACGAAGGCTTGGTTGTATTTTGCGTTGCGTTTCTTGTAGTCTGATGGAATGTTGAATATTTGTTAATTTTATATATAATCAAATTTAGTTAGTTGTAACAATATATTTAAGTTGAAATATTTAACAGTTAAATTATGTCAAAACGAACATATTTATCCGGCAGTGCTAAACAGAAAGCCAAACAATTGAAACTGAAGGATGATGACCTGCAGCATGGTAGCATTGAACGTTTTGCCATTAAAAAATTGGATATTTCACTTGGTCCCAAAAGTTCTACACATTCCTCTAATTTTACTACTGATGAGTCTCTTGAGTGTAATTTGTCTTTGGAAGCCAGTAATCTGACTTCAGAATCATCTAACATCACAGATGCTCCTAATTTGGGAAATCTTTTGAATTCATCTAATGAAGAGAGCACAAGTTCCACAATGAATGCAGTGGATCCTGCCTTATGGGGAGAAATTACAGAAGAAATGCGCGAATACTTTTTGAGCAATCCACCAGTCCAAGATTTGAAGTTGCTGGCAGTCACAGGGAAGGATATATGTGGTAAAAAACGTTTTCTAACAGAAGGTAATTTTTTCAGAATAAAAAAAATAATGAGAAGGTAAAACGCCACTGACTTCTTTTATCCCCATCAGTTTGTTTACTATTCTGCTGGATATGCAAATTGTATGCTAGGAGCACTACAGCATTAGGGTCCACAGGTTTTCCTGACTGGAAGCATGCAAGTGAACGTCTTACAGAGCATGAAAATTCACACATACACAGGCAAGCAGTATGTGACTATTCATCACGCACGAATGCTTCTGCACGCATTGACTGTCAGATAGTTATGCAGTATCGGAATGAATCCAAGTACTGGCAAGATGTTTTGCATAGAGTTGTTGCAACAGTTAAGTATCTCTCAGTTCGTGGGTTGCCAATGTATGGTGATGATGAAACAATTGGATCAGTTCAGAATGGAAATTTCCTGGGCTGCTTAGAATTAATTGCAGAATTTGATCCATTCTTAGCTCAACACTTGGAAAAATGTGGGAATCCAGGAAGTGATAACACCAGTTACTTATCTTCAACATGTGTTGATGAATTTGTTAAATTAATAGCTGTACGTGTTTTAAATGCAATCACTGATAAAATAAAAATGTCAAAATATTTTTCTGTCATAGTTGACTAAACTCCAGACATTACACATATAGGTCAACTGTCTTTTATCATAAGGTATGTCAACAAAGATATTGAAGCAAAAGAACGGTTTTTGACATTTATTCCATTCCATGGACATACTGCAGAAAACATTACAAATACCATGATATCTTTTCTACAGGAGGCTGGCCTAGATATTATGAATGTCAGAGGCCAAAGCTATGACAATGCCAGCAACATGCCTGGGAAGTATTCTGGTGTTCAAACACGCATTAGGGAAATCAATCCACTAGCGGAATATGTGCCATGTTCTGCTCACATTTTAAATTTAGTTGGTGTGAATAGCATAGATAGTTGTGGTAAAGTTCTCTCTTTTTTCACATTTTTGTAAAAACTCTATACTTTTTTTTCTGCATCAACTCACCGTTGGAAGATGCTTCAGGAGAAAGTCCAGGAAGCACATGGAAATTCATCACTCACACTGAAGAGTCGGTCAGTTACCAGATGGTGTGCAGATACTGCAGCTACACGATCAGCGAGGAAAATTATCGTGAAATAGAGAAAGTTTTAGTATTTCTGTCAGAAAATGTAGATGATTCTCCACAGACAAAAGATGAAGCAAAATCACTGCTGAAGAAAATGCGAACAATGGAAATATCGATCAGCACAGTAGTTTGGGACACAATACTTCAAAAATTAAACTGTGCAAATCAAACTTGTCAGAATCCAAAAGGAAATATTTCTGAAGTACCTAAAATTTTCCAGTCGTTAATTGAATTCATTCAGTTCATGAAGGAAAATTTTGAAGTCTATGAAGAGGAAGCTAAAACATTAGTGTCTGAAAATGTGCAATACGATGGTCATGATTCCCGAAGAAAGAAAGTGCCCAAGAATAAACACCTAGATGAATGTAACAATTAACATATAGAACTCAGTGCAAGGGATATATTTATAACTCAGGTTCATTATGTGCTTTTCTGTTTAAAAGCTGAGTGACTAAAGAGTCACTCAGCTTTCAAGCAGAAAAAGTGCTAATGAAAATATGAGAAAATTTGAATTTTTTACAAAAAAAATCAAGATCTGAAATTTTTGAAGGGGCAAAAGCATTGCAGGAATACTTTAACAATGACCTTTTTTTTTTTTTTTTTTTTTTTTTTTTTTTTTTTGATTTTTTGATTGGAGGTTTAACGACCACCGTGAGCAACTCAATGGGCTATAAGCAGTCGCCCGTCCCTAATTTTAGGGTCACTGGTTCCAGGGAAGGGAGAGAGCTAGTGCCGTAAGACAAACACAACATCCATGCCACACCGGGATTCGAACCCGGACCCCTTTCGGACGAATGATCAGAAGCCATCGCTTAGACCACTGCGCCACCGGGGCGGCACAATGACCTTGACGACCAGTTTGCAGATGAGTTTTTGCAATTCTCCTCAATGATGGGGGAGCAAGCAACCATTCCCCAGATGCTGCAAACTTTGAAGGTAAACAATTTAGAAGCCACATTTCCGAACACTGAGACTGCACTTAGAATGTTCATGACATTACCGATTTCAAATTGTACAAGTGAGAGATCATTTTCTTTGCTGAAAAGACTGAAAAATCCCTTACGATCAACCATGCGACAAACAAAACTGGCATCATTAGCTCTGCTGTCTTTGGAGAGTGATGTGACACAGTCTTTAAATTATGATTCTCTGATACATGACTTTGCATCTAGGAAATGTAGAAGAAAAATATTCAATCCAACTGTTTCGTCCTGAATAGGAGGTAAATTTTCAATTGTTTTTATTCATTCCTAAAAATAAAGAATAGTAACCGAGTTATTACAAATAAAAAGATCAGGTGCCCAAACACAGCACTTTGTCATCGTATTGTCAGTTTTGTTTGACATTGGACAATTTATACATTCATGGCATTATGTGCTCATTAGATTTTGGTAAAAACTGGGTAAATGTGTAGTTTAGCGTGGTAAAATATTTGGTCGGAAAAGTTGTAAAATTTCTAAAAAGTGTGACGTACAGATTCTAAAATATGCAATTTAAGGGGAAATGGTGAAAAAATTTCATCGTTAGAATGAATATTAAAGATGTTTACCGAAAAACTTGAACTCCAAGTATGACGAGTCAGCAGACGCTGCGGGAGGCCTTAAACAACGCTGAGGCGTTGACATGAAGCTGAGCTCCGTTGAAAGGAAGGATCGCTGCAGCCAGGACATTCACGGGCGGAATAGTATACAACAGGAACCGGGTACGCTGTTGTCAGGAAAGAGTGTAGTGCTACGCTACAGAAAATAGTTAATTTTGGTGTCAGTTCTTGACATCGCAATAGGACAGTTTCTTGTTTTTTTCACATGGGATTCTTTGATGCTGACTGTATGAACTCATTTCTCCGTGGAAGCTTTTTTTATTTATTTAGTAATCAAACTTTCACTTTGAGACTTGCCATCTAACTTCCGTTAGAGAGAATGCGACACCTACTCTAACGCTTTTCTAGAAACAAGAAAGGCATGTGCATACTTACTATTTCGTATCACGGAATAACATGCCAAAGAACGAAGACAGTCTCTGCATGTTTCTTTAAAAAGTGAGACAGAAATTACAAACTACATTCTTTAGCGTAGCAGTATATTCTGTTACTCTTTCCTGACAAGAGCGTACCTGATTCCTGTTGTACACTTCTGCCCATGAATTCCCAGCCGCAGCAAACCTTCCTTTCAACGGAGCAAAGCTTCAGGTCGTCGCCGCAGCGTGTGTTTACTCATCCTACTTTGACTACTTGGAGGTACGTTTTTCGGTAAACATCTTTAATATGCTTTTTTTTTTTTTTTTAATTTTACAACTTTTCTGACCAAATAATTCAGGACGCCGAAGTACAACACATTTACCAAAAATTGAACCGGACTAGGTGTTCCCCTCAGCTTTTCAGATTATTATTATTATGTTTTATGTTTTGTTATTTGTGTGTGTGTGTGTTGTAACTCAAACTCTTCCTCATCAACACAAAATTTTATATTTTGCAGAGTTCTGATATATTGATCATGATGCGCTGATTTGATCTTGGTAGAAACCGGGAAGCTGGAAGTAGGAGTTCCCATAGCACTTTTTCAATTTTTTATGCAGCTTCACATCTCTATTTATGAGGAAGTCCAGTGGAGGTCACCATGAATTTTTTGTCTTGTTTTAGTTAACATTTTTTGTCGGATGCATTGTTCTTATGTTCTAGACGCAAGAATCAGTACATTGCAAGACCACAATATTCACTAAAATTAAGATGTCCATCCATTTTGTCATAGATATATTGTTATAGTTAGAGTCTATGGGGGTCATTAACACCACAAACTACTGATCAACCAGTTGTCCCCGCACAGCCAGAGTTGTATAAAAATAAAACGTATCTGCGTACACAGACAGCTATTGAAACAGAAAACTCGCTGCCAACCCGCAAACCATGATAACAATAGAATAAGATAATTTAAAGGAAAATTAATAAAACAAATAATTATTAGAACATTACAGATTCCAATGAGGATAAAATAGTACATTCTAATTGAATGTGCAGCAATGTGTGTAAAATGGACTTTTATGGCAAAATATTAAAATATTGGACCACGAACCTCATAAAAACAAGAGATTAATTAAAGAAAGTTTTTATATCCAGAAAAACAGTTCTATCAATGAACCTTCAAAAATTATAAATATGATTTTCAACAAGTTAATTCAAAAATACTGGACTTACAAAATGCATAAGGAAATATTTTCATTTAATTGGCAACTGAAAGAGGAACCTGGCAATAAAATTTAAATTCTGTGTAAATAAAACTTTTAATACAGTTCGTATACATTGAGAACAGGCCTTGATAAAATCTAGAGGCCAGAAATGTCTGTATAAACAAAAGAACTCAGAAGATGTGAAAAATAATTAAGTTTTTCAGTTAAAATAGAATTAAGTATATTAATCTGAGTAAAGCGTTGAGTAAGTGTTTTAATTGCTGTATATAGGCCTAACATTTTTATTTTTTTAATCTACATGCAAAAACTATCTGCAAACCTGCTAATGATTTGGAAACTATCAGCGTACGCATGTACGTCTACATTCTGCTACTCTGCACACAGTGACTATTATTTGGTCGATAGAGAATAAGGAGGGGGCCCCGGAAATGTTTTGTGCCCTGGGCCTCGTATGTAGTAAATCGGGCCCTGCGAAAGGGGTCTGGGTTCGAATCACGGTGAGGCATGGATGTTGTGTTTGTCTTACGGCACTGTCTCTCTCCCTTCCCTGGAACCAGTGACCCTAAATTAGGGACGGGCGACTGCTTATAGCCCATTGAGTTGCTCACGGTGGTCGTTAAACCTCGAATCAAAAAAAAAAAAATTGACGCTATACATTGAATTTGCGGAACACTACGGTTTCCGTACACAGGCAACAGAAAGCTTAATTATTTTTTCTCAATGATTCAGAACTCCAATGTCTATTGTCCTTGAAATACTCGGCCACTATCTTTGTTAAGTTTCTGTTTTTTTCTTTTTTTTTTTTGGCACCGAAAACATGTTTGCATGGTCCGGATACAAAATCACCAGCAAAGGAACAATTACAGTACACAAAAGAAATAAGTAGCAGCTACAAACAAATCAACCTTCTTTGGCAAAATGAAGCTCTGGACTGGCGTCGCAGTGTTGCCAAGTTTGAAATCTCTCCATTCAATGTCCAAGGTTACTTTCAGTTCTCACAGGAACTCGCTGTCTCATGCACGTCTTCCTATTAGATTGGTTTTCTCTCCCTCCTGCAAAGGTAAGAGAGGAAGAAGCAGGAGAGATGGAGGCTGGAGCTGGTGTGGACGTTTCGTCGTGGAAGTCTGTAGGAGCAGAATGATAAAATAATTGTGTGCATGTGATGCTTAACTTGTGGGAATTAATGCATAAGGCGACTAAAGGAGGTGAGGTTGATTTATTTACTACCCGTTTGGAGCACACTTCTTGGCTAGATTAATTTTCTTGTCAAAGCTCAGTTATTTGCAAGAAAACACTACAGGCATGCTGTTGAAAAATTCTCTCTAAGAAAACTAAATTTTTATTTAATGTTATTGTTTTCTAATTGGTGTGCCACCCAAATCGTGTTCGAGTGCCACAGGTTCGCCATCCCTGACCTAGATTGTCTTTATGCACACCTTGTTTCATAATGCTACTTTTTAAATAACTCCAAAAACATGCTGTTTGCATTCGAATGTAAACAACAACAGGTCCGTTGCAACATCGGAAACAGTAGCTTGATGCTTCCGGTACATGCTCCTTAGCTGTGCTAGCGTTCCGCTGTCTTAGCTGTGAGAAATGAGCCGTGCTCCCGTCTGTGGAAGAATAGCCGAACATTCCTTCCGAATAATCATACATAATTCCCAAGCGCAGACAAACGGTCAAAAGAATGTGATCACTGCGCATCTGCTGCCAAGGGCTTTGTGGTCTACTTTCGAAATCGGGAACTACTTGAAAGCGTTCTTATTCGGAAGTCAAATAGTGGCGAGCAGATAATAGGAAAGGTCCAATATTTCAATCAAAATTTTATGGAATTTAGTAAAACTATACAGAGACATATATATTTTACATAACTCGTCAAAATTCTGCAAAATATAAAATAATATGCAATTTGAGCACGGTAAATAAAAACATGTACATGTCTTATTTAGCGTGCTCAAATTGCATTTTATTTATCACGGAAGAAGAATGTTTTGATATTAATGTTTCTGAGTCTGCTTGAAATATTTGTTCACCTCTAACAGTATACAGGACACACAACGATCCTTCACGCTTCTAAAAAGGTGGTTCAGTGGCACAGAAGGGAAACGTTCCCATTCTTCTATCAGAGCAGTTTTTAGCTCAGGAGATTGACCTTTGATGAGATTGACGACTTGCAAGTTGCCGTCCTAAAGCATCTCAAAACGTGCTGGACGGAGTGAATGTCTAGAGACCTGAGCGGCCGATCCATTCTTTGTATATCTTCACTTTCCAAGTTTTCATCCACAAGCGTCGCCCTATGAGGACCAGCATTATCGTTCACCGAAACAAATTCTGGACAAACAGCACTCCGAAAAATTAATGCATGGGGTTCTAGGATCTCTTCTTGATACCTGTAGCAGTCAAAGTTGCCCTATTGCTGGCATGTCGAGAGGAAAAACCAAAGTCGTAACTAGAACGGGGCGTCTGCCCATGTCTGTCCCGGACAGAGCTCAAGAGCCGGAAAACAAAATCACTGCTTGCAATCTGTTTAAAATTGGAATGAAACTTTTGCTCTAGTTTCTGGTGCAGTTTTCTCGCGACATACTTTGTCATTTGTCCATCTACAGAATTTGTTTATGTTTCGGTTTAGGTAAATGAAGTACCAGGCTGGATTCCAAGGGATAGAAAGAGACCCAAAAGAAGACCACGTAGAGATGGGTGAATGAAATCGGGAAGCATGTCGGAGTGGCATGCAAGAAACTGGCTAAAATCAGAAAATTGGAAAACAAATTTTGGGAAATCATCCAGAAGCGCATCACCACCAACCATATGGTTCGTGGTGATGTGCTTCTGGATGTGGAGACCTTTATCCAGAAGCACATTGTCACCACCAACCGTATAGAAGCGCATGACCACCAACCATATGGTTGGTGGTGATGCGCTTCTGGACCATCAACTATATGGTTGGTGGTGATGATGATATATATACACTCATTGTCATAAAAATCCGCGCGCCAAGAAGGAGGTGTTGGATTGAAATGAGATTTTAGTAGTGAGATGGTACATACCTATGACAGAAGTGATTACAATATCACAGCAGCAGGACGATTTCCAGCGGACATACGGTACACATTCCGGTCAGCGTTCGTACCGCGTCGGACCGCCTCGTGCTCCGATACATGCGGTGATACGATCCGGCATGGAGTCAAAGAGTATGTTATCCTGGGACAGATTGATCCACACTTTTTGCAACTGACGCTCTAAATCACGTACACTGGGACATGGAGAAAGCTTGTGTCCCATTTGGTCCCACACGTGCTCTATGGGCGAGAGATCAGGCGATCTGGCAGGGCACGGAATCATCGAGGCATGACGTAGACAGTCCTGGGAACCCGAGCCGTGTGCGGACTGGCGTTATCTTGTTGGAAAATGACTCCGGGTCGCCCCGCCAGGAAAGGCTGCACAAAGGGACCGCAAGATCTCTTGTATCTCCTGGGCTGTCAACGTCCCTCGGATCACTGCGAGGGAAGTCCCGCTGTCATACGCGATGGCTCCCCAGACTATCACGCCTGCAGTTCGAGACGTGTGCAGCTGTACATGGAGTTCGGGATTGTAGCGCTCACCTGCGGTCCTCCACACTCTGGCACGGTGGTCATCCGTTCCCATACAGCAGCGGGATTAGTCGCTGAACACTATACGTCGCCAGTCCGTAGCATTCCACGTTGCTCGCTGCTGACACCACTGCAATCGACGCCGACGATGGCCAGGTGTTAATGGCAGAAAACGTAAGGGCCGTCTGTAGTGCAGATTCGCCTCTGCCATGCATCTGAAAATGATTTTGACGGACACAGGAGTCCCTTGTATAGCCGCGACATGTCTCTGGATATTGGACAAGGACGTCATTGCATCTGTGTGGGCCGCTCTCAGGATCTCACGGTCTTCTCTGCTGGTGGTGTGTCTGGGTCGTCCAAAGCCCGTCCGCCGTTTCCGGGTGCCTTCCCGTGTACACTGCTCCCAACAGGATCGCACCGTACTGTCCGACTGGCCCAAATGGCAGCCGATTCGGCGCGCCGGCCACATTGCCTCTCTCATCTCGACGATACGGCCTTGTTCTAACTCCGTCAGTTGCCCGTATGCACATCTACGGCGACTCCTCGGCATGTCTATCGCTCAGGAATCTCACATGACTCTTCCCGGGCATTTCGGCACGAATGTGGAGTCCCCTGCGCGGCGCTTTATAAGCCCCAAGGATTGCGATTGCAACATAGGTCTTGGACGAGTGGGGATGCGGAATAGCACGGAACTTTAATCATTTGCATGTCTGCCCTCCCCGTAGCTATATCCCGAGTTTTGCGTTAATCGCGCGGTTTTTTCTTGGTGAGCAGATTTTTATGGCAGTGAGTGTACATACATTGAGCAGAGACCAATTTCGGGCGAATGATCAGTTCAACGGATTTTATTGGAAAACACAAATCAATTACATTAACATATTTACAACAGTTGGTAAAAGATGAACAATAACGAGGAATATATACAATATATATATATATATATACAATTTGATAAAATGTTCTGCAGCAGACCACAGCAGCTGCAGACCGTCGAATCTAAACGTCTAAATGGTGAAAACAGTCAAACTCATACTGTCAACAAAGATTCCTGTTCAAGAAACAGTCACACGCAAGCAATACTCAGAAAGTAAATGAGGATCAGTGCTCGAGTGAACAAGGGAGCCGACAAAGGCAGGCCAGTACAGAGTTAAGTATTGAGGATCACAGAATTGTCACAAATCTGAAACCACTGAGTGTGAGGAGAACATTGTCGAAAAAAGTCCGCTATTTCTTGTAGGCGACTTGCTTCATCGAATTCAGTCTGTAGAAGAGCTATGAGAAAGCGGCGAAAATATCCACACAGGAAGGCTCGAGCTGTGGGGTAGTCCCGCAGAGAAGGAGTCTCAATGCCGCGTTGATAGAGAACATAGATCGAATATTTTGCCATTTTTATAAAAGATTTGCAGACACTATTGTAATGACGAGACGTGGGATGATGAATGCGGAGGTAATGAAAATGAAACGTGAGCGGGGAAATGTACACTTTGTGAAGAACAGCAAACATGATTGAGAATAACGGTTGCAGCATCAGGCATGACACGTAAGAGTGAGAGACATCTCCAGTGGTACCACAATAATAGCAATCAGGTGATGAAATGTGGCGGAAGCGATGGATGGTGCGAGGGGTAAGAAGTCTGCGGTGTAGGTGCAACCAGTGTATGCGCATGTCACGTGCTTTGGGTTGAACGGACGACCAGAATCCATCGTTCCATGTACTTTTCAGAGCAGTTGAGGGAAGAGACGGAATCGAAACAGGTGACACCAAGTTGGTTGTTAGATGTCGGTATAGGAGCTTCATGGTCATTGCGTGAGGTGGACTTACTGCCATTCAGAGTGAAGGAAAATGGAAGCAGACATGGAGCTGAGGAGCACTGAAGAAGACCGGTGAGGTTAACCAGGTGAGGATGAAGATGTCTCGAGGACTGAAAAAGTCGAAGTTGAACACGATAACGTAGAGAGTCGGAAAGAGAAGGAGATATGTCCTTAAAGTTTTTCCAGATGAGCTCCGGGTGGACTAATTGACCCACGGAAACGACACCGCGAGTAAACCAGGAAGAAAAGTGATAGTAGTCAGCGGTGAGAGAATGAATAGACGAATTGAAGAAGATGGGTTCTGCAATGAGATCATCAGTTGTGGTGGGAGGGAGGTGAGTAGGGACCAGGGAAGACCAAGTGAAAAGAGCGGATCTGTATATAAAGGGTAAGTTTCTGGTAATAAGGGGATATTGGTCCACTCGGAGAAACGTGAGAACTGTAAGGTGGGGACTGAAGGGGACAAGGTGCCAAGAGTGGTTTTAGAAGCAGGTGGAGAGGAAGAAAGTTCACGTAGGAAAGTGATGAAAAGGAAGGCTGTGTGTTTCCGGTCGATGTCAGCGAGATTGAGACCACCATATGAGATTGGCAGCACTAAACGGTCTTTAGATACCTAGTTAATATTGTTCCCTATAAATTTCACGAAGACCCGCTGGGCCGCCCCGGTGGCGCAGTGGTCTAAGGCGCTGGCCTCTGATCATTCGCCCGTAAGGTGTCCGGGTTCGAATCCCGGTCAGGCATGGATGTTGTGTTTGTCTTACGGCACTGGCTCTCTCCCTTCCCTGGAACCAGTGACCCTAAATTAGGGACGGGCGACTGCTTATAGCCCATTGAGTTGCTCACGGTGGTCGTTAAACCTTCAATCAAAAAAAAAAAAAAAAAAGACCCGCTGGATCTGTCGGAGGAGCATTGTAGATTGTAGGAGGTAGTGCAGTGATCCAGGCGTGGAAGAAGCAGGGTTGGGTGAGGGCATTTGTTACTTGAGCACAGCCGAAAAACGTAAGGTTCTTCTTCAAGCTGAAGAGAGGATGTAATCGGAAATTAAGTTTCTGGAGAACGGAGGACCGAGACGGACACGCAACGACGATGGGCTTGCCAATGTGAAACCTCAGGAGCTTGACGGAGTCTGATGTCCAATTGGCAGACCAAGGGCGATCAGTCTGATCAGACCAATTCCCTGCCCAGAGGCCAGAACCCTTGTGCATATTGAGTTGAGAGCCCGAAGCATCAACATAGACTTGATAAACATTATATAGGATATCAAAGGTCGAGTTGTCACGTACAAAAACAGTCGTCAGCATATGCGAAAAAGATGGCCCGATGATGCCTTGGTTGTGCAACCTGTGGAAGGAGCGATGAGAGCAACTGGTTGCGAAGATGTGTCACAAACGGTTCAAATGCTATGAAAAGAGTTGGCCCGACAGGAAGCAACCCTACCGGACTCCACTCTCGAAAGGAAGAGAGGCTAGCAGAAAAGGAGAGATACGAACACGGAAGGAGAAATGAAAATAAAGATTGGAGAGAGCAGAAACAAGACCAAAAGGGAACCCAAAGGCATGAAGAATGGTGAAAAGACAGGAATGCGAAATGGAATCAAGAGCCTGACGTTGATTAATATTAAAAATTGCTGGAGGCTCAGAAAGATAGAAAGCGAGAAAGTGAAGGTTACGAATTGTAGTAATGTTATTCGAAATAGGGCGAGCAGGAACAGTATAAGATTGATCACATCAGGATGAATAATGTAGTTAAGTACAGGATTGAGACGAGCAGAGAGAATATCAGCAAAGATTTTATAGTCAGAGTTTAAAAGAGAGATTGGTCTCCACTTAATGAGCAAACGAAGGTCTCCAGTTAATGAGCAAGCGAAAGCTCCAGATTTAGGGGTTAGTCTAATAAGACCAAATGAAAATTCCGAAACCGAAGGAGAAGGCGCCGAAGTGAAAATACAATTAAAGGCAGCGAGAAGGAGTGGAAGGAGTGACGAAAAAATACCTTTTAGAATTTAAGGGGATGCCATCAGAACCAGGAGCGCTGCGAGCATTCACCGAAAAAACTGAGTTGCGGATTTCATCAGGCGAAATCGGTATGCTGAGGAAAGAATGAAAGGAAGCTGGTACGTGTGGTAAATTGCAATGCAGATCGGTCGTGGTACTAGAAGTAGGTGTATGTTGAAAACGGTGCTGATAATAAGAGTAAACCGAGGAACAAATTCGACGTTGATCATTGGTGAGCGTTCCACGAGGTTGAAGAAGTTGAGAGATTATATTTGTTCTCACACGGCGAACTTCAACATGCTTCGACAGTTTTCGTATATTAGTGGCGTATTTCACAAGTGAATATACGGAATTGCGATTAAGGCCATTTCCGCCACGCGATTGTTTCAGAGCTACTTTGAAGATTGCGAATAGGCGGGGCCTATACGGAGAGTCACGTAACATGAACACTGTCTTTTATCAGGGGAAGTGCTGCTTGCTAAGAAATTCATTGTGAGTAAAAAAATAAATACATCGCTCTTTCCACGTTCCAGAAACACATAGCAACCGAAAAATTGTTTTCAGCCGCCACCGTGGAATTGAACCACGGATCTCTCGATATCTAGCCGAGTGCGTTAGCTTTACACCACGGTCGCCAACCATCCACGGTACTATGTGTATTTTTAAGTCAGCTTCTGACATCATAAATCCGTAAGATGGGCTCAACTACTGAGACGTCTCCATCTGGTGGGCATTAACGGCACTGGCTATGTACATTATAGCAATTAAATAAAAACATTAAAAAATTAAAACGGCCATTACCTGACTTGAATATTGTCCAGTTCTGGACAATATTGAAGTCAGGTAATGGCCGTCCAAGTTTTCTTATATTTTGCTTTTCTTCATAGGAAAGTCCAGGAAAAGTATTTGATAAAAGATTTTCAACACTATTCATTTTAAATTTGCAAAAAAAAAAAAAAAAATAATAATAATTAATAACAACAAAGCGAATAACGTATGTTTAATTGGCACAATAAAAGAATAACGAATTAGAAAATTAACAAATACTACACAGCTCACACATAACATAACCTCTCCTGAAACGCAAACGTCCGCTGTGAGACTATTAAGTTTGAACATGGTGACAAGACAAGAACGCGGAGCTCATCTGCGGGTTTCAGGTTACATGTGATCTCGAGAGTAATGGGTTTCTGCGCATGCTCTAGCGGGAGAAAAGCGAAACGAAGTCATTGGTAGTGGGGGTTGCCAAGCGTTTGCAACAACCACATATCTACTGGTTGTGAATGCAACGACTGGGTCTAGCATTTCGAGATTAGCGTCTCGAGGTAGAGACATCCACATGTATCGAGTTATCTCATTGGCAGCAATACAACTGGGACCAACCAATTGGCGAACGGCATCTTAACGGCTTTAACAGTTTGGCGGTAATAATGGTGGATAATAGCTGCAAAACATAAAAGCACATCAAATAAATCCAATTTCACCTTAAAATATCAATTGTACAGGACTATCGACAACCGCCAACGAAGAAACTAATGTTAACTAAGATGTAAACAACCTGTGTCACGACTTCGACGACGTATATCTGGCTGAAATTGTATTTCTACCCGAATGAAACAGTACAAATCGAACAACTTAACCTGTTCGCAGTATCCATCCAAATATAATTATTAACTAGATAGAAGTTTTAAAGAAAACTACTTACTTATTCTCTCAAGCTTACCTCTTCGCAGCGTAGCAGTAGCCATTATCCACCATTATTACCGCCAAACTGTTAAAGCCGTTACGATGCCGTTCGCCAATTGGTTGGTCCCAGTTGTATTGCTGCCAATGAGATAACTCGATACATGTGGATGTCTCTACCTCGAGACGCTAGTCATTTCGAGTCATACCTATACCTAGGACATTACGGCGTCGCGGTTGCAGCTCGACTGCAACACTCAGTCAAGCGACGGCTAGCTCATACCCTACTCCCAACATCGCATCGGTTATTGAATTGTTTGGGTTGACTGCACTATTTATTTTTGACTGATTTCAAGCTAAATAAATCAATTTCTCATTAAAAAAATGTTTTATTAACAAAATATTATTTTTCTTTATAATGAAACTGGTTGTTGCGCAACACTGCAACCTCACCGGCCGCCACTGGAAAGGAGAAAAGAAAAAAGTCAAAATTTGTTTTCACAAGAAGCATGTCGGAAAATGAGTATATACAACGAAAACTACTTTTAAGAACATTTTTCATTAGAAATCTAATGAGCTAATGAGGAAATGTAAATTCGAGGACATTTGAGGACAAACATCAACATTTGAGGACAATTTACGTCCCCAAAGGCATCAGATGTTTTTGGGGACAGTAAACTAAATTCGAGGACTGTCCTCAAGATATATGTGCCGAATTGAAATCAAATCATGTAACGGCCATCTTTAGCTTCTGATTGTGGTTTTTAGCTATTGAGTTACGTCATGGCCATGGCTACGTACATGAGAAGTTTGATTTTCGAAATTTGAAGTTATTTTTTAAAAAAATGGTGTGTTCTTGCGCTTACCAATGTCACAACAATTCCGGGCTACCACCTCCTGGAGTTACTTTTCACAGCTAAGCAGCGGAGAAATCTTTAATACGAAATCTTTTAATTTCCGAAAAGCATTTGGTAGTAAAGCACGTATATGAAGTCAATTTAGATATGACTAGCTTAATTTCTCATTTTTATTGACAGAATGGCACTGAGCAGTATGACATTTTGTTGTGCTAACAGAGGAAAAAATTCTAATAGAAACTGGGAAAAGGCATCTTTCGGAGCATATGCTTAAACACACAGGTGAAAAGCCTTACCACCGTGATGTATGTTCCAAGCAATTTACTTGAAAAAGTGATCTTTCGAAGCCTTTACTCATTCAGACGGAGGGAAAAGCTTCAGCAATGAGATTTATACTCAAAACGATTTGCTCGAAGAAGTGATCTTTTGAAGTATTAAGTTAACTCATTTTGACGGGTGAAAAGTTTCACTAATGCGATGTATGTTCTAAACGATTTATTCGACAAAGTTAACATTCGAAGCATTTACTCATTCACACGGGGGAAAAGCCTCACCAATGTGGTGTATGCTCCAAACGATTTGCTCGAAAAGTGTTCTTTTGAAGTATTAACTCATTCACACGGGGAAAAGCCTCACACATGTGATGTATGTTCCAAGCAATTTGCTCGAAAAAGTGTTCATTCGAATCATTTACTCATTTACAGTGGGGGAGGGGGTGACCTCACCAATGTGATGTATGCTCCAAACAATTTTCTTGGAAAAGTCTTCTTTCACAGCCCTTCCTCCTTCACACAGGTGAAAAGCCTCATTAATGTGATGTGTGCTCTAAGCAATTTGATCAGAAAAGTAATCTTTTAAGGCATATGCTTGTTCATTCAGGTGAAAGGCTTTACTAATGTGGTGTATGTTCTAAGCAGTTTCCTCGGAAAAGTAATCTTTCAAGGCATATGCTTGTTCACAGGTGAAAACGCAAAATCATAATATATCTTATATAAAATAATATTGGGGTATTACAGCATAACATTAATTTGCGCGCACTATCATATTCACTTCATTTTAAGACAGCAGATCTTTGTAAAACGTCTCTGAAGTTAGATTATCATCCACGCAACTTTAAAAACTTTGGAATTACACGTAGATTTTACCTACAGAATAAGAAAAACTCTTGTACTACGCTGATCCCCCCAGAAGCCAGCCGAAATGTTTCCTAAATTCTAAATACCTAGAAGTAGCCGTAACGCCCTAAACATTGATAAATCAACTAATAATATCCTTAAGAACAGTATATCAACGATTAGTATAATAAAGAAAGTTAAATTTATTAATTTTAAAAGCAAGTTGCCAACTTCATGCCTCGCACAGCATTAACAGCTATGGCATAGTCTGCTCATGTCAGGCTTAAAATGACTGCAGTGACGTCACAGGCATTGTTGCATTCCGAAAGTTTTTCCCGGGGGGGGGGGATTTCAAATTTCGAGCGGGCTAAAACTTGTTGACTGATTATATATATCTAATCACAATTTTGTTATTTATACACTGGCGGAAAGTGAAAAAAGAACACCAAGAAGGAGACGTCTGATACCAACGAAATTTATACAGCATAATAACGGAATACAGAGGATAACGTGATCAAAACATTATGGCAAAATACAGCTGTATTTGCTGGTAAACTGAAAAATAACATTTCCATGTAACATGGTTAGTACGAGGTTGAACCGCCATGAACTGCGTCACACTGTACAATTTTGGCATGGAGTCTGTCGTACAGATGTTGGATGTAAGTTAAAGGTATTGAGTTCCAAGCATCCTCAACCTGGACGCGTAAATCGGGGATGGTCGTGGCTGGTCGTGGAGACCGGAAGAGTCGTTGTCCCATAAAATCCCACACGTGCTCAATGGGGGACAAATCCGATGAACGTGCAGGCCATGGAAGTTGTCTCACACCCTGAAGTGCATGTTGCGTTGCACGTGCCGTGTGTGGGCGTGCGTTATCTTTCTGGAAAACACCACGATGGACCGACCTTACAAATGGCACAACAACGGACTGAATGATGTTGTTGATGTAGGAGGTGCTATTTAACGTACCCGGTACAAACACTAGTTGTGTACGGGAGTGATAGCTGATCGCTCCCCACACCAGAAGACCAGGTGTAGGCCCTGTGTGTCGCTGGCGGATGCAAGAAGGGTGGAGACGCTCCCCTGTGCGTCTGCCAACACGCATACGGCCATCGGAGGCTCCCAAGCAGAATCTGCTTTCATCGCTGAACACGACAGATCGCCATTGCGTTCTCCAGTGCAGACGTTGGCGACACCACTGCAGCCGTTCCTGACGGCGGGCTGGAGTCAGAGGTACACATGCCAGAGGCACACGTGCACGTAGTCCTGCATCCAGTAGACGGTTGCAGATTGTTCGCACAGTCACCTCAGGTGCAACGGCAGCTCGGATTTGCGTCGCAGTGGATGTTCTGCTTGACAACGCCGCTCTTCTTATGCGTCGATTATATATCGCTCATCAGTCTGTCTGTGACTCCCGGTTCTAAGCCTTCTCGTGTGGGAATGTTCCTCGGACCATCTACGCCACCATCGTACCACCACCATCGTACCACCACCATCGTACCACCACCGATACTTCCCGTCCAATTCGCTCCGCAATGCGACGATACGACCACCAGGCCTCGCGGAGTCCGACTAGACGACCTCGCTCAAAGTCCGATAACTGCTGAAATCGTACACGTCTTCCATTTCCAGGCATTGCAGCTTCTTCAGGGTCTTCGCACGTGTCCGTACACCGACGACTGGTTACATTCACTTCGCCGTACTCCTTAAATACCACCGACGGTAATTTGCATATTATGCCGTGCTGTGGCGTAAGCGCTCACCGGTTGGTCCCAAAATTAACATCACACCTACGTAAACTCCACCCCATTAACATATGTACATTTCATGATCGTCAGCCGATTCCTTCTTGGTGTTCTTTTTTCACTTTCCGCCAGTGTATATATATTAATATATATAAAAAATTTTGAATAGAGTACACAAATTTTCTTATGCTCTTGTATCGCAAATGCAGATTCCAAGAAATTTACGCATACAAGTCAGGGGCGGCGGAAAGTAAAATTCGTTGACTGGGCCCGAAATTTCGAATCGTGGTGCGGCCTCTACTTTTTCGGAACAAACAGAAGAAAAACAATGTCTAAGCAGTGGCGCACCCACAGGAGTGGCCTAGCCCCCCCCCCCCCCCGGCTGATAGAGTGGAAAATTATTATGTCGAAGTTTGAAACAAAAAGTTACAATACGCGATCAACATATACTTCTTAATCATGTGCCGTATAATTATAACATATAATAATTATAAGGGAGTAGTTCTGTTAAATAAATTTAGAAAAATCTAACAAGGAAAACAATTTCACTGCTTCTTCTAATCATTTAACTTTCTTGTACTGTAACATTAGTAGTAACTGG
Organism: Macrothele yani; assembly: GCA_039090855.1. NCBI lineage: Eukaryota > Metazoa > Arthropoda > Arachnida > Araneae > Macrothelidae > Macrothele > Macrothele yani. Next base: position 68,662,490 of record CM076989.1, on the reverse strand, counting down.
ATAAGAATAAATGCACAGAAGTCAACCTCCTTAATTGTTACAGCACCTGACTATTTTCCCCGATAAATTTAGGGGAGGGGGGTCACCCCACCTTGGGAAAATTCTGTGTGCCAGGGCGCACGGGCTCCTCCCTTAGGAAATTTCTGGGGGCGCTACTGTGCCTAAGGAGCTTTGTTGGGAATTAGGACCACCCAACCACTTACCTAGAGAAACTTTCTAAGGCACATATGTGAAATAGAGAAACAACCGCACATATGTGAAATAATAAAATAATAACAATAAAAATCTTGGCTAAAATTATTGACCGGGCCCGGGCCCTGGCAGCCCGGGCGGTTCCGCCGCCACTGATACAAGTGAAATAAAAAAATAATAAAAATAAAAATCTTGGCTAAAATTATTGACCGGGCCCGGGCCCTGGAAGTCCGGGCGGTTCCGCCGCCACTGATACAAGTGATTAAAAATGTAAAAATGTTATACCTTTAATTCAGTAATGGATTACGGATCTCACCATGGGGTTGTGTAAAATATTGAGAACTATAGTAAAGGTAAGCTGCGCTGGAGAAAATCCCCCCCCCCAAGACATTAGGAGTGGCAAAAATGTCATCGCCTTAGTACAAGCGTGTTTCTGATTATTAAGGAATTATTACAGTGTTACCTGAAAACGTATGGTGTAAGCCATTCCCCTGCCATTTGGTTTAAGCCCCTTCAGATAATTTAGATTGGCAAGTAGTAGTAAAAAACTCAAAAACTAACTAACCGTTTCGATGGCAGCTTGAGGTGCCTCGTTTTTTTGTTTTTTATTGTCACAGAGTTGTGACGTATATTCTAAATTTACTTTCCTTTTTAGTTATTTTTCCCTATGTAAATATTGAGTTTATTCTCAGCAAATCTTCACTCTTAACGTAATATCTTTTCTCTCAAACGAATACTGTTGGCAACATAATTGAGGTTGAATGAACGTGACGTATGTCTGAATTGATAAGAACGTGAGATAAAAACGACGACTAATGTGTTGCTTGGCGAGCGTTGGGTTGTAAACTGATTATTGAAAAGAGCGTTGTGAAAAAGGCGTTGTGTTAAGAGTTGTGTGGTGAGTGGAGAGTTTAGTGCAATATGCTATGCTATGTTACGATGTGTTTGCTACATCCTGAATAAATAATCTTTTCCGTAAGTTTGACTTCTGTTGTTTACATGTTTCGTCTGGCCGTTAAGGTTTAATTTTAGGAACTATTTCTTCGCATAGTGATGTTTTAAATTAACGTAGAAGTACGAAAAGACTTCTACGTCATAAAGTGTAAACCACCACCGCCCGAAAAAAAGACCTTATTACGGGGACAATTTCTAATAATTTGCTATTGTTAAAGATTAAGTAGCATATAGTATTTTGTTGTATTGGAGATAATAACGTCATGTTAGCTACACTGATTCTTAACCGTATGCACCGTGACCGTATGCATGGAAAGTCAGCATCCAGCGAACAGAAATAAAACTGAATGCCGACTTCCAAAATATGATGGCGTATTGCAGTGCAAACATCTTTGCTGCGTGGAATTAGGTTTTTATTGCGGTAGTCCGAGTTGTCAGTGCTTGAAAGATTGCCTCTTCAGCAAGGGTTGTTTAACGTTTTGCTGATGGATGATATAAATTTCAGATTGATTTATTATTATTATATTTTCTCTCATTTTCTTAATTTTTTTAATTAATTTCTCTAAATGTTCAGTATATTATAAACGAACACAATTAGACTAAATATAAGGGGAAATCGCCCAAAAACCTACGGCGCGGGGGGGGGATTTCATAGATTTTCGTGGGGGGGGGTAAGCACCCCCGAAAAGATGTCTGAATACATCACTGGTCACAGGCGTGGTGTTTTGCTGGCTTCACTTGGATTGCATTGATCCAATGGAGAGTGGTTTCTCCCCTTTTTCCTACCTCCATGCCATGAGTATAGCCCTGTACCATAAGTAAAACTTATTAACCTTGCATTGCATCATGGGAAAGAAGATCGGTGGCTGCGGGCCAACAGTAGTTTGTTTACTTCTGTTCTACCACTGCTTGGTTGATTGGAGGTTTAACCATCACCGTGAGCAACTCAGTGGGCTATAGGCAGTCGCCCGTCCCTAATTTGGGGCCACTGGTTTTAGGAAAGGGAGAGAGCCAGGGCCGTAAGACACACACAACATTCATGCCTCACCGGGATCCGGACCCGGACCCATCTCGGACGAATGATCAGAAGCCATCGCTTAGACCACTGCGCCACCGGGTTGGCTCTACTACTGCTAACAAGGAGTTGCGTAGGAAATGCCGCGAATTTTCTTGTGTTATTAACGACATGCGTAACTTTCATTGAGCGTTTGGTGCAAACAAATCCTGCAACCCAAAAGGTACAGTGGTCTAAGCGATGGCCTCTGATCATTCGTCCGAAAGGGGTCCGGGTCCGAATACCGGTGAGGCATGGATGTTGTGTTTGTCTTACGGCACTGGCTCTCTCCCTCCCTGGAACCAGTGACCCTACCTAAATTAGGGACGGGCGACTGCTTATGGCCTATTGAGTTGCTCACGGTGGTCGTTAAACCTCCAATAAAAAAAGGTACAGACGAAAGGATGATTATTCATTGATTTATTTTTCTATTGGGGGTTTGTCACTGTGAAGCCGCCCCGGTGGCGCAGTGGTCAAAGCGATGGCTTCTGATCATTCGTCCAAGATGGGTTCAGGTTCGAATACTGGTGAGTCATGGATGTTGTGTTTGTCTTAAGGCGCTGGCTCTCTCCCTTCCCCAAAACCAGTGGCCCTAAATTAGGGACGAGTGGCTGCTTGTAGTTCATTGAGTTGCTTACGGTGGGCGTTCAATCTTAAACTGAAAAAAAAGTCACTGTGAGCAACTCAGTAGGACATAAAAAGTCGCCAGTCTCTAATTTAGGGTCACAAGCTCTAGAAAAAGGAGAGAACCACAGTTGGCCGCCCCGGTGGCGCAGTGGTCTAAGCCATGGCCTCTGATTATTCGCCCGAACGGGGTCCGGGTTCGAATCCCGGTGAGGCATGGATGTTGTGTTTGTCTTACGGCACTGGCTCTCTCCCTTCCCTGGAACCAGTGACCCTAAATTGGAGACGGGCGACTGCTTATAGCCCATTGAGTTGCTCACGGTGGTCGTTAAACCTCCAATCAAAAAAAAAAAAAAAAAAAAAAAGAACCACAGTTGCAAGATAAACCCACTATCCATGTCTCACTCGGGATTCGAACCCAGACCCATTTCTGACAAATGACAAGAAGCCAACTCTTAGACCACTGCGCCACAGCGTGAGCAGGCTGATTATAAAAAAGTTTCCTCTGAAATGTACTGTATTGGTGAAGGAGTGCCTGCTTACAATGAAACGTGGTGATTTCCATTCGAATGTGCACTTATGAATACGTTTCGCTTACTTTCAAGGGAAATCTTTTTAGCATAATGACACTACGAATAAAAGGCAGCTAAAACTTAGGCCATCCCGGTGGCGCAATGGTCTACGCTTTGATTTCTGACCATTCGTCCGGGGAAGACGCATGTGATATCGCTTCGTGACTACAAGTCGGCTTTGTTACGCAGGTCGTTCTGTCTGTTCGTGTTCGTCCCAGTGTGTTCTGTTCGTTTTCGTTAAGCTTTCTCACAGAGTTTGTAGAGTTTTTTTCATTTACGTTTTTCTTTTTGGGTGTTGCAAAGCAGCACACCCAGCTGTTTCGTTGCTGTTTGGCGCCCAGATGTCGAGTGCCGATGGGGTGACTAAGTTAGTTGCTCTGCATGAATTACGTACTGTGTCTTCATCTGGTGCTGCTGGATTAAGCGCTCCTTTCCCTACGTCTTCAACGATGTCGACTCTTCAGAATGTCAATGCTTCTACCACTAGTGTCATGTGGCCTGCTTTACCAGGAATTTCAGCGGTGTCAGGAGCGAAGCTGCTCCCGCCCCGACTTCTCAAGAGCTTTTTGTCTGTTGCTCGTTCGACGGTTTCTGCTACACCTAATTCTTCAACTGGAATATCTGCTTCTAATGTGCCATCCATTACCAGGATTAATAATGTGCTTCGAGTAATGATTAGTGATGACTCTCTGCACGATAAGGCTTCGAATTCTTCACTTTTTACTTAGTGTGTACTTACCTGCATTGAGAGACACTCCCCTGCCTGAATATCTTACTGGCCGCCCCGGTGGCGCAGTGGTCCAAGCGATGGCCTCTGATAATTAGTCCGAAAAGGGTTAGGGTTCGAATTCCGGAAGCATGGATGTTGTGTTTTTCTTACAGCATTGGTTCTATCCCTTCCCTAGAACCAGTGACCCTAAACTAGGAACTGGCGACTGCTTATAGCCCATTGAGTTGCTCACAGTGGTCGTTAAACATCCAATAAAAAAATATATATACTGTATATACACTGGCGGAAAATGAAAAAAGAACACCAAGATGGAATTGGCTGACGATCATGAAATTTACATATGTTAATGGGGTCGAGTTTACGTAGGTGTGATGCTAATTTCGGGACCAACCGGTTAGCGCTTACGCCACAGCACGGCATAATATGCAAATTACCGTCGGTGGTATTTAAGGAGTACGGCGAAGTGAATGTAACCAGTCGTCGGCTTGCGGACACGTGCGCCGACGACTGGTTACTGAAGAAGCTGCAATGCCTGGACATGGAATACGTGTACGATTTCAGCAGTTATCGGACTTTGAGCGAGGTCGTCTAGTCGGACTCCGCGAGGCAGGGTGGTCGTATCGTCGTATTGCGGAGCGAATTGGACGGGAAGTATCGGTGGTGGTACGATGGCGGCTTAGATGGTCCTAGGAACATTCCCACTCGAGAAGACGTGGAACCGGGAGTCACAGACGTACTCATGAGCGGACCGATCGACGCATAAGAAGAGTGGCGTTGTCAAGCAGAACATCCACTGCGACGTAAATCCGAGCTGCCGTTGCACCTGAGGTGACTGTGTGAACAATCCACAACCGTCTACTGGATGCAGGACTACGTTCACGTGTGCTTCTGGCATGTGTACCTCTGACTCCAGCCCACAGTCAGGAACGGCTGCAGTGGTGTCGCCAACATCTGCACTGGAGAACGCAATGACGACCTGTCGTGTTCAGCGATGAAAGCAGCTTCTGCTTGGGAGCCTCCGATGGCCGTATGCGTGTTCGCAGACGCACAAGGAAGCGTCTCCACCCTTCTTGCATCCGCCAGCGACACACAGGACCTACACCTGGTCGCCTAGTTGTGTACGGGAGTGATCAGCTATCACTCCCGTACACAACTAGTGTTTGTACCGGGTACGTTAAACGGCACCACCTACATCAACAACATCATTCAGCCCGTTGTTGTGCCATTTGTAAGGTCGGTCATGGTGGTGTTTTCCAGCAAGATAACGCACGCTCACACACGGCACGTGCAACGCAACATGCACTTCAGGGTGTGAGACAACTTCCATGGCCTGCACGTTCACCGGATTTGTCCCCCATTGAGCACGTGTGGGATTTTATGGGAAACGACTCATCCGGTTTCCACGACCACCCCCGATTTACGCGTCCAGGTTGAGATGCTTGGAACTCAATACCCCAAACTTACATCCAACATCTGTACGACAGACTCCATGACAGAATTGCACAGTGTGACGCAGTTCATGGCGGTTCAACCTCGTACTAACCATGTTACATGGAAATGTTATTTTTCAGTTTACCAGCAAATACAGCTGTATTTTGCCATAATGTTTTCCCCACGTTATCCTCTGTATTCCGTTATTGTGCTGTATAAATTTCGTTGGTATCAGACGTCTCCTTCTTGGTGTTCTTTTTTCACTTTCCGCCAGTGTATATATATCTTCCTGCAATTTCTAAGGTCGTCCCCAAATCAGGCTTTGAATCTGTTATCCGCCAAGGCGGAGGAATCATAATGCATTTTATTTATCGTGAGAATGCTGACAAAGTCTTAGCGACAGGCATTGATATTAAAACCTTCATTTAATACCTAAGCCTGCTGCGCAACAACCTGTGACGGTAACCCTATCTCCGGTACCTCCAGAGTTACGAGATGATTGGTTCAAGCATTAGGACTCTGGGCGATACTAAGAAACTTCCTGCAGCAGCGCCGACTCTCCTGTTCATCATGTAAAAGGACCTCGCCGTCAGTATCCGCTCGTGTTCCCGTTCGAAGCTAACTATAGGAAGAAGAATAACTCCCGAAGAAGAAGAAAATCCGAGCAGCTGCGGAGACGATTTCATAGAGCGCGCTGTCCTTCAGTGTGATGTGAAGAGAGAAGAAAGTGTAGTGTGAAGTGAACTCAAGATGGAACATTAATTGTAAACAACGCCGGTGTTTTATATACGGATATATCTAGTGTGTGTGGTCATGTTGGTGGGTTAAATATATGTTAGATATTCTTACTGTGTGGTGAGCGAATCATTGTGTCGACTTCGGAATTACTAAAAGGATTAAGTTGCTGTGTGAAGGATCTTCAGCGACGGCATCGAAGGTGCTGTTGTCAACTGGTTCCAGCGTTCTCGACCCCCGGGATATGCACGAGTCGAAGTTCATAATTGGATGGCAGGTAAGAAGTCTTCTTTCTTCAACCCTGTTCTGGCCTGATTTGAATGAACGACGACATAACACTAACATTATCAACCGCCCTGAATCACTCAATTTTGTTAATTTTCGACAGACACCAAGCACTATGTTTTCACTATGTCTGTCGGCGTTCAATGTTTTAGATGTAAGGGGGTGGTGGTTATGTGGTGTCTCAATGACCCCATCAGCATTGTTCTACTGTGTCTGCTTCCACAAATGTTCTCCATTCTGATGACCGACCTTCATCTCCGGTCCCTCCCTCTTTAGAGCAACTGTAACCCATGGACAATACCATACCTCCCATGGCGTCCGCGGAGTCTTCGTCTAATTCTACGATTGCACGCGATTCCAGTGATTCTTCTTTTTTTTTTTTTTTTTTTTTTTGATTGGAGGTTTAACGACCACCGTGAGCAACTCAATGGGCTATAAGCAGTCGCCCGTCCCTAATTTAGGGTCAGTGATTCCAGGGAAGGGGGAGAGCCAGTGCCGTAAGACAAACACAACATCCATGCCTCACCGGGATTCGAACCCGGACCCCGTTCGGACGAATGATCAGAGGCCATCGCTTAGACCACTGCGCCACCGGGGCGGCAGTGATTCTTCATTGTCCCTGTTGGAGCCTTCAGTAAGCCCTGTTTCTAAGCCTCTTTTGTCATGCCAGCTGCAACTGACTCAGCGTCTATTACAGAACATCTTGCACACCCTCCCTCTTAATTTCTCAAGCCAAGTCTTCCTGCAAGACACATGGTAAGCGGGTAGTCAAAACTGACTCTCCACATTCTCTCAAGGGTCAACGATATCGGCCACGCCGCCCCGGTGGCGCAGTGGTCTAAGGCGCTGGCCTCTGATCATTCGTCCGTAAGGGGTCCGGGTTCGAATCCCGGTCAGGCATGGATGTTGTCTTTGTCTTACGGCACTGGCTCTCTCCCTTCCCTGGAACCAGTGACCCTAAATTAGGGACGGGCGACTGCTTATAGCCCATTGAGTTGCTCACGGTGGTCGTTAAACCTCCAATAAAAAAATATCGGCCACCTAAGACCCCGTGCCAGATCCAGGCTCGTTCTCAAACTCGCAGTTATAGTCACGTCCTTCATTACCATACTACAGTGTCGGCAACCATGAGGCTCCTGTCCCGGTCTCTAATAAATTCTCTGTTAGCTGATATCAAAGACCTTAGAGGAGAGTAGACTGGCAAACGCAATGCCAGTCGGAGGCAAGGAGCAGTAATTGAGATAGCAGCGCCATCTGTAACCGCGAGGAGTTGGTGGGAAATATATAGCTATTGGAAAGGTACATACATTGTTTGATTCAATGCACAATACAAACGCAAAAGGAATATTCGGGTGCGAATTCGAACCAACAAATTTTTAGATCAAAATTTTATTAGCAAGTTCTTAATTTCGGTGAAAATCAGCTATGAAATAAAAAATACGCCGCTACAACTACATACAAAGAACACCTGATACGTGAAGTTGCAGCAATGCGAATTTAAATATACCGCATTATCGCTCCTTCATATTACCCTTAATCACCCGATTTTGTTTCTCAAAATTGTTTTAGTGAAAAATATTTTTACTCCATGAGCTCATGAAAATGAATATCGCATAAAATAAAAAAGGGGATCTACTATGTCATGTTAACAAAACTATCACCGTTTCTCCTCAGACATGCAAAGCTCTTTATATCTATTATTAATTGCAGTGCTGTATTCACACTCAATAAACTAATTTTAAAAGCTACTCCTACATACAATTTGAAAGAATAACACAGCACTTTATCTCATCTAATTTTCTAACCAAGTACTTCTATGTCTCAATAAACACTGTATATGAAGCAAATGAAAAATTAATACATCACTCTCTCTAACTGATATATGCATACAAAAATCATTTTTTTACCTTATTTTTTTCTTTGACTACAGACCTGTTTGAACTTTTTTTTTCTTTCTTTCATTTTTTTTATTTTTGCTAAGAAAAGATTACTATATAAACATTTTTTCAAATTAACAAAAAATACAGAAAATTCACTTCACCCAGCTGTGATTAAATAAAATGAGAATTGTGTGACATTTTGACATGAACACATCTTCCATTTGAAACTGTTCTGGTTGTTATACAACACAAAATTCACTCAACTCAACTGTGATCGAATAAAATGAGAATTATATGACCACTTGGCACTTTGACGTGAGCATACCTTCCATTTGAAATTGTTCTGTTAACACATTGACACCTTGATATTGTGCAGTGGCTCAGCGTTACTCGATAACCATGCCACATGGGCTTACAAACCTGACATACTGTGTTATTAAACCAAAGAATCTTGCACGTCACATCAGAATTAACTTTCAGGGGTCACAAATGCTGTGTGTTTCTAGCTTCCGAGGGGAGACGAACTTTGAAATGTTCAATGAACGTTGTTGATACGCTGTCAAGAGAAGCGGAGAAAGTTTCCGCCTGTTTTTCACCGCGTTTCTGGCAATTTAATTCAAAATATGATTAAAAATTTTGAATCCATAATTCATATTAGTTTCCAACTGGTGTGTTTCACCAATTAAAGAAAAGTAGGGTAATAATTTATATAATCTTTCCAAAAGCGCTGCAGCGTACAAAAGATGTTTACGAAGAGAGCCTTGGAGGCTTTACGTCATGTTTTGGACAATCTTAATTTAAAAAATATGATTAAAAATTTAAATCCATAGGAGAAAAAACTTTCCTACTGGTGTTTTTCAGCAAATAAAAAAAATATAAGGCAATGAATATATTTCATCTTTCCACAGGGAAGAAACAGCATGTCACTTTTCACAGGAGTGACTGTCGAGGAACTGTATTTGCATTTCTAGTGCTCCCAGGCACAATTTAGAAATTCTGATGTCTCGAAGCACACTGTTTTTGATATTTTTAGTATCCCATGTTCGAAAACCTTAATTGCAAACAATCCTTAGGCCCCAAATTTGACTATTTGGATGCCGAACATGTGTTTCGAGGTTTGATTTTTGAACATAGAATACAACAAATAGAGATGAACAAGAAAGGGTGTTCAAATATTGGAAGCAGTCCTATATTCAAAACAAAAAACATTGTTCTATAGATAATTATTTTATTTTGAACATGACTTAATGTCCATATATTCCTTCATACTTAAAACATATACACTGAAGAGCAATTGAATTAGAGATACCTGTCTAGTAACGTGTAGCACCACCTTTCGCCCTGATGACGGCAGCGATTCGTCTCAGCATGGATTTGACAAGACACCGGAAGCGTTGGGAAGCCATACGGATCCATGACCACTAAACAAGCTGCCACAGTTCACGAAGATTTGATGGAGGAGGGTCAGAGCCTCGAACATCTCTCTCGATGGCATTCCAGATGTGATCGATGGAATTGAGGTCAGGTAACCTGGCTCGCCAAGGAAGCGAGGTTACGTCGGTGGAGTTTTCATCCAACCATTCGGATACAATTCTGGAGCGATGGCACGGTGCATTGTCTTGTTGCAGGATGAGGTCACTAGTGGGATGTTGAAGACGCACAAACGGGAGCAAATGGTCGTCCAGGATAGCCCGGTAACGTTGACCTGTGAGGAACGATGTCACACGTACCAGGGGTTCCATTTCAGTCCACGTAAACAGTCCCCAGACGAGAATGCCACCCCCACCAGGTTGAAGAGAACCCTACTGACAAGAGGGATCCATCGCTTCATGTGGTTTGCGCCGTACTCGTATCCTGCCATCCGCATGTACCAACGTGAATCTCGACTCATCAGTCCAGGCAACATTTTTCTAGATGTCTAGGGTCCATTGGCGATGTTCCCGCGCCCATGCTAATCTTTGCACCCTGTGATGTGCGGTCAGCGGCGGTACCCTCGTGGGACGATGGCTTCTGTACCCCATAGCGAGGAGATGGTTCTGGATGTTGTGGCTGCTTACACGTTTTTCTGCCCCAGCGTTAAATTGCCGAGTGATTTTTTGCACTGTGGCCCGTCTATCCTCTGTTACAATGCGAGCTAGCCGACGATGACCCCGCTCATTCACACGCTGTTGTCCACGGCAGTTGGCCCTTGCAGGGATCGTTTTACCTGATTCGATGTACTCAAGGTGCACCCGTGACACAGTGGCTCGGGAAAATCCCAGTGTCTGCACGACTTCCGAGTTGGGGTGACCCATTCGTCGGGCCCCGACAATTTGCCCACGATCAAATGCGCTTAGATCCTTCGTCTTACCCATACTGCGTCCGAATCTTACTGATTCCCGTCGCATCACTCCTTATATTGTCGGATCACTGCATTAGCCATGTAGTTTCCGTTTACAGGGCCACCCACAGCGCCACATTTGCATAACGCCAGCTGTCTCTAATTCAATTGCTCTTCAGTGTATTCCTTCATACTGGTAAAAAACATCATCTGGGCAATTAAAGCCAAAGACATTATGAACAACAATGAGCAAAACATTTAACTTTCTTGTGAAAATATATCTGACGCCACGTATTTGGAGGAGTTTCACCTTGGATCTCGCCCTTTGGATTTAACTGCTATAATATACATAACCAGTGCCGTTAATGCCCACCAGATGGAGACGTCTCAGTAGCTGAGCCCATCTTACGGATTAATGATGTCAGAAGATGACTTAAAAATACACATAGCACCGTGGATTGTTAGCCACCGTGGTGTAAAACTAACGCACTCTGCTAGATATCGAGAGATCCGTGATTCAATTCCACGGCGGCGGCTGAAAACAGTTTTTCGGTTGCTATGTGTTTCTGGAACGTGGAAAGAGCGATGTATTTATTTATTTAGTGACACCACGTATTTGGAGGATTTTCACATTGGATCTCGCTTAAGATGCTGCATTAAAAACTCATTTAGAAAAGGCAACTGTCTTTAAAGGAACATCGAAAACAATTCAAAATGAAATTTTGCAAATAATGTTAGTGAAGTGTGTCATGATGAAAAAACAAACAAAATTAAAGAAGCACAGTTTTTAGCCATCATTGCGTATGAAACAAGTGACATTTCAAATACACTGCTGGCCACCCAAAATGCAACACCAAGAAGGAAGAATCCGATTGGCCTGAAATTCGCAGCATGCGTAACCAGCGAGAGGACATGCAAACGATTAGCATTGCAGGGCATATGTAAATCATGAGCGCCCAGCACGCCTTCAAGAAGCACTATAAGAAAGGTGCACAGGAGGCGGGGTGTAAGTAGTGGAAGTGTGTTGTGCTGCCGGACCTGTGCGTGGGAAGCTTCCTGATGCCTCGTCGCAGAATATGGCAGTCATTCCAGCACGTTTCGGAGTTCGACAGAGGACAAATAGTGGCTTATCGCGAGAGCGGTTTATCGTACCGAGACATCGGCGCCCGTGTGGGACAACATCCAGCCACAGTGAAGCGAGTGTGGATTCGGTGGGTGCACTAGTGACGGACGGACCGACGTGAGCGATTGCCGCAGCCGCGGCACACCACCGAGCGAGAGGACCGGCATGTTGTGCGACGGGCATTGACGGCTCGCACCGCCACATCACGAACGTTAGCGCAGGAATTAGGGTGTGTTGCACAACAACCTGTGTCAGCACGTACCGTTCGACGTCGTCTGTAGGAGCGGGGACTTGTCGCACTGCGCCCATTGCTCCGATTACCATTGCCGTTACACCACCGGCGAGTGCGGCGGCGGCGGCGGCGGCGGCGGCGGCGGCGGCGGCGGCGGCGGCGGCAGTGGGACGTTGAACGCCTCACCTGGACTACGCAATGGCACGACATTGTCTTCTCCGACGAATCCCGCTTCTGCCTGCAACACCACGATGGTCGGATCCGCGTGTGGCGGCACCGTGGAGAGAGACTGTATGACGCCTGCATTATGTATTGCCATACCGGTCCGTCGCCTGGCGTTATGGCTTGGGGCGCAATTGGATATGGCACCCGCACCCCTCTGGTACGCATCACCGGTACACTCAACAGCCACGGCTACATCTCCGACGTTTTGGAGCCTGTAGTCCTTCCTTACCTGCAGGACCTGCCAGCGGCCACGTTTCAATTGGAAAATGCGCGCCCGCACATTGCACGCATCGTGCAACAATTCTTCACAGCCCACCAGGTGTCACTGCTGCCCTGGCCCGCCTGTTTTCCCTATATGTAGCCCATCGAACACGTCTGGTCGCTGATCGGCAACCGAGTGGCCCGGCAAGCAGCACCCACGGCTACGCCTGATGAAGTGTGGCAACGTGTAAAAACAGCCTGGACCGACATACTCTAAGCCCACATCCAAAGCCTCTTTCATTCGATGCCACGGCGTGTAGCGGCCGTTATTGCCAGCCATGGGGGGCCGTACGAACTATTGATACCTGCGTGTTCCGCAAGTCACACTGGCGTGTAAGCTCAATCGTTTCATCTTTGTATCTGTTGTTATGTGTCCAGTAAATCTGGCTTTGCTATCTGATGTCCTTCTTGGTGTTGCATTTTGGGTGGCCAGCAGTGTATATTTCAAATGGCCATTGTTTACCGGTACGTGGTAAAAAGAAAACCAGTTGAAAGGTTTTGGGATTTTATATCTCCTTCACAACATGACACACAAACCTTGGCTTCTTGTTTAATAGAAGAGCTGAAGAAACATAAAATTTATGAAAATCCCGAAAAATTAATTGCAAAACGTACGACGAAGCATCTGTTATGGCCGGTTCTTCCCACGGCATGCAAGCAGTTGTGAAGGAATCTTATCCAGCTGCTGAATACATACATTGCTATGCTCATCAAATAAATTGAGTTATGATGAAAGCTGCTTCTATAAATAGAAATGTACGAATTTTTTTCTCTAGTTTGCAAGGCATCTGTACGTTTTTTTCAAATAGCCCACAACGAACTGCAGTACTTGCTCAGGTTGTGAAAAAACGTTTACCCCGAGCTTCCCCTACAAGATGGAATTTTCTGTCACGCAGTGTCAATACGGTTTTTGATAAAAAGAGAGATATTATCGAATCCCAGAAGACCATTCTTAAGTCTAATGGCATTAAAGGTGAAAGTATTATTTGCCAGGCTAATGGTCATTTAAAGGTTCCTACAAGTTACAGCTTCAGCTTTTGGCTTTCATTTTTCTCTAAAATCATGCCTCTTGTAGAAATTTTGTTCGGTCAACTTCAAAAAAGTGACCTTGATCCCTCTACAGCAAAGAAAGCTATTACTGTGTTTGAGAAAAATGCAGTGACAATTAGGGAACAAATTGATGTTGATGAGAGTGCAACGACACAGAGTGCATCTGCTTCTTTTAAAAAACGGAAAACTGACTACTTTGAGTGGATGAGAGTATAAAAAGAAATGTGTGATGTCATTATTTCTCAGGCTAAGAAAAGGTTTACTTTCACAGGTCATCTAGTTGCAGTTTTGTTATTTTTATCACAAATGTTCCCTCATTATGCCACTAAATTCCCAGCGGAGACATTGAAAACAGTGTGTGCTGTGTATCCATTTATAGATAAAATGAAACTCCGCCATGAACTTCTGTCCATCTACTGTGCAGGAAAGTTCAGATCACTCTGAACTATGCGAGTTCCTCACGAAGAACAATTTAGGAAAAACGTTTAGTGAATGTTACACGTTACTGAAACTTATCCTAACAATTCCTATGACATCAGTTGTAGCAGAACGATGTTTTCCCATTTTAAAAAGAAATAAAAACATTTTTGAGGAACTCAATGACACAGGAAAGGTTATCAGCCTTGGCCATGCTTTCTATTGAAAAAGATCTTATCATAGATATTCCCGACTTCAACCAGAGAGCTATTGACAAATTAGCTACGCAGAAAGAGAGAAGGATGGACTTTCTCTTCAAATAACTTATGGTAAGAACTATATAATTGTTATTACGCAATTTGAAATTTTGAAATAGGGTAATTATGTAAAAAGTATCTTGTTGCAACATTACGTTGCTTTTAATAATGTTAAACTCCTCCTGCGCAACATCCTCCCCCTCCAAGTACACCACCACCACCACCACCAACAACAACAACAACAAAAACAGTGCTCGCGAGTAGTGTTTCTAAGGAAAACGATATATGTGCAACACCCTATTTTTGAACCCACGAGCCGCCACTGCTTCTTTCCGAGTTTAACGACCACCGCGAGCAACTCTAAGGACTATAAGCGGTCACCTGTCTCTAATTTGGAAACACTCGTTTCAGGGAAGGGAGAGACGAAGTGCTGTAAGACAAACACACCATCCATGTGGTGTGTCACAGTCGGGACTCGAACTTGTACCCACTTGTACGAATGGTCAGTGGCCAGCACTAGGACACTGAACTACTGGCGCGGTCAAATTTCGACTGTACTTGATCTAAGTTCCTCCAAAAACTTTGGCAAAATGAAAAATTTGCCATGCAATTACTTTGGTGTGCAGCTTGATTTCAATTCGGCACATATACAAGGTAAAGCATTTCACTTTTGCTAATATGTTCTGGTCATCATAATTCTACTTTGTTAATACAAATTACCAACATTCTACAAGATATATCCTTTCAAGACATGAATTTTCATATGTAATATCACACTTATTGAAGTAATGCAGTTTTGTGACAAAAATATTTGCATATTTATTTTGAGTACGTATATGTCCCCAGATGAACTGCCGATTTGGGGACGCCACGCTCTTTTGTCCTCAAATTAGTGTTGCAATATCTGGTCACCTTACCGTTACACCGTCAGCGTCGTCTGCTAAGAAAGCTTCAAGTTTGTGACGTCTTAATTTCTCCCTCTTATTCCTACCCCCATGACTCATGGTCACGGTGTACGATAGTGCTGTAAATATCGATAGTTTCGCTACTATCGCTCATTCCCAACGGGAACAGAAACTGAAAGTTGAAATTTTTCGTTTTTCGGTGTTTCACGTATTGATTTGCAATTGGTGGTTGTGTAGTTTGTCATATTTGAGGGTGTTGTTTGACTCGAAGGATATGATATTTTGTTAAGTCCTAAGTCCAGACTGAGTCATCATGACTGAGTGTGGTTTAGCTGTAATCGTTGCAAAAGGTCTTATCAATATTTCCGAATGATTAGTGTAGATGTAATTGTTTCTTGAAACTTCCTGGTTTTACAGGGCTGCTGGAACCGCACATTTGTACCAGAGCTCCCGGAATTATTTCCCATGTTCCTTCTTCCATTGAAGTTAAATCGTGAGAATTAGGTGAGTACTCTACTAACATATTTTCACTATGACCAATAACATGTCCGGTGTTGTTTGTTGAAACACACGTGCGAGCTTAGTCTCGGTCCTTGAACAGTGGATAATTTGAATGCTTTGTTATTAGACAAATAGTCTCGTAAGAATATGAACATAACTCACGTTGTTGATCTGTCCTTTTATCACGTTTATCACATGTTATTTCCTCTGACTGTTCTTCCATACTTATGGGTTTTGTGTGCTGTGTAACTTTTTCCCCCCTCCCCGTTTTTAGTGGACAGTAGGCCCTAATAAAGTTGGGTGACTCCGCCTAGCTTATGGTTCTCTCTGGAGTTGTTAAAGTGTTGATTCAGGGAGAAAACATTGCGAACTTTCAAAGCTAAATGCATTTTCGATATATTATAGTCAAACAGTTGTTCTGTACAGTGATGGATGGACTAGTGATCCATAAACTACCTTGGAAGTTGATTTTGAGTGGCCCACTTTTTTGAGGGAAGGGGGGGGAGGTATCAAATAAAAAAATATCAGAATCACCTTTTACTACATCTTTCCAACAAATGTGTAGGATTTATTGAGCCAAACCCCCCCCCCCCATCCCCCACAGGAAAATGGGTTAAATGTTGAATGCAAGAAATTTCTTTTGCTGAGTAAATACGATGCAGATCTCTTACAAGAAAGAAAAAGAATGTACGTATAAAAAGCAGCAGCCCAAACTTTTACCTTAGGTAAACCTCTTAATACATTAACACACACAATAAATTTGGAGTTTCCATCACAGACTATCCATAGCATATCTGATTAGACTATACTGATTACTCAACTGCAATTGGCAAAAACAGACCGAGATGGAAGATATCAGCTGAAAGGGACGGGGCTTAAATTAGGAATTCGAGAAAGGGAAGGGGGTGTACCAAAACAGGGTTTGTCTCAAAGAAACATTTGCTAGGTGCATTTCTTTTTCTCAAAGCTGTCGGAGTGGTAGACAAACTTTGTTGTTTCAGCACAATTTGCTTTCCATCTAAAAGAATAATGAAGGGCAAGTATATGTATAAAAAATTTTATTCTTGAAATATCGTAAGGCCTACCAACCCAGAATATGGCCTCCCAATGGGAATTTTCATGGTATCCCTGGGGCCCCAATCCACGCCTTATTCTGTGATGCTTTTTGTCCCAGTAGAGTCTTGTATATATTTTGAGTTATACCATTCTCAAAATGCAATGAGCATTTTGAGAAAGGTATAACTCTTTGCAAGAGATGGAAAACTTGTATGAGATAATCCTAAATTCCCATGCACTTAAGAAGTTTGCAAATGGGCACAATTATTGCACACTATTCAGTGTTCAAATTACCCAGTGGTCCGCTGGCCATTGGCCAGTAAAACTTCTGTCGGACCACTGAATTATTGATTTTACTGGCCCGGATGGCTAGTAAGTTTTTTCTCTAAGTTATAACAAGTTAAAAAATAAATTTCTATTTCTTTTACCTCATTGTACGGTTTTCTTTTCAGGCTGCAAACTAGTGATAGTTTCATGAAATGCTATTGGACAACAGCATTTTTTCTTTTTTTATCCCTCATTTGTAAAGAATGGAAGAAACAGCTAATACAGAAAGGCAGTTTCCCAGTCTTTGCCTAGTAATGGCTACAACCATTTTTTATTACCTTCACCTACCCTAGTGAATGTAGCATATACTGACACCAGACACAAGTCAGCTTTTGTTACTGGCCCAAGAAAACACACTAGCACAGGTCAATTGGATGTGTGAAGGTAACTTTGTAGAAGAGCAATTCACATGAAACAGTTTCAAATGGGGGACTGAAACTAACTTCATGGGAAAGTAGCAGGGATGAGCAATAAGACTAAAAATAAGGAAAGGAAACTAAATTCTAAACAATAAAACCTACAAAAAAGGCTACTAACATGTAAGATTTTTTTTTACCCTTGGAGCAGTGGCGTATCTTGGGTCTGGGACCTGGGCTATCTCCTTCTCCCACAGTACTGTTTTTTTTTTTCAAATTGTGAAGTTTATTTTTTAATTGTTAAGTAATAGAAGTAACATTTTTTTCTAAATTTTAGGTACATGCTATTGCTAACATGATACCAAATAATTATGAGGATTAGGATTTGAATGAACACTTCTTTTCTTTTGTGTGAACTTTAGTGTTACGTTTTCACAAAAATGTTTCTTCAGAGTACTTTTTCACATTTAAAAATAATGTTTTTCTCTTCAGAGTTGAAGAAATATTCTTCTCATAATACGTGGCAAATATGTCATGATAATTAACACAGCAATCGGACATCGCCAAAATGACAGTAATTACAGTCAATTCGGAGATGTCCGATTACTGTGTTAATTATCATGATGTTTTTCTCTATTAACAAACAGCCAAGTTGCTCGAATGTGCATGTCTTTGTGTGGCTATATCTTGATTCTTTTTAATACGTAATCTTGATTCTTTTTAATACGGAAAAACTTCGTTCGGCAGTTGCAGTTGTTGATGAACACTTTAATATTGATCTGCTACTTTGTACAACTCAATAAACACTATGTCCAATTATTAAACTTTATGTAACAAGTAATGTTTCTTACTGATTTGTTTTATATTCATCAATTAATTTTCGAGCTGTATCAAAATTTGAAGCATAGAGTTCTTTAAGCTCTCGTAGTAGATGTTCAGGGAAGTCTTCACAAAATTTATCAAAACAGTTCGAATCCAACAAAACCATGAATTTAAGATATAATATCACTGATTTTAATTCATTGACACTTCACACAAACTGAAACAGTTCTTGCGAAACACGCGCTGGAAGCATGGAGGGACTGAGGTAGTCCGAAGTCTTCATATTTTTCGGAGAAAACCCTTGGCCATGGCAGTGGCCACTCATGAGCTCCGTAGCTCATTCATGTTGTCATGGAAATGCTAGCAGGAGATAGTATTGAAGCTCTTCGCATCAAAACAGTGGTCTCTCGAAGACCTATTTGCGTTACGTTGATGCTGTTGATTATCGCTCGCCAGACTGATTCTCATAATCGAAAGAAGCAAATCTGCTCGTGTAATTTTTGCTTCGAAAGCATTGACATATCTTAATACCGTTGATAAGTGACTTTTATTTGTGTATATTTAATTAACTTTTATTTGTGCATTCTCTGGGCTTGGCAGCTAGCTTAGCTAGCCTCGAATATACGCCACTGCCTTGGAGTCTCCTTGTTCTTCGTAAGAAAGAACAAGGAGACTTACTTAAAAACAGATCAGGAATGCACTCTTACTCTGTTATATCACCAATCCATCGGGATTTTATTCTGGAAAATTCTTTGTCCTATCAGTTGCTCTTTCGAATTAGATGTTTTAAAAACATATAAGTTCTGTTTAAATGACACATATTTATATATATAATTCCATTAAAATGACACAATATATAATTCCATTAAAATGACACATTATTTCGTACACATATCGTAAATGTCTTATTTTTTTTTTTTTTTTTTTTACGGGCCAGAGGGATTTTTGGTGGACCAGTGGTTTGCAAATTCTAGTGGTCCCCTGTGCCAGTAGATTTATTTCTATTTCTAACTGCTATTACATAGCGTCCGAATTTCTCGGTGGTCTGTTGCATACATGTACACATTCTGTTGCTCTAAATTTGTGATATACAGCTCAAATGAACTGAACCAGATTTGAAAATATCCAGGTATGGCAGTTTTTGGGTTTTTTGAAATTCATAGATTTACTACTTAAATACTAAATATTGGAATTACAAACTATACTTCAGTCTTATGAAAATTTTAGGTTGTAGCAAACCAAGGTCCGAATCAAAATATTTCATAATTTTGTATTACAAACTTTAATTTGAAATTAACTATGTATTACTCTTCAGTATACTGTTCTTGTTGATACAAATACCATATGCATATTCAATGTATTAGTATTTGTGTCATTTCTGGACCAGTAAAAATTAGTGAACCTCCACATTTTGGTATAAACTGACTCTGCTGACAAGCTTTTTTTTTTTTTTTTTCTTTTTTCTATTTTTTTTTTTTTTTTTTGCTGCTGCTGTTTTCTAATTTCTACAACTGCTTACTTGTGCTTTGTGTTTTATTAAATGCATTATTTGCATGCATGCATGCATGCACATATTCTGTTGCTCTAAATTTGTGATATACAGCTCAAATGAAGTTATACATTATTTTTTACATATTCTGTAAATGTGTAATCTTTTTCTTTCACGAACTAGTGGACATTTTGACAGACCAGTGATTTGCAAATTTCCGTAGTCTGCTGGGCCTGTAGAAAATGTATTTCTAATTCTAACACTCCTACAGAACAAGTGGAAATGTGTATTGTATTAAGACAAAAATGATTAAAGTTAGAGGAGCATTTTTTCCATTACACAAATGAGTTATCACAGATAAAAACTGATTTGTAGTGTGGCAAAATAAGAAATTTTTTCAAGAGGTGAGATGACACTGAAATACTGCTTTGTAAATATTATTGGCCACAAACTTTTTCCAGTGCTTTAAACTTCTCTGAAACACACATTTCATAGATAGGGTTGATGTGTGTGTGGGTAAGGGGGATGGGGGAGACTGGATGAGGTTTTTTCCGTTTTCAAAAAGAACATTTCTTATGGTCTCTTCTCTCTATGATCATAGGTGAAACCATGGGGGGGGGGGTCAGGACTCCCAGATTTTCAGTCAGGGATCCCCAATGTAAAGGACCCTCCAAATTTTCCAGGAATATAATGCCCACATTTTTATGATGTGAACCAACTAAATTTTTAATAATATAGGATTGTAATTTTTCATAGAATGCAAACATATGTATAATGTGTACTTAATAAAACAGTGATATCGATTCCTAATAAGCAAAGTCAGTTCTACAACTTCGTAATTTACATTTCTGCTCCATCTATCATAGTTTTACAATTGTGTTCGCTAAGTTCCACAATTCGCCAACAGAGGCGCCTATGTCGTGCCTATTAGATCGCACCTCAGCAACTGCTTTGCTCCTGTGTATGTGTGTGTAGGGAGGTGGTCCCAAACTCTGTCATGTACAGTATATGTACATATAATATTGTATATACTGTATATGTACATATATAATGTGTGATCGGCAGAGTTGTATAAAAATAAAATGTATCTGCATACACAACCATTGAAACAGAAAACTTGCTGCAAATCCGCGAAGTGAGAAACACGGTAGCAATAAAATAACATAATTTTAAAAAAATTAATAAAATAATAAATTATTTGAACATTACAAATCCCAATGGATACAAAATAAGGATAAGTACATTACAATTGAATGTGCTGCAATTTGTGTGAAATGGACTTCTATGGCAAAATATTAAAATATTGGACTATGAACTGCATAAAAACAAGAGACCAATTAAAGAAAACTTTTATATCCAGAAAAACAGTTCTGCCAATGAACCTTAAAAAATTATTAATATATTAATAGCATTTTGAACTTAACTTAATTCAAAAATAGTGGACGTATAAAACACATAAGGAAAAAAATTTAATTTAATAACTGGCAGCTGCAAGAGGAACTTGGCAATAACATTTAAATTCTTTTTGTGTAAATGAAACTTTTGATAGTTCCTATACATTGAGAACAGACCTTGATAAAATCTAGAGGCCAGAAATGTCTGTAAAACCCAAAAAAAAAAAAAAAAAAATAATAATAATCGGAAGAGGCTAAAAATAATTGAACGTTTTTGAAGTTAAAATAGAATTAAGTATATTAATCGGAGTAAAGCCTTGAGTAAGTGTTTTAATTGCTGTAAATAATATTTTTTACGCTTTCCAACCGTAGGTTGAAGAAGCGTATATGCTCCAGCTTTGTCCGTCCGTCCGTCTGTCTGTCGGCACGATAACTCGCGTAAAAATGGTTTGATTTCCATGAAATTTTAGTATGTGGTAGGGAACCACCTGGGAACTTTGGGGTCAAAGGTCATGACATAGGAGCGGGATCCATTCCATTGCCCTTATGCATCATAACTTGCGTAATTATGGTTCGATGCCAATGAAATTTTTATATGTGGTAGGGGACCACCTGGGAAGAAACCCTATTCAAAATGGGTGAAGTGGGGTCAAAGGTCAGGACATAGGAGCCGGATGCATTCCTTTGCCCTTATGCGTCATAACTTGTGTAAATATGGTTCGATTTCGGTGAAATTGTAATATGTCGTAGGGGATCACCTGGGGACGAACCCTATTGAAAATGGATAAAATGGGGTCAAAGTTCAGGACATAGGATCGGAATCCATTTCATCGCCCTTATCCCATACTATTAAAGGAGCACTTGTATGTATGTGAATTTAATTTTGATAGCGGCTCTAAGGATTTTGATGAAAGTCGTTAACTTACCGTTTTCTGGTACTAGAAATCAATTTAGCTTGATCTCGACTTTAGGAAAATTCGTTTAGTGGGTTAAATAACCACCCCAAATTACCAAGTTTTTAGTGTCATGGCGTCATCTTATTAATGTTATCCATGCTTAGAAATCTTATGACGTCACAATCTCGCTACTGAGATGTCGGCGCGCGGTCACGCCATCTGTCTCATTACGTCACGCATTGTGTGTGGATCCTATTAAAGTTTTATGATGTCACACTCTTGCGAGCAGATGGTCGCTATTCCCATCTGCCTCATTACATCACGCGTTGTGTGCGTATATCCGTCTGCACGATAACTCACGTAAAAATCGTTCGATTTCGATGCAATTTTAGTATGTGGTAGGGGAACACCTGGGAAGGAACCCTAATGAAGGTGAACGAAATGGGGTCAAAGGTCAGGACATAGGAGCGGGATCCATTCCACTGCTTTTATGCGTGATAACTAACGTAATAAAGGTTTGATTTCGATGAAATTTTAGTATGTGGTAGGGGATTACCTGGGAACAAACCCTATTGAAAATGGACGAAATGGGGTCAAAGGTCAGGATATAGGAGCGGAATTACTTCCATCACCATTATGCGTCATAACTTATGTAAAAATGCTTCGATTTGGATGAAATGTTAGTATGTTGTAGGGGCCGGCCTGGAGACGATCCTATTGAAAATGGACGAAATGAGGTCAAAGGTTAGGACACAGGAGCAGGATCTATTTTGTAGCCCTTATGCATCATAACTTTTGTAAAAATGCTCCGATTGCGACAAAACTTTATCATGTTATTTCGGAGGTATACTGAACCGGTTCTGTTGAATGTAATCGAAATGGGATCAAAGGTCAGGGCACAAGACCGAGATTTATTCCACAGCCATTATGCTCATAACTTGAGTAATGATTTCTGGTATGTTGGAAAGCGTATTATAATCAATGCATTGCATGATTTTACTAACTTATTATTTTTCTTTTAATCTAGAAGCAAAAACTATCTGTAAAATCTGCTAATCATTTGGAAACTATCTGCGTACATCTACATTCTGCTGTTCAGGTGGTCGACCCCCCCCCCAGATTTTAAAACATGGTTACGCCACTGCTTATGATTTAAATTGTTATTTCTCCTGCCCTGGGAATTTGTCCCTTCCCCCTTAGATGGGACTGACCTACATATATCTCACTCCTGTCCTACGTATGTGTCAGAAGAGCCTCCCCAGTGGCTAAAGATTACCATTTCATGAGATATGAGTCAGGGTTTGAGTCCCGAATGAGACATATCTTGTCTGATGACACTGGCACTGTCTCTTTTCCAGAATCAATCAGGTGTAGATACAAGGAGAAAGCCATGGCCTCTCCCAGAGTTTACTGAATTAAATTTTATTGTATCCTGTTTTATGCAAGCTGAATCATACTTGTTGAAATGATTTTGATATTCATAGTCTTCTTGTATTATAACAGTTGCCTGTCCCTAATTTAGGGCCACTTGTTCCAAAGGTAGATCCAGAATATAATTTTTATTATAGTCTATGAACAAAATTCATTATATCAAATTACCTTCTATTCAGATTTCATTTCTGTAGTTTAAATTTATTTAATTTCTGTAAATTTAAGTTTCACTTTTATAGCTGCCCTTTTTCAAGGTTCCTGGGTCTACCTTTAGAACCAGTTGCCCTAAATAAGGGACAGGCTAGCCCTGTGAATTGCTTGCGGCTATAGTTAAATTCCAAAATGACAAAAAAATGTACCAGGAGACAAAATTTAGATATTGCATTCTTTTCAACTGCAGAAATGATCGCTGATTTTATAACGCAATGTTAGTGCTCCCAAGTTTGCCAGTGGGTTTGTAAATTTGCCTCAGAGGAGCTTTAAGAAAATTTCAGAATCTTTAAAAAATTTTTAGGTTGCAGAAAATAATATTTTAATGTAATAGATCTTCAAGGATTTCATGTATTTCTTGGAGTTACTGAGCATAACTTTGCTGAAATGTGATGATTGGATTTTGGGGCTGATGCATATTCCAGGGAATTATATTAGATATAACGAGCCAATAGTTATTTATGTCATTAGGTTTAAATATTAAATAATCATAAGTGGAAGCAGATCTGAGCAATATTAAATGACTCATAACTGACAGCAGATTTGAGCATAGTAAAAAGACATGCATAGTAAAAGACTTTCTGGTTAAGAGTTTATTCAATATAGATTTTTATTTTTTCATTGTGTGTTTTTGTTTTGACATTGCATGGACTTGGGTACACCATATTGATAGAGCAAGTGAGATCACTTATGTGATGTGTTGATGAAATTAGTAATTGCCAAAAGCTGTGCACTTAGAAGATTAAAGAAGTACTTCCAAAGTGTTGCAGGTATCTATGGCGTGTGCTGATACATTTGTTTACGTTTAAGATTGTGACTTTGTTGTTGCCATTATGTGGTATAAATACATTTCCACAGCAGTTGCTGGTAGGTTTATGATTTAGACCATGGGTTGTCCATTTTGAGATAGTGATTTCCTCAGCCATGTCGTGCACATGTCCCCTTGGTGGGGACACGTGCACACACAGAGCTGAATATGTAACAAGAGGGCGTCAGTCTAAACTGTAAGTAAAAGACTTTAAAGTAAAGAAATAAATTTCAGGCATAAATCAAAATATGAAAGTTACAAATATCTGAAATAGCAATTACCTTATTTCTTTCATTTAGTTGTTTTAATTATATTTATCAATTTATTAAACTGCATAGTAAAGACCATCCAAACCAATGAAGAATGTTAATGCTACTGTCTAATGCTATTTGCTTTGCAAAAATGACATCACTTCACTTAAATGTGGGCAAGTTTAGAAAGTCAGTTCAACTGCATATTAAAGACCATCTAAACAAACGAAGAATACGATTTGACTTGATGAAAGTTTGTTGTTGTTATACTCAAATGCGCACATGTGTTCTTCTGCATTTTGTTGTTTCACTATTTATGTCTCGTAGTGGCACATGTCAAACCCAAACGTAATCCTCGACTGGACTTCCTTGGTTCTGCTGACTCGCAGAACTAAGGAAGTCCAGCTGAAGATTAATGTTGCAGCAACCACAGGTAGTAAGATGAAAGCTGCATTTTAACATTAAGACTATGTCACAAGTTCTTGGGAAAATAAAAATTGTTTATATTGAAAAACTGTTGTGTATATAGAAAAATAAAACATGTCAACAAAAGGTAATGGTGCAGTATTTGCACAGTAGTTCAGTCTCAATATTAAAACTTTGCCCTAGTTTAATACCAATACAATGTACCCAAAAACAGTTGTCAGTTTTTATCATATGCAAATTTTATTCTTTTAGAAGAGTGGTTCTCAAACTTTCCTTCACTGTGGACCACTAGGTGTAGACTGTCAACCTAACACAGACCACCTACATCAGCACCTCTTCCATTCAAGTACCAAAATGTTGGAATAATGATTTAACAACTAGTTAAAATGCATTATCATCATGAAAACTTAATATTAAAGCTATTTCATTGTAGAAAAGTTAAATTAATAAAAAAGCAGGGCTCAAAATTTCAGGTACTAGCCAAAAGTTTGTTACTAGCAAAAAAAATTTTCACTCACCATCACAACACTGTGACATGCAAGAGACAGTGAAAGAGTGAGACAGTGAATTTGCAGCAAATTTTCTGTTTTAATGATTGTGTATGCAAATATATACAGTATGTGTATATCATCATCACCACCATCACTGTCAACCATTATCAATCCACTGCTGGACGAAGGTCTCCCCAAGTTTCCTCCACAACGGTCTGTCTTGTGCCAGTCTCCTCCATGTCACTCCCGCATATTTTCGAATTTCATCCACCCATCTTCCATGTGGTCTTCTTCTGGGTCTTTTCCTGTCCCTTGGAATCCAATCTAAAATTTCGGCTGTCCATCGATGGTCTGTTCTTCTGGCAGTATGTCCAGCCCATTGCCTTTTCAGGGATTTAACTCTTATCATGATGTCTTCTACTCTTGTCATTTTTCGGATCCACGTGTTCCTCTTCTTATCTCTCCTGGTTACACCAAGCATGCACCTCTCCATGCTACTTTGAGTTGTCTGCAGCCTTTGTATGTCTCTTTTAGCTAAGGTCCACGTCTCTGCACCATACGTAAGCACTGGAAGGATGCATTGATCAAACACTTTTCTTTTAAGACATAATGGCATATTGCTCTTGAAAATTATGCTGTTTCTTCCAAAAGCTCTCCAGGCAAGTTTTGTACGCCGATTAATTTCTTCACCAATGTGACCCTCACTTGATATCTGCTGTCCAAGATAAACGTACGTGTCTGTTATCTCCAGCTTTTCTCCATCAATCGATAAATCTTCATTTCTTGTAAAAGCATTGAACATCACTTTTGTTTTCTGAAAGTTCATTTTTAATCCCACTTCTTTACTCTTGTCAGCAAGTTCCTGCATCATATTCTGTAGCTCTGATGGGGTAGTTGCAAAAATGACTATGTCATCAGCAAAACGAAGGTGGGTTAGATAATCTCCATTAATCTTTATGCCTTTGTTTTCCCAGTTCAGTGATTGAAAGACATTTTCCAATGTGGCATTAAAGAGCTTCGGAGATATGGTGTCACCTTGTCTCACTCCTTTTCCAATTTTTATGTGTGTTGTATTTTCAAATAGCAGAATCTTTGCACTTGCATTTTCATAGATGTTATTAATAATATTAATGTATGCATCTTCAATACCGCAGGATTTCAGAGCCATTGCAACTGCTGATGGTTTCACCGAATCAAAGGCTTTTTCATAATCGATAAAAGCCATGCACAATGGAAGTTCATATTCTCTCGCTCTTTCAATTAGTTCTCTCAGTACGTGGATATGATCTATTGTGCTGTAGCCACTACTGAATCCAGCTTGTTCTCTCGGTTGAGCCATGTCCAGTGTTACCTTCAAGCGGTGTGAAAGAACTTTAGTGAAGATTTTATAAACCACTGATAGGAGGCTGATAGGTCTGTAGTTCCTGAGATCCTCAATGTCACCTTTTTTATGTAGCAAGATCATTGTAGCGTTGTTCCAATCCTCAGGAATTTTCCCTTCATTAAGGCATCGAGTGAAAATATGGGCGAGTACTGTTTCGATTTCTCCACTTGCTTCTTGTATGATGTCTACAGTAATTCCATCTTCTCCTGGAGCTTTTCCCCACTTCATGTTCTTGATTGCATGTGCAACTTCTGCTGGAAGGACTGGAAGAACTCTGGTACCTTTCATGATGCCTGGAGTACATGTATCATCCCTTTCATATAATTTGGAGTAGAAATCTTTCACTCTTGTCAAAATTTCGCCTCTATTTCTTGTTATAGAACCATCTTCTTTTCTCAGTGCCATAATCTGTTTTTTTCCCTTACTGAGATGTCCCTTTGCTATCTTTAGGCTTTGGTTGTTTTCAATTGCTTTCCTTACTAGTTCACAGTTGAATTTCCTTACGTCTTCAGTGATACTTTTTCGTACTGTCGTGCATAGCTCTATATATTCCACTTTGGAAGTCACATCTTCTTTAGTTGTCATGTGTATATATATATACATATATATATCTCAGAAAATAATAGTAATAATAATAACCCTCCAGGTTGTATTAAACCAGGAAAGTTATCAAATGCCAATATTTTTTAGTGCTGGAGGAAAAAAAAAAACTAACATAACATTTAAAAAAATGTCGGTTATACACCACAACCCAATCCCACCATAAAGCGAATTGTCAGCACCTCCACCACCATGCTTCTTTTCCTCATATGTACATAAATGCGTTTCCCGAAATCCCGGCTGGTACAGCAAAGATTAATCGGGGTACGGATAGGGAAAAATATTGGTGTTTTTGTGAATTGACGTTTTTCCAAGTGATAATCGCTGTTAGAAACAGCAAAAGAATATTTTCTACGTGAAGTAAATTAATTTCTCTGTGCTGCATTCTTTTTAATATAATCTTAGGTCATGAATTGGGGACTTTTTTGCCATTTTGCTCAATGTTTCATCACCAAAAATAGAGTTATTTTCCTTGATGTAACTTATTTGACATTTAAATGTCTGTCATTACTGTTTCACACGTTACGTAATTGAGGCAAGCTTTCGCCTCCCAATGGAGTGTGAAAGCTTGTCAAATCTCTGTGCGTATTACTCTTACATCATAAAAATAAATGGATTTAATACGCTATTTGCATTTCTTGAGTATTCATTTTTTTTCAATCAAATGTTTTCTTTTAATAGGTGTTTCTTCAATAGCAGTCAGACTTTTGTTCAAAGCTTGAATTGCCTCTTTTTTTCTCTGGAGTTGACAATGTGTTTCGAACTGGTACTTCAGGAACATTCAAATGGTCTTGTGATTCTGAGCTGTCTGAATGCAAGCCTTCTTGCTCAGTTAAAATGTCTGGAAGCTTTAGTAAAGCTTTACAACACACATCACATATCTTGTCACCTTTATAAAAATTGGCATTATGTCTCAAAATATTTTGATTTACAGAACTCAATTGTTTCTTATAATAATTATGACCAGGTTTCTTAAATATACCAAAAAAATGCTTTGATGTTCTGGGTTCACCCATATTATCACAGAGTATTAATAATAGAGTAGAGTTAAAATTATAAATAATAGTACAAGTCAAATTGTCTAAAACAATAAAAAAAATATCTTATATAATAATAGGCCTTTAAGACTAAATAGAACTGACTGCACTTTTGAAGTGGAGAGAGGCCTAGTTGTTCCAAACAAAGATATCAAAAATGGTTAAACTTATTACTTAACAAACGCATAACACTTATTTCACTTCCACTGAAAAAAACTATTAACTTATAAAAATCATATTTTTATGTGAAACACTTTAAGTAACACTGCCAACAACTAACTGTTCACTCACTGAGATCTTAGAGGAAACTAAGCAAAAGTTGAGCTAGAGTGGACGTGAGTCACACTCCTGCAAGAACATGAATCAGACAAGTCTGTACAGGCTTGTGCCAGAACACCTGTG
This sequence comes from Macrothele yani, assembly GCA_039090855.1. Classification (NCBI taxonomy): domain Eukaryota; kingdom Metazoa; phylum Arthropoda; class Arachnida; order Araneae; family Macrothelidae; genus Macrothele; species Macrothele yani. The sequence goes on along the minus strand of CM076989.1, from coordinate 68,633,362 downwards.
ATTAGCAGACTATTTACTCACATGCTATCCCTAATTTGTCCATAGGTTTAGTAAATCATTATCTGTAATAGACCCTAATGTGAATTGGTTACCTTATAGCCAAATGTATTTTATTTTTATTTTATTTTTTACCTTACAAAAGTTAAATGTAGCAATGTAGCTCTAACTGGTATTTAAAACAATACCATTGGTACCATAACTCCTGATCCCATTGAGATCCCACTCTAAAAGTTTCAGGATTTAAAGCTTATAATATTACAAAAAACATATATTTTTTTCAATTTTTTTTTTAAATTTAAATTTTCTTTATTAAGCATAGTCAAGTTGCATATCAAATTAAAACTTATGAAATTCTCTTTAAAATGAGGGATCAAACAACTCTCTAGGCCTTATAAAACTTGAGAAATTCAAGACTGAAAAAGTTTGTGCAAGCCAAAAAACGACGATTTTTCAAAATTTAAAAAATTAATTACATGAAAACCCAATGAGATAAAAATTTTTTAAAAATATGTTCTCATTTATATCACTAGGGAGAATGATCCCTGAAGGTTTCATTGAAATCTGAAATGGTCAGGTTGAGTGACTGGTTGATGCCTTACCACACGGCATGTAATGAGCATTTTTAGCTGCGAGATGTGTACTTTAGAAGGCAGTCTCTCCAAGTCCAATGCCCTGCTACCGCTGGTGGTCAGTAAATGGCACGACAAGTTGGGCAGAAGGAACAAGTCATACAATGGTAGCAAGTGGACAATCGAAGGCATTTTGTGTTCTCGATTTTCATACAAACAAGTCAGTTGTGACTGTTCAGCGACATTTTCGGACAAAATTTGGGATAGAGCCACCCAGTGGAAGGTCAATTCGTAATTGGTATTCACTATTTCAAGACACGGGCTGCATTTGCAAGGGATAATCGAGTGGACATCCGTCGATGGGAATCGACGTATTTGAGCATGTTCGGGTAAGATATTTAAAGAGCCCTCGGCAATCCACTTATTGGGCAGGTCGGGAACTTGGTGTCCTGCAGAAAACTGTATGGCGAGTTTTGAGGAAACGTTTGCACATGCAACCGTATTGTCTGCAGTTGACTCAAAAGCTGAAGAAGAATGACCACCACCTGCAAGCGTCTTTCTGTGAAATATTTCTCACTCTAATGGAGGATGACTGTTTCTTTGAAAAGTTAGTTTTTAGTGACAAAGCAACATTTCAGGAAAGGTGAACAGGAATAACATGAGAATTTGGTGCACTGAAAATCCCCATGCAATCTTGCAGCATGAGCATGCTTCCCCAAAAGTCAGTGTCATCTGGGCAATTACTTATCAAAAGGTGTATGGGCCCTTCTTTTTCGCTGAAGCTACTGTGACAGGAATTACCTATCTCAACATCCTCGAACAATGGCTTCTCTCACAGCTGGAAGAAGACATTGACAATGACTTCATTTTTCAACTCGATGGTGCTCCAACGAATTTGCATAATGAGGTTCAGGGCCACCTAAATGACAAGCTGCCAAAACGATGGATTAGTTGTTCACAGCTGAGGGGGATGAAGAACTGATGCGTTGGCCACCACAAATCCCAGATCTCACCCTGAGTGTTTTTTGTTTTTTTGTGTGTGGGGTTTCATAAAGGATCGTGTCTATGTACCACAACTTGCAATGGCGCTAGTTGATTTGAAAGCTCGCATTCCAGCAGCTATTACAGAAATTAACACCGACATGCTATAAAGAGTTTGGCAGGAATTTGATTACCGACTTGATGTGTACCATGTCATGTGTGTAGCACACATTGAACACTTATGAGTAAGTTGAACAAAACTTTACGAAATGTGTTTTTCAACAGTGCTAGTTGTGTGTATCTGCTTTACATTAAACATGAGTACCAAATCATTTACATAGAGAACATCATTTTGGCTTACCCTGTATTTGAGAAGGAACAGTTAAGCCCAATCTGAGAGGCACACACACAAAAAAAGTTTTTCCTTTAAGTTGAACAGTTTCTTCATAACAGACTTTAATTTCTGAGTTTTCAACTTTGACAGCCTTTAGCAGTAAATTCATGAAGTATGTGGGGCATCTAAAGTCCCAAATGTAACAGCCTTAGATTTCCTCTTTGCCACAAAAATATTTTTTTAATATCTCTAAAAACAAAAAGTTTGGTGAGCACAGACAGACAAAGTGATTACGCTAACATTGTTTTCTACAAAACATTCTAATGATAGGAAGATTGAATGGTATTTTAAAAAGCATAAAAACTTTTTTCTTGACTTTATTATTATTATTATTTGTTAATCTGACAAATGAAACTTTTTGAGGCAATAAGAAGGGATACAGGGACCCTGAATCTTTTAGCGCCTAGGGCCCCAAAAGATCTAAAGTCGCCTCTGTTGACAGGGCCACCTATACTATCCCAAGATGTTTCCTTTCTTTTTCTTTTTTTTTAAATGCAAGCAACCGCAAAGATTAGGTGCCTCTAAATTTCTTACTAATTTTAATAAAAATATAAACTAATGGTACAAATCATTTTATGAATTATTTTGACATTGAATGATACTTTATGTATGCTTTATTAAATGAACTTTTCCTTGGTTACATAAGAGATAAATTAATTCTTTTCTCCATCAGTTTGAATTAAAACTAAACACAATTACTAATTTTCATATGAAAAAAAACTTTGATTGAACCAGGTCTTCAGCCTCAAGACAATCATTTATAAAAGAATTAGATTCTGAACTCAAGAAAAAATGGATTTAGTGAATAATTGTAAATAAATTATTCACCCATTTGCTTAATATTTGTTTAATATACTTGTTAATTATATTTTAGCAATGATAAATTTAATGTTGTGTTAAAAGTACTGACATTTGAGTAGACAAAATTCTAATTATTTAAAAATTGATTACAGTATTTTCATTTAAATATTTTTTTCACCCGAAGAAAGTTTTATATATAATTTATGACTACAAAACTTGTGGTTTTGAGATAAAATAAAAATACCAACGTTTACCACAATCAAAGGTTTATTAAATAAATAAACCTTTGATTGTGGTAAACGTTGGTATTTTTATTTTATTTGAAGAAAGTTTGTCATTCAGTAAAGAATTTTTTGCAAAATTTGGAGATGCATTGTTGCTTAGATTTTTTTTATAATTGGCTACCAATTACAAATACTGATGTTAATTTCTTTGGTTCAGTTTTCTTATAATAACAGAAATACACCATGGTCTTGCTTTCGTACTGTGTCATATGTAAGGTGTTTAAAACCATCTTAATGATAAACCCATATGATCTTTTTAATTTATCTGTGGTAAAAACTTAATTCAATGGATTTCAAATCCATAATTTGTTTTCTAGTGCATGCCTAACTACTAATAACTAAAACTGTCTCGTAAAAACTTGAAGATAAACTGAAAGTAAAAGAAAAATTTAAATGCTGGTATTGTGTGTCGTTTCTCACATTTAGTGATAAAATACGACTACTTTGTATTGTCCAAAAATATTACCCACTAAAGAAAAAATCATTCAGTCTCTTCACCCCATGTCCGTGTTTCTAAAATGTTTAAAGTATCTGTTATCATTCTTGGTATTTAATTCAATGTGTACAAAACTGGTTATACCACAGAAGTATTTGAAAAATGAGATGCATCCAAAATCCATCAGTTATGTTGACTTGTGAATATGAAGGCTTCTTAATGTGAAAGTGAAGAAAGGTTTTTATTTCTGAATAACATGAAAGTTTTCTAATTTTGCTGTGTTGAAATTTCAATATGAAAGTGAGCTAATATGTTATTAAAATCTTTTGTATTTTTTTTCAAATAATTAAATTTAAATATTTCCTTTATTAATTTTAAAAAGGTAAATGTTATATTATAAAGTATGATATAAATAATTAGATGAAAATTTGGTATTAGCATAAATCTAAAAATAGTACAAAAGTGACTTAATGTGTTATACATACCTGTACATAATTCTAAAATAGATATTAAGTGTTTTATTGTTATGATAATTTTGTGTTTGAGAAATTGGGACTTTTGAACATACAGAAAGAATTAATGTGATGCATATAGATGTTTTATGTAGATAATGAGTATCATAATACAACACACATAATTCTTGATATATATATATATCCATTGCGGTTTAGGAAATTGAAAAATTCATCCTTGAATTTTTTCCTGAAGGTCCTTGAAAGTCCTTGAATTTTTTTCCCTGAAAAAGAGTGGGCACCCTGTATGTACTACTTAAGGAGTGTTACCCTGATCAGAGAATTTGGATTTCTAAATTTTGTGAGCTTCGTCCCAAGCATTGTGTTCTTCCTATGTCCAGTGGGACACATTCTGTGTGCATTTGCACAATACATCAGAATGCCAAATTAATGATGGCTCAGTGTAAATAAAATACCTGAACTGACAAATGGTGAACTCCCGATTAAAACATACAAAGATGTAACAAGCAACATAATTTGCAAAGCACCAATATCTAAATGTTACTTCACAAATTGTGTTTATTGCCCAGGAAGTGATAATTTGAAGGCTCGGTTTGAAGAAGCTTTTGAGCTTAATAGCATTGAAAATGTAAGTTTCAAACAATGGATGCAGATTGATAACAAGTGTGTCCTGGAAACTATTATAAAACCGGCAGAAGAGTTTTTGGATTATTTGTTTCAGAATTTGCCAAAACTTTTAAGACACTCTTTCATTGCTACTCAACAGTCTTCCTATTTGCGACACCTGAAAGAAAATCTACCTCAAAACCAATGCATTGTACTTTGTGATTTTGCTGAAAATTATGCATTTATGCTTCAAGATTCTGCACAAGGCTTTCATTGGAGCAATGCTCAAGCAACAATACATCCATTTGTTATATACTATGTTGATGAGGAAACCAAAAAGTTGGCGCACCTGAGCTTAGTTATTCTTTCTGATTGTATGGTGCATGATACAGTTGCTGTTCATTTGTTTCCATGCCTCGTGATTGACTTTCTTAAACAGAATCTGCCCCATAAACCCAAAAAGCTGAATTACTTTTCAGATGGAGCATCATCACAATACAAAAAGCAAATCAAACTTTCTCAATCTCTGCCATTGTGAGAAAGATTTTGGCATCAAGACGGAATGGAACTTCTTTGCATCGTCACTTGGAAAAAATGCATGTGATGGTGTCGGAGGAACTGTTAAACGATTAGCGGCATTGGCCAGTCTATGAATGGTCTACAATGATCAAATTATGACCCCTCGCCAACTTTATGATTGGGCTAAAGACAATATTGTTAACATCAGTTTTTTGTATTCCACTACAGACGAATACGAGGCAGAGGAAAAGACCTTGAAGAGTAGGTTTGAAGCAGCAACAACAATAAAGGGTACTCAACAATTTCACAGTTGCAGTCCTGTGAATGAGACTAAAGTTTTAGTGAAATCAGAGGAATCAAGTGTAGAAATAGTTTCAGCTGATGACACTGATGATGATCTGGACATTAATGACATTGTTGGCTTTGTTACATGCTAATACTCAGACAAGTGATGGTTAGCTTGTGTGTTAGGAATAGAAGGAGATGAAGTAAATAAAAATAAGTTTTTTGGAACCACATGGCCCTTCTCCATCTTTCAAATACCCACAATTTACTGACATATGTTGTGCATAAAAGTGAGGTTTTAACAAAAGTTGATCCTACAACAGCTACAGGAAGAGTTTATCAACTTACAGACTCAGAAACCAAAAGGCAAACACGAAATTATTTGTTAAATTAAAGAAGAACCAAGAGGTCGCTGTTTTGGCGTAACTACAACTTTTGAGTGCTAACTAACAAAAACTTTTATTAATTTTACCAGGTAAAACTTTTAGCCTGTTGGGACTATCCTTCCCTTGGTTTTTGTTTTATGTTTGACTATGTATTAGTATGATGTGTTATGTAGATTTCAAAACTCAGTGTCTGTTATCATGTAAACACACTAAAACGAGAATTATAATCCATTATTACTTGTACAGTAACTTTAAGTTTTTTTGCCATAGCTCTCGATCCCATTGAGATCCCACTCTAATAGTTTCAGGATTTAAAGCTTATAATATTACAAAAAACATCTATTGTTTTCAAAAATAAAAAAAAACCACTACTTCAATTTATTTTTTAAATTAAATTTTTTTTTCACCAGGCATAGTCAAGTTGCATATCAAATTAAAACTTATGAAATTCCCTTTAAAATGAAGGGTCAAACAACTCTCTAGGCTTTATAGAACTTGAGAAATTCAAGATTAAAAAAGTTTATGCAAGCCAAAAAATGATGGTTTTTCAAAATTTTAAAAATTAATTACACGAAAACCCAATGAAATAAAAAAAAATTGAAATATATTCCCATTTATATCATTAGGGAGAATGATCCCTGAAGGGTTTCATTGAAATCTGAGATGGTCAGGTTGAATATTGAAATTTTTTGGTTGATTTGGCATGGAATGACCCTGGTTTAGGGGGGCATTAGGGCTGAGGAAGATTACCCCCCCCCCCAAAGGTAAAAGGCAATAAACAGTAAACACCTCCAATCATCAAGACAGTTGGCCGCCCTGGTGGCTCAGTGGTCTAAGCGATGGCCTCTGATCATTCGTCCGAACGGGGTCCGGGTTCAAATCTCGGTGAGGCATGGATGTTGTGTTTGTCTTACGGCACTGGCTCTCTCCCTTCCCTGGAACTAGTGACACTAAATTAGGGACGGGCAACTGCTTATAGCCCATTGAGTTGCTCACTGTGGTCGTTAAACCTCCAATAAAAAAAAAAATCAAGACAGTTTCTACCAGCACTTTTTATCGCAACTCGAGGGAAAGGAGGTTCGAACAAAAGTGTTTTCCTTTGGCTGGAAGTAGCATGAAAGTAATTTATGTAACAGCAGGCCAGATAAGTATTCGCCTTACACAACAAAAGGCGTGGGAAGCGTGGATTCTTCCTTAACCTACCACCACTAAATGGAAGGCTAAATAAATTATTTTGACTGTTTTTTTCAAAACCAGGACATCAATAAGAACTCTAAAATTTGGAGTATCAACAACAGCAAGAAAAAATAAATATTACTAATATGAGAAAGTAAAATATCAATTCACAATACAATTACAGTGGTTGCATTAAGGATTTATTTATTGTGGTCCCTGAAAACCAATACTGGCAATCGAATTATACGTTTTTGGGCCCCTCAAGCTCTGGGGCCCTAGGCGCATGTCTAGTACGCCTATTTGGAAATCCACCACTGCCTGTCAGTCACATTTTTTGCAATTGGCGATTATTTTTAAGTATGTCAACTGTATAAAAACTTTGGCAATTTGACTGGCGATTGTAAGCACAGGTTTGCAAGCTAGCATCTTGATCAATTACAAATTGAAATTAGTAAAACTATTAGATTCAAAGTATTCGAAAGTATGTGGGAGTAACATGGAGGAGACTGGCACAAGACAGACCGTTGTGAAGAAGCTTGGAGAGACCTTCATCCAGTAGTGGATTGATAATGGTTGACAATGATGATGATTGTTAAATTAAAGAAGAACTAAGAGGTTCTTCTTTAATTGGATTGATAATGGTTGACAATGATGATGATGATTTAAATTCAACAGTAACAATAATAGTGAGTTGCAAGTGCACTCACAGAAATAAGGCTATACATCTAGACAAGTGTTGCTGACAAAGTTTGTGAATCACAAACTGTACAATATGCCCTGCTAAGGTGTTTTGGGTTTTTTTTTTTATTTACCTTATGTATATATTGTACATAAAGTGTTTTTATAGTTAAAGGTATTTAAATTTAATTCCATAAGACTTAAAAATTATTTTGAAAACAGGAAGACATAAATATTCATCAGTTTCTGTGCATTTCTCAGTGCTTAAATGTTACTATTGTTCACAAATATTTCAGAGCCTGTAACTTCGAAACCAGTTTGAACCACAAAATGAAATTCACAGGTTTTGTTGAGTACCAGTAGAGGTATCCTTGGTGGGGAAAAAAATATAAATATATAAATGGTTCCTCTTTTGAGATATGCAACCTTAAAATCTGCAATCGTTGAAAATTTTGCAACTTTGAGGGGGGGGGGGACCAAACCTACACTTAATTACTCCATAGCTGAAAACTCTACTAGCCATAGTTATTACACAAAAATTCCCAACTTGGAGTTGCAACTCCCAGTCACCTTTACAGTCCATCAAAAAGGGTGATTATGCTTGGGAGTATTGCAGATTACCATGCCATTTTAATCAAGGTTTAAAAAAAATATTTTCTATCATTTCTGTACATTTTCTGTAAGTCGAAAATGTTCTCTTTAAGGTAGTGAAGACCAAAACTTTTGATCTACAATAAGAGGAAAGCAATTTCCTTTTTTCAAAACCATTATGAGGTGCCCTTTTTGGCCTGCTGCAGAAAAGCAAAATGAACCTATATCCAAAATGGTGGCAGATAAAAATAAAATAACAATTGTTTTGAGCTACTCATAAGGACAGTTAAACCATGGGACAGAAAGATGTATAAAATGGTCAAGCAACAACTTAAGTAAAAAATTGGGTAATATCATGTCGGAATGTCGTGTATATAAAACACGCTATTTCTGATATTTTTTTCCTCGCCAAAATTAGGAATTGCCCAAAGTATTTTATTTACCTGCTGAAAGGTTACCTTGAAAATGTGTTTAGCAAATTTGAAGCGGGGACTCATTTTGAAAAAAATGTTTTGTTTAATAAAAATATGGCCTCATTTTTCCATGTCTTTTGTCATTAAATTGGAAAAAAAAAGTGTTCTTTTAATTCTAAAAATGTGCAGAAACAAGTTGTTTCAAAATGTATGGATTGTGCAGATCATTTAAGAAAATGGATTGTGGCTGCAACAATTAGTTGTGAAGTTGTGAATTTTTTTGTCCTACAGTGTAATTGTGAAAACCCATAGTGCGGACATTTTATAGGCAGCGCTACTCAATTTTTAAAGTGGCATTACTCAAGATCTACTGGACTGACCTAAAATTTTAACAGGTTTCATATTTCACCAGTACAAAACTTTGTACCAATTTTCACAAAAATCTGAGATGGGTGTTGACATGTCCTGGGTGATCTGACATGGAATGACCCAGCAGTGAGTTGAACTAGATTTAGGCTCTAACTCTTTTACCTTTGCTGTAAAACCTTTTCTTTTCCCACACAAAGGTGGCACACCATTAGTACCAACTCTGGCACATTTTGTTCAATCCAAATTGTGTGTTATGAAATAATCATTAACCGTACCAAAAATATAATCTCCTGTACTGTAAATTTTTAATCATAAACAAAACAAAAAGTCATCATGAACTTCATTTTCATAAATGTATCTTACATATGCTAAAAGTTGACACAAGTTTTCTACGTCTATGCTTTCATCCAGTTTCAAAGCAAAATAACTACTACCATGCACATGTGTGATTAATTTTTTCTCCACACTCGATGCCAAAGATGTTATGCGACGCTGAATTGTATCATTCGACAAAATAACCTTTTCTATTACTCGCCCTGCCTTTCCCCCAAGTATAATATTCACCATCAGTTTAGCCACTGGCTTTACAAGTGTTTCCCTTGACCAGTTTTTGCCAAAAAAAAAAAAAAAAAAAAAATTAGACTGTTTCATATCTCAATGATGCCTCTGTTGTTTTACTCTCTTCCTCACCTGCAGCAACAGAAGTAATTAATTTCTGTGATGACAGCATCACTTTGTATGTTTTGAAAGTATTCAACAGGTTTATGGGCTAAATCTGCATGTTTTGTTTGAAAATGCAGTGAAAGTTTCATCACTTCGCTAGACATAGCAAGTTGGTCTAAGTTTTAGGTGCATGTTGGTCACCGGTCCAATAAAATCCCATGTTCAGGTAATCTTCATCATATATGTGTTTACACCTTTCTGTTTTTTGGAGATAACAGAGCAACTTATTTGAAAACGATCATCAACGATTTTAGTTTTAGCAGGCCCATGTGGAGTTGTATCGATTTTACTTATATTCCTTTTCAATGAACCACTGTTAAGCCACCTATACATTCTGAATATAAATTACAAATAACACAATAATAATGTTAGTGGTATACAATATTTAAGTACCCCCCCCCCCACACACACACACAAAACACACGAAAATAACTAACTGCAGAATACAAAGGGCTACTCAGTGCTACAGATGGTTCGGAAATCACATCATTGATATTTTGTCACTGATACGAGTATGTCACCATCACCGGCTGTGACTTGTTTGCTGAAATATTAGTGACAGAATCACTGTCGTCGCCACCTGTCAGCGTCACCGGCCAAAACCTCCAACTCTGCAGGTCCTTTTCTTTGGAGACTGGTTTGGCGCCACTGAACTGTGATGGTGATTTCCACAGAGGATCCTTGTTTGCATCACCGTAACTTCATTCTGCAGCTACTGGGATTACAACATTACGGTAAGATAGCGACGTTGACAGTGCATTTGACCTTGATGGCCTGAGCCGCATGGCAGTGGAGTAGGTACACTCCCATCTTAGTGCTATAGACCACTGCACATGCTGCTTATCGTAAAGTTTCATTACTTGCGTGTTACAAATACAGATTTTCCATAGAAAATTTAGCAAATTTCGTGGACCACCTAGGATCTAGCCACAGACCATAGTTTGAGAACCACTGTTTTAGAGAACCAAGGTTAGCCTCATTGAAATGTCTCATGATCACACAGAAAACATGTAACTGCCGTGTGACAGCTTGTGAAAATGCAGAACATAAGTAAGCAAATAAATAAGTAATAATTAAGAATTGTGGCACAAAACACACAAAACTACTTAAATTATTTACTCTTGAATGTAAAAAATGCTTATAATGACATAATGTTTTGCACATAGTGAAAATTTTTTCTCTTATAAAAAAAACAATGAAAAAAAGACAGCTCTCTGCTTCTTCATTCCCACGTAGAACACCTTTTAAGAAGTTCATTATATTCTAGAAGGATGCATAGTTATTTGCAAACATTTGTAATACATAACACCCTAACACCTTATCCTCATTAGTAGAAAATTTCCACTCATTAAACTGATATTTCTTCCACATTCTGCTGTGAATATACACAATCGAGTCACATTATTGTGACCACCTTCTACTTTTGACATCAACAGCGTGTATGTAGCCAATGAAAGAAGGCATGTGTCGTGAGCTGGCTTGGAGAGTATATAAGGTGTACTTGTAGGCATTCTGAAAACATATCACTCATTGCTGTCATGGATAAAAGGAGCGATTTGTCAGATTTGCAAATAGGGATGATCATCGGCTTTCGAGCCAAGGGTGGCAGAATTTCTGAAACAGTGCAGTTCATGAACTGTTCACTTGTTGCCGTGGTTAAAGTGTACCATGATTGGAGAAATGGCATTATTGCAAATAAGCGATGTGGAAACTGCGGAGTACCACGTTCTATTGATGTGAGAGGTGAACCTCGGCTTCAAAGGTGTGTGTGAGGGCCGATTGACACACTACAGTAGAGCAACTCACTGGCCGAATGAACCAGGGTGCTACCGGAAGTGTGTCTAAAACGACAGTTCAGCGAACCCTGCTGTGTATTGGGCTCCAATGCAGACGGATGGTTACTGCACCTATGCTAATGAAATGGCATCAGCAGAAAAGGTTTATATTTGCACTGCAGTATCAGAATTGAATCTCAGCTGATTGGCAAAGGGTTGCCTTCTCCGATGAGTCACGTTTTCTGCTTCATCGAACTGATGGACGTTGGCGTATAAGGCGAAAAACATCGGAGAACATACACTCTTCAACCATTGCTGGAAGAACACAAGCTGATGGGGGCAGTGTTATGGTCTCAGGAATGTTTTTGTGGCATTTCCTGAGTCCACTCATACCTGTGGAAAGCACTATGGACTGAATTCATTATGAATCCATCCTTGCAGACCACGTACACCTATACATACTGATTGTCTTCCCTGGGTTGGATAGGATCTTCTAGCACGACAGTGCGATGTGTTACATAGCTAGAAATGTCTAAGAGTGGTTAGAAGAGCACGATGAAGACTTCAAAGTACTTCCCTGGCCTCCTAATTTCCCAATTGAGCATCTGTGGGAACACCTCGATTGTGTTGTTCACTCTATGGATCCTCTACCATGCACCCTCTGGCAGCTGTCAGATGCACTGTAGTCAGCATGGCTCCAAATACCTATGAACACCTTCCAGCACCTTACTCAGTTACTCCCTGCCCATGTAGCAGATGTCTGCGCTGCACACGGCGGTCACTCTGGATATTAACTGGTGGTCAATAATGTGACTCAACCGTGTGTATGCATAGGAACTTTTGCTATGGCTGTGAAACAGGGCCTCAAGTCCTGTGAAATAGCTGCTTTCCTGTCATCCAGTTTTTATGAACTAAAGCAATGAAAATGTTTCCTGAAGAATTTACTTATTTACTAAAAGAAAAAGAAAAAAATTGCTTTTATTAAATACTTTATTCAAAGCTACCAGAGTTCCTGGCTATTTCTTTTTGCAGAAACTTCATACCAGTTTTGTATTTTGTAAAATATTTTTGATAAGGCTAGAGGCCCTCTTATCTGTGAGTCTCCCTCAATGGGGGTTACAGGAGCTGTCCAGTATCCCCTGTCTTCATCTCCAGTTGCTCCAGAAACGTTCACCGAAAACATGGACAGATACACAGACAGACATAGGAACAAAGAGCAAATATGGTATAGCTATCCAAAAAAATTCCTACCTATCTCAAATGGTTCTTAAGAGCCAAGTTATCATCAAAAACTGGTGGACATACAGGCAAACTGGCAGACAGACAACAAAGTACTAATGTCAGGGGTTGATCCAGATTTTTAATAATGATACTGGCTTTTGTGAAATTCTGTCTATTTTTGTTAAATTTGCCTATTTTTGTGTTTAGAGCAATTTTGCCATAACTGTTATTGAGAAAATTCTCAATAGTGTGCAAAAGTTCCAAGTGGTGTGGGTTCATAAATAGTCATCATCAGATCAGGACTGCCAAAATGCTATTGGCCGAGTTGTACGAAGCTTTGCTTCAAATCATTTGTCCAAGATAAGTCCAGTTTCCAATTTCAAGTCAGGCATAGAAAGTTTTTTTTTTGTCTTATGGCACTGGCACTCTCCCTTCCCTAGGACCAATAGCCTTAAATTAGGGATAGGTCAACTTTGCCCGTTGAGTTCTTCACGGTGGTCGTTATCCCTCAAACTAACAAAAATGTACCATTGCCCAGATACAAGGGTCATCAAAATAATTGGTTTGGGCATGTAAATAAAAAATCCAGTTGCCTGGCAGGGTATGTTAGAAACAAACAAACAGCAACAAAGAAATGTGAAATACCAATACCCTGTTTTGCTTCTCTATGCTTTTTGAGTCTGTAGTGACCCCTCAAATAAACAGTCTGAATGCAAAAAGACAGTATGACAATATTTAAGATTCCTTTTATACTGAAATATTTCTGTTAAAATTTTAATGAGAACACATTTTGTGAAGATACCATTACAGTTAAAAATATTTTTGTGAAGATACTGCCCAATGGTATCAAATGCCACCTGGATCGACAACTGAATATAGCGTTATTATATGCAACATGCAGCAACTCCTAAAGATTTGTCAACCCTGCCTTTTCATGGTGTGCTCTGTGTTTCGGTCAAGGAGTGCCGGTGACGGACTTTTAAAAAGTAGCTTTCAAAACACTGGTTTTGACTTGGAGGCATGCTGCCCTAAGTCAAAACCAGTGATAACTCATATATGTATCTGAATCTGTAGTGACCTCTGACATCAGTCTGTGCAAATTCATTATTAAAATAAGACACACATGCATAGTGCCCACAACAAAGAGGCAAAAAGCAAATGCCACACGTGAAGCAAGGAACAAAGAAAAAAATAGCCTCTCTTAAAAAACATGTCCATTTTATTATTTTTCGATATTTCCCTTGTATAAAAGAATCTGCATATTTACTTCATATGAAAAATCCATGGTATTAGAGCATTGAAATTATTATTCTAAAAATGCTCCATATGAAATTTATGCACAGTTACTTCCTTTGCTTTGTAATGATGTGTGTATACGAGGTGGATACAAAGTTAGAGCTTTATGCATGCAAAGTTAGGAGCTGTTTGAAAGCATAGAGCTGCAGAAGTCTACCAGTAAAAACTGTATGAAAACTTAAAAAAAATAATGATCATTTATTTTCCTGAGATCATTTTCTATATTTTATTTGTTGTTTCTTTCATATATAAATTATAAACAGTACCTGTCATCAGCTTTGTTAATTGGATTTTTTATTTATAGGATTTTAGTCATTTTTAAAGTTCTTTACAGAGTTTGAAAATTTAGTGTGGAAAGCCCAAGATCAAAACAACTTTAATTTGCCAATACATTTAACTTTTTTGTCCCCATTCTTTCAGGAAGGAGAATGTCGATCTTGTGGGACTTATTGGATGGTGTTTTGCGGACTTATGAAAATACAAACGAACAGTTTAAGGTAATGGAAGTAAGTGCTGTGCGCTATCTTACCTACAGTCCTGTGTGCAGGGGAGAGTGTCTTGTTCTTTACAAAGCTAACGATGTTCATCCTCCAAACTTGGAAATAGTTGTTCAACCTAAAATTAGTGACTCTTCAAACAAGAAAGTTTTTTGGTTAGTAATTTCAGTTTTTCTTTGTTTAATTACGTAATTGTTATTGTGTAAGCAGTTGGTCACATGTAAAAGGGAAAATATAAATATTTTTGTAGCATTTATTTTAATTCCTTTTAGATTTTTATGTTTAAAGAAAGATGCCAAAAAATTTTCTTCATTAAAATATCTATTTACTGAAAAAAGATATACATAGCAATTACATAAAATTTCATTAGAAATGAGAAAATTTCAGAACAAAACTTAGTATATGCCTTTGCATGTTTTAAAGAGAAATGTTTTGTTCATGTATAGAAACTTTTCTGTTATGTAGAATTTTATACCCTTAAATGTATTGTTTTATGCATCCAGTTTTTTTCCCATATGATATCAACCAAAGTAGGTATATAGCATTGAAGTTGGACAATTTTTTTTTCTACAGATTATATATGCATATTTTTTTTTCTATGCGATTATTTCCAACTGGCCAAAAAGAGGTTGTCTAATCTAGTAGGATATACACAGGTGCTTGAAAATCATGATGATGTTTTTAAGACATGGAATACCCTTGGAAAAGGATGTTTTTTTTTTTTTTTTTTTTTTTTAAACAATTTTAGAAAGCCTTGGAATTTAAAAATTAATGCTTAAAAATCCTTTCTTTTACAAAATGAGTGTTTTTAATTTTTCTTCTCCCCCCCCCTCCCCTGGCTCACAGTTAAGAATTTCCTTCTAGAATTTGATTTTGGTTTAAAGAAAATTGGCCAGCTGAATATAACATTTCTGTTTGTTCACAAGCATATGCACTTCATATGTGAGAAAATTGGGTAGAGACCATTCACAATACCACCACCATTTTTCTTACTTTGAAAGAAAAATACATATGTAGATAAAATGGGAAATAGTGAGCACACTGAAAAGACTGCCACATTCAAGATTTTCTTCATTGATGTTAGGGATTTATTTTCTGGTGGTCTTGGAGATTGATACACTATAATTTGCCTTCTTGTGAGTGGGTGATGCTAATTAGAAAATTGAAGAAATTATCCGGTGAAATAAATTATGTAAGCAGATCTACCATCCTCACATTTGCATTAGTTTTACATTAGTAATTGATTTTGGTTAGTAAAAATAACCAAAAATAAAAATATGTTGTATTATATAATAGAATAATAGCTATATGCTATACGCACTACTGTTTTACACGTTATATACGTTCCGTGCGTTGTGTGCATATTTGCAGCAAAATCATCTTGGCATTTATATATCATATATGACTAGGAATATTATTACAAGTTTCAATTATTATGTCATCAAGGACTCACCTTGTATCGGTATTCCAAATTAGTAAGCTTCATCCTGTATCTTGAAATAAAATATGTATCTAGCGTGTCACCACGTAGAATCATCGTATTGCAAATAGACCCAATTGAAATTTGCGACCTGGGTTTAAACTCAAATAAAACACGACTATATTAGTATTTGTAATCAGTGACAGACAATTAAATCCAAGGCACAATAGCTCGTGAAAATTTTCAACTGGTGTCTGAGTTTCCAAATTCTAATCTGAAAATACTATTTTTCAAAATTTTAATTTCTGTTATGAAGCATTTCTTTAGCAAAGCTACAAGTACATATACTTTTTTTATTTGCATATTTTTTGCAGACTAATTACTGTACAATCAGAATAATGAAGATACAAACGTATAGTTTTGGCACTACCACCAGCAGAGTTATGCATTCTACAGCGATCTTGTCAGTAGCGGTTTAGGCTGAAGTTTTGCAGTGCAACCCAAGAGTAATAATATGTGCACTCATTTGGAGTGTACATTAGAAAGTTCTTAGCCATGGCACTGATTTTCCATGGAATGCTTATGAGTGTATTTATTCATTAGTGCTGTCATTGGATGTGGTACACCAGAAGGCTAAACTGAAAATTTTGAAATGAAAATTTATTTTGAAGTGAAAATATTAATGCAAGTGCATATGACCCCCAGTTTAAGTTGCAGATTTTGCGCTGAATTATTTGAACAATATGTATGAAAAATGAGCTAATTTGGACTGACTGAAGTCACTATTTTGAATGTGTCATTTTTGCAGTCACTATTTTGAATGTGTCATTTTTGCTTAGATCGATCATGGTTTTCTTCTTGTATTTCATGAAAGACTGTAATGGCCCCTGAATTTTTTTTTCTACCTTTGGTTATAATCAAAATTACTTTTGAAATATGTCCTGAGACGGGACAGTTTTCATTCTTGAATTTTTTTTCAAATGTCCTCGAAAGTCCTGGAAAAGCAATTGAATTTTTTTCCCTTCTAAAATGTACGAACCCTGAACCTAGGTATATGCAAAGTGAAGTCAAGCACATACCTAGGTTCTGTGAAATCCCTAAACCTAGGTATGTGCTGTGAACACAGCTGTGAAGTCAGATAACATCGCTTCTCTGCATGGAAGGAGTGATTGGTGCACTAAGCTTTAACTGTTAGTCTATTTGCTCTGGTGGGCTACAAGTTTCTACTGGCCTCAAGTGGCAATGCACAGTGCCATACCTGATCTGCAAAAAGAGAAGGAATTACGAGGGTTGTACCGAAAGTAATGCAAAAATGGGCATAACTTTTTTATTAACTGATGGAGGTTATTCAAACTCCACATGTTGGTAGAGTAACTCTTCTTCTATAGTAACACTTTTTCATTGCAGGTAAATAATGCATTCCAAGCAGAAGCAACATGCCATCATTGAGTTCTTGACAAAGGAAGGGTGCAGGCTGTCCAACATCCACAGAAGGCTACAGAATGTTTACGGAGATGACACCATTGACATGAGCAATGTTCACAGATGGATGAAGAAGTTTAAAGAAGGGGAAACAAGCATTAAAGACAAACCACGCAGTGAGAGACCATCATCTGCGACCACTGACACGAATTGTCAACGAGTGGATGAATTGATTTGTGCGAAGAGACAAGCCACAATCCATGAGCTTGTTGCGCAACTGGACTGTGGTCACAATGTTATACAGAAGATGATGGAAGACTTAGGGTATCGGAAAGTGTGTGCAAAGTGGGTACCTCTGCAATTGACACCTGATTTGAAATAGAGAAGGGTGAAAGTCTGCTCTGATCTGCTGGAAACGTTTGAAGCCAATGAAGACACATTTTATCTGATCTAGTGACAGGGAATTAAACGCGGGCATATCTTTATCATCCGGAAACAAAGAATCAATCCATGGAATGGTGTCACACCTCTTCACCAAGGTGTAAGAAGTTCAAGAGCCAGCGATCAGCTCAGAAAGTCATGGTGGCTGTTGTTGTTTTTTTTTTTTGGATGACAGGGGTGTCATTCTGCTTGATTTTCTGGAACGTGGCTGTACCGTGACCAGTGAGTGGTACATTGAGACACTCGAGAAGCTTAGAGAAGCCATAAGGAGGAAGACACCGAAAATGAATCTGAAAAGGATTCATATTCACCATGACAATGTGAGACCACACATATCTTTGAGAACAAATCAGGCGATCAGCAAATTAGGCTGTCAGTGGTCCCCCATCCACTGTACAGCCCAGATCTGGTGCCCTCTGACTTCCACCTGTTCTATCCAATGAAGGACAGTCTATATGGACAAAGATTTTATGACACAGATGAGGTGAAAGTGGCTGTGAAAAAGGGGTACAACAGTCCACACCTGAATTTTTTCAAAGAGGATTCGAGAGTTGGGTTCAACGATGGCGCAAATGCATCGCTATTTTGAATGGCACCTTTGCATAGATAAAGTATTACTCTACCAACATGTGCAAAACAACCTCTTTCAGTTAATAAAATGTTATGCCCACTTTTATATTACTTTCAGTACAACCATCGTATATATATATCCCTTCAAAGAAGATATTTTAAACTTGCCAAGATCTGACATTGCAAAAAATGAGTAAAAAGTCAACTTGGCAAATTTACAAAATCTTACAAGAAGATACAGAAAAACTCAGGAACCAAAGGTTAGCTCCACAAAGAAATACAAACTACCAGATAATTTTTACTTACTGTTGTCATATCAAACTTCTCCATTTACAGCGATCTTGACATATAACTCGGGCTTCACTGACATCCATCACACGCCATACACAAGATCTTCTATACTTCATACTCATAATCTTTTTTCTCATGCCGACACTCCTGAATCTGATCCTCCCATGACTTCCTTGGTCTTCCTCTGCCTTTCCTTCCTACCACTTGGGCTAAAAAGATTTTCTTAGTAAGCATCTCATCACTTATTCTTTCAAAATGGCCAAACCACTGAAGCATATTAGTCTCCACCTTGCTAACAGCATTTTGCTTCACATTACACAACTGCAACACATCTTCATTCCTCTCACAATCAGAACGTGTCTTGCCACAAACCCCCCGGTAAGTAACACATTTCTCCAGCACACAAACAACTACGTTTCTTCTGCAGTGCTCAGGTTTCACTGCCATACATCAGAGTAGGAATAATTACACTTTCATATACAGTTATGCAGGACTCTCTTGAGAACCCATCATTCCTGTGAAACCCTCCCAAAGCAGCCATGACTTTCAATGAAGAATTCACTTGCCTACTAATTTCACCATCCAATTTGTTCGATCTCTGTCAAACATGCTTCCTAAATACCCAAACTCATTCACCTTGTCAATCACTGTGCCATTTAGACTTATATTGCATTCAGTACTACCAGTTCCTCTCAGAAACCGTAACTTTGGTTTTTCCCTTATTTGTACTCAGTTTGAATTTTATGCAAACTTCGTACATCCGGGGCAACATACTGTGCAACTCACTTTTGCTCTCTGCCAATAGGACAGTGTCATCAGCATACAGAAATCTGCACACACGGGTATCACCAAGACATAAACCAGCATTATCTGTTTTGGCACCACACAGGCACACATCCATAAATATATTAAACAGCCATGGTGACATTATATTTACAACCTTGTCTGACTGAGGGACCATTCCTAACTCCCAGCACAACTGGCAAATTTCAGTTAACCAGTCAATTACAGAGTCGCCACCATATTTCAGCATCTCGGCAGTTATGCCATCAACTCCCAGAGCCTTGCCATTCTGAAGAGATTTTAAAGCTTTATACACCTCTTCTCTTGAGATCCCTCCTTTGCTTCCATCCTTCACTGTGACATCATCTGCTTCTGCCTCAGAAACACCTTTGTTTTCCTGATCTAATAACTTGCAGAAGTATTCACCCCATCTTTGACTTAACTCTTTGGGTTCCCATATGATTTCCCCGATCCTATTTTTCACACAACTTACAGCTTTGTATCCCCTATTTTTTCTGATTCTCATGTACTTCCAGAAAGTCTTCCTATCTTTCCAAAAAGCCAGTTCTAGCCTTTCCACCTTCACCTTCCTATCTTTTGCCTTACTCTGGTGAACCAGCTTAGCAGCTTCATGTTTCTTACAGTGATATTCATCCACAGAAACTCTACCTTGCAACATCCCCAAATAGGCTTCCTTCTTTCTCTTTACTGCCCCTTCAATCTCACTATTCAACCAAGCATCAGTTCTATTGTTACCCACTGTTGTGGTACCCACAGACCTCTTCAGCAGCAGTGATAACACAGTTTTTAAAACATTCCCACTGCTTTTATACATCCCTCTCCAAGACTTCAACTCCTTCAGCCATTCTCTGAGTATGTCAGAATAGTGTTGATGATCTTCAGTTAGCCTTTCAACCTTTATTCTTTCCTCCTGGTTCTCTTCCCATTCCTTTTCCTCCAACCAACATTCAGTTTCACTCGTGACACTACCAAGTAATGAACAGAACCAACATCAGCACTTCTCATCACACAAGTGTCAACAGCTAAGTGTTTCAGATGCTGATCGTAGACAACAAAATCAATTGCACTCTTTTGACCAAGAGTACGATTTTCCCAAGTATATGTGTGGATATACGTGTGGTTGAAAAATGTATTAGATACACGCAAACCATTTTCAATGCAGAGTTCAATTAATCTTTCACCATTATCATTCACAGAAGGATTATTAAACTTACCCAGAAGATTGTCAGAAATTACCTTCTGCCCACCTACTCTAGCATTGAAATCCCCTGCTATTATAACTTTCTCTTTAGCACCAAATTGGCTCAAAACAGCTTTTAGCTTATTCCAGAAATCGTCCTTCCTATCAGAAGATTTCGAGTCACAACAAGCATACATTACAACAATTACTATTCTCTGAATTTTTGCTTTCAAATGAATCCAAAGAATTTTCTCACTTATGCAACTGTAGTGAATCAAGTTGTTCTTCATCTTTTCACTTAAAATCACACCTATACCAGCCTGTCCTCTCACATTATCCAATACTCCAGACCACACACTCACTGTTCCATTCACTTCTTCTATCCCAATTTCCTTCTTTTTGGTTTCACTTACACACAGCGCATTCAATCTATACTTATCTCTTCAATCACCTCGTTCATCTTGCCATTTATACCTCTAGTATTCCATTCACCAATCTTACACTCACTCAGCCAAGATCTCTTCGTCATATGCCGTTTAGAAAGTCCAGGTCTATTCTGTGGTGGACCATCCTTCTCAAGTGTGGTAGGTCTACCATATCCCATGCTTGAATCAATTTTTACATTTCTTTGTGTCTTTTTAATCAATTAAGTACATCAGTATGGGGGCTTGCAGTGTGAGAAATTTTAATTTTGTCAACACAGTTAAAATGGCAGAGAAAACTTAAGCTGATTATAGCATTTACACTAGAGTGCAATTCAGTGGCGGCTTGTGGTTGGAAAAATAGGTGAAGAGGTAAATATGTCGTAAAAATGTAGATTTTCAAGTAAAAAATGTAGATTTTCAAGAGCGCGAGAGGGAAAGCATGCATTAAATTATTCGAATTCGGTTGTGTCAGCAAGTCAGACAAATTGAAGTTTCTTACAGTCTTGAAATCTTATATCTATTTCCATAAGAATCTGGTCTAAAATTTCAAAATACAATTGTTTATAATTTTGAAAAATTGTTTCCTGTGTAAGAGCAGCATATTCCCGTGCTTATTTCTGAATGGTGAACAAACAAAGCAATTCCACTGAGGCTTGCAAAAAGTATTCGACACTTAGAAATTTTAGAAAAACTCTGGTGTAATACAAGATTCAAACGATGAACTAAGCATTGAACAAAAACAGCTTGAGAAGCTTTATCCTTGACTTTTTTTTCTGTATCCCATTTAAGTGTCCAGACATTATTCGCCCCATCGTAACATTGTCCTATTTATTTGTGTTGGTAATCAAACTGTTCCAAAATTTTGTCTAGCATTTTGTATAAAGCTCCTAACGTTCTATCTTCATTCACATCATGGAAACCCAAAAATCCCTCAAACAATACACCTTCTGAATCAACAATCAAAAATTATTTAATTTTTGATGTGATCGTTTATATATTCAGAAATACATTCAATTAATTCATTTTGATTAGTTTTTTGTCCTTTCGTATTGATTTTCAATTTCTAAAGAACTTCTTCATATCGACAATGAAAGTAATTCAATGAAGTTTCCACGATTTATCGAGCCCATGCTTTTGTCATGGCCATGGAATGCTAGTTCTTGTTTGCTCAAATACAGTGTAGACTAATACTGCATCAATCACTGTCTGCAGGAAAAGTCTATTAACGAACGTTTTCGTTAAAATGCGTTTTCAAAAGCCTAGCATTCTTCTTCAGGGCATCGGCATTGATGTTTTGAATTTTTTCAAAATTCCTTAACATTAATCCGTATTTCAGGTGTTCGCTAGAATCACGATGTTTATGAAGTGACCGCGTTATGCTTAATAAATCTGAGAATCCGTCTTTATTACACGCCGAATGTTTATTACTAAAAAGTAAGCAGAGCCCCCCCCCCCCCAAATTAACACAGAAGTGCTGCAATCCATTTATATTCAGTAAACCAACAATTTTTAAAATTAATATTGTTAGATTTACCGCTCTTCTTGATTTTGTTCTTGGCAACAATTGTCAGTGAATCCGTTGGTCGTCCTTGAAGCAAAATGCCTCTTTCATCTTCACCTTTCCACAGAGTAAATGGAGTTTGCAATAAATTACAAA
The DNA here is from genome assembly GCA_039090855.1 of Macrothele yani. Lineage (NCBI taxonomy): Eukaryota > Metazoa > Arthropoda > Arachnida > Araneae > Macrothelidae > Macrothele > Macrothele yani. Next base: position 68,610,679 of record CM076989.1, on the reverse strand, counting down.
CAATGTCGTCCACAGGATGCATACTAAAAACTATCACTATCAGTTAAATTGTACACAAACCTAAAATATCAGTTAAAGCTTTCAACAAATAATCACAAAGCACGAAAGAACAAATTCCTTCCAGAAAATAATGTACCACACAACATTACAAAAAAAAAAAAGCCCTAGCAGATTGCATGGTAGCCTGGTAGACCGCCCACTCCACCATAATCTCTCATGACTTTACGCTCAAAAACTGAAAGATGCAGAGGTAAGGCGCCTGAAGCTGTAACACTTCACTTGAGCGAGCAGATTGGGGAGGGTGACGTCACTGTTACCATGGCAACTCGGCGGAAAACTGCAGACTTCCAAGCATTCTCATTTCGGCTCTTCACTTGCACTGTTTTGCGTTAAGGATTTGTTTTCCGTATTGAGCGTGCCATGTGAATTAATATCTATTCAAAATTTTGGGTATTTTGGAACTGAATAAAGGCAAAAAAGAATATATTATAAAAAAATACTGAATAAAACTTTATTTTGAGTAAAATAGGTGAAGAGGCACTTCACCTGAAAAGCCGCCACTGGTGCAATTTCTTCCCAGTTTGAAGTGAGCGGTCTAACTGCAAAGTAGTAAAGCATCACACAGAAAACATTTTCATGTGATGCACTTGATGTAAACTTTGCTCTTTATTTTGCATAAAAATAGTTTTTTCTGTGGTTACAATAAAATTGTCATCACTGAACAAGAAGACAAATTTTTGAAGATTTTAAAATTAGATATCATTGTCAAGTTCAAATGCATTAAGTCATCCAAATTCGTGGAGATTCGTGTCCATAAATAATAACCACCTTCACAATGCTGTCGTTACACGATTTAAAAAGCAGGTCTCAGTTGCAATTAAAAAAGTTCATTTTTAATTGCAACTGAGACCTGCTTTTTAAATCGTGTAACGACAGCATTGTGAAGGTGGTTATTATTATGCATTAAGTCAACTCCTTTCAGCAAATAACACATACCCTTGTTTAAAGCTGAACTGCTAAGATATTAATATGAAAGTTTTCATATTTTTATAAATATTACATAAAGTGATCTATAAACAAGAGTAACCCATCACCAAACGTAATGCATATGTGTTCTTTTTTATGCTGCTGGTCGGCTAGATTATAAAGTTTCTCTATTGATCAGTGGAACATGCATATTTTAGTCATATATTAAATTTTCCAAGCATGTAAATTTAACAAATCCTTGTAATTTTTGATGCCCTTCAATTGCCACCCTCAAATTTATAACATTTATCACCATGTCATGTAATTTCACATGTCATGTTTAAAAAAAAAAAGAAATCAAAATGTCCCTTTTTGAAAAATTTAAAGTCACTTTTTAAATTGTGTGACCTTGAAATTAAAATTTTTTAATTATGCATTAAGTAATATCATTTTAAACATAGAAATCGAGCAGAAACACACAGTCACGTATGGTAAAAAGGTTTGTTTAGCGGTGCGCTCTCGGTCATTCTATGACCTTGATCACCCACAATCGACTGCTAAAACCAAATAGACTGTTTTAAACCAAATCATTTTAAAGCTAGTGAAAAGAGGTTTTTAAAAAAACCAAACCTCATCACACTGTGATAAAAAGAACTTGAGTTATAAGTATGGTTCATTCACTTTAACCTGGCAGTTGGGAAGGATACCAGTTTTAGGGGAGTATGCAGCGTGCCTTTTATGAACTAATCATTTCCAACCCTTGGAGCAGGGGAATAAAGAATGATGACGTGAGGTGGAGGGTGAGGGAGTGTTGGTGGTTCCTCCTAGTGTTGATTCCGTGTGGCGCTTAGAAGCTTCTCATTAAATAGTCTTTGCAGGAAGGAATACGCAGACTTTGCATGCTCAGTATCCTCTATGTTGTTTTGTGAGATGGCATCCGATTCCCATGATGGTCGGGAGGCCAGGAGGTGACATTAAAAGTTTCAACCAAATGCAATCAAGTAAGGAAACAATCATGGCTAGGTTTTAATAAGAAAATGCATGCTGTTATATCCGCTGGCAAATGTCGAATACAGTCATTGCATTTACAGATAAAACAGGGGTAATTTTTTTTTCTTTCTCTCTGTGATACAATTTAAACAAAAAGTTTTCAGTAGTTATATATCGTATATATACATTATCGCTGAGCCCATTTCTTTAAGTAGACAGTGGGTCCAGGGCTGGGCCAGTATTTTTGGGCCTCAGTATCAGTGTACATCTAGGATCTCACTATAGGTGACCAAATAGAAATACCAAGGAGAAAACTTTCCCAAAAAACATCATATTGATGAGGAAGCCATAAATATCCCCTCCACATTGAAGTGTGTATCTCATGTTTCATAAACAAATCAGTGTTAGCAAGAAAATGTAAAAATGCATGGTTGAAAAATGGACACCAGTCCAATTCTGCTTTGACCCTCCCCCACCGGATTCATTGTTGAAATTACATCAAAGTAGTGGGCAAAATAACATGATTCAAATATCATGATTCAAACAAATTTTTAATGTATAACAATTTCACCCAATTACAAATTTGTACGAAATAAAGCTTTCAAATGATTTCAGCCGCCCCGGTTTCACAGCGGTTTAAGCGATGGCTTCTGATCATACCTCTGAGATGGGTCTGGGTTCGAATCCAGTGAGGCATGGATGTGGCGCTGGTTCTCTCCCTTCCATGGAACCAGTGGCCCTAAATTAAGGATGGGCGACTGCTTATAGCCCACTGAGTTGCTCACGGTGGTCGTTAATCCCCAATACAATAAATGAAAAAAGAAGAGACACTATGCCATGGGTCTTTTTAGAAAATTTTAATTTACAACCTAGATATTTCGCATTTGTAAACATTTTATGACACCTAATTAAAGGTATTCTAAAATGAAAAGGTGTATAACACCTTTTCATGAGGTGTTATATAATACCTAATGACAGAAATGTTCTAAAAGGCCACAGGCCTTTTTAGAACATTTCTACCTGGATCATGCTCTGCAGGAACTCATCGAAAAGGAAAGTTGCAAGAGTGGAATACATCATGTGATCATGATCAAAGTAAAATCACTGAAATGGCAACAGGCTGGACATATGCTAGAAGAACGGACCACCGATGGACAACCGAAATTCTAGAATGGATTACAAGAGACAGAAAAAGGCTCAAAAGAAGACCACATGGGAGATGGGTGGATGTAATTCGAAAGCATGTGGGAGTGACATGGAGGAGAGTGGCACAAGATAGACTGTTGTGGAAGAAAGTTGGAAAGACCTTTATCCAGCAGTGGATTGATAATGGTTGATTATGATGGTCATGATGTATATACTGGTGAGCCATTACATTATGACCACCTGCCTAATAAGTTGTATGACCCCGTTTAGACTGCAAAACAGCGGCGAGGCATCGATTTGATGAGGTGGCGATAAGGTACCCTGGGAAATCTCCTATCATAATGTCAACAGTAGGTCTTCCAGTTCCTGTACATTTCGGGGTGGTGGTGATTTAGCGCAAACCTGCTTTTTCAAGTCGAACCACACATGCCTGATTGCGCTCATGTCAGATGAATTTGGAGGCCAGGGCATTAACAGAAAGTCACCAGCATATTCCTTGAACCACTCCTTGAAGATTTTGGCAGTGTGGCATGGCACATTATCCTGCTGGTAATGGCAGTCGCCTGCAGGGAACGCAGTTGCTATGAATGGGGGAACTTGGTCCGAAACGATGTTCAGATACCTGACAGCTGTCAGGGATTGTGCTGTTGGCATAATGGGGTCTAAAGTGTCCCAATAAAACATTGCCCACAGCATAACACTGCCGCCGCCGCCGGCCTGTTTTGGCCCAACAGTGCATCCAGGTGCTATTACCTCCGTTGGTAATTGATGAATCCTTGTTCGGCCATCTACGTGATGCACCAGGAATCTTGATTCGTCAGACCAGGCCACTTTCTTCCAATCTCGATGATCTTAGGCCCATTTCATGCGTAGTTGGAAATGACGTACAGTGAGCATGGGGACCCGGCTGTGTCTTGGTTATGCAGGCCCATGCACAGAAGGCTGCGATGAACTGTGTGCTAGGACACATTGCTCTGATCACCACTGTTCTAGCTGCGGATGATTTGTCGCGCTGTGGTTTCTGTGAACAAGTGCAACAGTCTCCACTTCCCTCTAGCATCAATGAGCTGTGGATGACACACGGCTGGACGATGGTTTGTCTTTTGGTCATCTGTGCACCACTTTTGATACATACTCACTGCAGTGGCATGTGAACAAGCCGCACGGTTTCCGAGATTGTATAGTTCTGAGGCGCCGTGCCATCACAATTTGTCCTTTATTAAACTCCAATAAACCGACGATAAACCAGCAGCTTTTCCCATTCTGACTCCGAACACTCTACTAACCGAAAGTCTGTCCTCGAGTTGTATACATACTGCTCTACGAACTTCACCTGCACCATCGTTCCATCTCCAGGCACGCTCATTTCTGTAGACTGGGGGTGGTTAAATGGCTGATCAGTATAACATTATATTAATCTTGAAAATTGTGCTGTTTCTTTCAAAAGCTCTCCAACCAAGTTTCATATGCCGATTTATTTCTTCATCAAAGTGACTCTTGCTTGATATCTGTTGCCCAAGGTAAATGTAGGTATCGGTTATATCCAAATTTCCTGCATCAATGGATAAATCTTCATTTCTTGTAAAAACATTGCACATCAACTTTGTTTTCCGACAGTTCACTTTCAAGTGCACTTTTTGATTCTTATCAGCAAGTTCCTGGATCATGCTCTGAAGGAATAGTTACAAAAGTGACTATGTAATCAGCAAAGCGGAGATGAATTACGGAGATGAATTACATCATCTCCATTCATCTTTATCCCTTTGTTTTTCCAGTTCAGTGATCGAAAGACATTTTACAATGTGGCATTAAAGAGCTTCGGAGATATGGTGTCACCTTGTCTCACTCCCTTTCCAATTTTTATGTGTATTGAATTTTCAAACAGCCGAATCTTTGCACTTGCATTTTCATAGAGTTTATTGATTACGCTAATATTCTTGTCTTTGAACAAATGACCACTTAGGAAATTGGAAGAGAGGGATGTCATTGTGTGCTCACGCACGGCGACCTCTCTCCCACAACAAAGTTTTGTTGCCCAGCAACACCAACACACTTACTTCCCCTCGCCACATGTATAAGACATGGGTTCGGTTCCTTCTGTGTTTCACTCACTCCCCGATGCACACACCATGGTTCCACAGGCACCAACAATCGAACCCCTGAAAAATACTGGTCACTCAGAGGAACTCTAACAGACCCCTCTCGAACCGACGGCGGTCACCAAGTACGGTAAGAAAGTCAGGCTGACATTCTCGGTACGTACAAGTAGGAGGAAAACACTCCTTCAGAGGAGACTCGGTGGTGTTGTCACCAGTGAAGTGACCCCACCAGCGGAGGCATCAGGTCGGAGATGAACACGCTACTCCGACAAGGTACGCCTCCACCCTGCATGTCATCCTTACAGAACCGGCACACAAAATTCACACAACCTCTCTCCCCAAGAGAAACTCAAACACACAACCACAATATACCATAAATGCATGCAGCAAAACAAGCACCACCTCTGAATCGCACACCCCGCCCGTTAGTGACGGTTTCTCGGCACCAACGGCATGACACCCACCTCCGGCAACAGGAGACACCTGTAATGAAAAAGAAAGGGCCCCCATGAGTGGGAGTTATGGGGAAAACCTCCTTACGTCTCACCAAGGGGCGCGATTAGGCCATCAACAAAAACAAACATCATTTAGAAACACATCACAGACTATGAAAACATACATTTAGAAACACATCAAGATTAAACTGGAAGGGGGAGAAGGTGGCGTTAGCACGGTGCCTCAGTGGAAGACAACTTTATGAAAAATGAGCAAGCTTCCACCATAAAATCCATAGGCTTACAGTCCACCTGGTGCGAGTGAATGCTCATCCACGCCTCCTTGAGCGAAAACCTTCTGCTAAAGATTCTCAAGTCCCTGGTGAAGAGCCTGAATCGCCGACCTTTCTTATGTAACCATGAAATCCTCTTCGAGTAGCTTAAGTTCCATTTTCTCTTCGGAGATCCTCGAAATTCCCTCGACCCACTGCCCATCATGGTTGACTCAATGAAATACTATTAGAAAGCACCAATCACTCACCCTGAAGATCATGGTAATTTCCATCGACAACACACTTCCAACACGTCAATTATCGTAATGTTGCTGGCCTTCAAAGGTTTACAGACATCTTGCTTACGATTCCTACTTCCGGGTATGAAACATCGTATTTTTTTTTATTTTTTAAGCCACATGAGATGTAACTATAAGCTTGTCAATTCCATAAAAAACCACACAAGCGTACTCATTCATACAATTCAATTAAAAACTATGTACATATTTACATAACCTTACATTCCTAGGTGGTTAACCTTTGTCAACTGTAAGTACCAAACTGCTCCTTCTGTTTCAAAACCCCTGCCACTCCCACTGCAAGTGTCACACACTGTGTGTGAGGGGCTGAATGAGTACCAAACTGCTCCTTCTGTTTCAAAACCCCTGCCACTCCCACTGCAAGTGTCACACACTGTGTGTGAGGGGCTGAATGAGTGTGACACTCCCACTGCAAGTGTCACACACTGTGTGTGAGGGGCTGAATGAGTACCAAACTGCTCCTTCTGTTTCAAAACCCCTGCCACTCCCACTGCAAGTGTCACACACTGTGTGTGAGGGGCTGAATGAGTGTGACACTTGCAGTGGGAGTGGCAGGGGTTTTGAAACAGAAGGAGCAGTTTGGTACTTACAGTTGACAAAGGTTAACCACCTAGGAATGTAAGGTTATGTAAATATGTACATAGTTTTTAATTGAATTGTATGAATGAGTAGTATGCTTGTGTGGTTTTTTATGGAATTGACAAGCTTATAGTTACATCTCATATGGCTTAAAAAAAAAAAATACGATGTTTCATACCCAGAAGTAGGAATCGTAAGCAAGATGTCTGTAAACCTTTGAAGGCCAGCAACATTGCGATAATTGACGTGTTGGAAGTGTGTTGTCGATGGAAATTACCATGATCTTTAGGGTGAGTGATTGGTGCTTTCTAATAGTATTTTATTTATGAATTGCACGTAAACTATGCGCACTTTGCAGGGTTTTAATACCTTAAAAGTGCAAATATAATAATGGTTGACTCAATTTTCTCACCGGAAAAAAGCTCGCCTTAGAACTTTGCAGACTCCTGCAGAATCTCTCTATAATTCCAAACTTCACAGCCATTGATGCAGAGAACTTCTTTCTCTTTCTTTCAACCTCGAGCTTACGGTAGATGTAATTTACATCCCACTCCTCAATGCTCCTGATTGTCACCTGAAGTTTTACTTCAGGACGGTCTTGTAAAAATGGGCAGTCTCCTGCTTAATTTCAGTAATGATGCGGAGGTTACCCGCATTCTCTTTACCTTGAAGAGGAGCATTCAGAAAATTCGCGAGAAAGATTCGAGTTTTCTTTTCTCCTTTGCTAACTGCTTCCCCCGAACACTCAAAACCCGCCGAACCTCTTTCTTCGCCCGTCCCCATCCACCAATCCTGGTTCTGCACCCTCTTCTTGGATCGATTGGATTTTCGACAGTGCTTCGGCATCCTCCAACATGGAAGTGTTTAGGCACCAGAGTGTCACATCTCTTTCCTTCGGTGCTGTACACAGATGTCCATCATGATAACACTATGATCAGATATATGCAGCTGCTACGAATTCAGCTCAAAGACCTCACCCCCACTTACTCACTCAAGCGTCGAAGACAAGAAACATATGTCAATCCTAGAAGCTTGGTTATTCCTACACCAGGTAAAACCCGGCACCTGCAGATACAACGAGCACCACACGTCCTTCAACTGCTGATTCCTAATCAAGTCCGCAGAGACCGTGCTATCAGGATCCGTGTGGCCTCGAGTGCCCAGCAGATCGTTATGGTTATCGACAAATGAGTTAAAATTCTCCTGACCTGAAAAATCTAGCTCCCTATGAGGAAGTAAAGGAGCTGATCGTAGAAGCTGTTCCGAAGAGAGCCCAGCAATGAAACATACACACAGAAAATCTTAATCGATGTAACTCCAGTATTAATTTAAACAGTAACCACTCTGCCATCCTCAATGGCCTGAAAATGAGTGAGGCAGTCCATCGTAACTGGTAACGTTTCACAGAATCGAAGCCTTTTCGTGTGTGTGTGTGTGTGTGTGTGTGTGTGTGTGTGTGTGTCAGGGACATTTCTTTTATTGAAACAGGACTGTGTAATAAAGGAATGTCTCTTTGTCCTGTTTCAATAAAGGGACATTCCTTTTATTGAAACAGGACAAAGCAGAATCAATTTCAATCAGGTAAGGGCATTATTCCCTCAATATCAAAATCTTCACCGGCTGATGATATGTCTTCAGTTTCATCACTGCTGTCAGTATCCTCTCCTGTATTTATTACAAATTTTTCTATCTCATTTTCCCCTATTTCATCCATGATGCCATCAGAAATCCAGTATTTTTGTGGCAAAGTTTGGACATGATTCACACATGCCTCCCATTTTTCTGGAGTAACGGTTTGCAATGCTTTATTACATAAAGTTTCTATGCTTTCTTTCGTGAAAGAGGCATTATGCCAACCCACATAGTTTTTGGCATCAGCCCAAATCAACTCAATTGGGTTCAAGTCACAGTGATATGGTGGAAGTCTTAATACTTGATGTCCATGAGCTGCTGCTATTTCATCAATGATAAATTTTTTTCTGTAGTGTGGAGCGACGGACAAGCTGAAGTAATTCCGCTTTAAGCAGATCAAGTGCGAAATCAATGTTATGTCGCTGAAGCCATGCTTGTATTTCAGCCTTCCAGTTTGTCGTGGGTATTTTTTCAGCAAGCATGCAGTGATATGGTGCAGTGTCTATGATGATTATTGAAATTGGTGGTAAATTTGGAAGCAGCTGGCTTTCAAACCATTTTCGAAAGTTTTCTGAATTCATTTCATCATGATAATAACCACTTTTTACCTTCGAATGAAATAAAAGTGAAGCACCTGGTATAAAACCATCCTTTGTTCTGGCATGGCAAATTACAAACCTGCTTCCTTTCGATGAAGGAACTTGGAGTCCAGTTGGCTTTTCACAACTTGTGTCTTGCCATCCTTTAGGACAAACATGAGACGTTAGAAGCCATGTCTCATCTTGATAAACAACAGCTTTTGGAACAGGTAGATTTTCATTACGCTTCAACTCCGTTAAGAAATGCCTACGTTTCACTACAGTGTCAGGTTTCTCTATTAAAAACTTTCGACCATTCCATCACTTATATTTGAAACCCAATTCATCTAGTATTTTACTCAAAGTATCTTACCTCTGTCAAAATCAATACTGTCACATAATTTGATTAATAAAGACTGAAGAGTAGGGATTTCCTTTTTTCGTACCTGTCGTGTATTGTTCTGCACACAACGCATTTGTCAAAATCGTCTATTTCGCGCTTAGGCGCTTTCTTGTTTTGTCTTTTACCAGGAATTGACAAAACCTTGCTTGTAGCAGCCTGTTTCCAAATTCTGTAAACAGTTCTCAGTGAAACTCCTGTAGCCTCTGAAACGCGTTCATTGGATGTTTTGACATCCACTTTCGGAACTCCATTTCGTTTTTCTTCATGCATGAACACTGAATTATTACATTCCCAATAATTTCCCTAGCTTGGCTTTTCAGGACTTTTCCAGCTTTCAGTGTGCTGAGTGCCATAGTTGTGAGCAAAAATATTAATCACAAAAAAAAAACAAAAAAAAACGGACAAAACAATTATTAAGATATCCTGTGAGTAAAGATCTCTTGCTTGCTGCAAAGCTAGCTTGAGAAATCAGCAACAGAAGTCGGAAAGGGTCTTTTTGTGATGTTCAAGAATCCCTTATTCTTTTCCCTCCCACAAAGACTATTGAAGGAGAAGCTCTGAGCACCACAGGGAATCAACACTAGGAGGGACCACCAACACTCCCCCCATCCGCCCTGTGCCATCATTGTTTATTCCCCTGCTTCCAAGGGTTGGAGGCGATTAGTTGTAAGCACGCTTCTTACAATACGAAGCTCCTCCTAAAACTGGTAAAGTGAATCCTTCCCAACTGCCAGGTTAAAGTGAACGGACTATACTTTTACAACATGCAAAACACTGAAATTTGGAAAATTGCTTTAATTTCATAACCTTTTATCTCAGGAAATTTAAAAGCTGTTGTGCTAAAAATTGACACATTTATTTCTTGTGTATGTCAGCAAACGTACAAAGTTTTGTAAAAATCCAAAGGAGTCAGGTTGAAAATGCTGTTATTCTTTGTTGAATTGATATGGAATGACCCTCATTCATCTTTTGTGTACATGTGTTACAAGTTAATAAAATTATATAAAACTAGGGGCTGTGCCTCTAGGCTTGCTACGCTCGTTTCCAGAGTAGCGCTCGGGCCCTGCAGCCCAATCTCCAAGTATATCGCATGAAATAAAAACTGGAAAATTATATAAATTTCAATTTTTATTGCATGTCTAAGCAAATAAGGCTTGTTATTCCAAAATTTCAGAGTTTTTTTTTTTTACTGTCATTAATTTTTGGAAGGTCGGACTTTTGTCGTTTGAACTTATGGCACTTACTAAATTTACCAATAAAAACAAAAGCAGTCCAAAAAGCATTTCCGTAAACTGTTATGCTAAACCGTTAAGGTGGACATCAAGTAGTTTTGGTTCCTATACTTGCAATGGAAAAACTTTTGTACACATTTCCTTCACAATTATTGTGTTCCCAAGAATGAAAATTTGAACATCAATTAAAATAACTTCGTATTATAACTTGAAATACTTAATATTTTCTAAAACATAACCATAATTATATAAAAAAATCAATAACTTTTCCTTTGGTGGTGTTGGAACCAGAAAAACGATGGCACGACCTGTACTTTGATGAAGTCAGTAAACAAACAAATGTTGGATTACATAAATATGGTTATGTTTTAGAAAATATTAAGTATTCCAGGTTATAAATGAAGCTATTTTAATCGATGTTAAAATTTTCATCCTTGGGAACATATTAATTGTCCAGAAAAAAGATGGCGCATCCTGTTCTTTGATCGCGTCAGTAGACAAACAAATGTTGGATTGCATAATTATGATTATGTTTTAGAAAATATTAAGTATTCCAAGTTATAAAAGGAAGCTATTTTAATCTATGTTCAAATTTTCATCCTTGGGAACGCATAAATTGTGAAGAAAATGTGTACAGGAGTTTTTCCATTGGAAGTACAGGAAGCAAAATTACTTGACGTCTACTTTAAACAACTGAGATAGCTTTACCGACAAAACATATGCATAACAAATTCTCTGCGTCACCATGGCAGCAGGTCACAAGACCAGAACGTTCCTCTGTGGTTATCGTGAAGACAGACAAGCCGTTCATTTCTTTCCTTTGCATCTTTAAAAAATGCTTAAAAATCAGAAAATGACTTTTTCTTAATTTTTTTTTTTTGTAAAAAAGGGACGATAGTTGTAAGTTTATGCTGTAAAAATTGCAGTGCGTTATAATTTATAGTTTGCCATATATCCGTTTTTTAAAATGAAGTGCAAAAATTTGGTCATGGCAGTACATGCCTACAAATTTTCATGGTTCTGTTGCTGTTAGTGTGTCCGGAACACGACCTGATAGCGCTTTTTGCTTACCTTAACTTTGAAATACAATAGCTCTTGAAGTTTCGCTAGAATCGAGAACCAATTTATTTCGGCGTGTTTTCCAAACATTTCTCTACAAACGATGTAAATTTCATATTTTTGTGTTCAATACGTTTTGCGTGGCGAGCTAGGAAAGCAAGAGTGTCGCAAAATTTCTAAAACAGTGGCGGCAGTTACTTTTTTTTAGAATAGAGATGATATCACTACAACTATTCAGAAGTACTTGCAGTTTTTGTGGGTAGTTTTCAAGCTTTGTGTTCATGTGTGTGCATATGGTGTACTTTTTTCTTTTGTATTTGTTTTCAGCTGTTCAAATACTGGCAAATTCTACAATTTTAAAACTTCTGAAATTTTGGATCTTTCAGCATACATCGTTCAGAAAATGAAACCGACTGCCAATTGCTTTTCAATAAGATGTGTCAGAAAATCCCAATTTTGGTTGATTGTGTTCCAGATTTAAGTGTATCCAAGGTAGCATTGCAAAATCTTTTGAATGTTATACATGAGCACCCAGCATGGAATGCTGCTCATATTGCTGCCCATTTTGGATATACAGACTGCTTTAAGAACAAAACTATAGCAAGGTATGGTATCAGTAATTTTGTGTAATTCATTATTACCTTGTGCTTTTTTTTTTTTTAGTAGTTGTTTTTCCTCCATAATAATGCCCTCTAATTCTCTTAAGAGATTCATATAAAAATGGGCTTACTTTCCATTTTAGAATTTTTAAACATTTTTCACACACACACGCACACAGTGATCTCACTGTTTGCAACTAGATAGTGTCAACATAGAACACAAACAGTGATCTCACTGTTTGCAACAAGACAGTGTCAACATAGAAGTCCTTTGTTGGCTCATGGCCAGTAAATTGGGTATTGGCAAATGTGTTCTATGTTTCCCTCCAAGGTATATGAAACACATTTCAGAATTGGTCAGAAATGAAACAGCATTGTGGAATTAAATGGCAGGTTTAACGGAATTTGGACAAACATGAGGTAGAGCATAAAAAGTTATATGCAGAAAAAAATTCCAGCAGATGTGCAGATAAGTTTTTTACAGTTTTTTAGGTCTTAAGTGTTTTTACAAAAAAGCAGAACACTAAAATTTTAAATGTGCATAGGATTTTTAAAGCATTTTATTGCTGTTCAATTTTTAAATGAAAATAAACCGGATAAAACTCTTTCCTTGAGGTAAAACCTAAATTCTTTTTTCCATTAAATTTTGTGGGGCCAAAACATGCAACAACAAAAAAAAAAGCTGCAAAGAAAAAGTATATCAAATAACTGAATGCCTTCTAAGTTCTGCTTTGTACTGGAATTGTAGTAGTAGGGCAGGATTCCTTCTTAAATGAATAAATAAACAAACAAATAAATTATCTTAAATTTTAAAGTGGGTAATATCCTCCACCTGGTATTATTTTAGAGGGTTTGCCATTTGTAATATATTAAACTTCTGATTCACTGTATTAGGATTTTCATATGTTCCCAAGTCCACAGATGCATTGCTTGCTGTCATAAAAGTGTGGTATTCTGTGTAGTTTTAATATTTAAATAATTATCTTCAGCATTCTTTCATATCCCTGTTCCACAACAGTAAAACAAGAACTTGAATCAAAATAAGAAATACTTTCTCAAAAATAAATTATGGCACGTGTACTGCTAATATTTAATATTTTGTGAACAAACTAGAGTATTCATCAGTGTTGTGAAACCAGGCACCAAATTTAAATATCCTTAATTCCATTTAATTTCAGGTTTTATTTACCAGTCTAGGTGATAACAATTTTTTTAATTTGAGTGTAAAATTTCTTATAATGAAGATCATTAGGTGTAAATGAACGTCAAGATACAAACAAAGTACAGAACTCTGTGCAAACCAAAAATTAAAGAAAGGTATAAGAATACATAGCTAAAATTAAAGAATTATTTATATTTAACTGTTCATGGTGAAGCTGTTATTATGGTAGTTTTTTCCCAAAGTACTGTTCATATTTAACATTTAGTAAAAATATAAATACCATGATTTTCTGGCTATAACAGTCACCATTTTTTATGTTGTTATTAGTTGAATTTTCCACTAATAACATAACAAAGGGTCTTTCTTATACTGGTATAGCTCTTAGCCCACTAGGTTTACACTGGTCATGGCAAAACTGGAAAGTCTTGGAAAACAATGTTTTTTTTTTTTTTTTGTTTTTTTTAAAATGCAGATCTGAAATGGACCAAATATTTGTCCTGTATAAAAAGTGCTTTTGCCTTTAACACCAGAAAACTATGAATGCTATGCTGGGAGTCCAGAATAAATCTATTTTTGGTAATGGTGTGGCACCGCCTGGGTGGCACAGTGGTCTAAGCGATGGCTTCTGGTAATTTTTCTGAGATGGGTCCTGGTTCGAATCCCGGTGAGGCATGAATGTTGAGTTTGTCTTATGGCACTGGCTCTCTCCCTTCCCTGGAACCAGTGTCCCTAAATTAGGGATGGGTGGCTGCTTATAGCCCACCGAGTTGCTCACAGTGGTCTTAAAACTCTAATTAAAAAAAAAAAAAAAAAAGGGGGGTGTGTGGCCCAAAAATTCTTTGAGCAAATGAAAGTTTTTGAGCCCATCATAATGCATAACTGAGTAAGCATGCTTGCTTGCCGGAGTTTGTGAGTTGGGCAATCTGTTGTGTTGTGATAATTATTTTGGTGTCTTTCACTATATTTTGCTATCTATTTGTAAAGCAGTGCTTGGCAAATGTTCCTTAAATCTTGCTTAAGTTTAAGAAGTCTGAATATGCTCACTGGCTGAGGGCAGATGGCTATGGGTTTAATTAAAGTATGTTATATGTGTGTGGTGTGTGAAAATAACACCCATCTATCAAACTTTGGTGAAGGTGCTATTACGAGCTATGTAAAATCAAGGAAGCATAGTGATGTCAAAAGGATATTTCTAAATTATGTACATGCAAGTGTAACATACCCCCCCCCCAAGGTTCTAAATAAATTAACGGGAGCCATGAGCGAAATGCGACTGCATTTTTACATTTGGCGACCAGAGATTTGACATCAGGGGCCAAATTGCGACTACATGTATTTTCTACTGCATTTTATTATGATTCTTTTTAATCTGAATGACTATTTTTGTTCGCGATTCTTAGTGGTTTGCAAGAATTGTCCCCCCTCAGTTTCTTAATTCTTAATTCATCTTCAAGATGCGCTTAGCACGTAAAACTGTGTATCAATTGCTCGCGTTGCTGACTTCCCCTTCTCGCCCGCACTATCGTCGCACAAGCAAGTTAAAGAAGCAACCTTGAACAATGAGCAGGATCCTCCCACAGTGATCATTGGACCTTTGCAAGCCCCACTCCCCGCCCCTGTCAATCTGAAGCAGAGCAGAGCCCAATGGAAGAATTGTATGATTATTTGTTCATCACTTTATACATCGGTTGTCCTTTGAATCGATTCATTGTAAATCTTGCATCAATATAACTTCTTGGCTTGGGGCGCATCATTTTTTAGCTTGTTGCACTAACCAGAGTTTGCCAAAATGCATAATTACGCGCCTAGTACACATCGAAAAGTGTGTTTATGCTTCTAAATTTTACCAACACGTAAAAATATGCATCAGAAATTTTTCTCGACACGTAAAATTACGTATTGAGAAATGCGTAAAATACACTCCGGAGAGTTTTACTAACGTGTAAAGATACGCATCGGGATGGTATTTCGTCTTTCAAAAACGGAAGTAAACGAAATAAAGATTTTTTCCGTAATGATAATTTCGTTTTCCCGCAATGTTGCCTCTACCCAGTATTGTTGTTATACATAATTTTATTCCATAAATATTTGAATTTCAGTTTGAAACTGTAAGAAAAATTTCCAAAAACAGAAATTCGACGGCACAAAAATTCCCCTGTAATCTTCAGGCATGAGAGTGCCACAGCTTCTAGAATTTCTCCTTTTCCGCCTTAATTTGCGTTATTCTCGAGATCGATGCATAACTGAACATAAATTTTGGGGTAATTGGTACTGGTGAAGGATGCTTTCCACCTAAAACTTTCGGAAACGGAAATTTTGTCTTTCAAAACTTTTGAAAACGGAAGTTAGACGCATTGAAGATTTTTCCTGTAATCATAATTTTATTTTTAACGCGATGTTTCCTCTGCCTAGAATTGTTGTTAAATATCATTTTATTTCATAAATATTTGTATTTCACCTTGAAAATGAAGGGGGAAATGTTCGAAAACGGAAATCGGACGTAGCAAAAATTTCTCCCTAACTGTAATTTTTTTCCGAACGATGTTCCGAACATGTGTCCTGTGTTCTTAAATATTCAAATATTCTCCCAAAAGAGGTTTGTATTTCATCTTGATAAGGAGATGGGGGACGAAAACAAAAGCGACGAAGCAGAAAAGTTTGTAAGAATTGATACATGGCGTTCAAAAGTATTAATATCCTCAAAGTTACACTTTATCTTGCCAAAAACTAGTGAAAGCTATTTTTGATAAGATAAAGGTCCTCACAGACTGAAAGTTTTTCAGCATGATGGATAAAATTGTCATCCAAGGGCATAAAGAAAGAAATAAAAAAGTGACAAAGAAATGGAAAGGGTAACAAAGATATCAACAAAATGAAAATTTAAGCACTGGATGCTGCTTAGCTGCAGAGTCAACAAAGGGCAAATGTGGCTGTGGTACCTGCTGAGAAGTTTATGCTGGGCGAAATCGCTGTCCAGAATTTTAGTTACTCTTCAATTGTGTACGTAAAAAAAATTAATTTTTGGCTCCTAAAAAATTGTGAATGGCTCCTAAATATTTAGCTGCACGGGCCGTTTAGCACATGACAATTTTTTTAGTTTCATACCCTGCCCCCACCTCCACCCAATAACCTTTTTACCACAAATGTTGATATGCTCTGATATTTTTGGACTTCTAAGCTAATTTGTTATATGGGGATTAATGCTTTTGTGGGTTGCAGAAAGTTTTCCTCTAGGTTAGATCAAACTGTCAAAGGTATTTTTTCAAAGCAATTCATGATTTTTTTAATGCTCTGTTAAATTCAACTTGTATTTATTTCAAATGAGGACAAGTATTTTTGAATATCATCATCATTGTCAACCATTATCAATCCACTGCTGGACGAAGGTCTCCCCAAGTTTCCTCCACAACGGTCTGTCTTGTGCCAGTCTCCTCCATGTCACCCCTGCATACTTTCGAATTTCATCCACCCATCTCCCATGTGGTCTTCTTCTGGGTCTTTTCCTGTCCCTTGGAATCCAATCTAAAATTTCGGCTGTCCATCAATGATCTGTCCTTCTGGCAGTATGTCCAGCCCATTGCCATTTCATGGATTTAACTCTGATCATGATGTCTTCCACTCTTGTCATTTTTCGGATCCACGAGTTCCTCTTCTTATCTCTCCTGGTTACACCAAGTATGCACCTCTCCATGCTACTTTGAGTTGTCTGCAGCCTTTGTATGTCTCTTTTAGTTAAGGTCCACGTCTCTGCACCATACGTAAGCACTGAAAGCATGCATTGATCAAACACTTTTCTTTTAAGACATAATGGCATATTGCTCTTGAAAATTATGCTGTTTCTTCCAAAAGCTCTCCAGGCAAGTTTTGTACGCCGATTAATTTCTTCATCAATGTGACCCTCACTTGATATCTGCTGTCCAAGATAAATGTACGTGTCTGTTATCTCCAGCTTTTCTCCATCAATCGATAAATCTTCATTTCTTGTAAAAGCATTGAACATCACTTTTGTCTTCTGAAAGTTCATTTTTAATCCCACTTCTTTACTCTTGTCAGCAAGTTCCTGGATCATACTCTGCAGCTCTGATGGGGTAGATACAAAAATGACTACGTCATCAGCAAAACGAAGGTGAATTAGATAATCTCCATTAATCTTTATCCCCTTGTTTTCCCAGCTCAGTGACTGAAAAACACCCTCCAATGTGGCATTAAAGAGCTTCGGAGATATGGTGTCACCTTGTCTCACTCCCTTTCCAATTTTTATGTGTGTTGTATTTTCAAACAGCCTAATCTTTGCACTTGCATTTTCATAGATGTTATTAATAATATTAATGTATGCATCTTCAATACTGCAGGTTTTCAGAGCCATTGTAACTGCTGATTGTTTCACCGAATCAAAGGCTTTTTCATAATCGATAAAAGCCATGCACAATGGAAGTTCATATTCCCTCGCTCTTTCAATTAGTTCTCTCAGCACATGGATATGATCTATTGTGCTGTAGCCACTCCTGAATCCAGCTTGTTCTCTCGGTTGAGCCATGTCCAGTGTTACCTTCAAGCGGTGTGAAAGAACTTTAGTGAAGATTTTATAAACTACTGATAGGAGGCTGATAGGTCTGTAGTTTCCGAGATCCTCAATGTCACCTTTCTTATGTAGCAGGATCATTGTAGCGGTGTTCCAATCCTCAGGAATCTTTCCTTCATTAAGGCATCGAGTGAAAATTTGGGCGAGTACTGTTTCGATTTCTCCACTTGCTTCTTGTATGATGTCTACAGTAATTCCATCTTCTCCTGGAGCTTTTCCCCGCTTCATGTTCTTGATTGCATGTGCAACTTCTGCTGGAAGGACTGGAGGAACTCTGGTACTGGTATCTTTCATGATGTCTGGAGTGCATGTATCATCCCTTTCATATAATTTGGAGTAGAAATCTTTCACTCTTGTCAAAATTTCGCCTCTTTCTTGTTACAGAACCATCTTCTTTTCTCAGTGCCATAATCTGTTTTCTTCCCTTACTGAGATGTCCCTTTGCTATCTTTAGGCTTTGGTTGTTTTCAATTGCTTTCCTCACTAGTTCACAGTTGAATTTCCTTACGTCTTCAGTGATACTTTTTCGTACTGTCTTGCATAGCTCTATATATTCCACTTTGGAAGTCACATCTTCTTTAGTTGTCCTCATCTCTCTTCTTTTTTGCATCAACATTTTGGTTTTTCCTGATAATTTATTTACATGCAACTTGTTCTTAGACCCAGCTAATTTTGTTGCTGTTTCCATAAGAGCTTTGGTTACTTTTCTGTTAACTTCAGAGATGTCCACTTCTTCCGATGTTAGGCCTTCTAAAGCAGAGAACCTGTTCTTCAGTTCCAACTTGAAGGTATTATGGTGTTTTTTAAGGTTTGTTATGTCAATAGATTTTGTTTGTCTTATGAGCTTGCCACGTTCAAGTTTAGTGTTGAGGTGCATCTTACATCTCACCAATCTATGGTCACTACCTGTGTTGAACTTGTTTAGCACACTGCAGTCTTCTATGACGAATTTTTTGTTACACATAATAAAATCAATTTCACTTGTCGTCCCATTTGGATGTCTCCATGTCCATTTTCTGTGTGGCTTTTTCTTGAAGAAGTTCAAGATGAAAAACCCTTCTGCCTCTGCAAACTCAACGAGAGTATTTCCACGCTGGTTTCTGTTGTCGTGACCGAATTTACCTACTGAAGTTTCATTCTGTTGCCGTTGCCCTATTTTTGCATTGAAATCTCCCATAATTATTTTCAAGTGCTGCTTACCTTTATTATTTAGATGACAAATTTCCTCATAAAATTCTTCAATTTCTTCTTCAGGATGACTTGTGGTGGGTGCATAAGTTTGAATAATCTGAGCCTGGTATCTTTTCGAGAGTTGGATAACAAGCCGTGCAGCTCTGTCAGAAGAACTTTCAACTTCTGCAACTTTATCCTTCAGTTTCTTGTTTATTATAAATCCAACACCACTAGTTCTGCCAGTATCTGTCCCATGATAGTAGAAGAGATGTCCATTTTTCAGTTCGATGAGATCTTCTCCTTTTCTCGTTACCTCACTTATCCCCACGATGTCCCACTTGATCCTTTGTAGTTCCTCTTCCAATTCAAGAAGCCTTGAATCAGAAGATAGGGAGCGTCCATTGTACGTTGCCAAGGTCAGCATCAGATGGCAGCCTAGTCCGGTCCTCCGGGGATTCTTAGCACCCTCTGCCTTCATGTCGCACTGGCCGCTGCCTTGGCCAGGTACATTCCAGCTGCCGGAGACTGAGGGCCAAGATTTCAGTTGTGGAGTCATTTTGGAGGGGTTTGGCCATAACTTACCACGCTGGCCAAGCGGGTTGGTGAGTGTGGGATAGAATTTCCTCTAATCCCGATGGTATAGTTATACCGCTATTGGCGGTCGTCAGAGCCCCTTTAGTAGGAACAGGATGATGCACCACGAGAAGGCGGGGTTGGCATTTGTCAAGGAGAGGCTGTGATGTTACGCATCACCTGACCTTACATCCCATATATATATATATATATATATATATATATATATATATTTTTTTTTTTTTTTTTTTCTCATCTTTTTCATCTTGAACTCCTTCTTCAAGAAAAAGCCACACAGGAAATGGACATGGAGACATCCAAATGGGAAGACAAGTGAAATTGATTTTATTATGTGTAACAAAAAATTCGTCATAGAAGACTGCAGTGTGCTAAACAAGTTCAACACAGGTAGTGACCATAGATTGGTGAGATGTAAGATGCACCTCAACACTAAACTTGAACGTGGCAAGCTCATAAGACAAACAAAATCTATTGACATAACCAACCTTAAAAAACACCATAATACCTTCAAGTTAGAACTGAAGAACAGGTTCTCTGCTTTAGAAGGCCTAACATCGGAAGAAGTGGACATCTCTGAAGTTAACAGAAAAGTAACCAAAGCTCTTATGGAAACAGCAACAAAATTAGCTGGGTCTAAGAACAAGTTGCATGTGAACAAATTATCAGGAAAAACCAAAATGTTGATGCAAAAAAGAAGAGAGATGAGGACAACTAAAGAAGATGTGACTTCCAAAGTGGAATATATAGAGCTATGCAAGACAGTAAGAAAAAGTATCACTGAAGACGTAAGGAAATTCAACTGTGAACTAGTGAGGAAAGCAATTGAAAACAACCAAAGCCTAAAGATAGCAAAGGGACATCTCAGTAAGGGAAGAAAACAGATTATGGCACTGAGAAAAGAAGATGGTTCTGTAACAAGAAATAGAGGCGAAATTTTGACAAGAGTGAAAGATTTCTACTCCAAATTATATGAAAGGGATGATATATGCACTCCAGACATCATGAAAGATACCAGTACCAGAGTTCCTCCAGTCCTTCCAGCAGAAGTTGCACATGCAATCAAGAACATGAAGCGAGGAAAAGCTCCAGGAGAAGATGGAATTACTGTAGACATCATACAAGAAGCAAGTGGAGAAATCGAAACAGTACTCGCCCAAATTTTCACTCGATGCCTTAATGAAGGAAAGATTCCTGAGGATTGGAACACCGCTACAATGATCCTGCTACATAAGAAAGGTGACATTGAGGATCTCGGAAACTACAGACCTATCAGCCTCCTATCAGTAGTTTATAAAATCTTCACTAAAGTTCTTTCACACCGCTTGAAGGTAGCACTAGACATGGCTCAACCGAGAGAACAAGCTGGATTCAGGAGTGGCTACAGCACAATAGATCATATCCACGTGCTGAGAGAACTAATTGAAAGAGCAAGGGAATATGAACTTCCATTGTGCATGGCTTTTATCGATTATGAAAAAGCCTTTGATTCGGTGAAACCATCAGCAGTTACAATGGCTCTGAAAACCTGCGGTATTGAAGATGCATACATTAATATTATTAATAACATCTATGAAAATGCAAGTGCAAAGATTAGGCTGTTTGAAAATACAACACACGTAAAAATTGGAAAGGGAGTGAGACAAGGTGACACCATATCTCCAAAGCTCTTTAATGCCACATTGGAGGGTGTTTTTCAGTCGCTGAGCTGGGAAAACAAGGGGATAAAGATTAATGGAGATTATCTAACCCACCTTCGTTTTGCTGATGACATAGTCATTTTTGCAACTACCCCATCAGAGCTGCAGAGTATGATCCAGGAACTTGCTGATAAGAGTAAAGAAGTGGGATTAAAAATGAACTTTCAGAAGACAAAAGTGATGTTCAATGCTTTTACAAGAAATGAAGATTTATCGATTGATGGAGAAAAGCTGGAGATAACAGACACATACGTTTATCTTGGACAGCAGATATCAAGTGAGGGTCACATTGATGAAGAAATTAATCGGCGTACAAAACTTGCCTGGAGAGCTTTTGGAAGAAACAGCATAATTTTCAAGAGCAATATGCCATTATGTCTTAAAAGAAAAGTGTTTGATCAATGCATCCTTCCAGTGCTTACATATGGTGCAGAGACGTGGACCTTAACTAAAAGAGACATACAAAGGCTGCAGACAACTCAAAGAAGCATGGAGAGGTGCATGCTTGGTGTAACCAGGAGAGATAAGAAGAGGAACGCGTGGATCCGAAAAATGACAAGAGTGGAAGACATCATGATCAGAGTTAAATCCCTGAAATGGCAATGGGCTGGACATACTGCCAGAAGGACAGATCATCGATGGACAGCCGAAATTTTAGATTGGATTCCAAGGGACAGGAAAAGACCCAGAAGAAGACCACATAGGAGATGGGTGGATGAAATTCGAAAGTATGCAGGGGTGACATGGAGGAGACTGGCACAAGACAGACCGTTGTGGAGGAAACTTGGGGAGACCTTCGTCCAGCAGTGGATTGATAATGGTTGACAATGATGATGATGATGATGATATATATATTATATGTATGTATGTGTTTTGTTTTCTTTGGAAAAAGAAATACTGTCAAGTCTGTATTCAGCACTATGTGGGTGGACAGCTGCAGCCAGACTGCATGGTTGTACAAAAACAGGGCAAGAGTAGGGTTTTCACGGCATGAGAATTGCTCTCATTAGGGGCGAGACCCCTTCCATCGTGTTTCCAGAATCTATTATCGTGTTAAGGTTCGGTAAATTGTTAAAGCTGAGAGTTTCTTGTATCTGCAGGATTTATATGTTGCATCTCTCCCTTGGTTTGCTTGGGGGAGGGGGTTATTTATAAACACAAATTGCCACTCGTTTATTTTCAAAATCTTTGTCGCTAGAAAAGTATAAAACACAGCACATATTTTTGACATAGAACTGCCATGATTCTTCTCCAGTCAAAGAATTTGAAAGTCAATTGTGAAATTAAATAGGAGAAGAAAGAGTTAAAAAATAAATAAATTCTATATTTGTTTTTTCAAATTGAATCAGATCAGTTACGGAGGTAACCCATTCAGGAGGCATTTCATGATGTTATTTCAAGGCTCCAAAACTAAAGCCTTGCACACCATCAGTAGTCCAAGCATTTGCTCCTGGGGAAAACAGAAGACAAGGCCAACAGTAAATCTATTATTTTTTTCTAAGCCATGAATATTTGGAATATCAAAAATTGTAAAAGTGCCAGACTATATATAGGTAGTACCCGACTTATGTAAATCCGCACTTACATAAAAAAATTCTCACTACAAAATATTTACAGATAGTGCTAAAGTAAAAATAATTTCTGCAGCTTTTCCCCGCCAGAGCTCTCGGCTCTGCTCACATGTTGCTAATAGCCCTCATAGTGACATCTCTCGTCAGTTTTCGCAACTCGGTCACATGAGCGGGGAAATCCCAGCGGCATCGATGTCAGTTCCCGCATGTTTTGCATCGTAAATGGGGCTCTCTTTTCAGCGTAGAGGTTAATTTTAAAATTTCATTATTATATTTACAATGGATGGTGGCAAAAGTGTACTTGAATGTAAGTGAAAATCATCTCACAATTGTACTGCAATTGATTTGGAGCAGAAATTGCATATAATAAGGAAATATGAATCTGGACAAAAGTTATGAGTGATAGCACGTGAACTAGGCTTTGTGACATCAACAGCAAATATGATTGTAAAGTTGCTGCACGAATAAAAGAGCACATGAAAGGAACTAGCATGAAAACAAAAATAATAATGAAGAAACGTGAAGGAGGAATAGAGGAGATGGAAAAGTTACTAACATTGTGGATTGAAAATAACCTGCAAAAGCATATTCCGCTTTGTCTCATGATGACACAAAGGCAAGAAGCCTGTTTGGGGACATAAAAGAAAAATTCCGTGAAGGTACGCTGACATTTTATGCAAGCAATGGTTGGTTTGCAAGATTTAGATGTCGTGTTGGTTTTCACAATATAAAAATGACCAGAGAAGCGCGCAAATACAGATATAGAGGCTGCAGCGAAATACCTTGCATGGCTGCAAGAAGTGTTAGACGAAGGTCAGTACTCGCCCAAACAAGTTTTTAATGTGGATGAAACAGGCCTCTTTTATCAGAAAATGCCATTTCAAACTTATATTTCAATAGAAGAGAAAACAATGCCTGGACATAAAGCATCAAAGAATAGGGTAACGCTTTTATTAGGAGAAAATGCATCTGGAATATTAAAGCTGAAACCTCTTCTCATTCGTCAATCAGAAAATCCACTAGCATTAAAGGGTATTATGAAAGCAATACTGCTAGTACGCTACAACTGGAATAAAAAAGCATGGATGACTGCAGCAATATTCCAAGACTGGTTTGTGAGCCGTTTCATTTCAGAAGTTGAAAAATATTGCAAAGAAATAACATTCACTTTAAAATAATACTTTTAGTAGACAATGCTCCCTGCCATCCCATTCGTTTGGATGATTTTAATCCAAATGTTAAAGTTGTTTTCGTTCCTCCGAACACTTCTTTGCTGCTGCAACCAATGGACCAGGGAGTGATTGCTAAATTCAAGGTATATTATTTAAGGAGAACATTCACTGAAGCAATTGCTGCACTGGATACTAAATTATCACCAACAATATGCGATTTTTGGAAGACATACCATATTTACCATGCGATAAAGAATATTGCAAAGGCATGGGATGAAGTGACAAACAAGGCAATGAGAGGTGTTTGGAAGAAAATGTGTCCAATTCTTTCCTGATTTCACTGACTTCAACATTAATGAAGCAGGGTTCTCACGGTCCTTGAAAGTCCTTGAAAACTCCTTGAATTTTCTTTTCCTTTTCAGGGGCCCTTGAAAGTCCTTGAATTTTGTAAGAGTCCTTGAAAAGTACTTGATCCCCCCCCCCCCCGTTCACCAAATTTCAGAATAGTCACAGTTTATTGAAGAGAAGCAATCGCCAAAATGTCTCAGGTGGCCACGCTGCATAGTTCTCTTGGAGTCAGGAGCACATAGCTGGGTCATTCCGTGTCAAATCATCACAATTTATATTTTTCTACCATACTTAATGATCCTATGTAGTTATGAAAAAAATGCATTTTTTTATTTTTAAGCACACAGGAGAAAAAGATATTTAAGCCTAAATATTCAAAATTTTATTAAAAAATGGGTTCACTGTAAACCGCCACACAGGAAAACTGCCACACCAGAAGATTGCCACACAAGAAAACTGCCACACCAGAAGATTGCCACACAGGAAAACTGCCTCGTGCTTTTCATTAAGGGGCAGGGTACAAATTGCTATTCCTCCGAGGAACACTTTGAATGTGTGGCAGTTTTTTGGTGTGGCAGTTTTCCAAGTTTCCGAATTGTGTGTGGCAGTTTCCCAAGGTGGCTAACGATGGGAGGAGCTCTTTTGTTTGCCGAAATTTTCATGTCCGTTCATACTTGGGGCAACTGGCCACAGAAGTTCGAGGGGAGGGGGTATGAATATTGCCGTTTCCTGGCCTATATTGAGAATTGAATTGGGAACTCCAAACAAATTTCGAGAAAGCGTTCTATTTAAGCCAAGCGAAAACTACTGTGTTCAGGAAAGGACAATAAGGTGGGATTTTTTAAATAATGCTGCACTTTTACTTAGGCACTAAATATTTACATAACATGTCAAATTTGTAATATTTTTCTTTTATTTAATTCATAGGCCCTACACCCCGGACTTTTTAACAGCTTTTAATCCGCCAATTTCATATTCATAACGCTTACGTATCAAATCAAGTCAATAGCATTGCGCTTTTACTTAGGCACTAAATATTAAAGTCGTAGGCCACAGGCATAGGCCTTTTTAACAGTTTTTATTCTACCAGTGTCATATTCACAACGTTTACACATCAAATCAAGTTAATAATATTGCGCTTTTATTTAGGCACGAAATATTTATTCACAGTCCCTAGGCCTAGGCCCTTTTACCAGTTTTTATTCTACCAACGCAATATTCACAACGTTTACACAGAATATCAAGTTAATAATATTGAGCGTTTTCTTAAGCACGAAATATTAATTCATAGGCCCTAGGCCTTTTTGTAGTTTTTACTTTATCAATGCCATATTCACAACGTTTACACAACAAATAAATTTAATAATATTGGGCTTTTACTTAAGCATGAAATATTAATTCATAGGCCCTAGGCCTAGGCGTTTTTGACAATTTTTATTCTACCAATGCCATATTCACAATGTTTACACAGCAAATCAAGTTAATATTGGGTTTACTTAGGCACGAAATATTAATTCACAGGCCCTTTGACAGTTTTTATTCTACCAATGCCATATTCACAACGTTTACGCAGCAAATCAAGTTAATAATATTGGGGTTTACTTAGGGACAAAATATTAATTCATAGGCCCTAGGCCTTTTTAGTAGTTTTTACTTTATCAATGCCATATTCACAACGTTTACACGAACAAATAAATTTAATAATATTGCGCTTTTACTTAGGCACGAAATATTAATTCATTGACTCTAGGCCTAGCCTTGTTAATAGTTTTTACTCTATCAATGCCATATTCACAACATTTGCACACACACACACACAAAATGTAATAATACTGCTCTTTTGCTTAGGCACGAAATATTCATTCATAGGCCCTAGGTCTGGGCCTATGAATTAATATTTCGTGCCCAAGTAAAAGCGTAATATTATTAAATTGATTTGCTGTGTAAACGTTGTGAATATGACACTGATAAAGTCAAAACTATTAAAAAGGCCTAGTCCTAGGGCCTATGAATTATATTTCGTGCCTAAGTAAATGCCCAATATTATTAACATGATTCGCTGTGTAAACGTTGTGAATATGATATTGGTAGAATAAAAACTGGTAAAAGGGCCTAGAGCCTGTGCCTAAGTAAAAGCGCAATATTATTAACTTAATTTGATGTGTAAACGTTGTGAATATGGCATTGGTAGAATAAAAACTGTCAAAAAGGCCTAGGGACTATGAATTAATATTTCCTGCTGAAGTAAAAGCGCAATATTATTATATTTATTTGTTGTGTAAACGTTGTGAATATGGCAGTGATAAAGTAAAAACTATTAAAAAGGCATAGGCCTAGGGCCTATGAATTAATATTTCGTGCCTAAGTAAACGTCTAATATTATTAGCTTGATTTTCTGTGTAAACGTTGTGAATATGGCATTGGTAGAATAAAAACTGGTAAAAGGGCCTAAGCTTAGGCCTAGGGCCTGTGAATAAATATTTCATGCCTAAATAAAAGGCAATATTATTAACTTGATTTGATGTGTAAACATTGTGAATATGCCACTTGTAGAATAAAAACTGTTAAAAAGGCCTATGCCTGTGGCTTATGACTATTTAGTGCCTAAGTAAAAGAGCAATGCTATTGACTTGATTTGATACGTAAGCATTATGAATATAAATTCGACTGATAAAAAGCTTTTAAAAAGACCGAGGTGTAGGGCCTATGAATTAAGTAAAAGAAAAATATTACAAATTTGACATGGTATGTAAATATTTAGTGCCTAAGTAAAAGTGCAGCATTATTAAAAAATCCCACCTTATTGTCCTTTCCTGAACACAGCAATTTTCGCTTGGCGTACATAGAAAGTTTTCTCGAAATTTGCTTGGAGTTCCCAATTCAGTTATCAATATAGGCCAGGAAACGGCAATCTTTATAACCCCCCCCCCTCATACTTCTGTGGCCAGTTGCCCTAAGTATGAAACGACATGAAAATCCAGATAAACAAAAGAGTTCCTTCCCATCGTTAGGCACCTTGGGATTATGTTCGGAAACTTGGAAAACTGCCACACATTCAAAGTGTTCCTCGTTGGAATAGCAATTTGTGCCCGGCTCCTTAATGAAAAGCGTGTGGCAGTTTTCTTGTGTGGCGGTTTTCCGATGTGTGGCAGTTTTCTAAGTTGCTGAAAGATGTGTGGCAGTCTCCCTGTGGGGCGGTCTTCCGCCAACCAAAAAATGTCCTACTAGTGATACTTTAACTATCTGTAAATCAGCCACCAATTGATATATGGAGTTGGAAGTGGTCTCATTTTAAAGCCCCTTTAATGGGCTTTTATATGAAATACAACACAATAGGGTTTATGAAAAACACAAAATTCAAAATCCAACTGAAAATTTCAAAATCGATTTTCTCAAAAAACGGATTTTTTTTAAATTTTGAAAAAAATCTCAAAATTAGTTCGTACTTATCAGTAACTATCCACAAAATTTTTTTGGGGGGATCATAAGATATGAGAAGTAACACATATGCATGATCAAGAGAAAATAATGGGATCCTAATTTGCCAAGTACCTAACAAAAAAAAAAAAAGAAATTTCCACAGCATAATTTTTGAACAATATTTATGAATGTTGCTTTCTGTGTGTATTACTTTTCCCTTTCTGTTCTGTTCTGACAGTTTGTTCAATTTTAGGTGATGTAATTGAAACTCATAGCTTGAAAAATGCAAGCTGAAACAGGCATGAACATGTTGGATCATGCAACAGATCCATTCCCCTTCTCTCCACATTACTGCACTTGGCTGTCTCCCAGCAGAGTTTGTCCCCTTGCCTTTATTTATTGTTGATAAATGTGAATGCATTGTAAATGATTTTGAATGTAATGTGATAGTTTGAGACAGTTTTTTTTTGTTAGTAAGTTTTCAACAAAACATCTCTAAAATGGCTGAGAAATGGGCCTTAAATAGTTTTAATCCATTTAAAAAATGAAACCACTCCAATATATGGAAGGGATTAAGACCAGTGACAATATGGATGTGTTCCCTTTTTCCTGAAATACAAATGATAGCTAAAGTTTGTGACAGCTGTAGGAAAGAACTGAGTAAGATGAAAATGAAGGTTATAAAAGTTGAAATTACATTACAAGTTTTCCAAGTACTAGCCAGGATGTAGGTTACAATTGCAGTACCTATTGTGATAAGTGTTCCTGCTGTATTATTTCCTTCAGAAGCTTTAAAAACATTTAATACATCCCTGCAGGACATAGGAGAGTCCCCCATTGACCAGAAAAAGGCAGAATATAAACAATATTCTACTGAAAAAGTTAAAAGAATCTGAATCAATACTGCTATAAAGCGCAAACTTCTTGTCAAAGCAGTCTTCTGAAAGTGAAGTTGAGTCCAAAGATGAAACTATTTTAAGTCACCTGAAAACAAAATTCCAAACTTTGACGAACGGAAAGGAAAAGCTCATGATGCTGACTATTTTGCCTGAATCATGGAATATTAAGAAGATTATGCGGGAATTTAATGCACCAAGTTATATGGTGAGACAGTCAAAGAAACTTTTGAAACAAAAAGGAATTCTATCTACTCCAGATCAGAAACCTGGAAAAACTCTACTTGCAAAAACAGCTGAAACTATAAAACATTTTATGAAAGTGATGAGGTCAGCACTATGCCTGACATGAAAGACTGTGTTTCCATGAAGGACAGCACTGGCCAAAAAATTCATGTCTCCAAATGCTTAATAATTATAAAGAAAAATTTCCAAATGTACATGTGGGTTTTTCAAAATTTGCTAAGCTGCGCCCAAAGAATTGTGTTCTAGCTGGCCAGAGTGGTACACATACAGTTTGTGTGTGTACCATACATAAGAACATAAAACTTATGACTGAAAATGCCAAGTTATCATCAATTACTAATGGTGAAATAAAAAACTATAAAAGATGTCCTTGTAAAGATAGTATGCAACCCAGCATCAATCAACTGCCACTTGGGTAATTGTGCATCCTGCCCCGGAGTTCAAGTAATCCAAAGTTTGCTAGAAAATGCCTTCAAAGAAAATCTGATCGAGACTAACTTTTTGCCAGTGGATATCTGTAGACAGATGAACCTTAGAGACATTGCAAAAAACAGTCACTGAATTTGTCAACCTATTTTGTGAGAAAATTTTCATTTTACTTTGCCATGACTTCATAGCTAAACAACAAAGTTCATTTATGAATCATGTCAAAGAAAATTTGTCCGATTCAGAAATTGCTGTTGTGTGCGATTTTTCAGAAAACTGTTCTTTTGTCGTGCAAGACAAACCACAGTCCTATCATTGGACCAGCAACCAAGCTACAGTGCATCCATTTGTTGTATATTTTAAAACAGTAGAAAAAATTTAGCATATCAGCTTTGTTGTGATTTCAGACTGTCTCGAACACAATACTGCAGCTGTGTATTTATTTCAACAGAAACTCGTAGACTTTTTGAAGAGCTGATTTGAAAAATTGGCCAAAAGAACCTATTATTTTTCTGACGGCTGTGCTGCACAATATAAAAACAAGAAGTTTTTTAATTTGTCACCATAAAAAAGATTTCAACATTGCAGCAGAAAGGCATTTTTCTGCTACAGCTCATGGCAAAGGGACATGTGATGGTGTTGGGGGGAGGGTGAAAAGGTTTGCAGCAAGAACAAGTCTCCAAAGACCATACAAGGACCAAAAAATGACGCCAAGACAACTCTATGAATGGCCGAAATAAAACATTTCAAAAACTGACTTCACATTCGTTACACAGGAAGAGTACATTGCAACAGAGCAATTTTTGACAAATCGTTTCTGCAAGGCACAAACTGTACCAGGAAGTCAAAAACTACGTGCTTTCGTACCTGTAAGTGAAACAAAAATCTCGGTCAAACCTTTCTCTTTTGTTCAAATATAGGTTGAACATACTGTAACAATATGTACAGGAAGACTGCTTTTCAGTGAAATATGTGGTTATGTCATTGCACTCTACAGTGATAATTGGTGGTTGGCCTATGTTTTAGCAAAACAGAAAGAGAAGGATGAAGTAAAGTTAACATTTCTTCACCCAGCAGGTCTATCTCCTTCATTTGCTTATCCTAAAAATCCAGATGTTCTTTGGATTCTGTCGACATATGTCCTGTGTAAAGTTAACCCCTGTAACACCAACTGGCCGTACATACACTCTCTGTGCTCAAGAACTCCAAGCTAATCAAGCCGTCAGTTCACTAGCTCAAGAAAATACTGAAAATATGACCACTTGTGTAAAAATGGATTGAACTAAAACAATCATGTGAGTTAATCTTTTTAATGATATAACTGCATATGCACCTATTGATTTGATAATTATATTGCACTGTGTATTTGTTTTCTTCATTTGTATGGCCCAACAACATTGGAGATACATCGGATCACTACCTAGAGATAATATAACAAACAAAAAATCCCAAAAGCTACAGTGTATTGGGGGGGGGGGTGAAGTACAAAACAGCAAATCTGGGTCACATTTATTTTGATCGTGCGTATGTGTTACCTCTCATATCCTATGATCCCAAAAAATATTTTGTGGGTAGTTACAGATAAGTATAAACTAATTTTGAGATTTTTTTCAAAATTTTTAAAAAATTCGTTTTTTGGGAAAATTAATTTTGAAATTTTCAATTGGATTTTGAAATATTTTTTTAATAAACCCTATTGTGTTGTATATCATAGAAGAGCACATTAAAGGAGCTTTAAAATGAGACCACTTCCAGCTTCATATCTCAATTGGGCGGCCTGCTAAAGCAATATAAAAAAATCTCCAAGCCCGTTTTGAACCGAAAATCAAAAAATTTACATAGCTCTAACATTTCACATAATGAACATAGGCACCTAAAAATTGTCATTTTTGCACTACACCATAGGACCATTAAGCACCCCAAATTTCATAAAAATATAAGGGGGTCAGTCTGAAATAGTGTGATGAGTTGACATGGAATGACCCAGCTGTCACATTTCGAGTTTTCACGTGGTTGTGATTCTGATGTACGATAAGAGAATGCAAGGAGAATTCTTCTGAATAACAATAAGCGAATGTGAGTGGGTGTAAGTGTAAGGTACTAGCATCTCAAACTGGGGGTTTGCGATCTGCTGAATGCTTGTAGCCCAGGGATTTTATCTTGTGGAACAATAATACCTCACCAAAGTATCTCCGTATGGTTTAAAACTCAGGCTTCACACGACAATAACACATAAACATATTAAACGAGCAAAACACAGAGTCGCGTACAGTAAAAGGTTCGTTTAACGGTAGCTTTCGGTCATCTTACGGTCTTGATCACCCGCGATCTACTGGATGGGCTGGTTTCCAGAACTACAATTTGAAGTTGGGTTGTTGGAAATGTTGCCAGATTTTAGAAGAGTGATCCAAATAAATGGGATTTGGTGAGGGGTCTCTGAATTGCAGTTTTTGGTGAACAAAATTTCAATGCTCTCTTGGAAATGCAGAGATACTTTGTTGATGAATGGGGCAACTTTTTAGGTTTCTTTCCAAATGGGAACTGCAGAGGTGTCTTCAAGGGTTAGTGCGGATAAAGCTGCCTTTGGAAGACCATTGGAAACATCTTTTTTGTGTTCACCAAGTTTTGTTTTGATGTTTCGGTATGTGCTTCCAATATACACTGAGAGACCAGAGGAAGTTGAAATGGGAATAGCATAAACTCCAGGGGTGTCCAAGGGTGACACAGGATCCCTGTCTTTAAGCAGGCATATTATTGCAGAAGGGGTTGGTTACACTGTGAGAGTGTAGCCCATAGTTTTGAAAAGTTTACACATCTTATAAGTGAAAAATCCATGGAAAGGGATGGAACCAATGAATTGTGGTTTTTCTATTATTATTGGTGAGAGAGCAGACAGATTTTTCAAGTGGGAATTTTGGAGGAATTTTTTAATTGTAGAAGGTGGGAACTAATGGGCTTTGGCAATTTTCTTTATGGTGTCAATTTCTTCATTGAAGGAAGATTCAGTGTTGCAGACAATCCTGGCATGGTTTTAAAGGATGCAAATTGACATAAGCTTTAAAGGCTGCAAATTTGTGAGCAGTTGGGGAGTGGGATGAAAATGGGATTATGTTTGCTATTGCAGAGGGTTTTCTGTAGACAGATATGTTGAGATGATGATTCCCTTGCCTTGCCAGGTGGACATCTAAAAAAGTCAATGCCTTGCTGTGATTCTTCATTGATGGTGAATTTTATTGATGGGAACTTTCGGGATATCTTTTCAAGAAGAGATTCAAGGTCAGTTCTATTGTGTGGCCAAATTACAAAAATATCATCAACATATCGAATCCAAATGGAAGGTTGTAGATTGTGTTCCATTACTATGTTTTCTGCAATAATATGCCTGCTTAAAGACAGGGATCCTGTCTCACCCTTGGACACCCCTGGAGTTTATGCTATTCCCATTTCAACTTCCTCTGGTCTCTCGGTGTATATAGGAAGCACATACCGAAGCATCAAAACAAGACTTGGTAACACAAAAAAGATGTTTCCAATGGTCTTCCAAAGACAGCTTTATCTGCACTAACCCTTGAAGACACCTCTGCAGTTCCCATTTGGAAAGAAACCAAAAATGTTGCCCCATTCATCCACAAGGCATCTCTGCGTTTCCAAGAGAGCATTGAAATTTTGTTCACCAAAAATTGTAATTCAGAGACACCTCACCAAATCCCATTTATTTGGATCTCTCTTCTAAAATCTGGCAACATTTCCAACACCCCAACTTCAAATTGTAGTTCTGGAAACCAGCCCATCCAGTCGATCGTGGGTGATCAAGGTCGTAGGATGATTGAAAGCTACCGCTAAACGAACCTTTTACTGTACGTGACTGTGTGTTTCACTCGTTTTATATGTTTATATCTCTCTATGTTTAGATATAACTATAATTTTAATTGAACTTCTTGACTGTTTGTTACAACTTATTTTAGTGTTTCATGAGAGTTCTTATTGGGCATGAATATAGTCTTGAAAATTTTTACGAGTCCTTGAAAAGTCCTGGAAAAGTCCTTGATTTTTTTGGTGGGAAAAGAGTGGGAACTATGTGAAGGATTTGAAGCAAAGACTGAAAAGATTGTGATGCTTGCAAAGCAGCTAGATCTTCAAGTGGATGAAGATGATGTTCAAGAGCTGATTCTCCTAATCATCTTATCAAGCTGGAGGCTGCAAAAGTTGCAAAAGAAGAAAATGCTGAAGCTTTGTAAGAGGAACCGTAACCAAAACGATTCATAACAAAAGGAACGTCACAAGCATTTGTGGAAATTGATTCGGCTTTGTCTTGTTTTGAGCAAATGGACCCAAATACCTCTCGTTTTTTAAAAGTTCAAAGAATGGTAGAAGATACTGTTGCTAAAACATTTATGAAGAAAAGAAAAAAACATTAAAAAACATAGACATTTATAAATAAAAGAAAAGGGATGCTGTCCAAATCACTCTGGAGATATTTATGAAGAAAGTTTAAACATCTTCCACCAGTCATGAAACAGCTGTTCCCTTACCTGTTGCTGTTGTGCAGTAAGCTCTCAGGAGTCTGATACATATTGATGACCTCGATAGTATTGTAACATAAATATGTATTTAAATATGCAATATTATGTAACATGTAACATTTATTAAATTTTGAGGTAAAGTGCTATATTTTGAGGTAAGTTGTATTACCCTAAAAGTGTTCTCCAACTTACATAAAATTAGAATTATGTATTGAGTCTAAGAACAATCCACTTATGTAAGTCGGTTACTGCCTGTATGTTTTAAAGATTTTTTTTTCAGTTTTTAGCAAAGGGGTGAGTCTGTCTCAACCATTTCCCCTTTTTAAATCTCAATTTCTGGCAGAAAATTATAAGTTCAGCAGACTCAGAACCACACATGCCCATTCACTCACATAATTAATATTTGAAGAATCTGAAGTAGATAAAGCACTGCTGCTCAATCTGGTTGTTTGAAACATAACTAGAAATAAAAATTAAGTAAAAATAATTTGCTAAGTAATAGTAAAACAGTTGTCCACATAAAGTAGGTAGTATGTCAAGCCAACATGAGAAAAGCTCTGAAATGAAAGTAAAAATAAAATGATTCACCACATAAGAACAAGTGTGAATCCAAATACTGCAGTGGTGACTGCAAACATATGCTCTATGGATTGCAGCAACTGTAAAGTTCCTGCAATCTCTTGGGATTTGCATGTAAGCACAGTCTGCAGAACTCTTTAGTGTTTTGTAACCACTATTGGAAGTGGAAATACTTGACCTTGCCCCCTTGCTAACTGCTAGCTTTACTATCTACTCCTTCACAAGGCAGACCAGAATGCGATATCTTTTGATGGGCAATATGGAACGAATGATGTCATGCATAATTTGTATTGCATTTTTACAGTTTTCTATTTGAATAAATTCTGTTTATGTGAAGCTGTTTCCAGTGGTACCACTGGGTACCAGTGTGCTTCAGCCTTAGTTCTCATGGACATCAGCAAGTTAGCTCATCCCCATTGGATGCATCCACACTACCAGCTCCTACCTATGTGCCTTATTATTTCAAACTAAGTGTTGGCCTACATGGTGACTGTGTGTATCCACACAGAACTGGAGTCTCTCAGTAATACAGTGCCCCATGTTGTAAAGTCTGCATTGTGTTCAAGCATTTTGTGGGATGCAGTGAAATATATAGCATTTGCTGGTTCAGACCAATGCCTCACTTCATCACCAAACCTTGGGATGTCATTCTGTCCAGCTGGTATAGCATATTTGAGGACACTTTCTGCTGTCTAGATGAATCAATACCATGCTAGATGCAAGAGGTTCTCATGGCAAAATGCAGCTCAACATGTTATATAGGTTTTTGATCATAACATTCTAACTTTTGAGCATAGCAGCATGCTGTTATTCATAAATGGATAATATAATAATACTCTAATTGCATTGTATAACTGAATTAGAGATGCTGTATTTTTATTTACTTGCCACAGTCATTTTTAATTTTGCAGTTTATTGATTATTCAGTGAAATGCATCACATTGAGTTGTGTTCAACTTGAAAAGCTTTCAATTATT
Organism: Macrothele yani; assembly: GCA_039090855.1. Classification (NCBI taxonomy): domain Eukaryota; kingdom Metazoa; phylum Arthropoda; class Arachnida; order Araneae; family Macrothelidae; genus Macrothele; species Macrothele yani. The sequence continues at coordinate 68,575,004 of CM076989.1, read as the reverse complement.
CTTCATGCATTTTCAGACATTTCTAATCATTGAAAACAGGTGTTGTTAAAGATCCAGAGGCCAAGAAACCTCTAAAAATATGAAAGAACTCAGAAGATATGAAGAATAATTGAAAGCTCAAGTTAAAATAGAATTTAATTATTGTAAACTGAGTAAAGTCATTTGTGAGAAGTGTCTTTAATTTGTGTTCATTATTTTTTATTCCTAATTTGCTGTGCTGCACTATATTGTAATCACAAAATGTTTTTTTCCCCCAGCAAAATTAATGAACCTTGTGAGAGCTCACTTGTAACACCATTGCAAGCTGCCATAAAAGCATCACAGTTTTCATCAGTAACAGCATTGCTTGCTTTAGATCCCCGGTTGGATTTCATGGATCAAAAGGGAAACAATGTTTACCATTATGCTGCTACCACAAATAAGGAGATAATTCAGGTGTGTCATATATTATTTCTAGTTAGTAATAAAATTTTTAACAATAGTTAAATACAGTTCAGTTTTTCAGCACAAGATATATTTACGATGACAACTTTCATTCATACGTTACGGAGATATTATTAATTCTAGAGTTTAGGCAAAGATATTAAATCTCATTTCGCTTTAGTGCTCCTTTTCCTTTGTTTCCAGGAAGTGTGAGAGAAATTTTGCTGTGTCATCCCGCCATTAAAACATCAGAGACACATTATTTAGAGACACCAATTTGTCTCATTTTAGAGTCTGATCCTTTGTATTTTGTAGACGGATTAGTATTGTCATGCTCGTTTGATCCTTTGCCTTCTTCATTTGAAAGCAGCCTAGTGAAGGCACAAGCACTCTTAATTTTTGCCTTGATGATTTGTATTAGCCGATGCCGGCATGTTCTTCCCAGGAACTTGGGAGCCAAGGGGCTTTGTGGAGGTAAAGGGGTGAATTTGCATGGAAACAAAGAAGGGGGCTAAGGCAGTCACTTCTAGGATTTGAAAGTGAACGGTCGCAGCAGGACAAGGGCAGGAAAGGCCTGACGTGTCGTGGAGGCTGGTCTTAAGCTTACCTGGGGAATGGAAGTATTCTCAGCAACATGTAGGAATGACCGCAAGATGATTTAGGGAAGGATTTTTAGTTTCAGAGGACCAGCGTGGAAAAATAATTAAGATAAGGACAACCTTTCTGTGACCAAGCAAAGAAAAGAATAAAGTGCTTCATAAGAGTTTTAAAAGGATTGCGAAAAATTATTAGTTATTACTATTTTACTGTCTTTAACCACACAAGACTTTGCAAGTTAGCATAACCATTTAACACATATATGACAAATGTTGCACAAGATATTTGTATGATGACAACTTTCATTTATGATGACAACTTGTAACACCATTGCAAGCTGCTATAAAAGCATCACAGTTTTCATCAGTAACAACATTGCTTGCTTTAGATCCCTGGTTGGATTTCATGTATAAAAAGAGAAACAATGTCTTCCATAATGCTGCTACCACAAATAAGGAGATAATTTAGGTATGTCATATATCGTTTCTAGTTAGTAATAAAATTTTTAATAATAGTTAAATACAGTTCAGTTTTTCAGCACAAGATATATGTACAATGACAACTTTCATTGATTAAAAGTGCTGGTGTAGTTTTAAAAAATATATATATGGAAAATGATTGTTTCACACTTATGGTTTTCTGCTGTATTCTACAGTGCTATGGAATAAAGCAGAACTCATGTATTTGGTAAGAAATTGAGCAGATGAGTATATTTGTCCCTTTTTTAGATGACTTATGAGCATGATTTTAGTTTTTGTGTATGATTTGGCAGATTATGTGCATTCGTCCCTTTAGTTAAATATGGGAAATAGCAAGCCTAAGTGGTTTGCAGGCTGAACTCTAATATAGCTGTATTCTCACAAGGTTAAATAATCAGCCCATTTTTTTTATTATCTTGTGATGAAAACTATTCATAAACTGTATCTTGTGATGAAAACTATTCATAAACTGTATCTTGTGATGAAAACTATTCATAAACTGTAACAGTTTTGTTATAACACTTCTCTGTGTAATTATTGTTACTTTGCACAACATGGTATGAGATGAATGATATTTAATATTGCATTGGAAATAACTTTTCTTTTTTGTTGCTCATTAGCAGGGATAGTACTCCCCTCCCCCCCCTTCATTCTAATGCTGACAAGAACCGGAAGGTAGAACAGCTTTTTTTCTTTTTTTCCCAAAAATGTTGCAAGGTATCAATTCAAATAGTGTAGACAAATGGCACCCCCAGCTAATTAATGATATGAGAAAACCAGCCTAAAATAATTAAGAATTGCAGTTTTTCATGTTGATGAAAAATGATACTTAGAAGTAACAGTAGAGGTGTTGTATAATGTTTTCTTGTTGGCATAAATCATTATTCTTTCTTGGGAGTTTGTCCTTCATGCAAAAGAGTCTTTCACAAATGATCCAATTTTTAGGTTGTCACTATGCTTACTGAGTAAATCGTGAATTGCTGGGATCCAGTGTTGTGCTTTCAAGGCCACAGGTCTTTTTCGGCAAACTGCCCAAAAGAGGGTAAGCTCTTTAGCCATTCACGGTGAATGATTTAACATGAGCGATTGATTCAGGCACTCCATTCAAACAAGTGGCATTCACGTATCATTCCCATTCATAAGTTTTACCATTATTTGTAGCTGACTGCTGATTGCTCACTCACATAACAGTTGACACATACTAATTCTTGACATTACTTTTCATGGAAATTCGTTTCTGAACTCTTGGGTGGAAGAAAGTTAAACATGCTGCAACTTCAGTTTGTACCGCAGTAATGAATTGAACCATTTACTGTGAAAAGTCATTCGTTGTGAATGAATCATTTATGAATGATACATTACTAATGTTTTAATATCTTAGCATGCAGATGTGAAGTGTAACTCATTAGACAGATGTCTTTCTCTCCTTCAGCTGAACCAAAGGTATACTTTTAGTTTGATCTAAATGTGAATCCAACTTCTCTTTAGAAATGTATTTGTTGAAGTTATGCATTTGTTTCAAATCATTAAAATTAAATGGCAGCATAAATAAAAAAATTGCCTCCTTGGGGTGCTCCATAGGAACAATGGCACACATAACAGCAACAAGGGCCTCTGTGAATCTTGGAGAGGTGCCAGCTAGTTCTGTGTGACATTAGCGAAAAGACCCCAACTCACTGGGTTTTGTTCCAGAATCCTTAGGTTGAATGACCAATTGGAACTGTCAGCTGTGGACTAATCCCCCACACTGATGCTCTTACCTGATTAAAAATACATAAAACAATATTAAAAAGGACTCAAATGTGGGATGTGGTGGACCTGCCACACTTGAGAAGGAGGGTCCACTACGGAATCGACCTGGATTTTCTAAACAGCATATGAGAAAGAGAACTTGGCTGAGTGAGTGTAAGATTGGTGTATGAAATACTAGAGGTATAAAGTGTAAGATTGGTGTATGAAATACGAGGTGATTGAAGAGATGAATAAGTATAGACTGGATGTGCTGTGTGTAATTGAAACCAAAAAGAAGGAAATTGGGATAGAAGAAGTGAATGGAATGGTGAGTGTGTGGTCTGGAGTATTGGATAATGTGAGAGGACAGGCTGGTGTAGGTGTGATTTTAAGTGAAAAGATGAAGAACAACTTGATTCACTATGAGATAATTTTTTTGGATTCGTTTGAAAGTGAAACTTCAGAGAATTGTAATTGTTGTAGTGTATGCTCTTTGTGACTCGGAACCTTCTGACAGGAAGGAAGATTTCTGGAATGAGCTACCAGCTGTTTTGAGCCAGTTTGGTGCTAAAGAAAAAGTTATAATAGCAGGGGATTTCAATGCTAGAGTAGGTGTGCAGAATGCAATTTCTGACAATGTTCTGGGTAAGTTTAATGATCCTTGTGTGAATGATAATGGTGAAAGATTAATTGAACTCTGCATTGAGACTGGTTTGAGTGTATCTAATACATTTTTCAACCACAAGTATATCCACACATATACTTGGGAAAATCGTACTTTTGGTCAAAAGAGTGTGATAGATTTTGTTGTCTACGATCAGCGTCGGAAAACATTTAGTTGTTGACACTCGTGTGATGAGCAGTGCGGATGTTGGTTCTGATCATTACTTGGTAGTGTCACGAGTGAAGCTTAATGTTGGTTGGAGGAAAAGGAATAGGAAGAGGCCCAGGATGTAAAGAATAAAGGTTGAAAGGCTCCCTGAAGATCATCAGCGTTATTCTGATTCACTCAGAGAACGACTGAAGGAGCTGAAGTTTTGTGAGAGAGATGTTGAAAAGAAGTGGGGATATTTTAAGAACTGTGTTGTCACTGCTGCTGAAAAGGTCTGTGGCACCACAAAAGTGGGTTACAATAAAGGTGATGCTTGGTGGAATAGTGAAATTGAAGAGGCAGTAAAGTGAAAGAAGGAAGCCTATTTGGGGATGCTGCAAGGTAGAGTTTCTGTGGATGAATATCGCTGTAAGAAGCATGAAGCCACTAAGCTGGTTTGCCAGAGTAGAAGGAGAAGGGGAAAAGGCATGAATTGGAATATGGGATAGGAAGGAGAAGGCAGAAAGGCATGAATAGGCTTTTTGGAGAGATAGGAAGACTTTCTAGAAGTACATGAGAATCAAGAAAAATAGGGGAAACAAAGTTGTAAGCTGTGTTAAGAATAGGGTCGGGGAAATGATATGGGAGCCCAATGAGTTAAGTGAAAGATGGCGTGAATACTTCTGTGAGTTATTAAATCAGGAAAGCAAAGGTGATTCAGAGGCATAAGCAGATGATGTCACAGTGAAGGATGGAAGCACAGGAGGGATCTCAAGAGAAGAGATGTGTAAAGCTCTAAAATCTCTTCAGAATGGCAAGGCTCTGAGAGTTGATGGCATAACTGCTGAGATGTTGAAATATGGTGGTGACCCTGTAATTGACTGGTTAGCTGAAATTTTCCAGTTGTTCTGGGAGTTAGGAATGGTCCCTCGGGATTGGAAGGATGCTATAATTGTTCCCTTGAATAAGGGAAAAGGTAACCAGACTGACTGCAAGAACTATCGTGGTATTAGCCTACTGAGTGGGCCAGGGAAAGTGTTTGGTAAGGTTGTTATTGAAAAAGTACAGGGTCTTACATCAGAGAAAGTGTGAGATGTTCAGAGTGGTTTTATGCCTGGTAAAGGCTACACTAACCAAATTTTTGCATTACACATAATGATTGAAAAGTATCTGGTTGTTGGTAAGAAAGTTTTTGCTGCCTTCATAGATTTAGAGAAAGCTTATGACCGAGTAAATAGGACCCTTTTGTGGAAGGTATTGAGTGAATATGGTGTTACTGGGAATCTAAGTAAAAAAGCCATGTATGCTAGCAGTAAAGCTTGTGTAATCTAGTATAAAAGCCAAGTATGCTGGCAGTAAAGCTTGTGTACGAGTAAATGGTGTTTTATCAAAATGGTTTTCTATTGGTGCAGGAGTCAGACAAGGTTATGTAATGTCACCATGGCTGTTTAATATATTTATGGATGCGTGCATGCGTGATGCCAAAACAGATAATAGTGGTTTATGTCTTGGTGATATCCGTGTGTGCAGATTGCTGTATGCTGATGACACTGTCCTGTTGGCAGAGAGCTAAAGTGAGTTGCAGAGTATGTTGTCTCTGATGTACGAAGTTTGCATGAAATTTACTGAGTATAAATAAGGGGAAAACCAAAGTTATGGTTTTTGAGAGAGGAACTGGTAGTACTGAATGTAATATATGTCTAAATGTCACAGTGATTGACCAGGTGGATGAGTTTGTGTATTTAGGAAGCATGTTTGACAGAGAACAAATTGGATGGTGAAATTAGTAGGCGATTGAATTCTTCATTGAAAGTCATTGCTGATTTGGGAGGGTTTCACAGGAATGATGGGTTTTCAAGAGAGTCCTGCATGACTGTATATGAAAGTGTAATTGTTCCTGCTCTGATGTATGGCAGTGAAACCTGGGTTCTACAAAAGAAACATAGAAGTTGTTTGTGTGCTGGAGAAATGCGTTACTTATGAGGGATTTGTGGCAAGACTCGTTCTGATTGTGTGAGGAATGAAGATGTGTTGCAGTTGTGTAATGTGAAGCAAAATGTTGTTAGCAAAGTGGAGACTAATATGCTTCGGTGGTTTGGCCATGTTGAAAGAGTGAGTGATGAGAAGCTTACTAAGAAAATCTTTTAGCCCAAGTGGTAGGAAGGAAAGGCAGAGGAAGGCCAAGGAAGTCATGGGAGGATCAGATTCAGGAGTGTCTTCATGAGAAAAAGATTATGAGTATGAAGTATAGAAGATCTTGTGTACGGCATGTGATGGATGTCAGTGAAGCCCAAGTTGTATGTCAAGATTGCTGTAAATGGAGAAGTCTGATACGGCAACAGTAAGTAAAAATTATCTGGTAGTTTGTATTTCTTTGTGGAGCTAACAGCTGAATATCAGAGAACAGCTTAGTGATATGTATGTATGCAAAAGAGAAAATGCCACAGTATTTATTTGACCTGAGCAGCTGGCAGCCCCACCCACACAAAAGGTTCGAGGAAGAACACAATTGGTGGAAGGATTCACTATATTGTTACTGTGGAATTAGGCATAAGTCTGTGTTCATACTCACAATACAGATTCCACAAAATTTAAATTATCAGCAGAAAGGAAAGCTTGTGTGATTCTGCTAATGTAGTGAAACTCTGTAACTTATTTGACATTAAATGTCAGTCATTATTGTTTCACACGTTATGTAAGTTCTGCAATCAGGAGATTATTAAATGATGTTAGATACGTATGGGGCACAGTATCAGCGATTAAAATCAAGAAATAATGAACTATATTATATGTACTTACAATATCCGTAGTGGCTGTCGAGGCTTCATATGTACGCTTGTAATGTATCTACTCACAAGACGTTGCTGTAAGTATCCAACTGAATGAATGTGAGCAATTTGCAGTTGTGAAGTTCAGAAATAAAATTCATGCTACTGTAAAATCTGCACCAGATAAAATTGAACAAGATGAAGTTTTACAATGAAGGCAAATAAATCCTTGACAACAACGAAACATGAAAATGAATTAAAAACATGCCGAAATTTTTAAAAAATGAACTGAAATTTTGAAGAGGAAATCATCTTGACTGTGAAACACAAAGAAATCAATCTCCCGATTGTGAAGCATTATGACAACAATGAAATATGAAAACAAATTACAACTTTGCCGAAATTTAAAAAAACGAACTAAAATTTTGAAGGAGAAATAATCATCTTGACTGCAAAGCATAAAGAAATAAATCTCCCGATTGTGAAGCACCAAACTAGTTTCTGCTAATATTCATAGCCATCATCACTGGTAGGTGCACGGACGTTGTAATTACCGCACTCACACGCTCCGGTATGCTGCTAAACTTGAATGCACGTTCAGCCCCGTCGTGTAGATATTTGCGCATCATGGGTTCGGTTTTACTGCGCACGTATATGGTGTCGCCATCTGTAGTTACACAAAATGAAAGTCACGAAGCTGAAAAATTTGTAAGAAAAAACAAAAACGAAAGTCACGAAGCTGGAAAATTTGTAAAAATTGATGCATGGTGTTCAAAAGTATTTATATTTTCAAAGTTACACTTCATCTTTTATCTAAAATAGTGATAGCTGTCATGCATTCATGATGGATAAAATTGTCATCCAAGGGCATTAAAAAAATGATAATAAAGAAATGGGAAGGGAAACAAAGATATCAGCAAATGAAAATTTTAGTTTAGTATTGAAACACCACAGGTTTGTGAGGCTAACATTGAACAAAATTAAGATCTTTGAATAAAGCTCATGTTGAGAAATGGCTTCCTAGTTTCTTAATTCAATTACTAATCTAAAACAACTATTATGGGAATTTTACTAAGAAATTTTTTCATTTAAAGTGCAAATTTTTGGAGAAAACTCTTCTCCGTCTTCAGGCTGTCTTGTTGTTGTCACTTATTCCTGTCACTATTGCGGTTACCCTTGATGGTTTAGGTTACTTTTCAACAAATCCTGCCATATGTTAGGCAGGGAAAATCCTTTGCAGTCATTGATGATGGAATTTTGATTTTTCTCAATTTCTATTCCTTCTTTCCGCTTTCTTTTTGGAATTCCCTTAAAGTCATAAATTTCCAAAGCAATTTTCAAAAAAGAAAGCTGAAAGAAGGAATAGAAATTGAGAAAAATCAAAATTCCATCATCAATGACTGCAAAGGATTTTCCCTGCCTAACATCTGGCAGGATTTGTTGAAAAGTAACCTAAACCGTCAAGGTTAACCGTAACCGCGATAGTAACAGGAATAAGTGACAACAACAAGACAGCCTGAAGAAGGAGAACAGTTTTCTCCGAAAATTTGCACTTTAAATGAAAAAATTTCGTAGTAAAATTCCCATAATAGTTGTTTTAGATTAGTAATAAAATTAAGATTTTACTTTATGGTTTTTAAAATTATTATTTTAGACAGATAACATTAGTTTAGTTATTGTGGCATATGGAGAGATTTTTATTGCATATTTATTAATATAATTATGTTTTGTTTTGTGGTAGATGGCATTTGCACAAAAGTTTTACTGATGCACATTTTCCAAAGTTGGCAAGTATGATGTTGGCTGCCACAGTGGGAACATATACAGTCGAATTGCAATCTAATAGTTTGCCATATTTAATGCTACATTTTAGAATCCCCAAATTTTTTCCTATATACATGGTAAAAAAAATTAAAAAACCCCTTCATCTTGCATTTTGTTGTTGATATTTTCCCACATCTTAACATTCCTGTCTGTCAGCCCCAAAGATTTTTTCATCCCAAATTTAGCATTTTTTCCTTTGCAGTTCAGACCAGTATGGTGTAAGCCATCTAGGCTACAGCGTATTTCCTGTTTCCTCTTCTCCCCATTCAGAAGGGGAAGGGGAACAACTTGTAATAGGTCATTTAGCATAATTTTCCATATCACAGGCCTTGCTTTCCTTGCTCACACATAAAAGTGAAGGGATTCTCCAGATAACTAATAACAAAATATCATATTAAGAGCCTGGTTTAGGACGTTTTTAATGTCATGGCTTTGTTTGATGTTGTCTCGAACAGTTCATGGCATCTTCTGGTTGGATTAATAGATTTAAAAGCTGACACAAACTTGCATACAAAATGTTATCTATTAAGTCAGCACAGTGCATCTCTTGACAGTAGAAAAGTGGGAAAATGATGAATTGCTAAAAATTATGAGTAACCATCACAGACCTTTTCAGATATTAGTGCAGTAGAGCTTCTCTTAGCAAGGTAGTAGTAAGATGCATATGTACATACATATACAACTTATGTATTGTTTAATGTACTGTTAATTATGTATATATTATCCATGGATATCTGCAATATAATTCCTGTTTTGACTCACTCTTTTTACTTGTATTTGCATGATAATGTGCAATGAAAAATAACCTGATTGTTGCCATCACAAGGCATTTTAAATCACCATCTTAAACCCAATAAATTGTATATCCATTTTTTTTTCTCATTATACTTCCAAAGAAAAAAATTCAACCCTATTTCCTCAGTGAAGAAAGATTTCCCATACTTCAAAAGTGGCCCACTGATAAAAACAACAAAAAAAGAAAAACAACATCCTAGCTTAGATTGTATAATTAGTGCTTTTTGCAAAGTTTCGTGAACGATAATAAAAATAAATAGCTTTACTTCAATATAGTTATGTTACTTGCTTACAGGTGGCGCCACTCTTCCTTACCACTACATCGAAGTAAAGTTATTGATTTTTAATATAGTTAAGGAATTTAAAAAAAAAAAAAACACCGATAGTACAATATAAGTAAGTTAAGATGTTTATCAGTGGGCTAATTTTGATGTATAGGAAATCTTTCTTCATTGAGGAAATAGGGTTGACATTTTTTCCATCGAAAGTATAGGGAGCAAAACCACCTTAAAAAAATACATTTTTTGGCTTTTTAATTGTATATCACAAATCAAAAATAACTGTTTTTGGTCATTTCATGGGCAATACTGGACCGGAGAAGTAAATGTTTCCACTGTGGTAGCAAGATGTGGAAAAATGCGGTAACAACAGCAAGTAATGCTCAAGGGAGGGTTCCTTTCCTCATGAAGTGCCCTATCCACTGTGATACTTGATACTCTTCTTGCCCAAGACCCTTCTGACTCTCTCCACCACTCCCAGCTTGTATATTCTTAAGTAATATCAAATGGGTTTTGTAAAGGAGGGTAGGATTTGTGTGATGTTTTTGTGGGGGCGATCAGGAAGTGTAGACATGGATATTCTGCACCAGTTTGTACCAAAACTAAAATCTTACTAGATAAAGGAAATTTTTGTGCCAAATTATTATGGCCATTGGAGGATTTTATATATATTATATATGTATTTAGGAAAACTGAGGAAACCAGGAAATGTCATGGAAATGTAGTAGATGTTTTACCCACCAGCCAAAAATGTTTAGGATCAGAGGAAATGATAGATTGTTCCATTTTTTTTTCAATTGAATCTTTCTTTCTGATAAAGTTTCATTTTCTCTTTCTAATTATGTTCCTTATTTTTAATATGTTCTGATAATGTTCCTTGCTGTATATTTTTTCAATAGAAGTACAAAAGAGTGACTGTGTTTTTTAAGAGTTGTTCTGTATGAAATGCATGTTTCTGTATACCTAAGTCTTTTCTGAGAATCAATCAATCAATAGAGGCAGCAATTGTTCTGTCTTTTCCTTTTTTAAGCCTCTTCCATAATTAAATTTCAAAGTCTGAACATATCTGACCATGGCAGATTGGCAATATTTCTGTGACATGTAAAATTGTTTTCACGGTAGAATAAGCAATGGCAGTACCAAATTTTGAAATTTAATTTTGATTAAAATTCATGTGTTTGTATTCCTTAGTCACCTCTGCTATTTTAAGGAGGAGAGCAAAATATTTCCCCCTACGTTTCTGAAGTATTACAAATACAATCTTGGCCAAAAGTCCTGCACTAGTAGACTGAAAGTGTTTTTGATGTTTGAAGTCAACTATACAGCATAATGTAAAGTCAGGAATGCAACATATACATCATTTTAAAGGAAATTTTATGATGAATTCAAGTACTTTTACAGAATGTTATTACCAGTAATAAAAGTTAAGTTATCAGCAAAAGTACAGCATCTAGTCACAAAAAGCAAAAAATAGTAGAATTTGTGAAATTAGTGCACAATGCATTTAACGTAAAATTACTGTACAGTACATTATTGAAATTTACAGGACACTTGAAATAACTTACCAACAAGCAAAATATGCTTTAATATTTATTTGGATAACCACAGTGTCTTAATAACAAAGTGCACCTTCTTGGCATGGAACTAATGAGCTTCTCTAGTTGTCAATTGGTGATAACACGGTGCCATATGGCCCTTACAGACCCAGTTAATGCTGTTTTAGATGTGGGTCCTTGTTGATGGATCTTTTGCTTCAATCTCACCCACAGATTCTACATGGGATTAAGATCCAGTGACTGTGCCGGCCACTGAAGTTTTCTTATAACTTTTCGATTAAACCACTCACGAACCAACTTTGACCAATGACATGGTGCGTTATCATCCTGAAAGATAAAATTCTGCAAACCCATGTCTTGTGCAGATGGTAGCAGTTTGGACTCCAAAATTTCTACATATTTCGATCCATTCAATGTGCCATCAACAATGTGCAGGCAGACAACCCCACTGGCTGAAATACAGGACCACAACATCACCAAATGTGGGTGCTTGATTGTTGGCTGGGTGCAGCATGCCTTATATTTTTCAACTGCCCAACAACATACATTATTATTTCCATTATTGGCGGAAATAGTAACAGTTGTTTCATCACTGAAAATAACATTTTTCCATTCATCAACAGTCTAATTCTTGTGTGCCTTGGCCCAAGCAGTTCTTTTGAGCCATTTTTGTTCAGTAAGGAAAGATTTTCGTGCAGTCAGTCCATTTTCTTGTAGCCTACGACGAACTGTACGTGCAGATGCAATAATGCCTACTTCATTCTCCCACTCATTTCTTAAATCAGTAGCTGTTTTAAACCTTGATTTTAAGGAACGATGAATCAATATGCGATCATCACGTTCAGTACAAAGCCTTGGTCGACCTGTTCTTTTTTCTGTTTCCCACGCATCCAGTTTCTGCAATTCTTTTAATGGTGCGCAAGACAGTGGAATGAATAAATAAAAATGCAGTCAGTCCATTTTCTTGTAGCCTACGACGAACTGTACGTGCAGATGCAATAATGCCTACTTCATTCTCCCACTCATTTCTTAAATCAGTAGCTGTTTTAAACCTTGATTTTAAGGAACGATGAATCAATATGCGATCATCACGTTCAGTACAAAGCCTTGGTCGACCTGTTCTTTTTTCTGTTTCCCACGCATCCAGTTTCTGCAATTCTTTTAATGGTGCGCAAGACAGTGGAATGATCACAGCCACATTTAACAGCAATTTTATGACTACTGATTCCAAGTTCGTGCAAAGTAATAATTTTTGCCCTGGTTTAAAGAGGTAGGACCGATTTTCAGGTCTTTGACATTCCGAAATTCAAATATCACCAGGAATTTTGCATAAACTTCCGTCAACTGACTACAAGCAGCCGTGTTCTAAGTCGGCAGATGATTCTATATCCTTTTATATCTTGCTAGCGGACTTCGGAGAAAGCTGTAGTGGATTAGAGGGACGCGAACACTTTTTCAGAACTGAATTTGTGTTTTCTCACTTGCACATTTTTGCTTGTAACTTAACTTATATTACTGGTAATAACATTCTGTAAAAATATATGAATTCAGCATAAAATTTCCTTTAAAATGATGCATTCCTGACTTACCATTACACTGTATAAGTTGACTTCAAACATCAGAAATTGATTTTCGGTCAGTGGTGCGCAGGCATTTTGACCATGACTATACATAAATATAAATAACTTTGCAATAAATTATTGCTTTTAATTCATAAGCATGAGAAATTTCCATGCAATTTTTTATACTTTGTGCATTATTTTTATTAATTTCTAAGGGTTGCAAGTAAAGCTCTAAACATTTTCACAAATATAACATTTAACTACTATTTTTTTTCAACAAAATACTTGGGATGTGTCTGTAACTGATGATAGTTAAAAATCAAATGGAGTTTTGCAGCATAGTATAAGGAAACAATGCTGTGCTAATTTTTTTTTTAATTTTGAAGAGTAGGCAGTTATGGATTAAGTGATAGGTCAGAAGAGTCACACCACTTTTACTGGAAAATCGCAGTCACAGTTATGACCAGTTACTGATATATTATTGCTGTTAAGGTGTCCTCATTAGCTACACCATGACCAGAGCAATGTTTGGGAGATAAACAGATGCAAAATCTCTTACCATGTCACAGTTTCGACTTTGTTTGCTTTTAGTGGGTTGTAAGATAAATCTTCCAGTTTCACCCTGAGGGCTGTTGACCACTGAAGGTGAGCTGAATGGGATTTGTATCTCCCTAATCTCATGGGAGAATGAGGTGGATACATTGTATATGAGATTCTTCCACAGATTCATGGAATTACGGGCTGTTTTTGTCATTTGGGTAATTTTCAAGATCAATGCAAAAATTAAGAAAAGTTTTGGGGGGAATAATGTGTGTGTTTGTGGGGTGGGGTAGTTTCCTTGAAGATTTTTCCCATAATCGTAATTTCTCTTTTCATGTGATGTTACCTCTGCCCGATATTGTTGTTAAATATAGTTTTATTGCATAAATGTTTGTATTTCAGCATGAAACTGTGGGCAACGATTTCCGAAAACGGAAGTTATGACAGTGCGTAGATTTCCCTGTTGTCCTTAGTCACGAGATTCTTCCGTGGACTCAAGGAATTCCACCATTTTTTATATCATTTGGGACATCCTTGAGATTAGTGCACAATAACAGAAATTTTGGGGTATTGGTGATGTTGGGGGGAGGGGGGGGGGTTCTGTTTGAGGATTAAATTCTGTCTTTCAAAACTTCTGAAAATGGAAGTTAGATGGAATGAAGATTTCTCCTGTAATTGTAATTTGTTTTTTGCAGTGTTCCTTCTGTTCAGTATTATTGTTAAATAACCTTTTATTCCATGAAAATTTGCATTTCAGCTTAAAAACGAGGGGTGGGGTGTAGTGTTTCTGAAAACGTAAGTTGGATGAAGTGAAGATTCCCTCGCAATCGTACCCACCCTCCACCCTGTGATTTTCTCTTTATCCTTTGTTGTTGTCAAATGTTACTTTCCCCCATAAATGATTGCATTTAAGCTTGATAAGGGAGGGGAAATTTTCTGAAAACGAAAGTGATAAAGTTGGAATTGTATGCATTGATTCATGGGGTGCAAAGTATTCAGAGTTACCTATAATAGTGAAAGTTTTGATATGCATTCATGGCCTTCAGGCTGAATGTTCTTTCAGCATTATGGATAAAAATTTTATCATCTGAGGGGAAAAAAGAAAAGTGACAATAAAGAAATGGGAAGGGAATGATATCAACAGCAAAATAAATAAATAAAAATAAATTAATGAATGCTGTGCAGCTGCAGAGTCAACAAAAGACAAATATGACTCTGGAACTTGCTGGGAAGAAAGCAACAAGATTAAACTTGAGCTGATATTGAAGCAAGTACAACAACAAAACAAAACAAAACAAAACAAAATTGTGTTTGAAGCAGTGTCTTTTAAAACCTTATTATTTTGTTTTGAATACAATAATTTTATATTATGAATATGGTAATGTACTCCAGTTTAATATTTACATAAATGAATTGCAGTGAACAATTTCATCTTGCTTGTGCTGCGTTATATTCACACTTTCTGATTTTTCACCTGGTTGAAAAGTTCAGCTTTTTTGTTTCTTGGTCAGTCTCTTGTATGGGTGAAGGAGATGAAAGCACTAGACAAGAAACAATATATATATATATATATATAGGAAAGAAGAGCACACAGTGATTCTCCATTCTGTAAACTCCTTAAAAAAATTCTCCCCTTAGAGTAACCTGATGTGCTGAGATAAATTGTATGCAGCAATCAAGGGCATAGCATGTGGCAGTGATTCTTCTTTTTATTCCTCCTCCACATCTTATCTATCACAAACCATGATTTTGTTGCTGTTACAAGCAAGATGGGGACCTGCTGTCAGCTCTGTCATAAACAGTGATTTTGTCACTGTTTAAAGTCATAGTTATTGCTGCTGAACTGTCACCATTGTCACTGTTAAGTCCACCTCTACTATGAATGCGCGTAAATCTCAAGTTGTATTTTGATATTGCCTTGAATGGAGATGATGCTTCAACTTTAATTAAAATTTCATGGATTGCAAGTCTTTGTGGAGCTAACTTTGAATTTCATAGAACATCTTAATGATGTGAATATATATATATATATGTGTTGTGTGTATTTGAACTTAGGCTATAATTATGTTTTGCTTTCCATAGGCACTTAGTGCGAGGTGTACTGTTCCTTTAATAAACATGCAAAATTACGAGGGGCACACTCCTTTACATCTTGCGTGCATGGCTGACAAACTTGAATGTGTCAAAGAATTGCTCATTGCTGGTGCAGATTTAAATGCTGCCTGTATAAGAGCAGAGGAAGATACTGTAAACTTTGCCCAAGTGGAAAAAACGCCACCCAAGTAAGGTGCTGTTTTTAATCTCATTAATACAAGAAGTAATTTGGGTGTGATTTTAATTAGTCAATTTCCCTAACTTGAATTTAATATTAATTTTTTTTTCAAAGAAAAATGCATTTTACTCTAGTTATTAACTGGTTTGCTTTGTGTAATGTCAGGTCTTACCTGAAATAAATATGTTCATTTTTTGCAATTTGTCTTTTGCATGTTTGTTTTTTTAATCTCATAGTAATTAGCAAGTCTCATAACAGGTCACGTTTTCAACTAAAAGTCACTTTTTTTGACCAAGTCACTAAAACTAACTTTTTCCCAAAAATTAACTAAAAGTCATTTCCCCCCTCATTTTTTATTCTCATTAGTTGTTCTAATTTAAATTTTTTAAAACCCAGATTTGATTGTAATTTTATTTTACTGTTGATTCCTTGTGAAGCACACCTGAGGGTCTAGAATATGCTCCTGCCTGCTGATAACCTAGGTTGTTGCAGAGCTATCTCTTACAGCAGGAATCACAGACCTTGTATTTTTTTCCCTTTTTATTTCATTGTAAATAAGTTCTCTTTTTAGGTGCAGCATAGAGTGGCCTGCTTGGGGAAATATTAAAATTTTTTGCCATCTTTGTGTTTGCAGTACTTGTGCTCGTGTTTGCGCTGCATTTTAGAATAGAATTCTAAAATAGACAAGTTCATCCATATTGTCTATTTTAGAATACACTATGTTGACAAAAGTCGCCGGACATCCCTTCAAAAGTAAATGAATGGATCCGCTGCATTGTTAAGATGTGCAGTACAGCAGCAAACGGTATAAAAATAAGCCTGCAGCTGACCACGATCATATTGCTCTGTGAGGTTGAGTGAAAATGTTGCGGCAGGAGTAAACTGACTTTGAGAAAGGAAAGATTGTTGGGTGTTATATTAATGGGTTGTTCATAAGAGAAACCGAGTGGCATTTAAACATACCCAAGTCAACTGTTTTGGATGTACTGAATAAGTGGAAGGCACATGGAATGCCTGAAGCAGCAAAACACCAAAGAAAATCGGTGATAGAGGACGTCAAAGTCTCAGGAGAGTGGTTGTAGCTATTCAACGGAGTACTGCACAAGACCTCAGTGTACAGGTGAGTAAAAATGCTGGAACCTTGGTATGTATACGTGCCATTCGCAGAGAACTTCATTCCATGGGTTACCGTGGCTGTGCAACTGCTCATAAAAGCCTTTCATCCCCACTCGGAATGCAATGCTACTAGTCATTTAGCATGGTGTAAAGAACATTTATCGTGGACCGTAGATCAATGGAAACTGGTCCTATGAACTGATGAATCCAGATACGCGATCCATCAGTCTGATGGCCATGTGTGGGTATGGCAGCAGCTGGGGGAACACTATTTACCACAGTGTACTACTGTTCCTACGGTCAAGTTTGGAGCTGGCAGTGTACTCGTGGTATGGTCCCGGCCCATTGGTTATCGTGGACAAACCTGTTAACCAGCACGTCTACCTCAATATTCTGGACAATTATGCCCTACCAACTCTGTGGCAATACTATGGAACCGAGCCATGTTGGTACCAGCAGGATAATACACTGAGCCATAAAGCAAGGACTGTTATGTCGTGGTTTGATGATAATTCCGTATCGTGTGTGGACTGGCCAGCACAGTGCCCTGATCTTAATTCGATAGAGCACCTATGGGATGAATTAGAGCACCGCATAAGATGTTTGAAACCAAGGCCTACTACTAAGCAGCAGTTAGCGGCAGTATTATGTAATGAATGGAAGCGTATACCTATCGCTGTGCTCCAAAACCTTGTTGAAAGCATGTCTCAAAGGGTCAGTGCATGCATTAAGGTCAAAAGTGGACCGACGCCGTAATAATGTATGTCAATAAATGCTATGCTGTATTTCTCTTACTAGGTGTCTGGTGACTTTTGTCAGTATAGTGTATATAGATACTTGCTAGTGCAATGGTCAAATTTTAGTCCAACAATAGCCTTCTTTCAGATTTTTAGCAGAGTCGATCATTGTTGACTTCTGAGAGAGTAGCTTTAATACTGCAAGTTGACTTGTTTGCTTTGACTTTAACAATGGGGAAGTGCAATTTTTAGAAGGAGTGGCTTCTAAAAACCAATGAGAATGGTATTCTTTATTGCAAATAGATGAAGTTTAGTGATCCTTATACAAAGTGGAAGAAATATTCTTCTCATAATACGTGGCAAATACGTCATGATAATTAACACATCAATCAGACATTGCTAAATTGACTGTAATTACTGTTTCACACGTGAATACAATAACATCAGAAAACTTGAAAATTTCATCTCCGTGGAGCGGGAAACAAACCCAATCTCCCGATTACTGTTCGAGGATGCTATCCATTGCAACAGATAGCATACTCGAACGGTAATCGGGAGATGTGGGTTCATTTCCCGCTCCACGGAGGTGAAATTTTCAAGTTTTCTGATGTGATTGTATTCATGTGTGAAACAGTAATTACAGTCAATTTAGCAATGTCTGATTGAAGTGTCAATTATCATACAGTTTAGTGACATTGGAAGGATTTTTTGTTTGTGACACAAAGATGAGCATAATCAAAGGTTTGTCTCTGCATGCTGCAACTGTAGTGGGCACAAGACAAATGCTTGAATTAAGCTAGAACCTTGTCAGCTTCACCTTACTGCTGTCAGTCTTGCAGAGGAAATCCCTGCTTCTGATACTCCACCTTTTTCCTGTGTAGCACCAGCTTCATCTTACTCTGTGTCTGGCACAATAGCATCATACCGTAAAAGAGACTGTAAGAAGAGCAGAGCTAATTTAGACTTTGAAGGCTTTAACTTCTGATTTTTTTGGCTTCTTCATCTGATGGAATTAGGAATACATTTCAGGCTATGATTTCTGGAGCAGTTCCTGAGAATTTTTCTATGTCAGCAGGGAAATGAAGTACTTGATGACAGATGGTCTTGGACCATATTTCAAGGGAATAGTTTGTTGAAGATGTATTGCAGGCATCTTGCTACATGATCCAGTATGATGAAACTACTAATAAACACTGAAAAAAAAGAACTCCAATTAATGGTTAGACATTGGTCAAAATTCCAGTAATTAGGTAGAGGCAAGTCACCTGGAGACATTTTTCTTGGCCAAGGTAACTAGTGAAATTCTTGTCAATCATATCAACTTAGTTATTGACAGTGCTCAGCTACGCAGATGATCGTGGCACATGATTTGTTCAGATGGGCCAAATGTAAATAAAAAAGTTCACCATCTCATGAATGAGGATATAAAATCCATGCATGGTAGGCAGCTCCTAGACTTAGGCTTATGTACGATTCACGCTGTTCATAACACCTTCCTAGTAGAAAGGCTTAGGAAATTTTGGACTGGATATCAGTGATTTAGGCATTGAGCTATTATTTTAGAGACTGGCTCTCTAGATGTGAAGACTTCCAAAATCTAATCAAAACTATCACTACTTAAACATACACTGATGAAACACGTAACTTCAAGGTGGCTGACAATGACAGAAACATGAAAAAGAGTTATAAAGCAGAGGTGTACTGATAGCCCCCACAACCCCTGCAATGCGGGGGGGGGTATGGTTAAAAGGGGCCTCTTGCCTGAGCAAAAATATTTTACAAATATTTTTGCGGAAAGTTCGTATGAAACTGGGTAAAGAAATAACTAAAAATTAAGGCAGCTTTGAAGTTTTAAGAAAAAAAGCATTTTTTTTTCTCAGTAAATACATAAAATCTTTAGAAATAATTTTCGCTGCTTTTGTTCATAAAAACTGGATGACAGGAAAGACAGCAAAGCAACTATTCGAAAGAACTTCTTGAGGCCCCTTGCTGTTAAAAGGGGCCTCAAGTTCACAGCCCTTGCAATAGTTTCTATACAGGTATATTAACAAGAGAATGTGAAAAAAATATCAGTTCAACGAGCAGAATTTTTATACCAATGAGGATAATGTGGTTATGTATTACAATTGTTTGCACATAACTATATACCCCACAAATAGAATGAACTGAAAGGTGTTTTTCGCAGAAGTGAAAAATCGGAGATTTGTGCCATTTTTTCATAAGAGTCAAAAGATTTTTTTTTCTATGTGCAAAACATTGTGGCATTATGTTAAGTGTGTTTTTTATGTTCCAGAGTAAATAATTTAGGTAGTTTTACGTTCTTTGTGCTACAGTTCTTAATCATTACTTAGTTATTTGTTTACTTATGTTGTGACATTTTGTATAAATCAGAAGTCATCACACATGCCACACGGCAGTTGCATGTTTTGTGTGTGCAATCATGAGACATTTCAAAAAGCAGGTCTTAGTTCTTTAAAATAATAAATTTTGCATAATATGATTAGCTTTAACGTAAGTATTTTGTAGTAATTTGTATCAGTAATCAGGGTAATCATTTTAATTATAACGTACACGTTGGTGTTTCACGCGATAAAGTGAAATAATTTTGATTTTATGAAACATACTAGTAGGTTCCAAAGAATTTGATTTATTAAAACACCCTTAAAGCCTAGTAAATAATATGGAAGTTAAAATTTTGAGTAATTGAAAGCTAATAGATTTTCACAAAAGGGCGTTGAAAACATTTTTTGCTGGGGGACCTCCAGTTTTCCCGGTATGCCACTGTCCTAAAGCAATGGGGTGCTCTGATTGAGTACTTCATGAAGTTCATCCCCCAAAGAAAAAGTCAAAGGAAATGTCATCCCACAAATACCAGTCTGTAACTAAGCTTAACTCAAAGATCCTACAACAAAAGCCGATATAACGTTTTGTAATATCTAGCATAAAAGTTTTTACATATATCACAGGTACACACACTACTGAAAATTGAACCCCTTGTTCATGTCATTCACTCTAAATTAGTGAAATTTGCAAAACTCTTCTTTGTTAAGAGGGATGTTGTTTTTTCATTGGAAAATCTTCATGAAAGTAGTGTTGAAGATAACAGCAATTTCTTACCACTTGCACAAGTTAAATTTGGCCAGGAGGCTAGTGAAATTTTGATAAATTTGACAGATAAGCAAACACCTTTTTTGTTTTTCAAGGAGGGCAGTCAAAATCACTCTATTGCTGCCTACAAACATATTGTCACTGCTACTCCTATCTCTAAGGATATTTTGAAGTGCTTGATTTGCTTTCATCCTGACAGTATTAAGTCAAGTGATAATAGTTTGTACATCACCAATTTGGGAAACTTCTTGCCAACCTATGTTGATCCTTAGATACTGTTTGATGAATAGAAATTGTTGCAGGTAGAAGAAAAAATTCCAACCCTGAAAGATCAATTATTATATTTGCACTTTTAAGGTATTAAACCCCTGCAAAGTGCGCATAGTTTACGTGCAATTCATAAATGATATACTATTAAAAAGCACCAATCACTTACCCTAAAGATCATGGTAATTTCCATCCACAACACACTTCCAGCACGTCAATTATCGTAATGTTGTTGGCCTTCAAAGGTTTACAGACATCTTGCTTACGATTCCTTCTTCCGGGGATGAAACACCGTTTTTTTTTGTTTTTTTTTTAATTATTTGCTAGACAAACTACGCTGGTTTTTTTTAGCTGTATGAGATGTAACTATAGCTCGTCAATTCCATAAAAACTACACAAGCATACTACTCATTCATACATTCAATTAAAAAACTATGTACATATTTACACAACATTACATTCCTAGGTGGTTAAACCTTTGTCAACTGTGAGTAACAAAATACTCCATCTGTTTCAAAACCCCTGCCACTCCCACTGCAAGTGTCACACTCATTCAGCCCTTCACACACAATCCTTTAGCGCTTTCAACAGACTACTGTCGTCCTCAGGAGGCAGGTGTGTCTCAACCGCCCACCACAGCTCAAGTGAGGTCACTTGAGCTGTGGTGGACGACAGTAGTCTGTTGAAAGCGCTAGAGGATTGTGTGTGAAGGGCTGAATGAGTGTGACACTTGCAGTGGGAGTGGCAGGGGTTTTGAAACAGATGGGACATTTTGTTACTCACAGTTGACAAAGGTTTAACCACCTAGGAATGTAATGTTGTGTAAATATGTACATAGTTTTTTAATTGAATGTATGAATGAGTAGTATGCTTGTGTGATTTTTATGGAATTGATGAGCTCTCATATGGCTAAAAAACCAGCGTAGTTTGTCTAGCAAATAATAAAAACAAAACAAAAAAACGATGTTTCATCCCCGGAAGAAGGAATCGTAAGCAAGATGTCTGTAAACCTTTGAAGGCCAACAACATTACGATAATTGACGTGCTGGAAGTGTGTTGTGGATGGAAATTACCATGATCTTTAGGGTAAGTGATTGGTGCTTTTTAATAGTATAGTATATCACCTGAAAGATCAGCTCGTCAATCACTACTGGAGAACAGTTTTCTCAAAGTATCAAAGCATAGGTAAAGTAGTGAAGGCATGTTTATCTTTTAAGTCATGGCAGTGCAGATGTTGAGCAAGGGTTTTCTTTATCTGGTTGTTTGCTGGCAGAAGATTGTGCTGTAATCAGTTCAAGAACACACTATATGTTAAATTGACCATTTTGCCATGTATGAAGAAATATGGGAACAAAGCAGAGCTGGTACCCAGAACCATCAAACTCCTCAAACAAGCAAGATATGCTGACCATAATTATATGGCATACATTGAAAAGAAAAAGACAGGGAAGGCTGAGAAAGAGGAAAAGAAAAAACTGGAAGAGAAATAGCCAAAGAACAAGCAAAGAAGAAACTTGAAGAGAAAACTGGGATTCAGGAAATAGAACAGGATCTTCAAAAGAGAGATGAAAACGAAAGCAGGCCAAGTCCTTTTGTCATAAGCAGCTAAACATATTAAAATTGCCATTAGACACAATGATATGTCCAAAGTATTTTTAGCGCAAGGAGCTCTTTGAAGGGATGAAAAAGATGCGGAAAGACTTGAAAGAAGAGAAGAAAGAGACTTTGAAGATTCCAACCAAAATTGACAAAAAGTAAACGAGTTTCATCATCATGAATGTGATGCGGGATTACACCATATATCTGACTTACCATCCTTGTCGTATTTCCACCAAAAAACGGACTGTCATCTTCGAAATTTGTATTGTATGGTGTAATCCCTTATTTCATTCATGATTTATCTGCTTCTTCGGGCAATCATGGGATAGGATTCTTAACCTCCAGATTCGCTAAACATGAATGCTGGTTGCTTCAACTAGTGAATCTTGTGATGGTTATATTCAAATTAATCGGAAACTTGAGACTTGGTTGTTCTGGGTGGTGCAGTGGTTAGCATACCCGAGCGCTATCTGGGAGACCGGGGTTCGATTCCCACTCCAGGATGACGAAATTTTCAAGTTTTTGGATATTATCTGACTTACCATCCTTGTCATGTATTTACCCCAAAAAACGAACTGTCATCTTCGAAATTTGGGTTTCATCATTTAGTTCTTTATGAAGGACAAATAGAAAAAAAAAACTTGATCATTATAAATATCTCCAGATTAGGGATTTTTTCTAAGGAATAAAAGAAAAATATGTCGAATTTTTGGGTAGCACCCTTACCCTTCCTCAGGGCTTTAACTATAGTAGGTGTTGCCATTTGTGAGATAAATTCCAACTTTTCAAGTCATTTAATTCTGTACCTCTTCTTCTCTCTATTTCTAGGGCTTCCGACAATTTTCCCTTGAAAAAGTGCCGTTGATGTGTCAGAACCTCTTCAGAGTCCCAAAGCACTTTATGTCCTGTATTTTGAACATGTCTATCCAAACCTGTTTTGTTTGTCATAATTTTAATTGTGTCTTTATGTTCTCTCTGCCTGCCTTTCTGCCTGGTTCTCCCACACACATTTCATATTTTAGACCACACCTTCTTGTAAAAGGATGGTTTCTTCTTTTTGCCTTAATGTTGCTTTGGAAGGTAGTTACTAATTTTATTTTGTAATCCTGGAGCCAGTCTGATTACACTAATCTTCTGAAGTCTTCAAACAGTCCTTTATGGTAATTTTTGTAGTTAACTGAAATTTTTTTTTACTTCTTCTTCTTTTCTTTTTTTTTTTTTTTACTAAGAATTTTGTTTACTAGAAGGAAAGGGTAATTATTATCTTCCAAAACTTTCTTCAGTTCCTCCTTTTAAGCATTTTTTTTAATTCTGAAGAATTTAAATTATTATTTTTTTCCAAAAATTGAGTGGCCATGTTTGTTTTTATGTAATTTGGATGATTTGACTGATAGTCTAATATTTTATTATTGTCAGTAAGTTTCTTGTATAACCTTGTTTCAATTTTTAGTCTAATATTTTATTATTGTTGGTAAGTTTCTTGTATAACCTTGTTTCAATTTTTCCTCTTTTTTAAGAAAAAATTGAAACAAGGTTATACAAGAAACCTACTGACAATAATAAAATATTAGACTATCAGTCAAATCATCCGAATTACATAAAAACAAATGTGACCATTCAATTTTTGGAAATTTTTTTTATAAATTCTTCAGAATTGATAAAAAATGCTCAAAAGGAGGAATTGAAAAAAGTTTTGGAAGATAATAATTCCCCTTCTCTACTAGTCAACAAAATTCTTAGTAAAAAAAAGAATCAGAAGTCAAAAATAAAATTTCAGTTAAGTACAAAAATTACTTACCTACAGTTGTTTGAAAAACTTAAGAGGATTAGTGTGAAGTTTCTAATCAGACTGGCTCTAGGATTACAAAAAAAAAAAAAAAAAAAATAAAAAAAAAAAAAGAATTAATAACTTTCTTCCAAAATTAAAGCGAAAAGAAGAGAACGTCCTTTTACAAGAAAGTGTGGTCTACAATATAAAATGTGTGGTCTGAGCTATGTGGGAGAAACACGCAGGTATAATGTTGCAATTTTATTGTATATAGTACGATAAATCATGCTGCAGTACGCTAATACAATTTTGGCAGCCAAAAATACATTTTTTTTAATAGTCATGTTTTCCCCCATTTTTTCCCTTTTCAGACAAAAGCCTTGTAGCAGAATCGCGGCGACATGTGACGTAGGTTGCAGATTTATTTTGGTCCTGCAGAAAAAATGACATCTCCAAAATCCTATTAAACCATCTTGCAGACTCCCTATCATAGATGCAAGTTTTCCGCCTTTCAAAATTTCCGAAAACGGAAGTTAGGCGTAGTGAGCATTTCTTCCATAATCATAATTTTTTTCTCGCAAAAGACAATATACGTCACAGAATTATTTTGTGCTCATCCCCGTAGCAGAATTGCACAACGGCCGAAGTACATCGCAGATTTATTTTGTACTCATCCCCGTAGTAGAATCGCAGTGATGTACATCGCAGGTTTATTTTGTACTCGTCCTCGTAGCTGAATCGCGGCGACTGGCTACATACACCATTGGTTTATTTTGTACTCATCCCCGTAGCAGAATCGCGGCGATGGCTGACGTAAATCATAGATTTTTTTTACCTACCCCCGTATAAGAATCGTGGTGACGGCCGACGTACATCACAGATTCATTTTCTACTAAACCTCGTAGCAGAATCACTGCGACGATATATGACCGATGCACATCGCACATTTATTTTGGTCCTGCAGACAAAAATGACGTCCCCAGAACCCGATTAAACCATCTTTCAGACCTCCTAAGATGCAAGTTTTCCACCTCTCAAAATTTCCGAAAACGGAAGTTAGGCGGAGTGAGGATTTCTCCCGTCATCATAATTTTTTTTCTAATAATTACAGCACAAAAGGGTTTGCTGATTGGATTTAATTAGTTTCTCAATAAAATTTTGATGTAGGAAAAAATCCCTACATTCTCATCATCAAGAATTTATATAGGCTTCAAAAATTATCAGCATGTGTCGTGTTATGATTTTTCTGTCTGAGCATTAAGTTTTTTGGTTCTGAGAGGTTGGCAGGTCTGAGGTAGCTTAAAACCAGATTGGCAGAGAGAGAGAGCATAAAGCTGCAATTAAAAATATGACATACAAAGCAGGTTTGGGCAGACATGTTTAAAATGCAGGACATAAAGTGCTAAAAATATGTTTGTGATACTTGTTTGTCATATTAAAAATATGACAAACAAATATCACAAACATGACAAACAAAACATGGTTTGAACAGACATGTTCAAAATGCAGGACATAAAATGCTTTGGGACACTGTAGATGTTGACACATCAACAGCACTTTTTCAAGAGAAAATTGTCAAAAGGACTGGAAATAGAGAGAAGAGGTACAAATTAAATGATTTGAAAGGTTGGAAGTCATCTCGCAAATGGCAACACCTATTATAATTGTAGTCCTGAGGAAAGGTAGGAGTGCTACCTGAAAATTCAACATATAATTTCTTTTATTCCTTATAAAAAAAAAACCCCCATAATTTGGAGTTTATTTATAATGAATTAAGTCTGGGAATAGCTATGTCATCAATTATTACCAAACTTGATCAGTTTGTGAAACGTTAAAATTTAAATTGAGGGCATTTTTTTCTTTTCGTCAAAAGCCTTTGTATGAATAAGTTTTGAATTAATAATAATTAGTAATTAATAACAATATTTTGTATCAGTTGTTAATATTAAAAAAAAAAAAAAAAAAAAAGTCAGACCACGTCCAGATTAAAGCTTAAGCTTAGATGTGAGACAGATCTTTCAAGTGTCATGAGCCAACCACCTAGGCTATGATACCATTTGTTAGCCCAAAAGCCTATATATGGTTTAAGCATTTGTTCATAATTTTTTTTTTAAGTGTTTACAGTAGAGGAAAAAAAGATTAAATTGACATTTTCCCATTTTAAGAATGCCATTTTGTCAGTGAGTTATAGTCAATTACAGTTAATAATTCAGCTTTGATTCAACCTGCCATGATTTGGTTGGAGAAAATTGCAAAAAAAAAAAAAAAAAAAATGGTGTATATATTATTGCAAATAATATCTTTACTAACAAGAAAACTATTTGTTATTCATAAATTACACATTTTAAACAATCTTTGTGTGTGTGTGTGTGTGTGTGTGTGTGTGTGTGTGTGTGTGTGTGTGTGTGTGTGTGTCTCACAGTTTGACTGTGCAAATGAAATGAATGAATCCATACATGAATGCTATGAATTTGTAGAAATCCAGAGGGAAAAGTCACTATTGGTCACTTTTTTGAGTTTTGGGTCACTGTTTCAACCATTTTTTAGGTCATGACTTGTTGTAAGCCCTGTATTAGTGAAAGTTTCAGTATTTGTAAAATGGATAGAAAAACATGCTAAATTGAACCTGGGACCCACAGTAGAGTGCATATAATATGTCACTATGTAACAGTTCAAATATTTAAGAACTGTTGAAAAACGAAATGTACTCGTACATTGGTTTGATTCAAATTTAAATATCTGAGCAGACTTTTAGACAGTTAGTTTTGCACTCTCAAGTAGTTCCTGAAGTCATATGCACGACTCTATGTTGTTTATGGAAGGCCTGCTCATTCCCAGCACTAAGGCCCAAAAGAAGTAGCTTCGTATAAATTTTGTGCAAAGCATTTTTTTTGGATAATAATGACACTGTAATAACATGGATTTTTTTATACAAAGCAAATATACAATGCAGAACTGCAGATATTTTTGTATGAATGGAATATCGAATAAAAAAAAATAATAGAGCATAAACAATTTTTTTACAAGCGATTTGTGTCATGTTTTTCTCTTTTTTTTTTTTTTGTAGTTGTTTTGATGTGCTTTGTGTGTTAATAATTAATTTGCCTCGATTGATGTCAGAGGTCACTACAGATTCAGATACATGATAAGTTTGCCATACGTGCATCAAAGTCAATGTTTAGCTGAACGAATATTGGAGTTCTTACTTCAGCATACATGCAGCATTTAAATTCATGTGATAAAATGATTAATAAAAATTAACAGAGCAAAAGAAATAAAGTTTCATGGCAAAATATGATATAAACAGGAACATCTCATTTTCATTTTTTGTTAAACTGCAGATTTCTGTCCTGCCCTTCATGTGTATCAGTTTTTTCTCCAATTTCATGCTTTTAATATATTCTATTTGGGAAAAGAAAAACCATGCAAAGTGTACAATTTCATTTTTGTCATATTTTTACATATATATTGTTTTCCTTTAATGGTGGAGGCACTGCCCCTCAATATGTTGAGGGTGAGCAGACCATCTGTAAACAACACTCCACATGCAAAGTTGCAAATTACTTGGGAGTTTCACTATAGAGTGAAAGCATATTAAGGTTGCAGATGCCCTAGTGGGTGGATATCATGTGCAATCTGGAGTGGGAGAGTACCTGATTTGTTGATTTGTGTCCTGTTTGCCTCCAGCCACCCACTGTGGTTCAGAAGTTGCGTTAGGCTGTTGATCCCAAGGTAGAGATTTGTCAGTAAAAACAATTCTACTCCCTCCTCTTGTAAGACTTGCTTGGGCCATTTATCTAATTCATCATCATCATCATTGTCAACCATTATCAATCCACTGCTGGACGAAGGTCTCCCCAAGTTTCCTCCACAACGGTCTGTCTTGTGCCAGTCTCCTCCATGTCACTCCCGCATACTTTCGAATTTCATCCACCCATCTTCCATGTGGTCTTCTTCTGGGTCTTTTCCTGTCCCTTGGAATCCAATCTAAAATTTCGGCTGTCCATCGATGGTCTGTTCTTCTGGCAGTATGTCCAGCCCATTGCCATTTCAGGGATTTAACTCTGATCATGATGTCTTCCACTCTTGTCATTTTTCGGATCCACGTGTTCCTCTTCTTATCTCTCCTGGTTACACCAAGCATGCACCTCTGCATGCTTCTTTGAGTTGTCTGCAGCTTTTGTATGTCTCTTTTAGCTAAGGTCCACGTCTCTGCACCATACGAAAGCACTGGAAGGATGCATTGATCAAACACTTTTCTTTTAAGACATAATGGCATATTGCTCTTGAAAATTATGCTGTTTCTTCCAAAAGCTCTCCAGGCAAGTTTTGTACGCCGATTAATTTCTTCATCAATGTGACCTTCACTTGATATCTGCTGTCCAAGACAAACGTACGTGTCTGTTATCTCCAGCTTTTCTCCATCAATCGATAAATCTTCATTTCTTGTAAAAGCATTGTACATCTCTTTTGTCTTCTGAAAGTTCATTTTTAATCCCACTTCTTTACTCTTGTCAGCAAGTTCCTGGATCATACTCTGTAGCTCTGATGGGGTAGTTGCAAAAATGACTATGTCATCAGCAAAACGAAGGTGGGTTAGATAATCTCCATTAATCTTTATCCCTTTGTTTTCCCAGTTCAGTGATTGAAAGACATTTTCCAATGTGGCATTAAAGAGCTTCGGAGATATGGTGTCACCTTGTCTCACTCCTTTTCCAATTTTTATGTGTGTTGTATTTTCAAACAGCCGAATCTTTGCACTTGCATTTTCATAGATGTTATTAATAATATTAATGTATGCATCTTCAATACCGCAGGATTTCAGAGCCATTGCAACTGCTGATGGTTTCACCGAATCAAAGGCTTTTTCATAATCGATAAAAGCCATGCACAATGGAAGCTCATATTCCCTCGCTCTTTCAATTAGTTCTCTCAGTACGTGGATATGATCTATTGTGCTGTAGCCACTCCTGAATCCAGCTTGTTCTCTCGGTTGAGCCATGTCCAGTGTCCCCTTCAAGCGGTGTGAAAGAACTTTAGTGAAGATTTTATAAACCACTGATAGGAGGCTGATAGGTCTGTAGTTCCTGAGATTCTCAATGTCACCTTTTTTATGTAGCAAGATCATTGTAGCGTTGTTCCAATCCTCAGGAATTTTCCCTTCATTAAGGCATCGAGTGAAAATTTGGGCGAGTACTGTTTCGATTTCTCCACTTGCTTCTTGTATGATGTCTATAGTAATTACATCTTCTCCTGGAGCTTTTCCCCGCTTCATGTTCTTGATTGCATGTGCAACTTCTGCTGGAAGGACTGGAAGAACTCTGGTACTGGTACCTTTCATGATGTCTGGAGTACATGTATCATCCCTTTCATATAATTTGGAGTAGAAATCTTTCACTCTTGTCAAAATTTCGCCTCTATTTCTTGTTACAGAACCATCTTCTTTTCTCAGTGCCATAATCTGTTTTTTCCCCTTACTGAGATGTCCCTTTGCTATCTTTAGGCTTTGGTTGTTTTCAATTGCTTTCCTTACTAGTTCACAGTTGAATTTCCTTACGTCTTCAGTGATACTTTTTCGTACTGTCTTGCATAGCTCTATATATTTCACTTTGGAAGTCACATCTTCTTTAGTTGTCCTCATCACTCTTCTTTTTTGCATCAACATTTTGGTTTTTCCTGATAATTTGTTCACATGCAATTTGTTCTTAGACCCAGCTAATTTTGTTGCTGTTTCCATAAGAGCTTTGGTTACTTTTCTGTTAACTTCAGAAATATCCACTTCTTCCGATGTTAGGCCTTCTAAAGCAGAGAATCTGTTCTTCAGTTCCAATTTGAAGGTATTATGGTGTTTTTTAAGGTTGGTTATGTCAATACATTTTGTTTGTCTTATGAGCTTGCTACGTTCGAGTTTAGTGTTGAGGTGCATCTTACATCTCACCAATCTATGGTCACTGCCTGTGTTGAACTTGTTTAGCACACTGCAGTCTTCGATGACGAATTTTTTGTTACACATAATAAAATCAATTTCACTTGTCGTCCCATTTGGATGTCTCCATGTCCATTTCCTGTGTGGCTTTTTCTTGAAAAAGGAGTTCAAGATGAAAAACCCTTCTGCCTCTGCAAACTCTACGAGAGTATTTCCACGCTGGTTTCTGTTGCCGTGACCGAATTTACCTACTGAAGTTTCATTCTGTTGCCGTTGCCCTATTTTTGCATTGAAATCTCCCATAATTATCTTCAAGTGCTGCTTACCTTTATTATTTAGATCACGAATTTCCTCATAAAATTCTTCAATTTCTTCTTCAGCATGACTTGTGGTGGGTGCATAAGTTTGAATAATCTGAGCCTGGTATCTTCTCGAGAGTTGGATAACGAGTCGTGCAGCTCTGTCAGAGGAACTTTCAACTTCTACAACTTTATCCTTCAGTTTCTTGTTTATTATAAATCCAACACCACTAGTTCTGCCAGTATCTCTGTCCCACGATAGTAGAAGAGATGTCCACTTTTCAGTTCAATGAGATCTTCTCCTTTTCTCCTTACCTCACTTAGCCCGACGATGTCCCACTTGATCCTTTGTAGTTCCTCTTCCAATTCAAGAAGCCTTGAATCAGAAGATAGGGAGCGTCCGTTGTACGTAGCCAAGGTCAGCATCATTATATAACATAAAGTGCCATTGTAAGTACCCTGTCAGGGGTAAACATCCAGCTGATATGGTGTTCATTCATTCTGTATATGGGAACAATTGGATTCTTGACTGTTGAGGTGGAGACATAATAGCAAAAAGAAAGATAAAGACCATATGGATTGCTGAATGATCTTAATCTTTTTTTTTTTCTTCTTTTTTCTGGACATAGAATGCCATCTTCAGCTTTTATCCATATCTTTTAACTATCTTTTAATTTCCATGATGTTTTCAGGCTTAACTATGATTAGCTCTATCATCACATTTCTTCCTAACTTTCGTCACATCAGCCCGCTGAGCTAAAAATAAAACTACTCCAGAGTTCACACTACCACATCCTCGTATAAGAAATTTGACGATTTTCAAAATTTAACTTTTAGGGTTATTTTTTGATTTGAAGCATAAAATGGCGGCTTTCAGTGATTTGGTTCACTCATGAGAAAGGAGCCAGTAGACGGATGAAATTTTGAAGATGCCATCTGTAATTAGAATTTTGATGTGTGTTCTTTTTTTCTTCTTGATGTTATAGTTATTACTACATTGTAGTGATGGCATAAAGCATTTGTTCTTGGAAGTTCATCATTCATACAAGTCTTTCATGAATGATTCAAATGTATGATTGAATTTTCAGGTTGTCACTGTGCTCACTGAGTAAATGATTCACTGCAGGGATCCCATGTTGTGCTTTCAAGGCCACAGCTCTTTCTGGCAAACTGCCCAAAATACCTCTAGCTTTTGAACCATTCACGATGAAGGATTTGCCATGAGTGAACAATTTGGGCACACCATTCAAATGGAATGCCATTCATGTATCATTCCCATTCTTAAATTTCACATTTATTTCCTATCTGACTGCTGATTCAGATTACACACATGAAGTTTGTCACTTATTAATTCTTGTCATTTTTTTCTTCTTGGGAATTTGTGTCTGAACTCGTGCAGCCGGGAGAAAGTTAAACACGCTGTGACTTCAGTATCTAAAACAATGGCAGATGAATGATCATTCAGAGCAGTGAGAGTGAGAAGTTATTTGTTGTAAATAAATCATTCATGAATGGTGCATCACTACTATTAGGTATGCATCTTAATTCTCGGCCCCTAACCGCTAGCGATCATGGAACGTCAACAAATGCAAATAGCTGTGTGCGATAATGGCTGATTGCAGCACCATTCAACAGCTTTCCAGGCAACTGTAACCGCTCACAGCTGTAGTGACAGAAGGGACGAAAGTTGACAGTGAAAGCAATGTCCTTAGAGAAGCAACATTTGAGGCACTGCCTCCTGTTCGCATTTCAGCTGAAAAAAGTGCTGCGGAAGCCCAGCAAATGATCTGAGATGCTTTGTGTGAAGCTGCTGTGTCCTACAGTATGTGTAAGAAGTGGTTTAAGCAGGGAAATTTTGATCTCCGTGATGCAGATCGTCTGGGACAGCCACAGAAAGTTGACGATGAGGAACTGGAACAACTGTTGGACGCAGATCCCTGCTGCACACAGCTCACCCAGGAACTTGGAGTAACACTGCAAGCCATTTCAAAGTGCCTGCACAAGCGTTGATGGATTCACAAGGAGGGACGTAGGGTGCCCCACCAACTCACAGCTGCGAACAAGTCTAGGCGCTACGATGTTGCTGTGTCCTTGCTCTCCAGATTAAAGAAGGATTCCTCCACAAAATTTTGACCTGTGATGAGAAGTGGATCCTCTACAATAATCCTAAGCGGTGCAAATTGTGGGTTTATCCAGGTCCGCCTACCACCAGTACCGCCAAACTGAATATCCATGTCAGGAAGTTGTTGCTGTGGATATGGTGGGATCAGCGCTGTGTTGTACACTATGAGTTGCTCAAACCTGGTGAAACGGTCAATAAACAGTCACGAATGAGTTGCTGACAACAATGCTGAGCATTATTGTCAGCAACTCATTCGTGTGAGTGATGCAATGGAGGCGAAAAGGCCATACACTGGCAAGGGCAGAAGGTCGGTCCTGTTGCTTCGGGATAATGCATGTCCTCTCACCGCGAAAACGACTTTAAACACGATCACCGACCTGGGATGGGAGATTTTGTCCCACCCAGCATATTCTCCAGACTTTGCCCCATCAGATTACCACCTCTTTTGCTCCCTGCAACATCGCCTGAGTGATACGCACTTCACTTCTGTCGAGGAGGTCCACACAAGTATTGATGACTTTATCAACTCGAAACAGCCATCTTTTTTTTGCAGTGGCATTCGGCAGCTCCCTGACCGATGGTTCAAATGAATCCAACAGGAGGGGGATTATTCCCTGATTAGGTATGTATTCGATTTGCTATAATTTGCGGTCAACGTGTCATGCCTATGGCCGAGAATTAAGTTGCACACCTAATACATTGGTTCTGGAGCTGTTGAGTATCTAGTCATATTTAACTTAACTGAATTACTTTAAAATTGAAATTAAAATCAAACTTCTTTTAGTTCACATTTATTAAGCATTTCTTCAGTTACATCAGAATGCATTAGCATTTGCTATGATTGAAGAAATGTTTAATAAAGGTGAGTTAATGGAAATTATTTCAATTTTACTGTAATTTTGTAAGTCAGCAAAGTGAGTCTCAGTTACCACATAGAAACTGGATATTGGCACTAGTGCTAAGCAGATAATAATTGAACATGAAAAAAAAATTGAATGATAGAAAAAAAAACTGTCTTTGTCAAACCATTGGGCTTAGAGACATTCAATGCGTACATCCACATCTTCAGAAGGAAGAAAGCTCTGCACACGCTGTGAGGCACCAGAGTTGCCATACGCTAGAAGCTACTAGAACAGACAGTAAGTGTGACAAAATCTTTGTTGAATGGATGTTTTATACCTGTGAGGACATGGCATCACATTATAAGAGGTATGATCAAGATGATGATATCTGTAAATATTGGTCTGAGGTTGCTCGCATTAAAGATTCTGCAGGTACCTTCAAATTTGGTTCCTTATCAGCCCTTGTTTCAAAGCATATCTGACATTATCACATGGTAACACACAACCCGAAAGTGACTTTTCACAAAATAATTGCATTGTTACAAAAGAAAGGGTTTCTTTTTTAGATTCGTGCATCTGCTCCTTATGTCTGTGTAAAGGTGCAGTTTGATTGCATGAAAACATAGTTCATTCTATTCCATTTAAAAAGAGCTCTTAAATATGCGAAGCAGCTCCATGTACTACAGGGTGTCCCACTCGCAACCGAACCTGGCATTTCTTTAATAATATTGACACCAATGACGATATTGCAACGAAATTTGAAGTGGATTTACCTCATTTCGTGCAAAATGTGATGACATCACAACATGTGCTGGACGTAGCCATCATTTGCGTCCAGACAGCATTGAATCCAGCGCTGTCTGCCTGCCAGCCGGAGTGGTCCTCAGTGGTAAACACATTCCTAAGTGTGGTGCCACTAAGGAGCAGTCCGCCAGCCGGCCAGCTGGATGCGCCTCTCTGCTGCTTTGTTATGCCATTTTGCTGAGTGTGTCTACACAATACGGTTGTTGATAGTGAGTGCTCATGCTCATGGCTGTTCATGTACATGTGAAAATGTATCAGTATACTCTGGAGGAGCGAGTGTTTATTGTTCACACTTATTGGAAAACAGAATTGATGAAGTCTTGTCAACAGCAATTTCTGGAGTGGTTTGCAGGCAGACATCTGACGAGCAAGTCTACCAATTTGGGCATTGTCGAAGAAATTAGAAACCAAGGGGACTTTATTAAACGAACATGCAGGTGGTCATCCACAAATGTCCGAGGAAACAATCCAGAATGTAAAGGGCCATCTACTTGCGTCTCCCAGGAAGTCACTTCACCAACTGTCACAGGAAACAGGGTTGTCCGAAAGCACTTGTCAATGTGCTGTGAAAAAGCGAAGCTTCATGTGTACTGTATCTCCGTGGTTCACGAGCTGAAAGAGTCTGACCACATGAAACAAGTGATATAATGTAGACGGTTTCAGACATTTCTTCAGAAAAATTTGGGCATTCTGGACTACACGTGGTTCTCGGACGAGACGTGGTTTCACCTGTCCAGATACATCAATTCTCAAAATTCCCATATTTAGGCCAGTGAAAATCCCAACACGATACATGAAGAACCCCCTTGATTTACAGAAAATTGGTGTTTGGTGTGGGATGACCGGGCACCGCATAATTGGTCCTATCTTCTTCGATACAACCATTGCAGCAGCTGCATATATGGAAATCTTCAACACCTTTGTAAATCAATTGGACGATGAAGAACTCTCCATTGGATATTACCAGCATGATGGAACGACATCACACACACATCACATACCAGTATGGCCAAAATTTAGTCCTTTTTCGGTGATCACATCATTTCGAAGGGTCTATGGACACCATGCTCTCCCAATCTGACGCCTACTAATCACTTTTTATGGGGATATCTAAAAGGGAGAGTTTACCAAAAGGAACCACAAACCATAGATATGGAAATCTTCAACACCTTTGTAAATCAATTGGACGATGAACTCTCCATTGGATATTACCAGCATGATGGAACGACATCACACACACATCACATACCAGTATGGCCAATATTTAGTCCTTTTTCGGTGATCACATCATTTTGAAGGGTCTATGGACACCATGTTCTCCCAATCTGACGCCTCCTAATTACTTTTTATGGGGATATCTAAAAGGGAGAGTTTACCAAAAGGAACCGCAAACCATAGATCCCATGAAAGCAAACATCACAGAAGAAATTCAGGCAGTGACGGCTGATATACTGGCAACGACTTTCCACAATATGGTGTGCCGGGTTCAATGCTGTTTGGACAAATGGTGGCCACTTCCAGCACATGTTGTGATGTCATCACATTTTGCATGAAATGAGGTAAGTCCACTTCAAATTTCGTTGCAATATCTTCATTGGTATTAATATTATTAAAAAAAAAGAACCCATTGAAATATCAGAACGGGAAGTGGGGAGACAAAAAAGAACATGCAAAACTTGAACAAATAGCTGATTTATTGAGAGCAAAGAAGTCCTTGGTCACTGAACAAGGTATACCGGTATACCATTCAAGCTTTTCATTAATGTTTCAAATGAATTAGGGGAATTAAAAAAAATATGAAGGAATATAAAAATTAAGGAAGAAATATTGTTCAGAAATACATGGTAAATTCACTAAATAATGCAAAGCAATCACGATTGTGTACTGAATTGCCTTTAGTTTACTGGTCTATATAATATCTCCTCAGAAATGTAAAGTGTAATGGATGGGATGCTCAAACAGAAATCGGGAGATGCGAGTTCAATTCCCACTCCAGTACGATGTAATTTTCAAGTTTTTGAGGAGATGCTACATGGGTACCAGTAAACTATAGGCAATTCAGTATACAATTCTGGTTGCTTTGAATAACATGAAGAAAGTTAAAAGTTGTCCTGATGATGCTGTCTACGGGAAGCAAGGAACTAGACAAAATAACAAAGAAACTAAGTGAAATTCGCCAAGCATAGTCCAAATTAAAAAAAGACAAAAAAACCCTTTAAAGTCACAATAAATGTATCACTTCAATCAAAATTTAGGTTGTATCTCTAAGAACTTATCCATAATTCTGTTGAACATCTATGATGACCAGTTCTTTATAATTTGAAAGTACAGTTTAAGAATAAGTTTTTTTTTTTACTTGGTCTATTTTCATACCCATTGAAGGAGGGAAATATATAATCAGACAAAATAATTTTACATGTGCAGAATTTTTGCATTCCAGATAATGGCTATTTGTAACTTATATTGTATGTCCTGAAATTAAAATAATAATAATAATCTTGTCCTGAAAACTTTTCTTTGTCACTCCTATCCCTGTAAGTGGCTCCTTTTAGACTTTTTACAAAACCCTTGTTTCCTCAATGTCAGATCTCCAAGGGGTTCACATAAATGTAATCTACGTAATTTGTATTAATCCATTTTTCTATTAGCTTATTTATCTTTTCTTTTAATACAATTTCATTCTTTGCTTTGTAATCTTAATTTTACTGTATCATTATCTGTGTCACATTTTCCATTTGTAATTTTCTGGTTGTTTCTATTATAACTTGGCCTGTTTGAGTAAGCTCACTCAACTCCATACTTATGCCATTCCTATTCTTTCTTCCAGTTGTAACAAAAAAACAAGAAAAAAATCATTCTTCATTTTCATTGCATGAGATCAACCCCCCAGTGTACCATTCTATCAGGTAATTTTATCTAAGAATTGTGTAGTTAATAATACTCTCTAGGTTGAGTTTGTTTGCCAACATTCCACTGGACTAGCCAGTACCACAATGATATACTTGCTGAAGTCCATTTTGTCACAGCTTTTATAGGTAGTGGCCCCTGTAACTCTTCCCCTTTATAGTTTTGCTAATTTTTGCTATTGTTAATAATGTCTTAAACATCCTTTGTAAAAATAACCCCCTTTGGCTTAACACATCATACATTTTTAACATTCTGCTCAACTTTCAAGTTTTTTCAAGGCGAGGGGCAACTTTGACATAACCTTTAAGAACACTTGACTAAACATATTGCTTTATCCTAGTAATATCTAATACTTTCGTATTGTTTTGTCTAGATGCAACCACATAGTGCACAAGTTATTGTCTTAAAAGGATAGACACACAAGCAAATATGCTTGTTAAATTAATGTATAAAATGCAGTACAGTATTTGGCATGTGATCCTAACTTGGTGAAATATTGTGTTGGTGTGGGTAGGCTCTTGCCAGCAAAGCTAGATGGAGCTATAATGTTAGAAACCATCCAGCAATGGATAGGAAAGGGTTGAAATATTAATTCTGATTCACTATAATATATTAGAAGTATCTGGACTATCTACCCTTTGACTATAAGAGAAGATGCTACTAAAAATTATCACTGCTGATTTTGAAGTAATTATCTTTAATTACATTGTCTGAAATTAAAAAAAACCTCTTCTGCCATAAAGTATCATGTATACTCATTAAAGGTCAAATTTTGAAGACAAAATTTTTGAACTAAGCACATGGTAACACTTTGTAGAGGAATAAAATAATCTGTGATTAGTGGTTATAGTTGCAAGTAAACTATGCCCATTGCTTTCTGTTAGGCCTAGGTGTCATGTGACATTTTAATTGAGATAGGGCTTGTAACATCAGGTAATGAACTGCTGCTTAACATTTTAAGGTTGAAGTTGCTGAAAGATCCTGAAACATTCCCTGTTCGGACATTTGGTAAAAATTATATCAGTGTGAATAAAATAAAAATTATATCAGTGTGATCTGATTGTCCTACAACCATATGGGCATAAATCATGCTGTCAAACAATGATATTGTCATCATTACAACAATGATTTTATCATATTGAAGTGCACATTTTGGCTTCCACAGTTTTCATTTACAGATAGACCACTACTGTAAGCAGTTCAGCAGTTCTTTTTTTAATTTCTACTTGCTTGATTTGAGGCAGTCCTGCTCTTTCATGATTGTAGCTGAGTTTTTTAATAGTGAAATGGCTTAAAGCTGCTTTCTCAAGCCTGATTGGATGTGGAATATATAACAACCTGCTTGATTCTTTGTTTTCTGATCTTCGGTTGTGTGCATATTTATTTATGCAAACTCACCCTGCAAAGTTCAATAAAAAATAAGACATTATGAACCAACATAATACACTTTCTTTCCTTTTCCAAACTCACCTACAGTAACTTATAATTTCTTGATTCTTTTTATCTTTATCTCTTATGTGACTGTTTATTTTTCTTTGCAAACAAACTCTCACTGTGGAGTGTAAAATAAAATAATGCAGCCTTTTAATAAACATTATGACTTTTAAAGATGAATTCAGTTTCCTACTAATTTCACCATCTAATATGTTTTCACTGTCAACCATGTTTCCAACTGAAAACTCAATGCACCTAATTTGACCAGAAAAGAAAATCAACTATGTCACTTCATTGTATGAATGTGTGGACTACACATGTGTTTTCAAACTATAGAAGTTATCACAAAACTCGGCTGAATCACATTGTTACCTATCTGTGGCACATTCTGGATCTGCTTGTCTCAGAATTCTTTTCTCTTGTTTAAATAAATAGAGCTTTGGCTTATCTTCTGAATTTAGCCCGCTTGGCCCGATTCTCACAGAGGGCCAACAGATGCAGCAATCAAGTCTCTCATTTTGGGCTCTCTTGCTTGGTACCTGCTGGTGCTAGATTCATGACAGTGAGTTTTGTTGTGGGAACACGTAAGTTGTTTCAGTATGGCTTTTGTGTGTGTGTGTGTGTGTGTGTGTGTGTGTGTGTGTGTGTGTGTGTGTGTGTGTGTCTGTCTGTTAAGATGTGGAATTGGAAATGCTTTTATGATGAAGGTGGGACAAGAATATGTGTGTTTCCATGCTGTGTAAGACAGGGATTACTGCCAATCACAAGATCATCATCGAAACAATTGGAAGCAAATTCTTGTGAGAAATAATTCTTCATAAATAAAGATATGGAATTGGATGTGTTTCGAGGGCCATCACATGACAGTCTGAGTGGATTTGTATCATCAAGGACAGTTCAGGTGTCCTGTTGGAAGAAGTTCATTTCAAGAAAGGATGAACCTGTGCTCTTGGGACATTGTTTTGTAAAGTAAAAAAACCCATCTAGGTTTGAT
Source organism: Macrothele yani (assembly GCA_039090855.1). Taxonomy (NCBI): domain Eukaryota; kingdom Metazoa; phylum Arthropoda; class Arachnida; order Araneae; family Macrothelidae; genus Macrothele; species Macrothele yani. The sequence goes on along the minus strand of CM076989.1, from coordinate 68,535,445 downwards.
ATTGCTGTAGAAACAGACTGTGTTCATATGAAGTACTTATTAAAATATTTTTCTCTTGAACATCATATAAATTTTATATAAACAACATTCTGGAATACTTACTCCACTGGAACTGTCTTATTTCCTCAGAACACAGCTTTGAGGTGTTAGTTTACATCATTAGGCAGTGCTTCCTTAGTAGGTGATCAATCTAGTTGATTTTTTTTTCTATATAGACAGCTTCACAGTCATAAGAAAACAAATCTGTCAGATTAAATACAGGGTTATTATAAATGAAATAGTTTCAACATTTTATAAAACCAAAACTATTTTAAATATTGACACACGTTGCACTGTTTTCTAGGGAAATTCTTAAAGTTTGTTTCAGCAACTTACAGATATTTGATATATGCACCTGTAGTCACATGTCATATATCAACAAGGTAGTCAAATTCTTGCCAAACGCATGTTCGCATGTGTTCATGAACTCCAGCAGTAGCTGTTGTGATATTTTGTTTCAGATCAGCTAAATTAACAGGAGGGGAGATACAGCTCCATAAATGAAAAAGTCGCAGGGTGTTAGATCTGGACTTCACGGTGGGCGATATGCAAGTGACATGTTATCGCCTTTTACATGGCCAGTCCAGTGCTGTGGAAGGTTTTCATCAAGGTAATTTCTAACTTCCCATGCCAGTGGGGTTGTGCTCCATCCTGTTGGAAAATAAAGCTGTCACTGTCTTCATTCAGTTGAGGCATCAACAAAATAATTAACATATAAGGATAAGAACTTCCTATTACATTGTTTTCTTGGGAAAAGAAGGGGCCATACAATTTTTTTACAGGATATAGCACAGAACTAACTTTTGGGCAGTCCTGCTCATTCTCCACTTTTGCTCTAGGATTTTCATTCCTCCATATGCAGATGTTATGTTTGTTAACTTTTGTCACTTATGTGGATTGTCAATTCATCGCTGAAAATTAGACGTGCACTAAACCATCTTCTTCAAAACACTCCTGCATTTCTGTACAGAAATCGCAACACGTGGTTCTGTCATTATCACTTAGACTTCGCAATAACTGCAGTTTGTAGGGAGTTATTTTCTGCCACTTCCTCAAAATTTTCTAAACAATCAGTTGCAGAATTTATAACTCATGACCTGCCATTGTTGTAGATTTCTTTGGGCTGTAAATGGCACGAATGCACTTCACTCGTTCTTCAGATACATGTGGCCTCCCTTGGCTTCTAACTTTACACAAAACATCCTGTTGTTTCAAATTTCTTGTGCTAGATGTACATAGATTGTCTATTCGGTTGTGATTTCTTGAAACATGCTGTAAAACTCCATTGTACAACAGTAACTGAATTTGTTTTGTTTATTTCAAGCACACAGAACACCTTCTCCATAGCATTTGTAGCCATCTTTTCTGACTGGTCACTTGACAGTGAAAACGTACAATCTTTTAGTGATGCCATCTGTACGATAAAATTGTTAGTATTGGTGATAGAATGGTGCATCATGAGTGTCAATATTATATTGGGTTGTCGGAAAAGTCATGACTTATTTTGGCACCCGATGGCAGTTGGGAGGTTTTGGAAGTACTAGATGGCAGTTGGGAGGTTTTGGAAGTACAGCTCTGTTATCGCTATGGCATTCGACAGGTGCCAGTTCTAGCTGCAGTCTAAAAGGAATAGTGAGCGATTTGGTTGATTTGCGGAGATTTGACATCAAGTTGAAGATGGAAAACCAAACTGTGCATTTTTGCCATATTTTACTGTTTTACTTCCGTAATAGGAAGAACGCACGTCAAGCTTATGAAAAGTTACGTAAAGTGTACAAGCTCTACAAGAACGTCAGTGCCAGCTGTGGTTCGCAAAATTCTGTGCTGGTGATTTTGACCTCAACGATGCTCCTCGGTCTCGGAGGCCAACCGAGGTTGATGACGACCAAATCAAGGCATTGATAGAGTCAAACCCAAGTTGCACGACATGAGAAATTGCAGACACATTGCACATCCATCACTCAAGTGTTCACAACCACCTGAAGAAGCTGGAATATGTAAGCAAGCTCAATGTGTGGGTTCCTCATGAACTCAAAGAAGCTCAGTTGACGGCATGTATAAACATCTGCAATATGCTCATTAAATGTGAGGAAAGCAATCCTTTTTTGAAGCGACTGGTAACTGGTGACGAAAAGTGGATTGTGTACAACAACGTGCTGTGCAAACGGTCTTGGTCCCGACATGCTGCTTCGCATCAAACAACATCCAAAGCAGACATTCATCAGCGGAAGGTTCTGGTCTCAGTGTGGTGGGATTTTAAAAGTGTCATGTTTTTTGAGCTCCTACCATGGAACTAAACAATCAATTCGAATGTGTACTGTTGGCAATAGGACAGTTTAAACGAATCCATCATCCATAAGCGTCCAGAGCTCGTTCATCGTAAAGGTGTTGTGTTCCATCACAATGCGAGACCACACGCAAGTTTGATCACCCACCAAAAATTATTGGAGCTTGGGTGGGATGTGTTGCTACACCCAGCATACTCGTCTGACCTTGCGCCGTCAGACTTCCACTTGTTTTGCTCTCTTTAACAGTCCTTGCGTGGTATAACGTTCAATTCAGATGAGGCTGTAAATCAGCACCTTGTACAGTTTTTCGCCACGAAAGACAGGTCCTTCTATGAACGAGGCGCTCTGCAGCTCACTGACAGATGACAAAAGGTCATCGAACAAAACGGGCATTATATCATTGATTGATCTTTGTTCTTTCTATCAATAAATGACCTTTGCAAAACATGGCTAAAATACGTCATGACTTTTCCGACAACTAATATTTAAGGTATTTTACCTGATATAATACTTTGACAATATCAGGTAAAATACCTTAGATATTATGTATAGTTTAACCGAATACCTGATTTTGGTTTTACAAAATGTTGAAATTGTCTATTTCATCTGTAATAACCCTGCATTTTTTGTGTCAGAAGACAATTTTCATTACAGAAAGCTATTCTAAGGGCATGCCAAAATCATACAGTTTCTTTTAAGGCACTTTCAGAACAGAACGAATTGTGATTGATGGAGAGTTGATATGTTGCTATCTATTGGCCAATTTCAGAAACACCAGTGAGCAGGCTGAATTCAGAAGAATAACTGAAACATTTACTATAAAGAAATGCTAGGTGTTATAACAATAGTGGAAACAATAAAGGAAAATATGTAAAAAGTAATGTTTGCGAACTATATCTGTGCACCAATTTTCTGCTCTTTTTTTATGATTTTTTGCATTAAAAATGAACGCATAGAAAATATTTTCCAAGATAAGCCATGCATCAGCAACCAGTTACTTAAATATTGTAGCAACAGCAACCCACCCTACACTTCTTGCTGTGTGGCAACACTGCACCGATGTGTGAGACGTGCAGTTGCTGACTCACTGTCACTCATATTCTATGTATGGTGTTCATTTTTGTGCTGCTCGTTTTCACTGTTTACATTCTCATTTGTTCGATGACGACGTATCTACGCTGCAGAAGCTTTTAGACTGCTACTGCAATACATTCGTAGTTTAATCATTTTTCAAACAAATTTACATTTTTAAACATACTTAACTTTTACACTTTTCATCATTCTCATTTTCACTTTTACCGCATCAGCCTGATTTTAACCATCATACTGTTTCTTTGATTGTCTTGTGTCTGGCACTCTTTGACCAAGCATGGCCCTTGCACCAAAAAAAACCCCCACCAACCAACCAACAGCAACCCTGCTGCTAATAGAGTATAAATTTAATTTAGGTGTACTCCCTAATATGCAATTTTCTTTTTAAGAATGTTGTATTTTAAAGTATTGGTTACAGTGTTTAGTACCACAGCTTTTACTTTTCAAAATTAGTTTATGTAATAAAAAAGTGGAAAAAAGAATGTTTTGTCATAAGTACAGATTTGTAATATATTTTGCATACATAGCGAAGCATTTGAGCACCTTCCTCTTGCATTAGATATTCACACTCTGTGTATTCAGTACTTAATTGAAAATTCTTTATTTCATAGAAATGCGTCAGATGTTATACGTGCTAATTCCCAGAGGCTATATGGAAATGATATGAAGACTGGAGGAACACCTTTACATTGGTCAAAAACTCCTGAAGTAAGTATTTCTATGTTGCTGAATGTTTCTTAGATCACTTAAAATTTATACTTTGTGTACATTCTGCAGTGCAAAATTAATGAAAAGGTTCAGCTTTTCAGCATCATTTTTATTGTTATGCAGAACAAAAACAAAACAAAAAATTGATGCCGGCCTTTGAGTGATTTGGTCAGGGGTAACAAAGAAGAAAAAAAGTTTAGTATTTTATTAAGTATCACAGGATGAATTGGAACTCTTTGCAACTGTATGTTGTGTGATGCTTTAATTTTTATTTCCATTCACTATTGAAACTTACATGCCAAGCTCATTTTTCAAGTGTGTTGCTGAACTGAAACTAAGAGCACACACAGAATTTCCTCAAAGGGGTGAATGTATGCAGGTGTTTTTTTTTTTTTTTTTTTAGTGAATGTTGGCATCAATCAACACAGATGTGCACAAGGTAAAAAAAAATACTTATTTCAATAAGTAAGACAAATTTGATAAACATTTTAAGATATACCAAAAAATAATGATCATTAAAAGAACTAGAACTGAGACAAAGAAAAATAATTTCTTAGAGCAAAAATAGTAAATTTATGAAACCATCTGCAGAAAGATTTTTTCAATTTATCTATAGTTTGTTTCATCAGATGAATGGTGGAAAAGGGCATTCTTGGGGGTGGGGACCCTCCCCATGTGTGCACCACTGGCTGCAAGAGATCACACTTTTTTTCTTTTTTTGTTTTGGTTTTACTTATTTGGCAGAAAGGGCATTTCATGTAATATAATGAATACAATAATGAAGGAAAATTTCACACTTTATTATGTAGTTTACATTAAAATTTTGTTAGAACTTTCAGCTGATCATCAACATTGTTCACACTGTTTATTTAGCAAGACTATTCATGTGGTGGACTTCATTTCTACAGCTATTGCCAGTACTGATTTCCAAATAATTGGAATTACAAGAGTTTTTGCTTAGGATAATTTTTATGCTTTTCCTGTAGTGCAAGGAAAATTTGTTTGAGAAAGGCGCAATTCTTTTGATACTGGTCCAGTTTGGAGTGGCAGAGGTATCTTCAAATACTAGAATCAATAACCAACTTTGTAGATCAGTTTATAGAAAACCCATCACAATCACAAACATAAAATGGAATACCATTTTACTCCAATATAGCTTTCTTATAAACTTGCAGCTTTAAAATCACCAATTCACCATGCCACTGTCATTTGCAATGACCCCTGCTCATTAAAAAAGAATATGCAATCATCCAAAAAAAATAGCTACAAGCCACCAGTTTTCCCTCAAAAATATCACCAAACTTTTCAAAAAGTTTAAAACCAAACAATGTGTGTGCCAGCTGTCTTCTCTGCAGAAACCATCCTTCATTTATTGGTTCAGTTCCATACCATCATTCTTTCACTTACAAACTTTATAAAATTAAAAAAAAAATTGGTTGCAGGCTTGCAATTAATCCTTCTCATACTGCCATCCAATCAATATCTAAATACAGAGATCTTTTGGACCCTTTAGACCATCCTGGTATACCTCATCGCTGTGTCTACTTATTTGGGCGAAAAATGTTATATTGGCAGCAGTTTTCGTTCAATCAACTGCAGAATTATGGAACATAAAAGGGATGCCAGAAAAAGCTTCCCTACTTCGGCTCATTCTCTTCTCACAATTGAAGATGCCTCTGCCTTTTCAAACTGGACCAGCATCGAAAGAATTGCGCCTTTCTCAAACAAATTTTCCTTGTGCTACAGGAAAGGCATAAAAATTCTCCTAAGCAAAAACTTGTAATTCCGATTATTTGGAAATCTGTACTGGTAACAGTTGCAGAAACGATGTCCGCCACGTGAATACTTGCTACCAGTGTGAACAAGGCTGATGTTCAGCCAAAAGATCCAATGAAATTTTAATGTAAATTGCGTAATAAATCACGAGCGTGAAATTTTCCTTCATTATTGTATTTTTACTCATTTGCTACAACAAACTTTCCGTCTCTTTCAGTTTACTGCAAGGTTTCCTAACTCTTATCTTGTTGCTTCCCCAATCACTAACAACGGGCCCTACATCTTTTGTCTGTATTCCTTGGTATGCAACCTGTTAATGTTAGAATCTGCCATTCCAGTGGCCAATTAGTCAGAGGCACTGGCTTTCTACCATTCATCCAAGATGGACCCAGGTTTAAGTCTCATATGAAGCATGGGTGATATGCTTGTCTGATGGCACTGGCTCTGTCCTTTATCTGGAACCAGTGGCTATAATTTAGGGATAGGTGACTGCTTATATCCCTTGGAGTTGCTCACATTTGTCATTAAACTCAAAAATAAACGAACAAGAAAAAAATTGCATGTAGTTAAATTATTTTTTAATTTTTGTAGTGATTTTCAAATTTGTACTCTATCTGTTTATCAAGTAAATTATTTTGTGTTGTTTGATTCTTTTCTAGTTAACGGAGATTTTAATAGAGCATGGCTGTCAAATTGACGCTAAAAATTTTGAAGGAAATACAGCTCTCCACATGATGGTTTTACGCAACAGGATGCCATGTGTCATTACACTCCTTAGTTATGGTGCAAATGTTGATGTACAAGGTGCAGATGGAAACACACCTCTACATTTGGCTGCAAAAGTAAGTATTTCTTTTTAAAATACTTGATATGCTATTACAAAATAGTGCTGTTTATTTATAATGCTTATAATCTTTACTAAAATTTCATAATTTAGCACAATGAAAACTTTTAGGAGGACTGAATTGTTGTAAAAGCTTAAATGTAGGGTGATTCAAAAGTGATGTTACCCGTAATTTAAACTCGTGTGAATGCGCTGGTGTTAAAAAGCTAGTGCTAACTGGTGGAAATCTACCTTTTTTTTTTTTTCTTTTTTTTTTTTCAGAGGCACCTTTGGATGTGTTGATTACATCCAAGTGTGCCGTCTTGATGACAAAAAAAAAAAAAAAAAAAAAAAACAACACACGATGGTTTTCTAAATACACAATTTTTCTGAGATGGATCTGAGTTCAAATCCTGGTGAGTCATAGATGTGTTTGTCATATGGCAGTGGCGCTCTCTCTCCCTTCCACATAACCAGTGGCTCTAAATTAGGGATGGGTGACTGCTTATACCCCATCAAGTTGCTCATGGTGGTCAATGAACCTGGAATGAAAAAAAAAAAAAAAAAAAAGTGAACAGACAGGTGAGCATACAATGTTGTTAAAGGTATGCATCACCTGTCTGTTTGTAGTAAGAGTTTCTCCAGGCACTGCACATCTTCATTGTTGAACATTATTTCAAAACATTGTCTTATGCAAGATTTAGAGAAGCATTTCCAGAAAGTTATCCTAATGCTTTTCTCCTGCATAAGGTGGTACTTTTGGTAGTGATTAATCAGTTTTGTGGGACTGGAAGTGTATATGATAAAAAACAGATTGGATGACCATCTCTTTGAACCAGCTAAGAACTGGATGGTGAGTGGGCTTGGTTGGAACATTCACCAAGAAAAAGTCTCAGGAAATTTGCATCAGAGGAGAACTGTTGTACTCAAGTGCAAAATGGGATGTAAAGAAATTGCACTTTCAACCTTAATCATATTCAAGCTGTCTAAGAATTGGTAAATCCAGGTTCATCAAAATGCTTACAATATTGCACTCGGTTTCAGTCATTCGTCGAAGAAAATTGAATATATGTGCTCAATGATATGTGTCTTCTTAAGTAACGAAGTATGGTTTCACCGTATGACTATATCAGTTATCAATAACTAGAACTACAGGATCTGGTCAACCAAAAATCCTTGTTTCACAAAAAAAAAAAAAAGAAAAAAAAAAAAAAAGAGGAGTTATGACCCTTTATCCTTCAGAATACAGTGGGTTGGGAATTGTACCATGAAATCATATCGCAGTTCATTTTACTCTTAGAAGAGAATTAACATTATTGCTGGTTTTAGAACGACTGTGCTAGGATACCATACCTCGCATTAAATTATGGACTTCTTGAGGAAGTTTTTTGGAGACTGTGTCATTTTGACATCACTGGATTTTTTCATTTGGGGTCATTTCAAAGGGAAATTATAATTTGCCTCCCCCCCCACACAAACGCTTGAAAATCTGAATTTAAACACTGAAGCTGAAATTGCTAGCATTTCAGATGCAACAGTACGCAAAATGGCTGCAAATATGATAAAAAAGAGAAAACTTGCATTCATTCTCATGAATCAGACGTTAAACTTATGCTGTAATGAGGTAAGCAGTGCACTCTGTAAATGGTAAAGGAATTGTGCATATCTGAATTTGTATATTGTTAAAGGTTAAATACAATTTGTAATGCAAATTTGTGGAATCCTGAAGTATTGATTTTGCAATTTACTGTTTTCTTGAGCAGAAGAATTCTGAGGCATCAGTCTTGAAAGAAGAGGAAACTGAGATCCTTCAGATCACACATCAACATCCAGCTGGAGTGTTTGTAAACAACAGATTACACTACAAATTAGTTCCTCTTTATATACTTACCAGGGTTCCCACGCCACCTGGAAAACCGGGAAAACCGGGAATTCTCAGGGAATTTGAAAATTGTTCAAAAAATCAGGGAAAACTCAGGGAAAATCGTGTTTTTCCGTAAAAATCAGGGAATTTCTTATCAGGGAACTGAAAAGTCAGGGAATTTTTTATTTTGCCAAAAAGATATTTTCTTTCAGACTTTTGTAGAATATATTTCTGTATTGCTAAGTTTTAAAATAATTCCGAGTTGTTTTATCCTTCAAGGCAACCCACCCACCGATTAAAGTGCAGCTGTGCTGGGGAGTGCGTCTCTTCGCGGTTTCCCCATCTCCAGATGCTCTAAACTTCAACCGAACAAACGGACACGTCAAAGCGTGAGAGAAAGCCATTAATCACACCCCCACTTCGCAGGCTCTTATCTGCTGCGTTCGCGCAGAGGCAGTCACTTGTTCCTAAGTAGGCGCCGGTTCTCTGTGTAGACTGGGAAAAAAATTATGAAAAAGCTATTTCCTCAATTTTTTAAATAACCGACTGAAATTTTTACAGTGGGCAAGATATATGAAAATAACGTTCCATTTTAAATTTCGCCGAAATTCATCGGAAACTTTAGAAGTTGCGCTTTCCCCCCCCCCTTTCTTTTTGCATGTTTCACTTGTCTTTTATCAAACCGTACAAAAACATTTTATTTTGCCGGATGGTGGTTATCCTAATAAATTCGTCCCCCCTTCCCCCTTCAAGAGCAGTGTGGATGAATGTTGCAAATTGAGGGCACAATTTATTTTTTGAAAAAAGTTCGTATCACTTACGAACTAAAGCTTCACTTTCGTAATTCTGTAGCAGAGTTGGTATAGTTGGAAAAGTATGTACCTTCAAATGTTTGAACAGGGAAGATATGAAATAGGAAGATTCTTCAAAGAGGGGGAAAGATTAATTTTTTCATAGTACTTACGAGTATTTTGTATGAAAAATACCATGCAATGAAGCCGGTACTATTGCATACCTACCAAATTTCCCAGATTTCACGGCCGTTTTCTAGATTCGTTGTTTTACGGCCGGAAAGAGATTTTTCTTGATTCTGTCTTATTTCTATTTCATAATGCATGAAGAAATTAATTTATAGCTATTTTGGCGATATTCCGATTACTGCAAGAGCTGGCTGGTTGCGAAAAATAGGGTAGTCCGACGCCCGGAACCATAGATTTTCATATCTGGGTCATTCCACGCAAAATCGTCTGATATTGAAATAATTTTCCACCAACACATCTCCGATTCTTACGGGTAGCTGCCTCCAAGTTATAAAAAAACCCCTAAAAGTTTCAACTTTTTTTGTTTCTGATAGATTAGAAGATATTATTTTTTGAATTTTTGTGCATAGTGGAACCGTTTTCCGTAAAAACGCAAATATCTCCGTTATTTAGAATAAGAAATATAAAATTCATCATTCTCTCGTAATTTTTCCTAAGGTTTCAGCTTATACATAGGGAAAAAAATTTGCGAGAACAAAAGTTAGACGGGGTAGAAATTTTCTTGTAATCGTAAATTCTTTTTCTTGCATTGCAAACATTATGAATTTCGTGGTCTGCGGATAATACGACTAAAATTACAGGTAATATGCCGTAAGTGTCATCGTAAAAGAGTTTGCGCTTGCTATCGTATCGGTTCCCCACGCACTTTTCCGTGTGACAGGAGAAAGGTTACTTTAGCCAAAACTTTTCCTGCTGCAGTTGAGGCAGTGCTGTTCGCTTTGCATTGTTGGTGAATTATAAGACGTCGTACTGTCGGAAATCACTTTTTCGAGCCCCGTTCGAAGTGCAATAACGATCAATTCGTCGCAACGCGTGGTCCCGTGATGACGGATGTTTATATTTCTTGCGGACTTTCGCCGCGCGGGAGAACGAAGTGCAGTGTTTTATTACTAGAAGCTCTTCACATTATTCATTTCTTTTTCCCAAACAAACAGACACAATCGCAAAACTCCGTGAATTACGAATCCCCATCTTTTTCCAAACTCGTGTTAGCACAGGATGATTTTATTGACAGCTTGTTCCTCAGACTAGGAGACGTGCTTTTTCCCACTGCGTGAAATTGTTTTCTAAGGTTATTTGAAGTGGCTTGTAGTGAGAGTGAAAGTTTGCCAAGTGATGGTGATGATTTTGAATCATCTGAGAGTGATATTGGCCTAGCAACATCAAGCCAAAAAACTAGCCACCGTGCCACGCACACCATATCTTCTTCAGAAGGTGAAGATCTTCATAGTGAATCTTCAGATCATGAAAGTTCTGAAAGTGAATGGGAGGATGTTAATAGAGAGAAGTGATGAACAACCTCAGCATCTTTTTTTTATTAACATGAAATGCAGGGGCCCAAACATGCTCCAGCAACTGATGTGGCACCTATTGCATATTTTTTACTTGTTTTTTACCAATTTCATCCTTGGAATTATCGTTTCTGAAACAAATAAATATGCAAAGAGGTTTCTCCAGGAACATCCAAATCTTTCTCCCAAATCTTGAGCAAGGAAATGGAAAATGTTACAAATGCTGAAATAAAGGTTTCCTTGCGTGCCTTCTAATATGAGAGTAATCAGTAGCGCATGTAGGACGAGATGATTGCCGAAGGCATATCCAGTCAAAACAAATACCAGGATTGTGTAAAATTAAAGACTCGATCAAAGCCTTTGGATAATTTTTTTGCAAAAAAGAATGAAAATAGCGTGATAAACGCTGAATTGCTGTTTACTACAATCGTTGTGGAGCATAACCTACCTATAGCAAGCTGTGATCATGCTGGTCGCTTCTTTCATGCTATGTTCCCAGACTGATATTGATGAAGCTGGATATCCTTGAGCATATGTGGCATGGAATGAAATATCTAAGACAAAGGATTCATCTGGCCTTCCCAAGTATTCCACATTGCCTAAACTAATGTTGGTAATATTGACTATCCCTCACAGCAGTTCCTCTACGTATAGAATATTTAGTATAGTAAGGAAATACCTCACGTACTTTTGCCCAACAATGAGCACCAAAACATTAAGTGCCCTTCTTGTACAGAAAAGTAAAGCATTTTCCTCAGGTGAGCTGTGTTATAAAAAGTTTTCTGAAAAAGAATATACCACTGCAAAACAAGCAACAAGGGAGTTTTTATGTCAGCAATGACATGAGGTAAGTACAATATTGATAATTTAATTTCATATTTTTTTTGTGAGGATAGTGTAAACATGCAAAGTTATTACATATTTCATGCATTAATTTCTCATGAAATACCCATTCCACGCGTTAACGACGTATGGTGATTACCGATAGGCACCTCATACAAGTATTACAGGTTACACAGTAATACTATAATATTGTCCTTAACTTTAAAAAAAATGGTGTGTTACATTACTGAAAGTTTGTGTTACATTATTGAAACATTACTGAAAATTCCCCTATTGATTACTGATATGTTCTGCTAGAGGTTGGCACCTTTGAAATAGCATAGATTCGATGTTCTCATTGCCAAGTGCAAGAACTAACTTTAGCTAAAATAATTACAATTTTGATTTTTAAATATCAGCAGTATTTTCCCTGATTGCTAGAATTGTTGGGATGGTACTGGCACACGTTTTTCCTCAGACGCAGAAATGCTGTCATGGTTTCCGTTCTCTCTCTCTTCTTTTTTTTTTTTTATTTTTTAATAGCTGTTTTAGTTTGCTTTGTCTTTAAAGATTCTAAGTGAATTCCAATAGAAAATACAAATTGTTAGATCGATTTGATATAACCGCTCTAACAAAATGTTAAGAGACTCTGTCAGACACTCTCCATTTTATCATTCCCATTAGACTTCAATTTCAGCAAAAGTTTCCGTGTTCTTTGATACTTATGTAAAATAAGCACTTAAAGGATTTAAAGCTTCAGCATTGTATCATTTAACGGCAATTTATTCTATTCAGTCTCATTCTCCCAGCTTGCATTTTTAAACCTAACTGGAACTCTAAATGTTGTGAGTCGTTTAAAATATTATTTATATACTTGTGTGCACTTAAAATACAGATAAATCAGTTACATAATTTCACCTAATCGATTGAAATATTTCATTATATGTAGAATTTAAATTAAGTCTTAGTTCAAATATTCTTTAAAACATGTAAATACATGGCTTGCCACCTCGGTGGTCCAGTGGTCTAAGCTCTGGTTTCTGACTATTCGTCCAAGTGAGCCTGGATTCAAGTCCCAGATGAGGTATGGGTGGTGTGTTTATCTTACGGCACTGGCTCTCCTTCTTCGTGAAGCCAAAGGTCCTAAATTAGGGATGGACTGATATAGCCCAACAAGTTGCTTATGGTGGTCGTTAAACCTGAAACAAAAAAATAAGACATGATTTTGTTAAATATTATGTAAAATTTATGTTAAATACACTAATTTTTGTAACTATAAAGTAATTAGGGAAAATGAAAGTTATTTATCCTTTATATTCCATATTTTCTGTTTATCTTTATGGACTGTATAATCGGGACGTTCATTATGTGGCGTCTTTTTAATTCTCCCTCATGTGTGAGATGAACATAACATTATCAGTATTAATTTCAGGTAAGCAATTATTTGCAATTACAGCCTGTCTAGAATTTGATAAATCTTGCTTTCAATACATTACATTATTCCTTAGTTCTCTAAAAATTATCAAAACTGAATTTAAAAAATTGCCTGTAGACATTACGGTTTTATTCGATTTCTGCAGATAGTTTGCTTCATATTTTGTAACATGGAACAATTAGGCACAGTGGCCTTATACACTCTTGCTTGGAGAAACACATCACAAGAGAACCACTTAAACAATGGATCAAAGCCCTTTGTTGGTTGATTCTCTTTCGACATTTCTCTGAGCAGGAGCCCATTCGGTCATTAAGCTTATCTACACTGTGCTATAGAAGAAAGGAAAACAAACTATTCAACATACAGATTTTTTCTTACATATGAACTGTTTCTACGGGAATGTATTAACAAATTGTACATGGGCAGTATACCACTTAGGTTCAGAAAAGATCATGGAATTATAATACCAAAAATAATATGCCTCATGCATTTAATTGTTATTCATAAAAAGCAGGTAATTGTATAAAGAACAGTTATTTAAAGAATTAACAAATGTATGCTTTCGTAAGGAACGCAAGAATGTAAGGAAATGCAACAATTTGTCGCAATGTTATTTGATTTGCCGCTCTGGAAAAACTCTCAGAACCACCTGGAAAACCTGGAAAAGTCAGGGAATTTTTTTTCTACTTTTGAGTGGGAACCCTGCTTACACAGGAGTAGTCTCTTTGATATCCTTGTAGCCAAGCAGTCTGAGGTGATGGCTTCTGATCATTTGTTTGAGCTGGGCCCAAGTTTGAGTCCCAAATGGAGCATGGGTGGTGTGTTTGTCCAGTGGCACTAGCGCTCTTCCTTCCCTGGAACGAGTTAGAGCTTTAAAGATAGTGACGACTCATTAGCCCCCCCCCCCCCCAGGAGCCACTTCCTTTTTTCCACATTATCAAATTCACAAGCAAAACATAGAAAGTCTGACTGCTTTCCCCACTTCTTCATCCACTGCTACTTTATTTTTCTATCAGTGAACTGACACATGACTGTTTTCTTTTTTTCATTTTTAGTGGTTTTGTTCATCTGATAATATTACTACCCTAAACCATTTTTACAATACAATAAAAATCTGATATTATGAGAGCTGACAAAAATCGGAAAAATTGTCATTATAATGGACTTCTCGTTATAGCTGGATCATACAAATACTACGTACATGTACACACTACATAACACATCAAAATAACAGTGCTACATAATAAAGGAAAATGATCAAAACAATACTTATTATATACCTGATGTTATTTTTAATTCAGATTAGTAGGATTTTTACAAAAATAAGAATCAAGAGTCTTCTGTTTCCTCTTTGAAATTGATGTTTGTAACATGTAACTCTCGACTTTACGGAAAATTGCCGTTTCTTCAATAGGAGCATTTGACACAATATAAAATTGTCCGATTGTGTTTAAAGCTTGCATGAGTTCTGATTGAGATGGTATGCCTTATTTCTATCCTCTTCATCATATTCATCTTTTCTTTGGAGCTTTCTTTTCTGATTTCCATGGCTTTTTTTTTTTTTTTTTTTTTTTTTTGATTCCAAGCTAAATGTCAATCCCATCTTTTTGGCAATGATGCTCCATCCATCTGCTTCTTGTTGCAGGTTTGTTTGCAATGATTTTCTCATTCAAATCATCTTTGGTAATGAAGCAAGCATATCTAAAGCATGCTTCAATGTGCTTTCCTGGCAGTTCATTCCATGCCACAGCAGGAGCTTTAACAACTTCAAGGACATTCCATTTCCCTGATTTATCATTTGATGACACCCGCCTGATCGTACCATTTACCAGAATGGTCCGATATTTTTGTTTTATCAGTTTGATAACTCCTTGATCAAGAGGCTGAAGTATATACTATTACAGTTAGTTGGCAAAAATATCAGTTCAATGATATCCAGTTGAACATCTTTGGGACTTGGGTGTGCAGTACAATTATTGATGAATAGCACTATTTTTCTGTTTTCAAGCCTCTTGTTACAACAGGAGCACCTTAGATTTACAACTCGTAATACATAAAGATCTTTCCTATCTTGAACATTAACAAACTGATGGTGCATTTTGAATTTCTTGTAACAGCAGGATTCTCGCTACTAACCGTAATCATAATATTGTACTTTACTGCGTTATGAAGTACCACCACAAGAACTATAATAATAATATAACATACCACTTATAAGGATAATGAAATAGTCAAACCTTATTAAACTCCCACATTTTGTTCATCTTGCAAGACTGGCAGTAAGCAAGTGTGGCAATTTAAAGAGGCTCATAAAAAAAAAGGTGAAAATAATTGATTGACAGTATAACAAAGAAATAAAAGCTGACCCATTGACACAGTGGTCTAAGCACTGGCTTCTGTTCATTCGTCCAAGATGGGTCTATGTTTGAATCCCAGTGAGGCATGGATGTTGTGTTTGTCTTACGGTCCTGGCCTTCTACCTTCCCTGGAACCCGTGGCTCAAAATTAGGGACGGGCGGCTGTTTATGGCCTATTGAGTTGCTCACGGTGGGCAATAAACCCTCCAAACAAACAAAAGAAATAAAACAAACATTCGTATCTATGGAATCTCTAATTCTTAGAACGTAGGGATTGAAAACAGTGGTTAAGTAAAGAACTCGACGAAAATTCTTAAAATAACAGGGTTTTTTTACATTTTCCTAAAACATCAATACAATCAATACTTTGTTTATCATATTATTGGTATACTCGGTATTTATTCTAGCTTTCATCTTTTAGCAATATTTTACTCATTTTTGTTTGAAATCGATTTATCAGGTATCGCTCTATAAAACAAACCAGGTTCATCCATGTTATACATATCTGTTAATTCATAGGCAGATGTGATTTCTATTTTTTCTTTTCTTTGTCTTTTTTTTTTTTTTTTTTTTGTTTCTTCAAGAATAACTTAATAGGTAAAGGCTCCATGCTTGGCATTTACCTGACCAAACAAGAAGAGAAACAAGAGCTTTTGCTTATTCGTATTGTCACTTTAAGTTTTTAAACTGAAAGCAATTTTTTTTGTCACATCCCATCCAGTTAAGTTTATTGCTTTATATGTCTCCTACTGTTATTTTACTAACTCTCTTGTCAAAAAGATTGGAAAAGTGATTTGCTGATGCCTGATACGATGCCCTACAATCCAATCCAGGGTTGAAATCCTTGATTTTGCATACCAGATTTTCTCATAAACATCCAATAGTGTTTTACCTATTTCAGGGTTCTTTAAAACAAGCAAAAACCGATGAATGGAAAAAGCTTACACAACAAGTAGTCCCTACAAGAAACAGTGACTATTGGAGGTGGATAACAAGGTTTTAGTATGTGAAATGAGAGAAAAAATATATAATTTTCTCTAAGGCTTATGATATTTTTTGACTTTAAGACGTAGCTGTTAAGGTACTGTCATTTGGTCAATCATAAAAGGAACCATGTTAGCAGGGCATTTATACTGTCACTACCTCTCCATTTAATAAACTTCATTATATAACCAGACAAACACACACCAGTCTCACTTCTGTGAGGTGCAATAAATCACAGTAGTGTTTGCCCCTGGATTTTGGCAGCTGATCACTCTTTGTTAACAGCATCATCCTTTTTACAGGGGAATGGGCGTGGCAGTGGCTATTGACTCGCCCATTCTGCATAACTTTTTTGAGGAGGACACACTGTTAAGACAGAGGGTAAGATTGCCAGTGTAGGGGCACACTTAAGAAGGTAAGGTGGGCGATTGGGAGTGTTTGCTAATGAACATTTTGAGGGGCAGTTCAGTGCTGTTTTCTCCAGCAAGAAACTCCAAAATGTTGCTGTCATGCTCTGATGGATGGTGTCAGTAAGGTGGTGGTTTAAAGATGAAAATTCCCCTTTAGCAGAATAGGATAAGATTTGTAGTTCGTGAGTAGTGGGTGGGGGAATGGTTTATCAAGGTTCAACTGTATATTGGTCCTAATGGTGTTCTTAAGCATCTGTCTCTCTCCCAACCACTAATTCTTTTGAATCAGTGGTTAATTTTTTTATATTTCCCCCCTCAAAACAGTGCCCTCCAAGAATGTGACTATCATTTTATAACCGAAGTGACTGGATTTTTGTTATCTGTGCTACATTAACCAGAATGCTACTTTTGTCTTGAAACACATGAAGGAAATAAAATGTTCGTAACTTACATGAAAGACATGTATCGTTGTTGGCCCACAGATGCTGTATATTTTTACTGTTTTTCATGCAACCTTTCTTCGGAAAACTCAAAATTACATCATCCTGGAATTGGAAATGAGTAAAAATGTATGGCATCTGTATGCCAACGATGATACATATATGCCTTGCATGTACACTATCTACCAACAAGTAATTGGACACCCCTGCAATCGACGATATCTGCAGTCCTGATAAACATCACGGCCGCCGCCTTTACATATCGTGTGGGAAACAACACAACCAGGCGCATGCAAATGCCACGCAGTTCGGAGCTCTCTGATTTCAAGAAAGGTGTAATCGTCGGGTATCACAGAAATGGCCGATCCATACGTGACATATCCAGCGAGTTGAAGTACCCAAAATCGACAGTGGCCTACGTGATTGGCAAGTGGAAGAAGAGAGGTGACTGTCAAAATGTGCCCCGACCCGGCAGACCCACAAAACTGGAAGTTAGAGACAGACGGGTGCTGGCCAGAGAAATTCGGAAGAACCGCACCAAATCGATGGGCCACATCCGCGAGGAGTTTCAACAGGCATCCGGGAGTGTTCTTTTGATGAATACCATCCATAAGGAAGCCCATCTGCTTGGTTATTATGGACGTGCTGCCGCCCACAAGCCTTTGATCACCAAGTCCAATAGCTCTGCTCGGCTAACGTGGTGCAAAGAATGTCGACAGTGGAAACAGATTCTCTGGAGCGACGAATCAAGGTTCACCCTCTACCGTTCGGATGGCAAGGTCTGGGTATGGCGTCTGCCTGGAGAACGCCTCCTGCCGGAATGTATTGTGCCAACTGTGAAGTTTGACGGTGGTGGAATTATGCTATGGGGGTGTTTCTGCTGGTTTGGCACGGGACCCTTGGTCGCAATTCCTGGTAGACTCAACGCCGAAACCTACTGCACCATTTTGGATGACCATGCGCTTCCTACGTTGTGGCAGTTTTATGGGGTGGACCCATGTTACTTTCAGGATGACAATGCCACCTGTCATGTTGCGAGGTCCACCATGTCTTGGTATGGTGACAATGGGGTTAATCGAATGGACTGGCCTGTGCAGAGCCCGGACCTTAACCCTATCGAGCACCTCTGGGATGAGTTGGAGCGTCGACTTAAGGGGTGCCCCCACCGTCCGAAATTGGTGAAGGAACTGACCTGTCTTCTCCAAGCCGTGTGGAAGAAAATACCGCTAACCGTCGTACAACGCCTGGTTGAGAGTATGCCCCGGAGGGTCGCAGCTGTAATCGCTGCTCGTGGAGGCTCCACCAACTATTGAAGGGGAATAAACTTTGTTTTCCTTTGCTATCACAGGTGTCCAATTACTTGTTGGTAGATAGTGTATTTACAAAACCTTGATTCTTCTGGAGATTTGCTTTGTATTTGTTTCCATGATCTGAAATACTGGAGATGCATTGACCTTTGTCATGCATGGATGAGAAATGGTCATCAACACTATGACAGAGCGGGAATCGCTTCAACTGGCACACATCCGGAAAGTTGTTTGGATTCCTAAACTGCATCTGCTTGGAACTTCATTGTCCTGGGTGGTGTAACAGTAGCATGCTCAAATGTGGTGTAACAGTAGCTTGCTCAAATGTAAATCAGGAGGTGCAGGTTCATTTTGTGCTCCAGGGGGATGTAATGTTCAAGTCTTCTGAAGGATGGCTGCATGAGAAATGGTAAACATGTATGACATCTATATGCCAACAATCAGTGATATGAAATGTAAAAAAAACTGTACAACATCCTTGCACAACAAAAACTATTCACTGATAGTTCCAGTTTCTGTACTTTTGATGTCGCTACTGAGACAATTATGTGGCATTTTATTTTACTCTGTTACAGAATGTACTTGTATATCAGTTTGATAGCTTTCATACTTGTTGAACCCAGTTGCAATGAAATCTTTAAATACATTTTTCAACACTTTGCAGAGTGGAGATATCCATTCTGTATATACCTTCATTGCCTTTGGTGCCAATGTTAATGCTCTTAACAACAGAGGGGAAACTCCACGTCATATTGTCGCAACCGAGAAGCAAAAAGGCTATGAAGAGATGCTCTATGCCTTGCACTTGGTTGGAGCTCAGAGGTGCTCTAGAAGATCAGGATTTTGTAAAGATGGATGTGAAGCTGGAAAGCATTTCAATGGTGTTCCTCCTGAAAATCCCCCTGCACTGCAAAAAAATAGCCGTAAGTATTAACTTCATTTTTAGATGTTTGAAATTTGATCAAACAATTTAAAGCCATTCAGTTTGTCTCCTACATTCTGATAATTAAATTGCATAACAGAATTTCAAAAATTTATGAAACCTCATTAATATAATCTGTGGATCACAATTTTGAAACTTTACATTTGTATGTCAAAATAATGTCAATGTTACATAAGTTTAGAAATCACTTTATGAATGTATTGCATTCATGTGCTTGTAAAGCAAGTCCTGTAACATTTAAGTGGAAGAAAATAATGGAAGTATTAGGTTGTTGTAGGTGAAATGTTGGATTTTGGGATGTCATTTCGAGCCGTACAAACACTGGCAGATGGCGCTAGTGTGTTTGTTCAGGAAGGTTAAATATCCCAGCCCATCGGCACAGAATAATTTCGGTGCTAGCTCGTAGTGTCATCATGTAGCCAGAACATGGTAGGAGGCCAATTACAGATACTTTTTCTGTATGAGTTGAAACTGGGCCACAACACCGCAGAAGCAGCCAGGAATGTCAACACAGCATTTGGAGATGAAACAGTAAATGAACGGACCGTGCAGCGATGGTTCAAAAAATTCCTAGCCGGTGATATGGAACTTGCAAATGCACCCTGCAGGCACTCGGCACCAGCCATCGACAATGACGAACTGCAAACCCTAGTTGAGAGTGACCTGAGCCAAACTGTACAGGACATGGGAGAGAAATTAGGTGTCCACTATTCGACAGTTTCCCGTCACTTGCAAGAACTTGGCATAGTCAAGGAGCTCGATAAATGGGTTCCCATGAGCTGACTGAAAGCAACGTGAAGCGTCGACTGGAGGTTTGCACTTCACTGCTCGCCCGGAACAGAAACGCTCCGTTTTTGCACAGAGTAGTGACGTGATGAAAAATGGATAATGTACGACAATCATCGCTCGGTGTGGCCCCAAAACACATGCTGAAACCAGAACTTCATCCGAAGAAGATAATGATGACTGTTTGGTGGTGTGCAACCGATATTCTGCACTATTCATTCATGAAATCTGGAAAAACCATTAATGTAGAGAAATACTGCAACCAGCTAGATGCAATGCATCAAAAGTTACACGTTAAGCGGCCGAGATTGGTCAACAGAGATGGCTTTGTAGGGTCATTCATTCCATGCCAAATCAACCAAAAAAAAATTTTAATATTCAACCTGAACATCTCAGATTTCAATGAAACCTTCAGGGATCATTCTCCCTAATGATATAAATGAGAATATAATTAAAAAAAAATTTTATCTCATTGGGTTTTCATGTAATTAATTTTTAAAATTTTGAAAAATCGTCGTTTTTTGGCTTGCATAAACTTTTTCAATCTTGAATTTCTCAAGTTTTATAAGGCCTAGAGAGTTGTTTGACCCCTCATTTTAAAGATAATTTCATAAGTTTTATTTTGATATGCAACTTGACTATGCTTAGTGAAAATTAAAATAAAATAAACAACATTTTTAACTTTTAAGATAGTGTTTTTAAAAATTTTTGAAACAATGTGTTTTTTGTAATATAAGCTTTAAATCCTGAAACTTTTAGAGTGGGATCAGGAGCTATGGCAAAAAACTTAAAGTTACTGTACAAGTAATAATGTTTTATAATTCTCTTTTTAGTGTGTTTACATAACAGACACTGAGTTTTAAAATCTACATCATACTAATACATAGTCAAACATAAAACAAGGGAAGGATAGTCCCAACAGGCTAAAAGTTTTACCTGGTAAAATTAATAAAAGTTTTTTTTTAGTTAGCACTCAGAATTGTAGTTATGCCAAAATAGCAACCTCTTAGTTCTTCTTTAATTTAACAAATAATTTCTTGTTTGCCTTTTTGGTTTCTGAGTCTGTAAGTTGATAAACTCTTCCTGTAGCTGTTGTAGGATCAACTTTTGTTAAAACCTCACTTTTATACACAACTAGTATGTCAGTAAATTGTGGGTATTTGAAAGATGAAGAAGGGCCATGTGGTGCCAAAAAACTTATTTTTACTCCATCTCCTTCTATTCTTAATGCACAACCTAACCACCACTTGTCTGAGTATTGGCATGTAACAAAGCCAACAATGTCATTAATGTCCAGATCATCATCAGTGTCATCAGCTGAAACTATTTCTACACTTGATTCCTCTGAAAATGAGTAGCTTTTCACTAAAACTCTAGTCTCATTCACAGGACTGTAACTGTGAAATTGTTGAGTACCCTTTATTGTTGTTGATGTTTTAAACCTACCTTCAAGGTATTTTCCTCTCCTTGTATTCGTCTGTAGTGGAATACAAAAAAACAGATGTTGACAATAGTGTCTTTAGCCCAATCATAAAGTTGGCGAGGGGTCATAATTTGATCATTGTAGACCATTCGTAGACTGGCCAATGCCGCTAATCGTTTAACAGTTCCTCCCACACCATCACATGCATTTTTTCCATGTGATGATGCAACGAAGTTCCATTCCGCCTTGATGCCAAAATCTTTCTCATGATAGCAGAGATTGAGAAAGTTTGATTTGTTTTTGTACTGTGATGATGCTCCATCTAAAAAGTAATTCAGCTTCTCAGGTTTATGGGGTAGATTATGTTTAAGAAAGTCAATCACGAGGCATTGAAACAAATGAACAGCAACTGTATCATGCACCATACATTCAGAAAGAATGACTAAGCTCAGATGCGCCAACTTTTTGGTTTCCTCGTCAACGTAGTATATAACAAATGGATGTATTGTTGCTTGAGCATTGTTCCAATGAAAGCCTTGTGCAGAATCTTGAAGCATAAATGCATAATTTTCAGCAAAATCACAAAGTACAATGCATTGGTTTTGAGGTAGATTTTCTTTCAAGTGTCGGAAATAGGAAGACTGTTGAGTACCAATGAAAGAGTGTCTTAAAAGTTTTGGCAGTCGGTTTTATAATAGTTTCCAGGACACACTTGTTATCAATCTGCATCCATTGTTTGAAACTCACATTTTCAATACTATTAAGCTCCAAAGCTTCTTCAAACCCAGCCTTCAAATCATCACTTCCTGGGCAATTAACCCAATTTGCGAAGTAACATTTAGATGTTGGCATTTTGCAAATTATATTGCTTGTTACATCTTTGTATGTTTTAATCAGAAGTTCACCATTTGTCAATTCAGGTATTTTACACTGAGCCCATCATTAATTTTGCATTCTGATGTATTTTGCAAATGCACACAAAATGTCCCACTGGACCCATGAAGAACACAATGCTTAGGATGAAGCTCACAAAATTTAGAAATTCCAATTCTCTGATCAGGATAACGCTCTTTAAATAGTACATATGATTCTTTTAATGTACTTAGAATTAAATACTTTTTAACATGTACATGCTTGCCATCTTTTTTGACTGAAACAAAGTCTTTTTTACCAGGCATTTGACGACTAACCTCATCATTTTGATAGAATTCTTTGACTAGGGCTACCGTTGCAGGGTCCAATGTTCTTCCAGGCTTTGGGTCAGGGGATGACATTATACCTTTTTCATTTAACACTGTTTTTGCCTTTCTAGCAGTAAAATTAGACACTCCAAATTCAGTTTAAAATTTTTTTAGAGTCCAGCTTTTGGGAAGTGTAGTTAGAACTTGCATTCTAACACTTGCCTGTAGTAGCACTGAACTTTTCTTTCAATTGATTTATAATTTCATTGTCATAATTTTTTGCACCATCAGATTCAGTGGTACCTGGATTTAAATTAAGTACTTTCGTTCGAAAAGCTTCCGTCACTTTTTAAATCTTTGCTTCTGGGTATTTTTTTTTTCAATCAAACGTTTTCTTTTAATAGGTGTTTTTTCGATAGCAGTCAGACTTTTGTTCAAAGCTTCAATTGCCTCTTTTTTCTCTGGAGTTGACAATGTATTTTGAACTGGTACTTCAGGAACATTCAAATGGTCTTGTGATTCTGAGCTGTCTGAATGCAAGCCTTCTTGTTCAGTTAAAATCTCTGGAAGCTTTAGTAAAGCTTTACGACACCCATCGCATATTGTGTCACCTTCATTTAAATTGGCATTATGTCTCAAAATATTTTCATTTACGGATCTCAATTGTTTCTTATAATAATTATGACCAGGTTTCTTAAATGGGTTACAACAATATACCAAAAAATGCTTTGATGTACTGGGTTCACCCATATTGTCACAGAGTCTTAATAATAGAGTAGAGTTAAAATTATAAATAATAGTACAAGTCAAATTGTCTGAAACAATAAAAAAATATCTTATGTAATAAATAGGCCTTTAAGACAAAATAGAACTGACTGTACTTTTGAACTGGAGAGAGGCCTAGTTGTTCCAAACAAAGATGTCAAAAATGGTTAAGCTTATTACTTAACAAACACAACACTTATTTCACTTCCACTGAAAAAAACTATTAACTTATAAAAATCATATTTTTTATGTGAAACACTTTAAGTACCACTGCCAACAGCTAACTGTTCACTCACTGAGATCTTAGAGGAAACTAAGCAAAAGTTGAGCTAGAGTGGGCATGAGTCACACTCCTGCAAGAACATGAATCAGACAAGTCTGTACAGGCTTGTGCCAAAACACCTGTGATTAGCAGACTATTTGCTCACATTCTATCCCTAATTTGTCTGTAGGTTTAGTAAATCATTATCTGTAATAGACCCTAATAAAAATTGGTTACCTATAGCCAATGTATTTTTTTTATACCTTACAAAAGTTAAAAAGTTAAGGTAGCAATGTAGCCCTTACTGGTATTTAAAACAATACCATTGGTACCATAACTCCTGATCCCATTGAGATCCCACTCTAAAAGTTTCAGGATTTAAAGCTTATTAATATTACAAAAAGCATAGTTTTTTTTTCAAAATGTTTAAAAAGCACTATCTTAAAAAAAATCACCAAACATAGTCAAGTTGCATATCAAATTAAGACGTATGAAATTCTCTTTAAAATGAGGGGTCAAACAACTCTCTAGGCCTTATAGAACTTGAGAAATTCAAGATTAAAAATGTTTATGCAAGCCAAAAACTGACGATTTTTCAAAATTTTAAAAATTAACTACATGGAAACCCAACGAGATAAAAAATTAAAAAATATATATTCTCATTTAAATCACTAGGGAGAATGATTCCTGAAGGTTTCATTGAAATCTGAAATGGTCAGGTTGAGTGACTGGTTGATTTGGCATGGAATAACCCTGTACTGCTTCATGACAACGCAAGATCCCACGTTTCAAGAACAACTGTCCAAAAATTACACAGCCTGGGCTATGAGGCTCTTCCACACCCAGCTTACTCTCCCAACCTCTCGCCCACCGACTACCACTTGTTCAAGCATTTAGACCATTTTTTAGCAGGGAAATGATTCACCAATGAAGCAGCTGTCAAACACGCCTTTGAACAGTTCTGCAGTCCACAACGGCTGACTTCTATGCAACTGGCATCAATGCACTGGTATCGTGATGGGGAAATGTATTGCACCTAATGGTGCCTATTTTGATTGTTCCAGGTCGGTTTCCACCATGTAACTGTAGATGGAAGTTTCACTCCCAAAACTGGCATTTCAGTGCAGCAACCTAATAAGATAAAGATGGAGGCTATCCACATGAATGTTTAGGATGATTTACATTGAAAAATTGTGTAAACAAAGTAACTCAGTATCAGATGTTGATACACATGTTTCTAGTAGCATCGGCAGTCATGTTTTTCATCAACTTAAAAACTATGGAAGGGGATGTTTTTATGAGTTAGATATGTTTAGATAATTAAGAAGTTCTCAAAAAGACATCGACATTAGGTCAACAAATACAGCAACAATAGGAGAAACATATGAAGTACATAAAGGAAACTTTTTTAGTTTACTTACAAAATTCCACCAAAAATTGAAATAGTAATGCATAGTAAGAGCAAGTATTTCTAGAGTGTTATCCAGTGGCAGATCCAGTAGGGGGTGACTTTGTAAAATGGCCTATTAATGCATTTATTTTTATTTTTTTCAGTTAGAACCATTTAATGGTGGTTTTAACTGTTGTAGCTTTTTACATGTTATATTCCCTTTGAGTGAAAAGCAATTTCTCAGTTGCAGACCTTGGCGCAAGTCACTTTTCTCACTATATGTCACCTTTTTTTAAATTTGTCACTTTTTGTTACCTTTTTTAAAATTTTGTCACTATTCTCACCTTTTTCTGTAGTGTGTCCATATTTTTTTCAATTTAGCTATAGTTTTGGGGTTGGTTTTTTATATCTAGGGGATTTTTTGTCAGATGATAAAAGAAATGCTGAAACAAAAATAAATTGTTTTGTTAAACACCCATCTCTGTGGAACACGTGGGTAGGATAGGATCACGAGTGTTTTTTTTTTTTTTTTTTTTTTTTTTTTTTCAGCAAGCAGAAGCTTGCGTGGCAGTTGTTATATAGAAGTTGTAAACGCGACTCCCCACTCACCGCAGCAGCAACAGCGAGCTTCGAACTTCATAACAAAGCAAGAGGCAGTGACCCCGCCCACGGCAGCCAGTGGGTTCTCAAGGATTTTTTCAAGTGCAATAAAAATGACAAAAGTTTATCTCCGTGGATTTTTCATGAAAATCTCTGAAATTTTGATCAACGCCATAAATCGCTAATAGGAATGAACCCTCCAAATTTCGCGTAAATCAATTGAAAACTTTTTAAACGGACCATCATTTTTTTTTATTTGGTCTTTATCATGTGGCTAGCCTGCCCAGAATTCGCAATCGGCATTTTACGGCTAATTTAAAAACGTTTTTGCCAATTCACTTGAAATTGTTAAGGTCATCATCTCCTAGCCAATTGTAGTATATGTACAAATTTCAGGCAGTTACGTGAAGAATTCGGAAAAATAGTTTTCTTAATTTTTTAGCCCGTCTTTTAAAAAAAGATCGTGCTTATGTTATCGGTTTGTCCGTCCATCTGTAGACACGATATCTCTGCAACTACACTGGCGGAAAGTGAAAAAAGAACACCAAGAAGGAGACGTCTGATACCAACAAAATTTATACAGCATAATAACGGAATACAGAGGATAACGTGATCAAAACATTATGGCAAAATACAGCTGTATTTGCTGGTAAACTGAAAAATAACATTTCCATGTAACATGGTTAGTACGAGGTTGAACCGCCATGAACTGCGTCACACTGTGCAATTCTGGCATGGAGTCTGTCGTACAGATGTTTGATGCAAGTTTGGGGTATTGAGTTCCAAGCATCCCCAACGTAGACGTGTAAATCAGGGATGGTCGTGGCTGGCCGTGGAGACCTGATAAGTCGTCTCATAAAATCCCACACTTGCTCAATGGGGGACAAATCCGGTGAACGTGCAGGCAAGGAAGTTGTCTCACACCCTGAAGTGCATGTTGCGTTGCACGTGCCATGTGGGGGCGTGCGTTATCTTGATGGAAAACACCACAATGGACCGACCTTACAAATGGTACAATAACTGGCTGAATGATGTTGTTGATGTAGGAGGTGCTGTTTAACGTACCCGGTACAAACACTAGTTGTGTACGGAAGTGATAGCTGATCGCTCCCCACACCAGGAGACCAGGTGTAGGCCCTGTGTGTTGCTGGCGGATGCAAGAAGGGTGGAGATGCTCCCCTGTGTGTCTGCGAACACGCACACGGCCATCGGAGGCTCGCAAGCAGAATCTGCTTTCATCGCTGAACATGACAGATCGCCATTGCATTCTCCAGTGCAGATGTTGGTGACACCACTGCAGCCGTTCCTGACGGTGGGCTGGAGTCAGAGGTACACATGCCAGAGGCACACGTGCACGTAGTCCTGCATCCAGTAGATGGTTGCGGATTGTTCACACAGTCACCTCAGGTGCAACGGCAGCTCGGATTTGCATCACAGTGGATGTTCTGCTTGACAACGCCGCTCTTCTTATGCGTCGATCGGTCCGCTCATCAGTCCGTCTGTGACTCCCGGTGCAACATCTTCTCGTGTGGGAATGTTCCTCGGACCATCTACGCCACCATCGTACGTCCGCTCATCAGTCCGTCTGTGACTCCCGGTGCAACGTCTTCTCGTGTGGGAATGTTCCTCGGACCATCTACGCCACCATCGTACCACCACTGATACTTCCCGTCCAATTCGCTCCGCAATACGACGATACCACCACCAGGCCTCGCAGAGTCCAACTAGATGACCTCGCTCAAAGTCCGATAAATGCTGAAATTGTACACATCTTCCATGTCCATGCATTGCAGCTTCTTCAAGGTCTTCGCACGTGTCCGTACCTCGATGATTGATTACATTCACTTCGCCGTACTCCTTAAATACCACTGACGATAATTTGCATATTATGTCGTGCTGTGGTGTAAGCGCTCAGCGGTTGGTCCCGAAATTAACATCACACCTACGTAAACTCTACCCCATTAACATATGTAAATTTCATGATCGTCCACCAATTCCTTCTTGGTGTTCTTTTTTCACTTTCCGCCAGTGTATTAGTTCGATTTGGAAAATCCTTTTTGCATTGGGAAGCTTGAAATATACGAATGATGATCCTTCATTTCGGTTTTTTTTTTTGTTTTTTTTTTACGATGTACAATTTCACCGCTAGGAGGGCATAAATGCAGATGATGTCGAATTCAAAAATACATTTTATTCCACATATTTGCTTCTAAACATCCGATTGAAAAAATTCTTTTATCTTTCGATTCCATTTATGTCTAAGGGTATTTTAGGAATAGTTGCTTTTTCAAATTACGCATATATTCTCCGCTAGGGGGTGTAAAAGGAAATTACGTTTTCCCCGATATCTCTTCTTCTACAACTCCGATTTGAAAAACGTTTTCTTTAGCGGATACAGCCCCTGATAAAAAATCATTTTCATATAATTTCTAATTTTTGGTAAAGAATACTTTGGCCACCAAGGGGCGTAAGTGTTAATTTTTACTTCTGATGTATTTGCCATAAAATCTGAGCTTCTAAAATCTCGATTCAAAAAAATTCTTTCCTGGATTGATGCCACTTACGTCGATAAACCTTTTCGGAGTATATTCTTCTTAAAATATTCCATGGTTTCTCCGCCAGGGGCGTAGACGTATATCTTATTTTTGTCAATATCTCAGCTTTTAATGGTCCGATTTGAAAAATTCTTTTTTTATTAGATAGTTTCCGGTGTGACATGTTTTTCATATAATTTCAAAATTTTCAAGTAATTCATAGACTTTTCGCTAGGGGTGTAAAGGTAAATTGCGTTTCCTTTATATCTCTGCTTCTAAATCTCTGATTTGAAAATTTTTTCTGCAGCAGATACAGCTTTTGATGGGAAATCCTTTGCACATAATTTCTAATTTTTGTAAAAAATGGTTTGGCCACCAGGGGCGTAAGTCTTCATTTCCACTTCTGATGTATTTCCAGCAAAGTATGAGCTTCTAAAATCTGGATTGAAAAAAAAGTTGTTTGTGAACCGATACTACTGATGTCAACAAACCTTTTAGGAACATTTTTTTCTTAAAATAATGTATGGTTTCTACGCCAGGGGCGTAGATGTATGTCTTATTCTTTTCAATATCTCTACTTCTGGGAGTCCGATTTGAAAAATTTCTTCTTTGTTGGATAGTGTTTTCGATGCGAAATGTTCTTCATATAAATTCAAAATTTTCATGTAAATCAGACTTTCTGCTAGCGGGCTCAAAGATAAATTGCGTTTTTTGTGTTTTTTCTGCTTCTAAAACTCCGATTTGAAAAAATTCTTTCTGTATCGCATACAACACCGGATGGAAGATGTTTTCCATATAATTTCTAATGCTTGGTAAAGAATGGTTTGGCCACCAGGCCGCATAAGTGTTAATTTCTGCATCTGATGTATTTGCAGCAAAATGTGGGCTCCTGGAAACTCGACTAAATTTTTTTTTTTTTCTTGGGCTGATACCGCTTATATGGAAAAACCTTTTGCAAATTATTTCTTCCTAAAATAATGCATGGTTTTCCCACCAGAGGGCGTAAAGTCACATCTTATTAATACAGGGTTCCCACGCAACCTGGAAAACCGGGAATTCGCAGGGAATTTGAAAATTGTTCCAAAAATCAGGGAAAACTCAGGGAAAATTGTGTTTTTCCGTAAAAATCAGGGAATTTTTTATCAGGGAACTATAAAGGCAGGGAATTTTTTATTTTGCCAGAAAAATATTTTGTTTCAGACTTTTGTAAAATATATTTCTGTATTGCTAAGTTTTAAAATAATTCCGAGTTGTTTTATCCTTCGAGGCAACTCCGCAACCCACCCACCGATTAACGTGCAGCTGTGCAGGGGAGTGCGTCTCTTTGCGGTTTCCCCGTCTCCAGATGATCTAAACTACAACCGAACAAACATACACGTCACAAAGCGTGAAAGAAAGCCATTAATCACGCACCCATTTCGCAGGCTCTTATCTGCTGACGTTCGCGAAGAGAGGCAGTCATTTGTTCCTGAGTAGGTGCCCCTGGTTCTCTGCGTAGACTGGGAAAAAATTATGAAGAAGCTATTTCCTCAATTTTTTAAATAACCGACTGAAATTTTTACAGTGGGCAAGATATATGAAAATAACGTTCCATTTTAAATTTCGCCGAAATTCATTGGAAACTTTAGAAGTTGAGCTTCCCCCCCCCCCCCCCCCGTTTTGCATGTTCTACTTGTCTTTTATCAAACCGTACAAAAACATTTATTTTGCCGGATGTTGGTCATCCTAATAAATCCCCCTCCTTCCCCTTCAACAGCAGCGTGGATGAATGTTGCAAATTGAGGGCACTTAATTTATTTTGAAAAAGGTTCGTATCACTTACGAACTAAAGCTTCGCTTTCGTAATTCTGTAGCAGAATTGGTATAGTTGGAAAAGTATGTACCTTCAAATGTTAGAACAGGGAAAATATTATGAAATAGGAAATAGGAAGATTCTTCAAAGAGGGGAAAAGATTTATTTTTTTCATAGTACTTACGAGTATTTTGACAAAAAATATATGAAAAATACCATGCAATGAAGCTGGCTGGTACTATTGCATACCTACCATATTTCCCAGATTTCACGGCCGTTTTCTAGATTCGTTGTCTTCCGGTTTTACGGCCGGAAAGAGATTTTTTTTTATTCTGTCATATTTCTATTTCATAATGCATGAAGAAATTTATTTATAGCTATTTTAAGACGATATTCCAATTACTGCAAGAGCTGGCTGGTTGCGAAAAATAGGGTAGTCCGACGTCCGGAACCATAGATTTTCACATCTGGGTCATTCCACGCAAAATCGTCAGATATTGAAATAATTTTCCACCAACACATCTCCGATTCGTACGATTTTTTTTTTTTTTTTTACAGGTAGCTGCCTCCAAGTTATAAAAAAAACCTGAAAGTTTCAACTTTTTTTGTTACTGATAGATTAGAAGATATTATTTTTTGAATTTTTGTGCATAGTAGAACCGTTTTCCGTAAAAACGCAAATATCTCCGTTATTTAGAATAAGAAATATAAAATTCATCATTCTCTCGTAATTTTTCCCAAGGTTTCAGCTTATACATAGGAAAAAAAAAAAAATTGCGAGAACAAAAGTTAGACGGGGTAGAAATTTTCTTGTAATCGTAAATTCTTCTTCTTGCGTTGCTGCACCTCACAAGATTTGCATAAATTATTCATTTCACATCTTTACCCTCACATTGCCGAAAAAAAAAAAAAAAAAATCTACCTAGTTATTACTGATGAAAATCTTTGCCGTGCGTGCTCTATTGGTTTCAGGTTTGTCAGTGCAGGCGCTAAAGCCTCTGTCTCCGTTTTGGATGACGTTATTTGTGGGGAGTTACTGCAAATGACCTGAGTGGGCTCCAGACCTTTCTCGCACTTTGCCTGATCAACATCGCACAAATGTATTGCCCTTCGTAAAGATATTGTTAAGTATAAACATGCCACTCGCCGCAGGATGATGAGGAGGATTTTATGAGCACACATGCACACAAAACTTCCACTAATTGTTTCCTGTACAAGTAATTTGACGTAGCGTGGAAATGAACTGTGACCTGCGAGAAAAGTTCAGTACTAATGTTTGCGTCACAAACGTAGCCAATCAATTTTAAGACTTCCGGATTTTGGAAGTACTAATATGAAGTGTAGCCTCTCAGGCAAAATGGTATTCCGTATTAACTGTTAGTTTTCCCCACTTGTTGCTTCCATTATTTTTTTCTTTATCCCTGGGTTTAATTTTTTTGCCGTTATGGCATTAGGATCTCTGTGTGCCAGCTTATTGGTTATGAAATTTAACAGCATAATGTCTAAATATCCTATGCTGCGTTATTTAGAAGCAAATAGCAGAGGTGCCAACTATTACGAATTGTCCGTAATTATTACGGTTTCGACTGTCAGATTACGGAATTACGGACAGGTTGGAAGAATTACGAAATTCAGTGTGTTTTGGAGAATCTCAATTTTGTATCCTTTTTTGTTAAACCCTTTTAGTGCGACGCTGCCGATTTGTCGGCCTTCGATTTTGATCCGCAATTTTCCGAATCAGACTGCGGATTTCGGTGTCTCAATGATCATATCATTTATCAATCATATCGTTTTGAAATGGAATGTCCATTAATCATATCGTCAAACAGCGATATTATCGGAAGAATGGTACCGTAATTTTCGTCGTATAATCCGCGGATTATCTGCTAAAAAAGTTAAAATTATAGGTTTTGCGGATTATACACCGATGCGGTTAACACGCCGATTTAAAAAAAATAAAAAAATATATATATAAGACCTTCCGATTTAAAAAAATCTGCAGCGTGATTGTTCAGGAAAGGGTATAATAATTGGAAAAGGAACTCCCTCGGAAGAATTTTCCTCAGTTCAGGAGTTTGTACGGAGCGGGGAGGAGGGGAAGGAATGTCGTAACGAAAGATAGGGATAGTTGTGGGGAGGGACGGCAGGGGTCATTTTGATATTGTTGAGAAGAGCTCTGACTGTCGTGCCGGCTCTGTTTTTTGGCAAAAAGCCAAAGAAGTACGCACAGCACTTGCTGCACGAACCTATGCGTTTCTCCTTTCGGATTTCATGTGCGCGACCTTGTATCTAGTTTGCTTTCGTTGTTTTGGCGAACGTCGCTGCCGCTGTTTTCCTTCATTGCTAAACATGATGTCTCTGAAAAGGAAACGTTTCAGTTACACTGCCGAATTTAAACTTGAAGTGGTGGACAGAATTTAGGATATGATCATGTCACTGTGCGATAGTTTTGAGGTCAGAACACAATCGTGCAGCAACATACGGAAAGCAGGGATCGCATTCGTCCTAAAATTCCTAAAATTCCTAATATTTTGTGACCCTCCTTAAATTCCTAAAATTAGACCTAAAATTTGCTATTCATCCTAAAATTTTCGTAAGCTTATTTTTATTAAAAACAACCGTTATTAACGCCAATAAATTTACCATTACGGTAAGGTAAAAAGACCTGTTATTGTAGAAACACAGCCTATATGCTGTGCTGCTGAAGGGAGGGAAAAATGACGCCATCGAGATGCACTTGCTTCGGGGCGGGCGTTCCATTTTTTTGCCTTCGAACAGTTTTCGAGAGTAACAAGAGATCTAAGGAAAAAGGGGAGGGGTCATTTTCACCCCTGGTTTGCGCTTTGCAGACGAACTCCGTGGCACGCAGAAGATCGTACTTTATTTTTGTACATGCCTTGTGGAACCTCCTCTTTCTGCTGATGTTTTGTTATTGTAAACCGCAGGTGGGTGGAAGCAAAGAGGAAACATGTGGTCTTCTTCCGTAACCTCCGGTAATGACGATGGGATGGTAGCTGAGTTATCTTGGCAGGCAGTAGAGCACGTGATCATTGACCTTCGATCATGCGTCGGCGACAGCGACCTTCGATGCGCAATATATCTCGGCTCCGACTCGCTTTGACTGAACTTGCGTGAGATGCGTATGATAGTTTCTGGTTTTACGTCTTTTATGGTGTTCTCTGTGCAGGTTCAGTTCTCTAGTGGTGACCTGCTTTTTTTTTTTTTTTTTTTTCATATCTTCTGACATCCTCGCAGGCAAATTTCGGGAAGTTGTCTGGTTTTGCAATATTGGAACGTGTTTTTGTACTTCCCTTTCATTTTCTGGTTAGTAATACAAGTGTTTAAGATGCCTAAATCCAAAACGAAATTTCAAGATGCGTGGCTCGCCAAAGAATTGGACGGAGTGAAGTTGAAAGAATGGTGTTCTGCAACTGAAACAATATTTTCTGCTAAGTGTATATTGTGTTCAGAAATTTTCAATATTTCTAATAGTGGCTTTTCACAAGTAAAAGCGCATCATAAAGAAAAAAAAAGTTCCCATAACAAGAAATTCCCATAACAATAAATTTGTTAAATAGTGTTCGTGATTCACATAAATTTTATAAAGAGTATGTTGATAAGCTGAAGGAAGAACAATCAAAAAAGGTAAAAGAAAGGAAGCAGAAAGAGAGGGAAAATAAGGAAAAGCAGCTAGAGAAAAAAGAAAAGCTGAGTTTGATGACAAAATAAAAGAAAATGATGCAGAAATAAATAGGCTTAAAAAAGATAAAGAAGCCTCCCTAGCAGTAATTCAAGAGGGAACAGAAAGAATGAGAAAAGCTGTAGAAAAACAAAATACTGTTGAAATAGCAGTTGCCTCTAACTTGATCATACAAGGTTCAGCTGAAATAAAGAAAACAAAGTAAATTAGTTGTGGTGGAAGCAGAAAAAGATAGGCGTATCAGGAAAAGGTTAAAACAATAATATGAAAAAAGTAATTCAGTGAACAATTGTACATAGTTCTTGGTTTTCAATTACCTTTTTAGGATATTATAATTTAATGTGAAACCTGAAAACTTTCTGTGAAAATCGTGAATTGCTTCTGGTTAAACAGCATATTAATGTTCAAAGTGAAACTTGAATGTGGTAAATATACTTGAATATGATAATAACACGTGAAAAGATAAGAACTGAACATTAGAAGTAAATCATACTTAAACTTTAGACATTAGACGTTATGCAAAAAATTTGGGTGTGAACTTCGACCATATATACTAATGGACTGCGCATTGGCAATAGCTGCATCAAAGCCGCCATGGCTCAAACATTGGGCACGTCATCATCAGACTCCAAATTTCGTGTAAAAATGCTGTTATGATTACTAATTTACATTGCAGAACTTCAGTGTTTTCGGTGTATTATGTGAATGCGCCTCATATATAATGAAAACTCTTCAGGTAAGTTTACTTATGAGCTATATACATGCATGAACGGGTTGTTTACATTTTGTGATTTATAATGTGATGAACATTTGCGAAGAATTTGGAACATGCATTCCATTTTTTTTTCTTAAGTTACTATATTTTTATATCAATAGCTGCAAGTTTCTGGTTAAGTAATTGAACTTTATTGACTTAGGTATTTAATTCGTTTCTTACCCATGAAAAATCATAGAACTTTCTTTACTATATCGCTCAGAGCAACCATAAGCACAGCAGGTGTAACCCATCTTTTTGACTGTTGTCATGTGATTTTATGTTGGAGCCAGAAATTTTGATGTCATGCGCAGTCTATCAGTATATGTGGTTGAAGGGTGTGAAGCAAACTCTTTACAATGTATACAAAGTTGTTTTACTAGATGTATACAAATATACATCTAGTTTTTATTGAAATACACTCCTAAAATTTTCCTAAAATTTTTCTAAAAATTCCTAAAATTCCTAAAATTCCAACCTAAAATTTTCCAGAAGTATGCTATGATCCCTGGGAAAGCCTCTGTGTCGCGATCTAAAACGTAAACAAATCCGTTGGTAAATTCCGCGGGAGAATTCACGGAAGTTTTTTATTGGCCCACGTATAAGACGATCTCTCAACTCTGAAAGCAGGAATTCCTCCAAAAACTTTCGGCTTATACGCAAGTACATACGGTATTTCCACGACTTGTTCTGTATCAGCCTTTCGTCATTGGCAGTGTAATGCAATACTCTGGAGCTACATCGGCGTGATCTATGGATGCCACACCCTTTATCTGTTCGGAGATAAAAATATAAAACAGTAACCTTTAAAAATGAATTTCTTCATTTAATAAAATAGTTTTTTTTTCTCTTCTTCGGACTCATTATGTGTTTCTGGAACGTGGAAAGAGCGACGTATTTATTTATTTACTGACGCCACGTATTTGGAGGATTTTCACCTTGGATCTCGCCCTTTGGAATTAACTGTTATAATATATATAGCCAGTGCCGTTAATACCCACCAGATGGAGACGTCTCAGTAGCTGAGCCCATCTTACGGATTTATGATGTCAGAAGCTGACATCATAAATCCGTAAGATGCACATAGCACCGTGGATTGTTGGCCACCGTGGTGTAAAGCTAACGCGCTCGGTTAGATATCGAGATATCCGTGATTCAATTCGGCGGCGGCAGCTGAAAACAATTTTTCGGTTGCTATGTGTTTCTGGAACGTGGAAAGAGCGATGTGTTTATGTGACCGACTTTTCTGTCGGAAATTCCACTTCTGATTCAACATCTATGATGTGCGGATTATACGGTGATTTTTTTCCTTAATGTCACAGTCTGCGGATTATACGAAGGATTTTTTTTTATGTGAATTTCGCGGTCTGCGGATAATACGACGAAAATTACGGGTAATATGCCGTAAGTGTCATCGTAAAAGAGTTTGCGCTTGCTATCGGTTCCCCACGCAATTTCTCCGTGTGACAGGAGAAAGGTTACTTTAGCCAAAACTTTTCCTACTGCAGTTGAGGCAGTGCTGTTCACTTGGCATTGTTGGTGTTATTATAAGACGTCGTACTGTCGGAAATCACTTTTTCGAGCCTCGTTCGAAGTGCAATAACGATCAACTCGTCGCAACGCGTGGTCCCGCGATGACGGATGTTTATATTTCTTGCGGACTTTCGCCGCGCGGAAGAACGAAGTGCGGTGTTTTAGTACTAGAAGCTCTTCGCATTATTCATTTCTGTTTCCCAAACAAACAGACACAATCGCAAAACTCCGTGAATTACGAATCCCCCTCTTTTTCCAAACTCGTGTTAGCAGAGGATGACTTTATTAACAGCTTGTTCCTCAGACTAGCAGACGTGCGTTTTCCTACTGCGTGAAATTTTATTCTAAGGTTATTTGAAATGGCTTGTAGTGAGAGTGAAAGTTTGCCAAGTGATGGTGATGATTTTGAATCATCTGAGAGTGATATTGGCCAAGCAACATCAAGCCAGAAAACTAGCCACAGTGCCACGCACACCATATCTTCTTCAGAAGGTGAAGATCTTCATAGTGAATCTTCAGATCATGAAAGTTCTGAAAGTGAATGGGAGGATGTAATAGAGGGAAGTTATGAACAACCTCAGCATCCTTTTGATTGTCATGAAATGCAGGGGCCCAAACATGCAACTGATGTGGCACCTATTGAATATTTTTACTTGTTTTTTACCAATTTCATCCTTGGAATTATCGTTTCTGAAACAAATAAATATGCAAAGAGGTTTCTCCAGAAACATCCAAATCTTTCTCCCAAATCGTGAGCAAGGAAATGGAAAATGCTGAAATAAAGGTTTTCTTGCGTGCCTTCTAATATGAGAGTAATCAGTAGCCCATGTAGGACAAGATGAGATGAGATGATTGCCGAAGGCATATCCAGTCAAAACAAACACCAGGATTGTGTAAAATTAAAGACTCGATCAAAGCCTTTGGATAATTTTTTTGCAAAAACGAATGAAAATAGCGTGATAAACGCTGAATTGCTGTTTACTGCAATCGTTGTGGAGCATAACCTACCTATAGCAAGCTGTGATCATGCTGGTCGCTTCTTTCATGCTATGTTACCAGACTCTGAAATTGATGAAGCTGGATATCCTTGAGCAGATGTGGCATGGAGTGAAATATCTAAGATGAAGGATTCATCTGGCCTTCCCAAGTATTCTGCATTGCCTAAACTAATGTTGGCAATATTGACTATCCCTCACAGCAATTCCTCTACGTAGAGAATATTTAGTATAGTAAGGAAAAACCTCACATACTTTTGCCCAACAATGAGCACCAAAACATTAATGCCCTTCTTGTACAGAAAAGTAAAGCATTTTCCTCAGGTGAGCTGTGTTATAAAAAGTTTTCTGAAAAAGAATATACCACTGCAAAACAAGCAACAAGGGAGTTTTTATGTCAGCAATGACATGAGGTAAGTACAATATTGATAATTTAATTTAATATTTTTTTGTGAGGATAGTGTAAACATATAAAGTTATTACACATTCCACGCATTAATTTCTCATGAAATACCCATTCCACGCATTAGCGATGAGGCTTTGTATGGTGATTACCGATAGGCACCTCATACAAGTATTACAGGTTACACAGTAATACTATAATATTGTCCTTAACTTTGAAAAAAAAAATGGGGTGTTACATTAGTGAAGTTTGTGTTCGATTACTGAAACATTACTGAAAAATCCCCTATTGATTACTGATGTGTTCTGCTAGTGGTTGGCCCCTCTGAAATAGCATAGATTCGATGTTCTCATTGCCAAGTGCAAGAACTAACTTTAGCTAAAATAATTACAATTTTGATTTTTAAATGTCAGCAGTATTTTCTCTGATTGCTAGAAATTGTTGGGATGGTACTGGCACACGTTTTTCCTCAGACGCAGAAATGCTGTCACGATTTCTGTTCTCTCTCTCTTCTTTTTTTTATTTTTTAATAACTGTTTTACTTTGCTTTGTCTTTAAAGATTCTAAGTAAATTCCAATAGAAAATACAAATTGGTAGATCGATTTGATAGAACCGCTCTAACAAAATGTTAAGAGACTCTGTCAGACACTCACCATTTTATCATTCCCATTAGACTTCAATTTCAGCAAAAGTTTCTGTGTTGTTTAATATTTATGTAAAATAAGCACTTAAAGGATTTAAAGCTTCAGCATTGTATCATTTAAGGGCAATTTATTCTCTTCAGTCACAATTCTCCCAGCTTGCATTTTTAAACCTAACTGGAACTCTAAATGTTGTGAGTCGTTTAAAATGTTATTTATATACTTGTGTGCACTTAAAATACAGATAAATCAGTTATATAATTTCACCTAATCGATTGAAATATTTCATTATATGTAGAATTTAAATTAAGTCTTTGTTCAAATATTCTTTAAAACATGTAAATACATGGTTTGCCACCTCGGTGGTGCAGTGGTCTAAGCTCTGGCTTCTGACTATTCGTCCAAGTGAGCCTGGATTCAAGTCCCAGATGAGGTATGGGTGGTGTGTTTCTCTTACGGCACTGGCTCTCCTTCTTCGTGAAGCCAATGGTCCTAAATTAGGGATGGGCGGATGACTGTTTTATAGCCCAACAAGTTGCTCATGGTGGTCGTTAAACCTGAAACAAAAAAATAAGACATGATTTTGTTAAAAATTATGTAAAATTTATGTTAAATACACTCATTTTTGTAACTATAAAGTAATTTGGGAAAATGAAAGTTATTTATCCTTTATATTCCATATTTTCTGTTTATCTTTATGGACTGTATAATCGGGACATTCATTATGTGGTGTCATTTTAATTCTCCCTCATATGTGAGATGAACATAACATTATCAGTATTAATTTCAGGTAAGCAATTATTTGCAATTACAGCCTGTCTAGAATTTGATAAATCTTGCTTTCAATACATTACATTATTCCTTAATTCTCTAAAAATTATCAAAACTGAATTTAAAAAATTGCCTGTTGACATTACGGTTCTATTCGATTTCTGCAGATAGTTTGCTTCATATTTTGTAACATGGAACAATTGGGCACAATGGCCTGGTACACTTTTACTTGGAGAAACACATCACAAGAGAAACACTTAAACAATGGATCAAAGCCCTTTGTTGGTCGATTCTCTTTCGACATTTCTCTGAGCAGGAGCCCATTCGGTCATTAAGCTTATCTACACTGTGCTATAGAAGAAAGGAAAACAAACTATTCAACATACAGATTTTTTCTTACATATGATCTGTTTCTACGGAAATGTATTAACAAATTCTACATAGGCAGTATACCACTTATGTTCAGAAAATATCATGGAATTATGGTACCAAAAATAATATGCCTCATGCATTTAATTGTTATTAAAAAAAAAGCAGGTAATTGTATAAAGGACAGTTATTTAAAGAATTAACAAATGTATGCTTTCGTAAGGAACGCAAGAATGTAAGGAAATGCAATAATTTGTCGCAATGTGATTTGATTTGCCGCTCTGGAAAAACTCTCAGGACCACCTGGAAAACCTGGAAAAGTCAGGGAATTTTTTTTTCTACATTTGAGTGGGAACCCTGTAATATCTCTTTTTCTATACGGCAGTCATTCCAGCACGTTTCGGAGTTCGACAGATGACGAATAGTGGCTTTTCGCGACAGCAGTTTATCGTACCGAGACATCGGCGTCCATGTGGAACGACATCCAGCCACAGTGAGACGAGTATGGATTCGGTGGGTGCAGGGTAGACGTACGGACCCATGTGAGCGATTGCCGCAGCCGTGGCGCACCACCGAATGAGAGGACCGGCATGTTGTGCGGCGGGCATTGATGGCTCGCACCGCCACATCATGAACGTTAGCGCAGGAATTAGGGTGTGTTGCACAACAACCTGTGTCAGCACATGCCGTTCGACGTCGTTTGCAGGAGCGGGGACTCGTCGCAAGGCGCCCTTTGCTCCGATTACCATTGACGTTACATCACCGGCGAGTGCGGCGGCAGTGGGCCATTGAACACCACACCTGGACTACAGAATGGCATGCCATTGTCTTCTCCGATGAATCCCACTTCTGCCTGCAACACCGCGATGGTCGGATCCGCGTGTGGCGGCACTGCTGCGAGATACTGTATGACGCCTACATTATGCATCGCCATACCAGTTCGTTTCCTGGCGTTATGGTTTGGGGCGGAATTGGATATGACACCCGCACCCCTCTGGTATGCATCGCCGGTACACTCAACAGCCTCCGCTACATCTCTGACGCTTTGGAGCCTGTAGTCCTCCCTTACCTGCAGGACCTGCCAGCGGCCACGTTTCAACAGGACAATGCGCTCACGCACGTGGCACACTTCGTGAAACGATTCTTCATGGCCCACCAGGTGTCACTGCTGCCGTAGCCCTCCTGTTCTCCCGATATGTCGCCCATCGAACACGTCTGGTCGCTGATCGGCAACCGAGTGGCCTGGCAAGCACAACCCGCAGCTACGCCTGATTAACTGTGGCAACGTGTGGAAGCAGCCTGGACCGACATACCACAAGCCCACATCCAAAGCCTCTTTTGTTCAATGCTGCGGCGTGTAGCGACCGTTATTGCCAGCCATGGGGGCCACACGAACTATTGATGTCTGCGTGTTCCGCAAGTCGCACGGGCCTGTAAGCTCAATAGTTTCATCTTTGTATCTGCTGTTTGTGTCCAGTAAATCTGACTTTGCTATCTCGTGTCCTTCTTGGCATTGCATTTTGGGTGGCCAGCAGTGTATATTTCTCCTTTTAACTGTTTGATTTGAAAATCTCTTAGTCTCTGGTACCTTCCTTGTGTTTATGAGAAACTTTTTGTTCACTATTTGTTAATTTCCGTAACATATTTTTTAGCCACTGGTAGAACTAAGTAAATGTTTATATTTCAGGATGTTTTATTGATTGTTGCAACCGATTGATTGTTTTTCAAACCGGTTCCATCGATATTGAATAGCTTTGATAAATTTAATTTCCACCTGAATGCATTCAAAAGACATGCTTGTTACATCTGAAAATTAGGTGTCATCCTTCTTGTTATTCATTAAGAAGCATAAAAGTAATTTACCCTCTACACAAGTAAATTGCTAAAAGTTATTTGAAAAATTAATGATATTTAAAGAGTGAAATTATTTCAGATACACCCTTTATTTTATATCGCCTTGTTTTGTTATTCATCTTAGATTTATGTTTAAAATAAATGATCTCTATATTACAAATATATATATATATATATCTTTTTTAAAGCTAATGGCATATATAATAGTAGACTTTAACACTGTACTATGGTTCACTTCAGTACACAGTAGTACACATCAAGAAATAACCTTTTTATCTTTTTTTTTTTTTTTTCAAACTAAAAAAAAATTTTTTTTTCAAATTTTAGATTCTTTTTTTTTTTAATCTTAAACTAAGAAATTCTGAATTTTAGGCAAAATTTTCTAAAATCTTCTGTGTTTTCATCTTTGGAAGTTGGCAGGTATAGGGCGGTTGCAAACGGTAGTTTGTTTCCAGCGTCATTCTGCATTGGTATGACTTTCATTTAGAAAATCATTCCGAAACTCCATACCATTAGTAGCCGGTTTTTTTCTTTCAAGATTGTGGATGATGTGTGTGCGTGCACAGTGTTTTTTGTGAGGTTCAGCATCGGCTTGAATTACAGTGGAAAGATGGACAGTCAAAGCATGTAACGATGCTGCCAAAAAATGAAGATCTTGAAGAAATCTTAATTTTTTCTCAGTGCCATCCATATTTTTACTTGCAGTTAACATTTTTAATTACTAGGGTTGTACCAAAAGTAATGCAAAAGTGGGCATAACTTTTTTATTAACTGATAGAGGTCATTCAATTGCACATGTTGGTAGAGTAACTGTTCCTCTATAGTGACCCCTTTTCTTCATTGCAGGTAAATAATGCATTCCAAGCAGAAGCAACATGCTGTCATTGAGTTCTTGACAAAGGAAGGGTGCACTCTGTCCGGCATGCACAGAAGGCTACAGAATGTTTACAGAGATGACACCATTGACAAGAGCAATGTGCACAGATGGATAAAGAAGTTTAAGAAAAGAGGAAACCAGCATTGACGACAAACCAAGCAGTGGGAGACCATCATCTGTGACCAGTAACACGAATAGTCAGTGAGTGGATAAATTGATTCGCGCAGAGAAATGA
Organism: Macrothele yani; assembly: GCA_039090855.1. Classification (NCBI taxonomy): domain Eukaryota; kingdom Metazoa; phylum Arthropoda; class Arachnida; order Araneae; family Macrothelidae; genus Macrothele; species Macrothele yani. Next base: position 68,492,959 of record CM076989.1, on the reverse strand, counting down.
ATCATGATCCGTGAGCTTGTTGCACAACTGGACTGTGGTCACGATGCCATACAGAAGATGGTAGAAGACTTAGGGTATTAGAAAGTGTGTGCAAAGTGGGTACTTCGGCAGTTGACACCCGATTTGAAGGAGAGAAGGGTGGAAGTCTGCTCTGATTTGCTGGAAACGTTTGAAGCCAATGAAGACATGCTTTTTTTTATCTGGTGACAGGGAATGAAACATGGGTGTATCTTTACGATCCGGAAAATTGGAATAAAGAATCAATCCATGGAATGGTGTCACACCTCTTCACCAAGGCCTAAGAAGTTCAAGAGCCAGCGATCAGCTCAGAAAGTCATGGTGACTGTTTTTTGGGACGACAGGGGTGTCATTCTAGATTTTCTGGAACGTGGCCGTACCGTGACCAGCAAGCGGTACATTGAGACACTCAAGAAGTTTAGAGAAGCCGTAAGAAGGAAAAGAATGAACTAGAATCTGAAAAGGATCCGCATTCACCATGACAATGCGAGACCGCATACATCTTTGGGAACAAATCAGGGTGATCAGCAAATTAGGCTGGTCAGTGGTCCTCCAGCCGCGCTGTGGCATCGTCCAACTTCCACCTGTTCGGTCCAATGAAGAACAGTCTCTGGGGACAACAATTTGATGGCACAGATGAGATGAAAGTGGCTGTGAAGAAGTGGGTACAGCAGTCCACACCTGAATTTTTTCAAAGAGGATTCGAGAGTTGGGTTCAACGATGATGCAAATGCATCGCTTGTGATGGAGACTATGTTGAGTTACATGTGCAATTTGAACGTTAATAAAAAAGTTATGTCCACTTTTGCATTACTTTTGGCACAACCCTCATATTATTTAACTTTTATGCGAACTAGTGGAATTTTATTCCTTTTTTTTTTTTTTCACTATCTGTTTTATTTTTGGCAGAAGTGCAGAAATTTGAATTGACCTCCCCCCCCCCAAATAAAAATTTGGCAGACGCAATCTTATATAAAATATTTAGTGAGAGTTCTGATTATTTGTGTTGAAACCCAAGCGGGCACGGTTATTGCACATGGTAGTGTTAGGTGAGGAGGGTCTGGGTGTGTCCAGGGCCGACTTCAGTGGGAACTATCCCCCCCCCTCCTCTTCATGCAAGGATGTCGAAGGAAAACAGTGGAAAACCCAGTGGACAAGGGTAGTCAGCAACAGGAATCAAATCCATCATCTCCTATTCCAAACTGGTCCTTGAAAAATAAACCACCAAAATGTTGCTTACCACATGATCTGGGGTGGTCAGCAAAGTTGTGGAATTCCTTTCTTCATGTGAATCGGCATCATTTTTAATATAAGCTCAAAAAACAAAATTTCTGTTGAAAAATGCAGGAATAATGGGCAAATCTGAGGGTCTTTTTTTTTCAGCATTTTTTTTTTTGTTTCTCTTTGTTTTAAATTTCTTTTCTGCTGATTCGAGATTCCCTTTGGGGGGGGGGGAGGACTAAATCATGAAGAGCTCACTATTTTTTTTGTTTTTATCTAAATCTTTTCAAGGTTATTAAGTTTGCGAAACTGCAAATTTTGTTATATTCATGTTTTCCGGTAATGTTTTTAATTTTAGCATCATCATCGCAGTGTTTAAAATATTGCATAAATAGCAGTAAACTCCCTTTTTTTCTATTAGGATTTTAAACTTCAAAAAATAAATGAGTAAAGAAATTGTGGATTCGTGTTTGTATTTTCAGAATTGTAGGAGTTCAAGGTGCCTACTACTCATGAAAATAATGAAAAATGAATTCAGAAAAGGGTAATAAAAGTCAAGAAAAAGTCAAATTTTGCTTTGGGGTTATAAATTTCTTTTTATATTTAGTAATTGTTCATTTTCTGGTGACAATCTGAGTAATTCTCCATGCACCAACCACATAAGACAAAAATGTGGTTTCCATATAATGATACAAGAGTTTAAAAAAAAGGGGGGGGGGTATTCGTGCTCTCCTCCACAAAGAACTGTTACAACAAAAAATGTTTTAGTATAGAAATATATGTGTAAATGCCATTTGCAAAATTTTATGGTCAATTTAGCAATTTAAATTATGCTGCTTATAGAGTCATTAACATTTTCAAATGTAAATGTTGAAGAAAGGTGTGCAATGAAATTGTTTAGCACAATGTTGAGCATTTCAGCTTACTTCAGGCATAGTCAAAGTTTGATGAGTCAGATTTTTGTTACTATCAGAAGGGCAGGGGTGTACGTTTTCTGTAGAAAAATGGGGAGCAGAGGGTCTCCTATCTTTAATATATGTACGTACCCACACATGCATGTATACTTGGACACACACGCACACACACACACATACATGACTTTTAAAAATCGTCATGAAAATTGTTAATTTGTCATGAAATTGCATTTTCCAAATTTGGTAGACACCCTGGAGTTTTATACTTTCCTAAATCTACATTTCTTGCTAACTGCAATTACAAATTCAAATTTCCTGTCGTAGACTCTGTTGACTCATTATGGATTTCACTTAAAAGCACCCTGTACATAAAGAGCCTTTATATATAATATAGGGAAGAAAATCTGCTTCCCAATTTTACTCATTATATTTTTATAAGACAGCAAAGTTGAAAATGATTGAAGCTTCATAATGTTGACATTAAAAAGCATGTCAATTTCGCTAACCCAACAACCAAATATGGAGAAACCACCAGCACATCAGTCTCAGGTTACTCGCAGATGTGGTAAGTGAGGATATTAAACTTATTGCCATTTAAATACATCATTAATTTAATATTAGCTTAAAAAATTACAGCAGATTTGTATTAAACAGTATAGTTTGAATTTATCTGGCACCATTTTGATTTATAACCAAAATCTGCAGAATTGCATTTTTTATTGCTATGTTGCTCTGTGCTTCCATTTTCGATTACATTGATGTTTCAAATAGGTATCTAACCAGTGTTAGACTGTAAAACACATCTGCTAACAAATTAAAGGTTTGATGAAATGTGTGTGTATGAGTAGTTTACAAGTAAAAATTCATTTAAATCTAGCTAAAACAGGCAAATTTGTTGAAACATTGTTGAAAATTGAATTTGTTAATAGGATTGTAAGAAAATGCAGGCAGTGGAGAGTTAAAAAGGCAAAGGGTTACTGTATTTTTTTTAAATATTACATTCTTTATTATTAGTCTTTCATAATACATATAAACCTATTGTAGTTTGCATATGTAATCATTTCTAGAGCATACTTATTTTGCTAGTGCAGTATATAAATCGTCAAATGCCATCATGCTGATAAAATAAACTACTGTTTGTGAAAATTGCAACACGGTAATCACATGAAACTTACAGGATATGCAGAGCAGAGCAGGGTAGGACATACAAATGATTAGAAATGCAGAGTCATTGCACATGTCTTGGCCCAGCAGTGCCGCTTGAACAGTCGAATGAGGGATATAAAGAGAGGGCTGTTTAGAATACACACTAGTAGTTCATCGCGGACAGTGAGTCGTGAATGTGTCTCCAGGATTCAATAAAGCTTTGGCGACGACGAAGGGCGCAATATTACCATACGGCAGAGTTTGAACAGGGACGAATGATTGGTCTGCATGAAGGCGCATTTTCGTACCGTGGCATTGCGACTCGGACAAGACATAACACCATGATAGTGATGTGCGTGTGGCGGCAGTGGACCGAGGAGAACCAGGTGCATCAACAATCCAGCAGTGGACTAAAAAATGTTTCGACACCGCAGATGGCCGACACCTCGTCCGCATGGCAGTGGCGAACCATTCCGTATATTCGCAAGTGTTAGCACAACAGTGGAGCACTAAAACAGGTGTGGCATTGTCTGCCTCCACAGTTCGACGTGTCTGTTGCACAGAGGACTGGTTGCAAGCATTACTTTGCGGCAGATTCCTTTGACCCTGAACCACGGACGCCTCAGGCTGCAATGGGGTTTTCAATGCAGACAATGGCGTGCTAATTGACAACGTGTCATGTTTTCGGATGAGTCCCGATTCAACTTGGACTACCATGATGGCCTCATATGCATTAGTTGGTACTGTGGTGAGCGCCTTCTTCCAGCATGCATTGTTGAGCGTCATACAGGCTGAACGCAAAGTGTGATGGTGTGGGGTGCCATTGGGTAACATTCACGATCTCGGCTGCTATGACTTGAGGGCAATATCACCAGCGACCACTACATCAGGGAAGTTGTACAGGCAGAAGTCATACCCTTCCTTCGTAGCACTCCTGGCACTATATTCCAGCAGAATAATGCCGGACCTCGTGTTGCCAGGAATGTTCAAGCTCTCTTCGCAGCACAGCAGATACCGCTTCTTCCATGGCTCTGCACGTTCACCAGACATGTTGCTTATTGAACATGTCTGGGATATGGTCACTTGGTAACTGGCCCATCAAAGTCCTCCAGTGGTCAGTACCAGTGATCTGTGGCCATGTATAGATGCTGTCTGGCAAGCAATTACCCAGGACACCATCCAACGCCTTTTCGATTCAATGCCAACCCGTCTCGAAGCTCTTATTGCAGCTCGCAGAGGCATCACAAGATACTGATTTTTGCAGGTAAAAATTGTTGTATTGCTCCGAAAATTAAATCACTTATGTATAGTCATATCAGTAATGTTTAGTATAAATTTCATTTGAATCGCATGGTTTCTCCTTCTTGGTGTTGCAATTTTCACAAACAGGAGTGTATGAAAAAAAAATGAAAGGAATCACTTGCCCATCCAATATATTGTTTTTCGTTTTTTTTTACAACAGATAACAACATTGATTAACATATGTTCTATCACAAAATATAAAGTGAATTGTTCACTGTTGAGCAAAGAATAAATTAAAGTAAATCCATTCAAAGTGCAAATTATATATTCTATCCAGATACTGTGTGTGTGTGTATGTGTGTTCTATCGTTTTAAACGGTTTAGTCTGGTTTTCAATTATTTGAGCAGTCACTATTTAGTCACTAAAAAAAAAAAAAGAATTGGTCACTTTTCTCACCACTTTTTACAATGAAATCTGCACTGAGGTCTGCAGTTGGAAGTTATTAATATTCACTGCGAATATATAACTCGTTAATTGAATGTGATTCAAGGAAAAAATCTTTCACGTACCCCTTGGTTGTAGGTGGTCGATGTTCAAATCTTTGCATGGTTGTTCTCATCTGGTTCTTGAGTATAGGCTTTTTTAGAAGTTAGTCCCCACATTCTCTTGACTAGGATATACTTTTTTAGTTGCACTACGGGAGGCACATGAAGACAAAGGAGATGTGAAAATTACGTTCGCCAAAAAAACTTCGTCAGACTTCCTGCCAGTATTGTCCGATGCATTTTGGCAGATCTGTCTACCATCTTCTGGGGCCTTTGATCGTCCATTATCTCTGCAGTCTACATTGAATATGCCACATGCTCAGTCTGGGAATCTTTGTGTCTTATACGTCATCGAATGTGTTGCATATTTATGTCTGCGTGTTTGCATTGTTTCTGTTCTGTTTACCTTCCCATTTTTTGTTCTCTTCTTCTATCAGTATCTTCCATGGAATTGGCATTTCTACTCCACTACTAATGTTGCAGTTGGTTTTTTTGGTTCTTTCAATTACTATTGCTTCGGTGAAACCGGTGGTCTTTTCGGTTAGTTGTTTGCAGACAATTTTGATATTTTCAAATTCTGGCATTGTGTTATTTTTTATGCAATATTGTACAAGTGCTGTTTTTCCTCCTTTTTTCTCCAGTTCTTCATATGTTGTGTCATTCTTGTTTGTAATTTGTTTCTTGTGCTTCCTATGTATTTCACTCTATTGTTGTTGTTGGTTGGCTTAATTGGAATGCTATATACTCTTGCACTGTCCAATAGTTTTGTTTTTTTCTCTGTTATTGATTATTATATTCTTGTAGTCTTTTACCAAAATTCCAGTGTCTAGATATTGTTTTTTGCATTCCTTTTTGATTAAATTTGTAACCTGTTTTATGTATTGAAATTTACAATATTTTATATTTTGTTTGGTTTTATTTTTAGGATGTTTATACATGTAAATTACTTTTTTGACATCTGAGGTGGTATATCCAAATTTTTTGGCTGTTGTTATTATCCATTGAAGTTCTTTTTTTCTTGAAAAAGTTATTGCTGGAATGTGTGAAGGATCAGAGATCGTATTACAGAAAATAAAAGAAGTCCTTAACAAATATAAAGACAAACTGCTTTTCTACGGAAGATATGTCGACGACACACTGCTCTTTTGGAGTGCCAGTTCTTTAGAATTAGACAAGCCGAAAAAAGATTTCTGTGAAAAATATCCAATTATCAACTTTACAATGGAATCAGAAAATGAAAATATGATTAATTTCTTAGATAATTACAATAATAAAAACTCAAAAATTAAGGATGAGATAGTTGTTCGAATGTAACGTGCAGAAGTGCTTCACATAGACTCAGATCATACCATAAGATCCCCAAGATGTAAGAATATGGGACAAGTGAGCAAAACCATCCAAACGAGGAATCCAAAGAATACAAAAGCACTTTATTGAAAAGGTAGCTTCGAGCACAACTGGACAGAAGACAGAAATGTCCATGTGACAGGCGGCTGCCAAGAAAAATCCAGTCTTTAGTAGGGGATATAATCACCCCTGACTGTGTTGCAGGATTTACAACGTCTGTCCATGCTGAGGACGAGGTTGTCAAGGAGCTGTTGAAGCATCGCAGCTCATTCCTCTTGTAGTGCCAATCGCAGCTGCAGAATCGTTGCTGGCGGCTGGTGACGTGGTGCCAAGTGTCTCCCGAGAAGGCCTCGCACATGTTCGATTGGATTTAGGTCCGGGGACCTTGAGGGCCAATCCATGCGTTGAATGTATTCACTCTCCAACAGCTCTGCTACAGCCACTGTACGATGAGGTGTAGCGTTGTCGTCCATGAAGAGGAACTCAAGACCCACAGCACCTCTAAACAGATGTACGTGAGGCAGGAAAACCTCGGTACAATAGCAGACACCAGTGACTGAACCTCCTTGGAAGATGTGGAGGTCAGTACGGCTACCAAGCACGATACTGCCCCAAACGAGAACTCCGCCACCTCCAAACCGGTCCCTTTCGATGATGTTGGAGGTGTGATTGTGTGTTACCTGCTCTCTCCAGATGTGTATACGTCCAGAATCGCTCGTCAGACTAAATCGGCTCTCGTCCGTAAAGAGAACTCTACCCCATTGCTGATGTGTCCAGTTCTTGTGTTCCTGGCACCACAGAAACCACCGTCTCCGATGAGCAGGCGTTAATGGCACACAGCGTACTGGTCGTCGTGCAAATAGACCACCTTTGTGCAGCCTCCTGGTCACGGTAAAACGTGATAACGGACGTCCAGTTGTCTGTCGAATGTGCCTTGCGATTTCTCCCGCTGTCTGCCGTCTGTCTCTTCTCGCCTGTAGGACAATATACCCGTCGTCCGCCACCGTGGTTGCTCGTGGACGACCACTGCTAAACTCTCTCGGACAGCAGCTGTTCCTGTGGTTTGAAATGCTCTCCAAGCTCGTGAAACGATGCTGTGAGCGATCCCGAACTCCTCGGCCACACTAGTCACACTTCAACCTTCTTCCAACTTCCCAATGATGCGACCTAGGGTAAAGTCATTCAGATGTTGTCTACTGGATTGCCTGTTGGCCATATCACACGGTGGCAGCAACTCGACGTCGTTCAAACCGATCTACACCATGCAATAGCTTTCACCGAATTGCTGAGTGTGCACCGGCTGTGTGCTTTATACCCTTCCGAAACTCCCCCACCCCACGTCATGCTGCATATATGTGCATGCCCTACCGTACCGGACCCTAGTCTATCTCCTGAGTGGTCTTTCGGTCCGTTATGCTAATTTATCCTCTTCGTCCTTAAGTTTTGCACACCAGTGTACCATGTGTATAGAAAACCAACCTACGTGCCAATACTTATACCTGCAAACTCATACCATCAAAAGGCATTTAAAATATCAGCAATCAGAAGTTTAGTTCATGGAGCCTTAACACATTCCAGCAATAACTTTTTCAAGGAAAAAGAATTTCAATGGAAAATAACAACAGCCAAAAATGTGGATATACAACCTCAGATGTCAAAAAAGTAATTTACATGTATGAACATCCTAAAAATAAAACCAAGCAAAATATAAAATATTGTGGTAAATTTGAATACATAAAACAGGTTACAAATGTAATAAAAAAGGAATGCAGAAAACAACATCTAGATACTGGAATTTCAGTAAAAGACTACAAGAATATAATAATCAATAACAGAGAAAAAAAAACTACTGGACAGTGCAAGAGTATATAGCATTCCAACCAATAACAACAATAGAGTGAAATACATAGGAAGCACAAGAAACAAATTACAAACAGGAATGACGCAACATATGAAGAACTGGGGAAAAAAGAAGGAAAAACAGCACTTGTACAATATCGCATAAAAAATAACACAATGCCAGAATTTGAAAATATTGAAATTGTCTGCAAACAACCAACCGAAAAGACCATCCGTTTCGCTGAAGCAATAGTAATTGAAAACGCCAAAAAAAAAAAAAAAAAAACCAACTGCAACATTAGTAGTGGAGTAGAAATGCTAATTCCATGGAATATATTGCATACAAAATAACAGGATACTGATAGAAGAAGGAGAACAAAAATGGGAAGGCAAACAGAACAGAAACAATGCAAACACGCAGACATAATGTGAAAAAAAAAATTAAACACTTCCCGAGTCTTCAAATCACAGGAATGGCAATGCAACACATTTGATGACGTATAACACACCAAGATTCCCAGACTGAGCATGTGGCATATTCAACGTAGATTGCAGAGAGAACGGGCGTCCAGAGGTCCCAGAAGATGACAGACAGATCTGCTGAAATGCATCGGACAATACATCCAGGAAGTGTGACGAAGTTTTTTTGGTGATTGCATTTCTCATGCGAATAATTTTTCGAGTGATTCATTTTTCCGTTTTTTCAAGTTTTCCAACGTAATTTTCACATCTCCTTTGTCTTCATGTGCCTCCCGTAGTGCAACTAAAAAAGTATATCCTACTCAAGAGAATGTGGGGACTAACTTCTAAAAAAGCCTACACTCAAGAACCAGATGAGAACAACCGTGCAAAGATTTGAACATCGACCGCCTTACAACCGAGAGGTACGTGAAAGATTTTTCCTTAAATCACATTCGATTACCGAGATATATATTCGCAGTGCATATTAATAACTTCCAACTGAGAAATTGCTTTTCACTCAAAGAAAATATAACATATAAAAAGTTACAACTGTTAAAACCACCCTTAAATGGTTCTAACTGAAAACAAGAAAGATGACACCGAATTTTCGGGTGTATTAAGCACGTCCTTTGAATCTGTTCTGACGCAAATTAAATTTATGAAAGCTAGTCAATGGAGCCGGTATAGAAAACAATAGTATCTGACGGAAGAAAGAAGGTTTTCAATCGGGTTTTTAATCCCTCAGATATTGCTGTAAACGGAATCGTGAGCTTACGCTCTCTGGTTGCAGACTTGTGTGTTAAGAAAAACATGAATTTATATTAGAAACATTTCGCACCGGAAACGCTCTCCAACACAGAAAGAATTTTTCAAATCGGACTCTCAGAAACAGAGATATAGACAAAAATAAGATGTGACTTTACGTCCCCTGGTGGGAAAACCATGCATTATTTTAGGAAGAAAGAGATTTTCTTCCTAAAATAATGCTCATATGGAAAATCTCTTTATCAAAGAGATTTTCCATATGAGCGGTTTAGTAGAGTTTTCGGGAGCCCAGATTTTGCTACAAATACATCAGAAGCAGAAATTAACACTTATGCCCTCTGGTGGCCAAACCATTCATTACCAAACATTAAAAATTATGTGAAAAATATTTTCCATCAGGTCTTGTATGTGATACAGGAATAATTTTTCAAATCAGAGTTTTAGAAGCAGAAATAACGCAGAAAACGCAATTTGCTTTTGTGGCCCCTAGCGGAAAGTCTATGATTTACTTGAAAATTTTGAATTTTTAGGAAAACCATTTCGCATCGGAAACACTATCCAACAAAGAAGGAATTTTCTAAATTGAACTCGTAGAAGTAGAGATGTTGACAAAAATAATGTATACATCTACGCCCCTGGCGTAGAAACCATGCATTATTTTAAGAAGAAAATGTTTCTAAACGGTTTGCCGACATGAGTACTATCGACCTACAAACGACGTTTTTTTCAATCAAGATTTTAGAAGCTCATATTTTGCTGCAAATACATCGGAAGCAGAAATTAAGATTTACGCCCCCTGGTGGCCAAACCATTTTTTCACAAAAGTTAGAAATTATGTGCAAACAATTTCCCATCAGGAGCTGTATCCAGTGCAGAGAGAATTTTTCAAATCGGAGATTTAGAAGCAGAGATATAGGGGGAAACGCAAATTTACCTCTACGCCCCTAGCGGAATGTCTATGATATACTTGAAAATTTTCAAATTATATGAAAAACATGTCACACTAGAAACACAATCCAACAAAGAAGGAATTTTTTAAATCGGACTCCTAGAAGTAGAGATATTGACAAAAATAAGATATACATCTACGCCCCCCTGGCGTAGGAACCATGCGTTATTTTAAGAAGAAAATATTTCTAAACGGTTTGTCGACATGAGTACTATCGGTCTACAACCAACGGTTTTTTCAGTCGAGATTTTAGAAGCTCATATTTTGCTGCAAATACATCAGAAGCAGAAATTAAGGTTCACGCCCCCTGGTGGCCAAACCAATTTTTCACAAAAATTAGAAATTATGTGCAAACGATTTCCCATCAAGAGCTGTATCCGCTGCAGAAAGAATTTTTGAAATCGCAGATTTAGAAGCAGAGATATAGGGGCAAAAGCAATTTATATTTACACCCCCTAGTGAAAAGTCTATGACATACTTGAAAATTTTCAAATTATATGAAAAACATGTCAAACTAAAAACACTATCCAACGAAGAAGGAATTTTTCAAATCGGACTTCTAGAAGTAGAGATATTGACAAAAATAAGATATACACCTACGTCCCTTGGCGTACAAGCGTTGAAACCATGCATTATTTTAAGAAGAAAATGTTTCTAAACGGTCTGTTGACATGAGTTCTATTGGTCTACAAACGACGTTTTTTTTTTTTCAATCGAGATTTTAGAAGCTCATATTTTGCTGCAAATACATAAGAAGTGGAAATTAAGATTTACTCCCCCTGGTGGCCAAACCATTTTTTCACAAAAATTGGAAATTATGTGCAAACGATTTCCCATCAGGAGCTGTATCTGGTGCAGAAAGAATTTTTCAAATTGAAGATTTAGAAGCGGAGATATAGGGGAAAACGCAGTTTACCTGTACGCCCTAACAGAGAAAGTGTATGAATTACTTGAAAATTTTGAAATTATGTGAAAAACATGTCACACGGAAAACAGGATCCAACAAAGAAGGAATTTTTCAAATCGGACTTCTAGAAGTAGAGCTATTGACTAAAATAAGATATACATCTACGCCCCTGGCGGAGAAACTGTGGAATATTTTAAGAAGAAAATATTCCAAAAAGGTTTATCGATGTGAGTGGCATCTACGAAAGAATTTTTTCAATCGATATTTTAGAAGCTCAGATTTTATGGCAAATATATCAAAAGCAAAAATTAAAAAGCAAAACCCTGGTGGCCAAAGTATTCTTTACCAAAAATTTGAAATTATATGCAAAAGATTTTCCATCAGGTGGTGTATCTGCTGAAGGAAAAAATTTGCAAATCGAAGTTTTAGAAGAAGAGTTATCGGGGAAAATATAATTTACTTTTACGCCCCTAGTGGAAAATCTATGCGTAATTTGAAAAAGTAACTATATCTAAAATACTCTTCGGCATAAATGGAATCGAAAGATAAGTTTTTTTTCAATCGGATGTTTAGAAGCAAATATGTGGATTAAAACGTATTTTTGAATTCAACATCATCTGCATTTACGCCCTCTAGCGGTAAAATTGTACATCGTAAAAAAAAAACTGAATAGAGGATCATCATTCGCATATTTCAAGCTTCCTAATGCAAAAAGAATTTTTCAAATTGGACTAATAGTTGCAGAGATATCATGGGTGCAGACGGACAAACCAATAACATAAGCACGATCTTTTTTTACAAAAGACGTGCTAAAAATAACGTATGAAAAACATGTTTTTAAATCTCGATACATCGAGAAACACATGCGCATTTATTTTTGTTAAAATTATAGTAAGAAATGCACAAATTTTCATAAAAGTTTTGATAACTAAAGTTTGCTGTAAATTTGAAGATAAAAAAATCTGCTATAGGTTCAGCTGAAAAAAAAAATCGACTGGAGGTTCAGAAAATTGAGAGCAAACAAAGTGAGAAGAGATTGTGACTGATCATGAAAAGCAATGGGTGTGCTACTTTTTTTTGTCTGTGTGAAGGAAGGGGGAGGGAGGGGCATGGCTTTTAATGACCCAAGCTTTGGAATAATTAATGTTCCTCTTTTTATATATATATATATATATAGTTTTGTTTTAGGGCTTAATAACCGTCGCGAGCAAATCCTAAGACAAATCCTAAGACTGTAAGTAGTCTCCCATCTGAATTTGAAGCAGTTGGTTCGAAGCAGGGTAGAGACCAAGTGCCATATGTCAAACATACCACAAAAGCCTCATCTGGGACTCCAAGCTTGAACCACTAGCCATAAACCAACATCTTTGACCACGTAGACTATGATTGAATATGCTCAGCTTGCCAACTTCCAACCTACAGATAGCAAGCAGACAGATTTGGCCTATTCACTCGTAGCACTTCATTGCTGGTTCATTTGATAGTATTAATTTGTATTCTCTTATTTGTCTAATTCATTACTGAAGTTTAAATGTTTGGAAATCAGGATTAATTCAGTTGTTACTGCTTATAAATTTACAGTGGGAAACAACAGCAAATTATGGAGCAGTCAGTTAGTTTGAAAACAAGGCTCTGACGAAGTTTAACCAATTTAAATTCTAAAATTGAAAATAGGAATATTCTCCAGGAAAATTGTTTTTTGCGTGTGATAAACTGATGAGATTATGATAGGGCACTTGAAAGCTGTAGTTGTGTTTGTTAAGGAATTGCAGCCAACAAATGCTCTATGCCATTTGATTCACATGGCTACCAAAATAGTCAACAGGACTTAAGCAAATAAATATCAAGACATTTTTTCCCTCAGCATGCTCATCTATTTGAAAACCAGCCCTCTTGCATTCCAACATCCACTTCATATGTCAACCGTGGCTCGAAATGCAGGACTTGATTTTTGATTTATTGGAAAGAGTAATGCAGGACTTGATTTTTGATTTATTGGAAAGAGTAATGCAGGCCTGCCAACCCTCCGGGTTAAGGCCGGCAATGCCGGATTTCATTACACTTCCCGGAATTCCGGATTATAAATTAATATTGCCAGATTCCATCATGATTTCCATAGCATAAATTAAAAAGTAACGAGGGGAAACGTTCAAAGTTCTCCAAGGCATCGGTTCATTAGCGGAGAAGCGACCTTTCCCCTCTGAGTCTGCAATTCGGAGCGATGTTTACTCTTCAGTCCACTAATGATCTCTGGCCCTGCAGGAACAGGCTTGGCGTTGGCGGGCACCATTCATACTGATGCAACCATCCACTTAGATTTTCTACCGGACCTCATGAGCGCAGTGTCACGGGATGATGTCATCTTTGACTCGCTGTCTTCGTGCGGTAGCTTTTTCCCACGGGAGAGCTCAAGTGATATGCCGAGTCCAGAGTTCGCCAAAATTTGTAATTACACGTCTAGTACGTATTGAAATTTTACCAACGCATAAAAATATGCATTGAGAATTTTTCTCGATGCGTAAAAATATGCGTCAGTAATTTTTCTGGATGCGTAAAAATACGTGTCTGGGAATTTTTCTCGATGCGTAAAAATATGCATCATGGATTTTTCTCGATGTGTAAAAATATGCGTCGGGAATTTTTCTCGATGCGTAAAAATACGCCTCGTGGATTTTTCTCGATGCGTAAAAATATGCATCCTGGATTTTCTCGATGCGTAAAAATATGCGTCGTGAATTTTTCTCGATGCATAAAAATACGCCTCGTGAATTTTTCTCGATGCATAAAAATACGCGTCGGGAATTTTTCTCCGCGCGTAAACTATACATCGAATAATTTTACCGATTCGTAAAAATACGCATCTAGACAGTACTTCGTCCTTCAGAAATGGAAGTTCCGTATATTCTCGCGTATAAGTCGACCCCCGCCCACTTTCAGAGTAAAGAAATCATAAAAATCAAAAACTCGCATATAGTCGATCCCAGAATGAGAAAAAAAAATAATAATAATGAATTTATTCAAAAACATTTGAAAACGAAAAAAAAATTATATATATAATAAATTTAATTTGTATGCCCCAAAACTTCATCGGAACCCTTCAAAATCCGATTCCGTCATCGGCGCTTCATCGTAAATATTGGTATTCCCATCTATCTATGCCTGTGTCATAAGAATCACTGTCGTCACTCATAAAAATCTCATCATCCTCTGTGCCATCAAGTTCATTACTAATGCAACATTTCTTGAATGATTTCACGACCATTTCCGCAGGTATCACATCCCAAGCATCCTTGACCCATCGCGCAATCAAAACTATATCCAGCTTCTTTAGATTTTCGCCCTTGGTTTCAGTCGGCAAATCGGAACTTTTATCTAATCCTCCCAATACCTCCGCATATTGTTCTTGAACGGCTTGTGTATTAAGGCTGACATCTAGTGGTTGAAGAACTGATGTCAACCCACCTGGGATGACAGCAAGAGTTGTTTTTGAATTTTCTGCAGTTTTTTTCACTTCTGCACAACGGTGTGCAACAAACATATCCCACACCAAAAGGGAAGGTTTCCTCAAAAGTGTGCCAGGCCTTTTGTTCCACACATTCTTTAACCAGTCAATTGTTCCAGATTCTTCATCCATCCTTCTTCATGGGCACGAACGAGCACACCAGATGGAAAGATGACTCTTTTTGGCAGAGTTTTGCATTTGAAAATAATTGCCGGAGGTAGCTTCCTGCCGTCGGCCAAACAGGAAAGAACAACCATGAAACTGGCTTTTTCGTGGGCAGTCGTTTTTAGCAAGATATTTTTTTCGACCCTTTGGTTCACCGTCTTATTTCCAAGAAGGTTGAAACACATGGCGGTTTCATCCATGTTCCCTATTTGGGAAAGTTCAAAAGCTGTCTCTTTTCTCTTTTGAATTACATACTTTAGAAATTCCATTATCTTTGCTTCAAGGTCACGAGGTAACTTTTGTGCAATTTTGGTGCGCTGGCGTAGACACAACCCATAGTGGTTCATGAACCTTGTGCACCAACCTGGTGAGGCACGGAAAGTGTTATTTGTGGCTGCAAACTTTTCGAGCTTCATTGCTCGCAAACATATACCAGTTCGCATTACAATGTAACCATTTTGTCTGCAGCCCATAATCCAATCATTCAAGACACTTTGCAGCTGTGGAAAAGATGCCGTTCCACGGCGCAGCGCCTTTTGAGATTTTGGGATTTTCACCAAGTCTGTTTTTTTTTTTTTGAAGCCAATCTCGAATCAGTTTTTTCTTAATGCCAAATTGACATGAAGCAGCACAGTTGTTAGTATTTTCTGCAAAAGAAACCACTTTCAACTTAAATCCTGCATTATAGGACATCCGCTTCTTTACACAATCCGTGTCAGCCATAATAGAAGCGAGACAAAAACATGTGTGATTAAGAACAAGCAACACCTAACAATGGCTGTCGCATGGCTGCGTTAGGTCGTAGGTCAGCGCAATAAACTGGTAGTCAGGAGTGCAAAGCTTTCGATGCGTGGCTGCAACTGCGCTGTGGATACGCAAAGCCAGGAGACTTTTCAAAGCGTGGAGAAATTCAGTGGGTTGCGATTTCGTAATTACTACGGCATCAGCATTTTTTTTTTCTTTTGGGATGGATTGTCCTTTGCCTCATGGGAAGAACTTTTGGACTTACGATTTTTTTAGGCTCCGCATATAAGTCTACCCCCTTACTTTGGAGCTCCTTTTTTGTCCCAAATTTCTCGACTTATATGTGAGTATATATGGTAATGTAAGGTCAGGTGATGCGTAACATCACAGCCTCTCCTTGACAAATGTCAACCCCGCCTTCTCGTGGTGCATCCTGTTCCCACTAAAGGGGCTCTGACGACCGCCCATAGCGGTATAACTATACCATCGGGATTAGAGGAAATTCTATCCCACACTCACCAACCCGCTTGGCCAGCGTGGTGAGTTATGGCCAAACCCCTCCAAAATGACTCCACAACTTAAATCTTGGCCCTCAGTCTCCGGCAGCTGGAATGTACCTGGCCAAGGCAGCGGCCAGTGCGACATGAA
The DNA here is from genome assembly GCA_039090855.1 of Macrothele yani. Classification (NCBI taxonomy): domain Eukaryota; kingdom Metazoa; phylum Arthropoda; class Arachnida; order Araneae; family Macrothelidae; genus Macrothele; species Macrothele yani. The sequence continues at coordinate 68,476,544 of CM076989.1, read as the reverse complement.
GGCAGAGGGTGCTAAGAATCCCCGGAGGACCGGACTAGGCTGCCATCTGATGCTGACCTTGGCAACGTACAATGGACGCTCCCTATCTTCTGATTCAAGGCTTCTTGAATTGGAAGAGGAACTACAAAGGATCAAGTGGGACATCGTGGGGCTAAGTGAGGTAAGGAGAAAAGGAGAAGATCTCATTGAACTGAAAAGTGGACATCTCTTCTACTATCGTGGGACAGATACTGGCAGAACTAGTGGTGTTGGATTTATAATAAACAAGAAACTGAAGGATAAAGTGGTAGAAGTTGAAAGTTCCTCTGACAGAGCTGCACGACTCGTTATCCAACTATCGAGAAGATACCAGGCTCAGATTATTCAAACTTATGCACCCACCACAAGTCATCCTGAAGAAGAAATTGAAGAATTTTATGAGGAAATTTGTCATCTAAATAATAAAGGTAAGCAGCACTTGAAAATAATTATGGGAGATTTCAATGCAAAAATAGGGCAGCGGCAACAGAATGAAACTTCAGTAGGTAAATTCGGTCACGGCAACAGAAACCAGCGTGGAAATACTCTCGTTGAGTTTGCAGAGGCAGAAGGGTTTTTCATCTTGAACTCCTTTTTCAAGAAAACGCCACACAGGAAATGGACATGGAGACATCCAAATGGGACGACAAGTGAAATTGATTTTATTATGTGTAACAAAAAATTCGTCATAGAAGACTGCAGTGTGCTAAACAAGTTCAACACAGGTAGTGACCATAGATTGGTGAGATGTAAGATGCACCTCAACACTAAACTTGAACGTGGCAAGCTCATAAGACAAACAAAATCTATTGACATAACCAACCTTAAAAAACACCATAATACCTTCAAGTTGGAACTGAAGAACAGGTTCTCTGCTTTAGAAGGCCTAACATCGGAAGAAGTGGACATCTCTGAAGTTAACAGAAAAGTAACCAAAGCTCTTATGGAAACAGCAACAAAATTAGCTGGGTCTAAGAACAAGTTGCATGTAAATAAATTATCAGGAAAAACGAAAATGTTGATGCAAAAAAGAAGAGAGATGAGGACAACTAAAGAAGATGTGACTTCCAAAGTGGAATATATAGAGCTATGCAAGACAGTACGAAAAAGTATCACTGAAGACGTAAGAAAATTCAACTGTGAACTAGTGAGGAAAGCAATTGAAAACAACCAAAGCCTAAAGATAGCAAAGGGACATCTCAGTAAGGGAAGAAAACAGATTATGGCACTGAGAAAAGAAGATGGTTCTGTAACAAGAAATAGAGGCGAAATTTTGACAAGAGTGAAAGATTTCTACTCCAAATTATATGAAAGGGATGATACATGCACTCCAGACATCATGAAAGATACCAGTACCAGAGTTCCTCCAGTCCTTCCAGCAGAAGTTGCACATGCAATCAAGAACATGAAGCGGGGAAAAGCTCCAGGAGAAGATGGAATTACTGTAGACATCATACAAGAAGCAAGTGGAGAAATCGAAACAGTACTCGCCCAAATTTTCACTCGATGCCTTAATGAAGGAAAGATTCCTGAGGATTGGAACACCGCTACAATGATCCTGCTACATAAGAAAGGTGACATTGAGGATCTCGGAAACTACAGACCTATCAGCCTCCTATCAGTAGTTTATAAAATCTTCACTAAAGTTCTTTCACACCGCTTGAAGGTAACACTGGACATGGCTCAACCGAGAGAACAAGCTGGATTCAGGAGTGGCTACAGCACAATAGATCATATCCATGTGCTGAGAGAACTAATTGAAAGAGCGAGGGAATATGAACTTCCATTGTGCATGGCTTTTATCGATTATGAAAAAGCCTTTGATTCGGTGAAACCATCAGCAGTTACAATGGCTCTGAAAACCTGCGGTATTGAAGATGCATATATTAATATTATTAATAACATCTATGAAAATGCAAGTGCAAAGATTAGGCTGTTTGAAAATACAACACACATAAAAATTGGAAAGGGAGTGAGACAAGGTGACACCATATCTCCGAAGCTCTTTAATGCCACATTGGAGGGTGTTTTTCAGTCACTAAGCTAGGAAAACAAGGGGATAAAGATTAATGGAGATTATCTAACCCACCTTCGTTTTGCTGATGACGTAGTCATTTTTGCAACTAGCCCATCAGAGCTGCAGAGTATGATCCAGGAACTTGCTGACAAGAGTAAAGAAGTGGGATTAAAAATGAACTTTCAGAAGACAAAAGTGATGTTCAATGCTTTTACAAGAAATGAAGATTTATCGATTGATGGAGAAAAGCTGGAGATAACAGACACGTACATTTATCTTGGACAGCAGATATCAAGTGAGGGTCACATTGATGAAGAAATTAATCGGCGCACAAAACTTGCCTGGAGAGCTTTTGGAAGAAACAGCATAATTTTCAAGAGCAATATGCCATTATGTCTTAAAAGAAAAGTGTTTGATCAATGCATCCTTCCAGTGCTTACGTATGGTGCAGAGACGTGGACCTTAACTAAAAGAGACATACAAAGGCTGCAGACAACTCAAAGAAGCATGGAGAGGTGCATACTTGGTGTAACCAGGAGAGATAAGAAGAGGAACTCGTGGATCCGAAAAATGACAAGAGTGGAAGACATCATGATCAGAGTCAAATCCCTGAAATGGCAATGGGCTGGACATACTGTCAGAAGGACAGATCATCGATGGACAGCCGAAATTTTAGATTGGATTCCAAGGGACAGGAAAAGACCCAGAAGAAGACCACATGGGAGATGGGTGGATGAAATTCGAAAGTATGCAGGGGTGACATGGAGGAGACTGGCACAAGACAGACCGTTGTGGAGGAAACTTGGGGAGACCTTCGTCCAGCAGTGGATTGATAATGGTTGACAATGATGATGATGATGATGATATATGGTAAACGAAATAAATATTTTTTCCGTAATCGTAATTTCTTTTTCCTGTGATGTAGCCTCTGTCCAGTATTGTTATATATCATTTTATTCCATAAATATTTGTATTTCAGTTTGAAAATGGAGGAAAAATTTCCGAAAACGGAAATTCGACGGCAAAACAATTGCGTTGTAATCTTTAGGCATGAGAGTGCGACAGCTTCAAGGAATTTCTCCTTTTCCGTCATAATTTGGGTTATCCTCAAGATCGATGCATAACTGAACAGAAATGTTTTAAATTTTTTTTAACAGAAATTGTTTTTACATTTTTTACATGCATTAATGTAACATTAGTGCTTCAAATTATGTCCATTGATATTTCAAACATACAAAAGTTTGCTTACAGGATTTTCTTAGAAAATTGCAGAATTTTTCTCTTCTTAAGGTTGGCAAGTCTGGTAATGGCTTTTAGGTTGGCAAGTCTGGTAATGGCCTCCCTGGTGCCTTCTTGGGGTCATGACTGATACCAGTTTTACTTCATACGATAAAACCTCAAGCCCTGCATCAGTATACCAGAAGCTCTTCACCGAATACTATTTCCTCAATTCTGATTATGTTTCCATTTTCACCAATGGAATTTATGTTGGATTGAGTTGTTAGATCCGCAGCTGTTTTTTCTGATTAAGTTTTTGTAGTGTGGATGCCAGCCAAGGCCATAGTGTATACGGCAGAGATGCATGCTGCATATTTTGCATTTCATCATGTTTGTGTTGAGCTCTCATTGGCATGCTGTGGTCTGCATGTATCTCTTTAGCATTTTTCAGTCTCTCTCCTCTGCAGATTGTGGTTACCAACCATCTCTTTATAATATGAGACGTTTACTCCATTTTCTACTTGTGGCTGGTTTCCAGATCCGACTCTTCTGTAGTCCTAGGCATGTGAGAATCTCGGGTTACAATTCAGCTGGTACTGCTTTCTGCCAGTTCTGTTTCCTTTTTGGTTGTCACACCCTTGCCACTGTTTTGTCGGAATTTACATTTTCTTGTTCAGGAACATGGCAGATTCTCTGGGACCAACTGGTGGAAAACAAACTGCATGATATCAAACCAGTTCTTGATGTCTGGACTTCGTATAATCTCTGGAACCATTGGGAGAAAGTTGTACTGGCACATCTCCGCATTGGGCATTGCCATTTCACTCACCACTATTTGCTATGTGGTGAAACTGCCCCATGTGTAAGACGTGTAATGTACCTCTGACTGTTGTTCATGTTTTGTATTTGTGTCATTGTTTTGTTAGCGAACGTGCTTGTTTCTTGTTTTTACCCTCTCTACTACCAAATGAATAAAAAACCCTGAGTTGCGTTTTAAACGATCGTTGTGATTGATGTGTCTTCTTTGTACTTGTGGTTTTCATTTATGTAGTCCATTGTCTGATTATCGGCCATTTATACCATTTCTTGTTGGGTTTTTGTTTTTGTTTCATGTTGGTTTTATTATTATGATGAACCATTGGACTTGGTGCTTTTTGGCCCATTGAGGCCCTTGTGCCAATAAACACATGTCGACCAACCATCCAATGTTTAAAGCTGACATTTCAGAAAACTGTTACATGATCAATCCAGCATTAACCTTTTAGTGAATCCTAGGCACGATACCACTGATCAAGTTACCACTTTTGTATGACTACCATACAGTTAAATATATATATATATTATTTCTTTCGTTCTGTTTCTTAATTGAGATGTTTTAATTTAGATATCCATTCTTTTTTTGAAAATTTGATTATAATCTATAGGTTTCTCCGGATTGTTGCTTTGCGCATTTGGGGTTGCGTATCTACCTCTTTATTTTCTTATGCTGCTACGATCCAACAATTTAACCATACCACATCGGTCTTTGCGAGGTATAAGAAGGACCGCATCTGACTCTGAGGATTTAGTATATATTTGTGTTCTTGTTGATCGTCGGTCTAGTGTTTAGTCTTCATTCATGGCGTTGACCTATTTGGTCTGCCGATAAGCCTTTTTTATAATTTTTTTTATCATTGTTTACATTATTGCTTTTTGAGTTCTTAGGTCTGTTTTGTTTGGTTTGGTGGCCTAGGGAACATACCAACCAACATTTTTGGTTCTCCTTGTCCTTTGTTGATACTAGAAAGGTCACTCCCACAGGTTGATGCTCTCCTGACGACGGCAACCTGTTTTTGTTTTATATTTTTCGGTTTTCAATTCTGAACTTCAATTTTGAATTTAATTTTGTATTAAAAAAAATAATATTGTTAATTAACAATTCTCTCTCTCTCTCTCTCTCTCTCTCTCTCTATATATATATATATATATATATATATATATATATATATATATCATCATCATCATCATCATTGTCAACCATTATCAATCCATTGCTGGACGAAGGTCTCCCCAAGTTTCCTCCACAACGGTCTGTCTTGTGCCAGTCTCCTCCATGTCACTCCTGCATACTTTCGAATTTCATCCACCCATCTCCCATGTGGTCTTCTTCTGGGTCTTTTCCTGTCCCTTGGAATCCAATCTAAAATTTCGGCTGTCCTTCTGGCAGTATGTCCAGCCCATTGCCATTTCAGGGATTTAACTCTGATCATGATGTCTACCACTCTTGTCATTTTTCGGATCCACGAGTTCCTCTTCTTATCTCTCCTGGTTACACCAAGCATGCACCTCTCCATGCTGCTTTGAGTTGTCTGCAGCCTTTGTATGTCTCTTTTAGTTAAGGTCCATGTCTCTGCACCATACGTAAGCACTGGAAGGATGCATAGATCAAACACTTTTCTTTTAAGACATAATGGCATATTGCTCTTGAAAATTATGCTGTTTCTTCCAAAAGCTCTCCAGGCAAGTTTTGTATGCCGATTAATTTCTTCATCAATGTGATCCTCACTTGATATCTGCTGTCCAAGATAAACGTACGTGTCTGTTATCTCCAGCTTTTCTCCATCAATCGATAAATCTTCATTTCTTGTAAAAGCATTGAACATCACTTTTGTCTTCTGAAAGTTCATTTTTAATCCCACTTCTTTACTCTTGTCAGCAAGTTCCTGGATCATACTCTGCAGCTCTGATGGGGTAGTTGCAAAAAGGACTACGTCATCAACAAAACGAAGGTGAGTAAGATAATCTCCATTAATCTTTATCCCCTTGTTTTCCCAGCGCAGCGACTGAAAGACACCCTCCAATGTAGCATTAAAGAGCTTCGGAGATATGCTGTCACCTTGTCTCACTCCCTTTCCTACTTTTATGTGTGCTGTATTCTCAAACAGCCGAATCTTTGCACTTGCATTTTCATAGATGTTATTAATAATATTAATGTATGCATCTTCAATACCACAGGATTTCAGAGCCCACCGAATCAAAGGCTTTTTCATAATCGATAAAAGCCATGCACAATGGAAGTTCATATTCCCTCGCTCTTTCAATTAGTTCTCTCAGTACGTGGATATGATCTATTGTGCTGTAGCCACTCCTGAATCCAGCTTGTTCTCTCGGTTGAGCCCTGTCCAGTGTCCCCTTCAAGCGGTGTGAAAAAACTTTAGTGAAGATTTTATAAACCACTGATAGGAGGCTGATAGGTCTGTAGTTGCTGAGATCCTCAATGTCACCTTTTTTATGTAGCAAGATCATTGTAGCGTTGTTCCAATCCTCAGGAATCTTCCCTTCATTAAGGCATCGAGTGAAAATTTGGGCGAATATGGCGAAGTTTGATACGACAACAATAAGTAAAAATATCCGGAAGTTTGTATTTCTTTTTGGAGCTAACCTCTGAATCTCAGAGAACAGCTTAGTGATATGTATGTATGTATGTACTGTTTCGATTTCTCCACTTGCTTCTTGTATGATGTCTACAGTAATTCCATCTTCTCCTGAAGCTTTTCCCCGCTTCATGTTATTGATTGCATGTGCAACTTCTGCTGGGAGGACTGGAAGAACTCTGGTACTGGTACCTTTCATGATGTCTGGAGTACATGTATCATCCCTTTCATATAATTTGGAGTAGAAATCTTTCACTCTTGTCAAAATTTCGCCTCTATTTCTTGTTACAGAACCATCTTCTTTTCTCAGTGCCATAATCTGTTTTATTCCCTTACTGAGATGTCCCTTTGCTATCTTTAGGCTTTGGTTGTTTTCAGTTGCTTTCCTCACTAGTTCACAGTTGAATTTCCTTACGTCTTCAGTGATACTTTTTCGTACTGTCTTGCACAGCTCTATATATTCCACTTTGGAAGTCACATCTTCTTTAGTTGTCCTCATCTCTCTTCTTTTTTGCATCAACATTTTGGTTTTTCCTGATAATTTGTTCACCTGCAACTTGTTCTTAGACCCAGCTAATTTTGTTGCTGTTTCCGTAAGAATTTTGGTTACTTTTCTGTTAACTTCAGAAATATCCACTTCTTCCGATGTTAGGCCTTCTAAAGCAGAGAATCTGTTCTTCAGTTCCAACTTGAAGGTATTATGGTGTTTTTTAAGGTTGGTTATGTCAATACATTTTGTTTGTCTTATGAGCTTGCCACGTTCAAGTTTAGTGCTGAGATGCATTTTACATCTCACCAATCTATGGTCACTACCTGTGTTGAACTTGTTTAGCACACTGCAGTCTTCTATGACACATTTTTCGTTACACATAAAAAAATCAATTTCACTTGTCGTTCCATTTGGATGTCTCCATGTCCATTTCCTGTGTGGCTTTTTCTTGAAAAAGGAGTTCAAGATGAAAAACCCTTCTGCCTCTGCAAACTCTACGAGAGTATTTCCACGCTGGTTTCTGTTGCCGTGACCGAATTTACCTACTGAAGTTTCATTCTGTTGCCGTTGCCCTATTTTTGCATTGAAATCTCCCATAATTATCTTCAAATGCTGCTTACCTTTATTATTTAAATGACGAATTTCCTCATAAAATTCTTCAATTTTTTCTTCAGGATGACTTGTGGTGGGTGCATAAGTTTGAATTATCTGAGCCTGGTATCTTCTCGAGAGTTGGATAACGAGTCGTGCAACTCTGTCAGAGGAACTTTCAACTTCTATAACTTTATCCTTCAGTTTCTTGTTTATTATAAATCCAACACCACTAGTTCTGCCAGTATCTGCCCCACGATAGTAGAAGAGACGTCCAGTTTTCAGTTCAATGAGATCTTCTCCTTTTCTTCTTACCTCACTTAGCCCGACGATGTCCCACTTGATCATTTGTAGTTCCTCTTCCAATTCAAGAAGCCTTGAATCAGAAGATAGGGAGCGTCCATTATATGTAGCCAAAGTCAGCATCAGATGGCAGCCTAGTCCGGTTCTCCGGGGATTCTTAGCACCCTCTGCCTTCATGTCGCACTGGCCGCTGCCTTGGCCAGGTACATTCCAGCTGCTGGAGACTGAGGGCCAAGATTTAAGTTGTGGAGTCATCTTGGAGGGGTTTGGCCATAACTCACCACGCTGGCCAAGTGGGTTGGTGAGTGTGGGATAGCATTTCCTCTAATCCCGATGGTATAGTTATACCGCTATTGGCGGTCATCAGAGCCCCTTTAGTGGGAACAGGATGCAGCACGAGAAGGCGGGGTTGACATTTGTCAAGGAGAGGCTGTGATGTTACGCATCACCTGACCTTACATCCCATATATATATATATGAAGAAAAATATCTATCTGCATGTGTAACTTAAACAGATGCATTCAGCTTTTAACAACAGAAAGTCCTTTCCTACCTTGAATACTGATGTGAAATAAGTTTAGTAATATTGGGTTGATGCAGGTAAAACATATGAAATGAGAGTAGCACTTGCAAACCCTCATAAAAATAGGAAGCACCTACCCGCCTAGTCAAAGTAGCCCTCTGCATTAACACATTTCTGCCAATGGGTTACAAAGCTGTAGATCCCACTGTGATAAAACTCCAGAGTCTCTGAGGCAAAGAATTTGGCAACAACCTAAAATATACTTTGATTATTTGTAAAGGTCTTCTCTGCCAGGAAACGGTCCACATGCCAGAAGAGGTGATAATCTGTGAAGGAAAGTCTGTGGAATATACAGAGAGTAGCAAAGTTCCATAATCCGACTGTTGGCTCTATCGGACAGTCCTTTGGGAGATGTGGGTGTGCATTGTTGTGCAGCTAATGGACTCCATGCCCATTGACCAAAACTAGCTGCTTGGTACGAAACTTGTTATCCATCTTTTGCATTTCAGCACAGTAGCACTACATTGTGTTCCTGTGACTGTCCGGTTGGTTGCAACTATGTGAGACAGATGTTGATGGCCACATTCATTGACCACCTTTTTTTGCCAATAGCTCTGTCCATAATGCAATGTTATTCTGGAAATGCTGTATTCCTGATACTCTCTTGATACTGTTGAACGGAGATGTTGCACTTCCCGTACCACCTCCACAATAGAATGGCCCATACATCAAACCTCCACTATCATCTCTCTTTCAAACTCTGTTAACTCGCAACATTTATCCATACTGACATCAAATTGCCATCTACTTTAATGCAGTGATGTATTACTTTAGACATCACTTCCACTGATGTATGACTTTAATGCTAAAACATCTTATACCTATGCAATAGGTAAGAGGACATCACTGATTGAAGGGATGGCTGCCAATCACTTGGATGCCAATCAGTGGGTTAGTCCACAAGAGAGAGGGTGACAAAATTGCATTGCCCAAGATATCCCATGATTTTAGTACTCTCAGTGAATACTGACCATGTGATGTATGCCACATGAGATCACTGAGGGGTTGAACATGTCCACCAGCTGAAAGTGAAAATTTTATGTGCACCAACCCAGTTTATAACTTCGAAAAATCATGAGATCGCTCACATATTTCTGTTGATTCTTGATAATGATTACCAAAAGACACCTAAAGAGTTTGGTAGTTTTGGTTTTGATGCTGAAGAAAAGCATTCAATAAAATGTAAATATATATCAGGCTCTGTAGTGGTACTAACATTTTGTATTCAGTTAATTTTGTTACACTTAAAGCCAAAGTTTATGTATTTCACAGTCTTTAAAAAATAATCAGAGGTGCTTGAAAAGTACTTCATATATCATCATCATCATTGTCAACCATTATCAATCCACTGCTGAACGAAGGTCTCTCCAAGCCTCTTCCACAACAGTCTGTCTTGTGCCAGTCTCCTCCATGTTACTCCCACATACTTTTGAATTTCATCCACCCATCTCTCGTGTGGTCTTCTGGGTCTTTTCCTGTCCCTTGGAATCCAATCTATAATTTCGGCTGTCCATTGATGGTCTGTCCTTCTGGCAGTATGTCCAGCCCATTGCCATTTCAGGGATTTAACTCTGATCATGATGTCTTCCACTCCTGTCAGTTCCTCTTCTTATCTCTCCTGGTTACACCAAGCATGAACCTCTCCATGCTGCTTTGAGTTGTCTGCAGCCTTTGTATGTCTCTTTTAGTTAAGGTCCACGTCTCTGCACCATACGTAAGCACTGAAAGGATGCATTGATCAAACACTTTTCTTTTAAGACATAATGGCATATTGCTCTTGAAAATTATGCTGTTTCTTCCAAAAGCTCTCCAGGCAAGTTTTATACGCCGATTAATTTCTTCATCAATGTGACCCTCACTTGATATCTGCTGTCCAAGATAAACGTACGTGTCTGTTATCTCCAGCTTTTCTCGATCAGTCGATAAAAAATGTCTTTCAATCACTGAACTGGGAAAACAAAGGGATAAAGATTAATGGAGATTATCTAACTCATCTTCGTTTTGCTGATGACATAGTCATTTTTGCAACTGCCCCATCAGAGCTGCAGAGTATGATCCAGGAACTTGCTGACAAGAGTAAAGAAGTGGGATTAAAAATGAACTTTCAGCAGGCAAAAGTGATGTACAATGCTTTTACTTCACACACACACTGACGTGCCAGAAAAACTGGTACAGACGAGCTTATGCAAAATACATAGCAACATCTCCTATGCGCGTACTCAGTTGTGTCAGCTAGTGTGTATATAAAGCGATAGACATCCTTGCCAGCTGTCAGAGCTGTTTTTGGCATGAGAATGACAAGTAATAACGATTTAAGCGATTTTCAACGTGGTGTCATAGTTGGCGCTCGTGAGGGAAACGAAGTTCGGATTTTCACCGACTACCATTGCAAGGGTGTACCGTGGCTACAAGAATTCTGGCAAAACCTCCAACCTACGATAGCAGTGTAGCCGAAAAAAGACATTGGGTGAACATGACCATCGTCGGCTGTTAAGAATAGTTTCACGTGATAGGCGTGCAACACTCTCGCACGTATAATTCGAATTCAATGCTGGAGCCTCAATAAGCATCAGTGTCCGGCCTGTGCAACGTACACTTTACGATATGGGCTTTGGGAGCCGACGCCCAACTCGAGTCCCCTTGATGGGTGCATGACACAAAGCTATGTGCCTCGCTTGGGCACAGCAACACCGCCACTGGACACTTGATGACTGGTCTGATGAGTTGCGTTTCCAACTGTATCGGGCAGATGGAAGGATTCGTGTATGGCGCAAACCCCATGAAGCCATGGATCCTGCATGTCAACAGGGAACTGTGCCGGCTGGTGGGGGTCCGTAATGGTATGGGGTGTGTTTAGCTGGACTTCACTGGGACCCCTGGTATGTCTACAAATGTCTGTGTCCGGCCAACGCTATATGCACATCCTTTCTGATGAGGTACACCCGTTCATGTCCTGCATTCATGCTGATGGGTTGGGCCTGTTTCAACAGGACAATGCGCCTCCACACAAGTGTTGGGACGCCACATTATGGTTAGAGGAGCATTCATCTGAGTTTGGAGTGTTGCCATTCCCATCCAAGTCCCCAGATCTGAATGTGATAGAACACGCTTGGGATGCCATGCAATGCGCTGTCGAACACAGGAATCCGAGACCTCGGAATACACCCGAATAATTGTGGAACGCTGTGCAGGAAGTATGGTGTGCATTGTCTACAGCACATTTCCAGAAGCTAGTGGAGTCCATGCCCTATCGTATTTCCGCAGTTCTGTGCTCGGGGGGGGGGGCTACCAAGTATTACACTGGTGTACCAGTTTTTCTGGCACTTCGGTGTGTGTATATATATATATATATATATATATATATATTTATTTATTTATTTATTTATTTGAGTTGTATGAACCCTGTGTAGTTAAAAGGGCTAAATTTCAATAAATACTTTCACTGATGTATTACTTTATTGCCGAAACATCTTTATGAGCGCAGTGTGTTCTGTTGTTTATAATTTATACATGAGAAATATTTCTAATAATTTCTTGCATTTTTTAATTCAAAAATTTATGCGAAATTAGGAAATTTTAAACAGTTTTTTTAAACAGTTTATACATGAGATATTTTACTCAAGTTCTCTCTTTTTCTTCTAGTTCTGGATGAGCTGCTGGAATCAGCAAAAACTACTATTTCTTCAAATTTGAATAAGAAATCTAGGTGCCATCATTGTTCTTCTGGCAACAGTTTAGGAACTTTACCTCAAAGATGCAGAGTGCTTTGTTTAGATGGTGGTGGTGTCAGAGGTCTTGTTCTTATTCAGATGCTGGATTACATGGAAAAACTCATGGGCATTCCAATTAGCACTTGTTTTGATTGGATATCTGGTACCAGTACTGGAGGTTTTGTTGCACTGTTTTTAGCTTTAGGTATTTTGATTTAAGTCAATCATATTGTTTAAATAACAGCACTTGCTTTTTGTCTTTACTCAGATGTAATTATGAGTTTGTCATTAAGAGTAGGGTGAATATTTCCAAAATAATATTTTTTTTAAATGTTTTTAATAATAGCAGTTTTTATGTAAATTCACAGATTGTTTGAACTTGTTTAGCCCATTAAAATTGAAAGTTTTTATCTGTGTAGAGATATTTTCAGGGTTTTGTATACCTCCTGCAATTTAAGAACACCTTGAATGGGCTTTTTACTCTCTATTTGCCCTCAGACTCCTGGAAAAGTCCCTAAATTTAATTTTGATTCTTGAAAATTATTATACCTCAGGCTTTTTTTTTATGCCTTCCATTTTTCATTTAGTAAGCGGTGAGTGAACTTTTACAATTTTTGTTTTGTTTTTGAAATCCACGACTTCCCTTTGTCAGCAGAAGCTGTTTCGAGTTCACCATTCTCAGCTGACATGCAGCTGGGAATGGTGAGAACCACTCACATGCCAGGTATTTCTAACCAAAGCCAGTTTAAGATTACTACAGTAACCACAACTGAGGGAGTGCTGCCATTATGGGGACCCTAGACATGGTAACTTAGGAAATATTACTTTATTCACTTAAAAATGTGTACGTATCTGATTTATGCAAATTAAAACTGTTTACATTGAATATGCCTTTGTAGAAGTTTCAGAGTGTCATTATTAAACAAATATGTACTTTTGGAACAAGGCGATATGCCAATCATCGAAAGTCAGTCTTTCTCTCTTAGAATGTGCATTTCCACTTGGCATCAGGGCCTGCACTTTTGTTCCAGAAGTCCACACACACAGTGGCATGTGCATGTACTTCCACTCCTGTAGAATGGACATTCCCACTTGACCTCAGGGCATGCACTGTCATTCCAGGAGTCCATGCACAGAGTAACATGAGAGGACGTACTTCTGCTCCTATGGAATGAACATTCCTACTTGGCCTCTGTATGCATTGTCATTCTGGGAGTCCACACACATACTTCTGCTCCTATAGAATGCACATTTCCACTTGGCCTCAGGTCATGCACTGTCATTCAGTTTTTATACATACACAGTATGTAGGAATGCACATCTTACAGTAGGTTCTCCTACTTTACTATCTGTGTCAAGAGTTCTATATCCTATCATTTTGTAGTGCAGTAATTTTAGTGATATAACTGGTGTGCGTTAATAAGTTTATGAAGAATTATCATTTACATTTCACTGTCATTTTTATGATGTAGCATGACAGACTGTTCCTGACCATTAGTTTTTCTAGCTCAAACTGAAAAATTACTTGATATGTGATAAGACAGGGAGAATTTGTGTACGCACAGAAAATTGTAAATGAAATTATGGGTGATATAATTTTCACGTACATAGGTGGAGCAGTCATTGCATGTGACAGAAACAAAAATACAGGCAGTTAAAGGTATTTATCAAATCTTAATAATTAGTTTTTGGGTTGTCAACAATGGAAAAAAAATATTTATTTATTTATTTGTAGCTCAAAAAAGAAAAAAAGGACGTAAAGCTTCAATCCATCAAAAATCAACAGGGAAGCTTAAATATTTTTTTCAAAACTACAGTTCCAGTGCTTGTGATTGCTGAGGTGTTAAATATCAATGGAAAATCATCTCCAGCTATTGTGAGTGATACAGCACAGGAAGGTAATATCAGAGTAAGAGTCATCCTAATAGCTTTTCAGAGCTTTCCACCAGTGAATGAGTGTAACTGAAACACTATCACATCCACATTTCTATGCCTATGTGATCCCAGGTAGTCGGCCATCTGTAATATATGATATACTTAGAATTGCAGCAGTGAAACTTGGACCCCAAGATATTCATTACCAGTCAGAACCTGTTTCCCAGAAGATAAAGAAATTAAGCTTTCCTTTAGCTTATAACTACTGCTCGCATTGGCTTCTATACAGCGAGAAGATTAAAATGTATTTGGCTTATGCATTCAGCAACGCAAGTTGCTGTGTTTTATTTTTGCAGTTAGTCAACTCTGATGATGGTACCTTGCATATAGTCAATTTTAACAGTGGTTCCCTGGTACTTTGTGGATAGTCAACTCTAATAGTGGTTTCTCGGTACCTTGTGGATTGTCAATTCTAACAACAGTTCCCTGGTGCCCTGTGGATTCTGAGATTGGTAGCTCTTTTCAAGGCTTCTGACTGGCTTTAACAGCATGTGTTTCACTCCATAACTATCTAATCAACTGCCTTTGGATTTTTGGTTGGTTGGTTGGTTGGTTTGTGAGTGAGTCAATTTTATTGGTGCAAGGGCCTCAGTGACCAAAGAGCTCCGAGCATCTCAGTTAATTGTGAAAGCAGAAAGAATAAATATGCAGTTAAAACATAACAAGAAAAAATTAATATATTAATACATTACATATCTATTTTCTGTATTGATTAATTTATTGTGTGTGTGTGAAATTAATTGTGGGGAAAATAAGATATAAACAAACACTACATGAAATGTTATGACGGGTCGGCACAAAAATGACGAATCAAGAGTCTTTTCAAAATTGAAAAATGCAATACATAATTTCGGATTCAAACCTGGAAACTTTTCAGGAAGTCACTTAATCACAAATTTATTATCTTGGCATTTAATGTTCCCTCCTGAAACCACACCTTCGTTGACTCAATTGAATTTTGATCCCCTTTCTAAGTTCCTTCAAAGTGCTTGAGTGAAATTTACAAGGAACACTAAGAAGATGCTTTAGAAGCTCCTAAATTCTACCCTGTTCTTTTACTAGTAAAATTGGCACAGTGATGAAGTTCTGCCTGTACTTGGGAACCAAACAAATACCCATGCAATCCTAATTATCATAATAAAGGATGACATGGCTATTCCTAGTAGCCTACAAGTTCTAGGACAGGTCGCGCCGTCTCTGAGCTTTGGTTTTACTGCTCCATTTTCGAGTTCCTAGCCCAGTTTAGTTCCTTATTTTGTGTTCCTGTCAAGTATGAAGGTTCCCGTTTTCTTTTGAGTTATTCCAGCAGCTCGGTAAGTCACCCAGTTTCTTGTATACATCATTTCTTTTCGTCTTGGTCAAGTCGGCTATTTCCGAGCCACCATTGCCCTGTCTACGTCTGTAGGTGATGTGACTTCCATCTCTTAGCACGTCACTCATATGGACTTTTCTTCTTCCTCTGCGGCTGTCGCCGCTCTGACGTCCTCTTTTGGACTGCTTCTTGATGTGATGTCATCTGCCGATGCTCATCCTGCTGATCCTGACACCCAGCCTGAGCTTGCTCCCTACTCAGACAGTTTCACACTGACGGTTTCCAGTGACGACGTGATGGGCTTGCCGACTGATCCCGCACCTACCGTGAATGTTACTCCTCCTGCTCGCTCTTACTCTGATGCCTCTCGCACTGCTGTTCCATCTTCTTTAGTGTCGCCGTTGCTCCCAGTTGCACGTTTGGAGGGCTCTACTGTTGCTCTGGATGTCCCCGTGGATTCTCCCATGGGCCGCACCTTCCATGCTACATTGAATTGTGGTGTCAGGTTTATGGCTGTTTCTGACACTCCGCTTAAGATCTACTGCACAGTTAAAAAGCGTCTGCTTTCTCCAAACGCTGTCACGCATGTGACACGACAGGCCTCTCGTGCTCATTTTGTTCTGGAGCAGGACCTTCGAGTGCGTGTCAGTGTATTGATTCCGGTGCCTGTCTCCCAGAGCCCTGTTCTCCTCATGTGCATCCGGTGATGAGGTAGTTCAGTCTGCTCTTTGTGCTGGGCCAGGTTGTTGGGCCAGTACAGACTCCGCAGCTCCAAAGGACCCTGAGGATCGTGCAGAGGGTGCCTTTCAACGCCAGGTCTGGCTTCTCTTTCTGGATGCTGCTGCTTTCTTTTGCTGCCCGTCAGTGCTTATGACTCGGTGTGGTGTTGAAGTGTGTCGCATCACCATTCAACCAGCTCTTCAGTGTGCCCACTGTCATGCTGCCGGACATGTTTGCTCAACTTGTCCCAATCGACATGCTCCTGCTTCTTCTGAGCCTCGTCATTCGTCACACGATGCAACCTCCTCTTTTCCTGTATGTGCCTCATCACAGCAGTCTTCTCCTTCTTGTCCCACGCCTTCTGAGTCCCTAACTGGACTTTTATCCGATGCTTAACTGATCTCTTCCCCCTCTGCACAGCGTATTCATCCATCTGGTGTTACCGGCCTCCTACAGTCTCATCCTGCTCCTGATCGTCGCCTGTTTTCAGGAGAGTCTGCTCTTCCACCTGACATACTCCTAAATGTTCTGCCTGCGTCTCCTGATGTATGCTCTCTAGCTCCATCGTCGTCCTCGCCAGACTCTGATTCATCCCCTTCCTCTGCACGAGAAAAAGGTACTTCAGCTCTTTCTAAACAGTCTTCGTCTACAATTGCTAAGAAGCCCAAAGTGTCCACCTCACCCGATTCTCGCTGACAGCCTCGACCTCGCCCGCCTTCTGCCCAGACTGGGTCATATACCTCTGCCGCAGATTTTTCCGCTTATTCGAGGAGGACTGAGATCCCCTTTGATCAGTTTTGCAGCCTCATCTCTGACGTCACCCAGGGATTCGAGGAATCGGAACTGCTGTCCATTCACCGATTTTTTCATACTCTGCCGCGTTGCCATGCGACGACTGCTTTTCTCCGGACGCAGGATCCTGCTCACCTCCCAGCTATTAGAGCATTCCTCGAACGTATCCAGGACTCCGTTGCCCTGTACTACAGACTCCACCTGACTCGCCGATTATGGATAGCTGGTTTCTACCGGCACTGCTGCCGTATCTTGATTACTGCCTCCTGCTATCTTCAGCAACTCCCTCCTGGCTTCGCTCCTCTGGTTTCTGACTCAGAGGGATCACTCTGCCATCCACCGACTTCTTTTCTACCAGCTGTGCTCCTGTGGAGCCTCTATTTCATTGTATATAAAACTGTTTATTACTTTGTACATTATGTCAGCTTTTTCTGCACATGTACTAGTGCTGTTTGTAATTTATTGTACATTTCTCATTGATTGTTTTGCACTTTTCCGACATGCCTCTATATGCTGTAGTGTGTGCCCTAGTTTTCTGTGCCATGTCATTTTGCTGTGCCCCACTCCATTACTCATTGTAAATTTCATTGTCATTTGCTACTTGCTTTTCCAACACACCTCGCACTGTTGTTGTAGTGTGTGCCCCGGTTCAAAGCGCTGTGTTTGTTGTCTCCTGTACTTATCATGGGGTTTTGTCCCATTTTTTCCCAGTTATCTTGATGTATATTCCCCGAGCTACATTAAAGTGAATATTGAGATCCTAGTAGCTATTAATTTACGATTTTTTTTTCTATGAAGTTATTCTGCGAAGTTCGATTTTTTTTTTTTTTTTTTTTTAAATAGGCATATTCTTCTACAACAAGCTTAAGTCCAATTTACAAGGAACACTAAGAAAATGCTATAGAAGTTACTAAATTCTCCCCTATTCCCTTTCAGATAAAATTGGCACAATGATTGACTTCTGCCAGTCCTTAGGAGCCATACCAACAGAGACAAACCTAGGGGGCAGGGGGGGCTGTTCCAGGCACAGCTCAAGAGTGGGTGCAAGAATAACTGCTTACAATCTTATTAAAATTTGAATTGAAACTTTTACACCAGTTTCTGGTACACTTGAAGTTAAATTTTTTTCATTTTCAAAATGTTAAAGGGATGCTAGTTACTTGCATTCAGAAATGAAGGCACAGGTCTATGGGCCATCCAACTAAAGAAGAACCACAGCCTTTGTTGACAACAATGGAGCCTGTCGTTTTTATTTAGTTTATTGGATAAGGCAAGGATGTCGTTCACATTTTTGAAGATTCTCTGGGAACTATTCAGCCGTTACTGTGACTGTGAGCCACGACTGCCAGCTACATTTGGTCTGTTTGATGTAGTACCGAAGGTCCAAACTCCGAAGCAGTTGCTAAAAGATGTACAAACGGTCAGTTTTATTATGTCTCCCTCATAGAAATAACATTGAGGTATGATGTTAATTTTGCTTTGTCGGTCGGTGTGTGTGTTTGTGTTGGGTAAATAAATTTATATATACGTACAGATAGACGGGCAATATTTGGGATCTGCGCTGGATGCAGAAATGCCTAGTTACACTTCTGCATACCAATATCCCACACAATTCAAATGATTGTAATCAGTGGCATGTGGTAAAAGTTATGCACAGACATGCAAAAATAAACAAAAAAACACCACAAATCCTGTCGGTTTGGTAAATAGAAACGTTGAAAAAATATATATGTAATAAGTTCATATACTTTTACCTGTCGTTAAATATGTTAAGTATGCAGCTAAAAATATGCATGGAAAGAGCGATGACTTCTATTTGATGTTCTTAATCCATGTCAGTTGTGTCTATTAATGCTAAGCCACTCAGGTCTAAGGTTGGCCTTTCGTTGCTTACACATTCGAATTTTTCTGTAAACCTTGGGGAATCGGAAGACACTTATTAATTTCGCATCAGCCATTTCCTTATTTTCCTTTTGCAGTTTGATTAAATGTCTTAAAGCACTATTGAGCTTCAAAAAGTCGAAGAATATACAAAAATGTAGCCTTGCATTTTTCCGACTGTATCAGAAAACATCTCTGAATACCTAAAGGACCATAAATCCCAGACATGGTCACCATCGAAAGAAAATCTGCTTTCCATTGGTTAATGAAATACACTCTTTTGCGTTTGGGCGAGTTTTCCAGTGGCAGTTAACATAGATGCATTGTACATGGGAATAAACGGAGGGAAAGGATCTAATTGGTCAAGGTCCGAAAAGTAAGTGCAACGAGAGACTTCACATCCAGTGTTTTCTGCGTTGTCAGTTCCCTGCCTAGGGTCAGCTATTTCCTACGGTATGATCTCGCATGACTACGGGCATGATAATGCGAAGGTAGTTTTTGCATTAGTGCTGTTTTTCTAAAAATGCCTGCAAATAGGTGAATTTAATTTTAAATAAAAATCATCTGAAAAATAGGTGCATAGTTTAGATTTTTCTGTAAAAAACTGCAGCACAAAGTTTCTCTTTGTGTAGTTCTTTTTTTCATAGAGCAAATTTGTGCACGTATTTAGGGCATGCAATGCACATATGTGTTGCATACAACAACCGCACACTACTGATTGTAATAAAAGATGGCACACCTATATTCCTAGAAGTTATTACTCTGTAAGTTTGAGGTTTTTTCTGCAAATGTTTTTCCTTTTAATAAGAAATCGTTTTTCCTATATCAAATTTTCAGACTGTAAATCTACTCCTCATCAGGGCACAGTGGTTGTTGGTACTTCTGGGATAACAACACTTCTGGTCATTTAATGGGTTTCCTTTTCTTTTCTCTGTTTCTAGACCAGCTATTTCTGTTTTTTTCTTTGACACGTTCGCTGGGGCGATGTTTTTCGGTGACTTTTCTGTAGTGCATTACAACCCACCGGTGGGTCGTTTCTTGGAAGCGTTTTCCTTGTCTACCAAGAGATGGAGGTTGATGCGTGTGGTTTGTACGTTTGCATTTCGTATCGAACGGTGTTTAGATAGCATACTGCAAGAGCAGGAGTGATTGCTGGTGGGTCGCTTAGCACACAATGATGAAATTGATAATCACACTCCATTTAAACATGGTACGGTTTACCTTTTGTTTGTTAGTCCTAAATTTATTATACCTATATGAATTATTACATGGAATTTATGGTGAGCTGATAATAGTAGTATAATGTTCTTAGTTATACAGTAAAACCTCAAAAATCCGGCATCCAGAAAACCGGCAACTTCAGAAATCCGGCACTTTCCTGATTTCGGAAGAACATCCGATGTTTCACCAACATCGAGACCATCTGATCTCAGCGTGCGAATTACCGATAGCCGCCTGCATGTAACATCAGGAGGTTTCTCAAATTCATAATCTCATTGGGCCGTGCTGAAATGACGCGGACCAATGTGGAGGCAAATTGGCGTGTACGTTTGTCAAACGTGGTACACAAAGTTAATCGCCAATGTATTCGCCAAAGCTTTTTCCATCACCAAAACGATTTTTTTCGCAAGTTGTGAAGAATGCAATCTGCAGCGCCACCCCTGCATATTTATAAGGTGTAGAAGCGCAATTTTCGTTAAGGTGGACGTCAAGTAATTTTGCTTCCTATATTTCCAATGGAAAAACTTCTGTACACGTTTTCTTCACAATTAATGCGTTCCCAAGGATGAACATTTGAACATCGATTAAAATAGCTTCATTTTATAACTTGGAATACTTAATATTTTCTAAAACGTAACCATAATTATATTAAAAATCAATAACTTTTCCTTTGGTGGTGTTGAAACTAGAAAAAAGATGGCACGGCCTGTACTTTGATGACGTCAGTAAACAAACAAATGTTGGATTGCATAATTATGGTTATCTTTTAGAAAATATTAAGTATTCCAAGTTATAAAATGAAGCTATTTTAATCGATGTTCAAATTTTCATCCTTGGAAACGCATTAATTGGGAAGAAAATGTGTACCGAAGTTTGCCCAATGAAAGCATAAGAAGCAATATCACTAGACGTCCACCTTATAGTGACCTGTTACATGTAAGTACGTCCACCTTATAGTGACCTGTTACGTGTAGTATATATATAAATATGAAGAATGTAAAAGAATGCATATACTATATATTTATTGATTTTCTGCACTAAAAAGCAACTTACTCCGAAATGAGGGGTGGGGTGCGAATTCGATCCCCATCACATACAAATTTGTGTTTTCACATTGGCTCCTGAACCTGAATGTAAAAATGAATGTACTGCCCTTTGGGTCCTTCGAAAAAAAATGTGTGATGTTTGTTCCACACTCGTCTAGAATTAAAGAAAAAAAAATTCATTCTTCGCTTCAAAAAAGAAAGAAAAAAAAAAGTAAGAGTGAGATGATGTGACTTACAACAGAGGTAAAGCTTGTGTCAAAATGACAAATCTGCAGTCAAGTATTCCATCCGTGTACCTTAGTTGGAAGAGCAACTAACTCCGGAGTGAGAGGGCATGGCTTCGATCTTTGTCATGGACAAATTTCTGTATTCACAATATTTATGATCACTATCACTAATGTACAGTGTAACACAAAAAGCTTGGGCTGCCAGAACTGGAAAATAATTAATGGCCCAAAATAGGAAACAATGGCAAAAACTTGTTGAGGAGGCCAAGGTTCACACTGTGTTCTAGAGCCAAGAAGAAGAACCTACGACATAAGTTTGAAATGTGTGCGTTACGTCCCACTGGTAGGTTGTTTAAAGATATATATATATATAGGGATGTAAGGTCAGGTGATGCATAACATCACAGCCTCTCCTTGACAAATGTCAACCCCGCCTTCTCGTGGTGCATTCTGTTCCCACTAAAGGGGCTCTGACGACCGCCAATAGCGGTATAAACTATACCATCGGGATTAGAGGAAATGATATCCCACACTCACCAACCCGCTTGGCCAGCGTGGTGAGTTATGGCCAAACCCATCCAAAATGACTCCACAACTTAAATCTTGGCCCTCAGTCTCCGGCAGCTGGAATGTACCTGGCCAAGGCAGCGGCCAGTGCGACATGAAGGCAAAGGGTGCTAAGAATCCCCGGAGGACCGGACTAGGCTGCCATCTGATGCTGACCTTGGCTACGTATAATGGACGCTCCCTATCTTCTGATTCAAGGCTTCTTGAATTGGAAGAGGAACTACAAAGGATCAAGTGGGACATCATCGGGCTAAGTGAGGTAAGGAGAAAAGGAGAATATCTCATTGAACTGAAAAGTGGACATCTCTTCTACTATCGTGGGACAGATACTGGCAGAACTAGTGGTGTTGGATTTATAATAAACAAGAAACTGAAAGATAAAGTTATAGAAGTTGAAAGTTCCTCTGACAGAGCTGCACGACTCGTTATCCAACTCTCGAGAAGATACCAGGCTCAGATTATTCAAACTTATGCGCCAACCACAAGTCATCTTGAAGAAGAAATTGAAGAATTTTGTGAGGAAATTCGTCATCTAAATAATAAAGGTAAACAGCACTTAAAGATAATTATGGGAGATTTCAATGCAAAAATAGGGCAACGGCAACAGAATGAAACTTCAGTAGGTAAATTCGGTCACTGCAACAGAAACCAGCGTGGAAATACTCTCTTTGAGTTTGTAGAGGCAGAAGGGTTTTTCATCTTGAACACCTTCTTCAGGAAAAAGCCACACAGGAAATGGACATGGAGACATCCAAATGGGACGACAAATGAAATTGATTTTATTATGTGTAACAAAAAATTTGTCATAGAAGACTGCAGTGTGCTAAACAAGTTCAACACAGGTAGTGACCATAGATTGGTGAGATGCAAGATGCACCTCAACACTAAACTCGAACGTGGCAAACTCATAAGATAAACAAAATGTATTGACATACCAAACCAAAAAAAACACCATAATACCTTCAAGTTTGAACTGAAGAGCAGATTCTCTGCTTTAGAAGGCCTAACATTGGAAGAAGTGGATATTTCTGAAGTTAACAGAGAAGTAACCAAAGCTCTTATGGAAACAGCTATAAAATTAGCTGGGTCTAAGAGCAAGTTGCATGTGATCAAATTATCAGGAAAAACCAAAATGTTGATGCAAAAAAGAAGAGTGATGAGGACAACTAAAGAAGATGTGACTTCCAAAGTGGAATATATAGAGTTATGCAAAACAGTACGAAAAAGTATCACTGAAGACGTAAGGAAATTCAACTGTGAACTAGTGAGGAAAGCAATTGAAAACAACCAAAGCCTAAAGATAGCAAAGGGACATCTCAGTAAGGGAAGAAAACAGATTATGGCACTGAGAAAAGAAGATGGTTCTGTAACAAGAAATAGAGGCGAAATTTTGACAAGAGTGAAAGATTTCTACTCCAAGTTATATGAAAAGGATGATGCATGAACTCCAGACATCATGGAAGGTACCAGTACCAGAGTTCTTCCAGTCCTCCCAGCAGAAGTTGCACATGCAATCAAGAACATGAAGTGGGGGAAAGCTCCAGGAGAAGATGGAATTACTGTAGACATCATACAAGAAGCAAGTGGAGAAATCGAAACAGTACTCGCCCAAATTTTCACTCGATGCCTTAATGAAGGGAAGATTCCTGAGGATTGGAACAACGCTATGTAACGTATACTCTCGATTCACTTTCCTTTTGATTTTTACTATCTCTGGTTATTTTATTTTTCTATGTAAATTATCTTCTTACTGAACGAAATGTTATTTCTCCCGCTGAATGAGATCTGGCAATGAGTGTAAGTCATGACGTGGTGGTAGCCAGTATAAATAGGCGCGTTCAACGATACTTAGTGAGAGCTTTTTGTTGATGTGTGTAGGGAGAGCGTTTGTTGTTGCACGGAGAGAGCGTTGGTTTATGTGAAGGAGAGCGTTTGTTGTTGTACGGGAAGAGCGTTTGGTGCTGTATAAAGAGAGTTTGTTTATGTGAGAGCGAGAAGTCTCAATAATAAAGAATTTGTTGTAAGTACATTTTTCTCAGTTCATAGTTACTGTCAGACCTCTGTCTGGCTGTTAGGTTTATTTCATTTAGTGTTATTAGTAACAACCAGCATAAGACTTTATTCATCTTAATTACTACTACAACATTACTACCAGTTATCAGCTTGTTCATTATTATTACTACACTACTAGCAAAAGAGTTATTCGTTATAATTAGCTTAGTTAAAAGCCTTATTCATTATAGCTACAATGATCCTGCTTCATAAAAAAGGTGACATTGAGGATCTTGGGAACTACAGACCTACCAGCCTCCTATCAGTGGTTTATAAAATCTTCACTAAAGTTCTTTCACACCGTTTAAAGGTAACACTGGACATGGCTCAACCGAGAGAACAAGCTGGATTCAGGAGTGGCTACAGCACAATAGATCATATCCACGTACTGAGAGAACTAATTGAAAGAGCGAGGGAATATGAACTTCCATTAAGCATGGCTTTTATCGATTATGAAAAAGCCTTTGATTCGGTGAAACCATCAGCAGTTGCAATGTCTCTGAAATCCTGCGGTATTGAAGATGCATACATTAATATTATTGATATCGTCTATGAAAATGCAAGTGCAAAGATTTGGCTGTTTGAAAATACAACACACATAAAAATTGGAAAAGGATTGAAACAAGGTGACACCATATCTCCGAAGCTCTTTAATGCCTAATTGGAAAATGTCTTTCAATCACTGAACTGGGAAAACAAAGGGATAAAGATTAATGGAGATTATCTAACCCACCTTCGTTTTGCTGATGACATAGTCATTTTTGCAACTACCCCATCAGAGCTGCAGAGTATGATCCAGGAACTAGCTGACAAGAGTAAAGAAGTGGGATTAAAAATGAACTTTCAGAAGACAAAAGTGATGTTCAATGCTTTTACAAGAAATGAAGATTTATCAATTGATGGAGAAAAGCTGGAGATAACAGACACATACGTTTATCTTGGACAGCAGATATCAAGTGAGGGTCGCATTGATGAAGAAATAAATTGGCGTACAAAACTTGCCTGGAGAGCTTTTGGAAGGAACAGCATAATTTTCAAGAGCAATATGCCATTATGTCTTAAAAGAAAAGTGTTTGATCAATGCATCCTTCCAGTGCTTACGTATGGTGCAGAGACGTGGACCTTAACTAAAAGAGACATACAAAGGCTGCAGACAACTCAAAGAAGCATGGAGAGGTGCATGCTTGGTGTAACCAGGAGAGATAAAAAGAGGAACTTGTGGATCCGAAAAATGACAAGAGTGGAAGACATCATGATCAGAGTTAAATCCCTGAAATGGCAATGGGCTGGACATACTGCCAGAATGACAGACCATCGATGGACAGCTGAAATTTTAGATTGGATTCCAAGGCACAGGAAAAGACCCAGAAGAAGACCACATGGGAGATGGGTGGCTGAAATTCGAAAGTATGCAGGAGTGACATGGAGGAGACTGGCACAAGACAGACTGTTGTGGAAGAAACTTGGGGAGACCTTCATCTCCAGCAGTGGATTGATAATGGTTGACAATGATGATGATGATGATGATGATATATATATATAAAGTGACAGATATCCACTATAGATTTATGTATATAAACTTTTTGTTTTCCTCCTCTGAAAAATGTAGAAGTTATTGCTTTAGCACAGGAGGGTAGCGCGCGTTTCTGGATGTCGCACATGAATCAAAACATGTTAAAAAGCTTTGTTGGTGTGTGGCAGCTGTTGCATAGAGTGATTTAGTGCTCATACAGGGATAACACATACATACAGGGATTTCGAACTTCATGGAATACTGGTGCACCAACAGTACTTTCTTGAAAGAAAAATAGCAGGACAGAAATAGAAGAGAAGCTACATTAAATGATCAGAAGTGTAAGGGCTTTTTATACCAGGAATATCAACACATACTGTGCCCTGATGATGGGTAGATTTACAGCCTAAAATTTGATAAGTAAAAATTTACATATTCCTATGAAAAAACAACAACATATTTACTTAAAATTTTTAGACTGAAATTATTGTGTCTAACCAGGGGGAGTTGCCTTGCTTAACCAGTTCTGCAGTAACTTCCTTGTAACCTGCAACCTTGTCACTTCCCAAGGACAAAATCGTACCTCTGTTACTTCAGGAATACTTCTGGTCATCATTAACATCCCTATCAGTATTAGTTCTCTCTGCACTGGTACCTGAATATTCATTCTGTAGGTCTTCAAAAGATTCACTCCATTTATTCAGTATATCAGAAAGTGTCCCATTTTTATCAAGCGGATTCTGATAATACACTTTACATCATCATCCATATGTTTAATAAACATAGTACTTGCTCAAAACTGAATATGATGAAGTAAGTTATTGTCGCATTTCTTTTTTTTTTTTTTAATTGATGGATATTCTTTATTTAGGCAAAACAGCGAAAGACTGTAGGTGTATGTATTTTAGAATGAAAGACAAAATATTTTCTGGGTCACGCCCTTATGATTCCCAGCCCTTGGAAAACATTCTGAAAAAAGAACTAGGATGTGACAAAGTGATGTCTGAAATTAAAGGCACCAGGTAAGTTTCAGTTGTGAAATTTTCGTGTAACTTCACTCTTCTCTTTGCAGGTCTTGTAATCAAAATCAGTGTGTCATTAATATTTAGAACATTGCATACCACATACACTTTTGGCACAGAAAACTTCAAGCCACTTAACTTTTGTGATTTTTTTTTTGTCAAAATCCCTTTTATCTTGTGTGGAAAATATACTTCTGTAATACATGGAAATAGGTCAGAATTATTAACACAACAATCAGACATATCTGAATTGCCTGCATTTACTTAATGTTACATGATGAACAATAAATGCAAGCAATTTAGAGATGTCTGATTGCTGCAATCAGTAATAATTCTAGCACTTTTATCACCCTCTAGTCTGTTTCACATAGTTGCACATTTCAGTAAATGATCGTAGTGAAAGTTCTATCTAGATAGTATACAGGTTAATGTGGTTTATAAGATCAATAAAACTCTTTAACTACTTGTTGTTTACTATTTTAAAATTTTACTGATCTTTTATTTTCAGGCTGCTTCAAGTCAGATCAACTTAGTGGTAATGCTTTTTCAGGTTCATTTTTTGCTGAAGTCAGACACTTCTTGCTAAAAATTCTGAATGCAATAAAAGTATTGGTTGTTGCAGTTGAAATGACTGATTCCAGGGTATTGACATTAAGTGCTGTTCTGCTTGATTGACACTTTAAAAGCAAATGCACATGTACTACATCACATGACACCTTGGACTGTGGGCTATGCAATAGGATCATCAGTTGTTGAGTGCTTACTGGTGGTAGTGAACATGGGGAAGTGTAATTGGGCCATGGAGCCAAGTCAAATTCACCTTGTTTTTCTTTGAGTTTAAATTGGAACTTTCTGTGTCTGAGGCAGCAAGATACATGAATACAACATTTAGTGAGGGAACAGCTAGCAATCTAACCCTGCATTGTTGGTTTACAAAATTCCAGTCCTGCAATTTGAGTCTCAAAACTGAACCTCATGGACACAACCCTGCAACCATTAATCCTGTTGCATTGAAGGAAGTTATTAAATCAGTGTCTCACTGAGCGTGTAATGTGCAATATATGGTACAGTATTAAGTAGGCAATACCTTTAATATTTCATTTGTTTAAATCAGATCCATGCCAAACAGTATGGGAGGTTGCACAGAAGTTAAACGTCCACTATTCAACAGTGTTATGGTGCCTAGCAGTCATAGGTAAAGTGAAAAAACTTGATCAGTGAGTGCACTAACCAAGGAACACAAGGCATGTCGCCTTGAAGTGTACTCTTCTCTCCTTAACAGGAACAAGGATTTATGCAGCACATTGTAACTACTACTGATGAGAAGTGGATCCTTTACAATAATGGTAGATGCTCAGCTCGATGGTTGGATGCTGATGGAGTGCCCAGGAGCATGCCAAAGCCATAAATATATTATATCAATAATTGTAACAACTGTCACAGAAATGCGTATTTTTTTTCACATTGTTATTGATCAATAAAAGCAGTGAAAAAAGGGGTGGTTATTTCACCATTGTTACCTCAGTTACTCTCGTTGGAATTTGTGATAGCCACTAGAAGATGTGATATATATACACTGGATATAGTAAAAGAAGATATCTTAAAAGCAGAACTTTTAACATATTAATACCATTTTAGAGTTGAACCATGAAATCCACATTACTGTTTCCATCATCAACATACCTGCAGCATTTGTGTGATTACTCTTGAATCACCCAGAGAAAGTGATGGTCACTGTATGGTAGTCATCTGCAGGTGTTGTTCAGCATTCATTCTTGAGACATGGTCAGACCATCACAGCTGATCACTCTTATGATGACCTACAACAAATGAAAAATGCAGAAAAAGGCAGAGACATTGGTCAATGATGTTTTATGATAATGTCTCACCCCCACATCACGTGAACAACCATGAAGAAACTTCACCAGTTAGGATATCAGACTCTTCTACACCCCGCTTACTTTCCAGACCTTGCACCAGCAGACTGTAATTGCTTTCAGCATCTGGACCATTTTCTGTCTGAAAGGACCTTCAACAAAGAGGTAGCTCTTTACCAGGCATTTGAAGACTTATATCCTCCAGAAAATTGGAGTTTTCAAAGTTGGCATGAACACTCTTAAGATCCATTGCATTGGTGCCGCTGGTGACTATTTTTATTGATCTTCTGCTTTCATGCATGCGTTCAGTGCCTTAATGAAATTAACCATTTCAACTGCAACAATCCAGTATCAAAATATGCATATGTTAAAACTCAAATATTAACAGAATTAAAATCAGGGTTTTGTACACGTTACAGGTATCCTATACACGTTAGAACACCCCTTTATGCATCAACACATTTCATAAAATCCTTCGGTTTCACTGTTTGGGAACTTTTATGTGCCTTGTCAAGCCATTTCATTTGTGATGTCCATGCTAGAATTGTTGATGTGGCACTGTGAATGTGCTGTTTCCCCAAACCTTCCAACTTGTCTCTGTTCCTTCTTTTTATAATTCATTTTCATTCATCTTTCTGGTGTTGCCATCTTGATTCCATCATTGTAATTTATGTAAGGAAAAAAAAAAAAAAAAAAAAAAAGAATAGATAAAAGTAATTTGTAATGACAGAATTTAGAGTGTGCACCCCAGATAGGTTAATGAAAACAAAAGAACCAATCAGAAAAATAATACAACATTTGGGGTGTGGGTCTTGAAAAATATCACATTCAATGCCATGTTTGACAATTACAGTATGAACAGCACAAATTAAATGGCTCAACACTTTTATAAAAGTTCCCCTGAAAAATAAAACCACATGGTTTACGAAATGCGTTAATGCATAGGTGGTGTTTTATCTTGTGTAGGTGCCTGCTAGGAGAACAAAGCATTGATTTTAGTTACGTAAACTTTCAGATTTTAAATACTTCATTTGCATTCAGAAAATCTGGGTAAAAATGTCTTGACTTTTGTGAAAGATGAACCTTTATAAGCCTGGTCTCTGAAACAGTTTGACTTGAAACAGCCTAAAATAAAAGATTGGTAAGGTTTTTTTTATGATAATAATTTATACAGCTATGAGTTTTGATCTTATAAATAATGTTAACAGGTTGTATAATATTTTGGTAGAATGTGCACAAAGGTTATTTGTTGAAACAGGCTGGAAGGTGAAAAACTCACTGATTTCATAACAAAAAAAAAAAGTTTTGTTTTCAGTTTACTGGCAGAAGTTCCTTTTGCTGAACATAGGCATGTATGTAATGTCACTAAACATGACTGGATTTCTATGGCTATAAAGAAATAAAAAATAATAATAATAACTTGATCAATTAGTAACTATATTTCAAAATTAGTATTCTCTCTTGAAAATTGCTTTAGCTAGAAAAAGAATGTTAACTGGGAGATAACCCCCCCCCCCCCTGCTGCAAAGGCATGTTATCCTATACAAG
The DNA here is from genome assembly GCA_039090855.1 of Macrothele yani. Classification (NCBI taxonomy): domain Eukaryota; kingdom Metazoa; phylum Arthropoda; class Arachnida; order Araneae; family Macrothelidae; genus Macrothele; species Macrothele yani. Next base: position 68,446,488 of record CM076989.1, on the reverse strand, counting down.
TTAGAACACTCCTTTACGCATCAACACATTTCATAAAACCCTTGGGTTTCACTGTTTAGTAAGCATATACCGAGTATAACCTTTGTTAAGGTAAGCGTACACCAAGTATGTTTTATCTGTCTGTACATATTTATTTTGCATTACAATCTTTCTGCTCTCAAAATTGTAATGATTCTTAACATAATTTTACTTTTTGAAGGTTAATTTGCGATTTTGTGGGGTTTTTTTTTCTTACATCACTTCTTTTCATCATTTGGTTTTGCTGAAGAAAGTAAACAGAAGCTACATTGTTTCTGCCTGGTCCATACAAACCCACCACACAATTCTGCATGTCTTCTGTGTAGGCTACAGCAGAAAGCTTCTGCTCATGTCTGCGTAGGCTACAACAGAAAGCTGCATAGGCCATAGCAGAAAGCTTCTGCTTAGTTTTTCCATGTCCACTGTGTAGCTTGCACATACACACTATGCACATCGGACTTCTGCTGTTTAAGAAAGTTATTTTGCTCAAAGTAAGAATTCTTGTGAATGAAGAGACAAAAGTTTGTAAACAATTCAAACAGCATACTCAGTTGCAGAGATTATCAAACACCACTGGACAAGGCAAGAGGTAGAACAGCTTTTATATCTTCTAAAAATTTTGGTAGTTATCTACTTGAAGTAATAAAAAATCACAAAAAGATGGAAATGAATTATAAGAAAATAAATTAATAATTAGAAGTTTTTTGTGTGATTTTCACATAAACAAGATAACACTTAACAGCAAGGGCAAGAAAATAAATGTTCTAAATTCTTCAGAATTCTTAAAAAATGCTCAAAATGATGAATTAAAAAGTCTTTGATGATAATAATTACCCTTCTCTACTAGTCAACAAAATTCTCTGTAAAAAAGAAAAGAAACAGAAGTAAAAAAATCTCAGTTAAGTAGAAAAATTACTTACCATAAAGGACTCTTTGAAAAGGACTTCAGAGGATTAGTAAGAAGTTTCTAGTCAGACTGCTCCAGTATTACAAAACAAAATTAGTAACTACCTTCCAAAATTAAAGCAAAAGGAAAAAAAATGTCCGTTTACAGGAAGGTGTCGTCTGCAACACAAAATGTGGGTGTGGTCTCAGCTATGTGGGAGTAACAGGCAGACAGATTAAAACCAAATTGGCAGAACATAAAGCTGCAATTAAAAATATAACAAACAAAACAGGTTTAGGCAGACATATTCAAAATACAGGACATAAAGTGCTTTGGGACACTGTAGAAATTCTGACACATCAACAGCACTTTTTCAAATGAAAATTGTTAGAAGGACTGGAAATACACTGGCAGAAAGTGAAAAAAGAACACCAAGAAGGAATTGGCGGACGATCATGAAATTAACATATGCTAATGGGGTCAAGTTTACGTAGGTGTGATGTTAATTTCAGGACCAACCGGTGAGCGCTTACGCTACAGCACAGCATAATGTGCAAATTATCGTCGGTGGTATTTAAGAAGTACGGTGAAGTGAATGTAATCAGTCTTCAGCGTATGGACACGGGCAAAGATCCTGAAGAAGCTGCAATGCCTGGACATGGAAGACGTGTACGATTTCAGCAGTTATCGGACTTTGAGCGAGGTCGTCAAGTCGGACTCTGCAAGGCCGGGTGGTCGTATCCCGGAGCGAATTGGACGGGAAGTATTGGTGGTGGTACGATGGTAGCATAGATGGTCCAAGGAACATTCCCACACGAGAAGACGTGGAACCGGGAGTCATAGACGGACGGATGAGCGGACCGCTCGACGCATAAGAGCGGCGTTGTCAAGCAGAACATCCACTGCGACGCAAATCCAAGCTGCCGTTGCACCTGAGGTGACTGTGTGAACAATCCGCAACCATCTACTGGATGCAGGACTATGTGCACGTGTGCGTCTGGCATGTGTATCTCCGACTCCAGCCCACCGTCGGGAACGGCTGCAGTGGTGTCGCCAACGTCTGCACTGGAGAACGCAATGGCAATCTGTCGTGTTCAGCGATGAAAGCAGATTCTGTTCGGGAGCCTCCGATGGCCGTATGCGTGTTCGCAGACGCACAGGGCCTTCACCTGCATCCGCCACCCTTCTTGCATCCGCCAGCAACACACAGGGCCTACACCTGGTCTCATGGTGTGGGGAGCGATCAGCTATCACTCCCATACACAACTAGAGTTTGTACTGGGTACGTTAAACAGCACCTCCAACATCACAACATCATTCAGCCCGTTGTTGTGCCATTTGTAAGGTCGGTCCATCGTGGTGTTTTCCAGCAAGATAACACGCCCACACACGGCACGTGCAACGCAACATGCACTTCAGGGTGTGAGACAACTTCCATGGCCTGCACGTTCACCAGATTTGTATCCCATTGAGCACTTGTGGAATTTTATGGGACAACGACTTATCCGGTCTCCACGGCCAGCCACGACCATCCCCGATTTACACGTCCAGGTTGAGGATGCTTGGAACTCAATACCCCAAACTTAATCCAACATCTGTACGACAGACTCCATGCCAGAATTGCACAGTGTGACGCAGTTCATTGCGGTTCAACCTCGTACTAACCATGTTACACGGAAATGTTATTTTTCAGTTTACCAGCAAATACAGCTGTATTTTGCCATAATGTTTTGATCACGTTATCCTCTGTATTCCGTTATTATGCTGTATAAATGTTGCTGGTATCAGACGTCTCCTTCGTGGTGTTCTTTTTTCACTTTCTGCCAGTGTAGAAAGAAAAAAAGGTATAACATTAAATGATTTGAAAGGTTGGAATTTACCTCATGAATGGCAATACCTACTGTAGCTGTAGTCCTCATGAAGGATACGAGGTGCTATCCAAAAATTTGACTTATAAATATCCTTTTATTCCTCAGTACAAACCCCATGATTTTGTGACATTTATAGTGCATTAAGTCTAGGAACAGACATGTCATAAATTATTACCAAGTTTAAAAATTTTGATGTTATCATAGCATTTTGAATAATTATGTACCATTCATCCTGATGAAGCTGGGCTGTGGCTTAGCTGAACTGCAGTCAGGAAAAAAAATGTTTATTGTGACTAAATGTTGACTTCTTTATTTTTTTTTATTCTTACATTTTTGTTCATTAGTTGTACTTCCTTGAATTTTTTGAAAAAAATCATGATTTCATAAACAATTACCTCATTAAAGGTTCGTATGTTAACGGAATGCCATTTGTTATGTCTTCCAGTTTTCATATTTTTAAAAATGAATTAATGTTATATGGCTATCTATGTATTTTGATAAATATTTTCTGGTTTAAGCATGTGTGTGAAAGATACATAAACAGTATTTAAAATATCTGAATGCATCACAGATACTCTGAAGTCCATACTCTTCAAATTAATTCAAAACATATTCCAAACAGGTGATAATTTGTAAAGTTTCCAAGTATTTTGATCTGTATGCAGATTTTTGTTATGAGGCTAAATGAGCCAAATTTCGAAATTTGTATCCTCTGAAACTAATTTTTCCAATCCTTTTAATCAGAATTCCCTAATGTTAGTTAGTGACAGTTACCTACAAAAAGTCAGCCAAACTGGCTAAAGTGATGTATTCTCAGTGGTTGAACTCACATGGAATAAATAACCCAAATCTTTTATTTATTTCATTGCAATTTATAAGGCCAGTGAATGCTATGTGTGTTTGTATCATGTGTTATCAGTGATCATCTTTATTTGAGTTGCAGATATTTTCTAGATGGGTATTTTGATTTATTTTTTCCATTTGAATATTTTGTCAGGAAATTGATAAAAATTTATAGGTATGTAAAATATTTTGAAAAATATTGTCTTTACATATCTTTCTGAGTGAAATTCTTAAAAAATCAAATGTTTGGTCTAGATATATAATTTTTATGCATTTTCTATGAATAATCAAGGTTACCTTTCTTAATGATGATTTTCCAAAAAGACTGCAGTTATAGTTATTCAGCAGCCTTTTTATTTTTTTGCCTGTTCTTCCTTGTCATAATAATGTGACCAACTGCAGGATATAAATAGGTCAGATACATACCTGCTGCATGGTGTATCCATGATTGTGGTGATGGGTAAACACAGTGACCTCAGCGAGTTTGATCATGGTCAGATGGTCTATGTGAGAAAGATAGAATGCTCCATCTCCACTACAGCAGAACATCTGGGATTTCCTTATGCAACTGTTACACATGTGTACTAGGATTATAGCAAAACGAAAAAGTACTGGGTAAAATGTGGCCGTAAACAGGCCATTGTTATTCCAGGTGAGTGCCTATTCTCTCACATTATAACTTAGTAATGAGAGGATGACATCAGTATTCAACAATGGGGCACTTACAAAAGTTTGTGCTAAGGCTATTCAACATTCACAGTGCAGCAATTAACTAATGAGACAGAATTTAGAAGAAAAAGAAAGAAAAAGCAAGAAAACTTGCATTAATATATTTTATTCAAAGCACATTACCCCTGTGTTAATACAAGAAGTGGCACAATCAGCCAATGAAAGGAAGGACTTGCAGAGTTTATCTTTTGCTGTGGAGTGAAGAGCTGATCTCACAGTTCTCTGTATGTCTTAAATGTCTTGAAAAACTTTTTTTTTAAGGCAGCTTTAATTTAGGGAATAGAAAGCAGTCACATGGTGACAAATCTGAAGAATATGTGAAATGGTTAAGTACACACATTTGTTTTCATGCCAAAAATTGCTGTACACTGACTTCTGTGTGTGCAGGTGCATTATCATGAAGAAGGAATCATTGCCCATTTTGTATTTAGGACTGACACAAAGAATCCTCTTCCACAATCCTTCCAAAAAGTATGTGTAAGTATTGCCAGTAACAGTTGTACCTTCAGGAATGAACTCGTGATGCAGAATTCTCTTGCTGTAGTGTAAAGGCCTGACATGAACAATCCTCTTCCACAATCCTTCCAAAACATTGTCAGTGACAGTTGTACCTTCATGAATGAACTTGTGATGCAGAATTCCCTTGCTGTCATAAAAGCACACAAGCATCATCTTGATTTTGGAGTTCTGTAACCTGATCTTTCCTTTGCATGACTGTGGTGATTTCTCAATGAGTTCAGATGTGCACACTGAAATTGGGCACCAGGCCTTTGGCCATTTTCCAAATCTTCCTCCCCATCCTTGAAACATGCATACCATCGACATATTTGTTCACTAGATAGGCAGTAATCCCCATACACATTACACAACAATTCAACTGTCTCAGATGTAGTTTTACTGATTTTCAAACAGAATCAGATATTTGCTCTCTGCTTCATGACAGAGAGTGACAATGTTCTTCCACCAAATGACATCGTGTACAGTGTAAATAATTATCTGCTCAATTCTTACACAAACACTGTTGCCACCATATTGCTGATAAATGACATCAAAACACCATGCCTCCCTGATACTTTTGTTTTACTGGGATTTTTTTTTTTAAATCGGTCTCATTACTTAATTGCCGCACTTTGTAGGATGGCTTGACTGGGCAGTCACCACCCACTTCAAGTTTCCTTAATAACAGTAGATCACCCAGCAGTGTGGCATAGACCACACATGAGGCCAGTGGGGATGACGCAGTGTTCTGAAGTATGTGTACATGGACCAAGTTTGGGGTCTTTTGCACCTATTTAATACCACAATTACCACACAAATGTATTTAATGTATGTGCTAACCACCTACGCATATTCATGGCTATTCATTTCCCACAGAAGAATGCTTTATCTCAAGATAACCCAAGCAGAAATAAAGAAATGGGTAATATTCAAAATCTTAAATTATTTATTCGAGAGAATGCCATATCTGGCAGGACAACAACCCATGTTATCGCACCTGTTTGATGGACTGGTTGGAGAATGACAACCCGTGTTATTGCACCTGTTTGATGGACTGGTTGGAGAAGCATTCCAGTCAGCTTGCAACCCTGAAATGACCCTTTTTTTTTTTTTTTTTTTTCTCTGGATTTGAATCCTATTGAGTGTATGTGAAACAAATAGGAGCAATACATCCAAGCCAGAAATGCATCATCAGCAACTCTTGGCTTTTTATGGACAGCTGTCCTGGAATCATGGGCCACAATGGCACCCACTGAAATTTTTGACTCGATCCGACCTGATAGCAGTTGGCTAAGAGTTTGGTTTGCCCCGGCCCTAAAGCTCTGAATTATTGTCCAATGCTCCAACCCAACCAACTACTCAAGAACCAAACTTGACCAAAGCCTGAAGAAAATTTTGTTAGAAAGCCTGATTTATTTATTTTTTTAACCCTTGTTTCTTGTTCCAAGTTCAATGAATGTGCTTATGTAGTCATATAAGCATTCTCCTGACAAGTAGATAATCTTTATTTTAACTAAATTATGCATTCTTATTTGTAATGTTTTGCTGAATGCAGCAACAGCTGTTTTTTTATTTTTTGCCTTGATATGACTCCCTGAGTATCAAGTGAGAGGAGGGGAGAATGCAGAATACTGCTCACTCGAGTGAAAGAGTACCTTTTTGTTCCATTATAAATTGTTAAATGCGTTGAGGTATCGCTTTCACCTACAATGCTTTATTTGTTATTTTACATATGTATTATTATTGCACCTGCGTGTACAGGTCTTTAAAAAATTGGCAGGGCAGCTCCTGTGTTTAAAATAAAGTGTACTAGCTAGGGATTAGATGTTAAAATGAACATTATTAATGTAAGAAAAAGAATGGCAGTTATGTTAAGTCATTCATTTTAAAAATCCATAGCTAAAGATGCCATTTCCTGTGTCATGGTCCCTGTTAAACTTTAGTTACATTAACTCTTATGGAGTCATTTTAGGGTCCTGTCCATGCATAACAAGGACTCCCCTGCAAAAAAAAAAAAAAAAAAAAAAAAAAACATGCTGTAACTGACGTACCTTCTTTAGTGATGTAAATTCCACAAGTTTATAGGAAATGCTGGTCTTGAATAACATGAAGAGAAGATGAATTTGGGGATCATTTTGTAGAAATAACTAAATTAATTTCAGCATAATTCATTTTGATATATTGTCATAAAGAACTACAGTCTGAGGATTCAAATTGTAAACTTCTTCAAATATCCTTTCTGCACTACCAAAATTTCTTTTGCTGCTTGCACTTGAGGTACAGATCAGATCACATGCATTGTGACCCTACCTAGTTGTGGGCATTGGTTTAAATCTAACTTCCGCCATTCTAACAAATCAGCGTGACTTTTGTCGTATGGTAAAATCATGTAATGAGCCAATTCAATGAATCTTTTCCTCTTTTGTATTGATATCCTTCCAGTCACTGAAATTATTTTTACTTTTCTTGACTAGTGGTTGCTGTACAAATTCCTATTGGTATTTTTTTGCAATGAGCCTATCTTTCGCAAAGGACTTTGCTTCAGTTGCTTCCTCGTGTGATAACATTCTCAGCTGTCAGAAATTTAGTTAATTGCTTTCAATGGTTCTTAACTAATCCAAGATATGCATCAGTGATGAGTGCTGGACTTTTGAGACTTATTTTTAAAAACGAACTTCAACAAAGAAAAATAGTTATGGGGGAAAAAAAAACTAGTGTTAAGGCCTGACTTGATTAAAATGCTGTCCTGACCCAAAGAAGTAACTTATGTTGCTTGGTCCACGTGCGCATGAGTTACCCGAGATCAGCATAACATTGAGCCCAAACCCGGGCTGACCTGTGGAGGTCTCTAATTTTCAATACCTTGTGTAGATAGTGCATGCCACAATGTATTGATGCTGTTGTGGGTGCAAAAGATGGGCCCACACATTAGTAGGTGGGTATATTATACACTATCCCATTTCACTGTGTAACTTGACATCTTTTACATTGCATACACTATCCCATTTCACTGTATAACTTGACATCTTTTACATTACTTCGTAAGTATGCTGACAAACTGTTATTTATTTTGAGCTGTTTTTCACTTTTTTTTATTCTTTGATTTTGTCCACTATTAATATATATTTCTGAGGATATTTATTAATTTCTAAGGATAGGTTTAGATTGTGTTGTTATTGTTACTACATTCAAAATTCTGCATCCTAAAGAAATAAAATCACTAAAAACTTCAAAAATTGCATCTACAGCACTCCATTCAAGAACAAATACTCTGAAGGCCATCAAAAAGCTATTTAAGGAAGCCTCCAAGATTTAAACATTTGACCAACTGGCAGAGAAAACTTTTCTGATACAGTGTTGAAGTAATAAAAGGAAACCAAACATCACTAGTGTAAAGCATATATGTAGCCACATGACTGAAAAAAAAAGGTTTTACAGGATCAGTATTTGTTAAAAAAACAACTAAAGATTACAATAGCAATAATAATAATAAGATCATATGCGTCCTAGAGGAAATTGTTTACGGAAGAAATCAAACAAGGAAGAAAATATTTTGAACACAACTAATGTAAATTAAAATCCATCCAAATACTCATAACGCAAGGCACCACAGAGCCAACTTGCATAACCATTATATCATCATGGTAAGAATTGTCCTCCACTCTAATGGTCCAGGAAAAGAAACACTAATGTTTGTAATATGCTTTGGGCAAAGCTATAACAAAACATCGAACTCCTGCCTGCACATTTTCTACATCTTCTGTAATACAACATCAACAGAAGAAAAGCAAAGATTGATACAATATATCTTCAAGTTTATAGTTTAAAATTCACACAGCATAAGTTCTATGGTAATTTGTAGCTTGACAACTCTCTTTGTGGCTGTAAAGTGCCAAACATATGCAGAAAGGGCAGCTCCAGTTAACAGATCATGATATGTGTAAAATGAGGTTACCTGGTTGCAACATATGCATGAGTTGAGGAGGACAAATAATTCCCTTGCATGGGGATTATAACTAGATATTTTGGCAAACTAAGCAATGAATAAGTTTATTACTAATCAAATGACTGCAATTCTATATTCATTTCATATGTATTTATTTAAAACTGTTGGAATGTTTGTTATATATAAATATATATATATATATATATTTTGTATTTGATTTCATTTATTAGAATTATGCTAACAGCCACAAAGTCGGATAGACATCCAGCTGAACTGCATCTGTTTAGAAATTATGATTCACCCGTAGAAATATTTAATGAAATGGAGGTTGATACTTTCACTAGGAAACCACTTCCAAAACCAAATGGCAAGTTTCATTTCTCATCATCTACAAGTTTGTGTCGTTTTTTCAGATGTTATGTAAGGTTTTTTTCTGGTTTTTTTTCGCTAAATGTAATTCCAAATTCTTGCAAGAAGGGTGTTAGTTACTCAAACTTAAAAAATCATGAACTTTGAGAAAGATGTGTGGAGCTGGTCAGGCCTATCACACAAAGTGCCTGACTCTGTTTCCTTATGGTGTATATACAAAAGAAGAGATCTACCAAACCAGATTGTTAACTGATTTGGCATCTACAGGCAAACCCCAGCTTATGCACATGATGTATTCCTTGATGTATATGTATGTATTTCGAGTGTTCTTAAGTTGAAAATATTTTTTCGTAAGGTATATTGTTCAATTTGTCAATGAGTTTCTGAAATAAATTGACTTTTTAGAAAGATACTGAAATGCTAAATTTGAAAAGAATTACTTTTTATAAAAATAGTATTTTTAATGCATATATATATGCCTTAGATACTACTGCACAGAACTGGGCCCTAGATTATCAGATCCAATATGGCTAAGATTTTTCTCTGATTTCTTGAAGAAAGTCTTAAGCAGAAGTTTTGCAGAGCATTTTCCTTTCTTTTTTCTTTTTTTTTTCGTATAATTGTTTGTAGTGGGCCAATTCTCCATTTATGCCTTTGCAGACTTTGAAAATTCTTTCGGAATTTTGATCATTATCTCCTAGTGTCTTTAAAGCCACCTCAGTTTGATTTAAAGAATCTGCAAGAATTTTGACTGTCAAAGCCTGTGTGAGAGGGTTCATACTATTTTCATTGTCTTCATCATCTCGTTCTTACCTGAGTTCCTCCTGCAACTTTATTAGTTAATTATTTGTCAGTTTAACTGAATAAGATCCATATACTTATTGTTGGTCACTCACCTGGCCTGACGAACTTGGGAGTTCTACTTCAATTTAACATTTCCAAGAGTTCTGTGTCCCCTTTCTGGTTCGAGGATATGACAAAATTTCATTAATTTCTTCATAATAAATAATTTTCAAAAAAAACTAGTATTGCACCATTCCGCCAATAAAGTGATGTTATATACACATTCATACTAATATTCTCTAACTCGTGCATAATATGTACAACTCCATTTGAAAATATGTCACATTGAATTACTAGTTAAAAAAAAATCCACCTACTCATTTCAAATCTGCATTAAAATCTGACCTTAATTACTTACATAAATACAACTCCCCTACACACAACATTCATTGTACACATTCAACATACTCAAAAATTAAAACCACATTATTAAAATGTTAACTAAAAACCCATATCTCTTCATCCCGGGAGACGACCATACCCTCTTCAAGTCCTTTCACTCATTGCCATGGGCATCATCAGGAAGACCCTGTAGCTCTGATCTACTCGATTGCTTCTAATCATGTGAACCTTTGGGTCATTGCAGCACAGTCGTCTAAACAATCTTCTCTTCTATGCACTCTTGTGGTGCCACCTATGTGGAATCCAATCCTCTGCTAGAAACTGCTTTAAATTCTAGCATGCATTTCGTTTGTCTAGTTCCCTCCCCCTCCCTCCCTCTCTCTCTCTCTCTCTCTCTCTCTCTCTCTCTCTTAATTAACTCTTTCCATTTGGATCATTAAAGTTACAAATTTTATGTATATTTTTTCTCAATTAATACAGATTCTGATGTACGTAACTGTCTTTCTGTTTTACAATTTTTAATTATCTTAATATCTTCAAATTTAAGATTGTTTGGTTTCAATGCAATATTGAATTAAGGCTGATTTTGTTCCTATCTTTTTGCCGATTTTTTAAATGTTGCTGCAGTTGGTGTTTTAGCTAATGCAGATTGAAATGAGGATTTGAAAAAAAGGATTTTAATGCTAATTCAAAATGAGTAGCTGGATTTTTTTTAACTGGTCATTCAATGTGACATATTTTCAGATGGAGTTGTACATAGGAAATGATATTTGCATTTTTGAACTTCACTTTTAGTTGGTAAAGTTCGATGGACACTTACCGCACGTGGGGCTTGGCTTTCAATTCATATTTTCGTTATGTGGATGCGGCATGGGGGTTTTTCATTTGGCCACGGGTCCACTTCTTTTTTTTTTTTTCCGTTGGAATTTATTTTGCCTCATCACTAAATGAGTTTATTTTTCCTTTGCTGCATCCTCATTTGGTGATGAGGCAAAATAAATTCCAACGGGGAAAAAAAAAAAAGAAGTGGACCCGTGGCCAAATGAAAAACCCCCATGCCGCATCCACATAACGAAAATATGAATTGAAAGCCAAGCCCCACGTGCGGTAAGTGTCCATCGAACTTTACCAACTAAAAGTGAAGTTCAAAAATGCAAATGCATTAATGCACGTTAAAAAAAACAAATATATATATATATATATAACCTCCAATATCGGAAGTAAATTGAAAAAAAGAAAATGATATTATGCATGAGTTAGAGAATATTAGTATGAATGTGTATAGCGTCACTTTATTAGCAGAATGGTGTAATACTAGTTTATTGAGAATTATTAATGAAGAAATTAATGCAATTTGGTCATATCCTTGAACCAGAGAGAGAACACAGAACTGTCAAAAACGTGTTGGAAATGTTAAATTGAAGTAGAACTCCCAATCTTTGTCAAGCAAGACGAATAACCTACAAATAAGTATATGGATACTGTAAGATATATGAATGAGATTCATTTAACTCTTCCACATCTGAAGTGTCCAATTCCAAGTCCAACATCAATCAAATTGGTACAACTGTGTAATTTGCTCTTCAGTGTTTTCAGAATCCTGTGAACCAAAAACAAATTGTAGGTACAGTTTTTGTAACAGTGTATCATTGTTGTTAGTTTTGTTTCTTTCCGTGATGGTCAATGTTTTCTCTTGTTTGTGAGATGTTGTATCTTTTCTGAAAGTCTTTCAGGATTAGTTTCATCTGCAGAATGGCGAGAAATGTACACGAGATCCTTCCACAGATTCCCAGAATTACGCCCCCCCCCATCATTTGGTTCATTCTTGAGATCAGTACAAAACTGAAGAGAAATGTTTGGGGTCCATTAGGGGAGGGATCATTTTCCGTCTGAGGACAGTATTTTGCCTTCCAATAACGGAAGTTAAAAGTAGTGAAGATTTTCCCCATAATTACAGTTTTTTCTCTTTGTTTTTTCTGTCCAGTACTGTTGGAAAGAGGACATTACATTTTATTGCATTAACGTTTGTACTTACTTTAGGCAACAATTTCCAAAAATAAAAGTTAAACTGCATGAAAATTTCCCTGTAATCTTCAGGCATGAGATTCTTCTGCATATTTGAGAAATTACGCCTTTTCCATTATCATTTAGGTTATTCTCAAGACTGATGCACTGCTGAACAGAAATTTTGGATAGATTGGTAGGGAGCATTTTCCATCTTTCAAAACTTTTATAAACAGAAAGTAGACAGAGTGAAAATTTATTCTGTAATCGTAATTTTTTGATTGCAATGTTTGTTTTTTTGTCCAGTATTGTTGTTAAATATCATTTTATTCCACAAATATTTGTATTTTAGCTTTTTAAAGTGGGGGAGAATTTTCCAGAAGTGGAAATCAGATGGAAAATTTTTTTGGCCATAATCATGTTTTTTTCTCCACAATGTTCTCACTTTCTTTTGTTGTTGTTTAAATGTTATTTTCTCCCATAAAATGTTTGCATTTAAGTTTGACAGGGGAGAGAAAAATTTCTGAAAACAGAAATGGCGAAGTTTTAGAAATTTTTTAAGAATTGTTCAAAAGTATTCATTGGTCTTTGTGGAAGTGAGAAAATGCAGAGTTTTGCTGGTCCTTGATAAAGCCAAGGCTCGGCATTCTCGACACTTTCTACATTCAGGTTGCTATTACTTTATCTACTTTTTACACATACGTGTTGCTTTTTGAGTATTTCTTAGTTGTTTTAGTACCAGATAAATATTTTTTTTGCATCTGTCTCTTCTTAATAGTATATATATATATATATATATCTGTGGAACTTGCTGAGAAGAAAGCAAGGCTTGTTTGCAAGGGGAAACTTGAGCTAATGTTTTAGCAAGTATAACATACTAAAATAAAAAGAAAAAAACTGTTTGAAGTAATCTCTTTTGAACATTTTATTTTGTTTTGCACTCAGTCATTTTATATTTTGAATGCAGTGATGCACTCCAGTTTAGTATTTACATAAATGAGTTTTAGTGAATAATTCAGTCTTGCTCATGCTGCATTATATTTACACTTTCTCACTTATGTTCCAATTTTTCAGCTGATTAAAAAGTTAAACTTTTATTCTTCCTCAGTCTTGCATGTGATCAATACAGCTCCAAACAATTTCCATCACACATCATAAAATGTTCGTAAGTGCAGGGTACTGTGTTGTTCACTAAATGAATTGAGAGTTGCTATTTATTAGTCTGAGAAGTATTTGTAAGTGTTTTTGAAATAGAAAATTGTTCTGCAGGTAAAGCTTTCATAAAATTACCAGTGGGGTATGGAGAAACCAGCTGCAGATTCATAAACGTACAGAGAATAAATGGGAAAGAGGTAAAGTTAGCAATGAAATAAGAAAATTTTAACCTAAATGTGGTGGTATTCAGAGAGACAAAAAAGCATATATCAGATGAGTGTGCTTTTAGTTGCAGGTTGATTAAAACTTGTAGAGAAGCTTTTATGCATGGTATTTCAAACTGAGCAGTTGTAATTGTGTGCTGGACATCCTGTAATTTTGAATCAATGTATCTCCCTGTAGGAATGGCATAACAAATAAAGTAAGATCATCAGCAGGCAAGGAAAAATTGATAGTTAACTAAATATAATTATTTTTTTATGAAAAAACAGAAGATAAAAACTAACTTTCCTTCTTCTCTCCAGTGTGTTGATCTCCATACAGAACCAGGGCTATGAACATTGTGGTGTGCAGGAAAAGGTGCACAGGTGCAAGAGACGTATGCTAAACATCATAGAGCTCATCTGTAAAAACTGCTCCCATTGGCACATAAAAAGACTGGTTGTGCAAATTTTGAGAATTGCCTCACAAATTTTCAGAAAATTGTTGATGACATGTGCAAAAACTGATAGGATTTTTAGTGGATTCTTCCTTTAACAGAAGACATGCTGTAACTGTGGGATTAGGGAAGGCTGTGATATATTGTTACCTTTCACCAGTTATATCATAGCTGTGCCCCCCACCCCCTTTGTGGGTTACAAATCTGTGGATAACAACTGTCACCTATGATTGCCAAACAAAGTAAAATGTCAGAATGAATGAATGCATCATATTGCTTAGAATTCATAAGCACCAGGGTGTCTTTTGATTTCACAATATATGTTTCTGTGCTCCACACTGGAGATGAGTTCAGACTCAATTTCAGGAGCCCGGGCCCGGCCCGCTTTCTTTGATTACATGTGTTTGCTGATCCCCGGCCCGCCGGGGCCTGGATTCTTGTAAAATTTTGCTTATCAAGGCTTGCATTTATGCATTATACACTGGCCAAAGATATGGCCCAAGCAAGGATTAGTTTTAAAAGTTTAGTTCAGTTAATCCACTTCACAATATTAATATGTTTTTTGAAATACTACACATAAAGCCAAATGTTCTAAAATGTGGATTTGAAAATATATATATAATCAACGTGCCCTTCGACCGTATCAGGGAATCAGTAATTTTGGTTAAAGCTGAAAAAAAGAAAATCATTTAGAAACAAAAAATTCCATTCGTTATTTCTTTTTGATTTCTAAATTTACTTTTATTTTGAATTAATTGCATTATAAAACGTACAACGCCATACAGACAGTTGCAAGTGTTTAAAATTGTGACTCTAGAAAACTAATCTTTGCAACATAATTTACATATATGCTAATTGGTAAAGGTAGTTTAGAGTGATGTAGTAGAATATAAAAAAAAAGCATGTAGGGAAATTTCCAAAATTAAAAAGAAAAAGAACGTAAAAGCATTCCAGACCAGATTATTCTGCATTTTGTAACATTAACAAAGCTTTGTGCTTTAATAGTATAATAATCACAATATTATCATATGTGTGTGCAGTTTCCAGATCAAGTTCATGAAAAAAGAGAGAGAGAATTGCATCTAATGCCTCAGCACTTCAACTTGATCTTCTTTTCTCTAAAACTCGACCTGCTGAACAAAAAACCAACGTCACCTCAAAAATCGTGGGAGTGAGGAAATTTAAAAAAATAAATAACAATACTTCTAACTGCACAATTTTGGAAATTAATACATCATTTTAAAGATAAGATTCTTGATTTTTAATAAAATACAAAAAATGGGAATGTGATTTTTTCCCCCAGTTTTTCAATACCAGACCTCCTTAAACTAATCCTTGCTTGGGCCATAGCTTTGGGCAATGCATAATGCAAGTCTTGCTTAGCAAAATTTGTCTTTCAATGGCAGCTAGCTTAGGAAATTGAAAATCCTTCCTCCATGGTAACAAATCCACAATGAAATTCAACATGTGTAATTCAACTGGGCTCAGAATTACACGTGTTGAATTAATTACAGTAATTAAATTCAAGGCGTGTAATTCCGAGCCTGGGCCCGGGTTTTCGGTAGTTAATGAATTCTGAGCCCGTTCGAGCCTGGACCCGAGCTCATCTCTAGTCTCAACTCCATACAAATTTCAACGTACTGTGAGCAAAAGGGATGCAAGTTTTTAACTTCTTTTTTCACAATTAAAAACATTCCAGAACAATGAAACACAATTATATTTAAAAAGTTACTGCACACCTTTCCCATCTTACTACACCATATTGGTGTCCACATTGAGTTTTGGTAATTTAAACAGTGTCTGGAGATTCTGTGCATGGTGTAAGTCTGAATGTGCCTTTTTAATAACAGGTGTTGAATGTCATCTTTCTTCTGCTATATCTGCACAGACAAGGACTGTATATATAGTGCTTTTATATGTTATGTTTGCATGACAGACAATATCCCATCACTAATGAGGCTGGTGTCTATGCCTTACCACTATTTTACCCATGTGGTACTCAATGATATTTCATCGGAATGACTAAGCATTTGCGGGCGGTCGTAGTGAGTGATGGGTTTGCCTCCTCGGGGTGCTCCATGGTAACAATGGCACGCACAACAGCAACTAGGGCCTCTGTGAATTTTGGAGAGGTGCAAGCTAGTTCTGTGTGACATTGGCTAAAAGATCCCATCTCACTGGGCTTTGTTCCAGAATCCTTAGGTTGAATGACCAACTGGAACCCTCAGCTGTGGGCTAATCCCCCACACTGATGTACTTACCTGATTAAAAAGACCAAAAGAAATATTAAGAATGACTCAAGTGTGGGATATGGTGGACCTACCACACTTGAGAAGGACGGTTCACCACGGAATCGACCTGGACTTTCTAAACGGCGTATGAAAAAGAGATCTCGGCTGAGTGAATGTAAGATTGGTGTATGGAATACTAGAGGTATAAATGGCAAGATGAGTGAGGTGATTGAGGAGATGAATAAGTATAGACTGGATGTGCTGTGTGTAAGTGAAACCAAAAAGAGGGAAATTGGGGTAGAAGAAGTGAATGGCATGGTGAGTGTGTGGTCTAGAGTATTGGATAATGTGAGAGGACAGGCGGGTGTAGGTGTGATTTTAAGTGAAAAGATGAAGAACAACTTGATTCACTATAATTGCATAAGTTGGAGAATTCTCTGGATTCGTTTGAAAGTGAAACTTCAGAGAATTGTAATTGTTGTAGTGTATGCTCCTTGTGACTAATAACCTACTGATAAGAAGAAAGATTTCTGGAATGAGCTAAAAGCTGCTTTGAGCCAGTTTGGTGCTAAAGAAAAAGTTACAATAGCAGGGGATTTCAATGCTAGAGTAGGTGTGCAGAATGCAATTTCTGACAATGTTCTGGGTGAGTTTAATGATCCTTGTGTGAATGATAATGGTGAAAGATTAATTGAACTCTGCATTGAGAATGGTTTGTGTGTATCTAAAACATTTTTCAGCCACAAGTATATTCACACATATACTTGGGAAAATCGTACTCTTGGTCAAAAGAGTGTGATAGATTTTGTTGTTTATGATCAGCGTTTGAAACAGTTGTCGACACCCGTGTGATGAGAGGTGCGGATGTTGGTTCTTATCATTACTTGGTAGTGTCACGAGTGAAACTTAATGTTGGTTGGAGGAAAAGGAATAGGAAGAGACCCAGGATAGAAAGAATAAAGGTTGATAGGCTCCTTGAAGATCATCAGCGGTATTCTGACTTACTCAGAGAACGACTGAAGGATCTGAAGTCTTGGTGAGAGGGATGTAGAAAAGAAATGGGAATGTTTTAACAACTGTGTTGTCACTGCTGCTAAAGAGGTCTGTGGCACCACAATAGTGGGTAACAATAGCGATGATGCTTGGTGAAATAGTGAGATTGAAGAGGCAGTAAAGAGAAAGGAGGAAGCCTATTTGGGGATGTTGCAAGGTAAAGTCTCTGTGGGTGAATATCGCTGTAAGAAGCGTGAAGCTGCTAAGCTGGTTTTCCACAGTAAGGCAAAAGATAGGAAGCAGAAAGTGGAAAGGCATGAACTGGCTTTTTGGAAAGATAGAAAGTCCTTCTGGAAGTACATGAGACTCAGGAAAAATAGGGGAAACAAAGTTGTAAGTTGTGTGAAAAATGAGATTAGGGAAATGATATGGGAGCCCAATGAGTTAAGTGAAAGATGGGGTGAATACTTCTGTGAGTTATTAGATCAGGAAAGCAAAGATGATTCTGAGACAGACGCAGATGATGTCACAATGAGGGATGAAAGCACAGGAGGGATCTCAAGAGAAGAAGTGTGTAAAGCTCTAAAATCTCTTCAGAATGGTAAGGCTCCGGGAGTTGATGACATAACTGCAGAGATGTCGAAATATGGTGGTGACTCTATAATTGACTGGTTAACTGAAATTTGCCAGTTGTGCTGGGAGTTAGGAATGGCCCCTTGGGATTGGAAGGATGTTATCATTGTTCCCTTGTATAAGGGAACAGGTGATCAGACTGAATGCAAGAACTATCGTGGTATAAGCCTACTGAGTGTGCCAGAGAAAGTGTTTGGTAAGGTTGTTATTGAAAAAGTACGGGGTCTTACATCACTGAAAGTGTGGGATGTTCAGAGTGGTTTTATGCCTGGTAAAGGCTGCACTAACCAGATTTTTGCATTACGCACAATGATTGAAAAGTATCTGGCTGTTGGGAAGAAAATTTTTACTGCCTTCATAGATTTACAGAAAGCTTACGACGGAGTGAATAGGACACTTTCGTGGAAGGTATTGAATGAATATGGTGTTACTGGGAATCTACTTAATAGTGTAAAAGCCATGTATGCTGGTAGTAGAGCTTTTGTACGAGTGAATGGTGTTTTATCAAAATGGTTTTCCATTGGTGCAGGAGTTAGACAAGGTTGTGTAATGTCACCATGGCTGTTCAATATATTTATGGATGCATGCATGCGTGATGCCAAAATAGATAATAGTGGTTTATGTCTTGGTGATATCCGTGTGTGCAGATTGATGTATGCTGATGACACTGTCCTGTTGGCAGAGAGCAAAAGTGAGTTGCAGAGTATGTTGACTCGGATGCACGAAGTTTGCATGAAATTCAAACTGAGTATAAATAAGGGAAAAACCAAAGTTATGGTGTTTGAGAGAGGAACGGGTAGCACTGAATGTAATGTAAGTATAAATGGCACTGTGATTGACCAGGTGAGTGAGTTTGTGTATTTAGGAAGCATGTTTGACAGAGAGAACAAGTTGGATGGTGAAATCAGTAGGTGAGTGAATTCTTCTTTGAAAGTCATAGCTGCTCTGGGAGGTTTTCACAGGAATGATGGGTTCGCTAGAGAGTCCCGTATAGCTGTGTTTGAAAGTGTAGTTGTTCCTACTCTGATGTATGGTAGTGAAACCTGGATACTGCAGAAGAAACATAGGAGTCGTTTGTGTGCTGGAGAAATGCGTTACTTACGTGGGGTTTGTGGCAAGACACGATATGATTGTGTGAGAAATGAAGATGTATTGCAGTTGTGTGATGTGAAGCAAAATGTTGTTAGCAAGGTGGAGACCAATATGCTTTGGTGGATTGGCCATGTTGAAAGAATGAGTGATGAAATGCTTTCTAAGAAAATCTTTTGAGCCCAAGTGGTAGGAAGGAAAGGCAGAGGAAGGCCAAGGAAGACATGGGTGGATCAGATTCAGGAGTGTTTGCATGAGAAAAAGATTATGAGTGTGAAGTATAAAAGATCTTGTGTACGGTGTGTAATGGATATTAGTGAAGCACGAGTTGTATGTCAAGATCGCTGTAAATGGAGAAGTTTGATAAGACAATAATAAGTAAAAATATCTGGTAGTTTGTATTTCTTTTTGGAGCTAACCTCAGAATTTCAGAGAACAGCTTAGTGATATGTATGTATGTATGTATGACTGAGCATTCTTACAGGATCACAATCAGCATACACAAAAGAGATGATAATGAAGGTAGTGCATCCACCAGAGAAATAAAATGCAAGTCCACTGCTCCTATGTAGCACAGTGTTAAAAAATTAGCTTCTTTCTCCAACCCCAAATCAACAGCTTTCTGAGAAACCGTGGAGATCATAACTAGCTGTGATGTGTGCAGCGACAGCATCTCGCCACTAGAGTTGCCAAAATTTGGACCCAGTGCCTTGATGTTCTTTCCCCCTTCAAAATGTCTTTTTCATCCAAGTACACTGGTACGGTGTTGAGTAGAGGAAGTTATGTAGGCAGAAAATAAAAAAAATGTGCATAGATAATATTGATTTTGGCTACTCCTAGTAGATGTGTAAAGAATGTCTGTAGTATGTGCCACTTTGAGCAGGAGCAGGAAAAATATTTTTCATAAATACTGCTGTTATATACAAAAAAAAAAAAAAAAAAAGTTTTGGAGAGCCTCCTTGAAGATCATGTGTAATATATTGTAACATTGCCTTAACCAAGTTGTGGAGGTAACTTAGCCTTGCACGGAGAAGGAAATGCTTGAAAATTTCCATTCACATTTCCAGATATTCAGTAGAAAAAGTAATATTCTACTCTGACTTCTAGAAGTGAATATACTATGCAAAATTCAAAAACATATTTGTATGAACAAGAAGGCTGTGCATCACAATTTAGCCAGAAAATCGTAAATCAGTGGGGGAAAAAATTGTAATTCTTGTAGTCCCAGCTTACTGAAGAATTTTTCAAATCTAACAAATAGATGGAGAGATGGTATTCAGACAACTAGACAGACAGATGGACAAAGTGATATGATTGGTCCTTTTTTTTACATATGTTCATATGCGAAAATAGCATGTTGGTAATATTTTACTGCATACAGCAGTTGTGTCACATTTTTCAAACATGTGTACTAAAACTGAAAGTTCTTTACTAATTGCTGATTTTGCTTTTTTTTTTTCCTGGTAAAATTAAAAAGTTGGTACAAGCTTACATTGGTGCCACCCTGTTATCAAATACGTATATAGTTGTAATGTAAAATTGTTCTTTCTCATTTCCAGCCTTTTGTACAAGAATCTTGTTTTGATGCCAACAAAATTTCATTAGTTTTTAATGATTAAAGAATTTTTTCTTTTTCTGATTTTCTTTAATTTATGATTGAGAACCTTCTCATCCAGTACTGTAAATGGCATACTTCATTACTACAACATACAAATGTGCCCCCCCCCCATCACACAAAAAATTTAAATTATATCCAGCATCTTTATTAGTTTATCTTCATCATTTTTAAGAAATCAATCACAACTCCATGCAAGATCATAAAGCAATAGACAAACAGCATGGAGATTTAAACGAAGTACAAGAATTCTGCCTTAGATGCACGATTATAACTTGCAGGAGAAAATAAAGTGTTTATTAAAAGTAAAAAAGTTAAAAACACCATGAGATCTTTCGTGACTGTTACAGCCACATCTTCAGATGGAAAGACCCGAGTGCTCGAAATGTGACAGTTAAATACAGGAGCAAAAAACAGGTCATTGCCACTAAATCCGAAGAAATACCCGATAACAGAGGAAAAACACAATCATATTAAGGCTACATATATATATATAACTTAAAGTTCATGACTTCTTTGCTAAACAATAATCTCCACAGTTGATGTAAGATGGCAGAAAGTACATCATTACAACAAATATTAAAGTTTTGAAATATATATATACATACTTTCAGTAAGTAGTAATGAGGTTCTGGAGGGTGGAACCGCAAGGATGGTAGTCTCGCTCCAAGTGGGAGAGTGGGAGCCTTTATTGACTAAGCGAGAGAGGGCTGTAGATTGTGAACAGATTTTCACACTGTACTTATGTTCAGAGAGTCTAGTTTTTAATCTTATTGAGGTCATACCAATATAAATACAGTCGTTGTCATCGTTCTCTCTCGCTTTAAGGGGAATGCAGTACACTCCGTACTTATCAAACACATCGACACTTTCTCTATCTTTTTTAACCCTAACAAGGATGTTCCGAGTTCGAGTGCCAAACGACAAATTATAGCGGTGGCACACATTTTTCAGGATATCAGCACATTGTGGTATGTAATCCATGGCTCCAACAAATTTTGTGGGGTGACTCGCCCTTGTTAGAGTTGTCAATGCCCATCTTTGAACCATCCCCAAGATGCGATCAACATGCATCAATGCAGTACTGAGTTGCAGAGGATTTATAATCTTGCTCTTGCACATGGCTATGCTAAAACGCATGTTGATCTCATCTTGGGGAAGATTCAAAGATGGGTATTCACAACTCTAACAAGAGTGAGTCACCCCACCAAGTTCGTTGGAGCCATGGATTACATATCACAATGTGCTGATATCCTGAAAATGTGTGCCACCGCTATAATTTGTCATTTGGCACTCAAACTCAGAACATCCTCTCTAGGGTTAAAAAAGATAGAGATAGTGTTGATGTGTTTGATAAGAACGGAGTGTACTGCATTCCCCTTAAAGCGAGAGAGAACGATGACAATGACTGTTTATATTGGTATGACCTCAAGAAGATTAAAAACTTGACTCTCTGAACATAAGTACAGTGTGAAAATCTGTTCACAATCTACAGCCCTCTCTCGCTTAGTCAATAAAGGCTCCCACTTGGAGCGAGACTACCATCCTTGCGGTTCCACCCTCCAGAACCTCATTACTACTTACTTGAAAGTATGTATTGGGTATATAAATAAGTTTTGAGGGATTTCCGTTCGGTGTCGTACTTATTACTGCTCGCATTTTTTTAAGGTGGCAACACTGCGATATCGCAGTACGAGACGCCAGCTGTCAGAGTCAGTATATGACGTTCGATTGAGGTGCGAAGATGTATTTGTTTTACTCGATGAAAAATGGCAACTTTCGTCCCGACAAAACGGCATTTGCGGGAAGTATTAGTGCATTACTTTATTATGAAGAAAAGTGCTGACGACAGCTATCGCTTAATGTCAAAAATCTATGGTGAACATTCCCCATCCATTAAAACATGTGAGTATTGGTTTTGACGATTCAAAAGGAACGATTTCGATGTCAGTGATAAAGAACGTTCTGGACTACCCAAAAAAATTGCTGATACCATATTGGAAGCTTTACTCGACGAGGATCTGTGCCAGACCCAAAAAGAACTAGCAGCAGCAATAAATGTTAGTCAACCATGCATTTCACAATGTTTAGCTGCCATGGGAATGCTGCAAAAAGAAGGGAATTGGGTTCCACATGCTTTGCGGGTAAGAGACCTTGAACGTTGAAAAACCACTTGCGAATTGCTGCTTCAAAGGCAAAAAAGAAAGGGTTTTTTGCATCATATTATTACTGCCAATGAGAAATGGATATAGTACGATAACCCTAAACAGCAGAAAGCATGGGTGAAAAGCCAGGTGAACCAGGTCCTTCAACGCCAAAACGCAATATCTATGGTTCAAAGGTAATGCTGTGTATCTGGTGGTACTAGAAGGGTGTGATCCACTATGAACTGCTGAAACCGTCTGAAACTATTACTGGTGATCGGTATCAAACCCAATTAATGCGTTTAAAATGAGCTCTCACACAAAAACGACCGGAATGGGAGAATAGACACAACAAAGTCATCTTACAGCATGACAATGCAAGACCACATGTTTCTCGACCTGTGAAAAAGTACTTAGAAGGATCCGACTGGGAAATTCTACCCCACCCCCCATATTTGCCAGATATTGCGCCATCGGATTACCATTTATTCCGGTCGATGCAGTCAGCACTTTCTGGAGAACGGTTTAGTTCTTATGAAGACTTCAAAAATTGGCTGGACAACTGGATCTCTTCCAAGGAACCAGAATTCTTCCTTCGGGGCATATGTTCACTGCACGAAAGATGGGGTAAAGTTGTAGCTTCCGAGGGAACATACTTCGATTAATATTAAAATATTGTTTCTGTTCTCCAACAACGTGTTTTGTTCACCTCAAATCCCTCAAAACTTATCTATATACCCAATATATATTTCAAAACTTTAATATTTGTTGTAATGATGTACTTTCTGCCATCTTACATCAACATTGGAGATTATTGTTTAGCAGTAGAAGTCATGAACTTGAAGTTATGTATATATGTAGCCTTAATATGATTGTGTTTTTCCTCTGTTATCAGATATTTCTTCGGATTTAGTGGCAACGACCTGTTTTTTGCTCCTGTATTTAACTGTCTTATTCCGAGCACTCGGGTCTTTCCATCTGAAGATGTGGCTGTAGCAGCCACGAAAGATCTCTTGGTGTTTTTAACTTTTAAACTTTTAATAAACACTTTATTTTCTCCTGCAAGTTATAATTGTGCATCTAAGGCAGAATTCTTGTACTTCGTTTGATTTACAGCACGAACATTTTATTGCATTGCATGGAAATATTTGTTTACTACAAATTTCACAAAAATATGGGGTTTTGCTAAGGTATAAAAGGATGTTATTTATTAGTCAAATTTTGGGATAGTACCCCTACCCTTCCTCAGGACCACACTAGTTGTTACCTTCACAAAACAAAAACCTTTCAAGTCATTCAAAAATGTTATACCTCTTCGTCTCTTTATTTTCAGTTCTTTTGCAAATTTTCTCTTTAAAATGTTCTGTTGGTTTGTGTCAGAATTTCTGCAGAGTACCAAAACTTTAAAAAATTGCTCAAAAGGCTGAATTGAAGTTCTCAAAGCAAATTACCCTTTTCTACGAATCACAAAGAAAGAAAAAGAAGTCAAAAACCAGGTTTCAATCAGATAGAAAAATTACTTTTTATCAAAAACTTCAGGAGCTTAGTGAGAGGTTCCTTGTCAGACTGAATCCAGAATTACAAAATAAAGTTAGTAATTGTTTTCCAAAATTATAACAAAAAGAAGAAAACTTCTAGGAAGTTGTTGTCTGCAACGTGTGAGTGTGGTCTCAGCTGTGTGGGAGAGACAGGCAGACAGCTAAAAACTAGATTGGCAGAGAGAGAGCGCATAAAGCTGCACTTAAAGGTATGTCAAACAAAACAGGTTTGGATAGACATATACAAAATACAGAACAAAAAGTGATTTGGGACTGTGTAAAAATTCTAACACACTAACAGCATTTTTCCAAAAAGAAAAAAATTGGCAGAAGGTCTGGAAGTAGAAAGGAAGAAGAAATACAACATTAAATAATTTGAAAGGTTGGAATTTATCTCGTGAATTGCAGCACCTAGTGTAGTTTTAAGGAAGGGTAGGGGTACTACACAAAAATTTGACTAATAAGTAGCATCCTTTTATTCCTTAGTAAAATCCAATATTTTTGAGAAATTTCTAGTTTATTAAGTCCAGGAATAGCCATGTCATTAATTATTACTAACTTTCCTTATTTGTTTTTGTACTTGTGATATTGTGCAGCAGTGAAAACTTGCAACTTGTTTTTTGAAGTGTGTTGTAAATCATAATATTTTTTCATTCAGTATAGAAATTAATGTGCTGGATATGTGTAATTAGCTTATTATATTACTTCCATCACTCACATTTCACTTGCAGAACAGTTAATTTGGAAAGCTGCTCGCGCTACAGGTTCTGCACCAACATATTTCCGTGCCTTTGGAGAATTTCTTGATGGTGGCCTTATTTCCAACAATCCCACTCTTGATACCTTGACTGAAATTCACCAGTGCAATCAGGCATACATAGCTACAGTAAGAAAGCATTTTACCTTGTTATTATATGCCATAAATGATATAAGATTTTTTATTTTAAGTATATATGAGTTACTCAAATTTATACATACTTGCCTAGTTGTATTGACATCTCATAAGTACTTGCATTTTGAACTATAAACAGCACATGGCATTAAAAATACATAAAAATGTATGTATGGGGTGTCTAGAGTTCTTATATACAGACAAAATAAAAGTATGCAACTGTGTGCATATTCAACCTATATATTCTTTTTATTCAACTGTACTGAATGCATTCTAAAATGTCAAATGCTTAAACTAAAAACTTCTGTGTTTGGCAATCCTCTGAGCTGCCGATGGCACATATTAGGAAGAACAGGCAGTGTTATCTTGCAACATTTACACTGCGGATGTTGGTGCAAATTTGCACTCACCATTCGCCAGATGGTGTTGCAGAACCCTTTTAGTGTGATGCAGTCGATTCGTCGGCCTGTGCTGTTGTGCTAAAAGCATGGTGGCCTGAATGATCAGCCCTCGATTTTGACCCAAGTAGTTCCCGAATCAGATAGCAGATATCGGTGTGAATGATATTTATTAATCATATTGTTTTGAAATGAAATCTCCACGAATCAGACCATCAAATAGCAATATTATTGAAAAAATAGTGAGAATACACAATAAGAATTGTATCGTAATTTCACATTCGCGGCTACCCATACACTTTCACCACGTGATGGGAGAAAGGCTAATTTTAGCCAAAACTTTTCCTACTACAGTTCAGGCAGGACTATTCACAAGGGATTGTGGGTAAATTATAGAAGGTTACACTGATAGAAATCACTTTTTCGAGCCCTGTTAAAAGTGCAATAACCCGCAACTCGTGGTCCAGTGACAACGGTGTGTTTATTTCCCTTGTGGTCTTTGCCACGCAGGAGAACGAAATGTGTTTTATTACTAGAAACTCTTCACATTATTCATTTCTTTTTTCCCAAACAAACCGACAATCGAAAACACTCGGCAAATTATGAATCTCCCACATCTTTTTCCAAATTCGTGTGTTAGCTGAGGACGAACTTTATTGACAGCTTGTTTTTCAGTATTTGCAGACATGTGTTTTGAATCACCTTAGAATAACACCAGCCTGTAAGGAAATCTTGAAATGGCTAGTTGTAGTGAGAGTGAAAGTTTGCCAAGTGATTGTGATGATTTTGAATCACTTTAGAATAACATCAATCTGTAAGGATATATTCGAAATTAAGGAAGTTATTATATTTCCTCATTTGTTTTGCAGAAGAAAGAACAGTCTAAAAATTTGTTTTGAATTTCTATATAACAGAATTTTGTTTAAAAAATAACTTTACGTGAAATAAGTTTTTTTGAAATAGAAATTCAAAACGAATTTTTAGACTGTTCTTTCTTCTGCAAAACAAATGAGGAAATATAATAACTTCCTTAATTTTGAATATATCCTTACAGATTGATGTTATTCTAAAGTGATTTTAATTCCCTGAAATGGCAATGGGCTGGACATACTGCCAGAAGGACAGACCATCAATGGACAGCCAAAATTTCAGATTGGATTCCAAGGAACAGGAAAAGACCCAGAAGAAGACCACATGGGAGATGGGTGGATGAAATTCAAAAGTATGCGGGAGTGACATGGAGGAGACTGGCACAAGACAGACCGTTGTGGAGGAAACTTGGGGAGACCTTCATCCAGCAGTGGATTGATAATGGTTGACGATGATGATAATGATGATATATATATTTTTTTTTTTTTTCGGGGGAAAATTTTCTGCCCAAAATATTAAAATTTATGGAAAGTACAGCGCCTTTTTTTTTTTTTTTTTTTGAAGCTTGCAATTTCTAAGAAAATGGCTTAGCATTTCTGTCATATACATACACATCACATGTAGCACTAAGAGGGCTTAAACCTCGGTGTTTCAGAAGCCGATATATCCAAAAAACATCGAGGTTTCATTACTGATTTTTGGAACTGGTAAAGAATATTTTCTGCGTAAAGCAAATGAATTTTTTTTTTTTTTGCATGCTTGTAAAGAGGAAGGGAACATCATATTTTTGTGTCGTGAATTAGCTGTTTTTATCAATGTTTCATCAACAAAATAGTTATTTTTCTCAATGCTGCAGGAACCGATACGTCAAAAAAAAACCCACAGAGGTTTCTACTGATACATTGAGCGTTTTAACAGATATTATAGGTTACTTGATTTGAATACGTTAGTAATCACTGTTATATTGAGCAGCGATTTTACCCTCTGATGTGCCCATTTACTGCTGCAGATGGAAAAATACGAATTCCTCGGCTTATTAGCAAAAACATCAAGGTCTTCACTGATACATGATAAATTTCCACCGATACTATCGATGTTTTGGGAATGGGTAAACCCAGAGGAAAAAAAAGATTTACAAAATGGTTTTTATTTTGTGCAGTGAGTGGCTTCTTTTATGTTCAGGTAAGCCCACCCATGTAAATAACAGCAGTTACATTAAAGATTAAAGTTCCTATTAATCTCCCCCTCCCCCTTTTATTTTATGCTGGAGACTTCTTTTTGGCCACTAAGATTTGTTAACTTACCAACCAGTTTTTTTTTTTTGGGGGGGGGGGCACTAACTTTTTGGACTTACCAGCCACTGGCCACTTAGCTAAAATTCCAGTTTGCACCTATAACTGCTGATGTTCTTTTATTCTTCTGGTATTTGAAGGCTAATTTAGTACATGTGAAATTTTAGATGGTCCGACTGAAAAATTCTAAGGGAGTCAAATGTAGACTTTTCAGGCCTTTTCACCATCCCACATTGGCCTATTCATTTGGGGTGGTGTTTCATCCAACCAGCCTTTCGTCAGTTATGGCATAGTGGAGTGGAGCCTCATCCTGCTGAAAGAAAAGAATTGCTGTAACATGCCAAGGGTATGTTTTCTAAGGAGGGTTCTAAAATGTTGTTTAACATTTGCAAAGCTGGTAGCTGTGTCACTATGCAAGTAAGGTCCTATGATGATGTCACCATGAATTAATTGCTTGCCAAACATATACCTGGAATCATTCTGTGCATGTGTATCTTCAACCCAGTGTGGTTGTGCCACAGCCCAGTAATGGCAAATTATGATGTTTGACTGTCCTATTCACTCAAGTGAAAGTTTCCATCATCACTGGAGATTATGTCAGCCAAATGAAATGGTTGTTCCTAAAGTTTTAACAGCACCCAATCAAAGAACTGCTATCTGCCATCCTGTATCATTCACATTTTGTATGGGCAAAACCTGTTTCTTCTCAGAATTATGGATACAGATGATTTTATGATTCCCACCTCCTGTGCAGCTTTTGACAAGTCATGTTAACGACTTGTCTGGATGTACCATGTGAAATTCCTTGCATGCTTCTCACTGACTTTTTCCAGCGACATAAGTAAGTACCAGTTCTGCTTTTGCCCAGGTTGTGAGATGATCCATCTTACATCTGTCATTCATTAACATATATTGACTGATCAGAAGCAACAAAAATGAAGAACACATTATAGTTACTTGTGTTTTTACCAGTAGCCTTGTATAAAGATGTGTGGAAGACCCATGCCTATGTGTAAGGGACACTCTACATATGTATGTGTGTAGATATGTACATGTGTGTAAGTATATAGGCTATATATAAACACTGGTGCAAAGTAAAGCAGCAGCCCTAAAAACTAAGTTAACAGAGGAACCCTGCCACAAAATCACATGTA
This sequence comes from Macrothele yani, assembly GCA_039090855.1. NCBI lineage: Eukaryota > Metazoa > Arthropoda > Arachnida > Araneae > Macrothelidae > Macrothele > Macrothele yani. The sequence continues at coordinate 68,417,477 of CM076989.1, read as the reverse complement.
AATGGTGCACAAAAAGCTGGTTGTGTAAAGAAGCAAATGTTGTGACCAATAAATGAAAAACAGCGCTGTAGGAAGCCTCAGAACAGCAAAATTTGCATATGCCACACACAAGTGGATTCTGTATGTAAGAGATTGGAATTGAACATGTGTGTGGGCAATCGTAGGGTTTGCACCATCAGGTGCAGTGATAAGATGCCATTATATCTCAGAGAGTGTTTGAATTATTTGTTGCAATGAAAAGCTATGGGGAGATTAGGAGCAGGACAGTCTCAAGCTAACATTGTCAGATGGCTAAATGTGGATCAATCCATTGTCTGCTGCCTCTGGAGAAGATTTCATGACACTGAAAACATCTCGAGGAGAGCTGGGCAAGGACATCGAACGGTTACGTCTGCTCGACAAGACCGTTTATTGGTGTTAACTGCTGGGAGCTGTCTGAGCAGCACAGCATATTAACTGGCCCAGATGCTCACTGCAGCGATTGGGGGGACTGTATACATCATACGAGATATCAGATATTTCATAACAGTGGTTTGTATGCAAGACATCCTGTGGTGTCTGTTGCCTTGACCGTATCCCAGACAAGAGCTCACTTCAAATGGGAGAACATTCATATGGTGAGTGTGGGACATGATATCAGCCAATGAACATTTGAGAACTGTACCATTTTGGAGTGGTGGAATAATGGTTTGAGCCAGAATTGCACTAGCAGTCATTCGTCTCTCCACATAATAATCAGGGAAAACTGTCAGAGGTCTAACAGCTGCCTGATATCTAGATGAGATCCTGGATCCTTATGTTCATCTTTTAGAGGTACAGTGAGTCTGGATTTACTGTTAATGGATGACAACACCTGACCTCATAGGGCTTTGCTTGTCAGTAAATATCTTGAAAGCAAAGATATTGCACATATAGATTAACCAGTATGTTCACCAGATCTTAATTTGATGGAGCGTATTTGAGACACTTCAAGTTGATGAACTTCTGCTTGCTTTTCTCCTTCTACAGAACTTACGGTGTGCTCTTCTGAGAAATCCCAGTCTCTTGTGAATTCAGTGCTGTAAAGCTTGCATTGCTGTCCATGGTAATCACATCCTGTATTGAAGACTGTGGTACCATTTTTTTTTATGATTTATGTGATATTGTTTCATGCCTTGTTTCACTGATTTTTTCATAGGCCCTTAGTTTTGGGTGCATTTGCATATATCTTAGTTATTTTGTGTTCACACGTGTAAAACACTACCACATGGCATACATAAAGTTCCTTTCTTTATGTTCATTACTTTGTCATTTAATGTCTGTTGACTAGGATTTTGCGATTTTTGCTTTAATAGGAATATGAAGAATGTGATACACTCATATCAAATAAATGAAAGTTGTACAAAACCATGCTAGTTACTTTAAGAAATTTTAGAAACACAGATGCCCTTCAACCCAACTTGGGTCCGAGTTTTGGGTTGCAGACAGGTGATCAAGACCCAAGATAGAAAGGCTTCTGTGTTTCTAAAAAAATTCAATTAACTAGCATGCATTTTGTACAACCTTCATTGTTGCTTGATTTTGAGCACCAGTGTATATACTAAATACCCATAGGGGGGGGGGGGCAGATGTGTCCTCAAATACCCCACCCCTCCCTAATCTTATTAGAGTTTACCAGTGGCAAAGCGTCCATAGACGCGATAGAAGAACCGCTTCACTTTGAAATCATGAGGCAAAATGCTTCACGAAATTGTGAAAAAAGACAATAAATTATTAAAAATTAAAATTCATTTATGCATTATTTTTCAGTTATTTCGTTCCGTGAGGCTTCTCTTTTTCGGACACACATGGCCATACTATGGTCTCCGTGGAAGCGATTGCTATTGCGCTTCTAGCCTGGCCTCTTAGCCCAGCAAGAAAGCCAAAGAGTTGCATGCGCGTGACGTTCCTTTCGAATGAGCATGACCACACTACGTTCTTCATGGATGTGATTTCTACTGCGCTTTCAGCTGTAATCTCTTGGCCCTGTACGGGAGCCTGAGCGGTGCATGCGCTTGACGTTTGGCTCTGCATTTAGACTGATTCCAGCTAGTAACCTTATGTTTCGGTGAAATTGTCTGCGTATAAAATGATTCGTTGTTTCTGTGTTCTACGTATTGTATTAGCTGTAATAATGTGTGAAAATAGTATTCTGCAGTGATATTCATCATGAATATGCACTATATGTGAATTATACTGAATTCACTTTTTTTGATCAGCTTCTGTGCGTCAATCTCAGTTTTTTCTTACCCTTTTTAGTACGGTTTTTCATTACACTGACAAGTTGTTTCAAATCTTACATGCTAACAATCTTCTTCCACTGTATCAGAGAAGAATGCGAATTAATTCAATTTCCAAAATCCTTGTACACTCGATTATTTCGATAAGCCCTCAACATTGTTAGTTTGAATATTTCAGTAATATTCAGTGAAGTGCCAAAGCTAATGTTTCCACCTCTGCTTGACAAAACACAATTTCCTCAATTCATCACGAAATTTCCAGAGATCGCTTTTTCTTATTCGAAAGAAGCTTTTCCTTCATTTTTCGATCTCATTTGTCTGAAAAGTGAAATCAGCGTAATTTATTCATAGCCGGATATGCTGAAACAAAGTGTTGGTGAATTCTACCAGTATCTGATTGCTGAAGAATCTGGTCAATGTATTCCCCTAGGTATTCAGACTCAGTCAGCTTATATTGACTATTCCTGCTACAAATGCATCTACTGAAAGGACCTTTTCTGCATTCAAATGAATCAAAACATTTTTTAAAAATATAGATCTGTTGTTACATGTATTTACAATAGCGTTTCCATGTTTACCGCATAAATTAAACTCTCGTAACCAACAAACATTTTCACTTATTTTATTATACAGTATGTGCTAGTATATATGTTTAAATGTTTATAAGTACGTTATTTTTAAATATATATGCGTGCATACATTTAATATTTGCATGCATATATAAGCATAACTTTTTGTTGCATATGCATTGTATGTGTATTAATAAAGTGACTAAAGATGGGCTGTTCTGACCGCTTCCCCTTCCAGAAAAGTCACGCTCCACCACTGGAGTTTACCTTATTTCACAAAGCATTTACCACAACATCAACAGCTGTTTGCTGGAGATAGAGAGAGAGAGAGTGTGTGCTTAAAGAAAATTCTGTGGCACTTCTCTGAGCACTGTAAGTTTACTCTGGACGACACTTCTGCTGAACCTCTATGGATTGACACTAACTAAATTGTCCCATTAATTAATCATTTTCCATTGCATTATAAGGAAAGTGTAGAAATTTTGATTGTCCTTTTACTGCTCCATTGATGTGGAAATCAATTTTAAAAGGGAATTAACAAACACCACTTTATGAATATTGTGACCACTTACCATCATCTGTCCATTTCTGGGTTGAAAACGACTGAAGATATCAGTTTTTAAAGTTTTAGCACTTATTATTTATGGTTACTTGCTTATGTCCAAATTTATCATGACAATTACATGAATCTCTCTCTCTCTCTCTCTCTCTCTCTCTCTCTCTCTCTCTCTCTCTCTCTCTCTCTCTCTCTCTCTCTCTCTCTCTCTCTCTCTCTCTCTCTCTCTCACTCATCACACACACACTCTCTCTCTCTCATCACACACACACACACACTCTCTCTCTCTCTCTCTCTCTCTCTCTCTCTCTCTCTCTCTCTCTCTCTCTCTCTCTCTCTCTCTCTCTCTCTCTCATATTAACAGATTAGGTAAGCTGAAAATTTAATTTGTGTTAAAGTAAGATTCTGTAGCAGTAACTTTTTACTTTCAATCACACCTAAAACTGTGTGTCATTCTCTTATCTTCACCGTAGAAAAATACTTATTCTTGTCAAACTGATTATTGCTTGAAAAAAGTGGAAAATCTCCGAGAGGGAAATTACACTAGTCAACAAATTTAACTTTTTTCTCCCATATGGGTCATTTCAAGTGTTTTTTACTAAATCGATCTTACTGATTACAAAAATGTCAGTGAAAAGTCCACAACACGTTTGTGCAACAGGGACCATTCCTGAATGAGCGACATCCTCTACTTTTCGGAATAAATCTTTGATGAAATAAAGTACAAAAATATTTAATTGTGCAGTTACACTTGGGAACAGCCCCTGACATGTGTGAAACCTTCTCCACTCTTGTCCAAATCCTTCGTAAAGTTTTTCATCAAACCCAACTTAATACATAAAGGGGTAAGCAATATCTTGTTTTGATCTAACAGAGGTGTATTTAACATTAAGTTTCCCTGGGATGCGATTCTCTCTGTGAGGCCAGTCTTTCACAGTACAGTGTGTGTCGGTTACTGTACTGTCGCATAGACAAAGAAAACAGCAGTATTTTGTAAATTCATCCTGAAGTCTAAGTTGCAGGGCGATTATTTTTAAATCTCTACACATTTCCCAGCAGTACTTGTTGTACTGGATTGCACTAAGCAGCAGTAACATACAAACATACTCTCGTAAATTTTTTAATGTCCACTTAATGTGCCACTGGTATTGATGGTGGAGTGTTGCCATTGTGTAGCAACATTGCCTTCAGACTCGTTTTTGAGGACTCAGTGAAAAGCCTTCATTCCTGAGGGATGTTCTCGAAACCAAGATCAGCCATCAATCTGTCAATATTTGTGTACACACACACACGCACACGCACACACACTGTAAAGTACCCTGAAAACTGTTCATGCCTCTTTTTGTACAATGAAATTATAGTGCTTTGTGCCAGTAAGTTCCACCAGTACAGCCTACCCCCTAAAAGTTCGGTTTGATGTTTATTAAGATTAAGGTCTCTGACTTAATTGTTTTGTTCCCTTTGCTAAATGATATGTGGTGTCGTATTATATCCAGGACTGTAGAATAGATCAAGGGACATTGATAGTTCAGTCTCTCCTCCATTTTCTTCTTTTGGAACAATGAATTTTTCCAATTGCAAAAGTGACTCGGGAAAGGGTAGCTCAATCCGTGTATTATGGGATGTATGGCAGACGGAACAGTAAGATATTCCACTTTACATTTTGTTTTCTTTGATAATCCCTTGATTGTAGTCATGCAAAAATAATGAGTCCTCTGTGTGGCTAGTCAGCTTGCACCAGACCATCAGAACTGCAAAAGGCATACACCATAGTTTGTTTCCATTCATCCTCTTTATCAAATTTGAGTAGTATGTTATGCAGGATATGTGGGGAGGCCATTTTTGTGTTGGTCGATGCAGTTTTTTTCACTGTGAGCTATCCACAGATGTAACAAAAACTGTCTGCTGGATTTACGCATTTGCCACATGTTCTGTCCATTATGGAAAACTAAGTGCACATATATACTGTACAACGATCACTGCAACCTGTCACAAGCACAAAATCTCTTCAGCTGAACCACATAGAACACTCTCAGTCACCTGTCAGCCTGGCACCTTCAAACAGTGAGTCAATGGAAGGGAAATCCTGAATGTAAACAAAGGCATGTGGGCGTGCAGCACAGGGAAGAATGACTCATAATTCCTTCAAGTCCTACCATGAAAAATGATCATAAAGTGTAAATGAGCCTGGAGAAAAGTTGTCAATACACTGAGAAGCACTTCCAGTGGAGGCTTTTGGATCAGTAACCGAGTTATGTAAATCTTCGGATTTTCGGCTGTTTTAATGTTATTCTTCATTTTTTTCTACAAAATTGTGCATGATGGCTTATTTTGAAGGACATATTCATTATCAGCACATACAAATTAACTACAGACGCATATCTCCTATGATGTGGTAAAAGCTTTGTTAACTAGTGTTATTGTTCTTGTTATCACGATTTTGTTCAGTAATTATATTGTACTACACATTCACTTGTCGGTAAGTAAGTTAAAGGGATGAAAACAGTTTTTGCCCCACTTTTTTTTTCAGTCACATTAATTACATGCAAGCATATTTTATTATTATTATTATTATTATTATGAAGCAAATACAGTCATCAGAAGTTATTCATTGCCGCCCCGGTGGCGCAGTGGTCTAAGCGATGGCCTCTGATCATTCGTCCGAATGGGGTCCGGGTTCGAATCCTGGTGAGGCATGGATGTTGTGTTTGTGTTACGGCACTGGCTCTCTCCCTTCCCTGGAACCAGTGACCCTAAATTAGGGACGGGCGACTGCTTATAGCCCATTGAGTTGCTCACGGTGGTTGTTAAACCTCCACTCAAAAAAAAAAAAAAAAAAAAAAAAAAAAAGTTATTCATTGTATTTTCTTGTGGTATGTTGTAAGCAAAGCAAACCTGGTGGAAAATGAGCTTTGGATGTACCAGTCAGTAACTTTCTGCATATATTTACTCAGTATGTGAAATGTTGACTAACATTTAAGTACTGTAAAACAACTTTATATTGTACTGAAATCAAAATACATTGTGGTGAATCATTAGTGTTGAATTTCTTAAAACCAACTGTGAAAAAACAAGTGTTTCTGTGATGTATATTAAATACAAACAGATATTTTAGTGTAATTTGTGTGCAAGCCTTGTTTCCAGTTTGAAAGTTATGCATATTATAATTTTTAAGTCAGTCAAATGTTGTTGTTTTTTTCTTCCTGTTCATCAGCATCAGGAAGAGAAGGTACAGAACATTGATGTAGTACTATCCTTGGGAACTGGAAAATGTCCTATTGCCTCTATGGAAAACATTGATATCTTCCGTCCGGAGTCTCTAACTGGTGCTTATAAGATGGCACTTGGCGTTTCTGCCATTACCCAGCTACTTGTAGACCAGGTACTTTTTTACTTCCTCTTTTAACAGGTGCTTGTAAATTGGCACTTGATTTTTCTGCATTTACCCAGCTGTTTTTAGACTAGGCACTTTTTTTTACATGATTTTTAAATGTGGATGTGTTCTAAAATAATAATTAATATAGCATATATTTCATTCAATTATTTTTTTCAAGTGTATTTATTTTCAGAGATATTTTTTTCTTGCATGTGCAGAAAATAATTATTCTTCTACAATAATAGAAAAAAAAATTAACAAAACGAAGTCAAGTTGAATCACCCACAATAATTTCAAGCTAATCAGGAAAGTCATATATCATAAAGGGTAGTTTGAAAAATTTCAGAGAATTAGCAAAAAATTCCATGTTTGACTTGCTCTGGGCCTAAACAATCATATTAAAGTGTTCTTCCTTTCCTCAAAGCAAAAAATAAAGCAATGCTCTGCTACAGGAAGAGTTGGTCTAGAGCAGTGGTTCTCAACCTTTTATGTATCACATACCCCCTGGAAATGTGTATATAACTGGTGTACCCCTTGTATAGATCGATAAAATTATAGTTATGTATAACAATGGAAATAAAATAAAACATATATCAATTAACACAAAGAGTGATATAAACAATTTAACAAATCTTATAAAATTATAAACATTTTTCCAGGTAATCAGTGGGATGGTTTCACTTGTTTATGCTTACAGAGTTCATCAGTGGTTGGGGTTATCTTGCTAAGGTAGAGTCGCCAGTCACAAAATTATAACTATTTTACTGGGTAATCAGTGAGATGGTTGCACTTGTTTACGCTTGCACAGTTCATCAGTGGTTGGGGTTATCTTGCTGAGGTAGAGTCGCAAGTCATTTTCAACATTCACACGTACCCCACTTTGAGAACCTCTAGTCTAGAGTACTGTAAACTGCATTTGTGGAAACTCCTATGTAGGGTAAACTGGGGACAACTTCAAACTCGTGTAGCAGAACATGAAGCTGTTATACGTAAAGTTACCAGCAAAACAGGACTTCACAGGTGCATTCAAAACACAGGATATTCAATTAACTGGAAATCCATAAAAATTCTATCACATCAACAGCTCCTAGCACTTTGTGAAAAGGAAGTTGAAAGAAGGTGTACAAATTGCGAGAAGGAGCCACAATTAATGAACAGAAAGGCTGGGTGCTACTGCACAAGTGGTGACTCCTGCTTTTGAGTCAATTGTGATGACAACGCTCTTGAGTCATCCTGACGATGTATTTGTATACAACCCGAACATTTGACAACAAAGGGAGAAAAAGTTTCTTCCTAGTAATTCACATAAAACTAAAGTTAATTTTTATGATTTGAAGATGGCTTTGATAGTATTCTTACAAATAATCTGTTCAACATGTTTAAAGAGCTATAGAACAAAAAGTAAGCAATTGAAATCATTCAACAACCTTTACCCCAAAACTTCTGTGACAGTCAAGATGGAGGTAAATGTGCAAGTCACTGGTTTGAGATTAACTGCGGATTTTGAGTATAGATGTAGCATTCATCCACATTTATCTTTATTTGCATAGACAAACTGGTTAAAAAGTAACTTTATGATGGATGTTGAAATGCCTGGTTCCAGTATTAGCAGTTGGCTCTTGGCTGATAATTTAGAGTTTATTTCTGATTGTTTTTTAAAGACTTACATTGTAATCTTAATGAGATGAGCAAGTCATGTAAAAGAATTTAGGGTGGAATAAATGCTAAGAAATATGAATCATAAGATCTGAATCCAAAAGATATTGTTTCTTTGAAAGTGTTAGGAGAGGTAGCATATCTTAATTACTTTGGTTACAATACTTTATGAGACAGGAAAGCTAGGTAAGAAATTGAACAATAAAGGTGAAAATATTTTTTTTTCTTTACTTTTAGCTGTTCATGATTATTTACAGTGAGCAAACTTTTGGACAAAGAACAAGGCATGTTGTGTACAGGTGGTACATAGATGTACTTTCTTTTATGGCTATGAGTGTGTGATGTGAAATAAGAGTATAGTGGGCATTATTAATTGGATGATTTAAAACTAGTAAGAGAAATACCATGAAAGGCAGATGGATTTAGCATTCAGGTAATACATGATATAGAAAAAAATTGCAATGGAATAAAAGAAATGGATCAAATTTGTAACAAAATTGCATTAATTTTCATGTAACTATGTGGTCCTCATTTTAATTCCTCACTTTGCGTTTTCTTTTATACTTTTTAAACCTGAACTTATTTTTCATTTGTTTAAATCATTTTGTAGTTGAAAATAAATGTACTGGAACCTCAGTTATATGTTTTTCACTTTTATATGTAAATTACGCTAGTCTTGATATTTTACTGTAGTTACTTTCCCTTTTTCAGTTCAGTTATATGCAATTCATTTGTATGCTTTTCACAATTATACATTAAATTCTGAATTCCAGATTGCCAAAAATACACAGTTCTTGGATTCTTTTATGCATAACCTTGTATGTTATAACTTTGAAAAAATTGTCACAGCATTTTTTTTCTCAGCCATGAAGTAGATGATGCAACTAAAATTTTACTAAATAATGCTCACAATTCTTTTTCCCTGGATTCAAGAAATTTGAAACAAGCAACGATTAGTGAATATTTTACCTAGCACTAATGTTAAAAACTCTAGTGGACAAGCTGCTTTGAAAAGAGCAATGCTTATGCATAAAGGATGTGTAATAGGGGTATTGAACATAAAACAAAATCGTTTTCTGATTTATTACCTAGTATTTCAAAGGTAAAAAGGTGTGTTTTTTTTCATATATTGAAAATATGAAGTTGTACAGAATTTCTTGATCTAGTTTTTATAATGAAATTAGAATTTAAAAAATTAAAAATTAATTCAGAAGTCAAAATAGGAATAGGCTTAAAGTAGCCGACAAAGTATTCATGTATACATATATGTCTTGCATTATAAATTAGACTAATCTAAAATTACGAGCTCCCCCCCCTTTTTTTTTCTTTTTGGAGGCCTTCAAATTTTACAATAATATTTAACACTTCCAAATTTCTTTTATATGTTTTTTAAGGTCAGTCCCTAGAAAAACGTATAACTGAGGTTCCACTATACTTTAACTTAAAATAGCTCTAATGTTGTCTTTCTTTTCCTTCCCCCCCCTTTTTTTTTCAGGCTACACAAGCTGATGGTAGAGTAGTAACAAGAGCACAAAGCATGTGTAATATGCTTGATATTCCTTACTATCGCTTAAGCCCTCAGCTCACTGAAGAAGTGGGACTGGATACTTCAGATAACGATACTTTAGTCAAAATGCTCTGGGAAACCACAGCATATATGCATAGCATGAGGGAAGAACTTAAAGAGCTGTGCAGTTTACTAAGAAGATGACTGCCTAAATTAATGTAAAAAATTGACTTTATGAAAATCTCTGTAGCAACAGCAAATGACGGTGTTTAACAATTGTGACCATGGGTAAATATGCATCTGTTCTTTTGATTAACAAAATATTTACATTTATGCAGAATCATGTGGGTGAAGTTGTTAGTTTGATAATTAATTTTCCCTGCAAAATGCACTTATTCTTTTGTAATAGAGCTGTGTGTGTATAAAAATATTATCTTATATGCAAATTACCATGTACCAAGCAAATTCAAATTGCTAGATGCTAAAATTTTGTTTCATTCCCAAAGAATAGACAAATTGGTTGATATAACTAATATCCATATACTAATATGGTGGTATTTTGGTGTATGTTGTGCATCAACATATACCAAAATTTAACTAATTAAGACATACAGAGGCTGCAGACTACTCAAAGAAACGTGGCAAATTTACAGAAATTATACTTATCTTATGAATAACATATTTTACTGATTTCTGCAGATTTTTCCCTCCAGGTTAGTACAATTTCAACAGGTGAATAAGGGCCATGACCACTGCGCCTCAATTGGACTCAATTTTGTGTCCTCCAACCCTCTCTACTTGCAGCCTAGCAGGAAAAACTCAGTAAAAACACTGTAGGATTAAGATTGGCAATAATTTCTAAAAGAGGAAAGAAATGAAAAATATCAGCCTCTAAAATAAAAAACACCAGTGTTTTTCAAAGAAAAAATTTAAGGTGGAAACCTCAGTTAAGTTAATGTAAAAAGTTACTGCAATGTATCGCAATAATTTTACAGTTACAAATGAAATTTTTCTCTATGTATGTAGCCTAATACTAGCATACTAATGAGATAATTATGTATCGATTGCATTTTAATTGCTGTAAGAGTGAAATATTGCCAAATGTCTTATACCATGTGAAATCGACAGATCTTTTGCATAATGAAGCAAGCATTTAATTGGTATGTTTCATACATTTAATAAAAAATAAATCAGTCAATCGAATATATCAGCAAAATTTGCTGATAATTTTCTATGGATTTCAGTTCTCAAAAGTTGGCAGGTCTAGATTGAAAATGATTGATTATTTTGGTATGTAAGAAAAAAACATTCGTACACATTTTGGCATATGTATGCCATAAACTCTCAGTCTGTTGGTAAATGACCTCTGTTTAATAATAGTTAAACTAATGTATAGTAGTTATGACCAGAAATATGGAAACACTACAAACAAGAAGACATAAACAGGGCATGCATAACATAATAATGAAACACTTTTCTATTATGCCTGTTTGTTGAACCACTGTAAATGGGGATGTTATTTTCTTAGAATTTACTAACACCAGAATCACACCACCCCATACTTTTAACCCACAGTGAGTGAAATATACAATATACATATTGCATAAAAGATGTGAAGTAATCACTAGATTCATGTAGTGTAAATACAAAGATTGTATAGACCTACTCCTGAGTGTATTATTTGTGATTAAACAAATTCAGTGGAGTGTTTAAGACAATGCCAGTTGGGTTCCTTGAGTCATTATTATCTAGTAGCATACAGTCGTTGTACGCATTGCATGCACCAAATATGTGCACAAATTTGCTCTATGGTAAAATAGAACTATGCAAAGAAAAACTTTGTGCTGCAGTTTTTTACAGAAAATTTTTAAGTATGTACCTGGTTTCAGAAGATTTTTATTTAAAATGAAATTACCCTATTTGCAGGTATTTTTTAGAAAAACAGTACTAATGCAAAAACTGCCTTCGCGTTATCATGCCCATAGTCATGTGAGATTTTGCTGTGGGAAGTAGGTGATCCTAGGCAGGGAACTGACATCAATGTAGAAAACACTGTGTATTTGAAATCTCTCATTGCATTTACTTTTCAGACCTCTACCAATAAGATATCCTTTCCCTCTGTCCCCTCTGTTTATTCCCACATACAATGCACTTATGTTAACTGCCACTGAAAAACTCTCCCAAATGCGAAAGCATATTGCATTAACCAATGGAAAGCAGGATTTCTTTTGACAGTGACCTTGTCTAGGATTTATGGTCCTGTACGTAATTTCAGAGGGATGCTTTCTGATACAGTTGGAAAAATGCAAAGTTAGTTTTTTATTTTTATATATTCTTTGACTTTTTGAAGCTCAGTAATGCTTCAAGACATTTAATCAAACTTCAAACAGAAAAAAAGGAATTGGATGATGCAAAATTAATAAGTTTCTTCCGATTCCCTAAGTTCTACAGAAAAATCCGAATGTGTAAGCAACAAAAGACCAACCTCAGATCTGAGTGGCTTAACATTGTCATTAAATATGCAGGTAAAAACATACGAACTTATTACTTATACATATTTCAATGCTTCTTTTTACCAAACAGACAGGATTTGTATTGTTTTAAAACTCCAAAAGCTGTTTTGTTGGCCTGCACACCATTCCTTAAGACTGTATTTTTGTATTTCTTTCTCTCTTTCTTTTTTTTTTTTTTTTTTTTTTCATGCCTACACAACTTTCACTGTACTCCGTTGTTATCTGAAATAAATTGTGCTCTGAAAATTTCCAACTTAATTTTAAATATGTAAATTATTGAGCAGTAAGAAATGACATTGCCCTTGGCCACTCTTCATCCTGATTTTATGTAAGCACAGTTTCTCCAGATCTTGAATTAAACTTCAAGTTTTTTTATTTATGTAGTTCTACACATGGACTGATGAATATCATCCTGTATCACCTGGGCATCATAATAGGGATTCTGTGAACTCTTTCTAAAGGGGTTGTAGGTTGCCACGCACCAGTGGTGTAACCATGTTTCAAAAATCGGGGGCGGGGGGTCCGATCACACACACACATATATATATATATATATACATCAACGATGCTGGTAACCATGCTTAATCAATATCACTGTTTTATTAAGTACTCATTTTGCACATGTTTGCATTCTACGAAAAATTACAATCTTATATTATTAAAATTAGTTGGTTCACATAATAAAAAGTGTATACATTATATTCCCAAAAAAATTCGGGGGTCCTTTACATTAGAGATCCCAGACTCTGAAAATCTGGGGGTGTCCTTAACCCCCCCGTGGTTACGCCTATGCCACACAAGCACCCTTCTCTTTGCATCTTAATTTGTTCTCTTGACAAGCGATGGTTACAAAGATATTTGGTTTTCTTGAAAGGATGTTTGATATATTAGATATATACGTACACAGTTTTTGAGCACTCTCCATGTTTACATTTTGTTCAGAGGAACTGTAGCTTTTCTATTTTATACAATTTTAAGTCAGTGTTTTGTCTGTCTTGAAAGCATGGATACTGGGTGTGCAAGTCCTTTGATTGAGCAATCGTTGAGTGCAAGAGTCTTTTTGTTATTGCATATTAAAATCTTTTGAGAGATTCTTGATCATACAAAGTGGAAATGCAAGTAAAGGTGACAAATATTTACAATTATAGATACAGTAGGAGCTGGACGAAATGATAAAAGGAGGTAACATATTTGCAAATATTTACATAAGTAGATGCAACAGTTTCTAGTTGTAAAGATAAGTGTCTTTTAGAAACATGGAGCATGTATATGTGTGACATGTATTTACAAATTATATGCAACAGTTTTTGGACATGTCATCAGAATCTTTGTAATAAGTATAAAAAAATAATTTGATGGCAGTACAGAGATAAAAGTTCATCCTGTGATTGGGTAGTACAGAGAATCAATGGTTCTTGAGCCTCTGGGAACTCTCCAGAACATGCCTTTCTAGCAGGTAGACATGTGGAGTTAGCTGGAAGATGCAGAAGTTTCTGAAGGACTGGAGTCTCTAGGGGAAGAGGCTGTGACCAGGTTGGAGCACTGGAGGAGTGGTAGCTTGTTAACTGGATGGGTAAGGATCCTCATTGTCACAGGACTCTGATGACAAAGAGATGGAAACATTACCCATCTCTGGGACTTCAACATGATCTTGGTCCTTTGGGATGCAAAGTCCTTGTTCTTGAGCATTGGTAGCTTTAAGGAAGTTACTTAGACAGTCTCTGTGAGCTTGGCTTTTGAGGAGGATTTCTGAGTTGCTTGAGACTACTGCTGCTGGAAGATGTTTCATTCTCAACTGTGTGATGTGTGGGCAGTAGAAGATGACATGTCATGCATCCCCTCTTTCAGAACCGCAGGCACAAATGCAGTTTTTAAGTCCGAACCTTGCAAAGTAGGCCGGTGAGGGTCTGGTTGAGGAATTTCTCAGAGTGGCATCTGCAGATGAAGACTTCCTTTTTTTTGTGCTTCCCATGTCCATCTGCTGGTGATGCCTTCATCTCATTTCTTCTGTCATGAGATGAGGGAGAGGGTGCTGAGACGCGACTTGATGCTGCTCAGCGGGGATTTGACTGACAGATCCACCGATTCTCGGGCTGTTGCTTCCTTCGCAAGCTTGTCTACATGTTCATTTCCTTTCATTCCACCATGACTGCGGACCTAGTGTAGGTTAAGTTTGTTTGAATCAGAGAGCCTGGGAAGGTCTCTTAGCTCTTTGACTTGCTGAGATGCAACTTCTAAACCAAGCTAGGACCTTGAGGGCTGCTTGGCTAACTGAGAAAACTGAGATGGGAGCTTTGCTATGGGAAGAAATTAAGAAATTTCCCACTTAATGGCTTCTTTGAGGGCTGCAAGCTCACATGAAAAATTGTGGCATTGTTTGAGAAAGCACAAAAGGCTGCTCCCACTTTCTCGTCTATTTTGGAGCCATCTGTGAAGATTTCATATCCATTACCTGTTAGGACGGCCTTGTTCCAGTTGAGGCAAGAGATCCCTGCTGGGTGAGTTTTCCAGTCTAGTATTTCTTGCTCTATTTCATGGTATGGAAAGATTTCTTCTTGAAAGCAGGCATCTTGGTTGTTCTTAACGGCATAGATTGCCGCCTCACACTTCACCACTAGTTCGAGGCGTAGGGCTGAGGTTGAGGAGGATTTTAAGCTCTTTGTTGTTCCCAACAGAGATGGTCTCTGGATCTGTGCAAATTTGTTTCTCATTCTGGTGGTCCCTGTCCACCAGGCCCCATAGCCATAAGTGATAAGCCTCTCTATGGCTTTTTTTTATCGATTTGCTTTTTGGCTTTGCCACTTAAACCAAAGCTATTTATTCTGTTCAGAATGTGGGAGCTTTTCTCCTTGATTCTTTGGAGATGGGAAATTCCACTGAGCTTTCTGCTGAGGACTACTCCCAGGCAGACCAGCTCCTTACACACCTTTATTGTTACTCCCATAAACTTGCATTTGGGAGGGGGTCTTCATCTCTGCTGCCTTAGGGAAGGCTATGAGGGTGATTCTTCTCAGGGGTGAAATGGAGTTTCTTCTCCAAGCTCCAGGTGGCGAACAAGCCTAGAGCTTTCCCTGTTCTTTCCTCTCGATGATGTGCGTCCTGGTGGCCCAAATGATAAGGACAAAATCGTGTGTGTAAGCTTGCAGTTTCACTACGGGTTCAAAGGTCAGGGAGAAAGCCGAATTGGCAATGATATTCTACCACAGGGGGACTGAGTTGGACCCATCAGTAGACAATTTTTCTTTGGGAGAGAAAGCTGCTTACCACTCTGAATAGGTTCTTTGAGCAGTTCAGTACTTTTAGTGTCATTAGGACCTCAGGCCATTAGATATTATTGAAGGCCCACTCACATCCATGGAGATAATGCAGGTGTGCTTGCCTTATTTTTCTTGTAGATTTCCCTCTGGATGGAGTCTATTGCAAGCATGGTGCTTTTACCTGGGAGGCACCCGAATTGACTATCTGCAAGCTGTTGGATTGGAGGTAATGCACTCTGTTTGCATTTAGTTTGTCAAATACCTTGCTCCATGCAGTGAGGAGGCATGTAGGTCTGCAGGAGGCTGGATCTTCCCTATCTTTTCCCTCTTTATTGAACAGGACAAGATCTGCTACTTCCCAACACTCAGGAAAGATCCCTCTCTCCAGCATCATGTTTAGAAGGCCAATGAGGAACTCTCTGTTAGCAAGATGTACTTCCTTTATAATGCTTAGGTCCATTCCGTCGACACCTGGGGCCTTTCCTGTGTTGAGAGAAAAGAGAGTATCCTCCCTGGTGAACGGAAGGTCAGACGACCTCGCAGATGCAGGTGGAAGTTGGCAGTTGTTTCTGATAAGCCTCTGAGCAGGGGTTTCTTCTTCTGGATCATCGTTGGGAAATGTAAGGATTCAGAAGCCATGCTGGAGAGGGAGCCATCTGAGTTACGAAGAGCAGTGAGGAGGAAGGGACCACACAGTTTCCTGTGGCCACCTTGTATGATACCCCGAAGGCAACAGCTGGGGGTGACTTCCCTGTAGAGGGCCAGCCATGATTCTTTTTCTCTCCTGTAATAAACTTCTGCATTTTTGTATTCCTGTTTGAATAGTTATCTGTCTTTCTCTTCACTTGTCTTCTTATATGATGTACCTTTGTCCTTATCACCCTGAGACAGTCATTCCAACAATGAGGTCCCCAAGGGGCTTGCTCTTTCTTCTGCAGGAGTTGCAGGTGTCGAATATTGAAGCTGTCAGTTCTTTGATGAGCTCATAAATGTCTGGGGTATTTCTAAGCTCTGAGGAGGTGCAGTTAGAGAGTAGATGCGCCAGTTTGACTTTAAGTTCCAGCCAGTCTACTTTCTTGATCATAAAGCGCTTCTTGCATATTTGGTGAAGATTTTGCATATAATTAAGACCGAGAAAGAATGCAATAGTCTGGTAGTCGCTGCTCAGACAGTTTTTGTTCTCAGAAAGATTTTATGTGCATTTTGGGTTGTATATACATCAGATTTTTTGAATGCTTATTACAGGAAGTGCAGTAAATTAATACATCGCTTAAAGTAATTAAATGCAGTTTGTTTTTATTAAGTTATAAAAAGAAATTAGATTCATAAATAAGTAAACAATAAACTAATGTGACATCTTGAAGACTGATACTTTTCCCCTCTACACCAGTTGAACTTTTATTTCTTCACAGTCATTTCTTCTGCAGCCTGTGGTTTATTTTATTGGTTATTGTATTTCAAAATTTGTGTAATCGTCATTGTGTTACAGGAGTTATATTGGGCAGTTTGCACATGCTGAATACAAAAGCTGATGCAGTCAAGAAAAATGTGGTAATGTTATATGAAACCTTCGCACAAGCATGCATATTAGTTCAAGTTTCATCCATCAACTTGTGTTCTACAAAATATAATAGCTACAGTGTTTCTGCCAAATAGTGTCTTAATTTAAAAGTTAACTGGTAGACACCAATTGTTATATGTATTATAGTACTGCTGCAGTTTTAATCACATAATATAATTGCTGGTATATATGCAATTTTCAACCACCTCGACTAACTATTTATTATTTCTTTGTTAAAGCTTGATATGCCAAAATAATGAAACAATGTAACTTTGCCATATGTGAATGAATTTATGTGAAATATATTCATTGAAATATAAGCCAAAAAGTAGGAATTTAGGAAAATATCAGTTAACAGTCAGCCATAATTAATCATAGCATGTAAATGAAAGTAACAAAGACAAGTAATAGATTATGCATGATCCGCTTTTAATGAAATCATTAACAGCTTTAGTGAACTCTGTGCCATATATAAAATTGTGTTTTGATTAAGGCACTTGATATGCCAAAATAGTTAAACTGTAGTTTTGCCCTATGTGAATAGATTTATATAAAATCTATCCATTGGCATCTAAGTCGAAAATTGGGAATTTAGGAACATATCACTGAACAGTTAGTCATCATGACACACAAGTTGAAGTAACAAAGACTTATAAGTAGGATATGCATAATCAGCTGTTAATAAAATTTAGTGTAAATAACTTTCAGTAAAATTTTGCCGTATAAAAAATTCCTTCAAATAGTATTATGCTATGTGACTCACTTTATTAAGACCGGTGGACAGAGACAAACAAAGGAACACAATTTAACACTTTGTGATGAAATTTTTATGAAATTTGATGTGTAGAGGGATTTTAATGAAATCTCTGGGAGAAATGTTGATTGCATTGCCTTAAGTAAATTTACTGGCTTCCAAACTAATTCTCATATGGAGATTATGAGATTCCATACAGCATCAATGTGTTTGTAATTCTTGATATTAAACTATACAATATAGGTGTGATACAATCATGAAATACATTTTTATGCACTTGTATATACATCTCATAATTTATGTTATGTAACTGCAAAGTCATTGTCATTAGAATAGTCAAGTAATATTGTTTTGGAGTGTGAAATTTGTATAGATGAGAACCTTTCATTTCAATATGTTTTGTTTATTAATCCATGTGTGCAACCAAAGAGATGTGTACTTCATACAATAATATATTTTTTTGTATAATGAGCTTTCAGTGATATCTATGTGTAGAAATGTGACTATGTGTAGGAGTGCCAGTTTATGTTAACAGTAACTGTAGGAATAGTAATTCTGGTGACTAGTGCATTATGTAATGTGTATTTTTTCTGGAAAAACATTTTTCTCTAGACCAAAGATAAATTTTACAAATAAAATATTCACTACGAGGCACTCTTGCTCCATTATAGGTATTAGTTTAACACTGTGGTTCTGTCTCTACCCATGAAATTGTGTTGCACTTGCGTTGACAATTTAGAAATTGGAATTTGTCAGAAACTAATCTGACATGCTGTCTTGAATGAGATGTTTAGTATCGAGACATCCGGAGGTTAGCAGACATAATGAATAGTGAAAGAACTGAATTGCATTCGTAACTATATAATGATATAACCAAAATCTTGATTTCTTAACAGATGTCTTACTCACATATATCTTTGTTCATTAATTTATTAACATCTTCCTTTTTAAAAGCTACTTAACAAAAATGCTCATAAGATTTGTGAACTGCACATTTTTGTATTATTTCATATAAATGCAGCCACATTCGTAGAGTGTATTGTGCTGTAAGAGCATAAAAGGCGTATCAGGAATGTTACGAGCCTGTCTTTAGGAATTTCTTGGGAAAATATTAAGCAATTCAACCTTAAGCTTCTCTTGATTGTTCCCATGTTGGAATAACGCATTTAGTTCTCACGATGTGTTTATTTGATGTGACAAAAGTTTCAGGTATATGATTAAGCAGGAATGTTAGTTGCTTGTGACAAAACTTGGTGTAGAATGAATTAAAATCACTGACATTTATTTACCACTAGTGTTAAAACATAGCACAGTGGCAAATTTCATAAATTGTGTTATTTAGCTGGAGTGTTTCATTTTTCCTAAAGTCCATAATAAAAACTCATTATGATATTTTTAGTTAAAATAAGTGATATTGGCATAAAGAGGTATTAATTACTCTAATGTCTAAGAATCTTAAATACACTTTTTGACTCCATGTTGCATTTTGTGATCTGTCAGTTATAGCGCACTTCTGGAATAATGACTGACCATTTTTGTGCATGTTGAAAATGCTAAATTATTGTTTCAGTGTTTAAAATTTAAAATCCAAATGCCTCATCACTTTAAAATTAGGATACATAAATTAATGTTGATGATTTTAACAGACAATTGTTGATACTTATCAAAATTTGATTATTTCAGTAGTACTTAAAAACCATTGTGAATGTTTGATTATATCACTTTTTACTTGTGTTGTCATGTTGCATCATGACTGTGATGCTGAAGCCTCTTAATTACTTGGAATTAAACTCCGGCCTGTTTTTAGACATTTTTGTAATCTCTAAATGAAGTGATCATGTGTACCATTTAGTAGCTCTTCAAAAGTATAAAGGTTTATGGCTTTTGAATTTAATGACTATAATACTCATATTCTCAGGAGATTATTTGTGTCATTAATTTTGATTACATGATACATGATTAGAATACCTGTATTTACAACTGACCTATATTTGTCTAACTTCTCAAACTACTTGTTAAAATAGAAATACAGGATTTATTTTGTTAACATTTTATTCTATCATAAAAAAGTAATTTAAAATGTGTTGGCAAATTATAAGCTTGTAAAAGACATTTATTCTTACCAATAGTATACAATTTGTTTAAAAAATGCTAAAAAAAGATTTACATGACTTTTTGAAATGTATTATTTAAGTACAAATTGTAAAAATAAAAATTGTGTAATAAACAAATTGGCATTTTGTGTCTCTTTTGCAACTAGATATGTCTTCTTCAAATGCGGTGTGGTCAAGCTCCTGCAGATTTGAGGAATTCCTCTTTTGTCATCATTGTTTTGGTTATTCCTGAGATCAAGGCAAAACTTATGAGAATTCAGGAGAAGGGGTGTGGTCATTCTGCAGAATCCTTGCTTGTAATAAGGGCTGTGAGAAAGAGACTGAATTGGAGAAGTAAAGAACATAAAAATTAGTTTTCCATGGAAGAAACTGTCTTGCTGGAAGCAGGTGTTTGGTGGAAAGAAAAAATGTGGGAGGGCAGGAATCAGGAGTTTGATTCATTTTGTTCTTTCTTATGGTTGATAGTGATGTTACCTGAGCTTTGCAGCAAAAAAAAAAAAAAAAAAAAAAAAGAAAAGAAAAGAAAAATCTCCACTTCTTCCTTAAGGTTAAGCTGCTCAGTGATGCTATCACCATTCAGCATGTAGTTGTCCTCTGCAATATGATAAATTGGATTTTACTCTCTGCTGTGATGCTTATCGTTCTCTTGATTCTTGAACCCTGGGAAGCAACTTGACAACCCACATTCACTTCTGCCCTTTTCCCCATTCCCAACTTAAATTCGTGTATCATATTCATGTGAGTTGTACTCTGTCTTATCTGTTTCCATCCACCCCATTCGGTGCCAGGATGTTTGAAACAGTGTTGCTTGGGGAGTCGAGAAAATGTTTGTAGATTACACAAATAACCTCACTAGAATATGAGCATAAAACACTTGATCTCTTCATTTTCCCCATTTTTAGCATGTTACTTCCTCCGACTGTCCGTCCATTTTTATGTCATTAGGGAGGGACAGGCTTTCATATATTACATAGTAAATATAAACTTGATCAATTTAGATTATATTTTTTATTTTTGTTTTTATTAGTTTTATAATACATTTTTTACCAAAGGCCTTTTTTTTAATATAACCCTTATTTTAGCAAACTCGTATTTTGATCAATTTTTTGCAACTACTTACTTAACTTTATTACTACATTATTATGTTACTATATTATATAATAAAATAATTATGAATATAATAAATGAAAACCATGCATACATTGTCCCTCTTTCTCCTGGTAACATATGGATCAATACCGGGAGAAAGAGGGGCAATGTATGTATGGTTTTCTTGTATCACAACGGTGTGGCAAAAGACCTCGGCTGACTGCCTTTAATCCATGTGTTACCAGGAGAAAGAGGGACAATGTGGGCTTTTATATCAAGTAATCATATAATATACTAACATAATGTAAATAATTTGCTAAAAAAAAAAAGGCTGTATTAAAAAAAAAAAAAAGGCTAACAATTAGCCCTTAGGAAAAAAAATTGATTATAAAATTAATAAAAACATAAAATGAAGAATATCCTAATCTGAATTGGTCAAGTATACAGAGTCAAAGGAAAGTCCTTATTCGGGGTAATAACTGCGGAAGGAAGTGTCCGAGTGGTACACAAGTTAGGTCTATGTATGGGAAAGGGACAATGGCCAATCGAATGAAAGCAATCGGAGCGCCCCTAGCGGCAAAGGTAAGAAGTTAGGAAACCTAACTCGCGAGATAGAAACAAAGTTGTAGCGCATAGTCTAATTAGTAGGAAACGACATATGGTGGGCACGAATTATGTACATGGACGGGTCAAAATGCTGTTAATTCGAAATCTGTAAAGAGGGTGAAACAGACACAAAAATAATGACACAGAAGCTGTGCAGGCTGAAAAATGTTTACAGGAGATATGCCTACTTACAGGCACAACGCACATCTGCGCGAAGTTAATGTAAAGCCGGTTCAAAGTGGCCACCATCTGCTACAATGCACATTCCAAGGCGTGTAAGAATAGCTTCTCGTACACTATCTAGCATGGCAGGTGTCACTGTGTTACAGACGCACACAATGCGGTGTCGTAAATCTTTCAGACTAGTAGGTTCTGTAGCATACACCTGTTCCTTCAAGTAACCCCACAGGAAGAAGTCCAAAGGTGTTAAGTCCGGTGACCGCGGAGGCCATGCCACCGTACCACCATAACCAATTATCTGGTGTCTGAATGTTTCAGCCAAGAAACTCCGTATGCTGGCTGCCATGTAAGGTGGTGCACCATCATGTTGGTACCACATGTGCAGCAGATCTCTGAGGGGAATATCATCCAGAAAGTCGGATATCGGGCCCCGTAAGAGCTGAAGGTACCGCTGACCTGTTAATGTCCCGTCATAGAAAATGGGTCTAACTAGTGTGTTTCGCAAAATATCGCACCAAACGTTAGTTTCCCAACGTTGTTTATGTCGTGCAGCTGGTCCCATAGATGGGTTGCTCAAAGCCCAGTAATGGGTGTTATACCAATTGACTATTCCGGCCTGTGATCATGTGTACCAGCCAAGAAATTTGGGTTAACCTCCAACGTGTTATGTACAAAGTTTAAGAAATCGAAACACCTTCCCTGGTCTCCATCCATCAAACCTTGCACTAGCTAAACGTGGTACGGGTGAGCTCCATGCTCGTTCAGGATTTGTCAAACACGTGCTCTTAATCCTCATTCTTCAGCGACTGCTGTGGTACTAATGTTGAGATTGGCAAGGACATATGCCAGGACAACCTCAGGATGAACTGTAACACCCGAACCCGTAAATCTGCGCGGACGTGCCTGTGTGGTTCCGGTCTCTTGGAGGCGGCGAACACAGTTATTAATAGTCGCTGCAGTTGGATGTTGACAAGTCGGAAAATGCCTTGTGGCTTCGTGGGCATTGCGATGACATTCGCCATAAAGCACGACCATTTCACGGTACTCAGCGTTCGAGTAGCCCACCATCAGTGTTTGCAACGCGTACGTTGAATGACGTTCAAATCCCCAGCCTCGGTATTTTAACTCGCCGACCAGATTCTACGTCACTATCAATATTTACATACGCATTTGAATCGTTCTCCATTGTGGGCCGGTATTTTGCATTGCCTAACCATCCAGCGATCGTGTACACTTTATCAGCATTTTGACCCGTCCATGTGCGTAATTCATACTCACCATATGTCGTATCCTACTAACTAGACGAAGCTCTAGAACTTTGTAATTGGAATTTTGTTTCTATCTCGCGTTGTTCGTTCGCGAGTTAGGTTTCCTAACTTCTTACCTACCTGGCCGCCCTAATGGCGCAGTGGTCTAAGGCGCTGGCCTATGATCATTCGTCCGTAAGGGGTCCGGGTTTGAATCCCGGTCAGGCATGGATGTTGTGTTTGTCTTACGGCACTGGCTCTCTCCCTTCCCTGGAACCAGTGACCCTAAATTAGAGACGGGCGACTGCTTATAGCCCATTGAGTTGCTCACGGTGGTCGTTAAACCTCCAATCAAAAAAAAAAACAAAAAAACTTACCTTTGCCGCTGGGGGCGCACTCATTCGATCGGCCATCGTCTCCCCCCCCCCTTTTTTTTTAATTGGAGGTTTAACGACCACCGTGAGCAACTCAATGGGCTATAAGCAGCCGCTCGTCCTTAATTTGGGGCCACTGGTTCCAGGGAAGGAAGAGAGCCAGTGCCGTAAGACAAACACAACATTCATGCCTCACCGGGATTCGAACCCGGACACCCTTCCGTACGAATGATCAGAAGCTATTGCTTAGACCACTGCGCCACCGGGCGGCCCATCATCCCTTTCCTATACGTAGACCTAACTGGTGTACCACTCGGACACTTCCTTTCACAGTTATTGCCCTTAATAAGGACTTTCCTTTGAACCCTGTATATTTACTACGTAATGTATAAAAGCCTGTCCTTCCCTGATGACATAAAAACGAACGGACAGTCGAAGGAAGTAACATGCTAAAACCAGTGGCGGCTCATGGTTGAAAAAATAGGTGAAGAGCTACAAGAGCAATATGAAAAGATATCTGTCTTCAATGAAAATCACTATATGAAGACTGGCTTATTTTTTGTGTATTAGATCAATTCTTCTTTCTTTTAAAGCTGCAAATTTGTCGATTATGTCGTCATAGAATGGTTGTTTCTTCGTGAGCATCAATAAAATATCTTTCTGAATAGAAATATTTGCCAAAGAAGCAAGTCTGTCTTGAGAAATAGTGTTTCTTCAGTAAGTTTGTATTCTTTTAAGGCAAGAAAAACTTCTTTCCACTGACACACTTGTAGATGGGATGGTTAAAATGAGGGCAACCAATTTATAAGCTTCTGTAAAAATGTCTTTATCTTCATGAAGCACTCGAAGAAGTTCTTGAGTCAACATATTCCTCAATTTTTCGTTGGCATAAAGACTCAGATCATTTTTAAGGCGATGGAGTTTAGTAAATATTTTTCCGTAAAAATGTTTTAGATTTTCAAAAGTGTGAGAGGGAAAACTTGAATTAAATTGTTCGAATTTGGTTGAGTCAGCAAGACAAGCTAATTGAAGTTTTTCACAGTCTTGAAGTCTCATATCCATTTCCATAAGAATGTGGTATAAAATTTCAAAATACAATTGTTTATTATTTTGAAAAATTGTTTCTTGTGTAAGAGCAGCATATTTCCGTTTAGATCTGCTTATTTCTGTGATTTTGCTAGCTTTTCCAAACAGTGTTTCAAATACTTCATCGTTCCTTTTATGACTCAAAATTTCACGAGTTTTTTTAATTTGAGTTACACAGTAGTTTATGTCTAGTGATGCTTTCTGCAAAATTTCGAATAATAGATCGGTGAGGCCAAAAATTTAATTAAATACTATTGCCAAAAATGTAAATTCAAAAGTGTTAATATCGTTTAAATATCCCTTGGCAAGTTGAATTGATTTTTTGTTTGATTGCTCACTATTTGTCAGAAATTCGAATACTGCCTTCAATTTATCCCAATCTTCAACAATGACACTAACATCGAAGTGGAGGACCATCGAGTTTCTGCTATGGTTGGTATGCGTCTTGCGGTTGTAGATGTGAGTGTATAAGATCACTTCACTGAGTGGTGAAAAAACGAAGGAATTCCAGTGAGGCTTGAGTAAAATATACGACACTTTGAAATTTTAGAAAAACTCTGCTGTAATACAAGGTTCAAACGATGTGCTAAGCAATGAGCAAAAACAGCTTGATAAACTTTGTCCTTGATTTTTTTCTGGAGCCCGTTCAAGTGTCCGGACATTGCACTTGCCCCATCGTAACATTTTCCTATTAATTTGTGTTGATAATCGAATTGTTCCAAAATTTTGTCTAGCATTTTGTATAAAAAGCTTCTGACGTTCGATCTCCACTCACGTCATGGAAACCCAAAAATCGCTCAGCCAATACACCTTCTGAATCATTTCATTTCATTTTATTATTTCTGCTGTTACAGGTTATTGAATAATGATAACAATTATTAAGAGTTATAAAATAACAGCAAGGAAGCTCCAGTAAAAGGCCTCATTGAGTCCTGTCTAAGCCCGGAGCTCCCTGAAGGAAATTTACAAGTCAAGTACAGCAATGTACACCACCAGCCATTAGTATAACTCTTTCTCTCCCCCCCCCCTGTTATTTCCTTAAATAGTTAGCTTTAATAGGTATACTTTTAATTTTTTCTTATAAAGGTTAAAGTTATTAATCAATGTCAGTTCTCTGGGCAATGAATTCCAAAATGCCGGCCCACAATAATTTAAACTTTGTTTCATAGTTAAAGTTTTAGGGAGCACTGGTATAAGTGCCAGTTCATTTCTTGTATTATATTGATGTGTATATGTAGATATTTTAATTAATTCCTGCTCTATGTTATTTTTTATTCTTTGTACATGATTTTACCCAAGTTAAAATTATATAGTTGTTTAATAGTCATTATGTTATATTTGTTAGGGTCAACTCTTGTATATGTATGTATACATGATTGAGAAAAAATAACATTATTACCACTATATTTTAAATCTAATATACTTATTTTGAAGTATTTGTAATTTTTTAATATTAGATTGAGTTGTTTGACCCCATGTTAGCCGCCCCGGTGGCGCAGTGGTCTAAGGCGTTGGCCTCTGATCATTCGTCCATAAGGGGTCCGGGTTCGAATCCCGGTGAGGCATGGATGTTGTGTCTGTCTTACGGCACTGGCTCTCTCCCTTCCCTGGAACCAGTGACCCTAAATTAGGGACGGGCGACTGCTTATAGCCCATTGAGTTGCTCACGGTGGTCGTTAAACCTCCAATCAAAAAAAAAAAAAAAAAAAAAAAAAAAAAAGACCCCATGTTAATATACAGTAGTTAAGGTGTGTATGAACTAAAGTAAAATATATTAATTTTAATGTTTTAACAGTAAGATTTGTCAGAACATTACTTACAATTCCTATATTTTTTGATAATTTATTCAAGAGATTATCAATGTGTTTATTCCATTTTAAATCATTATTAAGTTTAATACCTAAGTAAGTAAACTCATTTGCTATTTCAATTGATTTCTTGTCGATAAGTAATGGTATATTAATAAGTTTACTTGTTTGTTGTCTTGAAAAAAACTGCTTTAGTTTTATCTGTATTTAATACAAGTTCATTAGCAGCCAACCAATTTGTGTATTTTTGCAATTCAATTTTACTTAGTAAAATTATTTCTTCTGAATTAGTACCCTTAAATAAAAATGTAGTGTCATCTACATACAGGATAATGCTGGATTCAGATTCAATGTTAAAAAATGTCATTAATGTAGATATTAAATAATAATGGTTCAAGTATTGAACCTTGGGGTACACCCAGTTTAATATTTTCCTTTGTTGAGTAATAATCCCCTAGTTGAGTAAACTGAATTCTGTTTGGTAAGTAATTTGTAAAGAGTGCATGAGCAGTGCCCCTTATTCCTATATTATGTAGTTTTGATAGTAATATGTTATGGTTTAATGTGTCAAAAGCCTTTGTTAAATCCAAAAAAATAGCAACAGTTAAGTTTTTTTCCTCAAAAATTTTCTGAATTATATCTTGAATGTGGAGAAGAGCAAGATCTGTTGATTTATTTGATTGAAATCCAAATTGGTTTTTGTCAATAACTTTATATTTCTGTAAGTAGGATAACAATTTATTATAAATTAATTTTTCAAGTAATTTTTCAAAAATTTATGTCTTAGATATTGGGCGATAATTATTTTCATCATTATGTGATCCTGCTTTATATTTAAGGGTAATTTTTGTAATTTTCAACTTATCAGGAAAAATTCCTGTATCAAGAACAGAATTAAACATTTGAAGTAAAGGATCAGATATCTCATCTGCAATATATTTAATTGCCCATGAATTAATTACATCAGATCCTGAACCTGATGATATTCTTATGTTCTGAAATTCCACTAACAATTCAGTTTTTGTAATATCTGTAAAATGAAAATTATTAGGGAGATATGATTTTTGTAAATAACTAGAGTAATATGCATTAACCCTTTTTAACTTTTGTTTTATTGTAACTGGGGTAGTTGTAAAATGATGATTCAGTTGTGTAGCAATGTCCTGTTGTTTGCTTATTTTCATATTATTTATAGTTAGGTGAGATGGTAATATCGTTTTAGGTGTCCTACCAATTGATTAAGATGCTTCCATGTTAGTTTAGATTAATTTTGTGAGAATATATTAGCATAATAATTCCTTTTAGTAGTTCTTAATTCAGAGTTCAGCCTATTTCTGTATTGTTTAAAATAATTAAAATCTGATTGTTGTCTAGTTTTAAGGAATTTAGAATATAACTTATTCCTTTTTTTAATGCACTTAAGTAATGTATCTGTAATCCATGGTTTTCGAAAACTTTTTCTAGATTTATTGCTTAGTACTGAAATAGGAAAACATATGTCATACATACACTGCCGGACAATTGCTAAGGACGGATGACAATAGCAACGATAGCAACCATAAAATGGAAGGCAGGAAAATGTGGAAATTAGCATAAGTGCGGGATACAGTAAGACGCGTTGTGCGTATGGAAATTTTGGATTGCCGAACTTGTTCGTGACGTCATAGCGCTGATAAGAGATATAAAGGATTTGACGCTTATTGACCGTTGTTGTTCAAACGCAAAGTTGAAAGGGAAAGAATCAATTGACGAACTTGCAATTTTCAGTATGTCTTCCCGACATCACCTAGAGGATTTTACGCGTGGCCGTATTATTGGCAAGATTGAAGAATGGCGAAAAATAACAGATGTTGCCAGGGAGTTCGACGTCAGCCACAGTGTTGTTTCAAGGCTTTGGAAATCATTTCAAACAAATGGAGAGTGTAGCAAACGTCACGGGGGAGGTCGTGTTCGCAGTACGACACCTGCAGAAGATCGGTACATAGTGCTATCAACAAAAAGACACCGGCAAAGTGCCGCCCCGGTGGCGCAGTGATCTAAGGCGCTGGCCTCTGATCATTCGTCCGTAAGGGGTCTGGGTTCGAATCCCGGTCGGGCATGGATGTTGTGTTTGTCTTACGGCACTGGCTCTCTCCCTTCCCTGGAACCAGTGACCCTAAATTAGGGACGAGCTACTGCTTATAGCCCATTGAGTTGCTCACGGTGGTCGTTAAACCTCCAATTAAAAAAACCAACAACACCGGCAAAGCACAGCTAGTGAGGTAGCAAATCAGTTTATGGCTGCTACTGGCAAGCGGATCTCCCGAAAAACTCGCCAGACGTTTGCATGAAGGAGAGCTATACGCCCGCCGTCCTGTTGTGTGCATCCCATTGTCCAGACGTCACCGTACCGCCCGTTTGCAATGGTGCCATCAACATCGCAATTGGATTGATAACGACTGGTCTGCTGTCCTCTTAGATGAGAGTAGATACAGTCTATCGTCTGATTGTCGACAACTGATCTGGCGTGATAGTGGTACTGCATATTGTCTAACAAACATACAGGAAAGGGACCGATATCCGACATGTAGTGTCGTGGTATGGGCTGGCATCATGATCAATGGCCGTACGTCCCTCTATGTGCTTCCAACTGGGACTATGACTGGCCAACGATACATTAATGATGTTCTGCTACCTCACGTTCGCATGTTCCGTGGTACTGTCGGTGATAGATTCATTTTCATGGACGACAACGCAACATGTCATCGAACAGTCGCTGTCCAGGAGTGTCTTGAGAGCGAGGATATTCAACGCCTCGTATGGCCAGCACGTTCTCCAGATCTGAATCCCATTCAAAATGTGTGGGATGCTTTGGGGAGGAGTCTTGCTGGTCGCCAATACCCTCCAATAAACAAGGACACCCTCATCCGTGCACTGACAGAGGAATGGGATAAATTACCCCAACAGCTGCTTGATAATGTTGTGCAAAGCATGAAACGACGTGTGAAATCTTGCATCGCCCTCCATGGTGGCCATATTCCGTATTGACATCTTACGCCGGAATGCCTGCGGACGGTAATTGCATTTTTCACGTTTACGTATTCTGCACAAAATGGCCTGTTTGTCCCTTGAACACGTTCCAAAGCCTTCTGGATTTCAGAGCACAATAAATTGTCTTTCTTGTAATGTCCTGGCATTCTGACATTATTTTATTTCACTTGGCATCCAACCACTCTTACTTTTTTATGCGCTATATAGCCGTTTATGATCCGTCCTTAGCAATTGTCCAGCAGTGTATCTTTTAGTTTTGTAAAAAAATTTCATATTTTAAATTAGGTTATGAATATGTGTCCAATTCGCTCCAGTTTAGATTTTTTAATTCATTTTTAAAGATTTCTAGATTATTTTTGTTTATAAGTCTCATATTATACTTCAATATAATTAAATAGCACTGAGAAGTCTGATTTATGTCTGTGGTGTCATCTACTTGAATAGAAAAGCATTGAATTTCATTTTTAACGTGATCGTTTATATATTCAGAAATACATTCAATTAATTCATTTTGAATAATTTTTGAGTCACCTGTGAAGACATTTTTAATCTTTTCGTATTGATTTTGAATTTCTAAAGGACTTCTTGATATCAACAATGAAAGTAATTCCTTAAAATTTCCACGATTTATCGAGTCCATGGTTTCGTTATGGCCACGGAATGCTAGTTCTTGTTTGCTCAAATATAATACTGCGTCAATCACTGTCTGCAGGAAAAGTCTATTTAAACGAACGTTTTCGTTGAAATGCATTTTAAAAAGCCTAGCATTCTCCCTCAAAGCATCGGCAATGGTGTTCTGATTTTTTTTAAATTCCTTAGCATTAACTCGCATTTCAGGTGTTCGGTAGAATTACCATGTTTAAGAAGTGAGCGTGTTATATTTAATAATCTGAGAATCCGTCTTTATTCCACGCCGAATGTTTATTACTAAAAAGTAAGCAGGGCCAACAAAATAATTTTTGTAACACAGAAGTACTACAAAGCCATTTATATTCAGTAAATCAACAATTTTTAAAATCAATATTGTAAGATTTACCGCTCTTCTTGATTTCTTTTTTAGGCAACAATTGTCAGTGAATCCGTCGGTCGTCCTTGAAGTAAAATGTCTTTTTTATCTTCATCTTTCAACCGATTAAATGGAGTTTGTAATAAATTACAAACAATGTCGTTCACAGGATACATACTTTAATTAAAACTATCATTAACTGTTAAACTGTACACGAAACTACCGTAACAGCTAAACTTTTTGACAAATAACCACAAAGCACGAAAAAACAAATCCCTTTCGGAAAGCATGTACCACAACACTGCAAGTTACCCTGGGTAAACCGTCCCGTTTCACCGTGATCACCTTCGAAGGTCACGATTCCATCTGCACAGCTTCGGCGCCGAAAGATAAAATACTTCACTTGCGCGCCAGACAGGGAAGGTTGACGTCACGGTTACCATAGCAACTCGGTCGAAAGCTGCACACTTCCAAGGGTTTTCATTTCGGCTCTTCACTTGCACTGTTTTCCGTATGAGGACTTAATTTCCGTATTGAACGCGCTATGTTAATTGATATCTAATCAAAATGTTGAGTATTTTGTAACACAATAGAGACAAAAAAGAATATATTATACAAATTACTGAATAAAACTTTATTTTAAGTAAAATGTGAAGAGGCACTTCACCTACTTCACCTGAAAAGCCGCCACTGGCTAATAAAACTGGGAAAAGGAATAGATCAAGACGAAGGTGAGTTATATACTCATGCTCTCGGAAGATTTGTGTTTTTAATTTTGATTTGACACGTTTTTACTTTAAAATGTTTTTGACATTCTCATAGGTAATTATGATGGATTGTAAATTAGTTGGTATACTGCCCTATTATTAATATCCTGACACCCGCATATCTACAATACACAAAATATAATATATGTTGAAACCTTTGGATTCTTGACGCTTCTTGGTCGTGGAATTTTTGTAAACGTCTGCAGATATATTTGGCCATCCAAGTAGTGACTAATTCACCTTTTATTGTTAGGCAATATCCTTTCCCATGCACCCGATGGTCCAATTTGTATCGCAGATTCCCTCTTAAGTTCAGAGACCAACTGCCTATGCTCTCAATTCGTCCCTGAGATTTTCTGTTTATTGAGTTCAAACTTTTCAACATCCATATCCTTGAACCAATCTAATAACATGAGCAGCATTACATGGTGCGTTGTGCTGATAGAGGTGTGAGCCTTCCCAAAAGTGCTGGCCCAGCATTGGTAATGTATAGTTGTTCAGGGTGTCTAGGAAGATTTCAGCATTCATGGTTTCGCCCTAAACGAAATGGGTTCCACCCGAGCCACGAAAAACAACTCCTTATCATCGCGCTGCCTCCACCAAACTTCATTGTCGGAACAATACATTTCAAAGCAGTTTTCTATCGGTCATACAGTTCAAGACCGATCAGCGGACCTTACACACTCAATAATACTGGAATTACTTCAAAGTAATGACATTATTATTGAACGTGTAAGAGCGCTGCAGATGGGATGGCGGTAAGTAATGTGATAATGACGCGGATCCGGATATTTTGATATCGGAGCGTCAGTATTGGCTGTTGTAGGGGATACTGTCGTTAATGTTGATCGTGTGAACTGTGAAGGCACACGCGTCATTTCTCAGTTCAAATTGTGGAGCCGTGATGGAAGATTGTGTCATCATTGGCAGTGGGCATCCCGAGGAGGTTAGAATAAGATATCTGGAGATACCCTTGTTAATAAAGCAGTACCACTTTGCGTGAAGCCTATAACCGCTAGCGACGGCCGTCAAAGTGTGGGAAAGCTGATGGTTTTCAAGGCTATTGCAATGCAGTTTGCGTTGGCTGAATCTCCTTTTGTTACAAATGTTTCGCATCGCAACTTGCTGCCAATGTGTGAGAAGATGCTGAATTTATAAATTTCTTAATTATTTTGAGGCTCCTTTCTATTTTTATTTTAAATTAAAATACTCGAATGTTGGTACGAATTTTGAACAAAACATAACGTTAAAATTGAAAACTTTATTCGTATAAGAAGTACAATTCATTCCGGTTTGATATTAACACGGTTTCTGCAACCCAAAACCACGCTATTCCAAAATACACACAGTTGAAATTACATAAGTATCATGTAAACAATGTCAAATTCCCACAGCTTGCGGCTTCACTGTTAAGAGACTCAGGGCATCTCCAGAAGCATTATTCTGACCTCCTTGGGGCATTCCGAGTGCGAAGTCCGCGCAAGCGAGGCCACTGAAGAGGAAGACGTTTTAAGAAAAGTTGTTCTTCCGAACCTCATTGAAACATATGAAGCTCTTCCGGAAATGTAGAACTCTTCACACCCATCGTACATGGTACATAAAACAAAAACAAATGTAGCTCTAGATGAGATGTTAAATATTTATCGTAAAACGAAACCAGGGGCCACTCGAAGTGAGCTGAGGAGATACACTCAGATCTAAGTCTAACTCGCATGTCGTTCCTGCTTAAAAACGGTTCAGTCATTCTCAGTCCATTCATATGGAAATAGTTCTTGTAATCATCCACTTGCACAGCACATATTTCCTCCAATAAGACGTGAACATAGGCATAGCCAAGGGAGTTCCTCGGATTGAGGGGAGATTGTGCACGAATTTAAAGCGACATACAGGGTGTCCATAAAGTATTTCCACATTACAAAATTAATATAAAAAATCTGTAAGTTGGTTGGTAACATAATATAGTAGCACTCAAAGTTTTTGTGAGCGCTACTGCTGAATAAGAGGAGCATCAGGGCCAGGCCGGGCGGTGTATTTCACAAGTGCATGTACGAAATTGCGATTAAGGCCATTTCTGCCACGCGATTGGTTCAGAGCTACTTCGGAGATTGCCAGTAGGCGGGGCCTATGAGGAGCGTCATGCGACGGAGATAGGCTTTTCTGCACTCGCCATGAGCCATTTTGGGGCCGCGGGTGGCCTAGTGGGCAACGTTCGTGACTGCCACGGAAAGGACCTCAGGTTCGATCCCAGCCAGGTACGGACGCTCGATCCACTAAATATCCGTCGTGCTTCGGATGAACACGTTAAGCCGTCGAACCCTGGTACTGGCCCCCGGTAATAAATAAGGGCGTCTTCCTCCCCCTTTCTACTTCGCTTCCGTGTCACTTTCCTATCGGGCACTCTAGGCCAAATCTCCTAGCTTCCTATTACTAAGGGTTGCTTAAGACCTGAGGTCAGACACTCCCTTCCTAAAATCCCCTACATATGATCAAGTGTCCAAGATCATAAGCCATGTTAATTATCGGGTGTTTACTTTGCGACAATGGTTACCTTCAGTTCTTTTACCCGTACAGCCGGAATGTGACAAGAGGTAAATAGAGAGTGTACTTTATTGGTAGGGGAACTTTTGAATTTTTATATCAACATGACTTCATGTACTTGTGACTTATCTTCCGAAGTACTTTTGCTCTACGTAGTTCTCACAGAGCCGAGAGATGGCAGCGCTCACTCCTCCTTTAGCTTAGGATTAGAACTAATGTGTTTTTTATGGAGAATCCATGAGTTGTTTAAAAAAATTTTTTCGGGGACATACGGGGTTGAAATGTGGAATTGAAGGCATTTTTAATGAAGTTTGGAGGGATTTCCTAAATTTTAGAAAAATATATACATGTATGACAGATCACTTACTATTTTATCAGACAAAATGTATGGCAAAAAAAAATCTGGAGTATTTATTCCAACGGAACTGTCTTATTTCAATAAAACACTGTTTTGAGGTCTTACTTCGTGTCATTAGGTAGTTCTCTTAATACAAAATCACTCTATTTGATTTACTTCGTGTCATTAGGTAGTTCTCTTAATACAAAATCACTCTATTTGATTTTTTTCCCTAGCTAGACCTCTTCACATTCATGAGGAAAAAAATTTGATCGTCAGAATAAATATTTCGGTGTGGAGACATACTTTTCATTGTTAAAGGTCCTTTTAATGGTAATAGAAAGGACCTTTTAAAGGGTACTTTTTAGTATCCTTTTATACCCACTTTCACAACAGCACAAATCGTGATGGATACTAGGTTGACGTGCTGCTATCTATTGGGCGATACGGAGTATGGTATTCAACTAGCTATTTATTAAAGTCGTCCTGAATTTTAATATTATGATAGATTTCGGCTTATATACTGCAGATATTCCTTAAGATATCGTACACAAAATTAATTTACCGTATTATTCAATATGATAATTTGTCACATATGTTAAGTAACCTCACAGTGAATTTCTTAGGAAGCAGAACTTCCCACGATAAAACTTTCCACGATATAATTCAATATGACCATTTGGCACATATGTTAAGTAACCGCACAGTGGATTTCTTAGGAAGCAGAACTTCGCACGATAAAACTTTGCACGATATAATTCAATATGATCATTTATTACATATGTTAAGTAACCTCACAATGAATTTCTTAGCAAGCAGAACTTCCCCCGATAAAAGACGGTGTTCCCGTTACGTGACTCTCCTCATAAGCCCCGCCTACTCGCAATCTCCAAAGTAGCTCTGAACCAATCGCGCGGCGGAAATGGCCTTAATCGCAATTCCGTATATTCACTTGTGAAATACGCGTCCGGGTTCGAATCCCGTGAGGCATGGGTGTTGCTTTACTGTGCTGGTTCGCTCCCTCCCTGGAGCCAGTGACCTTAAATTAGAGACGGGATTCGAACCCTGCCCACTGAGTTGCTTATGGTGATCGTTAAACTTTCAATAAGAAATAAAAAGGTCATCTTGAAGCAACTAGGCCGCCTCGGTGGCGCAGTGGTCTAAGCGCTGGCTCCTGACCATTCGTACGAAAAGGGTCTGGGTTTGAATTCCGGTGAGGCATGGATGTTGTGTTTGTCTTACGGCACTGGCTCTTTCCCTTCCCTGGAACCAGTGACCCTAAATTAGGGACGGGGGGACTGGTTATAACCCATTGACTTGCTTATGGTGGTCGTTAAACTTTCAATAAAAAAAGCAACTAGAGGCGGACGAAATGGACATCAGAGATTATAGGTCCCAGTACTACTATAACGCTGCTGTGGTGGCAGAACACAGAAGTGGTGTTAGTCAAAGAATTAAGAAGAAAAATAACCCTGGCAATGTTCGTAAATTGTGACAATGACTCACTCAACTTGGTGGGTGTACATGTAGCAAAACAAGATCTATTGATTAATACACACAATTGACGTGGACTAGGAACATCAAACAGAAGTCATCGCTGAAACGTGGAAAGAGCAATCACTTCTCTTTGGGGATCTATTGATAGTGACGTTTTTCGGAACAATCGAAGCCATCTACTTCTTCTCTCTTTCAACACAGCGCTAGAAAAAAACTGAAAAATGCCATTCCTGTGGTTTTAAAGTCGAAGTCAAAAACTAGGTGCAATACAAGGGTGGAAGCTGTAAAGCCCGTCAGCAAGTAAATTGAAGAGATACTTCCGGTTCTTCAGGCCATGACAGTGATGAGTACGCGAACAGTGAAACGAGAAGTGAAGCAGCTATACACTTGTTGAATTATAGATTCCTAATTTTGTTGGAATTTTGGAACGAAGTTCTCATTTCAATTGACCGAGCTCAAAAGAGGCTGCAAGACATAAACTTCCATGATGCCGCTCTGGATTTAAAAGGTCTGGGAGATCATTTTTACGTCGAAAGAGAAACTTTAGTCAGTGAGTCACTGAATGAAGGATTCGCTTTCTGACAAAAATGGAATGTTGAGGTTGAGAGACGTCAAAGACGAAAGAAAATGATGCCCGGCGAGAGCTCAAGAGACACCGGATTAACCGCTAGAGAAGAAATGGGGAACGTCATGGAGGAATCACTCGACCGTCTTCACATAAAAATGGACGAAAGGTTTACTCTGATGCAAGATGCCGATTCAAAGTTCGGGTTCTTTCTAGACGTCAACGTGCTGTGTTACGGTGTTGACAATAGCGACTTTAAAAACGTACAGAAGTTTGGGCGAAAGCTACAGCTATGATATTGATGGGCACCAGCTTTTTAAAGAAATTTTGGAGTGTACAACATTGCTTTCTACTCGCAATGCGAAAATTTCAAGGCCTATAGGGCTTTTCGATTTCATCGTGCAGTATGAAGATAAGGGCGTTTTCCTCAATCTGTGCATTGCGACACAAATAATGCTGACCAACGAGATAGAAGTACGTAGAGTGCTTGTTATTGGTTCTCTGCTGAAGCCAACGAGAGGAGAGCACGCCATGTTTCATGAGGTACAACTTCTGTGTATGTCAAGGAGTCACCTCAGTTCTTTCAGCTGTTCGGCGATAGTGTTGTGTTCCACTACAGGCTACAGTTCTGTAAATATTCTCAAGCATCAGCACATTTTGGATAAATATTATCAACATTAAAGGAAATTTTATTGTGTAGCTTTTAATTGCAAGAATAAAAGAAACAAGTATTGCGGAACTACATTTCACAAGTAAGCTTCGTTTTTATATCAGGTTGAGCTGTAAATGCCCAGTTAATCAAACACAAGAAATAAAACATCTAATCTGTTTAGTTGGTGATTAAAGCAGGAGATAAACCTTTTTTATATCTGTGTTATTTTAAGACTTTTTACAATGTATTCCGTATGTTTTGTAAACAGTGTCGTACTCAGTGCGGACACTGAATTATGATTTCTAGTTACTATGGGCAGCTGAGGTTAACTGCATGGGTTACCAACTTGGAGGTTTTTTTGGGAACAATTTTTACTTCTGTAAGCGTTTTTTTTTTTTTTTTACATATACTGAGCATGTCTTGTAACTGATATTTGCATACATATTCTAGAATCTGTAGAGTGTACATGTAACGTGTTTTCCAGGACAACAAATATTTCAAAATCTTAGGAACCTGCAATTTCTTTTTATGTGACAAAAATCATGTACCCATGGCCAATAATCGTTAGATAGCAAATATTCGCCTTGCCTACCCACGAATAAGGCCCTACAGATCTGTGTTGTCGAATGTTAAGGCCAACAAACAGATTAGGAACGTGCCCAGTGCTAAGGACTTTTATTTTCTATTAAATAAAAACTAGTTAAGTAGTAGTTTTTCTTCTGATTATACAAGAGAAGGGCAGTTGGTAAAAGTATTTTGCCTCTTGGCTGTGTAAACTCATTGTTTGTTTCCTGGTTTTCTTCGAACTTTTTTTTTCAATAAAAACTCTCACAAAACATTTAGCGTTTATGTATTTTGAGTGATAAGCTGCGGGATAATTTATCATTCTGATGGTGATGACCAACGGATATCTAAGATTTTTTCCGAAATTGCGGATTGACTGCCACTGTAGTTTTATTTTATTTTTTATTTTATTTTTTTATTTCATTTACTCTGTTACCGGTGACTTATATTTCACTGAAAATTTGTTCCAAAAAATTTCTGTGAAATGTCAAAAAATTATGACTTGAGATTTTATACAACGAGAGCAAGCTACATCCATTAAAATATTTTCCTTTTAAAACACTATTGCCGCCCACTAATGATAAAAAGCGTTATTTGATACGTTAAAGTTTGAGCCTCACCCCATAGGTGTTTACAACAAAATTTCTGTGTTATATCCTCATTTAACATCAAACCATATATTGGGAAAAGTCCCTTTCGTAACACGGAACGGAAGTTCGTTCTGTACTTGTTTCCGGTGGCTTCACCCATTCGCCAATGGAAGACCTCTACGTACTTCTATCTCGTTCATGCTAACCATTTCAGTTTCCATTGCCAGCTGTGAGAGATCATTCAGCAAGTTAAATATAATTCTTTCCTACTTACGAATATCTATGGGCCAAGACAGACTGCGTGATCTTGCCCTATTAAGTGTGGCGAGAGAAAAAGGGAAAAAGCCAACTTTGAGGACATCATAGACAAGTCTGCAGCAATAAAGGCAAGAAAAATAATATTGTAATTTGTTTGTTCATAATAAAAAAAATAAAATGTTTTGAATAATGAATTTTTTTTTCTCCAGATTCAAAATCGTGTTTAACAAAGAAGTAGAAAAGAAAAGGTGGAATTGGAATATGATATGCATATAGGGAGGGGGAGCAAATTCCGTACTTGCCCTAGGCGCTGTTTTTTTTTTTTAATTGGAGGTTTAACGACCACCGCAATGGGCTATAAGCAGTCGCCCGTCCCTAATTTAGGGTCACTGGTTCCAGGGAAGGGAGAGAGCCAGTGCCGTAGGACAAACACAACATCCATGCCTCACCGGGATTCGAACCCTAACCCCTTTCGGACGAATGATCAGAGGCCATTGCCTTAAACCACTGCGCCACCGGGGCGGCCTAGGCGCTGTTTACGCTAGATACTCCATTGAAGCATTAATTCAGTAACAAGTTGCAATCTTTCGAGATTCTTCGTTGCCTTCTTTTACCGCTGTGTATATTTATTTGGTTTGAAACCTTCGGTACTGGTGAGTCACAAGTGTTTTGAAAATCCTTTGCCGCTTCAGCGCCATCTCTGTGATACTGAGCGTTACCAGAAGGAATTAATCCCCGTCTTTCCCTAAAAGTTTCACAAAGGTTGTTAGAGGCAATAAGTTTTTGAAATAAAATATGCTTGTGGGAGCGTGCAGTAGAGAAAACTGCAAAAAAGGGGGTCTCTATTTGCAGTATAACACCCTACCAAAAAGTGTAACAATCGTGGAATTTTTTCCAAATGAGAGACATGTAAATAACTCCTTTATTATTTTCCTTGTTTTCTGTGCCGTGAAAAACGAAATTCATATCCAGGAGGAGGCTTCTTATCGCTATTCTAGAACTCAGCACCTAGTGAAGTCGGCGACTGTCTTCCCGATGTAATCTCCAATATCACTGTTGTGCGTTAAGGTCGGCCTATTTCTGATAAATTTGTTGCTGTTTTTGTTTGGGAGTTTAACGACCGCCGTGGACAACTCGATAGGCTATAAGCAGCAGCCCATCTCTATTTTAGGGCCACCGGTTCCAGTGAATGGAGAGAGCCAGTGCCGTATGACAAACACAACATCCATGCCTCAAAGGGATTTAAACTCGGAAGAATGGTTAGAAGCGCTTGGACCACTGAGCCACCGGGCGGCCTGATAATAAGGGTGGTGGGTGTAACTGTACATTGCATTTCGCGGATTTCACGATTCGATTGCTGCCCTTAGTGGCGTAGTGGTTTAAGCGCTGGCTCCTGACCATTCGTCCGCGATGGGGTCCTGGTTCAATTCCCAGTAAGGCACGTATGTTGTGTTTGTCTTAATGCACTGGCTCTTTTCCGTCTATGGAGCCAGTGACCCTAAATTAGGGACAGGCGACTGCTTATAGCCCATCATGTTGCATGCTGTGGGTGTTAAATCCTCAACAACAACACTATTCGATTTAGCTAAAACATTTACATTAGAAAGGCAATCTCAAGTTTTCTATGTTTTAGGAGGCATGCCCGTGTTCAAAACAAAACTGCTGTCGAACTAGAACACCGTGAAATCTGAATGAAGTGAGTATTGAGAAAATCAGAGCAGCTTTGTTTTGCGTGGTTTCCCTGAACCTTAGACACTCCAATAGGCAAAATGAGAGTACGATGCAAGGCCATAAGGAAAATGTACCAACCTATCGAGATAGAATATCATTATGTATCAATGCTTAAAAACAGTCACCGATTCAACCACCCCTCTGCCACCCCGGTGTTGCAATATGGTCTAAGCGTTGGCTTCTTATATTTCGCCCGAGATGGGTCTGGGTTCGAATCCCGGGGAGGCTTGGATGTTGTGTTTGTCTTACGGCACTGGCTTTCTTCCTTCCCTGGAATCAGTGATACAAATTAGGGACCGGCGACTTCTTATAGATTATCGAGTTGCTCAGAGAGGTAATTAAACCTCCAATAAAAAAATCAGCTAACTCTGTAGAGCTCTTATTTGATTTGAAGGAAGTTTACATAACATAGAGGCGCATCTTAAGTATAAACAAGATATAAACGCGTGACAAGTGTGATTTGTGAGGAACAACGGTAATATTTCCTGTTTCGACGATTCTAGAGAACAGAACAAACCACGCCCATTACTTTGCATGATAAGACAAAAAAGTCTTCTCACTTCAGATTTTCGTTTCTGAACCCCTCGCTTTTTTGTTTTCTTTTTTGTGCTTAAGTTAGAACAGGTCATTCTGTGGCGCAGTGGTCTAAGCGCTGGCTTCTGTTCATTCGTCCGAGATGGGTCCAGGTTTGAATCCTGTGATGCATGGATGTTGTGCTTGTTTACGGCACTGACTCTCTCTTTCTCTTTCCTGGAACCAGTGGCCCTAAATCAGGGACGAACGACTTCTTATAGTCCATCGAGTAGCTCACGGTGGTCGTTAAATCCACAAACAATAAGCTACAGCAAAGCATTTTATCTCCAAATTCACAGCAAATTTCAATTGTTGTAAAACGTTTACGAAAATCTCAGTTCATTTGTTGCACTAATTTTACAAAAATTAATACATTATGTATTTACAGTCTTGGCCATTTAGAAGGGGAAATCCTGATTTAGGAGGGTTTGCCCCCTCCGCCACTGATCCAGTCCAATGCTATTTGCATATAACATCACCAACCGTTGACCTAGGGATATTAATTTAATGTCGCTGAAATGCCACATGCGAAACGATCGTTTATGTGAACCGTATTATCAATCCGCGCAGGAAATCGTTTAACTATCCATCTAGGGATCTTACATT
This sequence comes from Macrothele yani, assembly GCA_039090855.1. Taxonomy (NCBI): domain Eukaryota; kingdom Metazoa; phylum Arthropoda; class Arachnida; order Araneae; family Macrothelidae; genus Macrothele; species Macrothele yani. Next base: position 68,376,252 of record CM076989.1, on the reverse strand, counting down.
CAGTATCTTGCTATTGTATTGTCATAGCCCTATAAGAGCATATTAATATTTGGGTCTGTGACGTGGTGCTTCCGTAGGACTTAATTCAATATCAATGAAGAGTGTCCGGGTATTAATGATACAACAGTGTATTTCTGTAATCGCTTTTTTTTTTTTGGCGAGGGTACATATGTATATTTACGGCTGAATGTTTTGCTCGGTGGCGACGAAATTCGGTGTTTCGAAAATTTCCAAGGACCTGCTCGGATGAGTTAGACGGTCGTCTTGTTTTGAGCTACACATAATGTTGGGCCAACACTCCTGTGCAAAGCGAGCGCCAGCGTCTCTGGATCATGGCTTTTTGCGATTAATTGCATAATCTTATATAATTAATTACAGAAAGCCATGACTGGATACCGCGATGGCATGGAACACACGAGATTGATGGCGTGCATCTGGCACAGATCCGCACTTATTTATCAGATGAGCAGAGGATGGAAGTCAATAAACGTGCTGTTCGGGTCTTCCTACGCCATTATGTAAAAAAGGGCTGAACGCGGCAGCGAGAGAAATTAGAGCAGTTGATGACGAGGAAACAATGGAGAGCACAATTGCACGAAAATGATTCCGTCGTTTCAATGCTGAGACTCCAGTCTAGAAGACAAGTCAAGGCCAGGACGTCCAACGACCACCGACGCTGTAGTCCATTGCCGTACAGCTTGCCCGTCCTAGCACCTCACACTACAGATCAATGCCGTCCCCTTTCCGTAGCGGAAAGTTCTTCAATCGTCTGCGATGGATATCGTGGTGCTACAAAATAATCTGCGAAAAAGGAGAAAATAATATAGAAGGAATAAAAAAATATATAAAAGGAAAGGAGCTCATCACCTTGTATTTCTTCTACAAAAAAAGGGGTAATACTAGGCACTACAACAATTGCAATAATCAATAACACTCTGCTCTCTTAATTTGCACACTTTGGTACACTTTTCAAAGCGCTAAGCGCGAAGTAAGGCCTTTCAATTTACGGTAGGAGAAGGAAAAAGACTGGAAGTGGAAAACCATGACTCTGGCCTAGTTATTCTAGTAGCATCCGTGCACCCGCCCAAGTGCTTTGTATTATACTCATCTTTCGATGTGATTTCCCATTCATATGATTTTGTCTTTGCGTAAGGCCTCATGAGAATAAAGGGTTTATTTCCCAGATGCATGAGAACCTCAGTGTTTAATGTGATTGTACTATTAGCCTGGACACTAATAAAAGACGTTTGTCCCATTTTTCTTCGCGACAACGAGCAAATCTCCCAGCCAGTCGCAATATTAAGAACCCCGGTCCATTATAACGTCGCACGAACGGGCTGTGGTAAAGGGGTGGGAGGCGGTGGTCCTGCAGGGGCAGCAGAGTCCAGCCTGTCTCCCGACCGATCCTGCCTGGGTGGAAGACTTGTTGGATCCTGGCAGGATTGCTTACGCAACGCATTCACTTTTTTCTTGAGAAAGTTCAACCTATCCCTGCAGATTCGCCATTTCGACGAAGCAGGCAAAGTCATCAGCTTAGCATACTATCATACCTGACCGGTCGATGTCGGTAACCGGTTGCAAAAGTTTCAAGGATTTTGATTGAGGATTGCAAGCGAATTTTGAGTTTTTGACGATGTCAGATCAGTTTGGAAAAGTGCTCGCGCTTTCCCATTTTTGCTGCAATCCTTGAATTTATTTTGGTGCAATCCACAGCAAACGCTTCTGGGCGTGGACTTAAAAAACTTGTCCTTCTCAGGACAAGATCCAGCCGATTCAAAGACAGATTTCCCATCGACATTTACGGGTATGTCGTCGTCGTACCGGTCTCCCTAGTCCCAAGCTAGGCCAAATCCCGCACGCAACGACCTGCTAAGTTTTGGCTGGGTTGGGAAAGCCCGAGAGCTGTAACCCAGCACTTAGCAGGAATCTCTCAGAGAAATGTCTGCTTCTCAAAACGGGTTATCCCTTAAAACCTCTGCGCCAACCCGGTCTTTGAATGTGGTAGCCACCAAATTGCCGGGACCATCTCTTTCGAGGAAGAGGTCTCCCTTGCCTACCCAGGCCACCCCAAGCTCAAAAGGAACCTGTCCCGAGTCCCCCGAAGGAAACTTCGGAGGGTAACCAATGCTAGCTACTCCATCTGAGTTCAATGCTCTGATCCTTGGGTACATGGCTGAACTGGAGTCCGTAATGGGCAGTGGCTTAAATAAAATTACTAAGCCCGTAGACAATAGTATCAAGGCAGTGATGAGCAAAGTGCAGCTTATGTACACAAAGTGTTCGATTAGCAGACCTTGAGGGCAGGCTCAAAGAGGGATGAGCGGGAGCGTTCAGTCCCTGAACCTAAATATTATGCCTCAGTGGCGAAGAAGGGAGTTCAAAAGGCGCAAGGGCCAGCGCCTGCTCCTAAAAAGAGTAAGGTGGTGGAAGACCGGAGACACGTTCTTCTGGTCTACCTCACCAAAGATGAAGTGTCCTCCGACGAGGTTAAGAGGACATTCCAATCTGCAGAAAACCCGGCCAAACTGCAGTCTGGCGTCAAGGGTGTTCGGAAGGTTAGGAAAGGAGCGGCAGTGGTGAAGTGCTCGAGAGCAGAGGATCTCACCCTTAGAGGAGGAACTTAAGAGCAATCCTCAGACCTAGGATTGCTTCCTCCCTAAGAGCCCTCAAAAGAGACTTCGTCTCATAGCGTACAACGTTGACGGGGAACTAACCAAAGAGGAGTTCGACGAAGGGGTGCTTGAACAAAACTCCGACCACGAAAATGAGGAGTTTCTACACGATTCTTCATAAAGGCCAAAGGAGTCAATGTCCACTGGCTTGTGCGCACGTAGCCTCTGGCCTTCAAAATACCATTAAAAAAGAGGAAACTGAACCTAGGATTGTAAGTTCTCCACCTCCGAGAATATCTGAGAGAAGTTAGGGGCTTCTGGTGCAATGACTTCGGCCATTTTAAGAGAAGGTGCACGGAAGCAGAGGATAGATGTGTCGCAAATGAGGTGAAGTGGGCCACCAGCACCACAAATATGATGCCACACTAAAGTGCAGTAATTACACACATACTAGCCGCAAGTTTCATTTGTAGCTGGATGTGAATAGCTCCATCTTCGATAAGGCTTGTCCTTGCCTTATCAGAGAATTAAAACAGCACAGAAGTGGACCCAACTATGGTTGATTGGGCCAGTACAGGTATCGGAGTACTTCAGCTCAAAGTCCATCACGCGAGTGTTGCAACAGCGCAGGTTCTGAAAAAGGACAGTGAAGTCTCTGCAAAGTTTTTGCTCAACCAAGAACACTACCATTCACACGGTAGAGTTTCAGGCTTTCCTAACTCCTCAAGGCAATATCACTCTCGTGGTGAAAAGCCCCTGGTAGCCACATTCGTCCTAGATCCAGTCCTCTTAGTCTTGGAACTAGGATGCACACCCAGTGTGGTGGCTTTGGGCATCGAGAGTGACCAGAAGAAATTTCTCTTGATCGATGCGCTCGCCTTCGGCTGCTCTCTTGGAGGTTCTCGAAACGATCTCGGAGTTGCTGGAGGCTCACCAGCGACACGACACAATAGTAGCTGGAGGATTTAATACGGAGAGCCCCCTATGGGGAAGGCAAGAAGAGGATGAAGGAGGAAGACAACACCTGGATTTCGCCAGTTTGTCAGAACTGACGATCAGGAACGATCCAGACAGCGTCCCAACACTCTAAGAAGCGCGTGGATCGTCCTGGATCGATCTCACTCTGAGTCGTACCTCGAGACTCTCACATCTGCAGGAATGGCAGATCCTAGATGATGTGAGCTGGAAGAAGTTCACGACCCAGAACCTCAATTGGCTGGATTTTAAAACCCAGCTAGCGAAATTACTCGGTGACACAAAATGCAAATACCTAGAAGTGGTAGATAACCTGAGCCAACACATCGGTCATCGCACCGAGGAAATTATCTCCATCTGTGAGGGCTGCAGGAAAGCCGAGGGAGGGGGGGGGGCACATGCTTCGCTGGTGTTAGAAAACCTGAGCCTGTTAAGAGGCAAGACCAGGCTTCGCAGGAGAATAATGAAGAAAGGGAGGTTTGACCCTCGAAGGAGGCAGCTCCTGAAATGCAAATACGACTTCTCGTACGCAGAGTAGAGAAAAGCTCTGATTGCACAAAGACAAGGTACTGGACAGCAGGGTTTCTTTCAGAACTTTTTCGCCGGGGGGGGGGGGATGAAATCTTAGAGGGTATAACGAAGTAAATTTCTCCGTCATTTCTGTCCACGCCAGGATTCGAACCCGGATCCCCTCATTCCGGAATAAGTCACTCTACCAATTGAGCTACGCGGACGTTTGTTCTGACTACTATCTGCCTTTATGTCGTGTGCGTCCTGCTGGCAGGTACGTCACAAGGGGGCAAACTCCAAAGAATTAATTTTTTGTATCATCATCATCATCATCATTATTGTCAACCATTATCAATCCTCTGCTGGACGAAGGGTCTCTCCAAGCCTCTTCCACAACGGTATGTCTTGTGCCAGTCTCCTCCATGTTACTCCCGCATACTTTCAAATTTCATCCACCCATCTCCCATGTGGTCTTCTTATGGGTCTTTGGTCTGTTCTTCTGGCAGTATGGCCAGCCCATTGCCATTTCAGGGATTTAACTCTGATCATGATGTCTTCCACTCTTGTCATTTTTCGGATCCATGAGTTCCTCTTCTTATCTCTCCTGGTTACACCAAGCATGCACCTCTCCATGCTGCTTTGAGTTGTCTGCAGCCTTTGTATGTCTCTTTTAGTTAGGATCCACGTCTCTGCACCACACGTAAGCACTGGAAGAATGCATTGATCAAATACTTTTCTTTTAAGACATAATGGCATATTGCTCTTGAAAATTATGCTGTTTCTTTCCAAAGCTATTCAGGCAAGTTTTATACGCCGATTAATTTCTTCATCAGTGTGACCCTCACTTGATATCTGCTGTCCAAGATAAACGCACGTATCTGTTATCTCCAGCTTTTCTCCATCAATCGATAAATCTTCATTTCTTGTAAAATAATTGTACATCACTTTTGTCTTCTGAAAGTTCATTTTTAATCCCACTTCTTTACTCTTGTCAGCAAGTTCCTGGATTATACTCTACAGCTCTGAATGGGTAGTTGCAAAAATGACTACGTCATCAGCAAAACGAAGGTGGGTTAGATAATCTCCATTAATCTTTATCCCTTTGTTTTCCTAGTTCAGTGATTGAAAGACATTTTCCAATATGGCATTAAAGAGCTTGGGAGATATGGTGTCATTTTGTCTCACTCCCTTTCCAATTTTTATGATTGTATGAAAGAATGCCCACGGAAAAAACGCCCACGGAAAAATCGCCCACGGAAAAAACGCCCACGGAAAAAACGCCCACTTTTCGAAAGTAGGAAAAAACGCCCACGGAAAAATCGCCCACAGACAAAATGCTCACGGGAAAAATATGTGATCGACTGATAAGTTTTTATGTCTGTTATAAACGGTGTTCGGACAACTAGTCACAGACTGCTGGCCAAAAAATCGTTAGGGGTCATATAAAAATTGCGGTTTCTTGGCCACCTCACCTACATAACGCGAATATGGGAATGACGGAATGAAAACTTTTAGAAGGGCCTAAACGTTAGTACTAATATTATTTTCTGCCTAAGTAATACCGCAATATTAATAATTTGATGTGTAAAATATTTTCTGCAAACCTTACAAATATGAGAGGAAAGTTCGGATTGCACTGATTGACTGTAGAGGTTGTATGGTGTTGGCCTGAAAGCCGTGGTAGTCTTATGCAACATTTATTTAAAAACATACTAATGATTCACCGTTGTCTTCAAGCCAACTGCTATACGATATTTTTCTAGAAACTACAAATAAAAAATTCTCTGCGAGTATGTGCAAACCCAGGGAATTTGTCTGGGGAGGGGGGGGTGCTTAAAATCTAAAATATGTAATATAAAGAATTTCTGGTCCGATCGGGAGATTTCCAGCGTTTACAAGCTACAACACGTCGAATTATCTGAGAGTATCTGCTGCCTCAGGAAACTAGTCGGGGGGAGGGGTAATACCAAAATCGTAAAATATCAAGAATATCTCTTCCGATCGGGAGATCTTCAGTACTTAGAAACTGCAACTCGACAAATTTTCTTAGCGCATGTCACTCTCTGGAAACCTGTCGGCGAAGAGGGGGGGGGTAATACCAAAAGTGTAAGATATGAACAATTTCTCGTCCGATCGGGAGATTCTCGGCAATTAGCAGCTACAACTCGACACATTATCTGAAGGCATGTGAATGATGAAAATTTCCGGGTCGGAAGAGAAATTCTTCATATTCTACACTTTTGGTATTACCCCCCCCCGCCCCCTTGACAGGTTTGCTCAGTAGGTTCATGCCCGGAGATAATGTCTCCAGTTGTAATTTGTAAATGCTGAAAATCGCCCGATCGGACAAGAAATTCTATATAATTCACAATTATCATATAACCCCCACCCCACCCCCAGGTTTGCTGAGTAGGCACGTACCCTCAAATAATCTGTCCAACTGTAGCTTGTAAATGCTGAAAATCTCCCGATGGGACGATACATTTTTCAAATCTTAGAGTTTTGATATCCCCCCCCCGGATAGGTTTCCTGAGTCAGCACATGCGCTCAGATAATTTGCAGACTTCTAGTTTGAAAACCCTTAAATCTTTTGCTGAGATGTAGATCATAAACATTTCTTATAAAGAATTACATTAATTATCGCAATTAAGAAAAGACGAAATTACGGAAACTTTATATGACTCTGATTTACCAACCTCTGGGGATCGTGGGCACGAAGCTGTCGAAAACGTTATTTTTATGAGGCCCCTTAAAATTTTTGTGGCCAGTTCTCCTACACCCGTCATGTAGAAATTAACTGTTTTAGTTGTCCTTTGGAAAACTCCCAGGAAGCTATGAGTGCGTATTTTTTTCTTTACACTGGGAAGAAAAGAAGTATGCCTGTAACTTGAGATTATACTACTCACGGGGAAGACCCACCCTGACCGGTGGCCAACCGATAAATTTAAATGAAATATATCCCTTGTTATTTGGGGTGCGGTCTCTAGCAAACGTTCCAGCTGCAGCTGCAAAGCACCACTTTGACGAAAGACAGATGCCTCCCCAATCCCCCTTCGGCTCGCCGTACACAAAAGAGGATTTCCAAAAGAGACAAGAGTGCAAAGAAAGCACATTACGCAAAGTTATATCTGTACATTGCGCCTTTTACGAAAATCGCTTTTACAATTAAATGCTATACTTTAAAAGTATTTATAAATAAAATAATCTGACTTTTAATGATTTCCCTTTTAATTGATATAGTTAAATAACAAACATGCATAGTTTTATAAAAATTAAGACCTTACTTTAAAAAATAAGAATAGTCACAAATTTTTTACAGTAAAGCCGAACTGGATTTTTTTAAGAAAGTAGCTACTCTACAGTAGGAAGTTGAAAGTTAACAATCTTATTTGGTTCTTCACTAGGCCACCCGCGGCCCTTAAGTCCTAGGCCTTGGCCTATTTAACAGTTTTTATTCTAACGATGTTATATTCATAACGTTTACGTAACACATCAAATTATTAATATTGCGGTATGACTCAGGCAAAAAATAATATTAGGACTAACGTTTAGGCCCTTCTAAAAGTTTTCGTTCCGCCATTCCCATATTCGTAAATTTACATAACAAGTATTGTCAATAATCAAACAGAAGTCATCGCTCTTTCCACGTTTATAAGTGAGTCACGGAAAAATTCTCAGTGGCCGCCACCAGGAATCGAACTCAGGGTCTTCCAGTTACGCGCCGGATATGCTTCCACTGCACCACAGCTATTCCTATTCCACGTCAAATGTCTGTAATAATTGTCAATAATATTGCGCTTCTACTTATGCACCATACATTCAATCCATACATTAATTAATAGGCCGTAGGCCTAAGCCTATTCAACACTTTTTTCTTCGCCTGTGAATTAATTAAGTAAAAGAAAAATATTGCAAACTTGACATGTTATGTAAATATTTAGTACCTACGTAAAAGTGCAGCGTTATTAAAAAATCCCACCTTAGGGTCCTTTTCCGAACATACATGAATTATGCTGTAATTCTCGCTTGGCTTACATAGAACGTTTTCTCGAAATTTGTTTGGAGTTCCTAATTCAATTCTCAATGTAGGCCAAAAATCGATAATACTTACACCCCCCCCCCCTTGAACTTTTGTGGCCAATTCTCCTACACCCATTTTCGTTATGTAGGTGAGGTGGCCAAGAAACCGCAATTTTTATATGACCCCTAACGGTTTTTTGGCCAGCAATGTGTGACCAGTTGTCCGAACACCGTTTATAACAGACATATAAACTTATCAGTCGATCACATATTTTTCCCGTGAGCATTTTGCCTGTGGGCGATTTTTCCGTGGGCGTTTTTTCCTACTTTCGCGAAGTGGGCGTTTTTTCCGTGGGCGTTTTTTCCGTGGGCAATTTTTCCGTGGGCGTTTTTTCCGTGGGCGTTTTTTCCGTGGGCATTCTTTCCTCATACCATTTTTATGTGTGCTGTATTCTCAAAGAGCCGAATCTTTGCACTTGCATTTTCATAGATGTTATTAATAATATTAATAATGTATGCATCTTCAATACCGCAGGATTTCAAAGATGTTGTAACTGCTGATGGTTTCACCGAATCAAAGAACTTTTCATAATCGATAAAAGCTATGCACAATGGAATTTCAATTAGTTCTCTCAATTGCTCTTTCAATTAGTTCTCTCAATACGTGGATATTAGATCTATAGTGCTGTAGCCACTCCTGAATCCAGCTTGTTCTCTCGGTTGAGCCATGTTTTGTGTTTATATATTGTTACGCGGGGTCAAAAATGAGCTGAGAGAAACAGCAATTTTTTGAGAGGACAAATAAGAGTTTGGATGCCTTATTTCCCCATTCGGGCCTCTCATGAAAAGACTTCGCAAGTGGCAAAAACAAGGTAATAAATTTCCTTGTCTTGGCTCCCTCGGCGTTAACCGAATTCCCGTGTAGAAACGTCGCTCTTTGGGAAGCAAAGCTACTGACCAGATAAGGCAGCGCGCTTGTTGAGGGGCCGGCCAAAAATGTACAGTGCTTGGGGGGGGGGGGGCAACATCATGAGAGAGACCAGATGACATTCGGCACCGTTGTGGAGAGACAGAGAGCTTGACGAAGCTGAGCGGGAGACGAAGAAAAGGAGGACACTGAGCAACAGCGAGAGACCGGGGACACCCGCTGGAGCGGAGACGCTGACATTTTCGCTCAGATCGTCGTGCAGCAGAAAACAGAAGGAACGAAGGCGAATAGCGGACGCCAAGTCCGAAAGGACCAGCAAAAGTCGAGCAGCAGGAACGAGCTGCGCTATTCCGCAGCCTTGTTGAGGAACAAACTGAGAAGTGAAACGACTGCCGTCCGATCTTAGGGCAAAAAGACACGTCGTCAAGAGCGAGGAGGAGACGCTCTTTGAGACCAGCAGCCTTTAAAAATCCAGAGGGGACCACTCCTGTGCAGGGCCGGATTGAACTTTTGAGGGGGCCAGGGCGGAATTTCATAGCGGGCCCTAAAAATGAATCTCATGGTTTAATGAAATCGTTGCATGAAATATGAAAATGGACAAAAATTATAATAACGGAAACTGATTATCTCAAATTATTGTGAGCTTAAGAAGAAGACCATCTTATGGATTGGAAATTCAGAGAGATAGTAAACAGTTTCTTTATGATAATTTTCGTGTATTTTCATTTTTCAGAGACAGAGACAGACAGACAGGTAGAGTGCGAGAGAGAGACAGACAGACATTGAGTGGGAGAGAGACAAACAGACTGACAGAGAGTGAGAGAGAGAAACAGACAGACATTGAGTGGGAGAGAGACAAACAAACAGACACTGAATGAGAGAAAGTCAGACAGACAGACAGACAGAGAGTGAGAGAGACAGACAGATAGAGAGTGAGAGAGATAGACAGACAGTTATACAGACATATAGAGAGAGACAAACAGGCAGACAGCTAGACAGACATTGAGTGAGAGAGACAGAGAGACAGGCAGACAGACAAAGAGAGAGGAAAAGAATAAAAAAGTGTTGAAATCTACGTCTTTCTTTCTGGAGAGGAGGAAGTTTAGGTTGCTTTATTATCTTAATAAAAAACTTTCCTACAAAATGATAAAAAAAATAGCTTTAACTAATCTGCGTAGCGAATATTTGTCCATAACAAACATTTTTGCGTATTGAATAATAACGAACCCTCTTAAATAAATTCGTATGTATATATATTTTTTCCTGGTACATGTTTTAGTGATTGATTTTTGATGGAAAGTGGAATGACTGGTAAATCAATGACTTTATTCACCTCTTATACGCGCTCATGTACAAAAATTGCCTTATTTATTCTTTCTTTTTTTTTTTAATTTCCGACACTTTTTAAAGTCACTGAACGATTTGCCTCCATACATAGCCCAGATACAACTTTGATATTGTTACGATACCGGGCCGAGCTGGGTTAATCATCCCACCGCTCGCCACCAATTGATCAGAACGTGCCGAGCGGTATAAGTATATTTCTTTACTGATCTCTTTCGACGGAGTTCTTGGCGCGAAAACTGTATTATATGGGCATACACTTAAACAATTTGAACCAATCACATGCGTACACATAAATAATGTGTTCTATGACTGCGCGGACTGCTTAAACAAATATTTAATTGGCTATGAAACATAACAATGGCCCACATATGAATAAAATTTAGCTGTCTTCTGAACATGAGTATTGGGTCAACTTTGACCTAAACCAGTTCCCGCGAGATAGTTTTAATGAACTTAAATTTCACAGTTCAGTCTCACTATTTCTCAGTTCAGTTCTTGAAATATATTAGTTCAGTTCCTCAACTAACTGCGTAGCAGATGTAACAATAAAAACAAAATGTTTCTACTTACATGGATGCTGTCCAGAATAAATCCAAATTGTGATTGCACCAGTGAAGTAAAACACACCTTCCTTTTTACATGGAAGATTTCATTGTAGGAGCTGCGTCCCCTGGGCGCTCTTACACGTAGAGTCCGCGCTGTTTACGTAACCACACTCACACACACACACACACACACACACATCCAGGCGTTTGTGGGAGCCTCGCTTCGTAAGAAAAGCGCGACTCTTCACTTCCTCCACAGTAGGGGATGAATGGGGGATGATGATTCCACACTGCAGTGTTTGGCATCCGAACCGGACTTTGCTTGGCTTCGCTTCTCATTGGAATGACCACTGTCCACTCGCAGACTTCTTAATTCGTCTGTAACTTTGCTTTCATTGGGCCAACCAGTCGCTAATTTCCATTAGGCTCCATCCTAGAAATTGCTGCGTTATCACGCGGATTTAAGCATTCGCTGTCTTTATGGCAAACTGGCATCTCCATCAGCCGCCTCGAGTTGTCGTCTCCATTTCTTACCCAATGCGGGGAGATTTGCTGCTTCATTTCCCAATTCAATTAGAAGATCCAAGGTATCCAACCTTTCACATCGGAGAGCGTACAGACAACTGAACTTTCTTCCTTATTTTCACGCTAAGTGCGAAATCTTATTTTTCTGCACGGACCACACACAGAGCAATTGTTCTCGAAAATACCCCAAACAATCGACGAATTTACGATTATTCGCTAAACCTTTGGTCTCCCATCTTCATTCATTTCTACAAGTGGTCCCTCTTCGAAATGTACCCTGTTTAGACCAACCGACAGCTGCGCCCTGATATTTATGACCTAACAGCGCTATTCTGAGACCGCCCAGCCAGAGGGAGAATTCTTCGCCTCTTTTCTGTCCTAACCAGCAGATAAAACTTTATCTGATGTTTACACTTTTAAACTCCAATCAAGCCTCGAACGCCCGCACGGGGATAACTGGTTTTCCAGTTATTTGGGGAGCGGCGCCCCCACGGCCCGAGCTGACCTTGTGACGGTTTTTTGCTTTCTTGTTTTTGTGCTTTCACGTTACCGCAGGGACAGCTGTTCATCCAGCTGATGGGGTGTAGCGACCCCACGGCCCCAGCCGACATGTTATGTTTGATTCTTCCCATTACAACTTTGTGTTGCCACCACCTTGACAGCACCCGCCTCTGTTGTTGGTTGCTGAGGTTGTGATTATGCGCCAGCCCTTTCCTTTCCTCTGGCTTTCCTCTCCCTTTCCTATTTTTACTTTCTTCTCCACTACCTGTTCTTCTTTTCTACTCCATTTTCTACTCGACTTGCTTCTCCATTTTCTGTTCCTCTCTTGTTTTTCCGGGCTGGTTTGCTAGACCTACCTGCACGTTTGCCGTGTGCGGTGACCCGTAAGGTGGAAAAGGGGATGCTGGAGGCTGAGGTTTCTGGTGGCCAGGTTGTTGTTGTTGCCAGTCGCCAACACTCCTCTTTGCCCCCTGCTTCACCCTAAACGGGCGGCTAGGAACTAACCCACTCCTAGTCAATCGGCTTGTTGTTTCGTACAACAGGGTGAGTTTGGGGATAGTGCGGGCATGCCAAAGGGGTGTTACCGAGACCTGGGAAAGTCTCGGTACTCGCTGAGCGCATGTCTGCACTATCAACATGCTATATCCGTTGCTTAACCCTAGAGTCGTGTCCTGCGTCCAATTGGGCTTGCGGACCTCCGGCTCTCCCCTGTTGAGCTCGGTTGTGGGCGGGGAAATCGGCGGACGAACTTTTCACTTCTATTCATGGCTAACCAAAAAATTTCCCAAGAACTTCAAACAAAGCGGCCCATTGAGGAAGGGTCACCCCCTCCCAACAAGAAACCTACACCTGATTCTGCCAATGTTCGGTTCTTTTGCATCCACTTCTTGGACACTTCAAACCCATTAAACACCAGAAGCCCCTTCTGGATAAATAAAGCATTGCAATCAATTGCCAGATCTCCTAAGAGCGTTAAGAAGCTCCAATCTGGAGATCTTCTTGTCGAGATGTCGAGTCCCAGATATGCTACAGTGCTTTTAAACACCACCTCTTTTTTAGATTGTCCAGTAAAAGTTACCCCTCACGGCTACCTCAATTCCTCACGAGGTGTTATCTCTTCTCAAGACCTTCTGGAGTGCAGTGACCAAGAACTTCTGGAGGAACTGAAAGACCAACAAGTGAGTGGAGTCCGGCGCATCCTATTTCGGCGAAATGGCCAATCTGTCCCATCTCGAAACATCATACTGACCTTTAACACCCCATCCCTGCCAACATCAATCAAGGCAGGGTATCTACACCTTGAAGTGCGCCCCTTCATACCAAGTCCTCTACGATGCTTCAAATGCCAAGCATATGGTCACTCCCAGCAGTCTTGCAGGAGCACTGCTCGGTGTGGGCGTTGTACTGCAACAGACCATACTTTGCAAGATTGCCATGCCGAAGCCGAGCTGTGCTTCAACTGCAAGGGATCTCATGCAGCATCATCGAGAGACTGTCCAAAGTGGAAAGAGGAAAAAGAGATCTAACGCATTAAGACCGTTGAGGGAATCTCCTGCCCAGAGGCCAGAAGAAAGGTCGCTCCAAACCAATCAAATCGGCGATCCTATGCATCAGCGGTTGTTGCAAGGACTACAGTCGGTACCCAGACTGATAGCCAAATCCCAGTGAATTGTCCCTACAAGCTAGACGACATCATAGCTCCTGGTCTGGCAGCACTACAATCCCGAGCTAGGGACGCGAAAGCTCCAACAACCACTGTGCCTAAACCTGCTGCAACTAACACCAGCACCACCGGGACTTCAACAACCCCGGGAGGAAAGAGAAAGGAAAAAGAAAAGGAGAAGAAATTTCCAAACTCCCATCATAAGAACCAGGATCGGGCAAGATCATCTGCGACACAGGAACCAAAATACCGCCCCATTTTACCACCAGAGACTACAGGGCGTCGGACAAAACAGTCCCAAGCGCAAATGGACATTTCAGACGAAATGATGGAATCGGACAACTTTTAGTTGTCCCAGTTTTTCTCGGGTTTTGTTTTTCGTTTTTTCTTTTTCTCATTCACCACACTTCAAACCATGGATCAAATCGTTCAGTGGAACTGTCGAGGCTTTCGGACAAGACATGACGACGTGAAACATCTGCTTTCGTCATACTCTCCGGTGTGCCTTTGCCTCCAGGAGACAAAACTTAAACCATCAGACCTCCTCTCAGTTCGAGGCTACAGTGCATTTCGGAAAGATAATGTTTCAGGAGATATAGCTTGCGGGGGAGTTGCCATCCTTGTCCCCCACAGTGTTCCAGTTTCTCCCGTTGCGGTCTCAACATCTTTACAAGCCGTTGCGGTGCGTATCTCCATGCCTGTGCCTCTAACTGTTTGCAGCGTCTATCTGCCGCCGGATGAGGACGTGAGCGTGTCCGTTCTTGAGAGTTTAGTTGGGCAGCTGCCGTCACCTGCTCTTCTTCTGGGTGACTTCAATGCTCATAATCCATTGTGGGGTAGTGTCAGAACAGACACACGAGGCCGTAGGATCGAATCTCTTCTTTCCTCGACCTCTTTGTGCCTGTTTAACACCGGTGCTGACACTTACTTCCACGAGCCTACACGAAGTTTCAGTGCAATCGATTTATCTTTGGGTCAACCATCGGTTATGGCCGACTGGTCGTGGACGGTGTGTGACGACCTCCATGGAAGCGACCACTTCCCAATTGTACTTAGGTATAATGTGAGCGTGCCATCTTCTGCCTCCCGCCCTCCTCGTTGGAGGATGGATCGTGCCAAGTGGGAGGTCTTCACATCGTCCGCAGTGATATCTTTTGCCATGGTGACCCGGGGGTCAATTGACGCAGCTGTTACTGATGTCACAACGTGTATCATTCAGGCAGAAGATCTCTCTATCCCAAAAACATCAACGACGCTCCCAAGACGTCCGAAGCCTTGGTGGAACCCTGATTGCGCAGCGGCTAGGAGAGTTCAACATAAGGCTTGCTGTACTTTTCGGCGTTATCCGACCGATGCTAATCTTGTTAAATTTAAAAGAGCAAAATCTTACGCTCGGTTGGTGCGTCGACGAAGCAAGAGGGAGTCTTGGATGAAGTACGTTTCATCTATCAATTCACGTGGCAGTTCAAAAACTGTTTGGGAAAAAATTCGTAAGATCCGGGGAAACTATAGTTCCCGCCAAATTTCAATTCTTGAGAATAACGGCTGCACGTATGCTGAAGTTGGGGAGATTGTGGATTGCTTGGGCGAAGCGTTTGCCTCAGTTTCTAGTTCTCAGGCGTATCTCCCGCCCTTTCAGAGGATTAAAACAACCGCGGAACGCCAGAAAATCTCCTTTGCGCCTTTTTATAACACTCAGTATAACTCCCCTTCAGCATGGTTGAACTCCGGGTGGCTCTGCATCGGTCCGGCGCAACATCTGTCGGTCCCGACGGCATCCACTATGACATGATTCGTCATCTCTCGCAGTCGTCTCTCGAGAATCTGTTAGTGCTTTTCAACCGCATTTGGTTGGAGCACAGTTTCCCGGACTCTTGGCGAAGAGCTTTTGTTTTACCTTTTCCCAAGCCTGGCAAAGACCCCAAGTCTCCCTCTAGTTATCGGCCGATTGCCCTCACTAGCTGTCTGTGCAAAATACTTGAACGAATGGTTAATTCCCGGCTAATTTATTTTCTTGAAGAACATCGAATACTGTCTCCATCACAAAGCGGCTTCCGTCGTCATCGTTCAGCTCCTGACCATCTCCTACTCCTTGAGACGTCTGTTCGTGAGGCGTTCGTACGTAGGCAGCACCTGGTGTCTGTATTTTTTGACATCGAAAAAGCTTACGATAGAGCGTGGCGTCACGGTATCCTCCGTGACCTCCACGAGAGTGGGTTGCGGGGAAACCTGCCAACCTTCATTGCCAACTTTCTTCGTAACCGTGTATTCCAGGTGCGCCTGGGTACAACGCTCTCCGCCTTTTTCCATCAAGAACAAGGTGTTCCTCAAGGCAGCATTCTTTCGGTGACTCTGTTCATCCTCCGCATTAATTGTTTGCTCAAAAATCTTCCTCCTACGGTTTCGGCTACCATTTATGTTGACGACCTTCACATCTTCTGTTCGTCATCCAGCATGCATTTCGTTGAAAGGCAGCTGCAGTCTGCAATTACCCAGATTGTTAAAGCGGCTAACAATAATGGGTTTGTTCTTTCTCCCGACAAGACAGCCTGTGTCCATTTCTGCCGGAGGCGTGGCCTCCATCCTGATCCAGAGCTCTATTTGGACCGTGCAGCCATTCCAGTTTTGCCGGAAACCAAGTTCCTTGGTTTGACCGTTGACCGTGCTCTCACCTTTCTCTCGCACGTTCGACGGCTAAGGACTTCCTGTCTGAGAGCCTTGTCAATCCTTAAGATCCTTGCCTCAGTCTCCTGGGGTGCAGACAGGACTTCTTTGTTCCGTATTTACCATTCTCTCATTCGGTCTAAGCTGGATTATGGCTGTATGGTGTATGGCTCTGCGCGTCCTACCGTTCTCCGGCCGTTGGATACCATCCACCATCAAGCGCTGCGTCTTTGTACGGGAGCATTTCGCACGTCAACCATTCCCAGCCTTTATGCCGACGCGAACGAACCGTCGCTTCATTTACGCCGTCTGCAGCTGTCTCTTCAATTTTACCTGAAACTTAAATCTCTGTCAGGCCATCCTTTATACGATGCAGTTTTTCATCCCCAGCATGCTCGTTTGTTCGAGATCCGTCCCTCGTGCATTCGAACCTTCGGTCTTCGTATGGCGGCCGTAGCTCGTGATGCAGGGCTCGACTTGTCACTCGTTGGAGAGACCAGGGGCTTTGAGGATCCCCCATGGCATCCTCTTGGTGTCATGGTTGATACCAGCTTTACATCTTTTGACAAGTCCTCAACCCCTGCGTCAGTGTACCAGCAGCTCTTCGCTGAACACCGTTACGTCAATGCAGACTTTATTCCTGTTTTCACCGATGGATCTAAGGCGGCTGGTGTTGTTGGATCCGCCGCCGTCTGCGTTGACGAAGTTTCTGTTGCCCGCATTCCTCCTGAGGCCACGGTGTTTTCGGCGGAGATGCATGCTGTGTATCTTGCGCTTGTTCACGTGCAGTCGAGCTCTCATCAGCGTGCTATTGTGTACACTGATTCCTTGAGTGTTGTGCAATCTTTGTCATCTTTTGATTTCACTGGCCACCCCCTTCTTTTTACCGTTCGGAGACTTCTTCGTTCTTTGCTCGAGGCTGATGTCCAGATTCGGTTCTGCTGGATTCCTGGGCATGTTGGGATCCCAGGGAACGAGTCTGCCGATGCTGCTGCTAGATCTGCCTCCTCTTTGGTCGTCACACCCTTGCCACTGTTTCACCGTGATTTTCGCTTTCTTGTTCACGATCATATCAGACGAACGTGGCGAAGTCTGTGGGACCATCAGGTGGAGAATAAACTGCACCGTATAAAACCTAACCTTGGAATCTGGAAATCATCGTGTCGCCGGAACCGTAGGGAAGAAGTCGTTCTTGCGTGTCTCCGCATTGGGCATTGTCGCTTCACGCATAGCTATTTGCTGTGTGGTGACGCTGCCGCAATGTGTGAGGCGTGCGACTGTTTACTCACCATCTCTCATGTTTTATGTAGTTGTGTTCGTTTTCGTAATCATCGGTTTCACTATTTTCAGTCTCATCTACTGGATGACGGCGCAGCTACACTGCAGAAGCTTTTGGGCGACCACTGCGACACTTTCGCAGTATTTTCGTTCTTAAAGCAGATTGACTTTTTAAAACTTATTTAAAAAAAAAATTAATAATTAATAACAGTGAATTAATAAATTTATATATAAACCTATTTAACTAACTAGTCTTCACAGCTTTCATCATTCTCTTTTCTAACTTTTACCAAGCCTGTCTGCTCTTAATCATTTCACCCCGCTTTTAAAAATCTTTAACTGATTGTCCTGTGTCTGGCGCTCTTTGGCCAAACCTGGCCTTTGCGCCACTAAAATCAATTAACTAACTAACTAACTAACCAAGCCTCGAACATAATTAATACTTAATTAATTTCACACATCAACCGCGCCCATTAATTACTAAATTAATGGCGGGGGTGGGTCGTAACATCGGCCCCTCCTCAAGAAATCCAGAAGTCCTCTTCTGGGCCTATCGCTTTGCTCCTAAGAATTCCCAATGCAACCATTGAGTGCTAACTTTTCCCACAGGTGGAACCAACTCAATCAAACACCATTAGCCCAATCAACCCTTATTCGCTCACATTTGGGCGCCTACGGCTCCTCCCCAAATACCTTTTGTAATTTCGACAGGCCTCACCTGTATCCTTTTCAAGGTCATCTGACCTACCTCAACAACATCTGCCCTTCCATACCTGTACTGTGGTACAAAGCACTACACTGCAAACTATCACTAAACCATTACTTACTATACAAATCCACAAATACTACACCAACACTGTACAGGCACTGTACACACACTTTACAAGTACTACACCAGCACTATACAAACACTGAAAGCAACCACACTAGTCTAAGTTCATATTACATCACAGAAAAAGAAACGCTTTCCTATTTGACTGAAATTCCGCATCTCAACGCCCTCACCCGCGGAGCAATCAGGGAAAAAATTCAAACATTCAGGTTTCCACAGTACCCTCACTGAACCACTGGCGCGACCGCTACATTACCAACACCTGACAAACCACATCACCTACCTTTTGTCGTAACCTTAACCTAATTGGCTACACAGCCACCAGGAAAAGATACGCAAACATTTTAGCTCTCACTCAGCCAATGTTCTAAAAACTACAGGGAATCAATCCGTCCCTGATACTCAGGTCCCAGCAAAAACACAAGTGCTGGGAAACTGCTGGCCACCAGCTGGCAGTGATGGGTCACTGCTGGCTGAAATCTGCCGCTCACGGCCCGGTAGTGGTCCGTTGGTGGCAGCGCTATCAGTTGTCGAGCCATTGATGGCCCTGCAGCATCGCCGTGAATTGTGGGCCTCCAAGCAAGTGCCACTAGTGGCCCGTTGCTGGCAACCAATGCAACCCACAACAGCAGGTGGAAGCATCGGGACTGCGCATGCGCAGAAGCAACA
Source organism: Macrothele yani (assembly GCA_039090855.1). Taxonomy (NCBI): domain Eukaryota; kingdom Metazoa; phylum Arthropoda; class Arachnida; order Araneae; family Macrothelidae; genus Macrothele; species Macrothele yani. Next base: position 68,357,183 of record CM076989.1, on the reverse strand, counting down.
CTTGCTGTGTCTCTCATGGTACCAGTTAGTTGAAGACGACGCTATCGCCATCGTGTTATTTTAGTGGATGTTAAGAAAAAAATCCATATGTGGAGAGGCGAATTAATTTCCTAATGAAATTTTACGTCGACGAAGATATCAGATTAAGCCGTGAAATACTAGATTACAGCGATGAAATACACCCACTCCATTCCCATGAATAACAATTCATGGAACGGAGTGAATGAATAACAAGAAAAAATTTGAAACCGCTTGAAACACATATCCTGGAAAACCATTAAACTAGCGTTTGTTGGAAAAAAAAAAGAATTATACGCGTAGAAAATTTATTAATTATTTGAAAGAAAAAAAAGCAACGCTATGTGGTGTACTCATCCATGGGTTGAATACACAAGACTGGGAGGAATTCGCTTCTAAAAATAACGAGAAGTAAAATAAAATATCTTTTACTCTTTAAAACAAATGTAGCTTCGGACAACGGAAAGGAAAGACACAACGTTAAAAATGTAACAGAATGTGACATGAACCCGGGTAAATATATATTTATTCAACAATCAGGCGTTTGTGGGAGCCTCGCTTCGTAAGAAAAGCGCGACTCTTCACTTCCTCCACAGTAGGGGATGAATGGGGGATGATGATTCCACACTGCAGTGGTTAGCATCCGAACCCGACTTTGCTTGGCTTCGCTTCTCATTGGAATGACCACTGTCCACTCGCAGACTTCTTAATTCGTCTGTAACTTTGCTTTCATTGGGCCAACCAGTCGCTAATTTCCATTAGGCTCCATCCTAGAAATTGCTGCGTTATCACGCGGATTTAGGCATTCCGCTGTCTTTATGGCAAACTGGCATCTCCATCAGCCGCCTTGAGTTGTCGTCTCCATTTCTTACCCAATGCTGGGAGATTTGCTGCTTCATTTCCCAATTCAATTAGAAGATCCAAGGTATCCAGCCTTTCACATCGGAGAGCGTACAGACAACTGAACTTTCTTCCTTATTTTCACGCTAAGTGCGAAATCTTATTTTTCTGCACGGACCACACACAGAGCAATTGTTCTCGAAAATGCCCCAAACAATCGTCGAATTTACGATTGTTCGCTAAACCTTTGGTCTCCCATCTTCATTCATTTCTACAAGTGGTCTCTCTTCGAAATGTACCCAGTTTAGACCAGCCGACAGCTGCGCCCTGATATTTATGACCTAACAGCGCTATTCTGAGACCGCCCAGCCAGAGGGAGAATTCTTCGCCTCTTTTCTGTCCTAACCAGCAGATAAAACTTTATCTGATGTTTACACTTTTAAACTCCAATCAAGCCTCGAACATAATTAATACTTAATTAATTTCACACATCAACCACGGCCATTAATTATTAAATTAATGGCGGGGGTGGGTCGTAAAAGTATTATTATTTTTTATTTTTTTAAATTTCAGTACCAGGTTTACACACAAATTGTTGAGTATATAATAGGGAGTCACAAAATGTGATGAAATTTAATTTCTTATTTCATGAATATGGAAAAGTTTAAGGTTTAAATTCGGGGGGGGGGGCTATAAACTGAAAAAAACAACAACATTATAACAAGTTAGTAAAATCATGCAATGCATTGATTATGATACGCTTTCCAACATACCAGAAATCGCGCGCAGACAAACTCTCCTCCCTACCCTGACTATCGATTCATTCAGTATACCTCCCGGACAACAAACTAAAGTTTTATCGCAATAGAAGCATTTTACTCAAGTTATTACTCAAATTATGAGGATAATGGCTGTGAAATAAATCTCGCTCCTGTGCCATGAGCTTTGACCCAATTTCTATGATATTAAAAAGTATTGATTCAGTATACATCTGGACCAACATACTAAAGTTTTGTCACGATAGAAGCACTTTTACTCGAGTTATGAGGATAATGGCTGTGGAATAAATCTAGCTCCTTGCCCTGTGATCCCATTTCGACGATATTCAGCATAACTTGTTCAGTTTACCTCCGAAACAACATGATAAAGTGTTGTCGCAATCAACGCATTTTTACGTAAGTTATGACGCATAAGGTCGATGGAATGGATCCCGCTCCTATGTCCGTCCTGGCCTTTGACCCCATTTCGCTTATTTTCAATAGAGTTCGTCCCCAGGTTGTCCCCTACCACATACTAAAATTTATTTGAAATTGAATAATTTTTAAGCGCGTTATCGGGTGGGCAGACAGACAGACAGACAGACGGACTAAGGTGGAGCATATACGCTTCTTTAACCTACGGTTGGAAAACGTAAAAATATATTTTTAAGGGCCTTGCGCCCCAAAACTTAAAAAAAATAAAAATAAATATAGATAATTCTAACAAAACTAATTTTGTTTTTGTTTTCTAAAGTGCGGGGCCCGGGGCGGCCGCCCCGGTTGCCCCTATGGTCCAGCCGGCCCTGCTCCTGTGCTCCACCACCCTCTACCCCTCGCAATCGGTGAGAAGAAGAAAAACTGGGTATGATAGATGCTATCTCGTGGTGAGAAAAATACTCCTAGGCCATCAGACAGATTGGCCCACACAGTTGATACCCAGACAGTGCTTCATCCCCAGTGATTACTTATGCGTGTGTGTGCATTACTCCAAAGCGCTAAATTGGCGCAAAAATGCCAAAGGATTACCTTGAGGGCATGTAAGTACATTTTTGTTTCTCATTGTAAGAACTCGGTGAGTGGATCTCCGAACACTAACGCCGGACACATGAGGTGTGAACTCCTTCGCAGAATGTTTATCTGGTCAGGAGTGATGACGGTTCGGATTAACACCTCTAGCTAATAATGGTGCACGGTATTTCTTCTCTTTAATTCTTATCCAAGATGTTAACAGTGTAATTAAATGTTGTGTTAGTGCTAAGTCCTTCTGATCATTATTGTGAGTGTGTGTTGCGTGGTTTCTGGCCTATCAGCGAAATACAAATTGCCTCTTATTTTTTTAATTCTCGCTGTATTGCAACGAATTCATGCTCAGGGACGCAACCCTGGTATAGGGGGGAAAGCGTAACAATATATATATATATATATATATATCTTAAGTATATATATATATATATATAGGGATGTAAGGTCAGGTGATGCGTAATATCACAGCCTCTCCTTGACAAATGTCAACCCCGCCTTCTCGTGGTGCATCCTGTTCCCACTAAAGGGGCTCTGACGACCGCCAATAGCGGTATAACTATACCATCGGGATCAGAGGAAATGCTATCCCACACTCACCAACCCGCTTGGCCAGCGTGGAGAGTTATGGCCAAACACCTCCAAAATGACTCTACAACTTAAATCTTGGCCCTCAGTCTCCGGCAGCTGGAATGTACCTGGCCAAGGCAGCGGCCAGTGCGACATGAAGGCAGAGGGAGCTAAGAATCCCCGGAGGACCGGACTAGGCTGCCATTTGATGCTGACCTTGGCTACCTATAACGGACGCTCCCTATCTTCTGATTCAAGGCTTCTTGAATTGGAAGAGGAACTACAAAGGATCAAGTGGGACATCGTCGGGCTAAGTGAGGTAAGGAGAAAAGGAGAAGATCTCATTGAACTGAAAAGTGGACATCTCTTCTATTATCGTGGGACAGATACTGGCAAAACTAGTGGTGTTGGATTTATAATAAACAAGAAACTGAAGGATAAAGTGGTAGAAGTTGAAAGTTCCTCTGACAGAGCTGCACGACTCATTATCCAACTATCGAGAAGATACCAGGCTCAGATTATTCAAACTTATGCACCCACCACAAGTCATCCTGAAGAAGAAATTGAAGAATTTTATGACGAAATTCGTCATCTAAATAATAAAGGTAAGCAGCACTTGAAGATAATTATGGGAGATTTCAATGCAAAAATAGGGCACCGGCAACAGAATGAAACTTCAGTAGGTAAATTCGGTCACGGCAACAGAAACCAGCGTGGAAATACTCTCGTTGAGTTTGCAGAGGCAGAAGGATTTTTCATCTTAAACTCCTTTTTCAAGAAAAAGCCACACAGGAAATGGACATGGAGACATCCAATTGGGACGACAAGTGAAATTGATTTTATTATGTGTAACAAAAAATTCATTATAGAAGACTGCAGTGTGCTGAACAAGTTCAACACAGGTAGTGACCATAGATTGGTGAGATGTAAGATGCACCTCAACACTAAACTGGAACGTGGCAAGCTCATAAGACAAACAAAATGTATTGACATAACCAACCTTAAAAAACACCATAATACTTTCAAGTTGGAACTGAAGAACAGATTCTCTGCTTTAGAAAGCCTAACATCGGAAGAAGTGGATATTTCGGAAGTTAACAGAAAAGTAACCAAAGCTCTTATGGAAACAGCAACAAAATTAGATGGGTCTAAGAACAAGTTGCATGTGAACAAATTATCAGGAAAAACCAAAATGTTGATGCAAAAAAGAAGAGTGATGAGGACAACTAAAGAAGATGTGACTTCCAAAGTGGAATATATAGAGCTATGCAAGACAGTACGAAAAAGTATCACTGAAGACGTAAGGAAATTCAACTGTGAGCTAGTGAGGAAAGCAATTGAAAACAACCAAAGCCTTAAGATAGCAAAAGGACATCTCAGTAAGGGAAGAAAACAGATTATGGCTCTGAGAAAAGAAGATGGTTCTATAACAAGAAATAGAGGCGAAATTTTGACAAGAGTGAAAGATTTCTACTCCAAATTATATGAAAGGGATGATACATGTACTCCAGACATCATGAAAGGTACCAGAGTTCTTCCAGTCCTCCCAGCAGAAGTTGCTCATGCAATCAAGAACATGAAGCGGGGGAAAGCTCCAGGAGAAGATGGAATTACTATAGACATCATACAAGAAGCAAGTGAAGAAATCGAAACAGTACTCGTCCAAATTTTCACTCGATGCCTTAATGAAGGGAAGATTCCTGAGGATTGGAACAATGCTACAATGATCCTGCTACATAAAAAAGGTGACATTGAGGATCTCAGGAACTACAGACCTATCAGCCTCCTATCAGTGGTTTATAAAATCTTCACTAAAGTTCTTTCACACCGCTTGAAGGTAACACTGGACATGGCTCAACCGAGAGAACAAGCTGGATTCAGGAATGGCTACAGCACAATAGATCATATCCACGTACTGAGAGAACTAATTGAAAGAGCGAGGGAATATGAACTTCCATTGTGCATGGCTTTTATCGATTATGAAAAAGCCTTTGATTCGGTGAAACCATCAGCAGTTACCACGACTCTGAAATCCTGCGGTATTGAAGATGCATACATTAATATTATTAATAACATCTATGAAAATGCAAGTGCAAAGATTCGGCTGTTTGAAAATACAACACACATAAAAATTGGAAAGGGAGTGAGACAAGGTGACACCATATCTCCGAAGCTCTTTAATGCCACATTGGAAAATCCCTTTCAATCACTGAACTGGGAAAACAAAGGGATAAAGATTAATGGAGATTATCTAACCCACCTTCGTTTTGCTGATGACGTAGTCATTTTTGCAACTACCCCATCAGAGCTGCAGAGTATGATCCAGGAACTTGCTGACAACAGTAAAGAAGTGGGATTAAAAATTAACTTTCAGAAGACAAAAGTGATGTTCAATGCTTTTACAAGAAATGAAGATTTATCGATTGATGGAGAAAAACTGGAGATAACAGATACGTACGTTTATCTTGGACAGCAGATATCAAGTGAGGGTCACATTGATGAAGAAATTAATCGGCGTACAAAACTTGCCTGGAGAGCTTTTGGAAGAAACAGCATAATTTTCAAGAGCAATATGCCATTATGTCTTAAAAGAAAAGTGTTTGATCAATGCATCCTTCCAGTGCTTACGTATGGTGCAGAGACGTGGACCTTAACTAAAAGAGACATACAAAGGCTGCAGACAACTCAAAGTAGCATGGAAAGGTGCATGCTTGGTGTAACCAGGAGAGATAAGAAGAGGAACTCGTGGATCCGAAAAATGACGAGAGTGGAAGACATCATGATCAGAGTTAAATCCCTGAAATGGCAATGGGCTCGACATACTGCCAGAAGGACAGACCATAGATGGACAGCCGAAATTTTAGATTGGATTCCAAGGGACAGGAAAAGACCCAGAAAAAGACCACATGGGAGATGGGTGGATGAAATTCGTAAATATGCGGGAGTGACATGGAGGAGACTGGCACAAGACAGACCGTTGTGGAGGAAACTTGGGGAGACCTTCGTCCAGCAGTGGATTGATAATGGTTGACAATGATGATGATGATGATATATATTTAACTGAAATCACCTTAACACTGAAAGTCAGAATGATAGACCCGGAGAAACTAAAAGAACAGAACTATTATATACAACCGAAATTTTATATGTATATATAATTGGCGTATAAAACTTGCCTGGAGAGCTTTTGGAAGAAACGGTACAATTTTTTAGAGCAATATGCCTTTACGCGTCTTAAAAGAAAAATGTTTAATCAGTGCATCCTTCGAGTTCTCACGTATGGAGCAGAGACATTGACTTTAACTGAAAAAGACATACAAAGGCTGCAGACAACTGAAAGTAACATGGAGAGATGCATACTTGGCGTAACCACAGGAAAGATAAGAAGAGGAACTCGTGAATAAGCAAAATGACAAGAGTGGAAGACATCATGATGACAGTAAAATCCCTGAAATGGCAATGGGCTGGACATGTTGCCAGAAGAACGGACCACAGATGGACAAGTGAAATTTTAGACAGGATTCCAAGGGACAGAAAAGGACCCAGGAGAGGACCACACGGGTGATGGAAGGATGAAATTCGAAAGCATGCCGGAGTAATATGGAGGAGAGTGGCTCAAGACAGTCAGTTGTGGAAGAAATTTATATACATACATACAGTATAACCAAAATTTTAGACTGGATTCCGAGGGACAGGAAAAGACCCAGAAGAAGACCACATGGGAAATGGATGGATGAAATTCGAAAGTATGCTGGAGTGACATGGAGGAGAAGGCTCAAGACAGACAATTGTAGAAGAAACTTGGGGAGACCTTCATCCAGCAGTGGACTGTTAATGATTCACGATGATATATATATATATATATATATATATATATATATATATATATATATATATATATATTCTATTAAGAAGAGACCTAAGCAAAAAATATATATATTTTTTTTGACTCATACCAAGTACAGCATAGATAAGGTTATTTATCTACCGGTGTGAGTAAAAGGAGAAAAGATAAAAAATAAAATAAAACAACTGAATGTAGAAAGTGTCGAGAATACTGAGCCTTGGCTTTATCAAGGACCAGCAAAAACTCTGCATTTTCTCACTTCCACAAAGACCTAGTTGGAAATGGGTTTCTGCAAAGCCATAGATGCAAGTAATAAGACCACCAAAAATTGTTTTAAAAAATATATATATGTCATGACCTCCGCAGAGTTGTATGACCTAGCTCTAGTTAACAATTTAGCTTGCATGCATAACTTTCATGGCCCGACCCATGCTCTTCATCTGTTACTATTAAACAGAGAGACGAAGATTAAAGAGAACTCAAGTTGTGAGAGTGACATAATAATTAGAAATAATTTTCAGCTATAACGAAATGCCAAGTTCGCCTGAGATAGAATTTAAACCTGAATAGCAATGCAAAAGAATTCCAAATTTTTACATTGCAATTAAAAAAGGAAATATTAATTTTTTAAAACTCAGATTTTTGAAAGAAAACTTGATTCTAAAACCCCCTACTCCACAACTTCTGACAACACAAAAACGAGAATAAATTAAAGACAATAATTAACTAAAGAAAAGCTTTGTGAAAGTTATATGACATAAACAATTAGTTGCAATATGTACAAAGTATTTCAGCAGTGCTTTAAGTGCATAATTAAGTAGTTGTTAAGAACTTAACTACTTTGAAAAAACAGCGCATAGACAGCGCATAGAAAAGGAACTATGCTTAGCCAGCTGCTGGGCCTAAGTTTCCTAAAAGACGCGCAAAGTTACCAAGAAAAGAAAGAGTTAAAACCCGCAAAAATGTTAACAGACTAGCCAGTGCCTAAATGCTAAAAAGCAAAAAACAACAGAGAAAAAGTACAAGAAGTACAAACATTGAACTTATAAAACCTAAAACCCAAAGACAATGAAGAGAGCTTACCTCTTATGCAACTAAACTTTCTCCACACAAGAGGAAACATGGCTGACCTTTTCCCCAAACGTCCAAACATCTCTGCCACTCCCTAGTCGCTGGGGGGCAGTGTGGGTGGGGCTGATGGCCTCCTCACACTGAAAGAAACCAACTCGCGGAGATTTTAACCAGAGAAAAAAATAAATATACTTAAGACTGTGGACCTGTATGATCAGAAAGAGCAGAATTAACTCTCCAGAATACATGAGAAATATTATAAAATACACAAGTGGTGTATTTAATAATCTTTGCATGTATTTAATCACCTTAGTGAGCTTCTATATATTATTCAGAATCCTATTAATTTTAATGTTAGTTTTACTATTTTTAGTATAGCTATTCTAGTGAGTGAATAACTAGTTTTCTTTTTTATTTGTTTTTATTTTCTTTTATAAACAGATTTTTAAGCTTTTTTTTTTTTTTTTTTTTTGTGATTTTGTCTATATTATTTAATTTTTTTTTTAATAGGACCTTCATATCCATAGCACTAAGGTTCCTTTTAGTAGTTAATAGGCATCCTCTAGCCAACTTCCTTACAGCTTTCATTGGTCAGAATCATATTATTAACTGTGTAGAAAATTAAAGCAGATCTGCCAACCTTACTCTATTATTCAGAATAATTTTTCTTAAAGTTCTTTTGATGAAAAAAGAAGGAATTTCGTTCTCTAGAAAACTATCTAATAGTATATTACTGTGGTAATTGAAGTCCAAATTGTTGCTGCAAATTCTTGAAATTCTTAGGACCTGAGAAATTAGTACATTCTCAATTACTTTGGTTGATATGTTATTATTCCAGTGTAGATATTTAATTACTTTGAAAGGAAAATTAACTCTTTTATCAAAGAGGCTAATAGATGGGTTACCTCTGTTGAGCTTAATGCTTAAGTCTAGGAACTCAAGTTCCTGATTACTGTGGTTGGTTTTACATAAGTTAAGAGAGCTAGGATAGATATTATCAAAATCACTCTCTATAACATCTGAATTATTGATACACAGCAGATCATCAATATATCTAAATGTGTAAAGGTAGTTATCTGAGCAGGTGGGGTGATTTTTAATGAATTTATATTCCTTAAAGAACAGGAATAGATTAGCAATATTCGTGGAGGTTGATGTTCCCATGTGTATACCGTTCACTTGCTTATAGAGAGTATTATTATATAAGATATGGTTATTTTTTATGCAGCAATTGAGATAAGAGTTCCAGGCTCCTACATTAACAAATTGGTTAAGTTTAAATTCTGCATACAACTCTTTAAAGGTAGTGATTATATCTGATAGAGGCAGATTAGTATATAGGTTCTCAAAATCATAACTATTAATATCTAAGGGACTTACTTTGAGTATAGTAGAAATTACTTCTGCATTATTATTAATTATCCAAAAATCTCTGTACATCAAATTAGTACAGTTTCTAATGTGTTTCAAAACCTTCTTTAAGATATCTTCAAAAGCAAGATCTATTTTCTTTTTATGACTCCTTACTCCACTAGCTATGAACCTGAACTTCACAGGATCTTTATGAAACTTAACCGTTGCAAAAAGAAATGGAAATTCAGGCTCATATCTTCTAGTTTGTGGAATTTTAAGTTTCTTGAAGAATGCCTTAAACCGATTTTCTAACTGCTTGGTAGAATAACTTACGGGCTCGTACGTTACTCTATTATTGAGTTCCATAGTTAACAATTCAAAATAGAACTTCTTACAGATAATTGCAAAATTATTGCTAGCTTTATCCGTAGTGGTAAAAATAAATAGGTCTTGTAGTTTGGAGAGTGACCTTTTAGCATCTCCAGAGAAAAAGAGATTTCTATCGAAACAAAAGTCCAGACCTGCCAACTCACAAGTGAAGCTATTGATTACGTTATATTTCCATTCTGCGAAGGCCTCAATAGGCTGATTGTATGTTAAACTGGTTTTTACAATGTACCTATTAACATCTTGAGTGAAGCTCTCAAGAATCCTAGGTCTACAGCCAATTAATTAATAATTAGTGCCTAAGTAAAAGTGCAATACGACTAATTTCAGTTCATGCATAAACGTTATGAATATGACATCGGTAGAATAAGAACTTTCAAAAGGGCCTAGTAATTAATATTGAATGCCTAAGTAAACGCGCAATGCTATTAACTTGACTCTTTTGTAAACTTTACGAATATCACATTAGCGATAAAAAAAAGTGCTGAAAAGGCCTAAAGCCTACGGCATGTTAATGTATGGTGCATAAGAAAAGCGCAATATTATTGACATTACTTGTTATGTAAATTTTAAGAATATGGGAATGATGGAATGAAAGCTTTTAGAAGGGTCTAGACGTTAGACGTACTAATATTTTCTGCCTGAGTAATATCGCAATACTGATGATTTGAAATGTTACGTAAACGTTTATGAGCATGAGCATAATGGAATAAAAAATGCCGACCCTGGAAATTTCCCCCACCCCTTCCAGCTACTTGTAAGACCGTTTTTTACTATAAAGTATAAGCTGCGTAGAAATCGAAATGCTGACACCGGCAATTTCCCACTACCTGTCCAGCTAATTGTAAGACTGATTTTTACTATAAACCGCAGTAAAAGTTCAAATGACGACCCCGGAAATTTGTCCCACATATTTGTGCTCGTTGTACGGCTGCATCTTGTTTCAAACAGCGTGAAAAAGGAAATGGTGAACCCGGGAATCTCCCGCACATTCGATATTTTGTGTAAACCAAAATTTGTGCACGGCCCCTGACTGAAAAAGGTGGGGGACTTTCCGATTACCAACTTCGATTTCATCATTACCCTAACAATGGCAAAATAAACATTCACATTTTTGACTAAACTAAAACATCAACATGAGCCCAAATTAGTGTCATGGTGTAAAACACTTTCATGCACTGAATTATTGCCGAAAAACAGCAAAAAAGCAGAGCACATGAAAAAATATTGGCGAAAAACAGCAAAAAGCACATGCAAAAATAGTACCATTAATTGCATATTTTGATTGCAGCCCAGTCGTACATTGCTGATACATGTAAAACGACATAAAAAGAAAGTAGGTTAGAACATTAACTTGAAATAGCAGATTAGCTAGAAAAACTACTTTAATTTTCATCAACAGAAACTCTACCTACAATATAGCTGTAGCTTTGCCTATAATATGGTCTAAATTACATTTACACAAAATACGATACATTTCAGTTTAAAATCACACGAGTGTGCTAGAACAAAATTATAATTTAAAATGCAAACGTGAAATTAAAACTGTAGAATGGAAATAGCGCTAGCTGGGACTACGGAGCAGGCTAGATTAGAATAATGGTTTAGTACTTACATCACGGATACGGCATAGTTACTGTCAAGATAGTCCATGAAGTTCACTAAGACTCCTATAACACTGAATGTTTGTACGCCCGTTACACTGAATGAAATTTTACAAGTATTGCTATTTGAAACATTGTTCGCAGCGCTCAGCGTAATTCTTTGCAATTTGCATGCTACATATAAGACGAATTCTCGGTTTCCTAGTCGCATACAAAGATATTACTTCTTCCAAACATTCTTCATCGGGATCTTTCTCGCCTTCGATGCTAATAAGCATAGAATGTTGCAAACTTTCTTCATTTAATCTGGCTCTCATCTTTGTCAAAATTCTATTCATTGTAGTAAATGTCCTTTCTACACTTGCCGTAGAAACAGGTATGCATAGTAAGGCCTCGCAAAGACTTGTTAAACTACTATAGCCTACGTTTGCTGAAAAAAGTATCGCAATTGGCGAATTTTTAGCACCATATCCTGAACTTTTGCTTTTCATCATTGGCTTAACGAAAACAGTAAATGACTTTACATCAGCCATAGCTGATTCTGCATCAATCGCTGGAAACTTTTTACATAAGCTTTGTGCTTGTTTTTCGGAAATATTTAGAAAGTTTTCAAAATTTTCAAAATGTGATGCACCTTTCATTATGTTAATAGCTTTGTCATTAAATCTATTCTAGATTTCATCGTTGATGGATAATATGCATTGCTGCGTGTGTCTAAAGGTTTGCTTGGGGTTTTTGTTTTCGGTTAAACACAATTTTCCACACAGTTTTAAAGGTTTCTTTATCAAGTCAAATATATTCTTTCGAAGCTGGCTCGTTTCATCATCACGTGCACTTGCTATGTCTTTTAAATGTTCTTTGGTGGATTCTATCAGCAGAATTAAAGATGAAAAGGGCACATCCACTTTTTGCAGCTTTCTACTCAAATTGGATACAGCATTCAGTACTTCATCCATAACGATTAAGATAATAAAAAACTGTTATTTCTCACCTCCAGTAACATTCCTCCAGCTGCAGATGCAAGATCTGCTCCTTCTTTATGTGTATTTTCACAAGCGAGCATGATTGCTGAGAAACTTTTTTCACTGCATTTACGATCCTGTAGTAGGTAGACCACCGCGCACTTCTACACATTGAGGTACTTTCAGTATAGGATCGTTGATCACTGCTTGGATTTCATGGAGGATATTTTCTTTCTTTGAAGATTGGCTGAAAAGCTTGTATATGTCTTATAATGTGTGAAAAAATCTTTTCACTTTAGGATTTTTGTTGCGGCAACAAGCAATAGCTAATGACAAAATATGAGCTCGGCAGTGAATATAAGATATATCCCTGCCAGCTTTCTCAGATAATTTTTTTCGAACATCCGCTGTATTACCTGAAAAATCTGATGCTCCATCAAAGCCAAAAGCAAGAAGATCGTTGTAATTTAATTTTGCTTTTCTAATTTCATAATCAATAGCATTAGCTATAGTTTTAGACAAACCGTTAGGTATTTTAACCAAAGAAAAAAAATGTTTCCACGGGATAGTTGTTCTCAACGTGTCTTATACAATACTGAGTTGCATTTCATTATTTTTTTCCAGGAGAGAAAGTTTTTATTCGATATTTTTTTTCTATTTTGTAGCGAAGGAGTTCACCAATACGATACAATAACTCTGAAGCCGTATTTTTGGTGCATTACGTAGATCGTTCACTTTGTGCTGCCTTCAAGTCTGCGAGATCTTGATTACATTTTACAAGCATGTTATTAATTAAAGGCTCATATTTAGTTGTCCTTTCTACACTTGCCGTAGAAACTCCCCGGAGGACCGGACTAGGCTGCCATCTGATGCTGACCTTGGCTACGTATAATGGACGCTCCCTATCTTCTGATTCAAGACTTCTTGAATTGGAAGAGGAACTACAAAGGATCAAGTGGGACATCGTCGGGCTAAGTGAGGTAAGGAGAAAAGGAGAAGATCTCATTGAACTGAAAAGTGGACATCTCTTCTACTATCGTGGGACTGATACTGGCAGAACTAGTGGTGTTGGATTTATAATAAACAAGAAACTGAAGGATAAAGTTGTAGAAGTTGAAAGTTCCTCTGACGGAGCTGCACGACTCGTTATCCAACTCTCGAAAAGATGCCAGGCTGAGATTATTCAAACTTATGCACCCACCACAAGTCATCCTGAAGAAGAAATTGAAGAATTTTATGACGAAATTCGTCATCTAAATAATAAAGGTAAGCAGCACTTGAAGATAATTATGGGAGATTTCAATGCGAAAATAGGGCAACGGCAACAGAATGAAACTTCAGTAGGTAAATTCGGTCATGGCAACAGAATGAAACTTCAGTAGGTAAATTCGGTCATGGCAACAGAATGAAACTTCAGTAGGTGAATTCGGTCATGGCAACAGAAACCAGCGTGGAAATACTCTCGTTGAGTTTGCAGAGGCAGAAGGGTTTTTCATCTTGAACTCCTTTTTCAAGAAAAAGCCGCACAGGAAATGGACATGGAGACATCCAAATGGGACGACAAGTGAAATTGATTTTATTATGTGTAACAAAAAATTCGTCACAGAAGACTGCAGTGTACTAAATAAGTTCAACACAGGTAGTGACCATAGATTGGTGAGATGTAAGATAAACCTCAACACTAAACTCGAACGTGTCAAGCTCATGAGACAAACAAAATCTATTGACATAACCAACCTTAAAAAACACCATAATACCTTCAAGTTGGAACTGAAGAACAGATTCTCTGCTTTAGAAGGCCTAACATCGGAAGATGTGGATATTTCTGAAGTTAACAGAAAAGTAACCAAAGCTCTTATGGAAACAGCAACAAAATTAGCTGGGTCTAAGAACAAGTTTCATGCGAACAAATTATCAGGAAAAACCAAAATGTTGATGCAAAAAAGAAGAGAGATGAGGACAACTAAAGAAAATGTGACTTCCAAAGTGGAATACATAGAGCTATGCAAGACAGTACGAAAAAGTATCACTGAAGACGTAAGGAAATTCAATTGTGAACTAGTGAGGAAAGCAATTGAAAACAACCAAAGCCTAAAGACAGCAAAATGACATCTCAGTAAAGGAAGAAAACAGATTATTGCACTGAAAAAAGAAGATGGTTCTGTAACAAGAAATAGAGGCGAAATTTTGACAAGAGTGAAAGATTTCTACTCCAAGTTATATGAAAGGGATGATGCATGTACTCCAGACATCATGGAAGGTACCAGTACCAGAGTTATTCCAGTCCTGCCAGCAGAAGTTGCACATGCAATCAAGAACATGAAGCGGGGGAAAGCTCCAGGAGAAGATGGAATTACTGTAGACATCATACAAGAAGCAAGTGAAGAAATCGAAACAGTACTCGTCCAAATTTTCACTCGATGCCTTAATGAAGGGAAGATTCCTGAGGATTGGAACACCGCTACAATGATCTTGCTACATAAAAAAGGTGACATTAAGGATCTCGGGAACTACAGACCTACCAGCCTCCTATCAGTGGTTTATAAAATCTTCACTAAAGTTCTTTCATACCGTTTGAAGGTAACACTGGACAGGGCTCAACTGAGAGAACAACCTGGATTCAGGAGTGGCTACAACACAATAGATCATATCCACGTACTGAGAGAACTAATTGAAAGAGCGAGGGAATATGAACTTCCATCGTGCATGGCTTTTATCGATTATGAAAAAGCCTTTGATTCGGTGAAACCATCAGCAGTTACAATGGCTCTGAAATTCTGCGGTATTGAAGATGCATACATTAATATTATTAATAACATCTATGAAAATGTGAGTGCAAAGACTCGGCTGTTTGAAAATACAACACACATAAAAATTGGAAAGGGAGTGAGACAAGGTGACACCATATCTCCGAAGCTCTTTAATGCCACATTGGAGGGTGTCTTTCAGTCGCTGAGCTGGGAAAACAAGGGGATAAAGATTAATTGACATTATCTAACCCACCTTCGTTTTGCTGATGACGTAGTCATTTTTGCAACTACCATATCAGAGCTGCAGAGTATG
The DNA here is from genome assembly GCA_039090855.1 of Macrothele yani. Lineage (NCBI taxonomy): Eukaryota > Metazoa > Arthropoda > Arachnida > Araneae > Macrothelidae > Macrothele > Macrothele yani. The sequence continues at coordinate 68,341,690 of CM076989.1, read as the reverse complement.
ATCCAGGAACTTGCTGACAACAGTAAAGAAGTGGGATTAAAAATGAACTTTCAGAAGACAAAAGTGATGTTCAATGCTTTTACAAGAAATGAAGATTTATCGATTGATGGAGAAAAGCTGGAGATAACAGTCACGTACGTTTATCTTGGACAGCAGATATCAAGTGAGGGTCACATTGATGAAGAAATTAATCGGCGTATAAAACTTGCCTGGAGAGCTTTTGGAAGAAACAGCATAATTTTCAAGAGCAATATGCCATTATGTCTTAAAAGAAAAGTGTTTGATCAATGGATCCTTCCAGTGCTTACGTACGGTGCAGAGACGTGGACCTTAACTAAAAGAGACGTACAAAGGCTGCAGACAACTCAAAAAATCCTGGAGAGGTGCATGCTTGGTGTAACCAGGAGAGATAAGAAGAGGAACTCATGGATTCGAAAAATGACAAGAGTGGAAGACATCATGATCAGAGTTAAATCCCTGAAATGGCAATGGGCTGGGCATACTGCCAGAAGGACAGACCATCGATGGACTGCCGAAATTTTAGATTGGATTCCAAGGGACAGGAAAAGACCCAGAAGAAGACCACATGGGAGATGGGTCGATGAAATTCGAAGGTATGCAAGAGTGACACGGAGGAGACTGGCACAAGACAGAACGTTGTGGAGGAAACTTGGGGAGACCTTCGTCCAGCAGTGGATTGATAATGGTTGACAATGATGATAGTAGTAGGGGGGTTTCCGGCGCATGCTTAGTTTTTAGGCGGTGGCAACACTTTGGGTCACGTGGTAAGAAGAAACCGTCATGATCTGGGAGGGACGTCACAGATGGGCGTGGTCCTTTTTACTGCATGACGTCACCTTCACGTCGATGTTGACGAAGCCATTTTTAATTCTGGGAAATTTCTCCGCCATTTTTATTTTTTTGCGAATTTCCCAATCTGTTTTTTCGGGTGATGGCGGTAAATTTAATTGTAAGTGGACTCGGGGAAATTTTTTTTCAACCATGGATTTATTATCGAAAAAGAGCGACGACGAGGTTTGGAACCAGTTGGATTAGAACCCGGGCCGTTCATGTGGAAGTCAAATGCTCTACCAATTCGGCCACCAAATCGTTGGTACGGTTGGTCGACAGGATTAAGACATGTGGTTGCGTATGGGGGAAGACTGCCTGAGGGGATTTGCAGTTGGCCGTCTTACGATGAATACAGGAAGGAGGGCGTATTAGGAGTTGACGTCATTTGAGATTCTGTTAGACACATTAAGCTCCAAGTCTGATTATTTTTTTTCAATAACTTGATCATTTTGCAACGAATTTATTCCTTATTTTTTCCCCATAATTTCCCATTTTATATACATAATTTTTCAACGTAACGATTTTTTTTATTTTCTTTGAGGAGATTTCACGCTTTTTAAACGGACGTACCAACATAAAGACGTTTCCCAAAGTTTTGTGCTGCAGACATAATCTTAAAACACGAATGTTTATTAATGTACTTAAGTGTTCATGGCATTTTCTGTTACATTTGTTAACAATGTACCTTTTTCCGCCATAAAAGCCGCAATGTTTTATACATAATTATAATATATTTTTTTATGTTTTCGTATTTTCTTTTATGATTAATCAGTGAAATGTACCTTTTAATGCATTATCTTAATCTACTTTTTTCTAAATGCTTGCATACTCGTTAAACTTCTCGATGTAACATCATTATTTTATTTTCTTACTTTTCAATCTAACAACTACTTTTATCGAGGCTTTATTTTTTCTGATTTAAACAAGCAAACGTTTCTTCATTATTATTTCTTTTTCCTACGCAAAGAACTTTTCTTACTTGCTTTTAATGTATGACTTAATCTGGTTTTCTGTATAGCTGTTTCATGTTTGCGCAAGAAATATACAGATCTATAGCAGATATACATAAAATTCGCTCGTAACAGTATCTTTTTTTTCAGATTTAAACCAACATACGTTTCTTAACGACTTGATATCTGTTCCACAAGATGTGACAAAACTTCAGATTTTTAATTTTTTCCCTCTGAAACTGTTTTTTTTACTTGCTTTTAATGTATGGTTTAATCTATTTTTCTATCTTACTTTTCTATATGTGTACAAGAAATATACGGATCTATAGTGGTTAAAATTCGATTGAAACAATATTTTCTCCATTCTTACTGTATTTTTACATTTCTTTCTAACAGACGTTTTTTCTTCTCAATTCCCGCTATCTAACTTAATCTATGTTTTGAATATCATTCTATGTCCGCGTATTCGTCCATTATTTTATTTCAAACTTTGCTAACTGCTTCATACTTATATTCTGACTTTATTTTTTTCATTTCAAGCAACGTTTCTTAACGAGTTGAATTTCCGGATGTGACAAAACTTCAGATTTATTTTTTCTCCTCTTAAACTATTTTTTTCTTACTTGCTTTAAATGTGACTTAATTTATTTTTTACATCGCTGTTTCGTGTATGTACGAGAAATATACAGATCTATAGCAGTTAAATATTCGATTGAAACAGTATTTTCTTTATTTTTACATTTCTTTCTGACAAACATTTTTTTCACATTTTCCCCATATTTAACTTAATTTTGTGTTTTCGAATATGTTCACGTATTCGTCCATTGTCTTTTTTTCTAACTTTACACTTCATTCTTACTGTATTTTTTCCATTTAATTTCAACCAACGTTTCTTAACGACTTGATATCTGTTCTACAAGATGTGACGAAACTTCAAGTTTTTAATTTTTTCCCTCTGAAACTGTGTTTTCTTACTTGCTTTTAATGTATGGTTTAATCTATTTTTCTATCTAGCTTTTCTATGTGTGTACAAGAAATACACGGATCTATAGTAGTTAAAATTCAATTGATTTCTTCATTCTTACTGTATTTTTCCATTTTTTTCATTTACAGTAGTTAAAATTCAATTGAAACAATATTTTCTCCATTTTTACTGTATTTTTACATTTCTTTCTAACATACGTTTTTTCTTCTCAATTCCCGCTATCTAACTTAATCTATGTTTTGAATATCATTCTATGTTCACGCATTCGTCCATTATTTTATTTCAAACTTTGCAAACTGCCTCATATTTATATTCTGACCTTATTATTTTTCATTTCAACCAACGTTTCTTAACGACTTGAATTTCCGGATTTGACAAAACTTCAGATTTATTTTTTCTCCTCTTAAACTATTTTTTTCTTACTTGCTTTAATGTGACCTAATTTAGTTTTTTCATCGCTGTTTCGTGTATGTACAAGAAATATACAGATCTATAGCAGTTAAAAATTCGATTGAAACAATGTTTTCTTTATTTTTACATTTCTTTCTGACAAACATTTTTTTTTTTCGCATTTTCCCCTATTTAACTTAATTTTGTGTGTTTGAATATCATTCTATGTTCATGATTCAGACTTTATTTTTTCATTTCAACCAACCTTTCTTAACGACTTGATATCACAAGATGTAGCAAAACTTCAGATATTTTTTTTTGTTTCTTCATGTAACGTAATATTTTTTCAAAACTCACTTTTAAGTATTCCTAAAAGCTTACATTTATGAGAAATATACAGATCTGTAGTGGTAAAAATTGGACTGCAACAGTATTTTCTTTATTCCACCTTTACGTTTCTATTTCTTTTCAACAGGCGTTTCTTCATTATTATTTCTTCTTCATATGTAAGCAACTTTTCTTTCTTTCTTTTAATGTATAACTTAATTAATTTTTCCATCTTACCTTTTTCGTGGGTATACGAGAAATATGCAGATCTATGACAGTTAAAATTCGATTGTATTAGTATTTTCCTTACTATGACTTTATTTTTTCATTTCATTTGAGTAAAACGTTTCTTAACAACTTGATATCACAAGATGTACCAAACACTTCAGATTTTTTGTTTTCCTCACTTTCCAACTCACTTTTAAGTATTTCTAAAAAACCTGCATGTATGTGAAATATTCATATTTTTTCATTCTATCCTAATTTGCTATGCTTTTCTTTAACTAACCCAACAGGAAAATCATTCATTGTCAAGACATTCATTCTAAAGCATTCTTTCTTACGATAAAATTTATATTCTTTGCAATATATTTTCAGTATATTTTTTCTAAATCAACAGAAAAAAACATTCATTCTGGAGACATAGCGACCAAGTCCGTACTTCCACTAAACATCATATTCTTAGCAAACATTTTTTCCCCTACATAGCAATTTCTTAACTCACCAGAAAAGCAGATATTCTCAATATGTAGCTAAAATATCGAATTTCTCCAAACAAATGTAATAATTTTTTTAAGAAAGACTTAGTTCTTTTCTCTGTATAACGACTTAATCTATTTTTCGAAAAACTGTTCTACGTTTACGTATTTTGTTTAACTTTGCTTTACACTGTACTTCGATTTTTTTTTCTTCGTAGTACTTTTTTCCTGTTTCATTCCAACAAACTTGTTTCTTTTCGACTCGATGACTCTCACATTTCCATACAAACTCTCCTAATATCAGAAATGTAACAAAAACTTCAGATATATTTTTTAACTTTAGAATAAGTCTCCCCGACATTTATTATCATGACATAAACTAAAATTTCATACTTTCCCCCAAAATAATTTTCTTAATGAGTTGTTTTTACACTTTTTTCATGTATATCCAAATATTTATTGCTAATTCACCTCGTCAAAGTCAGTATGAACACACCTAACCACATTCTATTTTTCCCAATTTATTTCGCTTTACATCGAAATGCGTCAAAACTTTGCATTTACTTCATTCACGCAATGATCACTTTTAACTTACCAGGCATTACATGTGAAACATCTGTGTTTGAGGTATTCCCCTTCATACGTTAACTTTCGTTCTCCCTTACATTCATTTCTAAATAGGTTATCTCCATCGCATCTGTTTTTCTGATACAAGATCACACACCATTTATTTAATTACTTCAAGAACATATTAATCTTGAACATAAAGAACAGCCAATCTTATTCTAAGTATGTTTTCTCTTGATTCTTATAAAGGAACAGACAGCAAGAAGTCTCACACACTGAAACAAACATCGCCAATTTGTTGCTTTCATTGAAAGGGCGATTTTTTTTTATTTTAGTTTTTTATATAGTCGCAAAAATCCCATAGAATAACATGAGAAAATCATTTACCTTAAAGGAACGTTTTCAGACGTTAGAAATCTTAAAAGAGCAAAATATTTCACTTGAAAAGTTATGGGGTACGTTTTTAAAAAGTTCATAATTGAGGAGGATTGTGTTTTTTACAACTTCATTTTATATAAGGTTAGTTTCGAGAAAGTTAAATTTCGTCTAGTGTTAATCGAACAGAAGAAATATACATCAAGGAAAGAAAACTGAAATTATACATATGCGAAGAATTTGCTACGGCTGAAGGTCCCCCGAGCGAGTTATTCAACCAATGTTCGTATTACCCATTCAAAGATGGGGGTATCAGGATGACCAAATCCCTCGTTGTTGCCTTCTTGTAGCAAAAGAGGTGGCGAACTTCACCAAACATGGTTCCATAATATTGGAGAAACACATTAAGGTTTACGGAGCAATTGAGCCCACGCCAGTAACCTTCGTTCACATACACTCACATTCAAACAGAAAAAATATAAATGAATGACAAAAAATAATGAATAAAAGTAGTCCTGAAAAGGACTGATGTTTAGTCCTTTTCAGGACTACTTTTATTCATAAGGACTGATGTTTAGTCGTCGCCTAACCCCAGCAGTACTTCACCAAATTTAATGTACATGACCTCTTAATAAAGAACATACTGCTGGGGTTAGGCGACGACGTTGGTCTTGTGTGAGTCGAGGGCGGAAAATGCGGACGAGTCATCTTCTATGACAATGGTTCACGTTCGTTCTGTTCGCATAGGAAAAATGAAACCTGAGGGTGGAACAATGGAGATAGTAACACTCATTTTACAAATTTTTGTGAATGGTGGCAATGTAAGAAGAAGGAAGTTTAATATCTACTTCTTTGAGATGTGATTTGTACGCCACGTGTGTGGGTGAGTCGCCATAGTGGATGTTGCCATCCTACTAGCTGTCGCGGCCATTTTCTTTTTTTTGGGGGGGGGGGTGTCGACGTTTGACGATCACCACCATTTTGTTTTCTCACATGTAGTCAATTTCATTTTCACCCCTTCGGAAATTGTCCTTTTTGCCTGATTATTTGACACTGGTTTTAAACGAACGTGCTAAATTCTTGATCATTTACACCTGTCCGTAACGTGCGCGTGCTTGCATCACCGATGACTCACGCACTCGTTAATCGTACGTCTTATCTCAAGTCTATCTGTTTCATTCTCGCTTCGTTGCTCGGTGTGAAGATACTGCTTTTTTCAATTACTGCTACATTTTCTTTCGTCTGAAGAAATGTATTCTTCTAAGATGTATCATAAGGATGGCCTCCATTTTTCCTATGAGAAATTAATTTCTGATTCTGAAGCTACAGATTATCTTAACCACCTCGAAAATGACGTAGAATATATCGGTGATGATCTCAGCAAAATTAAGATTTATGGAAAAACATATAATATTCCTAGACAACATGTGGCCTACGGTGATAATCATCTCCATTACTCATTCAGTGGATTGAGTGTGCTGGCTAAACCTTAGATACCAGTACTTCGTGAAATCAAGGATGCTTTTGAGAATGTATGTGGAGAAATATTCAATTTTGTTTTGATTAATAAGTATAAAAATGGAAATCCCTGTATTGGTTTTCACAGAGATGACGAATGTGAAATTGTAAAAAAATTCATGCATTGCCTCAGTTTCTCTAGGCCGAACAAGGGACTTTGTTTTTAAAAGAGATGGTTTTCAGCCTGTCGTCATAGCTTTGGAATGTGGAACCCTTTTACAAATGCTACCCTCCACGAATGAGTCATGGTATCATGGACTGCCACGTTGCAAGAATGCTCCCAATATTCGTCTAAATCTGACATTTAGAAAGATGATAACAGGGTCACTCTTATCACGTGACTATCCAATCACGTCATCAAGAAGCGAACAACACACATGCGTGAACAAGACGAATGAGTCATGGTTTCACGACCTTCCACGTTGCGAAAATGCACCTGATGTTCGATTAAATCTGACCATTAGAAAGATGATAACAGAGGCTCCTTTATCACGTGGCTATACAATCCACGTCATCACACAGTGAACAACGCGCATGCATCAACAACAATTTGTTATCAGTTTTGGCCGAGGACAGACCAGCTCCCTCATTCTGTTCTCTGCCTTCGAATTCTGTGCACGTTGTGTTACCTACCTCCTCGTCGATCTGCGTTAAACATGAAGCGAACTTCTTCGTCTTCAGATGTTTCTGATGCCAAGCAAAAAGTAAGTGATGATCCGCGCTTAATGGAAGCACGATGGAAGCTTTTAAACTATGGATGTCCTGATCCGTTTGCCGAACCTCCTCCTTACGGTATTTCATTAGAAAGCATGCCTCTTCATCATGTGTCCCTCGGGGGAAACAAAGTTGCTAAAGTGACTGATTTTTCTGGAACTGTGAGAGTGCACATTCGCAGCTACACTACCAAAGGAGAAAAACTGTTTCCTACCAAATATGGCGTGACAATGTCTGCTAGAACATTCAAGAAGTTCATGGACCGCTCGCATTGTTATGACGCTCTCAACAAAATCAAAGTGATCAATAAAGAACTGTTGATGAACTGTTCACCTTCATCTGATGGGCCTATGTACACCTTTCAACAACTGTTCACGTGTTCCAATGATGCCTTGCAATTGAATTGTGCTTCGGTGTCCCTAACCTGGAAACAATTCAACACGCTTCGTGATGCTTCTGAAAAGCTGTGGGACGGTATTCTACAATTACAGTTTGGAACAGTTTTTCGTGACGCAGCGAGATTGGTATGCAGTAAATTCGGACTCGAACATACGATATCTGATCAAGACACCAATGCTCTTAAACTTGCTCTGGTCGATGCGGTTGGAAAAAACATTGCAAAAGTTTATTACTGCAGAGAATGTCATTTGCATCCTAATCTCATGCCAAACAATCAGCTGGGGAATAGGTGCTTTAACGAAACAGAAGAAGACAAATGGACTCTATGCTTTGACGAAGCATTTGCTCTTGTTGAACCCAAAACTTTGGGGAAATACTTTGGTGAGCGCCTTCAATCGCTGATACGTCCCACCATTACTCACTTTTTCTTCGAGAACATTAATGTGAAGAAAATTCTTGTAGAAGCTCAAGAATGTGGAATACGTTGGAGCAATTTAGAGTCCAGATGAGAGAAAAAAGTTCTTTTGAGGAATAAAAAAAAGTCCTTTTTAGGACTAAACATCAGTCCTTTTCAGGACTACTTTTATTCATTATTTTTTGTCATTCATTTATATTTTTTCTGTTTGAATGTGAGTGTATGTGAACGAAGGTTACTGGCGTGGGCTCAATTGCTCCGTAAACCTTAATGTGTTTCTCCAATATTATGGAACCATGTTTGGTGAAGTTCGCCACCTCTTTTGCTACAAGAAGGCAACAACGAGGGATTTGGTCATCCTGATACCCCCATCTTTGAATGGGTAATACGAACATTGGTTGAATAACTCGCTCGGGGGACCTTCAGCCGTAGCAAATTCTTCGCATATGTATAATTTCAGTTTTCTTTCCTTGATGTATATTTCTTCTGTTCGATTAACACTAGACGAAATTTAACTTTCTCGAAACTAACCTTATATAAAATGAAGTTGTAAAAAACACAATCCTCCTCAATTATGAACTTTTTAAAAACGTACCCCATAACTTTTCAAGTGAAATATTTTGCTCTTTTAAGATTTCTAACGTCTGAAAACGTTCCTTTAAGGTAAATGATTTTCTCATGTTATTCTATGGGATTTTTGCGACTATATAAAAAACTAAAATAAAAAAAAATCGCCCTTTCAATGAAAGCAACAAATTGGCGATGTTTGTTTCAGTGTGTGAGACTTCTTGCTGTCTGTTCCTTTATAAGAATCAAGAGAAAACATACTTAGAATAAGATTGGCTGTTCTTTATGTTCAAGATTAATATGTTCTTGAAGTAATTAAATAAATGGTGTGTGATCTTGTATCAGAAAAACAGATGCGATGGAGATAACCTATTTAGAAATGAATGTAAGGGAGAACGAAAGTTAACGTATGAAGGGGAATACCTCAAACACAGATGTTTCACATGTAATGCCTGGTAAGTTAAAAGTGATCATTGCGTGAATGAAGTAAATGCAAAGTTTTGACGCATTTCGATGTAAAGCGAAATAAATTGGGAAAAATAGAATGTGGTTAGGTGTGTTCATACTGACTTTGACGAGGTGAATTAGCAATAAATATTTGGATATACATGAAAAAAGTGTAAAAACAACTCATTAAGAAAATTATTTTGGGGGAAAGTATGAAATTTTAGTTTATGTCATGATAATAAATGTCGGGGAGACTTATTCTAAAGTTAAAAAATATATCTGAAGTTTTTGTTACATTTCTGATATTAGGAGAGTTTGTATGGAAATGTGAGAGTCATCGAGTCGAAAAGAAACAAGTTTGTTGGAATGAAACAGGAAAAAAGTACTACGAAGAAAAAAATCGAAGTACAGTGTAAAGCAAAGTTAAACAAAATACGTAAACGTAGAACAGTTTTTCGAAAAATAGATTAAGTCGTTATACAGAGAAAAGAACTAAGTCTTTCTTAAAAAAATTATTACATTTGTTTGGAGAAATTCGATATTTTAGCTACATATTGAGAATATCTGCTTTTCTGGTGAGTTAAGAAATTGCTATGTAGGGGGAAAAATGTTTGCTAAGAATATGATGTTTAGTGGAAGTACGGACTTGGTCGCTATGTCTCCAGAATGAATGTTTTTTTCTGTTGATTTAGAAAAAATATACTGAAAATATATTGCAAAGAATATAAATTTTATCGTAAGAAAGAATGCTTTAGAATGAATGTCTTGACAATGAATGATTTTCCTGTTGGGTTAGTTAAAGAAAAGCATAGCAAATTAGGATAGAATGAAAAAATATGAATATTTCACATACATGCAGGTTTTTTAGAAATACTTAAAAGTGAGTTGGAAAGTGAGGAAAACAAAAAATCTGAAGTGTTTGGTACATCTTGTGATATCAAGTTGTTAAGAAACGTTTTACTCAAATGAAATGAAAAAATAAAGTCATAGTAAGGAAAATACTAATACAATCGAATTTTAACTGTCATAGATCTGCATATTTCTCGTATACCCACGAAAAAGGTAAGATGGAAAAATTAATTAAGTTATACATTAAAAGAAAGAAAGAAAAGTTGCTTACATATGAAGAAGAAATAATAATGAAGAAACGCCTGTTGAAAAGAAATAGAAACGTAAAGGTGGAATAAAGAAAATACTGTTGCAGTCCAATTTTTACCACTACAGATCTGTATATTTCTCATAAATGTAAGCTTTTAGGAATACTTAAAAGTGAGTTTTGAAAAAATATTACGTTACATGAAGAAACAAAAAAATATCTGAAGTTTTGCTACATCTTGTGATATCAAGTCGTTAAGAAAGGTTGGTTGAAATGAAAAAATAAAGTCTGAATCATGAACATAGAATGATATTCAAACACACAAAATTAAGTTAAATAGGGGAAAATGCGAAAAAAAATGTTTGTCAGAAAGAAATGTAAAAATAAAGAAAACATTGTTTCAATCGAATTTTTAACTGCTATAGATCTGTATATTTCTTGTACATACACGAAACAGCGATGAAAAAACTAAATTAGGTCACATTAAAGCAAGTAAGAAAAAAAATAGTTTAAGAGGAGAAAAAATAAATCTGAAGTTTTGTCAAATCCGGAAATTCAAGTCGTTAAGAAACGTTGGTTGAAATGAAAAATAATAAGGTCAGAATATAAATATGAGGCAGTTTGCAAAGTTTGAAATAAAATAATGGACGAATGCGTGAACATAGAATGATATTCAAAACATAGATTAAGTTAGATAGCGGGAATTGAGAAGAAAAACGTATGTTAGAAAGAAATGTAAAAATACAGTAAAAATGGAGAAAATATTGTTTCAATTGAATTTTAACTACTGTAAATGAAAAAAATGGAAAAATACAGTAAGAATGAAGAAATCAATTGAATTTTAACTACTATAGATCCGTGTATTTCTTGTACACACATAGAAAAGCTAGATAGAAAAATAGATTAAACCATACATTAAAAGCAAGTAAGAAAACACAGTTTCAGAGGGAAAAAATTAAAAACTTGAAGTTTCGTCACATCTTGTAGAACAGATATCAAGTCGTTAAGAAACGTTGGTTGAAATTAAATGGAAAAAATACAGTAAGAATGAAGTGTAAAGTTAGAAAAAAAGACAATGGACGAATACGTGAACATATTCGAAAACACAAAATTAAGTTAAATATGGGGAAAATGTGAAAAAAATGTTTGTCAGAAAGAAATGTAAAAATAAAGAAAATACTGTTTCAATCGAATATTTAACTGCTATAGATCTGTATATTTCTCGTACATACACGAAACAGCGATGTAAAAAATAAATTAAGTCACATTTAAAGCAAGTAAGAAAAAAATAGTTTAAGAGGAGAAAAAATAAATCTGAAGTTTTGTCACATCCGGAAATTCAACTCGTTAAGAAACGTTGCTTGAAATGAAAAAAATAAAGTCAGAATATAAGTATGAAGCAGTTAGCAAAGTTTGAAATAAAATAATGGACGAATACGCGGACATAGAATGATATTCAAAACATAGATTAAGTTAGATAGCGGGAATTGAGAAGAAAAAACGTCTGTTAGAAAGAAATGTAAAAATACAGTAAGAATGGAGAAAATATTGTTTCAATCGAATTTTAACCACTATAGATCCGTATATTTCTTGTACACATATAGAAAAGTAAGATAGAAAAATAGATTAAACCATACATTAAAAGCAAGTAAAAAAAACAGTTTCAGAGGGAAAAAATTAAAAATCTGAAGTTTTGTCACATCTTGTGGAACAGATATCAAGTCGTTAAGAAACGTATGTTGGTTTAAATCTGAAAAAAGATACTGTTACGAGCGAATTTTATGTATATCTGCTATAGATCTGTATATTTCTTGCGCAAACATGAAACAGCTATACAGAAAACCAGATTAAGTCATACATTAAAAGCAAGTAAGAAAAGTTCTTTGCGTAGGAAAAAGAAATAATAATGAAGAAACGTTTGCTTGTTTAAATCAGAAAAAATAAAGCCTCGATAAAAGTAGTTGTTAGATTGAAAAGTAAGAAAATAAAATAATGATGTTACATCGAGAAGTTTAACGAGTATGCAAGCATTTAGAAAAAAAGTAGATTAAGATAATGCATTAAAAGGTACATTTCACTGATTAATCATAAAAGAAAATACGAAAACATAAAAAAAATATATTATAATTATGTATAAAACATTGCGGCTTTTATGGCGGAAAAAGGTACATTGTTAACAAATGTAACAGAAAATGCCATGAACACTTAAGTACATTAATAAACATTCGTGTTTTAAGATTATGTCTGCAGCACAAAACTTTGGGAAACGTCTTTATGTTGGTACGTCCGTTTAAAAAGCGTGAAATCTCCTCAAAGAAAATAAAAAAAATCGTTACGTTGAAAAATTATGTATATAAAATGGGAAATTATGGGGAAAAAAATAAGGAATAAATTCGTTGCAAAATGATCAAGTTATTGAAAAAAATAATCAGACTTGGAGCTTAATGTGTCTAACAGAATCTCAAATGACGTCAACTCCTAATACGCCCTCCTTCCTGTATTCATCGTAAGACGGCCAACTGCAAATCCCCTCAGGCAGTCTTCCCCCATACGCAACCACATGTCTTAATCCTGTCGACCAACCGTACCAACGATTCGGTAGCCGAATTGGTAGAGCATTTGACTTCCACATGAACGGCCCGGGTTCTAATCCAACTGGTTCCAAACCTCGTCGTCGCTCTTTTTCGATAATAAATCCATGGTTGAAAAAAATTTCCCCGAGTCCACTTACAATTAAATTTACCGCCATCACCCGAAAAAACAGATTGGGAAATTCGCAAAAAAATAAAAATGGCGGAGAAATTTCCCAGAATTAAAAATGGCTTCGTCAACATCGACGTGAAGGTGACGTCATGCAGTAAAAAAGGACCACGCCCATCTGTGACGTCCCTCCCAGATCATGACGGTTTCTTCTTACCACGTGACCCAAAGTGTTGCCACCGCCTAAAAACTAAGCATGCGCCGGAAACCCCCCTACTACTGATGATGATTTAGTTGTGTGGGTTATTTCTTATTTTATCAAAAAATACAGGTCTCGACTTAGCACGCTAAGAGCTTCTCTGTTCTCTTTCTTTTTGCGCTTCACTTTGACACAGTATTTGGTTGTTCACAGGATTTTTCAAAGCATTTAATCTTAGTTTTTCCATTTCTGCACTGGTAATGTGGGCTAACGATTGTTGATGTTTCTCCAGTTTTCCATCTTTCCCTAACGTTTTTTAAATGATGCAAATGGTACCGTTTTGAATACTCCACCATTTTTTTTGCAAAACATTTACATCATTCTTCATGAATTTTTCGCAAAGTTTACAAAACGTGCAATCTCTGCTTTTGTCTTCATACAACCATGTGTATTTCTTCTCCCAAGCCTTTCTGTAGAAACGTCTTTGTTTTACTTTACCGGTAACAGGCAAATTTAATGTCATCAGCTGAAATTTCAGTTAACATTGATGTAGATTCTTTGGTTGCTACTGGAATATTTTCTACTTCTTCACCCTTGACATCATCTGTTCTCTGAATTTTAATAAAAGATGTGATCGATGATTGCGAAATTTTCCTTTTGGCAGACATCGTATCCTTTATACACTATCTACCAAGAAGTAATTGGACACCCCTGCAATCGACGATATACACGTCACGGCCGCTGCCGTTAATTATCATGTAGGAAACAATAACGCAACCAGTCGCATGCAAGATGCCACGCAGTTCGGAGCTCTCTGATTTCGAGAAAGGTGTAATCGCCGGGTATCACAGAAATAGCCGATCCATACGTGACATATCCAGCGAGTTGAAGTACCCAAAATCAACAGTGGCCTACGTGATTGGCAAGTGGAAGAGGAGAGGTGACTGTCGGAATGTGCCCCGACCCGGCAGACACACAAAACTGGGAGTTAGAGACCGACGGGTGCTGGCCAGAGAAATTCGGAAGAACCGCACCAAATCGATGAGCTACATCCACGAGGAGTTTTAACAGGCATCCGGGAGTGTTCTTTCGATGAAAACAATCTGTAAGGAAGCCCATCTGCTCGGTTATCATGGACGTGCTGCCGCCCACAAGCCTTTGATCACCAAGTCCAATAGCGCTGCTCGGCTAACGTGATGCAAAGAACGTCGACAGTGGACCGTTGAACAGTGGAAACAGGTTCTCTGGGGGAACGAATCAAGGTTCACCCTCTACCGTTCGGGTGGCAGGGTCTGGGTTTGGCGTCTGCCTGGAGAACGCCTCCTGCCAGAATTATTGTGCCAACTGTGAAGTTCGGCGGCGGTGGAATTATGCTATGGGGGTGTTTCTGCTGGTACGGCACGGGACCCTTGGTCGCAATTCCTCGTAGACTCAACGCCGAGACCTACTACACCATTTTGGATGACCATGCGCTTCCTACGTTGTGGCAGTTTTACGGGGTGTACCCATGTTACTTTCAGGATGACAATGCCACTTGTCATGTTGCGAGGTCCACCATGGCTTGGTATGGTGACAATGGGTTAATCGAATGGACTGGCCTGCGCACAGCCCGGATCTTAACCCTATCGAGCACCTCTGGGACGAGTTGAAGCGTCGACTTAAGGGGTGCCCCCACCGTCCGAAATCGGTGAAGGAACTGACCTGTCTTCTCCAAGCCGAGTGGAAGAAAATACCGCTAGCCGTCGTACAACGCCTGGTTGAGAGTATGCCCCGGAGGGTCGCAGCTGTAATCGCCGCTCGTGGAGGCTCCACCAACTATTGAAGGTGAATAAACTTCGTTTTCCTTTGCTATCAGTGGTGTCCAATTACTTGTTGGTAGATAGTGTATAATAAGCAAACCACGAAGTTTCTGTCAGGTTGCAAAAACATGATTTTTTTTTGTTTTCTCCCATTTGTGACGTACCTGCCAGCAGGACGCATACGACATAAAGGCAGATAGGAATAAGAACAAATGTCTGCGTAGCTCAGTTGGTAGAGCGACTTGTTCCGGAATAAGCGGCCTCGGGTTCGAATCCCGGCGTAGACCAAAAATGACGGAGAAATTTACTTCGTTATAATGGCGCCCGAACTATCCGGATGACCCGGCCGTTCAAAATCTCGCATTGGTGTGATGTTATTTCCACACCGCGAGACAGGAAAAATCAGAGAATTCCATCTCCAGCGCTTCGAAAAATAAAAATGTGTGATGTTGCATTCCACACAGCAGATTGACTGAGAGTTCTCAAGTGCACGTTCTACAGTGGATGGCTGCCTGCAACGATTCATGGTCACGGCTGACCCGTGGGCCATGCCCCCGGCCCTCTTTCGAGGGGGAGATGTGACGTACCTGCCAGCAGGACGCACACGATAGGAATCAGAACAAATGTCTGCGTAGCTCAGTTGGTAGAGCGACTTGTTCCGGAATAAGCGGCCTCGAGTTCGAATCCCGGCGTAGACCAAAAATGACGGAGAAATTTACTTCGTTATACATTTACCTACCTTTTCCTTTCGTTCCTCAAAGCGTACTACTGACTGGTGAGTGGTGACTGTTAATTCCCCCAAAAATATTCTCTGCTTCAGACTCCAATCAGTACGCTGAATATCGACCAATGCAATCGTGTGAAAAGCTATTCATTAAACTTATACTACGCGCGCCCCGGTGTGTGTGTCTTAGCTAGCATGTAAAAGGTGGATATAAAGTGTAGAATTTCGCTTTATCCCATCTGACAGTGTCTTCCTTTCCTGTGCTATGTGACACCGGAAATTTATCGCATCCTCATGTTCATCGTTCGACACAAAGAAAGAGACACTGTATTTTACCGCTAATCTGCTATTGCCGGCTGTGCCAGTGTGTGTGTGAGTTGGGGGAAAGGAAAGGAGTGTCTAAGTCCGAATGAAAAGATCCACGTTTGTCCACAGCTGCTCTCTTTGGGGAAAGGGGGACTGAATTGTGGTCAAGAGAAACGGTTGCTCCCCATTGCACCTAAATGCAAACGTGATGTGATTACCGCTGATGCGCTATCTGAAAGTCTAAAATAATCCCTGTAAGTTGTAACATCCTTGAGCCTCGTAAGTAAATGGGGAAGGAGGGGGGGGAGAATGAAACTCGAAAATGGACGCCTGGACTGCTGAGATGCAAAAATGTCCCCAAAGAAAAACTGATTTTTGAATGCTGATAAGTGGCTTCGCTTAACGAATTAACGAGGTTCCTAACAAGGTGTCTCGTGTCTACTTTTTTCACATCCTACATGTGTGCGAAGAAATAAAACCATTTAGCTGTGAAGAGTGGGTGGTCAGCAGAGTTAATTGGTCAATACGTTAATGCTCAGCTGGCGATGCTTGCCTTCTGCTGGGGGTGGGGGGTGAGGAGAAAGATTTCTTAACTGTCGTTTCGATGGGACATTACGGGTAACAAAGATGCATAGTTAAAATCTCTTCCCTGACCTGGTCGCTGTCAGCTTCCTAACACCAGTTTCATATTTTGAAAAACAGAAAGTTTATCTTTTAATCTAACATGAGCAAAACAAATAACACACTTGAAAAAATATTAAAAAATGTTATTCGAAAAGTGTTCGCATCAAAAGAAATGAAACTTTTTTTTTCATTGCTGCTTGTACAGTTTTTAATGAACATTTTGCAAGATGACTTAAAAAGTCTCCGGGGGGGGGATATTTCTGAGGGGGGGGTTCCGCCCTCCCGGATGTATGCCTGGAAGAAACACTGCTGGAGGGAGCTGTGCCGAACACAGCCAGTAGGTAATCCCTTTGGGTACCCTATGAGGTTGCGAAGGGCTTGCTCATCGGCCTCCTGTCCAGGGGCGTAACGGAAAAACTCGAGGCCCCCTCCGCAAAAAATTTTTTCGAGGCGCTTTTGCGAAAATCCATTACCTTTCAATTACTCAAAAAAAAAATAATTTAACTTCCGTATTATTAACTAGGCTTTACAGGTGTT
Organism: Macrothele yani; assembly: GCA_039090855.1. NCBI lineage: Eukaryota > Metazoa > Arthropoda > Arachnida > Araneae > Macrothelidae > Macrothele > Macrothele yani. The sequence continues at coordinate 68,324,501 of CM076989.1, read as the reverse complement.
TTAATAAATCAAATTCTTTGGAACCTACGAGTATTTTTCGTAAAATGAAAATTATTTCACTTTATTGCGTGAAACACAAGTGTTTAAGTTATAATTAAAATGATTGCCCTGGCTACCGAACAACTGCCGTGTGACAGTGTCTAATGAATTTTCCGATCTATACGAAGTGTCACAACATGAGTAAGCAAATAACTAAGTAACAATTAGGAACCGTAGTAACGATTAAGAACTTCTTCTATGGGCAAAACATAATGCCACAATGTTTTGCACATAGAAAAAAAATATTTTGACTCTGTTATAAAAAAAAATAACACAGGTCTCTGATTGTTCGCTCCCGCGAAGAATACCTTTTAGTTCATTATACTCGGAAGGATGCATAGTTATGTGCAAACAACTGTAATACATAACACCTTATTCTCATTGGTATAAAAATTCCGCTGATTGAACTGATATATATATATATATATATATTTTCACATTATCTTGTTAACAAACCTGCGTAGAAACTATTGCAAAGGCTGTGAACTTGAAGCCCCTTGTAACAGCAAGGGCTATTACAAGAAGCCCCAAGATCTTTTAAATAGCTGCTTTCCCGTCATCCAGTTTTTATGAACTAAAGCAACAAAAATGATTTCTTAAGGTTTTACGTATTTTGTAATGAGAAAAAATGCTTTTCTTCTTAAAACTTTATTAAAAGCTGCCTTAATTCTTGGCTATTTTTTCAACCAGTTTCATATGAAGTTTCAGCAAAAAATTTTGTAAAATCTTTTTGTTCAGGCTAGAGGCCCTTTTAACAATGAGACCCACCCCCGCACTGCGGGGGTTGCGGGTGCTATCAGTACGCCCCTGCTCTTGTCACTCGTCTGTGTCAGGTCAGAGTGGTATCAACGCCACCACTATAAAAGGGACGGTGGAAGTTCTCATGGACTAACACTTTCCGGCCGATGAGGAGTCTGTGGATACTCTGAATCAAAGAGCAATCCGCGAAAGCTGCAGGATTCCACCAGACACTAGAGACGACCGGCCATTCACGGATCAACAGCCTGAACGTGGGCAAAGCCCCTGGAAAGTAGGGATTGAAGCTTAACATTATTCGTGAGGTATTCACTGCCAATCTGAGGTGCTTTGTTGGTTTGTTAAGCAAGTCCCTAGAAAGAGGATGTTTCCCTTTCATCTGGAAAACAGCAGCGCTGGTTCTCTTCTTTAACAAAAAAAAAAGGGGAGAACCGAGCACATCGCGCGGCGTATAGGTCAATTTGCCTGCTCTCCGCCTGGAGTAAGGCGTTGCATAAGGCCCTTGGGACCATAGCTACTCACTTCCTCATCGGCCAAGGAAAGATCTAGAGCTGCCAATTCGGCTTTATACCAGAGAGGTTTACCACCCAAGCGCTAGACAGCCTCAAACAGCTGGCGAAGCTGAACATGGAAAAAGGGCTGCACACTTGCCTCGTCTCTCAAGACATAAGAGGAGCGTTCAACAGTGTCTGGTCGCCACTGGTACTGGACCAACTTAAAAGGCTTGAATTTCAAAGGAATCTGTTCTTGTTAGCGAGTGATTTTCTCTCAAAGAGGAGGGTTGAGTTTAAAGTGGTTAGTCAAAGATTTAGTAGATATTATGAGAAAGGGTGTCCGCTAGGCTCTAACTCGGTCCTTTAGTGGTGGAACATAGTTGCGGACACACCACTCGATCTTCCTTTGGAATACGGAGTAGAGATCCAGGCCTATGCGGATGACTTCATCCTAATAGTGTCTGCACCGGAAAGGCATGCGATAGAGCAAAAGGTACACACTGCTCTAACACAGTTGAATAGCTGAACTTCTCTCAGAAAGAGACGACACTTTTTGCTATAGCGAGAAAGGGGAAGATGGTCACTCCCCACAAGTGTCGTTTCAATGGATACGCGATTCAACCGTTGAGGGAGATGAAGTATCTGGGAGTAATCCTAGATAACAAGCTGTCTGGACTCCCTCACCTAAGCTACACTCATTGTCACAAAACTCCGTGCACCAAGAAGGAAGCGTCGGATTGAAATGAGATTTTAGTAGTGAGATGGTACATAACAAGGACAGAAGTGATTACAATATCACGGCACAGGACAATTTCCCGCGGACATACGGTACACATTCCGGTCAGCGTTAGTACCGCGTCGGACAGCCTCGTGCTCGTATGCATGCGGTGATACGGTCCGGCATGGAGTCAAACAGACTCCGTATGTTATCCTGGGGCTGATTGGCACACACTTCTTGCAACTGACGCTCTAAATCACGAACACTAGGACATGGAGAAAGCTGGCATCCCATCTGGTCCCACACGTGCTCGATGGGCGAGAGATCAGGCGATCTGGCAGACCACGAAAGCGTCGAAGCGTGACGTAGACAGTCCTGGAGAACCTGAGCCGTGTGCGAACGGGCGTTGTCTTCTTGGAAAATGGCTCCGGGCCTTCCCGCCAGAAAAGGCCGCACATAGGGCAGCAGGATCTCTTGTATGTAGCGCTGGGCTGTCAGCGTCCTTCGGATCACTGCGAGGGAAGTCCGGCTGTCATATGTGATTGCTCCTCAGATCATTACGCCTGCAGTTCGGGACTTGTGCCGTGTACAGTGAGGTTGGGAATATGCCACCCACCTGCGGTCCTCCACACTCTGACACGGTGTTCGTCCGTTGTCATACAGAAGCGGGATTCGTCGCTGAACACTATACGTCGCCATTCTGCAACATTCCACGTTGCTCGCTGCTGACACCACTGCAATCGACGCCGACGATGTCAGGTGTTAATAGCAGAAACGTAAGGGCCGTCGAGAGTGCAGATTCGCCTCTGCCAGACGTCTGGAAATGGTTCTGGCGGACACAAGCCGCCACATCCGCCACATGTCTCTGGGTATTGAGCAAGGACCTCGTTGCATCTGTGCGTGCCGTTCTCCCGATCCCACCGTCCTCTCTGCTGGTGGTGTGTCTGGGTCGTCCAAAGCCAGTCCGCCGTGCCTGGTGTCTTCCCGTGTCCAGTGCTTCCAACACGATTGCACCAACCAGCCCAAAAGGCGGCCAATTTGACTCTCCGACCACGCTGCTTCTCTCATCCCGAAGACACGGCCTCGTACGCACATCTACGGCGGCTCCTCGGCATGTCTATTGCTCAGGGATCTCACCTGACTCTTACCGTGCACTTCGGCACGAATGTGAAGTCTCCAGCGCGGCGCTTTATAAGTCCCAAGAATTGCGATTTCAGCGCCGGTCTTGGACACGCGAGCATGCGGAATCGCACGAAACTTTAATCATTTGCATGTACTAATCCGAAACTTTAATCCTTCCCGTGGCTGTTCTCCGAGTTTCGTGTAAATCGCAAGGTTTTTTCTTGGTGCGCGGATTTTTATGACAATGAGTGTACCTGAAAGACAGGTGTTCAGTAATACTGAACAGAAGTAACCCTCCGGGTGGTAAGTACGCATATATACGTTCGGAGGTTTCATGCCCAAACCGGCGATGGCGCAATAATACGTTCATCGAAAACATGTTCAAATGTTGCAAGAACTCAGTATTGCGTCGAAATTTTTTCAGACTAATGGGGCGAGAACGCATATTTGCGCATCTTAACGACGAAGAATAATACAGAAAGGGGAGTCTCCTATTACACATGTGAAAAAATTCGCATTGCCTCTTTCAAAGCTCTTGCCACCTGGAGGGTTAACAGCATAGGCTTACAGGGTCATTCAAGAAGGCCGTGTACACGCGAGAGGTAGAGAGAATCTTTACCTATGCCTATTAGACGAGGTGGTCAGACACAGGATGAATAATGATCTGAACCAGATCTAAAGGAGAGCGTTGCTCGGGATATCGAGGTGTTTCCGCACGACCTCCACAACTGCACTGCAAGTGTTACCTGGGTGTGAACCGACGGACCTCGTGGTAGCGAGGGAAGCAGCGATGCAAACTATCAGATACGGATATGATGTCAATCTACTAGAAGACCACTTTCGGTCCTCCGAAAGTAAAACTGACTGAACTTGCCACTCAGCCTAAGAGATTTGTCCCACTTGAGACAGAAGTATCCTCACGGAGATGGAACGAGAGCTGTTTACGGTCGGCTCCAAAATAGGTGGAAATTTAGACTCAGGGTTTTCCGAGCTCTCGGAAGGTAACGAAGTGTTCGAAAGACAGAATAAGCTATCACACAATTCCTCTATCTTCCAAGCAGAGTTGCTGGCGATCAGACAGCGTTGTTTGTGCTCTGTTCACCAGCAACACTGAGGATATTTAGGCTTACTCCGACAGCCAGGCGTCCTTAATGGCGCTTGGTCAGTTCTCAAGAGCAGAACTCCCCTGGTCTCTGGTTGAGACAGCAAGTGAAACCGCGATCTCTTTCCACTGGGTCCGAAGCCATGTCGGAACCAGTGGAAATGAAAGAGCAGACCAACTCGAAAGGAAGGCCGCTAGAAAGCGAGGCATTGATTTTCATCTGAGGACACCCCTGCAAAGCGTGCGAACTCAGATAAAAAAGGTCACATTAAGGGGTGGCAAAGTAGGTGGGATGAAGGGGATACGAACTGTATGTTTTCCAGAGTCTCCACTAAGAGTGTAGAGTCAGGTGGTTCCTTTAACCAGGTGCTTACCGGCCATGGCATATCGCTGGAGTACCTCCACCAGTTTGCGGTGAAGGAAATGGTGTGTAGATGCGGTGCCCAGTCCGCAAATGTTGTCCACATCACTCTGGACTGTGTTTCTCTTTCAGAGAAAAGAAAAGTCATCGCTCCTGAACTGGAGAGGACGAAAAACCTCTCGATTCTGCTAGGTTACCCTAGAAAGAGGCAGGGACTCATCGCGATGGTTGAAGACTTCATCGCGAGGCACGAAGAGCTCCTGACAGCGAATGACGGAAGACGACAGGAAGTGGAATACGATGACTCCGGCCCAGAGACATCATCTAGCACTCACCCAAATGCTACTGATATTGTAATTTCTCATCAATCAGTGTATTTATAATTTTTCATATCACCTTTGTGAGACGTCTCATAAGAATAAAGGATTGATTTCCCAATACACGAGAACCTCAGTATGTAATTCATATGCCTGTTATTTCTTTATTTAGCCTAGACAGCAATAAAAGGCGTTTGTCCCATTTTCTTTGCGATGGCGAACGGATCTCCCAGCCAGACGCAAAATTGAGAACCTCGGTCCATTAGCACGTCGCGTCGCACGCACGAGCAACGGTAAATGGGTGGGAAGTGGTGTTTTTGCGGGGACAGCAGAGTCTAGGCGGTCTTTTGACCGATTCTGTCCGGGTAAAAAACGCACATAGGCGTTCTGCATCCAAGTAGAACGACAGGGCGTTTCAGCCAATCACGACGACGATAGGGAATCGGTGACGATTTTCGGAGGATGTTTTTTTTTTTTTTTTTTGAGATTGGAGGTTTAACGACCACCGTGAGCAACTCAATGGGCTATAAGCAGTCGCCCGTCCCTAATTTAGGGTCACTGGTTCCAGGGAAGCGAGAAAGCCAGTGCCGTAAGACAAACACAACATCCATGCCTCACCGGGATTCGAGCCCGGACCCCGTTCGGACGGGATGGGGCTTCACCTGTTGCTTCCGGTCATCACAGACCTGGTTGGGTAACTCAGGGAATGTCCATCGTGCTGTTTGGTGTGAATTGTTAATAGGATTATCCTCGTGTTTCAAGTATAGAGTTAGCGAAAACTTTTTTATTTGAATGGAGGTTTAACGACCACCGTGAGCAACTCAATGACCTATAAGCATTCTCCCATCCCTAATTTAGGGCCACTGACACCGGGGGAAGGGAGAGAGCCAATACCGTAAGACAAACACAACATCCATGCCTCACCGGGGTTCAAACCCGGACCCCTTTCGGACGAATGATCAGAAGCCATCGCCTAGACTACTGCGCCAACGGGACGGCGCGAAAACTTTCCGGAGAGGTTTCACTATGCAATTAAGTGCATCAATGAAGAGCGAGTAACAGGAAGAGTGGATTTGTCGTTCCGGTGGTGCAGGGGTCTAAGCGCTGGCTTATGACCATTCATTCGTGAAGGGTCCGGGTTGGAATCCCTGTGAGGCATGGATGTTTTGTTTGTCTTACGGCACTGGCTCTCTCCCTTCGCTGGAGTCAGTGACCTTAAATTAGGGACGGTCGACTGCTGGTAGGTCATTGAGTTGCTCACGGTGGTCGTTAAACCAAGGAGGTTAGAAGTAAGAGGAGTTCCCTCTCCCTGTGCTTCTGGCGTGACGCCACTTTTTATCAGCTGACTACGCCAATGTGCCCAACCTAAGAATCTCCTGTATATCTCTATGGGGAAATCGCGATTTTGAACGGGTGTTTCGGACCCTTACTCTACCCATACAGACATGAAAAAAATTGAGGCTGAAATATTTATTCCCATAATAAAAAATTTCCAGAAAAAATAGGAAAATATGTGTTGGTATTTCTTTAAAAAATTGAACAAAATAATGATTTTTTGAGCGGAAGTGCATAGTGCGCATGGTGACTTACAGCCCATGTGCAAGTAACCATGCATACTGACCATATGCAAGTAACCATGTTTAAAATATAACCAAAAGCCTAATGTTAAGAAATAAGAAGTCCGAAATATTCCTTCTTTCCATCCTTGGTTTGTATGCACTAAGCAAAACTGCTTAAGCCACAGGAAGTGAAGTCACGTTCCCGAACTCTCGCAGCGCAGGCTCCCACCACCTCAGAGAGAGGACAGACACAGCTGATCTGTTTTGGCTTCACTCAAAACGGGTCACTTCACCTCCTCTTCTTCTAACCTCCTTGTGTTAAACCCCCAATCAAAAAAAAAGAGTGGATTGGAAATCAATGGATGATATTATAGCGTGGCGATGATAAAAACATTAATGATATGATAATGGAAAAGGCAGAGAATATTTACAATAGGACATTTATTTATACCACACTCACACAGCACAATAACATACGAGATCTTACTTCGAATAACACACGCCGATGACTGCTCACGGACTGACTGTTGAGCGAGGGAACATAGTTCCTCATATCAGCGCCTGCGTTCTGGCGTCCCTTCTCGATGCTGCGAGAAGACGCAGTCAGATATGCCACAATTTAAATAGTTGGGTAGCAGAATTCACTTTCTCGTTATCCAGGAAGTCTTGACTTCGTGTATAACGAGAAAGTAAATTCGAGAAAAACGAGGAAGTCAAACCCATCGTTCGAAATGTTTGTGTGCATGTAGGCATGGTGTACGATAGATCATACACCGTGCATGTAAGTAACGTTTTGAAATATGCTCACCCTCATATAATTTAATATATTTTGCTGAATCAGAATTAAATTTTGCTTTAAACCTGGTATGAATTTAATAGAAAAACTTCTCATGAAACACCTATATTATAGCATTTAGGGTCAAAATGACCCCACGTCGCTATAACGTATTTTTCAAACAATGCACAGTTTTCCCGAATGAAAAAGCTTACCGGATTAAATTTTAGAAAGCGACTTGGTGAAGATTTGATAAAAAACGAAATTAGAACGACGACTGTGTGGAATGCTATCAGAAAACTAGTGCCATTTTTATTTAAATGTCATATTGTCTTGCCAGGCATGTAAAACATAAGTAAATAAATATTTCTGTAACATTTCAGGTTATACATTATTATTGATAAATATTAATTTGTGTTTTTTTACTGTTTCAATATAAAATATTTATTTTTAAGAATCACAAATAGTTGAATTTAATCTAGAAAAGCTTTTGTTTATTTCTGCTGTTATTGATTTCATTGATAGTAGAATATGTAAAATTCCCATAATAAAATTATCAATCCAATTGCACTTTCAGAACATTACTTATTTTTTCTTAAAATGTTGAGGTAATTTTGACCCCACGTTAGCTAAAGGATAATGCACGGTAATTGCCAAATTGGATTTAACAAACTTAGCGACCTGTTTCCAGAACGACACAATCGAGATAATGAACAAAGCTTTTTTTTTTACATGTTTTGGTGACGAATATGTACAATAATTTGGGTTTTGAATAATTTAACATGCCTAATTCAAATTGGCGTTGATGACACATTTACCCAAACAAGCCTTGACAGACAATATGTTTAGGACCTGTACACTACGAATCCCCCATCGAAGAAGCATTACAAATGTACCAGCATTTTTGTGCTTACCATGGAATAGAATATTTTACAAACATGGCAGTGTTTACCATGACATTCAAGTGAGCCTGGCGTAATGGTCTAAGCGATGGCTTCTGATCATTCGTCCAAGTGGGTCCAGGTTCGAATCCCGTTGAGGCATGGATGTTGTGTTTGTCTCACGCTCTGAGGGACGGCTACTCCCCCTTACCTGTAGTCAGTGGCCCTAAATTAGGGACCGGCTACTGCTTATAGCCCAGTGCGTTGCTCACGGTGGTCGTTAAACTTCCAATAAAAAAACAGTGGACGCGGTGGTAAATGTACTGACTACTTCTTATAGTCTTCTGCGTTGCTCACGGTGGTCGTTAAACTCTGAAAGAATAAACATAAAAATAGGCAAAATCAGTTTTCAGAAGAAACACGTAGGAAAACTAGCACAACAGAAACTACTTTTAAGAATATTTTTCATTAGAAATTTAACGAGCTAATAAGGAAGTGTAAATTCGAGGACAGACACTTGAGGACAAATATCAAAATTTGAGGACAATTTGCGCCCCCAAAGGCATCAGGGTTTTTGCGGACAGTAAAATTAATTCGAGGATTGTCCTTAAGAATTGGGGACTTCTGGTCAGCTTAGCTTACCATGGAATAAAATATTTTACAAACATTTCAGTGTTTACCATGACATTCAAGTGGGCCGCCCCCGGTGGCGCAGTGGTCTAAGCAATGGCTTCTGATCATTCGTCCGAGGTGGGTCTGGGTTCTAATCCCGGTGAGGTATGGATGTTGTGTTTGTCTTACGGCATTGGCTCTCTCCCTTCCCTGGAGTCAGTAGCCCTAAATTAGGGACGGGCGACTGCTTATAGCATACTGAGTTCCTCACGGGGGTCGTTAAACCTCCAATAAAAAAAGTGAACGCGGCAGTAAATGTACTGACTACATAAGCGGAAGCAGCAGGTGAAGCCCCACCCTCTGAGAATCGCCCCCAATTCGTTACTGTCGTCGTGATTGGCTGAAATCGCTCGATCGCTCTACTTGGACAGAGAACCTCAATTGGTTGTATCTTAAAATCCAACTAGCAAAATTACCAGGGAAAAGAGCAAGTGAAAAACTTGACGAGATAGATGATCTGAGTCAATAATATTATTCAAAAATGTGGCTGTGGGTTGAGAAAGCGAGTCTTCTAATCTTCCCTTTTTAACCCATCGCCAGTATAGGATCCATCCTTAAATATAAAAATATTACAAATAAATTTTATTTTATTTTAGAATAAAATATTTTAGTAAATTCTAAAGTAATGACAGTTTTAGATAAAATTTAGAAAACTTTTCGAAAAAAATTGAAATATTATTGCAAAATAGGACAACGAAGTGTTTGATTCCTACTTTATTGTGTTTCTGGCCAAGGAAAATTTCTGTATTCAAAGTAAATATTTATTGGACGATAATGAGGTTACAGAGATTTTAGTGGGCATAACTGAAGATCGCTTGTAAAAGTGCAATAAAAGTACTGAGAAATAACTGAGTTAATATCTGAAAACGCACATATTTAAACCCTAAACTTGCTACCTTAGAAAATTCTAGAAAACAAAAGCACACACCCAAAGCCACCGAAATATCTTCGTCCTGTCATGTAACCTCTGGGAAAGTCCAGTGGCGGCTTGTGGTGTAAAATGCTGGTGAGGCGAACGGTCTTGATGTAAATGTAAAACAGTAAAACATATGTTATTGAAAAATATATAAATTCGTATAACGTTATACGATTATATATATATCAGTGGCGTAGCCTGGGTGGGGAATGAAGGGGGGTCATGGTTTGCACCCCTTCGTAGGCGAGACAGTTAGCTTTTTCTAAGTACGTTTTATAGATAATTTCCCTATTTAAATTCATTGATTTCTACAAAACTCGGAAAGCAACGTAATTTCTTGATAATAGAAGAGAAAGTAAAGCAAAGCGGCCAAAGAAGTTGCTTTATTAAATTTTTTGTTAAAACAACTATAATTTATTGCATTTTCTTCATTTTATTAAATTAGCTTCGTTTTGTATTAATGTTCAAGATGTGTGTACGTACCAATAGAAAAATATTTGTCGAAGCGCGCCCCCCCCGAAATTTTTATATGTACTTATACACAGTTATACAGCAGAAGTGCAGAACCCCAACCCCTCCCCCTTCAAAAAGTTTCATGTAAAAGGCAGTATCACCCATTGTATATCTTTGAAGTCCTGGTTTCGAGTCGGCTGAATCATTAAAATTCGCTGAGATTCGGAAGTCTCGTTAAGCCATTGGTCCCGGGTAGGCGCCTTGTTATAAACAGCTATAAACCCCATCCCTTAGGGCTTCAGCCCATGCCATTTAGCCCTTATATACAAATATTGCTCAACAGTAATGGAATAAAATTATAGAAATATATGAAACACGGCGTGGGGAGTCTTTCTTCACGAAAAAATCCAAACATTTTAGTGGGAAAATGTACATATATATATATATATATATATGCCCGACGATGTCCCACTTGATCCTTTGTAGTTCCTCTTCCAATTCAAGAAGCCTTGAATCAGAAGATAGGGAGCGTCCGTTATAGGTAGCCAAGGTCAGCATCAAATGGCAGCCTAGTCCGGTCCTCCGGGGATTCTTAGCACCCTCTGCCTTCATGTCGCACTGGCCGCTGCCTTGGCCAGGTACATTCCAGCTGCCGGAGACTGAGGGCCAAGATTTAAGTTGTAGAGTCATTTTTTGAGTGAGGTAAGGAGAAAAGGAGAAGATCTCATTGAACTGAAAAGTGAACATCTCTTCTATTATCGTGGGACAGATACTGGCAGAACTAGTGGTGTTGGATTTATAATAAACAAGAAACTGAAGGATAAAGTGGTAGAAGTTGAAAGTTCCTCTGACAGAGCTGCACGACTCGTTATCCAACTATCGAGAAGATACCAGGCTCAGATTATTCAAACTTATGCACCCACCACAAGTCATCCTGAAGAAGAAATTGAAGAATTTTATGAGGAAATTCGTCATCTAAATAATAAAGGTAAGCAGCACTTGAAGATAATTATGGGAGATTTCAATGCAAAAATAGGGCAACGGCAACAGAATGAAACTTCAGTAGGTAAATTCGGTCACGGCAACAGAAACCAGCGTGGAAATACTCTCGTTGAGTTTGCAGAGGCAGAAGGATTTTTCATCTTGAACTCCTTTTTCAAGAAAAAGCCACACAGAAATGGACATGGAGACATCCAATTGGAACGACAAGTGAAATTGATTTTATTATGTGTAACAAAAAATTCGTCATCGAAGACTGCAGTGTGCTGAAGAAGTTCAACACAGGTAGTGACCATAGATTGGTGAGATGTAAGATGCACCTCAACACTAAACTGGAACGTGGCAAGCTCATAAGACAAACAAAATCTATTGACATAACCAACCTTAAAAAACACCATAATACTTTCAAGTTAGAACTGAAGAACAGATTCTCTGCTTTAGAAGGCCTAACATCGGAAGAAGTGGATATTTCGGAAGTTAACAGAAAAGTAACCAAAGCTCTAATGGAAACAGCAACAAAATTAGCTGGGTCTAAGAACAAGTTGCATGTGAACAAATTATCAGGAAAAACCAAAATGTTGATGCAAAAAAGAAGAGAGATGAGGACAACTAAAGAAGATGTGACTTCCAAAGTGGAATATATAGAGCTATGCAAGACAACACGAAAAAGTATCACTGAAGACGTAAGGAAATTCAACTGTGAGCTAGTGAGGAAAGCAATTGAAAACAACCAAAGCCTTAAGATAGCAAAGGGACATCTCAGTAAGGGAAGAAAACAGATTAAGGCTCTGAGAAAAGAAAATGGTTCTATAACAAGAAATAGAGGCGAAATTTTGACAAGAGTGAAAGATTTCTACTCCAAATTATATGAAAGGGATGATACATGTACTCCAGACATCATGAAAGGTACCAGAGTTCTTCCAGTCCTCCCAGCAGAAGTTGCTCATGCAATCAAGAACATGAAGCGGGGGAAAGCTCCAGGAGAAGATGGAATTACTATAGACATCATACAAGAAGCAAGTGGAGAAATCGAAACAGTACTCGTCCAAATTTTCACTCGATGCCTTAATGAAGGGAAGATTCCTGAGGACTGGAACAATGCTACAATGATCCTGCTACATAAAAAAGGTGACATTGAGGATCTCAGGAACTACAGACCTATCAGCCTCCTATCAGTGGTTTATAAAATCTTCACTAAAGTTCTTTCACACCGCTTGAAGGTAACACTGGACATGGCTCAACCGAGAGAACAAGCTGGATTCAGGAGTGGCTACAGCACAATAGATCATATCCACGTACTGAGAGAACTAATTGAAAGAGCGAGGGAATATGAACTTCCATTGTGCATGGCTTTTATCGATTATGAAAAAGCCTTTGATTCGGTGAAACCATCAGCAGTTACCACGGCTCTGAAATCCTGCGGTATTGAAGATGCATACATTAATATTATTAATAACATCTATGAAAATGCAAGTGCAAAGATTCGGCTGTTTGAAAATACAACACACATAAAAATTGGAAAGGGAGTAAGACAAGGTGACACCATATCTCCGAAGCTCTTTAATGCCACATTGGAAAATGTCTTTCAATCACTGAACTAGGAAAACAAAGGGATAAAGATTAATGGAGATTATCTAACCCACCTTCGTTTTGCTGATGACGTAGTCATTTTTGCAACTACCCCATCAGAGCTGCAGAGTATGATCCAGGAACTTGCTGACAAGAGTAAAGAAGTGGGATTAAAAATGAACTTTCAGAAGACAAAAGTGATGTTCAATGCTTTTACAAGAAATGAAGATTTATCGATTGATGGAGAAAAACTGGAGATAACAGATACGTATGTTTATCTTGGACAGCAGATATCAAGTGAGGGTCACATTGATGAAGAAATTAATCGGCGTACAAAACTTGCCTGGAGAGCTTTTGGAAGAAACAGCATAATTTTCAAGAGCAATATGCCATTATGTCTTAAAAGAAATGTGTTTGATCAATGCATCCTTCCAGTGCTTACGTATGGTGCAGAGACGTGGACCTTAACTAAAAGAGACATACAAAGGCTGCAGACAACTCAAAGCAGCATGCAGAGGTGCATGCTTGGTATAACCAGGAGAGATAAGAAGAGAAACTCGTGGATCCGAAAAATGACGAGAGTGGAAGACATCATGATCAGGGTTAAATCCCTGAAATGGCAATGGGCTGGACATACTGCCAGAAGGACAGACCATAGATGGACAGCCGAAATTTTAGATTGGATTCCAAGGGACAGGAAAAGACCCAGAAAAAGACCACATGGGAGATGGGTGGATGAAATTCGTAAATATGCGGGAGTGACATGGAGGAGACTGGCACAAGACAGACCGTTGTGGAGGAAACTTGGGGAGACCTTCGTCCAGCAGTGGATTGATAATGGTTGACAATGATGATGATGATGATATATATATGTGTGTGTGTGTGTGTGTAATATACGCTACTTTTGCAACAATATTTTTATGAAAACAATTATTCGATAATTTTACAACAAAGAAAGAAATATTTCACCTGTATTCTTTTATGTAATACACTTGAGCGAAAATACGCAATTTGCGCGGTTTCTTTAGCTAGTCAATGCGTCACTCACATCCCAAAGCCAGTCGGAGATCCACTTCTTAAATAATTCAAAGTAAATCATTTGAATAAAATTTTTTTCTCACGAAGTGTTTCTTGAGCTTGAATAAACGTCACAGTTCGATTGGCATGTTGGTGAAGGTGCATTTAGCACGGGTCACAAACTGAAGTCCAGGCTCGTGATAACTATGTACAGGAGAAGTCAAGCTAAGGAAGCACATTTCTATATAAAAAAAGTATTAGGTAATTTAAACCTGGAATTAAAAACAGAGGAATTCGATATTAATTTGCTTTGGTCTCGAACAGAATGCTTTCAGTTTATGTTTTATAAAAAGTTCAATTCTGCGATCCTTTTTGGCTGCAAATTTGTCTATGATCAGATCATAAAATGGTTGACTGGACATTAGATGGTTCAGCAATTCTTTCCCGATTGAAATTTTAGCGAGTGAAGACAAACGATCTTATGCCGTTGTATTACGGAGGTAAGTCTTAATTCTCTTCAAACAAGAAAAACTCCTTTCAGCAGAAGAACTTGTTGACGCCAGTGTCAATACAAGAGAAAATAATTTGTAGGCTTCTGGTAACACATCTTTCAGCTCGTTTTCTCTCATTGTTTTCAAGGTTTTCTGAGCACTGAGTTCCCTGAAGTTGTGATCATTATATAAAAAATCTAATTCGTTTTTTAGTCGTTGTGTGTCTGTAAAAATGTTTGGATAATTTTTTTTGAGAGTGTTAAGGGCACTGATAGAAATGACTCAGAATAACTATGGTATTTTGAGCTGTCAACTAGCTGCAGAAACTCGAGCTTTCTCATATCTTCAAATCTGGTTTTTATTTGGACTATTATGCTGTCAACGATTTCGTAAAACAAAATTTTGTAATACTTTTCCACTTCTTCTTCAGTCAAATGTTTCTTTTGGCGACATTAAGGACCTCCAATCAAACTAATTGCTTCACTGAAATGTTTCAAGTAAGTGGTGTTACATTCCTTTTCTTATTTATTCGTTCGCAACATTATTTAATTTGTCTTTGGCAGTAACTGATATCTAAAGTCTTTTTTTGCAAAACATCAAACAGTACATCCGTAATTCCAAAAATGTCATCGCCGCCCCGGTGGCGCAGTGGTCTAAGGCGCTGGCCTTTGATCATTCATCCGTAAGGGGTCCGGGTTCGAATCCCGGTCAGGCATGGATGTTGTGTTTGTCTTACGGCACTGGCTCTCTCCCTTTCCTGGAACCAGTGACCCTAAATTAGGGACGGGCGACTGCTTATAGCCCATTGAGTTGCTCACGGTGGTAGGTGTTGCGACTTCTGAGCTCCGTCAATTCGTGCGTATTTTGTGTGTTTCTAGAGAGTTGTGTATCCCAAGTTTCGCAGCATTTCCCTTTAGAAGGTTCCGCTATCATTTGTGATTACTCCCAGATTGGTGAGTTGCTTTTTTCTTTTGCTATTACAACTTGTTTACCTCTCGGCCAAGCTGGTCGAAGCTACGATAGTCGGCGCCATTGCAAATGGCGTTTTCCGGCAGTGAGGCCCCGGATCAGGATCTCACTTCCGGTGTTCCTTCGCTGTTGATGACAACCTCTTCTTTTTCCATGGGTGCTGCTTCGCTGCCCTCCCCACGTGGCGGCGTTGCACTGCCCTCAACTCGTGACGTGCAACCCCTTTCCTCAGGCTGTTCCGTTGCCTTCTCACTCATCTCAAGCTGCCACCACCTTCGTTGCTGACGATGACGTAATGGATGTCTCGTGCAACGGTGCCTTCCCCATGTCATCTAAACCTCTGACGTCATCGTTTGCGTATGCCAATGCCATGGCCTCTTCCACTGTGCAACGCCCCCCGCAAGGCATGTACGCCAGCGCCGAAGCTCTCCAATCACAACTACAACGTGACGGAAATACCATTTCTTTGGAAATTCCCTAAGACTCGCCAGCAGGTACTGCTTTCACTACGATCTTAGACAGAGGTGTTGTCTTTGAATCCTTGCCAAACACCTTCTTCAAAGATTATTCCACCGCTTTAAAGCGGCAATTTCCAAAACATGCCATTTCTCACATGTTTCGGCGAGGCCGAACGATTGTGGTTTACTTTTCCAAGGCCGACTCTGCTCGTGCTGTGACGAATGTCGGTCTCACCATTGGTGATCAACATCTTCTTCTCAGCCCAGTTGCCGAGCGCCCATTGAATGTGTCCTTCTACCCGGTACCCCGGAGGTGACCGATACAGTTTTATTTGTGGTTCTTGCGTCATTCGGCCGCGTGGTTGGAACGATTCAGACATATTCTGCTGCCCCTAAGGACCCCGACGACAACACCCTGCTCGGCGCTCGGCGCGTGGGTAGAGTTGTTTTTTCTTCCCCGGAGGACATCCAGACCATCCCGACTCAATTCAAAGTCGCGGTAACCAGATCCGCTATATTGACGTGCTCACTGAACATCACTGCAGCAAATGCAAGAAGTTTGGGCACTTTTACAAGCAGTGTCGCAATGCTGATGCTGCCCCACAAGATTCACCGCAGGTGACTTCTCTTCAATCCTCTGACTCGCCCTTGCCTCCACGACTTTCGTCTGAAGCCCCTCTGAGACGAGAAAGGGCTCCGTCATCGGCTGGTGTGCAGCCATCTCTCTCCGCGACTGACTTTCCAGTGCTGCCGGAGTCCTCCACATTCCGCGCCCCCGATCCTCCTGCTGACTCCGCGGACGACCGTGTCTTGTCAGCTACTGAAGTATCAATTGCAGATACTGACGGCGCTTCCACCAGTACGGAACAGACCATGAGTGACACCTCCGAGCCTGATCACAGCGCTCGCCAAGATAAGAGGACAGCGCCCAAATCTCCTCGCAACACCACCAAGCGAGGGAGAGCTGCTGGGAGCTCCACTCGCTCCTCGTCCCGGACCCGCCAGAAACCATCTTATCTTCAAGACTTTGATACCACTTCTGACCCTTCCTCTCCAATGGTTTCATATGAAGACTTTGATCAGAATCTTCGCGACACATCGTTCCTGTCTTTGCCTCTTACGTATGAGGAGTTACATGCTCTCACATGTTACACGCAAAAAGCGCACTGCTTCCTCCAGTATGGGAAGACCCATGAAGCTGGACTTCCAGCAATATTGCAACAGCTTTCCGATCTGGATAAGCTTGTGGACAATTCTTCTTACTTATCTGGTCCTTCCGCTAAGACGGCCAAGTTCATTCGTAAACAGATCAACGGACTCAAGATTTCTATCACCAGGCACACCACGTCGCCGGGTGACCTGGCACTTTCACGGTAGTTTCCTTCAACTGTCGGGGGTTTGGATCCCCTAGGTGAATTCTGCCGTGCATGAGGACCTCTCGGCAATTTGTGCCGATGTCCTCCTGCTCCAGGAAACGTGGTGCTCGCCTACAACACCTTTCCATCAGTGGCGCTGATGGCAGTACACCTTCCATCATGCCCATTGTGTACTGCGTTCAGGCGGAATTGCTGTCGGAGTACATCACCGTTTTCGCCCATCTATCACTTCTGTTGCTGTTACCAACTTATTTACCGATCAATTACAATGTTTTACATTTTGCATCAATTGTGTACCATATCATATCTTTAATGTGTATATTCCTACTGACGACTCTCAACTCCTTCCGCTTTTTCATTGCTTTCGGGCTGCGCTTGAGGCGGTCCCCCCGGGGACTTTTGCATCCTCGGGGGTGACTTCAACTGCACTCTACACCCGTTGCTTGACCGCACGTCTACAGGAGGGGAGCACCGCTCCCTTCTTGTCGATCTGCTTACTCAACTTATTACCGATTTCCATTTTGTTGATTCGTACCGGCATCTTCACCCGGACACCATTTCTTATACTTGGCGGAATTCTCCAGCACAAGGTTCGGAGGCAGCACGTCTCGATCGCATATATGTCATCCCACCGCTGCTTCCAGCAATCACTACGGCGAGACATCATCCATCTACCTCTTCCGACCATTCTGCTGTGGCGCTTACCATCTGCGTTTCCTCTTTCCCGCCTTCCAGACAACGCTCCTGGACCTTCAATGATTCTTTACTCTTGGATGTGGCGTTTTGCGCCGACGTCCGCCGTTTTCTTGCTGATAGACAACATCTCATCAGTACCGCTTCCAGTACCCTTCGTCTATGGTTAGACATCAAACACGATCTTTGTCTGCTCGTACGCCGTCTTTCGTTCGCTATTCGTAACGAACGTGCGAAGGATATTTGTAATCTCCGTTGCTCCTTGGCTGCAATCCCCTTACAAGATCCCGCTTACCTTGTTGTTCAGGATGCTTTACGAGCGAAACTCCATCCGCTCGCCGTGGAGGCTACTCGCAGGCTGAAGATGCTTCATCTTTCTTCACCGGAGATTTCCTACGAGGAGCTCTCACGTACCGAAAGAACACACCGTACGTCGCAGACGCTACGCCACCTTCGCCTGCCTGATGGTACTATCTCATCTGACCCTTCACGTCTCTGCACGGAAGTTCGGCGCCTTTTCCAGGGCAAATTTCGTGCGGTGGTGCCTACTGATGCTATCTCTTCCTCCCCTCTTTTTTCAGCTCTGCCTCAGGTCCCACCCCGACTCTGTGATCCTCTTCTTTCCGCCTTCTCTCTTGCTGAATTTCGGGAGGCGTTTGCCCCCTTAATTCACGCGCATCCCCGGGACCTGACGGCCTTCCCTTCTCCTTTTACCGCGCCTTCCTCCCGTCTTTGATGCCCTTTCTTCTCGCTTGCTTTTCTTGCGCCCAAACCTCTTCCGCACTGCCGCCGGAGTTTACTGTTGCGCATGTCATCTTTGCTGCCCAAAAAGGGAGACCTTTTGGACTTGCGAAACTGGCGCCCCATTTCCATTCTCAATCTAGACTATAAGCTTTTCACAAAACTTCTCTCTCGCCGCTTGAACTCTGTGCTTCCCTTTCTTATCTCCCCCGACCAGTCCTACACTGTGCCTGGTCGGTCCATTTCTAACAACATCTCCTTCCTCCAGAACATAGTTTTTCTCGCCCGCACCCTCTCAGAACCCCTCGCCCTGTTTAACCTTGACCAGAGTTCAGCATTCGACAACATCTCCCACGACTTTCTTTCTGCCACTCTTCACGGCTTTGGCCTTCCTTCCTCCTTCGTTTCTCTCCTTCTCAACCTCTATCGGGGCGCTTTCTTCCACGTCCGGACGGCCTCCTTTTTAACGGCGCCCGTACCTTTTCTTCGAGGAATCCGGCAGGGTTGCCCCTCTCAGGGCAACTCTTCGCCATTGTCTTTGAACCATTCCTCCTGGCTGCTCGAAGGTCACTCCTGTCTACTCTTCCTCCGTCAGTTGCCAGCACTAGGCACCATGAGTGCGTTCTTACAGCGTTTGCAGATGACGCAACCTTCTGTCTCCGCCAGGACGTTCAGTTCGACAATCTTCTCTCCACCTACCATCTTTACGCTACTGTTTCTGGCGCTTCGCTTAATGTCACCAAAAGTACTGGTTTGTGGTGTGGGTCGTGGATGGGCCGGACCGATCCCCCCTGGGGTGCGGTCTGGTCCTCCTCGACTCAGAAGATCCTTGGAGCCCATATCGGTCACCCCTATACTGCGGGCCTTTTGACATGGACCAGTTTGCAGTCTAGGTTACGTCATCAAGCAGCGTTTTGGAGATTTGCGATTCCCATTACTTCTTACTGTCAGCGAGCTCACATTGTTCGACGATACTTACTTTTCCTCTGCACCTATTCCCGGACCTCCATCGTCTTCTTGTCAACCCGCCTGACGGAACTCAACAGCATCTTTACTTCAGTCATCTGGGCCTCCAAGCACTGGTCAGCCGCTCCGACGCTATATCTCCCTGTCAAGCATGGGGGCATTAATCTTATAGATATTCACTGTTACTATCGTGCATACCGCATCGCCTCCTTCCTTCGTCTCGTCACTTCGCCTTCTCCTTCTCTTACACTTTCTCTTGACGTTATTCTTTCTCTTCGCGATCCATCCTTCACTTTTCTTCTTTTCCTCAGGATGGACTACTTTACTATTCCTCTTCAAACTTTCCTACTATTTTATCTGAGGCTCTAGCCTCAGATAAAATAGTAGGAAAGTCTAGCGCTTTTCCGTTCCCTCCCTCTCTCTCGCTCTCCTCCTACCACCACCCTGGATCTCCTTGCAGAACCACTCTTTTTCTCTACCCAGGTTCACCCCCCCGATCAACCCTTCTTTCTTTTTTTCTCATGGTTCCGTGCCGGCATCCTAACCGTGCAGGCCCTCATTAATCCCGATTTTTCCTGGAAACCCCTCGACTTACTCTTTTCCACCCCAACTCCTTCCCTTGAGGACGACTATGCCCTTCTCCGTTTCTCTCTTCAGCTTCTCTATCCTTCTCTTTGTTTCTGACAACGGCCTCCTCGTCGTCCCCGGCCCCAGCCTCCTTCTCCCTTTCTTTCTTCCTTTTCGTGACTCTGTCGCCCCTGTCCCTTCTTTTACTACCGCTGCCCTGTACCGTCTCCTTCGAGCTCCCTCTGAGTCCCCCCATCCCATTTCCGGGGTTTCTCCTTCCTCCTCCCTGGCCGTTTGGTCTGCTTCTTCTTCCCCCTTTCTTCTCCGCTAGAACGTAACACCCACTGGCGGTTCCTTCATCGCCGGCTCCCTGTCCCCCATCTTCTCTATCGCATGTCTCTTATCTCTTCTCCTCTCTGTCCTTTCTGTGGCGTTGACGGAGACGTCGCTCATATGTACTGCCACTGCCCTATCTTGCTGCCACTTCTTCATACTGTTTTCCGGTTAGCTGACATAATTTGCTCCCAGGACTTGCCGTTTCAAGCATATCCGTGGCTGTTGCTCACAAAACATCCGCCCACCCACCTTCCGGATGCCTGCTGCTTTCTTTTCGTACTTACCAAGCAAGTGATTCACTCATTTCATCAATCTCTCAGGAATTCTCCTGAACTTCCTTCCCTTCTGTCTGCCGGTGGGCGGCTGCGGGCTAGCTTTCGGGGCCGGCTTGTGGCGCGCCTCCGGTTGGAACTCACAGCTGCAACTTCCGCACACACAATCGCCCCCTTTCAGAACACCTGGGCCCAGCGCACCGGGTGGTTTTCTATTCATGGTTCTGCCATCCTACTGGTGACATGATTGTGTCCTCTTTTGGATTGTCTTTGTTTTGGTGTTTGGCTGTTCTCTTCACCTTGCTAGTACCTTGCTTACTGAGTTATTCTACTTATTTTTGTTCTGCTCCAGCCGGCTGTGCTTCTGCATGTAAATATGTATAGTATGTTACTTGCTCTTCACTTTTCTTGTTTTTCTTAGCATTGTATATTAAGTGGTTCTGAACTGTTTTGTGATCTTCTGATATGTCAATGTGCACCACTCATGTTACATGCACTGTGCTCCTACGTTGTGCTGAGTTCGAAACTTTAACTTCACTGTTTATTTATTGTGCATCCTGTATTTTTTAATGTATTCTCAAGCTCTATATATTGTATCACAGGTCATTGACCTAAAGTCTTTTACGTGTGTTCACTGTCACAGGTCTGTCCCCATTGTGGGTTTTTAGCATTTTGTATTTATCCTTTTAGGTGGCTATGCCCCTTATTCATGTATATATCATTTTCATGTATCATTCATGTTTTTCTCTGTATTCTTTCCTTGTCCAGTGTGACGAGCTGTATCATGCCTTTTGTCAATAAAATGCTCACGGTGGTCGTTAAACCTCCAATCAAAAAAAAAAAATGTCATCAAAAATCAGTGATAAAAAAGCAAATTCAAAATCAGTGAAATTTTTCAAATATCCTATGGCTCCGTTGACTGATTCTGCCGTTGATTCCGAGTCATTCATTATATTTTCAAACACATTCTTTAGTTTGCCCCATTCGCTCACAATTAAACGCAAAATTTGCGAACGTGATGCCCAACGTGTTTCCGCTATTTGAGGAATCCGTTTCCCAACAACTGAATCTGCTACGTGGGTTCTCTTGGCAGACTTATGAAAAAATGAGGGCATGCTGGATACAGTTGCGAAATATATGCGACATTTTGCAATACTTTTGCACCCCTGTTGTAGGACAAGGTTAAGGTGGTGGGCGAAACAGTGGGTAAACAAAGCTTGCGGGGCTTGACTCTTTTCTGCAGACCGCTCAAATCTCCAGCCATAACGCTTGCACCATCATAACACTGGCCTTTGATTTAAAATCAAACTCCTCCAAAACCGATGCTAGCAGATCATACAGTGCCACAGCAGTCCTGTCAGTGCTGATATCATAAAAACCAAGGAAGTGCTCAACTACTTCACAATTTGAGTCCAATATGTATCTGACAACTATTGAACACTGTGATTTTTGAGTAATATCAGTTGTATCATCAACTTGCACTGAAAAAATTTCTGACGCGTTAATTTCGCTTTTAACACATTCGTTTATATATTCATGAATACACTCCATTAAATCCTTCTGTATCGTTTTAGATTGTCCAGAAAATAAGCTTTGTATTTCTTCAAAATATGCTTTTAATTCTGGGGTGCTTCTACGAAGTAACAAATGGAACATCTCCTTGAAATTACCTTTATTTAATGAGGAAATGAATTCATCATGTCATCTAAAAGGCAGTTCTTGCTTGCTTAGAACGACAACTAAATCGATAATATGTTCCATAAAAAGCCTATTTAGTCTGACCTTTTCATTAAACTTTACTTAATGAAGAGCAGCATTTTCTTTGAGCATATCAGAAATAGTGTTTATGTTTTTTTTTTCATTCGTTTTAGACCTACGTGGTTAGTTATATGCTCTTTCGAGCTTTCGTGCAATTTTGCACTACGAGAAAAGTTTTACAGATCAAAATAACCCGTTGTATTCCACACATTTTTCTTATTGCTCAAAAGTAAACATGGCCAGCAAAAGAGAGTTTGCTTGTAATAGCTACTAGAAAACCAGGGAAAAATCTCGTACCATGATTTATTGAAAGACCTAAAAAACGATTTGCCGCACTTCTTGTCTTTAGATATTGAACTTATTATAGGTGTCGGTCTTCCAGATATGAGAACATCCTTTTTATCATAATCTTTCCAGTGTTAAAAGGAATTTCTTCCAGAACACAAATCACGTCGTTTGTTGGGCCATTCATATTTTCCAACCAAAATCAAAATATGCTGTTTAGTAACAATAACAAAATAAAAAAGAAGAAAAACTCAACATTACTATGAACTAGCCAACACCCGCAGAAGAGAGGATTGAAAACACACTACAAAAAGTTACACTCAAATACACTCTGAGCTACGTAGAAATCATCGTACTCGAAAGCGTATAGAGGCGAACGGCGTCATCGCCTGTAAAACCACTTTTTACCAAGGTCACCTGCTCATTTTCCCGCGCCCATTGGATACACAATCCTTGGGTTCTCCAATAACAGCAGAGATGCGATTCCAGTCTAAGCGAAATGGAGGGTCGCCTCAGAAATTTCCTTTCTCTTACTGGAAGTCCGGCACCTCCTTTTGTAGATTTCGGACCGGGGGGAGGGGTCACTCTGTAGGGCTCTTCTCCGATCCCCAGTTCCCAAAACCGGCTTCTCATCAAGACGATTCAGCCGGTCGCCTCTAAGCGCTTAAAACATGCAGCTGCTTTGCAAAAATAATGATTCATCCTCTTCTTGAAAGCCTTTCTTTAACCTAATTCATGAATCACAATGTGAATTTCAGTGTTTCATTTATCCTGCAAAGTTCTTATATCTTTGTTACTGACAGAAGTTTTTTTTTTTTTTCATTTCTCATTCTACGGAATTTCAGGTGAGGCGGCGCCTCACTTGCCTCATCTGACGGGCCGCCACTGTGGGAAACTCAATTGTACACTCGTGAGAGAATTAGGGTAAAAAAAGTAAAGAACGTTTTTGTATTATTTTGAAAATAGTTTTGGTCGCGCTGACCGCCTGATAAGGTCTGAAGATCACCAACAGTCAGCAGGGCACATTGGTCGAATCTGACTTTATAGGGACCTTACATTCGAAATTAACCAATAATCAACAGGATTTTGCCCCACCTCAAGCATACCACACCAACCGTTCCGTCAAGGTGTAGTTTAATAACAACAGGAAGTTTATCTGAAGGCCTCTCAGAAATCAGGAAAAGAAGAGTTACAGCAGCAACTGAAAGTGCGGTGTTTACGTTTTTTGGTGTTTCGCAGAGCTTGTCATTGGGTGGTTAAATTATTTTCTTTGGTTTTACTAAAATGATATTTTTTCGTTAAATTCTGCATTTTCTGTTTCACTTTTATATGTAAGTAAAGTCTTTTTGCTCAAATCTTCTTTGCAGGTGGTTTAAAAATTGTGGGATATTAGGAATATGCTGTACATTTGTTAAATTTTGCATTGATCATCTTGCACACAAATTTGATTGCTAAATTATTACAAATACATAAAGTTTGAAGTCGTTAGGTTAAAAACAAAGAAGAAAACTTTGTTTACCTTTTTCTAACGTTTGTTTGTATGCCGGATATATTTTTCCCCCTGGAGTTTTATGAACTAATCGTATTTTCAAGAGCATGGGAAAAATCTTGTTACGAACTTGCCGGTGGTTTTATATGTTTATGGCTCGGGTCTGAAATTAGCGTAAAATTGAATAAAAAAAGAAATGCAAAAAAAAAAAAAAAATATGAATTCTTAAATAATCGCGATTTTTGAAATGACATTTAGTTGGTCAGTATAACAAGAATTCAGCTGTGAGAGGATGGGAACTCAATGTGTGGTGATTGGAATGTAATGTACTGTATTTCGTCAACCCGGCACTCATATGTTAATATGTGTAGCAAAAACTCCTTCCAGGCACTCGTATGTTAATATGTGTAGCAAAAACTCCTTCCATAGGTGGACTTTTAAAACATCATTCTTGACAGTATGCAGTGTTTTTTTTGTTAATTCTTAAACTTAGAGTTTCTGTGAAACTACATTAAATTTAAAGTATCGTAACACAGGTTCATGTGAGAGGATCATATTTTGTTCTGGAGTTTTGTAAACTGATTGTAGAGAAAACTATACATTTGACAAAGTTTATGAGAAAACTTTGTACATTTTAAGTATGGTTTCCAGGATGGCATCAGCTAAGTTTAAAATCACTATGTCTATGCAGTTCTAATGTAAAAAAATGCTGCCTCAGTGGCACAGTGGTCTAAGCACTGGCTTCTGGTCATTTGCCCAAAATGGGTCTGGCCGCCTAGGTGGCGCAGTGGTCTAAGCGATGGCCTCTGATCATTCGTCCGTAAGGGGTCCGGGTTCGAATCCCGGCGAGGCATGGATGTTGTGTTTGTCTTACGGCACTGGCTCTCTCCCTTCCCTGGAACCAGTGACCCTAAATTAGGGACGGGCGACTGCTTATAGCCCATTGAGTTGCTCACGGTGGTCGTTTAACCTCCAATAAAAAAAAAAATGGGTCTGGGTTCATATCTTGGTGAGGTATGGATGTTGTGTTTATCTGACATCAATGGCTCTCTCCCTTTCTTGAAACTAATGATAAATTAGGGACGGGCAACTACTTGTTGCCCATTGAGTTGCTCACAGTGGTTGTTAAACTCCCAAATTAAAAAAAAAAAAAAAATCTGATAATAATAAGTGGGGAAGTGGCCTGTCAGGCTAGCTTAAAATATTCTCCCAAAGCCCATAGTGTAAAAGTGGGGGACTTCAAGGTTCTTCATTTGCCAGTAACAAGTTTTGTTCTTTAAGAGCATCCCTTGTTGCTCTGGTGGTGCAGTGGTCTAAGCGCTGTCTTGTGACCATTCTTCCAAGATGGGTCAGAGTTTGAATCCCGATAAGGTATGGATGTTGTGTTTGTCTTGCAGCCGTATTTCTCGGTTCTCTCCCTTCCCTGGAACCTGTGTCCCTAAATTAGGGATGGGCAACTGCTTATAGCTTATCTAGTTGCTTATGGTGGTCGTTAAACTTCCAATAATAAAAAAAAGAGCATCCCCACAAAAAACATTTCCATAAGAAAAGGGCTCTGAATATAATAGTTATTTCTACGAGTCCAATTATTGTAGCAATTACTACATGCAGTTTTATTTTTTAAATTCACGAAGTGTGTATTTTAAAATTTTTGTGTATCATAATGCTTACACATCCAACACTGTAACAAAATGACATAATGTTTTTATTTCAGATGCACTGATTAAGAAAAACCAGTTGATCTGAAACATTATACAGTATGATGAACATTCTATGTACAAAAATACAGAGTTTTGTTCAACATTATTTTTTTTTGTTCTGTGTACATGTATTTTAATTCAGACAACATTGTGTATGAAACTGAATTGCAAAATGAACAGATTAATTGGTGATTAGGCCATTAGTGACCATGAGGAAAAGAAATATGTTTATATATGAATCCCAAATTAAGTTTCCTTCTCTAGTCCCTGCCCTTTTTTAAAATGTTATTTCATATTTTTTTATTGCTTTTGAAAAGTCACATCACTGTCCAAGTGATTATGATGTTGGCTTCTGATTTATCTGAGGTATTATGATCAGGGGACACATAGGTATTTTATTTATCCCTTTGATTTGCTTTTCCATTTCTAGATCTTTTCCATCTAGTAACCCTAAGGTAAGATTTTGAAATTGTAGCATTTGGGTTAGGTTTACAAAAAAAAAAAAAAAAAAAAAAAAAAAAAGCTAATAGGGTAGTAAGGACCTGTTCACTTTTGCCTTTATTATTATAGAGAAGACTTCACTTCACAGAAACAGAAGCATTTTTTTTTTGTAAAAAAGTTAAAGTGTTTTAATTCGGAAGTATGGTGTAAATTTTTATCTCTAAGATATGCAAAAGTCAACTGAAAGGGTATGGAGGTTTGTTATTTGAATAATTTTCGTTGTATGTTCTCAGAATGTTTTTCAATGTTAAATTGACTTATGTATATGAAATGCAAATCTATGAACTAGTTACTTTTTTAATCATTGACCCAGCAGTCAGATATCTCTGAATTGTGTGTATATTTATTGTTTCTCAAGTGTCATTAATCACATTAGGAAACTTGTAAATTACATGGAATCGAACCCGCATCACCCAATTTCTGTTGGAGCATGCTATCCTTAATTTTCAAGTTTTCTGATGTGATTAATGTTACTTGAGAAGCAGTAAATATACATGCAATTCAGATATGTCTGATTGCTGTGTTAATAATTCAGATGTATTTCCACATATTATGTGAAGAATATTTCTTCCACACTATGTACCTTAGTAACTTTTTTTTTTTGACTATGTAGGCCTATATGAATTGCACATGCATGAAGTAGTAATTTTTTAACTTACTAGTTACTCTTGGCTTATGTGTAGTAGATTCCGGTTAATTGGAGCAGCCATTTATTTGGGACAGTTCTTGAAGAACATCTCAAATTAGCTCTTTGGAATGAAGCTTTGCTTAATTGGGCCAAAGTGTTCTAGTCCCGATGGGTCCCAGTTAACTGGAATCTACTGTATATGAAATGCAAGTCAATGAAATAGCAACTTTCATTTATTTTCTTTTTATCATGGAAATTGAGAATTGTCACATTTTCTGGATTTCTTGCATATCTGTCCATTTCACTTAATTTTGTGATTAACCCATTGACTCATTGGGCAATTCTTAGCAGCACTATTTGTGCCTTTCATTGCTAAACTATACCTGTCTATATCTTGAAATTACATCATTCAAGACAAAACATTTGATTTGTAATTTTTTCAATGTCAGTTGTGCTCTTGAGCTTAATGGGAGAGAAAATGAAGGAGGTGCTTTTCTTATCAGACAAATCCATCACTGATGGGCTGTTGCAAAAGTGTTTATGTATGATCTTTGTTTCTTATGGGGGCTTTCAAGCAGCCTTTGCAAAACTGCTGAAATTACTACCAGCAAATGTGGCTAGTTGAATAAAAAATTTACTAGCCAAATGACTAAATCTACTAGCCATGCAAAGTTAAAACAAGAAAGATGACACCGAATTTTCGGGTGTAATAAGCACGCTTTTGAATCTGTTCTGACGCAAATTAAATTTATCAAAGCTATTCGAAGTCAATGGAACCGGTATGGAAAACAATAGTATCTGACGGAAGAAAGAAGTTTTTTAATCAGGTTTTTAATCCCTCAGATATTGCCGTAAACGGAATCTTGAGCTTACGCCCTCTGGTTGCAGACTTGTGCATTAAGAAAAACTTGAATTTACATGAGAAACATTTCGCACCGGAAACGCTCTCCAACACAGAAATAATTTTTCAAATCGGACTCTTAGAAACAGATTTCGACACAAATACGATGTGACTTTACGTACCCTGAGTGGGAAAACCATGCATTATTTTAGGAAGTAAGTATTCTCAAAAGGTTTATCCATATAAGCGGTATCGGGCGAAGAAAAAAATTTAGTCGAGTTTTCAGGACCCCAGATTTTGCAACAAATATTTCAGAAGCAGAAATGAACACTTATGACCCCTGGTGGCTAAACCATTCTTTACTAAACATTAGAAATTATGTGAAAAATATTTTCCACCAGGTCTTGTATGCGATACAGGAAAAAAATTTCAAATCAGAGCTTTAGGAGCAGAAATAACGCAGAAAACGCAATTTACCTTTGTGCCCCTAGAGGAAAGTCTATGATTTAACTGAAAATTTTGAATTTATGGGAAAAAACATTTCGCATCAGAAACACTATCCAACAAAGAAGGAATTTTTCAAATCGTACTCTTAGAAGTAGAGATATTGACAAAAATAAGATATACATCTACGCCCCTTGGCGTAGAAACCATGCATTTTTTCAAGAAGAAAATGTTTCTAAAAGGTTTGTCGAAATGAGTGGTATCGGTCAAAAAACGAAGTTTTTTTCAATCGAGAATTTAGAAGCTCATATTTTGCTGCAAATGCGTCAGAAGCGGAAATTAAGATTGTCACCCCCTGGTGGGCAAACCATTTTTTTACAAGAATTAGAAATTATGTGCAAAAGATTTCCCATCAGGAGCTGTATCCGGTGCAGAAAGGATTTTTCAAATCGGAGCTTTAGAAGCAGAGATACGGGGGAAACGCAATTTACTTCTACGCCCTCTAGCGGAAAGTCTATGAATTACTTGAAAATTTTAAATTATATGAAAAACATGTTACACGGAAAACACTATCCAACAAAGAAGGAATTTTTCAAATCGGACTCCTAGAAGTAGAGATATTGACAAAAATAAGATGTACATCTGCGTCCCCTGGTGGAGAAACTGTGGAATATTTTAAGAAGAAAATATTCCAAAAAGGTTTATCGATGTGAGTGGCATCAGTCGACGAAAGAATTTTTTCAATCGATATTTTAGAAGCTCCGATTTTATGGCGAATAAATCGGAAGCAAAAATTAACACTTACTCCCCCTGGTGGCCAAAGTATTCTTTACCAAAATATATGCAAAAGATTTTCAATCAGGAGATGTATCCGCTGAAGAAATTTTTTTTCAAATTGGAGTTTTAGAAGAAGAGTTATCGGGGAAAATGTAATTTACTTTTACGCCCCTAGTGGAAAAAGTAACTGGGATGTAAGGTCAGGTGAGCCGCCCCGGTGGCGCAGTGGTCTAAGGCGCTGGCCTCTGATCATTCGTCCGTATGGGGTCCGGGTTCGAATCCCGGTCAGGCATGGATGTTGTGTTTTCTTACGGCACTGGCTCTTTCCCTTCCCTGGAACCAATGACCCAAAATAAGGGACGGGCGACTGCTTATAGCCCATTTGAGTTGCTCACGGTGGTCGTTAAACCTCCAATAAAAAAAAAAAAAAAAAAAAAAAAAAAAAAAAGGTCAGGTGATGCGTAACATCACAGCCTCTCCTTGACAAATGTCAACCCCGCCTTCTCGTGGTGCATCCTGTTCCCACTAAAGGGGCTCTGACGACCGCCAATAGCGGTATAACTATACCATCGGGATTAGAGGAAATGCTATCCCACACTCACCAACCCGCTTGGCCAGCGTGGTGAGTTATGGCCCAACCCCTCCAAAATGATTCCACAACTTAAATCTTGGCCCTCAGTCTCCGGCAGCTGGAATGTACCTGGCCAAGGCAGCGGCCAGTGCGACATGAAGGCAGAGAGTGCTAAGAATCCCTTGAGGACCGGACTAGGCTGCCATCTGATGCTGACCTTGGCTACGTATAATGGACGCTCCCTATCTTCTGATTCAAGGCTTCTTGAATTGGAAGAGGAACTACAATGGATCAAGTGGGACATCGTCGGGCTAAGTGAGGTAAGGAGAAAAGGAGAAGATCTCAATGAACCGAAAAGTGGAGATCTCTTCTACTATCGTGGGACTGATACTGGCAGAACTAGTGGTGTTGGATTTATAATAAACAAGAAACAAGAAACTGAAGGATAAAGTTGTAGAAGTTGAAAGTTCCTCTGACAGAGCTGCACGACTCGTTATCCAACTCTCGAAAAGATACCAGGCTCAGATTATTCAAACTTATGCACCCACCACAAGTCATCCTGAAGAAGAAATTGAAGAATTTTATGAGGAAATTCGTCATCTAAATAATAAAGGTAAGCAGCACTTGAAGATAATTTTGGGAGATTTCAATGCAAAAATAGGGCAACGGCAACAGAATGAAACTTCAGTAGGTAAATTCGGTCACGGCAACAAAAACCAGCATGGAAATACTCTCGTTGAGTTTGCAGAGCCTGAAGGGTTTTTCATGTTGAACTCCTTCTTCAAGAAAAAGTCACACAGGAAATGGACATGGAGACATCCAAATGGGATGACAAGTGAAATTGATTTTATTATGTGTAACAAAAAATTCGTCATAGAAGACTGCAGTGTGCTAAACAAGTTCAACACAGGTAGTGACCATAGATTGGTGAGATGTAAGATGCGCCTCAACACTAAACTTGAACGTGGCAAGCTCATAAGACAAACAAAATGTATTGACATAACCAACCTTAAAAAACACCATAATACCTTCAAGTTGGAACTGAAGAACAGATTCTCAGCTTTAGAAGGCCTAACATCGGAAGAAGTGGATATTTCCGAAGTTAACAGAAAAGTAACCAAAGCTCTTATGGAAACAGCAACAAAATTAGCTGGGTCTAAGAACAAGTTGCATATGAACAAATTATCAGGAAAAACCAAAATGTTGATGCAAAAAAGAAGAGAGATGAGGACAACTAAAGAAGATGTGACTTCCAAAGTGGAATATATAGAGCTATGCAAGACAGTAAGAAAAAGTGTCACTGAAGACGTAAGAAAATTCTATGCAAAAAAGAAGAGAGATGAGGACAGCTAAAGAAGATGTGGCTTCCAAAGTGGAATATATAGAGCTATGCAAGACAGTAAGAAAAAGTGTCACTGATGACGTAAGAAAATTCAACTGTGAACTAGTGAGGAAAGCAATTGAAAACAACCAAAGCCTAAAGATAGCAAAGGGACATCTCAGTAAGGGAAGAAAACAGATAATGGCACTGAGAAAAGAAGATGGTTCTGTAACAAGAAATAGAGGCGAAATTTTGACAAGAGTGAAAGATTTCTACTCCAAATTATATGAAAGGGATGATACATGCACTCCAGAAATCATGAAAGATACCAGTACCAGAGTTCCTCCAGTCCTTCCAGCAGAAGTTGCACATGCAATCAAGAACATGAAGTGTGGGAAAGCTCCAGGAGGAGATAGAATTATTGTAGACATCATACAAGAAGCAAGTGGAGAAATCGAAACAGTACTCGCCCAAATTTTCACTCAATGCCTTAATGAAGGGAAGATTCCTGAGGATTGGAACACAGCTACAATGATCCTGCTACATAAAAAAGGTGACATTGAGGATCTCAGGAACTACAGACCTATCAGCCTCCTATCAGTGGTTTATAAAATCTTCACTAAAGTTCTTTCACAACGCTTGAAGGTAACACTGGACATGGCTCAACCGAGAGAACAAGCTGGATTCAGGAGTGGCTACAGCACAATAGATCATGTCCATATACTGAGAGAACTAATTGAAAGAGCGAGGGAATATGAACTTCCATTGTGCATGGCTTTTATCGATTATGAAAAGCTTTTGATTCGGTGAAACCATTAGCAGTTACAATGGCTCTGAAATCCTGCGGTATTGAAGATGCATACATTAATATTATTAATAACATCTATGAAAATGCAAGTGCAAAGATTCGGCTGTTTGAAAATACAACACACGTAAATATTGGAAAGGGAGTGAGACAAGGTGACACCATATCTCGGAAGCTCTTTAATGCCACATTGGAAAATGTCTTTCAATCACTGAACTGGGAAAACAAAGGGATAAAGGTTAATGGAGATGATCTAACCCACCTTCGTTTTGCTGATGACGTAGTCATTTTTGTAACTACCCCATCAGAGCTGCAGAGTATGATCCAGGAACTTGCTGACAAGAGTAAAGAAGTGGGATAAAAAATGAACTTTCAGAAGACAAAAGTGATGTTCAATGCTTTTACAAGAAATGAAGATTTATCGATTGATGGAGAAAAGCTGGAGATAACAGGCACGTACGTTTATCTTGGACAGCAGATATCAAGTGAGGGTCGCATTGATGAAGAAATAAATTGGCGTACAAAACTTGCCTGGAGAGCTTTTGGAAGAAACAGCATAATTTTCAAGAGTAATGTGCCATTATGTCTTAAAAGAAAAGTGTTTGATCAATGCATCCTTCCAGTGCTTACGTATGGTGCAGAGACGTGGACCTTAACTAAAAGAGACATACAAACGCTGCAGACAACTCATGGAGAGGTGCATGCTTGGTGTAACCAGGAGAGATAAGAAGAGAAACTCGTGGATTCGAAAAATGACAAGATTGGAAGACATCATGATCAGAGTTAAATCCCTGAAATGGCAATGGGCTGGACATACTGCCAGAAGGACAGATCATCGATGGACAGCCGAAATTTTAGATTGGATTCCAAGGGACAGGAAAAGACCCAAAAGAAGACCACATGGGATATGGCTGGATGAAATTCGAAAGTGTGCAGGGGTGACATGGAGGAGACTGGGACAAGTCAGACTGTTATGGAGGAAACTTGGGGAGACCTTCGTCCAGCAGTGGATTGATAATGGTTGACAATGATGATGATGATGATCTAAAATACTCTTCGACATAAATGGAATCGAAAGATATAAAAGAAAAAAATCAATCGAATGTTTAGAAGCAAATATGTGGAATAAAACATATTTTTGAATTCAACATCATCTGCATTTACGCCCTCTACCGGCGAAATTGTACATCATAAAAAACGAAATGAAGGATCATCATTTGCATATTTCAAGCTTTCGAATGCAAAAAGAATTTTTCAAATTGGACTAATAGTTGCAGAGATATCGTGGGTACAGACAGACGGACGGATGGACAAACCGATAAGAGAAGCATGATTTTTTTTACAAAAGACGTGCTAAAAACTAATAATTCAGTAACTTTACTTACATTTCTATGAAATTAAATGGGCGACTGTTTTGCTTTTCTTTCTAATGAACCCCTTCCCCATTAACTTCATAAAAACCAATGCTACTGCATAGGATCATTAGATTGACTGCAAATATTGCATGTACTTTTGTTCCAAAATGATTGATTTTTTGACAATTTATTTTCAGCGCTGTAACATCATTACTCTTACTATCCTAATTTATACATACATGATTTATTTTTGAGAGGCCATTGAAGTTAGATGTGTAATTTCTTTACTAATATTTAAAACAAAGGGA
This sequence comes from Macrothele yani, assembly GCA_039090855.1. Taxonomy (NCBI): domain Eukaryota; kingdom Metazoa; phylum Arthropoda; class Arachnida; order Araneae; family Macrothelidae; genus Macrothele; species Macrothele yani. The sequence continues at coordinate 68,291,099 of CM076989.1, read as the reverse complement.
AACAAAAAAGATGACACCGAATTTTCGGTTGTAATAAGCACGTCTTTTGAATCTGTTCTGACGAAAATTAAATTTATCAAAGCTATTCAAAGTCAATGGAACTGGTATGGAAAAATATAGTATCTGACGGAAGAAAGAAGTTTTTCAATCGGATCTTTAATCCCTCAGATATTGCTGTAAACGGAATCGTGAGCTTACGAACTCTTAGAAACAGAGTTATCAATAAAAATAAGATGTGACTTTACATCCCTTGGTGGGAAAACCATGCATCATTTTAGGAAGAAAGTATTCACAAAAGGTTTATCTATATGAGCGGTATCGGTCCAAGAAAAAATTTTAGTCGAGTTTTCAGGAGCCCAGATTTTGCTACAAATACATCAGAAGTAGAAATTAACACTTATGATCCCTGGTGGCCAAACCATTCTTCACCAAACATTAGAAATTACGTGAAAAATATTTTCCATCAGGTCTTGTGTGCGATACAGGAAGAATTTTTCAAATCGGAGTTTTAGGAGCAGAAAACACAATTTACCATCGTGCGCCCTAGCGGAAAGTCTATGATTTACTTGAAAATTTTGAATTTATAGGAAAAACATTTCGCATTGGAAACACTATCCAACAAAGAAGAAATTTTTCAAATCGGACTTTTAAAAGTAGAGATATTGACCAAAATAAAATATACATCTACGCCCTGGCGTAGAAACCGTGCACTATTATAAGAAGAAAATGTTTCTAAAAAGTTTGTCGGCATGAGTAGTATCGGTTTACAAACGACGCTATTTTCAATTGAGAATTTAGAAGCTCATATTTAGCTGCAAATACATCAGAAGCGGAAATTAAGGTTTACGCCCCCTGATGGCCAAACCATTTTTTACAAAAATCAGAAATTATGTGCAAACGATTTCCCATCAGGAGCTGTATCCGGTGCAGAAAGAATTTTTCAGATCGGAGATTTAGAAGCAGAGATATAGGGGAAAACACAATTTACCTTTATGCCCCCTAGCGAATTACTTGAGAATTTTGAAATTATATGAAAAACATGTCACACGGAAAACACTATTCAACAAAGAAGGAATTTTTCAAATCGGACTCCTAGAAGTAGAGATATTGACAAATATAAGATATACATCTACGCCCTCTGGCGGAGAAACTGTGGGATATTTTAGGAAGAAAATATTCTGAAAAGGTTTATCGATGTGAGTGGCATCAGTCGACGAAAGAATTTTTTCAATCGATATTTTAGAAGCTTAGATTTTTTGGCAAATACATCAGAAGAGAAAATTAAAACTTACGCCCCATGGTGGCCAAAGTATTTTTTACCAAAAATTCGAAATTATATGCAAAAGATTGTGCATCAGGAGATGTATCCGCTGAAAATTTTTTTTTTTTAAATCAAAGTTTTAGAAGAAGAGTTATCGGAAAAAATGCAATTTACTTTTACGCCCCTAGTGGAAAATCTATGCGTAATTTGAAAAAGAAACTATATCCAAAATACTCTTCGACATAAATGGAATCGAAAGATAAAAGATTTTTTGTCAATCGGATGTTTAGAAGCAAATATGTGGAATAAAACATATTTTTGAATTCGACATCTGCATTTACGCCCTCTAGCGGCGAAATTGTACATCGTAAAAAAACGAAATAAGGGATCATCATTGGCATATTTCAAGCTTTCAAATGCAAAAAGAATTTTTCAAATCGGACTAATAGTTGCAGAGATACCGTGGGTACAGACGGATGGACGGACGGACAAACCGATAACATAAGCACAATCTTTTTTTACAAAAGACGTGCTAAAAAGCTACGATATATATGCATAAAGTGGCACAAATAATGTTGATACAGTTTACCGCTGAATATGCACTGTGTCTGATCTTCCCATCACAATTGAATAGCATTTTGAGGATCGAAATCTTCAGTTGAAGGGCCATTTCATCTAATCATCATTAAAGCGTCACTTTCAGACATGCCTGATTACTTGTTTTTATGAGGTTCATTTCTGAAAAGCCACTCTCACAAGGACCAGTACTACATGCGATTAGATGTAGCAGCTGCATCATCCTAAAAGCATTGCCTTAACAGTTTGTTTATTTTTATTCAGCATATATGCGGCTAAACAGAGATTCAAAGATAATAATTTTACCTATATATGACATTGTACTTTGTGCAAAGTGTACCATGGCAAAGATACATTACACCATGGCAATGGTTGCTTTAGTAACCTTTGCCATGGTAAAAAAAATCTACTGGCCAATGTTGGCTGCTATATTAAAAAATTTACTAGCCACTACAAAATATCTGGTCGCCGCTTGGCCTCTGGCTACCGACATTCACAAGGGCTGCTTTCAAGGAAAGGTCACGGTTTCTGCTTCCTTTTGTAAGTCTTAATATCACAGCATTCTAAAATTCTCAACCAAGTTCTCAAAAAAATAAAAAAATAAAAAATAAATAAAATAAAAAAAGAAAGAAAAAACGAGAGTTGGTTTAACATTTTAGTTAAAAATCTTCCTAATTGTCTGATTGACAAGAAACATTCAGACCCAGGTAAAAGCTTCACAAACTTTGTGGAATCAAGCTCAGACTATCATACCCAGCATACAGCCTTGACCTCACTCCCCTGATTATGTTCCCTTTTTCTGGCAATGGTGCATTTTCTTCATGATAGGCACTTCACTAATTCAGATGATGTCAAACATGAGTGTCAAGATTTCTTCGTCTCTAAGCCAAAGTGTTGATGCCATGCCTAATCAGAACACTTTAAAGAAAGATGTGTACAAATTCTCGAATATGATGGTATGCACTTTGAAACACAGGCAGTTATTCCTACAAGGTTCTGGGTAAGTACATTTCTATATCAGAAATGACCCCCCCAACACTTTAATGATCACATGATTTTATTGCTACTAGATGAAATGGCCTGAGTGGCTGACTAAATATTATAACGACAGTGATAAAAGCATGATGAAAAGTCTTCTTTTTTGAATCTTCACAAGAAAAAAACAACATGCTAGTAAAAAACAAGAACTTTGAAAATTACTACGGGAATATTGCTAGATGCAGCCCATGAGCTTCATAATAATAGCAACAAAAGTATTGTATGATATAATGTTAGTTAACTGCAAATGAAGAATACTTCAGTTGAAAGTGCATAACATTAATATTAAGCTACACAATCTTTAATGTCTTTATGATCTTTTATGAATTATATTCATATTTTAAGCTATTTTAAACCAGTACAACTAATTGGTGCACAGAATGGTATCTACACATGAATGGATAGACAGACTTGCCTATACTAGTGGCACACATTTTTGCATATTTCATGTAATCAAAGCTATTGCTGAAGAACAACAAAAAGTTAACCTATAGATTCTTATTATGAAATCAATGTAAAAATAAAAGAAATGCTGTGGATGAAAATTTTTAGATTTCTTTAATACACGTACATCAATTCAGTTTGCTTACATATTATATAACAAGAAGCATTTTAAATATATTTAAGGAGTTTGCATGCATTTTCAAAGGTAAAGTTTATCTATATATAGAAACCATAGAGAAACAATTGTCAGATTAATCTCCTTTCTTATTGAAAAGAATTTCACCTCACATTATCAGTTTTACCTATATGCTTTATTGCAGTGGCATTTTGGACAGATTTTGATCCATTACTGCTCCCACCAAGCTGTAACAGAGGTATTAAATCAGTGTATATACAGAACAGGTAGCTAACCTATTAAAATTTTATTCATATAAAACCTCATTTTCTTATGAAATTCAATAAATGGTTCTGTATAAAACCTGATCAATGTTATATGTTATTAAGTGCAAGGAACTGGGAAGTAACAAGTTAAAAGGTAATTATTTCATTAAATTTGTAACAATTATTATTGGATGCTTACTCTATGGTGTATGCTATTAAAATAAGTTACACAGAGCTCCTACTCAATAATATTTCTTCATATCATTACAAACAATTACACATGCAGACAAAGAACAAAAAAATAAATAAAATGAAAATTTTGCAAAGAAATGGAAACTTCTTACTTTTGCATGTGAATGATGAAAAAATGGCAGAAATGTTGGGAGAAGTATTTTATATTTTTGTCAGTTCATTAAATAAGCAGGTGAAAACCGTTTCCTTACATGTTTTCTATCGAACAAGGAAAATATGTTTTCCAGAAGGCTAATTCATGCATAGTTATACCGATGCCTAGGAATTCAAAATGTACACATTCAAAACTTGATATTTTGCTCTATTGAGCATAAAAAGTATAATTAAAGTCAGTTGAATAATTTCACATATACTACTTTCACTGACTGACAGACATCAAAATATGTGTTGAAAACTTTTCCTTTTCCTAATGCATGCAAGAAAAGGAACATCAAAATCATTTTACTGGTTCCAATATCAGCACGTTCATATGGACCTGAAGAAAACATCTTCAAGAAAGAAAATGGGCTAAAAACACATTAAGAAAAAAAAATTACTATAACCCTTGTGGTTAGTATAAAAGCAATATACAGGGTGTCCGAGAATTATTGGACACATTACAAAATGATATAAAATAAAACATTAAACAGATAGAAAGAAACTGACTGTACTAACTTACAATGTATTTACACAAGTTAATAAATTTCGATGTGAGATCCCTTGGTTGCTTGTAGTACATCGAAGCAATACTCAATTTCATACCATGTATTAGCAAGCATCTGAGGAGTTATGGAATTAATAGCAGCTGTGATACGCTGCTTCAGTTCCTGCAAATCAGTACAAGGCGTCTGATAGACACGATCCTTCGCATAACCCCACATGAAATAATCCAATGGAGTTAGATCTGGAGAGCGAAGAGGCCACGGAATGGGACCACCACACCCAATCCATTTTTTTGGGAAATGCTCATTTAGGCACTTACGTACACATGTTGACCAATGTGGAGATGCGCCGTCTTGTTGGAAAACGACGTCATATCTTTTGATCTGGGCTATAGCAAAATTTTCTAGCATATCCAAGTAAATGTCACCATTTATGTTTTTTTTTTGCAGAAGAAGAAAGGGCCAATCACTTCTCTTTTTGATGGGGTGCACCACACATTAACTTTTGGAGAATCACGTTCCAGTTCAATAGCAGCATGAGGTGGTTCACTGCCCGATATCCTACAGTTGTGACGATTCACAATACCTGATACATGAAATGTGGATTCATCACTAAAAATTACAGTACTGAGAAAGTTTTCGTCGTTTTCCACTGGATTCAGCATATCCACAGCGAAATCGTATCACAGAGTATGATCATTTGCATGCATCTTTTGCACTATTTGAATTTTATAAGCATGAAACTTTAATTTCTTGTGCAAGATATCGTGAACTGTCGATTTTGGAATGCACAGTTCTCTGCTTGCTTTACGAACGGATTTCCTGGGGCTTTGTCAGAAACTTTCATTAACTTGGTCAATCGTCTCACTGCTAACGCTAGGCCTACTGGCTCCTCCACGATGTTCCACATTGCCAGTTTCTTTAAACTGTTTCATCCACCGCTTATTTGGATTCGTTGACGGAGGATTACATCCATACTCTAAACGCTACCGTCTTTTAACTTTAATGACAGACTTTAATTCCGCAAGCCATAACACACACATCACTTTCTGCTGTACGGATGACATGACTACTGATTGCGCATTTCTCATACATTCCTCATGTGGCCACAACTAGCGCCATCTGTCGGATTCTGGGAATAACAATTCTGCAAAACTAAAATATAGAAACCGTGTTAGTAATACGTGACATAGAAAAACAGACAATGCTCATAGTTTTTTTTGTACATGATTTTGTAATGTGTCCAATAATTCTCGGACACCCTGTATTGTCTTTGGAGTATTGTGTTTTTTTGCACAAATGAGCTTTTAGATGAGTTGTCCTTTGAACAATGGGTATTGGACCAATCATCATCCTCATTAGTGTTCTGTCTCTTGACAGGTCCAGGTTCATTCCGTGTCAAATCAACACAATTTTAATATGAATCTTAACTCACCATCTCAGATTTCGATGAAACTTGGCACAGAGGTAGCCTACATATAGATGAAGAAAAATACCCAATTTTATTAAAATATGTCGACCCAGTTTGAAAATACGGCGATGTGAAGTTGTCAAAAATCGCCAAAAAACACTCCACTGCCATAATTTCAAATTGCTGTAGCAACTCTCCTAATTAAGGTAAAATGATGGGAGAGGTGTCATTTTGCAGCATTTCCCAAGAGCTTTCGAATGATATACAGCACAATATGGGTTTGAGATGAAAATTGTTTTTCAAATTTAAATTAAAATTAAAATTTTTAATTTATCAAAAAGCACATCTTCAAAAATTTTCAAAAAATTATATACAGCACTTCACATTATTGTTAACTAATTCCCTAAGTATGAAAGTGGGACTGTCATGGGTTCACACCTTTATAAAATTTCAAAAATACATGTTTCACTAAAAAAATGACATTTTTGTAAAATTTATAGATTTAAGTAGAAATATACATAACTTACCCGTAAATAAATCTTCACTTTTTCATAAATTTATTTGTAATATATTTAAAATATAACTAGTGACTATGACAGGGTGATTATTCTATTAGAACTACTAAAAATATAAGTTTTTTATGAATACAATTGTAATCTGATAGCCATAATTATTAAAAGTTTTGAGTATATATAAAAAGTACAAATTGGGATAAAAAATCTAATTGTTTATTCCAACTATCATAAATAGCAAATTGCAATGTTATTGGATCTGCTCAGACCCAGCTATGCCAGTTCAGGGTCAAGCCACATGTCTGGAACTGCCTGCGTCTGGAGCTATTATGACTCAACTGGTTTAAACCTGTACCAACTGGCTTAAACCACAGGCAGACTGATCAGTCTTCATACTGATTTAGTGGCAGTTGGATGTGTATGTTGTTGGTGATTAATGTGGTGGTATAAGTTTCTTTTTTAAATGTTAATATTTTGTGAGGTGTTGGTATTATATTACAAGTAAAATATTTTCAAAGTTGTTACTCATTATTTCAGTATATTTTCTTAGTGTTCTCTTCAGAAACATTTCTAAATTTTAACAGAGATCTGTGTGATATTATACAATGGAGAAAGAAAGATATTGGACACTACAATGTTGCAATCCTTTAAAAAAACATAATCATTCTGTGAAAAACATAAATAGACTAAGAAATGTGCCTGAATGGATGTGTGATATGTTTCCTGATATGATGCCAAAGTTATCAAAAATTTGTGATAATTGTAGGAAGCAGATTGGTTCATTGAAAAATATGCAAGAAAATAATGATTGTAGTTTGGATGATGATGATTATGATGAAACACGCTATGATCCTCCACCTTCAGCTGTTCTGGAGGCACTAAATATGTCTCTTCAGGAATCAGGAGAGTCTGCTGTACGTAGTACAAATCTTCAGATGAAGCAGTATTCAACCAAAAAATTAAAAAAACATTGTGTTAGCACTTAAAAACCAACTATTTACTAATGCAGAGGATTCCTCAGAAAATGAATGTGAGTCACTGGAACAATCTGTCATAGGTAATCTGAAAACTAGCTTTTCTTCTAGTAGGAAAAAGAAAGTAATGCAACTAACTTGTTTGCCTGAATCTTGGAGTATAAGAAAGATAATGCGTGAATTCAATGCTCCTAACTACATGGTATGCCAGGCAAAATGGCTTTTGAAGGGAAGAGGTATGTTAGAAAGTCCTGACCAAAAACCAGGAAAGAATCTGTCACAAGAAGTTGTGCAAACAGTACGTTCTTTTTATGAAAATGATGAAATAAGTAGAGTAATGCCAGGGAAGAGAGACTGTCCAACTGTGAAGGGGGAGAATGGAGATAAAACAGTAATATCTGAAAGACTTATTTTGTGCAATTTAAAAGAAGCATATAAAATTTTCAAAGATAAATTTCAAGAAATGAAGATTGGGTTTTTTAAATTTGCAGAACTGTACCCAAAACACTGCATTTTAGCATGACATAGTGGAACACACTCAGTATGTGTTTGCACTAAACATTAAAATGTCAAACTAATGATAAAAAATGCTAAGCTCGGTGTGTTAACCAATGGAGAATTGGCCTCTTATAAACACTGTTTGGCAAAAGTGCTGTGCAACCCAGCATCAATTCACTGCATTATGGGAAACTAGTTCTTGCCCAGGAAGCGACCCAATAAAAAGTACACTACAAAATGCATTTGATAATAATATGGTTTAAAATATCACTTTTCGACAGTGGGTTTCAGTAGACAGATGTAACTTAGAAACAATGCATAAGACTTCATCGGAGTTTATTGAATTATTTTCTGAAAAATTGACTACATTGATACCCCATGATTTTCTAGCTAAGCAGCAAAGCTCTTTTATAAATGGTCAAGGAAAACTTGAATGAATGTGAATATGTTGTTACATGTGACTTCTCTGAGAATTACACTTTCGTGATCCAAGATGAGGCCCAGAGTTATCATTGGTCAAGTGATCATGCAACAGTGCACCCCTTTGTAGTGTATTACAAAGGAGAGAAGAAAACAGAGCATATGAGCTATGTCATGATTTCAAACTGTCTAGAGCATAACACCATAGCAGTCTACTGTTTTAAAAAAGCTAATTCAATTTTTAAAAACCAAATTTCAAACTGATATACAGAAGATATACTACTTTTCAGATGGCAGTGCAGCCCAATACAAGAATAAAAAGAATTTTGTAAACTTATGTTTCCACAAATAAGATTTTGGCATCAAAACAGAATGGCATTTTTTTGCCTCTGCTCATGGAAAAGGACCTTGTGGTTGTGTTGGTGGCACTGTTAAGAGATTAGCAACAAAAGCAAGTCTGCAGAGGCCATATGATAACCAAATTCTTACTCCACAACACATTTTTGATTGGGCAGTTAAAAACATTACATCTGTGCACTTTGAATTTTCAACACAAGAAGAGTACAATGAAACTGAAACATTTCTAGAAGAGCATTTTAGTCAATCTGTTATCATCAAAGGGGCACAGAGGTTACATGCCTTTATACTGATAGCATCAAGTACATAAAAAATATTGGTAAAAACTTTTTCAGATACAACAGAATCTACTGTTGAAACAGTCACACTATCTTATACATATCCTACAAAACCTGATATTCTATGGGTATCTGTAAATGATGTTCTTTGTAAAGTAAACCCAGTAATACCTACAGGAAGAATATATCAAATTCCTGGTGGTGATACTGTAAAAAAAACAAATGAAGTTTTTAAAAAGAAGTGAAATCTTAAAACACATACTGTTTGTATCAGGTTTCGCAAGTGACATTTCAAATGTATGTGTTAACAGTAAATTTGAATGTGTACATAAATATATTAAGAATAAAGAGTGAAGATTTATTTACGGGTAAGTTATGTATATTTCCGCTTAAATCTATAAATTTTACAAAAATGTCATTTTTTTAGTGAAATATGTATTTTTGAAATTTTATAAAGGTGTGAACCCATGACAGTCCCACTTTCATACTTAGGGAATTAGTTAACAATAATGTGAAGTGTTGTATATAATTTTTTGAATTTTTTTGAAGATGGGCTTTTTGATAAATTAAAAATTTAAATTTTAATTTAAATTTGAAAAACAATTTTCATCTCAAACCCATATTGTGTTTTATATCATAGGAAAGCTCTTGGAACATGCTGCAAATGACACCTCTCCCACCATTTTAGCTTAATTATGAGAGTTGCTACAGCAATTTGAAATTATGACAGTGGGGTGTTTTTTTGGCGATTTTTGACAACTTCACATCACCGTATTTTCAAAATGGGTAGACGTATTTTAATAAAATTGAGTATTTTTCTTCATCTATATGTAGGCTAGCTTGGTGCCAAGTTTCATCAAAATCTGAGATGGTGGTGTAAAAATCACTGTGTTGACATGGAATGACTCTCCAGCGGTATCTCAGCAAGTTCCCTTCCTCCAGTTTCCTCCTTCATTTCCTTTGTATCATCAAGCATCATTGTATCATCAAGCGTCATTAGTCGTCTCCTTCCTCTTGGTCGCTTTCCTTCAATTTTCTCTTCTATCATTCTTTTCAATTGGCTGTCTCCTCTTAACACATATCCTGTCCAGTTATATTTTCTTTTTCTTACATGGTCTTTAGCAAGTTCCTTTCTTTTTCAACTCTTCGCAATACTTCATCATTGGCAATTTTTTCAATCCACTTTATTTTCTCCATTCTTCCCCATAACCACATTTCAAATGCCTCTAACATTTTAGCTTCTCTTTCTTCCCAATTGTCCATGTTTGTGCCCCATAAAAATTTATACTCCAAATATAGCACTTGATAAACCATTTCTTTAAAATTTTATTCATTTTATTAATAAACACATTTTATTTGTTATAAAATGCAATTTTCCTTTGCTAATTCTTTCTTTTATTTCCATGTCACATTTTCCATTTTCTTGGATTATACTACCAATAATTAGTCCAATACCAGTTTGTCCAATCATACTGTTAGATAAATTGGTATTGGACTAATTATACCATTGGAAAAATTGATATTGCACCATGTATTCCTTGGACCAAATGTTCCATTGGATGAATCACCATTATCCAGTCATTGTTGAATGAGTGGTATCAAACCCTGTATATTCTCAAAATTTTGTTTTTAGAGTTTCTGTCCTTTAAACTGTTAACAACAGCTTAACTGCTTAAAGAAGTTTAATGAAGAAAGTGCGATGTTAAGTAACTTTTGCCTCATTTTCAGACAGGAGAATGTCTATCATACGGGACTTATTTGTTGGTTTTAGAAGAATTAGCGACCATGTAAATGATCCATTTAGAGTCACAGAAGTAAATGTTGAGGATTACCTTACCTATGATGTTGTATGCCGTGAAGATTGTCTTGTCCTTTATAAAACAAAAGACATAGACCCTTTGAAATTGGAAATCGTTGTTCAGCTTCATATTAATCACTCATCAAACAAGAACTACAAGGTTTACAGGTCAGTAACTTTACTTGTTTGATTTTTCTTAGTAATTATATTTTACCGTTTTTGAGTCTGTCTTAAGGATTAAACTGTTGGGGAAATTTAACCATTCATGTACATTTGAATATTTTATGTGTGACCTGAATGAAATACTAGGGTATGTTACTTAGGGAACATATTTTAAAATGCTATACTAAAACTCTGCTACAAATGTATGCCAAATAAGATATTATTGCTTTGCAGGTTTTATTGTGATGCACCAAATTTTGATCTCTTATCTTGATCAGTGGGTCATGATTAAGTTTCTGTATTCATCTGGTTTAGAAACGCAAAAATTTAAACAGTTTTTGTTCCAGACTTTGGCAAAGTCTGCCACAAATTAGTGACCATGTAAATGATCCATTTAGATTCATAGAAGTAAATGTTGAGGATTACCTTACATGATGTTTCAAACAAAATATTGCATGGATTACCTTACATTGAAACAAAACCTACCTGTGATGAAACATTACCTTACCTATGATGTAAACAAATATTGCGTGGATTACCAAGCGGGGAATGGGCAAGCCTCGCGCTCGTACCACAGAGGGTGTCCGCAAGGATCCAACTCCGGGCCGCTTTGGTGGAATATAGTGGCAGACGCAGCTCTGAATCTAGACCTGGGGCCGCAGTGGAAATTCAAGCCTATGCGGACGATTTCGTTCTTGTGGTCTCCGCCTCAGGGAGACACGTGATCGAAAGGGAAGCGCACAGTGCCCTAGCTGTGCTAGATAACTGGAGCAGAGAAAGCAAACTTTGCTTTGCTCCTGAAAAGACCACTCTACTAGCAATAGCTAAGAGTGGAGTAATGAAAACACCACCTAAGTGCAAATTCCAAGGGTGCACTATCAAGGCGGTGCGGAAAATGAAGTACTTGGGTGTGGTCCTGGATCAGAGTCTATCAGGGCTGCCACACCTGAGACATCTTCGATTAAGGTGCACGCTGATCCTTAATAGATTGAATGGCATGAAGTTATCGGGCAAAATCAAGAAGGCCATTTATCAGAGAGGAATAGAAAGAATTCTGACGTATGCTAGTGGAGCATGGTGGACTCCCACCGTCAGAATGAAGAACGGCATAAACCAAATCCAAAGGTTGGCCCTACTAGGGATCACCGGTTGTTTTCGCACAACGTCGACCCTAGCACTCCAAGTGCTGGCGGGGTGCGAGCCGGTAGACCTGGTAGTGGAAAGGGAGGCAGCAATGCACTGCCTAAGGACAGGCGAGGACGCCTACCTTCTCGGTGTGCCACATCGAGCCTCCAACATGGAGCTGGAAAGCGTGGACTGGCAGATCCACCCGGCCGAAGAAATTTGCCCACCGTGGGACAAGGAGAAACCCACGGGAGTTGGGCATGAGCTATTCACGGACGGCTCAAAGCTGAAGGGACAAGTGGGAGCAGGCTTCTGTGTGTTCTCGGATGGGAACGAAGCCACTGCAGAATGCGTGAAACTATCGCAGAACGCTTCTGTCTTCCAAGCAGAACTTCTGGCGATAGAAAAGGCACTCACCTGGGCACTCCCCAGGTGTAGTGACGAAAGGATAAAACTCTACTCGGACAGTGAGGCAGCACTGCAGGCTCTGAGTAGATTCAGGGGAAGAAACCCCATCGTCCAGAGGATTAAAACCCTCTTGAGGGCAGAAGGAGATGGGGCAGTTAGTTTCCACTGGGTACGAAGCCATGTCGGGACCCAAGGAAACGAAAGGGCGGACCAGCTGGCGAAGGCAGCCATGCTGAAAGAGACGGTTGACGTGCAATGCAGAACGCCGCGAAGGAGTATCCGCGCAGCATTAGTACGACAAACCATGACCGAATGGCAGGTCAGATGGGACACGGGAGAGACAGGGAGGAAGACACACAGAGTGTTTCCGAAGGTCTCGACCAAACGTGCACAGACAAACAAGTTCCTGAATCAAGTACTCAGTGGCCATGGCATTAGCCCTGAATACCTGGGCAGATTTGCCATCAGGAACTGCACTTGTCCCTGTGGCAATAGGACGGCAAGCATAGAACACTGTGTGCTAGATTGCAGCGGCTTTGCCGAATGGAGAAACACACTGATCCCAGGTGTGCAAAGAACGCGAAGATTGGATCTGCTCATCCAATCCTCCGTTAACAGGAGGGGGATAATAGCCCTAGTTGAGAGGCTAACCCTCCAGCAACACATAATTTCCCCCAGTCAAACGGGGACCGAAATGCAAGAGGTGCACGTGCACACCGAAAGCGATTCGGAATGAGGGCAAAAGTCTGTGGGCAAGCAGGCGAATGAACTACCAATGTAAATACCTTGTAAATACACTAATTGCTATCTCTTAATGTTGTGAGTCCTAAGCATGAGGACAGTGCATACATGTGTGTAGATGTTTTGTGAAATTAAATAAAGGGAAATTATTCCCCCAAAAAGTTCGAGGGCAAGACAATCTCCCAGTCAACCCTAAATTAAAAACGACCTGTCCCGCCAGACAGAGCGGGAACCCAGATAAGGTACGCTAGGTCGCCTGCCAGCACACCACCACGGGCTGGTCTCTGATCTACGGGGGTGGCCAGGGTCCAAACCAGCGTCTCAAGGCAGGATAATTGTCGCAACATTTCAAAATAAAATCCAAGGAGCTCAATTAGTCCCCGTGGAGCCAAGAAACATTGGCGGAACGGGACAATGAAATCAGTATTCTTACCTATGATGTCAAACGCAAGAGGTGCACGTGCACACCGAAAGTGATTCGGAAGAGGAATGAGGGCAAAAGTCTGTGGGCAAGCAGACGAAATAACCTCCAGTGTACATACTATGTAAATACTTTTTAAATCTCTCAATGTTGTGAGTCCTAAGCATGAGGACAGTGTATAAATGTGTGTAAGTTTTTGTTGAAGAAAATAAAGGGAAATTATTCCCCTAAAAAAGTTCGAGGGCAAGACAATCTCCCAGTCAACCCTAAATTATTTAACGACCTATCCCGCCAGACAGAGCGGGAACCCAGATAAGGTACGCTAGGTCGCCTGCTAGCACGTCATCGCGAGCTGGTCTCAGGGCCATGAGGGTGGCCAGGGTCCGAACCAGCGTCTCAAGGCAGGATAATTGTCGCAACATTTCAAAATAAAATCCAAGGTGTTCCATTAGTCCCCGTGGAGCCAAGAAACATTGGCGGAACGGGACAAAGAAATCAGTATTTTACCTATGATGTCGTTGACCAAAGATTGCACACTTCCCACGGCCCCACGTAAGAGACGTCCCCGGTTGATAGTTTATGGGGTCGACAGGGATCTTTCAGGCAAAGAGTTCGAGGAAGCGGTTCGTGGGCAGAACCCCGACCTCGATAACGGGTTTTCAGCCTGTTTCCCCATCAAGGGTAATGGAGGTAGGGTCCACTGAGTGGCAGATGTGGAGCCCAAGCCCTTCAAACTCTTGATGAGGCGGAAGACACTGAACTTGGGTTGGTCAGTGCTCCGCCTAAAGGAATTCTTGCGTGAAGTCAGGTGCTTCCGGTGCAAATGCTTCGGCCACTTCCGGAGCAACTGTCCCGAGTCTGAAGCAAGGTGTGGCAATTGCGGTGAAGTTGGGCACCAGCACCACCAGTGTGCAGCCACACCGAAGTGCAGCAACTGCTAAGTTCCGCTTGAAGCTGGACGTCTCTTACTCCAGCTTCAGAAAGACGTGCCCTTGTCTTCTTAGGGAACTTGAGCAAAGGAGAAGCCGGGTCAACTATGGTTGACAGATGGTGATACCCTCGGAGGTACGTAGCTCTCGGATAGAGCTTTTTGGTCTATTGACCAAGGTGTTACTGATGACCCTGGCCTGTGGTCATCACCACAGCAGTGGCCCTAGTACTGTGGACCATGTAAATATTTTCTATGTGTGTTCAGTGTGATTCTTTGTTGAATATTTGTGAGAGGGGTGCATGAGACCCTCATACTTTAATGTGCCTGTACCAAATTTTTTTGTTTAGATACCAAATAAAGGACTTTTGCCCCAAAAACTCGCGTTGGTGGACGATCTCCCGGCAATGAGATGAGAATAATTATTGAAAATTTGCTTGCCCCGATCGCCCATAGCACGTGTCACACACGCGGGCTATGAACGAAGGGTGTAAGGTACCGAATCTGTCCGAGTGAAAGATTGTGGTTTAAGGTGACTGACGGGCTAGCTGTTGCAGCGTCGTTAGGAATCTTAAAAATTCCGAACTTATGAGAGAGTTTCGCATTTCTCTGTGGTCCACACTTAGATGGTACAGGTAAAGCCATCAACCTAGGTTACCTATGATGTCAGCAAACACATGGGTTTATTTTGCTTTCACTCAATGAATCAAATATAGTTATATACAAAATAGAAGGAATCGGAGCTGATCCCTAGTGAAGTCCCGACATTTATATCATGATATGCTGTTTTGCAAGTCTGTTTTCACACATTGTTTCTACCGTAATTTCCATTGTATAGTTTATGGAGCTATACAATGGAAATTCCTTATAGCTAGAGGTGCCCTTCTGTGTGTTAAGGTTCTGAAATAAAAGCTCTTGTTGCAACTACTGAATACTTTTGGCAACATAGTGTATATACCAAGAAAAGTAATGGGAGTCAACAATTGCTGTGGAAGTTATGTATGTGAATCACTGGACACTTAAACCTCACAAATTGAGGTAGGATGACACAGGGCCGACAGATATAGAGAAAGAGAAGCAAGCTAATAGTGTAGTTTTTTTTTTTTTTTTTTTTTTTGATTGAAGGTTTAACGACCACCGTGAGCAACTAATGGGCTATAAGCAGTCGCCCGTCCCTAATTTAGGGTCACTGGTTCCAGGGAAGGGAGAGAGCCAGTGCCGTAAGACAAACACAACATCCATGCCTGACCGGGATTCGAACCCGGACCCCTTACGGACGAATGATCAGAGGCCAACGCCTTAGACCACTGCGCCACCGGGGCGGCAGTTTTTTTCTTTTGCTATTTGCAGAAATGAATAAGTGAACCAAAGGAATAATAAAAGCATTTCATGTAATGTAAAGTCAGCTTTGTTTTAACTGCTGCCCTGAATGTAATCAGTGCATTTGTATTTGAATCCAAATCTAAGGCTGTAGGAAAGACTTTCTGTAATAAATTGGTCTGTTAAGGAATATCTAAATTAATGTACAGAGATGTATATGTGGGTTTACAGTGTTTTTTTCTGACACACATATTCCCTTAGTTTAATGTCCTTTCTGAGGATGATTACATTACCCAGCAGTGTTTTCAGAGGATGTAGAATGTTGCATGTTTATACCACAATCAATCATGCTCAATCTGCTGTTCCTGTTGTGCAATGTTTGTCTCCACAGCACATCATCCCCCAACTGGATATGACACTTTGCAGCTTTGTCATATCTAGTCAGTCTTATGATAGTTAACACAGCAATCAGACATCTCTACATTGACTGTATTTTACTGTTCTCATGAAATATCAGTCATATCAGAAAATTTGAAAATTTCATCGTCCTGGAACGTGAATTGAACTCGCATTTCCCATTACTGTTCGAGCATGCTAACCGTTACACCACCCAGGACAAAAAAGTTCCAAGTATCCAAGTGTTAAGAGCATCGGAATATTCTCCGACCGCATTCTTAATCAAAACAAACTGTGCTGCCATCTAGCGTTGTTAAGCATATCACCAGTCGTTCAGGTATATAGTGTAGAAGAAATATTCTCATAATACGTGGAAAATATGTCATGATAGTTAACCCAGCAATCACACAACTCTGAATTGATTGTATTTAACCATTCTCATGAAATATCAATCACATCAGAAAACTTGAAAATTTCATCATCCTGAAGCGGGAATCGAACCAGCATCTCCTGATATCTTTTGTTTCACTTCGATTAAAAATGCGGTCGGAGAATATCCTGATGCTCTTAACACTCAGATACTTGGGAATTTGCTTCAATTAAAAATGCGGCCGGAGAATATTCTGATGCTCTTAACACTCAGATAGTTAGAACTTTGTCTTCCTGGGTGGTGTAACGGTTAGCATGCTCGAACGGTAATCAGGACTTGCGGGTTTGATTCCTGCTCCAGGGCAATGAAATTTTCAAGTTTTCTGATGTGATTGATATTTCATGAGAACAGTAAAATACAGTCAATTCAGAGATGTCTGATTGCTGTGTTAACTATCATGACGTATTTTCCACATATTATGAGAAGAATATTTCTTCCACACTGTATACTAGTCAGTCTTATTTCTCTTCATAAGCTTTCTGTAATGATCCATTAATAAGCAATGATTTAGCATTCAATTACTTCACAGGGAATGTCCCTGTATAGTATGGGATTTATTCCAGTTAGCATGTACTTACTGAAGTATAAAGTCAAAACTCGTTTTAACGAAATAGGATATAATGAAAAAGTACATTACAGCGAAAAAAAAAAAAATCGTGAACTTGTTTGGTTTATTGTATGTATTTATATATAAGATATATAAAATGCTATAACAAAATACTTTATAATGTGAAAAATACCTTATTACAAAGTATATATTTCAAAACTCGTTTTAACGAAATAGGATATAATGAAAAAGTACATTACAGCGAAAAAAAAAAAAAATCGTGAACTTGTTTGGTTTATTGTATGTATTTATATATAAGATATATAAAATGCTATAACAAAATACTTTATAATGTGAAAAATACCTTATTACAAAGTAAAACTTTTGGGGGAAGATGCTCAAGCAAAACTTTATGGGTAGCAAATTTCTCCTTCTCTTTAAAATTCAAAACGATTTAGCTGCTGTAGAGCACCAACAAAAGAACAAAGTGATAACATGTTTTGCCAAAAATTTTTGAAGAAAATAAGGATTCACCCAATAAAGATGTGACGGAACATCTAAACTGTTATTCTCATGTTTCTCCAGTAAACGCAATTGAATGTTTAGAGAAAGTTGGATACTATTTACAGAACCGAAGACTTTATACTGAAGAAATTAGCAGCTATCTAAATGTTATGAATACAATTATAATGGTAGATGCCATGGAAAAACAAAAACAGACTGTACTTACATCATATTTCAAAACCCAATAGCTATGTCTGTACTGTTTCACAGTTTACTGTATGTGAACAAGCTTTGTATCAAAATGGAACTAAATAAATTGCTTTAATTACACTACTTTAAAATTAAAGATATGTAATACAAATTTGTATGTACATTATTTGAAGCATATGACAGTATTTTATTAAGATGTATTAAGAGATAAATTCTTCATATGCGGGAATAAAAAATAAATATGGTATGTGAGTACATACATGTAAGAAAAAACATACGCAGTATGTAATTTCATACATATTAATTAATTAAAGCTTATGCATTTCATTACTACTTCAGAAAAATTTCCCGTTACAAATAAATAACTAATCAATTCCACTTAGTAGTTCTAATTCTGACTATTATATAGCTCTAATTATTGTACTATTCTCTTTTACGTGCGATATTTCAAAGTAACTAGTACAGAAAACTAGTGGGATAATGCTTACCTTGGCATTCCTTTCTAGCGACGGGAACATTTCACGCACGTGTTTTCTGGTCTTTGTTGAGGTTATTGTCCTAAAGTCCGTTGTATGCGATGACTGGCTTTACTTCTCACACTTTTCGCTGGGTATACTCATTGGATCTTTGCCTTAGGATTCAAACATCAATTTTTACCGTTCTTTATACTCGAAATTTTCGCCCATACTCTGGGCATCTTTAGGAGCGTGGCGACTTTACCACCGATGTTCGTGGTTAACTTCGCGCTAATGGAGTCCGATACTCCTTGTTGCCATTCGTCGGAAAAACTTTCCTGGATATATTTCGTTATCAAGCCCGGCTGGCGCCATCTATGTTTCGTTAACAACACTCTTTTTTTCACGTATTTTTTTTTTTTTTAATTTTTTAATTTTCTTCTCCTATCCTGGTTTTTTTGTCTTTTTTTGCCTGTTTTTCTTTTGTTGTTGTTTTTCTTGTCTTATTAGTTCTTTCCACAGGCCCGATAATGTGCTAGGGTCATTCTGGTTACATACCCTTGCTTTATTTTTGTAGATTAATATTGCTTCTTCCCTCCTCATTTGCCTTTCCGATTTTTTATTCTTTTTTAGCATTTTAATTTCATTGAACTTTGGGAATGTCCGGTTTTCCAAGCAGAATTGCGCTAAAGCAGTTTTGGCTTCTTTTTTTTGCCAGTTAGATATGTGTTGTTTAAGTCTTTTTTTTAATCTGTTTTTCGTACTTCCAATGTACGATATTGGGGGTATGTGTGCTATTGGAATTTCGTAGGTTCCTGATTCTTCTAGCATTTTTTCCTCTGTTTTTTTGTTGACAGTCATACATTTCACGGTGTGCACTGAGCTTCCTAGTTGTAAGTCATATTTAGCACAGTGCCTATTGATTTCTTTACTCACTCCTTCCAAGTATGGGAAAGCTCCAATGTATTTCAATTTTTTATTTCTCATCTTCCTTTGGTTGTGCACTTCTTGGCCTTCTTTACTCTGAGTCATATGCTTTTTACTCTCGTGTATCCATTTATTAATTAGCTTGCTCGGGTACCCATACTCTTGTGATATTTTCGAGATAAACTCTAGCTCTTGATTTTTTAGCCTGTTGTTAGATGTGTGTGTGTACGCTCGCCGTATCAAGTTTTCTATGCTGTTTTTTTTATGTATCACTGGATGGTGCGACGAGTATGGTATCAGTACAGGTATGTAAGTTGCTTTTCTGAACACAGAGTATTCAAAACTATTTTGTTTTTCTTTAGTTGAATGTCCAGGAAGGATAGGCAATTATCCTCTTCAAACTCAATAGTTAGCTCTATGGTGTTACAGATTTTGCTAAACTGCTGTGCTAGATCTTGTAGCTCGGCTTTGTTAAGTTTAGACATTATAATAATGTCGTCTACATATTGAGCATAAAGTATTGGTTTTTCAGGTAAATTTTGAATAATTTCTTTTTCGAGGTATGCCATAATCACTTCTGCGTATAATGCCGATAATGGGGATCCCATAGGGCCACCTTGTGTTTGTTTATATATATTTCCTTCAAAATGGAAGATGTTGTTTTCCTTGATGAAATATAAGGTATTCTTTAGCTCTTTCAGTTGTGACAAGTTTAGTTCTTTGTTGATGCTTAGTTGTTGCATAATCAATTCGATGGCTAGCTCGACAGGAGTGTTTGGGTATAACGCCTTAACATCCATGGAGGCCATAGTTATTTGCTCTAGGTCTTGATTAATTAATTTGATTTTTCTATAAACTCATAGCTATTCTTTAATGTATATTGATTCCTCATGAATATTGGGGATAGATAGTTGTATATCTTTTTCTAGGTTGATGAGTGGTGAGATTTTTTCGATAGAATCAGTCTTAAAGGTGTGTTTTCTTTATGAGTTTTAATTTTCGAGAATATTTTTGGCATCCCTGCTCCCATTGGAGGGTTTGCATTTTTTATTTCTGTTGGTAACGTGCTGTGGTTCCTTATATTAGCCAGGAAGGTAAGTTGTTTGTCGGTGGGATCTTTGTTGATGCTATCGCACTGTAGCTCTGAGATGGCCGTCCGCATTTTATCATTATATTCCAAAGTGTCCATAATAACAATTTGCCCTGTTTTGTCCGTTTCGCAGAATTTGATCGTGGGGTCTTTGCAAAGATTTACTAGTTGTTTTCTGTCATACTTTAATTTATTAATCTTACAGTTTTTTTTTGTGCTTAGCGTTATACTCTTTAAGCATGATTCTGAATAGCTTAAACCTTAGATCGGTAGCATGTTCTGGATGCACTCGCTGCACAATATCTTCTAAGATAGGAATGTACTCTTCTGTTCCGGCTGGCGCCATCTATGTTTCTTAACGAAACATAGATGGCGCCAGCCGGGCTTGATAACGAAATATATCCAGGAAAGTTTTTCCGACGAATGGCAACAAGGAGTATCGGACTCCATTAGCGCGAAGTTAACCACGAACATCGGTGGTAAAGTCGCCACGTTCCTGAAGATGCCCAGAGTATGGGCGAAAATTTCGAGTATAAAGAACAGTAAAAATTGATGTTTGAATCCTAAGGCAAAGATCCAATGAGTATACCCAGCGAAAAGTGTGAGAAGTAAAGCCAGTCATCGCATACAACGGACTTTAGGACAATAACCTCAACAAAGACCGGAAAACACGTGCGTGAAATGTTCCCGTCGCTAGAAAGGAATGCCAAGGTAAGCATTATCCGCTAGTTTTCTGTACTAGTTACTTTGAAATATCGCACGTAAAAGAGAATAGTACAATAATTAGAGCTATATAATAGTCAGAATTAGAACTACTAAGTGGAATTGATTCGTTATACATGCATTAGAATCGGCCACGGGCGGAACAACGATACGTGAACGGATAATGAAGTATAGAAGCCTGCTGACGCCTAAAGAACTAAACATCATAAGGAAGTTTAAAAAAAAGAAAATTAAACTGGTAAAAGAAGATATCCAAATAAAGTTCTTAACGAACTGTAGAGACTTTAATATTATACCAAAATACTTACGAATTTCCAACAAACCTATGCATGGAAAAGACAAAAGGCTGCTACTGACGTGTCAAGAGAAAAGACTAAGTGCAGAAATCATTTATAAAAGAAAACAACTATACCAAAACCACATTCAGTGCTATAATATGTGGAACTAGATACTGAATACTGAATGTATGAATTTTAACGTGACATGGAAAACCCTTATTATAGACGATGTTCTCACTGAAATTAATGAAATAGTCAAAAGGCGGCAGAAAGCTCAACTGCCAAGAAATTTAATACCCTTTTAGATGGAATCAAAATGAGGGGTGATGAAAGCACAGAATACCCAGTGTTTGTGAATCAATCATTGAGAGCGCTAACTTTTAGTGAAAAGGCAGTGCTACAATGTGGGAAAAAATACGCATTTCCACCTAAAACCCCAAGAACAGAAGAGTACATTCCTATCTTAGAAGATATTGTGCAGCGAGTGCATGCAGAACATGCTACCGATCTAAGGTTTAAGCTATTCAGAATCATGCTTAAAGAGTATAACGCTAAGCACAAAAAAAAAACAACAAAAAACTGTAAGATTAATAAATTAAAGTATGACAGAAAACAACTAGTAAATCTTTGCAAAGACCCCACGATCAAATTCTGCGAAGCGGACAAAACAGGGCAAATTGTTATTATGGACACTTTGGAATATAATGATAAAATGCGGACGGCCATCTCAGAGCTACAGTGCGATAGCATCAACAAAGATCCCACCGACAAACAACTTACCTTCCTGGCCAATATAAGGAACCACAGCACGTTACCAACAGAAATAAAAAATGCAAACCCTCCAATGGGAGCAGGGATGCCAAAAATATTCTCGAAAATTAAAACTCATAAAGAAAACACACCTTTAAGACTGATTCTATCGAAAAAAATCTCACCACTCATCAACCTAGAAAAAAAGATATACAACTATCTATCCCCAATATTCATGAGGAATCAATATACATTAAAGAATAGCTATGAGTTTATAGAAAAAATCAAATTAATTAATCAAGACCTAGAGCAAATAACTATGGCCTTCATGGATGTTAAGGCGTTATACCCAAACACTCCTGTCGAGCTAGCCATCGAATTGATTATGCAACAACTAAGCATCAACAAAGAACTAAACTTGTCACAACTGAAAGAGCTAAAGAATACCTTATATTTCATCAAGGAAAACAACATCTTCCATTTTGAAGGAAATATATATAAACAAACACAAGGTGGCCCTATGGGATCCCCATTATCAGCATTATATGCAGAAGTGATTATGGCATACCTCGAAAAAGAAATTATTCAAAATTTACCTGAAAAACCAATACTTTATGCTCGATATGTAGACGACATTATTATAATGTCTAAACTTAACAAAGCCGAGCTACAAGATCTAGCACAGCAGTTTAGCAAAATCTGTAACACCATAGAGCTAACTATTGAGTTTGAAGAGGATAATTGCCTATCCTTCCTGGACATTCAACTAAAGAAAACCAAAAATAGTTTTGAATACTCTGTGTTCAGAAAAGCAACTTACATACCTGTACTGATACCATACTCGTCGCACCATCCAGTGATACATAAAAAAAACAGCATAGTAAACTTGATACGGCGAGCGTACACACACACATCTAACAACAGGCTAAAAAATCAAGAGCTAGAGTTTATCTCGAAAATATCACAAGAGTATGGGTACCCGAGCAAGCTAATTAATAAATGGATACATGAGAGTAAAAAGCATATGACTCAGAGTAAAGAAGGCCAAGAAGTGCACAACCAAAGGAAGATGAGAAATAAAAAATTGAAATACATTGGAGCTTTCCCATACTTGGAAGGAGTGAGTAAAGAAATCAATAGGCACTGTGCTAAATATGACTTACAACTAGGAAGCTCAGTGCACACCGTGAAAAGTATGACTGTCAACAAAAAAACAGAGGAAAAAATGCTAGAAGAATCAGGAACCTACGAAATTCCAATAGCACACATACCCCCAATATCGTACATTGGAAGTACGAAAAACAGATTAAAAAAAAGACTTAAACAACACATATCTAACTGGCAAAAAAAAGAAGCCAAAACTGCTTTAGTGCAATTCTGCTTGGAAAACCGGACATTCCCAAAGTTCGATGAAATTAAAATGCTAAAAAAGAATAAAAAATCAGAAAGGCAAATGAGGAGGGAAGAAGCAATATTAATCTCCAAAAATAAAGCAAGGGTATGTAACCAGAATGACCCTAGCACATTATCGGGCCTGTGGAAAGAACTAATAAGACAAGAAAAACAACAACAAAAGAAAAACAGGCAAAAAAAGACAAAAAAACCAGGATAGGAGAAGAAAATTAAAAAATTAAAAAAAAAAAAATACGTGAAAAAAAGAGTGTTGTTAACGAAACATAGATGGCGCCAGGCTTGATAACGAAATATATCCAGGAAAGTTTTTCCGACGAATGGCAACAAGGAGTATCGGACTCCATTAGCGCGAAGTTAACCACGAACATCGGTGGTAAAGTCGCCACGCTCCTAAAGATGCCCAGAGTATGGGCGAAAATTTCGAGTATAAAGAACGGTAAAAATTGATGTTTGAATCCTAAGGCAAAGATCCAATGAGTATACCCAGCGAAAAGTGTGAGAAGTAAAGCCAGTCATCGCATACAATGGACTTTAGGACAATAACCTCAACAAAGACCGGAAAACACGTGCGTGAAATGTTCCCGTCGCTAGAAAGGAATGCCAAGGTAAGCATTATCCGCTAGTTTTCTGTACAAAATAAATAAGTTTTGCTTTTTCCTGTGGGCACTATTTCGCTGTTACAGCTTGCAGTCTTATGCGCCATGGAAATTTCTGTAGCATGTACTAACTTTTTAACGAAAATTTCATAACGTTTCAATGAAAATTCATAATTATGAATTTTTTCTGTTCCCCTTGAATTATGTTATGAGGAGTTTCGACTGTATCTCTAAGCTTTGTTTTGATGTAGCCATATGGTGTCAATGTCCATACCACACAAGGTTTAAAATTTGCTTTGGTATATTGGCTCCATCATGTTTGTCTGACAGTTGAGGGAGTATGTTATATTCCATACGTAGAATCTTTAACTTCTCATTGCTACTGTATTCAGCCAGGACCATGAAATCTTCATAAATTCTTTTGGAACATTATCTATACCATATTTATGGATGATTGGTGACTGTTATATTCTAGAACTTGCAGTTGTTTAGGTGAACATCATCATAATCAATAACCATTCCCAATCTACTGCTGAATGAAGTTTAGTTTTCTGCATTGAACAGTTGTCTTCTATGTTACACTTGCATGCTTTTGAATTACATCCACCAGTCTCCCACATGGTCTTCTTCTGGGTCTTTTCCTGTCCCTTGGTATCCAGTCTAGTGTTTCACTTGTCCAGTGTTAGTCAGTTCTTCAAGAAATATGTCCAGCCTGTTGTCACTTGAGCTGTCATTACTTTGATCATGATTCCATCCACTGTTGTCAGTTTCATGATACATTAAGTTCCTGTTTCTATCTTTCTTAGTAGCACCAGGCATGGATCTTTTCATGCTTCTTTGAGTTGTCTGCAGCCTGTGGATATCTCTTTTAGTTAAGGTCCATGTCTCTGATCCATAAGTAAGAACTGGAAGCATGCATTGATTAAACACTTTTCTTTTAAAACGTGATGATAAATTGGACATATACTTTAGCCAATATACACTGTATTGACAAAAGTCACTGGGCACCTAGAAGATAAACACAACATAGCATTTATTGATATACATTAGTATGGTGTCGGTCCACCTTTGGCCTTAATGCATGCACTGACCCTTCGAGACATGCTTTCTACAAGTTTTTGGAAGACAGCGATAGGTATGTGCTTCCATTCAGTACATAATGCTGTCGCTAACTGTTGCTTAGTAGTAGGCCTTGGTTCCGAACTTCTTATGCGGCACTCTAATTCATCCCATAGGTGCTCTATGGGATTAAGATCACTGCTCTGTGCTGGCCAGTCCACACATGATACGGAATTATCGTCAAACCATGCTGTAACAGTCCTTGCTTTATGGCTCGATGCATTATCCTGCTGGTACCAACAAGGCTCTGTTCCATAGTATTGCCACAGAGTTTGTAGGGCATAATTGTCCAGAATATTGAGGTAGATGTGCTGGTTAACAGGTTTGTCCACGATAACCAATGGTCCGGGACCGTACCATGAAAAATACCCCCACACACGAGTACACTGCCAGCTCCAAACTTGACCGTAGGAACAGTACACTGTGGTCAATAGCACCCCCGGCTGCTGCCATACCCACACACGGCCATCAGACTGATTAATTGTGTATCTGGATTCATCAGCCTATAGGACCCGTTTCCATTGATCTACGGTCCACTTTTCACTATGCTAAATGATGAGTAGTATTCCGAGTGTTGATGAAAGGCTAATGAGCAGCCGCACGACCACGGTAACTCATGGAATGAAGTTCTCTGCGAATGGTACGTGTACATACCGAGGTTCCAGCATTTCTACTCACCTGTACACTGAGGTCTTGTGCAGTACTCCGTCATTTATCTGTAATGACTCTCCTGAGGCTTCAACGTCCTCTATCACTGATTTTCTTTGGCCTGCTGGTACGTTTTGATGCTTCAGGAATGCCATGTGTCTTCCACTTATTCAGTACATTCAATACAGTTGACTTGGGTATGTTTAAATGCCTCTCGGTTTCTCTTATGGACAACCCACTAATATGTATAACACCCAACAATCTTTCCTTTCTTAAAGTCAGTTCTCTCCCGCCGCAACATTTTCATTTTTCCTCACAGTGTGATATGATCGCGGTCAGCTGCTGGCTTGTTTTCATACTGTTTGCAGCTGTTGTACCGCACATCTTAACGTCGCAGCGGATCCATTCATTTGCTTTTGAAGTGGTGTCTGGTGACTTTTGTCAATATAGTGTATATTTTATTTATTTACCATTTTTAGCTGTTACATGAGATATTATTGCAGTTACAATTATTCACATATCAATATGGGAATACTGAAACAGCATGGAGAATCAAGGAAAAGGTCTACATAAACGGGCAATGCTCGTTTTACAATATTCACCCATCCTTTTCGGGCTTGTTGTTTACCTCCACCACCCCCCTTTTTTTAAAATAATAATAAGATTATTAGTGTGCAAGTAAGTAGCTTTTTAGTTTCTTTTTAAATAAATTATAATTGTTAATTATAGTTATCTCATTTTATTTTCATTTTTATAGTTGTCTTGGAAGATAAATGAGTCCAATAGTATGGGCCCTGATAGCTTATGTTTTGCTTAATCAATTCAGTTTTTGGCTTACATGTTTTAATAAGTCTTTTTTATATATTTCTCCTTTGTCGGTTATCAGGCAGTACTCATATAATTTGCAGCAGTTGGTATGCCATTCTGTTTCATGGTTAGGTGACAGTGTGTGGATTAGTGATGGCATAAATCATTCCTTCTTGGGACTTCATTTATGCAAAAGAGCCATTCATGAATGATCTTAATTCCCAGATTGTCATTATTCTCACTGAGTAAATCATTCCATGTAGGGATCCAGTGTTGTGCTTTTAAAGCCACAGCTCTTTTGGCAAACTGCCCAAAAGAGCTTGAGCTCTTCAATCATTTATGATGAACGATTTGCCACAAGCCAACTCATGGCAAACGATGCAGGCACACCATTCAAGTGAATGCCACTCATGTATCATTCCCATTTGTAAGTTTCACCATTATTTTCTAGCTGATTGCTCACTTACATAACAGTTCACATTTATTTATTCTCCACATTACTTTTCTTATGCGGAATTCGATTTTGAAGTCGTGAGGGTGGAAGAAAGTTAAAAGTGCTGTAACTTCAGTCTATGCTGCTTTAATGGCAGATTGAATAGTCATTCACAGTGGTGAGAGTGAATCATTCACAGTGAAGTAATTTGTTATGAATGAATCGTTCACAAATGGTGGCAGCCACTAGTGTGGATATGATACTTATGTGTATGTGAGGTGTAAGCAAACATTTTCCTTGGGTGATATTGTGGACAGTCGGCTGGAATGCCTTTGTGGCATTAGCAGTTTCTCTCTGTGTGGGTGTGGATGGAAAGGGTTTTTATCTTCAGACCACTGTATGGAGGTTTATGTTGATATTCACTGTGTGGCTGATTTAATGCTTTTTGGTTTGTATGACTTACCACTTCTGCTGTTCCTAACTTTTGAAAAATGCCAAATCTTCTGACTTTACAGGTTCTTATAACATAATTTGTGATCCTAGATGAGGATGATATCCCCCCCCTCCAAACCCATCTTATCTTAATTAACATATTACATGGTCTGTGCTTGCAAAACTGTGGGCATATAATGTTGAGCTACTTGCACAGTTGCCTCACTTTATTCAACTCAGCAAGGTACCTTTTCCATATGAAATGAGCTCCACCCAATATGTGTTGTTAACTTCAGAGTAAGCAGTCATACAACTTTCCATTGTTCTCTGAGTGTGACAGCATGTTGCTGCCCTATGTCAGCTTTTGTGTATATTGATTTGGTGATTGAATTGCTACCACCTGAGTATACCACATAACCATGTATTTCTTCCTCTGTATAAAATCTTGTGACTTATTTGCTAACTGCACAAGCTCCTTTCCTGGTAGAAGTTCGTTAATGTTTGTAAAACTGGTATGAATGTTGTTTTAAAGTATTTGTATTCTTCAGGGACAGTATCTTGGCAAAGTCCGCCATAACTATCATTAATTTACGTGCATAAATATCATAATGATAAATAACACACCTTTCGAGGCCAGCACCTTTAAACATTTCACTGCACGTCAGGTTTGGGGGTTTCTGTTGGTTCCAGCCCGGTGTGGCTATCCCATTTTGCCATTGTTGAAATTCTCACGTGCAGGTGGGTAAATCAAGCGACACGAAGCATTTTTCAATAACACTGTAGTTCACCATGACTTCAAAAAACACCTTATATTCCCCTAAAAACTCCTCTACCAACATATAAATCAAACTCATGCAACACAAGAAACTTATCAAACCGAAATTCTTTTGACAAACCACCAATAAACACAGGGATTCACATTAACATCTAATACCAACCCTCCAACCCCCCCCCCCCATAAACCACGTGCAAAATATTCTAACCAAACACCTAAAAACTTATTTGCAATATTCATTGTAAATAAGTTTTTAGGTGTTTGGTTAGAATATTTGTACATGGTTTAGTGTTTCTTTTTTTGTTTTTTGGTATTATTTACAGGTTCATTGTAAATATTGTAAATAAGTTTTTAGGTGTTTGGTTAGAATATTTGTATGTGGTTTAGTGTTTTTTTTTTTGTTTTTTTTTGGTATTAAATGTTAATGTAAATTCCTGTGTTTGTTAGTGGTTTGTCAAAAGAATTTTGGTTTGTTAAGTTTCCTGTGTTGCATGAGTTTGATTTATATGTTGGTAGAGGAGTTTTTAAGGGAATGTAAGGTGTTTTTCAAAGTCATGATGACCTACAGTGTTATTGAAAAATGCTTTGTGTCGCTTGATTTACCCACTTGCACGTGAGAAATACAACAATGGCAAAATGGGATAGCTACACCGGGCTGGAACCAACAGAAAACCCCAAACCTGATGTGCAGTGAAATGTTTAAAGGCGCTGGCCTTGAAAGGTAAGCTATTTATCATTTGTAATTTATATGGGTGTATGGTGTGTGCAGATGTGTTTATTCTTAGCAGTCTAGAAACTAGTGGAGTAATAACATCTAAACCGTTGAATCTTTCAGCTTGCATCGCTCAGAAAATGACACAGATTGCCAAATACTATTCAGCCAGATGTGTCAGAAAATTCCTATCCTGATTGATTGTGTGCCTGATTTAGGATTATCCAAAATAGCTTTGCAAAATGTTTCACAGATTATACGTGACAATCCCACCTGGACTGCTGCTCATATCGCCTCACATTTTGGATATACAGACTGCTTTAAAAACACAGCTATTGCTGAGTAAGTAATGATATATTAGCTTTTGCATTTGTACATGTTTGTGCTATATTGTATGCAAAATGAATTATTTTTCAGCAGTAATTTTTGCTAATTTTAAGACATGTCGTGAGTTCTTTTTCCTATCAGTATCATAATGAGAATAATTGGCAGCGAAACACGTAACACACAAAACATTAGAATAATTCTTGATGTCGACATATCGTGCATAAATTACGTAAAAATTACAAGTGGTGGGATGTTTCGGTTGTGGCTTCTACCTTCATCAGCCATGGAATAAAACACGTTGTATAAGCATCAGTTGTTGCTATACCTATCATTTGGAAAGCTAATTTGAAATCTGGCAACGACTGATGCTTATACCAAGTGTTTTATTCCATGGCTGATGAAGGTAGAAGTCACTACTGAAACGTCCCACCACTTGTAATTTTTACGTAACTTGTGTGTGATATATCAACATCAAGAATTATTCAATCAGTATTCTCAGTTACTGGGGAAACCATGATGTTTTTTGTAGAACGTTTGAAACATGCCTTAAATTGTGGAAGGTGAGTTTCTGAGGCAATGCAGAAGTTCTGCTTTTTCTCCAGTTTTTGTTTCATGAGGGTAGGCTGATAAGTAATGCACACTGTCAGATATCCAGAAAAATAAACTATGTATGTAAGAACAAATTGGCATACCTATTTTTCTATGTAGTCACCTTGCTGTTCAATACATTTTTCCGAACGTAAGACAAGTGTATGTATGCTGTCAGTGCAGAATTCAGGGCTTCTTTGTCCGCTCCATGATGTGACAGTGTGCTTCACACCATCTGAGGTGAAATGAGTTTTCTTAAGATCCCTTTTCAGATTTGGAAAGAAATGAAAATTGCTCAGCTCGAAGTCCGGGCTGTAGGACGGATGGGAGAGAACCTGAAATATCAGCCTCTGGGGAGCATCAAGTGTTGCGCGAGAAGTGTGCGGTCTTGTGTTGTCATGCACAGGGCTCCAAAAATGTGGTCAGCCGCTCACCATTGGCGACCTAATAAATTCTGTGAGCAGCCTCGATTTTGGTACTTTTAGTTATTTTGTTTTGCTGTAGAATGAGCGGTAGAATTTTTTAAATATATATATATATATATCGAGAAAATAACATGAAATTGCCACACAATTTTTGGCAAAGAAACAGACGGAAAAAAAAAAAATGGAGCTGGTAATGTTAGACAGGGACTGGTAAGAAATGTGGAGGTCTTTAATTTTTTGACAGGGCATAAGGATGTAGAAGATCACTTGGTCAGCAAGTATCATCGTCCATGGATTGATGTACTGTAAGGAAGAGGAAAGTGGAGGGAGAACAGAGCACGTGCAATCAAAGACAGGTGTGGGCTACTATTCTAAGCACAAGAGGAGAAATGCTAATGCTCAGTTACTGACTATTGTCTTCCATTGGCAGCAAGTCTGCCAAAAGTATGCATAAAAAAGAAAGCTTCAAAAGATAAAGACTCAACATAAGCATAGAAATTGAGTGAAAAATACACAGTCACGTTTTGTAATGAAGTTTGTTAAGCGGTAGCTTTCAGCAGTAGAACAGCCAAAAGCTACTGCTTATATACTTCTTTACATCAGAGATGCAAGTCATTGGCAAAAAAAAAAAAAAAAAAAAAAAAAACTTACGTGGCCAAGTCTAGAGCAGCAATAAAAATTAAAACTAGATTAGACAGTCACATAAGAGCAATTACATTGGAATTCACTTAAAATGATTGGGCACAAATAAAGTATTGCAAAAAGAAAATTAGGAGGACTTGAAGTTGAAAACAGGACTCTATCATTGATGATCACATTGGTTTTCTACTACCAGAAGTAGAGTTATATGTGGTTAACTGTAAATATTTCAGGGATGAAAGTAAAGTTCCGTACAGTTAATTGTAAACAGTGCAGAGATGAGAGTAATGTCTCATGAGGTTTATTGTAGTCATTTCAGAGATGAAAATAAGGTCCCATAGGTGCCATTGGGATTAGCTTACAACCATATTGTGGAATTGTAGTGATGTAAAGCATGATGAAGAAGACAATTTGTCCTTGAAAATTTGCACATTTTAAAAATAGGTTCTAAAGTTCTTTTTTAATTAGGGGAAGGGGGATACAACTGCATGAATTTTATTACCAGGATAACTTGGGGGGGGGGGTCAGATTTGTATAAAAACTATTTAGTGAAATTAACAGATTTCCTTTCTGTTTTAAAAGGAAGGCATTATAATATTTAAGAAAAAAAAGAAAGTTCTTTCTTTTTTTTTTTTTTATTAAAAAAAAAATTCATGACAGCAGACTTCATCAGCAATCATACTGGGTGAAACTCACTTCACTTTCCATTTAGGGCTGATTCCATTTCTGAAACTCCATTAATTCAACAAAACAGTAATTGTCTGATTTAAAAAGAAGAAACATTTCTTGAAAAGGTTAGGAAGAATATTTATTTTTTCCATTTTTCATTTCTTTACAAGTCTGACATTGAATTATTGATTTTTCCACACAGGTGACAATGTAAAAGAGTAGATAGTGATTTAAAACAGGATCATGGGCTCTTACTTCACCAGGCTACTTAAGTTGGACAAATAGTGGGTCTGTTAAAACTCTTTAAAAAGCAACTACTGTGGGATTTTAATGTTCAAAAATGTTTAATAAATCCGAAGATTAATTGCTTTACAACAGAGAAAGATTACTTGCAAAAAAACTTGTGATAAAGAGTTACAAAGTTTTCATTACTTATGTAAAATCTTAATTTCATTTTGGAGTTTGTGATTATCAGCTAGATAGTGTAACACTCACTTTTGAGTATCTGCATTTGAAAAGTAATGTACTCATATAATTCAACAATTTTTGTGATTGTATGTATCATATTCTGTAATCCTTCCTTTTTTGTTTATTTTAAACTATCTGCAAGTATCAGTTAACTTTTTTTTTTTTTGTCACTGAACTATTTTGTGGAGTGAATCTTCAAAAGAAGTAGAAAGAGTAGTTTACTTTTTATATTTTTATTCTTCCGTGTCCATGCACACTTGGTTTATGTTCAGTTGTGGTGTTTTCATTTTTATCATTATTATTAACCATTATGTTGATAACCATTATGTTGAAATGCTTATATTATTAGGATGCACATATAATTTTAACACAGTTATAAAAAAACTAATCCATGTGATGTTACTGTAGCTTGAAAAGTTTGTTATGGAAATTATACTGCCAATATGATTTCTATTACCCATCCATTTTCAATTTGTAACAGTATGATTACTTGGAATACCACAACCTTATAATTCATGTGTACACATCAACAAATAAGACATTGTAACAGATATTAACTCATGTGAACAACATAAATGAACATTACAGAAATGTTGTGCTCTTCAAAGTGCTTATACTTTATAGTGATATTCAAGTGCCATGGATGAAAATCAAGAACACAAACTTTAACACTGAGCTATTTTGACCCTCAGAACATGTTGTTGAATATTTATAATCTTCATATTGTGTACAGTTTTGTTGTTTACTTAATATTTTTCACACAAGTTCACACTCTAAAGATTGTTTTAGCTAGCTGATGTACATCATAGATCTTACTTAGATCACCAGTGAAGTATCATGTGAAACTATTATGGAATTGTACTGAACAAAATGGAAAGTCTGTGTAATTGTACTGCTATCACAGTTTCATCTGTATGCGTTTGTTTTTATATTAATAGTATAGTAGCATTAAACACATATAACTGGGATTGGGATGCATCATTTTGGTTTCAGATTTGTTTTATGAGTTTATTGATTGATCAGTGAAAATCATTCAAGTGTATTTGTATTGTTTCAGTATTTCTTGTTCTGTAGGAATTTTCTACTATGTATTTTAATTAGTTTTTTTTTCAGCATTATTAATGAACCTTGTGAAGGCTCACTCATAACACCACTACACGTTGCCATAAGAGCATCACAGTTTTCGTCTGTAATGTCACTGGTTACGCTAGATGTCCGATTTGATATAGTGGATTGTAATGGTGATAGTGTCTTTCATTATGCTGCCACTACTACAAAGGAAATTATTCAGGTATCTTAAATATATTTTATGTTGATAATAATAATGTGATTTTAGTCATAGTAAAACATGTTTTCTTTACATATTTTTTTCTGTGTAAAGAAAATTGATCATTGAAAAACAAAATCTATAGTGTATAGGACTATGATCAATTTTGTTTTCATATATTTAAAAAAAACTTCTTAAAATATTTTATTTGTTCATGATTGAAGCTGTCAAAATTTGGAATTATCATGGCAAATGTAAGCAGATAAACACTTTTTATGTAGCAGGAATGAATGGGTTGATAAAATAGTTAGGACTTAAAGTGGGGATTGGGCCCCATAGCAGAAAGTTCTTGATCAGTCTGCGACCGATATTGTGGTGCCACAAAATAATCTGCAGGGTGGTCGGGTGGTCACTGCAGAAGACAACAACTGGGTGCAAAATAAATAAATAAATAAATAAATAAATAAATAAATAAATAAACAATCAATAAAAATTTGCAAAGTAGAAATAAAAAAAGGAAAAAAAGAAATCATCATCTTATGTTTCTTTTACCTGAAAAGGACTAGCCGAGGTACCACAGCAATTACAATGATAACTAGGATCAAGAATACTGACCTCTGAACCTCAATTTTTTTTTTTGTTGGATTTTGAAACAACTTTTGATATAACTATTGGTGAAATCATTATATCTCATGTGATTCTATCATATAGTTCACATACAATTACGTGACCGCAAGGTTCTTCAGGAAGATGCTTTAACGTCTGTTAATTCTGTTTTACACGTTCTGTAAAGTGGATACAATCTGCGGTGGTGCATTAACTTATTCAATTAAAATATAAATCGGTTAGAAGTCCTAAAGATGTTACTTACGGAATTGCGTGTTCAGTCCAACGTCAGTAGTTATTGAATTTCTTTGTCCAAAGTTGAATCTTGCTTCAATATGGTCAGTTGTTAGGGTTAGTTGCTCCCTTTAGTTTCCGTAATTGGAAATTGTTGCCTCCATTTTTAAGCTGAAACACAAACATTTCTGCAACAAAATTATATTCAGCAACAATACTTGGGCAGAAAGAACATCATGGAAAAACAAATTATGATTATGGGAGAAATCTTTATTTCATTTAACTGCCATTTTTGTAAATTTTCCCTATTTTTTCAAGCTGAAATACGAATATTTATGGAATAAAACATTTAATATTACAGGGCAGAGACGGGTTCACAAAATAAAAATAAATTAAGATCACAGCGCTCTGTCTAATTTCTGTTTTTGCAAATTATTGCCTGTGTTTTTAAACTGAAACACAAACATTTATGCCATAAAATGATATTTAACAATAACATTGACAGAAAGAACATCACACCTGGGGGGGTGCATGATACAAAATTCCATCCCTAGATGGATGGAAAACTTGCACCCATGATCAGGAGTCTGCAAGAGAGGTATAAAACAGTTTCTGGGGATGTCATTTTCTTCTGCAGAATGAAAATAAAGATTCTGGGGATATTGTTTTTGTCTGCAGGACCAAAATAAAATTTGTGATGTACATCGCCACAATTCTGCTATGGGGGCATTGGGTAATAGTGGGACATAATGTAGACATTGGGTTTATGGCATATATACATTGTATAGCATGATGATGAGCTGCAGAAGGTAGAAAAAGGGTTAACAAATCTTGAGATCAATACCTGCAACAGTGCAAAAGTAATTGAAATATTTTTAAATACATAGCAAGCATACAATCATATTATTTTAAGCTCAGAAGCTCTTTCTTCACTGTTGTTTATGAAGTCATTGAGAACTGTAGGATATAGACAATGTGCTGATAGTTTCCAAATTATTAGCAGATTTTTTAGACAGTTTTTTCTTTGCAGATTAAATAGTAATAATAATAAATGTTATTTACAGTTTTTTTAGACAATTTCCTTTTGCTTTAAATTTTTAGGGTGTCTGCCAGGCCATGAAAAGGGCGTAAAATGAGAAAAAGGTCACGGTTCTAGTGGAGATAAGAATGTTCCATGGTTTTCTACAATTTGAATTTTCTGACGAAGATACACATTTTTAAAATTTTGTTTCATGAATATGTACTTCATTTTTAAAATGTTTTCTGATCATGTTCCTCATTTTCAATTTTTTTAGTGACCATATTTTTTTAAAATCTGTCCTAATGAAATGCACGTTTTCTAATTCCTAAGAGTCTCTTCAAAATCAATCAACAGAGTAAGGCAATCTTGCGCTTCCTCACTTTTTAAAAGTGAAATTGAATTTCCAGGTCGGTGCTTAATTTGCCGGTGATGGAAATGGCACCATTTCCGTAATCCATAAAACTGTTTTCATTTCATTTCATTTATTTTTCATTATGGGGTTACGTTTGACCATGTTACATTTCAAAATTAATTTTATAACATATAATATTAAGAACAGAAAAACATGTATAATATGAATACCTATGTACAGGGTAACCACAGAACAGAAAATTGAGTAAAAGGCTTTATAAATATATACTGTATATATAGAAAACAAAAGTGATGTACAATGCTTTTACAAGAACAGAAGATTTATCGATTGATGGAGAAAAGCTGGAGATAACCGATACCTACGTTTATCTTGGACAGCAGATATCAAGTGAGGGTCACATTAATGAAGAAATTAATTGGCCTATAAAACTTGGATGGAGAGCTTTTGGAAGAAACAGTGTAGATATAATTTTCAAGAGCAATATGCCATTATGTCTTAAAAGAAAAGTGTTTGATCAGTGCATCCTTCCAGTGCTTATGTATGGTGCAGAGACATGGACCTTAACTAAAAGAGACATACAATGACTGCAGACAACTCAAAGAAGCATGGAGAGGTGCATTCTTGGTGTAACCAGGTGAGATAAGAAGAGGAACTTGTGGATAAAAAAAAATGACAAGTAGAAGACATCATTATCAGAGTACAATCCCTGAAATGGCAATGAGCTGGACATGTTGCCAGAAGGACAGACCATTGATGGACAGCCAAAATTTTAGATTGTATTCCAAGGGACAGGAAAAGACCCAGAAGAAGACCGCATGGGAGATGGGTTGATGAAATTTGAAAGTATGTGGGAGTAACATGGAGGAGACTGGCACAAGAAAGAACGTTGTGGAAGAAACTTGGGGAGACCTTCATCCAGCAGTGGATTGATAATGGTTGACAATGATGATGACAATGATATATATATATACTAAAGAGCAAAGCCGAAAACATAAGAAAAACTTCAGAATTTAAAACGAAAGTTGCAAAATAACCTGAAGATCAAAACGCGCAACGCAGCAGTTATGAAAATTCAGAATTCACATTCTATTAAAAAGAGACTGAAGCAAAAACATTTTTTTAACTCATTCCAAGTTCAACATAGAAAAGGTTATGTATTGACCAGTGTGAGTAAAAAGAGAAACAAAGAAAAAACAACTGAATGCAGAAAGTGTCGAGAATACTGAGCCTTGGCTTTATCAAGGACCAGCAAAAACTCTGCATTTTCTCACTTCCACAAAGACCTATTTGGAAATGGGTTTCTGCAAAGTCATGGATGCAAGTAATAAGCCCACCAAAATTTTTTTAAGTATATATGTCATGACCTCCGCAGAGTTGTATGACCAAGCATTAGTTAACAATTTAGCTTGCAACCATAACCTTCCTGGCCCGACCCATGCTCTTCATCTGTTACTATTAAACAGAAAGAAGATGATTATAGAAAACTCGAGTTGTAAGAGTGACATAATGAACCAGAAATAATGTTCAGTAATAACAAATAGCCTAGTTCGCCTGAGAGAGAATTTAAACCTGAATAGCAATACAAAAGTATTACAAGTTCTTAACATTGCAATAAAAAAGGAAATATTAATTTTTTTATTTTAAAGCACAGATTCTTGAAAGAAAACTAGATTATAAAACACCCCTACTCCACTACTTCTGACAACACAAAAACGAGAATAAAATAAAGACAATAATAAACTAAAGAAATTCTTTGTGAAGGTTATGTGACATAAACAATTAGTTGCAATATGTACAAAGTATTTCAGAAGTGCTTTAAGTGCATAATTAAGTAGTTATTAAGAGCTTAACTGCATTGATAATACAGCGCAGACAATGAAACGGCCGGCTGCTTGGCCTTAGTTCCCTAAAAAACACGCAAAAATACCAAGAAAAGAAAGAGTTAAAATACGCAAAAAAGTTAACAGACTTGCTAGTGCCTAAATGCTTAAAGCAAAAAAAAAAAAAAAAAAAAGAAAAAAAGTTCAAGAAGTTCAAATATTGAACTTGGAAAACCTGAAACCCAAAGACAAAGAAGAGAGCTTACCTCTTATGCAACTTAACTTCTTCCACTCATGAGGAAACATAGCCGACCTTTCAACCCAAACTTCCAAACACCCCTGCCACTTCCTAGTCGCTGGAGGGCAGTGTGGGTGGGGCTGAAGGCCTTCACACTCTGAAAAAATCCTACTCGCGGAGATTTTAACTAGAGAAAAAATAAATTAAGATTGTGGACTTGTATGATCAGAAAGAGCAGAATAAACTCTCCAGAATACATGAGAAATACCATGAAATACACCAGTAGTGTATTTAATAATCTTTGCATGTATTTAGTCACTTTAGTGAGCTTCTGTAGACTATTCAGAATCCTATTAATTTTAATGTTAGTTTTACTATTTTTAGTATAGCTATTCTAGTGAGTGAATAACTAGTTTTCTTTTATATTTATTTTTATTTTCTTTTATAAACAGATTTTTAAGTTTTTTTGTGATTTTATCTATATTATTTAATTTTTTATTTTTAATAGGACCTTCTTATCCATAGCACTAAGGTTCCTTTTTGTAGTTAATATCATCCTCTAGCCAACTTCCAAAAAGGCTTTCATTGGTCAGAATCATATTATTAACTGTGTAGAAAATTAAAGCAGATCTGTCAACCTTACTCTATTATTCAGAATAATTTTTCTTAAAGTTCTTTTAATGAAAGAAGTAGGAATTTTGTTCTCTAGAAAACTGTCTAATAGTATATTAATGTGGTAATTGAAGTCCAAATTGTTGCTGCAAATTCATGAAATTCTAAGCACCTGAGAAATTAGTACATTCTCAATTACTTTGGTGGATATGTTATTATTCCAGTGTAGATATTTAATTACTTTGAAAGGAAAATTAACTCTTTTATCAAAGAGGCTAATAGATGGGCTACCTCTGTTAAGTTTAATGCTTAAGTCTAGGAACTCAAGTTCCTGATTACTGTGGTTGGTTTTACATAAGTTAAGAGAGCTAGGATAGATATTATCAAAATCACTCTCTATAACTTCTGAATTATTTATACACAGCAGATCGTCAATATATCTAAATGTGTAAAGGTAGTTATCGGAGCAAGTGGAGTGATTTTTAATGAATTTATATTCCTTAAAGAACAGGAATAGATTTCATCAACATCCATGAGTATTGCAACATCCACCCCAGCGACTAGGGAGTGGCAGGGGTGTTTGGAAGTTTGGGTTGAAAGGTCGGCCATGTTTCCTCATGAGTGGAAGAAGTTAAGTTGCATAAGAGGTAAGCTCTCTTCTTTGTCTTTCGGTTTCAGGTTTTCCAGGTTCAATATTTGAACTTCTTGAACTTTTTTCTTTTTTTTTTTTTTGCTTTAAGCATTTAGGCACTAGCAAGTCTATTAACTTTTTTGCGTATTTTAACTCTTTCTTTTCTTGGTATTTTTGCGCGTTTTTTAGGGAACTAAGGCCAAGCAGCCGGCCGTTTCATTGTTCTCGTTGTCTGCGCTGTATTTTCAATGCAGTTAAGGTCTTAATAACTACTTAATTATGCACTTAAAGCACTTCTGAAATACTTTGTACATATTGCAACTAATTGTTTATGTCACATAACCTTCACAAATCATTTCTTTAGTTTATTATTGTCTTTATTTTATTCTCGTTTTTGTGTTGTCAGAAGTAGTGGAGTAGGGGGTTTTTATAATCCAGTTTTCTTTCAAGAATCTGTGCTTTAGAAAAAAATTAATATTTCCTTTTTTATTTGCAATGTTAAGAATTTGTAATACTTTTGTATTGCTATTCAGGTTTAAATTCTCTCTCGGGCGAACTTGGCAATTTGTTATTACTGAACATTATTTCTGATTCATTATGTCACTCTTACAACTTGAATTTTCTATAATCATCTTCTTTCTGTTTAATAGTAACAGATGAAGAGCATGGGTCGGGCCAGGAAAGTTATGGATGCAAGCTAAATTGTTAACTAGAGCTAGGTCATACAACTCTGCGGAGGTCATGACATATATATATATATATTAAAATTTTTTTTTTTTTTTTTTTTGGTGGGCTTATTACTTGCATCTACGACTTTGCAGAAACCCATTTCCAAATAGGTCTTTGTGGAAGTGAGAAAATGCAGAGTTTTTGCTGGTCCTTGATAAAGCCAAGGCTCAGTATTCTCGACACTTTCTGCATTCAGTTGTTCTTTTTTTCTCTTTTTACTCACACCGGTCAATACATAACCTTTTCTATGTTGTACTTGGTATGAGTCAAAAAAATTTTTTTGCTTCAGTCTCTTCTTAATAGAATGTGAATTCTGAATTTTCATAACTGCTGCGTTGCGCGTTTTGATCTTCAGGTTATTTTGCAACTTTCGTTTTAAATTCTAAAGTTTTTCTTATGTTTTCGGCTTTGCTCTTTAGTATATATATATATAATTATATATATATATATCGCCTGAGTGAATCCCAATTCCTTTAAAGTACGTAGTCAAACCAAACGTCCTGCATATATAAAATTTATGCACATATGGTTTCATTAATAAATTTTACTATTAAATTTTATATTTTAGTTTGTTAGCAAAAATTTTTTTAGGTGCTTTTGAAAATAATTATGATTATTAATGTGTTTTAGTTGACAAGGTAGGTTATTCCATAACATCAATCCTTGGTAATCAATAAATCTTTGTAAAAAATTTTTGATGACATTATTTTCCTTATAATTTCTTCTTAGAATTCAATTTTTAACTTGGAAATTTTCATATAATTAATTGATTTTGTTTTCAATCTGTTATTTGCATGACCTTCACTTGGAATGATAGCATGGATTCCAAGGAATAATATGTATAAAGTTTAACTTTCGGATCATCTTTTATCAAACATTCTCATCTACTTTCAATTATAGTTATTGAATTGATATCATATTATAGACGCCACATAATTTAATGTACAACTTGAACCTACTGAAATTTTTAAGTCGCAAATTTTGGTTTATTGACATTTTGACTTCTGTGGAGTGCTACTTCCAGCTGCTGGTGTTAATTAACAAATATTCAGTAAATCTGAAGTAAATTGGGCTATAAATTTAACTGTAATTACATTTTTATTTTTCTAGGCACTTAGTGTGAGGCCTGCTGTCCCCATAATCAATATGCTGAATCATGATGGACACACTCCTTTACATCTTGCATGCATGGCTGATAAACCTGAATGTGTCAAAGAACTGCTTAGAGCTGGTGCTGATGTGAACATGGCTTGCATTATGGATGAAGATACTGTAGACAGATCACACACAGGCGAAGCACCATCAAAGTAAGGGGATTTTTTTAGTAAGTCTTTTGTAAAAAAAGAAAAGAAAATTAAATGCTTATAGCATCACTTTGTATGTTTTTCTGTGAACACCCAATCAGTTGTACTTTTGGGGGAAAGGAGAGAGTCAGTGCCGTAGGACAAACACATCCATGCGTCACCAGGATTCGGACCTGGACCCCTTTTGGACAAATGATCAGAAGCCATCACCTTAGAACATTGTGCCACCGGGGCAGCTTAATTGCCTTGAGATACATGCGTCTGTATAACTATCCACGTCGCTCTTCAACGAGCATGGGCGTTACAGGATGTGACGTCACGAAACTTTCAGTGCGTTTATCTTCGGGATGCGACGTCTGATCGGACAACGGTTTTCGGCTTCTTTCTCCACTAGGAATCGTTATTGTGTGGTCGATTCTGATAACCCTGTATATCTTTTCCGTGTTGTTAGGATACACCAATGGTGTAGCACACACACACACACACACACACACACACACCATTTCTTTCTCACACTGTCTCTCCTTGCAGCTTGATATTATATGTGGTAATGGGATTGGTGATTTCATTGTTATTGAGCTGTTGTACTTATGCAATAAATTCCTCAACCAATATGTAAAGCCTGGGACGTATGCCATGGATCCTGCATATCTCATTGTCTTACTAGTTAGTTTTGTTATCACAGACATTATATGATTTCTTACAGTACTATGCATTCTGTCTAGGTCATCCTTCTTATATTCAACCTTTAGACCTTTTCTATAAATATTATCAATTTCCTTATTATGTAGGCAGTTGGGTTTGCATACATTATAAGCTCTATAGAACCATGCTGTAAATGCAGAAAGTTTGTACTCATTTGGGCAGTGTGAATCAGGAGGGACAAGGCTTGGTACTGTGGTTGGTTTATAATAAATGACAAAATCGAAGCTGGATGTTACATTCTTTTGAGCATGACTTCAAGATAATTCAGCGTCCCATTCACTTCAAGCTGCATGGTGAACTTTATTGTATTGTGTAGGTTGTTTATTTTGTGCATGAAATCATTTAATTCATCTATTCCATGTTCCCATATAAAGAATATATCGTCAGCATAGTGGATCCACACATGGGGTTTCTTGATAATTTAGAAAGATGAGATCTTCTAGCGGTCTAAGTACTGCTTCTGCCAGGACTAAAGATAGAGAACCCATTGGTGTTCCTTTTATTTGTTTGTAGATGCCTCCATCCAACTTCAAATAGTTGTGGTTAGTAACTAGATTTAAAGCGCCGATGATTTTCTTATTTTGGGTTGATGTGAATTCACGGAATGTGATGATTTCTTCAAGGTTTCCAACAGCCTCTGGTATTGGTATAGACGGATATAAAGACACCATGTCAAAACTTCCTATTATATCCCTATCAAATATTGTCAATCTTTTTGCGTGCTCCACAAATTTTTTTGTTGACTTGATTACATAACCAAATTTACTGAGCTTTGTAAGTGTTTCTTGAGTAGAAATTTTATTTATATATATATATATATATATACAGTGTTGTATACCATAAAAACAACACTAGAAACAAAACAGTAGTAAACAGTCGAAACAAAACAAAATAAGTTTGCTTTCACTTCCACTTAACCAAGAAATTTTGCTCCATCACTCCACATTAAAAGTTTTAGACTGATTCTTATGTTTTTTCACCTAACAGATATTTGGTTTATGTGGGCCCCAGTCTTTAATTTTTTCTTCATCCTTTAATAAAATATAAGGATGTTCCAGTAAGAAGTCCACTTTGTTCATTTTACTTACATGACCAAATCTTACAGCTTGGGTTCATAATTCATGAGCACTTGGATATACAGAAGATGTCAGTGAAGTGGGTACCCAAATGTTTGAATGCCGATCAGATACAAAAACAAGTGGACACTTCCAAATCGGTTTTGCAGCATTTTGAGTGATCTGGTGATAATTTTTTTGCAGTGACTTGTCACTATTCATGAAACGTAGTTACATCACTATGATCCAGAGATGAAACAACAGTCCCTGCAATGGCGGCACTCGCGTTTTCCACGGCCAAAGACATTCAAGACTCAGAGGTCTGTATGAAAGGTCATGGCAACGTTTTTTTTTTGGGATTCGGAAGGCATTTTACTGACTGACTATCTCCCGAAGGGCCAAACAATAAATGCTGAATACTATTTAAACTTGCTGTGCCGAAAAGGAGGCGTTAAAGGAAAAAAAAGCAAGGAAAACTACGGAAGGGTGTTCTCTTTTTGCAGGACAATGTGCCGGCTCACAAGGCTGGCAAGGCAATGGATGTTTTGAGGGATCTGGGGATTTAAGTGCATAGATCATCCACCCTACTCACCAAAACTTGCTCCATCAGACTATTTCCTGTTCCCAAACCTTAAAAAAGTTTGAAAGGGAAGCATTTTTCAATGATTTGGAGGTGATATCAGCAGCAGAGCAGTATTTGAGTGATCAAACTTCAGAATTTTTTTGGAAGGTTTAAAGAAACTCCAGA
The DNA here is from genome assembly GCA_039090855.1 of Macrothele yani. Taxonomy (NCBI): domain Eukaryota; kingdom Metazoa; phylum Arthropoda; class Arachnida; order Araneae; family Macrothelidae; genus Macrothele; species Macrothele yani. The sequence continues at coordinate 68,247,449 of CM076989.1, read as the reverse complement.
AACACTGTGCCAGTTGTATTGAACTTCAGGATGAATATGTGGAATAGCCTATAAGTTTCATGGCTATAGCCCATTTCCTTCTTGGTGAGGCCGAGAACTTATCAGCATCCCTTCGTATGCTTCCATTGGTTTCTTGCAGGTGGTTGTTCATGTTTTTCGGGGTATGTTCCAACACACCACTGCAGCAACTTTGTTGTGGCACTTTTTGTATTCTGTGTGAATCAGCATCCCTTCGTATGCTTCCGTTGGTTTCTTGCAGGTAGTTGATCATATTTTTTGAGGTATGTTCCAACACAGCACTACAGCAACTTTGTTGTGGCACTTTTTGTATTCTGTGTGAACTATCTTGTATGATTTAATTATGCAACCTACTGAACTTTACTGCATTATAGTCAGCATTGAATTGCACTGTGCTACTGTCACTGGTATTCATTTCTCATTAAATCTTAATAAAACAATAAAAATACCACAAAAATTACTATGGAAACTAAAAGATTTCCTACTTAGAACACTTTTTTCCAGCACCAAGCTTGAAATGCTGTTGAATAATGTAAGGTCCAGAGCAAGTGTGTATTATGCATGACACAGTAAGCAAAGCCACGCCTGTAAGTATATACACTTACAGGTCCCTACGTGGAGTATTAACATTACCTTTAGTAAGAAAATAATTTCACCTGGTGAAATCTCACTTGCCGTCCCGGTGGCGCAGTGGTCTAAATGATGGCCTCTGATCGTTCGTCTGAAAGGGGACCGGGTTCGAATCCCAGTGAGGCATGGATGTTGTGTTTGTCTTAGGGCACTAACTTTCTCCCTTCCCTGGAAACAGTGGCCCTAAATTAGGGATGGGTGACTGCTTATAGCCCATTGAGTTGCTCACAGTGGTCGTTAAACCTCTAATAAAAAACAACAACAACAACAACGAAATCTCGCGTATTGACTTCTGGGGCAAGCACAAAAATAAAATGACCTTATAATTTTTTTTTTTGCTGCTAGTACTTATTTAAAAACTATGCTAATAAGAAGGCAAAACTTTTGAAAATCATAACTCAGTGACAAAATTTAAGCTCACAATATGCCCACACAATGTGGAGTTCTCAGGGAATTTGAAAATGGCTCCAAAAATCAGAGAATAATTAGAAAAGTTTCACCTTTTTTTTTCTTTTTTTTCTTTTTTTTTTTTTTGTAAAAATTAGGGAATTTTTTATTTTACCAAAAAACTTCTTTTTATCAGATTTCAGACATTTTAGATTATATTTGTGTATCACTAAAACCTAAAATATTCCACTTCTTTTTTGTTAATATTGCAATACAATGGTTGTTTGTTTTACAGTTTCTGCAGTTCACTCATTTAACAAAAGGGCTACAGCTGCACAAGGAAAGACACTAAATCTATTAAATGCACATCTCTTGTGTGCTTCCTTCCCAGGCAGCTTCCATCTGTCAAGTTAATGAATCATTCACTGAATATGGCATGAACCACAAGGTGTTTTGCATGCTCGTTTGATGTGTTGCTGGTTGACGTCAACAGCTTTTCTTGAGACTGGGAACTTTTACAGTTTTTTTTTTTTTAAATTATGAACTGTATAATCTGGATGGTCATTACATGGTGTCCTTTTAATTCCCCCTCATGTGTGAGATGAACACATTGAGCAGAATATTTTGTAAAAGATTTAACAAAACCATGTATCTACATATTTTATAGAATATTTTATTGAAGGCAAGTAAGCCACTTTTAAACTCCAAGAATGTTTGCATTTTTTATGTGAATTGATAAGCACATGTTAAATAAAGATTTTTTTTCATAACATCATTTATTAGTACTAATTTCAGATAAGCAATTATTTGCAATTACAGTTTTCTTAGAGTATGATAGATTTTACTTTCAGTACATTACATTGTACCTTAATTCCCTAAAACATTATAAAAACCGAAATTTAAAAATTGTCTGTTATTAAGCTTTCATTTGGTGTCTGCAGACAGTGCACTTTATGTTTTGTAACATGGAGTAATCAGGCACAGCGGCCTGATATGCGTCTGCTTGGAAAAACACTGCACAAGATAAATCATCCCAGACAATGTATCAAAGCTCTTTGTCGGCTGGTCTCTTGCGACTAGAGATTGGTTGGAAATCATGCCACTATTATTTTGTCACTGTTACTGAAAAATCACTGTCACCATTATGACCAGTGACAAAAAACTGTGCCCAAGCAATTCTTGGGGTCCAAAGTCATTGTTACATCATAGTGTCAGTTACGGTGTCACCATATCTAAACAATTTGTCTCCTTTTCTATTGAAACATCATAGTGGTCACAAGTGATGTGAGCTTTCTTTAAATATTCCCTTTTTCCCACTCTCAAGATAGTTTTGGTTTTTACTGTGCGTTCCCTCATAAACAAAGAATTCAAAGAGAGCCGATTGTAACTGGAACTTTGTCACTGTTACAAGTGAAACGGTAACTTGGCACTCCATACTGCTCTGTTACCTCTGTCACAAACAGTGATTTTGTCACTGTTACAAGTAAGATGGTGACTCACAGTTCCAGCTTCTTTACAGCTATGCTACCTCTGCCAAAAACAGTGATGTTGTCATCATTCAAAGTCACAGTTGTTTCTGTGGCACTGTCACCATTGTTAATGTGACAGGAAAATCACTGTTAAGCACACTCCTCTTCTTGCGACATGTTTTCCTAAACAAGAGCGCATTTGGTCAGGAAGCTTAGCTGCATTGTGTTATAGAAAAAAGAAAAACTTAAGACTAATCAAATGACATCGTTTTCTTACATATGAAATGTTTCTATGGGAATATATTAACAAATTCTACATGGGCAGTATACCACTCAGGTTCACAAAAGATCATGGAATTATGGTACCAAAAATAACAAAATGTGCCTCATGCATTTAGTAGTTATTAATGAAGAGCAGGTAATTGTTTAACAGATCACTTATTTAAAGAATTTACATTTAAAAATGTGGGCTTTGGTGAGAAAATGCAAGAACAGGAAGAAGTAAATGCAACAGTTCATTCTGACATAATATGGGTTGCTGCTGTGAAAAATTTTAAAACCATCTGGAAAAATCTGTTTTATTTTTTTCTTTTCAATTTTGAATGGGAACTCTGGCTCAATCCTAGGTAAAATATATTTTCTGCTTGAATTTTCTCTCCTACATATTCCTGCTTTCTGCATCTCCTAAACAAACTATAAGCACATAAACATAGATATCAAGTGAAAACACCCAGAGTCATGTATGGTAAAAAGGTTCGTTTAGTGGTAGCTTTCCATCATCCTATGACCTTGATCATCTGTGGTCGACTGGATGGGCTGGTTGCCAGAACTACAATTTGAAATTGGGATGCTGGAACTGTTGCCAAATTTTAGCAGAGAGATCAATTTGGTGAGGGGCTCTCTGAATTGCAGTTTTTGGTGAACGAAATCTCAATGCTTTCTTGGAAATGCAGAGATGCTTTGTTGATGAATGGAGCGATTTTTTTTGTTCCTTTCCAAAGGGGAACTGCAGAGATGTCTTCAAGGGTTAGTGCAAATAATGCTGTCTTTGGAAGACAATTGGAACTAAACATCAACATGTGTTATTGCCACGTGAAGCTGAGTTTAAACCATAATCTATAAACAAACGAGACTTAGAATGTTTTCATCCATGGTGGAAATGGTAGAAGTTTACTGTTTTAAAATTTCATATTTTAAAATGCAGTTCCCTTTTAGGTACCACACTTCAAAAAAGTTTTTTTTTATTAAAAAAATTGAATTCAGTTTTACTTCTTGTTTATGAAGGCTTTTTCTCATGTGCAAAAAATTTTTGTTGTAGAGTTGTATGCAATCTGTAAATGCACAAAAGGTTATTTTAAAAATCTGTCTCATTCAGATGTTATAGGATTCTAAATTTAACAAATTTATAAATGACATCAAGCTATATTCTCATTAATATGCATGCTATAAATACTCTAATAACTAATTTTACAGCTCAGAGGGTTATCAATTTAATAGCTTTCTTAGGAAGTTTATATCTGCTTTGGCTAAGCAGACAATTAAGAAAAGTAAAAATGCCTGTGTGGTTAGTTTTTATTACTTTTTTTCATTACACATCTGAGATTTCTGTGTGTGTGGGATTTTGTCCAGTAAAATTCCATTTTTTTTAAAATGTGGTTCCAACCAATGTTTCCAAAGTGTATGAGGTTTCTTGGAATTAATGCCAGCAATAAGTTACAATGAATATAAAAGATTTCACGTACTAGAAAATATAATTTTTATTAGTGCATGACATATGTGATAACTTTATAGTTTTTATGTTTTCATTCAAAATTGTTTGCTTTGAGTTAATTACTTCACACTGCAGTTTCTACAAACTTTGCATTTGGCTATGCCAGTCTTATATGAAATTTGGCAGAATACAGATTTCCATTTATCTCTAAATTCCCTTCTTTCTGTATATTTCAATTTTTTCATAGAAATTAAGGAAAAACTATTCTTCACAGATACATGATAAATTCACAAGTACTCATATTTTCAGCAATTTAATGTGGTACTGAATTACTTTTAGTTTACCACTCTCTGTTTAACTACCCAAAAAACATGAAAATTATATTGCTTTGGAGGGTAAATCTGACCCACGTCTCTCTATTTCCACTCTGGGGGAGATGTAATTTTCAAGTTTCTTCTTTAATTTCTATGATGATATCTGATGCAATAATGATTTGTGTCCATGCCTAGAATTGAGACAGTCATCAACGTGTCAAGGAATCCTTGAAGTGCTTTGACTAGCACAAATTTAAAGTTCCTAGAATTGAAAGTGTCATCAATGTGACAAGGAAGCCTTGGGTTGTTTTGAATAGCACAAATTTAAAGTTCCTAGAATTGAAAGAATCATCAATGTGACAAAAAAGCCTTGAAGTGCTTTGATTAGCAGAAATTTAAAGTTCCTAGAATTGAAAGAGTCATCAATGTGACAAGGAAGCCTTGGGTTGTTTAAAGTTGTTCAGATTCCTAAGCTATAATTGCTTAGCTTTTTTACTTGGAATTTATTGTTCTGGGTAGTGTAACAGTAGCATATTCCAATGGAAATCAAGAGATATGGATTCAATTCTTGCTTTAGGGTGATATAATTTCCAGATTTTCTTGGATCATGTCCCATGGAGAAAGTGAATTAAAAGCAGTTAAGTACCAAAATCAGATTGCTGAAAAAAATTATTTTTTTATTTTTATTTTGATAATCATGTGACCCCTTGTATTGTTCATGAGAAATCATGTTCTTCTCACTGGACCATTTGTTAGAAATGGTGAATCTTTGGAACCTCATAAAGATCACTATTTAGGTATGTTGTTATTGCCCTAATTTCTTCTGTTGAAAACAAACTGTTATATGTGAATTTGAATAACCCAGCATTACATATTCATTCATTTATGTTCATGTGAATTGTTTTTATTTTATTATGAAAACAATTGCATGTGTTGACAGCCAGCATAGAACAAATCATCTTATGTATTAGTTTTAAAGACAGTGTTTGCTAATTCAATATGGGGATCAGCATGACTGGTTGTTGAAATGCTTACAATGCAGTACAACATCCAAGCTCCATTGCAGTTGACAACTAACTGCAAAATGCCATATGCTTAGAAAAAAGAAAAGCATTAAAGTAAAACAGTATGTCACTTTCTTCAATTACAATGGCTGTCTACTCATCTCATTTAGCTTAAATATCTCACTGAAGAATAAACACAACTCTCTCTCTCTCTCTCTCTCTCTCTCTCTCTCTCTCTCTCTCTCTCTCTCTCTCTCTCTCTCTCTCTCTCTCTCTCTCTCTCTCTCTCTCTCTCTCTCTCTCTCTCTCTCTCTCTCTCTCTCTCTCTCTCTCTCTCTCTCTCTCTCTCTCTCTCTCTCTCTCTCTCTCTCTCTCACACACACACACACACACACACACACACACACACACACACACACACACACACGTTTTGACCATGATATCTGCAAGCAGTTTGTTTCAGTGTTTTGTTGTAAGAGTAATACATTGCCTGTCTTTTGTGATTAAAATTTCACTGGGCAAAAAAAAAAATCTTTATTATGTTTCATACAAGTAGTACTGTATTTTTTGTTGTTGTTCTTTTTCTCTTGCCACAGATACTTCTCTGTATTGGGTGTTTAACAAAACAGAACTCTCTCTTTACTAGATCACTGTCAGATGTTATGCATACTCATGCTCAGAGGCTGTACATGGATGACATGAAGACAGGTGGAACACCACTGCACTGGTCAAAAACTCCTGAGGTATGTTTTTTTTTATAACACTGAATTTTTTAAAATAGAAAACCTCATGTCCTTCATTGGTGTCAGTGATCCAATCTTGAAAGTTTACTATTGGTGGCAAAAATAGAAAACAACATTTTTATATCTGTTGGTTTTTTCTTTTTGTCAACTGAATCAGTATTTTCATGACAATGACTAAGCTAGAAGTATATACAGAAATTTTGATTGTGATCAAGTGCAAATTATTAAAATGATATTTCATTTAAATTCTGCGTGGATGGGATACTGTGTGGTTGGCTAACTTTATCTCACTACTGAACATTTAAGATGACCAATTTCCTATACTGAAGTCCTAAGTGATATATGGATGTTGTGTCTGTTTTATGGGGTTGGATCTTACCCTTGTAACCCTTATCAGGCGATGTGTTACTTTTCAGCACTAGTGAAGTCCATTAGGAAATCATTCATACAGTTTTGTTGTGATTTGAACACGGATGTGGCTTACAGTTTTGTTACCTAAAATGATTTTTTTAATTTAATAGTGAATAGTGCATAATATTTGCCAAAATTAAGATTTCCTTTTTTTTTTTTGTGGAAATTGTGTGTGATAAAAAAAATTATGCAATACTCTATGATAATTATTTATGCATGTTTGATAATGAAGAAATTTGCAGATCTCCTCTGTGGTAAATGCACTGAGTTTCTTTTTTAGGTCCTAATTGAGGAGTATTTCTGTCTTGTGTTTCACTCAGCAAACTTGATATCATTTCTGTATTTCTTCTCATATTGTTTCTGTATAATTATTATATAGTAACAGTAATGTTGAAGTCATTTTTATATTATTTCTACAACTTATGCTCAATCAACTTTGGTATGCAAAAAATGAGACAAAAATAACAAAATATTGCGTAATACATTTTATGGGGAGTATGACTGCCTTATTGTTTACTTCCATTGTAGCTTAAATATTCTGAATGTGTAATGTTTAAGTGCTCAATGTATTTTACAATTGCACTGTTCTGATCTTTTTTTCTAGCTTTTTTGTGTTCTTTAATCCTCTGTCCCAGTTTCCTTGTTGTTTGTCCAGAGGATTAAAGAACATAAAACAACTATTGAAAAAGGTGACCAGAATAGTGCAATAGGTAAAACACATAAAATCATGTAAATGCAAACAAATGTGGGATCAAATCCAAATTTTGGTTTATGAGTCTTAAATCAACATAATACTTATAAAAGAAATCCACTACATCAGAGAGAAATGCTTAATCAATGGACCTATCAAAACGATAAGCCAAATATTCAGGGTTTGGTTTAATTGTAACCAATAAGATTAAAAAAGAACACTAAATACATTTTATTTAAAAGATGACATAACATGAATCTGTGATCTGACAACAATCTTTAAATTGCATTATATGTCAACAGCAAATGTGAAGTGGAGTGAACCATTGATAAACAGGCCTTGGCAGTTACCTGAAGACCAGAAATGTCTGCAAAAAAATAAAACACTCTGAGGAAAAGGTGAAGGAAAAGTAAATGGACCATACCTGCCAACATTGACCAGGGCACTGTCAGTAGTAACTCGTACTGTTATGCGGCGTACGTAACAGCTACTTTTGACCGTGATAATTAGTAATTCCTTACATGCTTCTAAATGGCTTAATTTCAGTTTTTTTAATTATAACTAATTTACTATTACTTTTGAGTTATAATTTAATTTACTGCTGCTTTCTCAGCTGGGTGAGGGGTTTATATTTCATGGAATTTACAGTTCTTCGTTATACATGTATAGTACAATGCTCAAATGGCTCAATGCAACTTTTTATCTAGTGAACTACTGGATTATTTGAAACAATGAAAATAGCAAATTTCAATGCATAAAATAAAATTAAAGGAGCTTACCTTATTTTTTTCTGTTGTACTCTGCCAAAATAAGTTTCCTTTTTCGAAACTAAAGCAATATGGATTTTTGTCATACAGCGTTGACGTAAAATATGCACTGTGCTGTTCAGTCATACCTATTTCTGATTATTTAACATTCCCATTTCACTCATTTTTTATGGCTTTGTATTCAATTGGAAAGAACTATCAGAATATCCAACAGGTAAAGATACATTATTTTGCTATATTTGTTGAATTAATACCAGCACTTCCAAAAAAATTGCCTACCTTTAGCAATAACAAATACCAGCATAAAAAAAAAAAAAAACTCTTCTCGAGAACTTTATTCCCTGAGTTATAATATACATTAATACTACCTTAAGTATTATTGTTTCTGAAATTCAAATATGTGGCTATGAGCTAGACTAAGACACATTGCATCTGAAGTAAAATAAAAAGTAAAATAAAAAATACAATGAAGTTCAGCACCTTGAGCTAAGATCCTTATAACATGCACTTTTTGCTTTTTTCAGTTCATCAAGAGTAAAATTTTTATTGTAGCAACAGTCCATGTTTAATTTCTCAATTAACAGTGATTCCAAAGTTTTAGTACCCAAACTTGATCTAAATTCTGTTTGATTTTTCCACACCATGCTGAATACTCTTTCTGTTGGAGCGTTACTGTGTGACACCACAAGCACAGACAGCATTAATTTAGGTAAAAGGGGGTATTTGTAAGTCCCATCTCCATTTCTGAGTTCACTAATTTTATGCCAGGCAACATCCATCCTTTCACATTCTGTTATATGTGGAGGAAATTGATCACTCTGGTAACGTGCAAATTCAAGTTCCAACTCATCACTACTTGACAACACTGAAACAGATCCGCAAAATACTTAGCAGATTGGTAGTTTGCCGAATGACGTGAATTTACATTTGCCACAGCTGCATGGTTATAAAACTTATCCCGTAGAGGCATGTTTTTCAGAACATAGTTGCATGCTGCAGAAATTTTGTTTCAAACAGATGAAAAAAACTTATTTCATTGCTTGAAAAATTTGCATCTTTTATAAATGCTCTTGTCGATGCTCCAATAACAAGTTCATCATCATCTTTTTGGTTTTTAAGCTTCATAAAATCAACATTAAACAAAGATTCAGACTTAGAAATGGCTGAAGGTGTTATGAATCGAACAAGTAGTTCAAAAAACAGTTTAGACAATTCATCCTTTAAAATATGAATACAAGGCTATTTTTTTTAAGGGTAACATTCACTTTGGTAAATGTTGTTATGACAGTCCACAAAAATACAGTACAGTTTTGTCTCAGGTGATTCAGGTAACTTTTTAATTGTGCAAAACTGATGACTTTTCTTTTCTAAAACTTCCATATCACAAGTAAAAAAAACCCTGCAAATGTGTCTACTCGTTGGCTTTCAAGAGAAAGCCAACGAGTAGACACATGTTTCAATATCTTGTGAGCTTATTTGCCACACAGACTTTGGCATACTTTTAATTCATTTTTTCTTTTGCTACTTTTTTCCAAGTAATAATATATTTGGACCACTAACATTTCTACATCAACTGGTAGCACTTTTACTGCTTTCTGAGCAGCAAGATGTATCGAGTGGCATGGACAACCAACAACTTTAATATCTGGCTGTTTGCTTTTAATATAAGCTGCTACACCTTTGAAACGGCCAGTCATAGTGTTTGCATTATCACAACAAAAGGATACACAATTATTCCACCCTATGCCCAGTCTCGTTAATTCAGAATCAATTAATTTAAATATTCCTTCTCCAGTATTATCAGAAGAATCTAATAATGAAAGCAAAGTGGTTACGATTTGGCCCTTTTCACGAGCATAATAGCTAACAACTAGGGGATATAGCTTTTTGGCCTCGATGTCATTGCTGCCATCAGTCGCTAATGCAAATGAATTATTTTTATTTATATCACAAATGTTAGATTTGCTGGAATCCGCCATTGTGAGAATGATGGCACCTGTATTTGTGCGCCCACTGCTGTATTTCTTAGCAATAATAGAGTCCGGAAACATTTTTGTGAACAATGGGCCTGCATGATCTGCAACCGAAATCGGAATATTATGTTCTACTAGAAATCTTGCAAAAAGACTTTCGGATCGCACAGTACTAAAATCATCATCTTTAGTACAAAATAATGAAATGCTGTGATTTGAGGCTTTACTTTTCACAAATTCCACATGTTTTTTGCTTGCAACATGGCGCTGACAATCGTCACGTCCCCCGTGAACCACAGAAAAATTCAAAGTACATACCGTACAATAGGCATATCCGTCTTTCTCTGATGATGCAACAATACAGGGCCACTGTTTGGAATATTCCTGTTTAAATTTCTGGCAATTCTTCAATTTTTTTGGTGGCACTGAAGCTGCTGCTTCATTCTGACACTTTTTCAGGAAACGATCCATCATTGTGAAAAAGAAACGCGCAATACAACAACCGTACACACTGATGAAGCGAACTTGGCACATGCAAAACTCGAAGTCGATTCACTGACGCGGGCCTAACGTCCTGAGACAACGCAAGCAGAACAGGTAAAGTTGCCAGATTTCAGTTAAAAACTACCACCAGCAACAATCAATCTGATGTGTTCGGAATCCCCCAATGCTTGACCAGAGTGAACTCCACCACGTGAACACGCATTGTGCTAACCTCCACTTACCACATGATCATACTGTTATGCCAATTCCAGTTTAAGACAAAGAGCATTTATATATATCCTGAAATATTAGCAGAAACACTAATTTAGAAAAACAAAAGGAAAATTCGTAGACTCGTCCGTAGTTTCAACAAGGTTTCCGTAGTTCCGTAGTCAGGTGACTGAATCCGTAGAAACTACGGACATACCATAGTAGTTGGCAGGTATGATGGACTCTTGAACTCTTTAACTAGTGTAAACTTAAAAATATCTTCAAAAAAAAAAAAAAAAGAAAAAAAAAAGAATAAAATCAATAAATGGTGAAAAACATCCAGATAAGTGGAGACAATAACATCCAGATAAGTGGAGTCTATTTACATTGTCTTCACTTATCTGGAAGTTTTTCACCATTTCTCTTGCCCTTTGGATTTATTAGCTATAATTAAATAGCTTGTGCCATTAAGCCCCACCAGATGGAGACTTCTCTGTTGCTGACCCATCCCTTTGTGAAGTCAGATGCTGACACATAAACACACATAGTGCCGTGGATTGTTGGCACCATAGTGTAAGGAGAATGCACTCGACTAGTTATCGAGAGATCTGGGGTTCCCAGGGGTGTTGAAATACAATTTTCCAGGTGCTGTGTGTTAATTAAAGAAAAACTTTGAAAGAGTGATGACTTTGTCAATTTAAATCAATAAATTTAAATTTCTAACTTCATATTTCATGAAGTATGATGAATTAATAAAAAAATTGCACAGTAAATTATGAAAGACACCTTCTGAAATACCAATAATAGTTCATGGTGTCAAATAAATGAATCAAAAAATGTTGTGTAATCTGTTTATTTCATAAATATTTGAAGGGATTTAGCTGAATTGGCAAATTTGAAACAAATAATTTTGGATTCATTCCATTTTTTACAGCTAACAGAAATTTTAATAGAATATGGTTGCCACATTGATGCAAGAAATTTTGAAGGGAATACTGCTCTTCATGTTATGGTTTTACGTAACAGAATGTCCTGTGCTGTTACATTGCTTAGCCATGGAGCCAGTGTTGATATACAAGGTGCAGATGGCAACACACCCTTGCATTTAGCTGTTAAAGTAGGTATTTATTTCTTAGATATTTTAAATGCTATTATGAAATGTATAGAACAGTGCTATTTACTTTTTAATGATGTGCAGTATTTATGATAATGCTGTAGACTATGGCCTCCAGCTCCATAGTGTGTGACTACACGAGATTACTTTGTCACTTTTTGTATTATTTTCATTTCATGTTTTTAATATATATGAAGGGTTACTTTTTTAGGGTGAAAGACACCCTCTATTTCTTTTTTTCTTCTGATTTTGACATAAAAACTTTAAAAATGACTTTTTATTTATCCATCTCTTCTGCCAAATGCACCCACAGAAGTGACCATGTTAATGAAAACCATTTCTTTTTCATATATTCTCCAACATTCTGTTCGTGGTACTATCACCTGTAAGTCAGCTGTCTCATTCTTTCGTGCATTCATTTTACATTCCATGATACAGCATTATTGTAGATATAGTTTTGCCATGTTCACTCTTTCATTTGAAGGTTGTTTTCCTAATAGGTTGGGGTCCTGAAGTGTCATAATATTTAATTCCTTTCAATTTCCTAAATATCACTACAGATCTCATTCTAAGGGAATTAATTTGTGGCTGATAATTATAGTAGCTAAAATTAATGAAGGGCTAGCTTGTGTTAAAATAAATTTTTTAGTCCATCTGTTGAAGCTGAGATATTGTCAAACCAACTAAAAATAAAAATCACATTATTTCTTGTCATACAGAAGTGACAAATTTAACTATAACCATGTTGCCAGTTCCTCAGAAAACTTGGAAATTGTTTGAACCTTTAAATTTCTGAGGAGTTGGCTGCAAAACATAACTTCACAGCAATTTTCAAACCTACTGACAAATTGGTATCTCTGGACTCTTAAAGATTTAACTGACAATTTAAATTCATGGGGTTAACTATATTCCATAGGAGTGTGGTCTGTTGTGTAATAAAGAATAAATCTTTTAAATTATTATTAATGAAAAATAATTTGAAGATTTATTCTTCATTAATTTCCACGATATCATCTGAAGAATTGGCGATTCATAGCCTGGATCCATTGTTGGATTTTGTTGTTGTTGGAGGTTTAACAGCCACTGTGAACAACTCAGAAGTCACCTGTCCCTAATTTAGGGCCCCTGGTTCCAGGGAAGGGAGAGAACCAGTGCCATAAGACGAACACAACATCCATGCCTCACCGGGATTAGAACACGGACCCATCTTGGGCAAATGATCAAAAGCCATCGCTTAGACCACTGCTCCACCGGGGCATCTTGTTGGATTTGAATGGTTGTTGCTTTGAAGAGGCGTTGGATACCTTGACTGGCTGAGTCCAAGATTTGTTCAGATTCCTGTGCTAAAATTAAAAAAAAAAAAATAATAATAATAAATGTTATCATGGTAGTTGTAGCATAGTTGGATGCAAATCAGAAGATGCAAGATGAGTTTGATGCAATTTTTAAGTTTTCTGAGGAGTTGGCTACATGTTAACTGTTAAACATGTCATTTTTGTCATTTCATAGAAACATACATTTATGATACTTAGCAAAAAGCATTATACCAGGCAAAAAATGGATGTGCATACAAAAATTTTTTCATAGTTTCCAGCTGCCAATCACAAAAAGGAATTTTCTCAGTTCAGCATTTAGAACTAGAGGTGTACTAATCATTAAAACACTTTTGTCATTTAGTAGGAAAACTGGGCATTGTAGAAATTAAAAAATGCATGAATCTGCATTTTCAAGGTTAGTTTTAGATGAATAATAAATTTTGTGAGTAAAACTTATCAATACGAAGATACTGTTTCTACTGATTGACAAAGTGATATCATAAGCACACACACACATGCTTGCACACATTTTTTTTTTGAAAGGTTATGCTAATTACTGTAATCCAACTTCTTAACTTCTTTCCAAATATTTGAGTGAAAATTTATTGCCTCTAGGATACTTCACTGCAGTGTGACTTCAGTAGGCCACTTCTTGACTAGATCACACCAGGCAGTGATAAACGTTAAAATATTTCAAGATTTTATCAGTATACTCGATATGTTAACTTTTAACTCAGATCATGTTATTTCACTTTCAATACTTGGCTATTCAACTTCATAGCCTATCAGCTAGACTCTCTTTCCATGTAAATGGATCTGTACCATTTCTGCAATAAAGTTGTGTGCCGTGTCATTTTATTCAGTTTTTTATGTAGATTACGAATATGCCAACCTGAAAATCGAAATTGGTAGCTTTCTTGCCTTTTTTGTGAAAAAACTTTAATAAAAGTGCACTTTTTTCAGTTTGCAGTTTTTCCTCTACAAAGTGTACATTAAAAAAAGTGTTTGTAAAAAAATTGTTTAACTATACACGATGAACGAGAAAGGTTTAGTTCATTTTTAAGATAGAACTAACAATAAAAACTCTAATGAGGGCTTAACCTGAATAATATTCTGCTATTTTTAGGTTTTATCAATGTGGCCATTGTCATCATACCAGCCATGCTCGTATGGTGTGGGAGCCATGCTTTCAGATGGCTCCCATTTCTGCCATCCGTCATATAGCAGCCTGGTAGTTGGTTCTACTCACATGGAAGCATAATTTTGAACGATAAGTAGGTAAAAGCATTAAAATGGAATGCAAAATATGTAAAAAAAAGTACATCATATTTTTTTACTTAAAAAAATGAGGGTTCTGATTTGTTATCTTAAAAGGCACATTTTCCTGGGCATCCAGATTTTACTACCTGGGCAGATAAATGATTTCTGCAATGCCCAGTTGGTCATGTAACTTTTCAGATATTTTTCAAGCCCTGCAGAAGTTGAATGGGTCTCCATATGTACTTTAGGAATCATGAAGGAATGTGATAAAGCCAGTGTTTCATTCTTTGAAAGTGTCTCATTCCGAACATGCAGTAAAACTGTCCTCATTAATGTCCTCAACAAAATCATCAATCTCTACCTGGAGGATTTTTACATGCTCTTCTTTGTCACAGCTGAGGGTAACGTGGAAAGTTTCTGACAGCATCTGCAACAGGGCCTTATACATAAGTTTGTAGAGTCATACTGTATGATTGTAGCATTTCCCACTTGTTGTACTATAAATGGAACCTTCTACTATTATGCCATTTAGTGTAGCAACATCCTTGATCCCTGCAACACCAAACTGTTTCATAATGGCTAGCATGGCCATAAAAAGGTGGAAAGATCCCAGCATGAAAACAACACAGAGAAATTCTTGCTTCTCCCACAGAACCTGTGCTACTTTGGCATGCATGGTTTGGATCAAACACAGCAACTACACTCGACAGGTTTAATCTCAACAGTTCTTTTTAAGGATATAAACTTTGTGTGATGCATTGAAAACTTAAAATAGCTGAATATTATTCAGGTTTGGCCCTCATTAGGGCTTTCATCATTGGTTCTACCATAAAAAAGAACTAAACCATTTTCGTAGATCATGTATAGTTAAACAAATTTTGTATGAATGTTTTTTTTTTAATATATACGTAGTAGGGTAAAAACTACAAACTGAAAAAAGTGCATTTTTATCAAAGTTTTACTACAAAAAAGATAAGAAAGCTACCAATTTCAATCTCCAGGTTGTCATATTTGTAATCTACACAAAAAATGAATAAAATGACAAACCACACATCTTTACCACAGAAATGGTACTGTTTTTTCCATCAGCTGATAGACTATCCATATAGCTTTTATATGCAATAAAGCTAAGTGAGATAACTTATTGCTTGAAGTGTGGATATATTCATGTGGACTGAATGTGGATGACAACATAAAAAAGAACAAAGAAGTTGTCAGCCAACTCATGCAACATGCAAACGAGCTGGCCTGCAAGCTTACCTACTTCATAAAGCTTTAAAAAAGTTTAGAACATTATCAGGTTTATAAAAATGGCGGATTAGCCATGTGTTCAAGGTGGTGGGTTTTAATCTGTCTGTTTAATCACAACTAAACACTTGTCAGGTGTTGACAAAGATTTTGGTTGAAAATTGTGACTGTGCAACGTGATAGTTACATGGATAATTTGTTTATTGGTTTACTGTATCTGTTTTCAGTCAGATTTGTGATTTTCACCACTTATTGTTGAATGTAAATCTAAAAATGATTAATATCCATTATACCAGCTAATACACTCCTTGTGGAAATGTGCAAACTGTCTTTACTGGTACTTTTCAGAGTGGTGATATCCATTTTGTGTATGCCTTCATTACCTTTGGTGCGAATGTGAATGCGATTAACAACAAGGGTGAAACTCCTCGCCATATTGTTGCCACGGAGAAGCGACCAGGCCATGAAGAGATGCTTTATGCCTTGCATGTAGTTGGAGCTGAGAGATGTCAAGGAAGAACAGGATGGTGCAAAGATGGATGTGAACCTGGGCAGCACTTTAATGGCATACCCCCTGAAAACCCTCCTGCCTTGAAAAAAATAGTTGTAAGTACAATTTTCTTTTTCTAAAAGATTTTTGTCATTTATGCCTTTGTTGACAAATTAATGGTTATATTATTCTTTGGATTCATAATTTAATATACACACACTGGCCAAGAAATTACTATTCTTTATGATAAGAAAGTCAGAGACAGTAAATACACGAATATACATGCAAATATAGCAGTCACATGGGCTGATGACCTTTTGCCTCATCTCTATATATATAAAGCAAAGTGGGAAAATGGGAAAATGTGAGTGTTTCCATTCGCGAATTGTTTGAAATTAATTTTTAGATCCCTGGGTCATTTAGACCCAGAGATCTAAAAATTGGCATGCTGATAGGTCTTAAGGTGCAGATACCCAGAAAAGACTGAAAAAAAAAATGGTTTCTTTGGAACATTGTCTGCTTGAAACTTTTGTGAATTGTTTGACCACTTCTAAATGACCTAGAGATCTGAAAATTGGCACACTGAAAAGTCTTAAGGCCTGAATACCTAGAAAATCCAAAAATCAAAATGGCAGCTTTGGAATATTGCCTGCTTGAATTTTTCTACCACTTTTACATCTAAAAAAGTCTAAAAACCAAAAAATTCATATGATGGCTTAGCTTTACTGTTTAAAATGCTGATAGACCTTAAGGTCAAGATACCTAGAAAAGTCCGAAAAAAATGGCAACCAGAATATTGTCTGCTTGAATTTTTCTACTACTTAATATACGTAGAAAAGTCTGGAAACTAAAAAATTATAAAAGGGTAGCATAGCTTTACTCTTCAAACTGCTGATAGGTTTAAAGATAATCATGTCAGAAACATTGAAATGCTGTAAAAATTTTGTGAAACTTTGATTTAAAATTAAGGGGTGCTAAAGCCTGCTACCATTTTACATCAAACCATATGCATTGACATCATGCCCCTGTTCTAAATCATAAAACAGTTATGGATCGTAAATTACTTTTCTTTCCCTTAATTAATTTTCCCTTTCTTTAATTTATGTTCCAAAAATGATTATCTAGATTCACCATTCAGGGAATGGGCATGACTGCTAGTCCTTTATGAAGATCATTACTCAGCTACAGATATTCATGTGAACACGAGGAAAAAAATTGAGAGAGTACTCTGGCACTCTTTGTAGATAATTTCAGCTATGCATCTTCAGGGTAGCGACAGACCTGGAAAATATGAAAAATTGGGAAAAGTCAGGGAATTTCCTTCCATCGGGAAAAGTCGGAAATTTGTGGCAAATCGAACGAAGTCTGAAATTTTTATTTCTGTTGTCCTAGCTCATCTTGCCAGCGATAAAATAATAAAACATTGGATGTTGTTTTAGCCAAATATATTTGTGAGCTTTATGTCTGCATACTATTTCATTAAAACGATGTAGTTTTATCGTCTAAATGGCCATGTTTTCTTTGACTCAGGCTCCAACGCACCCTTGTTCAATCAATCCACAATTCCGCGTCTGCCCCTAATGCCAGCACGATGTTTCAGGAATGGCTTCATGTTATTGTAAATATACATCATTCAGACTGAATTATGTGTGCGCACACAATAAAAAAATTGAAAAGAGATATAATAATGTGTTAAAAAAAAAAAAAAAGGAAGAAAACAATTTCAGAATCAGATTGTTTTTAATTCATGTTTATAGGTCGTATTTTCTCTTTTATTTACGAAGTGTAATAGTATAAATTATTTACTTTGTGTGCTTTGAAGTACCTTTTGCATCGGACGGATGTCCGTTGTGTGCATTATTTCTTTTTCCTTCTGATTGTTTGGGTACAAAAGTTCGATATCGGAGATCGCGATGTTACGTACGCTCCACCTTTTCTCGGGTTCGGCTTTAGGAGTGACCTTGAGGAGACATCCTTTGCGAAAGACCAGCCGGGTTTTCAGCAAATTTCGCAAGCTTTGTCTTTTTAGCATGTCTTTTGTAACAAAAGATTGTGCTTCTGTTATTGGTATGTCCAGGGCTCGACAAATCCCGGGCGCCAGGTCGCCCAGGCGCCTAAAATTCGGGCTGTGGCGCCTAATTTTCTTCTTAGTTGAGATTTCGTAATATATTGCAGTAAATGCCGTAATTTTTGTTGTGTAATCCATAGATTATCTATTAAAAGGTTATAAATTTAGGTGCTGTGGACACCGGTAAAAAAAACAAAAAACGGTGCGTCGTTTTAAAAAGTCCGCCAGGTAATTGTCAGGAGAGGTGGTGTTATTGGGAAAGTACCAAAAATGCGGTAACAGAAAAAAATATAACGTCACAGCGAGATAGAAGACTGCAAAGATATTGTAAGAATATATATTTTTTCTTTTACTTAGAAGTATTTTGACAGAAAATATGACGCAAGGAAGGCGTTACTATTTTCGTGTGCGGAAACCTACGCGGTGTGAGAATCCGCGACTCTCGGGAATCGCGCAGAGCTATTCCTTAGCGTGTAGCCATTCTGCGAATCGCATCACCTAGTTTTGGTGCGCTGATTGTTTTAGTTAAGGTTTTTTCGGTATTCAGTTGAAACGTATTCAGAAATAAGACAATGCTATGGACTGTCCGCAATTTCAACAGATTTTTTAGTCTAACTAATGAACTGCGATAATGCGGCAACAGCTAACGATTTTAGTTCTTTTTTTACTTAAAAGTACTTCAAAATGACAGTTACTGTTTCAATAAGACGATCATTTTTTTCTTGCATCTTTGGATTTCTGAGTCGGTCCTGTGAATCGCAGTTTTCTGTCGGAAATTACGATTCACGATTAACATGATAGGTGCGGATCACGTGGTGCCGATTATATAACTGTTATGCATGCCAATTACACGGAATGTTCGTATTTTCTACCAATTTAGTTGTCTAACTACGGATTCTACGAACTTTCATTTGTTTAAAAAAATATTTTGCTATTATTTTATGATATACATAAAATTCTTAAGCGGATTTGCGGAATTCTCGTTTTTTTTGTTTGTCATCATTTAGATCGCTATCATGATTGATGCAAAACTGAAGAGAATTAGGGTTGGGTCATTTTCCGTCTGGGGACGGCATTTCGTGTTTCAAAGCTTTCGAAAACAGTAGTTAAATGGAATAAAAAGAATTTGCCCTAATCGTAATTTTTTTCTCCAGATGTTGCGTTTGTGTCTAGTATTTTTGTTAAATATCATTTTATGGCATATATATATATATGTTCGTATTTCAGCTTGAAACTGTAGGCAAGAATTTGTGGAAACGGAAGTTAGACGCCGCGAAAATTGCCTCCTAATCTTCAGGCTTAAGGTTCTTCCGCGAATTCGAGAAATTCTGCCTTTTCGTTATGTTGACCACTCAGGAGATCGATGCACAAGTAAACAGAATTGTGTGTGTGGGTGGGGGGTGGGGGTAGATGTTCGTCGGAGGACGGAATTCCATCTTTACGAAACTTTTGAAAACGGAAAGTTGACGGAGTTCAGATTTTTTCTGTAATCGTAATTTTTTCTTGCGATGTTGCCTGTGTCCAGTATTTTTAAGTAACATTTTCCTGCATAACTTTTTGCATTTCACCTTGAAAATAGGAGAAAAATTTCCAAAACCGGAAGTCTGAAGGAATTCCCGTAATCGTTATCCCCCCTCCCTCCTTCCTGTGATGTTCCCACTCTCCAGCGCTGTTAAATATCCCCCGCCCCATAAGTTTTTGCATTTAATCTTGATAAGGGAAGAAGGAAATTCCCGAAAACGGAAGTGACGAAGTTGGAAAATTTGTTAAAATTGATGTATGGTGTTCAAAAGTATTAATATTCTCAAAGTTACACCATTTATCTGAAATAGTTGAAGCTTTGATATCATGCACTCATGGTCCTCAGGCTGATGGTTGTTATCAGAGAGCACAAAAATCAAGAAAAGAAAGAAAAGCGACAATGAAGAAGTAGGGAGAGAATGATAGCAGCAGAAAGAAAAATTAAGCAATCGATGCTGTGCAGTTGCAGAGTCAACAAAAGACAAACAGTAGTCTGCATTCTTGCTGTCCGTTTTGATTTTTCACCAGTTAAAATGTTCAGCTTTCCACCCCCCCCCCCTCTTTGGTCTCATCTTATCGTAAACTGCAATTTTGAAGGCAGTATGATCATATGGTAAATGGAGATTTGTGCGCTGCGCGTTCACTTCTTGGATTTCCTGTCTGTCAAGCATTGTGGAATTCAGATTTTTATCTCTACATGTCGAATTCACATTTTTATCTTTAACTGAATACATGTTTCATTTCCATTAAGCATCCCTCAAATATTCTAATACTCTGCACATTTCTTTTTTTTCTTTTTGATGAGGCCTCCTTTTAAAAAAAGAGGAATATAAATCACTTTTTTATTCTTTAGAATTGTAGACATTATGCTTTCCAGTATTACAAAATGCTGTAAAATTTTTTTCTTTGGCTGCCTTCAACATCTTTAATAACTGATTTTATCAGCAAAGGACAATGTGTTCAACTTGTGATTTGAAGCCACAAGTTTAGAAAAATAAGTTTTGTGAAACAAAGCTTGAATTTGTTCAGAACAAGAATATGCAACATAAAATTAACAAACAGTGCTACTGAACACCATCTGTCTATTAGGTCGAATGGTAAGATGCCAGTCTGAAATTCTTTTTGAATGTTAAGTAAAGATGACTTTTTGATTACTTATTGGTGGAAATTGAAGATGTGCTGCAAGTAATGTAGTTGCAGTCTGTCCCTGGCTGAGTGGTGGCAGAATTATTTCAGAGGGAAGTCACTTTCCAAGGTTAAAGTGGTCAGTGTGAAATGTTTGCTTTTGTTGTCTATTGTTATGAATGAGTTGTGCATCAAATCCTTATGTTGTTTGCATTTTATGGGCTATATTTTTTATTTTTAAACAAGAATGTTTTGAGTTATCACGTTGGCCACTAAAATGTTTTTGACTTATCAAGACCATAACTTCATTATGTGCCTAGGGCACTTGCAAGGAATTTTACTTTTTTTGAGTTATCAGAAATGCAGTGTTATCAAGAGTTGACTTCATTTGTAAAAATAGCAGTAAAAAGTTTTTTTTATTATTTGCCTTTGTATTCATTAACTTTTCTGATTTGTATGCCGTGGTCTGGGAAAAAAGTGCATTTTCACCTGGAAAACCTGGAAAAGTCAGGGAATTTTTTGTTCATGATTTTGTTGCTACCCTGATCTTTCACATGCCAAGATCTTTTTGAGTGTGTAATAAAACCAGTGATTCGAGAGTATACATTTATTTACATACAATACATTGCATTTATTTGCATCACTCACAACCACACTGAGCCACACTCTGGCTCATATTGAGTAGAATTAAATCATAACAACAAACAATAAGGTTTGCTAATTTTTGACATTGAGCGATACTTGGGTAGGTGGAATAATTAATGTTATTGTTGTAAAACCAATGAAAGATCTGCGAGTCATAAAAGTAAATGTTTACTAAACTTTGGTGGTGGTAATAGTAAGCATTTTTAAGTTTTTCAAAATCAATATTTATTATTATTATTCAGATGAACATAAAGAATGAACCTGACACCGATGAAATGTGATGTAGCTACAAGGGTCCATCTGCGCATGGTCAAGTTAAAATCTGACCTCAAAATAGAAAGAAAAGCTGAATCACAAGTGTGTTAAAAATGGTAACTTTGGTCTAGAATATCTACAGGTTACATCCGATCGTGTTGTACATCATTTTAAACCTCTTGTCAATAGCAGGTAACCTCTCGAGGAGGGTTAAGGGGGATCCAAATTTTCCTATGACACACCGTTTTTTCTAGCACCAAAAATGCATTTTTGTAATGGCTTTCATCACATTTAGCATGAGGTTCTTGTAATTTATGCAAATTGCAATGAGATATTATGTTTATGTAAAACGTGATGAAATAATGTTCAGCGATAGTTCAGTAAAATATATTGTTGAGTAGCAATGGAATTAACTACTGTCTGTTGCATCCCTTAATGTGGCAGCATTCAAAAATCAGATTTCAACAGTGGTTTTGACTACTTCCATTACCCATTTTTGTTGTATGGTTTTGACTACTTCCATTACCCATTTTTGTTGTATGGTTTTGACTACTTCTATTACCCATTTTTGTTGTATGGTTGTGACTACTTCCATTACCCATTTTTGTTGTATGGTTTTGACTACTTCCATTACCCATTTTTGTCGTATGGTTTTGACTATTTCCATTACCCATTTTATTTGTATGGTTTTGACTACTTCCATTACCCATTTTTGTTGAATGGTTGTGACTACTTCCATTACCCATTTTTGTTGTATGGTTTTGACTACTTCCATTACACATTTTTGTTGTATGGTTTTGACTACTTCCATTACCCATTTTTGTTGTATGATTTTGACTACTTCCATCACTCATTTTTGTTGTATGGTTTTGACTACTTCCATTACCCATTTTTGTTGTATGGTTTTGACTACTTCCATTACCCATTTTTATTGTATAGGTTTGACTACTTCCATTACCCATTTTTGTTGCATCAAATTTTGTTCATGGTATTTATTTTTCTGCAATCGGGAAAGATGCATGGCATCAAAAATCCAAGATCTGTTGGAATTTGAAGAAGTTCAAATAATAGATGCATTTGAAGTGGGGGCCACCATAAGAAAACAAAAGGAATTGGTAGTTTCTCAAAAGCAACCATTTCAAAGTGTTTAATGAAGGGAAGACAAGCAAATCTTTCATATCCAAAAGGTATGACTCTAGCCAGAAAACTTAGACTTAAAGAGCAAGACTGTCTCAGAGTGAGAAGGATTGTACAAATGAGCACCTGTTTCAGTATGCAGCAACTGACTGCAGTATTCAACTAATGCCTGAATCATGCATCATGGAAATTGTTTGTCCATTTTAAAGTCACTTGTTTCAGCAAAAAACAGAAAAATCCAGTTATAGTAGTGCCCCAAACACTGAGAATGGACAGTATAGCAGTGGAAGAAAGTGATGTGGTTAGATGAATCATGCTGTACATTGATTTTCACTGATGGTTGACAGAGAGTGTGACTAGAATCTCATGAAGTGATGAAACCCATCGTGTCTTGTGAATATAATTAAAGCATCTGAGATTGGCCCACACTCTAGGGGATCTTCTGTTGGTATGAACTGGGTCTGCTGGAGATAAGATGTGGAAGGTAAGATGACATCCAGGGAATAACAGAGTGTTGGGGTGGATGAAGTGCACCATTCAATGTTTCAATGTTACACCCCCTCCCCCCACACACTGTGACATCTCTATGAATGACAATGCAATGGCGAATTGAACTAGAGTCATGCAAGAATAGTTTGATGAACACAATGAAGACTTCCATCATCTCCTGTGGCCTCCACTGTCCCCTGATCTCAATCCTATTGAAAAGATTTAGGGCATGCTGGAAAGAGTTGTTTGGCAGTAATGTTCTCTTCCATCAAGACTAACAGAGTTATGCAACATTTTACTACAGTCATTACTATCTTTGGACCAAGTCGAGTACCTTGTTGAATCTAAGCTGAGCCGCCCCGGTGGCGCAGTGGTCTAAGGCGCTGGCCTCTAATCATTCGTCCGTAAGGGGTCCGGGTTCGAATCCCGGTCAGGCATGGATGTTGTGTTTGTCTTATGGCACTGACTCTCTCCCTTCCCTGGAACCAGTGACCCTAAATTAGGGACGGGCGACTGCTTATAGCCCATTGAGTTGCTCACGGTGGTCGTTAAACCTCCTGTCAAAAAAAAAAAAAAAAAAAAAAAGAATCTAAGCTGAATCACATACTCACTGTCATTCACAACAAAGATGGCCTTACTCGATGTTAAATAAAAGTTGGTATTTTTTTGTCAATGTCTGTACATATAAACATAGCAAAGTTGTTAACACATTCAGTTGGTCAAACATTTGTTGTCTTTACATCACTCTTTTACTCATCATTGTAGTACTTCTGTGCATACCAAAAAGTGTTTATAGTGGTTAGGCACAACATGTAGCACAAGTTATGAAAACAAAAAAGAAAACAATATGTGTTCTCATGCCTCCTTCTCCTGAAATAATATTACTACAGTGTAATTCATTTAATAGTTATGCAATTAAATTAAGCTGTAGCTGAAAGGTTTTACCACCTATTTTTTCATGGTTGCATTTGGCTAGGTACCACCTGTTTCATATTCTGGTAGAAATGTAGTTGCCTGAAATTTAGGTGGATAATGTTTATTTTTGTAGTGTAAGTAAAGTTAATAAAAATGCATCATTTTAGCATACATACAAATTGCTAAGCTATTCTCTGAGATTCAGAGGTTAGCTCCTCAAAGAAAGCTCATCTGTCAGTTTAAAGTTTAAAACTGATGGAACTTGATTTTACTTATTGTTGATATATCAAACGTCTTCATTTACAGCAATCTCTGCACAGAACTTGAGCTTCACTGACATAATCACTTCTAACACGAGACCTTTTGTACTTCATACTCATTATCCTTTTCTCATGCAGATATTCCTGAATCTGCTCCTTCCATGATTGCCTTGGCCTCCCGTTAATTTTCTTTCCTGCCACTTGGGCTAAAAAATTCTCTTAGTAAGCTTTAGTGAGTGATGGGTTTGCCTCCTCAGGGCACTCTGTGGGCAGTGGCACACAGAACAGCAATAAGGGCCTCTGTGAATCTTGGAGAGGTGCCAGC
Organism: Macrothele yani; assembly: GCA_039090855.1. Taxonomy (NCBI): domain Eukaryota; kingdom Metazoa; phylum Arthropoda; class Arachnida; order Araneae; family Macrothelidae; genus Macrothele; species Macrothele yani. The sequence goes on along the minus strand of CM076989.1, from coordinate 68,222,470 downwards.
TACTTCTGTGTGACATTGGCAAAAAGACCCCAACTCACTGGGTTTTGTCCCAGAATCCTTAGGTTGAATGACCATCTGGAACTGTCAGCTGTGGGCTAATCCCCCACACTTATGTACCTACCTGATTAAAAAGACACAAAAACAGAATAAATTAAAGGACTCAAGTGTGGGATATGGTGGACCTATCACACTTGAGAAGGATGATCCACCACAGAATAGACCTGGAATTTCTAAAAGGTGCATGAGAAAGAGATAACGGCTGTGTGAGTGTAAGATTGGTGTATGTAATACTAAAGGTATAAATGGCAAGATGAATGAGGTAATTGAAGAAATTAATAAGTATAGATTGGATGTGCTGTGTGTAAGTGAAGCCAAAAAGAAGGAAACTGGGATAGAAGAAGTGAATGGCATGTTGAGTGTGTGCTCCCTGAAGATCATCAGCATTTGGGTATATTGGATAATGTGAGGAGACAGGCTGGTGTAGGGGTGATTTTAAGTGAAAAGATGAACAACTTGATGCACTATAGCTGCATAAGTAAGAGAATTCTTTGAATTCGTTTGAAAGTGAAACTTCAGAGAGTAGTAATTGTTGTAGTGTATGCTCCTTGTGACTCGGAACCTTCTGATAAGAAGGAAGATTTCTGGAATGAGCTAAAAGCTATTTTGAGCCAGTTTGGTGCTAAAGAGAAGGTTATTAATAGCAGGGGATTTCAATGCTAGAGGAGGTGTGCAGAATGCGATTTCTGACAATGTTCTGGGTAAGTTTATAATAATCCTTGTGTGAATGATAATGGTTAAATTTCGCCGATGTGCTTTCTTCAAAGTATCCCACTATCAAACTCACGGTACAACTTGAGTCTAACTGTGAAATTCCTTTTCTTGAGTTTTGTATTCACAGGCACCCAATCTCGAATCACTTATCTTTTCGGTCTATCGTAAGCCTTCTGCACCGGATTCATTAATCCCATTTGCCTCTTTTCACCCGATGCAACATAAAGTTACTGCACTTTACTCTTTGTTTCATAGAGCATTTACACATTCATCTACCAGGTTTTTCTTTAACCAGGAAATCAATTACATTTTTGATTTAGCCCACTCGTTCGGCTATCCTTGGCAGATTGCTTGTAAAATTTATCGTCGAGTTTTTGCATTCCGTCGACCTCTGTCAACTTTGGTCGGTGATCCACATACTATTAAAAAGTTTGTTGGAAAAATGGTTTTCCTACTTTAATGTCTAAAATTTGCTCTAGAAACCGGCTACATTTTGGCGTGAGTGTTAACAACCTATCTTCTGTTTTGAGGAAAGACTGCCAAAGAATTGATGATTCGCAGAGGTGGGGTGTTTATTGCATCCCACTATTGAACAATGACTCACATGAGAGTATTAACTATTACATAGGCTCCACTCATCGGAAACTGTACCTCAGGCTGCAGGAACATAAATATAGTTTAAAAGCAAGCCATATCTGTACAGCCCTTAACAAGTGCATTCATTGAGAAGATTTAATCCCTGATTGGGACAATGCCAAAATTTTGATAACCCCAGCCTCTACACACATGCTACTGGTGACTGTTCATTTCCGCGTTCAAACGAAGTTGCTGTAATGATAATTGCCCTTGGGATCTACCAGGCATTTGGAGATGTCTTTTGTCTAAAAGTGTTGGACAATCCACAGAACTATCTTCCTTTTTTAGACTTTAATAATTAATGTTGCAGTTATAATCATGTTTACGATTTGTGATGTGGTGTCGCTCTGATCGTGGTTTAACCGCCGGGACAGATGGCGCATATGTCGCAAAGTTCTGTTCCGTCGATTGCAGTTATGGCACACTACAGATATTTATACTGAACGGTTTGGGAGATCCGAACACACCTGATGATGGGGCGACTGTTGCTCTGAAAGTGCTAGTGTGTTTTATAGTATTTTAATTGTACATATATTTCATATTTTAAAATCATTAAAATCGTGTGAAGACGGTATTCATCCAAATGGTTCATGTGCATGAATGTTTTTCTGCATTTATTTGGTTAAATATTAATTGAACTCTGCATGGAGAATGGTTTGTGTGTATCTAATACGTTTTTCAACCACAAGGATATCCACATATATACTTGGGAAAATCGTACTCTTGGTCAAAAGAGTGACAGATTTTGTTGTCTATTATCAGTGTCTGAAACACTTAGTTGTTGACACCCGTGTGATGAGAGGTGCATATGTTGGTTCTGATCATTACTTGGTTGTGTCACAAGTGAAACTGAATGTTGGTTGGAGGAAAAGAAATAGGAAGAGGCCTAGGATGGAAAGAATAAAGGTTGAAAGGCTCCCTGAAGATCATCAGCATTATTCTGACTTACTCAGAGAACGACTGAAGGATCTGAAGTCATGTGAGAGGGATGTAGAAAAGAAGTGGGAACGTTTTAAGAACTGTGTTGTCCCTGCTGCTGAGGAGATCTGTGGCACCACAATAGTGGGCAACAATGGAGGTGATGCTTGGTGGAATAGTGAGATTGAAGATGCAGTAAAGAGAAAGAAGGATGCCTATTTGGGGATGTTGCAAGGTAGAGTTTTTGTGGATGAATACCGCTGTAAGAAGCGTGAAGCAGCTAAGCTGGTTCACCAGAATAAGGCAAAAGATAAGAAGGAAAAGGTGGAAAGATAGAAATACTTTCTGGAAGTACATGAGACTCAGGAAATATAGGGGAAACAAAGTTGTAAGCTGTGTGAAGAATCATCATCATCATCATCATTGTCAACCATTATCAATCCACTGCTGGACGAAGGTCTCCCCAAGTCTCCTCCACAACGGTCTGTCTTGTGCCAGTCTCCTCCATGTCACTCCCGCATATTTACGAATTTCATCCACCCATCTCCCATGTGGTCTTTTTCTGGGTCTTTTCCTGTCCCTTGGAATCCAATCTAAAATTTCGGCTGTCCATCTATGGTCTGTCCTTCTGGCAGTATGTCCAGCCCATTGCCATTTCAGGGATTTAACTCTGATCATGATGTCTTCCACTCTCGTCATTTTTCGGATCCAAGAGTTCCTCTTCTTATCTCTCCTGGTTATACCAAGCATGCACCTCTCCATGCTACTTTGAGTTGTCTGCAGCCTTTGTATGTCTCTTTTAGTTAAGGTCCACGTCTCTGCACCATACGTAAGCACTGCAAGGATGCATTGATCAAACACTTTTCTTTTAAGACATAATGGCATATTGCTCTTGAAAATCATGCTGTTTCTTCCAAAAGCTCTCCAGGCAAGTTTTGTACGCCGATTAATTTCTTCATCAATGTGACCCTCACTTGATATCTGCTGTCCAAGATAAACATATGTATCTGTTATCTCCAGTTTTTCTCCATCAATCGATAAATCTTCATTTCTTGTAAAAGCATTGAACATCACTTTTGTCTTCTGAAAGTTCATTTTTAATCCCACTTCTTTACTCTTGTCAGCAAGTTCCTGGATCATACTCTGCAGCTCTGATGGGTTAGTTGCAAAAATGACTACGTCATCAGCAAAACGAAGGTGGGTTAGATAATCTCCATTAATCTTTATCCCTTTGTTTTCCCAGTTCAGTGATTGAAAGACATTTTCCAATGTAGCATTAAAGAGCTTCGGAGATATGGTGTCACCTTGTCTCACTCCCTTTCCAATTTTTATGTGTGTTGTATTTTCAAACAGCCGAATCTTTGCACTTGCATTTTCATAGATGTTATTAATAATATTAATGTATGCATCTTCAATACCGCAGGATTTCAGAGCCGTGGTAACTGCTGATGGTTTCACCGAATCAAAGGCTTTTTCATAATCGATAAAAGCCATGCACAATGGAAGTTCATATTCCCTCGCTCTTTCAATTAGTTCTCTCAGTACGTGGATATGATCTATTGTGCTGTAGCCACTCCTGAATCCAGCTTGTTCTCTCGGTTGAGCCATGTCCAGTGTTACCTTCAAGCGGTGTGAAAGAACTTTAGTGAAGATTTTATAAACCACTGATAGGAGGCTGATAGGTCTGTAGTTCCTGAGATCCTCAATGTCACCTTTTTTATGTAGCAGGATCATTGTAGCGTTGTTCCAATCCTCAGGAATCTTCCCTTCATTAAGGCATCGAGTGAAAATTTGGGCGAGTACTGTTTCAATTTCTCCACTTGCTTCTTGTATGATGTCTATAGTAATTCCATCTTCTCCTGGAGCTTTCCCCCGCTTCATGTTCTTGATTGCATGAGCAACTTCTGCTGGGAGGACTGGAAGAACTCTGGTACCTTTCATGATGTCTGGAGTACATGTATCATCCCTTTCATATAATTTGGAGTAGAAATCTTTCACTCTTGTCAAAATTTCTGCCTCTATTTCTTGTTATAGAACAGGATCGGGGAAATGATATAGGAGCCCAATATGTTAAATGAAACATGGGGTGAATACTTCTGTGAGTTATTAGATGAAGAAAGCAAAGGTGATTCTGAGGCAGAAGCAGATAATGTCACAGTGAAAGATGGAAGCACAGGAAGAATCCCAAGAGAAGAAGCGTGTAAAGCTCTAAAATCTCTTTAGAATGGTGAGGCTCCGGGAGATGATGGCATAACTGCTGAGATGTTGAAATATGGTGGTGACTCTGTAATTGACTGGCTAACTGAAATTTGCCTGCTGTGCTGGGAGTTAGGAATGGCCCCTTGGGATTGGATGGATGCTATCATTGTTCCTTTGTATAAGGGAAAAGGTGATCAAACTGAGTGCAAGAACTATCATGGTATTAGCTTACTGAGTGTGCCAGGGAAAGTGTTTGGTAAGGTCATTTTTGAAAAAGTATGGGGTCTTACATCAGTGAAAATGTGGGATGTTCAGAGTGGTTTCATGCCTTGTTAAAGGCTGCACTAACCAAATTTTTGCATTACACATGATGATTGAAAGGTATCTGGCTGTTGGTAAGAAAGTTTTTGCTGCCTTCATAGATTTAGATAAGGTTTACGACCGAGTAAATAGGACACTTCTGTGGAAGGTACTGAATGAATATGGTGTTACTGGGAATCTACTTAATAATGTAAAAGCCATGTATGCTGGCAGTAGAGCTTGTGTATGAGTGAATGGTGTTTTATCAAATGGTTTTCTATTGGTCAGGAGGCAAGGTTGTGTAATGTCACCATGGCTGTTTAATATATTTATGGCGTGATGCCAAAATAAATAATACTGGTTTATGTCTTGGTGATATCCGTATGTGCAGATTGCTGTATGCTGATGACACTGTCCTGTTGGCAGAGAGCAAAAGTGAGTTGCAGAGTATGTTGTCCCAGACACATGAAGTTTGCATGAAATTCAAACTGAGTATAAATAATTGAAAATCCAAAGCTATAATTTTTGAGCAAGGAACTGGTAGTACTGAATGTAATATAAGTCTAAATGGCACAGTGATTGACCAGGTGAATGAGTTTGTGTATTTAGGAAGCATGTTTGACAGAGAGAGCAAATTGGATGGTGAAATTAGTAGGTGAGTGAATTTTTCATTGAAAGTCATAACTGCCTTGGGAGGTTTTCACAGGAATGATGGGTTCTCAAGAGAGTTCCGCATGGCTGTGTATGAAAGTGTAATTGTTCCTACCCTGATGTATGGTAGTGAAACCTGGGTACTACAGAAGAAAGATAGGAGTCATTTGTGTGCTGGAGAAATGCGTTACTTACGAGGGGAGGGGGGGGTTGGCAAGACACATTTTGATTGTATGAGAAATGAAGATGTGTTGCAGTTGTGTAATGTGAAGCAAAATGTTGTTAGCAAGGTGGAGACTAAAAGATGCTTTGGTGGTTTGGGCATATTGAAAGAATGAGTGATGAGATGCTCGCTAAGAAATTTTTTTTAGCCCAATTGGCAGGAAAGAAAGGCAGAAGAAGGACAAAAAAGTCATAGGAAGATCTGATTCAGGAGTGCCTGCATGAGAAAAAGATCATGAGTATGAAGTATAGAAGATCTTGTGTGCGTCGTGTGATGAATGTGAGTGAAGCCCGAGTTGTATGTCAAGATCGCTGTAAATGGAGAAGATTGATACAGCAACAGTAAGTAAATAATCAGTTAAAAACTATCTGGTAGTTTGATTTTTCTTTGTGGAGCCAACCTCTGAATCCCAGAGAACAGCTTAGTGATATGCATGTATGCATAGTAAGCATTATTTTTTCAACATGGCCAGACCACCTAAAAATATTTGTTTCCACCATACTAACAGTTTTTTCTTCAAACATGCCTTGCCCCCCCCCCCTCCCATTAAGTAACACTTCTCCTCAGCATGCAAATAACTCCTATGTATCTTCTGCAGTACCTAGGTTTCACTGCCATTCATAGGTGCTACAGAACAGGCAGGAGTTGTTTGTGTGCTGGAGAGATAATTTTAAGATGGTAACATATGTGATGCTTGTAAGGCACGTATCGTGCATTGAAACCTGGTAGAAAAGCTCACTTACATTCATGAATTACATGGAATTTATATATTAGGAAATCACATTCAAAAGTCATGATGATTGTATTTTGGATTGTGAAATTTAACTCCACTCTCAGTGACTTTCTGGATTTCTAACTACTCCAATTAAATAAGTGAATGGATAAATGAATTAATAAGTGAAATGGTGTCACCTCTTGCCATTAATTTTGGTAATGAGAAGAGGCAAACTTTCAGTGTATGACTGAGGAGGTTTTGCTATGTTTGTATTGAGATGCGGCTGATTATTCTGGATTACATTTCCCATTGAGAGGTTCTGTAAAATATTTTTGCTGATTACATTTTTAGAGAACTTTCCAGTGTGATACAGATTGATTGTAAAGTTCCCGAACCCTGAATTTAAAAAAAAATATTGTGTATGCTGTAAGTAAAATTGATGTGGCAACTTGAGTCAGCAACTCATCAAGATCAAATACTGTGCATGTCGAATGCCTGAAGGAAATTGGCAGAGTGCCAGAAATGAATAACTGGTTCCATGTGTTCTACGCAGTTTGTCCACTTTAGCGTCGCTATTTGCACAGAGGCATGGGCTTGATGAAGGAGCAGAGAATTTGTCTACTTGAAGCTTATTTGCAAACGTAGTCTTACAAACAGTGTATAGAAGAGTTCAGGAAAAAATTTCCGCATCATACTATGGTAAGTAAATCAGCGATACACAGTTTACTTGTACAATTTCGGAAAACTGGAAGTGTTGATGATATGCCTAGAAATGGCCGACCAAGTGTGTTAATGCCGGAAGTAATAAACAATGTTGAAAAATGTTTGCAAGTCACCTACAAAAATTGTTTCGTCGCTTATCTCAGCAAGCAAAACTTTCTTACAGCTCAGTACAGAAAGCGACTAAAAAATTTCAGCTTCATGCATACAAAGTGAAAGTTGTCCAAGAACTGAAGGCACCTGATACGCATAAGTGCCTGCTGTGTTGCCATTGGTTTTGTAAATTTACTCGATACAACAAGGACTTATTGAACAATGTTTTCTTTTCTGAATAATGCTTTTTCTTTTCTGGTGGGGATGTTTATAGGACCGTGTTTATGCAAACAACCCACATGACCTGCAGTCCTTGAAAACAAACATTATTCAGGCTGTAGCAGAAATCATGCCATCTATGCTGGAACATGTTACGAAAAACATGTGCCGCCGTGTGGATATTTGCCTCCAGCAACACAGAGGTAATTTCCAGCACCTTCTTTAGGTCAACATCAGTTGCTCAAAAGTCAATGGAAGATGTATCACAGCTGTAAGTAAACTTTATGTATCTGTATAATGCGAATAAAAATTGTTCAAATTAAGGTTCGGGAACTTTTCGATCACCCGCATAATCAGTCATAGTTTTCCTATTTCTGATGTTATGTTTTTGTGCTTAAGAATTGTAACTAAGGTACATTGATTAATCACCATTAGTTTTTCCTATTCACATCTGCCAAGAAGCTTTATCTGAATTTAAATATGCTTTGGTGGTTTGGCCATGTTGAAAGAATGAGTGATGAGATGCTTACTAAGAATTTTTTTTAGCCCAGGTGGCAGGAAGGAAAGGTAAAGCAAGGCCAAAGAAGTCATGGGAGGATCAGATTCAGGAGCATCTGCATGATAAAAAGATTATGAGTATGAAGTATAGGTCTTGTGTACATCGTGTGATGGATGTCAGTGAAGCCCAGTTGTGTATCAAGATCGCTGTAAATGGAGAAGTTTGATACAGCAACAGTAAGTAAAAATTATCTGGTAATTTGTATTTCTTTGTGGAGCTAACCTCTGAATCTCAGAGAACAGCTTAGTGATATATATGTATGTAAGTATTCAATCTTCAGTTTCTCTGCTATTTTCATCTGTCATTCAAATTTTCAAGGACTACTATCCCTCTACATGGTTTTAAACCATCACATCAAAATTCTTGTGAAAAGAATACACTTCTTCAAAATGAGATCTTTGGTTTATAGACTACCACAACTTTCAATTCCATACTATTCAATTTGAAAACAGCTCATAGAATGCACTTCTGTGTGGGTTCCCACCTAACCAGTGTGGAATCCATTGCATTATCTAAGGCTAATACAACACCAATTTGTGCTTTACCTTTTATTTACAGCAGAAAATATACCGAACCTTCGAGCAAGCACATATTCAGCAGATGTACGCTTCTCAATCGCAGTGATGTCTACCAAATTTTGATTGAATTTTTAATGCATTTCAGCGATTGCTCTGGCTTTTTTAAAGTTTTTGCCAAATGTAATCTGAAATCACCAATTTTTTTACTCTCCATTGAAAATATGAAAACCATAAAGTGTACAAAAACAATAGGTTATAGATTTTTTAAAATTAAGCAGCAAAATATTACGTTATAGATTCTGAATCCTAACAGAAAAAAATATACACTTATTTTCAGTTTTGAATTTATTATTACCCAGGGGTCGCGCTGCCAATCACATTCTTTAGAATTTGCAAAAAGAAATCGTTTTGGCAATTAGCTTTTTGTACTGTTATAATACTTTGATGAAAAAAAAATTGAATTTGGGGGAAACTTTAAAAAAGCCAGGGCAACTGCTGTTTATTACCCATAAAATTTCTAAACAATAATCAGCAATATTTTTACGAAAACTTTTTATCCATCACCAAAATGATCTTTTTTTCACAAAGTACAAAGAATGCGATTGGCACTGCGACCCCTGCATATATCTCTTTATACTGTTTTGTAAAAACGAAAGACATTTTTTACCCTAATGAACTATTTGTGGTTTTGGAATCGAACTGATCAAAACTTTTGTTTGAACATTGTTTTTGCTGGTCGATAGCACTGGATGCAAATTCTCCAATAACCTCCAAGCTGTGGCATCGTCTCGTGCGTTGTTCATATTAGGACCAGTTTTGAACATCATGTCAATTTCGTGATGAAAATACGGGCATGCGAAGCCGTAATGAAGCTCCAGTGTCTATAATACCATCAGTCATTGGAGTCTGTGATTCCATCTCCCGACGTACTGTCTTCAACGACACATTGCGAGAATGTTCGATGTTTCACTGATCACCACGGAAATCTTCCAATGTACTGTCTGAACAACGCATTGCGAGAATATCCGATGTTTCACCAATAACCATGGAAATCTCCTGATGTACCATCTCAACAATACATCGCGAGATCATCTGATCTGAGCGTGCAAACTACCGATAGCCGCCAATGTGTAACATCGGGAGGTTTCTCGTTCGTCAGATCATTGGGCCATTGGGCTGTGCTGAAGCAACACGGACCAATGAGGCAACGAATTGGCGTATACATTTGAAATGCATGTTGAATATGTGATGATGATTTGTGCTTGGTGGTGGCAGTATGTGAATTCGATCGTGTAATGACATCTACATTGGTCTTCATGATGAAATGCATCGCGGTAATCGCCTTTGTGATGTTTTATAATTAAATAATACTAAAAGGTAATCACCAATATTTTCGCCAAAACTTTAAATTGCAAAGAATGCGATCAACAGTGCCCTGCATTTGCTTTTATGATTGTTTGAACAAATAATGCTTCTGCATAGGCAGTTTCAGAATTTTATTGAATTATGGTGAGCATGTGTAGAGAAAATAGTATTGTTTGGCACAACTATTGACCACTCAGTCATTTGAATTTGTCAGCTTTGCAGCAATACATGACTAACTTTCCCTTTGTTACTTCAGGTAAATAACATGAAGACATTTTTTATGTAATTGCAGTTAGATTTTGCTATAAATTATAATATTCATGGAGTGATGTGGTGATATTGTACAAGGTAATGGACAGTCTTTCACCTAAGAAGCAAGAAATCCTTCTCTTAGTGCTGCATGGCTTAACAAAGTCTGTACTTCATGATGAACTGGGCTGTAGGAAATTTGATTAGCAAGTTCTATCCATCATACTTCGAGGTAAGAATGTGGATGTCTTTTCAGTTTTAATTCCAAACACAGTGCAAAATGAAAGAATGCGACTTTTGATACTCCCAACCAGTCTGGAACACTAGTTTGGTAAGCCTTCCTTTCAAAGTCTGTGTGATTTTCTGTACCAGACAAAATTTCTTCGGTGAACACCTTATGGAGGCAGGGTGCAACACTAGGTATTTAATCTGGCCACATGTTCATTAAGTCTCCACATATCATCCATAAAGGTTAGCATATAGGTCTTCCAGTATGGATATCATCTGCTTCATAATGTGATAATAAATTCATGCATAACATTGTACTCAAACATTACTCCCTTTGTTACTTCAGCTAAATAACATGAAGACAGTTTTTAATTTCATGCATAACATTTTCTGTGTAATGTTTTCTGTGTGTACTGTTTCTGCAGAAATTAATGGAATGTGTAAGTATAATAATTTTAGAATTTTTTTTCTTTGTCTTTTTCTAGTACTGGAAGAGCTTTTGGGATCAGCAATATCTACACTCTCTCCAGGCCCAGACAAGAAATGCACATGTTACTTTAATTCTTCGGGTGGTGATAGTTTGGAAATTTTACCTCGGAGTTGCCGAGTTCTTTGCTTGGATGGTGGTGGAGTGAGAGGCCTTGTTTTAATTCAACTGCTGGATCAGCTAGAAAAGTCTTGGGTGTTCCAGTTAATAATTGCTTTGATTGGATGGCAGGCACAAGCACTGGAGGTGTCATAGCTCTGCTTTTGGCTGCAGGTATTTTGTTTGTTTAGAAATCATGTGGGGATTATTATTATTATTTTAATTTATGGATGTACAGTGATTTCTAATCCAACACGTGCACACACATGCACACACAATGGCAATGCCTTGGCCATCTGTAATCCATTGGAAGAACTCCTAAGGCCTGAAAATTTGTCTCGTGTTGTAGTGTGAATTGAACCTACACTTCCTTGTTCTTATCTGGGCATTCTGTCTTTTACATTATCATATTGGGAGAAATATGTTTGATTCTGACTTCTGAATAAGTCACATTTTCAAGTTTTTCTTAACAATTCTATGTGTATGTTACAGTTGATGTAGATATAATTATACATAGGTAAATAAAAAAGTAAAGGCAATTTGTGAAAATTACGTGGTAACTGCAACTGACAGGAGCTGACGTAATACAATATGTTTGCAATGACCTATGGGTAGTTTGAACATGCACAATGCAGCGCTCTGCCATTAATCTGTACTCGGGGCAACGCTAACCTGACTATGGAAAGTTACAGAGTGTGTACTTCCACTGCATGATATACAGTAGTTCTAGTTGAAAAGCCCATGTTCAAGTTTAAACTGAGACCTAAAAAGGACATGGATATATAGGTGTTCTAAATGCTGTATGTATATACATTATTAAAATAAATATTCCAGTTTCGGTTGCGTTTCTCAGGGTGCGCACGCGTGCTTGAAAACCTGGAAAGTCCTGGAAAATCATGATTACGTTTTCAAGGCCTGGAATATCCTGGAAAAACGGTATTTTTTTAATGCTGTCTTGAAAAGCCTTGAAATTTGAAATTAGTGCTTAAAAAAAATGCCCTTTTAGGAAATCGTGTTACTGACTGTTACCCCTTCATTTTTTTAAGTTCCTCTCCTCTGTTCTCAAAGAAACCGCCGGCAACAGTGGTGTTTTGGATGTGCCCAAATCCTAATTTGGCTGGGGGGGAAGCACTACTTCCAGTGCAATAAAATTGGATGATTACTAGCAGGTCTGTTAGGGAAGGGGAGCTTGATGCATTCTCTAGCCCTGAGCTTGATATCCGTCCGACAACTACTGAGAACAACAGAAGGGGAAAGAAGAGACATTTAGCATTTGCAAGGGGGGGGGGTCGCGTGTTTACCAAGTCAGCTGGCACCCACCAGTGAAGAGTATACCTGAACAACACATTCATCTGCTCCTTGTTTATTGCATTAAGACGCTTGCTTCCGTCCCACCCCTCAAGAGACTTCGGCTACTTATGATAAAAAATAAGAAAACTATCTTTGCGAATTTTTCACAAAAGTGGCTGAAATTTTTACATTTACTATAATTGGATTACTGAAGCTCACTCCCAAAATTCCATTTGAATCGGTTTAAAACTTAAAAAGTTAGCATTGGAAATTTTTATTATGTGTGCCTCTTTAGACTTGAGCAGAAAGTGTGTTACCATAGCAACGGTTGATTGACAGCTGGGAGCGCTGATCCGAAGCCCTTGGTTGGGAAGAAAGCAAACACCTGTTCATCACTTCCACGGCTCAAAAGGACTAAGAGATATTTTCAGGCATCCATTTTCCGGAATTTTGAAAATAACACAGTAAAATTTTTACAGTGGTTAAAATACATCACAATAAAGTTCTAGTGCAAATTTCGCCAAATTCCGTTTGAAACTTTAGCAGATGCAAAAAAAAAAAAAAAAAAAATCTTCCGTTGCAAAATCGGATTGAAAAAAAGAAACGGCAATTATAAATTACGGGAAAAGCAAGCAAATTATTTTTTTTTAGATGCCATGGTTTATTTAAACAGAGTGATCCTTAGATTTTGTTTCTGTGATGATATGGACTCTATTTTAATTACAAACATACATTTTTATTCAGATGTCTGAGTTACTGTTTTAATAAAAAAATCTATAATTAAAAAGTTTTCAATGGATTTAGGCGAAATTCAGCAGATAAACGTATTTTATTACATTGCAACGTTATGACGTAAATTTGGTCATTTTGTCGAAAATTGGGCAGCATTTTTTTTTTTTTTACGTTTTCTCCTATAGTTAGGGTGAATTAGGAAGACACTTCAGTGAGCTGCAGGTGGTGATTTATGGCGATGTGCCAAATGAAAAGAAGGACATTCCAGAGGTTGAGTGTGCGTGGACGCGTGCTCCTGCTGTTTGAACTTAATCGGAATGTTTTCGGGAGGGAGAAATATCCGTTTCAGCTTTACAGCTTTCAGGCTCCTTTTTTTCTTGGTAATAAATAAAAACCATAGTTGCTGCATTCACCATTGATCCATATTCGCATTTCTTGAATATAAACAGCAGACAATCAGAAACATGGCACGGGTGGGTCTTGATGTTCTTCATTTGTATCTGCTGAATTTTGTTCTGTGGGAATACGGAATGAGTTATACTGTGAATACATACAAAACTACATATTTTTGAGCTGAAAAATAGGTCTACTTGTACACAGTAGCTAACGTGTGAACTCAGACGAAGACAATCAGACATATGGACGTCTGATTCCATAAAAATATCAACCCACTTTTATTATACACGACAGATAAAAAAGAAAAAACATTACATGTTTTCAAACATTATAAAGGAAAGCGGATTTTCGAAACACCATGACTTGATGATATTAATTTCTGAAAGTTTTTTTTTTTTCGATTTTAATTTCTGAAAACTTTTTTTTTTTTTTTTTTTTTTCAATTACAATACATTGTAACAGGATACCTGTGTGTTGTATCCCTTAGTTGTATGGCAGATTTTCAGTTGGCCGATATCCGCGATCGTAAGTGGTAGTTACATTGCTATTGTTGATGATGACAAGATAAATACTGGAGTAATGTAGAATGTTGCATAAAGTAAAAAAAATGGCCCCCCTCCTCCCCCTTCGAAATTTTATGCGGTTATCATAGCTGATCAACCATTTCATTCCATGAACATCAGCACATTTCAATCATTTGACCATTGGGGGTCTGACGGAATTCAGCAGTGCTAAGCGCCTAGCGCAACGAGAACATGCTAATTATGGACAGTTCTATTCCCTTCCCCCTATCATCCCTAATAATTGAGAGCACATACTGTAGTTTCAAATATTCTGTGTATGAGCTAGTTTTCACGCTGTTCGTTATGTTTTTATTTTAGAAATTACTAACCCTTTCGAACTGTAGGTTGCAGAAACGTTTATGCTTTGGTTTTTTCCATTTGTCCGTACGATAATTCATTAAAAGGGGTTGGATTTTGGCGAAATTTTAGTATGCTGTTAGGTACAACCTAGGAACCTACCCTGTTGAAAATGGTCGAAATTAAATTAAAAGGCATAGATATAAGAGCAGTATTCATTCTCCAAGCTTGAAGCCCTACGTCCACTCTCCAGCTGGGTAAGTATGAAAGATTTGAGACTTGGAGGAGGAGACCCAGTACAAAGTTTTGCTTCCCTCAGGCACTAAGTGTTTGTTAACATTTCCTTTCCTCTGGTTTGGAGCCCAGCTGTAAGAGGTGATGCTTTGTAACAGTCTTTTAGCACAACACTCTGTCTACTGATTGGCAGACAGGTCATAAAACAGTAACTTCACTAAGTGTTGTTTCCTTGTTTTGAATGAAGACTAAATCAATGCCAAAGCATTTGCAACCCAGGCTGCCTAAAGGACAAAGCTGGGGGAGCAGGAAAGAACATAGCAGTAAGACCCCTTTTTCTTTAATTACTTAAAATCTGGCCTATAGTAATTGGTCACATGTGTAGCCTCTTACTCAGAGGAAATTCTCAATTTTTAGTTGTGTGCTTTCCTTTGTGTCAGACAGTCATTCAAATTCAGTGTGGTTCCTGATCTTAGATATTTTTTTGGTTTTCATTTACTGTTTCAGTTGATTTACCCATTTTTTTCATCTCCCCCTCCCCATTAAATATGGGTAAGTGTACTTTTAGTGATCTTTGGCTAATAAATCCTAAATATGCTGGATGGATTAAAAAAGATGAAAGCAATTGCCATGTTGCAAAATGCATTTTATGCATTAAAATAATAGATGTTTCGAATATGGGGGAATCCGCTTTAAGAAGCCACATGAAAGGAAAAAAACATAGTATGTTGACAGAAAGCTGTAAAAATGTTTCGCTAACTGTTGATAAATTGCTATGTGTATCAAGTGATAAACAAGTACAGCCTATTGCATCCACATCTAATCCTCTGCATATTCCTCTTGAAAAAAATGCAACCATTAAAGCAGAAGCATTGTGGTGTTTGAAAGTGGTTAAATCCCATTACTCTTACAGGTCTTGTGCAGGTAATGATGTTTTATTCCGCCTAATGTTTTCTGACAGCAGAATTGCTGGAAACTTCAGCTGTGGCGAAAAAAATGTTCCTACATTTGTTGCTTTGGTTTGGCACCTCACTTTAAATCAGTGTTGGTTCAGGAAGTCAAAACTGAAAATGAAAATTTTGTGATTTTGTTTGACGAAAGTTTAAACAAGTTTAGTCAGTCAAAACAAATGGATATACATGTTCGTTTATGGGGGAAAGGAACAGTTTCAACCAGATATTTGTCATCAGTTTTTTTGGGTCATGCTAGTGCAGACATAATGATGGAAAAATTTCTTGAATGCATGGCGTGCCTCCCACTGTGTAACATTGTGTAGTTATCAATGGATGGACCCAATGTTAATTGGAAGTTTTTTGATATGCTGCAATCAACACTTAGTGCCGACTCAAATGTCCAACTCCTAAACACAGGGAGCTGTGGACTTCACATTGTAAACAATGCCTTTCGACATGGAGCCTCAGCAACAATGTGGGAAATTCAAAAGTTGCTTTCATCATTATTTAGACTTTTTAAAGATTCACCTGCAAGGAGGGAAGATTTTTCTAAAATAATTTTAGCCAGTAAGATGCCATTAAAATTCTGCCCACACAGGTGGCTAGAAAATACTCCTGCCTGCGAGCGAGCATTAGAAATTTGGGCAGACATTGAAAATTATGTTAACCAAGTTGAAAAGAAGTGCATCAAGAATCCCCACACTGTATCATTTGATGCTATCAAAACTTTCACTAAAGATCCTTTTGTTTTGGCTAAACTGCATTTCTGTTCAATTCAGTTTCAAAACAGCTGGTACCATTTCTCAAGGCATATCAGTCAGATAAGCCAATGATGCCTTTTATGGCCACAGATCTTGAAAAGATGCTAAGAAATATGATGAATCGCTTTGTTAAAAGAACCGTAATGGCAGAAGCTAACTCTGCCTTAAAGCTGTTACAAGTAGACCTTACAGATGCATCTCAGTTTTGTCACTATAAAGAAATTGATGTTGGGTTTCAAACAGAGAAGGTATTGAAAGAATTAAGTGCTAAGAACATTAGTGAACGCAAACTTATGGAGTTTAGAATGGAATGCCGAATATTTTTGCAAAAGCTAGTTGTGAAGCTATTGGAAAAAAATCCACTTAAGTACTCCCTTGTTCGCCACATGAAGTTTAGATCCTCGGTTGATGTCAAAAAATAGTGAGACTTGTATTAAGAATTTAACATCCATTCTCATACTTCTTGTTGATGCTCATAGAATACAACCAGAATTATGTGATGGTGTAATATGGCAGTTTAAGGAATTTGTGACCAGTGTTGCAGCAGTAAAATCTTCATTCATAAACTTTGATCCAGAAGATAAACAACAAAGAGTAGACACATTATTGTATGAGTACATGTCTTCTACTAAAGCTTTTAGTGAACTGTGGAAAGTTGTGAAACTTCTTTTACTGTTGTCACATGGGCAAGCTTCTGTTGAGAGGGGTTTCTCAGTCAATAAGGAGCTCATTGTAGAAAACACGAGAGAGGAGTCAATTGTAGCACAGAGAATTATTTGTGATCATATATCCTATGTAGGTGGTATTGATAAGGTAAATATCTCAAAATCCCTTCTGTTATCAGTTGGAGCTGCAAGGCAAAAATACATACATTATTTGGATGATAAGTCCAAAGAAAAGGAAAAAGCAGCCATATGTGGAAAAAGGAAAGCTATTTAAGATGAAATTGATAGCATAAAAAGAAAAGGAAACTCATTGAAGGAGAAGTCAAAGAATTACTTAACTCTGCTGATGATTTAGCTTTAAAAGCTGAAACTACAAATAACATTACATACATTGTAAAATCTAATAGCTTTAGAAAAACTGCTCATGAGAAAAGAGCAGTACTTAAAAAAATGGATATGGAACTTGAAACCAAAGTCAGCAATCTTAAATCTGTATAACCATCCATTGATATTCCATATTTGTGGTATCTTCCAACATATAGAGAATTAATACTAAAACATAAAATTTTTATATTTGTACAATTTACAATAGAAATGAACTTTTTTTTTCTTTGAAGCATGTTGAACTTCAAACCAGTTTTGATCTTATATCTTCATAATTATTTAGTGTTTTTCATATGAAGTTCATGTAAATAGACTAATGAACTCTTCTGTTCCAAAAACTTATAACTTTCTGCAACTAACTTCCACAATTGGGCTTCTTATTGGACTAAAACTTTGGTAAGTAATATAAAACCTTATATATACTTGTACAGTAAATACTCATGGGCTCCTAAAACATATTTTTGCTGTACATTTTACTATGAATTTGTGGCCAAAACAATTCAATCAATTGTTCTTAATGCATTGATCAGATTTTGGTTTATATAACTGACAAACTTCAATTTTTTTAAAAAAAGCTTTTAAAAACTTAATTCATATAATTAAGATGTCTTATGTTTTGGGAGTTGAACCAAAAGTGGTTATTCTGATTCTGGTTATGATTGAAGCTTAACTGGAGGTAGAGATTCCTTATGCTCATCATTTTTCATTTATGTAAAATACTTAAGAATATCCTAATTTATACCAATAAAAAACTGAAATTGTTTTATGTTTAAGGTTTTTATAAATAGTTTAGCTAGTTCCACATTTTGGGGTAGCATTTCATAAATTTAGTTTAGCAGTGATTTTGATTTAAAAAAATATAAGTAAATTGAGGCAATCTTGTTTGATATGAAAAATAATTTTTGGAAAGTAATATGAGGCAAGTGTACTGGTAGACACAAAGGTGGTTAGATTCTTTTGGGTTGGGTGGTGGGCCAGGACTTTCTGAGTTCTATGATGAAACTTATTTGAAATTTGTCGCCATGTTCCTAAAATTACACTTTCTGTTTTAAACTCTATTGGTTCACCCTTCTATGATCGTCCACTCCCGAATCATTTCTTGAGGTGCATAGTGATTCCGTGGCTTATGCTTTTTGATTTAACATAACTGTACTACAATTGGGGGAAATTTTCCTCAAGTCTGGAACATATTCTGTCTAGTAATTAAGATTTTCATTGCCTTCAAAAGTCACATCCCAATATGCAGCCACCAGTGGCAGTCATTGGGAATGTTAAAAAAAAAAAAAATCATTCCCATGTATGGAAACACTTTTTATCAGAGCTAGAATCCACCTGTGGGCATAACAAGCACATGCCCCATTTCAAAAAAGGAAAGGGGGGGGTTGAGTAAGTAGATAAGTGCTTTGCTTTGTCTCACGTTTCTTGTTTTCAGACATCACACTTTTTCACTTATGGATTTGCAACTCCACGTTTTGTCTTACATTTGCCCGAACTTTTCAGTGATCCACACAGCAGTACTTCAGAACTGCTGTTTGTGATGTACTCTGAGAGGCAAGCACCCCATCTCCCCTTATGGGTCCTCCATGTTTTACCACCGTGTTTTTTTTGGAGGAAATAAATCTCAGAGATTTTTTTACCAGTCCTCTGTTAGACGTGCGCCCTCCCGTTCTTAAATTCTGAATCTGCCCTCACTTTATTTTATAATAATTTCAGTTGTTATCAATAATAGTCTGATTACATGGAAGATAGTGCAGAATAGTGATGCAGCTAAAATGACTGATTGAATTAATCATTTTCTGATTGAGGGAAAGGATTTTCTGAATAGCCTTGTGGTAATTGCATCACGATTCAGTTTAGCATTATTGGGTAATTCGCCAATTAAAAACATTAAAAAGAAATGTAATGGGTAAAAAAGCACACTCATCCATTTGCATCTTTCATCATTTTTATTACTTAAAACTGAAATTGCTTTTAAAAAATAATTTGAGCATGATACTGTAAAGCGTAATAATCATCCTGGAATTTTTTGTATATGGCCCATACATGAGATTCTTCCGCGAATTCGCGGAATTCGCTTTTTTCGGCATCATTTTGGTCATTCTCGAGGTCATTGCAAAAATGAAGAGAAAATTTTCAGGATTTTTTAGGGGGGGGGGGGGTTGTCGTCCTATAGAAAAATATAAAAAAAGCGGAACTCCGCGATTCCGCTTTTCTGTGGAGTAAAAGAACTAAGCGCTTTCTAGATGAAAGCGTTGTTTTTGGAGCAGACGCGGGGGGACAAGAAGAAATGTTGGAGGGTGGAGTCAGGAGCTCAATTCGTTTAATGCTGTCAACAATGGATGGGTTGTCAGTCACTTGAGCATCACAGCGCAAAGGGTGGAAGCTCCGCCTACTTCGTGCGTTAGGGAAACTACCGCAGCCCTTTCCGTGTCTTGCGGGAAATCGCCACTCTGCATTCTATCAGGGCCAAACTATCCGCTTGATTCTATCCGTGACGTCATCGCCAGAAACTCTCTCTTGTAATTTGCAAATGTACCCGAATGCGTTCCCGCTTTTCTTAGATCGTTCGAGAATCGAAGCTCTCGTGAATCCTCTTCCTACGGAGGATGCCAAAAAATACGGAATCTCCGTAATTATTACGGATTTCCCCGGGATTACGGGTGACTAACAAAAAAAATTATGGATATTCAGATTTTCGCTGTTATTAAGAAAGTTTTACTGATTTTGTAAATAATCGACGTAAAAGCCTCAGAACAAAGTTCGTAACACAGCCCTTTGTCTTTTTTTTTTCTCAGGTGGTGGAATTTGTTTTGCTTGTTTCAAAGTGTGAACAAAAAAAAAATGCCCGTCGTGCTTCTTTCGCCGTGGCCCGGGATTACGTTAGTTCGGATGTGCTTCTTTTGCCGTGATCCGGAATTACGTTGGTTCGGACGTGCTTTCGCTGTTGCCCGGAATTGCTTCTGCCCGATGCCTCTGAACCATGTTCGTGACGAACCTTTTTGTTTTTTTTCTAAGGAGGAGGAATGTGTTCTGCTTGTTTGAAAACTTAGTGGAAAGAAAGCACGGCGCCCGGCTAGGATAACGTCGGCCCGAAGCCGCTGAACAAAGTTCGTGATGCAACTCTGTTTCTTTCCTTTTTTTTTTTTGCTAATGTAAGAATGTGTTTTGCATGTTTGAAAGCTAAGTGGGGGGGGGGGGAGGCACGGCTTCGGGCCAGTATTACGTCGGGCCGAAGCCTCTAAACAGTTCGTGACGCAGCTTTCCGTTTTTTTGTGTGTTTTTTTTTCATTCTTTCTTTCTAAGAAGGAATTTGTTTTGCTTGTTTGAAAGCTAAGTGGAAAGAATGTGTCATGAGAGGCTCAAAAATAGGGTTAAAAACAAGAATTCGGCAGAGAAAATCTCCCCACTTGCTTGACGTTGATGGAGATTCATGTCACAATGCAAGCAAAAAATTTTGCAACCCATTTTATAAGGTTACATTGAGAAATACTTTATTGACTTCTTCAATGACTAAAAACTAAGCTGTGGATATATGTTTCTAATTCTTGCAAGTTTCTAATTGCTTGACTAAATTCACAAACTTTCCTAGACAAATACTTTTCACCTCAGGATTTAGCTAGTAAAGATTCACATGTAAGTTTTAAATCAGATTTTTAAATATTTCATTTTATTTTGTTCTTAAATCCCTACTTTTCTATTGTGAATATAATAATGTGCTTCACTTTAATATTTACTTACATAATTTACAGAAAATAATTCCATATGGCTAGCGTACTTAAATATTGTATATATGCTGTATTTGAATTTGCTCACCGCGCGTTCGCGTGTCCCAATTTTCCACCCAGTTAAAAAGTTCAGCTTTTTTTGTCATCAGCCGGTCTCATGTATGATGGCCTGGAAAAGGCCTGGAAAGTCCTTGAATTTTTTCCCCCAAAAAGAGTACGAACCCTGGTTTCTAAAAAATACAAATGTTTGCATTTTGGTGACGCCATTGTTACTTGTGTTTTGCTTCAGAGAGGCTATACAGTATACACAGAGGATATTTACTGCGAGTGGGGGGAGGGGGGAGAATAGTGTTAGCCTGAGGGTAAGTGGGAAGGGCGACTAAGCTTGCTCCTTTCTTCGTGGTTGCAAAGTTGGGAAGATGGGGGTGTCGAGGAGTGACATTGTGACGGAATGCGGGAAGTTTTCTTTTGTCTTGCCCTAAGTCACTCTTAGGGGAAAGGGTCCGCGCCACATGGCACCCCATTACTGCGTGGAGAAATAGTGATGCACAAGAGGTATCTTGTCGGCGAATCAGTTGCATAGCATTAACAGTGTAACCAGGTTAGCTTTGCCCTGAGTGTAGTTGAAGCCAAAGTTAAATAAACATTGGCCCTCTGCTGTGGGATTGCACCATTCTTGAACAATGTACCGTAGTGAGATTTCTTTGGGCAGAGGGAGCAAAACCTGCTGAGATTCACCCAAAGAATGTTGGCTCAGTATGAAAGCAAAAACAGCATGCCTCAACAAAAACTTTATGAATGGATAGAAAGGTTTAAAGCAGGAAGAACAAGTTTCACAGATGAAGCTTGATCTAGTCAACCATCAACATCATGCACACAAGCCCAAATTGATGGGGCAAATGGCTTGATCAGAGAAGACTGATGGATTATGTTGTGTCTGCTGTTTTGCACATTTGGATATCAGTTATGGATCTGCACATGCCATAGTGCATGATAACTTAGGGTATACCATAAAGTTTCTGCAAGATGGGTACCGCGCAAACAACAGCACATGGAGGTTGCGACCCAATTCCTGAAATGTTATGAAAATCTGAGTGATTTGGAGCCGACTGTTACCAGTGACAAAACATGGGTCCATCACCGTGAACTGGAAAGCAAGAGACAAAGCATGCAGTGAAAACACGTGCTTCTCCATTAAAGAAGAAATTCAAATGATTTTCTTGGCCCTCTGCCAAGAAAATCACGCTGACCTTTTGGGACATGAAGGGTCCTATTTTGGTGCATTTTCAGGAACATGGACAGTGACCAGTGCAACATACTGTGCTATGCTTAGAGAGAAATTGAAACCTGCAATTCACAGCAAAAGGAGAGGAATGCTGTCAGAAACAGTTTTGCTGCACCATGACAGTGCATGTCCCTATGTAGTGGCCACAATGGTGGAGGCAATGCAACAACTGTTGTTTGAATGTCTTCCACATCTTCCGTACAGCCCTGATCTGGCGCCATGCGATTATCACATCTTCAGTCCTCTGAAAGAGGTTCTTTATGATTGTAGGTTTACCTCTGATGATGAGGTTAAGGAAGCGGTGCAGACCTGGATTTGGGAGTAGCCGAAAAGCTTCTTCTCCTAAAGAATGAAGGAGCTAGTAGAATGATACAAGAAGTGCATTGACCTGCAGGAGAACTATGTGGAGTGATGGGATAACCATTATTTTCAATCACTCTAGGTTACCGGTATTAAAGGGTATGTTGCCTTTACTTTTTGATTCTCCCTCATATCTAAACATAAGTGATTTTATTTTTTTAAGTGAATTTCTGAAATTCTTGATAGCAAAATACTTGGGGCATGAAAACAAATGAATTTTCATGCATGTTAATTACTACATTTAAATGAAGAATTACTCAAAAGACTTTCAACCTGACTTAGGTCTTGATCACCTGTAAACATCCAGATATATATTTTCAAGTATATGAGTGCAGTTGTTGTTGAACAGTAAACGAGATTTCCAAATATTAGGTCATCTGGAAAGTAAGTAAATACTTTCAGCTTACCATAATTCTTGTAATAGCAAAGCAATGATCACAATATTTGAGGGTAATTATTAGTAGTTCTCCTCATTATTAATAATATGTTCCCAAACTGAGCAATTCATGAACACCATTAAAAGAACCAGTGTCATTATGGAAAATGTTTGTAATTTGAAGATCCAAATCTTGTTTGTTGTCGTAGCAAGTACCAGACACCTTTCTAAATGGCCGAAACAGTCAAAATCACAAGGGTTTATATCCAATAAAAATGGTGGGTGGGAAAACTCCACCCAACTGTTCTGTTCAATGAACACCCAAACAATCCAGGACTTGTGTTGCTGTGTGTTGTCATGTATGAGGGCAGGTTGCTGTACATAATGCAGGGCTGCTAGACCTGCGGCAATTGCGCCAGCCCACGCCAAAACATTGTTCTTGCGCCATTCTGCTAAGAAAGCGCGATTTTGACGAAATCTGCGCCAATGTTGCGACAAAAGTTAAAATTTACCGGTCATCGATATTTTAGCGTAATCTTACGACATTCGAAATCGATTTAGCGGTTAATTCATATGCAAGATTCTTCTGCGGATTCGCGGAGTTCGCTCCCTTTTTTTTTTTTTTTTTTTTTTTTTTTTGTCATTTTGTCATTTTCGAGATCGATGCAAAAGTGAAGAAATTTTCGGGGTATTGTGGGGGAGGGATTCCGTCTGGGGACGTTGTTTTGTCTTTTTAAACGTTCTGAAACAGAAGTTGAACAGAGTGCAGATTTTTCCCGTAATGGTATTTTTTTCTTGTGCAATGTTGCTTCTGTTCAGTATTGTTGTTAAATATAATTTCATTACATAATTTCAGCTTGAAATTGTAGGCAACGATTTCCGAAAACGGAAGTTAGGCACCTGAAAATTTCCCTTAAATCTTCGGCCACGAGATTCTTGTGCTGATTCCAGGAATTCTGTCTTTTTTGTTATCATTTGGACCATTTAAGAAATCGATGCATAACTGAACTGAAATTTTGGGAAAATTGGTGGTGGTGTGGGGGATCGTTTTCTTCGTCGGAGGACGGAATTTCATCCTTCGAAAACGGAAAGCAGACGGAGGTAAGATTTCTCTCATAATCATATTTTTTTTTCGCGATGTTTCCTTTACCCAGTATTGTTAGATATAATTTTATTCCATAAATATTTGTTATTGCAGCTTGAAAATGTTTGATAAATTTTCGAAAACGGAAGTCGGGAGCAAAGATTTCTTCCGTAATTGTATTCCCCCCCCCCCGCGATGTTCCCCCTCCTATGTAGTTGTTAAATGTCATCACCCTCATAAATGTGGGTGCATTTTAGCTTGATAAGAGTGGGGTAAATTTCCTAAAACGGAAGTGACGAAGTTTGGAAATTTGTAAGAATTGATGCATGGTGTTCAAAAAAAAAAAAAAAAAATTCTTAATTCTCTGAAAATTACACCATTTATCTAAAACAGTGAAAGCTCTGATATCAGAATTCATGGTTCTCAGGCTGAAAGTTCTTTAAGCATGATAAATAAAACTGTCATCTGAGGGAATAAAAAAAAACAAAAAAAGAAAGAAAAGTAACAAAGAAAAATGGTAAGAGAAAACTATCAGCAGAAAAAATAAATAAACAGTGGATGCTGTGCAGTGGCAGAGTCAACAAAAGACAAATATGGCTGTGGAACTTGCTCAGAAGAAAGTAGGGTTTGCTCGCAAGAGGAAACCAGAGCTAACTTTCTAGCAAGTACAAGAACAAAACCAGGAAAAAAAAAAAAAGACTGTTTGAAGCTATGTCTTTTAAAACCACCCTATTTTGTTTGGAATTCAGTAATTTTATAAATGTGAATACAGTGGTGAGATCTAGTTAAATATTTTCATAAATAAATTACAATGAACAATTCAGTTTTGTTCATGCTGTGTAATATTCACACTTTCTTACTTTGCCGTCTGATCTTTCACCAAATTAAAAAGTACAGCTTTGTTGTTTTGTCAGCCTCATGTATGTTAATTAAAATCACTCACGGGTGCTATGGATAAATGAGAGAATTGTTTATATCGCATAACTTGTAATCAATTATCAGGAATACCGATCTTTTGGTTCTTACTTAAAGTTTGAATTTTGCCCCGTACATTCAGGGAGCAGAATTTTTAGGTGGTTTTCTTTTTCTCATTTTGACTTACGTCGGGGAACATCTTCACCCTCACACTTTTGTTTTTCCAGATGGAAGGTACGTTGAACCACTTACTAACTCGCAATCGTCTGCTTAATGTCCATACATACAGGATCCCACGTATGCAAGAGCAGTGGCTCTTTCAGACAACAACAACAAAAAAATTCATAAACTGATTCTACCACTACTACTGAAGGGGGGGGGGGCAATCCCGTGCCAAAATGTCACTGCGTAAGCGTTAAGCAATGGAAGCAGCTTTTATCTAGCCAACTTTACTAAATCTCACTGTTATCTTATAGGTTTGGTTCCAGTTGTAATTGTTCACAGCACAACTGCTGGAAGGTGATTTTACAATTTGATTATTAAATGTTACATTAGTTTTCCTTTTATATCGAAGGTACCCTTTCCTTCAGAAAACCTTAGGAGTTTGTGATGCACACGCAAACCACATACACATGGCTTGCCAGTTGGTTGGTTTCAGAAATAATGTATTTTCATCTGAATGCCATGAATCTCGAAAAATATGCTGCTAAAAACCAACCAAAGAACAAACAGTAATTACGTATTATTTATTCTTCCTAAGTGTGTATTCGTAAGCATTCAGTAACAAAAGCAACAGTTCTTGGATGCGGCAGCATCCTATTGATGTTACAGTAAACCAAATGCAGTCAGAAGAAAATCCCTGATATTAATGTGTTATGCTTAAAATATTGCAGGTCATGTAGTTTTCAATAAATCGTGGGTAGTATAATTGTTTTCCCATTTATCTCACTGTAGGTACGACATTAATGCTAATTAACAGTCATAAGAAAAGCAGTAAAATGTCAACAAACCTGAAATATAACATTTTTTCATAGTTCATAAAATAATGGTAATTCAGTATATAAACATAACTTAAAGCACAGCATGGACTTTAAACAATTAAAAATGCTATCATTAGCTGCTCCAAAACCCGAGTTCTGCTCCAAAATGCAAATTTTCTCGCTCCAAAATCCAACGTTTCTGCTCCAAATTGCATATTTTCCCACTCCAAGAGTTGCTCCGAAACATGGTAGGGGCACTAACACCCCTGATGATGCCACTGTGCCCAAGCTGCAATATACTTCTCTAGAAATGACATATACCACTCTGATGTCATGGTGTTATTCTGATCATACATCTTTTTAGAAACCATACCATGAATATCCTTGCCATTGACCAGTAAGATTTTATGCTCATACAACTCTACATCGAGTAAAGGCACCTTGGAAGTAAGTACCTGGTTTAATCCAGGATCATAACATGTTGCCGTGGGTGTGTAAAATTCCACCCAACTATCATCTTGCCACAGACACCTTGTGAGCATCCTATTATTTCGATGATACCATGTAAGGTTACTCTGTGCAATTTCATAGCAGAATTTCTTCTGTTTCATGGTCACTGTGCTTGGTACTCCCGTAACTAGTTTGCTCTTTAGGCCTAAATCTTCCATCAGTATGGTATAAACCATTGAGTGAGGGATACCCAGTTGTGTGGAAAGGTCACTGGCACTCATCTACGTAATTGCTGTGTAAGGCTTCTGGAATGGGTGGTTTCTTGTATGGAAGTCAAAACCAGTCAACCATGTTTTGGAGCATCTTTGGGTGATGTCCTGCATTCCTTATATCCTTAATTGTACACTGCTGTTTTCTTGAGGGCATTTTGACCTACTGCTGTCAGCAGAAGACTTGGTGCCGTGCCCTCGCAATGATCGAATAACACATTAGTCACTTGGACCACTAGAACAAGGAGTTTAATTGACCATTTAAGATTTTATTGACTTAGTTCAAATATTGTTTTTGATTTTGTATTTGCATGTATACAAAGTTTATTGATGAATACATCATTTTGGTAATTTGATGAATAATATTTTCATTAGTCTTCAGACAATAATAAGTATTAACATAATGTGGGTGAAAACTGATTGCTGTATTTTCCAAGAATAGCACTGCAGTTCCTTTTATCTCCTTGGTTTGTTATCAGCAGTAATACCACACTGAGTTTAAAGCTGAAGGTAAACATATCGCAAAGGAATTTTTATTTGAGGTCGATTCTGACCACCCCTTGCTTAGATACGGCCAGCTATTATTATAAAGAACTTCAACAAATCTTGATATCATGTTCAAAAGCCATGAGGCTAAGAGGCAGCTTAGCACCAATATTAAAAATTAAGAGATTGAGCCTGAAATACATAGTCGAGTCACATTATTGTGACCACCTCCTACTTTTGACGTCAACGGCGCGTGGCCAATGAAAGAAGGCACGTGTCGTAAGCTGGCTTGGAGGGTATAAGGTGTGCTGTAGGCATTCTGAAAACATATAACTTGCTGCTGTCATGAATAAAAGGAGCAATTTATCAGATTTGCAAAAAGGCATGATTATTGGCTTTTGGGCCAAGGGTGGCAGTATTTCTGAAACAGCGCAGTTTGTGAATTGTTCGCATGCCGCTGTGGTTAAAGTGTATCATGATTGGTGAAATGACACCATTGCGAATAAGCGATGTGGAAACTGCAGAGCACCACATGCCATTGATGTGAGAGGTGAACGTCGGCTGCGAAGGTGCGTGAGGGTTGATGGACATGCTACAGTGGAGCAACTCACTGGCCAAATGAACCAGGGGGCTCATGGAAGTGTGTCTAAAATGACAGTTCAGCGAACCTTGCTGCGTATGGGGCTCCGATGCAGATGGACGGTCACTGCACCTATACTAACGAAGGTGCATTGGCAGAAAAGGGTTACATTTGCACAGCAGTATCAGAATTGGACCTCCTGGTTGGCAAAGGATTGCCTTCTCTGATGAATCACGTTTTCTGCTTCATCGAACAGATGAATGTTGGGGTATAAGATGAGAAACATTGGAGAACAAACACACTTCAACCTTTGGTGGCAAAACAGAAGCTGGTGGGGGCAGCGTTATGGTCTGAGTAATGTTTTTGTGGCATTCACTGGGTCCACTCATACCTGTGGAAGGCACTATGGACCAAATTCATTATGAATCCATCCTTGCAGACCACGTACACCCATACATGCTGATTGTCTTCCCCAGGGTGGATGGGATCTTCCAACATGGCAATGCGACGTGCCAAACAGCTAGAAATGTCCGAGCGTGGTTGGAAGAGCACGATGAAGACTTCAAAGTACTTCCTTGGCCCCCTAATTCCCCAGACGTAAACCCAATTCAGCATCTGTGGGACCACCTCGATCGTGTTGTTTGCTCTATGGATTCTCCACCTCGCACTCTCCAGCAGCTGTCAGATGCACTGCAGTCAGCATGGCTCCACATACCTGTGAACACCTTCCAGCACCTTATTGTGTCACTCCCAGCCTGTCTAGCTGTTGTCTGCGCTGCACAGGGTGGTTACTCTGGATAATAGCTGGTGGACACAATAATGTGACTCGACCGTGTATAAAGCTCCGTTGTGGAAAGCCTGTTTCAGTCCTGTAATTACTTATGGCAGTGCCATTTGGGGTGTTTGTAATAAAAAACAAAAACAGAAAATAACTTTTTTTCTGAACAGGACCTTAAGAATGATGACAGGTCTTGATGGGTGTACCTTTAATCATGAAATTCGAAATATGTTGAAAATAAACTCTATTCATTATACTATTTATGAATTGGCAAAGAGGTAATATGATAAAGCAGAGGATTATCCAAATTCTTTAGTAAAGGAGACCCTTTATTATGACATTAGACCCTGTAAATTTTAAAAGGCCAGCACATATCCTGGAAAAAATATCAGGAAAAAATCCCTTAAGAACTGGGCCAAGAAACCCAGCAGCTAACTGCAATTAGAGAATAAAAAAAGTGTGTGAGTGTGTGTGAGAGAGAGAGAGAGAGAGAGAGAGAGAGAGAGAGAGAGAGAGAGAGAGAGAGAGAGAGAGAGAGAGAGAGAGAGAGAGAGAGAGAGAGAGATATATATATATATATACTTAAGAGCAAAACTGAAGACTAAGGAAAAAATTTTAGAATTTAAAACGAAGGGTGCAAAATAACCTGAAAATCAAAACGCGCAACGCAGCAGTTTTGAAAATTCAGAATTCACATACTATAAAGATACCTAAGCAAAAAAATACATATATAATTTTGACTCACACCTAGTACAACACAGAAAAGGTTATGTATCTACCTGCGTGAGTAAAAGGAGAAAAGAAAAAAAGAAAATAAAACAACTGAATGTAGAAGGTGTCGAGAATACTGAGCCTTGGCTTTATCAAGGACCAGCAAAAACTCTGCATTTTCTCACTTCCACAAAGACCTAGTTGGAAATGGGTTTCTGCAAGGCCATAGATGCAAGTAACATTCCCACCTAAAATAGTTTAAAAAATATATATATAAGTCATGTCCTCCGTAGAGTAGCATGACCTAGCACTAGTTAACAATTTCGCTTGCATCCATTAACCTTCATGGCCCGACCCATGCTCTTCATCTGTTACTATTAAACAGAGAGAAGAAGATTAAAGAGCACTCAAGCTGTGAGAGTGACATAATAAATAGAAATGATTTTCAGCTATAACGAAATTCCAAGTTCGTTTGAGAGAGAATTTAAACCTGAAAAACAAATTTTACATTGCAATTAAAAAAGGAAATGTTAATTTATAACGAACAGATTTTTGAAAGAAAACTTGAGTCTAAAACCCCCTACTCTACAACTTATGACAGCACGAAAACGAGAATAAGTTAAAGATAATAATTAACTAAAGAAAACTTTGTGAAAGTTATATACCTTAAACAGTTAGTTGCAATATGTACAAAGTATTTCAGCAGTGCTTTAAGTGCATAATTAATTAGTTATTAAGAACTTAACTACTTTGAAAAAACAGCGCATAGACAGCGCATAGAAAAGGAACAAGCTTAGCCATCTTCTGTTCCTAGGTACCACAAAAGACGCTCAAAGTTACAAAGAAAAGTAAGAGTTAAAACCCGCATAAATGTTAACAGACAAACCAATGCTTAAAAGCTGAAAAGCTAAAAAACGACAGAGAAAGGTACATGAAGTACAAACATTGAACTTATAAAACCTAGAACCCAAAAACAAGGAAGAGAGCTTACCTCTTGAGTTACAAAAACTTTTCTCCTCACAAGAGGAGAACATGGCTGACCTCTTCCGCCACTCCCTAGACGCTGGGGGGCAGTGAGGGTGGGGCTGATGGCCTCCTCATACAGCAAGAAACCAACGCGCGGAGATTTTAACCAGAGAAAAAAATATATAAACTTAAGACTGTGGATCTGTATGATCAGAATGAGCAGAATTAACTCTCCAGAATACATGAGAAATATTATAAAATACACGAGCAGTTTATTTAATAATCTTTGCATGTATTAAATCACCTTAGTGAGCTTCTATAGATTAATCAGAATCTTATTAATTTTAATGTTGGTTTTACTATTTTTAGTATAGCTATCCTAGTGATGAATAACTGGTTTTCTTTTTATTTGTTTTTATTTTCTTTTATAAACAGATTTTTAAGCTTTTTTGTGATTTTGTTTATATTATTTAATTTTTTTGTTTTAATAGGACCGTCATATCCATAGCACTAAGGTTCCTTTAGGTAGTTAATAGGCATCCTCTAGCCAACTTCCTTACGGCTTTGATTGGTCAGAATCATATTATTAACTGTGTAGAAAATTAAAGCAGATCTGCCAACCTTACTCTATTATTCAGAATAATTTTTCTTAAAGTTCTTTTGATGAAAGAAGAAGGAATTTCGTTCTCTAGAAAACTTTCTAATAGTATATTAATGTGGTAATTGAAGTCCAAATTGTTGCTGCAAATTCTTGAAATTCTTAGGACCTGAGAAATTAGTACATTCTCAATTACTTTGGTTGAAATGTTATTATTCCAGTGTAGATATTTAATTACTTTGAAAGGAAAATTAACTCTTTTATCAAAGAGGCTAATAGATGGGTTACCTCTGTTGAGCTTAATGCTTAAGTCTAGGAACTCAAGTTCCTGATTACTGTGGTTGGTTTTACATAAGTTAAGAGAGCTAGGATAGATATTATCAAAATCACTCTCTATAACTTCGGAATTATTGATACACAGCAGATCATCAATATATCTAAAAGTGTAAAGGTAGTTATCTGAGCAGGTGGGGTGATTTTTAATGAATTTATATTCCTTAAAGAACAGGAATAGATTAGCGATATTCGTGGACGTTGATGTTCCCATTGGAATACCGTTCACTTGCTTATAGAGAGTATTATTATATAAGATATGGTTATTTTTTATGCAGCAATTGAGATAAGAGTTCCAAGTTCCTACATCAACAAATTGGTTAAGTTTAAATTCTGCATACAGCTCTTTAAAGGTAGTGATTATATCTGATAGAGGCAGATTAGTATATAGGTTTTCAAAATCATAACTATTAATATCTAGGGGACACACTTTGAGTATAGTAGAAATTACTTCTGCATTATTATTAATTATCCAAAAATCTCTGTACATCAAGTTAGAACAGTTTCTAATGTGTTTCAAAACCTTCTTTAAGACATCTTCAAAAGCAAGATCTATTTTCTTTTTATGACTCCTTACTCCACTAGCTATGAACCTGAACTTCACAGGATCCTTATGAAACTTAACCGTTGCAAAAAGAAATGGAAATTCAGGCCCATATCTTCTAGTTTGCGGAATTTTAAGTTTCTTGAAGAATGCCTTAAACCGATTTTCTAACTGCTTGGTAGAATAACTTACGGGCTCGTATGTTACTCTATTATTGAGTTCCATAGTTAACAATTCAAAATAGAACTTCTTACAGATAATTGCAAAATTATTGCTAGCTTTATCCGTAGTGGTAAAAATAAATTGGTCTTGTAGTTTGGAGAGTGACCTTTTAGCTTCTCCAGAGAAAAAGAGATTTCTGTCGAAACAAAAGTCCAGACCTGCCAACTCACCGGTGAAGCTATTGATTATATTATATTTCCATTCTGCGAAGGCCTCAATAGGCTGATTGTACGTTAAACTGGTTTTTACGATGTACTTATTTACATCTTGAGTGAAGCTCTCAAGAATCCTTTCTTTGGAAATTGTGAAGGAAGGTCTGAAATTAGAGCCATACTCTAATAAATTCCTAAGCAAAGTAGTTAAGTTCTTAATAACTAATTAATTATGCACTTAAAGCACTGCTGAAATACTTTGTACATATTGCAACTAACTGTTTAAGGTATATAACTTTCACAAAGTTTTCTTTAGTTAATTATTATCTTTAACTTATTCTCGTTTTCGTGCTGTCATAAGTTGTAGAGTAGGGGTTTTAGACTCAAGTTTTCTTTCAAAAATCTGTTCGTTATAAATTAACATTTCCTTTTTTAATTGCAATGTAAAATTTGTTTTTCAGGTTTAAATTCTCTCTCAAACGAACTTGGAATTTCGTTATAGCTGAAAATCATTTCTATTTATTATGTCACTCTCACAGCTTGAGTGCTCTTTAATCTTCTTCTCTCTGTTTAATAGTAACAGATGAAGAGCATGGGTCGGGCCATGAAGGTTAATGGATGCAAGCGAAATTGTTAACTAGTGCTAGGTCATGCTACTCTACGGAGGACATGACTTATATATATATTTTTTAAACTATTTTAGGTGGGAATGTTACTTGCATCTATGGCCTTGCAGAAACCCATTTCCAACTAGGTCTTTGTGGAAGTGAGAAAATGCAGAGTTTTTGCTGGTCCTTGATAAAGCCAAGGCTCAGTATTCTCGACACCTTCTACATTCAGTTGTTTTATTTTCTTTTTTTCTTTTCTCCTTTTACTCACGCAGGTAGATACATAACCTTTTCTGTGTTGTACTAGGTGTGAGTCAAAATTATATATGTATTTTTTTGCTTAGGTATCTTTATAGTATATATATATATATATATATATTATCCCCAAAACGTATTGTGTCCATGATGTTCACAATTGCAGAGTTGGTAAAAAACACAAGGGTCCCTTTTCACGGCAGTTTAGTGAAAAACTGTTTGTTGTTTTGAAAATTCGTTTTCTCCTTACAGGGTATCCCTTTTTTCTACCTCTTTTACCTCTTTCAGTTTTCTAGCACCTGGGTTGCTCTTTGGTGTGAGACAATAGGTAAAATATGTAGAGCAGCTTACAACTTCACCCTCTTAATGGAAAAACGTATGCTTCTGAAACTATAATTTTTCCGAACTTTTTTTTTTATTATTATTTCCTGTAAGGGCACCTTGCTTCCACTTCGTGTTTTTCTATTCTTTTAGCTTTTCCAAGAGACTCGGCGAGTTGCATCTGGGAGAGCTCTAAACCTTTTATGATTTTCATCATATCGTAATGATATCATGTTCATTTAGACGAAATTGTGATTACTGGCAATAGTTGCATAGTACATTGTATGACTTTTATCAAAGATATATGATGTAATAAAGGGATTTCAACTTACACCTAATAAAATTGGAGATGAAAGCACTGTAAATGCATGGAAAGTATAGCATGACAGTTGTCACTACTGCTTCATTGCTGTATTTGTGTAACTCTTCCTCTTATGAATAAAAGACCTTTGTACCCAACTTAAGTGGGAGGGAGAAATTGTGAAAAACTGAAAGTGTTTCTCACAGTGACGTAGCTGATGGGCATGGGAGATGAATGTTGTTTAGCCTATGTAGTTTATGTGTTTGGAAAGAGGAAGACAACTCTCTAATAACATGAGTGGAAGTAGGTGATAATGGAAGCAAGGGCAATTTTGCATACTTGCCAAGCCTTACTGTTTACCTGTAAAATTTACAGAAATTCTACATGTTTATGATTATTTTATGGATGACGTATTTTACACATTTCCATTTTTCTTTTTTGTTCAGATTTGTGCAATTTCGTGTCCGCATGGACCACCGTGCCTGTATATTCTGATTTACATGATCGCAATTTCTCCTTTTGCATGCCCAACCCTCTCTGCTCACAGCCTGCTGAAAAAGACTATAAAAATGCTGTAGGATTTAGAATTGCAGATAACTGGTAAAAAGTGAGAAATGAAAAATATCGGACATTACAGAAGACATGTATTTTTGAAAGGTATTCTAACATGTTGGCACAAAAATTCGTTAAAATTACGGTAGTCCCAATAATTTTGCAGTTAAAAATGAAACTTTTATGTATGTATATGTAGCCTAACAATAGCATACTAATGAGATAATTATGTATTGATTGCATTTTAATCACCATAAACATGAAATAGTGCCAAATATCTTAATTGTAGCACACAAAAGAGACTAAAATTGACAAATTGTTTGCATAAAAATCAGCTTTAATCAATATGCTTGATACCTTTTATTAATACGTTCAATAGATCAGCCAGTCAAACATATCGATTAAACATTCGCTGATCATATTTTTCAGAATTCAGTCCTTGAAAGTTGGAGAGTCTGATTTTGTGATTTTGCTTGCTTCTGGGTTGTTAAGTCCTCCATACCCAGTATTGTTTCAATTCCACCAAATGTGAAATTGAAACAAATATAGCATCATGCAGATGGAAAAATCAATATATCATATCACTCGTATGTGTTCCCCAATTTTTTTATTTCGAGAGAAAATATCAAACTATTTTTATGCTTTTTAACCTAGCAGATATCAAAATTAGAATGTCTTAAAAATAATTGTCAATCTGCCCATTATTTTACACTTTTGGGATAATAATTAAAATATTACTCCGCAAAGTGACTCTAATATAGAAACGCATGAAAGATGGTTCAATGTTAATTCTACATGTGAAAAAAAAAATGGATTTCTAAATTGTTTTTTCATGTATGTAATTTCGTTCTGCAAATGCGTGTTTTGAGCTATTTTTCACGAGGTATGGAGGATCCTTAAATCCAAAAAGAAATCACCGTGTACCTTTCCTAGCACAAGATAAGGAAAAGAACTGACTAAAAGAGAGAGAGAGAGAGAGAGAGAGAGAGAAAGAGAAAGAGAGAGAAAGAGAGAGAGGGGAAAAAAAAGGGTGCTTGCTAAAGCATAATCTGTTTGTCTTAAAGAGTTTCAAATTGTAAATCAGAAACCACTTGTATGCAAAATGAAAGGTCAGGCTGAATTGTTGCTGTTCTTCAAATTACCTATTTAATCAAAACAAATATAATTTCCTTTGCCTGAATGTTTGAATGTTCTGTTGGCACCTCCTGGTGCTTGCCTGTTTTAATTGTTGGATCTCTGCCTCAAACAATATACTTTTTTGTTGTTGTTGTAATGTTCATGTTCATTTTTGTAATGTTCTTTGTTTTACATTTGAAACACATCTGTTTCACTTTGAAGAAACAATGTTTCATGTGTTTTTGTGGCACTCCATATCAAGGTAATATTCTTACAAAAATAAAATGAATAATATTCTTGCAAAAATAAAATATATTTCCTCTATCATTATTGACTGGCTTTCACCTAGTTCACCTACAATCACAATGGTTTTGAGATTTCATTTGTGTGACCACTAGGCTCCCATGCGAGTAATTGATGAAAAGTCAGCACTCCAAATTTTTTATTCCTCAAGGTCTGCCATAAATGATTCACTCTATGATTTTTTTAATATTGTGAACGATTATTTAAATTTTTTGTTATTGAAAATAGTTATAAGCCACACCTAGTTAATGCTGCATTTTAGAGCTGTATGTTTGTATATCAAGTTTAGCATAGCTGCATTATAATCAGAAAATATGGTAAATCTGTTTCAGTTTTTCATTTGTACTTTTTACGGATTTGTAAATAACTTAATAAAAGTTCATAAAAGAAAGACTAATTTAACATTTATTCTGTAGTTGAAACAATCTGTTCTTTTTGTACAATATACATTTTTTTCCTGTTCTGGTCTCCTTAGCTTTCTTCACAAATTTATCTGTAAAATTTTTTAATCATAATAATAATAATAAAGCAAAAATTTTGTGATGCATTTAAAGTGGTATTTGTTATTTTTAAGTTTGTTTTTATATATGTGTACTATTTAGTTTTCTTCACAATTGGTTAATACTCTACTTTTAGGGAAATCAGTTAGAGAATGTCGATGCTTGTATTTTAGACTAAAAGACAGAGTATTTGTCGGTTCACGGCCTTATGATCATGAGCCCTTGGAAAAAATTCTGCAAAAGGAACTAGGACTTGACACAATGATGTCAGATATTAAAGGTGCTCGGTAAGTTTCTTTTGTAATATTTGTAAATGTACTGTTATGATTTCCATTTTTTCATAGTACATTAACCCAAAATAGTTTAAGTTTGCTTATCAGAATGTCAATGGGAAAAGTTTTTGCCCTTCCCCAGTTTTCTACTTTTAGTAAACCTCAAGACATTTTTTCAAATAAGCCTCTAAATTTCTTGATAGAGCAAGATTGTATGTCGAGATTTTATTACTGAAGTCAACAATTACTAAAAGTGTAATAGAAACTTCTGAAGTATCATGTGGCTCAAAAATTATTGCTCATAGAAAACTATGAACATTGAAATACTGTGATTGCGTAAGTGCTTTGCTACGACAAAACATCAGAATCTGCCTCGATGTGTGTTAAAATTTTCACAACACAAACATTCAAGCTTCCTAACCAGGAATTTCTCTTTGTGACTAACACAAAATGAAATAAGCAAAGGTGAGTAAGCTGAAGTGAATGCAGATTTTGCATTGTTTACAGAGATACCTTGTTGCAGTGTCAGCAACTGCATTTTCATATTTTTTTATCATTCTTTGAGAACTAGGGATCAAAGATTTTGATGTTTTAAAATAATTTTCTGGTCTTATCAAAACCATTTATGGATATTTATTGAGACAGTAGGGAATAGGCTAGCCCCTTGTGATAGCATTGCAATATTATTTTACGAATTATAACTAAATTTCTTCTATTTTTATGCATTTAGCACCAAAATAAAAACTAAAAATGCCATTAAAGTTTGATGTTTGCAAGAAAAAAAAAGCATGTAAAAATTATTGCAGTGGTAATAGTAGCACTTTATTGTTTTTTTTTCATGCCTTAGCATTAAAGAGCAAATGAAAAGGCCCTAACAGTTGTCCATAATCTAGAATTAAAAAGTAAAAAAAGCTTGCATTTTGTAATGGATATGAATTCAGTTGGAATCATCTTAGAAAGGTCAGTTTCTGGAATTTTATAATATTCTGATGCAACATTTAAAACAACTCTCTTATTAACAAATATTGTGATTGGCTACATGAAACACAGGATGTGCAACAGTAAGGCTGCTGGAAGTTTGCACTCATGGTGTGTAGGGGTACAGTACACATGGCACAATGTTGTAATTCTAAAGCAAGAAAGAGACAATCAGAATGAATTAAATGTAAAAAGGTCTGCTCATTTATGAAACTTAACAGAAAAGTTACAGGGAATAAAGCAACTATCAAACCATATTCTCTTATTTGCCAATATAATAACCATATGTAATCTCATAAGAAAAAATAACAGTATCTGTGTATTGCATTGTCATTATCATCTCACACCTGTATGGCATGTCAAGTGTGTTGTGGGCACAGACCATGTTAAAAAAATCTTCTCGGCAACAAACTTTTCCCATCTCTTCCTGCCCAGTGACAGATTTTTTGCCTCTATTGTATTGCTTCATCATATGCCAGTGGATGATTTCACACCTTCACTCTATCATGTTTTAGATATACCTCTTGGTCTGCAGTTTTTCAAATAATTTTTAGTACCTGTTTAGGCAGTCCTTCATATCTCATTTGATACACATGCTCATACCATCTTACTGTTTTCATTATCTTTTTCTTTTACTGAAGTACTTACCCCTGAGCTGAAATCTTCATTACTGTTAGAAGTTAGTTGATGTTTCTGCCAACTAACTGCAACCGTCAAATAGCCAACTCCGGATGTAAAATGTGATTCATCAGCTGAGTCACATGGGGATGTCTTCTTCTCTAGAAGGACAAGAGAATGCTGTTTTTGGTGTTTTATTGTCATCTCCTCTGCTGTCTTGTAT
Source organism: Macrothele yani (assembly GCA_039090855.1). Taxonomy (NCBI): domain Eukaryota; kingdom Metazoa; phylum Arthropoda; class Arachnida; order Araneae; family Macrothelidae; genus Macrothele; species Macrothele yani. The sequence goes on along the minus strand of CM076989.1, from coordinate 68,184,384 downwards.
AAAAAGTGTGTTTCCTGGGCTCCAAGATGGTAATCTAAAAAAATGTGAAGGGCTTATAGTTCTTAGAGTGTGTAGACTCTGTAATTATTTCTTCCAATTAATTTCTTGTGAATTAATGAAGACATGGCAAATCCCAGTGAATAATTATTGTAGTTAATTGTGCATTATGGGGATTACTAGGGTATAAGTTTTCACTTTGTCACATTTTCGAGTTGTACCCCAACCCTTCTTCAGGACTGACTAAGACAGAAGGTGCTGGGAATTCGCCAAGCATTTGATTGTTCACCCACTAATAGGGAACGTGAGCTGGGATTAGATCGTCGTGAGACATGTTAGTTTTACCCTAGTGATGGCAGGTCGTTGCGATAGTAATCCTGCTCAGTACGAGAGGAACTGCAGGTTCGGACACTTGGTACATGTGCTTGGTCGAGTGACCAGTGGTGCGAAGTTACCATCCGTGGGATTATGACGGAACGCCTCTAAGTCAGAATCCCGTCTAGTCGCTGCAACGATATCATTCGTACCTCGCGCGTTGAGGGGCAATGCTAGCTGTGGCATACATCTCGTCCTTCTGGGCGAGACTACCCTGGTGATGAGGCCTATTCCAGAGGGGGCTTTCGAGGAGTCATGGAGACTGTGTCAGTCCCGCCTTCCCAAATCCAAACCGTGCAGATGTGACGTGCGGGCATCAAATCGTCCGCAGACGACCTAAGTACTGGTCTGGGTGTCATACTTAGAAGAGCAACCACCATACTGCGATCTATTGAGACTCATCCTCTGACTGGGAGATTTAGTGGCAGCACCTTCTGTCTTAGTCAGTCCTGAAGAAGGGTTGGGGTACAACCCGAAAATTTTACAAAGTGAAAACTTATATCCTAGTAATCCCCGCAATGCACAATTAACTACAATAATTAATTTCCGTTCTAGACCGTTTGCATTCAGGGTGTTTTCTTTTTATCATGAAAACAATAGCAGCACAGTGAATATTCCATTTGATTTGTTCAGGAATTTTTCAAATAAAAAAAATAATACTGGGAACATTCTAATTGTATGAATTCCATTTGTTAAAAGCTGACAGCATATCCATATATTAAAAAAATGTACAATGCAGTAGGATTATTTCACTCTTTGTGATATTGGAGTCCTAGAACTTGCTTAGCAGAGGGTAGTGCAGAGGAACAATAATTGCCATACAACTAGAGATTTTAAAGTGATATACATATACACTGAAGTGCCAGAAAAACTGGTACAGACAAGCTTATGCAAAATGTTGGGTTGTCGGAAAAGTCATAATGTATTTTAGCCATGTTTTGCAAAGGTCATTTATTGATAGAAAGAACAAAGATCAATGAATGATATAATGCCCGTTTTGTTCAATAACCTTTTGCCATCTTTCAGTGAGTTGCAGAATGCTTCGTTCATAGAGAAGGACCTGTCTTTCATGGCGAAAAACTGTACAAGGTGCTGATTTACAGCCTCATCTGAATTGAACATTATACCACGCAAGGACTGTTGAAGAGAGTGAAACAAGTGGAAGTCTGACGGCGCAGGGTCAGGCGAGTATGCTGGGTGTGGCAACACATCCCACCCAAGCTCCAATAATTTTTGGCGGGTGATCAAACTTGTGTGTGGTCTCGCGTTGTCGTGATGGAACACTACACCTTTACGATGAACAAGCTCTGGACGTTTCTGGATGATGGATTCTTTCAAACTGTCCAATTGACGACAGTACACATTCGAATTGATTGTTTGGTTCCGTGGTAGGAGCTCGAAAAACACGACACCTTTAAAATCCCACCACACTGAGACCAGAACCTTCCGCTGGTGAATGCCTGCTTTGGATGTCGTTTGAGGTGAAGCAGCACGTCAGGACCAAGACCGTTTGCGCAGCACATTGTTGTACACAATCCACTTTTCGTCACCAGTTATCAGTTGCTTCAAAAAAGGATCGTTTTCCTCACATTTAATGAGCGTCCGCTCCTTGAGAATAGCCTGGGCTGAGGCTGAAAGTGCTAGGATAGTATGCTTATTACTGAGTGGAGAGAGGTCCGTGATTGTCGAGTATAGTGGTTGTGTCAGGTATTTAGGTTTGTTTTAATTGGGTACCGGTGTGCAATTGTAAATAATTATGGGTTACAGTTTTTTAACTTTGACATTTTTGGAAATGTGTAATATAAGTTTTTATTGATTGAAGTTTTAATTAGATATAAAAGTGTTTTAGGGAGTTCAATTATGTATACTTGTGGTAGATTATTTTGAATCCGAATTTGGTCTTTGGGAAAAGAAAAGAAGGGAACAAAGTTTGCGTGAGTTGAAAAAGATGTTTTTTTTTTTTTTTTTTTTTTTTTGTGGCCTTGAATGGCCTCAAAAAACAAAAAACAAAAACAAAGAAAACAACAACAAACAAATGGCCTTAAAATGTGTAGAGGCGAAAACCTCCTAAAAGATTTTGGGAATAAAGGTGAGTAACCTCAAAATGTAGATTATGTCTAAATAGCACATGAATAATTAAGCAGCTAGATGACATTTGACCTTTGCAATGCTGTATGAATATATGACAGATGTTGACATGCAAAGGAGAGTAGTGATTTCTAGAAGGAGCAAGGTGTCGTCGCATTAATTTTTTTTAAAAATGTATTACAGAACATATTTAAAAAAAAAAGAATTTCAGCAAATTAGAGATTTCAAAAAAAGTAAAATTAAGCTAGCGAAATCTGAGATGCAGGAGGAATTTCTTGTGGCATGTAGAGGCTTCAATATGACACCTAAATATCTAAAGTTAAAAAATAAACCTGTAAGTATGAAAGACAGGCAAATAATGTAGATTTGTCAAAATAAGAGGTTGAGTGCAGAAATTATTGGGAAAAGAAAAATAATATTTAATTTTCACAAGAGATGTTTAGATTTATGGTTTTCTATACAAAGTACAGAGTACAAAAACTTTGCTGAAACATGGAAAAATATTATATTGGATACTACACTCATAGAAATTAATGAAATTGTGAATACAGAGGCAGAAAATACAAGGCAGAATGTTACAAAGAAATTACATAATTTATTTGATGAAAAACAAGTGCCAGGACAGAGGAATAATAGCTATGCTATGTTTTTGAATCAATCATCTGTGGATTTAAGTTATTCCCAACAGGCAGTTTTGCAACGAGGAAAAAAATATGCATTCCCACAGCACTTACCTAGAACTGAAGAATTAATTCTGTGCATGGAGGATGTTATAAGAAATTTGCCAAGTCCAAAAAAAGTAGATGTAACGTTCAAATTATATAGAATTTTATTAAAAGAATTCAATGAAAAGCATAAAAAAAATTTCCGTTTGAAGAAGCTAAAATACGAAAAAAAGCAATTACTGATGCTGAAAGATAATAACATTAAATTCTGTGAAGCTGATAAGTCAGGGCAGATTGTTCTAATGAATACAGTAGATTATAATAATAAAATGTCTAAAGCAATAGAGGAATTAAAGTGTACAATCATCAATAAAGACCCAACAGATAACCAGATAAAATACACGGGCGGAAGTGAAAAAAGAACACCAAGAAGGAATTGGTGGACGATCAAGAAATTTACATATGTTAATTGGGTCAAGTTTACGTAGGTGTGATGTTAATTTCGGGACTAACCAATGAGCGCTTACGCCGCAGCATGGCATAATATGCAAGTTATCGTCGGTGGTATTTAAGGAGTACAGCGAAGTGAATGCAATCAGTCGTCGGCGTACGGACACGTGCGAAGACCCTGAAGAAGCTGCAATGCCTGGACATGGAAGACGTGTACGATTTCAGCAGTTATCGGACTTTGAGCGAGGTCGTCTAGTCGTACTCAGTGAGTCCGGGTGGTCGTATCGTCGTATTGTGGAGCGAATTGGACGGGAAGTATTGGTGGTGGTACGATGGTGGCGTAGATGGTCCGAGGAACATTCCCACATGGGAAGACGTGGAACCGGGAGTCATAGATGGACTGATGAGCGGACAGATCGACGCATAAGAAGAGTGGCGTTGTCAAGCAGAACATCCACTGCGACGCAAATCCGAGCTGCCGTTGCACCTGAGGTGACCGTGCGAACAATCCGCAACCGTCTACTGGATGCAGGACTACGTGCACATGTGCCTCTGGCATGTGTACCTCTGACTCCAGCCCACTGTCAGGAACGGCTGCAGTGGTGTCGCCAACGTCTGCACTGAAGAACGCAATGGCGATCTGTCGTGTTCAGCGATGAAAGCAGATTCTGCTTGGGAGCCTCTGATGGCCGTATGCGTGTTCGCAGACGCACAAAGGAGCGTCTCCACCCTTCTTGCATCCGCCAGCGACACACAGAGCCTACACCTGGTCTCCTGGTGTGGGGAGCGATAAGCTATCACTCCCGTACACAACTAGTGTTTGTACCGGGTACGTAAAACAGCACCTCCTACATCAACAACATCATTCAGCCCGTTGTTGTGCCACTTGTAAGGTCGGTCCATCGTGGTGTTTTCAAGCAAGATAACGTATGCCCACACATGGCACGTGCAACGCAACATGCACTTCAGGGTGTGAGGCAACTTCCATGGCCTGCACGTTCACCGGATTTGTCCCCATTGAGCACGTGTGGGATTTTATGGGACAACGACTTATCCGGTCTCCACGGCCAACCACGACCATCCCGATTTGCGCATCCAGGTTGAGGATGCTTGGAACTCAATACCCAACTTACATCCAACATCTGTACGATAGACTTCATGCCAGAATTGCACAGTGTGACGCATTTCATGGCGGTTCAACCTCGTACTAACCATGTTACATGGAAATGTTATTTTTTAGTTTACCAGTAAATACAGCTGTATTTTGCCATAATGTTTTGATCACGTTATCCTCTGTATTCCGTTATTATGCTGTATAAATTTCGTTGGTATAAGACGTCTCCTTCTTGGTGTTCTTTTTTCACTTTCCGCCAGTATATTTGGCAGGGATAAGAAATCATAGTGCACTGCCAGACGAAATAAAGAAGTCCTTCCCACCAATGGGTGCATGTATACCAAAAGCTTTTGCCAAGATTAATACACATAAAGAAGATGCACCAATGAGGTTGATTGTATCAAAAGTCAACTCACCCTTGATTTTATTAGAAAAAAAAATATTTATAATTTTCTTGCACCAATATTTATGAAACAACAATACAGTTTAAGGAATACATATGATTTTATTCACTTAATTAAAAATATTAATCAAGATTTGCAATTTTTCAGAATGGCTAGTATGGATGTTAAAGCTTTGTATCCAAATACTCCAGTACCTCAGGCCATAGACATTATTACTCAAGAACTAATGCAACAAAAAATTCTAACAGGAATACAAGTACAAGAGTTAAAAATGTATTGTTGTAGATATACGAAAATAATGTATTTGCCTTTGAAGATATAAGCAAAATACAGGAGGACCTATGGGATCACCCCTGTCTACATTATTTGCAGAAGTTATTATGACAGATATTGAAGCCAAAGTGGTAAATAACCTGAATGAACCACCACTGATATATTGCAGATATGTTGATGATATTTTCATCTTATCAAAATTGAATTCCACAGAACTAGAAGACATAGCTAAAAAATTTGAAGAAGAGTATTCATCCATTGAAGTAACGATTGAAGTTGAACAACAGGATACCTTGGCTCACCTTGATGTACAGATTATAAAACAACCCAACACATTAGATTATACCGTTTATAGAAAATCGTCATACGTACCTGTGATTATACCATATGATTCTTATCATCCATATGCTCATAAATGTAACAGCATTAAGACTTTAATAAAAAGAGCTTTTACGCACACTTCAAATATGCAATACAGAAAGGATGAATTGAAATATATTATAGATGTTGCAAAAAATTATGGGTATCCCAGTAAAAAAATAAAAAAATGGATTAAGGAAGTGCAGAACAATTGTATTAATTCTTCAAACATAAGAAGAAATAATAATAAGCAGATAAAATATATTGGATTGTTTCTGTACATAAAAGGAATTTCAGCTGAAATTAATAAATTGTGTAATAGGTATAAATAATTTACAATTGGGCAATAAAGTGCATACCATTAAACATTTTGTAATCAATACGAAAGAAAACAAGAAGTGCTTGGACGGAGCTGGCGTTTATGAAATTCCTATTAGTAACAATCCACAGCATCATATATAGGAAGCACTAAAAATAAACTAAAACATCGTTTACAACAGCACCTACGGAATTGGCAGAAAAAAGAAGCAAAAAGTGCATTGGTCCAGTACTGTATTGAACAAAAGCAATACCCAAAGTTTGATGAAATAAAAATTATTAAGAATTGTCGCACGGAAAGGCATTTGAGATTGGCGGAGACAGTGTTGATTGAAAAAAATAGACACAGGTTATGTAACGTTAACGATTCTAATAGCTTAAACACACATTGGAAGGATTTGATCAGAAAGGAAAGCCGCAGAGAAGAGCAGAGGGGCAAAGGCAAGAAAAAAGTAAAAATGATGTAACATAATATAAAAAAAATAAAAAAAAATGTTAGAATATAAGATAATTAGTTTCATGAATCAAATACGATCAGCTATCGAACAGATATTTATAAGTACGAAGGGAAAAGAAGGCTATTAGGTCATCTGATAGATGGCGCCACTGCGCCTGGACGGCGAAGAACGGGAATGAGACGATGCTACGCGAACACTGGAACATTCGCTACATTTTGTGGGTGGTGACGGGTAGTTCATCTGTTGCATCTGCTCCTTGAGAATGGCCTGGGCCAAGGCTGAAAGTGCTAGGATAATATGCTTATTTCTGAGTGGAGAGAGGTCCGTGATTGTCGAGTATAGTGGTTGTATCAGGTATTTAGTTTTGTTATAATGTGGTACCTGTGTGCAATTGTAAATAATTATGAGTTACAGTTTTTTAACTTTGATGTTTTAGGAAATGTGTAATATAAGTTTTGATTGATTGAAGTTTTAATTAGATATAAAAGTGTTTTAGGGAGTTCAATTATGTATACTTGTGGTAGATTATTTTGAATCCGAATTTGGTCATTGGGAAAAGAAAAGAAGGGAACGAAGTTTGAGTGAGTTGAAAAAGATGTTTTTTGCGGCCTTGAACGACGAAGTAACTAAGAAAAATAAGTGTTGGAAATGTGTAGAGACGAAAACCTCCTAAAAGATTTTGGGAATAAAGGTGAGTAACCTCAAAATATCAAAATATAGATTATATCGCAGATGTTTATACGCGCTGTCAATTGAGCTTCTTTGAGTTCATGAGGAACCCACACGTCGAGCTTGCTTATGTATCCCAGCTTCTTCAGGTGATTGTGAACACTTGAATGATGGATGTGCAATGTGTCTGCAATCTCTCATGTCGTGTAACGTGGGTTTGACTCGATCAATGCCTTGATTTGGTTGTCATCAACCTTGGTTGGCCTCTCGGACCGAGGAGCATCATTGAGGTCAAAATCACCAGCACGGAATTTTGCGAACGTCACCTATGCGCATTCTCGGTTGCGTCCGCCAATGCATATATAAAGCGATAGACATCCTTGCCAGCTGTCAGAGCTGTTTTCGGCATGAGAATGACGAATAATAACGATTTAAGCGATTTTCAACACAGTGTCGTAGTTGGCGCTCGTGAAATGGGCCATAGTATTTCGGAGGTAGGGAGAACCAAACTTTGGATTTTCATGGACGACCATTGCAAGGGTGTAGTATCATTGCTACAAAAATTCCGGCAAAACCTCCAACCTACGATACCAGTGTGGCCGTAAAAAGACATTGGGTGAACGTGACCATCATTGGCTGTCAAGAATCGTTTCATGCGATAGGCGTGCAACACTCTCGCAGGTATCATCGGAATTCAATGCTGGAGCCTCAACAAGCATCAGCATCCGGACCGTGCAATGTACCCTGCACAATATGGGCTTTGGGTGCCGACACCCAACTAGAGTTCCCTTGATGGGTGCATGACACAGAGCTATGCACCTCGTTTGGGCACAGCAACACCGCCACTGGACACTTGATGACTGGAAACAAGTAGCCTGGTCTGACGAATCACGTTTCCAACTGTATCAGGCAGATGGAAGGATTCATGTGTGGCACAAACCTCATGAAGCCATGGATCCCGCCTGTCAACAGGAAACTGTAGATGCTGGTGGGGACTCTGTAATGGTATGGGGTATGTTTAACTGGACTTCACTGGGACCCCTGGTATGTCTACAAATGTCTGTGACCAGCCAATGCTATGTGTGCATCCTTTCTGACGAGGTACACCCATTCATGTCCTGCATTCATTTTGATGGGTTGGGGCTGTTCCACCAGGACAATGCACCTCCACATAAGTGTCGGGACGTCACATTATGGTTTTCGGAGCATTCATCTGAGTTTGGGGTGTTGCCATTCCCACCCAAGTTCCAAGATCTGAACGTGATAGAACCCATTGGGATATCATGCAACGCGCTATCGAACACAGGAATCTGAGACCTCGGAATACACCCGAATTGTGGAATGCTCTGCAGGAAGTATGGTGTGCATTGCCTACAGCATATTTCCAGAAGCTAGTGGAGTCCATGCCTCGTCGTATTTCTGCAGTCCTGCCCTCTCGTGGGGGACCTACCAAGTATTAGACTGGTGTACCAGTTTTTCTGGCACTTCAGTGTATATTGTTTAAAACGTTATTACTTTAAATAAATAAATAAATATCTTATTTATTCATGTATATACAGTAGAACCTGTTTATAACAAGCCAATATTCAGTGAGATCTTGAGTTTACTGAGCAAACCAGGAAATTTTGCTTGACATTATATTAATTTAAAACTAATTTGATCAATTTGATGAACACAATTTAACGAAGCCCTCAGATTTATTGAGGGAGAGAAAATCTAAGATGATCACTTTTAACAAACAAACTAACAAAATTTAATAAAATTCCATATTTAATGAGGCAGAGAAAATAAGCTGTGCACTGTTCTGGAATGGAGGGATAGAAATCATTGTATGAAGAACAAAATTACAACAGTGCAGGGGAATCTTTGTGTGCTAGTGGAAGAGTGTTGATGAGAAGGTGATGTGAGGGAGTACATCAAATGTTTGAAAAGAGAGTTGTGCAAGAGACTTCTTCCGCCATCCATTTCAAGGACTATGGTGCAAACAGAACTGAAGATAGGGATGTTGTTCCTTGGCAAATAGAAGATGTGTGGGGCTTTTGAACACGTAGGTGTATTTCTAGGTGACAGTTGCAGAGAGAAATAGGTGGTAATGGAATGGAAATGCTGCCTGAGGTAAAATAGGAGATAACAATTCCTGAAATTGTGTTCATTGCCTGTTTCACCCTCCAAATGAGCATTGCATTGGGAGGAACGGCGCTGATTTTGCTTCATGTGTACTGTGTAGTTAAGCAGCAGTAAGTCTCATGTGTCTGTCAAGTTGAATATACTTGAAAGATATAATTAATTAATTGTAGTACAGTACTAATATCATTTATTAATTAAACCTTTTAAGCATATCTAATTGTTATGGAAATATAAAACAATATGCATATTTTTACTGGTGGGAGGAATGGGATTTTCACCCCCAACACAAATTTAATGAGCACCTGGATTTAACATGGGCTTTTGTTGGTCCCAAGCTCCTCATTGTATGGCAGTTCCACTGTATTTTAACTAACCTGTGTAAAGTTTTATTCATAATTTTTAATCTATAATGGTGGAGAACCAAGACCTTCAGTTCTGTTATCTAATTGTGCATTTCCATGCAACAACGAATAATAAGAAAAACTTCTAAATTAGACCATGATGACTCGGAATGAAATTGGCCCATTGCATTACGTAATTTAATACCATACTACATAGTTACATTGACATTTCATTCAGCACCCTACAATGCTTTTAAAATATCTTCTTCATTGTCTTAGTGTGCAATTTAAATTAAGTAAGGTGCTTCCATTTTTCTTCAGATGATGGCAGTAGTATTTCTAATGTTTTGTGGTGATCTTTTAAATCCTTGTGATATATGACATTCTTCAAATGCCACTTTTACTACAACCACACCTGTACGTACTTTATCAGTATGTGCATGTAGAATAAGTGTGTCATTTGGTAAGTAAAATCTAACTTTTGGTGCTACTGTATCTGGAAAGTGTTGCACAATATAATTTCTGCAGAATTATGCTCAGAAGAGAAGGAAACAGCCTGACCCATTTTCCAAAGCTCATGTATTTAACCAGGGATCAGAAGTAGTGCATGCCATGACAGTGCTGTTACTTTACAGTAGTGTGGCATGTAGTATGCTTTAAAATAAAGTAGCTTGTAGTGGAAAATTATGCTACAAATTGTTCTATTTTAAAAAAATAGTGAATTTGTTTTTATTCAAATCCTTCTTACTGAGATGAGTAAAGATTATTAAACTTGTACCTTTTTTTGGCTGAGCATGTTTAGGTTTCCCAAAGCATTATTAGCTGGGACAGGGGGCTGATTGTATCCTTCCTACAATCATGTACCTGCCTTAATTTGCATTGTGATAGCTAGCCACACTGTTAACTGGGAAGTCTTTCCAATCAGCCTGTGTGTCTGAATAGAGAGCTTATCAGCAGATTGCACTAGTGGTTGTGTTGATTGCAAAATTTAATTTTCTCAGTCGAAGTGAATGGATTTGTAGATATTTCTTGATATGATTTTTCTTTTTATTTCCTGGGCATTGCAGTTAGTCTAGCTAGCTAGAAAACATAACTACTGAATGTGTTAAAACGTGTTACATATGATGATCAAAGCTGAGGCAAATACAAAGATACATTATTTGTGTAATTTACCTTGGTATTTAGCTCTGAATACCATATATAAGGCTGTACATATAAAGATCATCCTCAGAATTTGCACTTTTAGCTGAAACCTAAGCATAAAAAATTATACATACATACATACCACTAAGCTCTTCTCTGAGATTCAGAGGTTAGCTCCAAAAAGAAATACAAACTACCAGATATTTTTACTTATTGCTGTCGTATCAAACTTCTCCATTTACAGCGATTTTGAAATACAACCCGTGCTTCACTAATATCCATTACACGCCGTACACAAGATCTTTTATACTTCATACTCATTATCTTTTTCTCATGCAGACACTCCTGAATCTGATCCACCCATGTCTTCCTTGGCCTTCCTCTGCCTTTCCTTCCTGCCACTTGGGCTAAAAAGATTTTCTTAGTAAGCATTTCATCACTCATTCTTTCAACATGGCCAAACCACCGAAGCATATTGGTCTCCACCTTGCTAACAACATTTTGCTTCACATCACACAACTGCAATACATCTTCATTTCTCACAGAATCATATCGTGTCTTGCCACAAACCCCACATAAGTAACGCATTTCTCCAGCACACAAACGACTCCTATGTTTCTTCTGCAGTACCCAGGTTTCACTACCATACATCAGAGTAGGAACAATTACACTTTCAAACACAGCCATGCGGGACTCTCTAGAGAACCCATCATTCCTGTGAAAACCTCCTAGAGCAGCTATGACTTTCAAAGAAGAATTCACTCGCCTACTGATTTCACCATCCAACTTGTTCTCTCTGTCAAACATGCTTCCTAAATACACAAACTCACCTGGTCAATCACAGTGCCATTTATACTTACATTACATTCAGTGCTACCAGTTCCTCTCTCAAACACCATAACTTTGGTTTTTCCCTTATTTATACTCAGTTTGAATTTTATGCAAACTTCGTGCATCCGAGTCAACATACTCTGCAACTCACTTTTGCTCTCTGCCAACAGGACAGTCTCATCAGCATACAGCAATCTACAGACACGGATATCACCAAGACATAAACCACTATTATCTATTTTGGCATCATGCATGCATGCATCCATAAATATATTAAACAGCCATGGTGACATTACACAACCTTGTCTAACTCCTGCACCAATGGAAAACCATTTTGATAAAACACCATTCACTTGTACACAAGCTCTACTACCAGCATACATGGCTTTTACACTATTAAGTAGATTCCCAGGTACACCATATTCATTCAATACCTTCCACAAAAGTGTCCTATTCACTCAGTCATAAGCTTTCTCTAAATCTATGAAGGCAATAAAAACTTTCTTCCCAACAGCCAGATACTTTTCAATCATCGTGCCTAATGCAAAAATCTGGTTAGTGCAGCCTCTACCAGGCATAAAACCACTCTGAACATCCCACACTTTCAATGATGTAAGAACCCGTACTTTTTCAATAACAACCTTACCAAACACTTTCCCTGGCACACTCAGTAGGCTAATACCACGATAGTTCTTGCATTCAGTCTGATCACCTTTTCCCTTATACAAGGGAACAATGATAGCATCCTTCCAATCCCGAGGGACCATTCCTAACTCCCAGCATAACTGGCAAAATTCAGTTAACCAGTCAATTATAGAGTCACCACCATATTTCAACATCTCTGCAGTTATGCCATCAACTCCCGGAGCCTTACCATTCTGAAGAGATTTTAGAGCTTTACACACTTCTTCTCTTGAGATCCCTCCTGTGCTTTCATCCCTCATTGTGACATCATCTGCGTCTGTCTCAGAATCATCTTTGCTTTCCTGATCTAATAACTCACAGAAGTATTCACCCCATCTGTCACTTAACTCATTGGGCTCCCATAACATTTCCCCAATCTCATTCTTCACACAACTTACAACTTTGTTTCCTTTATTTTTCCTGAGTCTCATGTACTTCCAAAAAGACTTCCTATCTTTCCAAAAAGCCAGTTCATGCCTTTCCACTTTCTCCTTCCTATCTTTTGCCTTACTGTGGCGAACCAGCTTAGCAGCTTCACGCTTCTTACAGCGATATTCATCCACAGAGACTCTACCTTGCAACATCCCCAAATAGACTTCCTTCTTTCTCTTTACTGCCTTTTCAATCTCACTATTCCACCAAGCATCACCTCTATTGTTACCCACCATTGTGGTGCCACAGACCTCTTTAGCAGCAGTGACAACACAGTTCTTAAAACATTCCCACTTCGTTTCTACATCCCTCTCACCAGACTTCAGCTCCTTCAGTCGTTCTCTGAGTACATCAGAATAATGCTGATGATCTTCAAGGAGCCTATCAACCTTTATTCTTTCTATCCTGGGTCTCTTCCTATTCCTTTACCTCCAACCAACATTAAGTTTCACTCGTGACACTACCAAGTAATGATCAGAACCAACATACGCACCTCTCATCACACGGGTGTCAACAACTAAGTGTTTCAAACGCTGATCGTAGACAACAAAATCTATCACACTCTTTTGACCAAGAGTACGATTTTCCCAAGTATATGTGTGGATATGCTTGTGGTTGAAAAATGTATTAGATACACACAAACCATTCTCAATGCAGAGTTCAATTAATCTTTCACCATTATCATTCACACAAGGATCATTAAACTTACCCAGAACATTGTCAGAAATTGCATTCTGCACACCTACTCTAGCATTGAAATCCCCTGCTATTATAACTTTTTCTTTAGCACCAAACTGGCACAAAACAGCTTTTAGCTCATTCCAGAAATCTTCCTTCTTATCAGAAGGTTCCGAGTCACAAGGAGCATACACTACAACAATTACAATTCTCTGAAGTTTCACTTTCAAACGAATCCAGAGAATTCTCTCACTTACGCAACTATAGTGAATCAAGTTGTTCTTCATCTTTTCACTTAAAATCACACCTACACCCGCCTGTCCTCTCATGTTATCCAATACTCCCGACCACACACTCACCGTGCCATTCACTTCTTCTACCCCAATTTCCTTCTTTTTGGTTTCACTTACACACAGCACATTCAGTCTATACTTATTCATCTCCTCAATCACCTCACTCATCTTGCCATTTATACCTCTAGTATTCCATACACCAATCTTACATTCACTCAGCCGAGATCTCTTTCTCATACGCCGTTTAGAAAATCCAGGTCGATTCCGTGGTGGACCGTCCTTCTCAAGTGTGGTAGGTCCACCATATCCCACACTTGAGTCATTCTTAATATTTTTTTTTGTCTTTTTAATCAGGTAAGTACATCAGTGTGGGGGATTAGCCCACAGCATAAAAAATTATAAAGTAGCAAAATTAGCTACTTTTCAGAAAAAGTAATTGTATCTGTGGCAAGCTACTTTTTCAGCAATGTAGTTGTCGTAGTAGCTAGTTACTTCTAAAAAGTAGTTTCCCAACCATTCTATTTAACTGAAGTATTCTACAGAGTGACTACCAGTAGGTTAGAAAGGAAGAAACACAACCAGAAACATTTAAGGACTGGAATTCTTCAGTTGATTCTGGAAATGCAATGTGGATGTAGAGTGAATTTTGGTATGTGAATAAACTTAGCCATGTTTAAATACAATAATCTTGTAGGTAACCTTTGTACTATTATTGGAGTTTTCAGTTATCCTTTACACTTCACTGTTTAATCCTGAAAACTGATGCAAAATATTTAAAAGGAATTTTGGTCTTTTTTTTATATGTACAAATATAGTGGAGGAAATAAGAAATATATTGTTCTCATTGATGCTAGTTTGTAAAATGTTTTACTAATATTTGTGTATTATCATCTATGATTGATATCTGGAAAGAATATCATATTGTAATTATGATTATTATTTTAGAATTTAATGTGTGATATAAAATTTGACAAATAATTATTTAAATATTTTTCTTTCTGAAGTATTGATTAGGCATAAGGAAATACAGCATTCTCTCCCTCACTCACTCTCTCTGTATATATATATATATACATAAACGAGGGGTATCTAATAAGTATCAGGATTTTTATTCTTATCGATACAAAACCGTGTGTATGTTCGTATGTGTGCGTGAAACTGTTACGACTTCTTTCAGTGAAGCGCCATAAAAGAGCGATGAGGCACAGTCGGGTAGGCTTAACACAGCAGTGATTGATGAAATGATTAAACGGATTGATGACTTGGTTAAAGGTGACAGATGCATTCGTGTTCGGGATATTGTCATGGAATTGGGTATCAGTAAAGATTCTGTTGGACAAATTATTCATGAACATCTCAACTATGGGAAGATCTGTGCCAGATGGGTACCCCGAATGCTTACAGTGGTGTATAAATGCCAAAGGCTAGACATTTGCATTGAACTGATAGAGCGCTATGATGAGGAGGGTGACACATTCCTGGGATGCGTAATCACAGGCGATGAAATGTGGATTCATCAGTTTGAACCGGAGGCAAAACGGCAAAGTATGCAATGGCATCATTTGAATTCGCCCTCATCAAAGAAGTTCTAAGTTGGTTCATCGGCATACAAGGTCATGCCAACTGTCTTCGAGTACTTGTCAAAAAATGAAACAGTAAATGCAAAGGGCTATGTGAAGACACTGAGAAAACTTGCACAGCGTATCCAGGCCAAACGGCTAACATTGAAAAACAATCAAGTGTTGCTTCAGCATGATAACGCTCGCCCGCATATTCCTAAACCAGTGCAAGCAGAAATCGCAAAACAGAGGTGGGCCATTCTTACGCACCGTGCTTACAGTCTGGACTCGGGACCTGCTGATTTCATGTTTTTGGTCCCTTGAAGGATAGTTTTCATGGCCACCACTATGACAGCATGGATGATCTGCGAGTGGCTGTCCATCAATGGATTCACAACATCCCTGCTGATTTCTTCGCTACCAGAATGAATCAACTTGTTGATCAGTGGAGGAAATGCATTGTGCTGAATGAAGAATATGTGGAAAAGTGACTTAGAGTGTTTGTACCACTGTATTACATATGTGAGTATTATACACTGGCGGAAAGTGAAAAAAGAACACCAAGAAGGAATTGGCGGACGATCATGAAATTTACATATGTTAATGGGGTCGAGTTTATGTAGGTGTGATGTTAATTTCGGGATCAACCGGTGAGCGCTTACTCTACAGCACGGCATAATATGCAAATTATCGTCGGTGGTATTTAAGGAGTACGGCGAAGTGAATGTAATCAATCGTCAACGTACGGACACGTGCGAAGACCCTGAAGAAGCTGCAATGCCTGGACATGGAAGATGTGTACGATTTCAGCAGTTATCGGACTTTAAGCGAGGTCATCTAGTCGGACTCCGCGAGGCTGGGTGGTCGTATCATCGTATTGCGGAGCGGAATTGGACGGAAAGTATCGGTAGTGGTACGATGGTGGCGTAGATGGTCTGAGGAACATTCCCACACGAGAAGACGTGGAACCGGGAGTCGCAGATGGACTGATGAGCGGACAGATCGACGCATAAGAAGAGCAGCGTTGTCAAGCAGAACATCCACTGCGACGCAAATCCGAGCTGCCGTTGCACCTGAGGTGACTGTGCGAACAATCCGCAACCGTCTACTGGATGCAGGACTACGTGCACGTGTGCCTCTGATTCCAGCCTACCGTCAGGAATGGCTGCAGTGGTATCGCCAACGTCTGCACTGGAGAATGCAATGGCGATCTGTCGTGTTCAGCGATGAAAGCAGATTCTGCTTGGGAGCCTCCGATGGCCGTATGCGTGTTCGCAGACGCACAGGGGAGCATCTCCACCCTTCTTGCATCCACCAGCGACACACAGGGCCTACACCTGGTCTCCTGGTGTGGGGAGCGATCAGCTATCACTCCCGTACACAACTAGTGTTTGTACCGGGTACATTAAACAGCACCTCCTACATCAACAACATCATTCAGCCCGTTGTTGTTCCATTTGTAAGGTTGGTCCATCGTGGTGTTTTCCAGCAAGATAACGCACGCCCACACATGGCACGTGCAACGCAACATGCACTTCAGGGTGTGAGACAACTTTCATGGCCTGCACGTTCACCGAATTTGTCCCCCATTGAGCACGTGTTGGATTTTATGGGACAACGACTTATCCAGTCTCCACGGCCAGCCACAACCATCCCTGATTTACGCGTCCAGGTTGAGGATGCTTGGAACTCAATACCCTAAACTTGCATCCAACATCTGTACGACAGACTCCATGCCAGAATTGCACAGTGTGACGCAGTTCATGGCGGTTCAACCTCGTACTAACCATGTTACATGGAAATGTTATTTTTCAGTTTACCAGCAAATACAGCTGTATTTTGCCATAATGTTTTGATCACGTTATCCTCTGTATTCTGTTATTATGCTCTATAAATTTCGTTGGTGTCAGACGTCTCCTTCTTGGTGTTCTTTTTTCACTTTCCACCAGTGTATTTATGCATCCTGCATTTTTTATTTCTCTCCTGTAATTGATAGGAATAAAAATATGGATACTTATCGGACACCCCTCATATATATATATGCCATTATGTCTTAAAAGAAAAGTGTTTGGTCAATGCATCCTTCCAGTGCTTACGTATGGTGCAGAGACGTGGACCTTAACTAAAAGAGACATACAAAGGCTGCAGACAACTCAAAGAAGCATGGAGAGGTGCATGCTTGGTGTAACCAGGAGAGATAAGAAGAGGAACTCGTGGATCCGAAAAATGACAAGAGTGGAAGACATCATGATCAGAGTTAAATCCCTGAAATAGCAATGGGCTGGACATACTGCCAGAAGGACAGACCGTCGATGGACAGCCGAAATTTTAGATTGGATTCCAAGGGACAGAAAAAGACCCAGAAGAAGATCACATGGGAGATGGGTGGATGAAATTCGGAAGTATGCGGGAGTGACATGGAGGAGACTGGCACAAGACAGACCGTTGTGGAGGAAACTTGGGGAGCTTTTTTTGTGATTTTGTTTATATTATTTAATTTTTTGTTTTAATAGGACCGTCATATCCATAGCACTAAGGTTCCTTTAGGTAGTTAATAGGCATCCTCTAGCCAACTTCCTTACGGCTTTGATTGGTCAGAATCATATTATTAACTGTGTAGAAAATTAAAGCAGATCTGCCAACCTTACTCTATTATTCAGAATAATTTTTCTTAAAGTTCTTTTGATGAAAGAAGAAGGAATTTCGTTCTCTAGAAAACTTTCTAATAGTATATTAATGTTGTAATTGAAGTCCAAATTGTTGCTGCATATTCTTGAAATTCTTAGGACCTGAGAAATTAGTACATTCTCAATTACTTTGGTTGAAATGTTATTATTCCAGTGTAGATATTTAATTACTTTGAAAGGAAAATTAACTCTTTTATCATAGAGGCTAATAGATGGGTTACCTCTGTTGAGCTTAATGCTTAAGTCTAGGAACTCAAGTTCCTGATTACTGTGGTTGGTTTTACATAAGTTAAGAGAGCTAGGATAGATATTATCAAAATCACTCTCTATAACTTCTGAATTATTGATACACAGCAGATCATCAATATATCTAAAAGTGTAAAGGTAGTTATCTGAGCAGGTGGGGTGATTTTTAATGAATTTATATTCCTTAAAGAACAGGAATAGATTAGCGATATGCGTGGACGTTGATGTTCCCATTGGAATACCGTTCACTTGCTTATAGAGAGTATTATTATATAAGATATGGTTATTTATTATGCAGCAATTGAGATAAGAGTTCCAAGTTCCTACATCAACAAATTGGTTAAGTTTAAATTCTGCATACAGCTCTTTAAAGGTAGTGATTATATCTGATAGAGGCAGATTAGTATACAGGTTTTCAAAATCATAACTATTTTTAATAATAATGCAGAAGTAATTTCTACTATACTCAAAGTTTGTCCCCTAGATATTAATAGTTATGATTTTGAAAACCTGTATACTAATCTGCCTCTATCAGATATAATCACTACCTTTAAAGAGCTGTATGCAGAATTTAAACTTAACCAATTTGTTGATGTAGGAACTTGGAACTCTTATCTCAATTGCTGCATAATAAATAACCATATCTTATATAATAATACTCTCTATAAGCAAGTGAACGGTATTCCAATGGGAACATCAACGTCCACGCATATCGCTAATCTATTCCTGTTCTTTAAGGAATATAAATTCATTAAAAATCACCCCACCTGCTCAGATAACTACCTTTACACTTTTAGATATATTGATGATCTGCTGTGTATCAATAATTCAGAAGTTATAGAGAGTGATTTTGATAATATCTATCCTAGCTCTCTTAACTTATGTAAAACCAACCACAGTAATCAGGAACTTGAGTTCCTAGACTTAAGCATTAAGCTCAACAGAGGTAACCCATCTATTAGCCTCTATGATAAAAGAGTTAATTTTCCTTTCAAAGTAATTAAATATCTACACTGGAATAATAACATTTCAACCAAAGTAATTGAGAATGTACTAATTTCTCAGGTCCTAAGAATTTCAAGAATATGCAGCAACAATTTGGACTTCAATTACAACATTAATATACTATTAGAAAGTTTTCTAGAGAACGAAATTCCTTCTTCTTTCATCAAAAGAACTTTAAGAAAAATTATTCTGAATAATAGAGTAAGGTTGGCAGATCTGCTTTAATTTTCTACACAGTTAATAATATGATTCTGACCAATCAAAGCCGTAAGGAAGTTGGCTAGAGGATGCCTATTAACTACCTAAAGGAACCTTAGTGCTATGGATATGACGGTCCTATTAAAACAAAAAATTAAATAATATAAACAAAATCACAAAAAAGCTTAAAAATCCGTTTATAAAAGAAAATAAAAACAAATAAAAAAGAAAACTAGTTATTCATCACTAGGATAGCTATACTAAAAATAGTAAAACCAACATTAAAATTAATAAGATTCTGATTAATCTATAGAAGCTCACTAAGGTGATTTAATACATGCAAAGATTATTAAATAAACTGCTCGTGTATTTTATAATATTTCTCATGTATTCTGGAGAGTTAATTCTGCTCTTTCTGATCATACAGATCCACAGTCTTATGTTTATATATTTTTTTTTCTCTGGTTAAAATCTCCGCGCGTTGTTTTCTTGCTGTATGAGGAGGCCATCAGCCCCACCCTCACTGCCCCCCAGCTGTCTAGGGAGTGGCAGAAGAGGTCAGCCATGTTCTTCTCTTGTGAGGAGAAAAGTTTTTGTAACACAAGAGGTAAGCTCTCTTCCTTGTTTTTGGGTTCTAGGTTTTATAAGTTCAATGTTTGTACTTCATGTACCTTTTCTCTGTCGTTTTTTAGCTTTTCAACTTTTAGGCATTGATTTGTCTGTTAACATTTTTGCGGGTTTTAACTCTTTCTTTTCTTTGTAACTTTGAGCGTCTTTTGGGGTACCTAGGAACAGAAGATGGCTTAGCTTGTTCCTTTTCTATGCGCTGTCTATGCGCTGTTTTTTCAAAGTAGTTAAGTTCTTAATACTAATTAATTATGCACTTAAAGCACTGCTGAAATACTTTGTACATATTGCAACTAACTGTTTAAGGTATATAACTTTCACAAAGTTTTCTTTAGTTAATTATTATCTTTAACTTATTCTCGTTTTTGTGTTGTCATAAGTTGTAGAGTAGGGGTTTTAGACTCAAGTTTTCTTTCAAAAATCTGTTCGTTATAAATTAACATTTCCTTTTTTAATTGCAATGTAAAATTTGGATTTCTTTTGCATTGTTTTTCAGGTTTAAATTCTCTCTCAAACGAACTTGGAATTTCGTTATGGCTGAAAATCATTTCTAATTATTATGTCACTCTCACAGCTTGAGTTCTCTTTAATCTTCTTCTCTCTGTTTAATAGTAACAGATGAAGAGTATGGGTCGGGCCAGGAAGGTTAATGGATGCAAGCGAAAATGTTAACTAGTGCTAGGTCATGCAACTCTAAGGAGGACATGACTTATATATATATTTTTTAAACTATTTTAGGTGGGAATGTTACTTGCATCTATGGCCTTGCAGAAACCCATTTCCAACTAGGTCTTTGTGGAAGTGAGAAAATGCAGAGTTTTTGCTGGTCCTTGATAAAGCCAAGGCTCAGTATTCTCGACACCTTCTACATTCAGTTGTTTTATTTTATTTTTTACCTTTTTTCCTTTTGATCACACAGGTAGATACATAACCTTTTCTATGTTGTACTAGGTGTGAGTCAAAATTATATATGTATTTTTTTGCTTAGGTATCTTCTTTATAGAATGTGAATTCTGAATTTTCAAAACTGCTGCGTTGCGCGTTTTGATTTTCAGGTTATTTTGCACCCTCCGTTTTAAATTCTAAAATTTTTTCCTTAGTCTTCAGTTTTGCTCTTTAGTATATATATATATATATATATATATATATATATATATATATATATATATATGGGATGTAAGGTCAGGTGATGCGTAACATCACAGCCTCTCCTTGACAAATGTCAACCCCGCCTTCTCGTGGTGCATCCTGTTCCCACTAAAGGGGCTCTGACGACCGCAAATAGCGGTATAACTATACCATCGGGATCAGAGGAAATGCTATCCCACACTCACCAACCCGCTTGGCCAGCGTGGTGAGTTATGGCCAAACACCTCCAAAATGACTCTACAACTTAAATCTTGGCCCTCAGTCTCCGGCAGCTGGAATGTACCTGGCCAAGGCAGCGGCCAGTGCGACGTGAAGGCAGAGGGTGCTAAGAATCCCCGGAGGACCGGACTAGGCTGCCATTTGATGCTGACCTTGGCTACCTACAACGGACGCTCTCTATCTTCTGATTCAAGGCTTCTTGAATTGGAAGAGGAACTACAAAGGATCAGGTGGGACATCGTCGGGCTAAGTGAGGTAAGGAGAAAAGGAGAAGATCTCATTGAACTGAAAAGTGGACATCTCTTCTATTATCGTGGGACAGATACTGGCAGAACTAGTGGTGTTGGATTTATAATAAACAAGAAACTGAAGGATAAAGTGGTAGAAGTTGAAAGTTCCTCTGACAGAGCTGCACGACTCGTTATCCAACTATCAAGAAGATACCAGGCTCAGATTATTCAAACTTATGCACCCACCACAAGTCATCCTGAAGAAGAAATTGAAGAATTTTATGAGGAAATTCGTCATCTAAATAATAAAGGTAAGCAGCACTTGAAGATAATTATGGGAGATTTCAATGCAAAAATAGGGCACCGGCAACAGAATGAAACTTCAGTAGGTAAATTCGGTCACGGCAACAGAAACCAGCGTGGAAATACTCTCGTTGAGTTTGCAGAGGCAGAAGGATTTTTCATCTTGAATTCCTTTTTCAAGAAAAAGCCACACAGGAAATGGACATGGAGACATCCAATTGGGACGACAAGTGAAATTGATTTTATTATGTGTAACAAAAAATTCGTCATCGAAGACTGCAGTGTGCTAAACAAGTTCAACACAGGTAGTGACCATAGATTGGTGAGATGTAAGATGCACCTCAACACTAAACTGGAACGTGGCAAGCTCATGAGACAAACAAAATGTATTGACATAACCAACCTTAAAAAACACCATAATACTTTCAAGTTGGAACTGAAGAACAGATTCTCTGCTTTAGAAGGCCTAACATCGGAAGAAGTGGATATTTCGGAAGTTAACAGAAAAGTAACCAAAGCTCTTATGGAAACAGCAACAAAATTAGCTGGGTCTAAGAACAAGTTGCATGTAAACAAATTATCAGGAAAAACCAAAATGTTGATGCAAAAAAGAAGAGAGATGAGGACAACTAAAGAAGATGTGACTTCCAAAGTGGAATATATAGAGCTATGCAAGACAGCACGAAAAAGTATCACTGAAGACGTAAGGAAATTCAACTGTGAGCTAGTGAGGAAAGCAATTGAAAACAACCAAAGCCTAAAGATAGCAAAGGGACATCTCAGTAACGGAAGAAAACAGATTATGGCTCTGAGAAAAGAAGATGGTTCTATAACAAGAAATAGAGGCGAAATTTTGACAAGAGTGAAAGATTTCTACTCCAAATTATATGAAAGGGATGATACATGTACTCCAGACATCATGAAAGGTACCAGAGTTCTTCCAGTCCTCCCAGCAGAAGTTGCTCATGCAATCAAGAACATGAAGCGGGGGAAAGCTCCAGGAGAAGATGGAATTACTATAGACATCATACAAGAAGCAAGTGGAGAAATTGAAACGGTACTCGCCCAAATTTTCACTCGATGCCTTAATGAAGGGAAGATTCCTGAGGATTGGAACAATGCTACAATGATCCTGCTACATAAAAAAGGTGACATTGAGGATCTCAGGAACTACAGACCTATCAGCCTCCTATCAGTAGTTTATAAAATCTTCACTAAAGTTCTTTCACACCGCTTGAAGGTAACACTGGACATGGCTCAACCGAGAGAACAAGCTGGATTCAGGAGTGGCTACAGCACAATAGATCATATCCATGTACTGAGAGAACTAATTGAAAGAGCGAGGGAATATGAACTTCCATTGTGCATGGCTTTTATCGATTATGAAAAAGCCTTTGATTCGGTGAAACCATCAGCAGTTACCACGGCTCTGAAATCCTGTGGTATTGAAGATGCATACATTAATATTATTAATAACATCTATGAAAATGCAAGTGCAAAGATTCGGCTGTTTGAAAATACAACACACATAAAAATTGGAAAGGGAGTGAGACAAGGTGACACCATATCTCCGAAGCTCTTTAATGCCACATTGGAAAATGTCTTTCAATCACTGAACTGGGAAAACAAAGGGATAAAGATTAATGGATATTATCTAACCCACCTTCGTTTTGCTGATGACGTAGTCATTTTTGCAACTACCCCATCAGAGCTGCAGAGTATGATCCAGGAACTTGCTGACAAGAGTAAAGAAGTGGGATTAAAAATGAACTTTCAGAAGACAAAAGTGATGTTCAATGCTTTTACAAGAAATGAAGATTTATCGATTGATGGAGAAAAACTGGAGATAACAGATACGTATGTTTATCTTGGACAGCAGATATCAAGTGAGGGTCACATTGATGAAGAAATTAATCGGCGTACAAAACTTGCCTGGAGAGCTTTTGGAAGAAACAGCATAATTTTCAAGAGCAATATGCCATTATGTCTTAAAAGAAAAGTGTTTGATCAATGCATCCTTCCAGTGCTTACGTATGGTGCAGAGACGTGGACCTTAACTAAAAGAGACATACAAAGGCTGCAGACAACTCAAAGAAGCATGGAGAGGTGCATGCTTGGTATAACCAGGAGAGATAAGAAGAGGAACTCGTGGATCCGAAAAATGACGAGAGTGGAAGACATCATGATCAGAGTTAAATCCCTGAAATGGCAATGGGCTGGACATACTGCCAGAAGGACAGACCATCGATGGACAGCTGAAATTTTAGATTGGATTCCAAGGGACAGGAAAAGACCCAGAAAAAGACCACATGGGAGATGGGTGGATGAAATTCGTAAATATGCGGGAGTGACATGGAGGAGACTGGCACAAGACAGACCGTTGTGGAGGAAACTTGGGGAGACCTTCGTCCAGCAGTGGATTGATAATGGTTGACAATGATGATGATGATGATGATATATATATATATTATACATTTCATAAATTACAACAATTTCCTACATACATACATATCACCAAGCTGTTCTCCGAGATTCAGAGGTTAGCTCCAAAATGCAATACAAACCACCAGATATTTTTACTTACTGTTGTCGTATCAAACTTCTCCATTTACAGCAATTTTGACATACAACTCGAGCTTCACTGATATCCATTACACGCCGTACACAAGATCTTTTATACTTCATATTCATAACATTTTTCTCATGCAGACACTCTTGAATCTGATCCTCCCATGTCTTCCTTGGCCTTCCTCTATCTTTCCTTTCTGCCACTTGGGCTAAAAAGATTTTCTTAGTAAGCATCTCATCACTCATTTTTTTAACATGGCCAAACCACCAAGGCATATTAGTCTCCACTTTGTTAACAACATTTTGCTTCATATCACACAACTGCAACACATCTTCATTCCTCACCCAATCAGACCTGTCTTGCCATGAACCTACTGTAAGTAATGCATTTCTCCAGCACACAAACAACTTCTATGTTTCTTCTGTAGTACCCAGGTTTCACTACCATACATCAGAGTAGGAATTACACTCTCATACACAGCCATTCGGGACTCTCTAGAGTCTAGAGAACCCATCATTCTTGTGAAAACCTCCCAGAGCAGCTATGACTTTCAATGAAGAATTCACTCGCCTACTAATTTCACCATCCAATTTGTTCTCTTTGTCAAACATGCTTCCTAAATACACAAACTCACTCACCTGGGCAATCACTGTGTCATTTATACTAACATCACGTTCAGTGCTACCAGTTCATCTCTCAAAGACCATAACTTTGGGTTTTCCCTTATTTATACTCAGTTTGAATTTCATGCAAACTTCGTGCATTCAGGACAACATACTCTGCAACTCACTTTTGATCTCTGCCAACAGGATAGTGTCATCAGCATACAGCAACCTGCACACATTGATATCACCAAGACATAAACCACTATTATCTATTTTGGCATCACATATGCACACATCCATAAATATATTAAACAGCCATGGTGACATTACACAACCTTGTCTGACTCCTGCACCAATAGAAAACCATTTTGATAAAACACCATTTACTCGTACACAAGCTTTACTGCCAGCATACATGGCTTTTACACTGTTAAGTAGATTCCCAGTAACACCATATTCACTCAATACCTTCCACAAAAGGGTCCTATTTATTCGGTCATAAGCTTTCTCTAAATCTATGAAGGCAGCAAAAACTTTCTTACCAACAACCAGATACTTTTCAATCATTATGTGTAATGCAAAAATTTGGTTAGTGTAGCCTTTACCAGGCATAAAACCACTCTGAACATCTCACACTTTCTCTGATGTAAGACCCTGTACTTTTTCAAAAACAACCTTACCAAACACTTTCCGTGGCACACTTAGTAGGCTAATGCCACGATAGTTCTTGCATTCAGTCTGATCACCTTTTCTCTTATACAAGGGAACGGTAATAACATCCTTCCAATCCTAAAGGACCACTCCTAACTCCCAGCACAACTGACAAATTTCAGTTAACCGGTCGAGTCACCACCATATTTCAACATTTCCGCAGTTATGCCATCAACTCCTGGAGCCTTATCATTCTGAAGAGATTTTAAAGCTTTACACACTCTTCTCTTGAGATCCCTCCTGTGGTTCCATCCCTCACTGTGACATCATCTGCGTCTGTCTCAGAATCATCTTTGCTTTCCTGATCTAATAACTCGCAGAAGTATTCACTCTATCTTTCACTTAACTCATTGGGCTCCCATATCATTTCCTCAATTTTATTTCATTTCATTTCATTTCATTTATTTATTCTTTCAGTTGCCACTAGAGCAACTAGGAAGAGGAGGGGAAAAGCCGCGAGGCCTGACATAGCCCTCCTCTCCCTAGAATACAAAAAACATAAAGCCCAACAGAAAAGGCAAGCCAACACATATATGGTAGGTTAGTTTGTGAATATACACGTACTGGCTCACAACCAACACATATATCAATATGTTTCATCATCAATAGCCTTCATTATATCTAAATAAGCAAGTATCATATACACTTCACTATATAATCACATATATATTTATAAATAAACAACAAATAACGTTTGCACCTCTCTTTATAATCATGCCAACCCACATTTCTTCCATTCAGTCGAAATGCCTATTGTTTACTAATTATTTCATAAGATGTGCCTTCAGTTTTATTTTAAATAAGTTAAAATTATTAATTGATGTTAGTTCTTGGGGCAATGAGTTCCAGAATTTTCGGCCACTATAATTTATATTCATTCTCAGTTTCTCAGTTTGTGGGAACATTGGAATTAGTAGTGATCTGTTCCTAGTATTGTGGTAATGAGTATGCATATTCAGTGTTATTATATCATTGTGTATACCATTTTTAATTCTTTTATACATTATTTATCCCAAGTTATAATCATATAATTGCTTTATCGTTAAAATATTATATATATTGGGATTCACTTTTGACCGAATATATGAGATTTGTTGAAAATTATTTAATGTTTTAAGGTCTATTAGTCTTATGAATCTATTTTGCAGCACCTGTAGTTTATTAATATTATATTGTGGTTTGTCCCCAGGTTAAAATGCAATAATTAATATGTGTTTGAATTAGAGTATGATATATAAAGATTAATATTTTTGGTGTCAAGTTTGGCAAAACACTACTGACCGTCCCGATGTTTCTAGAAATCTTGTTACTTAAATTTTCAATGTGTTTGTTCCATTTCAAGTCATTGTGTATAGTTGTACCTAGATAAGATTTTGTTGAGACCGTATTAATCCTGACTCCATTCATCAGAATCGGTAAATCATATAAATGTGAAGTTTGTGAATTAGAGAAAATCATTAATTTAGTTTTATTAATATTAACAACTAATTCATTTGTATTCAGCCAATCTGTTATTAGTTTTAGCTGAGTATTAGTTCTTAGTATAAGCTCATTCATATCAGTTCCCTTTAAAATAATAGTTACATCATCTGCATATAAGATTGTATCATTATCTTTTAGTACTGCAACTAAGTCATTGATATATAAATAAAAAAATAAAGGACCAAGAACTGATCCCTGGGGTACCCCACAATTTATGATTTGTAATGTGGATCGATTCTGATGAATCTGGGTGCATTGCCTTCTTTCTGACAAGTAACTTTTGAATAATTTATTGCTAGATCCCCGGAGTCCAATAATATTTAACTTATGAAGTAATATATCGTGATTTAGGGTATCGAATGCTTTTGATAAATCAAGAAAGACCGCTATTGTTATTTATTTTTGTAATAGATTTTGTTGAATTATATTTTGTGTATGTAATAATGCTAGTTCAGTTGATTTATTTGGTACAAATCCGGATTGTCTGTGATGAAATATATTATGTCTTTGAATGTATGAAAATAGTCTGGTATGAATTAATATCTCTAGTATTTTTGCAAAAATTGATAAGTTTGCGATTAGACGATAATTATTTATGTCGTTTTTTGACCCATTTTTATATTTCGGAGTAACTTTGGAAATTTTTAAGGCATCTGGAAATATTCCGGTTTCAAGTATAAGGTTATAGATCTGCCACAAATTGTATGGCTATTGGAAAAAATTCATCGTAGCCAGGTCCGACATTTGTATTGATTTGATTTAAAGTATGAGTAAGTGTAATTTTTGACATATGAAAAGTATTTAGTCTTGAAAGATTTTGAAGGTATTTTGCATAATGGATTCCTGAAAATGTAAGTTGTTGCTTGGTCAGTTGTGGTGACAATATAAAGTGACTGTTGATTTCATTAGCTATAGCCTGTTTATCAGTTATTTTATAAGTTCATTTGGTTAAATATTGTGGCGTAACTGGGCTGATATTTTCCCCCAGTAATAGATTCAGATGTTTCCATGTTAATTTAGGGTTATTTTGAGAGAATATATTAGTGTCATAATTTTTTTTTAACTTCCGAATATCTGAATTCAATTTGTTTCTATATATTTTAAAATTGTGGAAGTCGACTTGTAGTTTACTTTTAATAAATTTGGAATACAGTCTATTTTTATTCTTCACACAACTTACAACTATGTTTCCCCTATTTTTCCTCAGTCTCATGTACTTCCAGAAAGTCTTCCTATCTTTCCAAAAAGCCAATTCATGCCTTTCCACCTTCTCCTTCCTAACTTTTGCCTTACTCTAGTGAACCAGCTTAGCAGCTTCATGCTTCTTACAGTGATATTCATCCACAGAAACTCTACCTTGCAACATCCTCAAATAGGCTTCATTCTTTCTCTTTTCTGCCACTTCAATCTCACTATTCCACCAAGCATCACCTCTATTGTTTCCCACTATTGTGGTGCCACAGACCTCTTTAGCAGCAGTGACAACACAGTTCTTAAAACATT
The DNA here is from genome assembly GCA_039090855.1 of Macrothele yani. Lineage (NCBI taxonomy): Eukaryota > Metazoa > Arthropoda > Arachnida > Araneae > Macrothelidae > Macrothele > Macrothele yani. Next base: position 68,155,591 of record CM076989.1, on the reverse strand, counting down.
CCCACTTCTGTTCTACGTCCCTCTCACAAGACTTCAGCTCCTTCAGTCGTTCTCCGAGTTAGTCAGAATAATGCTGATGATCTTCAAGGAGCCTTTCAACGTTTATTCTTTCTATCCTGGGTCTCTTCCTATTCCTTTTCCTCCAACCAACATTAAGTTTCACTCGTGACACTACTAAGTAATGATCAGAACCAACATCTGCACCTCTCATCACACGGGTGTCAACAGCTAAGTGTTTCAGACGCTGATCGTAGACAACAAAATTCATCACACTCTTTTGACCAAGAGTACGATTTTCCCAAGTATATGTGTGGATATACTAGTGGTTGAAAAATGTATCAGATACACACAAACCATTCTCAATGCAGAGTTCAATTAATCTTTCGCCATTGTCATTCACACACAAGGATCATTGGAACTTACCCAGAATATTGTCAGAAATTGCATTCTTGCACGCCTCTAGCATTGAAATCCCCTGCTATTATAACTATTTCTTTAGCACCAAATTGGCTCAAAACAGCTTTTAGCTCATTCCAGAAATCTTCCTTCTTATCAGAAGGCTCTGAGTCACAACAACAATTAGAATTCTCTGAAGTTTCACTTTCAAAACGAATCCAGAGAATTCTCTCACTTATGCAACTATAGTGAATCAAGTTGTTCTTCATCTTTTCACTTAAAATCCCACCTACACCAGCCTGCCCTCTCACGTTATCCAATATTCCAGACCACACACTCATCGTGCCATTCGCTTCTTCTATTCCAATTTCCTTCTTTTGGTTTCACTTACACAGAGCTCAATCACCTCATTCATCTCCTCAATAACCTCATTCATCTTGCCATTTATACCTCTAGTATTCCATACACCAATCTTACATTCACTCAGCCGAGATCTCTTTCTCATATACCGTTTAAAACGTCCAGGACGATTCCGTGGTGGACCATCCTTCTAAAGTGTGGTAGGTCCACCATATCCCACAATTGAGTCTGGGTATTGATTTCTTTTTGCCTTTTTAATCAGCTAAGTACATCAGTGTGAGGGATTAGCCCACAGCTGATGGTTCCAGTTGGTCTTTCAACCTAAGGATTCTGGAACGATTTTTTGCTGTTTTAAATTTATGATGCATTTTTATATTGTATAGGAAAATTTTACTCATTTCTTTGATCTGGTGTTTACAATCATAATGCTGATTTTTACAAAATTTAGATACTGGAGGTGTTCAACAGTATTTCTGACTTACAAACAGTGTCATTCATTTTTAAATGCAAGTTGGCTATCTTTCAATTTGAACTGAGTCAATCATTTGGTGTTCGTGAAATTATTGAAAAATTCAGCATGTTCATCCATCTGGTTTGTTGAGTTGTTTGTACTTCATAGAATTGGTGGCATAATTTGATGGTTAATTTAAAAATGTGTCAGTTCTTTTAATAATTAATGGCTGTTTGTCTGTTCCTTTTAGGTGATCCCCATTTCATGTCTGTGCCTTAAAGTGGTTGTATATTAATAAAATTCTCATATATTTCGTTTGTTAGGGTTATGGTAACAGCCACAAAATCAGATAGACATCCAGCTGAGTTGCACCTGTTTAGGAACTATGATTCACCCATAGAAATTTTTAATCAAGTAGATGTTGATCCTTTCAACAGCAATCCACTTCCAACACCAAATGGCAAGTTTTTGTTTATCTTCTTTTGTAAGTTAATATTATGTGATGTAATAATCATTATTATGAAACTTTTCTATTTAATCAACTAATTTGTTTTAGCCTAACATTTTATTGGTTGTTGTATACAGTTTTGTATTATGCCAGTGATGAGAAAAAATTAATTACAAATTATGAAATTCACATGTAACAAACAAATGCAGGTTATTAGTACAAACACACTTTAGTTATGTAAAGAAAATTAGAAAAACAGTAGTGCTTTCAACCCCACTGGAGTCTTGATCACCTGCAAACTAACGAAGCAAGACTGGTTGTCAGATTTTCATTTCCAGGTTCTCCATTTTGGTTGTTGCCAAGCGATAGGAGTGACTTCCAAATGATGTGAAAAAATTATGGACTTTCGGTATTGTAGTTTGAAAAGGTATATATTTCAATGCTCTCACAAAAACATAAAGCCCGTTTGTTGACAAAAGAAGCAATTTTCTTAGTATTAGTCCAGAGGGTACTGCTGAAGTATCAGAGAGAGTTGGTTAAGCCAAGGAGGAATTAGGTCTACCTTGAGTGATATCTTTTTTGTGTTCAGCCAAGCATTTGGTAATGCTGTGAAAAGTGTTGCTGATGTGAACTGTAATACCAGCAGAAGTAGAAATGGGAATTTTGTACACACCAGGAACATTGAGGTCTTCAACTTTATCTCTGTCCCTCAGGATAAGTTTCGTGATGGTATCAAGATAAGTTTGGATTTGATAGCAATCAAATAACCATAGGATTTGAAAATGTTACACAAGTAGTAGGTAGGCTTGCCGAGGAAGGGGATACATCCAGCAAAATAAAATTGTCTGTTACCTCTGGAGAATGGAGAGTAATGGCATTCTTGACTTTAAACCTTTGAATGATTTTGTCCAGCAAGCCATTAGGAAATTGGCGGTGAGCTGCAGTAGTTTAAAACAACAACAAAAACATTTTTTCATCTGCAACAGCCCAGCATATCTTGTCCTTGAATTCAAGAACATTAAAACCATTGCAGCTCATCACCAATTTCCTAGCAGTTTGTTGGATAAACTTATTAAAAGGTTTAATGTCAAGAATGCCACTACTCTCCATTCTCCAGAGGTAACAGACAATTTTATTTTGCTAGATATATCCCTTTTCTTGGAAAGCCTACCTACCAGTCGCATCAAATTTCCAAACCTTACTGTTATTTGATTGGTATCAAATCCAATCCTATCATCATGAAACTTATCTTAAGGGATGGAGATAAAGTTGAAGACCTCAATGTTCCTGGTGTGTACAAAATTCCCATTTCTACTTCTTGCTGGTATTACAGTTTATGTCTGCTGCACTTTTTGCAGCATTACTAAATGGTTCACTGAGCACAAAAAAGGATGTCACCCAAGATAGACCTAATTATTCTTTAGCTTTACTAATTCTCTCAGATATTCTTCAGCAGTGCCACTCTGGACTAATACTAAGAAAATCACTCCTTTCATCAACAAAAGGGCTTTATGTTTTCGTGAAAGCTTTGAAATATATACCTCTTCAAACTGCAATACCGGCAGCCTGTTTTTTATTCCCATCCTCTGGAAGTCACTCCTATTGCTTGGAAGCAACCTAAATGAAGAACCTGGAAATTGAAATCTGTCCACCAGTCTCGCTCCGTTAATTTGCAGGTGATCAAGACCCCAGTGGGATTAAAAGTGCTACTGTTTTTCTAAATTTCTTTAAGTAACTTGTTTATACTTATATCCTTAATTATGTTTATACTTATATCCTAAATTTAAATTTATAGCACATGCAAAAGGAGCACAAATACAAATAGTTGAAATTGTACTTACTGAAAAAGCAGGTTGAACAAACTGCAGTAAGCCAAGCAAGCTATTGTATGTACAGAGAAACCTCATTAGAAATACACAAAGCATACAGCAAAAAGGTTGTAAAAAGCAAAAGCAACAAGATGTTTAATATGTAATATTCTCATTTTGAAACATCATATTCTGTTCTTTCAGTTGTTTCTGTTAGGGGCATATTGCTCTTTTCAGTAACAGCAGTGTGTAATAAAAAAAAAAAAAAAAAAAGGAAAGAAACCTGTTCTTCTTACATCTCTTTCCTTCTTGTTTGCCTTAGTATTGATTTTTGCTAAAATAAAGTTTCACATATGAATGTCGTCATGATTTGTTGAGCAGAAGATTAGGATTCACTCATCTAATAGGTGTTATAATTGCTGTTGTAATAAAAAAATATAGTAAAATTAAAAGAGGTCAATAAAATGTTTTTAAGTGATATCCATAATTTTTTTTTTTTGAACAACAAGGAAGAGATGTTAAACGAGGAAAGGGCTGACATACCCTCCTCCCCTCTGGGCTATTGTCAAGTCTCTGGATGCATTTTGCAGGTATTCTTCTTCATAGCATTGTCAATGACAATATAGTATTAGCTTCAAGTTTTCTCCATGTGGGCAGCCTCACATATGCTTGTATGTCTTGCTGACATTGTTCTACTGTATTTTCAGTGCAGCCTACTGTTACAGATTTTTGTGTGGTTCTTCCAGATTTTCAGCTTACTTGACAGCATTACAGATTCCACCTGAAAAATAACAGAAAATCACTCGCCTGCTAATCTGCTATGCAGTGCGTGGATTTGTGGCCTTTTGCTTCTGACCAACCATTTTTTGCCCCAGGTAAGTGATCAAACGTGCCAGAACTTCAATCTTTGTTCTTCCCAGCACTTGACCATCTTTGCAGGCTTGCCCTTGTTTGGCAAGCAATCTGGCCACTTGATGAGCGGGTTGATGATCCACCTTCAACTGCAGCGGTTAGCACTTAAGTCAGTTGCAATGAGTGGGAAATATAATGTTTTTGAGTGAAACACTGTCTCTCCCATGGCTACTGCAACACTTCAGTTGGCTGTTCTGTTCTGCCTTTTGAATGCTTTCTTTGTGGATTTCGCACCATCTACTCAATTGGTGACTTTTCTGTCTTCTTGGCAGTTGCGGAATGATAACTTTCAAAGGAGTGTTCAAGTTTTTTTTTTCCAACTGATGTTAGTGTTTCTGTTTTGTTCAAATTGCCAACTGGACAACAAAGTTGTATTCTGAGACCAGTCTTTTAGAATTTCGATGCACTCAATACTGCAAATATTTAATGATGAATTTATCTCATTTTGCCTATTTCTTTGTATTTTCTGCATTAGTAACTCTACAAAATTAATTTTGCAACCTTTGGAAAAGGTTTTATATTTAGCATTGACACTCATTCACAGTATAGTCTGCTATGACACTGTTGTCCTGTATGCTTCTCTGGATGTCACATCTGTAGTTATCATCCCCCATCATGAATTTAAATGGATCAGTATATGTAGAGCAATATCTAGTTTGCATGCCTCCTTGACATATGCTTAGAATCACTGCTAACTGATGTCTTAGCATGTAGCAGGATTTGCTGTAACTGCTCCTGCAGTAGCCCATGCCAAACCCAAGGCAAGAAGCAGTGCATTGCTTTTGCAAAGTGTCACAACATCCTAAGCATTAGTGCAAAATAAAATTCTCTACTTCTTTCACTCTGTAATGATTATTGTTCACCAACTGTTTAATTCATGTTAGTTCTTAGGTTTTCTTTATTGGATGAGTGGGGGGCCATATTAATAAAGACTCTAAATGCAAAAGTTTTGTGTGTGCATGTGTGTGTGTGTGTGGGGGGGGGGTGGTGGTTCTAATCAGCTGTCTTATTGAAGGTATATAAGTTGATTTTCCATATGCTTTGTATTGTACATTATTATTTTTCTTGCTTATAATCAGGAATGGTAATTAATAAAAGTTTTATGCATTATGCTTGCATAAAAACATAAAATTTATGACACTAATGATTGTTGGGTTTTAAATTAATTTTTTATTATAGTTATGAATAAAATTATAAATAAATCATGAACAATTAATTGTAATTTTAATACATCTTAAATTGCAGTTTTAAATACCTAAGTTGCACATTACTTTTAATGTCTAACATTCTCATATCAGAATGTTATATATACTCATAATAATAATATACAAGTAGATCAATCGACCTAACTTTGTTTACAAGGTCTTTGAATGTATAAAAATAAGAATAATTTTTGCCAACAACAAAAACTTTTTCCTTTAAAGGATTCTGTTTCAGTGATTACCAGCTACAGATATGAAACTCAGTTAGGTCGATTGATCTACAATTACAAACTGCTTTCACAGGAACAACTTCTGTTTTGGCCATCTTAGTAAATATACTAAATTTGTTGACCCTCACGATAAACATATTTTAACAAGAGATGTAGAGATTGTGCCTTTTAACGATTTACATCTTATTATGTCTCATGGTTCGAAGTACAGATTAATGAAAAAACTGAATATTAATAACTGTATCTCTGGTGTTAGATCAGATTTATTGCAGTTTATTCTTAAACCGTGGCTTTCTACAAATGGATAGATCACATTCTTAAAGATATTGGGGACTCTATGGAAAGGGTCTTAGCTTCTGAATTTTTTTTTTTTTTTTTTTTTATAATTGAAGAAAGAATATTTCTGAAGTTAAATCACAAATTCAACCACTAAAAGACATCTTTGTCATCACACCAGTTTATAAAATAAGTAATAATTTTGCTATTGTATGTAAACAACTGTATAGTGAAACACTGGTTAAAGAAATGAACAGTACCTTCACAAATATGCAAGTTGCATAGAATAAGCAGCTAATTATTAAAAAAGTCATAGCACTTGTTGAACAATTAAAATTAAAAATATCCAACATCAACTTCTCTTTCATCTATGGCAGGGATCACTAAACTATGGCCCATAGTAAAGCTACCTGGTTGTGGGACTTTGCATTTTTAACAGACATTACTGACCATCTCAATCAACTCAATGAAATTGCAAGGGAAAAATAAACTTGCTTATGACTTGTTTTTTGATCTGGAGTCTTTCCAATCGATGTTGTAACCGTTCAAGCAACTGTTAGCAAAGACATTTTTTTGCACTTTCCATCTTGTAAATATATGTGGGACAACATGTTTGATAATTTTATTTTTGATGTTGAGCATTGTGCCACAAATATTAATTTGTTGAAAGTTGTGTTTGAAGGATGTTTCGGTGATTTTTACAAGCATGAAAAACCATTCCAACTATTTCAGGACCCATTTAGTTTTATGGTTGATGATGCCCAAGAGAATTTACAGTTGGTACTGTTAGATTTGCAAACTAATAATAATTTGAAGTCATTGTTTAAGAGAGAAAGTTTGATAACACTTGTTCTCTTTTGCATAGAAATAGTTTTACAAATCTGAAAAGTTTTACCAGGAAATAGTTTTACAAATTTTGAAAGTTTTTCAGTGTTTGATTGCACATGTTTGTGAATAAGGTTTCTCCAAAACTGAATATGTGAAACTTAAGTTTTGTTCACAATTGAACAACAACCAATTGTCAGACTTTTTGAAAATTGGGTTATCCAACCTGAACCAAAGCATCAAAAATGTAGCTAAATCATTCCAGAAACAATAACATTTTTCTCATTTTTTTTTTTTCCAGTTTTAGATGTCATGAAGTCAACTTACTAAAGATTAAACTTTAATCTTTAGAAAGTTTAATGTTGTATTTGTTTTAGATGTGTATAAATAAATATTTATTTGAAAACATTCATGTTAAATTATAGACCATATAAAATTAGTTAGACCTTGAGAAATATAGTTCATAGAAAATTTACAATATCTGCATTGATTGATCTTCGGTTTACTCCTTTTGTTTTAATTTGGCTACCCGAGCTTTAACCAATTTTGCCATTTGGCCCATCTTTCCAAAGGTTTGGTAACCCTGATCTATGTATGGCCTTCCAAAGTTTCATAAAAAAAAATATTACCCGTGGACATGATTGTTAAACATCAAAGCAGGCAAATTATTTGAAAGTTTTCTTAAAACTATATTACATAACATTGAATCAACATGGATTATCAACAATTAAAAAGTCATTGAGGCTATTCAAAACCAAAAAAACTTTCTATCAGCTGATATGATTTTAACAACCTTTTCACTTCCATTTCTTTGGCCAACTTATTCCAGGTTGTTCAAGATTTGTTTTCAAATTTTGGTTGTTTTCTGAAAGTTGATTCCCGATTTTGGTTTCATCTTGCTGACTTTTGTATCAATAACAATTATGGCATTGTTGGTGACAAAATATGTCTACAAAAACAAGGTATTCCCATGGGGTGTAGCTTTTCCAGTGTTTTGGCTAACCTACAGGTATATCTACACTCTTTAGAGTTACAGTTTGTTTGAAATCAATCATCTGGATTTGGTACTATCTTCTGGTATATTGACGATGTACTGGTTTTTGATGATGTGAGTTTTTTTCAACCATGTAAAAATGTTTACTCATCTGATCTTATACTTGTACAAACTAATACTGGTCCTGATAGTGTACAATTTCTGGACTTGAGTATTTATTTAAACGAAGGTCTTACTACCAACTTTGACATATATGATAAAAGAAGTAACTTTAAATTTGTAATTATCTACTACACTCACTGGCCTTCTAATGTTCCTATAGCTGTACGTCGCAACATAACTATCTCCCAAATTCAGAGAACTGTTAACATTTGCAGTACCCCAGTTAATATTAAGTAACTTAAAATTACTTATCCAAAAATTGCTATTTGATAACTATCCTTATAACTTCATAGACAGTTTCTTCTAAATTATAATTTAAAATATTCTCTTGAAAAAAATAAACTTTAATACACTTTACTAACCAAGGACCTTACAATATGAAAAGGGTTAGTTTACACCAAGAACCACTTGACAGGTCCCTTGGAGCTAAAGGTACAGTCACATACAGCTTATATCTAACTTTTACTCTCACTCTGTTACATCATATTAGTCTGATGAGCATCCCCCATTTTTTACTATAGTCTTCTTTTTTTCTGTTCAGCTATTATGCTTAACTGTAACTAGCTATCAATCCGTATCTCGGCTTATTTTACACAGGGCGCGGTCTATGTTGTTGGTTCAGTCTTCAAGCTTGGGCTGTACTTTTCAGGTTATATTTTATGTGTTGCTTCTATCTACATATTCAATGTGGTTTTGTGCATTGATTCTATCTTTAAGCTATGGTTGTACTTTTGAAGGTATGTTTTGTTTGTTTTATTCCATGTTTGCCTTTACCTTCGAATTCAATTAGGTCTTGTGCCATCGGGAGCATGGTTAAGCATCTTGAAGTTACTCCAGTTGTTTTCTGACACTAGAAATGCCATTCCCATAATATAACTCATGCTGTCATGGTTAAGGCAGTTTTCTATGAGTTATTTGTTTTCAGGATTTTCAAAAGGTAGCTGATTGGTTGAATTTGATTACCTTATTTCTCGTTATGTATATATATATATATATATATATATATATCATCATCATCATCATTGTCAACCATTATCAATCCACTGCTGGACGAAGGTCTCCCCAAGTTTCCTCCACAACGGTCTGTCTTGTGCCAGTCTCCTCCATGTCACCCCTGCATACTTTCGAATTTCATCCACCCATCTCCCATGTGGTCTTCTCTGGGTCTTTTCCTGTCCCTTGGAATCCAATCTAAAATTTCGGCTGTCCATCGATGATCTGTCCTTCTGGCAGTATGTCCAGCCCATTGCCATTTCAGGGATTTAACTCTGATCATGATGTCTTCCACTCTTGTCATTTTTCGGATCCACGAGTTCCTCTTCTTATCTCTCCTGGTTACACCAAGTATGCACCTCTCCATGCTTTTTTGAGTTGTCTGTAGCCTTTGTATGTCTCTTTTAGTTAAGGTCCACGTCTCTGCACCATACGTAAGCACTGGAAGGATGCATTGATCAAACACTTTTCTTTTAAGACATAATGGCATATTGCTCTTGAAAATTATGCTGTTTCTTCCAAAAGCTCTCCAGGCAAGTTTTGTACGCCGATTAATTTCTTCATCAATGTGACCCTCACTTGATATCTTCTGTCCAAGATAAACGTACGTGTCTGTTATCTCCAGCTTTTCTCCATCAATCGATAAATCTTCATTTCTTGTAAAAGTATTGAACATCACTTTTGTCTTCTGAAAGTTCATTTTTAATCCCACTTCTTTACTCTTGTCAGCAAGTTCCTGGATCATACTCTGCAGCTCTGATGGGGTAGTTGCAAAAATGACTACGTCATCAGCAAAACGAAGGTGGGTTAGATAATCTCCATTAATCTTTATCCCCTTGGTTTCCCAGCTCAGTGACTGAAAAACACCCTCCAATGTGGCATTAAAGAGCTTCGGAGATATGGTGTCACCTTGTCTCACTCCCTTTCCAATTTTTATGTGTGTAGTATTTTCAAACAGCCTAATCTTTGCACTTGCATTTTCATAGATGTTATTAATAATATTAATGTATGCATCTTCAATACCGCAGGTTTTCAGAGCCATTGTAACTGCTGATGGTTTCACCGAATCAAAGGCTTTTTCATAATCGATAAAAGCCATGCACAATGGAAGTTCATATTCCCTCGCTCTCTCAATTAGTTCTCTCAGCACATGGATATGATCTATTGTGCTGTAGCCACTCCTGAATCCAGCTTGTTCTCTCGGTTGAGCCATGTCCAGTGTTACCTTCAAGCGGTGTGAAAGAACTTTAGTGAAGATTTTATAAACTACTGATAGGAGGCTGATAGGTCTGTAGTTTCCGAGATCCTCAATGTCACCTTTCTTATGTAGCAGGATCATTGTAGCGGTGTTCCAATCCTCAGGAATCTTTCCTTCATTAAGGCATCGAGTGAAAATTTGGGCGAGTACTGTTTCGATTTCTCCACTTGCTTCTTGTATGATGTCTACAGTAATTCCATCTTCTCCTGGAGCTTTTCCCCGCTTCATGTTCTTGATTGCATGTGCAACTTCTGCTGGAAGGACTGGAGGAACTCTGGTACTGGTATCTTTCATGATGTCTGGAGTGCATGTATCATCCCTTTCATATAATTTGGAGTAGAAATCTTTCACTCTTGTCAAAATTTCGCCTCTATTTCTTGTTACAGAACCATCTTCTTTTCTCAGTGCCATAATCTGTTTTCTTCCCTTACTGAGATGTCCCTTTGCTATCTTTAGGCTTTGGTTGTTTTCAATTGCTTTCCTCACTAGTTCACAGTTGAATTTTCTTACGTCTTCAGTGATACTTTTTCGTACTGTCTTGCATAGCTCTATATATTCCACTTTGGAAGTCACATCTTCTTTAGTTGTCCTCATCTCTCTTCTTTTTTGCATCAACATTTTCGTTTTTCCTGATAATTTATTTACATGCAACTTGTTCTTAGACCCAGCTAATTTTGTTGCTGTTTCCACAAGAGCTTTGGTTACTTTTCTGTTAACTTCAGAGATGTCCACTTCTTCCGATGTTAGGCCTTCTAAAGCAGAGAACCTGTTCTTCAGTTCCAACTTGAAGGTATTATGGTGTTTTTTAAGGTTTGTTATGTCAAAAGATTTTGTTTGTCGTATGAGCTTGCCACGTTCAAGTTTAGTGTTGAGGTGCATCTTACATCTCACCAATCTATGGTCACTACCTGTGTTGAACTTGTTTAGCACACTGCAGTCTTCTCTGACGAATTTTTTGTTACACATAATAAAATCAATTTCACTTGTCGTCCCATTTGGATGTCTCCATGTCCATTTTCTGTGTGGCTTTTTCTTGAAGAAAGAGTTCAAGATGAAAAACCCTTCTGCCTCTGCAAACTCAACGAGAGTATTTCCACGCTGGTTTCTGTTGCCGTGACCGAATTTACCTACTGAAGTTTCATTCTGTTGCCGTTGCCCTATTTTTGCATTGAAATCTCCCATAATTATTTTCAAGTGCTGCTTACCTTTATTATTTAGATGACAAATTTCCTCATAAAATTCTTCAATTTCTTCTTCAGGATGACTTGTGGTGGGTGCATAAGTTTGAATAATCTGAGCCTGGTATCTTCTCGATAGTTGGATAACGAGTCGTGCAGCTCTGTCAGAGGAACTTTCAACTTCTACCACTTTATCCTTCAGTTTCTTGTTTATTATAAATCCAACACCACTAGTTCTGCCAGTATCTGTCCCACGATAGTAGAAGAGATGTCCACTTTTCAGTTCGATGAGATCTTCTCCTTTTCTCCTTACCTCACTTAGCCCCACGATGTCCCACTTGATCCTTTGTAGTTCCTCTTCCAATTCAAGAAGCCTTGAATCAGAAGATAGGGAGCGTCCATTGTACTTTGCCAAGGTCAGCATCAGATGGCAGCCTAGTCCGGTCCTCCGGGGATTCTTAGCACCCTCTGCCTTCATGTCGCACTGGCCGCTGCCTTGGCCAGGTACATTCCAGCTGCCGGAGACTGAGGGCCAAGATTTAAGTTGTGGAGTCATTTTGGAGGGGTTTGGCCATAACTCACCACGCTGGCCAAGCGGGTTGGTGAGTGTGGGATAGAATTTCCTCTAATCCCGATGGTATAGTTATACCGCTATTGGCGGTCGTCAGAGCCCCTTTAGTAGGAACAGGATGCACCACGAGAAGGCGGGGTTGACATTTGTCAAGGAGAGGCTGTGATGTTACGCATCACCTGATCTTACATCCCTATATATATATATATATATATATATATATATATATATCATCATCATCATCATTGTCAACCATTATCAATCCACTGCTGGATGAAGGTCTCCCCAAGTTTCCTCCACAACGATCTGTCTTGTGCCAGTCTCCTCCATGTCACCCCTGCATACTTTCGAATTTCATCCACCCATCTCCCATGTGGTCTTCTTCTGGGTCTTTTCCTGTCCCTTGGAATCCAATCTAAAATTTCGGCTGTCCATCGATGATCTGTCCTTCTGGCAGTATGTCCAGCCCATTGCCATTTCAGGGATTTAACTCTGATCATGATGTCTTCCACTCTTGTCATTTTTCGGATCCACGAGTTCCTCTTCTTATCTCTCCTGGTTACACCAAGTATGCACCTCTCCATGCTTCTTTGAGTTGTCTGCAGCCTTTGTATGTCTCTTTTAGTTAAGGTCCACGTCTCTGCACCATACGTAAGCACTGGAAGGATGCATTGATCAAACACTTTTCTTTTAAGACATAATGGCATATTGCTCTTGAAAATTATGCTGTTTCTTCCAAAAGCTCTCCAGGCAAGTTTTGTACGCCGATTAATTTCTTCATCAATGTGACCCTCACTTGATATCTGCTGTCCAAGATAAACGTATATATATATATATATATATATATATATATATATATATATATATATATATATATATATATATATATCATCATCAGCACCATCAACCATTATCAATCCACTGCTGGATGAAGGTCTCCCCAAATTTCTTCCACAATTGTCTGTCTTGGTCCTGTCTCCTCCATGTCACTCCAGCATACTTTCGAATTTCATCCATGCATCTCCCACGGGGTCTTCTTCTGGGTCTTTTCCTGTCCCTCGGAATCCAGTCTAAAATTTCGGTTGTCCATCGGTGGTCCGTTCTTCTGGCAACATGTCCAGCCTATTGCCATTTCAGTGATTTCACTCTGGTCATAATGTCGTCCACTTCTGTCATTTTCTTTTTCCACAAGTTCCTCTTCTAATCTTTCCTGGTTACACCAAGCATGCATCTCTCCATGCTTCTTTGAGTTGTTTGCAGTCTTTGTATGTCTTTTTTAGTTAAGGTCCATGTCTCTGCTCCATACGTAAGCACTGGCAGGATGCATTGATAAAGCACTTTTCTTTTGAGACATAATGGCATACTGCTCTTAAAAATTGTACTGTTTCTTCCAAAAGCTCTCCATCCAAGTTTTATACGGCAATTAATTTCTTCATCAATGTGACCCTCATTCGATATCTGCTGCCAAGATAAATGTAGGAATCGGTTGTCTCAAGCTTTTCTCCATCAATCGATAAATCTTCGTTTCTTGTAAAAGCATTGTACATCACTTTTGTCTTCTGAAAGTTCATTTTTAATCCCACTTCTTTACTCTTGTTAGCAAGTTCTTGGATCATACTCTGCAGCTCTGAAGGGGTAGTTGCAAAGATGACTACGTCATCAGCAAAATGAAGGTGAGTTAAGTAATCTCCAATAATCTTTTATCCCTTTGTTTTCCCAGTTCAATGATTGAAAGACATTTTGCGATGTGGCATTAAAGAGCTTGGGAGATATGGTGTCACCTTGTCAACAAAGGGATTCAATACTCTGACCAAAATCCCATGGAAAAACTTTAAACGCAGCAAAAACGAACAACCAACTTCTAAAGAGTGTTGAAGAACTCAAAAAAAAGAAAATTAAAATAAATACTAAAAAATAGAGAAATACAACTTACCAGCCCAATGTTGAGCAAGCTCCAAAGGGAGTCACACAACTAACTGAAGGGGCAAGTCCATCGCAGCGCTACCTAGCGGCCAATTTTAGAACCTTCCTGGGAAGCAAAGCAAGGAAGATCCACTGTGGAATCCTGAATACTCCAGAATTAATGTTCTGAAAAAACTGCTACGCATTTTCAGAGCAAACCTGAATACTAGTAGGCCCTTCCTGGAAGTAGAGAATTTATATCTCTGCTCCCAAAAGTTCTAAAAGTATTACAATAACCTAAATATCAGTATCCTTCCCAACCCTTTGATAATTAAGTATTACTATTTTTTCTTGCTTTTATTTTTATATATATATATTTTTAGGAATTTTTTCTTAAAAGTTTTATGCTTTTTTTGTGTATATTTTTAATTATAACCCTTTTTTTTTTGTGAATCAAAGGAAAGGGTGAGAATAGTGTAAATTAGGTTCCTAAATTGTTAGATGACCACATCATTACCTAAACCTCTAAAAATAGCTTTAATTTAGACAATTAATTTGGTCAACAAGATTTCATTTAAATTAAGTCTATGCTTGAGAACTATTTTTCTTAATGCAACTTTTAAGAAGTTTCTAGGCACTTGGTTATCAAGAAACTGTTTGATTAAAATGATAACATGTTTCTCTAGTTCAGAATTTAAGCTACATATTCTAGAAAGCCTTAAGACTTGTGAAATAAAAACGTTTTCTATTACTTTATTGGAAATATTGCTCCACCACATACCATATTTGACTATTTTAAATTTAAAGTGATTTCTCTTATCATAAAGGCTGAGGACAGGGTTGCCTGCATTAAGATTTATAGCTAAATCCAAAAATTCAAGAACTTGGTTATTATCATTGTAGGCTAATATTTTATGACATCATCCATTTTTTTTTTCATTATTGATGCTGTCCAGCAATAGGAAGTTCCTTTCTGCTTTGTTTCCTGAGCATTACTAAGTGAGGTACTTATCCAGTCATATATTAAAATATCTGTCATGTAGTCTTTCCAGTACCTACTTCCTTAAAAATATCTATTTCCATTGAATCAACTGGTTATTATAACACTATTTTTCTTTAACCATGTATCTTTCAGGAGTGCAAATATTATAACACAGCAGAAGTGACTGCATTTGAAAAACATCCACTGGTAGGTGTGATTGTCTGCTAGGTAACGCTAATTTAAAACTACATGCAGTTTTTTTAAAGTTTTGGATAGAATTAAAATATTTTCTGTTTTATTTGTTTTTCTGCTAAAAAACAAAACAAAAAAACCAATGTTTTAATGTAATGTGCCAGTAAAGAAATCTGAGTTAAACCAATTTTTGGCATCAGTAGTAATTTTCTTTCACAGAAAACTAATGAAGCAAAGGGACAAAAAAAAAAAAAAAGTGTAAAATTAAATTCCAATTTACTTCCGATATTGGAGGTTATTTTTTAACGTGCATTAATGCATTTGCATTTTTGAACTTCCCTTTTTGTTGGTAAAGTTCGATTAACATTTACCGCACGTGGGGCTTGGCTTTCAATTCTTTTTTCCGTTATGTGGATGCGGCATGGGGGTTTTTCATTTAGTTGCGGGTCCACTTCATTTTTTTTTTTTCCGTTGGTATTTATCTGGCCTCTTCACTAAATGAGTTTTTTTCCTTTGCTGCCTCCTCATTTACTTCAATAATTTTTCATAACCCGAGTACTTTCGGTAATAATCCATTACCGTCATCTAGGGGACGTTTTGCTCCGACTAGCACGGACCGTGTCAGCTGGGCATTTCGGTGGTTCTCGCGGGCTGCTTCTGTTATCGGCTATCGCTTCTTCTTGGGCGTTGTGGTGCCATCTCTTGTTGGTCACTGATCTCATTTTTCGAACTTTTTCATTTTTTTTGCTCATTTATAATTAAATTTCTCCAGCTGTTTCTCAAAATATTAGGGTCATTATGGTTGCAAACTTTTGCCCTATTTTTTTCAATCATTACCGACTCTGCTATTCTGAGGTGTTTTTCGGATTTACAGCTTTTAATGATTTTTATATTTTCAAACTTTACCAACAAAAAGGGAAGTTCAAAAATGCAAAATTAAATTCTGTGTTTTTTGTTCTCTCCTTTTTATTTTCATATAATCAATAGACATGAAAGGGAACATATTTTACAAATACAACAGCAGTATTGTTCATAAGTGCCAACTTGTACGATTTGTCTGTACAATGTACGAATTTCTACTTTGATGTACGATTGTGCGAACAGCTTGGAAAAAGAACCGAATATTCTGCATCAAAATTGCGTCGCTTTCTTGGAAAAGACTGAACGATGTATTTGCCGTTACGTGACCATTGCGGGAGGCATATATTCTTTGCACTTGCACCCCTATTGCGCCAACAGAATGGCCACCTTTCCCCTTTCTGTGTGACTCAAGAGGAGATTGGCCATGTTTCCCGTGGGCCCTGTGTAACTGGAATGCGAGACGGCGGTAACGGCGCTTCTCATGGGTGGAGCTGCTTTGCGAGATGGCCCTTCCCTTTCTTTTGGACGTTCATGTAGTGTGTGACGTCATAAAATATTAACAGCTTGGTTTTGGACTTTGGCAGTTTCGGGTCAGGATGACGGCAGGCATCGTGATCGTAGTTACTACTGAGTGGTAGGAACAACTGCTTTGTTTATGTGCTTTCTTTGCAGCGTTCTTACTTCTTGAAGCTAAAGTTTGTGATTTGCAGTTCTTTTTCACTCTATGCTGTGAGGTGGATGCTTTTTTCCCCCTTTTCAGTGACTTAAAATTTTTATTTTGTTGGTGCGCCATGCATTTTTGTGGCCTTGCGTTTTGTTTTAGGGATCAACAATCATCTGTTTTCGTCTGTCAGTGACGAAAAGTGAACTGACGTGAGTGAGTTTGCTTGGATTTTTGAGTGGGTTTCTTTTGTACTTTAGGGAAAATATGTTGAAAAGTAAATCGAAACAGTACTTTCAGGTGTTTATAGATTCATACTTGAAAGAATTCTCTTCTGTTGTAAAATTGTGAAAAGGTGACAGCTTTGCTTTTTGTTTGGCGTGTTCTTGTGATATAAACATTTCCCATGGAGAAGTACATGATGTAAAAGTGCATATGAAGTAAAAAAAAACATCATTATTTTTTGAAGTGCGTCGAGAAGAACTCCAGTATTGGAACATTCTTTAACAAGGTTAGTGACTATAGCAAAAACGATGTTATTCACTCTGAATGTATTTTCACGGCATTTATTATCAAACAATATTTTCCGATTGCTGTCACAGACCATGCAGGGCCCCTATTTCATCAGATGTTTCCGAAGTCTGAAACTGCCAAAAAACAGGGTTGTGCTAGAACTAAAAGTGCTGCCAATATGGAGAGAATGGCTTGTATGAATCAAAAGTCTCTAAATGTTCCATTTGCAATTGCAACGGATGGGAGCAATGACAGCAGCTCTCAGCTCTACCCAATTGTTGTTAGTTTCTGTAATGCTGAGAAACACAACAGTGATAATGCTCTGCTTGCTGTGCCAACTTTATCAGATAACTGCACAGGCCACAACATTGGCTAACTTTTGTTAGACAACCTTGAGAGTAAAAACATACCTGTTAAAAATTGTATTGCACTTAGTGTAGATAATGCTGCTGTTATGGTTACCTTAAAATATGGTGTTGCAGCAGTTCTAAAAAATGCCCATGAAGATTTGGTAGTAATTGGTTGTCCATGCCACTTAATCAACTTAGCTGCTGGAAAAAGTGCCGCAAGACTTCCAATTTTGGTTGGTGAAATTATAGTTGACATTTTTTATTACCTTAACAAAAAAGTGGTATGAGAAAAGAAAAGTTGAAATGGTTTCAAATATTGTACCATGTTGAAGTGAAAAAGGTTCTGAAACACATGTGCACAAGATGGCTTTCTCTTGGGAGATGTCTGAAAAGACTATCAGGGATTGCATTCCTCCTAAAATTCCTAAAATTCCTAATATTTTGTGACCCTCCTTAAATTCCTAAAATTATACCTAAAATTTGCTATTCTTCCTAAAATTTTCGTAAGCTTATTTATTAAAAATACAACCGTTATTAACGCCAATAAATTTACCATTACGGTAAGGTAAAAAGACCTGTTATTGTAGAAACACAGCCTATATGCTGTGCTGCTGAAGGGAAGGAAAATGACGCCATCGAGATGCACTTGCTTCGGGGCGGGCGCTCCACTTTTGTGCCTTCGGACAGTTTTCGAGAGTAACAAGAGATCTAAGGGAAAAGGGCAGGGGTCATTTTCACCCCTGGTTTGCGCTTTGCAGACAAACTCGGTGGCACGCAGAAGATCGTACTTTATTTTTGTACATGCCTTGTGGAACCTCCTCTTTCTGCTGATGTTTGTTATTGTAAACCGCAGGTGGGTGGAAGCAAAGAGGAAACATGTGGTCTCCTTCCGTAACCTCTGGTAATGACGATGGGATGGTAGCTGAGTGTTATCGTGGCAGGCAGTAGAGCACGTGATCATTGACCTTCGATCGTGCGTCGGCGACAGCGACCTTCGATGCGCAATATATATTGGCTCCGACTCGCTTTGATTGAACTTGTGTGAGATGCGTATGATAGTTTCTGGTTTTGCGTCTTTTATGGTGTTCTCTGTGCTGTGTGCAGGTTCAGTTCTCTAGTGGTGACCTGCTTTTTTTTTTTTTTTTTTTCTATCTTCTGACATCCTCGCAGCCAAACTTCGGGAAGTTGTCGGGTTTTGCAATATTGGAACGTGTTTTTGTACTTCCCTTTCATTTTCTGGTTAGTAATACAAGTGTTTAAGATGCCTAAATCCAAAACGAAATTTCAAGATGCGTGGCTCGCCAAAGAATTGGACGGAGTGAAGTTGAAAGAATGGTGTTCTGCAACTGAAACAATATTTTCTGCTAAGTGTATATTGTGTTCAGAAATTTTCAATATTTCTAATAGTGGCTTTTCACAAGTAAAAGTGCATCATAAAGGAAAAAAACATTTGCAGAAATTTCAAAGTAAATTTCAAAATAAGTCCATCCTGAAAGCCTTTGGAGGACGGGATCTTCAGCCCAAAACAAATATTAGTGAAGTACTGAGTCATGATTTACAGTTGGCTAAAGCCGAAGCATTATGGGCCATGAAAGTTGCTAAGGACAATATGTCTTTTGTTTCATGCACTGAAACAGTTGAACTTTTCAAAGAAATGTTTCCTGATTCTGCTATTGCAGCCAAAATACAACTTAAAGAAAAAAAAGTTGCTTATGTGATATCACATGGATTGTCAAAATATTTTGAAGAGGATTTGAAAAAAGACATTGCATCTAGTAGTAGCCCAGGAAAGGTTACTATAGCATTTGATGAAACTACAAATACACAAGTGAAACGGCAGTTGGATGTGTATCTCAGGTACTGGTCTTCAGAAATAAATTCAGTTTCTTGCCGATACCTAACAAGCGTTTTTCTGGGTCATGCAACAGCAGATATTTTGCTAAAAGAAATTCTTGATGTGTTATCATCCTTCAATATTTCGTTGAACAGAATTATTTGTGTATCCATGGACAGCCCAAATGTAAATAAGTGCTTTTTATGCAAATTCAATGAAGTTGTAAAACAAGAAACAGGCCAGAAATCTTTGGAACTAGGTTTTTGCAACCTGCATGTTGTTAGTAATGCATTTAAAATTTTTATGACAAGCTTAAATATAGATTTTGACGAATTTGCTACTGATATGCATTACTTTTTAAAGCGTAGTGCTGCAAGACGAGAGGATTATAAATCTGTCGAGGATATAACATTGGTCACAGCCAAATTTCTTTTGCGTCATGTCAGCAACAGATGGTTAACCGTTGGTTCTGTAGCCCAGAGGCTCTTGGATCAATGGCTAAATATTACAGAATATTTTTTAAACTTCTTGCCATCTCAAAAAATATTTGAAAAACAACTACGCAATTCGGCAAGGTATAAAAGAATTCACTGTTTCCTGGAAAATGAGCTAACTCCTTGCTATTTAGCATTAATTTCATTTTCACACCAAAATTTTGAAAAGTTTTCATTATGTTATCAGAGTGAAGAACCAAAAATACACCAGTTATATTCTGATTTAAATACTTTAATGAGGAATGTTATGGCTCAGTTTATCCAAGATGATGTTATTGCAGGGAAATTTGGAGAAGACCTAAAGAATATAGATTTTGAAAACAAAAATTCATGGAAAAAACTAGGGGAGTTGGAAGTTGGTATGAAGACAAAAAAAAATCTCCTCAGGAATGTTCAGGAGACCAGGCAGAAATTATTTCTCTTAGATGTAAGATCATCACTAATTGCAACCACAAAATATTTAAAGTCAAATTTGCCATTCTGCAATCAAAAGCTAAAAGACATAGAAGTTTTAAAGGTAAAAGAACCAAAGAAAGAGTCAACTCAACTTTCAGTCACTGAAGGACTTTCAGAAATAACCAGAATTTCAAGTGTTTTGCATCTTTCTGAGGAACAAATTGATAGAGTAAGAGAAGAGTGGAAACTTTTAAATTGCGATAAGCCAACTCTAGATGAACTAGTGAAATTTTCAGAGGAAGGGCATATTCCAGTGCGGATTGATCATTACTGGCATAATATATTTAGTATTAAAGACTCTAGCCGAAAAGAAAAATATTCAAATCTTGCTAAACTCATCAAGTCAGTTTTAGTTTTACCTCATGGTAATGCTGATGCAGAAAGGGGATTTTCGGTTAACACTGCTCTGTTAAGGAAGGACAAGGCTAACTTAAAAGACTCAACTATAACATCATTAAGAATAGTTAAAGGGGCCATTAAACACTATGGATGTGTAAGTAAAGTTCCCATAACAAGAAATTTGTTAAATAGTGTTCGTGATTCACATAAATTTTATAAAGAGTATGTTGATAAGCTGAAGGAAGAAGAATCAAAAAAGGTAAAAGAAAGGAAGCAGAAAGAGAGGGAAAATAAGGAAAAGCAGCTAGAGAAAAAAGAAAAGCTGAGTTTGATGACAAAATAAAAGAAAATGATGCAGAAATAAATAGGCTTAAGAAAGATAAAGAAGCCTCCCTAGCAGTAATTCAAGAGGGAACAGAAAGAATGAGAAAAGCTGTAGAAAAACAAATTACTGTTGAAATAGCAGTTGCCTCTAACTTGATCATACAAGGTTCAGCTGAAATAAAGAAAACTGAAAGTAAATTAGTTGTGGTGGAAGCAGAAAAAGATAGGCTTATCAGGAAAAGGTTAAAACAATAATATGAAAAAAGTAATTCAGTGAACAATTGTACATAGTTCTTGGTTTTCAATTACCTTTTTAGGATATTATAATTTAATGTGAAACCTGAAAACTTTACTGTGAAAATCGTGAATTGCTTCTGGTTCAACAGCATATTAATGTTCAAAGTGAAACTTGAATGTGGTAAATATACTTGAATATGATAATAACACGTGAAAAGATAAGAACTGAACATTAGAAGTAAATCATACTTAAACTTTAGACATTAGACATTATGCAAAAAATTTGGGTGTGAACTTCGACCATATATACTAATGGACTGCGCATTGGCAATAGCTGCATCAAAGCCGCCATGGCTCAAACAATTGGGCACGTCATCATCAGACTCCAAATTTCGTGTAAAAATGCTGTTATGATTACTAATTTACGCTGCAGAACTTCAGTGTTTTCGGTGTATTATGTGAATGCGCCTCATATATAATGAAAACTCTTCAGGTAAGTTTACTTATGAGCTATATACATGCATGATCGGGTTGTTTACATTTTGTGATTTATAATGTGATAAACATTTGCGAAGAATTTGGAACATGCATTCCATTTTTTTTTTCTTAAGTTACTATATTTTTATATCAATAGCTGCAAGTTTCTGGTTAAGTAATTGAACTTTATTGACTTAGGTATTTAATTCGTTTCTTACCCATGAAAAATCATAGAACTTTCTTTACTATATCGCTCAGAGCAACCATAAGCACAGCAGGCGTAACCCATCTTTTTGACTGATGTCATGTGATTTTATGTTAGAGCCAGAAATTTTGATATCATGCGCAGTCTATCAGTATATATGGTTAAAGGGTGTGAAACAAACTCTTTACAATTTATACAAAGTTGTTTTACTAGATGTATACAAATATACATATAGTTTTTATTGAAATACACTCCTAAAATTTTTCTAAAAAGTCCTAAAATTCCTACCTAAAATTTTCCAGAAGTATGCTATGATCCCTGGACTATTACAGCAATGGGATCCATATTTTCAGTTTTTTTAAAAACCAAATGAAAGAAGCTAAAGAAAAAGAAGGCAGGAATCCATCTCTTGATAATCATTAGTGCATACCCATCTTAAAATCTAAAGTCAAATAATTCTCGGAAATCGGGTCTGGTACGATTGGTCCAATGCCGATTCGTCCAAAGGGACGATTCGTCCAATGGACAATTGGTCCAAAGGTATGATTGGTCCAATGCCGATTCGTCCAATGGACGATTGGTCCAATTCCGTCCTATCTGTCCGAAGTGCTACTCGTGCTATAAAAGTCTCATCTGTTCTGATTCTATCTCCGATGTTATAAGAAAGTACCGGTAGTCCAAAGAATGTAAAATAATGTTACATTTCATGCGTAATATTGTGGTTAGAGATTTTTTTTTTTTAAATCACGTTTTCTTGTTATACTGTTCTTGCTGCCGTATGAAGTTACTGATGTACGAGCCGTTCTATCAACTTCAATGTTTCTCTTTTGCATGAAATAATATAAAATACTAGTGTTCCGTTTCTGTTTGTAGAATGCGGTGAGGGTTTTCCGCCAACTGCCCAATGGAAACAACTGGTCGGGGTTCGGACAGAGGCCTTTTCAATAGTTTTTATTCCAGTGATGTCATATTCATAACGTTTACATATTAAATCAAGTTAATAATATCGCACTTTTATTTAGACACGAAATATTAATTCATAGGCCCTAGGCCTAGGTTTTTTTAACAGTTTTAATTCTACCGATGTCAGATTCATAACGTTTACATATCAAATCAAGTTAATAATATTGAGCTTTTACTTAGGCACGAAATGTTAATTCATAGGCCCGCGGCCTAGGTGCCTAGCAAATACCTCAGAAGTGATACGATGAGTGCTTTTTATAAAGCTTTATAAAATGTTTACAAATACCAAACATCTAGGCTGTTACTTAAAATCTTCTAAATTGTCCCGCGGCCTAGGTGCCTTGCAAAGACCTCAGAAATGATACGATTAATGCTTTTTATAAAGTTTTATAAAATGTTTACAAATATCTGGGTTGTAACTTAAAATCTTTTAAAAAGGCCCGCGACCTAGGTGCCTGGTAGATAGCTGAGAAATGATTCGTTGAGTGCTTTTTATAAGGGTTTATAAAATGTTTACAAATACCAAATATCTAGGTTGTGACTTAAAATCTTTTAAAAAGGCCCGAGGTTTAGGTGCCTTGTAAAGACCTGAGAAATGGTACGATGAGTGCCTTTTATTAAGTTTTATAAAATGTTTACAAATACCAAATATCTAGGTTGTAACTTAAAATCTTCTAAAAAGGCCCGGGGCCTAGGTGTCTCGTAAAGACCTGAGGGATGATACGATGAGTGCCTTTTATAAGGTTTTATAGAATGTTTACAAATACCAAATATCTAGGTTGTAACTCAAAATCTTCTAAAAAGGCCCGGGGCCTAGGTACCTCGTAAAGACCTGAGAAATGATAGGATGAGTGCCTTTTATTAGGTTTTATAACATATTTACAAATATCAAATATCTAGGTTGTAAATTAAAATCTTCAAAAAATGCCCGCGGCTTAGATGCTTTGCAAACAACTGAGAAATGCTCCATTCATTGCCTTTTACCAGGTTTATGTAAAATGTTTACAATTACTAAATATACGGAAATTATCTTTTAAAAGGATATAAAGAGAATAATTTAAATTATTATTCCTTTCTGGAAAATAAAAAGTTTACCGTTGGTAAACTGATACCATTGGACGAATCGGCGTTGGACCAATCGGCATTGGACCAATCGTACCGTACCATTGGACGAATCGGACATTGGACCAATCGGCATTGGACCAATCGGCATTGGACCAATCGGCATTGGACCAATTGCCCCTTTGGACGAATTGGCATTGGACGAATCGGCATTGGACCAATCGCCGTTGGACGAATCGTCTGGGACCGTCGGAAAACAGTAGTTAGGCTAAGACTAAGAGTCTGTGTATGACTCCAAAAATAATACCTGCACCAAAGAAAGAAGTCAATGATAGTATTATGCATCCTGCAAAAAAGCTGAAAACAAATAAAGGTATAGAAAGCTGTGACTTCAAGCCCACAAAAATGAGTTTTCCAACAGCAGTGTCTCCAAAATGTAAACCTTCAAAACCTGAAAATGTCTTGACTCATGAAGAAAGAATATTTATGTTCCTGTCACTAGACCTCAATAAGGCATATTGCCTTTTTCTTGATTATATTATTCCTACATTTGAAATTAAGAATGTTAACTTACAGTCACAAACCCAAAAAATTCACATTTTGAGATCACTTTTAATGGACTTATTCAAAGATTTACTAGTGAAATTTGTTAAACCTCAGGTAGTTAAAAATTGTTCATTGTTATTGGAAGTAAAGTATAAATGTGAGAATACCCAAAAAATATGATACTGATTTGTGTATAGGGAGTGCAGCATCAAAAGTTGTTTCCAGTTTAAAGCTTTCAGAGAAATCAGCTTTTTTCTCAGCTGTTAGAAAGTACTTTATTAGCTGTTGTGATTACATTCGAAATAAATTTCCCATGAAAAACGAACTTCTGGAACATGCCCGAGTAGTAAATATTTCATCTTTTGAAAACCATACTTTTGCAGATGTCAGATATTTTGTTGATAAATTTCCTATAATGTTGCTTAATAAGGATGGACAAAGTTCCAAAAAAGCACTGGATAAACTTCATTCCGAATTTTATGATTTCCAAATTGCTAATCTCCCAGAAATCATTCAGCATGAAGAAAGAAGACACTAAATGGTCTCTTGTAGGTGAACTGAGGTCAAATTAAGAAGAAGGTAGTGTAGAACACGCTAAGTTATGTATAAAAGTTTAATGCAAATATATTTCCGCCATTACTATGGCTTTCATCAGTGTGACTACAATTGGTTTACGTTGTCAGATTGGAAAGGTACGTTTTGTAATGGTAACTCCGGGTGACGTGATGCAATGAGGGATTTCCAGATGTAAGGAATGAAAATGGAGAGCTCAGAGTTGCAATTTTGGGAAAATAAAATTTCCAAACTTTCTCTAAACCTCTGAGCATACCGATTTTGGAAGGGAGCCAACTTTTTAGTGTCGGACCAAAGTGGAATAGCAGAAGTGTCAGCCATGGTAAGAAGAGATAAGGCAGATGAAAGTTTTCCAAATTTTACATCAGATTTGTGTTCCTGAAGTCTTAAGAGAATTTTCCGGAATGAACTTCCTATGTACGCGGTTAATCCAACAGAATTTTAACATGATCAGAATTTTATACACTCCAGGCGAAGAAAGCGGAGGTCTTGGGTCTCTGCCATTACGGAGCATAACAGAAATTGAAGGGGAAGAATGAATGGCAAGTCTATATCCTTCTCTTTTGAAGATACTGATGAGTTTGTAGGCAGAAGGTTCGTGGTAAGGAATTCAGCCAGCAAACATAAGTTCTTTTTTTGGTGAAACAGGTTGAAGAGCAACAACTGTTTTATTCTTAGCATTTTGAATTAATTTAGAAACCAGGAGAGGGGGAAAGCCATGTTGAGAAGCGATCAAGTGGATGTTTGCTAATTCATTTGTTAGGTTAACTTCAGTGTTACAAACCAAATGAGCTCGATGGACTTGAGGGCTAACAGTTTATATTGGTAGAAGGTATGAGAATTGAAAGGAATAATGCTATTGGTCTAAACTGGTTTTCGGTTGACAGAAGTGGAAAGAAGATTATTACATTTTGAGATGCTGACATCCAAGAAATTTATCTTGCCATCAATTTCTTCATTAATAGTGAATCTAATGGACAGGAATTTTTCAGTGATTAAATTTGTGAGTTTATGTTTGCTGGCTCAATCCCTTACCGTGAACCTTCTGCCTACAAACTCATCAGTATCTTCAAAAGAGAAGGATATAGACTTGCCATTCGTTCTTCCCCTTCAATTTCTGTTATACTCCGTAATGACAGACTCAAGACCTCCGCTTTCTTTGCCTGGAGTGTATAAAATTCCGATTAAGACTAACGTTGGATTAACCGCGTACATAGGAAGTTCATTCCAGAAAATTCTCTCAAGACTTCAGGAACACAAATCTGATGTGAAATTTGGAAAATCTTCATCTGCCTTATCTCTTCTTACCATGGCTGACACTTCTGCTATTCCACTTTGGTCCGATACTAAAAAGTTGGCTCCCTTCCAAAATCGGTATGCTCTGAGGTTTAGAGAAAGTTTGGAAATTTTATTTTCCAAAAATTGCAACTCTGAGCTCCTCATTTTAGTTCCTTACATCTGGAAATCCCTCATTGCATCACGTCACCCGGAGTTACCATTACAAAACTTACCTTTAACGTAAACCAATCGTAGTCGCACTTACAAAACTTGCTGGCAACGTAAACCAATCGTAGTCGCACTGATGAAGGCCATAGTAATGGCTGAAATATATTTGCATTAAACTTTTATATGTAACTTAGCGTGTTCTACACTACCTTCTTAATTTTTTTGTTAGTTAGAGGCATTGCCTACCACTCATTTATGAACTGAGGTCAGCAGATGGTTTGTTAAAATATAACCGATTAGCACATACTATGCTGTCTATATTAACTATTCCACACAGTAATGCAGAATGTGAAAGAGTGTTCAGTCAGGTAAAAAAAACAAGTACCCAGTTTTGCAGTTCCTTGTCAGATGCTAAATTAGATAATAATTATTAATTGTCAAAAGCATGCAAAAGGGGGCCTGTTTTGAGCAAAAATATGATAAAGGATTTTTTAAATTAGCTGAATCTGCTACTTATAACTCCCAGCAGTGCTGTAGCATTTCAGTTCCAAATCAATAGCTGCAGTCATATAACATCAGGTATTATTCCTGCATTAAGCTACTCTTTCATTTAGAGGTATGTAAAGTTTTACATTTTGTAAAAAAAAAAAAAAAATGTGTTCTGAAACAATTTTAGTTACTAAAATCATTAATTCTTTTGTTCTATAATTATTCTTTTTTTATTTTATGTATGAGTATGATGGCAGTTAATAAAATGGTACACACTTACAGTAAATCATACCGATACACATGTGAAAAAAATTGTACTAATTTTGAAATTTATATGTTGGCAGCCATGATTGTTTATGGGTTTCTTCTAATTACAGAAATTTATTGTTGCTGTTCTTGTTGTGTTATGCCCTAGGAGTGCTATTTTCATTTCTTCATTTTTATTGCAGAGCAGTTAGTGTGGAAAGTTGCACGTGCTACAGGTTCTGCACCAACTTACTTTCGTGCCTTTGGGCCATTTCTTGATGGTGGCCTTATTTCTAATAACCCCACTCTTGATGCCTTGACTGAAATTCACCAGTGTAATCAAGCATATAAAGCTACAGTAAGAGAAATGTTTTGAATTATATTGCTATGTTCTGAATAAATTACTTCACATTAATTGATGTAATTGTTTATGAAATGTAAATGATTAATTTTTTTTGTTGATGTGTATGTGTGTTGGGACATCGTTGTGTATAAGGAAAGGTAAACAATGAACAAGAAAATTATGCCATTAATTAGTTTACAAATCGTTACACAGTGAATCAGTTTATAAACAGTTTGACAGCCCCTCCCTTGTCTTTGAATTAGTATTGTAATGAAATATATGACTTTGCCATGAAGTGACCTGCATATACATAAGAAAGAAATTTGATTTCTTATGCCCACTAAACTTTTCATGCTGAATGTTCAAGCTAGAATTACATGCAACTTCTCAGTCTTATATAGAAACAAAACAGTAATTTTTTCAACTGTAGCAGAAATTTCTCGCTTTTGTGATACTTATAGATTTCAATCGTGCCTTTAAGATATGATTGAAAAGCTCAAGTATCACAGAAGTAGTATTTAAAGAAACAAGTACTGATTTTCACTGGAGAAAAGACTATTGGGGATTATAGATCGTTAGTTTTAAAAGCATTCATAGCAATTCTGTTTTGGTTTGCAAAGGTGTGGAACTGAAAAAAGTGTTGTCCTTGTGAACATCAGTGTTTTTGAGTCTATTATTATTTTATACTGATTTTGGATCCACATACAGTAAGCAAATAAATAAATACATATAGGTAAAACATTCATAAAATTTTCTTCTCCTTCTAGTCAAGTTTTGTCATTTGGATATATTGACCTCTCTCTCTACCTATACATTTGCACAGACAGAGAAAGGGGGGGGGGTAGAAGAGAGAAAGAAAAGTTATCTGATCAATAACACCTTACCACATGCAGATAAAAGGATTTTATTTTTAATTTAATATCATTTTTGTTAATGCAAATAATGACACAAAAATTGTTAGCAGTGTGTCTGATGATATCTTGTCAAACAAATAGCAGTTTGTATAAAATGAACTTGCTCAAGCTTTCATATATGATTTGAACAAAAGCCATTAATCTGTGTTTCATGATTCATGCAGCAAATACCTAGGCCATGATAGAAGCACCAGTATTCCTCAATCAGCAGTACATGGCACTAGTGATTTTAGGGTGCCCAGAAGGCCTTTTAAGTTGGTTGGAAGTGAGAAATACACCATTGAAAAGTATCATATGCAATGTGATCGGGAAGCACATTATGTCTGCTGTATATAAAAAGCAAAGTTCTAGACACTACAGAAAATTGTTGACGACACGGAGAAAAAAGTTGCTGAATGTATGAAAATTTTATCCAAATTTCCATGTGAAATCAGCACATCATATATGCAACATGCTAAAAAAATCCAAAAAGCTACTAAGAAAGCTTAATCTCATGCCTACCATATTAAGCAGGTTTGCACCCAAACTGTAGCTTGGTGACAGAGAAAAGCAGGTTACTTTTTGTAACTTTTACCAGCAGTTTGTCTAGCATAATTCAGGTATTCTTGGGTTCATCTATAGAAACAACCACACTACTTTGGTCTGTCAGAGATAAAATTAGATGTTGCCACATCTGCTCACTTACATCTTATAAAAGTGTAGCTGTGAGGTGCACAACTTTTTTTTTTTTTAGTTTTCTTTTTCGAAATTGCCCATAGCAAGACATTTAACGAGTTGGAAGACTGGAAGAGTAAAAAAGTTTTTTTTTTCTGAATAAACAGAGACATTTCGTTTTTTACTAATGAAACGTAACTTCATTAGTAAGATGCAGAAATGAAGGAAGAAATATTCCTCACAAATACACGGGAAATTCACAAGATTATTGATGGCAATCAGATCATGTCACCAAATTGGTCTAGTTTTCTGTAACATCATATAAAAAAACTTTCAAAGTTCATTGCCCAATATGATGTTACATAGTGAACAATAAACCAGTGCAATTCAATGTCATAATCTGATTGAATCTCATTAGTAAAGAATGACGAATATCATTATTTCATCGATTTTCTGGATTGTGGTTATGTACGAAAGAGGTACAAAGAACTTCTGTTTGGAGGTGTGCTCTGGAAGCTCACAATGGAAGCTCACAATCTTCTGCCATACCCTCAGGTGCTGTTGTATAGCTTCACAGTGATTCAATAGTTCTGTTATTGGTTAGCAATTATTTGTCCTAAATGAAATGATACTCAAAAAATTGGCTTCTTTGCATTCTGGCAAGTTACAGCTTCAGAGAAGAGCAGAGTGGGCAATGAAAGATGTACCAGGTAGTTTGCTGATTCCGGATAATGGATGTAGGGTCTGTTATACCTATAAAGACTGATGATTGTCATTCCGGCGAATCAAGTATGTGGTTGCCGTGTAGCAGTGGGAGGGAGGCTTGTGAGGCTGCAGGTAGAATTTACGGTAAAAATATGAAAAAGTCATTTTTATTGCAGTAATTTACTTACCATTTTATAAAAATTTGCATGATATAAAATACATATATACTTTTTTTGCCAAAATTTCTGCCAAACGATTTTTGATGTTAAAGTAAACATTTACCCTCTTCATTACCTACGAGAAAGGTTATCATGTTGCATTTGTAAAAAACGAAATGTTAGTTGTTATTCAGAATAATACGTTTTCTTCCAGCAACACATAAAATATCTTTTAACAGCCATTAAAAAAACAAAAACAAAAAAACAACAACAACTAAAACAACCATGCTTTTCAAACAGTGCTGCTATTGCAGCACAATGTGAGCGAGCTGATGTGGCAACATTAGTTTGCCCACATTGTCTTTAACAAAAAACAAGTAATTGGGTCATTTCCAGTAGTGAACCAACACTTCAATCCTTGACCTAGCATGATGCATGTATACAACGTGGTTTCATCATACTAGGTACATCATGTAAAAAATGCACATCTGCACAATGATGATAATCATTTTGCATATGATGAGAAGCTGCTGTGTATTCAAAAGCTTGGTGTTTGGTTTACAGTTTCCTTAAACCATATTATATCAGCTATTTTCATCAGTCAGTCTATTGTGAACAGAATTTGTATACATCATACTTTCCATGAGTGTGTCATGCAGTTGAATGATATTAGGTGGATGGTGTTCTCTGTTAGAGGATGGAGCAACTTTAAAACATCATTAGCAAAATCAGCAAAAATATCTAGCTTTTTGAGGACAAAGTTAGCAGTACATGTGCATGACTGCCTAAACTGACAAACTTATTTCCACTGTGTTCTATGGGGCACATAAAAGGGGATAGTTTAACATGATTTGTAGTCCTGGAAATTGTGGAAAAGTCATGCAATTTCATGTTGTCCTGGAAATATCCTGAAGTCCTTATTTCTAGTGTTGTAACTTATGCATAGCTGCCAAGTGTCCTGATTTAATTGAATCATGTCTGATTTTCAAAACCAGTGTCCAGGAATCCAGTTTTTTTTTTTTTTTTTTTTTTTTGTAATTTTAATAGTCTGAATTTTTGTTATTGTAATATGTTTCATCTTTACCACTATTACAGATGCTTCAAGTCCTACGGAGTACAGAAAATGTTGAAATATCTTCAATAATAGCAAAAAAATAATAATAAATAAAGAGAGAGAGAGAGAGAGAGAGAGAGAGAGACCGACCGTATTTTTAAGAATTTATCTAATGCAATATATTGTTCTTCTATTTCTAACAGTCTATTCTGCAAAACCAATAAGTAGAGCAAACATTCTTGCCCCTTCCTTTTTTAAAGCAAAATCAAATTTCAAAATCAGTGCTTAATCAGTCCATGGCAGAATCTGAGACATTTCAGTGATCCATAAAATTGTTTTTATAGCAGAGTGAACAATGAAGTACTGATTTTTGGTATTTAATTTTGCATGAAACACATGTGTAAGTAAATTGATAATGATGAACAGTACACCAATTATGTAGAAAATAGTAGCTATACTAGTGATCCGATTTATTGGCGTAATAATATATACATAAGCATTTCCAAGCTTTCACACATCAACCAGATGGCCTTTTCAAGGAAGTTAACTCTCTAACTTCTTTGAAAAAGCCGTCTGTTTGATGTGCATGTATATATTATTAAGCCAAAAAATTGGATCACTAGTATAGTTACTATTTTCTATATATACTTTTCTTTTGTTTGAAGTGAAATTAAGTTCAAAAAGCACTATTGCGTGCTCATTCTGTGAAGAAAATGACTTTACGGGATACAAAAGATGGCATGGAAAGTTGAAGTCATTTTGAACTTTCTTTTTTTTTTAAACAAAATAAAAATGTGTGCTCTTTTTGTCTGTTGATCTAGCTAAAAATGACCAAGCAATAGGAAACCATGCATTTTCAAGGAAATCAAACTTTATAAAATGATAATGCTAGCCTCACACTGCCACAAAAACAACTGTATGGGTCACAGAAATGGGGAAGTTTCTAACGTGGAACAAAAAAGCATTGATTTTGAATTTGAAAATTGCTGTAATAAAAATATATTTCGAGAAAGTACTCCAGTACTCTGTAGATAATTTATGCTTTGCATCTTTTGTGTGCATGCCAAAATCTTTGTGGATGTGAAATAAAACAACTGAGTCAAGAGTATGCATTTATTTATGTACAACACAAGAGAATACATTTATTTATGTACTTAGTATATACTGGATTATGGTTCAGTGTGGTTGTGAGTGCTGTGAATGAATGAATGTAAGAGTATACATTCATTCATTCACATTACTCACAACCACACTGAACCATAGTCTAGTATATACTAAGTGGATTTAAATCATAACAAACAATAAGGTTTACCAACTCCTGACATTGAGCGGTACTTAGGTAGGTGGATTAATGAAAGTTATTGTCGTAAAACCAATGAAAGAAGATATGTGACTCAAAAAAGTAAATATTTACTGAACTATAGTGGTGGCAATAGTAAGTATTTTGACTGTTTAGTTTTTCAAAAACAATAATATTTATTATTATTAATATTATTATTATTAAGGTTTAGACGAATGTAAGAAATGGCCCTGACACCGATGAAATGTAATGTAGGTATGAAAGTCCATATGCACATGCGTAAGCTATAAAATCTGACCTCAAAATAGAAAGAAAAGCTGAATCGCAAGTGTGTTAGTGAGTGGGATTGGTAACTTTTGGTCTGGGATATCTACTGGTTACATTCCATCATGTTATTACATCATTTTAAACCTTTTGTCAGTAGCAGGTACACCCCAAGAAACCAGATTTTTCTATGATGCACCATTTTCATAGCATCAAAAATACATTTTTGTAATGACTTTTTCACATTTAGCATCTGTTCTCATAATTTATGCAGTTTGCAATGAGGTATTGTTACATTTATGTAAAACATAAGGAAATAATGTTTGGCAATAGTTTAGTAAAATATATTGTTGAGTAACAATGAAATTAACTGTTGTTGCATCACTTCATGGAGCAGCATTCAAAATTTCAGATTTCAGCAATAAAGGATCAGTTCTGCTTTCCCAAATTGATGTGACATTGACAGAAGATAGTGAACTTCCATTGCAGAAAAAGTGTAGGCAGTTTTAATTGACCTTAACATTAACGATTTCTATTAACAAACTTTTGACCATGTTGCAATCCTATTATAAAATGAAGTATTTGGACACAGGTAACTTTACATAGCTATGTCATGAATATGCTGGAGAGATGCATTGTGCTCATATCTAAACTGAGCCAAGTCAAGGGAAAGAATTGTTTTCCAAGAGGTGCACAGTATGCCTTTCAAGTTGTGATCTGCTAAGTTTAGTAAATCACTGAAACTTTTTGATTACAAGTACAGCACTAGATGCATATTCCTGCATCGCTGAAGCTTTTTCATTGATTTTGGAAGCAACAATACCAGAATCTATCTTCAAGGGAAATTGCTGATTCTACCATTAGTAATTGGCATATCTAATGAAAATCCTTGTAACTTCATTTTTCTACATTTTAAGATACTTAGATTATTTGGGCATAAGTGCTATTTCAATTTTTGAAACTTGTTGAGTAACATATGGAAAAACATACACTATATTATCAAAAGTATTCACACACCACCAAATATTCGCATAAGTCCAAAGAATGGTTGTGCAGGAAGGTGCCCTATGAATGGGGAGGTATGTGTATAAAGCTGAGGTGTTTTGTTGTGTTATCAGTAACTTCAAAGCAGATATGTCGTGTGGACATGAGCTTGCTGAGTTCCAGCATGGGCTGGTCATAGAATGTCATTTGATAAACATTTCCATATGGAGCATTGCAGCTAAACTAAACATAACAAAACTGATTGTAAGTAATGTCATGAAGAGATAGAAGCAGGATGGTGCAACTACAGCAAAAAATCATTCAGGAAGGCTGCACAAACTGACGGAATGTGACAGAAGAGCCATGGTAAGAAATGTTAAGAAATCCCATTCTTCCTCTGGTGTTTCCATCACTGTGGAAGTAGGAAATGCTTGTAATGGTTTGGTTAGTACCATAACTATCCGCAGAGAGTTGCACAGTGTAAGTTATTATGGTAGAACAGCTGCACACAAACCACACATCACTATCGTGAATGTGAAGTACCCTTTGTAGTTGTGTGTCTCCCATCACTCCTAGACTGTAGGTGACTGGAAAGCTGTTCTTTGGAGTGATGGGTCACCCTTTCCACTCATCCGGTCTGATGGGCATGCTCGGTTTTAGCGACAACCCGGTGGACGATTTTCGTCGGACTGTGTTCTTCCAACTGTTAAGTTTGGCGGAGGCTCCATCATGGAATGGAGTTGTTTTTCATGGATGGGACTTTGCCCATTGGTTATTGTACCACAAACCATGAACTTTGAAATGTACATCGACATTCTGGACAATTCTGCATGACCAACAATGTGGCAGTATTATGAAAATGACCAATGCCTCTTCAATCACAATCGAGATCTCTGCCACACTGCACAGTGTGTGCAGGACTGGTTCCTTGAAAATGAGGTGGAATTGTTAGACTCGCCTGCTGAGAGTCCTGATCTTAATCCCACAGTACACCTCTGGGATGAACTGGAGTGATGAATATGAAATCAACTACCATGACAGCATTTGCTCTCCACTCTGGCAGCAACTTTGCTGCCAGAGTGGAAAGTAAAGACCATACGAGTGGAAGGCAAGCCATTATGCACTCTTCCAACTTAACCGCTGAAGCCAAAGAACTACGATGAGTCAAAGATCTAGCAAATAGTTTTGGATATAGTAACAAAATCATTGGCAGTCTTTACCAAAAATGCAAAAATGAAATAGACAAACCAACTATCAATAAGGCATCAAAAATATCAACATACTGTGGCAAAATTCCATGCAACCCTGCAATTACTGATATCTTGAAAAAGGAATGTCATAAAGGTACTTTAAAATTAGCAGAAACAGTCAGAAGTAATGCCAACTTACTCACAGGCAACAAAGAGCATAAATCAATACTAAATAAAGCTGGTGTATACCAGATACCAATTCTGTCCAATGAGACAAGCAATAATAATAAAGTATACATAGGCAGCACAAAAAGATATTTAAAAATTAGGTTACAAGAGCACTTGAATAACTGGACAAAAAATGAGGGAACAACATCACTAATACCATATATTAAAGAAAATAATACAGTGCCTGATTGGACTAATGTCAAATTAATAGCATCACATCATACCCATAAGCAGATCCTTATGGCTGAAGCTATTACCATCAAAAAGACAAAGGATCACAACTGCAACACCAGTACACCAATAGACCTATCATATGCATGAAAACATATGATACAATAAGAGAAAGAATGAAAACATATGATACAATAAGAGAAAGAATGAAAACATATGATGCAATAAGAGAAAGAATGAAAACATAAAAATACGAAGTATAAAATGCAGAATAAGAAAAGATTTGGAACCTTACCATTGGTAGATGACGCAACCACGAGTGTGGTGTCTTTGACAGAGACGAACTTCCATGAGAGAAGTGTACTCAAAAGCTCCACTGACATACTGGGATAAAAACCAAAAACAACTATTTCCTCGCTTGCCCGGAAGCGGACAGAAGAGTTGGCGGCGGTGCATTTGTGTGTGTGTGTTCACAAAGTGTGTTGTTCTGTGTGTGTACCATGTTACTACTTCTCTGTGCTGTAATGAAACTTAAGGATAATTAAACCACTCAATTAACTTGAGGTAAGTGTTTGTTTTCCATTTGTGAGTATGTTCTACAAATTACGATAGGTTCAAGTGAGGTCCATAGTAATAAGTATTTATATTGATGAACTCTAAAGTACCAACAAAGGCAACATGGCAGGTTTTTGACACAGTAATGGCAGGCTGTCAACAACAGCATTAACAAGAGCTTTGATAATGACCAAGGCTAGGTGGTCAAAATGCATCAGGGGAATGGCATTGGACAGATTTTTTTTTTGCACTTCTACATACCTTGGATATATTTGTACATTTTAAAATCAAGTTCTATTCATCTGTTTTGCAGTTTATTCACGAAACTGGAAATTATTATCCAATCGTCTTTTATTTCCAACATTGTTCAACTTTTAACCATTGTTTACATCTCAACATTTTGTTCAGATTTGTTTGTAACATTTCATTCGGATTCATACAAAAAAAGAAAAAAAAAAAAACTATATTAGTATGAAGCCCATAATGAGGAAACACAGGAACAGTAGTCAGAATGAACAACTATCAAGTTACTGGTAAGAAAATGCTGTTTTCTTACAATTTATGCATTGTTCAAACAGTTATTTTTGAAGTAATAGTTGATTTATGCCTGAATGCCATGTTTTTAGTGCTAACTTTGAACGTGCAAAACAGAATTATATAATAGATATTGCAAAATATTTATATAGCTAATAATTTACTGTGGAATTAACTTTTTTACGGGTCTTATAGAGGTTATTATTCAAAAAAGTTGGTGGTTAAATTTTCGAACTAAAGCCTAGTTCCTCATCAGGACTACGTCACTGGAGTAGTTGCTGCCACTCAGTTGGAAGAGTCCGACCACAATTATCGTTAATTGTGGTACTTCTTGCTATTTCGATCCCTTCTTCTAGTTTCCTCTTTACTAAGTTTGACTGGTGGGCGATTATTCTTACCGAGTCCCAGTTTATGGAGTGTCCACTTGCTTGTATATGTCTGTCTTACAACTAGCTAATAATGTTATATTACCACGTAGTGCTGTTTGAGCTAGGCACATGCAATGCTTAAACTACATATGTAAAGCATCTTGGCAGAATGAATGGTGAACCATTCCTGTCAAGAACTACTGAATGGCGAGCCATTCCTGTCTTGATGGTATGCCTCGACGTGTTGCTGCTTTCATACAAGTAAAAGGTGGATCGACTACCTACTAATTGCAATAATAAAGCTATTTGTCCCAAAACATTGTGGTGTCTGAATAATTTTGATAATATAGTGTATGTTTTAGTAGCAATAAATTCATTTAGTAAACTGTTGAGTCTGCCCCTTTGCAATTCAAAAATGTAGAATTAATTGCTGCATGCAAAAAAAAAAAAAAAAAAAATTAATGAACTTTTGAAGTTTATCTTGTGAGGTACATGGAATTGAATTAATTGAATAGACAACCAATCTGTGTACAAAATTTTTGTGTGGAAATGCTAGTAAATAAATGAATGAGTGAATTAAGTTTATCAGAGTGGAACTTCAAGTTAAGATACTCATTGACAAATCCTTTACCTTGTGTAGAAATGTACATGGAATATTGATTAGCATTTGAAGTACTTTTTGACTCTTTTATTATTACTGATATTGATAGTCATAGTTTACTTTGCTCATAGTGAGAATAATTGGCAGTGAAACACGTAACACACAAAACATTAGAATAATTCTTGATGTCGACATATCACACATAAATTACGTAAAAATTACAAGTGGTGGGATGTTTCGGTAGCGACTTCTACCTTCATCAGCCATGGAATGAAACACGTGGTATTAGCATCAGTTGTCGCCAGATTTCAAAATAACTTTCCAAATCATTTGGAATGCTAAAAACATACCTATGATTTGGAAAGCTATTTTGAAATCTGGCAACAACTGATGCTAATACCACGTGTTTCATTCCATGGCTGATGAAGGTAGAAGTCACTACTGAAACTTCCCACCACTTGTACTTTTACGTAACTTAAGCGTGATACGTCAACATCAAGAATTATTCTAATGTTTACTTTGCTTTTACCCAAAACTGTGAAAAGGTATGTGTGTGTTTGGTTACTTGAATATGTATGTGTGTTTGTTTTACTTGAATATGCCCTTTGAAGTGCTGTTTAAAAATCTGTTTTAACAGATGTGACAGTCTTTCTAAATATATCCCCGCACGGGGATAACTGGTTTTCCAGTTATTTGGGAGCGGCGCCCCCACGGCCCGAGCTAACCTTGTGACGGATTACATTTCGTTTACTCTGGAACGATAACATCACCGAAGGGACAGCTGTTCATCCAGCTGATGGGAGATGGCGTCCCCACGGCCCGAGCCGATTTTCTCTTATTGTTTTGCTTTTTTCGTCTTAAGTTCATATTTTGACATGTACCCGCCTCAGTTGCAGGCTGCTGAGGTTGTGATGAGGCGCCAGCTCCGGGTTTTGTTCCTCGTTCACTTCCCTGTCTTTTCTCTTTTATGTTACATTTTCTGTTTTTTCCGGAGCTGGTTAGCTTAGACCTACCTGCATGTTTGCCGTGTGCGGTGTCCCGTACTTTTACCAAGCCTGTCTGCTCTTAATCATTTCACCCCGCTTTTGAAAATCTTTAACTGATAGTTCTGTGTCTGGCGCTCTTTGGCCAAACCTGGCCCTTGCGCCACTAAAATCAATTAACTAACTAACTAACTTTCTAAATATAAAATAACAAATGATAGTCAAATATTTTTTATTGCTTTTGTTTACTCTTTTTTGGTTTCACATTATTCATCAAAGCTTATTATTATTTGAAACAAATTATTACCTTTTTGATATGAATGGTACTGTTTTTTAGGTATTACTGGGCAATTTACTTGTGTTTTTTCATCTTATAAATATGCGTGCCTTTTAAGTATGTAGCAATAAAGCTGAATGTTTTTTCTGCTTCATTTTAAGAATCAAGAAGAGAAAATACGAGAAATTGATGTGGTAGTGTCCTTAGGTACTGGGAAAAGTCCTGTTGTTGCTGTGGAAACTATTGATGTCTTCCGTCCGGATTCACTGTGGGGAGCATGTAAGATGGCACTTGGTGTTTCTGCGGTCAGTCAGCTGCTTGTAGACCAGGTACATGTGTTTAAATGACTTTTTAAATATAAGTACATACTTTAGGTAGTTACATAATTATCATTTTGCTATTGAATATAGCTATTTGAATATCATTTTGCTATTGAATATACATACAGATATAAACATAGTGGCTCAGTTTTGCATGGCTCACACAGATCTTCCACCTGCTATCTTTGAATGTTATATCTGTTGAAGGAGTTTTCAGCCGACTTATGATCCTCAGCTGCATTAACTGCAGAAGAATTACTAGTTCATATCTAAAATTTGCACTTCTTATCTTGCCTTTGCACTGAATCCATGCATATTTCCTAAATATTTCTTTTAGTCATTTGATTGTAATGAGACATTTATTTAAATCCAACTGTCCCTGCCATAAAAGAAATTAAGTCTCAATACTTTATTTCTTGTCCACCATCTTTGGAAGTGCAAACAGTCGTGTAGAAGCTGGTGTTAAAGATGTTCTTAATCCTGTTGTCTGTAAGTGCGTTAAGTTAAACCTGATTTCTACTGCAGTACCTTCCATTAAATCATTAATTAATGTCCTTTGGAGTTTGATTCTATCTAGTTTAAAAAAAAAAAAAAAAGCACTCTTAAGAGGCATAATAAAAATCCTCTTCCATTTATTTTACTCAGGAACTTATTTTAAAATTGACTAAATTACTTATTTCATTTTGTTTTGATTGACTTTGGTAAAACAAACAGGAATGACTTTACATGTAGTAATGATGCACATAAAGCATAAGAAGAATGAGTCTCTAATAAGATTTAATGAATATTTATGTCTCAATATGTACTGTTATTTTTATGAATGGTTTACCATTTATGAGTTCATGAATTGTCTTCCTGAAGATTTATCTCTCAAGGTGTACTGTAATTTCTGTGAACAAACAGTTCATGGGATTGGAGAACAGAAACTTCCTCCTAATTTGGCCAGTGGGGGAAGATGGTAAATTGGCAAACCAAATGGTCATAACATGTCATGTGTGCCCATCTGAAACATCAGTTTGTAATTAATTTGTCTCAGAAACAAACAAATAAACAAACAAACAAAATTAAAAAAAGGAAGAAATTGGAATTTTAAGGGCTACTCTACTGACAAGATGACTAGACATCTTTATTCTAAAAAAAAAAAAAGTGTTGCAAGGAGAGAGGCTGCAGAAGCTGGGCTCAGAGAAAAATTCTAGTGTAGGTTTTTTTCCGTATTTTTTACTACACACATATATGTAGTAACTGAATATACACTGTCCTGTCATCAATATCCAAACATCCCTGTATTGATAGTGATAGAATTAACTGATTTTCAATGTGTATTGGTAATGGGGTGCCACATAAGTAGTTGCTCCGTACATGACATTTCAGAAACATTGAAGATCCCTATGCCTATGGGTGGTGACGTGATATGCAAGTAGAAGTGGACTAGGGCTGAATGTGCCAAAAAATGACTGGTAAACCTCCAAAGCTATAAGAATGTGACAGAAGAGCTATGCAATGGACTGTCTGCTCAGAACAAATTAAACATTGTCTCAAATCACGCAAAGCCTATGTGAGACTATTTGGACTGATGTTAGTACAGTGTGCAGGGCTTTGCACAATGTGGGTTATCATGGTCAAACAGCCATCCACAAGCGGCTAATCACTTTGGTTGACTAGTGTCAAATTCCAATTAGCATGTTGTATGGAATGTTGACCTTGGACTGGAGATCAATGGAAAACTGTGCTTTGAACTGATGTCACGGAACACAGTCTACTAGTCTAATGGTCATTCCTAGGTGTGTGAGATGCTGGGAGAAAGGTGTCTTCTAAACCGCATCATCACAACATTGAAGTTTAGTGGAGGCAGTGAAGTTTGGTGGAGGTATGGAGCAGATGTTCATGCTTTGGCTTGGTCTCGTTAGTCATTTTGGACAAAACCAGGAAATCTGAGCTCTTCATTGATGTGCTGGGCAATTATGCACTAACAACGCTGTGGCAGTATTTTGGGGAAGACCCAAACCTTTCAGTCAGCAGGACAACATAATATATCATACTGCTTGCATTGTTCCAGATTTGTTTGAGGATATAAAAGTTGAAAAGTTAGACTGGCCAACCCACAGTCCTGACCCGAATCCTACAGAGAATCAGTGGGATGAATTGGATCATCAGATATACATGGAAGAAGAGATCACCCAATAAACAAAGCTGAACTGGTCACTGCTTTGAAGGACGAGTAATGGAACATATTAGCGGACATTTGCAAAAAGTTGGTGGGTCTCTCTCTCTCTCTCTCTCTCTCTCTCTCTCTCTCTCTCTCTCTCTCTCTCTCTCTCTCTCTCTCTCTCTCTCTCTCTCTCTCTCTCTCTCAAAGACTAGAAGCCATCATAAGGGCCAAATGTTCAGCTCACAATATAAAATATTTTTATAAATGGAGATTATCTTAGTCATGTTTTTTTTTTTGTGTGTGTGTGTGTCAGCTACACGTGTCACAACATAATGACTGGTTATCAGGCTTAACAAAAGCAGTGCCATATATGAAATGTTTTGCAAAAATTCATCCCACATCTCTCAATTTACATTCAAGTGTGCTGTCCTTTTCATCATCTAGGAAAACAAAGTTCTGGGTA
Organism: Macrothele yani; assembly: GCA_039090855.1. NCBI lineage: Eukaryota > Metazoa > Arthropoda > Arachnida > Araneae > Macrothelidae > Macrothele > Macrothele yani. The sequence continues at coordinate 68,114,160 of CM076989.1, read as the reverse complement.
ATCGAAGCTTCAGTTACTTGAATGTAAATGGAAAGATGCAGGTTTGATTGTCACCCTAGGGTGATGTAATTTCTAGTTTTCTGAATGATGTAAATGATGAACAGTGAACTAATGCTGTACGGGTGTATTTCCCATGTATTTGTGAGGAACATTTCATCCTTCATTTTCCATGAAAAAAAAAAAAAATATTTGAAAATGCAGTAGTAGATGTTGCTGGTTGCTTCATCCAAAATAACTTTTGAAGAATTTAATTTAACGTTGTTCATTAAAAGAGATTTAGTGACAAAACATGTTTCTCTAGAAGATGTAGGATGTTGAAAACATAATACGAATCATGTAGAATATTTTTTGCTCTTTCATATTTTGTATCCTAAATAACCAAGCTGAGTGTTTCACTTAAAGTTAGAAGGTACTTCACTTGCATTTCTCAGCATAACAGACCTTAAGAATTTTTTAGCCTCTGAAATGTATTTCTCTCATGGCTTTTCATGATTTAATAAATGAGTGCAGGTAAAGCAAGCAGTTCAAGGTCTAAAGTGCATATTTTTCTATCATTTTATTCATTTTAATGTGACAGAAAATGAGAAGTTACTCAATCAAACACTATTGAAAGGATTATGCATTCAGTTTGTTTAAGCATTGGGAATTGCAGTTGCAGAAGAAATGTTAGATTTTGCAGACTTGCGCAGTTGTCAAGTAATTTAGGAATTAATACATTGCATGATGTGACTTGTGATTTGTAAATTTAAGGCACAAAAGGTGCTCCTATAAAGCACTGGTCATTTCTTCAGTAGCATTAGTTCCAAGGAGATTGTAGTACATTTAAAAGAATGATGAACCAAAGCCAAATTCCTGCCATTCTCCCATATGAGTTTAAACTTGGACACTGTACATTGGAGGCAGCTCACAACATCAATACAACATTTGCAGAAGACACTGTTAGTGAACACAAGACACAACATTTGTTTGCTAAATTCTGGTCTGACGACAGACCAGAAGGAGCTATCGATGACATAGCTTAGAAAATGAACTGTGTCATAGACCAGAAGGAGCTGTTTGATGATGCCTAGTTGGGGTCCTTGCATGAATCCAATCCGTATTAAATGGTATGTGAGCTTGGTGAGAAACTTAGTGAATGCTATGCAATCATTTCCCAGCATTCAGCAGCTGCAGACAAAGTGAAGAAGATGGATAAATGGGTGCCACATGAGTTGATGGAACAGCACAAAACATGATGATTTGTTGTCTGCTCTTCTCTGCAACCAAATGAATTACAGTTTGAGGTACCTTATCATGTGTGATGTGAAATGGGTACTGTATTTAATCCCTGACCTTCAGTTCAATTGCTTGACCATGGTGAAGCCCCATAACACACCGCAAAGCTGGTACTCCATCCCAGGAAGATGATAGTCAGTGTTTGGTGCTCCACAACTAATGTGACCCACTCCTCATTTTTACATTAGGGTCAAACCATCATGGCAGATGGTATTGTCAAGCTTGATGTTATACTAACTGTTAAAATGCCGTCATTGCACGATATAACACGGAATTCAAATTTAACAATAAAATGACTTTTATTTATACTGAAGAAAAAGTTAAAAGTCAAAATAACATCACTAGATCTTTCATGCTGGCGCCCAACATGTCCTCAGGTGAATGCTATAGAAGACATTGAAAAAAATTGAAAAAGAGTCCACCATGGAATGCCACTCTTGTTTACATACACCACGTTCAGGTCTCGAATGACTTCAAAAAACGTCACCACACTCTGACTAATGATTTTTATACCTTAATTGTTATTGGGTGAGTTCTGAAATAAAGTTCTAGTTAGTGGTTTATTTGGTCCTTGTTGTTTGAAATTAACTGTATCCAAGGTGGAGGTATAAAACTGGGTACTTATCTGGGTACAACTGATAAATGTTGTAATGATGAAGTACCCAGATTTATACCTCCACCTTGGATACAGTTAATTTCAAACAACAAGGATCAAATAAACCACTAACTAGAACTTTATTTCAGAACTCGCCCAATAACAATTAAGACACAACAATCATTAGTCAGAGTGTGGTGATGTTTTTGAAGTCATTCGAGACCTGAACGTGATATATGTAAACAAGAGTGGCGTTCCAGAGTGGACTCGTTTTAAAATTTTTACAATGTTTTCTTGAACATTTACCTGAGGATGTGCCGGGCACCAGCATGAAAGATCTAGTGATGTTATTTTGACTTTTAACTTTTTCTTAGGTGTAAATAAAAGTAATTTTATCATTAAATTTGAATTTCACATTATATCGTTCAACAACAGCATTTTGACAGTTAGTGTTATCGAATTTCTTCAACAACTTCAGCATTTGATGTTATACATTGAGAACTGTCCATGAAACACTCGTCATTAGTCACTCAACATGGACTCATACTTCTCCGTGATAATGCGAGACTCCACATTACACACCACCTGACCCAGAAGTTGTGCCAGTTGAGGTACGAAACCTTACTTCATCCGCCTTATTCTTCTGATCTGTCTCATATGGATTATCACTTCTTTAAGCACCTGGACACCCTTCTACAGAATAAATCAGTTCCCAATCAAACATAAATTGAAACTGCATTCCATGAGTTTATTGATTCCTGAAGATCGACATTTTTTTGACAATGGCATAAAGAAGTTTGTATCAAGTGTGCTGCTGCTGCTTGCAGTGATTATTTTTATTAATAAGGTTTATTTTGCACTATATTTTGGGCGTTTGAAGTTTCTATCAATATTCCGTCATTTCATCTACAACAATCTAATGCAAAATTTTTTAGCCACCCCAGTGATGCAGTGGTCTAAGCACTGGCTTCTGGCCATTCATCCAAGATGGGTCTGGGTTCAAATCCTGGTGAGGCATGAATGTTGGGGAAAGGGGGGGGGGGACTGGCTATCTCTCTCCTCTGGAACCAGTGGCCCAAAATTAGGGATGAGTGACTGCTTATAGCCCATTGAATTGCTCATGGTGGTCATTAACCCCTTCCCCACAAATTATTCTTACTTCCTCAAAAATTTCTTCCAACTTGGAGATGGTTTATTTTATTCACTGAAATAAAAGATAATAAGTTATGTGATTTCTATATTATTTTTAGTGATTGTATGCAGTGCAAAATTATAATCCAGTTTGTGGGCATTTTTTTATTTTTTATTAAGTGTATAAAGTTGTTCATGCCTTTCTGAATTATTTGATTCTTTAACAGTTTGAAGTGTTATGACATGAAATGCATGTGTTTTATGGCTTTCATATGTAATTCTAATTGAGGCCATTATAATTCTTCTAGGCTACACAGACTGATGGTCGAGTAATAGCTAGAGCACAAGCTATGTGCAGCATGCTAAATATACCTTATTACCGCCTAAATCCTCAGCTGACTGAAAATGTGGGACTAGATGCTACAGACAATAATATCTTAGTAAAAATGTTATGGGAGACAACAGCATATATGCATAGCATGAGGGAAGAACTTGAAGAGTTGTGCAGTATGTTACGAAGATAACTGCTTAGAATAATATGAGAAAATATTGATTTTATGAAAATACTATCACCAGTAGAAAATGATATTGTGTAATAATTATGTACAGCAAAGGCATATGCTTTCACTGAAATGGTGTTTCACATCTTGCAGTGAGCTGAAATTATTTGAAAGCCATCTGAGTTGTGCTCACACAAATTAAATTTTCTTTTCCAAATTCATGTTTATCAGTCAGTCATGTCTAATTCATGCTAAAGACGTTAGTGTTTGGAAATAATAAAAACAAGATAAATTGTGTGATACATTCATGCATATAAGAAGATGCATTTAAAAACCTGGGGATTCCAAGGATGTAACTTAAAAAGCAATATATGAATTTCAGGTTGTCTGCTCAAATTATTGTATTTCACAGTTTAAACTGGATACTGCAGTAATACTGACTTTAATTTGACTCATAAATAATTGTTTTCAAAACTTTGTCTGATTTAAGAACATTGCTCGTATCACTAGCATAGAATGTGCTACCTTTATTTTGTATTGTTTTCTTGAAAAACAACATGAGTTCATGTTTTTAGAGGTTTTGCTAAATTTTGAAAATGTCACTGAATGTATAAGCAAATGTAATATGCTGCTGGGAGCTTTCAGGTTATGATTTAAAAAAATGATGTAATATGATCACACATTGCTCAGGTTGTAACATATAATTTTCCAGAGACTATTATTTTGTGTCAGCATTTCACTCCAGTTGTATTCTGAAGCAATGGTTATAGAAACTATTGTGATACAAGAATATCAGTGTATATATTTACCAGCATCTTCCATTTTTCCAGTATGTAAATTCACACTCAATTTCATAGTGTTTCATTTGTTTTTTTTACTGTTCTTAATTATAAATTAGCATAAATATGTTACTTAAACATTCTTTTTTGCTAAGTGTTAACACTTATTCATCTTTTCCAAACATGATAATACTAAAGTCATGTTTTTACATTTATCAAGTTTTGCTTCATCATTTTGTCATGCAATTAAATATTTTGAGGGTGCTTCCTATGAGTGATATAAGGAGCAAATTGTTTCATTTTGTTGTATATTTTACAACATATGTGGGAAATACCTCTTTGCCATAGCACACATTTCCCGTTATTTCTCATATTTTTTTTGTGCTCTATGCAATGCGTTTGTTAGGACCTTTTTATCATACCAGCATAATCATTTCTGCTACTGTCAGGGTTTTCTGGAAGTATCACATAGACTTTTGCAGCTGACACTTCTAATACCATCTTCACTTTTTTCTGTTCTTCATTCAAAGTTTTTGACACAGAACCGATGTGATCTAGTCATTTCTTAAAATAAAGTTTTATGTCTTGTCATTTTGAACTTAAGCAATGGAAAACGAAAATACATTAGCATTCAGTATAAAATTATATTAAGAGTATTTTGTGATTGCATTAAGTGTGTAGGTTTAATTAAATCTTAATACACGCACAGGGACGTGCGTATATATATATAAAAAATTCGGGGAGGGGACAGGAAATAGAAGTTTTTGAAATCTATCAGGACAAAAAATAAGTTACTGAAAAATAGGAGAAAAAATTAAAGCATCATTTTTTAATGTAAGTTGATGCATTTTTATTACCATATATACTCGCGTATAAGCTGAAAGTTTTTGAAAGAACCTGCTTTCAAAGTCTGGGGGTTGGCTTATATGCAGATCAGTAAAAAATAGGGCTGGACTTCCATGAATTCTCCTGCAGGATTTGTTTATGTTTTAGACTGGCTTTCGTGTGTCACTGCGTTATAGTTTTCTGACCTTCTGCAAACTATCATTCAGTGACATGATCATATCCTTAGCTGTGCCCCCCCCCCTATTGGGGGGGGGCATAGCTATGGATAATAACTGGAAGGCATAGTTATTTCGCTCTCAAGACATCGTGGAAAAATGATACTCTTTCCATCTGCCAATGGTGTACACATGACGCAAAAGGAGACATTAGTTTCACACTGAAGAAGAAAAGTATACGATTGCAAATATTTTTCACATTCCATTCTATGTATTGTACTTGTATTCATTGAAACATATACATATGTATTCTTAAAAATGTCCAACTCCCTGTTCTGCATTCCACTATTTATATCATGTAGTGGCGCATTGAAAGTTGCGATCTCAAAGTAAACAAATTGTCGGCAACTGCAGCACGAGGATTTGCATAACACTTCTTCAAAAGTAGTTCTAAAAAAAAAAAAAAAAAATTATGAAATATGTTTTCACCCAGAGTAGGATTACTATGCGAATAAGTGCTGCTAATTTGCTAAGTGAAAAACCTAATCCCGTTTCAGATTGAGGCCATGAAATTTCTTGCTTCCAAACATGAAATTCCTCATTACTTCATGTGCAACTGCGGGATGCCATATTTCAAACTGGACGTGCAGTGAGTCAAACACAGTGTAAATCATTTAGCTGTTGAGGTGGGCCACAGCCGATCAGGCCTCGCTCCTCTTCCAAGTTTTCACAGCAAGTGTGGGTGTGCATGTCTTCCACTCTGTTTTGGTGAAAGCCATCCATCTGCACAATAGAAGGGTAGGGTGAAAAAGGCTAATATATGGCCTTGTTAACTTCTGGGTTGAAAGAATTATGGAATGCAGTTTAACCAGAAATGATTATAAAGTTTCTCAAAAAATGCTGCATATGTACTGTAGTTATTTGGAAACTCAGATAGTGAATCATATTTTGAAGGTTTTACAGAAGATAATCTCAGAAATTTGCATAATTCACTTCAATATAAATATATTTTCCAAAATCTTAAAATTTAAGGTCGGCTCATATGTGGGTCAAGGTTTTTCACAAATTTTTAGCTCTTGAAGTAGGGCGGGCGGCTTATATGCGCGTATATATGGTAAATTAAAATCACTTTTTCTAATGTAAGTTGCATTTTAACAAAAAAAAAAAAATGAAACATTTTCTAGGGACAGCAAAGCCCCTTGGTCCCCCTCTAAATATACCCCTGTGCATGTATATAATCTGAGTTCAGGAGTTCTTCGGGGATTTTTCTGTGTAATTTCTTTTATGACAATAATTTTATTTCACATGCTGTTTTAAATTTACAAATTTTCAAAAAGTATAGTTGTCTAATCTCCTTAATGTAGTTCTTGGAGGTGAATGTTGAGAACAATGCTTAACACTCTTAAGAGATTATATTCAATAGATTTGATAATAGTAGTTAGTGTGGAAGAAACTTGTGTGAAAGAAACTTGTGTGAAAGAAACTCTTCCTTGTTGGCTGGCAAATGCCAGTGAAGCTCTTGGCAGTGAATGTTTGAGGAGAATGCTTAATCACTGTTATAAGATTATATTCTATGTTCAATATCAGGCATAAAGGCTAATATGTGTGGAAGAAACTCTTCTTTGTTGGCTACCAGATTCATGATTTTGTACATATATCCTATTTGCAATATCTTCAAATGTATTGTGTAGTGCACCTACAAAGTTAGTGTGTGTGTGTGTGTGTGTGTGTGTGCGTGCGCACACACCACAATAGGACTGTTTGTTGAAAAATGTATTGTTCCAAATCCTGAATTGCTTGTGATAAGTTTAATGCTGCTCCAATTTCTGAATTGCTTGTAATAAGTTTAATGTTGTTCCAATTCCTGAATTGCTTGTGATAAGTTTAATTTGTTTACCTGAAGTTTGGCACTTTTGTTTATCCTGCCATTGTTTAGGTGGAGAGAACATGTGCTGAAACTTTTGAGCCAATCTTATGCTTTCCTCCAGAATATGAAAATAACCTTTCATACTAAAGAATAGAAGGACCTGCAATTTATCAATATGGGGATGTTCTCTGTTGTTAGAATGCAGTTTAGGAGTAATATTAGCAGCTTCAGTAGCAAAGAGAGACTATTTATTCATTAAGTAAGCTATTAGGACATGACCAAGCTTTCTGAAAAGCAAGGAACATCTAATCAAGATTTTGTGCACAGATCATTAAATAATTTTATCTCGCTGCACAGCATACATACATGATTCATGAATGAGCTACTTGAAAATGTATTTAAAGTTTTCTTGATCAGTAGACAAAGCTAAGAGTAAAGTTATTGTATAACAACAATAATAAGTTTAAAAGAATTGCACTTATAAGAAACACCTACATCATTTGAATGTTTCAGTTCTTCAGGATTCAGTCTGTGGTTTTATCCTACTGTATCTTCATATTCCACTCAAGGTTTCTTACTGCAATATTTGTTTTGTTTTTGTCTAAATTAAGCCAAACCAACACAGTCCTGTTTTATTACCTTTACCAGTTTGAGAAATAAATTGACCAAATCCAGGTTTTATATACAATTGGGAAACGGATTTCCCTGAAGAAATAATTCTTCATAAATACATGGTAAGCATTGTAATGCTATTATGGACATATTTTCACTGTATTCCATGTAACCATTTCCTTCAGAAAACTTGAAAGTTTTCATCGTCCTGGAGTGGGAATCGATCCTGCACCTCCTGATTTCTGGCTGAGCATGGTAGTCATTACACTACCTAGGACAAGGAAATTCCAAGCAACTGAACGTAGATATCTGAGAACCTTCAGATTTGTGCTAGTCGAAGCTATTTCTGCCCCATTGGAATTTCCTTGTCCTGGGTAGTGTAATGACTAGCATGCTTGACCGGAAATCGGGAGGTGTGGGTTCGATTCCCACTCCAGGACGATGAAAATTTTCTGAAGTGGTTACATGGAATACAGTGAAAATATACCAATAATGAATCCAAGTTTTATTTTCAAAATGTTTTTGGCATGTGGGCTCTGGCAGAAGCCCTGAGTCTAATTCTCCATGTTTTGTGCACTTTGCTTTCAAAAGATCAGAACTTCTTTCCCATTGCATTGATGCGCTTTAATGCTTTAAGCAGCCAATGTACCTCAACCAAATGGTGCCCCAAATTTTCTGCACTCCCCAAACAGAAATGTTCACATAAAAAGGAACAGGGTTGTACTATATCTGCAGCAAAATAATTCTTTCCCCCTGTGATCTCAGCAGTTCTGACCACAGAACTGTCAATAGATAAGTGCTCCCATATAGTCTCTGCTCTGTGACGCAAGGCATGATGGGGGAAGGGACCTCCTAAAATGGACATCATGCTGCTGGGAAGAAACAAATGACTTAAATATCCTGTCTCTTCTTTTGTAGGTTCATCTCCATTGTTATAGCCCTTTTGGCAATTAATCAATCAGAAAGCATTAGTGTCAATCATCTCCCTAAATGATCACTTTGAATGAAAAAGATAAGGTGGAAAGAAAGGCTTTCTGATGTGCAGGTTTACTTGTTCCAGCTGTGTTTAGCCCACTTCTTAGACAACGACAATATTCATTCAAACTGATTTCAACCAATTTTGCTAATCCTGAGTTAATTTGTTCCTGCCATTTAAAGGGTTAAAGTTGCCCTAAGCTCTCCATATGTGATTAAATCAGATTTTCACCCAATTTTGTTCTGATTAAACATTTAAATATGATTATTCATAGTTCTTTCAAACTTATGGTCATTAAAAATTAAATTGTTCCCTAGTAATAAAATAAACTGTTTCTAGTAATAAATTGCATAGGTAAGTGAAAATTTCTTCATGGAATTGTATAGAAAGTGTTGAGAAAATACCCACCATTTATAATGCAGATAAAGAGGAAACTTGGAATTACTTGTATGAGATTGATTAAATTAATTGAAGTTTAATTGCATCCATTCAATTCACCTGATTTAACTTGATTTAAATATGATTCAATTCACCTGATTTAAATATAAAAATCAATATGTATGAAACATTTACACTTAAGATATTCAGATGAGTTCAGTCAAGTCAATAAGAAGAAACCAGAAGATCTGAATGTGAGCCTTTCCTGTCTGTTTAAATAACAGATGTTGGTACAATGTTTGGACTAAATCAAGGCACAGGACATTAATAATCCCTAGCATTCAGTAAAAAGCTGACAAAATGATAGCAGGGAAAGTCTTTTGCTATAGTTGAAAACTCTGGATTTATTAACATCTGGAAGCCTTGGAGCCTCAGTACTGAATGCTATCAAGAAAATATATTTGAATAAAGCTGTTTTTACAATTTATGAAAAGTGTGATTCAGAAATTTGGGATTCAATTTACATTGTAGAATTTGGTCACCTTGGTATCTAACATATGACTTGATCAGAAACTAATGAAAACTTTTTGAAGCTTAAGTGACAAACTGTTGAACATTTTTATAGTTTTAAATGCTAGCCATTTCTTGCAAGTGCAAACACAAGCTACGTGTTTGCACTTGCGATACTCTTAAGAAAAATGCTACAGTTTCAGAAGTGAAAACAATATAAACATATTGGCGACAGCATGTGACATTAACAGGTCAAACATGCGCAGTTTTCGAAGTGGGTCTTGCTTTATCCAGTCTCCCACTGACATCTGTGATAACATACTTCCTTAAATATCTGTTTCAGATATATTATCCAAGTGCATCATTATTGTAATTTATAAATTACTAACAACTATTTTGTGCAAGGCTGAGGGAAGTTCAAACTTACAATAACATAAGCTGATTCAAGACATATCAGTGAAGTGGAATTTGATCCATCATATATGTATTGAAGAAAATATCTGAACAAAAGTGTGCCATTCTGTTTTATTGATCAGATCACAGCCTACACAACTTGTACTGAATTCAGCTGACCCAAGAGTATTGCTGTATTATAGAACAGTTGTACATCATTACAGTCAAAGCTGGTTCAAGCTTATTTTGATTGATTTTCCACATTTTACTGCTGTTTAGAATGCTGCCTCAGGATGAAAGCAATGAAAAATGAGTTATAGTTATGTAAGAAGAAAAAGTATGGACTTCAAAATGTGGAATTGTATATATAAACCGTTCATGATTGCCACTATTTTGGATCCATTTGTTTAACTTAGATTTTTAAAACCCAATAAAGGTTTTGCTTTTGTGAACTCAAATGAAAGATCTGCCTGTAATATTTGAAAATGAGGTTAAATATGACCATGAATTAAGAAAACGTACAGCAAAAAGGAGTAATGATCACAATAAAATTCAGGATGCATAGGATAACTTTAAATGAACTTAAGTTTGAAAATGAGGCAAGCAAGAAGAGTTTCATGCTGAAAATAATGCGTCTTTCTGTAAAGAACCAGGGCAACTTAAATGATCTTCAATGCTCTAACATCCCTCATAAAGAACGTTCTTTAATTTGGTGAGCAAAGCATGCCGCTGTCTACCTGGAATTATTAAATTTGGTCAAGCTGTGCATCTTATCACATTTAGGCAGTACACTGGGTGAAAAGATATTCAGTGAAGCTAGGATCAGCAAAGTAATAAACTCCTCCTGTAGAATTTAGAATATCTGTTGTTCCTTTGTTATCATCTTCTATTATTGCTGAAATGTAATTATTAAAATTTAGAGTAATTCTTTTATTTGTGAAAAGTTACACGAAATTTATAAAAATGTGCTAGATGGTGCTGTTAGCCAGATGTATAATTAATGCATGTTATATATTGTTAAAGATTCTGTTCTTAGAAATATAATAATTCTTATGTTCCATTTATTTTACCTTTATTGCTATTAATTTTTGCTTATAAGGGATCCATTACCTAGACTTGCATCCAAGTAATTTTCATATATTGAAAAGTGTGGGTATCTGTAGGTGACCCTTGGTAATTGTTATGCACTCAGGGCATTGCTAGTCAGCAGTGGCATGGAAACCATGGGGGCAGCTGCCTCATACTCATTTGTGTACAGGGAAGAAATGTCGCATTTACACCCCCCACACACACAAACATTGCTTCTTTTTTAATTATGTCTTTAGTCAGAAATTGGTAAACATTTGAATTTTATTTTCATTTTCTGCCATTTAAAATTATTTCTAATAAGACTAAATTTTATGCCCTTCCTGAGATGCAGGTTAAACTCGCTTCACCATGTCCAGTAAGAATTAAAAAAAAAAAAAAAAAAAAAAAAGCTTTTCATGAAGTACCAGCCTTTTAGTTAGCAGTATAAGAGAGAGAGAAAAAAATGATAAAGTACCAGCTTTGTTAATAAGTATGTAACCTGAAAGATTTTGTGTTTTTATGCAAAGAGCGGGAATGTTTTTTATTTCATTTTTGTCTTTCATTAAAGAAAGAAAAATAGAAAATGGAAGGAAAGGGGGGAAGAAAAGAATGAGATGAATCTTCATACAAATGTTGCGTTTGATGTATAATGTCAAGACTAGGGTTCATGTGGAGGTCATACTAATGTGGAAATGCCCAAATCAATACAGTTTAACATTGTTTATAATCTGAGTAAAATGTGTTATATCGATAAATCCTGTGTTGATATAAAACAGAAGTTTTATATTACCTTAGATTTTATCCATATAATCATTTTATCTGTAGCCTTTTATAATGATATAATAATAAATGCACTGACCCAAAAGTGCATATCCTGATATCTTGTCCCCATTGTCAAAAATAGTTCCAGCACCCTTGCTAGTCAGTATCCTTAATCATTCCTTTCTGCTGTTATATAACCATTAGTACTTTGAATTGCATAAGTAGCTAGTGTATTCATGCTTATATTCAAGACATGGCTTGTTTTTGTTAATGATTATGGTCATTTCTGAATCCCATTTCAAATTACATGAAATAATTTGCATGTTTTAATATGTACTCAGGATCTGTTCCCTTCCAGTAAGATTGGCTATGGTGTACCAGCTCTTATAGCTAATAATGAAGTTCATCTCTTGTCTTTTTATACAGCACTAGTGCATCAGGTGATTGATGCTCATGATAATATCTTGTTTCAAGGAATTTTTTGTTTTTCTACCCTTTCTTATTTTGATATTTGGCATCACTTTAATTCTGAGTGTTTGCTATGAGTTATTCACAGTTGTTATATTTTAGAGTTAATTAAAATTTCTTTCTTGATTGGGTGTTTGTTCACATGCTTACTGTACATTAGAATATTGTGGATCAGAAGATCTATGAATGATGCCATTTGTTCTGTTTGTTACTGTTTTTTCTTTCTTTCTATCCTTTTTTCACTGCATGAGTTGACTATATTTGAATGAAATCTCTTGAAAAGAAGTTTAAGGTACCACAGAAATACACAGCGAAGCATTAACTCTTTAGTTAAATTCTCATATGTACAAACCGTGCATGATTGCAGTGATAGCGCAGCATCACTTCATTTTTCTGTTCATTTTCAAGATTTTCAGGAAAAGCTGTAGTAGTGTATGCACGTTTAAATTTTTTGAATAGGCTGAGACTATGTAACCACATTTGATTATGTGATACTTTCATTTGTTGCACTGCCAAAGTGCTATGTTAATATCCTAGTCTGGTGGCAGTAGTAATGTCTCCAACATTTCCTATTTGTATTCAGAAAGACATTACTGATTTTAATAAAGCTTTGAAATTATTTGTTCTAGTATGATCTATACCAGACCTGCAGTCAAGGAAGAGCACGGTGGGATGCCACACAATACCACTATACTCCACCTAAAGTGGCTTATGACCCATATCTATGCTGCATTTGCTTTTTGTTTTGCAATTATTTCATACAGAACTAAAAGCATCAGCTGATATAATGAAGATGCAAGGCTTTGGAAAATACCTAAAAAAAAAAAAAGACTGTGGTCAGTCTTCTTCAGATTGGGTATCTGATGAGCATGTAATGGCAAAATTATGTTCTTGAAACATCTATCTTTTCTCACCGCCCCACTTCTTTTTAGACAGGAATTCAATACTGATCTATACATAGTTAAATAAGGAAGCATAGGAATTATGCATCAGTAAGGCCGGTATTGAGATTGCTCTTGTAAGCAAAGTCTTCTTGTGCACTTAAAATTTATTTATGAACTGTGATGACTAATGTATTCAATCAAGACCAAAGGCACATACTTTTGTACTTAGTTGTCATGGAACAACATTACAGCTAATCTTTTAACAAGAGGTTCATCTTTGCTCTTGTAAGCAAAGTCTTCTTGTGCACTTAAAATTTATTTATGAACTGTGATGACTAATGTATTCAATCAAGACCAAAGGCACATACTTTTTGTACTTAGTTGTCATGGAACAACACTACAGCTAATCTTTTAACAAGAGGTTCATCTTTAACAAGCTAATCTTAACAGCTAATCTTTTAACAAGAGGTACTTTTCTCAAGTTTGATTATGTTGGTTTTTCCCTCTAAAGAGCAGTGGGAAATTTGTATGAAGAATATACAGTATATGAAGTAACGAAAATGGTTTGGTATAGTACAAAACAATGTGCATAATGTTCTTAAAATACTGAAATATGTGCTTACGAAATGAAGTAGAATTTTATAGTTAGAGAAATCTTTTTAAGTTATTTCCAACATTTTATTGTTTCTTATGATTAACTCTTCATGATTTAAGTCTAAATTGTGTAATAAAGCTGATGAGTGAGAAAACCATAAAACAACTATGCTGAACCTTGCAAAAAAATTCCATTGTGGGATTGAAATACTGGCTTAAAACCTGTTGTTAATTTTGGTGGACTTAATTTGTGTAAGGCAATGCTGCCTTTAATACGTGAATGACACACATGTTGTATAAAATCTGTATTTGGTCAGCTTAATTCTTTTATTGACCATTTGTGAAAATTCACAACTTAAGTAATGCCTTTTAAAATCCTCTTTGTGGTGCACTTTTTGTGTGTGTGTGAATGAGCATTGTTGGTAGATAAAAAAGCAGTGTTGCTGGCACTACTGTTAAACCATTAAAGAAAAATTCAGTGTCATTTCATTGCAATAATTTTGGGGTTTAATTTATTCACATGTATGTATGTACCCTAAGATTTTATTTAAGTACTCTGTAAATATATATATATATATATATGTAAAAGGTTGATGTAAATTGGATTCAGGCTTATGCTTTGGTAGAGACAGACTCATGTAACATTACATTAAAATCTACCAAAGTAATAAAATTGATCATCTAGTATGTTTAAATAGTCATTAAATGTAAATGCACTTATTTTAAAAGTTGCATACCTTTATACTAAATTGAAGGGAATGAATTAGTTTTATGAATTATCTTTAACAATTCACATAAAACTGTGGGGAGGGTCATTATTATCTTAAATATCACATGGTTTATATCTAAAAAAATGCTATTTTTATGCTTTTAATATTTAATACTGATTATTATGAATTGATTCATTGTGTGCACAAAGTCTTCATAGGATGTGAGATCACAAAAGAATTGAGTACATGCTAATACTTTTCTCTTGTACATGCAAATCTGTTGTAGTGATGGTGGCTTTCATTGTGTTATAGGCTATGCATATTTGCTAAAGATTTTCACTTGGACTTTTGAGTATGTTATTTCCATCAAGTTTTTAGTAAACTTAGATAAATTACCTTTTAGGAAAGAAAGTTGAACCTTTTTCTTATTTTGGTTATTAACATAATTAGATTGTGGTTGATATTATGGAGCTGAAAAACTTTTCTTTAATGAAGTTTTTCTTCTCCTGAAAGTGATATTTCAAAGGGAGTTGTACTACACCAGTGAGTTCTCATGTACATTAAATGATTTCTTTTACTTTTATAAATGTGTTATGTTTTAACCTTTGTAAAATTAAATGATTACATGTAACAGTTAATTCATGGATTAAAACATGAATATAATTGTAATTCATGATATTTATCTATGCAATAGGAATGTGATAGTAAAGTGAAATGAATTTTTCTTGTGTGTATATATATGCCAATGCAGTTCCTATTTATTTAACCATGAAGCTTTTTTTCTTGTTGAAAGTATACATCAATGTTTTTATTGAATATGAAATACGTATAGCTAAAATCATTTGTTCAGTATACCTCATTCATTGATCTATTAGTGTAACCAAAAAGAGTTGTATACTTTACAGAATTACTTATTTTGTTTGTATGAGTTTCAGATATTTACAGATATGCATTTGTGAATTGCAGTTGCTTGGACAACTGAGTGAGAGAGTATGTATATTTTATAATAAGATTACTGATTTTGGGGATGAACAAAGTGTATTTTTAAAAATATTTATGAAAAGAAAAAAGCAACTCTAGTCAGCAAAATGTATGTGGTGAGATTCCACAAAACAGTATTTATGGTTAGGGTATTTAATGTGCAGTTGTTTTGGTATTCCTGTGCATGATGTATATTTCTTTTTGAATTCGTTCTCAATGGTTTACTTATTTAATAATTTAAATTGGTTTTATATTAGAAATTAATTCAGAATTTTTCAGACTTGTTATACATATGTTGCATGTATTACATAGAGCATTTCATAGTGGCATACTTCTTAAATTGGCCATAAACTTCTTTGTTTTCATTATTTATTTATTTATTTATTTATTTGTAAGCACATCTTTTACAGACAGTAGATCTAGTTATAGAGATTGCTGTAACATCATTACACATTAAAAGTGATAATGACAATCTTGCAAAACATGCTTTACAAAAGAAAAAATAATAATTTATATTAAAAACATCTAACATTCTTTAAGTGAGTTGTGAAGTCTATACATTTTGTATAACAGAGAATTTTCCCCAGCTTCAGTCCTGCAGAATGGCACTGAAAATACTTTACATTTTGTCCTTGGTGAATGTGGTGCATGGAAATTTAATCACTTTACAATTAGAATATCCTCTATCTCTCTGTTGATGATACCATACAGACACTTAAGTTTGAGAGCCTTCCTTTTCAAACGTAGAGAGGTCATCTTGAAGAATGACGGAAGGTCAGCAGTTGGGATATCCACGATATAAACTCCAGTTGATCTGTGGAAAAGGTGTAGTAGAAATATTTTTTGTCCTTCTCAATTTCATTTATTAGTGTTACAAGGCTAGGGTCCTGAATTATCGCAGCACACTCTAGTGAAGGTCTGACTGTAGTCTCAAAAATACGAATAAGTGTTTAAGGATTGTAAAAACACTTAGAGAGTCGTAAAATGCAGCCAAGATTTCTATAGGCTGATGTGCAGTTTTTTGATATTGGTTTTAAAGTTCAAGTTTAAATCAACTGTAACTCCCAAGTCCTGGACATTGTTTGTGCAGCTAAGAGTATAGTCGCCAGCTTTGTAGTAAAAAAGAATTGGGTTTCTTTTCTGCAAAAAGGAAGTGACATGATACTTGGAGATGTTGGGGTGGAGATGTTTAAACATACACCATTGCTGCAAGTTCTGGATGCCAGTTTGAAGAGCAAGACAGTCATCAAGAATCTGTACACTGCGATATAGCTTGAGACAAGGACCATCAATGTAATAAGTTTTAATAAACTTATTACATACACTGTAATAAGTTTATTCCACTCACATTTTAAAAGGCCATTCAACAAAAATGCTAGTGTAATGTAAGTCTGTTTTCTCATTGTTTCACATGAATGTTTATTCATGCATCAAGAGTGTATTGCTGTATGGTGTAAAAGGAAAACTATCAGCAATCATTTATGAATGGTGTGCAAGAAGAGTAATCAACCACTCATCTTGCATGACAAAGACCTCTCCTTGGGACTTGAAGAGGCTTACCAACAAGGCAAGTAGTCCACTTCACTCATTTTGTAATGTAGTTTAACTACCAAATTTTTGATAGGTTGTTTGAAAATTTACTGAAAAAATTTCATATCCACAGTACCAACTTCTAGAGGCATAGCATCAGTACCAGATACAGGGCCATGCAGTGCATGGAGGCTTAAGGGCCCACTTGCTCACTGTTTCCTATGTAAAGTTTTTTTTTTCTTTTGCATTGAGTTTAAGAAAATTTCAAAATTATATTTGTATGGAGTAAATTTATTTCCAAATCGCATAGATCGAAGCTATGGTGCAGCGTGAATCTTTGCTCCCCTCCCCCAAATATTGTCTAGGCCCCCATGTGTTCTACAATCAATTAAAATCTTAATGTGATAAACCGTGTGGGCAACCTTGCTATATAATGCAATGGGAGGAGGACTTCCCCACCTCTGCAGGGGGGATGCTTACAAACTTTAGGTGTGTTGACAAGCTTTCTCCTCATCCCCATAGCTCACAGGGGATGTACACACTTCCTTACCTGTTGGGGTGTTTAAAATTTTATCCAGGTGATCACATTTTCAAGCCTTAGTTGGCCATACTGATGGTGCAGTGTTCTAAATACTGGTTTCTGAACATTCGTCCAAGATAGGTCTGGGTTTGAATCCTGGTGAGGCATGGAGGTTGCGTTTGTCTGACAGCACTGGTTCTCTTCCGTCCCTAGAGCCAGTGGCCCTAAATTAGGGATAGGTGACTGCTTATAGCCCATTGAGTTGCTCACTGTGATCATTAACCCCCCCCACCACCACCACCACCACCAAAAATAAATAAATAAACAAGCCTCAGTTGACCAAATGCTGAACAGCATTTCAACTTGAGGCAATAAACAATAATGTAGGTGGAGGATGGGGGGAAAGCAAAATTCTGCATTGAGACCCTTGAGACCCAAGCAACTCTGGATTCAGCACTGCATAGAATGTGATAAACTATTTCATATTTTTCTTTTTCTTTCATTTTATATTTATTTTCTTTTTTAGAAAAAGAACGTGGTTCAAATTGTTTAGTTTTTTCTAAAATCAGCCAGGCAAGAGTTTAAAATCAAACGTTTCATTTTGTGCTAAATCATTTCCCCTCCAGTGTTCAAGAAAAATAATAAGTGTTGCTAATGTTCAGAAGCTGAAAGCATGGACTTTTGTTTAGGTAAATGATATTGAATTGTACCCTGAAATGATTTGTTGATTGATCATGCATGCAAATACACATAATTTATTCAAAAATCAACTCTCTTCCAAGTTGGTTAAGAAGTTCAAGTAGTAGCGGTGGTAGAGATTTAAGAACTACAAGCATGAAATACTGGTTACATTATGTTCATGAATTGTTCTGTAAAATGATTTATTGATTGATCTTGATCTGTTGACTCTTCACATGTGATGTAATATTTTATCAATTGGTAAAGTGTTAAGATTAATATGCAGAGAGAAAAAAAGTAGTGGATGGGGTAATCATTTGTGAAGGAAATACTGGATACTTAAGCAGAAAATTTTCTAAGCAGTCAGTATTTTTCAGATTTTCTTTTTTGGGTAAGCTTAGCTGTAGTGATTTTGGAATTGTTCTAAATAAGTAATTTAGCTGTTACTTTTTCTTGCTCCTGAAGGTTGATGATGAAGCAGTATGATGTTACCAGTAGTAAGAAATGCTACCTTTCATGTTGAAACTAAAAGTTTAGAACTCTTAAAGGTAAAAAAGTTTTTTTTTTTTGTATGCTGCTAAGACTAGTACCATTCAGCATTCGCTGTTTTAATAAAAAATGTTGAAAATATTACTCGATGATCTTTATACTTCATCATATTACAGTTCATATCCAGGTTAATGTTGATGGTAGGAACAAAATTGTAGTAGACCTTGTTGTGTCTCACATATTTTTATCAGTACTTAGAAACTACACTGAGTTTTTGATTAGCACTTTATGCAGCATACATTGCTTTAGAGATAGCATATTAGCTGTGCTGCAGTTCTTGTCATTGCACTATCTAATCTAGTCATGTTTTTGTGTAATCTTTGTATTAAGTGTTAATCTATTATATACACTCAACCATCGCTATTCACGGGGGTTAGGTTCAGGGCGTAGTCAGGGGGATATTAGGATGATCCCTCCGAAATTCCTCAAATTTGGAAAATATTTTACGAAAACTTACTTTTTTACTCCCAGACAAATGTGTAAAACTGACTGACAATGAAATAGAAGTATGTTGTGAAACTTTATGTCGAATCAGTAGCTTAATGATACATCATCAATACCTTCAAAGTTCATATGTGGAAAAGAACATGAGTAAAAAGATCTGACTACCCCTGCACTTCATAAAGCCCTCAATGAATATGAAAAAAAATATTTTTCTGACTGTACACAATTTTATTAAATTACTGGTGACATTACAGATAACTACTACCATTGCAGGAAGACCCTTCTAATTAAGGCGGCTGTAGAGTTACTTACGAAACCCCATTTCACAGAATAGACTTAATGGATTGTCTATTCACAGAAAAAGTTATGGTTGATCCCAAAGAAGTGCTAAACAAAATGTCAAAAAACCCAAAAACTTTGAAAATTAGGGTTTGTTTTATAAACTCAAGGGAAGACAATAACAATTGTATAATGTTGCACATATTTAAAACTAAAATGTATGTATATTTTAAGTATTGAAAAGTGAAATTTGAATATATTTGACATTTGCACCCATCAAGCACATAAAGAAATATTTAACTTGGTAAGGTTTTTTTTTTCTAATTTATTTGGAAAGTTGTGTATTGTTTAGTATATCATCAGATACCCACAAATTTAACTAATACAAAACAGTTTTAAACCTTTGTAAAATATCACAGCAATCTATTGCTTGATATCATTTTAGATTACTTGTGGAAGTATGAATTTGTACATGGTTTATGTGCCATCAGAGAACAGATTAGTGATATGCATGTGCGCATGTATGTGAGCTAAAAAGCATGATACATTCATTAATTTTGGCTTAATCACTTCCCTTACATTAATGCACTGAAACATCATTGAAATGTACATACCACTTTTAAAGTATATAGAAGTAAAAAATATCCTTGTATGGACAAAAAATCTTTTGTTTCACACTTTGTTGTATGTCTACAAATCCCTACCACAGGAACATCAAATAATTAATTTGCAGTCAAAGATAAAAATACACACATGCATACTTTAGTTATGCTTACAGAAAATTTGTACGTAAGAGAATGTAATGGTAAAATATGCTTAAAAATTTATAGTGAGTGCACACAGATGATGAATTTTAATCTGTAACATGAATAGGCTACCCTTGGTGGCTGAGTGGGCAGAGGTGTAGGTTTCGGGCTAGTCATCTGAGATGAGCTTAGGTTTGAGTTCCAGATGAGGCATGGGTGGTGCTGGTTCTCTCCCTTCCCTGGAACTAGTGGCCCTAAAATTAAGGATGACAACTGCTCATAGCCCTTAGAGTTGCTCATTGTGTGTTCATTAAACCTGATAAAAAAAATGGCATTCCATTTGGTGTTGATTGTGCCAAGCCATTCCTAGGCAGAAAGATGCTTGGTCGATTTGTGTCAGAATCTTGCAGTCAAGGTAATGAACATCATGGTTTTTTGCCCTAATTAGTTGTAGTTTTTGGGCACAAACTTCTAAGCAACAGCACAGTTGGCCACTTCTTGACTCTTACGTGGTGTGTGGTATGCCATATGGAAGTTAAGCTTTTAAAAATTGTGTAATATGGTTGTTGTATCACCAGAATTGTCTCTGATAACAGAATCAAACCTGGTGTGAACATGCTGCCTGGCTGATAGTTGAGCAGCGATGTTCACAATTCCCTTTGAATGCATTCTTAAATAACACCTTTCATTTCATGCTGATCTGAAACTCACAAGATAGGGGTAAAATATTTATCCAATAAAAATTTTGAGCTGAAATGGCACTTGGATTTAAAGTGTTGTCTATGCATCATGTCAATTTCTTAGCAAATCCATTTTTTGGTGAACATCTTCCCTTTCATGTAATAGAAGTTTTGCAAGGTTGTTGTTTATTTCCTATGTCTATGTTTAAAATACAATCAGTGAGATTAGTGAAGCATGAGAAGTACAACTGCTGTAAAAGTAATTTTAAAAACACACTTTTTCAACTTTGAGTGAGAAGTTTTTATATTATTTATCTTACTCAAAAACATCCAAAGCAGATTTTTTTAGTACATGTATATATATTTTTTTCACTTTTGTCATATGTATTTGAAAATAACAGTAATTTTTTGCTTATAAGTTTAATTCTGTTAAGATCAAAATATTTCTCAGAGATTGGGTTTTTTTTCTTTTTCCCGTATGGAATATTCTTCTTTTTTGACTCCATTGTGGTTATTGACAAGTGACATGCAATTTTTCCAAGTATTGGTATGCATAAAAGCTGTTTAAATGAAAGTGAGAATTGTACACTAGGATAACAGTAAATGAGTTTATTAACAAAAACTGCTTGTAAGTATGCCATCTATGCATCAGATGATGGATGCTGTCCTCAAAAAATTATGTAGGCTGTAGGGAAAACCAGTCCATGACAGCCTTCTTCACTTTGTCATTCAACACAAATTTTGTTCATTTCAGGTGCTTTTTAAGGGGACTCAAAATATGGTAGTCATATTGGGGCAAGTCAGAATGACAAAGAAGCTCTCATCAAAAATGCTGCAGTGTTGATATGGAGGTGGTGGTGGTATCTGGGTGAGCATTATCATGCAAAAGCACATCACCTCTTGTTAAGTTGCCCAGGTGCTTCGACCTAATGGCCTCCCATAACCTTTTCAGTGTGGAACAATATTTGTCAGCATTAACAGTATGACCAAGTGGCATCCAGTCCAGAAGCAATGGAACATGGTGTGCGACAAAAATAAATTTCTGGTCTGTGTACCTTCCTTCAACAGAAACAATGATTGCTCATTGAGTTACTTTGGACGGATCCATATTTTGTTTGCTCAGTGTACCCACTTGTAGCCTGTTTGCATACTGTGCAATAAATGTCAGACCTCGGTGTTTGGCTTGCTTTATGCAGTGATAGAAAGTAGCACTGCTGCTTTAAAATAGCATGGCACATAGCATTGCCACAAATAGAAAAATGTTGTTGTAGCAGTAGCATGCTATAAAATAAAGTAGCTTACAGCGGGAAATTACTATTCAATCGTGCTACTTTAAAAAAAAAAACTCTTCAAAGTATATGACATTTCCAGATTTTCTGAAGCATTATTGAGTGAAATAAAGGAACTAAGTGTGTCTTGCCTACAATCAGATCATATGTACAGGATTTTAGGAAGGGAGTGTCTGACCCGAGGTCTTAAACAACCCTTAGAAATAGGAAGCTAGGAGATTTGGGCTAGAGCCTGATAGGAAAGACACATGGAAGTGATGTATAAAAGGGGAGGAAGACACCCTTATTTATTACCGGGGGCCAGTACCCGGGGTCTGATGGCTTAATGTGCCCATCCGACGCACAGTGGATATTGAGTGGTTCAAGTGTTTGTACCTGCCTGGGATCGAATCTGAGGTCTCTCCGTGGCAGTCACAAATACTGACCACTAGGCCATCCATGGCTCCTGTAACCATGTACCACACTTGACTTACATTGTGAAAGCTAACCAAACTGTTTATTGGGAAATTCTCAGCTGTATGAGATGAGCATGCAAGTGGTTTTGTTGAGGCATATTGATTGTGAGATTTGATTTTCTTAGTCAAAGAGAATGAATTTGTAGATATTTCTTGATATGCTTTTTATTTGAATTCCATGGGCATCACAGCTAGTCTAGCTAGCCTTAAATATATGCCACCGAATGTGTTAAAATGCATTACATAAGGTGATCAGCGCTGAGATAAACACAAAGCTAAATTATTCGTGTAATTTACTTGGCACTTACTCTGAATGCCATTGGTAAGAATGCACATTTAGGCCATACACAGAATTTGAATTTTTAACTTAAGATTAAACAAATAAAATAACTAAAAATTAGTACACTTAACCTTCAATGTACTGGTCCTCAATGTACCACTACCCTTGCCTCTGACATGATCTGTATAACACCTCTTGATATACCACCAAACCCTTGGCATCCGCCAATCGCCAAAAACCTTCCTTTCCCAACACAAAATACACTTGGTGTACTGCTACTTGCAAGCTGTGTGAGACTTCTCTTTTCATTTTTTCAGACTCTGATTCAGTTGTGGCAAACCTTAATGCTAAAGACAATGATTCAGTTCAGATGTGAATCAGTGTCTTTTAACCTTAAGAAAATTCCTTGAAGCAAACTTGCAGGATGGCAATATTTCAAATGCCCTTGTTAAATTAGATTTCATTGAAATCTAAAACACAAATGGGAAATGAGATTTTTAAAATAAACTAAGGTATGTAAAATGAGTTTGTGCAATTCAATTAATTTTCATTTGATAAAGTTCTAGTAACATAACATATTTTTTTTCCATTTTCTCATAATTAAAATGTTAACTTTGTCTTCCTACTATGCAAAGTAAATTTCTGCATTTAATGCATACCAGAAGCTTTTGAGATGCAAATGGAAACTTCAAATAACATTCCTTACGAAGTACACCACATATAAGTGCATTTTTTCTAGTTAACATATTTCTTATTTAATGCAAAATATGATTTCTGATGGACCATAATTAAAATTTCTGTAACTCAAAATAATTAGCAAATTTGATATAATGCCACAATGTAATGAAACAAATGGTGGCAGTATGTCAAAGGTTGACTGTAGTTAGAGAAATATACTTTTTCAAGAATGTAGTTGTAGCAGTAGCTAGCTACTTCTAAAAAGTAGCTTTCCAATCACTACTTTTATACCTTTCTCACAATAGGGTACACTCTCATTTTCATTTGAACAAGCCTCATAATATACTTTTTTCCTTATGAGTGATATTTTTTGTGCTAAGTCATGTTCTGGCCAAAACACCACAACATCCACAATTTCTAATAAAATCTGAGCTTTTATTGATGGTAAGTAAGTACATTACAAGAAGTATAAAGTTTAGATACTTATTCACTTTGTAGTTTTAAAATTATAATTATAGTTACATATTTATTCCATTATAATTATAAAATTATAGAGATGCCTATTCCTTTTGTGATCAAAATTATAAAATTTGAAAGTACACGGTTTGGTGGTGGGGATTTGTTTGCATATTTTTCCACACAGTAGAATGTGATAGATGTTTTATTTATTTCAAAAATATTTAATCAATGTAATCACTTGTGGTGTTAAATTTTAATCTCAAGCATTAAGGAAGTTGGTAAATACAGGGTCAGGGGTATATTTATTTACCTTGATTGCCAACAATTGATTTGGCCCCACTAATTAATATTACAGACATGTTATTTAATGTAACAGCAGTATGTATGTATGTGTGTAAATAAGGATATGTGTTACAAATCACATTAGAGTATTTTTGTCTCATGTTGTGTGTACAACATGCAGTTACTGTGCTATTAAGCCAATAACAGTATTTAAAACAGAAAATTATGCAATCCAGTCAAAAAATTGTGACCACCTGTTAGTATGAGGTATGATCTCCCTGTGCTGCCGGCAGTACTATGGATATATGGCATGGCATTGATTCAGTGAGGCCTTTGAACATTAAATCTGTAGGGATGCTATACCATGTAGACGCCAAAGCTTCTCACAGATAATAATCAAGTCATTGGTAGTGTATCCATTTGTTGAACCTGTTAGTCAAGACAGTCTCACAGATGTTCAGTGGAATTGATGTCCGGCAAGTATGGTGGCCACTATAGTAAGCTAAAGCCACTGCAATGCTCCTCAAACCATTCTTTCACACACATAGCAACATGGCAAGGTGCATTATCTTGCTAGAAGCAACCCATGCCATCGGAATAGACAGACTTCATGAATGGGAGCACCTGGTCTGCCACAATGGATAGGTAGCCTGAAGCGTTTATCATGCAACTGAGGGGATGGTTGCTCCCAATGACTCCCAGGAAAATATATGCTACACACAAGCACACTGCCACCTCCTGCCTGTTTCTCATTGAGCATCGCGTCAGCATGATTTCTGTCAGCAGTGCTTTGCCATACTCTCCATCAGCTATCCACACGACAAAGCAGAAAACATGATTTGTCTGAAGAGGTGACTTTCTTCCACTGTTCAATGGTCCAATGCCTCCTCTCATGCAAATCCACGCCATAATCATTGATGTCTGCATCGGTACTTTGAGTAGATGGCAACCCATAGAAAGCAGAATTCATTGAACTGTGGTCTGCAATACACTCCTCTATGTGCCTGCATTAAATGTTCTGGTCAGTTGCTTGGCCCATATCTGTTGGATTGTACCAGTCAAGATAGTCACCACTGCCCGCAGTCATTGCTCCATGGGCATCCACTATTATCCAATTACTGCAGGTCTTGCCGGTTTCCTTCCATTCCTGGAACACTTTAACAGCTGCACCACATGAACAGTCCATGATATGGGCTGTTTCTATAATGCTACTACTCTTCAGTCACTACCCAACAAGCAAATGTCCATTCTATTGGGCAGAAGCTTTACCACAGTGACTAAAAATGCCAAAATTATTATGAGTAAGTAAATTTTTTTTACCATTAATGCTCGTTTTGTATTTTCATATCATTATATGGACCTAACTACTCCACCTCATACTTAAACAAAATATACGTGACGAACAGTATTGTTGCTGCTTTTAATAGCAGTTCGACATTGGTGCTTCAAACTTTTCTGCAAACTGGCTCCAGCTCTGCTAGAATTTCTAGAAAAAGAAGACATTAGAGGACAGTCAAATGAAATGCTTCCAATATGTATGGTCACTGCACAGGAATGAAGCCAGACTTACAACCCAGCAGAGTTTTCATTCCCTCTGCTGCTCACTCATGGAATCTTGTTAGATAGGCTGCTGCCTCTTGCTGTGTTGAAGCTGTTAGTTATTTGGGCTTCATACAAAAGTTATACACCTTTCTGCATCAACACAGAGATGGGCAATGCTAATGAATTCTTTGAAAGGAAATAAAAGAGCAGTAACGCTTAAGTCCCTGTCAGACACTGTGGTCTTCAACACTTGATGCTACTGAAGCCCTCATAGATGGATACAACTACATTCAAAAGGCTCTCAGAGATATTGAAAATGACTTGGAGCAAACACTTGAAGCAAGAGTTCAAGCTCAGACATTGGCAAACAAAACAGACTGTCTTGAGTCTGCTGTGATGGCCAAGGTCTGGAACTTAATTCTTGTGTGATTCAGCATTACTAATAAAGCTGTTTAAGGGGTTAAGTTGACCTGAAGAAAGTGGTGGATCTAATTGATGTTTCCGGAATCAGTTCAGAATAGATATGAAAGAGTTGGAACTGGATGCCAGAACCTTTGTGGCAACACAAACTACAAAGCAACTATAGTTAGGTCAAAAAAGAGAAACTGATGTTATGATGCAAATTGAACCTGTCTCAGATGAAGTTGACCTTTCTTTGAGAGAGAAATTCAGATGTGGTACTTTCAATGTCATTTTAGATCAGTTGTCTGTTGCCATAAAAGAATGCAGGGTAGTGTACCAATCAGTGTATGTTAGGTTCAAAGTCATTATCAACTTATGCAGTCTATCTGATGCAGAGATAGTAAATTTACTACTGTTCATCCCCACAATTTCAGCATTGTGCTCATAGAGGAAATTATCTAGTTTGTAGCCTTTACCAAGCTCAGGTCATGCCTTACTCCATCTCAACAGGCAGTTTTACTCCATGATGTAGGGCTTGGTGATACCTTTCCAAGTGTTAATGTAGCTCTTCAAATATATTTTAGCATGATGGTCACTAGTTATTCAGATCATTCAGCAAATTGGCACTAATAAAGAATTATTTGAGAACCACGATGACCCATGAAAAACTAAATTCTTTGTGTCTACTGGATGTAGAAAGCAGTGATTTAACGGCTAGTTTGAGGAATTCATTAAAGATTTTTCAGATGTCAAGTGTAGAAAGACTTTCTGTAGGAATTGTACTGTTTCTATGCATGCATGTATAACTTGTTAGATCCAATTACATGTAGTAAAATGGTTGTGCTGTGTAAATTTGGTGAATTATCCTTTTTGTTGTGCATTTTAATTTTTGAGTTCGAGGGGGACCACCAAACCTGAATTGCTTTGGGTTGCCCAATATCTAAATCCAGCCCTGTGTAGTGCTGGCAGATTTGCAAAACCAGAGATAAATGCTACCTGCAGAATCTTGGAAGGATTGTGAGGGGTGCAATTAACATATGATAGCTGCCAATCCAAATCAGTCGCACAGATTTTAATGTTTCTGTCAACCGGAAATATCTGTTTCAGGAGCTTTCAATCAAATTCTTAGTGAATGGAATATTACATTTTGTAAGCTTTCAGAATGGTTTCTCAAGAATGTAACATTGTCTATCGGGCTGCTTGGATAACAACTGAATTTAAGGCACAATATTTTTTTTCTCATTAAGAAATTTCAATAGGTAAGTTGATTTTGCGTATAAGTCAAGGCCCAGACTTCTGAAGAAAAAAGTCTCAACTTTTATATGCTGAAAAATATGGTACTCAAAAACAAACAGGTTGCAGGCTGACTACATATGCTGTGGTGTATAGGGTGCCACAGTACCTGGCATTCGTTGTCGTAATGTGTGTGTGTGTGTGTGTGTGTAGCAACTGTGTGAGTACTAGTGAATGTTTAAAGTGAATTTGTGAATACAGGTATTTGATGGTTGACTTGTCATGAAGGTAGCAGAGATGGTGATATTGGTGGTAATAAAGATACTTGGTGTTTGCCTGAATGATCTTGGGTACCACAATGAGTATGTTAAAGCTTTGTGATCTCATCCATGCAATGAACAATGCCATTCATTACCCTTGAAGATATGAAGCTAAGAAGGTTACATGTGCATAGGGTCTCATAAAACCTGATACATCAAAATGAGATTTTAAGTGCACAATGTGTTTGCTCTGAAGGTCATAAATGGACACACTGCACCTTAGATTTACATGGGTTACGAAATCTTCATTCACATTTTGCACATTGGCTTTTCTTGAGTATGATATAACATTTCCAAAGAGCAAGGCACTCATTTTTTATCTAAAAGTTGCTACAAAGGTAGAAACTGCTTTAACTTCAGTAAAGAGTTCATCAATGAGAGATAGTTTTTGAGCACTCTCAAGCAATAATTGTGATGCCTTAAATATTTAAATAGTTTAGGTTTATCTCTCTTATTTTCCAATGACCTTCATTTCATACGTCCTTGAAAATCTAGATTTGGAAAACAATTTTATGTAGTTATTATGAATGCTGTAGCTATGTAATTTTTTTGCATGACTATTTAAATTCTGGAAAAATAATTCTGTGAATTTATAAAAATAAAAAATAATTTTCAATATTCTTATTGAACAAATGCTAATTTAATATGTAGCAGTAGTAAAGTTAGAATTTTCTTACCTCAGTGTCACTTAGTATGGTAAAGAATAAAAATGGTTCCTTTAAAAAGCAATGTAATATATGATAAAAATGGTTTCTTTAAAAAGCAATGCAAATATATCTGCAAAAAAGTAATGGGAAAATTGGTAATGGTTTGGGTAAGTTGGTAAAAGAATATTTGCATAATTTAGTTTTATGTTAATGCCTTTCATTTAATGAATTTGTTCTTTATATGTTTACTTTACATGTTCTACTTTGCTTTTCTATGAATTTAATTTATCCATTACATTTGATATTAATAGTTCACATGGTTTATTTCTGCTTTACATGATCATACAGTGATATCAGTTTCTTAAAAGTAAACACAGAACATGACCACTCATATATACACATGTGGGCTTTAGTACGTACCTTATATTATTCATTACACAAAACACCCAGACTTTGAACTGAGCAGTTTTCTTTTGCTGTGATCATATGTGTTAAAAGCATTTCAGAAATTGAAGGAATGGGTGCAAGAACCATGTAAGTGTGTTTTTTGGTAATTTTTACTTTTTAACATTAACTTAGAGAGAATAAATTGGCCTTTAATTTGGTGCAAGAAGTATCTCCATTTGGTCTACACTGAGTTATATGTGGGAAAGGGTTACCTCACCTTTAGATACAGTGCAAGAACCAGTGATCCCACAGTAGTTGGGACATAGCTGTTTCTTGCTCTGAAATAGTTCAGCTCTCTGCCACAAGTTTTGGCATGTTTGAGAAGGAAAAAGACAAACACAATCACATTTACTTCCCATCTCAATAGAGCATGTTATTGAAAAAGACATCCAGGCAGTTCAGACTCATTGAAGTCAGTCAGCTCAACTTTCTTGGAACATTTTTGCATGCTTTTCAAGAACAGTGAAAGGAACAAAGCTCATGGTTTCAAAGTATCACTCTTTTAAGTACAGCTTAGAATATTCCTTTGAAGTAGCCTGTTGTGAACATGCAAGTGGTACACATTTTACAAAGTTTATGCTTCTCAGACCTGGTGTAACAACAATAACAATGATGACAAAGAGTTGCAATTGCAAGACAGACAACTCATGATTAAAGAGAGAGAAAAAAATAAATAAAAAAATACAAGGATGTGATGAAACTTGCCACAAATTATGTACCTGCAACTGATATTTGGTTCTAAGATCAGTTACAGCCAGAAGTGCAAAGCAATGACTATCAGAAAACACAAACTGATGATGAGAAACCATTGGACTTTGTTCTTTAACAGTAACATTTATACTGCAATCTTATCAGTTAGGAACCAGAAGAGTAATTTAATGGCTGTGAGACTATTTTCATCAAAACCACTGTACACTTCATTCAATAAGGCTACATTTTGCTCTAATACACAATTATTTATTCACTTTGGTGCAATAACCAGTTAAGTCCACTCCAGTTTTTTTGCTCTTCCTGGAACTAATATATATATATATATTTTTTTTTGCCTTCAAGCAATATGTTACTTGCATTAATTTCTAACAATGTTAGTAATTGCAACTAAGTATGATTCAAGAATTTTCTATTCATATTTTTTGCTCTCCTAAAACTTGGCATTTTGGACTTAACATGGTTGCCCCCACCCCTTCAATTAAAAAAATTGCTTTATTGTTAGAAGCATTATGTATTTTTTCTCAATAAAAGGTGTGGCCATCTTATGGTACTTATTCAGTTTAAAATTGAATTAGACTGTTGAGAAGTTACAATACAGATTTATTCAATTAAAATGTTTATCAAAATTCCAGGGAAAAAAGTGTTTATCAAAATTCCTAAGACTGCTATAAACTTGTTTTATTTGAGAGCTACAAATTATACTTTTCAGCAGATATTTAATCTTTACTATCAAAACCAGAATTATTAGTCTGTAGTAGCTGCAGTCAAGTCTTATTTTTTGAATAAAAAGCAAGACTGGCCTGATGCATACCTGCTATGTGCATTTATCTACATATATATATTCTGTATACTAATATTTTAGCAGTGCATTGCATGACACGTTTTATTTATTGCCAGGTTCCTGTACTATTTATATTTCACTTTTGTGATGGCATAAAACTGACTTCACCATGTGTAAAAATACATTTTTTGCAAAAATACATCTGAACTCTGAAATGGTGACTAATAATGATGATATTGTGCTTTGTAAGCTTAAGTAAATTATACATTACTTTTTCTAGAATCTGACAGATATTTCACAATCTGATGATACTTTTTCTAGAATCTAACAGATATTTCACAGAAGTGAGTAATGTGGAACTGCATACACAAAGTCATGAACAGTATTGAATCTTTATTATTGTGCAGTATACCACTGTTATTCAAATAAAGTTTCTCGTTAAAAGCACCTTTTTGTGTTGTTTGTATTTCAGTAC
Source organism: Macrothele yani (assembly GCA_039090855.1). Classification (NCBI taxonomy): domain Eukaryota; kingdom Metazoa; phylum Arthropoda; class Arachnida; order Araneae; family Macrothelidae; genus Macrothele; species Macrothele yani. The sequence goes on along the minus strand of CM076989.1, from coordinate 68,083,249 downwards.
TGCCAGATCCTTAGTGAAATGGTCATATATAATATTGAAGTTGAGGGGTTTTACCTCAGAAACTGTTAATATAGAGGGAAGTACAAAGAAGCCAAAATAAAAAGCAATGTCTTTGAGCAATATATGGATAATATGTCACAAGTTTCACTAGATAACAACACAAAGCTAATGTCGATACAAAAGTCTACTGCTCACAAGACTGCCTGCAAGCCAAGAGACAGGTGATTAGAGAAGACTGAGTTTGATAGATGCATTTGCAGTTAGATTCTGAAGATGACTGATCTGCGAGTTAAACTGAGGTAACCTAGTATTTGAAGCTGCTGACAAAAGTTTGTTACATTTTTATTCATGTGAGAATTAGTGTACAATTTACAGCCTGATTTCTGGGCAACACCAACCAGTGCTACATACATAAGCATTTCCCTAAGGAATGAGACATACTGAACTTTCAAAGAGGATGCATGCAAGTGGTGTTCATAAAACAACAGAATAGATTAAAGTACTTCAGCTTTACTCAAATTCAATAACAGCAAATTGGATGATACTAGAAAAAAGTTCAGTAGAAATTCTTCTCTAAGCTATTTAGAGTGACAGATGCATCTGTACAAAACTTTTGAGTTTCATAAATTTTTTTCATGGGTGTAAGTAACAAAGGTGCTTTTAATACAGTACCGTAATTTTGGGTAGATAAGCCGCAGCGTATACGAGTTGAAAAAAAAATTTCGGCCCGCGCGGCTTATACAGCTTTTTTTTTTTTTTTTTTTTTGGCGGGGCGAAATTATGTAACAAAAAAACGTTTTGGCTTGTTCCATTTTTTTCCTGTGGGGAAGATATCTCAATAGAGGGAATAGAATAACGATGTTACAGCCACGAGCAATAAATTCCACCCACCCCCTCTTAAAACAAGACATGACAATAATAGGTTATAGGATTGAGGTGGGACAAGTAAGAGAGGTGACTCCGATAAAACTCGGGAAAAATCCGTGGCGGGGGAAACTTCTCAGGGAATCAAATTTATCTTGTTAGCAAGGATTGCCCTTGCTAGTTGTTTCATGCTCTGAGCAACTCTCTTTGAACTCATGACATCATCAGCTTCGCTCTCTGTCCCCTCTTAAAACGGGATATTCGACTACCATCCAAGATCGATTGTCATTGGACAGCACATGCAAATTTCGTGAGTGACGTGTGCATTCGTTGCATTCAGTTTGCCAAATCGCATTTTCTCGAGTAAGCGTAGGTCTACGTTATCATGGAAAGTAAAATGACGAATGCAGAAGTTATACTTCTAGTTTTAAGCCAATGGTAAATAAATATGTTTTTCCGAATCCTGGAAAAACATCAAAACATCGACAATTATTTCGGGCTTCACTGAAGCAAACATTATTTCTAAAAACTGCGGTGAAACGCCAGAAGACAGAGAAAGTGATGCGGACGGCCCCGCAGTTTTTTTTTAGATGGTGAGCTTTTAAAATTTTTAATTCGGGTAGTGAAATTTCTGATTTTGATGAATTTGATTGAAAAACTATGCATGCCATATATTTTCAGAATGTTGTGTGTGTATTTTTTAAATTCTTGAGGTATAAATGCTTTATATAATTGGTTTAAGCGCCTTATGAATTCCTCGAGTAAATTTTTATAAAATAGGTAGTAGGGTAAGGGTTATCCTTAAGATTGAATTTTGTTTAATTGATATTTTTATTTATTATTTGAAAAATCACATACTAAATTTTTATCTACGTAATGTTTTCAAGATTCCGCCGTGGTACTACCCCACCTTACTGTGAAGGTGCGGGGTTTCTGATGATTTATATTTTTATTCCTCCCCTTTTTTTATTGCTGCGGCGTATACACCAGTGCGACTTATTTACCTGAAATTACGGTACTACAGATGTGAAATGAGAACAAATTCTGTTAACATGTTAGACCATGTGGATCTTGTTATTTAATCACCTCTAAAAGTGATCACACAGAGGTATTTGATAAATTCTTGAAAGTAATGCATAACTTGCATAAGGTGTGAAATGGTGATGTGTCAGCATATATTTAGTTGTTTTTTGTGCCACATTTATGAGATTTTTGGATATCATACACTGATATATATAAGTATTGTGAGTGTCATGAATAATTCCTTTTAAACGATATTAGACTTGGTATGTATCAGTTCACCTTATTCATGTGTGATTGTAAAACTCATCATCTCCATTTTATAATGTACCTATATATGTAATTACAATATTTATTTAAAATCACTTTTAGAGAGAAAACATGTATATAAGGAGCATTCAATAAATATTATTGATAAAGATTTTGTACAAAACTGAAAGGTACCTCAACTTGTGTATATACATGTATCCAAACATTCTTTTAATGAGCTCATACTTGTTGAAAGATAATGGTTGGGAAGGTCGCAAGAAAGGTTCAAAATGTCTCCTCTGGCATTACCAACATCAAGGCAACCTCTTTGTTTGAAAGGTTGACATTGCCTTGAGAAAAACTGCCAATTTTTTTGTATCTCTACATGTTCACTGTGTCTCATTTCAGACTTTCCAAGTAAACAATAACTGCATAGCAACTTAACTTTGTGCCCTTTCACCCCCGGACAAGTGTTTTTATGGGTTACTTAGTGGTCAAGCAGTTGGAATGCAATTGCTTGTAATTTGGCTTACACTGCTGTTTTTCTCTTTTACTCAGTACTGGTAGCTCTAAATCAGGAATTAATTGAGAATACACCTCAGAGTATACATATGAGATGTCACACAGGCAATTCGTAATGATCCCTGATGTGGTTGAAAGATCTGTTCTAACCCATTGAGTGCATACTTTGTAGATATTAAGCTGCCCATTCAAGATTGTGTGAAATTTTGCAATGCAAAGTTGAAAGAGGCTGCTCACATGCTGACAGGGCCAGATTTACAGGCGAGCGAGCTGGGCAGTTTTCTGGGTGAATAATGTACGAGGTGCATAAAGGAGCAGTTCAATACACCAAAATGACTGCCATTACATAATCAGGTGAAGTGTACATTTATTTAATGGTCTGCCCAAGGTATCAAAATTCCTTGGTCTGACCCTACAAGATCATTCCTTATCTTGGCATCAACCACCGCAAGTTGCATTTGAATTGGCCATGCATGATGACAGTAACCCTTAGTACTTCACGTAGTGTATAACTGTTCTTTTTACAGAGCCTGTGTATATGTGCATCACCTTGAAATGAATATCTCCTATTCCCTTTTTCCACCTCACCCCCCACAATTTTTTTCCCTTCACCTTTTTTCTGATATAAATACCCCAACAATGGAAGTGTTTGGTTATGAACCTGTCTAATGATCCCAAAGGCAGCTATAGTCAAGTGGTGATTTTGTATTTTAGGTATACGAGCAGCTGATTTATACAAATTACCTTCCATCTTTTTTGCCTATTTATTAAATATTCCTTATATGCATGACACTCTTGTTGAACTGAATGATTATTAACTGTCTTGACAGTGTTTTAAAGTGAACCAAATATTTCTCTGTAGAATGTTTTTTTATCATACTCAGACCACATAATATGTGGAAAGGGGGGAGATACCTAATGCTTCTCTTAAAATGTTTTTGGATCATTAAAAATATTAGTTTCACTATGTTTCCTCTGATGTTGGAAAATCATAGAGTATTAAATTTTTATTAATGTAGGTAATAATAGTTTTACAATGAATATGTATAGGTACATTAGTTTTCTGCATTTAAGTCTTCAGGGCAAATATAATTTAGGTATATTAGAAGATTCAGTGTACATTGGCATTAGAATACCTTCTTCACCTTAATATATCTTGAACTACTGTAATTTTTATTGAACATATTTAGATGTACTTGGGACAAATCATTTTAGGAGCTTTGTTAGCATAATCTGCAAAATAGAAAATTAAGCACCTGCAGTAGTGCAGTTAAGTGTAAAGCTGTAATACTTATAGTTGAATGTTGTATTATGTGCATAAGTTTCACCACTTTAATTATTCCTTACAAAAGTAAACTGACATTAGCCTTTTCCATATTTTTCCTCTGAAGAATCTCTCTGAAATAAAAAGTGTACTGCTCTGCCAGTAGTGTAAAATATTATATTCTGCCATTAGAAAGGGCTTTCAATGATTCTAAAATGCTCTCATATTTCCAATTATTATGTGAAATAAAATATTGATATAGCCATCTGCAATCCTGTAAAGGTCATATAGAATAGTTATTTTTCTCATGAAAAGGTAATTTTGTTTTGTGAATCAGAAAATAAAATCTTTTTTCACTTTTCATGGTTTGTTTATTTTGTCATGATGTCTGATATTCACGTGGGCTACGTAAAGCTGCTGAGAATTTTTTTTTCAGTAATATTATTGACTGTTATTTGATGCTACATGGAAGGAAGGTCAACACCTTGTTTTCTTCTTGCTGATCCACATTCATTTATGCAGAAAGCAAGTTTATTTTTTAAACCTGAAACGTGTGTAGAGGAATGGGCAACTCTAGGGTCATTACTTATCTTTTGTTATGTGACCAGCAGAATTTCATGAAATTCTGTAACTCACGCATACAACCCTTTGGTATAACAATCTGTCTCGTGCTGAAAATAGAACCATATGTATTCAGATGAACTTTATTCTTTTTGCAGTACAATTCATATTACATTCACTGATTTGAATCATTTTTGGATGCAGATTTCACATGAAAGTGACATGTAAAGTCTCTGTCTTCAGCATTTCCTAGAGCAAGAAATGCATTCCATCATTAACTATATACACTAAGTGATCACTGAATTATGACTACGTACCTAATACTTCGTAGGTCTTCCTTTTGCCCTCAGTGCACCAGCTATCCGATGTCGCATCGATTCAGTGAGATGCCGGATGCAGTTGGGAGGTATGGCCAACCAAGCTGTGCATCCTTCAATGCAGGTATGGAAGTGATGGGTCTATCCAGATGCCTGATATGTTGTTCCATAGTGTCCCACAAGTGCTGTAGTTTGGAGGCCAATCCATATGCTGGCAGTCTTGTGTTCCTCAAACCATTCCTGCCTTAGCTTGGTGTAATGTCATCTTGGGAGAAACTGTTGCCATTCAGGAAAAAGTGCAACATTGCTGGGTGTACAGTCAGCAAGCAATTCACGTTAGTGGGCACCAGTCATATGTTTATTGCACATGCAGAATGATAATAACTTCCAGTTAAGCATGCCTCCCACAATACAAGTCTCCACTGGCTTGCACTGCAGGACGGATTGAATGCCTCATGTTGTTTGTGCTAAATACGTCCAGGACCATCCATGGAGTGGAGTAAAAAACACGACTCGTTAGACCAGCACACTTTTTCCAGTCATCTAATGTCCAACTTGCACCATGCAAGTCTTTTGCGGCAATGTACCATGGTTAAGAGAGGATGTCGTCTGCTATTATAGCTCATACGTGTGATGCACGCTTACGACTGATACTGTTCTGAGTTGATCTCTGTTGTGTTGGGTAGTCAGCTGTTGAATATCAGTTGGCATCTACAAGTCATTAGACTTGTCACTCACATTTAACGTTTAGCCTATGGGTCGTTTTTTTTTTACCATTTTCACATCAGACCTCGTACACTTTAACTACAGCGGCTTGCGAACAACCTACCAGTTCAGCCGTTTGTGAAATCTAGGCACCTGCTGCCACAATCTGGTTTTTCTCTAAGTCCAATAAATCCTTTCATTTACCCATCATGCTTCAAATTTTACTACCTACTGCTCCACTCACACCTTATATATGCTATGTCGGTCGACTAACCACGTCCTCTTGGAAATCACGTGGTCAACGAGCCACATTCACTTTCGATGGGGGTGGTCATAATTCAGTGATCACTTGGTGTTATTACATACTAACCCTTATGTCAATGGACATTGTATACATTTTCTTGAGAACACAAATGAATTGCACTTTTATTTTGTGGAAAAAAATTAGATAAGGCAATTTTATGTGTGAACATTTCTTTAATTGAGAATACAGTGCATGGATTCATTCCAGTCTAGCTATGGAGCCTGAGCCATTTAATACAATGTTCAGATGAAGGTAGTCAATGCTCGTTGTATACAGTATAACCTCTTTTTAACAAAGTCACATGGTGACAGCTGAAGTATTTGTTACACAGAAAGTTTACTATATGTAATAGGTCTTTTTTAACATCAACAGAGAATAAAAATAAGACTATACCATTTTAAATTCAGTTAAAGTGCTATTAACATTTGCTGAAGTCTTCATTATAACAGCATTACAATTTGGTATTGTAATTTCATTTAGACTGTTCCAAATCTAAAGAATAGTTTAATCTAGCACATACAGTACTGTTATAAAATGTACAATAATATACATGTATAAGATTTTACAAAAACAAAACTGTCTACCAGAATTTTATGGATCATCATTCAAAGAAAACAGTAATTTTTTTCTTCTAAACTTTAGCACAAGACATTTCTTCATGGTAAGTGTGTCACATCTACTAGTACATTATCAATGAATTGAAGTCTATTTTGAATCATCTGATATGCATTGATTTGATTCACAGTCTTCAATTGTAGAATATTCTGGTCTGTAAGATCAGAAATAGCAACACCTGTATCAATTTCAAGTACAACAAACAAAATGAAAGGAACTTCTACGAAAGACTGTTAAAAAGAACAGTTTGCTACATGGAAGAGTTTTTTAAATGTATTTTAGCTCAAGTTCCTATCCCCCCCTCCCCTCACAAAGTTCGCAAAATGGAGATCCATTTATGGGATAGCAATCTTAATAACATTAACACAATTCAAGAAAGATTTATGGAGAGAAATTGATTTATATCACACACATTTCATGTCGCTGCTTGCCGTCAACTGACTGACGAGGGAATGAATATAGTCCTTTTTTGCATCAGCATCTACATTGTGGCACCCTCAGTTGATGCAGTCAGATCGCCACGCATTAAATAGAGAATCTATTGTATATATGCGCATGAGTGTGTTTAGTTTTCCACGTAGTGAATTACTTGCTGCTACACATGATAGTTTAGAAGGTACGATTAGCATAGATGCCAACCTCTAAAAGTAGTTTTCAGTAACCAACATGTTCATTTTTCAGTAATAAATTTTTTTTTCAGTAATCCAATCTACAGCGGCAAATTTGGGTATTTAACACTGCAACAAATTTTAATCTGTCAGAACTATTAACAAAATAATAATAAAATAATAATACAATAAAAAATAATATGCTAGTGGGAAAATTTAAAATATTGTCTACCAGAAAAATATAATAAATTACCTCCAGACATGAAGAAAAATTATTCCTTGGAATGTTGGCCAAATTATTATGATAAACTGGCTGTAGTTGCCATTTTGGCCTTCCTTAGTTCAATTTACAAAAACTTCTTCTGATAGCATAGTTCACTGTGTGCAATGCTGTTTATTTTTTCTACTAATAAAGAAGACAGCACATGAGTACATAAATTAGGTCTGAATTCATTCATGGTTTTTTTCCCACAATACTGAAAATTCTTTCTGTACTTGCATTGCTATGAGGGACTATTAAAATTATTTTCATATTTTTGCTTAATGATTCATACTTCAACTGGCCACTTTCATTTTTCATTAAAGAAATTCTGTGCCACACTTCATCCATACTCCCAGAAGTAACAGCACAGTTAAAATTTTCAAACTGGTAGTGAGCAAATTGATTCCACCTTGTCAGTTTCTTCTGGTTTCAAAACTGGAAACAGGGAACACATATATTGGACTGATACAAAGAAACACTTGGCCTTAATGCTACATCTGCAATTTCAGCATGACTCAGAAATTCATCATTAAGTGGAAATTTTCTTAAAATGTATTTGCAGCCTGCCTTGTAAAATTCCCTTACCTCAGAATAAAAAGTAGCCACTGTGTCTTCACTCAGATCCGCAGTTGTGCCTATATAAGATCTCGCTTTTGACCCAATTACAAGATCACAGTTTTCTTTTTGATTTCTCCTTCTTTCAAAATTTCCATCTGCAAGAGATGTTGCTGTCACATCAAATGCTGATGGCTTGATAAATCGTACAAGCAATTCAGATAACAGACTATGAAGTTTTCTTTTTAATACATGCACAAGCGGAGCTTCCTGCTGCAAGAACACGTTAACAGGTGTAAACAAAGGAAGAGTAGCAGATAAAAAAAGACAATGAAGTTTAGATGAAGGATTTCCAATCATACTTGCAAGGTTCTTATACTGTGAATTAGCTTCTTCATTGTCACTGAAATAATGTTCTAGAGCCTCCCACTGTTCTAAAATTCTGTCAATGGATTTCAAAAGTGATAAACAGCGAGTATTTACGAGTACATGCTTTAGAATTTTGCTTGGTTTAGTACCACAAACAGCTTGACTAAGTTTTAGATTGTGTTTCCTCTTTGAACTTTTCTCCAAAAAAAGTACAACTGTATCAGAAACTGCTCAACATTAAATCCTTTCAGTTGAGTAGCAGATTTCTGTGCAGCTAAATTTACTAAATGGCATGAACATCACTGCACTATGATTGCAGACTGAACCTTCTTTATGTGAGCAACACCTTTTACTTGACCTATCATAGTATTAGCATTGTCATAAAAAAATGACACACAGTTGCTCCACGATATTTTTTTTAACAAATTCATTGTTCAAAATGTTGATATTCTTTCACCTGTATTATTACTTTATTCAACCAATGATAACAAAACAGTTGAATTTTTCCCTATTTTTTCGTCAAAATATGTTATTGTAATGAGATACAGTTTATTTGCTTGAGCATCGTTACTTCCGTCCGTAGATAGAGAAAAAGGATTTTTTTAAACTTCAGATACGATGTTACTTGTAGAAACACTGGCTATGTGCTGAATTAGTGCAGTAGCCTTGGTTCTTCCACACGAATACTTTTTTGCGATCGCTGAATCGGGAAACATGGCTTGAAATAACGGTTTTTCAAGCCTTCAGTTTTCGGAAATTTATCCAACATTTTCAAGCTGAAATACAAATATTTATGGAATAAAATGATATCTAACAATACTGGGTAGAGGGAACATCGCGAAAAAAAAAAAAAAATTACGATTACCAGAGAAATCTTACCTCCGTCTACTTTCCGTTTTCGAAGGATGAAATTCCGCCCTCCGACGGAGAAAACGACCCCCCCCCACACACACACCACCAACCCTCCCAAAATTTAAGTTCAGTTATGCATTGAATTCGTACATGATCCAAATGATAACAAAAAAGGACAGAATTCCTCGAATCAGCGTGAGAATCTCGTCGCCGAAGATTACGGAGAAATTATCGGGCGGCCTACCTTCCGTTTTCGGAAATCGTTGCCTACAATTTCAAGCTGAAATTATGCAATGAAATTATATTTAACAATACTGAACAGGAGCAACATCGCGCGAGAAAAAAAAAAATACGATTACGGAAAAAATCTGCACTTCGTTTAACTTCCGTTTCCGAACGTTTAAAAAGACAAAACGTCCCCAGACGGAATACGACCCCTCCCCCCAACTGATATCCCGAAAATTTCCTCACTTTTGCATCGATCTTGACGAAAATGACAAAAAAAAACGGAGGGGACTCAGCGAATCCGCGGAAAAATCTCACGTATGAATTAACCGCTGAATCGATTTCTAATGTCGTAAGATAATCGGTAAATTTTAACTTTTGGCGCAAAATTGGCGCCGATTTCGTCGAAATGGCGATTTTTTTTTAGCAGAATAGCGTAAGGACAACGTTTTGGCGTGGGCTGGCGCAATTGGCGCAGGTCTGGCAGCCCTGAATTAGCATTTAATTTTTTTCCCCCAGAAAAACTTGAAGAACCAACAAAAAATTTTAAGTTGATGAAAATTTGCTTTCTATCTAAGAAAATTAAATCAAATGGCGATTTTCCGTAATTTCAGCGGCGTTTCCGTACTTCCGTAACAGCAACCAAAAATCCGTAAAATTATGGAAAATCCGTACTAGTTGGCATCTATGGATTAGTTACCTGACTGAGCCTGACATCCTCTTTACCTCCTTCTAAAAAGAAAGTTCGCCTGTTGCAACTAATGACAAATATCGCTTTCCTGCACAACAGAAATTGGTCATCTCTGTATGATCCCAAATATTTTTAGTCACAGTGATTTAATCCTCAACATAGGATTTACTTTTCATATACAGTAGATTCTGGTTAATTATGTCATAGGTTTCAGGGCAGCTGTGTTTGGACAATTCTTGAAGAACATCCCAAATTAATTATTTGCAATAAAGCTTCACATAATTGGGGCAACCCCACAATTGAGCCAAAGTGTACTAGCCCCAATGTGTCCCAATTAAGCAGAATTATTGTACCAACAACGTAGAAACACTGGTGAAAATTTATTTGCAACAAAACTTATTTTAAGCTAATTTTAATGCTTCAATAAATAAATAAACATGATTTATTTGGGTTGTGTTCAGTGTACAATTCATTCAGCATATTAAAAAAAAACATTAAAGGTCTGCCTAGCATAGGCTTTTTTTCTACAATTTAAACAGCAGGCTCAGGGAAATTATTTCTTAAACTGCACACAACGTGGGCTAGGCTTCAATTTTCTGCTTTTTGTTAGGAATAACAGAGCAAGTCAAGGTGAGTGTTCCATTAATACTCAACACAAACTCTCCAGCCATGCACTTTTCTCAAAATTCATTATCTGATGCATAAATGACCAATTGCTAAAGTTTTGGCCTCTATCCTTTCAATGCCAAACAATTTGAAACACTCCAGCAATAAAAACTAAAAACTTTTCACAGCATCTCCTTGAATGACTGAAGCTTGTTGACTTCCATCACTAATGGGTCAACTGGAAGTGATTTTGAGTTCTGAATATGGTTCAAAATTTGATGAAGTCCTTGAAAATGTTTCACTGCTTCAGGAAACCAAAACTGTCATATTTTATCTAGGTTTGAATGCATTTTTAAGAACAAATTAATATTGAGCACTAAAACTATTTTTAAGGACTACCAAGAAACTTGATTTCCAGTCTCTCTCTCTATATATACACTATATTCAGGGGTAGAAAAATATTCCGAAATGTGGTGGCCAGCTAAATTTTTTAGTGGCCAACACTGGACCCGTGGGTGGTGGTGGTATATGATATCAAAGTCATGTACACTTCCGTCCAAAAAAGTGTTCTACCCTCAGCTTATCTCTCTCTCCCGGGCAGGAAAAAAACAGTACTCTCTCTCTCTTTTTTTTTTTTTTGTCTGGGGCTCCCAAATTCTTGAATAACCATAATTTTTGTAGTTTATCCCAGACCCTGGAATTTGCATTTTTTTTTTACCTTCGTATCTGCGCTGGCATATAATTCGCAGATTGTGAAATTCAGAAAAAAAAAATAGCCGTATAATCCGCACATCACAAATATTGACCCAGAAGCAGAATTTTCGATAGAAAAGTCAGTCACATAAAGACCCCGGAGTCAGGGAAATTAAAAAAAAAAAATGATCTAATTAATTAAATTCATTTTTAAAGGAAACTTTTTAAAATATATTTTTATTTTCAGACACAAAAGAAGCTTCGTGGCGTGGAATCTCTAGAGCACAAAATTTAATCACGCCGATGCAGCAGCTCTAATTGCATTACACATCGCCAATGATGAAACGCTGATTCAGAACAATTCATAGAAATACCGTATATACTTGCGTGTAGGTCCAAAGTTTTTGGAAGAAGGTTGGACTTCCATGAATTCTCCCGCAGAGTTTACCGATGGGTTTGTTTACATTTTAGACAGCGGCTTTTCGCGCTAGTTTTTTGACCTTTTGAAAACTATCGCGTAGTGACACACACGATCATATCCTCAGCTGTACCCCCACTTTAAATTCGGCAGTGTAACTGAAACGTTTCCTTTTTAAAGACATAAATAGCAATGAAGGAAAATAGCAGCAGCAGCAAAGACTTTGGTCAAAATGGTGAAGGACGAACTAAAATACAAGGCACAGCGCACACAAGATGCAGAACTTGAAAATGAGGCATGCATGTGTAGGTTCGTGCAGCGAGCACTGTGCGTACATTTTTATTGGCCGATTGACAAAAAGAGGGCACAAGCGTGGTCAGCGTTTTGTCTTTCCCAACAATACAAAAAAAAAAAAAAAACCTCTCGCCGTCCCTCCCTACAACTTTAGCGGTCTTTCATTACGACACTCCTCCCCTCGGTACAAACTCCCGAACTGAGGAAAATTTTTCAGAGGGAGTTCCTTTTCCAATTATACCCCCTCTCCTGCACAATTACCCTGCAAAATTATTTTTTTTTAATCAAGCAGAAGCAAAAACTTTTTTTTTTTTTAAATTAAATAGGCGTTTATCTGCGGATTATACGACAAACATTACTGTACATGTTTCTCAATGATGTCTTCCGTGGTGGCCCGGACAATTTTTTTGGTCACCTTGGGCGACTATATTGACAAAAGTAGTTTCATTTTTCTTTTAAAACATGATGGTAAATTGGACATATACTTTAGCCAATATAAACTGAATTGACAAAAGTCACTGGACATCTAGAAGAAGAACACAACATAGCATTTATTGACATACATTAGTATGATGTGGGTCCACCTTTGGCCTTACTGCATGCACTGACCCTTCGAGACATGCTTACGACAAGTTTCTGAAACACAGCGATAGGTATACACTTCCATTCAGTACATAATGCTGCTGCTAACTGTTGCTTAGTAGTAGGCATTGGTTCCAAACTTCTTATGCGGCACTCTAATTCATCCCATAGGTTCTCTATGGGATTAAGATCAGGGCTCTGTGCTGTCCACACACAAAATGGAATTATTGTCAAACCATGCTGCAACAGTTGCTTTATGGCTCGGTGCATTATCCTGCTGGTACCAACAGGATTCGGTTCCATAGTATTGCCACAGAGTTGGAAGGGCATAATTGTCCAGAATATCGAGGTAGACTTGCTGGTTAACAGGTTTGTCCACGATAACCAATGGGCCAGGACCATACCACGGAAAACACTCCCACACGAGTACACTGCCAGCTCCAAACTTGACCTTAGAAACAGTACACTGTGATAGTGTTCCCCCATACCACACCACACACTGCCATTAGCCTGATGAATTGTGTACCTGGATTCATCAGTCAATAGGACCTGTTTCTATTGATCTACGGTCCATGATAAATGTTCATTACACCATGTTAAACGACGAGTAGCATTCCGAGTGGAGATGAAAGGCTTATGAGCAGCCGCACGACCACGGTAACCCATGGAATGAAGTTCTCTGCGAATGGCACATGTACATACCGAGATTCCAGCATTTTTATTCACCTGTACACTGAGGTCTTGTGCAGTACTCCGTAGGTTAGCTGTAACGACTCTCCTGAGATTTGACGTCCTCTATCACTGATTTTCTTAGGTCTGCCGGTACGTTTTGCTGCTTCAGGTACTCAATGTGTCTTCCACTTATTCAGTACATCCAAAACAGTTGACTTGGATATGTTTAAATGCATCTTAGTTTCTGTTATGGATAACCCACTAATATAACACCCAACAATCTGTCGGTTCTCTCCCACCGCAACATTTTCACTCAACCTCACAGTGTGATATGATCGCAGTCAGCTGCAGGTTTGTTTTTATACCGTTTGCAGTTGTATCGCACATCTTAACAATGCAGCGGATCTATTAATTTGCTTTTGAAGGGGTGTCTGGTGACTTTTGTCAATATAGTGTATATATACAGGGTGTATAGGAAAGTCCCTTTATCCTGAAATAACTTGCGAACAGGGAGAGGTACAGTTATTCAAGTGAGATAACGGTATAGTTAAGCAACTACGCTCGATCAAATGCAACTGATAGCAGCGCCCCTAGTGGCGAAATGCAGAAGTTAGCCATTGTAAATCGAAAAGAGATAGAGCAAAATTTCCAATTACAAAGTTGTAGAGCATCAATTAATTAGTACAAAACAACATTTGTTTCACACGGATAAGATAAATTGTCACCTGAATACCCTAAAATGTCCGAAATCGATGTGCAACGATTCAAATCTGCATATTCACATTACGCAAATGCAGGTTGTGACATTGTACCATACCTACGATATAAAAACCAATAGCAGGATCTACCCTGATCAGAAGTTTAGGTCTACATACGTTGTGGGAGAATGGCGAGCTTCACTCACTCCCAATATTGCGAGATGGTGCTTATTTACGGCGAATGCCAACGAAACGCGGCGCCACATCCAAGTGCAGTTACCATCGCAAGTGTGGTGAGATGGGAAGCACTAAAAGTCGTTCTCGCAGACCAATGGGTGCAGGTATGCATATAATGGCAAGAGGATATTTTGGCATATGCACTAGCCCATCCACAAAGCAGTACAAGAGATATCAGCAGGGCGACTGGCTTAACACAGGGCAGTGTATGGAAAATACTGCATGCTCAAGGTGCACATCCCTATCGTGTCACTCCGCAGCAAGAACTGTTACCACAGGACAATGAGCGCCGATTTGATTGGTGCAACTGGGCGTTGATCAATGTTGAAGGTGACTCAGACTTTTTATCCAACATTCTTTAGTCGGACGAGGCAGTGTTACACTGTACTGGATTACTAAACCGACACAACGCCCCACTACTGGGCGATGGAAAAATCCCTCGTGGGGACGATCCACCAGACATCAAGGTTGGTCCATTAACGTGTGGTGCGGTATTTGGAAGATCTGCTTAGTGAGACCTGTGTTCTACGAAGGCACATTGAACGGACAGAGATACCTCCAACTATTACAGGATATCATACCTGACTTTTCAGATGACATTCCCCTGTCCTCATTACGTTCTTTGTGGTTCCAACATGACGGTGCCCCTGCACACCAGCCAGCAGCAGTGCAACGCTTTCTCACAGATTGTTTTGGGTAACAAATCTTCGGGTTTGGTGGTGCTGTTGAATGGCCTCCACGATCGCCGGACCTCACTCCGTTGGATTTCTTTCTCCGGGGTTACGTAAAAAATCAGGTGTATGCAACAGCGCCTACAAGCCTGCTGGATCTATGTCGTCATGTTAGATGCTTGCAATAGTGCGACACCTTCCATGCTGAGTTACTTTCACAAATACAAATGTGTATCGTGGGCGATGGCAAACTCTTCGAACATACTTGACATTAACTTTTTATCACTGCGCCAGTTTGCCTTTGTTTTGTCTGATGTCATCAAACTGTATTGACATAAGTATGCATTTATGCAATAAATTGTTTGTATTTGTTCATACCTATGTTCCCATCAAACGTTCAGACAAAAGGTCACGCATCGATTTTGGACATTTCATCTTATTTGTGTGAAACAAACGTCGTTTTGTACTAATTAATTCATGCTCTACAACTTTGTAATTGGAAATTTTGCTCTATTTCTTTTCGTTTTTGATTTGCAATGGCTAACTTCCGCATTTCTCCACTAGGGGCGCTGCCATCGGTTGCATTCGATCGGGCCTAGTCGCTTTACAATACCGTTATCTCACTTGCATAACTGTACCTCTCTCCATTCGCAAGTTATTTCAGGCTAAAGGGACTTTCCTACGCACCCTGTATATATATTGGAGAACATTTGGAAGAAACAGTACAATTCCAAGAGCAATTTACCATTGTCTTAAAAGAAAGAGTGTTTAATCAATGCATCTTTTCCATTTCTTACATATGGAGCAGAGCCATCGACCTTAGCTAAATAAAACATACAAAGGTTGCAGACAATCTAAAGATGCATGGAGGAAAGATGAGGATCAGAAAAATGACAAGAGTGGCAGTCATCACGGAAAATTCCAGGAATGACAACAGTCTGGACATATTGGGAGAAAAATGGACCACTGATGGTCAACTGAAATTAGACTGGATACCAAGAGCAGAAAAGACCCAAAAGACCATATGGGAGATGGGTGGATGAAATTCAAAAGCAGGCTGGAGTGACACGGAGACTGCTTTAAGACAGGCAAGTGGAGGAAACTTTGGGGAGACCTATCCAGTTAGTGGATGGATAATGGATGATGATACATACCTCATATAGTACATAACCTTGTTTTATTCAAAATAGGCACCTTCAGCACTACACACCTCTGCCAGCGAGTGACAAGTACTTCAGTGTCAGCCGCCTTGGATGCAAGAAAGTTCCAGAATGCAATTTTGGCCTCCTCTCTATTTCTTAAGGTCTTGTCCTTGAGGTAATTGCTAAAAATTCACGAACAGGTGGAAATCGGTAGGTACCAAATCAGGCGGGTATGCTGGATGTGGGTTTTGAATCTCAGTTTGTGAAGACTGAGTGGTTTCACCAGCATTCAAGAACCTGTAGTGTATGACACCATGAACAGTCCACCACACTGTCAACAAATCCTTCTTTGGCGTCAACCTTGGTTTAGGATGTTGTTTTGGTGGTTCAGCCACTGTCCAGATCACTTATGGTTGTCATATAGAACCCACTTTTTATCACAGGTTACAATGCGATCATGTGTGGGTTAATTTTTGTTGCGAAGCAGGTTATCGAATATCTCAAACCATTGTTGTTTCTGATGTTCTGTCAGTTCGTGTGGGACCTATGTTTCGAGCTTCATGACCTTCCCAATTTCGTGGTGATGTTTGGAAAAGGTTGACACTGACACATTGTACTGTTTAGTTCTCTGACTGTGACATGAGAATTTGACTTTAGAGTGTCATCCTTAGCCCTCCTTATCTTGCAGGCTTGTGTTACCAGAACGAAACTTTCCAAAACCACCGATGAACAGTATGTTCAGATGTTGCTTCCATGCTTCAACCACATTATGGTAGATTTGCGTCACATTACGAGCCAATTTGAACTCCTGAAGCACAATCACCTGCAGCTCATAACTTCCTAACATATTGTACAGACCACTCGCACACGAGTAGCAATGAATGCAGCTCAACCGAGTATGGCGTCTGAGTCACCTTCAAGTTGTACGAATGGCGCTGCAAGTGGGTTGGTCTGCAAACATTGTGGGAAAGTTGAATGTGGCACCTCAGAAAATTGGCCATTATTTTCTGAATGACTTGATATTTAACAATAACAACAAATGAAGAAAATATTGTGAAAGAAAAAAAAAAGATTATGTGAGAAATTTTTGCAGTGTCTAACTTACAGATTGCCGAAGGATGGGAAACTTTCACCCATAGATACATACATGCTCACAAATATATATATATACCAGCTATTCACCACAATACCCAAAGACATTTTATCATGTAAATGCTCCACTTAACCATGAAATGGCCAGGAATAGTTTCTTTTGTTTGGAGATATTAAATTAAAAAAACAACAATCAAATGAATTGCAAAAAAATATCTTTTTTATGCTCTAAACACAATTTTCATAAAAACCACAACATTTTGGGGTAAAGCAGGGTTAGCAGCTAGGTATATAAAGATGAAGGCGATGAAATAACTAGAAAGATGTTAGACATGCCCCTTCCTGAACAAACCACAACAAAATAGTTTTCTGATTGGTGAATGCATATATGGATGTTCCAGTACAAAACAAGTCCTGATGTTCATGTGCTAAAACCGGCAAACATAGCAAATTTAAACACATTTACGTACACAGTAAACAGATAAAATCTGTTTTGAAAAATAATAACTTTTTAAGCACTTTTAAGGGCCTTAAGTTCTAGAAATGCAAAATAAGGATTCTTAAGGACTTCTAAGCATTGTATGAATCCTGTTCATCTGTCAGGACTTACTAGAAACAGGATACATGCTTGTGCATAAATAATACCCCAGAAAACATTTGAGAAATAAGCTTCAGCAAAGCAGGTGGGAAGAATATGTGTGTGTAGGGAGAGGACACAGAGTCAAATGACTTACGATGCTGTGCTGCCCGGTGATAATTTTGATAAATATATATAAAGGGTAGATGCTAAAGTGTGTGTGTGGATGGGGGTGAGAAGATCTGAAAGAAGTTACTTTACCACAGGGAAACTGCCGTCTGATCATTCTGTTGGCAGTTTTTCGTGTCTCTTCTGTTTAAATAATTCAATTTTATTCCACCTTACTGAATCAGAACTTTATAAAAATCATCAGTTATCAAGAAAATTTAGATTAGCACAAATTTTTTTTTAAATTGACAACTCTATACCAAGTGAAATAGAGAAATCAAGGGAGAAATATTCCTCTTAAATACATGGAATATTCAAAATTTATATTGACATAGAAATCAGAATATGACTAATTGCTCCAGTTTACTGTTCACCATGGTAAAATATATTTGGATTGGGGGGATGCATTAATAAAACTTGAAACAGGAAATGAGATTCAACTTTTTCCCAATAATTTAAGGTCCAGTTTTGATGGTCGCACGCCCATTGTAGGCAGTGTGAAACAATGTTAGCCTGGGCACTTGAGAGCTGCCTGCAGTCACACAGCCCCATTTTCAGCAAGGTTTGATGTGCTTGTGTGCTGCGAGACATTACTCCATCACCAGCATTCAAATTCTTGGCAAGTGTGCCACAGTATCCCTTTTGTTGGCTCGTACCACACCTTGCCACTGGCTCATGGTCTTTTTGGCTACTTTTTGGAGGTACTAACCATGGCTGACCATAAGCACCCCACCACAAGCTTTGCCGTCTTGAAAATTCTCTGGCTCAATCATCTGGCAATTACAATTTGGTCTTTGTCAAACTTGCTTACGTTTTCTGCCTTTCCCACTCAAAGAACAACACTGAATAACAGAGCTCAGTATCAGGTGGTGTTTATACCATTTCACGACCTTCACAATAGTCATTTATCTACAGTTGCTTTGATTTGCATAAAGACTGGTCCTAATGTTTCAGCTTTTCGGTGTATAATTCTTTATTCACACAGCGTTTGGTTAAGAAAAATTGTTTACTCAGAATTTCTGAGCAAAAACCAAGAATAGTGGAAATGCCATTAATTTGTCTAGCACTGCAAATGGTTATATTAATAATTTTTATATGAAATAAAATCAGTGTTTTAGTATTTGCAGAATTTTTGAAACTTTTTTTTTTTATAGTGGATAAAAAAAGTACAGGCTTGTGCTCCTGATATGTCCCATCAGCAGTATGCCCCAAATGTTAAACAAAGCACAACTCTACAGTTGCAGCCCTATCTTTCATTTAAAGTTTGATGCACTAGGACAGTATCCCATTCTTTTGACCATGTGCGAGACTCGGCATTATCTCTTGCGTGTACAGTACTTAATTTTTGTTTTAAATTGGCAACAATTAATTAGGATTAATCAATTTTTGTTGGCAGACATATGAAACTGCACTTGCTAATTGCTTTTAAGCTTGTCATGTTAGTATTGGCCAAGTATGAGAATCACGAATTGATTATACAAAATTAAAAAAAATAAAGCTGCTAGTACGCAATAGGTATTTTAATAACCAAATAAAATAAACATGGAAAACATTCTTAAGAAATGTATACAGTTAAATTCATTTACTAAGTTTCAAGTAGCACAATTCAAACAATTACATCCATGAAAATGACATGATTCAATCATCAAAACTTGCTTCCCTTCCTACACTATCTTCATGTGTCCGACGATAATCCCGATCACGTGGTGATCGACTCCTATATTTAAAAACAGAAATGTTCATTATTTTAAAAAATTACCGATGAGTAACATTAAATTAACATGCTTTAAATAAAGCAAATCAAGAGAACAGTGGAATTTCACAAGATGAAATTAACAACTGCTTTTATTACTAGCAATAATGTACAGATATATCAATCAAAAAGTAAAGCTCAGAGCACATGCTGAGCTATGTGTGGTTGTGCACCTCCCCCCCCCAAAAAAAAGAATGCCTATTGTCATAGTCAATAGCCCCTAGATAAAAAAATCTTTCACAATATTTAGCAGTTTTCCACATGCAAAAATCACTCATTATAGTACTTTCCTTTGAGTTAGTTGCCTATAGTTCCTGTATGTGCATAACTTTTTAATTTAGGTTTACATTCCTAATCCATTTAAGTGATAATTAATCAAAATGCATAGATTGTTTGATCACATTCTTTCATTCAAATGCATTCCTGCACAGTTTTATCAACTGCACCTTTTAAGAAGACAGAACTGGACGTTAAACAGCCAACTCCAATTTCATTCCATTAATCTGAATCATCACTAAAGGGAGAGGAAGAAAGGTTATTACAACTTTTATACACTTCTGTCCATAATTTAAGCAAGAGGTACATTTTGACCAGTCAATATCGGAAAACGTGGTTTTACAGCTGTAAGTGGTATCAATGGTAATAGCCACAGTAAAATGAAATGCACAACACCAAACATCATGAAACAGAACAAAATGTTACAAAAGGAGTAACAGGTTCACTTGTCATCCAGTGACACCCTTGCATCAGCACTGTATAAACAAACCAGAGGTTAAGCTACGATTGCTATTTTTGCAAAATGCAATGAATTAATCTAAAACGCGCGAGAAAATTAGTCAGTTGCAAAATGGCGCCAGACATTTAAATATCACAGAGGTGATTGTGTTCCGAAATTTCCGAAAATTTGAACTCCCGTAATCCAGGGAAAAAAATTTAAATTCCGCCGCTAATTCGTTGGTAAAAGGATTCCGTCATCCATTGTTCGGCTTGAAGGTGTTGCGCCAATTCGTCGGCATCAGTTTGTTCATTGCGCGTCAGTTCATCCACTACGACGATTCGTAGCATGTCAGTTCATCGACAAAAGAGGCTAAATTTCTTTAGAATTTTGCAACAACTTTTTCCTTCATTTTAGCAATTTTTGAGCCAGCTTAAACTTTGAAACAAACTACAGGGTAAAGTCAGTGGGGGATATGAGCACCACACACACCTCAAGGCATGTTTTGCACCAGTGTGTTGTGTTAGCACCAAGTGGTTTAGGAGCTGTGGGGGGTAAGTTGCTCCACTAGTACTGTAGTTCCCTGACGAGTGTAACATCTTTCCATTCATGTTGAATTCAACTGAGATAAGGGGAGCATGATGCAACACCATCTGAAGGATATCCTCATTAACAGATACTTCATCCACAGCTGCTGTGTGGTACAAAGGGGCATTATCATCCATGAAAATGAAACCACGGAACCGACAAAGGAATCACTTCGTCACAGTACTGCTATCTAGTGATTATCGCTTAATCCATCACTCGCAGTTTGGTATGTTCATTGCCCGTGATACCAGCCCATATTACAACTGCCAGATATGTATTTAACAATGCTCTTGGCATCATATGTGGTGCTACGTTCACTCCAATTGTCACTTGGAATCTGATGAAAGACAAGTGGGTTTCTTCTGTGAACATTACCCTGGCACACTGATGTGAAGAGCAGTCAATGTGAGACATGCACCATGCACCCTGGTTAACGAAAGACAACAAACAGGATTCCAAGCATATACAACCCCTGGCAAAAATTATGGAATCACCGCTACACGAACATGGAGGCACGTAGTATGTAGAACCACACAAAGGAAGTAGGCAAACCGAAAACATAGTTAAATGAAAGCGGCACATCTGAGCTAGACAGCAGGACACGTATAAAGGAATGTATGTACAACATCTGACTAAAACACATAATGATGTGCAACAATATTTTCCATCGATATCAGAGGAATAAATTTATGGAATTAATGTATAAGTGGTAAATGGAATAGCATGCATTCACAATATACAAATAAGTGTGATGATAAATAGTAGTTGTGACTGTGAGTAAGCAGTATTATGCTGTTGCTGCAGTAACAGCATGGTGCCTGGGAGGGAGTTATCAATGGAAACGAGGGACAGGATTGTTAAGATCCTTTATGAAGAAATATTGACAAGACATGTGGCAAAAGATGTTGGTTGTTCACACTCAGCAATCTCAACAATTTGGTGGACGTATAAACAGAACGGGACTGTTAAAAAGAGAAACATACCAGTTGCCCAAAGAAGACAATGAAGCATGACAGAAAATTAAAAAGAAATATGTCTTTATAACCATAAATATACAACACAAATGAAGATGAAGCTGGCAGACACAGGTGTTGATGTCTGTGACAGAACAGTATGAAACCATTTGAAGGAGATGGGATTTTTCTTACAGAAAAGCAACAGAAACCATATTTGAAAACTAGCAAATGAAAAAAAAAAAAAAGAAATGTTTACAGTGGGCCAAAGAAAAACAATTATGGTCTGCACAAGATTGGATGAAAGTGATATTCAAAGATGAATCACAGATGTGCAGTAGTCATGGAGGTGATGCACTAATGAAGCTTATAACAAAATCTGCTTCAAGAAAACAGGTTTCCCTAGTCACCCATGATGTGGGATTGCATGTCAGGTGAAAGACCAAGTGAGATGGCAGTCATCACAGGAACAGTCCATAATGCACAAATCATCACAGAATAGTCAACATCGCCATTTCAAAGAACTTGCTTATTCCGTCAATTGAAAATGGGTTTAGTGATGACAAGGTAATATTTCAAAATGATAATGCCTCATGTTACGGGGCCAAAAAGTGCGCAAAAAATTTCTTCAGGTACAATATCATAGTTCCCACTTCTTTTCCACAGAAGAAAAAAAAAAAAAAAATCAAGGACTATTCAAGGACACCAAAAATTTTCAAGACTACATTCATGCCCAATAAGAACTCTTATGAAACACTAAAATAAATTGTAACAAAGAGTCAAAAAGTTCAATTAAAATTATAGTTATATTTAAACACAGGGACATACTTTGGTGAGGTATTGTTCAACAAGATTTCAGGTTTCCTTATCATTGACACAATATGTTACACATTTGAAAAAAAAATAGTTAAAAGCAAAATATTTGTCATTAAAGTCAAACTAGGTGAAGAATAAAGTATAAGAAATTGAAAGCAACATCCCCTTGGGCACTATGGAATACAGTCACAGTTGCATACAAACACAAGGGAAACACACACACACACACACACACACACACACACACACACACACACTAACACAAAAAAAAAAAAAAAAAAAAAAAAAGGAACGCTTGACAGCAGAAACTTAATTTTCATTAGTATTAACTAAAAACCAGAAGTGTCGTCAAGTTGCAAGCACAGTTTCTATGACAAAATTTCATCTTTTATCCATCATTTGATTTGACTTATAAAATGCATATTTGGTTTTACTTACGTTTGGAATTCTTCTGCTTTTTGCACAATGCTACAGATGTATAATGTATCCCTTTATATATATCATCATCATCATTGTCAACCATTATCAATCCACTGCTGGACGAAGGTCTCTCCAAGCCTCTTCCACAACGGTCTGCCTTGTGCCAGTCTCCTCCATGTTACTCCCACATACTTTCGAATTTCATCCACCCATCTCCCATGTAGTCTTTTCCTGTCCCTTGGAATCCAATCTAAAATTTCGACAGCCCATCGATGGTCTGTCCTTTTGGCAGTATGTCCAGCCCATTGCCATTTCAGGTATTTTACTCTGGTCATGATGCCTTCCACACTTGCCATTTTTCTGATCCACGAGTTTCTCTTCTTATCTCTCCTGGTTACCCCAAGCATGCACCTCTGCATGCTTCTTTGAGTTGTCTGCAGCCTTTGTATGTCTCTTTTAGTTAATGTCCACATCTCTGCACCATACGTAAGCACTGGAAGGATGCACTGATCAAACACATTTCTTTTAAGACATAATGGCATATTGCTCTTGAAAATTATGCTGTTTCTTCCAAAAGCTCTCCAGGCAAGTTTTATACGGCGATTAATTTCTTCATCAATGTGACCCTCACTTGATATCTGCTGTCCAAGATAAACGTACATATCTGTTATTTCCAGCTTTTCTCAATCAATCGATAAATCTTCATTTCTTGTAAAGCCCACATCTTTACTCTTGTCAGCAAGTCTTTGGATCATATTCTGTAGCTCTGATGGGGTAGTTGCAAAAATGACTATGTCATCAGCAAAACTAAGGTGAGTTAGATAATCTCCATTAATCTTTATCCTTTTGTTTTCCCAGTTCAGTGACTGAAAGACATTTTCCAGTGTGGCATTAAAGAGCTTGGGAGATAGGGTGTCACCTTGTCTTACTCCCTTTCCAATTTTTATGTGTACTGTATTCTCAAACAGCTGAATCTTTGCACTTGAATCATCATAGATCTTATTAATAATTTTAATGTATGCATCTTCAACACCATAGGATTTCAAAGCCATTGTAACTGCTGATGGCTTCACTGAATCAAAGGCCTTTTTATAATCAACAAAAGCCATGCACAATGGAAGTTCATATTCCCTCGCTCTTTCAATTAGTTCTCTCAGTACGTGGATATGATCTATTGTGCTGTAGCCACTCCTGAATCCAGCTTGTTCTCTCGGTTGAGCCATGTCCAGTGTTACCTTCAAGTGGTGTGAAAGAACTTTAGTGAAGATTTTATAAACCACTGACAGGAGGCTGATAGGTCTGTAGTTCCTGAGATCCTCAATGTCACCTTTTTTATATAGCAGGATCATTGTAGCATTATTCCAATTTTCAGGAATCTTCCCTTTATTAAGGCATCGAGTGAAAACTTGGGCGAGTACTGTTTCAATTTCTCCACTTGCTTCTTGTATGATGTCGACAGTAATTCCATCTTTTCCTGGAGCTTTCCCCCCACTTCATGTTCTTGATTGCATGTGCAACTTCTGCTGGGAGGACTGGAAGAACTCTGGTACTGGGACCTTTCATGATGTCTGGAGTACATGTATCATCCCTTTCATATAATTTGGAGTAGAAATCTTTCACTCTTGTCAAAATTTCGCCTCTATTTCTTGTTACAGAACCATCTTCTTTTCTCAGTGCCATAATCTGTTTTCTGTTTTCTTCCGTTACTGAGATTTCCCTTTGCTATTTTTAGGCTTTGGTTGTTTTCAATTGCTTTCCTCACTAGTTCACAGTTGAATTTCCTTACGTCTTCAGTAATACTTTTTCGTACTGTCTTGCATAGCTCTATATTTATTGAACATTGGAAGTCGCATCTTCTTCAGCTTTATATATATATCTATCATCATTGTCAACCATTATCAATCCACTGCTGGATGAAGGTCTCCCCAAGTTTCTTCCACAACGGTCTGTCTTGTGCTAGTCTCCTCTATGTCACTCCCGCATACTTTCGAATTTCATCCACCCATCTCCCATGTGGTCTTCTTCTGGGTCTTTTTCTGTCCCTTGGAATCCAATCTAAAATTTCGGCTGTCCATCGATGGTCTGTCCTTCTGGCAGTATGCCCAGCCCATTGCCATTTCAGGGATTTAACTCTGATCATGATGTCTTCCACTCTTGTCATTTTTCGGATCCACGAGTTCCTCTTCTTATCTCTCCTGGTTACACCAAGCCTGCACCTCTCCATGCTGCTTTGAGTTGTCTGCAGTCTTTGTATGTCTCTTTTAGTTAAGGTCCACGTCTCTGCACCATACGTAAGCACTGGAAGGATGCATTGATCTAACACTTTTCTTTTAAGACACAATGGCATATTGCTTTTGAAAATTATGCTGTTTCTCCCAAAAGCTCTCCAGGCAAGTTTTGTACGGCGATTAATTTCTTCATCAATGCGCCCCTCACTTGATATCTGCTGTCCAAGATAAATGTATGTGTCTGTTATCTCCAGCTTTTCTCCATCAATTGATAAATCTTCATTTCGTGTAAAAGCATTGAACATCACTTTTGTCTTCTGAAAGTTCATTTTTAATCCCACTTCTTTACTCTTATCAGCAAGTTCTTGGATCATACTCTGCAGCTCTGATGGGGTAGTTGCAACAACGACTATGTCATCAGCAAAACGAAGGTGGGTTATATAATCTCCATTAATCTTTATCCCTTTGTTTTACCAGTTCAGTGATTGAAAGACATTTTCCAATGTGGCATTGAAGAGCTTTGGAGATATGGTGTCACCTTGTCTCACTCCCTTTCCAATTTTTATGTGTGTTGTATTTTCAAACAGCCGAATCTTTGCACTTGCATTTTCATAGATGTTATTAATAATATTAATGTATGAATCTTCAATACCGCAGGATTTCAGAGCCATTGTAACCGCTGATGGTTTCACTGAATCAAAGGCCTTTTCATAATCGATAAAAGCCATGCACAATGGAAGTTCATATTTCCTCGCTCTTTCAATTAGTTCTCTCAGTACGTGGATATGATCTATTGTGCTGTAGCCACTCCTGAATCCAGCTTGTTCTCTCGGTTGAGCCATGTCCAGTGTTACCTTCAAACGGTGTGAAAGAACTTTAGTGAAGATTTTATAAACCACTGATAGGAGGCTGATAGGTCTGTAGTTCCCGAGATCCTCAATGTCACCTTTTTTATGTAGCAGGATCATTATAGCGTTGTTCCAATCCTCAGGAATCTTCCCTTCATTAAGGCATCGAGTGAAAACTTGGGCGAGTACTGTTTCGATTTCTCCACTTGCTTCTTGTATGATGTCTACAGTAATTCCATCTTCTTCTGGAGCTTTTCCGTGCTTCATGTTCTTGATTGCATGTGCAACTTCTGCTGGGAGGACTGGAAGAACTCTGGTACTGGTACCTTCCATGATGTCTGGAGTACATGCATCATCCCTTTCATATAACTTGGAGTAGAAATCTTTTACTCTTGTCAAAATTTCGCCTCTATTTCTTGTTACAGAACCATCTTCTTTTCTCAGTGCCATAATCTGTTTTCTTCCCTTACTGAGATGTCCCTTTGCTATCCTTAGGCTTTGGTTGTTTTCCTCACTAGTTCGCAGTTGAATTTCCTTATGTCTTCAGTGATACTTTTTCGTACTGTCTTGCATAGCTCTATGTATTCCACTTTGGAAGTCACATCTTCTTTAGTTGTCCTCATATCTCTTCTTTTTTGCATCAACATTTTGGTTTTTCCTGATAATTTGTTCACATGCAACTTGTTCTTAGACCCAGCTAATTTTGTTGCTGTTTCCACAAGAGCTTTGGTTACTTTTCTGTTAACTTCAAAAACATCCACTTCTTTCGATGTTAGGTCTTCTAAAGCAGAAAATCTGTTGTTCTTCAGTTCCAACTTGAAGGTATTATGGTGTTTTTTAAGGTTGGTTATGTCAATACATTTTGTTTGTCTTATGAGCTTGCCACGTTCGAGTTTAGTGTTGAGGTGCATCTTACATCTTACCAATCTATGGCCACTACCTGTCTTGAACTTGTTTAGCACACTGCAGTCTTCTATTACAAATTTTTTGTTACACATAATAAAATCAATTTCACTTGTCGTCCCATTTGGATGTCTCCATGTCCATTTCCTGTGCGGCTTTTTCTTGAAAAAGGAGTTCAAGATGAAAAACCCTTCTGCCTCTGCAAACTCAACGAGAGTATTTCCACGCTGGTTTCTGTTGCCGTTGCCCTATGTTTGCATTGAAATCTCCCATAATTATCTTCAAGTGCTGCTTACACCTTTATTATTTAGATGGCGAATTTCCTCATAAAATTCTTCAATTTCTTCTTCAGGATGACTTGTGGTGGGTGTATAAGTTTGAATAATCTGAGCCTGGTATCTTCTTGAGAGTTGGATAACGAGTCGTGCAGCTCTGTCAGAGGAACTTTCAACTTCTACAACTTTATCCTTCAGTTTCTTGTTTATTATAAATCCAACACCACTAGTTCTGCCAGTATCTGTCCCACGATAGTAGAAGAGATGTCCACTTTTCAGTTCAATGAGATCTCCTTTTCTCCTTACCTCACTTAGCCCGACGATGTCCCACTTGATCAAGTGGGGCATCATATATATATATATATATATGCCTTGGTTCTAAACTTCTTAAGCGGCGACCCTTCAGAAACAACTGAACAGATCCGCTGCGTTGTTAAGATGTGCAGTACAGCTGACCGCGATCATATCGCACTGTGAGGCCGAGTGAAAATGTCACGGCAGGAGGTACTAGTAGACTTTGAGAAGGGAAAGATTGTTGGGTGTTATATTAGTGGCTTGTCTATAAGAGAAACAGAGAGGCATTTAAACATACCCAAGTCAAATGTTTTGGATGAACTGAATAAGTGGAAGACATGTGGCGTGCTTGAATCAGCAAAACGTACAGGCAGACCAAAGAAAATCAGTGATAGAGGACGTCGAAGCCTCAGGAGAGTCGTTACAGCTAATCGACGGAGTACTACACAAGACCTCAGTGTACAGGCGAGTAAAAATGTTGGAACCTCGGTATGTATGCGTATCATTCGCAGAGAACTTCATTCCATGGGTTACTGTGGTCGAGAGACTGCTCATAAGCCTTTCATCTCTACTCGGAATGCTATTCATCATTTAGCATGGTGTAAAGTACATTTATCATGGACCGTAGATCAATGGAAACGAGTCCCATGGACTGATGAATCCAGATACACGATCCATCAGTTTGATGGCCATGTGTGGGTATGGCGGCAGCCTAGGGAACGCTATTTACCACAGTGTACTGTTCCTACGGTCAAGTTTGGAACTGGCAGTGTACTTGTGTTTTGTTTTTTTTTTCGTAGTATGGTCCCGGCCCATTGGTTATCGTGGACAAACCTGTTAGCCAGCAAGTTTACCTCAATATTTTGGACAATTATGCCCTACCAACTCTGTGGCAATACTATGGAATCGAGCCTTGTTGGTACCAGGAGGAAAATGCACCGAGCCATAAAGCTAGGACTGTTACGGGGTAGATTGACAATAATTCCGTATCGTGTGTGGACTGGCCAGCATAGAGCACATATGGGATGAATTAGAGCACCCCATAAGAAGTTTGGAACCAAGGCCTACTACTAAGCAACAGTTAGCGGCAGCATTATATACTGAATGGAAGCGCATACCTATTGCTGTGTTCCGAAACCTTGTTGAAAACATGTCTCGAAGAGTCAGTGCATGCATTGAGGGCAAAGGTGGATGACACCGTACTAATGTATGCCAATAAATGCTATGTTGCGTTTCTCTTCTAGGTGTCTGGTGACTTTTGTCAATATAGTGTGTATATTTATATACAGGGTGTCTGAGAATTATTGGACACACTACAAAATTATGTACAAAAAAAAAAAAAAAAAAAACCCAATGAGCATTGTCTGTTTTTCTATGTCACATATTACTAACACAGTTTCTAAATTTTTGTTTTGCAGAATTGTTATTCCCAGAATCCGATAGATGGCGCTAGGTGAGGCCTGATGTGGAATGTATGAGAAATGCGCGCAATCAGTAGTCATGTCATCTGTCATTAAAGTTAAAAGACGGTACCGTTTAGAGTATGGTTGTAATCCTCCATCAATGAATTCAATTAAGCGGTGGATGAAACAGTTTAAAGAAACTGGCAATGTGGAAGATCGTGGAGGAGCCGGCAGGCCTAGCGTCAGCGGTGAGACGGTTGACCAAGTTTATGAAAGTTTCTGACGAAGCCCCAGGAAATCCGTTCGTAAAGCAAGCTGAGAACTGTGACCAATGCCTCTGCATTGGTCACCGTGTGTATGTAATTGCCTGACATTTCCCGAACAGACTGATTAGGCGTGGTGGTCCCATTCCGTGGCCTCCTTCTCGCTCTCCAGATCTAACTCCATTGGATTATTTCATGTGGGGTTATGTGAAAGATTGTGTCTATCAGATGCCTTGTACTGATTTGCAGGAACTGAAGCAGCGTATCACAGCTGCTATTAATTCCATAACTCCTCAAAAGCTTGCCAATATATGGCATGAAATCGAGTGTTGCTTGGACGTACTACAAGCAACCAAGGGATCTGACATTGAAATTTATTAACTCGTGTAGTTTTATTGTAAGTTAGTACAGTCAGTTTCTTTCTATCTGTTTAATGATTTATTTTAAATAATTTTGTAATGTGCCCAATAATTCTCGGACACCTTGTATATATGGAAAATGGGACAGCTACGTGCTCCTGATTCAAGGGAGCATTCCACAATACAGCACGGTCACCTGTGACATTTTGGTGATACTTCTCTTCAACAAACTGCAGTTATTCTGAAATTTGGCAAACAGGGGGGAAAAAATCAAATACTTTTCAAGGACTCTTACAGAATTCAAGGACCGTGGGAACATTGAATATGTATATAAGTACAATGACATGGCCAGCGAACAGTTCAAATCTAAATTCTGTTGAGCTAATGTGATAAAAATTGACGAAACTTAGGCAATTCGTGACTGCTATTAGGAAATGTTGGAAAGATATATAGTGACTATTGTTTTTCATTAGTGACATCTATGCCTCAAAGGAGGAGGTTTAATGACCACCGTGAGCAACTCAATGGGCTATAAGCAGATGCCTCAAAGGATCCAGGCTCTCATCAAAGCTCATGGAGGAGTTACAAAGTATTACAGTGGATAAATACCATATTCCATATGGACTCTCTCCGATTCCATAATTTATTTCTCTGATGTCAGTGAGTCTACAATAATTTGCCACACATGTTGTTACACATAATTATTCTTTCAATCAGATATTGTATATTCCTTAATATGAGTCCTGCTGTATGTAGCTTAGATGCACAGCTTTTATTAAACTATGTTTTCATTTCGCCTACTTCCTTTGTGTCACCACACACTCCCTACTACGTGCCTCCATGTTCATGTGGCAGTGATTCCATAATTTTTGCCAGGGGTTGTAGTCCTACTCCATTTTGCTATTATTGGCCTTGCAAAAGATCATCTTGCTGGCTCGTACAACGAGAATGACCTCCAGCAAAACAGTGACAACAGTTTTGTGTCTCCTAAATTGCTGATTGAAGCCACAACACTTGTGCAACAACTTGGGGCTTTTGGAATTGCCCCCAGTTTGGATGAATCTTTTACGGACCAAGTGCTTTGATCTTGTTTTCTATTTTTATTGTTATTTTGTTGTTTATTGTTTTTATGCTACACATCAGCTGCTAATATTTAAAAATCTTTATTTTCATTCAAATCAGCCAAAGAAAGTCATATTGAAGTCTAACATCTTCAATCATGATACATTATAATGATATTCTTCATTGTACTTTGTTATGCTGCAGGGTTTGTACTGAATTTTGTAAGTCCACATTAAGAGAGTCCTCCAGTGCCCAAAACCTGTTTTTCCAAGGGTCAAGAATATCAGAATGTTTTAAAATTTTGATAGTGTAGCAGTATAGTATATCACTAAGCTGTTAACTGAGATTCAGAGGTTAGCTCCTCAAAGAAAGGCTAACCGCCAGATAAATGTTTAACTGATGGAACTAGAATTTACTTACTGTGGGTGTATCAAACATTTCCATTTACAGTGATTTTGGCACATAGCTCAAGCTTCATGGACATCAACCACATGACGCACACAAGACTTTTTGTGCTTTACATTCAATCTTTTTCTCACGAAGACATTCCTGAATCTGGTCCTCCCAATATATTATGGGCTTTCCTCTCCCTTCCTTTTCTGCCACTTGGGATGAAAAATTCTCTTAGTAAGGATATCATCAATTATTCTTTCAACATGAGCAAATCACCTCAGAATATTTGTTTCCACCTTACTAACGAATGAAGATGTCTCACATTACACATCTTCATTCCTCACATGATCAGAACATGTCTTGCCCCCCCCCTTCCCCATAAATCATGCATCTCTCCAGCACACAGATGACTCCTATGCCTCTTCTGCAGTATCCAGGTTTCACAACCATACACCAGTAGGAATAATTACACTTTCATGCACAGCCATTCAGGGCTTTCTTCATAACCCACTGTTCCTGTGAAATCCTCTTAAAGCAGCTACGGCTTTTAAAGAATTCACTTGCATGCTAATTTGTTCTCTCCGTCACAAACATCCTTCCCAAATTTACAAACTCATTTACCTGGTCAACCTCTGTGCCATTTAGACTTGCATTCAGTGCTAACAGGTCCTGACTCAAAAACCATAACTTTCGTTTATCTCTTATTCAGACTCAGTTTGAATTTCGTACATCTGGGACAACATACTCTGCAATTCACTTTTGCTCTCTGCCAACACGATGGTGTCATCAGCATACAGATATCTGCACACACGGATATTACTAAGACATAAACCAGTATTGTTCATTTTGGCATCATGCATGCACACATCCATAAATATATGCATTTAACAGCTCTGGTGACACTACACAACCTTGTCTGACTCTTACCCCTGTAGAAAACCATTTTGACACACCACCATTCACTCAAACATGTGCTCTACAGCCAGCATACATGGCTTTCACACTATTAAGCATATTTCCAGTAATAACATATTTATTCAGTACCTTCTACAGAAGTATCCTGTTTACTCTGTCATAAGCTTTCTTTAAATATATGATGGCAGCAAAAACCTTACCAACAGATAGATACTTTTCAATCATCATGTGCAATGCAAAAATTTGGTTAGTGCAGCCTTTACAAGGCATAAAGCCATTCTGAACATCCTATACTTTCTCTGACGAAAGACCTTATATCTTATCAATAATGACCTTTCCAAACACTTTCCCTGGCACACTAAGCAAGCTGACACTACGATAGTTCTTGCATTCAGTCTGATGACCAAAAATGCCACTACTTTCATGTAAAATATCACTATCGTTTCTTTACTGACTCGGTGAAGTGGAGAGTGGACCACAGGGTCTACGTTTCTAGCCTGAGATGCTTCAGTGCACATATTGTTGAGGTGCCAGCTAGTTTTTTTGTGACATTGGCTAAAAGACTTCAACTCACTGGGTTATGTTCCAGAACCCTTAGGTGGAATGACCAACTGGAACTGTCAGCTATGGGTTAATCCTCACATTGGTAAAAATACACAAAATTTAATTCCTCTGAAAATGAATGTTTTTTCTTGTTTCTTAGTCACTTCTTGCTAATCAAAAGACAAAAATAGCAAGCATTTTCTTTTTCATCTACAAAAAAAAAAAAAAAGTTCAAAATTGGAACTTCAACTCTGTTGTTGTCTTCTGCATTCCATAGTCGTTTTCTTTGCACAGTGAAAACTGTAGTAGTGTTTTTGAAAATTAGAAATGAAAACATGCTTTTCTCTGCTTCTTGATACAGAAGCAACTAAGGAATGAGAAAACACACATTTTAAGCAAAATTAAATATACAAAATCAATACTGCACTGTTCACTCTGGTGTGAAATCATTTCGTGGGTCACAAAAATGGCTCAGATTCTACAATGGACAGATTACGTATTGGTTTCAATTTTACAATTTAATTTTGCTTTAAATGGAAAAGGGGGTAAAAATGCTTGCTTGACTGATTAGGTTTTAAAGAGGAGACTGTTTGGAAATAGGAAAACACGCATTTCATTAATAAAAACTCCTTTAAAAATGTCAAGTAGCTTTAATGCAATCAAAGATGTGAATGTAATGAATCCCCCACCCCCAAGAAACGTACTTTATGGATATTTAACATTCAATATGCATTTATGTGTATGTAACAAACAGAAAATTACCTTCTTGGTTTGTCTTTGTCTTTGTCTCTTATATGTTTTTCAGCTGATCTATCTCGTCTGTGATGACTTCTATCACTATCTCTTGAGCGCCTACGTTCTCTAGATGCAGACCTGCGGGAGCGCTCGCGTCTACTGCGCCTCTTTCTTTCATCAGAACGGGAGCGAGATCTGTGCTTCCGATATTCTCGTGAAGATGACCGAGACCTGTGAAGGTAAAAATCAATGAATATCCTAATAAATAATATTTTCAGACACAGAAATACTATATAACATCTGTTCCTTCCAAACAGGAAAAATAAATACAATACTGTTTGTGAAAATTCCAACACCATGAAGAACTGCTCATATTAGCTTGAGACTTGCAGGATATGTATAACAGGCTGGGACAGGCACATGATTAAAATGTCATTTAAAATGTGCATGCAGTTTTGGAGCAGCGTTCTCTGAACCTTCCAGTCTTGGGTATAAAAAGCTGGCTCAAAGGAGATGTTAAAGTCAGTGAACAGCCAACATTGAGTCAAAAAAAAAGGGTGTTTCTTGCATCTCACTATACCCGTCGCGGAAAGTCGCATTATGAACACCTGATGGACTTTGAGGGAGGAAGAATTGTTGGGATGAGTGAAGCTGGATTTCCCTACTGCAAAATTGCCACTTGTAAGGAAGAAACACCTATACAGTGATATGAATGTGGCGTCAGTGGACAGATGAGAGGCTCAGATGCACAGAAATCCAGGAAATAGACCACAAAATTGCACGAGATGACAGACACCCCTACTGCATGGCAGTGACTGATCGTACAGCGACATACACAGTGCAGTGGAGCACCGTTACAGGTCAGGCCTTGCCCTCCAGTTGTTTGATGTCCTCTGCTTAACCCGTTAACTGGGTATTAAATACTCCACATACGTAAATGAACAAAAAGCAGACTAATACAGTAAAATAATAGTGAGAAAATCTAACAATTAACCATCAATTCTATAAAAATCAAAAACAGTGTTGCACCAGAAGTGCACTGAACTTGATTACTGGTCTGGAATATAAGAAATAGTTCAGAAAATAGTAGATCCCAGAATTTACAGGGAACAGTTTATTTTACTCACAGAATCAAACAACAAAAATTAGTGTAATGCTAACCATGTCCAAAAAATAAACTGAGTTATTAACAGGAATTCTGGGATCACGATTTATTCACCTAACCATGCTTGAGGTACTGTTCCAACACAGCTATGACATCTGAGTTGCCCTGGTCTCTGATACAAATTTGAAAAATTAAAAGCAAGTTTAGGTATTGATATTCAGTGTTCAACCAAAAGCATTATGCAGTACAACATACAGATGTAACAATATGAAGTCTCATACTAATTTGCAACTATCCAGTGAAATGCTTCATGTTAACTACTTTAAACTGCATTGAGTTCCAAAATACTTTTGGATTTTTAATTCCATTATATATACACACTGGGTGGCCACTTCATTACGACCACCCCCTCAGTACTTCGTTGGGCCACCTTTTGCCTTTAATACTGCGTCGATTCTTCGTGGCATAGACCCCACGAGATGTTGATAGGTGGTTTGTAGAATCTGAGACCATGCTTGATGAATAGCACTTTCCAGGAGTGTGAGATTGCGGGGTTGTGAATCCAGCTGTCTGATGGCTCGTTCAACTTCATCCCACAAATTCTCAGTGGGGTTGAGATCTAGAGATTGTGGGGGCCACCTAAGCAAAGTAAATATACCAGCATGTTCTTGAAACCAATCCTGTACAATATGAGCACTATGGCAGGACGCATTATCTTGTTGAAAGTAGCCATCACCATTGGGATAAACCATCCACATGACAGGATGCACTTGGTCCGCAAATGATGTTTAGATATGATGTGCCAGTCAGACGTTGATCAACACGAATTAAAGGGCCCAAAGCATGCCAGGAAAACATTCCCCAAACCATAACGTTGCCTCCACCAGCTTGAAGGGTTGTAGCAATGCAATTGGGGTGTATGCTTTTGTGCTGTTTCCGCCAAATCCTCACTCGGCCATCGGCACGGTGCAACTGAAAACGTGATTCATTGGATCACATAATTTGTTTTCAATTATCGACTGTCCAATTCTTGTGCTCTTGTGCGAACTGGAGACGTTTTCTCTTGTTAACTGCAGACAGCAAAGGTGTTCGAACAGGCCTTCGGCTGCCATATCCCATTCGATGCAGTGTACGGCTAACAGTACGTGCAGAGATCATTTGAGGGGACCCCTGATTAAGATGGTCTGTAATTTGCTGCACTGTTGCCCTTCTGTTGTCTGTTACCAGTTTGGACACTCTCCGCTCAGCCTGAGCAGTCACTAGTCGATGACGACCACGCGTTGCACGTAGAGACCCAGTTTTTTGGCTGACAGTCCAGTCTTTAAACACTTTAACAACAGCTGCTCTGTAACATTTCACGATTACGGCGGTTCCGGTGATACTCACTCCTACAATCATCCTACGTTGAAAGTCCGTCAAATCGAATTTTTTACCCATCTCGTCACCCAAAAATCACTTCTACTACTGTCGCAAGCACTAAGCGTTCCCTTTTTATACTAGCCTCGCCCTCTGGTGGCAACAGCGTGCAGCTATAGCTCATTTGCTTAAAACTGTCAGGTGGTCATAATAAAGTGGCCACTCAGTGTATATATGTATGTACTTCAGACATTACGAAAGGTACCATTACCAGAGTTCTTCCAGTCCTCCCAGCAGAAGTTGCACATGCAATCAAGAACATGAAGCAGGGAAAAGCTCCAGGAGAAGATGGAATTACTGTAGACATCATACAAGAAGCAAGTGGAGAAATTGAAACAGTACTCGTCCAAGTTTTCACTCGGTGCCTTAACGAAGGGAAGATTCCTGAGGATTGGAACTATGCTACAATGATCCTACTACATAAAAAAGGTGACATTGAGGACCTCAGGAACTACAGACCTATCAGCCTTTTATCAGTGGTTTATAAAATCTTCACTAAAGTTCTTTCACACCGCTTGAAGATGACACTGAACATGGCTCAACCGAGAGAACAAGCTGGATTCAGGAGTGGCTACAGCACTATAGATCATATCCATGTACTGAGAGAACTAATTGAAAGAGCGAGGGAATATGAACTTCCATTATGCATGGCTTTTATCGATTATGAAAAGGCCTTTGATTCGGTGAAACCATCAGCAATTACAAAGGCTTTGAAATCCTGCAATATTGAAAATGCATACATTAATATTATCAATAACATCTATGAAAATGCAAGTGCAAATATTTGGCTATTTGAGAATACAACACTCATAAAAATTGAAAAGGGAGTGAGACAAAGTGATACTGTATCTCCCAAACTCTTTAATGCCACTTTGGAAAATGTCTTTCAATCACAACTAGAAAAACAAAGGAATAAATATTAATGCAGATGATCTAACTCACCTTCGTTTTGCTGATGACATTGTCACTTTTACAACTACCCCATCTGAGCTGCAGAGTATGATCCAGGAACTTACTGACAAGAGTAAAGAATTGGGATTAAAAATGAACTTTCAGAAGACAAAAGTGATGTTCAATGCTTTTACAAGAAATGAAGATTTATCGATTGATGGAGAAAAGCTGGAGATAACAGACACATACGTTTATCTTGGACAGCAGATATCAAGTGAGGGTCACATTGATGAAGAAATTAATTGGCGTATAACACTTGCCTGGAGAGCTTTTGGAAGAAACAGTATAATTTTCAAGAGCAATATGCCATTATGTCTTAAAAGAAAAGTGTTTGATCAATGCATCCTTCCAGTGCTTATGTATGGTGCAGAGACGTGGGTGGACCTTAACTAAAAGAGACATACAAAGGCTGCAGACAACTCAAAGCAGCATGGAGAGGTGCATGCTTGGTGTAACTAGGAGAGATAAGAAGAGGAATTCATGGATCAGAAAAATGACAAGAGTGGAAGACATCATGATCAGAGTAAAATCTCTGAAATGGTAATGGGCTGGACATACTGTCAGAAGGACAGACCATCGATAGACAGCCAAAATTTTAGACTGGATTCCAAGGGACAGGAAAAGACCCAGAAGACGACCACATGGGAGATGGGTGGATGAAATTCGAAAGTATGCGGGAGTAACATGGAGGAGACTGGCACAGGACAGACCGTTGTGGAAGAAACTTGGGGAGACCTTTGTCCAGCAGTGGATTGCTAATGGTTGACAATGATGATGATATATACAGGGGTTCGACAGAATAATGTGAACACCATGCTCAGAGATGCGACTTTTAATGTAGCACTGTACTTCGCAATACACAAGGTAATAGCTTTGTTTAGAACCTCAAGGCCCATGTTTAAGTGCATTTAAAGTGCCTTGTTGCAAAATTTATTTTAGTGTGACTTTGAAAGAGGGCTAATTGTTGGTAGCCGACTAGTTGGTGCCTCTATTCCAACAGTCACAGACCTCAGCACAGACTTCATTGTAAAAAGTAGTGAGAAAAGTGACTTTTTCGGAGAAAAAAGTGAGAAAAGTGACCAATTTTTTTTTTAGTGACTAAATAGTGACTGCTCAAATAATTGAAAACCAGACTAAACTGTTTAAAATGATAGAACACACACACACAAACAGTATATGGATAGAACATGTAATTTGCACTTTGAACGGATTTACTTTATTCTTTGCTCAACAGTGAACAATTCACTTTATATTTTGTGATAGAACATATGTTAATCAATGTGATTATCTGTTGTAAAAAACAAAACAATATATTGAATGGGCGGGTGATTCCTTTCAATATTTTTTTATACACTCCAGTTTGTGAAAATTGCAACACCAAGAAAGAACCATCCGATTTGAATGAAATTTATACCAAACATTACTGATATGATTATACATAAATGATTTAATTTTCGGAACAATACAACAATTTTTACCTGCGAAAATCAGTATCTTCTGAAGCCTCTGCGAGCTGCAATAAGAGCTTCAAGACAGGTTGGCATTGAATTGAAAAGGCGTTGGATGGTGTCCTGGGTAATTGCTTACCAGGCAGCATGTATACGCGGTCACAGATCATTGATACTGACCGCTCGAGGACTTTGATGGGCCAGTTGCCAAGTGACCATATCCCAGACATGTTCAATAGGTGACATGTCTGGTGAACGTGCAAGCTAGGGAAGAAGCAGTATCTGCTGTGCTGCGAAGAGGGCTTGAACATTCCTGGCAACATGAGGTCAGGCATTGTTTTGCTGGAATATAGTGCCTGGAGTGCTACGAAGGAAGGGTATGACTTCTGCCTGTACAACTTCCCTGACATAGTGGTCGCTGGTGATATTGCCCTCAAGTCAATGGCACCACACTTGGCGTTCGACCTGTATGACGCTGAACAATGCATGCTGGAGAAGAAGCTCATCACAATACCGTCTAATGCGTACGAGGCCATCATGGTAGTTCAAGTTGAATCGGGACTCATCCGAAAACACGACACGTTGTCAATTAGCACATCACTGTCTGCATTAAAAACCCTATTGCAGCCTGAGGCATCCATGGTTCAGGGTTAAGGAATCTGCGGCAAAGGAATGTGTGCAACCAGTTCTTTGCGCAACAGATGCGCCAAACTGTGGAGGCAGACAATGCCACACCTGTTTCAGTGCTCCACTGTTGTGCTAACACTTGCGAATATGTGGAACAGTTCGCCACTGCCGGATTGTCGAAGCACCTGGTTCTTCTCGGTCCACTGCCGCCACACACACATCACTATCATGGTGTTTATGTCTCATCTGAGCCACAATGCCACAGTACGAAAATGCACCTTCACGCAAACCAATCATTCATCCCTGTTAAAACTCTGTCGTATAGTGGTATTGCGCCCTTCGTCATCGCCAAAGCATTATTGAATCCTGGAGACACTTTCACAACTCGCTGTCCGTGATGCACTACTGGTGTGTATCCTAAACAGCCCTCTCTTTATATCCCTCAGTATAGAAGATCTTGTGTACGGCATGTGATGGATGTCAGTGAAGCCCGAGTTGTACACCAAGATTGCTGTAAATGGAGAAGTTTGATACGGCAACAGTAAGTAAAAATTATCTGGTAATTTGTATTTCTTTTTGGAGTGTGCGCACACACACACATATCACCAAGCTGTTCTCCAAGATTCAGAGGTTAGCTCCAAAAAGAAATACAAACCACTACATATTTTTTCTTACTGTTGTCGTATCAAACTTCTCCATTTACAGCGATTTTGACATACAACTCGGGCTTCACTGATATCCATTACACGCCGTACACAAGATCTTTTATACTTTATACTCATAATATTTTTCTCATGCAGACACTCCTGAACCTGATCCACACACACAACAACAACTGATACGACGTGGTTTGGTTGTTAAGATATTATTCTATTACGATGATGAACTTACTTCTAAAAAAAGGCAAATATTACACAATTTTATTTTTAAAAAGAAGAAAATGGCCGGTGATCAATCTAGGGACCCCAATTAAGAATTTTTTTTTTATCAACGACTAACACCCCAGGTACGATCCTTAAAAACTCCCAGTAAATGGAAGGTGATTCCACCACCACCGACAAGAGAAATTCACATACGACACAAAATAATTTGATTAAACATATGTTCCAGGTTAACTAAGAATTTATTTTGTGCTCCCAGGCACAGGTTGGAAAAACACTTTGATACAAGGAAACTTTAGGTGGCTAGGCCGAATAAAAAAGAATTTAGCTATGAATTTTAGAGTCCAGAGTATGTTGACAGTCCTAAATAATCCTCTCAGAAACCCTGGTCTGCAAACCAAGTAGTTTTCACCTGTGTGGTTTAGAGGATGAAGGAGGTAAGTGGCACAATTTGGTTACCAGCCTGCCTTACAAAAAAATCTTTAAAGAATGTGATCATTCACTCAAAGAGTGCTAAGAGCTTAATGCTCGATGTGCATATCTGATAACTGGTTGAACCTTGAGCTAAATGCTCTTTACAATTTAGATTTAGATGGTTAAGAGTGACATTTTATTCTTTTTTTTTTTTTTTTTTTTTTTACAACACACTGATTTTGATCAGTTACCTGGAAAAACCTCTTTCTTACTTTACAGTACAGAAAAACCAAACAAACAAAAATGTCAAGTCACTTTCCTCTCATTTGAGCTAACAAAAAAAAAAAAAACCCTGTTCTAACAGGAAACCTAATTAATATATTTCAATCCATTTCTTTGGTCACTGGCATTAACTAGACATTTTTACAAAAAAAAAATTACACAATGACATATTACATTTTTTGGTTCTGGCCAGACCATTAATTCCAAACATACATTTTCATTTCTCTATTTTCCTCACATTTTAATTTCACCTTCCCCCCATTTTTTCTCTCACCCCTGAATTTTAACCTTTTACATCATTCCATTTCTGATCAAGACACATAAAATTTTTTTTTTTTCAATTTTAGGTGGTACTCATTTTTTTACTCTTTGTTTCTCCTCCTCCTTAAATTTTCCTTTTGATGCCGAATTGGAAATTGGTGTTTGTGCTGTCGCTACGAGAGCCGGCACGCCGTGGAAACGGGGCCTTATGCACTTAT
This sequence comes from Macrothele yani, assembly GCA_039090855.1. Taxonomy (NCBI): domain Eukaryota; kingdom Metazoa; phylum Arthropoda; class Arachnida; order Araneae; family Macrothelidae; genus Macrothele; species Macrothele yani. Next base: position 68,042,347 of record CM076989.1, on the reverse strand, counting down.
GATGATATGGTAGGATTTTCCCTCTTCTCCTTCCTTTCTTTTATTCCGTTTTTTTTTCTTACTTACTCCCGATGCCGGCCTTTGAGGAGACTTTCTCTCTCTCACACGGCGACAGGCGGCAGCGATGTTACCGAGCGAGTTACGAGGCGTAATGCCCGCTAGTGCCTCGGGACGATGTCAAGCACAGAAAAGAAAAGGATCGTTCCTACCGTTCTTGGGCCATCGCGGCCGCACGAGGTTACGGCAGTTTCGGCATCCGGACGTCCGTCCTCCCCTCCTTTACTCGATTTTTTTCTTTTTTATTGTGGGACTCTCCCTTACGAAGTCTGGTATCGAAGTGTCTAGCAGCACGCAAAAATTCTCCGCTCCTCGCCGAATCCCTTGCGCACGCGCCCGAAATGGCGGAAGGCAATTGGCCCGAAGTTAAGTCAGAAGGCGGAGAGAAAGACGCAATTCCCAGAAATCGCTGGCTTGAACTTTGACCCACGAAAACGGGCGCTGCGGTGAACCTCGCAGAATTCCGCCCAAATCCTGACGTGTTCCATGTGCCAAGCGAAAAATGCCTTCTCGAAGTAAACAAGAGCATAAATAAATCGGACTTTCTGCACTGGTAAAGCTGGGAAAACGTCCTCCCAGATGCCATTCTACGAATTTATCGCTTTTAGAAAAGCGACACCAGAACTGTAGCCATTTTCGTTCTTTCTTTCTGAACAAAGACTTTTGGAGACCACCTTTACAAAAATTCATTAAACAAATTAACTAACATTGACGAACATCGTTACAATTAACTTCGTAACGCATAAAAATCGAATTCTCTCTAGCTACAGGTACGACGATCGGAATTACGAAAAAATAGCGTAACGCAACAATGTGTTATTTTGCCCTGATGCATTAAGCCACAATTTTATTCTTTTTCTAAATGACTATTAAATATCCTTGACGATAGCGCACGCGCAATTAATTTACGAAAGTCTCTTCGTTACGGAGCGATCGCCGACCCGCTTTTTCTATCAGTCGCTGAATTATACTATCACTAGTTAATACCAAGTAAGATTCATACTAAAACCAACTAAATATTAATACTAGGTAAGATTTTAATTACGAAAGGTTACTAAATTAAGCCCGATACACACAACAACGATTTTAATTACACGCTACTGACATGGCATAAACACGCGTTTTTTCTCATTAGATACCACTACAATAAGATAAAATACTTCAAACACTACATGTTTACAAATTACTCTTCCATTATTAAAGCTTACATAATAATACAATAAAAGAAATCGCGATAACGACGGTAAATACGGAACTACAACCTTACAATTTTTCTTTTTATCGCTACGTTATCCCGACGATCAATAACGCCGAACGCCGCGGCGTCGCCGATAATTTTAAACTGATACATCTAACACTATACATATATAAACTGCACTATACACTTAAGAAACTAAGGCAAATCAATTCATATACACTACATCATATACTGCACTAAAATAAACTTCACTATATCTCTTCCCTGAAAGTAAACAGTGCACTAAAAAAATGCAATGGAAGGAAGAAAAAAACATTGCATGAAAGAACAACAAAAAAACCCCAGCAATATAGCATGATGTCAAACTTCCTTAAATCTACTTCCCAGCTAGTTACACATCCCTTAACTAGAAACAGACATCACAAGGCTAACTTACCTAGACCTATTCACATAAATTTAACTACATACACAGAGATCAACACTTCACAGAGAAATCAGAAAGAAAATAAAATAAATGAAAAGAATTTACTTGATTTTTCTTGACTCTTAAATCTATTTTTTTCTAACTCCCTCCTTGCCAAAGGGATTTGAGATCATCTCATGACAAAAAATTATCACTCTCATTGAAAGTGCGTGGATCTGGTGATGGTTTTTCCGACCCAAAAATATTGGCCCATTAATTCAGAGATCGGAAAAACGTCAACAGATCATCACATCCTCCTCCGAAGCGAAAAGAAAAAAAAACATTTTTTTTTTTCTTTCATTCCAAGAACTAAAAGTCCAAAGGCAAGAACAAGATGTATTCACACTCACACCAGAGATACAAAAGAAACCTACACGTGACGCAAACGGAAAGCTACACCAACAAAACTTCTAACGCTATGCAATACTGAACATGGATTACATAATTCCACAAACACCATAAAAAAATACACAGAGAAATTTTTTTTTCAACACTATGCAAGGCTTATCTCACAGAAACAGACCAGTAAAAAAAAAAAAGGAAACTATCAACATAGGATAGAATTTGCAAATCCTATCTTCCGTAAGGGCTGTAGGCTTAGAAAAACTTCTGCACCAGTTTTCTCTTTCCATGCACTGAACATGCTTCACTCAACATAATACCTGGTAAAATGTCACACCATTCTCACTTTTGGAGTACTTATGCAGGACTCACCTTGATCTGGTCACTTCCAGAATACCATTGTGCAATACTACATGCTACCAACCACAACAGAGAATAAAAAAACATCATCTAGTTATCCCTAAATACCATCCTTATGTTACATAATAATTTCACGTACAAATCTCACAAAATTCTCATCTGATTCACTGACTCACATTATTCCTGGATTCACTTTCCCCAGAAACATCTCTCACCTCAATACCATCTCGAGGCACATCACAAACTAACCGCTGAAGTCTTTCTCTTTCTAACTGCTGAAGTCTTTGTTTTTCTAACCCCTGAAGTCTTTCTCTTTCTAACTTCTGAAGTCTTTCTCTTTCTAACTGCTGAAGTCTTTCTCTTTCTAACTTCTGAAGTCTTCCTCTTTCTAACTTCTGAAGTTGTTCCTGTTCTAGCCTTTCTTTTCCTAACTTAAAGAACAAGATGCATTCACTCTCATACCACAAGCAAAAACTACACTCAAAAGGAACACCCCCAATTACACTCAGAAGAAGCCCATGGGCTTAACACAATTCAACAACTGTTTTTACATACAAGGTGCACCTTTACCACTGTACAAGTATATACAAATGAAGCTTCTATATAACTTTCTTGCAAAACAAAATTCTCACACATGGTTTTGTCTGATCACAAAACCACGGCTGTCCCGGGGGCGTAATACATATCTCGACGGATTGGTGTTAACCACATTACTTCTTAACCTTCTCTCTCTTGGAGCAACTATTTGGCTCGGAGACTGTGACACATGAGTGCTACTTCTCGAGCTTTTCTCAGGAGCGATGAACTCTGGATTTCCTCTGAGAATAGGTATATTTGTACTCCTCCTTTGAGCAGGAAAATACAGAACTGTATCACTAACATACTCCTCTGGGTCATTCTCCTGCTGATTCTCAGCTTCCTGGTGCTCCTCTTGTTGCACCGGACTGTGTGAACTACTATCTTCTCCTGAGAAAACAATTCTGTCCCTAATTTTTGTAAGCCTATCCACATGCACTCTCTCTCTTCGACGAGGATCAGCGATAAATACAATTTCATAGTTTACTGGGGATACACATTTTGTAACTCTAAATGGCCCCGTACATAACTTGCTCAACTTCTTTGATTTACCTGGTTTCACCACAGGACTGTACAGATAAACTTTGTCTCCCAACTTAATGTGCTTATCCACAGCTGTTTTTGCCCGTTGCTTCTCTTGCAGGTCTGCAGCCTTTTCCAAATTCTGCTTAACCGCCTCAAAAGCAAGGTTAAGTCGATTGGTCATTTCATCGCAGTATTCTAACTGTGATGCGTAGGTACGAATAGCAGGGCCTCCAATTAGGTTATAAGGTAATACAAGATCTCTTCCATATGTCAAAAATGCAGGAGTCTCTCCTGTACTAGTATGTATTGACGTGCGAAGGGACAATAAAGCCAGAGGGAGGCATATATCCCAATCTTCTTGACTCTCAGAAACTAAATGACTAATGGCCTGTATAAGCACATGATTGAGTTTCTCTACCTGCCCATTTGTCTGGGGCCTAAAACTCAGAGTGTTTAGTTTCTTTATGCCTAACCTTTCATAGAGATGCATCATTACCTTTGAGAGAAAATTTGACCCCCTGTCCGTCAGAATTTTATCCGGGATTCCATGGGTGGCGATAAAATTCTCCACCAAAACTTTGGCGATCGTTTCACTTTTTACATCCTGCAAAGCATATGCCTCAGGCCACCTAGTAAAATAATCTGTTATCACCAGAATATATTTGTTCCCAGAAAAAGTAGTTGTAATTGGACCTACAATATCCATCGCTACTTTCTCAAAAGGCCGGCTAGCTAACTGAGACCTTATCAGAGCTGCCTTCATATTTGGTTTGTGCCCCCTCTTGCTTAAGCAGGAGTGGCAAGTATCAACATAATTTTTTGTAATGACATACATGTTATGAAAATAGAATTGTGTCCTAATTCGTTCCAGTGTTTTGTGAAAACCCTGATGGGCAACTGCATCATGACATGCATTTAGTACCTCTGGAATCATTGTTTCAGGCACGACTAACTGTTCAACTGGCTGATTCCTAGTGTTCCCTGATTTCGGAAGGGCATAATGCCATAGCATACTATCATCCAAATAGAATTCATCTGAGATTTTGCATTTTTTTCCATCACCTATTCCCTCAAGCAGTTCAATCTGCTTAGACAATTTTTTATCTTTTCGCTGAAGTTCTCTAACCCTAGCTCGCTCCAAAGTCACGTTGGAAATTTTCTCTTCTACTTCATTTGCCTGTACATGTCTAGATAAATAATCAGCTACTACATTAGATTTTCCTGGACGATGAAGTATGGTAAAATCAAACTGTTGAAGAGACATGCACCACCGTGCAATACGAGAAGTAGGATCTTTCAATTTGAAAACATATGCCAAACTAGCCTGATCAGTTATAACAGTGAAATGACGGGCATACAAGTACTGTTTAAAATAATTTATAGCAAATACCACGCTTAACATTTCCTTTTCGACTACAGAATAATTTATTTCTGCGCCCTTTAATTTACGGCTAACAAAAGCAACGGGGTGTAATTTCCCTTCATATTCCTGCTGCAGGACTGCTCCGATAGAGCTCTGAGACGCATCACAAGCCAGTGTAAATTCCTTTTCAAAGTCTGGGAGCTTAATACAGGGTTCTTTCAGCAAAGCTTGTTGTAATTCCTCAAAAGCACATTGAGCTTCAGGGGTCCAACTGAATGTCTGTGATTTCTTTATCAAGTTAGTGAGAGGTAGTGCAATTTTAGCATATTGTTCAATAAATCTACGATAAAAACCGGTAAGTCCCAGAAAAGCTCTTACTTGCTTAATTGTTCTGGGGACTTTAAAATTTCTCACTGCTTCTATGTTTCGAGGATCGGGTTTTACTCCGTCCTTACTCACAATGAACCCTAAGTAGCGAATTGAAGACTGCAGGAAGTGGCATTTATCTGGTTTAAGTTTGAGATTGTGATATTGGAGCCTTTGAAAAACAAGTTCAAGTTTCTCAAGGTGTTCCCCAACTGTTTTACTGGCCACTACGATATCGTCGATATAAATGCCAATTTGGAGAGGTCTGAGGCCAGACAAAACTATCTCCATCAGACGCTGAAAACTGTTGGGACTGTTTCTCATTCCGAACGGTACCCGCAGCCATTCATACAATCCTCCATCTGTCACAAAAGCAGTTTTGTATGCATCTTCAGGATGTAAAGCCATTTGAAAAAAACCTGAAGTGAGATCGAGGGTACTGAAATAAGTTGCCCCAGCTAATGCGTCGACCATTTCAACTAAATTCGGAATGGGAAAAGAATCGGGAACTGTCTTCGCATTGAGGCGCCGGAAGTCGGTACAGAGCCGAAAAGTGCCATCAGCTTTTCGTACCAAGAGTACTGGTGCTGAGTATGGACTGTCACTAGGCCTAATTATGCCTGCCTCTAATAATTCATTTATTTGCCTGTCCAGCTCAGGTCTTAAAGCATAAGGTACTCTATAGGGGCGCTGTCTTACTGGAATATCATCAGTCAAACGAACCTGGTGCAATAAAGTCTCGCACTTTCCCAATTCGAGCACACTCTTCGCAAAAATTTTGTGGTGTTTGTTTAAAAATGCCAATAATTTTTCCTGTTGGTGGGGAGGTAAATGGGACACATCAAAGTTATTTGTCCAAGATGAACATTCATCAAGTTGGCTTTCCACTGAAGCGACTCTTCCCACTTTAATGGATTCAGCAGTGACCAATTTCATATGTTTATTCACATGAATGCTTTGATCAGAGGTATTGATAACCTTAATGAATGTAACCTGTCCTTTGGTATCATTTACTGACCGAGCAACCCACAATGAATTTATACGGAGAGTGTTAACTGGCTGTAAAAGCATAATATCTCCGAGGACTGAGCAATTTGGAACATGGATAGGAATGAGTTTCTCACACCGTGGTGGTACCATTACCTTTTGAATAACTTTCCCAAATAACACTGGGCTCGGTAACTGTTCTGGGTTTTCAAATTTCTTCCAAGGGAAAGGAATTTGGCGAGGTACCAAGGAGCTAATCACAGTAATCAACCAAACAACATACGAGACAAGAACTTGACATGTCTGATGAAGGTAACGGAATGCGTTTAACTGAGTTGGTTTCACAGGTGTCATTTTTGCCTTTCTTTCTCTTTTCTTCCTGAATTTTGGGTTTTGTTTATATCTGGAGGCAACATTCTCACCCAAGTCAGAAAATGAATTTCCAGCTGTAACCTTACATGGAGCATGCCCATGAGATGATGACTGGGTTAACTCGGGATTCGTATGGGTGGAAGGTTTACACGGGGTTGTGTTTGCCCCTTCCCTTTCACTGTTATTTTGCTTTGGACCAACAACTTCCTTTACTAATGCAATAGCTTGTTCCTTTTCTATTTCACATTGTGGACTTTTACTTTTTCTTTTCCATATACACCCAGTGGCAGCATCAAAAATGAATTTTTGAGATTTCAGAAGGTCAAACCCTATAATAGCATCATAAGCTAAAGACAATTTTGCATTTGTTACATACATAGGGTGAACAAATTTTTCTCCTGCGAACTCGAACTGGAGCTTGACACAACAATTGATGGGCAGGGATGTCCCTGAAACACCCTTGACTATCAGGTTTGGGCAGTCTACCCACAACTTGTCTCCCGGAAGAGAACTCAAACATTTATCTGTGATGAGACTAATGGTGGCTCCGGTATCCACTAAAAGTCGCAGGGCTTTTCCATTTACCAATCCCTGAACCACTGGCATTGCAAACTGCGCTTGATCTGCATGGCAGGACTCAATAGGAGCCTCTATAGCAGGGCGTTTCTTAATAGAAGCGGACTCCTGGAAGCTTCTCCCCCTATTAGTTTAAATCCCTATTATTACTGGAATGTCCATTTCTTTCACTTTGGGTTCGCTGTTGGTTATGGTACTCTCTTGACATACTCCTGTTTCCTTGAGGACCTCTGTTTGCAGGTCTTGGATTTCCTCTACCCCTGTCATCATACTGTTGTTGTGGCTGATAACTACTCTCACGGCATTCGTTAGCATAGTGCCCCAAGCGCCTACACCTGTAACAAGTAACTGTGGAGCGATTACTTCTCCTGTATCTCTCTGGTGGACCAGATTGAGTGGAACGGCTTCCGTCCCTGAAATCCCTCGCCGGAGAACTTTCCCTATTTTTGCATTCTGAACTTCGTAGTGACAAATCATTTAACTGATCTTTTATTTTCCTCACTTCTCCCACCAGAGCCTGAATTGCTGTCTGGCTTTTTCTTGCGACCTCTGCAAAGTTTCCTGAGGAAGCTTCGTTACCTTCTTGTTGCTCTACCTCCGCTTCAACGAAACTCACGCTCCTCACACAGCTTCCCATACATGCCTCATTATTCTCTTCCAACAAGGCCTTTTCTTTGGCCTGCTGGTAAGACTGTGGATTATGAGATAGTACCAATCTCTTTATCTTGGGTGTTAACCCTGCAAGAAATTGTGAGAGAAGACTCTTGTCCCTGAATGAACCTACAGCAGCTGAATCTGATTCCTCCTCAAGATACCTAAATGCTAGTACTTCTAAGCGGGAGGCAAATTGTTTCACCGATTCCCCCAGGGCTTGTTTACAGCCCGTGAATTTCCCCATGCGTACTGCCAAAGGAACTGCGGACGAAAACCTTTCCAACAATGCTTCTTTCAAACCTGCAAAAGTCAACCTTCGTTCCCTGGCCAACAAGCCCCTGACAAATTGTTTTGCCTCTCCCTTGCACTTGCATTTCACCACTAGCAATCTCTGTTCATCTGTCCAACCATCCAAACCTGCTACATCCTCTACTGACTCAAAAAATTCTCCAATAGTAACACTATCTGATCCCCCTGAAAATGATGAAACTAAACTCATCAAGACTGGAATGTTGAGGTTTGCATTCCCCCCATTATTCCCTACTTCTGCTGAACCAGCTGCTCCCTCTGTCCCTGGTATCACCATCTTTCCTACAGCTCTGTACACACACACAAATGAAAATACACTGTAAATCTAAACAAGGTACAATATACTATGATTGCTGTTACTGTAATGATTTACTATCAATGATTACTTTTACCCAAGATTAGTGAGCTATAATTATTTTCTACCTGAGCCTAAAGTTATATCTTACTCTTTTTCTTAATTGAAAATAATTACCTCAATATTTCTCACCAATGTAAACAAAAGCACAATACATAAATGCAATACACTAAAATTCAAATGCCAATTCACACTTAAAAAAAAATTATGATTGCGAGCACTTGATACTGACTAAAATTTCGAAAATGAATGCCTAACATGAAGAAAATTCTCCCAATTAACTATGTTCTATGTCAAAACCTTATCCTTTAACTGTTGCTAGAGGAATTTGATCTTTTTACAATTTTCACACAGCATTACCTAATATCAGAAATAGCAAATCATAAATGTGAATCTCTCTGGTACAGTGGGTGGAATCCTGGTCACGGGAACCAGTTTGATACGACGTGGTTTGGTTGTTAAGATATTATTCTATTACGATGATGAACTTACTTCTAAAAAAAGGCAAATATTACACAATTTTATTTTTAAAAAGAAGAAAATGGCCGGTGATCAATCTAGGGACCCCAATTAAGAATTTTTTTTTTTTTTTATCAACGACTAACACCCCAGGTACGATCCTTAAAAACTCCCAGTAAATGGAAGGTGATTCCACCACCACCGACAAGAGAAATTCACATACGACACAAAATAATTTGATTAAACATATGTTCCAGGTTAACTAAGAATTTATTTTGTGCTCCCAGGCACAGGTTGGAAAAACACTTTGATACAAGGAAACTTTAGGTGGCTAGGCCGAATAAAAAAGAATTTAGCTATGAATTTTAGAGTCCAGAGTATGTTGACAGTCCTAAATAATCCTCTCAGAAACCCTCGTCTGCAAACCAAGTAGTTTTCACCTGTGTGGTTTAGAGGATGAAGGAGGTAAGTGGCACAATTTGGTTACCAGCCTGCCTTACAAAAAAATCTTTAAAGAATGTGATCATTCACTCAAAGAGTGCTAAGAGCTTAATGCTCGATGTGCATATCTGATAACTGGTTGAACCTTGAGCTAAATGCTCTTTACAATTTAGATTTAGATGGTTAAGAGTGACATTTTATTCTTTTTTTTTTTTTTTTTTTTTTTTTTACAACACACTGATTTTGATCAGTTACCTGGAAAAACCTCTTTCTTACTTTACAGTACAGAAAAACCAAACAAACAAAAATGTCAAGTCACTTTCCTCTCATTTGAGCTAACAAAAAAAAAACCCTGTTCTAACAGGAAACCTAATTAATATATTTCAATCCATTTCTTTGGTCACTGGCATTAACTAGACATTTTTACAAAAAAAAAATTACACAATGACATATTACATTTTTTTGGTTCTGGCCAGACCATTAATTCCAAACATACATTTTCATTTCTCTATTTTCCTCACATTTTAATTTCACCTTCCCCCCATTTTTTCTCTCACCCCTGAATTTTAACCTTTTACATCATTCCATTTCTGATCAAGACACATAAAATTTTTTTTTTTTTTTTCAATTTTAGGTGGTACTCATTTTTTTACTCTTTGTTTCTCCTCCTCCTTAAATTTTCCTTTTGATGCCGAATTGGAAATTGGTGTTTGTGCTGTCGCTACGAGAGCCGGCACGCCGTGGAAACGGGGCCTTATGCACTTATGATGATATGGTAGGATTTTCCCTCTTCTCCTTCCTTTCTTTTATTCCGTTTTTTTCTTACTTACTCCCGATGCCGGCCTTTGAGGAGACTTTCTCTCTCTCACACGGCGACAGGCGGCAGCGATGTTACCGAGCGAGTTACGAGGCGTAATGCCCGCTAGTGCCTCGGGACGATGTCAAGCACAGAAAAGAAAAGGATCGTTCCTACCGTTCTTGGGCCATCGCGGCCGCACGAGGTTACGGCAGTTTCGGCATCCGGACGTCCGTCCTCCCCTCCTTTACTCGATTTTTTTTTCTTTTTTATTGTGGGACTCTCCCTTACGAAGTCTGGTATCGAAGTGTCTAGCAGCACGCAAAAATTCTCCGCTCCTCGCCGAATCCCTTGCGCACGCGCCCGAAATGGCGGAAGGCAATTGGCCCGAAGTTAAGTCAGAAGGCGGAGAGAAAGACGCAATTCCCAGAAATCGCTGGCTTGAACTTTGACCCACGAAAACGGGCGCTGCGGTGAACCTCGCAGAATTCCGCCCAAATCCTGACGTGTTCCATGTGCCAAGCGAAAAATGCCTTCTCGAAGTAAACAAGAGCATAAATAAATCGGACTTTCTGCACTGGTAAAGCTGGGAAAACGTCCTCCCAGATGCCATTCTACGAATTTATCGCTTTTAGAAAAGCGACACCAGAACTGTAGCCATTTTCGTTCTTTCTTTCTGAACAAAGACTTTTGGAGACCACCTTTACAAAAATTCATTAAACAAATTAACTAACATTGACGAACATCGTTACAATTAACTTCGTAACGCATAAAAATCGAATTCTCTCTAGCTACAGGTACGACGATCGGAATTACGAAAAAATAGCGTAACGCAACAATGTGTTATTTTGCCCTGATGCATTAAGCCACAATTTTATTCTTTTTCTAAATGACTATTAAATATCCTTGACGATAGCGCACGCGCAATTAATTTACGAAAGTCTCTTCGTTACGGAGCGATCGCCGACCCGCTTTTTCTATCAGTCGCTGAATTATACTATCACTAGTTAATACCAAGTAAGATTCATACTAAAACCAACTAAATATTAATACTAGGTAAGATTTTAATTACGAAAGGTTACTAAATTAAGCCCGATACACACAACAACGATTTTAATTACACGCTACTGACATGGCATAAACACGCGTTTTTTCTCATTAGATACCACTACAATAAGATAAAATACTTCAAACACTACATGTTTACAAATTACTCTTCCATTATTAAAGCTTACATAATAATACAATAAAAGAAATCGCGATAACGACGGTAAATACGGAACTACAACCTTACAATTTTTCTTTTTATCGCTACGTTATCCCGACGATCAATAACGCCGAACGCCGCGGCGTCGCCGATAATTTTAAACTGATACATCTAACACTATACATATATAAACTGCACTATACACTTAAGAAACTAAGGCAAATCAATTCATATACACTACATCATATACTGCACTAAAATAAACTTCACTATATCTCTTCCCTGAAAGTAAACAGTGCACTAAAAAAATGCAATGGAAGGAAGAAAAAAACATTGCATGAAAGAACAACAAAAAAACCCCAGCAATATAGCATGATGTCAAACTTCCTTAAATCTACTTCCCAGCTAGTTACACATCCCTTAACTAGAAACAGACATCACAAGGCTAACTTACCTAGACCTATTCACATAAATTTAACTACATACACAGAGATCAACACTTCACAGAGAAATCAGAAAGAAAATAAAATAAATGAAAAGAATTTACTTGATTTTTCTTGACTCTTAAATCTATTTTTTTTTCTAACTCCCTCCTTGCCAAAGGGATTTGAGATCATCTCATGACAAAAAATTATCACTCTCATTGAAAGTGCGTGGATCTGGTGATGGTTTTTCCGACCCAAAAATATTGGCCCATTAATTCAGAGATCGGAAAAACGTCAACAGATCACAACTAGGGCTTCTGTGAATCTTGGAGAAGTGCCAGCTAGTTCTGTGTGACATTGGCGAAAAGATCCCAACTCACTGGGTTTTGTTCCAGAATCCTTAGGTTGAATGACCAACTGGAACCCTCAGCTGTGGGCTAATTCCCCCACACTGATGTACTTACCTGATTAAAAAGACAAAAAGAAATCAATATCCGGACTCAAGTGTGGGATATGGTGGACCTACCACACTTGAGAAGGATGGTCCACCACAGAATCGACCTGGACGTTCTAAATGGCATATAAGAGATCTCGGCTGAGTGAATGTAAGATTGGTGTATGGCATACTAGAAGTATAAATGGCAAGATGAATGAGGTGATGAGGAGATGAATAAGTATAGATTGGATGTGCTGTGTGTAAGTGAAACCAAAAAGAAGGAAATTGGGATAGAAGAAGTGAATGATACTGTGAGTGTGTGGTCTGGAGTATTGGATAATGTGAGAGGACAGGCTGGTGTAGGTGTGATTTTAAGTGAAAAGATGAAGAACAACTTGATTCACTATAGTTGCATAAGTGAGAGAATTCTGGATTCGATTGAAACTGAAACTTCAGAGAATTGTAATTGTTGTAGTGTATGCTCCTTGTGACTTGGAACCTTTTGATAAGAAGAAAGTTTTCTTTTTGGAGCTAACTCTGAATCTCAGAGGACAACTTAGTGATATATGTATGTATGTATGTTGACATGCTAAAATACTTGAGTTTGCACTGAGTTTCAACAAAATTCAACTAATGAATGCATAGGCTGCGATTCCAACATTCCTGAGTCACATTTTTTACAGTTTAAGCAGGAAAGAAATGTGTACTTAAGAGAGTCCACAGTGGCTGACAGCATGATATAAGTCCATGACTTTCCTCCTAAAAGGAAACAATCTGCCATGGAATGGAAACATGAATTCTCCCAAACCCAAAAGTTCAAAGTGACTCAGCCTGCAGGAAATGTTGTGGCACCTGTATTGTGCAAAGGACAAGGGCTTGCTCATTGCTAAACCCATACCATAAGGAACACCGATAAATGCTACTGCATACTATAGTCACGAAAACTGAAAGAGGCAAAGCTTTATTCTTCACAACAGGATCTCTTTCTCAAAGTATTATCCTGTTTTCCTCAAAATATTATCAAAAGAAGCAATAGCCTCTTTCTTCACAACAGGATCTCTTCCTCAAAGTATTTTCCTGAAGCATGACAAGGTGGTGCTCACGCAGAAGATAAACTAAAGAATTAGCAGACCTATTTGTCTGGGAAGTTTTGAAACATCGTATACACAGCTCTGATTTAGCCCCCACTGAACTGCCATCTATTTGGGCCATTTAAAAAACATATGGGCAGATGCTGTTCCTAGCATGATGAGGAGGTGCAAAACATGAGTACTGTTGTGTGAATGATTATAAGATTGAAGACCTGCTTTTTACCATTTATGTGATGGATTGTTTTATTTTTTAGTTCAGTGTTGTGATAGAACAGATCAATGGGCTTAGAGACTACGAGGAAAATCATGTTCGTAATACCTGACACTAATGCTCCACTGCTGTATTAAATTTTAAATAAAATTGCTTGCATTTTGATCAGGGGCAACATGTGGCTTTTAACACAAAGCAAAATCCTGAAAGCTTGAATCATTTATTCCTGAGTAAGCCCTCTTAAACTGATCCTTGAATTTTGCCAAAATCTGACTAATCCTTTCTAGGTTTAATTTCTACTAGAATAAACATACAGATCTTCAGATGCTTTTAGTGACTGATTTATGTTAACTTTTAGAAAGGCATAAAATAAATGTGTTGCAATCAAAAGAAATTACTCTGAATTGAAAAAATGCACTTTGCTTCCAGTGTTTATGAATTTTTTTACAGAGACAAAGGATTATTTTGCATCTGCTACTTTGTGTGGATGTAAAATATGAATATTTGATGGCAAAACATGAATGAGGTCATTGCAAATATACAAAAGTGCCAAAATAGCAGTTTTATCTGCTTGCAGAATAATTACATATGAATTTGGCTAGCATACAAGACACTTCAGTAGGAACTGTAAGTGGCCTGCCTAGTGGTTAAAGCAACCACCTTCCAACTTTATGGTTACAGGATTGGTCCCAGGTAGGTTGAGTTACTTTTAACCACTGAATACTCACTATGCATTGAATGTGGATGCCAAGCCATTAGCCACTGGGTATTGGACCCAAAGTCATCTGTTCCTTGCCCTTGTTCTCTCTCCCTACCCACAATTTCAGTTCGGCACTCCTACTTCTCTGACATGTAAACCATCTGTCATATCTGGGCCTCTAGGTTTAATTTAACTTAACTTCATTTCTAATGCACAGCACAAAAGTTCCATGAGACATAGGTAATTGCATCTAAACCTTTCCTGTGAGTGTAAACTCTATGAGAAATTGCTGAGTAGTGCTCGATATTTCAGTACTTTGATTTTCAGGCCACTAGGAGTCATTTTACAGAATTCATGGTACTGTTTATAAAATGCTTTTACATAGGGAAAAATATGCATCCTGCTAACATGGAAGAATGCAATACCAAGTACAGCTATGCACTTTTCTAAACCACAGCATGTTGTATAGAAAATGATGGTAGTCATTAACACTGCATCACACGAATGGAAAATCTATGAAGTAAAGTATTTCAGCTACTTCAACAAAAACTAGGAAACTACATGGATCTGAATATCAGCCATAATTCTAAATTATGCACAGAGTAGTCATTTCTTACCTTCTCCGCCGAGGACTCCTACTTCGTTCTTTAGAATCTGGCCAGCTCCTGTGCCAATCTCTTGATCGCTCATCTCTGTCTCTCTCAACTCGCCCTTTCTGTCTCTTCTCATTAATCGATTCCTAAAAAATGATCATACATTGATTTATGAACTGAAGGAACAACAAATACACTCATATTCACATCTTAAAAATGGCAAGGAAAATACTGAATACCAATAAAGAAAGTGTTGATAAAAAAATAAAAAAATATATAAGAAAATGGGAAGTCCCTTTTAATTCCTGAAATGCTTATTGAGACAAGTTACAATATCAATTTCTATGATATCAATCAAGAATTTTCAAAGTCAGGACAATGGACTTTGTCAGAAGCACAGAATTTTCTTGTTATGATATACAACAAACACAACCCATAATGAAGTGGGAGGGCAGGTGGATGATCACACGGTTGCATTTGCATGCTGCACCAGTACTAAGAACTTATGTTTCTTTACATCCTGTTAAGTTTATAAACCATTTTTTCATTATTATTATTATTATTATTATTATTAATAATAATAATAATAATAATAATAATAAAGTAGTTAAGCCTTTTGCAGTGAAGGTAAGAAATCACTACTTTGCTACATTTTGATTATCTAGTAGGACTGACAAGTATTTAAACTGGAATGAAACTACATATCCTGAAATTTGGGAGTAGATAGGTTGAAACACAGCTGGGATTATTAACTAACACCTTATTCTGTAACTTTGCATTTCCAGTGCAAACTTACTTTTATGGTTCTCTTTTATGACAATGAAGAGTCATGAAAGAGACCTTTAGAGAGTGAAGTTTTCTTTTATGACAGAAATAATATACAAAAGGAATATCAAACTTGTTGGCCAATTGGTCTGGAATGTAATTTAGCACCAGAGCTAGTATTTACAAGAGATAGAGTGCTGCAAACAGTTTCTTTGATGCTCACCAAGTGAAACCCTACTGTAATGGCATTTCATCCACTTGGAAGATTAATGGCTGGTGACATTAGTCCCCCTCCTCTATTCATTTATCACTCATGGATGAAATTAATACTAAAATAACAAAATAGCTTTAAAAGCTTCAAAACATAATCAAGTAAGAAGAGAATATCAAGGGCATACACATAAGGGGAATAAATAGGATACAGGTAGAATTATGTTAATCAACATCAATAATTAAGTCATAATAGCCCACTTTTGTGTTAATTACCATACTTTTGACTTATGAAATAATAAATGCCAAAGGCTCAGGTAATTATGAATAAACTTGAGAGTACATCACTCACACCATCACAATCACTTCATATAACAAACTATATTTATGCATGTAATCACTTCTGACACTTTCTTCCAGCTTTATGTTACCAACTACGTACACGATTCTTTTTTTACATAACTTAAGTAATTTTATGCTGATAATTCAAATTTCATTTTAAATTTATGTATTAATATATGTACAAACTCCGAATTTAATCTATATATTAATTCTATAAGATTTTTTTACTGTAAGACCAGTTGTGAGAGAACGGCTGAACGTAAACATATGGTTGAGGTATCAAAATAAAAGTCTTACCATGTAGATGTGCCAGTCAAAGAGAAAGATGAGATTGGGGCAACAGTTTGGGCATTGTGGGGCAGCAAAGTTCCCATGTAAAGTCCATGGGAGAAGCGTGTGGTTGACATCCGATCGTATGCGGTTGACTTACGCGCTGTTGAAGGCAGAAGTATGGAGTAACTCAGATAGTCCAAAACAACGCCAGCAGGAATTTGTTTGAAAATTCTTATCGGAACAGCGAACACTCGAAGACCTGATTGTGTTGTGCCACTGGACTGTGTGACGCATATATACAATTTAACATTCATTCGATCCAGTTTATTCACGTAGGTAAGATGTTTCCCATTATGTACACATAGATGCCAACCTCTAAAAGTAGTTTTCAGTAATTTTCAGTAACAATTTTTTTTTTCAGTAATTTTCAGTAATCCAGTCTACAGCGGCAAATTTGGGTATTAAACACTGCAACAAATTAAAATCTGTCAGAACTATTAACAAAATAATAATAATAATAATAATAATAATAATACAATACAAAATAATTTGCTAGTGGGAAAATCTGTGTGCAATGCTGTTTATTTTTTCTACTAATAAAGAAAACAGCACATAAGTACTTAAATTAGGTCTGAATTCATTCATGTTTTTTTTTTTTTCACAATACAGAAAATTCTTTCTGTACTTGCATTGCTATGAGGGACTATTAAAATTATTTTCATAATTTTACTTAATGATTCATACTTCAACTGGCCACTTTCATTTTTCATTAAAGAAATTCTATGCCACATTTCATCTATTCTCTCAGAAGTAACAGCACAGTTAAAATTTTCAAACTGGTAGTGAGCAAATACAGATTCCACCTTGTCAGATTCTTCTGGTTTCAAAACTGGAAACAGGGAACACATATATTGGACTGATGCAAAAGAAACACTTTGCCTTAATGCTACATCTGCAATTTCAGCATGACTCAGAAATTCATCATTAAGTGGAAATTTTCTTAAAATGTAATTGCAGCCTGCCTTGTAAAATTCCCTTACTTCAGAATAAAAAGTAGCCACTCTGTCTTCACTCGGATCCGCAGTTGTGCCTATATAAGATCTCGCTTTTGACCCAATTACGAGATCACAGTTTTCTTTTTGATTTCTCTTTCTTCCAAAATTTCCATCTGCAAGAGATGTTGCTGTCACATCAAATGCTGATGGCTTGATAAATCGTACAAGCAATTCAGATAACAGACTATGAAGTTTTCTTTTTAATATATGCACAAGCGGAGCTTCCTGCTACAAGGACACGTTAACAGATGTAAACAAAGGAAGAGTAGCAGATAAAAAAAGACAATAAAGTTTAGATGAAGGATTTCCAATCATACTTGCAAGGTTCTTATACTGTGAATTGGCTTCTTCATTGTCACTGAAATAATGTTCTAGAGCCTCCCACTGTCCTAAAATTCTGTAAATGGATTCCAAAAGTGATAACCAGCGAGTATTGACATGCTTTGGAATTTTGTGGTTTAGTACCACAAACAGCTTGACTCAGTTTACATTGTGTTTCCTCTTTGAACTTTTCTCCAAAAAAAAAGTACAACTGCATCAGAAACTGCTCAACATTAAATCCTTTCAGTTGAGTAGCAGATTTCTGCACAGCTAAATTTACTAAATGGCATGAGCATCGCTGCACTATGATTGCAGGCTGAATCTTCTTTATGTGAGGAACAACACCTTTTACTTGACCTATCATAGTGTTAGCATTGTCACAGGAAAATGACACACAGTTGCTCCATGAGATATTTTTTTAACAAACTCTTTGTTCAAAACGTTGAATATTCCTTCACCTGTATTATTACTTGATTCAACCAATGATAACAAAACAGTTGAACTTTTCCCTATTTTTTCGTCAAAATATGTTATTGTAAATGGGATACAGTTTATTTGCTTGAGCATCATTACTTCCGTCCGTAGATAGAGTAAAAGGATCTTTTTTTATTTCAGATGCGATGTTACTTGTAGAAAAACTGGCCTTGTGCTGAATTAGTGCACTAGCCTTAAGGTTCTTCCACACAAATATTTTTTTGCGATCGCTGAATTGGGAAACATGGCTTGAAATAACAGTTTTTCAAGCCTTCAGTTTTCGGAAATTTATCCAACATTTTCAAGCTGAAATACAAATATTTATGGAATAAAATGATATCTAACAATACTGGGTAGAGGAAACATCGCGAGAAAAAACATTTACGATTACCAGAGAAATCTTACCTCTGTCTACTTTCCGTTTTCGAAGGATGAAATTCCATCCTCCGACGGAGAAACCCCCCCCCCCCCCCAGTCGCCACCAATCCTCCCAAAATTTAAGTTCAGTTATGCATCGATTTCGTACATGGTCCAAATGATAACAAAAAAAAAAAAAAAAAAAAAAGGAGGAATTCCTCGAATCAGCGTGAGAATCTCGTCGCCGAAGATTACGGGGAAATTTTCGGGCAGCCTAACTTCCGTTTTCGGAAATCGTTGCCTACAATTTCAAGCTGAAATTATGCAATGAAATTTCATTTAACAATACTGAACAGAAGCAACATCGCGCGAGAAAAAAAAAAATGATTAGGGAAAAATCTGCACTTCGTTTAACTTCCGTTTCTGAGCGTTTAAAAAGACAAAACAATGTCCCCAGACGGAATACGATATCCCGAAAATTTCTTCACTTTTGCATCGATCTCGAAAATGACAAAAAAAAAAAAAAAAAAAAAAAAAAACGGAGGGGACTCCGCGAATCCGCGGAAGAATCTCATGTACGAATTAACCGCTGAATCGATTTCGAATGCCGTAAGATAACTGTAAAATATCGATGACCGGTAAATTTGAACTTTTGGCCCGAAATTGGCGCAGATTTCGTCGAAATGGCAATTTTTTAGCAGAATAGCGCACCAACAAGGTTTTGGCGTAGATCTGGCAGCCCTGAATGTAGCATTTAATTTTTTTCCCCTAGAAAAACTTAAAGGACAAACAAAAAATTTTAAGTTGATAAAAATTTGCTTTCTATCTCGGAAAATTAAATCAAATGGCGATTTTCCGTAATTTCAGCGGTGTTTCCGTATTTCCATAACAGCAACCAAAAATCCGTAAAATTACGGAAAATCAGCACTAGTTGGCATCTATGTGTACAGATGTAAATAAACAATTCATATGAGTTTATTCTTTTCAAAAAAAAAAAAAAAAAAAAAATTATCGTTGATTACGATGGGTTTTGTCTACTGGGGAAAAAAATACTATTCACCGATTCCGACGAGTTTCGTCTACCCGGTTTGAATCCCGGTGAGGCATGGATGTCGTGTTTGTCTTACAGCACTGGCTCTCTCCCTTCCCTGAAACCAGTGACCCTAAACTAAATTAGGGACAGGCGACCATGGATTTTGTATTTGTCTTACGCCACTGGCTCTCTCCCTTCCCTAGAACCACCGACCCTAAATTAGGGATGGGCGACTGCCTATAGCCCATTAAAAGTTGCTCATGGTGGTCGCTAAATCCTCAGTCACGAAAAAAATAAATAAAAAAATTCATGAACCTGGACTATTGTCTTTACTGAAGTGGTTGAATGAATTTGTCAATCAAATAAAGTTTACATATGTTGTTTCATTAGAACAAAAAGAAAAGGGAAAAAAAAAAAAAAAGGAAACTTACTCTCGATTCTGAAGGGTTTTGTCTAGTTTGAATTATCAGGATAAAATTACTTAATGTATATATTATACATATAACTGCAAAACGAATCTCCCTGAAGAAATAATTCTTCACAAATACATGGAATGCAACACGAATGTAATTGTTGGCAGAAATGTACCATATCCTCACTGTTTCCATGTAGCAACTTCTTCAGGAAACTTGAAAATTCCTCGTCCTGGGTGGGGTAATGGATTGAATTCTCGAACGAAAATCGGGAGATGCGGGTTTGATTCCTGCTTCAGAGCAATGTAATTTTTAAGTTTTTTGAAGGAGCTGGCTACTACATGGAAACAGTGAGAATACAGCACAATTGTGCTAACGATTACATCTGTAAAAGAATACTAATTTACATATGTTGGCAATGTAAGGGTAAAAGAATGATGTTTGGGCTGATTACATGCCCAAATGTGATATATGTTATACGAAGCAATTGTGATGGCAAGTAATGTAATTTTACTCGAGCTTACTGCATTTGTTATTTTGTGGGTAGAATTAGCAATTCAACCCAAAACTGGTAAGCTTCAGCGAGTTGAGGAAACGTGTGTCACATAAATAAAATCTTGGTGACAAGTTCAGTATGGCTTATTGTGCTACGAAGAAAGTTCAAACATGTGCCTTAGTTTTTGAAACTACAATGACTTCTGAAATACTCTGGTTTCCGTAAATTAAGGACAAAACAGAAAAATCATGGTAACTCAGAAAATACATGATGAAACTTGGTGAAAGCCAGCACAATATCGTACATTAAATATTTAACATGAAATACTCCATTCTGACAAAAATGACCACATAGAAGACCAGGTGAAAAAATCAGGTCTCCAAATGAAATACCCAAGTAACTTAATACAGAGTGTCGTCAACATGAAACATCGCTTCACAGCAATGTTTCATGATGTTGGTGATGGTGTCTAGGAGCTCAGTAGGTAGCAACAACAATTATTTGTGCAATGTTTGTCTAAGCCTAGGCCTTGCGGAGGGAGGTTGAGGGCAGCAACAAGTCCCCCTACAGCAACCCAGACAGGTTTGATTGGATTAAGGTTGAGAGACATGGCTGGCTGATATATATGAACAACATATTCTCTTGAAGGAGAAATGTATCTCCTATGGTACCTGCATAAGGGCAAACACAGGGGTTCGTCCAGGACATCATCCCTACAGCATCAGGCATGCATGGTTCCTTCTGGAAGCAACCATATGCGTGTGCGTTCACCTAATGAGATGGCATACCAAACCAGCACACTACTGCCACCATAAGTGTCCCTTTCATGGGC
Organism: Macrothele yani; assembly: GCA_039090855.1. NCBI lineage: Eukaryota > Metazoa > Arthropoda > Arachnida > Araneae > Macrothelidae > Macrothele > Macrothele yani. The sequence continues at coordinate 68,020,914 of CM076989.1, read as the reverse complement.
CATAGAGGAATAATAGTGTGTATCTCCTTTTCCCTAAATCATAGCATGCCTGGAATCACTCTGCAAAACAAATCTGGACTTTTATATGAGTAATACTGACCTCTATTGCCCAATTTTAATTACCCTCCCGTGACAGAAATGGCACACATAAAGACCCACCTTATGTGTGCCACAGGGATGACCTAGCATAAAGACCTACTTCATGAAGCCTTCTGAGCATAGTGGAAACAGATACCGCTATTACCATAGATGCAGCATGGGCAGATTGCAACAGAGGCGGGTTAGCCGTCCTGTTCCTCCACATAGTTATTCGGAGATACAGGTCATACACGGATGTGGTTGCCCTAGGCCTTCCTTTGCTGTACCTTCTGGAAGCCAGCTGCATGTTTTGAAATTGTTTCCACAGTCTAGACTAGAGCATAGAAGGACTCATGTGCATCCATCTTGCAACTTTTGACTTTGACCGGCCTCCAGTCTTCCGTTTAATCTCAACCTCCCCTGTTAAATGTCTCGCTGCCATTACAACAAATCTACTATTTCAAAATCTTTTCTTTACACTGTAAAAACAATGTAACACATACCTTCGCAACAACCTCTTTTATGGTGCAGTTCATCTGCATAAACCAATGCTGTTGCCACTAATTTATATATGATACCTTGACTTTGCATTACATTTCACATCATGTACCCAAATTTCATGCATTTCCAACCCTTCTTTTACAAACAATCAAATTTTTTTTTCGATTTATGAAAACCAGCGTAGTTTAATGGGAACCACAGGGTTCCCACTCAATTTCAGAAATGAAATTCCCTGACTTTTCCTGGAAAATTTCCACAAAATTCCAGACCATACTTTTACAATTCGTGGCACTTTTACAGTAGAAAAACTAGGATTTTTACTCAATATGCAGTAAAATCAACCTAAGCAAAGATTATCTTAAGCGTATTAACATAACAGATTAATAATAAAACCATACCTTACTAGTAATTAGCAATCAAAATATTTTAAAATACAATTAAAGCCCAATTTTATGACTCACTGAACTGGCAAAAATAATGGCTAAATTGGGGGTATCATTAAAACAAGGAACTTGCAACATTGGGACCCTAAGGAATTGGCTGTATTAACTTATATTGCTTGGAAAAATAAATTACTCCTACATGTACACAATCTTTTTTTTTTTTTAGTTCGGTAATTTCTTCTTCAATTTTTCTGCTTTGAATGTTTTTTTCTGTTTCAAGTCTTGCTCTTTTTTGCTGAAGCACTTTAATTTGGTCCCAAGTTCTTTTCTTTGCATTTTCATCCCAATATTTAATAAAGAATGACCTTTGTTTTCTTTAAGTTCATCACAAACATGTCTCCAAAATTTAAGATCCACATGTGGCCCATCTATAAAAATCTGTAAAAGATTTTTCCAAATTTAAATCTGATGAGCCATCACAAAATTTTTCATATAAATCCTAGGCAGTAGAATGGCCAAGGAAAACTGAATTAAAAAAATGAACTTTCACTTCATTAGAATTTTGAGGCCAGTATCCATTTACCCTTTTTGGGCAACAGCATTCAGAGCTTCATCAATACATAGTACAAAATATGATGGTGAAATTTCTTTCAATAGCAAAGAATGGAAATGTGGGGCCAAACCAAAAGTAACAAAGTATGCCTTTTTGTGCTCCCCAAGGTGATATTCTTTGCTACCTCACTATCAGGGAACATTGTTTGAAATATCTGTGCTGCATCCTTGAAGCCATTGTAGGATGGGTCATTACTAATTTGAAAGCAGACAAAATTTCAGATGTAAGAGTTTTTTTTTTAGTAACATAATTCGCCACTGAAGAACATGCCAACGTCGAGTTGACTCCTCTCTTTGTATTTTTTAAATCACTTTCAACACCAGAAGCACTACTAAATAAGGTAAAATCAGATACTTGCTTTGTACTCTCGATTGACTTCTGGTGCTTAACACTCTTCTCGTGACTAAATATAGTTTTTGTCTGCCCATGTTGCTTAAGTTAAACGTTTTACAGCAAAGTCGACAACGTGCTGTATACAGGTCCATGTGTACCACTTCGATCCATTTCACCAATTGTGGATTCAATTCTTTATCAGTCCATTCCAAATTGAAAACCATTTTCTCATTGCTCATTTTGACACATCACTCATTTTGAACAAAATGCTAAACGTGCAACAATGTAAAAGAAGCGTGAAAATCTTTTAACTCAAAGCTCACGTGCTTCCACCTGAAAGATCACGCTAACCCGTACTTACGGCTGCGTGTCAACAAAGAGCTGGAGGGGGAAGGGAAGTGCCACTAGCACTGGCATTCCCTTCCCCCTATCCTGACGAGACAGCAGAGGCGCAGAAGATCTTCACCTTAGCGCGAATATCATGCCCCCTTCACTCAATTCCCTCTCAGCAAAAGCGGCATGTGACCTTGTTTCGCCTTCAGACTTCTGGGTTCAGCAGAGAACAGAACCCGACTAGCGAAGGAGGATTTGTGTACAAAATCTTAATGCTTGCCAGGTCTGACAAGGGATCGCTCATTTCCCAGGATAGTTGTGCAGATTTTCCAGGTTTTGGAAAAATAACAATTTTTTTTCCTGTCTTTTTTTGGACAAAATCAAATTCCCAGACAATTCCAGGTTTTCCCTGATCTGTGGGAACCCTGGAACCAGTACAAGAGCACACTGAGTGGGCTCTGGAAACTTAGGGATGTAACAGAATGAAGTGACAAGTTGCTCACAACATTAATGATGATAAATACGAGTTTTTACTTAACAAAATTTGAATACTTTACTAAGCAGGGCAATTAATTACGCTCATAAGAAGAGCAATACTTTTGGTTTTATCCCAGTTAGGCGTGGCAGAAGTCTTCTACTGCATATAGAGAAAGTCCTGTATATAGGAGACCTTTCTTTCACATCTCTTTTATGCAAAAAAATTCCACAGTAGATTAGACCACAATGTGTTGCCAATGCAAATGTCACACAGTGTTTACAACCTTGGGTACACTCTTCAGGGATCATAGCATACTTCTGGAAAATTTTAGGTTGGAATTTTAGGAATTTTAGGAATTTTTAGAAAAATTTTAGGAAAATTTTAGGAGTGTATTTCAATAAAAACTAGATGTATATTTGTATACATCTAGTAAAACAACTTCGTATACATTGTAAAGAGTTTGCTTCACACCCTTCAACCATATATACTGATAGACTGCGCATGACATCAAAATTTCTGGCTCCAACATAAAATCACATGACAACAGTCAAAAAGATGGGTTACACCTGCTGTGCTTATGGTTGCTCTGAGCGATATAGTAAAGAAAGTTCTATGATTTTTCATGGGTAAGAAACGAATTAAATACCTAAGTCAATAAAGTTCAATTACTTAACCAGAAACTTGCAGCTATTGATATAAAAATATAGTAACTTAAGAAAAAAAAATGGAATGCATGTTCCAAATTCTTCGCAAATGTTCATCACATTATAAATCACAAAATGTAAACAACCCGTTCATGCATGTATATAGCTCATAAGTAAACTTACCTGAAGAGTTTTCATTATATATGAGGCGCATTCACATAATACACCGAAAACACTGAAGTTCTGCAATGTAAATTAGTAATCATAACAGCATTTTTACACGAAATTTGGAGTCTGATGATGACGTGCCCAATGTTTGAGCCATGGCGGCTTTGATGCAGCTATTGCCAATGCGCAGTCCATTAGTATATATGGTCGAAGTTCACACCCAAATTTTTTGCATAACGTCTAATGTCTAAAGTTTAAGTATGATTTACTTCTAATGTTCAGTTCTTATCTTTTCACGTGTTATTATCATATTCAAGTATATTTACCACATTCAAGTTTCACTTTGAACATTAATATGCTGTTTAACCAGAAGCAATTCACGATTTTCACAGAAAGTTTTCAGGTTTCACATTAAATTATAATATCCTAAAAAGGTAATTGAAAACCAAGAACTATGTACAATTGTTCACTGAATTACTTTTTTCATATTATTGTTTTAACCTTTTCCTGATACGCCTATCTTTTTCTGCTTCCACCACAACTAATTTACTTTGTTTTCTTTATTTCAGCTGAACCTTGTATGATCAAGTTAGAGGCAACTGCTATTTCAACAGTATTTTGTTTTTCTACAGCTTTTCGCATTCTTTCTGTTCCCTCTTGAATTACTGCTAGGGAGGCTTCTTTATCTTTTTTAAGCCTATTTATTTCTGCATCATTTTCTTTTATTTTGTCATCAAACTCAGCTTTTCTTTTTTTCTCTAGCTGCTTTTCCTTATTTTCCCTCTCTTTCTGCTTCCTTTCTTTTACCTTTTTTGATTGTTCTTCCTTCAGCTTATCAACATACTCTTTATAAAATTTATGTGAATCACGAACACTATTTAACAAATTTATTGTTATGGGAATTTCTTGTTATGGGAACTTTTTTTCTTTATGATGCGCTTTTACTTGTGAAAAGCCACTATTAGAAATATTGAAAATTTCTGAACACAATATACACTTAGCAGAAAATATTGTTTCAGTTGCAGAACACCATTCTTTCAACTTCACTCCGTCCAATTCTTTGGCGAGCCACGCATCTTGAAATTTCGTTTTGGATTTAGGCATCTTAAACACTTGTATTACTAACCAGAAAATGAAAGGGAAGTACAAAAACATGTTCCAATATTGCAAAACCAGACAACTTCCCGAAATTTGGCTGCGAGGATGTCAAAAGATATGAAAAAAAAAAAAAAAAGCAGGTCACCACTAGAGAACTGAACCTGCACAGAGAACACCATAAAAGACGTAAAACCAGAAACTATCATACGCATCTCACGCAAGTTCAGTCAAAGCGAGTCGGAGCCGAGATATATTGCGCATCGAAGGTCGCTGTCGCCGACGCATGATCGAAGGTCAATGATCACGTGCTCTACTGCCTGCCAAGATAACTCAGCTACCATCCCATCGTCATTACCGGAGGTTACGGAAGAAGACCACATGTTTCCTCTTTGCTTCCACCCACCTGCGGTTTACAATAACAAAACATCAGCAGAAAGAGGAGGTTCCACAAGGCATGTACAAAAATAAAGTACGATCTTCTGCGTGCCACGGAGTTCGTCTGCAAAGCGCAAACCAGGGGTGAAAATGACCCCTCCCCTTTTCCCTTAGATCTCTTGTTACTCTCGAAAACTGTTCGAAGGCAAAAAAATGGAACGCCCGCCCCGAAGCAAGTGCATCAAGTGCATCTCGATGGCGTCATTTTTCCCTCCCTTCAGCAGCACAGCATATAGGCTGTGTTTCTACAATAACAGGTCTTTTTACCTTACCGTAATGGTAAATTTATTGGCGTTAATAACGGTTGTTTTTAATAAAAATAAGCTTACGAAAATTTTAGGATGAATAGCAAATTTTAGGTCTAATTTTAGGAATTTAAGGAGGGTCACAAAATATTAGGAATTTTAGGACGAATGCGATCCCTGACTCTTGTACATCATGGAAGAGATGCAGTAATGCATTCCTCACTTAGGCAAAAGCACATTTGAATATTATTGGAATGGTAACCCATACCTATGCATTTGTTATTATAACAGCTGTATAACTTAAAACATGTAGTACTACTGTTCACTCATACATATTGTTCACACTCAGTACTTCAATATTTACACAGATTTTGCACTCCTGAAGCAGTAAAACCTAAAGCAATACAAAAGCAACACTGTTCACAAACAAAATCAACAAACCTTTAATTCTTCTAACTTTTCTCTGATTGTAATGAAACCAAGATGCAATTTTCCACCAAAATGATCTGCTAAGCGGCGATCATTGTCATGAATACCTAAGTAGGCTGAACAGACTTCACAAACACGTAACTTCTGCTGCTGATAACTGGATGCAGGCATGGAGTTTCGATACTCTTGCTTTAAAGAGAAGGGGTAAAAGTTACATGAATATAATATTGCAATACACAAAGCAACAGTAGACTAATTAAAGAAAAAGTTAATACTTATATAGGAACTGAAGAAATTTGGGAATATTTCAAGTAATAACCAGAAATACTGGTGAAGGTCTGAGATAAATATAATTACAATGCACTAAAATTCTGTTTATAACAAATGAAGATAAGCAACCCTTACGAACAAAACCATTATAAATATTATAGCATTTCTACATCACAAGTTTGGAATTGTACATACCTTTTTAATGTTGAAAACTAGTGATTTTAGTGCAAATGCTTTGTTTTACATATACATTTCATTTAATATGAACTTAATCTTAATACAATTTCCTTTGATGATGCAAAATAAAAAAAGGGTGGATACAGTGTTTCACCTCCTATTTTATAAATTGCTTACATTTTCCCTAATTGCAATACCATAGTAATTTTGAATCTTGTTAAACATAGCATCTGTCAACACTCAGCACTGTTTTACTACCTTTTCCATGTAAGTCTTTCACTTTTTTTCTTTAGGCTGTGAAGGCATGTCCCAACTATTTTCTGTATAAGAGACCTACACATTTATTTTTTCACTTCCATTTCTTCGTTTTTATACACGGTTTGTACTAAATTTCCCTGAGTTTTCCCTGATATTTCCAGAAATCTTATAACAAGATATCAGTGTAACCGTAAAACCTATATGTGGGCCTACACAACAATTCACTTCACATAATCCAGCATATTTCCACTTTAATTACACATTTTACTATTAATTACACATATACATTTACTGGACTTAATCAGTTATTTATTACCCCTGAATACTTAATTTTTTAGAACACTAAACTAGTTTTGAGAAGCGTTTTGTTAGGTGTCAGTTCTATTTTCGCTTTGTATTAATCCTAACAAATCTGTTTTATAAAGCATATACAATAATAAATAAATCCAATATAAATTTGAAGCAAAAAGTACTTACATGGAGTTATATGTATTTGTATAGTTCTTGATTCTGTTTATCAATCGTAATAGTCTGTAATGCGACATTCTCAGAAATTTTTGCCTTTTTCCGCTTTAAAAGCTTTATCTCATTGGCAACTTTTTGCTTTTCATTCTCAGCTCTTAGCTTTTCTGGCTTTTTCACCTTTTCATCCTCAAGAGCCTGGTGTTATCGAGCATGAGCCATTTTGACACTTTGCATCAGTTCTTTAGTTGCTGGAACTTTAAAAACACCACAACTTGCTTTAACCGAGTCATAGAAAATATGATATGCTATCAATTACCTTTCTACTAGGTTTTGACAAGAATATCCTTGTTGATAGAGAAGTCACTTTCAACAGAAGCACTCCCATGGTATAAGGTCATAACTATTTTGACAACTTCCCACAAGTCTTTCATCTCACAGTCTTTGCCGATCAAAGACCAATAAAAAGAATTCAAATGCATGTTGGTCTCAGAGAAGCCATAAAAAATGTCTTTCCATTCTGTTTTTGAATGCTCACAAAAGTCACTAAATTGCTGCTTTGCCCTGTCAGCTGAAACTGCAATCACCTGATTTCTGTCATGCAGGATTTGCAAGAGAATGTCCAATCTCTTTTCACAAACTGTGAGGTTTGGGTGTATTAATTTTGAATCCAATTGAGGTAAACTCACCTTTTTGGGTTTGTTCCTCTTACTAACATCTGCAGCACATGTATCTTCAGCAATCTTGTCATTACTCGTAGAGGTTTATATGGTCATTACATCTACCGTCCCCGTAGCGTCTTGTATTAACTCTGCTAGTCTTGGAGTAATTTCTGTTGTTATTTCCACTCTTGAGCCAATTCACACATATACAACATTTAAATACCCCCCCCCATTTACACACTTATCTACTACGCACACATGTTTACAACACATTCACCAGTCATACACCCTCATATTACCAACTTATTAATAAAAACGTATATACACTATGTACAATTACATTTACTCTTTACTTAATTCATTCATACTAATCTTGTTTTTTATACTCCATGAACACCTTGTAGTTCGCCGACGTAACCTTCGATGCACTCCATCGTCCATGTTCTAACACTAATCTTTGTGACCACTCCGCCTCCATATTCACCACATTTACATACTTTCATATTCATAAAAAAATATATTTATATATACACTATTTACATATACATTTATTCTCAACTAAATTCATTCATACAATGGCTCGCTCTTATACTCCATGAACCTCACATAGTCCGCCAACATGTCTCAATGAACTATATATCATTGATGTCTTCACCCTAACTCTCATAACCACTCTGCTTCAAGCATTTTCTGTTCATTCGGTTCCACTCCCATTCTCTCTCGATGTAGCTACAGATGTTTGCATGCAGCACCCTCTGTTCTTCAATCTGGTCATTTTTCTAGCCTTCTAGTAGACTGAAGAACAGAAGGTGCCACATGGGAACATCTGTAGATACATCGAGAGAGAATGGGACCAGGACCGAATGAATAACTTGATCTGCAGTGGCAGAGAGGAGTGGATGTGAAACATGCCTCCCGAAGATGGCTGGAGCTCAGCGGAAAGCACTTGAGGCACAGTGGTCATGAGTTAGGGTTAAGACATCGATGGTGGAGTTCATCGAGGTTCACGTTGGTGGTCTATGTGGGGTTCACGGAGTGTAAGAGCGAGCTGCTGTACGAATGAATTGAGAACAAATGTATGTGTAAATAGTGTATATATAAAGTTTTTATTAATGAATGTGAGCGTATGTGAATGTGGTGAATATGGAGGCGGAGTGGTCACGAAGATTAGGGTTAGAATATTGACGGTGGAGTGCATCAAAGGTTATGCTGGCGAACTACAAGGTGTTCATGGAATGTAAAAAACAAGATGAGCATGAATGGATTAAGTTAAGAATAAATGTAATTGTACATAGTGTATATAACTTTTTATAAATAAGTTGGTAATATGAGAATATGTGACTGTGGTGAATGTGTTGTAAATGTGTGTGTAGTAGGAGAGTGTAAATAGGGATGAAAAAGTTATTTAAATAATGTTGTACATGTATGAATTGGCCCAAGAGTGGAAATAACAACAGAAATGACTCACAGGGTTCATACTGTTTTCTGTGGAAAAAAATAAGACTTTCTAAGGACCTACACTCCAACTGATATTTTGTGTCACTGGAATATCACCAGGTGTGTGTATGTATATATACATATGTAGGGGATTAAACAGCACTAATGGTCATTTACCAGGTATTTTGCCCCAAATATAAACTACTTTGCCTGCAAAGAACAAGATTAAATACATGCCGGAAAAAAAAAAAGGACAAGCAGGAGACACATCGACGGCGAAGCAAGGTGAGTTGAGTAGAGCAGTAGACACTTGATATATCAGACCACACGAGACAACTGACACCATAAATTGTGAAGAAGTCAATCCCCCCCCTTGACATTTGCTTTGACACTCTGACCCCTGAAAAAAGACACAACACAGATGTTGATCCCACTGGTAAGAGGACGCAAGGTAAGTCATGCAGGCTACAATGAGGAAATTGTGTGTGTGTGTGTGTGTGTGTGTGTGTGTGGAGGGGGGGGGTTAGGGAGATAATTTCTAAGAACATTCCAGGGGATTATCTCCCTTCAATGAGCTAGGAGAAAGCTCCCCTGGTGAACGGGTTAGCACATTTCAGGCACACAAACAAAAATGGGGACAGGGTTGCGTTGCCCACATTTTTTTGTGCAGCCCATTACTGCTACGCAAAAACAAGAAATTGGAAAAAAAACACACACTTGTTTTAAAAAATAAGGACTTTTTAAGGACCTTAGAAATGGAAATAAAAAATAAGGAGTTCTTAAGGACTTTTAAGGACCGTACGAACCTTGGACTCCAAGACCAGCAGAGTTAACACAAGATGCTACACAGGCGATAGATGTAATGACCATAAAAACCTCTACGAGTAGTGACAAGACTGCTGAAGATACATGTGCTGGAAATGTTAGTAAGAGGAACAAACCTGAAAAGGTGAGTTTACCTCAATTGGATTTAATACAATAAGCACACTAAATTAAGGACAATTTGAGAATTTGTATATATTTTTCGAGTTGTTACATTTTTAGTATTAATTTTGGATTAAGGATCGAAGTGGATTTCATAAAAGAAATCAATGGAGCTTCTATTATTTTACATGTAGTACCTATAATAAATTTTTTGCAACTGATTTGGAATTCCATTTTTTGAAGTTCCGATGCACTACTCTGGGTAACATATTTTGCAGTTGCAATGTCATGGCCTTTCGATGGTTATCCCTTAACTTCATATCTATTTTAAACAATTTTTCTGAGGAGGAAGCTTCTGTCACAATTTCTTTTTAATGAATCTTGTCATTAACTGACAAACCATAAAATAAATACTATCATACAGCAATGGTATAATTGGATTTGCAGTTTGAAACTTTTTTAAGAATGGTTTAATTAGTATCTATGCAACAGACAAAAAAAAAAAAAAATCCCAAGAAAGATGACACCGAATTTTCGGGTATAATAAAGCACGTCTTTTGCATCCGCTCTGACGCAAATGAAATTTATCAAAGCTATTCAAAGTCATTCATGGTTCGTATTCATTTTCAGAAATTGAAAATAAGAAGTTTTTAAGGACTTTTTAAGGACCTTAAAAGCAATTTTTAAGGACCTTAATTTTATTAAAAGTTTCAATTTTTACCACTTTTAAAAGGGCATTCATAATAAAAAAACACCCTTAAAACATACTTTTAAAAGAGCAAAGATCGCTTAAGTAACACGATTTTTAATAATTTATAACAATAAATTATCACATTCATAAACAAAGACAATTTTTGCATGTAATTACTGTATTTAATTAAATTAATAATTTACAAGGTACAATTATTTGTCAACAAGCCTTTAATAAAAAAGAAATTAATTTTTAAGTTCTGTTTTGAGTTCTATCTTTGAATCAGTGGCTTCAAGTTCTAATTTTTTCTCTTTCAGTAATTTTCAAAAATTGTTGCATTTTATAAAAATATTGACATCTTTTAAAGCTTCTGCTTGTTCGGCCATGTTATCAGCAGACTTTTCCAATTGGATTAAATCCTTTTCTACCTTAATCCTTTTAGTTTTTAACATATTTAGGTCATCACTTTGTTTGTTTTGTTCTCTTTCCTGAGATTACAGTGTCTTTCTTTTCATTCTTTTGCTCTTTCAAATGTTGCATATATCTACGGCGAGCAGAAGATACTGAAGCTCGCAACTCTTTTGTAAGCTCTACATTGTGAATTCCCCCACAAAAATTAATGTGATCATAAACAATTCTTTGGCTTATGTAAGAATTTTCTTTTAAGTTTTCTACTTGTATCTGCCTATTAACAGAAAAACCCCTTTCAACTGTTGCTTGGCCATGTGACAACACTAATAACATTTTTATCACATTCCAAAGATCATCAAAACCTTTTGATAAGTATTTAGCTAAGAAAGCATCTAATTTGGTTTCAGAGGCATTAAAGTCAGAAAAATTAGTAGTCTTTTTTTACTTCATTTATTAAGAAGCCTCTTAATTGCAATAAAATATTTTCACATTGTTGCTCTTCTAATTTTTTAACTTCACTCAGATGGAACAGGATTTTTTTCATCTTGGCTAAACAATCACTATCATTGTTTGCCATTCTTTTGGGGTCAAAGCAAACTACATGGCGTTCAATTGAATAATTCACTGGGCTTCAATTTACTTCCGATATTCGAGGTTATATTTTTAACGTGCATTAATGCATTTGCATTTTTGAACTTCACTTTTAGTTGGTAAAGTTCGATGAACACTTACCGCACGTGGGGCTTGGCTTTCAATTCTTATTTCAGTTATGTGGATGAGGCATGGGGGTTTTTCATTTGGTCACAGGTCCACTTCTTTTTTTTTTTTCCCCATTGGTATTTATTTGGCCTGATCACTAAATGAGTTTTTTTTCTTTGCTGCATCCTCATTTACTTTCATAATTTTTTATAACCCTAGTACTTTCGGTAATACTCCATTACCGTCATCGAGGGGACGTTTTGCTCCGACTAGCACGGACCGTGTCAGCTGGGCATTTCGGTGGTTCCCGCGGGCTGCTTCTGTCATTGGCTATCGATTCTTGGGCGTTGTGGCGCCATCTCTTGTTGGTCACTGATCTCATTTTTCGAACTTTTTCATTTTTTTTGCTCAATTTTAATTAAATGAAAAAAACCCCATGCCGCATCCACATAACGGAAATAAGAATTGAAAGCCAAGCCCCGCGTGCGGTAAGTATTCATCGAACTTTACCAACTAAAAGTGAAGTTCAAAAATGCAAATGCATTAATGCACGTTAAAAATATAACCTCCAATATCGGAAGTAAATTGAAACTTTGAAGCACACGAATTATTCTTTCAAGTGGTTAGATTAAAGGCAGATTAGGCCTCACGATGTACTATCGCAATCTCTTTTCGAACCGAGAATTAACAACAATCGCCAAATTCAAACGTCTTAAAATCAAATGTATGAAATTTGAAGTTCAAGAACGTTTTCTTGTAACTTGCAGAGATTTTGGATTTATCCCCAAATTTTTGAGACTTAAGAACAAGCCAACTAGTAAGAAGGATTATTACATCCTGCATCGATGTCAACAAAAAAGACTTAGTAACGAAATTATAGCTAAAAGAAAACAAATATTCAGACTTAATGCTCAAGTTTATGAATTATGGAAGCTGATAAGCAACTCAAAATAAGCACAATTTGATGGCACTTGGAAAGAACGCATTTTGGATACTACGTTCATCGAAATTAACGAAATTGCTAACAAAGAAGCTAACTCCAATAGCGTTACTGTAGGTAAAAAATTAAATGCACTATTTGATGAACAAAAATTAAATAAGGAACACATAAACGAATATAATGTTTATGAAAATCGGTCTGATAAGAACTTAAGCTTTACACAAAAAGCAATTTTACAAAAAGGGAAAAAATTTGCCTTTCCACAAGGCCTCCCTAAAACTGAAGAAATCATCCCTTGCCTCGAAGATATTCTCAAAAATATACCAGGCGCAGAGAATAAAACATAAGTTGAGAACAAATTATATAGTTATTCTAAAAGAATATAATGCCAAAAACAACAAAAACTTTTATATAGAGAAAAAAATTAAAATATGAAAAAAAAAACAAAAAAACTATTGAAATTGAAAAATGACCCATATATCAAATTCTGTGAAGCAGATAAAACCGGCCAAATCATTATTCTCAACACTGATGAATTTGAACAAAAAATGACTGCAGCAATCGATGGATTAAATTGTACCGAAATAAAGAAAGACCCAACAGATAACCAAATTAAATTCTTAGCGGATATAAGAAATCATAGCACATTACCTGATGAAATCAAGCGCTCTTTTCCACCAATGGGAGCAGGCATACCACGTATTGTTGCAAAGGTAAAAACGCACAAAGATGGTGCTCCAATGAGACTGATAGTTTCAAAAAAAAAAAAAAAAACTCACCTTTGATAACATTAGAGAAAAACATTTACAAGTCCCTAGCACCCTTTTTCATGTACAACAAGTTCACACCATCAAGAACACGTATGAATTTATTGAGATAATTAAAAATGTAAAAACTGGCCTAAAGGACTTAAATATGTCAAGCATGGACGTTAAAGCATTATATCCAAGCACTCCTGTTCCAGAAGCTATTGGAATTATCATTAAGAAGTCATAAAATCTTAAAATTTTAAATAACACACAAATTCATGAATTCAAAAAAGTTTTATTCTATTTATATGACAATAATATTTTTACATACAAGAACAAAATATTCAAGCAAAATTCAGGAGGCCTAATGGGTTCACCATTATCAACTCTATATGCTGAGGTTGTGATGAACGAAATTGAAGAAAATGTCCTGCATCGTATGGAAGAAAAACCAGAAGTGTACTGTCGATACGTGGATGATATTTTCATTCTATCAAAACTGAACGAAGAAGTAAAAAAATTAACAAAATGTTACAGCTCTTTATATCCAACTATAGAACTCACTGGTGAAATAGAAAAAAATAATGCAATAGCCTTTTTGGACGTACAAGTTATCAAATCCACAGATAAGTTACTATACAAGGTTTATCGGAAAAGTTCATTTGTTCCGGTCCTAATCCCGTACAATTCGGCACATCCTTATCCTCAAAAATGCAATAGTATAAAAACCTTAATTAAAAGAGCATATACGCATTCTGAAAATAGTCAGTTCATCAATGAAGAAATCAAATTCATAAAAAAAATTGCAGGTAGCTTTGGTTATCCTAACCATTTAATAAAAAAATGGAACACAGAAGTAATAAAGAAAATAAAAAATATTGCTGTAGTAAATAAAAAAGAAGTCAAATATTTAAATGGTTTTCCTTACATTAAAGGTACTACCAATGAAATTAATAATATTTGTAAAAAGCATAACATTCAAATTGGAGGAAAAGTAAATACCATCAAAAATATGGTAATAAAAAATAATGAAAAAATAAAAATGTTAGAAAAAGCAGGTATTTACTCAATTCCTATTACTGAAAATCCTCCAATGGCTTATATACGAAGTACCAAAAATAAGCTTAAACACAGATTAAAACAACACGTAAAAAATTGGCAGAAAAAAGAAGAAAAAACTGCACTTATTCAATACTGTCTGGATAACCAAAAATATCCTAAATTCGAAAATATAAAAATCATTAAAAGCTGTAAATCCGAAAAACACCTCAGAATGGCAGAGTCGGTAATGATTGAAAAAAAATAGGGCAAAAGTTTGCAACCATAATGACCCTAATATTTTGAGAAACAGCTGGAGAAATTTAATTAAAATTGAGCAAAAAAATGAAAAAGTTCGAAAAATGAGATCAGTGACCAACAAGAGATGGCGCCACAACGCCCAAGAAGAAGCGATAGCCGATGACAGAAGCAGCCCGCGAGAACCACCGAAGTGCCCAGCTGACACGGTCCGTGCTAGTCGGAGCAAAACGTCCCCTCGATGACGGTAATGGAGTATTACCGAAAGTACTAGGGTTATAAAAAATTATGAAAGTAAATGAGGATGCAGCAAAGGAAAAAAACTCATTTAGTGATGAGGCCAAATAAATACCAGGGGAAAAAAAAAAGAAGTGGACCCGTGACCAAATGAAAAACCCCCATGCCGCATCCATATAACGGAAATAAGAATTGAAAGCCAAGCCCCACGTGCGGTAAGTATTCATCGAACTTTACCAACTAAAAGTGAAGTTCAAAAATGCAAATTCACTGGGCATTTTTCAATAAGATTTGATAACATAGTTACAATAAATTTTTGGCAATTATGTTTAAGTGAAAGAACATCATTGTCAGTAACCCTTTTCATTTTCTGTAGATGATTTACAATTTTGTCACCTGCAAATCCACAACTGATATCACTAATTCTAGAAAAGCCCGATTTGTTATCAAAATCTACTTTACACATTTTAATGACAGAGCTTATTGAGTTCAGATAGTCTTCCTTCAATATGTTAAAATTTGATAGACAATGTTTGAAAAGTTTAAATATGTCAGATACAAAAAATGACAACAAAGGAGCATCACTTTGATAAAAATCGGAAACAGTTTCAGTAACTTTGACACAGACAAAAAAAATTTAATCTTAACTGGCATTAGTTCATCTTTTGTGGCACCTATAACTGTATGTAAAGATTTTGTCATTTTGCTAATTTTAATTGTCCTTTTTTCAACACTTGCAACAAAAACTTTGAGATCATTCCAGATTTCTAAGGCTCTCTCAGCAGCAGGGACATTTTCTATCCATCTATGTTTCACAAACTTCAAACAAAATTTCTTTAACTCAGATACTTTTAAAAAGTCATCTCCTCTAGCTTATGTATTATTGGTCAACAAACAACTTTTTTCAATCGAGATTTTAGAAGCTCATATTTTGCTGCAAATACATCAGAAGAGGAAATTAGGACTTACGCCACCTGGTGGCCAAACCAAGTTTTTACAAAAATTAGAAATTATGTGCAAACGATTTCCCATCAGGAGCTGTATCCGATGCAGAAAGAATTTTTCAAATCGGATATTTAGATGCAGAGATATAGGGGGAAACGCAATTGACAATTACGCCCTAACGGAAAGTCTATGAATTATTTGAAAATTTTGAAATTATATGAAACACATGTCACACTGGAAACACTATCCAACAAAGAAGGAATTTTTCAAATTAGACTCCTAGAAGTAGAGATACTCACAAAAATAAAATATACATCTACACTCCCAGACGTAGAAACCATGCACTATTTTAAGAAGAAAATGTTTCTAAAAGGTTTGTCGACATGAGTAGTATCGGTCAACAAATGATGTTTTTTTCAATCAAGAATTTAGAAGCTCATATTTAGCTGCAAATACATCAGAAGTGGAAATTAAGATTCACGCCCACTGGTGGCCAAACTATTTTTTTACAAAAATTATAAATTATGTGCAAACGATTTCCCATCAGGAGCTGTATCCGGCGCAGAAAGAATTTTTCAAATCGGAGAGTCTATGAATTACTTGAAAATTTTGAAATTATATGAAAAACATGTCACATGGAAAACAATAGCCAACAAAGAAGGAATTTTTCAAATCGGACTCTTAGAAGCAGAGATATTGACAAAAATAAGACTACATCTACGCCCTGGCGGAGAAACCGTGTAATATTTTAAGAAAAAATATTCCGAAAAGGTTTATCGATGTGAGTGGCATCAGTCTACAAAAGAATTTTTCAATCAATATTTTAGAAGCTCAGATTTTATGGCAAATACATCAGAAGCAAAAATTAACACTTACGCCCCATGGTGGCCAAAGTATTCTTTACCAAAAATTTGAAATTATATGCAAAAGATTTTCCATCAGGAGATGTATCCACTGAAGAAAACATTTTTCAAATTGGAGTTTTAGAAGAAGAGTTATCAGGAAAAATGTAATTTACTTTTACGCACTCTAGCGGAAAATCTATGCATAATTTGAAAAAGTAACTATATCTAACATACTCTTCGACATAAATGGAATGGAAAGATTAAATTATTTTTTAAATCGGATGTTTAGAAGCAAATACGTGGAATAAAACATATTTTTGAATTCGACATCATCTGCATTTACGCCCTCCAGCGATGAAATTGTACATCGTAAAAAAAAAAAACTGAAATAAAGGATCATCATTTGCATATTTCAAGCTTCCCAATGCAAAAGAATTTTTCAAATCGGCCTAATAGTTGCAGAGATATCGTGGGTACAGACGGACAAACCGATAACATAAACACAATCTTTTTTTACAAAAGACGTGCTAAAAATGCAACCTTGGTCAAGAAAAGTCAGTGCAGGCTTGTTCTACTACATCACATGTCATATTATTTGGGATAGTATTTGTACTTTCTATGTACTTTTTTACAGAAGGAAAAACAGCTAAAACTCTCTCTGCAACTGCCACATTTTCAACCCATCGTACTGAACAAAACTTTAATGGAAACACCCAACTTCCAGTTATAGCACACCTTACAGGGCTATATCTTTGAATATCCTGTATAATGCTCTAAAAACTGCATTTAAGTTCTAATTAGCAATCTTATGAGAAGTTTGAAATGCAGTACAACATGCAAAGCACAAGTTCCCAAATCCAACAATTCATGACTTCTCTCTTTACTTAAGGTTTACATTAGGACCATCACAGAGATTTGAATCATTATGGCCAAATTTAAGCAAGCTGTGCCTTTATAAAATCCCCTAAGAAGGTCATTCGCTGTTGCATGATCAAGGAATACCGAAGTTAAATAATGTGTGGCAACTTCATTCTGTGTTTTTGACCAAAATCATATAATCAAAACCATTTGGCCCCTCTGAGAAATTCTGTTCAATGCTTCATCAAAGCATACCACAAACTGAGTATCAGAGAGTTCTTTAATCAGTGACTGATTGAAATACGGTGCAATGCCCAAACATGTTAAATATGACATCTTATTGTTTCCCAATTTCACTGTCTGGAAGCATTTACTGAAATAGCTCAGCAGCATCTTTCATTGAATTCAAGGAAGAATGCTTCTCTACCAGTTTCATTGCCCATATGATTTTTGCCCTAAGAGCAGATTTCTTTATGATGAACTTTTGCAGGCAATTTTCCACTTGATCAACATTCTGCTGACTTGAACTTGGTAAAGGTGTCCCAACATCATCTTGTTCACTATTTTCAGGAGCTAAAACATTCTTAGGAAAAAAATTTCTAGGGATTACCTGTGAATTGGCTGCAGCTTCTATATGTTTTTTATGCTGTACACTCCGCTCATGGCTTGTAGCAGCCTGTTTGCCCATGTTACTTAAGCTAAATGGCTTAGGACATGCAATGCAAAAAGCTTCGTAGGGATCATTTTTCACTTCCTTAATCCACTTGGAATACTGTGGAAATAAGTTTTCATTCTGCCAATCAATATTAAACATTGTTTTCACACTCATAGTTGTCCATCGGTGGTCTGTTCTTCTGGCAACATGCCCAGCCCATTGCCATTTCAGTCATTTTACTCTGGTCATGATGTCGTCCACTTTTGTCATTTTCCTTATCCACAAGTTTATCTTCTTATCTTTTCTGGTTACACCAAGCATGCATCTCTCTATGCTCCTTTGAGTTGTCTGCAGTCTTTGCATATCTTTTTTAGTTAAGGTCCACGTCTCTGCTCCATACGTAAGCACTGGCAGGATGCACTGATTAAACACTTTCCTTTTAAGACATAATGGCATACTGCTCTTAAAAATTGTACTGTTTCTTTCAAAAGCTCTCCAAGTTTTATACGGCGATTAAATTTCTTCATCAATGTGATCCTCACTTGATATCTGCTGTCCAAGATAAATGTAGGTATCGGTTGTTTCAAGCTTTTCTCCATCAATCAGTAAATCTTCTTTTCTTGTAAAAGCATTGTACATCACTTTTGTCTTCTGAACATTCATTTTTAATCCCATTTCTTTACTCTTGTCAGCAAGTTCTTGGATCATACTCTGCAGCTCCGAAGGGGTAGTTGAAAAAAATGGCTCCATCGTCGGTGAGTTAAATAACCTCCATTAATCTTTATCCCTTTGTTTTCCCAGTTCAATGACTGAAAAACATTTTGCAATGTGACATTAAAGAGTTTGGGAGATATGGTGTCACCTTGTCACACTCCCTTTCCAATTTTTATTAGTGCTGTATCCTCAAATATTCGTACCTTTGCACTGCATTTTCATAGATGTTATTAATAATGTTAATGTACGCATCTTCAATACCGCAGGAATTCAAAGGTAATATATATATACTAGCGGAGATACCCGGCGTTGCCTGGGATAGACATAAAGTTTGTTTTTAAGTAACAACGTAAATCGCACTATAAAAAAAATCCTACCATGGTGAACAACACTCAGTTTTTATGAGATACGGGATTATTAGCATTTTTACCCCTCTTTCTCTGTGGGCATTGGCCTTTTTCATTCTAAGAATATTATTGTAATGAAGGATTTTCGAAATAGAGAGAAGGAAAATATGGCCAATTTTGTAATAATATTTATTATTTTTATAACTGTTTTTGAAAGCCTGTGGCACATTGAACATAGAATTGCCAGTGGGAACAGCATGGAGACCGCAAGCACTTATTTCACTAGGCACTGTGCTTTATTGATGGTGATACAGAATGCCTGACTGGCAGAATGGCATGTTCATTGTAAAACTGGTTCATAAACGACATTTATGCTTTTTCCACCTGGAGCATAGATAAACAAATGATTTTGGGAACCTACTCGTGAGCACGCTACATAAAAGTGCCTGTGGGGAAAAACACGGTGTCTCCAAGTTAATACCAGCACACTTGATTGACTGGCCTTGTGCCTTGTTGATGGTATTACCAAATGCCAGCCTTACTGGGAACTGTAATCTCTTAAAAGTGAAGGGCATATCTGTTGGAATCAGCAGAATGCGGGGAATGAATACATCATCGCCCTTTCCCTTCCCACTCAATACTGTCGCTTGTATGACGTTCGGTAACATTGTTTTGACACAAAGTCTCGTACCATTACATAACCTAGGTGGGTCAAGATTATGAAGCAACATGATGGGTAAGCCAAATTTAAGTCGCAGGCGATGTGGTGGAATCCCAGGTGGGTCGATAGAGTTCAGGAATTCCGTTGGATAATTGACAGACTTGTTAAGCATCCACAATCGCATCGATGGATTTGTATTCAGTTATGGTGCCTGGAATCCTACCCTGGATGCGGTTGTTGATTTCATGAACATCATCATTTTTAGCAGTGAGGATGGCTCTTTCACACAACCACTTGCGATTTTTGTAATTTTCTGATAACTGTGGATACACTTTATCTATGAGTTTTGTAACCGATGTCACCCTGTTACAGAAATCATCTCTAAAGGGAATTTTGCCAATGTACACTCTGTGGGAAAAGTACCTTCACCGATTTGAAAAAGTTTGTCAGTGAAAGCTTGGGCAGTTGGATCCCCTAGAAGTCGTACACTCATATTTGTTCTTAAAGTAATTTTTCTAACGTGTCTCCAAAGTTCACCAGCAGGTGTCGACCTTGGTATGACTGGAAGAGTTTGCCGGAAGTCACCAGCTAAAACCAACAGAGCTCCTCCCATCAGTTTATTATTCCCCCTGAGGTCTTGAAGAGTTCTATCAAAGGCTTCAAGCGATTTTTTGTGTGCCATGGAATATTTACTCCACATGATGACTTTGCAAGTTTTTACAACTTCTGCCTGACCACATGTTCTGCTAATATTGCACGTGGGATTTGTTCAATAGCGATGTTTAATGGTAATTTCAGTGCTGAGTGTGCTGTTCACCCTCCATCTATGAGTGTGGATGCAACCCAGATGAAGCTATAGCAAGTGCCACATCAGTCTGTGCTCGAATTTCAGCAAGTAGTAAATTAATCAAAAATGTTTTCCCAGTTCCTCCGGGAGCGTTTAGGAAAAGTATTCCACCTTGTTGTCTTATGATGTTATCAATTATGGTTTGATATGCTTTTCTTTGATCATCAGTTAATAGAGGTTTGTGTGATTCTACAAATATTCGTAGTTCTTTTCTCTTGTAAGGTCGGTATTTAGCACGTCACGCTGATTTCGTTGAGGAGGTTGTACGCCTAACTGTAATAATGTCTTGTTACTGATGGCTAGACATCTGTCTTCTAACAGTATAAGTGACTCGTTAAAAATTTCTGGAGAAAAATTTAAATCAATAGTCGGATTATCTCTTCAGTCTTTAGCGAGTATATCTTCACTCATGCTTTCTCGATATTTCTCTTATAAACTGTTAGGATTGGATGGGTAACAGGTCGTCAGTAGAATGGCAAAGAGATTCCTTATTTGCTGCAGGGAAGTCCTTAACGCTGCTTCTGATAATGTAATGTCTAAGTGTTGATTGTCCTCTAGTAAACCAAGCTTTTGGCAAGCTTCTCTATAAGTCTGACATACTTCGCCGTTTACTGTTTTCAGAGCTGCGAAAGAAGTTAGTCCTCGAACTGTATAAAGTTACATTCGGAGAAAGAAACATTCAGCGTTCTTTGGGTGAACTGTGTAGACACGACCCAAGGCTTTGCTGGCAACTGTTTGGAAACTGGTACTCCTTGTTTTCTTTTGCAAAAGATTTTCCTACATGCATTCCAAGTGTAATATCGTGGAACCTCAAGATACAGCAATGTCCTCGCAAATGAGTCATGTTGAATGGTCGGGTACTATTCATGTATCGGAAAACTAAAGATTCACCACACTGCTTCATTACTACTAATGTGCCTTCCCAACTGGTATTGAGATACCTCATCATTAGTGTTTCCAGTGGCGAGTCCAAAAACTGCCATGTCACTTCCCTTGTTAACATACTTACAAATGTACTTCATGGATTTTACTGAGTTACAACATTTAACGTTAATGTGTGCCTGGTACATTTTAGAAAGGAGTGGAGAGTGCGAAACAACCCATCTGTTGTCAACCTCTATTTCCGTGTTGCCTCTAATCTTCAGTTTTGCCGTGAATCCACCGTCTCCTGGAGCTCGTCTTCTGTACCTAGGATAACCATCATTTCTCTCTTATCAATTCTCTTGGATATTTCTTGCTGCACTTTCCCTCCTTCATACATGGTGCATTAAAATTAAGATTTCCATATGGTCCATGAATCATATTTTTGGATTTGGGAACTCGGCAGGTATAACGTCGTCGATTTGGGTTGGATGAACTTTTTCTTTCAACCAGATTAGATTATTATCGAACGGCTCTCGTTTCTGCCATTCGATAGAATACATCCAGCATCTTGTCTCTCCGAAGACATGACTCTTAGTTATTATGTCGATTAATTTCATTTGCTTTTGTCTGAACACTCTGCCTATTAAGTCGTGACGATAGAGTGTCTGTCCGAATAAAAGTTCTTCTGCTATCTCTTGCCAAGCCAGATTACATGTGAAGGTAATAAATAAGTCTGGACGTCCGTAAGCTCTAACACATAACATCTCATCTTGAGAATATTCTTGCATGTTTCTAGGGCTTCCTGTGAACGTAGCAGGTAGAATTACCATTTTCCCAATGTTATCAACGCTCCCATCATTGGCCACAGCATCCCTTAGGTGGATGTGTATTCATCCACTCGAAGTTTTTTTTTTTTTTGATTTACACGTATGAAGAGAAGAGGCTCATTCTCAATTTTTTTGCACACATAAACAATGAATTGATGAAATAGTTGCTGACAATTTAAAATGTGATTGGGTAAATTATCTCTAATCATTATTCTAAACACATAGAAGTTCATTGCTGAAACCTTTTTATTCGTTGGTGCACCCGAAGTACGGTTGATCTGCATGATGTTGAAGTGATAACCATCCTCGCCTTGCCAAAATATCAGAGGGTATTGAAGTGCATCATATGATCGATACATTTTTGAAATGAATTGCAGCGAATAACCTTGCCTTTGGATGATGTAATGTTAATGGAATTCTTGACCTGCTCTAACGATTGCAACTTCCTTTATTTGATGAGCGTTGAAGTGACGTTCGTATTCACCCAATGGTCTTTTTATCAGCTCTGATAAGTAACTGGTATTCATCCGTCAGCATGCGTTCTAGTGCTGTTTTGAATGTGTTAATAAGGTGGTTGTGTTGATGAAACATGTGCTGTAAGTTCAACACAATATCATGTCTTACGCCGGGTATGCAATCACATCGTTGATCCGCTTCTAGTTGGTCATTCCCCATGAAGTAAATTTGTAAAAACTTCAGGGTTTGATCAGTGCAGGGCAGCATAGATCCCGACTTGTGGCACACCGACCTTGCACTTTAAAAGTTGTTGCAAAGCCGCTTTATTTAACTATACATGTGGCACACCGACCTTGCACTTTAAAAGTTGTTGCAAAGCCGCTTTATTTAACTATACATGTGGCACCAAACGATGTCATTTGAAAACGTGAATTGTATCTTCTTATGTTGTGTAGGAAATGCTTTGATTCTGAAGTACTTCCAGTCATATAAGAAAGAAGTTCATTTGGCAGTTATTCAATAGTTGGAAGTTTAACTTTTCCATTTCTGCAGCACATTCCAGGAGGCTCCGTTTTAAACTTCTTGGCGTGGCAGTAACTACATATTCGGTCCATTCTTCCAATAATAACATTCGGTTGTTGATCATAGTCCTTGTGAGCATTATAGTGAAAACCTTCCAGCAAGAAATTGGAATGTCTTGCCACCCTTGATGTAGCGTTTCTTTTCCTCTGCTTTTGAATTCGAGCCTCTTGCTGTTCCAAGGTTTCTGTAGCCCTTGATGTACTGGTTCTTTCCTGCATTTCTCCAAGTCGGGCCTTACGCTGTGCCAAGGTCTCTGCCACCCTAGATACACTGGCTCTTTCCCGCTGATCCATAAGTCTTCGATCACGTTGTTTGGTAGTCAGGGTTCCCCCTCAAAAGTAGAAAAAAAATTCCCTGACTTTTCCAGGTTTTCCAGGTGGTTCTGAGAGTTTTTCCAGAGCGGCAAATCAAATAACATTGCGACAAATTGTTGAGTTTCCTTACGAAAGCATACATTTGTTAATTCTTTAAATAACTGTTCTTTATACAATTATCTGCTTTTTATTAATAACAATTAAATGCATGAGGCATATTATTTTTGGTATTATAATTCCATGATCTTTTCTGAACCTAAGTGGTATACTGCCCATGTACAATTTGTTACAGGGTTCGTACTCTTTTGGGGGAAAAAATTCAAGGACTTTCCAGGCCTTTTCCAGGCCATATACAAAAAATTCCAGGATGATTACTACGCTTTACAGTATCATGCTCAAATTAGTTTTTAAAAGCAATTTCAGTTTTAAGTAATAAAAATGATGAAAGATGCAAATGGATTAGGGATGATAGGGGGAAGGGAATAGAACTGTCCATAATTAGCATGTTCTCGTTGCGCTAGGCGCTTAAGCACTGCTGAATTCCGTCAGACCCCCTATGGTCAAATGATTGAAATGTGCTGATGTTCATGGAATGAAATGGTTGATCAGCTATGATAACCGCATAAAAGTTCGAAGGGGGCGATTTCTTTTACGTTATGCAACATTCTACATTACTCCAGTATTTATCTTGTCATCATCAACAATAGCAATGTAACTACCACTTACGATCGCGGATATCGGCCAACTGAAAATCTGCCATACAACTAAGGGATACAACACACAGGTATCATGTTACAGTGTATTGTAATTGAAAAAAAAAAAAAAAAGATTTCAGAAATTAAAATCGAAAAAAAAAACTTTCAGAAATTAATATCATCAAGTCATGGTGTTTCAAAAATCCGCTTTCCTTTATAATGTTTAAAAACATGTAATGTTTTTTCTTTTTTACCTGTCGTGTATAATAAAATGGGTTGATTTTTTTATGGAATCAGACGTCCATATGTCCGATTGTCTTCGTCTGAGTTCACACGTTAGCTACTGTGTACAAGTAGACATATTTTTTCAGCTCAAAAATATGTAGTTTTGTATGTATTCACAGTATAACTCATTCCATATTCCCACAGAACAAAATTCAGCAGATACAAATGAAGAACATCAAGACCCACCCAACACCATGTTTCCGATTGTCTGCTGTTTATATTCAAGAAATGCGAATATGGATCAATGGTGAATGCAGCAACTATGGTTTTTATTTATTACCAAGAAGAAAAAAAGGAGCCTGAAAGCTGTAAAGCTGAAACGGATATTTCTCCCCCTCCCGAAAACATTCCGATTAAGTTCAAACAGCAGGAGCGTCCACGCACACTCAACCTCTGGAATGTCCTGATGGAACGGCTTCTTTTCATTTGGCACATCGCCATAAATCACCACCTGCAGCTCACTGAAGTGTCTTCCTCCTTCACCCTAACTAAAATACGTTTATCTGCTGAATTTCGCCTAAATCCATTGAAAACTTTTTAATTATAGATTTTTTTATTAAAGCAGTAACTCAGACATCTAAATAAAAATGTATGTTTGTAATTAAAATAGAGTCCATATCATCACAGAAACAAAATTTAAGGATCACTCTGTTTAAATAAACCATGGCATCTAAAAAAAATAATTTGCTTGCTTTTCCCGTAATTTATAATTGCAGTTTCTTTTTTTGAATCCGATTTTGCAACGGAAGATTTTTTTTTTTTTTTTTTTTTTTTTTGCATCTGCTAAAGTTTCAAACGGAATTTGGCGAAATTTGCACTAGAACTTTATTGTGATGTATTTTAACCACTGTAAAAATTTTACTGTGTTCTTTTCAAAATTCCGGAAAATGGATTTCTGAAAATATCTCTTAGTCCTTTTGAGCTGTGGAAGTGATAAACAGGTGTTTGCTTTCTTCCCAACCAAGGGCTTCGGATCAGCGCTCCCAGCTGTCAATCAACCGTTGCTATGGTAACACCCTTTCTGCTCAAGGCTCACTGTCTAAAGAGGCACACATAATAAAAATTTCCAATGCTAACTTTTTGAGTTTTAAACCGATTCAAATGGAATTTTGGGAGTGAGCTTCTGTAATCCAATTATAGTAAATGTAAAAATTTCAGCCACTTTTGTGAAAAATTCGCAAAGATAGTTTTCTTATTTTTTATCATAAGTAGCCGAAGTCTCTTGAGGGGTGGGCCGGAAGCAAGCGTCTTAATGCAATAAACAAGCAGCAGATGAATGTGTTGTTCAGGCATACTCTTCACTGGTGGATGCCAGCTGACTTGGTAAACACGCGACCCCCTTGCAAATGCTAAATGTCTCTTCTTTCCCCTTCTGTTGTTCTCAGTAGTTGTCGGACGGACATCAAGCTCAGGGCTAGAGAATGCATCAAGCTTCCCTTCCCTAACAGACCTGCTAGTAATCATCCAATTTTATTGCACTGGAAGTAGTGCTTCCCCCCCCAGCCAAATTAGGATTTGGGCACATCCGAAACACCACTGTAGCCGGCGGTTTCTTTGAGAACAGAGGAGAGGAACTTAAAAAAATTAAGGGGTAACAGTCAGTAACACGATTTCCTAAAAGGGCATTTTTTTTAAGCACTAATTTCAAATTTCAAGGCTTTTCAAGACAGCATTAAAAAAATACCGTTTTTCCAGGATATTCCAGGCCTTGAAAACGTAATCATGATTTTCCAGGACTTTCCAGGTTTTCAAGCACGCGTGCGCACCCTGTTGTTAATACATTCCCATAGAAACAGTTCATATGTAAGAAAAAATCTGTATGTTGAATAGTTTGTTTTCCTTTCTTCTATAGCACAGTGTAGATAAGCTTAATGACCGAATGGGCTCCTACTCAGAGAAATGTCGAAAGAGAATCAACCAACAAAGGGCTTTGATCAATTGTTTAAGTGGTTCTCTTTTGATGTGTTTCTCCAAGCAGGAGTGTACCAGGCCACTGTGCCTAATTGTTCCATGTTACAAAATATGAAGCAAACTATCTGCAGAAATCGAATAAAACCGTAATGTCTACAGGCAATTTTTAAAATTCAGTTTTGATAATTTTTAGAGAACTAAGGAATAATGTAATGTATTGAAAGCAAGATTTATCAAATTCTAGACAGGCTGTAATTGCAAATAATTGCTTACCTGAAATTAATACTGATAATGTTATGTTCATCTCACATATGAGGGAGAATTAAAAAGACACCACATAATGAATGTCCCGATTATACAGTCCATAAAGATAAACAGAAAATATGGAATATAAAGGATAAATAACTTTCATTTTCCCTAATTACTTCATAGTTACAAAAATTAGTGTATTTAACATAATTTTTACATAATATTTAACAAAATCATGTCTTATTTTTTTGTTTCAGGTTTAACGACCACCATAAGCAACTTGTTAGGCTATAAGCAGTCATCCGTCCATCCCTAATTTAGGACCACTGGCTTCACGAAGAAGGAGAGCCAGTGCCGTAAGATAAACACACCACCCATACCTCATCTGGGACTTGAATCCAGGCTCACTTGGACGAATAGTCAGAAGCCCGAGCTTAGACCACTGCACCACCGAGGTGGGAAACCATGTATTTACATGTTTTAAAGAATATTTGAACAAAGACTTATTTTAAATTCTACATATAATGAAATATTTCAATCGATTAGGTGAAATTATATAACTGATTTATCTGTATTTTAAGTGCACACAAGTATATAAATAACATTTTAAACGACTCACAACATTTAGAGTTCCAGTTAGGTTTAAAAATGCAAGCTGGGAGAATTGTGACTGAAGAGAATAAATTGCTGTTAAATGATACAATGCTGAAGCTTTAAATCCTTTAGTGCTTATTTTACATAAATATTAAAGAACACGGAAACTTTTGCTGAAATTGAAGTTTAATGGGAATGATAAAATGGAGAGTGTCTGACAGTCTCTTAACATTTTGTTAGAGCGGTTCTATCAAATCGATCTAACAATTTGTATTTTCTATTGGAATTCACTTAGAATATTTAAAGACAAAGCAAACTAAAACAGCTATTAAAAAATAAAAAAAAAGAAGAGAGAGAGAGAGAGAACGGAAATCGTGACAGCATTTCTGCGTCTGAGGAAAAACGTGTGCCAGTACCATCCCAACAATTTCTAGCAATCAGGGAAAATTATTTAAAAATCAAAATTGTAATTATTTTAGCTAAAGTTAGTTCTTGCACTTGGCAATGAGAACATCGAATCTATGCTATTTCAGAGGTGCCAACCTCTAGCAGAACGTATCAGTAATCAATAGGGGATTTTTCAGTAATGTTTCAGTAATGTAACACGCCATTTTTTTTTTTTTAAAGTTAAGGACAATATTATAGTATTACTGTGTAACCTGTAATACTTGTATGAGGTGCCTATCGGTAATCACCATACGGAGCCTCATCGTTAACGCGTGGAATGGGTATTTCATGAGAAATTAATGCATGAAATGTGTAATAACTTTGTACGTTTACACTATCCTCACAAAAAAAAAATATGAAATTAAATTATCAATATTGTACTTACCTCATGTCATTGCTGACATAAAAACTCCCTTGTTGCTTGTTTTGCAGTGGTATATTCTTTTTCAGAAAACTTTTTATAACACAGCTTACCTGAGGAAAATGCTTTACTTTTCTGTACAAGAAGGGCACTTAATGTTTTGGTGCTCATTGTTGGGCAAAAGTATGTGAAGTATTTCCTTACTATACTAAATATTCTTTACGTAGAGGAATTGCTGTGAGGGATAGTCAATATTACCAACATTAGTTTAGGCAATGTGGAATACTTGGGAAGGCCAGATGAATCCTTCGTCTTAGATATTTCATTCCATGCCACATCTGCTCAAAGATATCCAGCTTCACCAATATCAGAGTCTGGGACCATAGCATGAAAGAAGCGACCAGCATGATCACAGCTTGCTATAGGTAGGTTATGCTCCACAACGATTGTAGTAAACAGCAATTCAGCGTTTATCACATTATTTTCATTCTTTTTTGCAAAAAAATTATCCAAAGGCTTTGATCGAGTCTTTAATTTTACACAATCCTGGTGTTTGTTTTGACTGGATATGCCTTCGGAAATCATCTCGTCCTACATGGGCTACTGATTACTCTCATATTAGAAGGCACGCAAGGAAACCTTTATTTCAGCATTTGTAACATTTTCCATTTCCTTGCTCAAGATTTGGGAGAAAGATTTGGATGTTCCTGGAGAAACCTCTTTGCATATTTATTTGTTTCAGAAACGATAATTCCAAGGATGAAATTGGTAAAAAACAAGTAAAAATATGCAATAGGTGCCACATCAGTTGCCGGAGCATGTTTGGGCCCCTGCATAAAAAAGATGCCGAGGTTGTTCATCACTTCTCTCTATTAACATCCTCCCATTCACTTTCAGAACTTTCATGATCTGAAGATTCACTATGAAGATCTTCACTTTCTGAAGAAGATATGGTGTGCGTGGCACGGTGGCTAGTTTTTTGGCTTGATGTTGCACCATCACTTAGCAATCACTCTCAAATGATTCAAAATCATCACCATCACTTAGCAAACTTTCACTCTCACTACAAGCCATTTCAAATAACCTTAGAAAACAATTTCACGCAGTAGTTAAAAGCACGTCTCCTAGTCTGAGGAACAAGCTGTCAATAAAAGTCATCCTCTGCTAACAAGAGTTTGGAAAAAGATGGGGATTCGTAATTCACGGAGTTTTGCGATTGTGTCTGTTTGTTTAGGAAAAAGAAATGAATAATGTGAAGAGCTTCTAGTAATAAAACAACGCACTTTGTTCTCCCGCAAGGCAAAAATCCACAAGAAATATAAACATCCGTCATCACGGGACCACGCGTTGTGACGAGTTGATCGTTATTACACTTCGAACGGGGCTCCAAAAAGTGATTTCCGACAGTACGACGTCTTATAATTCACCAACAATGCGAAGTGAACAGCACTGCCTCAACTGCAGCAGGAAAAGTTTGGGCTAAAGTAACCTTTCTCCTGTCACACGGAAAAGTGCGTGGGGAACCGATAGCAAGCGCAAACTCTTTTACGATGACACTTACGGCATATTACCCGTAATTTTCTTCGTGTTATCCGCAGACCACGAAATTCATATTAAAAAAAAAAAAAATCCTTCGTATAATCCGCAGACTGTGACATTCAGGAAATAAAAATCGCCGTATAATCCGCACATCATAGATGTTGAACCAGAAGTGGAATTTCCGACAGAAAAGTCGGTCACATAAATAAATAAATACATCGCTCTTTCCACGTTCCAGAAACACATAGCAACTGAAAAATTGTTTTCAGCCGCCGCCAGGGAATTGAAGCCATGGAACTCTCCATATATAGCCTAGCGCATTAGTTTTCACCATGGTGGCCAACAATCCACGGTGCTATGTGTATTTTTAAGTCAGCTTCTGACATCATAAATCCGTAAGATGGGCTCAGCTACTGAGACGTCTCCATCTGGTGGGTATTAACGGCACTGGCTATATATATTATAGCAGTTAAATCCAAAGGGCGAGATCCAAGGTGAAAATCCTCCAAATACGTGGCGTCAGAAAATAAATAAATACATCGCTCTTTCCACGTTCCAGAAACACATAATGAGTCCGAAGAAGTAAGAGAAAAAAACAAAACGATTTTATTAAATGAAGAAATTCATTTTTAAAGGTACCTGTTTTATATTTTTTATCTACAGACAGATAAAGGGTGTGGCATCCATAGATCACGCCGATGCAGCTCCAGAGTATTAAATTACACCTTGCCAATGACGAAAGGCTGATACAGAACAAGTCGTAGAAATACCGTATGTACTCGCGTATAAGTCGAAAGTTTTTGGAGGAATTCCTGCTTTCAGAGTTGAGAGATCGTCTTATACGTGGGCCAATAAAAAACCCGTGAATTCTCCGGCGGAATAAACAGACGGATTTGTTTACGTTTTAGATCGCGACACAGAAGCTTTCCGTATGTTGCTACACGATTGTGTTCTGACCTCAAAACTATCGCGCAGTGACACGATCATATCCTCAATTCTGTCCACCACTTCAAGTTTAAATTCGGCAGTGTAACTGAAACATTTCCTTTTCAGAGACATCATGATTAGCAATGAAAGAAAACAGCAGCAACGACGTTCGCCAAAACAACGAAAGCAAACTAGACACAAGGTCGCGCACATGAAATCCGAAAGGAGAAACGCATAGGTTCGTGCAGCAAGTGCTGTGCGTACTTCTTTGGCTTTTTGCCAAAAACAGAGCCGGCACGACAGTCAGAGCTCTTCTCAACGATATCAAAATGGCCCCTGTCCTCCCTCCCCACAACTTTCTCGATCTTTCGTTACGACATTCCTCCCCCTCCTCCCCGCTTCGTACAAACTCCTGAACTGAGGAAAATTCTTCCGAGGGAGTTCCTTTTCCAATTATTACACCCTTCCCTGCACAATCACGCTGCATTTTTTTTTTTTAAATCGGTGTATTAATCGCATTGGTGTATAATCTGCAAAACCGATAATTTTAACTTATTTAACAGATAATCCGCAGATTATATGAAGAAAATTACGGTACCATTCTTCCGATAATATCGCTGTTTGACGATATGATTCATGGACATCCGATATGATTCTTCCGATAATATCGCTGTTTGACGATATGATTCATGGACATCCCATTTTTTTTTTATTGGAGGTTTAATGACCACCGTGAGCAACTCAATGGGCTATAAGCAGTCGCCCGTCCCTAATTTAGGGTCACTGGTTCCAGGGAAGGGAGAGAGCCAGTGCCGTAAGACAAACACAACATCCATGCCTCAACGGGATTCGAACCCGGACCCCTTACAGACGAATGATCAGAGGCTATCACTTAGACCACTGCGGGACATTCCATTTCAAAACGATATGATTGATAAATGATATGATCATTGAGACACCGAAATCTGCAGTCTGATTCGGAAAATATGCGGATCAAAATCGAAGGCCGACAAATCGGCAGCATTGCACTAAAAGGGTTTAACGAAAAAGGATACAAAATTGAGATTCTCCAAAACACACTGAAATCCGTAATTCTTCCAACCTGTCCGTAATCTGACAGTCAAAACCGTAATAATTACGGACAATTCGTAATAGTTGGCACTTCTGCTATTTGCTTCTAAATAATGCAGCATAGGATATTTAGACATTGTGCTGTTAAATTTCATAACCAATAAGCTGGCACACAGAGATCCTAATGCCATAACGGAAAAAAAAAAAATTAAACCCAGGGATAAAGAAAAAATAATGGAAGCAACAAGTGGAGAAAACTAACAGTTAATACGGAATACCATTTTGCCTGAGAGGCTACAATTCATACAAGTACTTCCAAAATCCGGAAGTCTTAAAATTGATTGCACACGTTTGTGACACAAACATTAGTACTGAACTTTTTTCGCAGGTCACACTTCATTTCCATGCTATGTCAAATTACTTGTACGGGAAACAATTAGAGGAAGTTTTGTGTGCATGTGTGCTCATAAAATCCTCCTAACACTTTTTTGTCAACATAATTTTTCATCCTGTGGCGAGTGGCATGTTTATACTTAACAATATCTTTACGAAGGGCAGTACATTTGTGCGAAGTGCGAGAAAGGTCTGGAGCCCACTCAGGTCATTTGCAGTAACTCCCCACAAATAACGTCATCCAAAACGGAGACAGAAGCTTTAGCGCCTGCACTGACAAACCTGAAACCAATAGAGCATGCACGGCAAAGATTTAAATCAGTAGTAACTAGGTAGATTTTTTATATTTTTTTTTGGCAATGTGAAGGTAAAGATGTGAAATGAATAATTTATACAACTCTTGTGAGGTGCAGCAACGCAAGAAAAAGAATTTACGATTACAAGAAAATTTCTACCCCGTCTAACTTTTGTTCTCGCAAATTTTTTTCCCCTATGTATAAGCTGAAACCTTAGGAAAAATTACGAGAGAATGATGAATTTTATATTTTTTGTTCTAAATAACGGAGATATTTGCGTTTTTATGGAAAACGGTTCCACTATGCACAAAAATTCAAAAAATAATATCTTCTAATCTATCAGAAACAAAAAAAAGTTGAAACTTTTAGGGGTTTTTTTTATAACTTGGAGGCAGCTACCCGTAAGAATCGGAGATGTGTTGGTGGAAAATTATTTCAATATCTGACGATTTTGCGTGGAATGACCCAGATGTGAAAATCTACGGTTCCGGGCGTCGGACTACCCTATTTTTCGCAACCAGCCAGCTCTTGCAGTAATCGGAATATCGTCTTAAAATAGCTATAAATTAAATTTCTTCATGCATTATGAAATAGAAATATGACAGAATCAAGAAAAATCTCTTTCCGGCCGTAAAACAATGAATCTGGAAAATGGCCGTGAAATCTGGGAAATTTGGTAGGTATGCAATAGTACCGGCTTCATTGCATGGTATTTTTCATACAAAATACTCGTAAGTACTATGAAAAAAATTAATCTTTCCCCCTCTTTGAAGAATCTTCCTATTTCATAATATCTTCCCTGTTCAAACATTTGAAGGTACATACTTTTCCAACTATACCAACTCTGCTACAGAATTACGAAAGCGAAGCTTTAGTTCGTAAGTGATACGAACTTTTTTCAAAATAAATTAGGTGCCCTCAATTTGCAACATTCATCCACACTGCTCTTGAAGGGGGGGGGGAGACGAATTTATTAGGATGACCAACATCTGGCAAAATAAAATGTTTTTGTACGGTTTGATAAAAGACAAGTGCAACATGCAAAAAAAAAAAAAAAAAAAAAAAAAAAACAAGCGCAACTTCTTAAGTTTCCGATGAATTTCGGCGAAATTTAAAATGGAACGTTATTTTCATATATCTTGCCCACTGTAAAAATTTCAGTCGGTTATTTAAAAAAATTGAGGAAATAGTTTTTTCATAATTTTTTTCCCAGTCTACACAGAGAACCAGGGCACCCTACTTAGGAACAAGTGACTGCCTCTGCGCGAACGCAGCAGATAAGAGCCTGCGAAATGGGTGTGTGATTAATGGCTTTCTCTCACGCTTTGATGTGTCCGTTTGTTTGGTTGTAGTTTAGAGCATCTGGAGATGGGGGAAACCCGCGAAGAGACGCACTCCCCAGCACAGCTGCACTTTAATCGGTGGGTGGGTTGCCTCGAAGGATAAAACAACTCGGAATTATTTTAAAACTTAGCAATACAGAAATATATTCTACAAAAGTCTGAAAGAAAATATTTTTTTGGCAAAATAAAAAATTCCCTGACTTTGACTTTCAGTTCCCTGATAAAAAATTCCCTGATTTTTACGGAAAAACACGATTTTCCCTGAGAATTCCCGATTTTCCAGGTGGCGTGGGAACCCTGGTAGTCTTACCTTCTTGAAGTAATTTTACTTTCTTTGCTTTCGGCTGAACTTGTTGGAACGGTTTGCATTTTTTTTGGAGGCATTTCACCACACTTGATGAAAATTTCATTATAAAAATCACAATTTTTAATGGCCGTTCTGAGCCCTAAAAACTTGAAATAGCAAACATGCACAATAATGCACTTCCTGCACTCTGCATTCAGCTTTCTAGAGTGTCGATGTACAACCTGATCGATCACACCCAAAGTGAAAGAAAGTAGTTCATGATAATATACGATTTTTTTTTTTACTAATCTCAAAAACTAAACCGATTCAGATAATTCTTAAACGTTGGGAAGCTTTCCGGAGGACATAGGCTATTTCGTTTATTTATTAATATTTTTGGCTGTACTACCAAATAACATCGCTTTCAAGTAGTTTCCAATTTCCCATGTATCATTCCGCTTTGCTTACATACAGCCTGATCACACCCAACGTGAAAGAAAGTAGTTCAGGATAATATACGGAATTTTTTTACTAATCTTGAAAACTAAACCCATTCGGATAATTCTTTCACCGTTGGGAAGCTTACTTCTTTCCGGTGGACATAGGGTATTTCTTTTATCTATACTAACACCAATACTAATCTTGTATTTAAATTTTATGTATGAAGAAGACCGTCTGTTTTAACTTCAACTTAACCTTGATGCTATTTGAGAGGACCACACCTATTGGTAAGAATCTGTAGTTCCATCCATATTTGAGACTCCTGCACCAATTGTTGGGAGTCTAATGAAACCTAATCCTTACAAAAAAAAAAAATGCAATGGTAACATAAACAAAAAAATACTTATGACAATATGTTTCGCCCGTGCGTTCTTTTTTCAAAATTCGGACTCTTTCCCCCATATGCCTGAACCGCGGAAGCTTGCGAGGAGTGAGGCGTCACCTGACAACCGTTGCTCTGACACGTGGAGTAATATTGCAGCAGCCGACTTGCACCCAGTCTATAGAGAGCCCTGTAGAAATGAAATTTCTAAAAATCGTTCCTCCTGTATTTTAATCTGGGTGATGAAGAGTATGTATGCCAACTTTGGTGCAAATCCATCAAACCGTTTAGGAACGTATGCGGAACAAACTTTCACTTTTCATATATATAGAGATATGGCCCTAATCTATTTCGAAAAAATAAAATAAAATTGTAAAACATGTCGCTTTGTAAAATAACTGTAAAACAAGTACAATTTCCATAAATTTTACTGGTAAATTGTAAAACTTGGCAGGCATGCACAAGCACAGGAAGCGAAGGTCACCAGATGGGGCAAAAGAGGAGCACAATCATGCTTCCGTCTTACAGTCCCTCCTTTTTCCTCCCTCACACCTGGAGATGCATCCACCTTCCTTCCTTTAAAAGGTTTTTAACTAAGCGCCCTCCCCCTCACACCTAGAGATGCATCCATATCTACATGTTAAAATCCTTGTCTTTTCCAGGTTTTAAGCAAAAATATTCGTTTTCCCTGAGATTCCCCTGATTTTTTGGTGTCATACAAACCCGGTTATAGATGTACTGCAAGGGTCGCGCTGCTGGTTGCATTCTTCGCAATTTGCGAAAATAAAATCGTTTTCCGATGGGGAAAAGTTTTGCCGATTACCTTTTTGTACCATTATAACACTTTAGCAGAGAAAAAAAAAAGTTGAATTTGGAGAAAACTCTAAAATCGCCAGAGCAACTGCTGGCAACAGAAATTGCAGCAATGCAACCATTCAGCGAAGAAACAATATCAGCACTTCTGCCATGTTCCAGGCTCAAAACGGTTACAGTTAAAATGGCTCAGTTTGTTAGAAATGCAATGTTGCTACTTTAGAAATAAAACATTATTACGAGGATAGATCCAAAAAAAAAAAAAAGGTTACAAGCAGCAGCATTGGAAATGTAATTAGTGTGGAGGGTACATTTGTTGCCTAGAGTGGAGACAGATGGCGCTAGTTGTCTGACAGCAGTTATTTGGGAAGTAAGTGCAAGTTCGCAGACGCGTGAGAGCGATTGAAATGGCAAGACGTTTAGAAAAGTGGTCCCGCTTGGAGGTGCGAGCCGTACTTCGGTTCTTATGGGCAAAGAATGTGTCCGCATCTGCAATTCACAGTCAAATAGTGGAAGTTTATGGTGAAGAAGCAATCAGCCGACAACATGTAGCGAAATGGTGTCACTCTTTTCAATCGGGCAGAGAGGATGTGGAAAACCGCAACAAGGCAGCAAGCGGCCGTCCAAGTTCGTCAACGACAGAAATCAACATGGCACGAGTTGACGAAATGATTCGTGCAATGGTGTCAGACCTGGGACTCAGCTTTGGTACCGTTCAGCGCATCATTTCTGATGTTTTGGGATATTCCAGGGTTTGTGCCCGCTGGGTACCACGTGCGTTATCCGAGGAGCAGAAAGCCACACGAATGATGTGCAGCCTCACGTTTCTGCAGCGTTACCATGCCGACGGCCAGCAGTTCATTGATCACATCGTTACTGGGGACGAAACTTGGCTTCATCACTTCGTCCCCACAACCAAAAGAGCCAGTATGGAATGGAAACACGCTGGATCACCAACGAAAAAGAAGTTTAAGGTTACACCCTCTGCCGGTAAAGTTATGGCAACCATATTCTAGGATGCATGCGGTGTTATCCTTATTGAGTATCTGGAGCATGGCCATACCGTTAATGCTGATCGTTATTGTGCCACTTTGACAAGGTTACGTGAAGCCATCCGACGCAAGCGGCCTGGCATGTTGAGTGATGGTGTCATCTTCCTGCATAACAATGCCAGGCTCAATACTGCACGCAAAACTCAAGAATTGCTGCAAAAGTTCAAGTGGTAAGTCTGGATTTGGCACCCAGTGACTACTTCCTTTTTCCAAAAATGAAGGAACACTTATCTGGAAGAAGGTTCTCTTCTGACAGTGATGTGAAAACAGCTGCCGAGAACTGGATCAATGGGCAGGGACGTGATTTCTACCGAGCTGGGTTAAACAAGTTGGTCATGCGTTCCGATAAATGCCTGAACAGATTTGGTGATTATGTGGAAAAGTGATTGGCAAGTATGCCTCAAAATTCCCTATTGAATTTTCTGTCTATTGTTAATCATTTTTTATGATCCTTGTTAACCTTTTTTGGATCTATTCTCGTATTTAATTAATAGAAAGTAGAATAGATTAAAGTTAAATGCAAAACCCTAACTGAATTTGATGAAACTACACAGCTTCCGGTAAAAATACTGAAACGACGCAACTTTTGAAAAATCATATCATGTAAAGCAATAACAAGTCTTTAATCTTCACTCACACTACAGTAACAGTGATTACATCTTGGGACAATACCCTTCAATAACATAAAAAGCATTATTTTCATAAAAATTCATAAAATATTAAAAAAAATACTGATTTCTATGGGTTTTGTTTGTGTATGCATTTTCTTGAGTCAAAACCGTAATACTTCAATTTCCAGATTCTTTATTTTAATATAATATCTTAATTACAAATTTAAAATAATGCTTACCCCCCCCCCCACACACACACCAAAAAAAACACACCAGATGTTAGGTTGGAAGAAACACAGAATTTCTGGAATAAGTGATTAGATGTGCATATCTTACAAATGCATTCAAATCCAGTATTAATGTCTTAAACACAGAAAATATGTTGGGTTGGTGGGAATGAAATGTTCAGCAAATGACCAGCACATGTGGATGGTGAGAACGGAAAAGTAGGACAACTTACCTAGGCAAAATAATTCCCCTCAGCATCGACACAAAGTTGCCATCTGCTCCGCAAAGCCATGATCCCGGAACAAAAAAGTCTCATGGCTGAGGCCTGAAGATGTCATCAACTGCACGTTGAACCTCGTTGTCTGTCGTGAACTGTTTCCCGGACAGGAAGTGATCCAGAGGATGAAACAGTTGATAGTCTTTTGGAGACAAGTAAGGGGATTAGGCAGGATAAGGCAGTGCTGCATACCTCAAGTCACTTAGTGTCAGCATCGTTTCTTGTGCGATATGAGGGCGAGCGTTGTCCTGGAGCAGAAAAACACCATGTCTATTGACAAAAGCCAGTTGTTTCTGCAACAACTTCCGACGCATCTGGTGTAATTCAGCACAAGAATGTTCTGCAGTGATGGTTTGGCCTCTTGCCAAGAAACTCCGATCAATTATCCAGGCTGTGGACCACCAGACAAGAAGCATTATCTTTTTGGTGTGTACGGGTGGCTTAGGATGCCGTCCAGCAGGCTGTGCCTTGCTTAACCATTGTGCAGAACGTTTCCGATTATCACAAAGGACAGATTTCTCCTCGCAGGTGACGATTCGATGCAGTAGAAGTTCCTGTTTATTCCTGGCGAGCAGCGATGTGCAGACTTCCAAAAGCCTAGTCTTGTTAGCAGTTGTCAACTTATGCGGCAGCCACATGCCTACCCAGTGCAGTTAGATGTCGAACAACTGTCGTGTGGTGGACACCTACCTCTGCCGCTATCTCACGACGCGTTTTTCGGGGGTCAACTTCAACCGCACGTAACAGTACATCGTCAGAAACAGCAACAGATCGGTGACCACCTGCTCCGATTTGCAGGTCCCGTATCTACGCTTGAAAATTCACAAACCATCCCCGAATGGTTCCTTTGTTGGCTGTATTCTCCCCAAACGCTTTGTTAGAGTTTCGAGTAACAATTCCTGCAGAATGGCCCAGTTTAAATTCATACACAAAGAAGACTTTCAAATCCGGTGTCTGCATGTTTTTTGCAAGCCATTTTACGCCCAAACAAACCATGCCTGAACCTTGTTCTTCACACACATGCTAGCTACACTGGCGGAAAGTGAAAAAAGAACACCAAGAAGGAGACGTCTGATACCAACGAAATTTATACAGCATAATAACGAAATACAGAGGATAATGTGATCAAAACATTATGGCAAAATACAGTTGTATTTGCTGGTAAACTGAAAAATAACATTTCCATGTAACATGGTTAGTACAAGTTTGAACCGCCATGAACTGCATCACACTGTGCAATTCTGGCATGGAGTCTGTCATACAGATGTTGGATGTAAGTTTGGGGTATTGAGCCCCAAGCATCCTCAGCCTGGACGCGTAAATCGGGGATGGTCGTGGAGACCGGATAAGTCGTTGTCCCCTAAAATCCCACACGTGCTCAATGGGGGACAAATCCGGTGAACCTGCAGGCCATGGAAGTTGTCTCACACCCTGAAGTGCATGTTGCGTTGTACGTGCCATGTGTGGGCGTGCGTTATCTTGCTGGAAAACACCACAATAGACAGACCTTACAAATGGCACAACAACGGGCTGAATGATGATGTTGATGTAGGAGGTGCTGTTTAACGTATCCGGTACAAACACTAGTCGTGTACGGGAGTGACAGCTGATCGCTCCCCCCACAAGGAGACCAGGTGTAGGCCCTGTGTGTTGCCGGCGGATGCAAGACGGGTGGAGACGCTCCCCTGTGTGTCTGCGAACACGCATACGACCATCGGAGGCTCCCAAGCAGAATCTGCTTTCATCGCTGAACACAACAGATCGCCATTGCGTTCTCCAGTGCAGATGTTGGAGACACCACTGCAGCCATTCCTGACGGTAGGCTGGAGTCAGAGGTACACATGCACGTAGTCTTGCATCCAGTAGACGGTTGCGGATTGTTAGCACAGTCACCTCAGGTGCAAAGACAGCTCGGATTTGCGTCGCAGTGGATGTTCTGCTTGACAACGCCGCTCTTCTTATGCGTCGATCGGTCCGCTCATCAGACCGTCTGTGACTCCTGGTTCCACGTCTTCTCGTGTGGGAATGTTCCTAGTAACCATCTACGCCACCATCGTACCACCACCGACACTTCCTGCCCAATTCCGCTCCGCAATACGACCACCCGGCCTCGTGGAGTCCAACTAGATGACCTCGCTCAAAGTCCGATAACTGCTGAAATCGTACACGTCTTCCATGTCCAGGCATTGCAGCTTCTTCAGGGTCTTCGCACGTGTCCGCACGCTGACTGATTACATTCACTTCGCCATACTCTTTAAACACCACCAACGATAATTTGCATATTATGCCGTGCTGTGGCGTAAGCGCTCGCCGGTTGGTTCCGAAACTAACATCACACCTACGTCAAGTCGACCCCATTAACATATGTAAATTTCATGATCGTCCACCAATTCCTTCTTGGTGTTCTTTTTTCACTTTCCGCCAGTGTATTTACAGTAACTCTGTGACGTAATACCTGCAACACATGTGGGTGGTTCCATTCCGCTGTGGTGGGGGCCTGTCTCCACTGCTTGTTCGTGCCGGATATTTCATTCGCACTAACCCAATAAAATGCCACTTGAAAAAAAAAACAAAAAAAAAACAAAAAAAAAAAAAACATTCAAACATAGTAATTATTTATTTAGATAAAACAGCAGGAAAAAAAAAAAAAAAAAAAAAAAAGATCACATCTTCCAGCATTAACAAAAACCAGATAAATGATTTGGTCTGTGTGGGGACCTTTTCAGGCACACTTTTAGATAAAATATATCAAGAACTATTGTGAGCCAACTTTCAAAAACAAATGAACATCTTACTTCAGCAAGAGCTTTCTTTTTACGAATATCTTCAACTTCTTCCATGATTTTCATGGATTCTTCAACATTTCCTTCAGCCCCCATTTTTTCAGCTTGAGCAAGCTTCTTTCCTATTTGTTCTGCTAGATCATGAACTTTGTTTAACTGCAATTAAAGAAAATACAACGAAAATGTATAAATTGCATTAATTACAAACAAAGCTGGTTCAAAGTAAGCTTTTTTTTTTTTTTAAATATTTAAGTCTATGAATAATTTCTGCACCTGAATAACAAAACACCCTCCACAGCTTTTTCACCCCACTACTACTCGTATAAACTCACATTCTCAGAAGTAACAGTAACTGACTGAACCAGATACTGCTACTCTGTGTCCATAAGAATAACATACACTCATTGTAATAAAAATCCATGCACCAAGAAGGAGGTGTCAGATTGAAATTAGGTTTTAGTTGTGAGATGGTACATACCAAGGAGAGAAGTGATTACAATATCACAAGAGCAGGATGATTTCCCGAGGACATATGGTACACATTTCGATCAACATCAGTACCGTGTCGAACCACCTTGTGCTTGGATATATGTGGTGATACAGTCCAGCATGGAGTCAAAGAGATGCTGTATGCTATCGTGGGACAGATTGGTTTACACTTCTTGCAACTGATGCTCTAAATCACGAACACTGGGACATGGAGAAAACTGGCGTCCCATCTAGTCCCACACATGCTTGGTTTTTAGACAGAGGAGAGAGAGGAAATTGCTTTTTAAAGGTATTTTAGCATACTGACACAAAAATTGAAGTTCAAAACCGTTTGTAACTTAAAAGTAAAGAGTCACTGCAATATATCGTTACAGCTGGTGAGAGATCAGGAGATCTGGTAAACTATGAAAGCATTGCAGCATGACGTAGACAGTCTTGGAAAACCCAAGCCATGTGCAGACGGGCATTATGTTGTTGGAAAATGGCTCCGGGCGCAGGATCTCCTGTACGTAGCGCTGGGCTGTCAACGTTCCTCGGATCACTGCGAGGGAAGTCCGGTTGTCATATGCGATGGCTCTCCAGACCATCACGCCTGCAGTTCGGGACGTGTGCCGCTGTACAGTGAGGTTGGAAATGTAGCGCTCACCTGCGGTCCTCCACACTCTGACAGGGTGGTCGTCCGTTCCCATACAGAAGCAGGATTCGTTGCTGAACACTATACATCATCAGACCATAGCATTTCACGTTGCTTGCTGCTGACACTACTGCAATCAATGCCGACAATGATCAGGTGTTAATGGCAGAAAATGTAAGGGCCGCCGAGAGTGCAGATACACCTCTGTCAGGCATCTGGAAATGGTTCTGGCAGGCACAGGAGTCCCTTGTACAGCGGCCACATGCCTCTGGATATTGGACAAGGACGTCGTTGCATCTGCGCGTGCCACTCTCATGATCCCACAGCCCTTTCTGCTGGTGGTATCTGGGTCGTCCAGAGCCAGTCGACCGTGTCTGGGTGCCTTCCCTTGTCCATTGCTTCCAACACGATCTCACTGCACTGTCCGACTGGCCCAAATGGCGGCCGATTTGACACGCCAGCCACCCTGCCTCACCTCTCATCCCGACGATACAGTCTCGTTCAAACTCCGTCAGTTACCCATACGCACATCTACGGCGACTCCTCGGCATGGCTATCGCTCAGGGATCTCACTCAACTCTTACCGTGCACTTTGGCACAAACGTGGAGTCCCCTGCACGGCGCCTTATAAGCCCCAAGGACCGAGACTGCAGCGCCGGTTTTGGACAAGCGTGCATGTGGAATAGCATGAAACTTTAATGATCTGCATTTCAGTTCTTACATATAGATCACAGACATAAACCTTATCTCAAAGAAGCATGGAGAGATGCATGCTTGGTGTAACCGAGAAAGATATGTTATATGTACAGTATGTACATATCACAGCTTCTTAGAAAAATAATTTTTTGGGAAAAACTGGAGAATCAAAGATCAGAAAATTTGGACACTATTTTGATAATTGTCTGCCTCACACAGTCAGCAGCTACTCATGATAGTGCAGTTCATTTAATAGCTGTTTTAATGACGCAAAGTCAAAAATATTTGAGGCTACAGAAAACAAAATGTTTATAAAAACCAAATGGAAGTACATACTTTTGCTGTAACTTCAGCACTCAGTTCTTCTTGTGTTTCCGCAAGCCTGCGCTTAGCTTGCTCCGTCCGGCGATCACATTCATTAATAAAATTCTGTAGGTGATCTTGTGCCTACATCAAACATGTTAAAAGAAAAGAAAATTTATTGAATAAGATGCACAGAATGAGTAATTATTTACTTATTTTATTCAATACAAGAAAACACACTCTAGTAGATGTAATAAAACTGAT
Organism: Macrothele yani; assembly: GCA_039090855.1. Classification (NCBI taxonomy): domain Eukaryota; kingdom Metazoa; phylum Arthropoda; class Arachnida; order Araneae; family Macrothelidae; genus Macrothele; species Macrothele yani. Next base: position 67,977,678 of record CM076989.1, on the reverse strand, counting down.
GAAGTGAATTTAAGTTGGTACATTGAAATAACATTCACACAACGCAAACTTAAGATGTGACATGAGTTGAAATTTTGTGTTGCGGTCTTAAAACAACTGAATTATAAGCAACAGCATAAAAAACCAAAGATGAATATACACACAGACCAAACTCAGTTATCTTTTTGCAACTCTATACTCATATATTGCTGTCTGAAATGTGATACAACACAAAATGAGAGAAAGCAAAAGAAGAAATGAATGTTGGTTCATTATAAATTTTCTTCGGAATCGTTCAGTTCATTGCGAAATATTTCTGTATCTGATGTGCTGCAATTTCAATACATAACTTACATGCAATTTCATGGTGCCAACCCTTCTTGCTTTAGGTGGTGTTCTTCATATGCAGCCTGTTATTTTGGTCAGAACATCTGCTTCACATGAAAGGAGAAAGGGGCAAATAGATGTTATACCGAAAAGCCACATATCTGAAATGAAACTATTTTGGCAAGTGGTGCCAGACAGTGTTGGAAAAATTCACACAAGAGCAGGCATATCTGCCATGCCATCATATCACATACATACCAGTGGCAGAATTTTGAAAATAAATAAAAAAATAAAAAATCACTGGTCCTGCATATTGGTGCATATAAGAAGTTGGTGGTCCACACCCATTTTTACTGGTTTGCAAATGAACCAATATTAACACATTTCATATGCATGCTGTATTAGTTTTATTGACCTACTTCAAGGTGGACTACAGGGAAGCATCAACTTTGATTTCAAATTTACTAAATAATAGAGTACAAATATTAAGAACTACTTTCACATTGATTAAGGTTTGTAAATGTCAATGATATTAATCTTTAGTGAGTGCTTTGACTGTTGTAAAACTTAAGTAGCAATTTCTTTTTGTCTTTTAAGAAACTAAAGTGACACTGCAAGAAGTGGATCAAATTGTGCAATTTCTGAAGTAAATAATAAAAAAAATAATAATAATGCCTTCATTAACCCATTGTTGGTAGCGTTATCAGGGGTGATTGTGAGGTAACACAAGAAACCCTGAAACTCTCAGCTCAGTGCCAATATGAATATAATGTATAATACGCACATATAAACTAACTACACAACAAATAGGCCCTAGTGCTTGTGCAGTTAAACTTCGCATCTTTTCTTGTACCCAATTTTTTTCACTGTGCAAAATCCTTCAGGCATTGCATCTTTAAAATCAAATTTTGCACTTCATATTATATGTTAATTGAGCAGTCTATGTAGACCAGTTTTACTTGAACTTGAAGCCTACAGTGGATTCCATTCAATTTCTAAAAGTAGTTAGAAAAAATAATCAAATTATTTGAACTTTCAAAATAATGAAAAGAAGCCTTCCTTTCAGCAGGCTGTTATCTTGAGAGCTTGTTTGACAACAAAAGAAACGCACAAGGTGTCACAAATCGTCTACATTCACCATTCGCACGGATATGCAGTGTTTTTAATCAAACACTGTAATTCCCAAAGAAAATGGAACCTGAAGTTTAGTTACCATTTTGTAGCATTTTTAGAAATGAAATGTCCGAAGCATCTCAAATTCTTCTAAAACTTAAAAACCCGGATTTACGGGTCTGGAATGTGACAAAAACCCGGAATTCCGGACTACACCCGGATTACAAACAAGTCTGCGTTATGAGCATTTTTCTCACGCTTCACATATAAAGAGTGCCACCTATTTGGAAGTAACTCTGTGAATCAATCTCCCTCCAGCCTACTTTTAAAATCTTCTCAACAATCTGTTATCCATTCCAATACAGACTGCCGCATCTTCACCTTCAGTCTGCTCTTTGCTCTCATGTGAACATTTCTCTCAGCAAGCGACCACCGACATTTGCATTTTGTATTTTTATAGATCACGCAATGATATAAGTGCACTTTTTGCCTAATTTGATTTATAATTATATATATTAACTAAAATTCTTGCAAAGAGAGAATTATGAAGTGCTATTTTGAGTAGACTACTTAAGACAGCGGAAAAAGGTAGTGAGAAAAACTCTCTCGAGTGACCGCTGGCATTGTTGAACATGTGGCAACCAACAACGTCTGAAACAGTTATTACTTGTTTCACCAGTATGTTTCAATTTCTCCCATATATTTCTGAACGCATTCATACTTGACTGATGTGCAAAGAATGGAACATGCAACATTGAATCACAGCCCAAATATTTCCATACCCAACTTAATGGGGGCAGTATTTCTTTCAGGACTTTCTGGGGGGGGCAAAAACGGAACCCTAGAGGGGGCAAGTTTTTCATTTGCTATATATATATATAAAGAGAGATATATATAATTTTAACTACTATATTTATATATATATATATATATCATCATCATCGTAAACCATTATCGATCCACTGCTGGACGAAGGTCTCCCCAAGTTTCCTCCACAACGGTCTGTCTTGTGCCAGTCTCCTCCATGTCACTCCCGCATACTTTCGAATTTCATCCACCCATCTCCCATGTGGTCTTCTTCTGGGTTTTTTCCTGTCCCTTGGAATCCAATCTAAAATTTCGGCTGTCCATCGATGGTCTGTCCTTCTGGCAGTATGTTCGGCCCATTGCCATTTCAGAGATTTAACTCTAACCATGATGTCTTCCACTCTTGTCATTTTTCTGATCCACGAGTTTCTCTTCTTATCTCTCCTGGTTACACCAAGCATGCACCTCTCCATGCTCCTTTGAGTTGTTTGCAGCCTTTGTATGTCTCTTTTAGTTAAGGTCCACGTCTCTGCACCATATGTAAGCACTGGAAGGATACATTGATCAAACACTTTTCCTTTAAGACATAATGGCATATTGCTCTTGAAAATTATGCTGTTTCTTCCAAAAGCTCTCCAGGCAAGTTTTGTACGCTGATTAATTTCTTCATCAATGTGACCCTCACTTGATATCTGCTGTCCAAGATAAACGTATGTGTCTGTTATCTCCAGCTTTTCTCCATCAATCGATAAATCTTCATTTCTTGTAAAAGCATTGAACATCACTTTTGTCTTCTGAAAGTTCATTTTTAATCCCACTTCTTTACTCTTGTCAGCAAGTTCCTGGATCCATACTCTGCAGCTCTGATGGGGTAGTTGCAAAAATGACTATGTCATCAGCAAAACGAAGGTGGGTTAGATAATCTCCATTAATCTTTATCCCTTTGTTTTCCCAGTTCAGTGATTGAAAGACATTTTCCAATGTGGCATTAAAGAGCTTCGGAGATATGGTGTCACCTTGTCTCACTCCCTTTCCAATTTTTATGTGTGTTGTATTTTCAAACAGCCGAATCTTTGCACTTGCATTTTCATAGATGTTATTAATAATATTAATGTATGCATCTTCAATACCGAAGGATTTCAGAGCCATTGTAACTGCTGATGATTTCACCGAATCAAAGGCTTTTTCATAATCGATAAAAGCCATGCACAATGGAAGTTCATATTCCCTCGCTCTTTCAATTAATTATATATATATATATATAGAAGTAATATATATATATATATATAGAGGGATGTAAGGTCAGGTGATGCGTAACATCACAGCCTCTCCTTGACAAATGTCAACCCCGCCTTCTCGTGGTGCATCCTGTTCCCACTAAAGGGGCTCTGACGACCGCCAATAGCGGTATAACTATACCATCGGGATCAGAGGAAATGCTATCCCACACTCACCAACCCGCTTGGCCAGCGTGGTGAGTTATGGCCAAACACCTCCAAAATGACTCTACAACTTAAATCTTGGCCCTCAGTCTCCGGCAGCTGGAATGTACCTGGCCAAGGCAGCGGCCAGTGCGACATGAAGGCAGAGGGTGCTAAGAATCCCCGGAGGACCGGACTAGGCTGCCATTTGATGCTGACCTTGGCTACCTATAACGGACGCTCCCTATCTTCTGATTCAAGGCTTCTTGAATTGGAAGAGGAACTACAAAGGATCAAGTGGGACATCGTTGGGCTAAGTGAGGTAAGGAGAAAAGGAGAAGATCTCATTGAACTGAAAAGTGGACATCTCTTCTATTATCGTGGGACAGATACTGGCAGAACTAGTGGTGTTGGATTTATAATAAACAAGAAACTGAAGGATAAAGTGATAGAAGTTGAAAGTTCCTCTGACAGAGCTGCACGACTCGTTATCCAACTATCGAGAAGATACCAGGCTCAGATTATTCAAACTTATGCACCCACCACAAGTCATCCTGAAGAAGAAATTGAAGAATTTTATGAGGAAATTCGTCATCTAAATAATAAAGGTAAGCAGCACTTGAAGATAATTATGGGAGATTTCAATGCAAAAATAGGGCAACGACAACAGAATGAAACTTCAGTAGGTAAATTCGGTCACGGCAACAGAAACCAGCGTGGAAATACTCTCGTTGAGTTTGCAGAGGCAGAAGGATTTTTCATCTTGAACTCCTTTTTCAAGAAAAAGCCACACAGGAAATGGACATGGAGACATCCAATTGGGACGACAAGTGAAATTGATTTTATTATGTGTAACAAAAAATTCGTCATCGAAGACTGCAGTGTGCTGAACAAGTTCAACACAGGTAGTGACCATAGATTGGTGAGATGTAAGATGCACCTCAACACTAAACTGGAACGTGGCAAGCTCATAAGACAAACAAAATGTATTGACATAACCAACCTTAAAAAACACCATAATACTTTCAAGTTGGAACTGAAGAACAGATTCTCTGCTTTAGAAGGCCTAACATCGGAAGAAGTGGATATTTCGGAAGTTAACAGAAAAGTAACCAAAGCTCTTATGGAAACAGCAACAAAATTAGCTGGGTCTAAGAACAAGTTGCATGTGAACAAATTATCAGGAAAAACCAAAATGTTGATGCAAAAAGAAGAGAGATGAGGACAACTAAAGAAGATGTGACTTCCAAAGTGGAATATATAGAGCTATGCAAGACAACACGAAAAAGTATCACTGAAGACGTAAGGAAATTCAACTGTGAGCTAGTGAGGAAAGCAATTGAAAACAACCAAAGCCTTAAGATAGCAAAGGGACATCTCAGTAAGGGAAGAAAACAGATTATGGCTCTGAGAAAAGAAGATGGTTCTATAACAAGAAATAGAGGCGAAATTTTGACAAGAGTGAAAGATTTCTACTCCAAATTATATGAAAGGGATGATACATGTACTCCAGACATCATGAAAGGTACCAGAGTTCTTCCAGTCCTCCCAGCAGAAGTTGCTCATGCAATCAAGAACATGAAGCGGGGGAAAGCTCCAGGAGAAGATGGAATTACTATAGACATCATACAAGAAGCAAGTGGAGAAATTGAAACAGTACTCGCCCAAATTTTCACTCGATGCCTTAATGAAGGGAAGATTCCTGAGGATTGGAACAATGCTACAATGATCCTGCTACATAAAAAAGGTGACATTGAGGATCTCAGGAACTACAGACCTATCAGCCTCCTATCAGTGGTTTATAAAATCTTCACTAAAGTTCTTTCACACCGCTTGAAGGTAACACTGGACATGGCTCAACCAAGAGAACAAGCTGGATTCAGGAGTGGCTACAGCACAATAGATCATATCCACGTACTGAGAGAACTAATTGAAAGAGCGAGGGAATATGAACTTCCATTGTGCATGGCTTTTATCGATTATGAAAAAGCCTTTGATTCGGTGAAACCATCAGCAGTTACCACGGCTCTGAAATCCTGCGGTATTGAAGATGCATACATTAATATTATTAATAACATCTATGAAAATGCAAGTGCAAAGATTCGGCTGTTTGAAAATACAACACACATAAAAATTGGAAAGGGAGTGAGACAAGGTGACACCATATCTCCGAAGCTCTTTAATGCCACATTGGAAAATGTCTTTCAATCACTGAACTGGGAAAACAAAGGGATAAAGATTAATGGAGATTATCTAACCCACCTTCGTTTTGCTGATGACATAGTCATTTTTGCAACTACCCCATCAGAGCTGCAGAGTATGATCCAGGAACTTGCTGACAAGAGTAAAGAAGTGGGATTAAAAATGAACTTTCAGAAGACAAAAGTGATGTTCAATGCTTTTACAAGAAATGAAGATTTATCGATTGATGGAGAAAAACTGGAGATAACAGATACATACGTTTATCTTGGACAGCAGATATCAAGTGAGGGTCACATTGATGAAGAAATTAATCGGCGTACAAAACTTGCCTGGAGAGCTTTTGGAAGAAACAGCATAATTTTCAAAAGCAATATGCCATTATGTCTTAAAAGAAAAGTGTTTGATCAATGCATCCTTCCAGTGCTTACGTATGGTGCAGAGACGTGGACCTTAACTAAAAGAGACATACAAAGGCTGCAGACAACTCAAAGAAGCATGGACAGGTGCATGCTTGGTATAACCAGGAGAGATAAGAAGAGGAACTCGTGGATCCGAAAAATGACGAGAGTGGAAGACATCATGATCAGAGTTAAATCCCTGAAATGGCAATGGGCTGGACATACTGCCAGAAGGACAGACCATAGATGGACAGCCGAAATTTTAGATTGGATTCCAAGGGACAGGAAAAGACCCAGAAAAAGGCCACATGGGAGATGGGTGGATGAAATTCGTAAATATGCGGGAGTGACATGGAGGAGACTGGCACAAGACAGACCGTTGTGGAGGAAACTTGGGGAGACCTTCATCCAGCAGTGGATCGATAATGGTTGACAATGATGATGATGATGATATATATAGAAGGGATGTAAGATCAGGTGATGCGTAACATCACAGCCTCTCCTTGACAAATGTCAACCCCGCCTTCTTGTGGTGCATCCTGTTCCCACTAAATGGGCTTTGACAACCTCCAATAGCGGTATAACTATACCATCGGGATTAGAGAAAATGCTATCCCACACTCACCAACCCGCTTGGCCAGCATGGTGAGTTATGGCCAAACCCCTTCAAAATGACTCCACAACTTAAATCTTGGCCCTCAGTCTCCGGCAGCTGGAATGTACCTGGCCAAGGCAGCGGCCAGTGCAACACGAAGGCAGAGGGTGCTAAGATTCCCCGGAGGACCAGACTAGGCTGCCATTTGATGCTGACCTTGGCTACGTATGATGGACGCTCCCTATCTTCTTGAATTGGAAGAGGAACTACAAAGGATCAAGTGGGACATCGTTGGGCGAAATGAGGTAAGGAGAAAAGGAGATCTCATTGAACTGAAAAGTGGATATCTCTTCTACTATCGTGGGACAGATACTGACAGAACTAGTGGTGTTGGATTTATAATAAACAAGAAACTGAAGGATAAAGTTGTAGAAGTTGAAAGTTCCTCTGACAGAGCTGCACGACTCGTTATCCAACTCTCGAGAAGATACCAGGCTCAGATTATTCAAACTTATGCACCCACCACAAGTCATCCTGAAGAAGAAATTGAAGAATTTTATGAGGAAATCTGTCATCTAAATAATAAAGGTAAGCAGCACTTGAAGATAATTATGGGAGATTTCAATGCAAAAATAGGGCAATGGCAACAGAATGGAACTTCAGTAGGTAAATTCGGTCACGGCAACAGAAACCAGCGTGGAAATACTCTCGTTGAGTTTGCAGAGGCAGAAGGGTTTTTCATCTTGAACTCCTTTTTCAAGAAAAAGCCGCACAGGAAATGGACATGGAGACATCCAAATGGGACAACAAGTGAAATTGATTTTATTATGTGTAACAAAAAATGCGTCATAGAAGACTGCAGTGTGCTAAACAAGTTCAACACAGGTAGTGACCATAGATTGGTGAGATGTAAGATGCACCTCAACACTAAACTCGAACGTGACAAGCTTATAAGACAAACAAAATGCATTGACATAACCAACCTTAAAAGACACCATAATACCTTCAAGTTGGAACTGAAAAACAGATTCTCTGCTTTAGAAGGCCTAACATCAGAAGAAGTGGATATTTCTGAAGTTAACAGAAAAGTAACCAAAGCTCTTATGGAAACAGCAACAAAATTAGCTGGGTCTAAGAACAAGTTGCATGTGAACAAATTATCAGGAAAAACCAAAATGTTGATGCAAAAAAGAAGAGAGATGAGGACAACTAAAGAAGAAGTGACTTCCAAAGTGGAATACGTAGAGCTATGCAAGACAGTACAAAAAAGTATCACTGAAGACGTAAGGAAATTCAACTGTGAACTAGTGAGGAAAGCAATTGAAAACAACCAAAGCCTAAAGATAGCAAAGGGACATCTCAGTAAGGGAAGAAAACAAATTATGGCATTGAGAAAAGAAGATGGTTCTGTAACAAGAAATAGAGGCGAAATTTTGACAAGAGTGAAAGATTTCTACTCCAAATTATATGAAAGGGATGATACATGCACTCCAGACATCATGAAAGATACCAGTACCAGAGTTCCTCCAGTCCTCCCAGCAGAAGTTGCACGTGCAATCAAGAACAAAAAGCGGGGAAAAGCTTCAGGAGAAGATGGAATTACTGTAGACATCATACAAGAAGCAAGTGGAGAAATCGAAACAATACTCGCCCAAATTTTCACTCGATGCCTTAATGAAGGGAAGATTCCTGAGGATTGGAACAACGCTACAATGATCTTGCTACATAAAAAAGGTGACATTGAGGATCTCAGGAACTACAGACCTATCAGCCTCCTATCAGTGGTTTATAAAATCTTCACTAAAGTTCTTTCACACCGTTTGAAGGTAACACTGGACATGGCTCAACCGAGAGAACAAGCAGGATTCAGGAGTGGCTACAGCACAATAGATCATATCCACGTACTGAGAGAGCTAATTGAAAGAGCGAGGGAATATGAACTTCCATTGTGCATGGCTTTTATCGATTATGAAAAAGCCTTTGATTCGGTGAAACCATCAGCAGTTACAATGGCTCTGAAATCCTGCGGTATTGAAGATGCATACATTAATATTATTAATAACATCTATGAAAATGCAAGTGCAAAGATTCGGCTGTTTGAGAATACAGCACACATAAAAATTGGAAAGGGAGTGAGACAAGGTGACACCATATCTCTGAAGCTCTTTAACGCCACATTGGAAAATGTCTTTCAATCACTGAACTAGGAAAACAAAGGGATAAAGATTAATGGAGATTATCTAACCCACCTTCGTTTTGCTGATGACATAGTCATTTTTGCAACTACCCCATCAGAGCTGAAGAGTATGATCCAAGAACTTGCTGACAAGAGTAAAGAAGTGGGATTAAAAATGAACTTTCAGAAGACAAAAGTGATGTACAATGCTTTTACAAGAAATGAAGATTTATCAATTGATGGAGAAAAGCTGGAGATAACAGACACTTACGTTTATCTTGGACAGCAGATATCAAGTGAGGGTCACATTGATGAAGAAATTAATCGGCGTACAAAACTTGCCTGGAGAGCTTTTGGAAGAAACAGCATAATTTTCAAGAGCAATATGCCATTATGTCTTAAAAGAAAAGTGTTTGATCAATGCATGCTTCCAGTGCTTACGTATGGTGCAGAGACGTGGACCTTAACTAAAAGAGACATACAAAGGCTGCAGACAACTCAAAGAAGCATGCAGAGGTGCATGCTTGGTGTAACCAGGAGAGATAAGAGAAACTCGTGGATCAGAAAAATGACAAGATTGGAAGACATCATGGTCAGAGTTAAATCTCTGAAATGGCAATGGGCCGGACATACTGCCAGAAGGACAGACCATCGATGGACAGCCGAAATTTTAGATAGGATTCCAAGGGACAGGAAAAGACCCAGAAGAAGACCACATGGGAGATGGGTGGATGAAATTCGAAAGTATGCAGGGGTGACATGGAGGAGACTGGCACAAGACAGACCGTTGTGGAGGAAACTTGGGGAGACCTTCGTCCAGCAGTGGATTGATAATGGTTGACAATTATGATGATGATGATGATATAGAAGTAATTACTATATATCTAGCACAGGGTTGCATTTAGCAAGGGCCTTGCCCCCCCCCCCGGAAAATGTGTCTTTTTTTGTTTTTTGGTTAAATAAAATGCAACTTATATTAGGAAAAAATGCCTTAATTTAATAAAAATGTATAGACCTACATTGAAAAAAAAATGTTTCAATTTTTCATTAACTTTGATTTTGTTCCAGATGGTGGATTTCAAAAATTTCCTATTTTTGCCCCCCCCCCCCCCAAGAAAAAAATCTATATACATCTCTGATATAGTTATTACTTCTTCAAACATTTCAGGAATAACAAACTTTCTTCAGCTAAAGGAAAGGAGGGGGGATTCCCCGCAGGCTTGAAATTTTCATCTAATAAAATGCATTCATTGCACTCTTGATCTTGAATCACGATTCCCAGGCAATTAGGTATGATTAGTCTACTTATTATATTTTGAAGAATACCTTGCGTCGTAATACACTTTTTAATAAAATAAACTATAACTAGTACCATTTGAACAAATATTAAAAAAATATAATTGCAGAAATATTTGTAGCATAAAAAGAAACGAAACTTCCTTTTTCATCATAGCTTGAATTTATTAAAATTTGGCTCGGTATCCTAAAACATCTCGGGAGGGCTTCGCCCCTGGATGTATGCCAGAAAAAAACACTGAAGGGGGGGGATGCAATATTTGCTGGGTTCTAAATTGCAAAAACATAGTGACTTGTTTAAGGAAATCCACTGAACTTCTATACTAGCTGTTTCAGTTTCTGCAATATACCTTTGTAATTATCAATTAGTTCCCTGACTTCTTTCTTCCATAAGTTCGTTAGACATGATTTCTGTGGCCAATCAGATAAGATCCTATTCACTGTAATTAAACTTATATTGAGATCACAACACCTAGCTTTTAAAATAATTTGACAATGAGTTGGCCTTTAGTATAATTTGATATTGAGCCAGTGTTGCTTGTGGACGGCGATGACATGTGAGCTTTGTGAACTTCTGGTAATGCATAGGTTTTACATGGAAAGCTTAAAAGATGTATATATCAAGGGGATTTACAGCATGTTTCTTAGCAGTTTAAAAAGTGACATGTAAACTAACTTGTAAATAGTTGCTTTCAGTGGTAAAAATGGCTTTTAAAGCATTTTAATGTGTAACAAAGTAGGTTGTAACAATATGCTTTTTAACTTTGAACTTTAAATATTAAATTATTAAAATAGTATGTTTAATAATGAAGATATGAATAGTTAATATAACAAATTGGCCAGAGGAAGGCTCCCTTGGACTATCACACTTGAACAAATGTGGGATGTCAATGAAGATGATGAGGTAAGTTTTTTTACGATAACCTTATTATATGACAAGTAATACAATTTAGATTTTGGTAGCCCAATTAGTTCTCAACAAACTATCTTGCACTTTTCATTTTGTATCACATATTAATTTTGATCCTAGGGAGAACACACATTCTTTTTTTAATTTTTCAGGGTCTCCCTTCAGGTTATTGATAGCCTCCATAACTGAACAAAAAGAAGTGTATGCATGACACAGCTTGGTGTGTTTGTTGTTGAAAGGGTATGGAAACATTTTGCAGACAGCAAGCCACATCTGTAATTCTACTCCAGTGTAAATGAATGTTCTTGATGTCATGGATTTTAGTAGACCATCAGCAACAGATGCAGACTGCATTTTGGATGGCAAATGACAGTTTTGCAGTTGTAATTTCAGCGCATCAAAACTGGCCCAAAAATTATTCAATGCTTTAACCAGATGTGGTAGCCACTGGGTTCAATGACATTACCTGAAAAAATTTCCTGGACCAGCAGACCATTGTCGTTTTGATCTTAGTGGTCCAACTTGATTTATAGTTGGGTTGGAATTCCAATGCACATACAAAGTTCGGTGAAAATTAATAGAAACATGCAATGGGTATGTATAAGCATATTCAAGGCCTACCGAATTTTGAAATAACCTTCATGTAGGGAATTAACTACATGTGGATGAAATGTGCAACTCCACAGAACCTAAACTCAATGTCATTTATTCATAGCAGAACAGAACTACTTAAATTGAAATTTTAAATGCTACTCAGAAACTAGATCCATCCCCCTTCTCCCCAGCTAAAACCGATATCCAATTTTTTTCCTTCTTTCATTGCTTTGCATTTTGGAACAGGTAAAGCTGATTCACCTAGGTTCAGCCACTGGTTAGTGGTACATGGTAAAAAAAAAAAAAAAAAAGCAGATCCAAATTGCACACTACTACCAACTATCCACTTGATGAACCAAGTGTCACACAGATTTTTGAGTAACTAACTGCCTGTGTGCTGTACAGAGGCATGAGGGGAGGAGGGGGGGGGGCTTGTTCTGATCAAGTGCAGAATGAAGATGTGTGATGTGAAGCAAAATGTTAGTATGGTCAAGACAAATATTTTGAGGTAGTTTCATCATGTTGAAAGAATAAATGATGAGGTTAAACTAAGATAATTTATTTAGCCCATGTGTCAGGGAAGAAAGGTAGGTACGAAGTGCATAAGGTCTTGTGCGGGCGAGATTTGTGATGGACGTCAGGGAAGTCTGAGTTATGGAGACACTTAATATTACATTAATAGTAAGCAAAATCTAACACCCTCGGTGACTTTGATTGGCACACGATCTTGCTCTGTCCTTAGAGCTAACTTCTGAATATCAGAGAACAGCTTAGTGACATGTATGTATAAAATATTTTTTTTTATCTATGCAATAACAAGAGCTTGTTCAGTATCTATGACACCATCAAAATTTTAAGCTTGCAGGAGATTCATACAAAGCAGATGTGTTGTTTTTCAAAACAGCCAACTAAAGCAGCATTACCTCCCTCCATACTTATTTGTAATAAGAGCAGCAGAGAAGATGAATGCTGACAATATTTAAATATGCTCCTGCATAACATCATCAGGGATCATAGCATACTTCTGGAAAATTTTAGGTAGGAATTTTAGGAATTTTTAGAAAAATTTTAGGAAAATTTTAGGAGTGTATTTCAATAAAAACTAGATGTATATTTGTATACATCTAGTAAAACAACTTTGTATACATTGTAAAGAGTTTGCTTCACACCCTTCAACCATATATACTGATAGACTGCGCATGACATCAAAATTTCTGGCTCCAACATAAAATCACATGACAACAGTCAAAAAGATAGGTTACACCTGCTGTGCTTATGGTTGCTCTGAGCGATATAGTAAAGAAAGTTCTATGATTTTTCATGGGTAAGAAACGAATTAAATACCTAAGTCAATAAAGTTCAATTACTTAACCAGAAACTTGCAGCTATTGATATAAAAATATAGTAACTTAAGAAAAAAAAATGGAATGCATGTTCCAAATTCTTCGCAAATGTTCATCACATTATAAATCACAAAATGTAAACAACACGATCATGCATGTATATAGCTCATAAGTAAACTTACCTGAAGAGTTTTCATTATATATGAGGCGCATTCACATAATACACAGAAAACACTGAAGTTCTGCAGCGTAAATTAGTAATCATAACAGCATTTTTACACGAAATTTGGAGTCTGATGATGACGTGCCCAATGTTTGAGCCATGGCGGCTTTGATGCAGCTATTGCCAATGTGCAGTCCATTAGTATATATGGTCGAAGTTAACACCCAAATTTTTTGCATAACGTCTAATGTCTAAAGTTTAAGTATGATTTACTTCTAATGTTCAGTTCTTATCTTTTCACGTGTTATTATCATATTCAAGTATATTTACCACATTCAAGTTTCACTTTGAACATTAATATGCTGTTGAACCAGAAGCAATTCACGATTTTCACAGTAAAGTTTTCAGGTTTCACATTAAATTATAATATCCTAAAAAGGTAATTGAAAACCAAGAACTATGTACAATTGTTCACTGAATTACTTTTTTCATATTATTGTTTTAACCTTTTCCTGATTAGCCTATCTTTTTCTGCTTCTACCACAACTAATTTACTTTCAGTTTTCTTTATTTCAGCTGAACCTTGTATGATCAAGTTAGAGGCAACTGCTATTTCAACAGTATTTTGTTTTTCTACAGCTTTTCTCATTCTTTCTGTTCCCTCTTGAATTATTGCTAGGGAGGCTTCTTTATCGTTTTTAAGTCTATTTATTTCTGCATCATTTTCTTTTATTTTGTCATCAAACTCAGCTTTTCTTTTTTTCTCTAGCTGCTTTTCCTTATTTTCCCTCTCTTTCTGCTTCCTTTCTTTTACCTTTTTTGATTCTTCTTCCTTCAGCTTATCAACATACTCTTTATAAAATTTATGTGAATCACAAACACTATTTAACAAATTTCTTGTTATGGGAACTTTACTTACACATCCATAGTGTTTAATGGCCCCTTTAACTATTCTTAATGATGTTATAGTTGAGTCTTTTAAGTTAGCCTTGTCCTTCCTTAACAGAGCAGTGTTAACCGAAAATCCCCTTTCTGCATCAGCATTACCATGAGGTAAAACTAAAATTGACTTTATGAGTTTAGCAAGATTTGAGTATTTTTCTTTTCCGCTAGAGTCTTTAATACTAAATATATTACGCCAGTAATGATCAATCCGCACTGGAATATGCCCTTCCTCTGAAAATTTCACTAGTTCATCTAGAGTTGGCTTATCGCAATTTAAAAGTTTCCACTCTTCTCTTACTCTATCAATTTGTTCCTCAGAAAGATGCAAAACACTTGAAATTCTGGTTATTTCCGAAAGTCCTTCAGTGACTGAAAGTTGAGTTGACTCTTTCTTTGGTTCTTTTACCTTTAAAACTTCTATGTCTCTTAGCTTTTGATTGCAGAATGGCAAATTTGACTTTAAATATTTTGTGGTTGCAATTAGTGATGATCTTACATCTAAGAGAAATAATTTCTGCCTGGTCTCCTGAACATTCCTGAGGAGATTTTTTGTCTTCATACCAACTTCTAACTCCCCTAGTTTTTTCCATGAATTTTTGTTTTCAAAATCTACATTCTTTAGGTCTTCTCCAAATTTCCCTGCTATAACATCATCTTGGATAAACTGAGCCATAACATTCCTCATTAAAGAATTTAAATCAGAATATAACTGGTGTATTTTTGGTTCTTCACTCTGATAACATAATGAAAACTTTTCAAAATTTTGGTGTGAAAATGAAATTAATGCTAAATAGCAAGGAGTAAGCTCATTTTTCAGGAAACAGTGAATTCTTTTATACCTTGCCGAATTGCGCAGTTGTTTTTCAAATATTTTTTGAGATGGCAAGAAGTTTAAAAAATATTCTGTAGTATTTAGCCATTGATCCAAGAGCCTCTGGGCTACAGAACCAACGGTTAACCATCTGTTGCTGACATGACGCAAAAGAAATTTGGCAGTGACCAATGTTATATCCTCGACAGATTTATAATCCTCTCGTCTTGCAGCACTACTCTTTAAAAAGTAATGCATATCAGTAGCAAATTCGTCAAAATCTATATTTAAGCTCGTCAAAAAAATTTTAAATGCATTACTAACAACATGCAGGTTGCAAAAACCTAGTTCCAAAGATTTCTGGCCTGTTTCTTGTTTTACAACTTCATTGAATTTGCGTAAAAAGCACTTATTTACATTTGGGCTGTCCATGGATACACAAATAATTCTGTTCAACGAAATATTGAAGGATGATAACACATCAAGAATTTCTTTTAGCAAAATATCTGCTGTTGCATGACCCAGAAAAACGCTTGTTAGGTATCGGCAAGAAACTGAATTTATTTCTGAAGACCAGTACCTGAGATACACATCCAACTGCCGTTTCACTTGTGTATTTGTAGTTTCATCAAATGCTATAGTAACCTTTCCTGGGCTACTAGATGCAATGTCTTTTTTCAAATCCTCTTCAAAATATTTTGACAATCCATGTGATATCACATAAGCAACTTTTTTTCTTTAAGTTGCATTTTGGCTGCAATAGCAGAATCAGGAAACATTTCTTTGAAAAGTTCAACTGTTTCAGTGCATGAAACAAAAGACATATTGTCCTTAGCAACTTTCATGGCCCATAATGCTTCGGCTTTAGCCAACTGTAAATCATGACTCAGTACTTCACTAATATTTGTTTTGGGCTGAAGATCCCGTCCTCCAAAGGCTTTCAGGATGGACTTATTTTGAAATTTACTACCTGGCCTTGCGCCACTAAAATCCACTAACCAAATTTCTGCAAATGTTTTTTTCCTTTATGATGCGCTTTTACTTGTGAAAAGCCACTATTAGAAATGTTGAAAATTTCTGAACACAATATACACTTAGCAGAAAATATTGTTTCAGTTGCAGAACACCATTCTTTCAACTTCACTCCGTCCAATTCTTTGGCGAGCCACGCATCTTGAAATTTCGTTTTGGATTTAGGCATCTTAAACACTTGTATTACTAACCAGAAAATGAAAGGGAAGTACAAAAACACGTTCCAATATTGCAAAACCAGACAACTTCCCGAAATTTGGCTGCGAGGATGTCAGAAGATATGAAAAAAAAAAAAAAAAAGCAGGTCACCACTAGAGAACTGAACCTGCACACAGCACAGAGAACACCATAAAAGACGTAAAACCAGAAACTATCATACGCATCTCACGCAAGTTCAGTCAAAGCGAGTCGGAGCCGAGATATATTGCGCATCGAAGGTCGCTGTCGCCGACGCATGATCGAAGGTCAATGATCACGTGCTCTACTGCCTGCCAAGATAATACTCAGCTACCATCCCATCGTCATTACCGGAGGTTACGGAAGGAGACCACATGTTTCCTCTTTGCTTCCACCCACCTGCGATTTACAATAACAAAACATCAGCAGAAAGAGGAGGTTCCACAAGGCATGTACAAAAATAAAGTACGATCTTCTGCGTGCCACGGAGTTCGTCTGCAAAGCGCAAACCAGGGGTGAAAATGACCCCTCCCCTTTTCCCTTAGATCTCTTGTTACTCTCGAAAACTGTTCGAAGGCAAAAAATGGAACGCCCGCCCCGAAGCAAGTGCATCTCGATGGCGTCATTTTTCCCTCCCTTCAGCAGCACAGCATATAGGCTGTGTTTCTACAATAACAGGTCTTTTTACCTTACCGTAATGGTAAATTTATTGGCGTTAATAACGGTTGTGTTTTTAATAAAAATAAGCTTACGAAAATTTTAGGATGAATAGCAAATTTTAGGTCTAATTTTAGGAATTTAAAGGAGGGTCACAAAATATTAGGAATTTTAGGAGGAATGCGATCCCTGCATCATGAATATTAGATGCATTCTGCCCAGTAGCTTTCAACCAGAATATTGTTCACCTTCAGTTAAAATGTCTGGCACTACACTGGTTAATGTTGTTAACTTGTATTTCTTGGATTACCTTCTCCTAAGCTGCATCTCTAGCAGAGATTGGTTGACCTTAAGGGTAAATTATCTACATGATGGTAGAAAAGTTTTTTTGGTACAAATATAACCAGAAAAGTGGCTTCAAACTATTTAAATTTAAACATACTGTTTTGGTATTTATAACATAATGGTCCTCTTTAGGGCTTGAAAAATATTTGAAAAGTCACATGCCCAGCTGAGCATGTGCAGAAATTATTTACCTGTCCAGGTAATAAAAGTTGGATGCCCAGGAACATTTATCTTTAAAGATAACAAACCAGAACCCTCATTTTTCTTTCAAGTTGAAAAATATGAATTTTTTTATTACATGTTTTGCATTTCTGTTTCAAATGTCTGTATTCAAAATGTTGAATGCACAAGAGCTTGCATCTCAAATTTTAAGATGGCGATTTTGAAATTGGTATTTGAGAAATTTAGTGATTTTGCCACGTTCCTTTTGTTAGAAGTCTTCGCGCTATGTCAATAAACACAGGAGGCTAGTTCCATTTTTTTTTTTTTTTTTTGATTGGAGGTTTAGCGACCACCGTGACGAACTCAATGGGCTATAAGCAGTCACCGGTCACTAATTTAGGGTCACTGGTTCCAGGGAAGAGAGAGAGCCAGTGCGCCGTAAGACAAACACAACATCCATGCCTCACCTGAATTCGAACCTGTACCCCTTTCGGACCAACGATCAGAGGCCATCACTTAGACCACTGCGCCGCTTTTTTGTCGCATGTATCCTGTCGCTGATTATAAACAATATTTAGAGCAAAACTACACATGGTCCGAATTTTCGGACCTAGAGCAAAATATAATTAAAGAAGAGATATTCTCCTGTCTTTGGCACTCTGTAACAATAATAAAAATTTTGGTGATTAGCAGTGAAATGAAACATAACATGCAATTCTTTTTTCTTGCAGTAGGAAATTCTATTTGAAACTTCTTTATTTTTAAATTTAGTTGCCCAGACTGAGCAACTAGATTTTTTATTTACCTACCAGGCCAATAATTTACATGCCCTGGGCATCTCAGGCATGGTATTTTTCAAGCCCTGCTCTTCTTCTCTTTCCTGTGCATGAAACTGGTCTTTTAGATTTTACCTATTTGTACTGATTATATTTTATGCAATTCTAGTTTCCTTCTTGGTGCTGAACATATTTATATAAAGACACTTTTTTTGTATTCCTTAATTTACTATGACAACAGTCATGGAAAAACACACTTCATCCAAATTTAGTACTTATTCGCACACTGAACAAAGAGAAATAGTGATGTAAAGATCACAGACAGAGATAATGAATGAAAACCTCTAAAACCACCTAATGTTAGGTCATACCATTCTAAACACATAGAAATTGCTTTTATTAATGAGATGAGTTCACAAACTCATTCTTTAAATAGTTATTATATTTGTGCTAAGCCATTTTTTTAAACCACCGGACAGGTGTGTCAGAAGGACATGTGTTCATCACTGTTGCAGTTGGGGAATGATTTGGAGAGAGAAGAGAGAAAGCAAGAAGGCTAACAAATAGGATACAGTCCACCAAACTGTCTGCCTTGAAGGACACATCCATATAACATGATCAATAATTTTACTGAAAAGTTTCTAGGAACAAAGTATCTACTACATATCTAACACAGTTTTCACAGTGTTATGTTAGGTTACATGGGATGTTTTCCTTGTTATGAAGCCAGCTTAAGTTGCATCATGCCTTTTGCCAAGAACACAGTAAGTAATACAACTAAAGCTGACCCCCTCCCCCCCCCCCAAAAAAAACACACACATTTTTACAATTTTTCCCCATCCAAAATGGAACATACAGAAGAAAACAAAAAGGACTTTTGAAACTTCTGAGTTCATTTACTATCAATGGGATACACCCATAAAAAAACTTTTTTTTTACTTTCCAGTTTGAAATTTGCTTTTTTAGCATTGAAGACATGGATACTGATGAGCAACAAGAGGTTCGAGACATCAATAACAAAAATAATTAAACAAAAGCTCAATACTTTAGATTTTTTTTTTCCATATTAGCATATAAAAACTTTAAAATGTTTGCACCTGGAGTATTTGCACCATGCTTATTTGCTTTGCATTGCAACTGCACTGCACTTGTCTCAACCAGCAGAAAGACATTGCATGTGACAGCAATGTACAGTTTAGCACTGCAAAAAAAGAAATTTAAAACATAAATCCAGTGAGATTTATCAAAGATTAATTACCACTTACTTTCTGAAAGAAGGAAGCCCAAGTATTTGTAAATTCCAACAATCCAAATTTATTGGCGTATAATAAAAATAAAATTTCCAAGCTTTTGCACATCAACCAGATGGCTTTTTTAAGGAAGATAAGACAAGCCTTGGAAAAGCCATCTGGTTGAAGTGCAAAAACTTGGACAATTGATTTTTATATAATGCCAATAAATTTGGATTACTAGTATAGCTATACTATTTTCTACATAGTTGGCGTATAGTTCATTATTAAATCTGTAAATCCGTTGGCACATTTTCATACACTGAGTACATGTGTCAGTTCATTGACTGAAAGCTTTATCTACTGACCATCACACAGCTCTGTTATAAACTGCTACATACGAGGGATAATCAAAAAGAAAAGGCAATTTTTGTGGTCTTGAAATAGAATAATATTGTACTTCTCATATACAGTAGATTCCATTTAATTTGGCCATCGGTTAATTGTGGCAGCTGTTTATTTGGGACAATTCTTGAAGAACATTAAAAATAATCTCTTTGGAATAAAGCTTCACACAATTTATCCAGCCAATTAGGCCAAAGTGTTCTAGTCCTGATTAACTGGAACCTACTGTATACATAATATAACATAAAAATATCTTTAAAACAAAAGGCACTTAGCACTGATATTGTTGAATGAATGAATGAATGAATAACTTGTATTGTTGATTTCCAAACACCACAACTCACCTCAAAATATAGTTTCCAGAGCCAGTGAAGTAAGACAAACACAGCAACATTGGCCTCAAACGAGACTGGAACCAACGCCTAACTCAGATGATCCCAAAGCCTGAGCCTCTGATCACTAGGCCACTGGGGTAAGCACTCCTACCTCTTTATATAAAAAATATGCACTTCCAGATTGCTGCAAGTTTTGCTGTAGGACTATGTCTAACTCCACGAATAGTATGGGGTGACAAAAATAGGTCCCAACTGAAATCATTATAGAGCTAAAAATATGTGCTGCACACTAATTGTGTTAGCATATTCGTAAACAGCATGGAGTCCAATTCGTGTACTGCACAATACATCATGCATGCGATGCTTCCCTCGCTCCCTGTGAGCAGGGAGATGATGCAATATTTCTGGATGTGCCACCGCATTTGACTCAGTCTATCTCGGCAACTGTGAGTGCAACCCAACTGTTTGTGGTATCATTTTAAAGCTCTTGACGAGATCTATTCAAATATACGAAGAACATTTCACAGTGGTTTGATTGAACTGAACATTTAAAAAATTGTTTTCTTGTGAACCGGTGAACACTTTTGACAGTATCCAGGGTTCCTACACTTGGGGGGGGATTCAAGGACTTTCTAGGCCTTTTCCAGTTTTCCAGGACATATACAAAAAATTCCAGGATGATTATTACGCTTTATAGTATCATGTTCAAATTATTTTTTTAAAGCAATTTCAGTTTAAAGTAATAAAAATGATGAAAGATGCAAATGGATGAGTGTGCTTTTTTACTCATTACATTTCTTTATAATATTTTTAATTGGAGAATTACCCAATAATGCTAAATTGAATCATGATGCAATTACAAGGCTATTCAGAAAATCCTTTGCCTCAATCAGAAAATGATTAATTCAATCAGTCATTTTAGCTGCATCACTATTCTGCAGTATCTTCCATGTAATCAGACTATTATTGATAACAACTGAAATTATTATAAAATAAAGCGAGGGCAGATTAAGAATTTAAGAATGGAGAGGGCACACGTCTAACAGAGGACTGGTAAAAAAATCTCTGAGATTTATATCCTCCAAAAAACACATGGTGGTAAAACATAGGGGACCCATAAGGGGGAGATGGGGTGCTTGCCTGTCAGTGTACATCACAAACAGCAGTTCTGAAGTGCTGCTGTGTGGATCACTGAAAAGTTTGGGCCAATGTAAAACAAAATGCGGAGTTACAAATCCATAAATGAAAAAGTGTGATGTCTGAAAACAAAAAACGAGAGACAAAGCAAAGCACTTATGTATTTACTCAATACCCCCCCCCCCTTTTTTTTTTTTGGAATGGGGCATGTGCCTGTTGTGCCCACAGCTGGATTCCAGCTCTGATAAAAAGTGTTTGCATACATGGGAATGAATCTTTTTTTTAACATTCCCATTGACTGCCACTGGTGGCTGCATATCGAGATGTGATTGTTGAAAGCAATGAAAATCTTAATTACTAGACAGAATATGTGCCAGACTTGAGGAAAATTTCCCCCAATTTGTAGTACAGTTATGTTAAATCAACAAGTTAGTAAAATCATGCAATGCATTGATTATGATACGCTTTCCAATATACTAGAAATCATTACTCAAGCTATTACTCAAGTTATGAGGAAAATGGCTGAGGAATAAATCTCACTCCTGGTTGGTTGGTTGGTTAATATATTTTAATGGCGCAAGGGCCATGGTTGGCCAAAGAGCGCCAAAACAAAAGACATCAAAACAAAACTAAAGCAATAAAAACGTACACAAGGTTAAAAACAGGCTGATGTAGTAAAAATGAAATATGATAGTGAACAAGTTAAAATCTAGATAAGTTTTAAAAAGTCAATATCCTGTAAAAACGAAAACACTGCTTTCATGTCGCAGGCTTCGCCAATAATTGTCTGCAGCGTAGCTGCTCCTTCGTCCAACAGATGGGAGTGAAAATGACGAAAACGATGATCACAAAACCGAACACAAGTACACAAAACATGAAGGACAGTGAGACGACAGTCGCACGCCTCACACACCGGGACACTCTCGCCACACAGCAAAAAGCGGTGAGTAAAACGACAGTGCCCAATGCGGAGACGTGCAAGAACAACTTCCTCACGACGGTTCTTCCGCAAACTAGACATCCAAAGTCCGATCTGTGGTTTGATGGCATAGAGTTTATTGCTGCCCTGCTGAGACCACAGGGACTGCCACTCATCCAGAACAAATTTTCGGATCAACGGCCGATAATCTCGGAAAGACAGTGGCAGCCGAGCTGGCGACATGGAGGAAACAGACCTGGCAGAGAGATCTGCCAGCTCGTTACCCCGGATCCCAACATGGCCAGGAACCCAACAGAATCGGATCAGGAAGCCATCACCCTCCAAAGTTCCAAGAAGACGACGGACATCACGGATGACAGGTGAGTCCGTGTCCTCTGGAGAAGATAAAACATGGATGACGGACTGGGAATCAGAGCAAACCATAGCGCGACGAAGTGATCGAGACTGTATGTGGCACAAAGCGAGGTGCACCGCACGCATCTCCGCCGAAAAGACGGTGGATTCAGGCGGAAGCCGCTCAGCATGTGAGGCTTCGCCACACACAAAAGCGGATCCAACGACATCCCCGGACTTCGAGCCATCGGTGAAAACAGGCACGAAATCCGGGTAGACTGACAGTTTTTCAGCAAAGAGCCGCTGGTACACCAGAGCAGGAGTGGAAGACTTTGGCCACACACAAAGAGAAAGGTCAGCCGTTGCTTGAACCGGCTGCCAAGGCGGTTCATTGTAGAACCGGGTCAAACCAATCCTTGACAAGTCTAGACCAGCATCGCGCACTATGGCAGACATCCGAATCCCGAACGTCGGAACACAGGAGGGGCGGTTGGAAAACAAACGGACACAGTCCGGTTGGAAGATGGAACCATACAGTGGATGATCAGGAAAAGACTTCAGTTTTGTATAAAACTGAAGAGACAGCTGCTTACGACGGATGCATAACGGCGGCTCATGAGCCTCCGCATACAGGCTATGCACGGGAGAGGTGCGGAAAGCACCAGTGCATAGCCGCAGAGCCTGGTGATGGACGGGGTCCAAAGGCTTTAAAACCGATGGACGCGCTGAATCGTAAGCAATGCATCCGAAGTCTAACTTTGACCGAATCAGAGAATGGTAAATGCGAAGCATTGAGCACCTGTCGGCCCCCCAAGATGTTCGAGAGAGGACCTTCAGGATACTCAATGACTTCGTGCACTTCACCTTCAAAGACTGGATGTGAGGCCGGAAGGTGAGCGCTCGGTCAAAAATTAACCCAAGGAACTTGACTTCAGACACCACGGGGATGGTAGAGCACCCCAGACGGAGGCTGGGGTCTGGGTGAAGACCCCGTTTGCGGCAAAAATGCACGCAAACGGTCTTCTGCGGCGAGAAGCCAAATCCATTTTGGGAAGCCCAGTGAGAGATCTTGGTAATGGCAGACTGGAGCTGTCTCTCGATGGTACGCATGTTTACAGAGGCGCAAGAGATCTGCAGATCATCCACGTACATGGTCCCACGAACCGTGGGAGGAAGCAGTTGGAAAATATGGTTAACACGAAGGATGAACAACGTAACGGAAAGAATGGAGCCCTGAGGTACACCCTGTTCTTGCGGGTACACCGCAGAGAGGGTCGACCCGACGCGCACACGGAAACTCCGGTCCTGGAGAAATCCGGCGATGAAAGATGGTAAGTTTCCCCGCAATCCGCACTCGTGCAGATCACGGAGAATGCCGTATCTCCAGGTACGATCATAGGCTTTCTCCATGTCGAAGAAGACGGAGACCATGTGCTGACGCCGGACAAACGCCTCCCTGACAGAAGCTTCAAGGCGAAGATGATGATCGGTGGTGGATCGAGATCTACGAAATCCACTCTGATGAGGCGAAAAAATGTGATGAAATTCTAAATAAAAAATGAGACGAAGGTTAATGATGCGCTCGAGTACTTTGCAAAGGCAGCTCGTCATAGCAATTGGCCGGTAGTTCAACGGGTTGGTGGGATCTTTACCAGGTTTGGGAACAGGAACGACAATGGCCGTACGCCAAGACTCGGGAAAGGCATTCTCTAGCCAAATCCTGTTAAACAGGATTAGCAGACATTCAAGAGAGGACGGAGAAAGGTGCTTCAGCATTTCGTAATGGATGTTATCTGGTCCGACAGATGTCCGGCCGGACCGATTCAGAGCGGTCTTCAGCTCCACGGCAGTCAGCGGGCTGTTATAATCTGCGGAAGAGAACGGTCCAAAAGAAATCTTGGACCGTTCAAGCCGCGGCTGAAACTGCCGGAACGAAGCAGGGTAATTGCTGCTGCTGGACACCGAAGAAAAGCGGCGCCCAGACAGTCAGCAATACCCTGAGCGTCAGCAACCGTTCCTCCATCACTCTCAAGAATGGAGATTGCCCCAGATGGGTACTGTCCTCGAATCTTACGGATCCTGTCCCAAACGATCTTAGGGCTGGTAGCGGAGTTAATCCCGGATACGTAACGTATCCAGGACTCCCGTTGACTACGCCTACGAACCAATCGCGCGTAGGACTTGGCCTTCTTGAAATCAAGTAGGTTCGCGTCGGTGGGGTACCGACGAAACCTACCCCAAGCCCGATGTTGGGCCTGACGAGCTGCCATGCAAGTGGAATTCCACCAAGGTCTTGGGCAACGTGGAAGTTTAGTCGACGTCCTGGGGATGGTAAGTTCTGCCGCATGCACAACACAATCCGTTACCGCCGCAACGGCGTCATTGACCGTTCCCGAGGTCACCATAGCTGGAGTAATAAGCGCTGAAGCCGTGAATGCGTCCCACTTGGCACGATCAATATTCCATCTAGCAGGGCGAGTAGGGTAACGGTACCCGCCACCCGCTAGACGGAGAAAGATGGGAAAGTGATCGCTGCCAAGGGGATCACCAGACACGCTCCAGGACCAGTCAGGATATAAGGATGGTGAACTCAAAGACAGATCAATGGCCGAGTACGAACGGGTGGGTTCATGAAAATAAGTAGCAACTCCGGTGTTGTGGAGACATAGGGACGCGTTGGAGAGAAGGGACTCAACAACACGGCCCCTGGAGTCTCGAGTTGTAGAACCCCACAACGGATTGTGAGCATTAAAATCCCCAAAGATGAAGAAAGGAGGCGGCAGCTGGTCAACTAAATCTTCCAGAACCGAAAGGCTTACAGCTTCAGTTGGTGGTATGTAGATGGAACACACCGTGAGCAGAGTGTTCACAGACAGTCTCACTGCCACTGCCTGCAAAGGCGTCCGAAGGGCAACCGCAGTGACAGGGACACCATGAGGAACAACGACGGCCACTCCTCCGCAGGCAATTACGCCATCCTGGTGATCTTTGCGGAAAAAGAATGTCTCCGCAGCGAAGGAGTGTCCGTCATGCGAAGCTTTGTCTCCTGGAGACACACGCACACAGGTGTGTGCGAAGACAGTAAGCCTTTCAAATCGTCAATGCGTGAACGCAGACCTCGGCAATTCCACTGAATGAGCGTGGACATAATGAAAAATGTAATGAAAGAATGAAAAAGACAGACGACTAGAACGTCTCACTGTCGTCCATCACCTCCAATCCATCCGCAGTGTCGGGAGGTAACACAGGGCTGTGTTTACCCCCTGTGTGGAGAGATGGTTTTTGCCTGCTCTGTTTCGGGGAGGATGAACCCGGTTTTACCTTTTCCGGCTTCTTCTTTCCAGTGCCCTGGACCTGGGTCCCTGTGATGGCCGTAGATGGTTTCGGCATAGAGGTAGGTTTAGGCGACGATGTTGATGTCGCCTTGGATGCAATACGGCGAGACTTCAGTGCTTCCATACCAGCAGTGACGATGTCCCCAAAATCATAAGGACACCCCGCTGGGATGGACACCTCAGTCTGGACCGCCACTGAAGCCTTCTGCACCACAACTGAAGCATAGGACCGCCGGCCTGGTTGTAAAGGGGCGATCCGCCGTCTAGCCTCGGGATATGAGAGATGCTCAGTTGTCTTCAGGCGTTGGATTGCCTGTTCCTCTATCCACTTTGGACACTGCTTAGAAGAAGCAGGATGAGTCCCTTCGCAGTTGACACAATGATCAGACTCTGCAGAGCAGTCCGCCAAAGAGTGTTCTGTGGAACCACAGCGGCCACACTTTGCAACATTACGGCAAGACTGCTGGGAGTGACCGTAATGCTGGCACCTGAAACATCGCAAGGGGTTCGGGATGTATGGTCGAACATCAAGCCGTAAATAACCTGCCTTGATGGAAGTAGGCAGGTTTGGGGAGTCAAACGTTAGGATGATGTTACGGGAGGGAATAGATTTCCCATCCCGCCTAAAAAGAATCCGCCGAACCCCAATGACATGCTGTTCACCAAGTTCCTCCAGCAATTCCTCATCGCTGCATTCAAGCAGGTCGCGGGAGTTGACTACACCGCGAGAGGAATTGAGATAACCGTGTGGAGAAACCTGAACAGGAACGCCAAGCAAAACGGTCGTTTCCAGCAAGGTGGCACTGTGGCGTGGAGTAGAAGTTTCCACGAGAAGATCCCCGGAAGGGAGCTTCTTCACACTCTTTGGAGAGCCAGCAACGGCTTGCAGAGCCTTGTTGATCCAGAAAGGACTCTTGGTACTGAGTGACTGTGAAGAGTCACCAGATTTAATCAACAGAAACAGAGCATTGCAATTAGATGTGACAAGTTTCTTTGTGGAGGAAGGAGCACTGTCCTCCACAGGGCGCTTTAAATTATTATTAGCATGGGAAACACTTGGGGTTTCCATGAATGAAGGAAAAAATTCGTCCGCTGACCTCCCCACCCACTACCGAGCCCAACGAGGGAGAGCCGGAGGTCCGCAAGCCCAAGAGGACGCAGGACACGGCTCTAGGGATAGTCAGCGGATATAGCAAGGTGGTAGGGCAGACACACGCTCAGCGTGCACCCAGACTTTCCCGTGCCCGGAGAACACCCCTTTGGCATGCCCACCCTACCCCCATACTCACCCAGCCGAACAGAACGACAAGCCGCTAGAAGTCTGGACGCCACTCGGCCACAGACTACCTGACCAGGAGTGGGTTAGCTCCCAGCCACCCGTTTAGGGTGAAGCAGAGGGCAAAGAGGAGTGTTGGCAGCTGGAGACACTACAACCCGGCCCCCAAATACCTCAGCCTCCAGCATCCTCATTTCCACCTGTACGGGTCACCGCACACGGCAAACATGCAGGTAGGTCTAAGCTAACCAGCTCCGGAAAAACAGAAAATGTAACATAAAAGAGAAAAGACAGGGAAAAGAACGAGGAACAAAACCCGGAGCTGGCGCCTCATCACAACCTCAGCAGCCTACAACTGAGGCGGGTACATGTCAAAATATGAACATAAGACGAAAAAAGCAAAACAATAAGAGAAAATCGGCTCGGGCCGTGGGGACGCCATCCCCCATCAGCTGGATGAACAGCCGTCCCTTCGGTGATGTAATCGTCAAAGCCGCAGAGGCAATAGAAACCGTCACAAGGTTAGCTCGGGCCGTGGGGGCGCCGCTCCCCAAATAACTGGAAAACCAGTTATCCCCGTGCGGGGATCTCACTCCTGTGCCCTGACCTTTGATCCATTTGGATGATATTCAACAGAACTGGTTCAGTATACCTCCGAAATAACATGATAAAGTTTTGTCGCAATCAAAGCAATTTTACGTAAGTTATGATGCATAAGCGCTATGGAATACATCCCGCTCCTGTGTCCTAACCTTTCACCCCATTTCACATATTTTCAATAGGATTCGTCCCCAGGAAGGTCCCTACAACATACCAACATTTCATCCAAATCGAAACATTTTTACGTAAGTTATGACTCATAATGGCGATGGAAGTGATTCCGCTCCTATGTCCTGACCTTTGACCCCATTCCGTTCACTTTCAATAGGGTTCCTTCCCAGGTGTTCCCCTACCACATACTAAAATTTCATCGAAATCGAACGATTTTTACGCAAGTTATCGTGCGGACGAACATACGCACACAACGCGTGACATAATGAGGCAGAGGGAATCGCGACCATCTGCTAGCAAGGTGTGACGTCATAAAACTTTAATAGGATCCACAAACAACGCGTGACGTAATGAGATAGATGGCATGACCGCGCGCCAATATTTAAAGGGGCGACGCCATGACACCACACTGCAAACTTGGTAATTCAGGGTGGTTATTTAACCCACTAAACAAATTTTCTTAAAGTCGAAATCAAGCTAAATCGATTTCTAGTACCAGAAAACGGTAGGTTAACGACTTTCATCAAAATCCTCAGAGCCGTTTTTAAAATAAAATTTACATACATACAAGAATTGCTCCTTTAAGGTGAACGTCAAGTAATTTTGCTCCCTGTACTTCGAATGGAAACAGTTCTGTGCACATTTTCTTTCCAATTAATGCGTTCCCAAGGATGAAAATTTGAACATCGATTGACATATCTTCATTTTATAACTTGGAATACTTAGAATTTTCTGAAACATAACCATAATTATGCAATCCAACATTTTTTTGTCTGCTGACGTCATGAAAATACAGGTCGCGCCATCTTTTCTTCGGACAATTAACGCGTTCACAAGGATGAAAATTTGAACATCGATTAAAATAGCTTCATTTTATAACTTGCAATACTTAATATTTTCTAAAACATAACCATAATTATGCAATCCAACATTTGTTTGTCTACTGACGTCATGAAAATACAGGTCGCGCCACCTTTTTTCTGGACAATTTATGCATTCACAAGGATGAAAATTTAAACATCGATTAAAATAGCTTCATTTTATAACTTGCAATACTTAATATTTTCTAAAACATAACCATAATTATGAAATCCAACATTTGTTTGTCTACTGACGTCATGAAAATACAGGTCACACCACCTTTTTTCTGGACAATTTATGCATTCACAAGGATGAAAATTTAAACATCGATTAAAATAGCTTCATTTTATAACTTGCAATACTTACTATTTTCTAAAACATAACCATAATTATGCAATCCAACATTTGTTTGTCTACTAACGTCATGAAAATACAGGTCGCGCCACCTTTTTTCTGGACAATTTATGCATTCACAAGGATGAAAATTTAAACATCGATTAAAATACCTTCATTTTATAACTTGCAATACTTAATATTTTCTAAAACATAACCATAATTATGCAATCCAACATTTGTTTGTCTACTGACGTCATCAAAGTACAGGTCGCGCCATCTTTTTTCTGGTTTTAACACCACCAAATGAAAAGTTATTGATTTTTAATACAATTATGGTTATGTTTTAGAAAATATTAAGTATTCCAAGTTGTAATAAAGTTATTTTAATCGATGTTCAAATTTTCATCCTTGGGAACACATTGTGAAGGAAATGTGTACAAAAGTTTTTCCATTGGAAGTATAGTAAGCAAAATTACTTGACGTTCACCTTAATAATATGGGATAAGAACGATGGAATGGATCGCATTCGTATGTCCTGACCTTTGACCCCATTTTGTCCACATTCAATAGGGTTTGTCCCAAAGTGGTCCCCTACCACATACTGAAATTTCATGGAAATCGAACCATTTTTACGCACGTTATGACACATAAGGGCAATGGAATGCATCCCGCTCTTATGTCCTAACCTTTGACCCCATTTCACCTATTTTGAATAAAATTCATCCCCAGGCGGTCCCCTACCACATACTAAAACTTAATTGAAATCGAACTATATTTACGCAAGTTATGATGCATAAGGGCAATGAAATGATCCCGCTCCTACGTCGTGACCTTTGACCCCATTTGTCCCATTTTCAATAGGGTTCGTCCCATGGTGGTCCCCTACCACATACTAAAATTTCATCGAAATCGAACCATTTTTATGCCAGTTATCGTGTGGACGGACGGACAAAGCTGGAGCATATACGCTTCTTCAACCTACGGTTGGAAAGCGTAAAAAAGCATAAGCCACGGAATCACTATGCACCTCAAGAAATGATTCGGGAGTGGATGATCATAGAAGGGTGAACCAATAAAGTTTAAAACAGAACTGTAATTTTAGGAACATGGCGACAAGTTTCAGATAAGTTTTATCGTAGAAGTCAGAAAGTCCTGGCCCACCACCTAACCCAAAAGAATCTAACCACCTTTATGTCTACCAGTACATTTGCCTCAATTTACTTTTTTGTTTAAAATCAAAATCACTGCTAAATTAAATTTATGAAGTGCTACCCCAAAATGTGGAACTAGCCGAACTATTTATAAAAGCCTTAAATATTTAAAAAAAAAATGTTTTTATTGGTATAAATTAGGATATTCTAAAGTATTTTACATAAATGAAAAAATGATGAGCATAAGGAATCTCTACCTCCAGTTTACCAGCTTAAATCATAACCAGAATCAGAATATCCACTTTTGGTTCAACTCCCAAAACATAAGACATGTTAATTATATGAATTAATTTTTATAAGCTTTTTTTTTAAAAAATTGAAGTTTGTCAGTTATATAAACCAAAATCTGATCAATGCATTAAGGACAATTTGATTGAATTGTTTTGGCCACAAATTCATAGTAAAATGTACAGCAAAAATATGTTTCAGGAGCTTGAGTATTTACTGTATGAGCATATATAAGGTTTTATATTACTTACCAAAGTTTTAGTCCAATAAGAAGCCCAATTGTGGAAGTTAGTTGCAGAAAGTTATAACTTTTTGGAACAGAAGAGTTCACTAATCTATTTACATGAACTTCATATGAAAAACACTAAATAATTATGAAGATATAAGATCAAAACTGGTTTGAAGTTCAACATGCTTCAAAGAAAAAAAAAGTTCATTTCTATTGTAAATTGTACAAATATAAAAATTTAATGTTTTAGTATTAATTCTCTATATGCTTGGAAGATACCAAAAATATGGAGTATCAATGGATGGTGGTTATACATACAGATTTAAGATTGCTGACTTTGGTTTCAAGTTCCATATCCATTTTTTTAAGTAGTGCTCTTTTCTCATGGGCAGTTTTTCTAAAGCTATTAGATTTTACAATGTATGTAATGTTATTTGTAGTTTCAGCTTTTAAAGCTAAATCATCAGCAGAGTTAAGTAATTCTTTGGCTTCTCCTTCAATGAGTTTCCTTTTCTTTCTTATGCTATCAATTTCATCTAAAATAGCTTTCCTTTTGCCACATATGGCTGCTTTTTCCTTTTCTTTGGACTTATCCAAATAATGTATGCACTTTTGCCATGCAGCTCCAACTGACAACAGAAGGGATTTTGAGATATTTACCTTATCAATACCACCTACATAGGATATATGATTATAAATAATTTTCTGTGCTACAATTGACTTCCCTATCATGTTTTCTACAACGAGCTCCTTATTGACTGAGAAACCCCTCTCAACAGAAGTTTGCCCATGTGACAACAGTAAAAGAAGTTTCACAACTTTCCACAGTTCACTAAAAGCTTTAGTAGAAGCCATGTGCTCATACAATAATGTGTCTACTCTTTGTTGTTTATCATCTGGATCAAAGTTTATGAATGAAGATTTTACTGCTGCAACACTGGTCACGAATTCCTTAAACTGCCATATTACACCATCACATAATTCTGGTCGTATTCTATGAGCATCAACAAGAAGTGTGAGAATGGATGTTAGATTCTTAATACAAGTCTCGCTATTTTTTGACATCAACCGAGGATCTAAACACTTCATGTGGCGAACAAGGGAGTACTTAAGTGGATTTTTTCCCAATAGCTTCACAACTAGCTTTTGCAAAAATATTCGGCATTCCATTCCAAACTCCATAAGTTTGTGTTCACTAATGTTTTTAGCACTTAATTCTTTCAATGCCTTCTCTGTTTGAAACCCAACATCAATTTCTTTGTAGTGACAACACTGAGATGCATCTGTAAGGTCTACTTGTAACAGCTTTAAGGCAGAGTTAGCTTCTGCCATTACGGTTCTTTTAACAAAACGATTCATCAGATTTCTTAGAATCCCCCCCCCCCAAAAAAAACTGATGACAAATATCTGGTTGAAACTGTTCCTTTTCCCCATAAACGAACATGTATATCCATTTGTTTTGACTGACTAAACTTGTTTAAACTTTCGTCAAACAAAATCACAAAATTTTCATTTTCAGTTTTGACTTCCTGAACCAACACTGATTTAAAGTAAGGTGCCAAACCAAAGCAACAAATGTAGGAACATTTTTTTCGCCACAGCTGAAGTTTCCAGCAATTCTGCTGTCAGAAAACATTAGGCGGAATAAAACATCATTACCTGCACAAGACCTGTAAGAGTAATGGGATTTAACCACTTTCAAACATCACAATGCTTTTGCTTTAATGGTTGCATTTTTTTCAAGAGGAATATGCAGAGGATTAGATGTGGATGTTGATGCAATAGGCTGTACTTGCTTATCACTTGATACACATAGCAATTTATCAACAGTTAGTGGAACATTTTTACAGCTTTCTGTCAACTTATCTATTACTTTAATGCATAAAATGCATTTTGCAACATGGCATTTGCTTTCATCTTTTTTAATCCATCCAGCATATTTAGGAATTATTAGCCAAAGATCACTAAAAAGTACACTTACCCATATTTAATGGGGGGGGATAAATCAACTGAAACAGCAAATGAAAACCAAAAAAAATATCTAAGATCAGGAATCACACTGAATTTGAATGACTGTCTGACACAAAGGAAAACACAACTAAAAATTGAGAATTTCCCCTCAGTAAGGGACTACACAAGTGACCAATTACTACAGGCCAGATTTTAAGTAATTAAAGAAAAAGGGGTCTTACTGCTATGTTCTTTCCTGCTCCCCCAGCTTTGTCCTTTAGGCAGCCTGGGTTGCAAATGCTTTGGCATTGATTTAGTCTTCATTCAAAACAAGGAAACAACACTTAGTGAAGTTACTGTTTTATGACCTGTCTGCCAATCAGCAGACTGAGAGTGTTGTGCTAAAAGACTTACAAAGCATCACCTCTTACAGCTGGGCTCCAAACCAGAGGAAAGGAAATGTCAACAAACACTTAGTGTCTGAGGGAAGCAAAACTTTATACTGGGTCTCCTCCTCCAACTCTCAAATCTTTCATACTTATCCAGCTGGAGAGTGGACGTAGGGCTTCAAGGTCAGCAGATTCACCATGACATTTAATCGCAAATTGCCCTCCAATATTTAAAACTTAGCACAAATCTCGAGGCTGCCTTCCCAGAACAACAAAAAACGGGGTATTTTGTTATTTCAATTTCTTACTCAAAAGTGCAGTAGATTACCAGATTTTCACTCCCCGAAAAAATCAGTAGTTCATCAAAAATTTTAGACCTGACAAAAGTGCTATTCAGTAGCATACAACTTACAAAGAGCTGAAAGTGAAAAAAAAAAAAAATGATAATAATAAATAAATAAAATGGTGATGCCATCAAAAGGCACCTCAACTGCAAAAACTATAAAATCTTTTGCTTTAAATTTAAAAATTAAAAGTGTAATATATATGGACTTTTTATTTTCCAAAATTCCTGTGTTTAATTGGTAAAAAGTCCGGAATTCAGGATAAAATCCCGACCACAATCACCCCTGTAATTAGCAAAGGATCAGCATTGGGGGAAGGGGCCCTTAAAAAAGCGAGGAAGGAAAAACGATGCAGTTGCATAGATTATAAAATGCTTTTCAACATATGACTGACTTTGCACAGCTCTGCAGTTTAAGGTTTATTATGCAAGTTTATCAAGCACAAGATCGTAAAGAACGGATTCTGTTCCTTATACCAACCTTTGAATTCGATTTGGACTATTTTCTACAAGGGATGATTTCCCCAGGTCTCTTCTGCCTGATAACATACCAAAACTTCATAGCAATCAAACAGATTTTATGTGAGTTAACATTCCTAAGCTTGGAGAATGAATACTGCTCTTATGTCTTGGCCTTTGAATTTAATTTCGACCATTTTCAACAGGGTAGGTTCCTAGGTTGTACCTAACAGCATACTAAAATTTCGCCGAAATCCAACCCTTTTTACATGAATGATCGTACGGACAAATGGAAAAGGCCAAAGCATAAACGTTTATGCAACCTACAGTTCGAAAGGGTTAGTAATTTCGAAAATAAAAACATAACGAACAGCGCAAAAACTAGCTCATTAACAGAATATTTGAAACAACAGTATACACTCTCAATTATTAGGGGTGGTAGGGGGAAGGGAATAGAACTGTCCAAAATTAGCATGTTTTCGTTGCGCTAGGTGCTTAAGCCCTGCTGAATTCCGTCAGACCCCCACGTACCCCCAATGGTCAAATGATTGAAATGTGCTGATGCTCATGGAATGAAATGGTTGATCAGCTATGATAACCACATAAAAGAAGTTCGAAGGAGGGGGGTAATTTATGCAACATTCTACATTACTCCAGCATTTATCTTGTCATTATCAACAATAGCAATGTAACAACCGCTTACGATCGCGGATAAATCTGCCATATCACTAAGGGATACAACACACAGGTATCCTGTTACAATGTATTGTAATTGAAAAATAAAAGATTTCAGAAATTAGGATCTTCCAAAAAAAAAAAAAAAAAAAAAAAAAAAAACTTTCAGAAATAAAGATCATCATCAAGTCATGGTGTTTCAAAAATCCGTTTTCCTTTATAATGTTTAAAAACATGTTTTTGCTTTTTCACCTGTCGTGTATAATAAAAGAATTAGGTTGATTTTTTTTATGGAATCAGACGTCCATATGTCCGATTGTCTTCATCCGAGTTCACACGTTAGCTACTGTGTACAAGTAGACCTATTTTTCAGCTCAAAAATATGTAGTTTTGTATATATTCACAGTATAAGTCATTCCTTATTCCCACAGAAATGAATTCAGCAGATGCAAAACAAAGAACACCAAGACCCACCCAACACCATGTTTCTGATTGTCTGCTGTTTATATTCAAGAAATGCGAATATGGATCAATGGTGAATGCAACAACTATAATTTTTATTTATTACCATGGGAAAAAAAAAAAAAAAAAAAAGGACCTGAAGCTGTAACGGATATCCCCCCCCCTCCTTTCTCGTGCAGAAAAACATTTCGATTAAGATCAAACAGCAGGAGCACGCATCCACGCACACAACCTCTAGAATGTCCTGATGGAACAGTTTCTTTTCATTTGGCACACCTGCAGCTCACTGAAGTGTCTTCCTCCTTCACCCTAACTATAGGAGAAAACGTATATATATAAAAAAAATGCTCCCCAATTTTCGGCAAAATGACCAAGTTTACGTCATAACGTTGCAATTTACTAAAATACGTTTACCTGCTGAATTTCACCTAAACCCATTCAAAACTTTTTAATTATAGATGATTTTTTTTATTAAAACAGTAACTCAGACATCTGAATAAAAAGGTATGTTTGTAATTCAAATAAATTCCATATCATCACAGAAAAAAAAAATAATAATTAAGGATCACTCTGTTTAAATAAACCATGGCATCTAAAAAAAAATAACTCACTTGCTTTTCCCGTAATTTATAATTACCGTTTCTTTTTTCTCAATCCGATTATGCAACGGAAGATTTTATCATTATTATTATTTTTTTTTTTTATGTGCATCTGCTAGTTTCTAACGGAATTTGGCGAAATTTGCACTAGTAACTTTATTGTGATGTATCTTAACCACTGTAAATATTTTACTGTGTTATTTTCAAAATTCGGGAAAATGGATTTCTGGAAATTTTCTCCTAGTCCTTTTGAGCCGTGGAAGTGATAAACAGGTGTTTGCTTTTTTTCCCCAACCAAGGGCTTCGGATCAGCGCTCCCAGCTGTCAATCAACCGTTGCTATGGTAACACCCTTTCTGTTCGAGGCTCATTCTGTCCAAACACATACTTGTCTATAATAAAAATTTCCAAAGCTAACTTTTAAAGTTTAAAACCGATTCAATTGGAATTTTGGGAGTGAGCTTCTGTAATCCAATTATAGTGAATGTAAAAATTTCAGCCACTTTCTTGAAAAATTAGCAAAGATAGTTTTCTTATTTCTTATCATAAGTAGTCGAAGTCTCTTGAGGGGAGAGCTGGAAGCAAGTGTCTGGCATGCACATAAACAAGGAGCAGGTGAATGTGTTGTTCAGGCATACTCCTCACTGGTGGATGCTAGCTGACTTGGTACATATGCGACTCCCCTGCAAATGCTAAATGTCTCTTCTTTCCCCTTCCGTTCTCAGCAGTTGTCGGACGGACCTCAAGCTCCCCTTCCTAACAGACCTACTTACTAGTAATCATCCAATTTTATTGCACTGGAAGTAGTGCCCCCCCCCCCCGCCACACCACCGTTGCCGGCGGTTTCTTTGAGAACAGAGGAGAGGAACTTAAAAAATGAAGGGGTAACAGTAACACGATTTCCTCAAACGGCATTTTTTTACGCACTAATTTCAAATTTCAAGGCTTTTCAAGACAGCATTAAAAAAACACTGTTTTTCCAGATTTCCCAGGACTTTCCAGGTTTTCAAGCACGCACGCGCACCCTGAGTATCGTGATTTATCTGGAGAACCGTGAGTGCAAAATGACTGTGTGTGGTATCGTTTTAAAGCTCTTGACAAGATCTATTCAAATATATAAAGAACATACGGCAGTGGTTTAAGCTAAAAATTGTTTTTGTGTGAACAGGGCGACATTTTTGACAATGCCGTGGAATTTGCAGAATGAACGCAAGCAAAAGTGGAGAAAATCAAAACAAGAGACAAGAGCAAGTGATGAGTAATGTAAGAAGCCCAAGAAGACTGCAGCCCAACAAACTGGAGAGTATTGAAAAAGTCTGAAAGCAGCCGCCGCCATACAAATACCCAACATACCGATCAAACCTGTACCCTCTCGAGCTCTGCTTTGTGTTCGCATGTATCCAGTATTATTTGTAAAAATTATGTAAGCTACTTTTCATATCATACCCCGGGGTTCGCTATAACAAATTAAATAAACACTTTGAAACCATACTCGACTAGCTAATTTTTGCACTCCGATCTGCAAGTCATAGTCCTACATTCCAAACTGATGACTCAATCAGAATTCAGCCTACCTCTTTTTTTCTTTTGCTGTTGTTGGCACAGCAAGTCTCAACCTCAGTTCAACACATGTTCACTGTTGTGTAATGCCATAACTTTGGATCCCCCCTTCCCTTTCCTTTATCCTCCTTTTTTCTTTTTCAGAACTGTACCAGCAACAAAAAACAATTTCTGGGAATTTATTGATCTGTTCTTCACACAGATTTCGCCAGGAATGTTTGATTTTCTTCACCTTACCTACTTCATTTTGCAAGTGCGCATTGCTAACCAGGGTTAGACAAAAACAACAAATTTTCAGGTTCCAGCTATTTTTCTTCAGGAGCCAGTAAATTGTTTCAAGAAATATGAGGAGAATGGCATGGTCAATCTAAACAAAAACCACACACAGAATTGTGATCAACAGTCAAAATTAATGTATTGTTTCTTAGAGATTGTTCAATAACTCAGTGTAATATACCTAGGTACACAACTAAAAGTAGGTAGCATATTTTACACATGTATTCATAGCTGCATTGCCAAATACATTTTCATTTGACAAAGTTCAGCTCTTTGTGTCTTGTGTATTACATTCAATAAAACCACAAATGAATAAAACACTTATAAGCACCCAACACGAT
This sequence comes from Macrothele yani, assembly GCA_039090855.1. NCBI lineage: Eukaryota > Metazoa > Arthropoda > Arachnida > Araneae > Macrothelidae > Macrothele > Macrothele yani. The sequence goes on along the minus strand of CM076989.1, from coordinate 67,939,770 downwards.
ATCAATGCCATGCCTACATATCTGATGCTTATTCTGCATGCATGTATATGTTCTGGATTGTACCATGAACTTCAGCTTGAATCACTACTGCCAGTATTTCTGCAGAATGCATAACTCTACAGGCAATAGTGCTGAAATTAGATACTAGCATCTTCCTTATTTTGATTTAGTATATTAGATACTGGCATCTTCCTTATTTTGATTTAGTATATTAGATACTGGCATCTTCCTTATTTTGATTTAGTATATTAGATACTGGCATCTTCCTTATTTTGATTTAGTATATTAGATACTGGCATCTTCTTTATTTTCAGTACACAGAAAATATGCAAACAGAAAAATCTTTATGCTGCATTTCTTACTTTATTAAGGATATGGAAGCTTCATAGGAGAAATAAAAAAAACAAAAAATAGAATTTGAAAACTCAGGCACCATGGATTTGTACCCTGCGGCCAACATATAATACAGTCATTTGCAAAAGTTTAAGACCACCTGTTGGTATTAGGATATTTCTGCCGATTGCATCAGCTACTGTCTGTATTACTCAACTCCCTGTCAGTGTTACATCATCCTACAGCTGCAGCTTTGATAGAGTTGGAGGAAGCGTGAGAGGGTCAGTTTGCTTTTGGGTTTAATGCCAAGAGGTTTTGTACGTATTTTTTCTATAGTGAAAAATGGACAAAAAAAATTATTAAGTGTTACTCAGGGAACACAAATAGTGGCTTTATATCATGAAGGATACTCCGAACGTGATATAAGCAGAAAGGTGAATGTGAGCAAGACTGCTAGTCATAATACGATCGTGAAATATCGAGATACAAGTGAATTTAGTAACCGAAAGAAAAGCGGGCACCCAAGGAAAACAACCTCACATGATGACAATCCCATAAGGCGAATAGTTATGTGTTCTCCATGGAGTTTGTGCAAGAAAATCAAGGCCTTTCTACATTCAAAAGGATCTGATATTAGTATCAGCATGGTTCCCCGACGTCTGAGCAAAGATTTTGGATTAAAGTCTTATAAACCTAGACTAACCTCTGTCATGAAAAAGAAGAGACTCCAGTTTGCAAAGCATAACCAATCGTGGACTGCTGAAAATTGGAGCCAATTTCTTTTTCCTGATGAATCAACTGTACGTCAGTTTGAATCATGTGAAGCACGTTTGATGACTAAATGGCAAAAGGTTAAAAAGAATACACCGTTAGCACTGCCAGACATCTACGTAGTCAGATTACATGGGGTGCTATGTCAACATGCGGTACTGCTTCATTATCCTTTTTGTCGAAAGGCACTATCATGACTGGTCCTTTTTATATGGAAATGTTACATGGGAAACTGTTAACCCATATGCAAGTGCACAGATGCACAATCTTTATGCATGACGGTGCTGCACGCCACAGATCAAAGACAGTAAACGACTACTTGCAGAGGCAAAACGTAACTGTGCTTGACTGGCCCGGTAATAGTCCCGATCTTAACCTCATTGAAAATTTGTGGACCATTTTAAAAGACAAGGTAGCAGAAAAACAGCCATCAAATTTCCAAGGTTTGATTAATGCAATAAAGCAGGGGTGCAGAAAATTTTCAGGGCCTAATATTTCCCCAGAACGGAATTTTTTTCCTGTCCGAAATTTGCCCCAAAACTGTAGCGGACTTTCATACAAGTTTAAGCGAGTATTAGATCTATATGTTGATGATTAAGAACTAAATCTTAAAGCCTATTACTTAAAAATTAAACAACCTAATATTTATTTTAGATTCAAAATGTCTGAAACATTTTTGGGTCTAGGTGAAAATAGTGGTGGGGCAGAGAGGCTGAAAAATAAACAGCTAAAAAAAATTCAATTAACTATAATTTATTTCATTCTAGCATTTCAGGCATATAATTGTGCCATATAATTTTACTGAATGAAATTTAAATTAGACTTAAATCCTTTGAAAAATGCATGGGTCATTCGCTTTAAAATGTGCGGAACCCCTAAAATTTTTCGGATCGGCGCCTACAACACATAAGCTGCCATTAGTTTCAGAAATTTTTTTATTAGCATGACTATTAGTTGCGCCGTACTTATTACTCGCACCACGCTGTCTACGCCCTGGCATTAGTAAAGTCGTTTGGGTTCGGTGAATCATATGTCAGCGGCAGTCTGCAGGTCGTCACTGTGCTCATAACCTCTTGTATTTATAACGACATGACATTTTTCAAAATGATTACCTGATTACCGTGCAGTGAATTACTCTTATCTTTTGTGTTATACTCGTTGTTAATAAGTCAATTTTTCATTTTATTATTACTACTACTATTATTATTATTACCTACCCGCAGGCAAAAATTTTCCCAGAGCTGCCTTAATTTCCTCCGAACCTCGTTCACGAGTTCGGACAAATTCTGCACCCCTGCAATAAAGTATATGTGGTGCAAAGACAAGTGACTACTGCAAATCCCTCATTAAGAGTACTATTATTATTACCTACCTGCGGGCAAAAATTTCCCCAGAGCTGCCTTAACTTCCCCCGAACCTCGTTCGTGAGTTCGGATAAATTCTGCACCCCTGCAATAAAGTATATGTGGTGCAAAGACAAGTGACTACTGCAAATCCCTCATTAAGAGTATGCAACACTGTATTCTGTCTGTTATAAAAAACAAAGGTGGCCACACCAAGTACTGATTTTGGTCTTTTTGTGCTCTAAAGAATGTAAGTATTCATCTGTGATGCCATTTTTTCAAATATCTCCGACTAGTAATTAGTTGTTTCTTTGAAAATCTTAATTTTCAATAAATTGGCAGGTGGTCTTAAACTTTTTCAAATGACTGTATTTAAAAAAGTTTTTGCATCACTGTCATCTTTCAACTTTAATGCCTACAAAATCCCTGCCAAATGACACATTTTACAATGAATGTGAATCTCCCCCTCTCCCACTGTGATCCTCATTTTCAAGACCACACATTTAAAAAGAAAAATTCCGGGAGATAATTCTACAGGAGCTGTACTTTCACATTATTTAGAACTTTACACCTCTTTAAAAATCTATGCAATCAATTATGCCTTGATTGAAGAAATGTTAATTACAAGGCACTTTGAACATCAGAACTTAGACTAAAAAAAAAAAAAAAACATATTTTATGCCTTCTTCTCATCAAATAACCTTCTACATGCTCTTATACTGAATCTATATCTGGGTAGCATTCAGATGCAATGCTACCATGCCAGCCACTCCACAGATGAAATCAGCTGAAAATAATTTGTGTGAAGTCCCATTATATCTGAATTTCGATTCTGCATTGTGAACCAGCATTAACACTGCACAACATTAGCACATCTTTACATATGCATATCACATCCATCAAACCAAAAATTCAGTAATTGGAGAAGGGATTATTAACACACAAAGTTTGGAAACCCCAATCATAAGAGACTTTCTTTTGATTAACTCATTACAGATCATTACTCCAGCTTGTCACGACAAAATATCAGAAGCAGCCCTGATCCTATACACGGAGGTGGGGATTGAAACTGGAGCTGCTTAATCTCCCCGACTGTTACATGCCATAATGCAAAAACCTGTTGCTCTAGGTACAGAGCTGCTGTTGCATTGTTTATCAAGCTGGATCCTAGGGACCCACAGATTTTTAAAAAGTGGGCACTTTGCGAGACATTCTGGGCCATTTTAAAAATCAAAAGAATCAAGAGATAATGAATATTTATACTTACGTAAGCAAATGAAAAATAAATGTAATGTACATTGTTCGACACTTTAAGTTATCCTCTTTGAAAGCAATCTTTAAGAAAATCAAGTACAGACAGAATTAAATTTTATCATAATGGAACTACACAAAAACAATGCATTTTAAGTGAGCTCAAAACACCAGAGCAGTTTTTATTTTTCAAAACACAGGAACTGTGTGATGACTACTCTTGAACAGCTTTTTTTTTTTTTTACTTTTGACGAACAATCATTGAAGTTAATGTACAACTTTTAGTAGAGTATAATCATTCACAGTGCTCTCATTAAATGCAAGTTTATTTGTTTTTCAAATTTTAAATTTCAAGTTTTCCCATAATGATTAATTAAAAGAGCTGAAAGGTTTAATAAATTAATCAGGACATTTGTACATTTACATAATCTTGACGGACGGTGCATTGCTGGTTGTTTTCATTCTTTCCCCATTTCTCGTGAATTTGACTGTTGCCAAATGGCACGTTAAAAAAATCCGAAATAAAATGTGGGTTCGAAAGTACAGGTAGAATTTGTACTTATGGGTACTTCCTTTTGTTTTGTTTCTGGGTAATTTATGAACTACAGTGCGTCAGTGGCAGTGCTGAGGTATATAAATCCACTATTACAGGCAGTGTTAGAATTAGAAATAAATCTTCTACAGGCCTGGCGGACCACTTAAATTTCCAAATCTCTGGTCCAATCCCACATCAAGGGAGGACGATTACAGGAAAAATTAACACTTACTCTAACCTCTGTCGTTTTCGGAAAAGATTTGAAAGACAGAAAACTTGCATCTGTGTTTACTGGGTCCAAGAATTGGGAGAGGGTGGAACATCAGGTAATGAAAAGAAAAAGTGGTATCACTGAATGGTTTCACCTTATGGAAGCAGTCTCACCCTTCCACATTTCTTTTTGTCTCTTGGTGCCAGTTTCCAACAAAACAGTGTCTTCAATCGGAAAGTGCAAATTTATACACTCTGTGGGAACAATGACACACAGAACAGCAACAAGGGTCTCTGTGAATCTTAGAGAGGTGCCAGCTAGTTCTGTGTGACATTGGCAAAAAGACACCAACTCACTGGGGTTTGTTCCAGAATCCTTAGGTTGAATGACCAACTGGAACCGTCAGCTGTGGAAGAGGCCCAGAATCCCCCACACTGATGTACTTAGCTGATTAAAAAGACACACATAAAAACTGACACAAGTGTGAGATATGTTGGACCTACCACATTTGAGAACGATGGTCCACCATGGAATCGACCTGGACTTTCTAAATGGCATATGAGAAAGAGATCTCAGCTGACTGAGTGTAAGATTGGTGTATGGAATACTAGAGGTATAAATGGCAAGATGAATGAGGTGACAGAAGAGATGAATAAGTATAGATTGGATGTGCTGTGTGTAAGCGAAACCAAAAGGAAGGAAATTGGGATAGAAGAAGTGAATGGAATGGCGAGTGTGTTGTCTGGAGGATTGGATAATGCGAGAGGACAGGCTGATGTAGGTGTGATTTCAAGTGAAAGATGAAGAACAACTTGATTCACTATAGCTGCACAAGTGAGAGAATTCTTTGGGTTCATTTGAAAGTGCAACTTCAGAGAATAGTAATTGCTGTAGTGTACGTGCCTTGTGATACAGAACCTTCTGATAGGAAGGAAGATTTCTGGAATGAGCGAAAAGCTGTTTTGAGTCAGTTTGGTGTTAAAAAGGAAGTTATAAAGTTATTGAGGGGATTTCAATGCTAGAGTAGGTGAGCAGAAGGCAATTTCTGACAATGTTCTGGGTAAGTTTAATGATCCTTGTGTGAATGGTAATGGTGAAAGATTAATTGAACTCTGCAAAATACATTTTTTAACCACAAGTATATCCACACATATACTTGGAAAAATCATACTCTTGGTCAAAAGAGTGTGATAGATTTTGTTGTCTATGATCAGCGTTTGAAACACTTAATTGTTGACACTCATGTAATAAAAGGTGCATATGTTCGTTCTGATCATTACTTAGTAGTGTCATGAGTGAAACTCAATATTGGTTGGAGGAAAAGAAATAGGAAGAGGCCCAGGATGGAAAGAATAAAAGATGAAAGGCTCCCTGAAGATCATCAGCCTTATTCTGACTTACTCGGAGAACGACTGAAGGAGCTGAAGTCTGGTGAGAGGGATGTAGAAAAGAAGTGGGAATGTTTTAAAAACTGTGTGGTCACTGCTGCTGAAGAGGTATATGGCACCACAATAGTGGGCAATAATAGAGATGATGCTTGGTGGAATAGTGAGATTGAAGAGGCAGTAAAGAGAAAGAAGGAAGCCTATTTGGGGATGTTGCAAGGTAGAGTTTCTGTGGACGAATATTGCTGTAAGAAGACTCAAGCCGCTAAGCTGTTTCGTCACAGTAAGGCAAAAGATGGGAAGAAGGTGGAAAGGCATGAATTGGCTTTTTGGAAAGATAGAAATACTTTCTGGAAGTACATGAGACTCAGGAAATATAGGGGAAACAAAGTTGTAAGTTGTGTGAAGAATAGGCTAGGGGAAATGATATGGGAGACTAATAAGTGAAAGATGGGGTGAATACTTCTGTGAGTTATTAGATCAGAAAAGTAAAGGTGATTCAGAGTCAGAAGCAGATGATGTCACAGTGAAGGATGGAAGCACAGGAGGGATCTCAAGAGAAGAAGTGTGTAAAGCTCTAAAATCTCTTCAGAATGGTAAGACTTCGGGAGTTGATGGCATACATGCTGAGATGTTGAAATATCGTGGTGACTCTAATTGACTGGTTAACTGAAATTTGCCAGTTGTGCTGGGAGTTAGGAATAGTCTCTCAGGACTGGAAGGATGCCATCATTGTTCCCTTATAAGTGAAAAGGTGATCAGACTGACTGCAAGAACTATCGTGGTATTAGCCTACTAAGTGTGCCAGGGAAAGTGTTTGGTAAGGTCGTTATTGAAAATGTACGAGGTCTCACATCAGAGAAAGTGAGGAATGTTCAGAGTGGTTTTATGTCTGGGTAAAAGGCTACACTAACCAAATTTTGCATTACACATGGCGATTGAAAAGTATCTGGCTGTTGGTAAGAAAGTTTTTGCTGCCTTCATAGATTTAGAGAAAGCTTACGATCGAGTAAATAGGACACTTTTGTGGAAGGTATTGAATGAATATGGTGTTACTGGGAATCTACTTAATAGTGTAAAAGCCATGTATGCTGGCAGTAGAGCTTGTGTACGAGTGAATGGTGTTTTATCAAAATGGTTTTCTATTGGTGCAAGAGTTAGACAGGGTTGTGTAATGCCACCATGGCTGTTTAATATATTTATGGATGCATGCATGCATGATACCAAAATAGATAATACTGGTTTACGTCTTGGTGATATTTGTGTGTGCAGATTGCTGTATGCTGATGACACTGTCCTGTTTGCAGAGAGCAAAACTGATTTGCAGATTATGTTGTCCCGAATGTACGAAGTTTGCATGAAATTCAAACTGAGTATAAATAAGGAAAAACCAAAGTCATGGTTTTTGAGAGAGGAACTGGTAGTAAGGAATGTAATATATGTCTAAATGGCAGTGATTGACCAGATGAATGAGTTTGTGTATTTAGGAAGCATGTTTGACAGAGAGAACAAATTGGATGGTGAAATTAGCAGGCAAGTGAATTCTTAATTGAAAGTCATGGCTGCTTTAGGAGGTCTTCATAGGAATGATGGGTTCTCAAGAAAGTCCCGCATGGTGGTGTATGAAAGTGTAATTGTTCCTAGTTTGATGGCAGTGAAACCTGGGTACTACAGAAGAAACGTAGAAGTCATTTGGGTGCTGGAGAAATGCGCTACTTACAGGGGTTGTGGCAAAACACATTCTGATTGTGTGAGGAATGAAGATGTGTTGCAGTTGTGTAATGTGAAGCAAAACGTTGTTAGCAAAGTGGAGACTAATATGCTTCGGTGGTTTTGCCATGTTGAAAGAATGAGTAATGAGATGCTTAACTAAGAAAATCTTTCAAACCCAAGTGGCAGCAAAGAAAGGCAGAGGAAGGCCAAGGAAGTCATGGTCATGGGAGGATCACATTCAGGAGTGTCTGCATGATAAAAAGATTGACAGTATAAAGTATAGAATATCTTGTGTACTGCATGTGGTGGATGTGAGTGAAGCCTGAGTTGTATGTCAAGATCGCTATAAATGGAAAAGTTTGATACGGCAACAGTAAGCATAGATGCCAACCTCTAAAAGTAGTTTTCAGTAACCAACAAGTTCATTTTTCAGTAATTTTCAGTAACAGTTTTTTTTTTCAGTAATTTTCAGTAATCCAGTCTACAGCGGCAAATTCGGGTATTTAACACTGCAACAAATTTTAATCTGTCAGAACTATTAACAAAATAATAATAATAATAGTAATAATAATAATAATAATAATAACACAATAAAAATAATTTGCTAGTGGGAAAATTTAAAATACTGTCTACCAGAAAAATAAATAAATTACCTCCAAACATGAAGAAAAATTATTAATTGGAATGTTGGCCAAATTATTATGATAAACTGGCTATAGTTGCCATTTTGGCCTTCCTTAGTTCAATTTGCAGAAACTTCTTCTGATAGCATAGTTCACTGTGTGCAATGCTGTTTATTTTTTCTACTAATAAAGAAAACAGCACATGAGTACTTAAATAAGGTCTGAATTAATTCATGTTTTTTTTTTCACAATACTGAAAATTCTTAAAATCATTTTCATAATTTTGCTTAATGATTCATACTTCAACTGGCCACTTTCATTTTTCATTAAAGAAATTCTGTGCCACACTTCATTCATTCTCCCAGAAGTAACAGCACAGTTAAAATTTTCAAACTGGTAGTGAGCAATTTCAGATTCCACCTTGTCAGATTCTTCTGGTTTCAAAACTGGAAACAGGGAATGCATATATTGGACTGATGCAAAAGAAACACTTTGCCTTAATGCTACATCTGCAATTTCAGCATGACTCAGAAATTCATCATTAAGTGGAAATTTTTAAAATGTAAATTGCAGCCTGCCTTGTAAAATTCCCTTACCTCAGAATAAAAAGTAGCCACTGTGTCTTCACTCAGATCCGCAGTTGTGCCTATATAAGATCTCGCTTTTGACCCAATTATGAGATCACAATTTTCTTTTTGATTTCTCCTTCTTTCAAAATTTCCATCTGCAAGAGATGTTGCTGTCGCATCAAATGCTGATGGCTTGATAAATCGTACAAGCAATTCAGACAACAGACTATGAAGTTTTCTTTTTAATACACGCACAAGCGGAGCTTCCTGCTGCAAGAACACGTTAACAGATGTAAACAAAGGAAGAGTAGCAGATAAAAAAAAAGACAAAGTTTAGATGAAGGACTTCCAATCATACTTACAAGGTTCTTATACTGTGAATTAGCTTCTTCATTGTCACTGAAATAATGTTCTAGAGCAGGGGTGCACAACCCGCGGCCCGCGGATAAATATTTTATACTATTGAAAACGTGAATATATATATTGTGAATGATGAGATTTTTTCCCATTATTGTAGGCCCTAGTTGAAATAAGAAAATTATAAAAATGTTTCGTTAACTAGCAAATTTTCCAACAATGAAAAGTTTTGTTGAAAGTTCTGAATTCCATGTAAATGTGGCTAAATATGCATCTCTTGTAGTGGACCTTCACAATGAGTTTAAAAGACGATTTGAAGATATAAGAAAGTTTGAGGTTTTGTTTGATATGTTTTCTCTACCATTCACTACTGACGTTGCGTCAGTGCCACTAGATTTCCAGATGGAATTAATTGATCTTCAGTGTAACAATGAGTTAAAAACAAAATACTCTGAAGTTTCTCTCCTAGAATTTTACAAAAATTACTTACCGAAAGAAATGAAATTGCTCAAAGATCATACTTTAAAAACGGCAACGTTGTTTGGAAGTACCTACTTATGAGAGCAATCGTTTTCTTTGATGAAACAAATAAAGTCAAAGTGTCGTTCCCGTTTAAGTGATACACTATTGGAGGGAAACTTGCGCATTACCATCTCTAACATTGAACCTGATATTGGACAGACTATTGAAAAATAAACAATGCCAAGCATCTCATTAGGAGCATTAGGCCACTACTTGATTTGATGGTCAGTTTGACGATATACTGATTTTAATTTTTTATATACTTTGATGTTAAGAATTCTGTTTTTTGTAAAAATAAAAATTTTACAACCTTGTGATAGTATTATTTTATTTTATATACCCCTAAACCTTTTCCAATTAGGAGTAAGTTGATTGTAAATCAGTAATTTGATAACTTAAAAACGCAATTTGCCAAAAAACTTCAAAAATGGATTTAAACCATTTAGAGGACACAAAAATGGTATTGAAACACATTTTTTGTCTGCTGGTAAAATAGGTTATTCAGATAATAGTAAAATTAGCTTTAGCGGTAGGGTTTGGCAAGTGCCTATGTGAAAAGGTAACTTGCGGCCTGCCACTTATTATGTAAAAATAAACTTGGCCCCCACTTATAAAAAGGTTGTGCACCCCTGTTCTAGAGCCTCCCACTGTTTTAAAATTCTGTCAATGGATTCCAAAAGTGTTAACCAGCGAGTATTGACATGCTTTAGAATTTTGTTTGGTTTAGTACCACAAACAGCTTGACTCAGTTTTAGATTGTGTTTCCTCTTTGAGCTTTTCTACAAAAAAAAAAAGTACAACTGTATCAGAAACTGCTTAACATTAAATCCTTTCAGTTGTGTAACAGATTTCTGTGCAGCTAAATTTACTAAATGGCATGAACATTGCTGCACTATGATTGCAGGCTGAACCTTCTTTATGTGAGAAACAACACCTTTTACTTGACCTATCATTGTCACAGGAAAATGACACACAGTTGCTCCATTAGATATTTTTTTAACAAACTCATTGTTCAAAACGTTAATATTCTTTCACCTGTATTATTACTTGATTCAACCAATGATAAAACAGTTGAATTTTTCCCTATTTTTTGGTCAAAATATGTTATTGTAATGGGATACAGATTATTTGCTTGAGCATAATTACTTCCGTCCGTATATAGAGAAAAAGGATTTTTTTTTAACTTCAGATACGATGTTACTTGTAGAAACACTGGCCATGTGCTGAATTAGTGCAGTTAGCCTTGGTTCTTCGACACGAATATTTTTTTTGTGATCGCTGAATCGGGAAACATAGCTTTAAATAACGGTTTTTCAAGCCTTCAGTTTTCGGAAATTTATCCAACATTTTCAAGCTTAAATACAAATATTTATGGAATAAAATGATATCTAACAATACTGGGTAGAGGAAACATCGCGAGAAAAAAAAATTACGATTACCAGAGAAATCTTACCTCCGTCTACTTACCGTTTTCGAAGGATGAAATTCAGTCCTACGATGAAGAAAACGACCCCCCCCCCCGCTGCCACCATTCCTCCCAAAATTTAAGTTCAGTTATGCATCGATTTCGTTTCATACATGGTCCGAATGATAACAAAAAAAAAAAAAAAAAGACGGAATTCCTCGAATCAGCGTGATAATCTCGCCGCCGAAGATTACGTGGAAATTTTCGGGCGGCCTAACTTCCATTTTCGGAAATCGTTGCCTACAATTTCAAGCTGAAATTATGCAATGAAATTATATTTAACAATACTAAACAGACGCAACATCGCGAGAGAAAAAAATACGATTACGGGAAAAATCTGCACTTCGTTTAACTTCCGTTTCCGAACGTTTAAAAAGAAAAAACAACGTCCCCAGACGGAATACGACCCCCCCCCAACTAATATCCCCAAAATTTCTTAACTTTTGCATCGATCTCGACGAAAAAAAAAAAAAAAAAAAAAACTGAGGGGACTCCGCGAATGAATCTCACGTACGAATTAACCGCTGAATCGATTTCGAATGTCCTAAGATAACGCTAAAATATCTAAGATCGGTAAATTTTAACTTTTTGTGCAAAAATTGGCGCAGATTTCGTCGAAATGGCGATTTTTTAGCAGAATGGCGCAAGAACAACGTTTTGGCGCAGGCTGGCGCAATTGCCGCAGGTCTGGCAGCTCTGAATGTGGCATTTAATTTTTTTCCCCCAGAAAAACTTGAAGAACGAACAAAAATTTTTAAGTTGATGAAAATTTGCTTTCTATCTCAGAAAATTAAATCAAATGGCGATTTTCCATAATTTCAGCGGTGTTTCCGTACTTCCGTAACAGCAACCAAAAATCTGTAAAATTACGGAAAATCCGTACTAGTTGGCATCTATGAGTAAGTAAAAATTATCTGGTAGTTTGTATTTCTTTGTGGAGCTAACCTCTGAATCTCAGAGAACAGCTTAGTGATATGTATGTATGCATGTTTATTTCCCCTATTCAGTCTTTTTCTCACAAACAATATTTGCAAGGATTTTACTGTAGGACGACATCTGCACTCCTTCAAAAAAGCAACCCCTCCCCCCAAATTTCTCTATGGTTTTACCCCTCCCCCCAAATTTCTCTATGGTTTTACATTGATCTCATGAACACCTAAATGATTAAAAAAGAAACAGCGGCATTCTGCAAATTCGCAGAACAATCTTATGTCCGAGACACTCAGGCACACATTTTACATACACATTCCTATTACTCCCCAACTTTCCTGCTCCTAGTTGGAGAATATTTAAATAATATGCAAGAAACCTGTGCAATGGACATACAAGTATGCCTGAAAAATTTTGTGCCTGGAAAATTATTGCAATGATCATCACAAAAAAAAAAAAAATATTCAAACTATGATCCTATCTGGTGTTAAGAAAAGTTTTAGTATTTCTCTCTTTTTAGAAGAATTTCTAATATCATCTACCACGCATAGGTTACGTTAAAAACATAAGTGGTGGGACGTTTCGGTAGTGACTTCTATCTTCATCATCCATCCATGGCTGATGAAGGTAGAAGTCACAAACGAAACGCTTCACCACATGTAGTTTGTAACGTAACCTATGCAGGGCTTGAATAATGCCATGCCCGAGATGCCTGGGGCATGTAAATAAAAAATCTAGTTGCGTGGTCTGGGCAACTAGATTTTATTTTTAAATCAGGTTGGGGCAATTAAATTAAAAAATAAAAACATTTGGAATAGAATTTCCTACTACAAGAAAAATGACAGTTGTCACATGTAGCATTTAATTTCAGTGCGGATCACCAGAAGTTGCATTATTGTTATGGAGTGTGAAGGATATCACTTTAATTATATTATGCTCTAAGTACAGAAATAGGAACCATACGTAGTTTTGCTCCAAATGTTGTTTATAGTCCTAGTGACAAAGAGCGAAAAATGAAAGGAATATGGCAGAATCACTAAATTTCTCAAATACAATTTCCTACCAACTTCAGTATCATCATTTTAAAACTTGAGATAAACACATTCGTGTACTGAATGAACTTTCCAAATACAGACCCTTAAAATGGGAATGCAAAATATGTAAAAGAAAAAGGTAAAAAAAAATGAGGGTTCTGATTTGTTATCTTAAAAAATAAAATTTCCTGGGCATCCAGCTTTTACTACCTGGGCAGGTAAAATTATTTCTCCATCTGCCCGGTCGGGCATGTAACTTTTCAAACATTTTTTCTAGTCTTGCTGTGCACAGGGTTCGTACTCTTTTTTGGGGAAAAAATTCAAGGACTTTCCAGGCCTTTTCCAGGCCATATACAAAAAATTCCAGGATGAATATTACGCTTTACAGTATCATGCTCAAATTATTTTTTAAAAGCAATTTCAGTTTTAAGTAATAAAAATGATGAAAGATGCAAATGAATGAGTGTGCTTTTTTACCCATTACATTTCTTTTTAATGTTTTTAATTGGCGAATTACCCAATAATGCTAAATTGAATCATGATGCAATTACCACAAGGCTATTCAGAAAATCCTTTCCCTCAATCAGAAAATGATTAATTCAATCAGTCATTTTAGCTGCATCACTATTCTGCACTATCTTCCATGTAATCAGACTATTATTGATAACAACTGAAATTATTATAAAATAAAGTGAGGGCAGATTCAGAATTTAAGAATGGGGAGGGCGCACGTCTAACAGAGGACTGGTAAAAAAATCTCTGAGATTTATTTCCTCCAAAAAATCACAGTGGTAAAACATGGAGGACCCATAAAGGGGAGATGGGGTGCTTGCCTCTCAGAGTACATCACAAACAGCAGTTCTGAAGTACTGCTGTGTGGATCACTGAAAAGTTCGGGCAAATGTAAGACAAAACGTGGAGTTGCAAATCCATAAGTGAAAAAGTGTGATGTCTGAAAACAAGAAACGTGAGACAAAGCAAAGCACTTATCTACTTACTCAACCTCCCCCCTTTTTTGAAATGGGGCATGTGCTTGTTATGCCCACAGGTGGATTCAAGTCTCAAATCTTTCATACTTACCCAGCTGGAGAGTGGACGTAGGGCTTCAAGCTTGGAGAATGAATACTGCTCTTATATCTATGCCTTTGAATTTAATTTCGACCATTTTCAACAGGGTAGGTTCCTAGGTTGTACCTAACAGCATACTAAAATTTCGCCAAAATCCAACCCCTTTTACGGAAAAAACCAAAGCATAAACGTTTCTGCAACCTACAGTTCGAAAGGGTTAGTAATTTCTAAAATAAAAACATAACGAACAGCGTGAAAACTAGCTCATACACAGAATATTTGAAACTACAGTATGCGCTCTCAATTATTAGGGATGATAGGGGGGAAGGGAATAGAACTGTCCATAATTAGCATGTTCTCGTTGCGCTAGGCGCTTAGCACTGCTGAATTCCGTCAGACCCCCAATGGTCAAATGATTGAAATGTGCTGATGTTCATGGAATGAAATGGTTGATCAGCTATGATAACCGCATAAAAGTTCGAAGGGGGAGGAGGGGGCGATTTTTTTTACTTTATGCAACATTCTACATTACTCCAGTATTTATCTTGTCATCATCAACAATAGCAATGTAACTACCACTTACGATCGCGGATATCGGCCAACTCAAAATCTGCCATACAACTAAGGGATACAACACACAGGTATCCTGTTACAATGTATTGTAATTGAAAAAAAAAAAAAAAAAAGGTTTCAGAAATTAAAATCGAAAAAAAAACTTTCAGAAATTAATATCATCAAGTCATGGTGTTTCAAAAATCCGCTTTCCTTTATAATGTTTAAAAACATGTAATGTTTTTTCTTTTTTATCTGTCGTGTATAATAAAAGTGGGTTGATTTTTTTATGGAATCAGACGTCCATATGTCTGATTGTCTTCGTCTGAGTTCACACGTTAGCTACTGTGTACAAGTAGACCTATTTTTTCAGCTCAAAAATATGTAGTTTTGTATGTATTCACAGTATAACTCATTCCGTATTCCCACAGAACAAAATTCAGCAGATACAAATGAAGAACATCAAGACCCACCCAACACCATGTTTCCGATTGTCTGCTGTTTATATTCAAGAAATGCGAATATGGATCAATGGTGAATGCAGCAACTATGGTTTTTATTTATTACCAAGAAAAAAAAGGAGCCTGAAAGCTGTAAAGCTGAAACGGATATTTCTCCCCCTCCCGAAAACATTCCGATTAAGTTCAAACAGCAGGAGCACGCGTCCACGCACACTCAGCCTCTGGAATGTCCTTTTCATTTGGCACATCGCCATAAATCACCACCTGCAGCTCACTGAAGTGTCTTCCTCCTTCACCCTAACTATAGGAGAAAACGTAAAAAAAAAAAAAAAAAAATGCTGCCCAATTTTTGACAAAATGAACAAAATTTACGTCATAACGTTGCAATTTACTAAAATACGTTTATCTGCTGAATTTCGCCTAAATCCATTGAAAACTTTTTAATTATAGATTTTTTTATTAAAACAGTAACTCAGACATCTGAATAAAAATGCATGTTTGTAATTAAAATAGAGTCCATATCATCACAGAAACAAAATTTAAGGATCACTCTGTTTAAATAAACCATGGCATCTAAAAAAAATCATTTGCTTGCTTTTCCCGTAATTTATAATTGCCGTTTCTTTTTTTTCAATCCGATTTTGCAACGGAAGATTTTTTTTTTTTTTTTTTTTTTTTTGCATCTGCTGAAGTTTCAAACGGAATTTGGCGAAATTTGCACTAGAACTTTATTGTGATGTATTTTAACCACTGTAAAAATTTTACTGTGTTATTTTCAAAATTCGGGAAAATGGATTTCTGAAAAATATCTCTTAGTCCTTTTGAGCCGTGGAAGTGATAAACAGGTGTTTGCTTTCTTCCCAACCAAGGGCTTCGGATCAGCGCTCCCAGCTGTCAATCAACCGTTGCTATGGTAACACACTTTCTGCTCAAGGCTCACTGTCTAAAGAGGCACACATAATAAAAATTTCCAATGCTAACTTTTTAAGTTTTAAACGGATTCAAATGGAATTTTGGGAGTGAGCTTCTGTAATCCAATTATAGTAAATGTAAAAATTTCAGCCACTTTTGTGAAAAATTCGCGAAGATAGTTTTTTTATTTTTTATCATAAGTAGCCGAAGTCTCTTGAGGGGTGGGCCGGAAGCAAGCGTCTTAATGCAATAAACAAGGAGCAGATGAATGTGTTGTTCAGGCATACTCTTCACTGGTGGGTGCCAGCTGACTTGGTAAACACGCGACCCCCTTGCGAATGCTAAATGTCTCTTCTTTCCCCTTCTGTTGTTCTCAGTAGTTGTCGGACGGACATCAAGCTCAGGGCTAGAGAATGCATCAAGCTCCCCTTCCCTAACAGACCTGCTAGTAATCATCCAATTTTATTGCACTGGAAGTAGTGCTTCACCCCCACCCCCAGCCAAATTAGGATTTGGACACATCCAAAACACCACTGTTGCCGGCGGTTTCTTTGAGAACAGAGGAGAGGAACTTAAAAAATGAAGGGGTAACAGTCAGTAACACGATTTCCTAAAAGGGCATTTTTTTTAAGCACTAATTTCAAATTTCAAGGCTTTTCAAGACAGCATTAAACAAATACCGTTTTTCCAGGATATTCCAGGCCTTGAAAACGTAATCATGATTTTCCAGGACTTTCCAGGTTTTCAAGCACGCGTGCGCACCCTGTGTGCATGATATGATATTAGGATTTCTTCTAATTTTTTGTGTGTTACAAGTTTCACTTTTAATCCTACTCACTTTTTTTCTTTCTTTTTTTTTTTTTTTTCCTTGCACTGAATGTGTTGCTAAAAAATTTAAAAAACTGCACTTTCAGGAAGCAAGAATCAAACCCTCATTTGCTGAGGTTCTTTTAAGTAGTCATGTAACTCCACGAAGGACAATGCACCTGCAAACAAATGAAGCATAGGAACTGCAGTTTGAAGTGTAGAAATCCTATATTTCAGCTGCTTGGAAATGCATTGTCCTAGGTAGTGTAATGAAGACAAGCTCAATTGTAATCAAAATCAATTTTGCAGTTTCAATTCCTAACCATAATCATGGGTCAGTCCATATGAAAATCACCCAGTACAGAAATAAATTGTTGCTTGATATATTTTATATTTTGCATATAATATTCCCAATATACTGACACTTCAAAAATAGCAATTTTTGTTTTTTACAAGTCTTAGTTTTTTTGTGGCGGGCATTTTTCTTTGGCTCTGCACAGCATTTTGACCAAAATTGCCGTTTACGGAAAATTGAAAAACTTCTTTACTATTAAAGCTATCGTGTTCAAATAAAGATAATTTTTTCTACATTTCTGATAATCAATGTTTTAGCTCTTGTGCAAATGTATGAAATGGCCCTTACATATGTTTAATGATTTTGCTCAAATTTTTGGATTCAAGCATAACTTTTTTTCAGAATGGTAAAAGTCTCAGACTTCTTATTGCGTACATGTATCTAGTTGGACTACTGGGTCGTTCCATGTCAAAATCAATGAATAAAAAAATATTTTTTGGACCTTGATGCCTCAGGTTTCAATGATTTTTGATTTATATTTTGTACCTATGGAGTATATGAAAAATCTAAATTTTAAGATTTTTTGGGTTAGCAGTTTTTTTTATTTCTGATTTACAAAAACAGCAAAAAATGGCAAATTTTGCAAGAATGTTATTCTCTCTCTCTCACTCACTCACTCACTCACACACACACACACACACACACACACACACACACACACACACACACACACACACACACACACACACACACACAAAATTAATAAATCTGCAGGTAGTGATGCAAGAGGGCTCATCTATAGCTCTTTTTATGGGCTTTAATTTGATATGCAATACAACCCAATAGGAAGCATAAAGAAAAAATTAAAAAAATTAAATTTTGAAAATCTCAAAAACACACCTTTTCATTTTTTTCAAAAAACACATATTAATCTTATACATGTTGGCTACAGGTATACAAAGTTTGAAGATGGAGAAATGATGGGTTTTTGAGAAATAGATTTTTGAATTTAAGAAGGTTACCTGCAGTTATGATAAAGAGCATTGAAAGTTCTGACATGCAGTAACTTGCAAGAACATCCAACCAAAAGGAACAGGTAATAAAAACAGACCTGCTAACCTCTCAGAACCAAAATATGTAACACTCAGATAGAAAAATCATAACATGATGCATGCTGATAATTTTTGAAGCCTATTTCAGCTATATAAATTCTTGATGTGAGAATGTAGGGATTTTTTCCCTACATCAAAATTTTATTGAGAAACTAATTAAATCTAACCAGCATACACTTTATGCTGTTAAATATTAGAGAAAAAATTAACGGGAGAAATCCTTACTCCGCCCAACTTCCGTTTTTGGAAATTTTGAGGTTGAAAACTTGCATCTTAGGAGGTCTGCAAGATGGTTTAATCAAGTTCTGGGGATGTCGTTTTTGTCTGAAGAACCAAAATAAATCTGCGATGTGCATCGGCCGTCGCCCCGATTCTGCTACGAGAAATTAGTAGAAAATGAAGCTGTGATGTATATCGACCGTCGCCGCAATTCTTCTACGGGGCTGGGCACAAAATAAATCTGCGATGTACGTCGACCATTGGCGCAAATTTGCTACGGGGATGAGTACAAAACAAATCTGCGATGTACGTCGGCCGTTGCCGCTATTCTGCTATGGGAATGAGTATAAAATAAACCTGCGATGTACATCACCGCGATTCTTTTATGGGGATGTGTACAAAATAAATCTGCAATGTACGTCGGCCGTCGACGCGATTCTACAGGGATGAGTACAAAATAAAATTGCAATGTACGTAGTCGCGAATCTTCTACAGGGATGAGTACAAAATAAATCTGCGCTGTTCGTCGGCCGTCGACACAATTCTGCTACGGGGATGAGTACAAAATATTTCTGTGACGTACATCGCCCTTCGCGAGAAAAAAAAAATTACGATTATGGAAGAATTCCTCACTACACCTAACTTTCGTTTTCGGAAATTTTGAAAGGCGGAAAACTTGCATCTAGATAGGGAGCCTGCAAGATGGTTTAATAGGGTTCTGGGGATGTTTTTGTCTGCAGGACTAAAATAAATCTGCAACGTACATCGCTCATCGCCGCGATTCTGCTTCTGCCTGAAAAGAGAAAAAACGGAGGAAAACATGACTATTTTAAAAAAATTGTATTTTTGGCTGCAAAATCATATTAGCGTACTACAGCATGATTTATTGTACTAAATATGATAAAATCGTAACAGTTGGCAGGTTTGTAAATATGAAGTAATGCTGATATTATTCAACACACAACATCCAGAATAATCCCATATCTGCTTCCTATTTACAAAAACTCTATCATTTCCCAATCTTCAGACTTTGCTTACCTCTAGCCAACATGTGTAAGATTAACATGTTTTTTTTTTGAAAAAAATTCAAAAGGGTGTTTTTGAGATTTTCAAAATCAAAATTTTTGAAAATTTGTCAAAAAGTTTTTATGCTGCAAAGTAGGTTGGGTTGCATATCAAATTAAACCCCTTATAAAGAGCTATAGATGAGCCCTCTAGCATCAATCACCACATGCAGACTTATTGCATTTTTTGCCATTTTTGTAAATCGGAAATGAAAAAACCACTGACCCAAAAATCTGAAAACTTAGATATCAAAGTTCCTTATTGATTTCACATGGATAACCCTATTGATTCTCTAATTTTGAAACCTGAGACTCACATCCTTTTTTTTCTATGGACCTCCAAACATAGCCCAAACCTTTTTTAAAATGGTAATTTTTTTAGGGTTAATATCTCAAAAGGGACAGGTCCAACAATTTTAATATTTTTACACAGCAATGTGTTCTATTTTTATTTGTTAACTTGTGAGCAAGGGTTGCTTTTAAATAATCTTAAATATGTAAGAAAACTTATAATACAGTAACATTTCATTATTTATTAACATAAAGAAATATAAAAAAAAACAATAAGGCAATCAGCAAAATAAATTGACCTGATTATGAGTGTAAGATTTAAAACATCCATTTTACATATATGAGTTATATAGAAACAATAACATATATTAATACAATAACTACGAAAAATTTAAAACTACTTACAGTTCTACTGGTGTTCTAGTTGTACTGAAAGAAATGAGTTTATTGTTTGAAAAATATTATTATAGTCTTTCTGTGATACTGTAACAATGGCTAATCACTGTTGTCACTTCCACTTGAGTCAATTTTTATGTCTTATGGGAACCCATACAATGTTCTGTGGAAATGTCAAATGGAAAGATGTTTAATGAGATAAAAACTTCACTGTCTAGGTACGATATTTAATAAAAGACGAAAATATTTACAAATTAAAATACCCCACTAGCACTTAATTACCTGATGATGGGGTAAGGTAACATTTACCCCATCATCAGGTAATTCAGCACTCGCTTAGCTTTTATAGGAGTGCAGCAATGCATTATGGGTACGAGTCTTGAGCTTCATGCTTGTCGTGACTGGTGTTTGTGGCCCGTGTGAATGTAAAAAGTGAACAAGCATATGTCTCCAACTGGACAATCTGTTCACTTGTCAAACATACAATCCTCATTGTTCAGATCACAAACAAGAAGATTGAGTAAGTCTTTCGTATTTAATTTGGCACCATCTATCATAAGTTTAATGTTTTGGTGATACAAACACAAATGACATGCGTGCCTGCAGCTCTGGGTAGAATGTACAGTTTTGGTCTTAATGAGCAGAACACAGACCAGCCAACCTTGTGTTCTGGGTATTTTTCTTTAAATAAAGCATACAGCTCATTTAAATTGCACAGCATTAATCACTTTTTGTTTCAGTACCCATTGTTAATTCTGGCAGATACACAATCATTTTGGCTCATACAAATCCTGCTAGTTTCATCATCTTGGTAAAAATTTTCTACTTCATTAAGTATTCCTTTGTGATTTCATTAATTTTCATGTTAGCCTAACTAAATAGTATGTTACTCCAAACTCCTGACATACTTTTTCCTTTGACCAAAAATTAGGAAGCAAACTAATTATTTTGAATTTTTCTTCTTTATTATAGCCACTGAACATTTTTCTTTCAGTAGTTTTATTAAGGTGTCATATTCATTTTCATTAGAGGTGGAAGAATGTCTGAGGTTTTGAGCATGCACTGACTAAAGGAAATTTCTAATTTCCCTTTTTAAAGATTCAGTAATTTTTCCGATTATTTTGTAATAATGCACAAGGTCTGGTTTTTACTCAATTTTGCAATTTTTGTAACTGGAGATAAATTTAATGATTGCATACTAAATTTACTGAATTCAATTCCTCAGATGGATCACAAAAATTATACATTACCATTTCACATGATTTTGGTTGAACAATAGCAAATAATTTAGAAATACATGTAGGGCTTAATGACTGACCTGGCACAAGATCCACTGAAATATTTTTTGGTTTATTCATATGTTTATACAGAATTTTCCTTAGGCCCTTTTTGATTGGTTATGTATGTATTTTCTTGGAAGTCACAATATTTTCTTTCAAATATGTGGTGATATTTTAAACGACATTTATGCTGATGATATTTACAAGTAGTTTCAATATCACTAGATACTCATTTTTTAAATAAATTTTGATTATCCTGAGGCAAATCATTTATACTACATAATTCCTTAGACACAGATCCAAAATCACATTTATGGCATTCTTCATTGACATACATACCAACAGAGCATTCCATATTGATTTGTCACAAATATACTTATGAGGAGTATCATAATTCTATGCCATTTGAACTACTCGCCAGTCACAAAGCAAACATATCAAACTGGGAAAGAATGAGGGTGTGGTATATATATAGCTGCATTAAATGTGCAGGTCCTTAACAGGAATTGAATTGAACAGGCTACAAAAACAATGACTCAGACATGTAGTGACAGGAATTATGCTGCCTCCCATCAGAAAATGACATGAATACATCTAAAACTTTTTTTTTAATTAATTGCATTCAAATTATTGTTCCTAGAACAATGCATTTGTAAAATGAATACAAAAACTTGTATAAACCTTACATTCACAATCAGTAAATTTATTTTGCTTATTGCCTCATTGTGTTTTTTTTTAATTTGTTAATGAATAAAATGTTCCTATATTATTTATAATTTTTCTTACATATTTAAGATGATTTAAAAGCAAGCCTTGCTCACAAGTTAAAAAATAAAAATGGTCGTATTTTTCCATTACTTTGCTGTAGCACAGTTTTAAAACTACGTAAGTCTGCAAGTTCAGATTTTTACTGCAGGTTTACGCCCAAGACCACACAGCTGTGTAAAAATATTAGAATTTTAGGACCTGTCCCTTTTGAGATATAAGGACTAAAAAAGTGACCATTTTAAGGTTTGGACTATGTTTGGAGGTTCACAGAAAAAAAAAAAGAAGAGTCTGAAGTTTCAAAACTGGCAAATAAATAGGCAAGCTAGATACATACTGTATATGCATAAAAAAGTCTGAGACTTTTACCACTCTTAAAAAATTTATGCTTGAAATCAGAAATTTGAGTGAAACCATTGAACATTTTGTAACGGCCATTTCATGCATTTGCACAAGAGATAGCTAAAACTCTGATTGTTTATCAAAAATGTAAAACATTTCATGTAGAAAAGAATGATCTTTATTTGAACATTATAGCTCTAATAGTAAAGAAGTTATTAAATTTTCTGTAAAGAGCGATTTTGATCAAAAATGCTGTGTGGTGCCAAAGAGAAATGGCTGCCACAAAAGCTAAGACTTAAGGTCATTCCATACTAGTTCAACAAACTTCCTTTAAATTGGTTGCTGACCCATTTTTTTTTTAATTTTTTTTGCACAGTTGTTCATACATTAGAGAGTTCAAAACCAATGTTATAAAAAAAAAATCCTGACCGTTTGGCGGGTAGGTCCCTAGATGGCGCTTGGAACATCTCCATTTTTGAAGTTGCAAGCATTTATGCAAAATGCTATAACTTTCACCCTAATTTAGCAAATTTAAAAATTCAAACACCACTTTACTCAGAATAAAATGCTGATTATTTTGGTCTATCCTTTCTTATTACCTGAGATGTTTTGAAAATTTTAATGGTGGTCAAAGTTGACTATTGAAATTTGCTTTTTTTTCAATTTCCAAGCCAAATTCTAACCGGGAAGGAGTCAAAATACTCAAACCAATTTTATTGTGCAAGAACCATGATAACAGATTGTATTTAGGGTGAAAAAAACTGGAGTGGTTTGAGCCCTTCCAAGATTGTTTTACTGATGAAAATGGGAAATTTTGAAATTTTTAGTTTTTTTAGTAACTATATCTCCAGTGGGGTACACAGTAAAGACTGAATTTTATACCACAGTGACCTCTATTTGGTAACAACATCACACCAAAATTTGATAACTTTGTTTTGCCTAAAAACAACAATATTTGACCTTAAAATTGCGAAAAATTTACGTTTTTTCATTTGTTTTGAAGGACAATTTATTACCTTTTTATTACAATTTATTAAATAACCATATATGTAATTGAATATTGTACACTGTAAATTGAAAGAAAAATATATTCCAGTGGTGAAATTATGGCGTAAAAGGTTTAACTAGTTTGAGGAGTGTGCGTATGGGGTGGGGAGGTGATGGAGGTATAGTTTATTTTAGACTTGTTCTAATTAAAACCATTTGAAAGTGCTAAAGATGGAGAAATTATATTAAATACACTACAATTTATAACTGCTAAAGCTGCTGAGTTGTTGGAATGAGTCTTGTCACAACCTGCATAATCTTGAATGTCAGTGCAAGAACAAGCATGTTCAAACTTGCTGTTACAGGCAAGTGTGAGCCCTCACTGCATTCTGTCAGTTGGCTCCAGACTGTGGTATAGTTTAATAATAACAACGTTTCGCACAATAAAATGTTTATTATACATCGACTATAGTTTCGCAGAGCGTTTGAATCGGCTTCCTCAGGACGAATATAGTTTCGCAAAGCCAAACGCTCTGCGAAACTATAGTCGATGTATAATAAACATTTTATTGTGCGAAACGTTGTTATTGTTATTCTATCTTAACACCGCAAGCTTTGTAGTCATAAATTATATGTGGAATAGTTTACACATGTGAAGTTAAAAATTATGTATTCTGTGGGAGTTAAAGTGAATGAGAATTGTCATAAGACTTCTAATGGGCCTATGTTATGTAACTTTATTAAAGGATTTCAGTGAGTTTAGCAATGAGGAAAAAACTGTTCTGAACTTAAGATTAGGATACTTTGCAACTATTTGCCAGTATCATGAGAAGAAATACCTAGTCAAATACCATCACCTTTAAGGAAAGAACTGTTCAGATTCTTTCAGGTGTCATAAAAAAGTTATAACAAAAGGTCTTACTGAAATATCTTTAGATGTTGCTCAAAGCCATCCAAACTTAGGATTAGTTCCAGGTAAAAGTTTATGTATTTCTTGTTTTAAAAGAACCTACTGTTTTAATGAAAAAGAAAACAACGATGAGACATTTTGCCCAGTGTATGATGCAGTAAATAATATTAATATTGCATGTGAAGCTTTAGGGCTTTCACCTGTTAAAATTAAGAAGCTCATCAGTAGAAAAAGACACTTAAGACATAGAAAAAAAAAAAAAAAGTAGAAAAAGTTACATCAGCAATGAAAAAGAAACTAAGTACTAATTTTGACGTCAATTTGGATGAGTCCTTTGGAAATACAGAAACTTATCTAAAGGAAAATGAGTACACTATTCTCTTAAATAAACTGAAAGAAAAATTTAAGGAAAGCACAACTGTGCTAGAGAAAGTAAAAATATTAAGTTTAGTGCCTGGGCCATGGTTTGTAGCAAAAACATGTCATGAATTTAGTGCTAGTCAGTACTTTAGTGAGAAACACAGAGAGCTTAGTTGAGAGGTATGGTATCCTCCCTAATGTAGAGGAGGAAGTCCAGAAAACTTTCAGAGAAAGTGGTTGACAAGGTTTAAGCTTTTCATTGAAGTGATGAGAACAGTAGGATGTGCCCTGGTGCAAAAGACTAATATTATGCAACCTTGAAGAACTGTATCAGAACTTCTGTGCTGAAAATCCTGAAGAAAAATAGGGTTTACCAGTTTTCTGAACTGTGACCAAAATGGTGCGTTTTGGCAGGCAGTTGTGGGACCCACTCTGTGTGTGTATGTGCTGAACACCAAACTTATCCTACATTGTGCAAAGCTTTTAACATTGATTATAAAGACTTACTGGATTCAATGGTGTGTGACTTACAGAGCAAAAGATGTATGTTAGGGAGTTGTAGTGATTGCCCTGGAACAGATGTTATAA
The DNA here is from genome assembly GCA_039090855.1 of Macrothele yani. Taxonomy (NCBI): domain Eukaryota; kingdom Metazoa; phylum Arthropoda; class Arachnida; order Araneae; family Macrothelidae; genus Macrothele; species Macrothele yani. The sequence continues at coordinate 67,914,319 of CM076989.1, read as the reverse complement.
GAGATTTGATTACAAATGGTATGGATGAGGAAGGTGATATTTTTTTAGACACTGTGACATACAGACAGTGTGTAATGACTGATAGGGCGGCTCTCATAACTATTACAAAGTCTACTGATGAATTAATTGAGGATTTGCTGGAGCGACTAGCTTCTCTAAAGAAACACCATTTCATTTCTAAAGCACAGTGTCATTACATAAAACACAAAAAGGATAGTCTAGAAATTAATTAATGCATAGCTATAGGGGATTTTTCTGAGAATTTCTCATTTGTTATTCAAGATGAGATCCAAAATTTTCATTGGATAAATGACCAAGCAACTTTACATCCCTTTGTAATGTACAACAAAGACCCAGTCGATCAATTTCTGATATCAAAAAGTTTTTGTGTAATCAGCATGAAACATACCACAACAGTATATGCTTTTCAAAAAGCTCTGCTGGTGGAGCTCAGAAGCATGGCATCTTTTGTACAGAAAATCATATACTTTTCAGATGGAGCTGCTGGACAGTACAAGAATAGAAAAACTTTGAAACTTATGTTACCATAAGAAAGACTTTGTTCTTGATGTAGAGTGGAATTTTTTGGGACATCTCATGGAAAAGGGCCACATGACGGAATAGGCAGGACAGTCAAACGGCTAGTGTTGAAGGTAAGCCTGCAAAGAGTAGCAGGGAATCACATCCTGACACCTTGTGAGATGTTTACTTTTTACGCAGAAAACACAAAGGCATGGTTCATACGCTTTATCAATCACAAAATTCCAGGACTTTTGGATTTTTCCCAGGACATATGATCCAAATGCTCTTACTTAAATTAAAGTGGAACCATAGGTCTGTTCAACCTGTAACCTACAACAAACTTCCTAAATGCTTGGGTAAACTTAATACAGAATGTTAAAAATGATGTCTGCTGCAGCTAATCAGAAACTTAGAATCACAGATAAATACTGAAATACCAAAACTGTCACTGAAAATGTGACCAATTGGGTTTAATATCTACCAAACTTTTATGTACAGTACATATACTACACTGATTTTGCAAAAAAAAAATATTTTTCTACTTTGGCTTTAGTTCAGTTATTGAAGCAAATTACAGAATAACAATAAAAACAACAACACAAAACTCAAAAATACATAGGTATTTGTCATTACTCTTGAAATGCTTTCATATACCACACAATCAATACATAAAATACTATTTACATTTAATTATTTGAAATAATGCTTACATTAAAATTATAAGGGCTAAGGAAAGGTGAAATATTTGGAACTTTTTCAAAGGACCAAAGGGATTATTATTTCTTAAACACATAATCATGGGAGCAAGTATTTGTGTTACATTTATATTTTAGGGAAGGAATTTTTAACATAATATTGATGCTGTAGCTATGTCTTAAATTTGTACTCACCAGCAAACAAAGTATGCACAAAAATTTCCAATGTAAAATGAAAGAGAATAATGGGAAAACCTTAAATCCAAGGACTGTGTACAACTGCATTAATTAGTGATCAAGGCAATTTAACTGGGCGATTAAAAAACTAATTATAGGAAATGCAAAGTAATTAGTTTGTTCAGAGGATACTAAGAAACAACTAGATTTAAGTTTCTGATCTTAGAAAGCAATCTGATTGTATGGCAAATTTTTATAAAAAGCATTCATTAGGAAATTTTGGTAAAGGACAAAATACCCCCCCCCCATCCACCATGACACACACACAAAATCAGCTACTTACTTGCACCAGTGGCTAAAAAGCATATCACAAAAATTAACAAATGGCACAAAAAACGTTTCTCATAGCAGAAGGAAGGTATTAGAGACAAAAAGATTTTCAAATCAAGCAGTTAAAAGAAGAGAAAATGATGTCTGCTGCAGCTAATCAGAAACTTAGAATCACAGATAAATACTGAAATACCAAAACTGTCACTGAAAATGTGACCAATTGGGTTTAATATCTACCAAACTTTTATGTACAGTACATATACTACACTGATTTTGCAAAAAAATATTTTTCTACTTTGGCTTTAGTTCAGTTATTGAAGCAAATTACAGAATAACAATAAAAACAACAACACAAAACTCAAAAATACATAGGTATTTGTCATTACTCTTGAAATGCTTTCATATACCACACAATCAATACATAAAATACTATTTACATTTAATTATTTGAAATAATGCTTACATTAAAATTATAAGGGCTAAGGAAAGGTGAAATATTTGGAACTTTTTCAAAGGACCAAAGGGATTAATATTTCTTAAACACATAATCATGGGAGCAAGTATTTGTGCTACATTTATATTTTAGGGAAGGAATTTTTAACATAATATTGATGCTGTAGCTATGTCTTAAATTTGTACTCACCAGCAAACAAAGTATGCACAAAAATTTCCAATGTAAAATGAAAGAGAATAATGGGAAAACCTTAAATCCAAGGACTGTGTACAACTGCATTAATTAGTGATCAAGGCAATTTAACTGGGCGATTAAAAAACTAATTATAGGAAATGCAAAGTAATTAGTTTGTTCAGAGGATACTAAGAAACAACTAGATTTAAGTTTCTGATCTTAGAAAGCAATCTGATTTTATGGCGAATTTTTATAAAAAGCATTCATTAGGAAATTTTGGTAAAGGACAAAATACCCCCCCCCCCCCATGACACACACACAAAATCAGCTACTTACTTGCACCAGTGGCTAAAAAGCATATCACAAAAATTAACAAATGGCACAAAAAACGTTTCTCATAGCAGAAGGAAGGTATTAGAGACAAAAAGATTTTCAAATCAAGCAGTTAAAAGAAGAGAGATAGAAGGAAACATGATATAACTGTATCCCTTTTAGCAGAAGAATTTTTCATAACGGAAAAGTTGAAAACAGGCAAAAAGTATTCTTCATAGCAAAAGCTATGCTAAGAAAAAAGAACTTTTCAAATGCAAGCTTAAGAAAAAAGAACTTTTTAAGTACATCTCCCAGGAGCAGAGATAGCAAGAAAAACGCTTTAACCATTACAACCCCTAGGGGGAAAGTTGTACATTATTTGAAGAGGATCTTCTTATTGTAGCAAAAATCTTATTCACTCTCTCTTTATTACAGCAAATGGCATACAGTAAAAAAAAAAGAAAGTTCTCAATAGGGATTTCAGAGGCAGAGATAGGCTGCAAACGAGAGTATACAAACACCACCAAGTAGCACAATTGTTAACCACAAACCTCCTCAAAATACAAACCTTAAGTGTTCCATAAGGTAAATGGTATCTGGTGTTAAAAGAATTTTTAAATCGGACATTTAGAAGTACAAATATTGAGAAAAATTAATTAAATATTTGTGCCCCCTAGCGGCGAAATCGTGCATTATTTTGGGAAGAAAATACACATAAGGAGTTTTCATAGTTAGTAGTATCTGATCGAAAGACAATATTTTTCAATCGGGTTTCTAGTCCTGCAGATATTGCTGTAAACAGAAACATGAACCTATGCCCTCTAGTGGCACACTTATGTATTAAGAAATATTTGACATTATATGAGAAACATTTCACACTGAAAATGTTCTCCAACAAAGGAAGAATGTTTCAAATCGGACTCCTAGAAACAGAGATATGGACAAAAATAAGATATACGTTTACGCTCCCTGGTGGAAAAATTATGCACTATTTTAAGCAGTATCGGTCTACGGAGGATTTTTTTCAATAGAGTTTCCAGCCCAGATTTTGTTGCAGATACATCAGAAGTAAAAATAAACACTTACGTCCCCTGGTGGCCAAACCATTCTTTACCAAAAATGAGAAACTATATTCAAAACATTTCCCCTTCAGAGCTGTATCCGACGCAGGAAGAATTTTTCAAATCAGACTTTTAGAAGCGAAGATATTGGGAAAATCCTGATTTACCTTTACGCACCCTAGCGGAAAATTTATGCATTATTTGAAAAAGGGACTGTAACTAAAATAATTTTCAATATAAATGTCATCAGAAGGAAAAGGAAATGTTTCAATTGGATATTTAGAAGCAAATATATGAAAGAAAATGCTTTTTAAATTCGACACAATCTCCATTTGCGCCTTCTAGCAGCAAAGTTGTGCATCGAAAAAAAAACAACAAAAAAACTGAATGCACGGATCATCATTCTCACATTTTAAGCTTCCCAATATAAAAATAATTTTACAAATTGAACTAAAAATTGCAGAGATAGGGTCTCTCCGGCCGAACAAAGTGATAACATAAGCACGATGCAAAAGATGCTAATAATGCAGCTTCAGTCCTCCTAACAGACAAGACCCCCCCCCCCCCCACACACACACACATTTTGCAGGGGTTAGGGAGGGAAATTTGTCAGACATAAGTTATGTTAGAAGAAAAATCCTCAACTAAAAAACAGCATGCAGGAACAAAAAGGCAGGAATGGATAAAATTCCATTCCAGGACATGTAACAGAATTTTAGGACATTTCCAGGACTTGTTCAGGATTTCTAGTACATGTACGAACCATGATAAAGGGTATTATCTTCATGTATGTCAGTGAAAGTGAAGTTGTGTCAAACGCCAAACTTCTGGAAGAGCGATTTGCTAATGCTGAGATGATACCTAACACAAGACAGAAGCATCGATTTGCACCTGTAGACTGCAACTGGATAAAGTGTTTTATCACGTCAGCTTCAGAGGACTTTGAGGAACTGAATATCACCAAACTTTCAACAGATCTTTCTCTTGGGCTTAAAGAAAGAAATTACATTGCATGCATTTACGATTCCCGTTGGTAGCTGGCACAAGTGATTGAAGTCCAGCAGTCAGAGAAGGAATGCAAAGTTCACTTCTTCTATCCAGTGGGACCATCAACATCGTTTGAAAAGTCTAAAAAAGACGCTGTTTGTATGTCATAGGATTGTGTGTTTTTACTCCTGCTGAGTTGTCAACTGCCACTGGAAGAACATGGAACATTGAACCGGGTTGAGCAATGAACTCAATGAACTGTTACAAATAAAGGTAACTTGATCACGCTAGTTACATTAAATGAAAAAACTTTTACAAGAAAGTCTGTTCATTTAACGTAACTAGCATGATCAAGTTACCTTTACTTGTTAATATTGTTACGTGTTTTGCCCATCAGTCATGTTTCAGAACTGCTACATCACAAGACAAAGAAAAAAAAACTCACTAAGAGATTATCATTTTGGTAAAAGAAAAACACCATGAAAATTACCAACCAGATGTGCCACTTTCAAGTGGCACATTGTTCATAACTATAAAATTTGTGCAAATTAATTTTTAAAATTTAAGTCTAGGCTAATTATTTTTTTCATTATTTGTGTGCAGAATTATAAGCAACAAGTCATGTAAGTAATCATCCAGTTTTTGTTTCTTATTAAATCTTTTCTTGTAATTGTAATGCTAATGTTTACATAATTGAAACCTTCAACATTCAACACCCCACTCCTCCCCTTAAACTCATACACTAGTCTTTACTTTTGCACTATATTTCCTCAAGTATACATTTTTCTTACATTACTCTTTATTTACACATTTTCCTCAATTAGATATTGAGAGATAGTTAAAATTGTCCTTCAAAACAAATGGAAAAACATGGATTCTTTCATTTTAATCTCAAATATTTCTGTTATTAGGCAAAACAAAGTGATAGAATTTTGGTATGATGTTGTTACCAAATAGAGGTCACTGTGGTACAAAATTCAGATTTTTACTGTGTACCTCACTGAAGATATAGTCACTGAAAAAACTAAAAATTTTAAATTTCCCATTTTCATCAGTAAAAAAATCTTGGAAGGGCTCAAAACACTCCAGTTTTTTCACCCTAGATACAATCTACTGTTACCGTGGTTCTTGCACAATAAAATTGGTTGGAGTGTTTTTTGACCCCTTCCCAGTTAAAATTTGGCTCGGAAATTGAAAAACTGCAAATTTCAATAGTCAACTTTGACCACCAATAAAATTTTCAAAACATCTCAGATAATCAAAAAGGGTAAATCAAAATAATCAGCACTTTATTCTGAATAATATGGCTTTTGAATTAGCTGAATTAGGGGAAAAGTTATAGCATTTTGCATAAATACGTGCAACTCCAAAAATGTAGTGTTCCAAGGGTCATTCTGCAACCTCCTCACCAAATAGTGAGGATTTTTTTTTTATAAAATTGGTTTTGAACTCTCTAAAGATGTATAAACAACGTGAAAAATAAATAAATAAATAAATGGTGCTGCGACTACCCCTTGTTGAAAATGGCATGGAATGAATGACCCTTGTAATTATTATTATTATTATTTTTTAATTTTTGAGGTGTCAATATATTGGGAATATTGTATGCAAAATATAAAAAAAAAGTATTTAAAAACATCCAGCAACAGTCACTGGTTGATCTTGAATGGATTGACCCTCATAATTTTCAAGCTTTCTGAAGGATGGGAGCTATATGAAGAACAATCATTACAACAGTTCCACACCAAAAATAATGAGCTTGTACCCCTCCACTTCATTTGAGATGTTTTAACTCCCACGAAGTTTTACTCTTTTTTAAACACATATTATGAAAACGTTTAATTTTTGACTACCAATTTATGGGAACGCATCACTGTTCGACACACATTTTGTTTCCTTTGAGCCAATGGCTGTTTCTTGCACAGTTCTGCACACTGATTCCAAATCTGTTTTAAAGTTTTTCCAACACCTACAATTTCCAAGAAAATTGGTGTATTAGATATGGCAAGCTTTGACATAACTCTGTGCATTTGTTATTGCACCACCTTTCACTGTGAGTGAGCAAAAGATGATGCAGTTCCTATTGAACAGTTGCAAATGATGATGCACCCACTAGTACGAGGGGTGGGCAAATGGTCACTACAAGCTTTTGTATGGTCGATCGTTTGTTTTATCGTGCTGGCATATTTCGTTCTGTATCAACTGCCTGAGACCAGATGATAGAATGAACCAGTCAGACTCCTCCCTAAGCTTAACCATAACTGGGCATGGTCATCGCACATCTGCCGCATCCACTCTGCTAGTCGCCAATCCCAACACCTACACTTACAGGAAGGCAGATCTGTCAACATTTTTATTTGCACATAAAAATTAGTTTACTTATTGAGTGAAGATATAAGTTATTAAGCTTTGTTTACATATTAAAAATGAGTGGAGGAGCTAAGAAATTGAAAACATATAATTTCCACACTGAATGGGAGGAAGCTTATTTCTTCACAATGTTTCGTGACAAGTGTTTGTGTTTAATATGTTGGGTTTCAGTTGCCATTCCTAAAAATGAAAATCCAGAAAGACATTTTTTGAGTGTGCGTAAGTCGTACTAAAGTGATTATCCTGCTAACAATGAACTGAGAAAAATTAAACTTAAGGAATTGAAAGCTCAATTAGGAACACAACACTTACTTTTTGCTACATCTATGAAACAATCGAAAGCAGTGGCGGAGGCATTGTTTCAAATTACTCGTGTTTTGATCAAACATAAGAAAAACTTTCCAGGATGGGGAAATGGTAAAAGAAGCTTATCTACAGGCTAGTGTAGTTTTATTTGATAAATTTAAAAATAAAAGTGACATAGTAAGTTCAATTAAGCAGCTGCCGCTTTCATGTCAAAACTGTCACGTGATGAGTTGAAAAAAAAAGCTAAAAGAAGGAATAGAGATTGAGAAAAATCAAAATTCCTTCATCAATGACTGCAAAGGATTTTCCCTGCCTAACATCTGGCAGGATTTGATGAAAAATAACCGTAACCGCAGTAGTGATGGGAATAAGTGACAACAAAAAGACTGCCTGAAGAAGAACAGTTTTCTTCGAAAATTTGCAATTTAAATAAAAAAAATTCTCAGTAAAATTCCCATAATAGTTGTTTTTGATTAGTAAATGAATAAGGATGCAAATAAACAACTGGACAAAGACCTGCAAATCTGTTCTTTCTTCTCTTTACAATTTGGCAAATCAACAGATGTAGTTGACACAGTTCAACTAATTGTATTTACATGAATGGTATATTCCCAGACATGATGTCAAAAGAAGAATTTCTCACCATCCTTGCGACCAAAGAAACAACTCGGGGTCAAGATAGTTTTAATATATTTGCAGAATTTGCCTAGAAAATAAATCTGCCATTGTGGAAGCTTGTTTGTATCACTACTGACGATGCACCTTCGACGGTAGGCCAAACCAATGGGTTCATTGCACTTAGTAGAAAAAATAACGATTTTCCCAACTTTACCTCTTATCACTGCATTATCCACTAAAATGCATTATGCATCAGTTTTAAATGTGAAACACATTATCAACATAACTGCCAAAACAGCCAATTCTATTTGTGCACAAAGTTTAATAGGAAGCATTTTTGAAGCCAACTAGAAGAAAATGAAGCTTAATACGAAGACCTGTTGTTTTTCACGAATGCTAGGTGGCTTGGCAAAGAAAAGTTTCTTGAAAGTTTTTGAATCTCTTGCCAGAAGGGATCGAATTCCTAGACGCAATGGGAGAAAATTACGCTCAGCTACAGAATTTAGCTTTTGTAACTGATCTCACATTCCACTACAACATATTCAACCTTGAGCTGCAAGGGAAAGGGAAGAGTGTTATAGATTTAGTGAGCTTCCTGAATCCTTTTTAATCAAAACCAAGGTCCATACTCTTCCAAGTAAAATAAATTCAAGCACTTTTCATGGACTTCTTAAACCAAAATTATCATATGTATGTACTGTCGGTCGGTCAGTCAGTAAACAGGTATTTTTGTAAGTTCAGACCATTAATCTTAGCCAGGGTAGTCACATCTTCAATGACCTGCCTGTTATCCCTTGTCCCCAGTTGGTTTATTTTATTAACTTTGATTTGCCCTTCTGTTTCGGTGTTTTTTGAAATTATTATTTTGTGAAGTATTTTGAAAGGGTATATACTATTTTCGTATTCATCTGTTGATATGACACTTATTGTTTGCTTTAACTTTTTATATTTGGTGCATGACTTTGATGCATTTTTTGATGCAGCCAGGAGAGGAAGGGTCCACTCATGAAGCACAAGCAATTCCTGGATGTTCCACCCTTCGGTAAGAATGTGTCCCTAACCCCAGAAGCCCATCACAATTTGCGAATACATCATTCCCCTTATTTTACTTACATTACGCTTTACTCTGTAGTCACATCATAGCCAAGGCACTAGCTGTCCACACACTCTCCTGGGTTGAATGCAAGTTCTGCACTGTTTGATTAGCTTGGCCTTTTTATCAACTACACAGTAATCTCTTATACATCTTTTTAGCACAAACAATTATTTTACACACATGCTCTTTCACATCATTGCTTAAAAAAAAAAAAAAAAAAAAAAAAGATTGAAGTACTATTTACAGATCCCTAAACTTTTTCAAGTACTTTCAAGGACTTTTCAAAGTTTTCAAGGAACGTACGAACCATGAAAACTACGCCTGCTAAAATCTCAACTTGGTAAAGGAAATTTGAAAATATTTCCCAATATGGAAAAACACAACACACCAAACTGATTGCAATTTTGATGAATACATCACTGAGATAGAAGCCATGATAACAGAATTTAGCAGACGATTCACAGACCTGAAAAACTTTCAGCCCATTTTGGGCTTTAATGACACACCCGTTGGCGAATGTGATATCAAGGAAGTTTCATCAAACATTTCCTTTACCTTCCTCTTCAATTCTTCAAATTTAGAATCAGAAATTGTGAAACTTCAATCCGACATAGTACTGAAGGCAAGAGCGTCAGATAATACATTTTGAACTCTATTGTCAGAAGAAAAATATCCCTGCTTGAGGTCTGTTGCTTTGTGGCTGACTGCTTTCTTTGGATCCACATATCTCCGTGAAGCAGCTATTTCAGAAGTGAAAATAATGAAATCGAAATACAGGAGCTGCCTGACTGACAGAGTTCGAATTACCCAATGGTCCGCTGGCCATTGACCAATAAAACTTCAGTCAGACTACTGAACTATAAATTTTACTCGCCCAGATGACCTGTAAGTTCTTTTGTTTTTTAAAATGCCATAAGTTAAAAAATGAATTTCTATTTCTTTTACCTTGCTATATGATTTTCTTTTTAGGCTGCAAACTAATGATAGGTTTAAAAACAAATATTGGTGATAGTTCCATTGAAATCATACATTATTTTCTACATATATTGTAAATGGCTTCAATTTTTTTTTTTTTTTTATGAACCAGTGGTTTGCAAATTCAAATTCTGGGCCAGTAGAAGATGTATTTCTAATTCTAACACTGCTGACTGATGCTCATTTAGAAGCATGTCTCCGACTGTGCCTCACGCCTGATTATAATAAACTTTGTGAGGACATGCAGTGTCATGCATCAACATCTAAGAATTAAATTACTGTAAATAAACAATCTGTAAGTAAAATTACATAATTTATTTAAAAAACAAGTGCTTCACAAATGAAAAATGATTTAAATATATTTTTGTATTTGTTTCCAAACTTACAAAAACCACACACACTAACAAAAACACTCATGATATAGGCTTATTCCTATTTAAATAAATTGCCTATATCACTGCAATAAATCATGGTAGATCACAGTAGAGAATGACAGCTTTAAGGTAAATCTTGGTTACTCAAAGTTTGGCCACCCCTGCACTAGTACATGCATGCAGTAGCAATACTGTCACCTTTCTGCCAAGACACCATGCACGACACACACAGTTCATTAGTGGCAGTCTTCATACATGTTGTATTCTTGTCATTCAAAGATGATTTATAAATGCTTTAATTCTCCTCACCTATTTTATTACATTTGTGGTAAATTTACTCCAAAGAAGCAGCACAGACCACTTAATAAGATTAATCAGGAAAGCATATAAACTTTATTTTGGTTGTAAGGTGGGCAACTCGGATAAAAGTTTGGGGGAAGCTAAAGATACAGACTTACAAATTTTGCTAGTAGACATTGGCCCCCATTGGCCACCAAGATCAAAATTGTCAGTGGACATAAAAAAAAATCAGTGGCTAAACTGAAAAAAATAAATAAATGAAATTGTATATTTCACACTATATTATTTTTATAAAATTGCTTAGTATAATATCAGTGTGTTTTATTTTGCATATTTCAATTATAGTACGCTTAAAAGTTGAAACCGAAGTAATAAAATACACAACTTAATTTTTGTAGTTTGGTCGGAGAGATTTCACGCTATCCTCCCACCATATAGTCTTATCGCATCTTCAGGATCAAAATTATTCATTTTCATTCCTGATGTTTTGATCCTAATGTGACTTTCAAGTGTGTTCTTTTTCATTAGAAGGCTTCTTTCACCTAATGTGTGTTTAATTGCTGACCAAAGACGTTCCACATGAGCATTTGCCGGTGGTACCGTTAAAAGCACAGTTACTAGATCTCTCATGATTTCAAAATGCTTTAGATTATCTGAATTCTCTAATTTGTGTAGCAAATCTTTTAAATTAGATGGAATTGTGTTAGGATTCACACTAACGAGAATCTTCTTGAGTTGAAGCCAGTCTTCTAAAGCATGATCAGGGTTAAACTTTAAAACTTTGTATATTTCAGTTATTGCATCATTATCATGATTGTTTAGGCCTTTACAAGATTTGGGAAATAGCACCTCATCTAAAGAGCAGACACATTTGCATAAAACAGATGTTCAAACATTATTAAATTTTTTTTTTCAAGTTTTTGTGTAACTCTTTTTTCAATAAATCAATGCTATTTTCTGTAGAACCTAGTCCTGTATCTTCATCATCTGCAACACATTTTCGTTGATCGCATGCAGTGCTGATTTGGTGACCTTGAAATGTTGATGGTATGTCATCATTTTGAGACAAAGATTTCTTAAAAAAGGAGCAATTTGCCCCCTTCATCTGCAGATTTTAAAACAGCCAACTCTAATTCAGTAACATAGTGCAAAGCACTACTGATGCATGGTTCATACGCTTTTTCAATCACAAAATTCCAGGACTTCCCTTCAATTTTTTTCCCAGGACATACGATCCAAACGCTCTTACTTAAAATATAATGAAACCATAGGTCTGTTCCATGTGTAACCTACAGCAAACAACTTCTACATGCTTCGGCAAACTTAATACATAATGTTAAAAATGATGTCTGCTGCAGCTAATCAGAAACTTAGAATCACAGATAAATACTGAAATACCAAAACTGTCAAAAATGTGACCAGGTTTAATATCTACTAAACTTTTGTATACTATACTACACGGATTTTGAGATACTTTTTATTTTTCTACTTTGGCTTTAGTTTAATTATTGAAGCAAATTACAGAATATAAAAGAAACCCCATAAAACTAAAAAATACATAGGTATGTGGCATTTACTCTTAAAATGCTTTCATATACCACACAATCAATACATAAATTATTATTTATATTTAATGATTTTGAAATAATGCTTACATTGGAAATTTAAGGGCAAGGAAAGATGAAATATTTGGAACTTTTTCAAAGGACCAAAGGGATTGTTATTTCTTAAACACATAATCAAGGGAGCAAGAATTTGTGTTACATTTTATTTAGGGAAGAAATTTTCAACATAATATTGATGATGTAGCTAAGTTTTAAATTTGTACTCACCAGCAAACAAAGTATGCACAAAAATTTCCATCATGAAGTGAAAGAGAATAATGGGGAAACCTTAAATCCAAGGGCTGTGTACAACTGCATTCATAAGTGATCAAGGCAATTTAATTGGGCATGATTAGAAAACTAATTATAGAAGATGCAAAGTGATTAGTTTGCTAAGAAACAACTAGATTTGTTTCTGATATTAGAAATCTATTTATTTTTTGGAAATTTTTATATAAAGCATTCATTAGCAAATTTCAGTAAAGGTCAAAATAACTCACAAATGGAAAAAAAAAAAAAATTCAGCAATGTATAAAACACCAGTGGCTAAAAAGTATGTTACAAAAATTTACGAATGGCACAAAAAACATTTCCCATAGCAGAAGGAAGGTATCAGAGACAAACAGATTTTAAAATCAAACAGTTACAAGAAGAGATCGAGAAGGAAGCATGACATAACTGTATGCCTTTTAGCAGAAGAATTTTGCACAATGGAAAAGTTGAAACAGGCTAAAAGTATTTCTCATAGCAAAAGCTATGCTAAGGAAAACACTTTTCAAATACATTTCCCAGAAGCAAGAAAAACATTTTGACCTTTACAGCCCCTAGGGAAAAAGTTGTACACATTATTTGAAAAGGACCTTCTTATTAAAGCAGAAATCTTATTCACTCTCCATCTTCATTATAGCAAATGACTTAGAGTAAAAAAAGAAATTTCTCTATAGAGTTTTTAGAGGCAGAGATAGGCAGCAAACGAAAGTACATAAACACCATGTAGCGGCAGAATTGTGACCCACAAACCTTTTCAAATACAAACCTAAAGCGTTCCATAAAGTAAATGCTAACTGTTGTTAAAAGAATTTGTTAAATCGGACATTTAGCAGTACAGATATTGAGAAAAAAAGATTAAATATTTACGCTTCCTAGCGGCCAAACTGTGCATTATTTTGGGAAGAAAATACACACAAGGAATTTTCATAGTTAGTAGTATCTGGTCAAAAGAGAATATTTTTCAATCGGGTTATTAGTCCCATAGATATTGCTGTAAACGGAAACGCCCTGAGTGGTGCACTTGTGCGTTAAGAAATATTTCAAATTATATGAGAAACATTTTTCACCAAAAATGTTCTCCAACAAAGGAAGAATTTTTCAAATTGTACTACTAGAAATAGAGATACGGACAAAAGTAAGATATACATATACGCCCCTGGTGGAAAAATTATGCACTATTAAAACAGTAGGTATTCTCAAAAAGTTTTTGAAGGTGAGCGGTATCAGTCCAAGAAGGAATTTTTCAATCGAGTTTCGAGCTCAAGTTTTATTGCAAATACATCAGAAGCAAAAATAAACACTTACGCCCCCTCGCGGACAACTATTTTTTACCAAAAATGAGAATTTATATGCAAAACATTGCCCTTCAAGAGCTATATCCAACGCAGGAAGAGTTTTTCAGATAAAATTGTCAGAAGCGGAGATATTGGAAAAATAGTGATTTACTGTTATGCCCCCTAGCGGAAAATTTATGCATTATTTGAAAAAGGGACTGTACCTAAAATAGTCTTCGATATAAATGTCATCGAAAGGAAAAATATTTTTTTCAATTGGGTATTTAGAAGCAAATGTATGAAATAAAATGGATTTTAAATTCAATATGACCTTTATTTGCGCTCCCTAGCGGCGAAGTTGAACATCAGGGAAAAAACCAGAACAAATGGATCATCATTCTCACATTTTAAGGCTTTCCATACAAAAAGAATTTTACAAATAGAACTAATAATTGCACAGATGTGGTTTTCCCGGTCGGACAGACAAAGTGATAACATAAGCACAACCCAAAAGATGCTAATAAAGCAGCTTCAGTCCTCCTACCAGACAAAAACACCAACAGCTCCTCCTACCCACCCCCTATTTTGCAGGGGGTGGGGAGGAAAATTTGTCAGACATAAGTTATGTCAGTAGAAAAATCTTCAATTACAAAACATCGTGCAGGGACAAAAAGGCCGGAATGGATAAAATTGCAGGACTTTTCCAGGATGCGTACGAACCATGCTGATGTCCACATAATTTTTTTCCAGCTTTCTGGAACATTCAGCAACACATGAAATTATGTCAAAAACTCAGTTGGTCCTCTGAATGGATATGTATATAACTAAAAGTTGATCTAAGAATTGACGCTTTTCTTTCCTTTCTTTTTTATGCCCTCTGATAACAATAACTTCATCCATAATGCTGAAAGAACTTTCAGCCTGAGGATCATATCAAAGCTTTAACTATACAATGTGGAAGAAACATTCTTCTCATAATACGTGGCCAATATGTCATGATAATTAACAGCAATCAGACATCACTGAATTGACTGTAATTACTGTTTCGCACGCAATATCAATCACATCAGAAAACTTAAATTTCATCGCCATGAAACTTCCTTGTTCTGGGTGGCTTAATGGATAGCATACTCGACCGGAAATTGGGAGATGCGGGTTTGATTACCGCTCCAGGGCGATGAAATTTTCAAGTTTTCTGATGTGATTGATATTACGTGCGAAACAGTAATTATGGTCAATTCAGCGATGTCTGATTGCTGTGTTCATTATAATGAAAGCTTTACTATTTTAAATAAATGGTGTAACTTTGAGAATATTAATACTTTTGAACACCATGCATCAGTTTTTAAAATTTCTCTAAATTTAGCACTCCCATTTTCAGGAATTTCTACCACCCATATCAAACTTAAATGCAAAAATGTATGGGAGGGGGTTGCGATTACGAAAGAAACCTTTTCACCGTCCGACTTCTGGTTTTGGAAATTTTCCCACTATTTTCAAGCTGAAATACAAATATTTATGCATTTAAATATTATTTAACAATAATACTGGGCAGAGGCAACTTTGCGATAAAAAAAGGAATTACGATTGTGGAAAAATTCTGAACTCCGTCCTCCGACGAACATCTTCTATCACCCTCGCCCAAATTATGTTCACTGGTGCATTGATCTCGCGAATGACCAAAATAATAAAAAATGGCGGAATTCCACGATTTCGCGGAAGAATCTGATGCATGAAGATTACGGGAAAATGTTCGTGGCGTCTAACCTCTGTTTTCGCAAATGGTTGCCTACAGTTTCAAGCTGAAATACTTTTATGCAATAAAATCATATTTGACAATAAAACTGGACAATAAGGCTACATCGGGAGAAAAAATTACGATTACAGTAATTTTTTTACTCCATTCAACTACCGTTTTCGAAAGTTTTGAAACAAGAAATACTGCCTCCAGGCACCCCCCACCACCAATTGTCTTTAGTTTTACATTGCTACTGAGACGGGGGGGCTGAATTTTGCGAATCTGCTGAAGAATCTCATGTATATCATAAAATAACAAAAAAAAAAAAAAAAAAAAAAGGAAAATTCTTAGAATCCGTAGTTTTGACAGCAAGGTCCGTAGTTCTGTATCAGACAACTAAATCCGTAGAAACTACGGACATTCCATAGTAGTTTGCAGGTATGGAAATACTATTACAGTACAACCTCGAAATTCCAGAATCGTCCGGAGCTCCAGACTTAGCAGATTCCGGATTTTAGAATTTTCTGATGGACGAACATTCATTAAAAATAAAAAATAATAAAAAGAAACTGCCGAACTTCTAAAGTGTTCATCAGATTTTGACGAAATTTCACATGGGAGTTTATTTTGACGTGTCCTGGGTTACTGTAAAATTTGCATTCGGTTATTTAAAAACCTGGAGAATTTTTTTTTCATAAAAATTTCTCCCAGTAGGACTTTTCCAACGCAGGCAGTTGCGCTATCCACCACCGGCAAGAAGCTTTCACCCCCACCGCAACCTTGTGAACCTCGTTCCCCCAATCACGCTTGACGCATTCTTTGTGATCAAAAACCTATGCCTTCGCCTTTTTTATAAACTTTTTTACCCCCTTTTCTGCTGTTCAAGCAGAATGAAAAAGGTGATGGCCGACTTCTGTACAACTCAAATTTTGTGCCATTTAGTGTGATTTCCATACATTTGAAGTAAAATTGTTCAAAAATGTGTGAGCTCAGTACAAGTTGTTAAATTTCTTTTCTGTACAGTGCAAGTTAAATAAAATAATTGCTTTTTCTGTACAGGTCGTCAGAATTGGCGGTTTAATAAAAAATTTTGTCGCCACGATGGTGAAGTTTATCGCCAGTGACGAACATGAGTCTGGATCTTTAGGGGAAGGGGGAGGGGTCATATGCAATGTTGTGGAAGTTGCATGGTCAATCTTTAATCATGGCTCAAAGGAAATGGATGAAGTACACCACTTACTGCTCCAATGGTTTGAAGAATTTCAATGGATCACATTACAGATTGCTACATTTGTCTTACAAATGCTCTTGAATTTGCACATAAAAAAACAAACATGGTGAATCCAATTTGGTTGATTTATTAGCGTCAAAACACCCAACACCTGCAGAGATCGAGAGCAGTGTGGAAGAGCCAGGGGAACACTTTGCAGCAAAGATTTTTGCAGCTGAACACTCATCTGACCTCATCACTAAAATTTCATGCAGGACATTTAGAGTCACAACTCCACGGATGGAATCTTTTTGCCAGGAAACTTGCAACACTTTACGGAGGCCGTCAAAGCACATACATACATATTACTAAACTGTTTTCTGAGATTCAGAGGTTAGCTCCTCAAATAAAGCTCATCTGCCAGATTGAGTATGTAAAAGTTTTCTCTATATGTGGTGACCTGACTTTCAATAACAACTGACAGGAGACTTTTTATCTATTCATCATAGGCCAGTCAGAAAACTGTCTTTCACAATAGGCAGCTGTGTATCCCAATAACATATTATTCAGTTACTGACCCTTTCCATCTCAATTCAGGCAGCTACGACCAAATATGTGTCAGTTGACCACCTATGGTAGCTATACCTAACAGAGATATACTATAGGTCAGTCAGAAAACTGTCTTTCACAATAGGCAGCTGTGCATCCCAATAACATATTATTCAGTTACTGACCCTTTCCATCTCAATTCAGGCAGCTATGACCAAATATGTGTCAGTTGACCACCTATGGTAGCTATACCTAACAGAGATATACTACAAAAGGATTTTTCATAAAAAAAAATTAAAAAATCTGTAAACAGAGCTACAGTATTTTAAAAATAGACAAAAAATACAGCTGTGGAGAAAATCACACGGAACACCAAATTTTAAAGTGCATATTGCTCCTGAACTATAACAGGTCGAGACTTGATCGGTTTACTTTTTGTTTAAGCTACTGTATTAGCCTTTCTTCAAGTTCACGGCAATTGATCAAAGGAATGTTGCCAGATGGGGAAATTTTTTTTTATTACAATAAATTTAAATTTTCCACTAATTTAGGATTATTACTTAAAAAAAGACTGACCAGGTGGGTAAGTGTGGCAACCTGCACCCCCACTAGTGTTGTCTTAGCAGCAATTTTATTTCTGGCCTATGATGCATGCAACTCATGAAATTATTTTTTAAAATATAAGAAATTAAAAAAATTCAACATTTTTGAATTGCAATATGTAAAAAATCCCACTTTTAAAAATTCTGAAATTTTGGCCAAATAAGGTCCTGATAATAAGATAGTTAACTGGGGAAATCAGGTTATTGAATTTTTTGCCTTGAAAATTTTAAACATATTCTTTTAAAGGGCACTTTTTTTGTTGTCCCCACCTTCTCATTTTAAGAGCACATTTTAAAGTTTAGAGTTCCAAAAATTCAATAACTTGGAATTTGAAAAATGGTATTTATTTGTAATGGTAGTAAGCTGATTTATGGTGTAATCCAGGTATACATTTATCATAGCTGTAACCCATCTGGGGGAAAAGAAAAAAAAATCTGTAAATTTTACGCATAAACCATAAAACTTGGCAAGTATGATAAAGGCACGCATGTGTAATGATCCTTGGGGACACTTACGCTCCCCTAAAAATTTGCAATAACCTGGAAAAAACAAAAACAAAAAAACTTGGGAGTCTGTAAAAAATGTTGTCATAAAATAACCATAAAACAAGAAGAATTTCCACAAATTTTACAGGTTAACCACAAAACTTGCATGCATGTATAGACCTTTTTTCGGAAAAACTTTGTAATACAACGTAAAAATTAAAAAAAGATGTGGAATCAGTATGAAATAATAAAACTTTGTAGGAATCACCCACTGCCATAAAGGAAGCAGGTAAGACAAAAATACTGAGCAGTGAATTGCTATAATTTTTAGGGGGCATAAAAATCAGAATTGGTTATCCCTTCTTACAGGCTCAAACATCTTATCATTGCTTATCCATCTTAAAACAGTCAATTATGTTAATTTATTTTAAACTTCAAAGTATGGCTGCATATACTCATATGATTACCATGCTACCATGCTTAAAACAATGAACAGCAAGTTTCACATCCAAAGATATGTGTATGATTAATATTACAAAGAACAGGAAATATAGCACAAATAAAATGACAAGAAACCTCGCAATGATTTTTTCCCCCATAATACACAAACATAAGGAATGCATAGTCACAACAACAACAATGTATGCATGAACTGACAACAACAGAAAAAGAAGACATCACTTTGAATTTTCATTGCTACATTATAGTTATTTTCACATTTTAAGAAGTGTGTAGCACAACAAATCTGAAGCTCAAAATGTAATCTAATCTGAAACTAAAGACAAAATATTTCAGATACAGCACAACACTTTTAACAATGTAAAGCTAATTGCACTGCTAATGTGCTATAGCAAACAATTTTATTCCGGTTATATGGGATGAAGCTTTCTGAAAACAAAAAATATATATTTGTTGCAAATGAGAAACTTACGTGTGGGGAACTAAGTAAAGCTCAAGAATTTCAGCCCCTCAAAAAGTTCTACGCTTATGTAATGAAATGCAACTATAACAATAGATCAACATTTGAGATTTAGTACACGTAGTGGATAAAAATAATCCACAAATATAAAATTACAAAAAATTTCCATATTTCAGAACACCAGATTTTACACAAATTTATACAGAAGATGAAACAATATTCATTACATGATTACTGAAACGAAATGACTGAGATGCCAATAACAAACAGGATATATCATAATACTTGTACTTTTAAAACATTTGATTGGAAACTTTAGTTAAACTGCTTTTCCATGTCATCAGAAAGTCTACTACTATCTAAAGATTAAGCTAATTCCTCCCGCCTGTCTGATGAAACAATGCTTTAATACTTTCTTCTAAAATATGTATTTCTGAATTTGCAAGTCTATTATTAACATAAAGGAACTTTAGGCCCTCTTTTGCAAATTAAGTGATGGTTGTTAATTGCACTTTTATTGCTGAGAAATTAATTTCTCCGTGGAGAATACAAACTTTTTTCATATAATCTTCCAATATGTCCATAACTTGATTCCTTTAATTCAAAATGCAACCTTTTGCTACATCTCTAATTAACAACATCAGACATGCCAACCTTCAAAATCTGAAAATCGAGTGATTTTTACAGATCATAAAATCACACGAACGCTGTTTTTTATCAACATTTTCCAGACGTAGGAACAATTTTTCAGAAGTAGCATTATTGGTCCACTAAAAGTTTTGGTGAAAAAAAAAAAAAAAAAACACGCAAAAATCAACACTTTCCCCCTACTGAAATTCGTTTTCAGGTAAGTCGATTCTGCAAGATAATTCGTTTTCATGATTGGCCCGCATGTTGTTTTTTATTCTTTAGGTTGTGTGTGAATACGAAGATGACAAAAAGCATCATACTAACATCAGCTTTCGTTACAAGGCGAGGCCAACCGTAACTACTCCATTTTATCACTAAGCGAATTCGCCACAACTCAACTGTTTACCATCACTTAGAATGTGTGCGGCTCTGTTGAGGAGAGGGGTTGAAAGACTGAATTGCAAGGAGAAGACAGGGCAGCTCCCATCGGTCAGTCAATTGCTTACCCTCCCCGACATTGTAGTGCCAAAGCGGGTGTACTCTTTGCTGAAAGTGTTGTTTGAGAATCGAACTGAGAGAATTTTTTTAAAAGCAAATGTTTTCCGACCCATTTCGGATGATTGGTTAGAAGCCAGTACTTAGACCACTGCACCACCAGGATGGCTTTCTTTTTGCAGATAGGAGAGGAAAAGTACGAAACTGATGATTGTAATGCTGCCTTGTATCGAGGCAGAAAGAAAAAGATTTCACAGGCGGTTCGAAATCATGGTGGTGGATGGAATTTCAACTAATGGGTAATTCTTAGTGAAAATCAGGAGAATTTGACATTCATCAGGAGAGCAGGAGGAAGGGCTGAAAATCCAGAGTTTCTCACCTAAATCCAGAGAGTAAGCACATCTGCAATAGTCACTAATATTCTGCTACATCTAATTCAGATTAGCTGTTCTTTTCTTTTTCCACTCTGACACAATTCCTATTACTTAAAACTAAAACTCAGCATGCTAAATTTAAAATTTAACTTCACTTATAAGGAGGAGCTAAATGAAAATGTTTTATCCTCAAATCTGACCCATGATTTCTAACAGTAACATCTTTTCTTAGACTCATTTTACAAAGTGTCACACTTAAGAATTGCATATGAGAACCCTGTGCTAACTTGGTTCTGAGGTAAGAGCTGTTCACTTGTACAGAGAACAAAATAGTGTAACTTTCACAGCAACTGAAGATGTTAGCAGAAGACTGAAATAATCCATTCATTCTCAGCACTGCCATGCGGTTGTCACTTTTCGGAGCAGTTATGCATTTATGTTTTGAATAGGGCCACTTTTTTTATTGAGAGAAAAAAAAATTGCGAACCAGATGAAATTTGTTTCTAAAATGTACCCATTTAACTGCATTCTTCAAACACAAAACTTAATCTATCCCTCTGAGTTTTATCTGAAGTTCCTTTGTGCCAACAGTTTACACAACACTAATAATAATCATCATGAGTTAGTATAACCAGGGCTTCAAAAAAAAGTCCTTACCCCTTCTTGCTATTTTGTTATGACTAAAACTGCTCATTAGCAAAGTTGCTTCCTTCACAGCAGATAGCTTAACTGCCCAGTTTATCTTAAATGTACAAAATGAAATAGTTACTGAATGGTTTAAAACTCAGGCTTCACGTGACAATAAAACATAAACATATAAAACGAGCGAAGCACACAGTCACATACAGTAAAAGGTTCGTTTAGCGGTAGAGCTTTCGGCCATCCTACGACCTTGATCCCCCGTGATCGACTGGATGGGCTGGTTGCCAGAACTACAATTTGAAGTTAGGGAGTAGGAAATGTCGCCAGATTTTAGAAGATAGATCCAAATAAATGGGATTTGGTGAGGGGTCTCTGAATTGCAGTTTTTGGTGAACAAAATTTCAATGCTCTCTTGGAAACGCAGAGATGCCTTGTTGATGAAAGGGGCAACTTTTTTGGTTTCTTTCCAAATGGGAACTGCAGAGGTGTCTTCAAGGTGTGCAGATAAAGCTGTCTTTGGAAGACCATTGGAAACATCTTTTTTGTGTTCACCAAGTCTTGGTTTGATGCTTTGGTATGTGCTTCCAATATACACTGAGAGACCAGAGGAAGTTGAAATGGGAATAGCATAAACTCCAGGGGTGTCCAAGGGTGAGACAGGATCTCTGTCTTTAAGCAGGCACGTTATTGCAGAAGGGGTTGGTTACACTGTGAGAGTGTAGCCCATAGTTTTGAAAAGTTTACACATTTTATAAGAGAAGGATCCATGGAAAGGGATGGAACCAATGAATGGCGGCTTTTCCATTATTGTTGGTGAGAGAGCAGACAGATTTTTCAAGTGGGAATTTTGGAATTGTAGAAGGTGGGAACTGATGGGCTTCAGCAATTTTCTTTATGGTGTCAATTTCTTCAGTGAAGGAAGATTCAGTGTTGCAGACAATCCTGGCACGATTGACATAAGTTTTAAAGGCTGCAAATTTGTGAGCAGTTGGGGAGTGGGATGAAAATGGGATTATGTTTGCTATTGCAGAGGGTTTTCTGTAGACAGATCTGTTGAGATGATTCCTTTGCCTTGCCAGGTGGACATCCAAAAAGTCAATGCCTTGCTATGATTCTTCATTGATTGTGAATTTTATTGATGGGAACTTTAGGGAAATCTTTTCAAGAAGAGATTCAAGGTCAGTTCTATTGTGTGGCCAAATTAAAAAAATATCATCAACATATCGAAGCCAAATGGAAGGTTGTAGATTGTGTTCCATGACTATGTTTTTTTTTGTTTTTTTACATGTTGCATGAAAACTTCAGCCAAAACAGTGAAGAGAGAGGTGAACCTATCGGAAGTCCTTCTTGCTGACAATAGTATTTCTTGTTGAACTTGAAACAATTAAGATCTCTCAGAGTTCGAAGGCAGTCATACAGGTCTTTTGTTAGTGGGCCAGAGAGTGATTGGTTTTCTTTTAGCAATTGTACTAGCAGCATAGTGATCAGTCTTCTGCGACAGATATCATGGTGCCACAAAATAATTTGAGGGAAGTCAATGGTGGTCAAGATAACTACTAGATGAGAAAAACAATAAAATTTGCACAGGTAGAAAAAAAAAAAAAAAAAAAAACACGGAGAAAAAAAAAAAATTACCTTACACTTCTTCTACCTAAAAAAAAGCCTAACCTAGTTACTACAGCAATTTCAATGATGACTAAAATCAAGAAAACTCTGAAAAAAAAAAAAAAAAATTTAAACAATGGAAAGAGCGATGACCTCTATTTGATGTTCCTGGTCCACGTCAACAGTGTATTTATCATTTATGAAACAAACTGATTTTTGCCCAATACTTTATCATGAAAATATGTGCATAGAAACAGATGTTCAGCTACATGTAAATGGGCAGAAACATGGTAGTTATTTGGTATCAATGAAGCCAATTTTTTCTTCTAGTTGTAAATGAATTTATGGCACCTCTATTCATAGTGATTGTGGAATAACTTTTTTACGGGTCTTATAGAGGTTATTTTTCATGAAAGTTGTCAAATTTTCGAATTAAAGCCTAGTTTGTCATCAGGACTATGTCACTGGAGTAGTTGCTGCCACTCAGTTCTACTCCAGTGACATAGTCCTGATGACAAACTATGCTTTAGTTCGAAAATTTGACAACTTTCATGAAAAATAACCTCTATAAGACTCGTAAAAAAGTTATTCCACAAAGCCAATTTTTTGTCAAAGTGCCTCTGATTCTCACAAAGACCCCTAGGGAAAAAAAGGCTTAACATAAATAACTAATTGCCTACAAGCTACTGTTTAGCATTATCATATGATGCATGCACATAATAATGAGTTGATGAGTATTCCTAAATGATGAAAATTGTTTCCACTTAACTGTTAAAGCAACTTTTTACCTGCATGAAATTTAAAATAGGAATTATTTTATAGTATCTGAAACAATCATTTGATGTTTCTCAATATTTCTGTTTCGCACGTTATGTTCTGTGAAAGTTCGACCGGCTGATACATAACATACGACAGTGAATTATTTTTCTGTCAATTGACCATTATAGTTAAAAAAATACATATTAAGTATATTAATGCTTACCACTTGAGAATTACTTATAATGGTCAATTGACAGAAAAATAATTTTCACCGCTGGATGTTACATATCAGCCGGTCGAACTTTCACAGAACATAACGTGCGAAACAGAAATATTCAGAAACATCAAAAGATTGTTTCAGATACTAAATATATTCCACGTATAATGGCACAATTTGGTTAATACCATAATGTGCAACTAGAGGAATTATTTTGTTGATAGGAAAAGAATTACTTGTGGTCATAGGGATCAAGATTTTAAAAAGTGGGGGGTTAGACATCTAACACATTCAACAAAAAGAAGTAATACTAAAATATATAAAAGGCTGTTTCTCAGCATTACTGATATTGTCTTTTCATTCTGTCGTGTTCACCATTAAATGCAACATATACAGAAGAGAGGGGAAGGGGGTGGGGAGGGTGACATTCCAATACAGTTGCAGGGAACAATTGTTTTTCAGCTTCTAACAAACACTACAATGCCTTTAACCGAAATCATACAGTTTTTTAATAGCTTCATTAGAAACCTCAGTGTTATGCAGGACAGGTAATTTCTGGGCCACCTAACATAATTCCCTAGAGCTTTCATCAGCATTTTATGTCCGTGCTTAAGGTTCTTTGTGCCTTGTATATATACAGTGGCATATCCACATACAGGTTAGTTTGGGTCAGATGTTCCCCCTGGTCTATAACTCAGCATTTTTATTTAAAAAAACAAAAGTTTTGATAGAAAAAATGAAATTTAAATATCTAAAAAGTTTTACTGCTTGGCAGAAATGCGAAGTTCACACAAACCTTCATGAATGCAACTCAATTTAAACTAAAGTGAAAAATACTAAAAAAAGAATTCAGTTTGATTTTTTTAAATCGGTGAAGTACCAGGACAGTGGGAGATCCACCATGAAAGTGCGTGGGTGGCGACATCACATCACACAGTCAACGGCACCACACAAACACTGTCACAAATCAAATTCACAGCTAACTACTCAAGCACAAAACAATTTTGCAAAGTTTTGTGTCTTTTTCCAAATAAGATAGGTTTTACCATAAAGCAAGAAAACATTGAAAGAAAACTTGTCAAAAAATATGGATGTATTCTTGATTGTAACATAGAAGAAGCTATTGGAGAACTAAAGCTGTGGTGGCGGCATACTTTCAATACTGAAAATATTCCAAGAATGGTCAAGACGCATTTCTCATATGCAATGAAAATGTATTTCCAACAGTAAGAACACTTTTACAAATACTCGCAACAGTGCCAGTAACTACTGCAGTAAGTGAACAATAATTCTCCACACTCTGACGATACAAAGTGTATCCTCGAAACACAATCAAGTGAAAATTAATTAAATGGATTAGCAGTAATAAATATACATATCAAGTGATGTTTGAAGTCAGGAAATAATTATTTCATATTGTAATGAGCACATTGTTTATTTTTAACATTTTATATTGCATATATCATGCATTGTTTGGGTGTGAATCGACTAAAATTTTTACCTGATAAATCAAAATTCATTAGTCAATCATCTCTAAAAAAAAATTTGCCTGAAACCCTTTCTGGGAAGCCATTTTTTTACTTGCTAAATCCTCCCCATGCAAGCATCCGGTATATGTCATAGTACATATCCATTACAGAGCTGCGCCTTAATTTGGAAAGCTTGGTTCATTTCAGGCTTGCCAACTTAAAGACTGCCCAGCATCCTACTTCCTGGTCTGTTTCAGACTTTCAACTTATATCTCAGTCCATTTTTTTCAATTTTAAAAGGGTTCTCACTCTTATCCACCAACAAAAAATAAGGACCTTTTCAGGGCTTTTAAGTATCTTCCTCCCAATTTTTTAAGGACCCAACCAACTGCATACGCAACAAAGACATACGCACTAATACTTTTATACATGACTTAACAACACAAATAAAAGTATGCTGATGAAGTTTGCAATATTTCCCCATATAATTTAAGTTAGAGGATGTAATAAAGCCAAACTTAAGCAATTTAAAAGACAGTTCTGCTAGTCAAATCACAGTTTTCCTATTTGCAAGAATAATCACATATGCAATGAAGAGTATGTAAATTATAAAACTGTGGTTAAAAGTTGACTTTCACACTTAATCATACAATAGCTTCAATTGAAAAACCACAGTCAAAATTATGTAATGAACATTTTAATTTTGCACTTAATTTTCTCATGGTATAACTCATACCTGCCAACATTGGCAACAAACAGCCTTGTCAGTAGCAACTAGTATTATTGCACTTTTTACAGATGCTTTTTTACAAGACAATCCATCTCTTTGTGAAAAAGAAATATGCATTACAACTATTCAAAGAAATTTAACATGTGAAAAACATAAAGTTGATTGTTGATTCCCCTGGTGAGAGCACAATACGTAATGTGAGATTTAAATTTTGAAAACTTCCACCAGCAAAAATTGGTCAGATGCATTCAGAATTCCACAGCACTTGACAGATGGGAATCTAAGCAAGTGAACGCGCACTGCACGAACCTCCACTTACCATATGATTGTACAGCCTCTAAAATTGCAGTTTATGACAAGATGAGATAAAAAAAGGGGGGTAATAACAATGTTTTAACTAGGTGAAAAATTAAAACACAGCAAGAATGAGGACTATTATCAGTTTGTCTTTTGTTGACTCTGCAGCTGCAGAGTATCCACTGCTTAATTTTTTTTTCTGCCAATATCTTTCTCTCCCTGTTTCTTCATTGTCACTTTTCTTTTTTTCATGCCCTCTGATAACAATAATTCATCCATCATGCTAAAACAACTTTTAAAGTGAGGTTAATGAGCGCATGATATCAAAGCTTTAGCGATTTTAGATAAATGTTGTAACTTTGAGAATATTAATACCTTTGAACACCATGCATCAATTTTTACAAATTTTCCAATTTCATCACTTCTGCTTTCGGGAATTTCCACCTCCCTGATCAAGCTTAAATGCAAAAACTTGTAAAACAGGAGATATTTAACATTGAGGGAGATTGGGAACGCGCCTTGGGGGGGGGGGTGCTCAATGCGATTTCCAGTTCTTGAAAGTTTCATAAAAATGGAATTCTGCCCGTCCTCTGATGAACAGCCCCCCCCTCATTTCTGTTCACTTGTGCATCGATCTCGTGAATGATGATTAAAATAATGAGGAAAAAGGCAAGGAATCCCTCGAATTTGTGGAAGAACCCCATGCCTGAAATTATGGGGAAATTTTCACAAATTGTTGCCTACAGTTTCAAGCTGAAATACAAACATTTATGCAATAAAATGATATTTAACAAGAACACTGGACACGAAGGCAACATTGGGAGAAAAAATTACGATTACAGAATTTTTTTACTCCATTTAACTACAGTTTTCATAGGTTTTGAAACATGAAATACCGTCCTCAAACATAAAACGACCCTGCCCCAAATTTCCTTCAGTTCTGCATTGATCTTGAGAATAATTTAAATGACAAAAAAAAAAAAAAAAGTGGTGTTTCACGAATCTGCTCAAGAATCTTTCTTGTGTAATCATAAAATAATAGCAAAATAAAAAAAAATATATTTAAACAAAATGAAAATTAGTAGAATGCATAGTTTTGTAGTCAGACAACTAAATGCATAGAAACTACAAAAATTCTGTAGTAGTTGGCAGATATGGTGTAACTGAATAATTGTTACTTGCATATACCAAAAAAGGGAAATACAAAAGTGAGCTATCAGTTCCACAAGATAGTGAAGGGGCTTATTAGGTAGAACCTGGTGGATATGTGTTACTTAGAAAGCCCATGGACCTTAACTTTTTCAACAAATTACTTCTCATAGTGTCCTGTGCTTTCCCACGTGTTTTCAGCTGACATCTGTGACGTCACCATCAACATAGCTAACCAGAAGCAAATGTTGTAGGCACTACATCTAAACTTCCAGATTTCATGAAGCAAATTAAAAAAATTAAGCCTTTTTTAAGTACCTTTTGGAGTTTTTGTCAAAAATTAAGGACTTTTAAGGTCCCAAAGCAAAAATCAAGCACTTTTTAAGGACTTTTAAGGATTTATAAAGACAGTGGGAACCCTGTTTAATTAAGGAATGCACCCAGTTTCTCTGAGACGCTTCCGTGTCTGTTGCTTTATTCTATGATGTTTCATCACCCTTACACACTCTGAAGAACCAAGTCCAACAGAAAATATCACAAACAGGATTCATACACATTCACAAAACGTAAATTACTTGACGTTTTTAATACCTCATAAAAAAAAATTCCAAAAGTTCAAATTTCTGCCAGAATCACAGTGCTTTGTTTTACATTTTCCAATCTCAATTCTTCATCTGAGGAATGAGAAAAAAGACCCCCCCCCCCCAAAAAAAAAAACTTGACCACTAAAGGAGTACACCCACACATTTACTGCAGCCAGGGTGTTGACTGAAGTGTGGAATGCCACAGGCTGTGCAAGAAACCCAGAAGGCAGAACTCATCTCGTGACAACCTTATGTGGTCACATCTATTGAAATCACAAGAGTTACAAGTGAACAGATCGTTGAGCCTAAAAATATCAATGCACATGTGTGTGCGAACAATGGGAAGAATCAACACCTTTAAAACATGAATGCTGCTACCAACACATCAGCATTTCTATCAATGAAACCACAATGTTACAGCAGAGCCATGGGAACTACTTATGAAGTTTTAAGGGACTTGCAGATCTGCTGTTACAGCGGGTTTGTTCTATGTGCATATCATCTTCGATGGAGTGGCACAGTTGCTTCATATAAAACTACACAAAGCAATTTGAAACTAACATAATAATAATGATACACTGTGTAAAGAAATTTTAAATACACAGAAATATTCCTGCTATTTCTTGACTATCTGCTATAGAATCATAGTTGCAACACAAAAAACATCTCACATGTAATTAATTTGTATTATAGAAGAATGTTAGGTGATATAGTGTTCAAAAAATGTTTATTACATCATTAAACATATGTAAAAGTAAAGCCAACGAGCACATTTTTCCATAAAGAAATTATAAATACACATCAGATATTACAAAGCAGCAAATAATGTTTCCTGAATTAATAATTTATGACACATCCATTTGTCTTAATTAGTGAATAAATTCTGTTTGGCATTGCTGTTATCAAGTCTTGTAACATGCAAACGTTGATTTTGTCCTAACAGCAATATATTACGACTTACAATTCTCTTGATGAAGAAAATAGCTTGCCCCCCACCCCCAAAGTTTGACAAGTAACATACAGGCATTTTCCATTGGGTATAGGTCTGGGATCCGAGATGGCCAGTTCATTGCATCAATTTTTTTCATTTGTAAACCACTGTTTCGTGGAATTAGAAGCATGGCAGGGCGCATTAATTTTTGGAAAATCCAACAATTTCCACCTAGTACAGGTCCAAATGGAATTCATGATCACAAAGCATTGGCTCGTAACTCCTGGATGTTATATGGTGATCAATAAATAAAGGCAATGCCGATTTACTGCCATAGCTGAACGCCGTCTACACCATTACACCACTTCCTCCCATTCGTCTGCAAAAAAAATTCTTTGGGCTTCTTCCGTAAATCATGACAGTAACATTTATTTATATAATTTATTACTAGAAAACTTGTGGTGTTGAGATAAAATAAAATATAATGGCTGCTTACCATTCCTTGACGTCACTGTGTTATGCTCTGAAGGATCCTTTTGTACAACAGTTCATCAAAAACCATTTGCTGTTTCCTTACCCCCACATGCAAACTCAAATCACCCATGGAAACAAAAAATCTCTGCCTTCTACACATACATATATTGTGCAATACATATATGCTCAACAGAGGATTCCTTGCAGAAAGGGCTTGATCTTCTTAAACGAATTGCAGTACACAGAGGATATACCCATTCCGTTATAGACAAAGCTGTCCCAAAACTTAGGAAACCGAAGCTCGTCTACTCACTCACACAGACAGACCACCCAATACGACATAATCAAGGCAGTTATCCCATTTGCTCCACATATTTGCTTTGGAATTTCAAAAATTCTCAAGAGTTTTAATTTCAAAGTTATTTTCAAACCCATAAACAAGATAAATTTTTTTTTTGGACTAAAAGACTACGTCGAAGACATAATTTCCTGGGGAATTTATCAGATACCTTGTGAATGCGGACTTTCATATATAGGACAGACCCGCAGGGCTTTAAATTTCCACGTGAAGGAACACAAGACCTATGTACGGAACTGTGAACTGAAGCAGTCGTCTATTATAGCCCAACATTGTCACGAAAATAACCATAAATTTGTTTGGAAACGCTAAGCTCATTGATAAACCTGATTTAACTATCAAGCTTAATGTATTTGAAGCTTTCCACATATACCAGAATTCTTCACGGCTTGTCAATGACATATCAACTCCATTTCTTTCAAGTGCGTGGAAACAGTTCACCAAAGTCCGCGACCGTCAGAACTCTGACGATGTCACAACAATTTGAATGTTTACGCTCCATTCGTCCTGATGATGCTGAGCCAAACGCTCTACGAAACTATAGTTGATATATAATAAACCTTTGATTGTGGTAAATATTTTTTATTTATTTTAGTAACATTTATTTCCACTGGAGCCATTTAAATAATTTTTTTTTCCATCTGAGAACACAACACTTTTTTCATTTCGCAGACTGTCATAATGTTTTTGGCCCAGTCCAATCTTCTGCATTTATGTTTACCAGTGAGTATGAATTCATTTAAATGTACACATCATTTTTTTTTTTTTTAGAGTTATTGTGACTCATATGAGACGCTCTTTTAGGCAAGGATCGAGCAATTTGTCTTCTAGACATATTATCAACAGTTGCTAAATGAAAAACAAGTTGCTTACCTCTTGCACTCAATAATCATGAGTGTGAGAGGTAAACAACTTGTTTTTCCATTCTGTTTACTGTACACAAGATCTTCTATATTTTATACTCATAATCTTTTTCTCATGCAGACACTCCTGAATCTGATCCTCCCATGACTTCCTTGGCCTTCCTAGTCTACCTTTCCTTCCTGCCACTTTGGCTAAAAAGATTTTCTTAATAAGCATCTCATCACTCATTCTTTCAACATGGCCAAAGCACCGAAGCATATTAGTCTCCACCTTCTTGCTAACAACATTTTGCTTCACATTACACAACTGCAACACATCTTCATTCCTCACACAATCAGAACGTGTCTTGCCACAACCTCCTCGTAAGTAACGCATTTCTCCAGGACACAAACTACTTCCATGTTTCTTCTGCAGTACCCAGGTTTCACTGCCATACATCAGAGTAGGAACAATTACTGTTTCATATACAGTCATGCAAGACTCTCTTGAGATCCCATGGCTGTATATGAAAGTGTAATTGCCATACATCAGAGTAGGAACAATTACTGTTTCATATACAGTCATGCAAGACTCTCTTGAGATCCCATGGCTGTATATGAAAGTGTAATTGTCCCTACTCTGATGTATGGCAGTGAAACCTGGGTACTGCAGAAGAAACATAGAAGGAGTTTGTGTGCTGGAGAAATGCGTTACTTACGAGGAGGTTGTGGCAAGACACGTTCTGATTGTGTGAGGAATGAAGATGTGTTGCAGTTGTGTAATGCGAAGCAAAATGTTGTTAGCAAGAAGGTGGAGACTAATTGCTTCGGTGCTTTGGCCACGTTGAAAGAATGAGCGATGAGATGCTTACAAGAAACTCTTTTTAGCCCAAGTGGCAGGAAGGAAAAAGTACAGGAAGGCCAAGGTAGTCATGGGAGGATCAGATTCAGTAATGTCTGCATGAGAAAAAGATAATGAGCATGAAGTACGGAAGATCTTGTGTACGGCGTGTGATGGATGTTGGTGAAGCCCGAGTTGTATGTCAAGATCGCTGTAAATGGAGGTCTGAAACTGCAACAGTAAGTAAAAATTATCTGGTACTTTATATTTCTTTGTGGAGCTAACCTCTGAATCTCAGGGAACAGCTTAGTGATATGTATGTATGTATGTATGTATTCTTTTTGTTTTATTCGGTTTATCCTTATTTCTTGCAACATTTTGCACAGCTCCTAAAGATCTTCTGATTAACTTTGCAGTTTCTCTTTAATATTTTTTGGCAAGAAAAATAATGCTTTTCTGACCTCTTCCTCATGCAACTCTGCACCCCTCAGCATTTTAATGCAGAATGAAGTATAATAGAAGGCTGTTTACTTGTAACAAAAGAAATGAGGATCGGCACAGTATAACATACGCAAAAATTTGCATATGTCGCTCTTTAACACTGTTTTTTCAATTGTATTTATAATTAATTATTTTACAGTGACTGGACTGAATTTCATATTTTTAAAAATATTTTTTTTTTTGCCTTATTTACTTTCAGTTACTGAAGACTCATGTTCTAATTAAAATAAAGAAGCCCACACAGTTATTATTTTTTTTTGTTATACTAACAACCCTTTTATTTGCCAATCTAAAAACGTCAATGTATTTATAATTTCTTTACAGTGTAATAATAATAATATAGAAAAATTTTGCTATGGCATTGAAGATATAATGAACATGCAAGGCATTAAATAAGAGTAGAAGTACAGGACTCAAACAGCTTTGGAAGAGCTCCAAGACATGTTTCATACATAAAAACATTTTTTTCCTTTATATTTTTTCTCCCCAGAGTGCTTACTGTATGGGTCACTTTCTGCCATAAATGCATATACAATCACCATGAAATAATCAGATGGGATTCACCTAAAACAATGGCTTCAACTGTTCAAGTGAACATTGGCTGCAGGTCATTTTCTGCCATAAATCTATACAACTGAGACCCAGCAATGTGCAAGCACCTGATCTAATTCCCATTCACACTGACTGCAATGAGGCCCCTTCAAGGAGGGGTGTTTGTGGAAGAAGGTTTTCACACAACATTGATTACAACAGCTAGCACTCAAACCATGGTTGCTGGAAATACCACACTCAAACATCTATCTCATTTGCACTGCAGCACCATTATTTAATGAAACAGATGACACCCATTCAAATGGAAAAAGTCCAAAATTTTCAACCTTCTTTTTTTAATTCTGCAAATGCTCCAGAACCTTTCACTAAATACATTTCTCAAATTAAATCATACTGTCATAGATCCTGCTGGCCACCATTCCTTTTTTTTTTTTTTTTTTATTGTACTGCTTTCTTTCTTCCACACGACAGCAGTGTAGCAAATGACAGCAGATGGTTACTTGGAGAGCACTAATTACATTACTAAGTAGCACCTTACTGCTATTGTGTGTTTGGTATTCCTCAGTCCCTACACAGTAAGGCCCCAATAACTATGAGGTTTATTTATAATTTATGACTACTAAGCTTGTGGTGTTGAGATAAAATAAAAATACCAACGTTTACCATAATCAAAGGTTTATTATACATCAACTATAGTTTCGCAGAGCATTTGGCTCGGCATCATCAAGACAAATGGAGCGTAAACATTCAAAACATTGTGACAGTATCAGAGTTCTGAAGGATAAGGTTTTGGGTGAGTTGTTTCCATGCACCTGAAAGAAATGTAGTCGACATCATGTCGTTGGTTTGTCAATGACATGGCGTCGACTACATTTCTTTCAAGTGCGTGGAAACAACTCACTAAAAACTGTGACTGCCAGAACTCTGATACGGTCACAATGTTTTGAATGTTTGCGCTCCATTCGTCTTGATGATGCCGAGCCAAATGCTCTGCGAAACTATAGCATACCCGCCAACCTGAGAAAATTCAAATGTGTAAAATTGTGCGCGAATGACATTTATAATGAATTTAGCTACGTACAAGTAAAAATAAATGCAAATAATGTGCATTTGATAATTTTTAGATGTTTATAATATAAACAAATT
The DNA here is from genome assembly GCA_039090855.1 of Macrothele yani. Classification (NCBI taxonomy): domain Eukaryota; kingdom Metazoa; phylum Arthropoda; class Arachnida; order Araneae; family Macrothelidae; genus Macrothele; species Macrothele yani. The sequence goes on along the minus strand of CM076989.1, from coordinate 67,880,320 downwards.
ACATCACATTTTGATACCATACTCGACATTTTCAGTCGTCCGTAGCGGACCGACGATTTCCATAGCATACTCGATGTTATCCACCATAGCATACTCAATGTTTTCCGTCGTTCGTAGCGGAACAACGATTTCCATAGCATACTCGATGTTTTCCGTCATCCGTAGAGGACCTACGATTTCCATAGCATACTCTACTTTTTCCGTCGTTCGCAGCGGAACGACGATTTCCATAGCATACTTGATGTTTTCTGTCATCTGTAGCGGACCTATGATTATCATAGCATACTCGATGTTTTCCGTCGTCCATAGAGGAACGACTATTTCCATAGTTACTAGGTAAAAACCGCAGAATCTTTCTTCCCATCGCATGATCTTTATTCAGTGTCAAGCATAACAGTGTGCACAGAGAATTTACTGTGCCGAAGTCCCGACGATGATGATGCGCTGGTGTTCTGGTGCACAATGGCACAAAATTCCCATCTATGTTATATATTTTATTTATAGGAATACTTTAAACAATACAAAAAATTAAGAACATTAAAAAAATCCGGAAGAAAAGTTCTTCCTGCCGGAAAACCAGAAGACTGTATAAAAAACCCGGAAAACTTCCGCAAAATCCGGAGGAGTTGGCAGGTATGATTTAACTGAAACATTAACAAATATTTCTCAAGGGAGATTTATAATTTTTTTTAAAAATATACAGAAATGCGTAAAAAAACCAGCGATCTATGCGTAAAATCGTAAAGAACAGTTAAAATGCGTAAAAGTTGGCAGGTATGCTATAGCCATACATATCACTAAGCTGTTCTCTGAGATTCAGAGGTTAGCTCCAAAAAGAAATACAAACTTCCAGATATTTTTATTTATTGCTGTCGTATCAAACTTCGCCATTTACAGCGATCTTGACATACAACTCTTGCTTCACTGATATCCATTACACACCGTACACAAGATCTTTTATACTTCACACTCATAATCTTTTTCTCATGCAGACACTCCTGAATCTGATCCACCCATGTCTTCCTTGGCCTTCCTCTGCCTTTCCTTCCTGCCACTTGGGCTAAAAAGATTTTCTTAGTAAGCATTTCATCACTCATTCTTTCAACATGGCCAAACCACCGAAGCATATTGGTCTCCACCTTGCTAACAACATTGTGCTTTACATTGCACAACTGCAATACATCTTCCTTCCTCACACAATCAGAGCGTGTCTTGCCACAAACCCCACGTAAGTAACGCATTTCTCCAGCACACAAACGACTCCTATGTTTCTTCTGCAGTACCCAGGTTTCACTGCCATACATCAGAGTAGGAACAATTACTGTTTCATACACAGCCATGCGGGACTCTCTAGAGAACCCATCATTCCTGTGAAAACCTCCCAGAGCAGCTATGACTTTCAAAGAAGAATTCACTCGCCTACTGATTCCACCATCCAACTTGTTCTCTCTGTCAAACATGCTTCTTAAATACACAAACTCACTCACCTGGTCAATCACAGTGCCATTTATACTTACATTACATTCAGTGCTACCCATTCCTCTCTCAAACACCATAACTTTAGTTTTTCCCTTATTTATACTCAGTTTGCATTTCATGCAAACTTCGTGCATCCGAGTCAACATACTCTGCAACTCACTTTTGCTCTCTGCCAACAGGACAGTGTCATCAGCATACAGCAATCTGCACACACGGATATCACCAAGACATAAACCACTATTATCTATTTTGGCCTCACGCATGCATGCATCCATAAATATATTAAACAGCCATGGTGACATTACAACACCTTGTCTAACTCCTGCACCAATGGAAAACCATTTTGATAAAACACCATTCACTCGTACACAAGCTCTACTACCAGCATACATGGCTTTTACACTACTAAGTAGATTTCCAGTAACACCATATTCATTCAATAACTTCCACAAAAGTGTCCTATTGATTCGGTCGTAAGCTTTCTCTAAATCTATGAAAGCAGTAAAAACTTTCTTCCCAACAGCCAGATACTTTTCAATCATCGTGCGTAATGCAAAAATCTGGTTAGTGCAGCCTTTCCCAGGCATAAAACCACTCTGAACATCCCACACTTTCTCTGATGTAAGACCCCGTACTTTTTCAATAACAACCTTACCAAACACTTTCCCTGGCACACTCAGTAGGCTAATACCACGATAGTTCTTGCATTCAGTCTGATCACCTTTTCCTTTATACAAGGGAACAATGATAGCATCCTTCCAATCCCGAAGAACCATTCCTAACTACCAGCACAACTGGCAAATTTCAGTTAACCAGTCAATTATAGAGTCACCACCATACTTCAACATCTCTGCAGTTATGCCATCAACTCCTGGAGCCTTACCATTCTGAAGAGATTTTAGAGCTTTACACACTTCTTCTCTTGAGATCCTTCCTGTGCTTTCATCCCTCATTATGACATCATCTGCATCTGTCTCAGAATCATTTTTGCTTTCCTGATCTAATAACTCACAGAAGTATTCGCCCCATCTGTCACTTAACTCATTGAGCTCCCATATCATTTCCCCAATCTCATTCTTCACACAACTTACAACTTTGTTTCCCCTATTTTTCCTGAGACTCATGTACTTCCAGAAGGACTTTCTATCTTTCCAAAAAGCCAGTTTATGCCTTTCCACTTTCTCTTTCCTATCTTTTGCCCTACTGTGGCGAACCAGCTTAGCAGCTTCACGCTTCTTACAGCGATATTCATCCACAGAGACTCTACCTTGCAACATCCCCAAATAGGCTTCCTTCTTTTTCTTTACTGCCTCATCAATCTCACTATTCCACCAAGCATCACCTCTATTATTACATACTATTGTGGTGCCACAGACCTCTTTAGCAGCAGTAACAACACAGTTCTTAAAACATTCCCACTTCTTTTCTACATCCCTCTCACAAGATTTCAGATCCTTCAGTCATTCTCTGAGTAAGTCAGAATACCGCTGATGATCTTCAAGGAGCCTATCAACCTTTATTCTTTCTATCCTGGGTCTCTTCCTATTTCTTTTCCTCCAACCAACATTAAGTTTCACTCGTGACACTACCAAGTAATGATCAGAACCAACATCCGCACCTCTCATCACACGGGTGTCAACAACTAAGTGTTTCAAATGCTGATCGTAAACAACAAAATCTATCACACTCTTTTGACCAAGAGTACGATTTTCCCAAGTATATGTGTGTATATACTTATGGTTGAAAAATGTATTAGATACACACAAATCATTCTCAATGCAGAGTTCAATTAATCTTTCACCATTATCATTCACACAAGGATCATTAAACTTACCCAGAACATTGTCAGAAATTGCATTCTGCACACCTACTCTAGCATTGAAATCCCCTGCTATTATAACTTTTTCTTTAGCACCAAACTGGCTCAAAACAGCTTTTAGCTCATTCCAGAAATCTTCTTTCTTATCAGAAGGTTCCGAGTCACAAGGAGCATACACTACAACAATTACAATTCTCTGAAGTTTCACTTTCAAACGAATCCAGAGAATTCTCTCACTTATGCAACTATAGTGAATCAAGTTGTTTATCATCTTTTCACTTAAAATCACACCTACACCAGCCTGTCCTCTCATATTATCCAATACTTCAGACCACACACTCACCGTGCCATTTACTTCTTCTACCCCAATTTCCTTCTTTTTGGTTTCACTTACACACAGCATATCCAGTCTATACTTATTCATCTCCTCAATCACCTCACTCATCTTGCCATTTATACCTCTAATATTCCATACACCAATCTTACATTCACTCAGCCGAGATTGCTTTCTCATACGCGTTTAGAAAGTCCAGGTCGATTCCGTGGTGGACCGTCCTTCTCAAGTGTGGTAGGTCCACCATATCACACACTTGAGTCATTCTTAATATTTCTTTTTGTCTTTTTAATCAGGTAAGTACATCAGTGTGGGGGATTAGCCCACAGCTGAGGGTTCCAGTTGGTCATTCAACCTAAGGATTCTGGAACAAAACCCAGTAAGTTGGGGTCTTTTCGCCAATGTCACACATGTATAATAAACCTTTGATTGTGGTAAAAGGTATTTTTATTTTAACTATGAGGTTTATTTGATAAGTTCCCACCATTTTATAATAGCACGGTAACACAATGCCACACTGATGTGTGGTAAGTGGCACTCCATAGCAGTGACCTTTCATTTACCATCTCTTTCTGTTGTCATTAGTCACTGCGCTGCACCACTTTGTTTAAGAGCTTGTGTGCATATTTTATGATTTTCAAGATGGATGAGTTCCACAAGCAGCATATTAACATCAAATTTTGTGTCAAACATGAGAAGACATTTACAGAGAGTCATGAAATGATGAAACAAATTTATGGTGATAAGTGCTTAGGCCGTACACGTTATGAATGGTTTAAGAGATTCAAAAACGGCCAACAGTCAACTGGCGATGATCCCCGTTCAGAGCGGCCCTCGATGTCAACTGATGACCCTTATGTGGCCCAAGCTCGCGAAATCGTATGTTCAAATTGTTGATCGACTGTTAAAAAAACATGGATGATTGTAACATTTCAACTGGATCGAGTCATCCCATTCTAACTGAAAAATTGGAAATGCATCGAACTGCCACAAAGTTCATCCACATCTGCTGACTCAGCATTACAGAGAATATCAAAATTGCAATCTGTCAAAAACTTTTGGATCGCACAAAAGAGGATTAAAATTTCATGAATAGAATTAATACTGGAGATGAGATGTGGGTTTACAGCTACAATGTCGAGATGAAAATGCAGTCTTCACAGTGGGTTGGAAAAAGTTTACCAAAACTTAAGAAAAGAGCAAAAAGTCAGATCAAATATGAAAGTCGCAAAAACGCTTGTTTTTAGACATTAAGGGCGTTGTCCATCAGGAATGTTTACCAGAGGAACAAACAGTGAATCGGTGGTACTACCCTGAAGTGCTGAAATGTTAGCGAGAAAATGTCAGGAGAAAAAGGCTCAAGCGGTGGAGAAACAAATCCTGGTCTCTCCACCAGGACGGCACACTCATCACTGCCGACTTGTGACTATTGTGCCAGAATGAAGACAACTGTGCTTCCCCAACCTCTCTATGCGCCTGACCTAACCCCCTTGCTTTTTTTTTTTTTTTTTTTTTTTGCTCCCAAAGTTAAACTCCATTTTGAAAGGACAAAGATTCAACACAATTGACTACATCAAGGAAAATTCACAAGCAGACCTACCCACAATCTCCCCCAAAAAAGCCAATCAGGATTGTTCCAAGAATTGGAAACAGCACTGGAAGCAGTGTATCAACCGAGGAGGAGAATAAACTTTGAAGGTGACAAGGCTGCAAGAACCAAGAAAAAAAAAAAAAAAAAATTCAGGAACTTTTTGAGCAGGCCTCATAAATGCAGACTTGTCAATGTTCGAGAATTGAAATCCATAAAAATTTTTTTAGTGAATTCTTAATTGACATGTTTGATTGACTGATGTATTGAACATGTTGATTAGAAGCCTGATTTTTATGAAAATGATTTTGCCGACTTTAATCGATTACAGCAATTAAAATGCAATAGATACATAATTACCTCATTAGTACATTACCATTAGAACAATTAATTTGTAACTGCAAACTTATTGCAAAATATTGCAGTAACTCTTTACTTTAATTTAACTGAGGTTTTGACCTTAAATTTTTGTGTCAGCATATTAGAATATCTTTAAAAAACACAATTTCAAGTTTTATACCCGAGACTTCGACTTTTCACTTCTCTCTCTGGGTCTTTCTTTCTCAGCAGTCACCAATCATAATCTTACAGCATTTTTACTAAGTCTTTCTCACTGGGTTGCGAGCAAACAGGGTAGCAGACGTAGAAGTGGGAGCAAATATAAAATATAATCACGTAAATCAGAATACACAAGTGCATGGCACTGGGGGGGGGGGGCACCTATTTTTAAACCACACCAACCTCAGGCAAAAAACAAACAATTTTAAAAAATATGTTTTCCATAAAATAGCTGTAAAAGAGGTAGAATTTCTGTAAATTTTACAGGTAAACCGTAAATCTTGTCAAGTAAGTTAAATATCTGGGCATAACAAGAAACAATAATGTCATAATAATGAAATAACCAACACAATATCAGCAGAAACCTTCATTTCTTTTGCACCACGAGTTTTCTACTGTATCACAAAGAGCTTGACCCACCTTGTTATGGCTGTGCTAACCCACCTTGTTTATGTGTTCTGGAGTATCTGACCCACTTCCGATATTATGTGATATAATATTCAAAGAATCAGTTTTGTTGTCTTTGATTTAGAAATATGACATGCCCCACTTCTGCAAAATGATTTTATTTATTTGTAAATCTGAGTGTAATGATATCAAGATATTCATAATATTTTGAGGTACTAAATGAATAATATTAATTCAGTAGTACAGTTATAACAAATAGATGAAATATTTGATTTTTTAAACAAAAAAATCAAATATTTCACCAAAAATATTTGATTTTTTAAAACAAATATGCAGAATTTTTATGGGAGTTCACACATGTAATCGTTGAGCACAAATAGGATTCCTGTTTCATAGAAAAGGAATCCTTTACAAGAAACATTAAAGTTTTACAAACAGAAACTATCTGACGAGTGACGGAAGTAAGAATGATGTTGTTGATGGGGAAATTGATATCATCTTTCTTTTCCTATATATCTCAAGTTATAGATAAGCTTGGGCAAATTCATTTGCTCCCAACGTTGCCCTTTGTCAAGTTTTGCTCCTTTATACAAATCATGAGATATGACACAAATTTTATATTTACAAGACACTTTTTTATTAAGTTACACAAAATTTTTATTTAAGTTTTTGTTTTGCCAATTCTTCTCACATATGTCCTATAAGAGATCCTTTCACCTTTAAAACAAAAAACCTACAGACTTAAATTCATACTACAGATAAGAGATTTTCTTACAGATCACCACAGAACAACCTTTTTATTTAAAAAGGTTGTTCTATAAAAATTGTTTAAAAACATTTTAAAATTTCTGAAGTGCTACTGCAATATTAATATGTTCTGGATTGGAAAAATAGAACATATGATAAAATCATTCACAGCAGTTCACATATTTTTCTACCCAAATGGAAATTAGAAGAGAATGGAATTATCAACAAGAATGTTAATGCAAACATTTACTGAAAAAACAAAAACAAAAAGTACTAAGCAGGTACTTACATCCAAATCATAGAAATAATCTTTTTTTGCCGCAGCAGCTTCATAATCAGCTCGCAATGCCAAGTCATGTAGTTTTGGGCATTCACCTAAGTCCATACGCTAAAAACCAAATTATGGAGATTTATAACATATGGTATACCGAAAACATTTTAGATACATGCACATACACACACACACACACACACACACATAAAAACTTTGTGACAAACACATGGAGATTTAAAAAAAAAAAAAAAATCATGCCTGTCTTTTCTTACGCTCCTGGGTTGGATGACAAAAAAATAGAACTTAATTTTTTTTTTAAATTGTTACACTTGTGTAATTTTAAGGAATGAAAGAGGAATGTTTACAAATGAACTTGAGTGAACCACATACTGTATACATTCATAAAAAACAGGACAATTAGCATCAGATATTGAACCTTTTGCCTTCACTGAGCCCATAAATATTATTGCTGCACCTCTGGTTATTAACAACTCTAAAATGATCCAAGAGGGAAAATGTAGTAACATGGCTAATTCAGTGGAGATTATTCTCATACACATATAGTTTCCAGAAGAAAGAAACAGACACTTACGGAGAGAATCATTAGCCACCTGTGAGAAACAAAATCAGGCCTTCATTTTCAGAACACATAAGCTATGATGAAATGGACTAATCTACACTAGAGGGTTCTTAATACTTCATAGCTATTCTTTTAAAAATGTGACTGAAACTTTGGTATAATTTTTTGTTATCATAATCTACAGTAGAAGAACACATTAACATCTGTGCATGCTAAAAACTGATTAATCAGGATTTAAGTTAAAACCATCATAACAATATACATATATTTTCCCACAAAATAATTCTATAACTTATTGGTTAATTAAAAATTAACTGTGTTGATGTTAATAAAAATCAGACCATCCAGTTGTTATTCAATCAGCAAGAACTTAATCCCAATTACTGTGTACACCTTGGTTCAAAAAGTTTCAACAATGAATTCTCATGGATTTAAGGGCCTGGTTGCTGGGAACTTTAGTTGTTGGTTACAAAGATTACCTTTGAAAATGTGTGGTATTACTTGTACACAACAGTTATAAGTTCATTTAACAGAAAAAAGTTGAAATGCAGTTCTGCCAAACATGTACATGAAAATACAGTGTTTGTCCTCACAAAAATAACCAACTATTACCTTCCACATAAAAAAAAAAAAAAAAAAAAAAGTAATGCTATAAGAGAAACTGGAACCAACACATGGCTTTATGCACACTGATGAATCATTAATACAATGAATATTACACAAACAAAATTTCATAGCATGACAAGTGTAAGTAGTAGAACATTTTACTTTCAGCCTGCCATGATAGAGATGAATCTGTAACTAAAATACACTACATGCCCTGCAACAAAATTTGGTTCCCAGGATAGCAGGTGGGTAAGTGATAATCGTGCTAGCTTTTCACACCTCTTTTGGGTCTTGGATAAGACATGACGTTGCACCTGTTCTTCATTCCTGGAACCAGTAACCATTAAAGACAGACAACTTATTCACATAATCGAAAACCACACAGGTTGTAAAAAAGGTTCCCTGTATCTCAGCCCAATAAGTTACATTTCACCATTAAAATTTTTGAATCAAGTGATATACTCAAGCAGTATTGAATAACAACATGTTTACCTGATGTTTACACATGTGCAATATTTACTGTCTATTAACTGTAACCAGAAAGGACAATTAATTCATGTGCCAATACATAAAGTGGATAACTTAAATACGTAACATATACTTCATGCATTTTTGCACAACTTTACTTCTTTTTTCTTTTTTAAATTGCAATTTCACTATTACGTTTATCTCATTATATTTAACATTTCTAAATACAAATGCACAGGTATTTCACTTGGATGTTTTTTTTTTTTTTCTCTTTGAAAGATCAATTTACATTATTCACATCTACAAGGTAAATGGCCTATAAATAAATAACAAACTTGAAATTACTTGGTATGAACAAATATGATACACTTATATGTAAAACTATGCCCAAAGTTTAATTTCACATCCACAGAAAAGTTTTAGTTCTTTGAATGAGTTCTCTAAACAATTACTGCAGATGTAGCTATTCCTATGGGGTTTTTTTTTTATTTCCTTAATTTGATTTAGATTTAATTCTTCAATTCTAAACCCCAGATGTAACATGATCAACTGATTCCATATGTTTTGTTTAAGAAAAAAATGCTGCTGTTGTAAGTCTAATAACATTTTGAAAGTTCAACATTTAAATTTTATTTTAATTGTTTTTTCATCCAACTATTTTTTTCAGTTTTACCACTAACTGGTATCAGTAAGTTTTGAACAACTTCCTTGAACAGAAGCAGAATGGTACTGCCCACACGTGGAAAACATAATAAGATACATCATTAATTTCAGTTACCATAAGTTTTTCCAGGACTTCCTATGACACTTACACTAAATAAGTGTTCAAAAACAAAGGTGATAAAATACAACTTAGCTCAATGACTGGACTGGAATTTACTATTCTTACTTTTGTGAAGGGTGGATCCAATGGTTTTTATTCAGGTGTTGCTGCTATTTGTGGGTAGGTTTTTTGGTGTTTGTTGTATACTTTTAATATTCACCATCCCTTTTGAAATTTTGTGTATTTAGCTTGCGTTGTGGTGTTAAATGAATGTGATATATATATATATATATAGGGATGTAAGGTCAGGTGATGCGTAACATCACAGCCTCTCCTTGACAAATGTCAACCCCGCCTTCTCGTGGCACATCCTGTTCCCACTAAAGGGGCTCTGACGACCGCCAATAGCGGTATAACTATACCATCGGGATTAGAGGAAATGCTATCCCACACTCACCAACCCGCTTGGCCAGCGTGGTAAGTTATGGCCAAACCCCTCCAAAATGACTCCACAACTTAAATCTTGGCCCTCAGTCTCCAGCAGCTGGAATGTACCTGGCCAAGGCAGCGACCAGTGCGACATGAAGGCAGAGGGTGCTAAGAATCCCCGGAGGACCGGACTAGGCTGCCATCTGATGCTGACCTTGGCTACATATAACGGACGCTCCCTATCTTCTGATTCAAGGCTTCTTGAATTGGAAGAGGAACTACAAAGGATCAAGTGGGACATCGTCGGGCTAAGTGAGGTAAGGAGAAAAGGAGAAGATCTCATTGAACTGAAAAGTGGACATCTCTTCTACTATCGTGGGACAGATACTGGCAGAACTAGTGGTGTTGGATTTATAATAAACAAGAAACTGAAGGATAAAGTTGTAGAAGTTGAAAGTTCCTCTGACAGAGCTGCACGACTCGTTATCCAACTCTCGAGAAGATACCAGGCTCAGATTATTCAAACTTATGCACCCACCACAAGTCATGCTGAAGAAGAAATTGAAGAATTTTATGAGGAAATTTGTGATCTAAATAATAAAGGTAAGCAGCACTTGAAGATAATTATGGGAGATTTCAATGCAAAAATAGGGCAACGGCAACAGAATGAAACTTCAGTAGGTAAATTCGGTCACAGCAACAGAAACCAGCATGGAAATACTCTCGTAGAGTTTGCAGAGGCAGAAGGACTTTTCATCTTGAACTCCTTTTTCAAGAAAAAGCCACACAGGAAAACTCTTTTTTCAAGAAAAAACCACACAGGAAATGGACATGGAGACATCCAAATGGGATGACAAGTGAAATTGATTTTATTATGTGTAACAAAAAATTCATCATAGAAGACTGCAGTGTGCTAAACAAGTTCAACACAGGCAGTGACCATAGATTGGTGAGATGTAAGATGCACCTCAACACTAAACTCGAACGTAGCAAGCTCATAAGACAAACAAAATCTATTGACATAACCAACCTTAAAAAACACCATAATACCTTCAAATTGGAACTGAAGAACAGGTTCTCTGCTTTAGAAGGCCTAACATTGGAAGAAGTGGATATTTCTGAAGTTAACAGAAAAGTAACCAAAGCTCTTATGGAAACAGCAACAAAATTAGATGGGTCTAAGAACAAATTGCATGTGAACAAATTATCAGGAAAAACCAAAATGTTGATGCAAAAAAGAAGAGTGATGAGGACAACTAAAGAAGATGTGACTTCCAAAGTGGAATATATAGAGCTATGCAAGACAGTACGAAAAAGTATCACTGAAGACGTAAGGAAATTCAACTGTGAACTAGTAAGGAAAGCAATTGAAAACAACCAAAGCCTAAAGGTAGCAAAGGGACATCTCAGTAAGGGAAGAAAACAGATTATGGCACTGAGAAAAGAAGATGGTTCTGTAACAAGAAATAGAGGCGAAATTTTGACAAGAGTGAAAGATTTCTACTCCAAATTATATGAAAGGGATGATACATGTACTCCAGACATTATGAAAGGTACCAGTACCAGAGTTCTTCCAGTCCTTCTAGCAGAAGTTGCACATGCAATCAAGAACATGAAGCGGGGAAAAGCTCCAGGAGAAGATGGAATTACTGTAGACATCATACAAGAAGCAAGTGAAGAAATTGAAACAGTACTCGCCCAAATTTTCACTCGATGCCTTAATGAAGGGAAAATTCCTGAGGATTGGAACAACTCCACAATGATCTTGCTACATAAAAAAGGTGACATTGAGGATCTCCAGAACTACAGACCTATCAGCCTCCTATCAGTGGTTTATAAAATCTTCACTAAAGTTCTTTCACACCGCTTGAAGGTGACACTGGACATGGCTCAACCGAGAGAACAAGCTGGATTCAGGAGTGGCTACAGCACAATAGATCATATCCACGTACTGAGAGAACTAATTGAAAGAGCGAGGGAATATGAACTTCCATTGTGCATGGCTTTTATCGATTATGAAAAAGCCTTTGATTCGGTGAAACCATCAGCAGTTGCAATGGCTCTGAAATCCTGCGGTATTGAAGATGCATACATTAATATTATTAATAACATCTATGAAAATGCAAGTGCAAAGATTCGGCTGTTTGAAAATACAACACACATAAAAATTGGAAAAGGAGTGAGACAAGGTGACACCATATCTCCGAAGCTCTTTAATGCCACATTGGAAAATGTCTTTCAATCACTGAACTGGGAAAACAAAGGGATAAAGATTAATGGAGATTATCTAACACACCTTCGTTTTACTGATGACATAGTCATTTTTGCAACTACCCCATCAGAGCTACAGAGTATGATCCAGGAACTTGCTGACAAGAGTAAAGAAGTGGGATTAAAAATGAACTTTCAGAAGACAAAAGTGATGTACAATGATTTTACAAGAAATGAAGATTTATCGATTGATGGAGAAAAGCTGGAGATAACAGACACGTACGTTTATCTTGGACAGCAGATATCAAGTGAGGGTCACATTGATGAAGAAATTAATCGGCGTACAAAACTTGCCTGGAGAGCTTTTGGAAGAAACAGAATAATTTTCAAGAGCAATATGCCATTATGTCTTAAAAGAAAAGTGTTTGATCAATCCATCCTTCCAGTGCTTACATATGGTGCAGAGACGTGGACCTTAGCTAAAAGAGACATACAAAGACTGCAGACAACTCAAAGTAGCATGGAGAGGTGCATGCTTGGTGTAACCAGGAGAGATAAGAAGAGGAACACGTGGATCCGAAAAATGACAAGAGTGGAAGACATCATGATCAGAGTTAAATCCCTGAAATGGCAATGGGCTGGACATACTGCCAGAAGGACAGACCATCGATGGACAGCCGAAATTTTAGATTGGATTCCAAGGGACAGGAAAAGACCCAGAAGAAGACCACATGGAAGATGGGTGGATGAAATTCGAAAGTATGCGGGAGTGACATGGAGGAGACTGGCACAAGACAGACCGTTGTGGAGGAAACTTGGGGAGACCTTCGTCCAGCAGTGGATTGATAATGGTTGACAATGATGATGATGATGATATATATATATAAATACACCGATGAGCCATTACATTATGACCACCCCCAAACCTAAAAAAATGAGCGCACCTGGAGACTGAATGGTGGCACAGGAGAAGTTCACAGAGAAGTATATAAACAACCCGAGGACCGGCTTTCAGTTAGTAGTGTTCGGAGTCAAAATGGAAAAAGTTGCTGATTTATCAGAGTTTGATAAAAAACAAATTGTGATGGCACCAGCGTTTAAGCAGTTGCTCACATTTTCGCCAAATCGCGATAAAGACAGTAATTTTGCGACAAAAAGTGAATGTATCCCCCACCCCTGATTCGCCCTTGCGTTGTTTTTTCATACCCGTCATACTTTTTTCCGCCATCGCTCCTACACCTGCGTTTTCTTTTTTTAATGTCGTTATTTTTTCGTTCTGTTATCGCTGTTTTGCCTTGCTGACCCGGTATCCTCACAGTAATTTTTTTACCATCATCAATATTCTACGGTGCTCCGCCCCATTGTCCTATTGCAGAAAAACACCGGTGAGCTTCGAGAGCACCTTTCACTTAGGATTTACAGCGATGGATAAGGAAAGAGGCATTTTGTTTGTTTCTTTAACTGTTTGCAGCCGCAGCAGCAACCGCAGGAGCATAGCGCGCTGTTTTAGTTCGGGTCGACCGGTCAGTTGCCGTGTCGTCGTTGTGGCTTTGCTCAATCCTGGTCTTTGTAGATATTTTCACAAACTGCATGCATCAGCAAATGTTATATATAGTATTTTTATTGAAATAAAAATGTAAAAGCCTAATTGTTTTTATTCTTGAATTCTATTTAAAGTACAAAATTTTATTTAGCTAATGCATTGTGCTCGTATTTTCATACGTAAATATAGCAAAAAATAGAACCATAAATTTGGCTAATCTGAACTGCATTTTGCCACAACTTTTGCTGACAAAATAGCCAAATTGCTACAAGAGAAAAAATTCCAGCTTAAACACTGGATGGCAAGGCATCTCGGAACTACAATCTAGGAAATAGCATGGCTTGTGGGTTGTTCACATGCCGCTGTAGTAAGTAGGTATCAAAAGTGGTGCACAGATGGCCAAATGATGAATCGTTGTCCAGCTGTGTGTCATCCACAGCTCACTGATGCCAGAGGGGAGCGGAGGCTGTCGCACATTGTTCACAGCAACCGCAGGGCCACAGTGCGATGAATCACCTGCAGCTACAACAATGATGATCAGGGCAATGTGTCACAGCACACAGTTCATCGCAGCCTTCTGTGCATGGGCCTGTGTAGCGAAGACCCAGACGGGTCTCCATGCACATTGCACGCAATCGCCAACAACGCATGAAATGGGCCCAAGATTGAACCATGGATAATTGGAAGAAAGTAGCCTGGTCTGACGAATCAAGATTCCTGGTGTATCATGTAGACAACTGAGCGCAGATACGGCTATTACCAACAGAGGCTATGGCACCTGGATGAACTGTTGCGTGGAAACAGGCCGGTGGGGGTGTTATGCTGTGGGTGATGCTTTCTTGGGACACTTTAGGCTATATTATCCCAATAGCACAATACCCGACAGCTGTCAGGCATCTGAACATCATTGAGGACCAAGTTCACGAAGTCATGGCAACTGTGTTCCCTTCTGATGATGGCCATTACCAACAGAATAATGCACCATGCCACACCGCCAGAATCGTCAAGGAGTGGTTCGACAAACATGCTAGTGACTTTCTGTTAATGCCCTGGTCTCCAAATTCACCTGACGTGAACTCAATCGAACATTTGTGGTTCAACTTGGAAAAGTGGGTTCGAGCTAAATCACCATCACCCTGAAATGTACGCGAACTGAAGGACCTGCTATTGACATTATGGTACTAGATACCCCAGGATACCTATCACCACCTTATCGAATCGATGCCTTGCTGAGTGGCCGTTATATACATTTTTACACCAATGTATAATTTCAACTGCGAAATACCCATTACATGATTTTATTCGAACAATAGGTTTTTGTTACTAATACTACTATTTCACACATTGTAATAATAATGTCTTTTGGTGCTGGACGCCAGGCTATAAACGACCAACATAATATTATTGTTAATCACAGTACCGAAGTATAAAACAATAAAAATAGATAAATTAAAATAAAATGTAGTCTCCTGCATGATACACTTTAATGATAAAAACTATGTACAATTAAAATAAATATATGTTTAAGACCTTTAAATGTCACAACGGCGTCATCCTCAGAAACAATACAGCAGTGAGCACAGATGTGAGTGGCCTATATAATTTTAACAAGACAAACAGCAGTTAATGTTTTAGTAGAAGTTCAGTCTATACATACATATATTTGAACACTATATTATGTGGGAGATAGGCAATGTATATTAGCAGTTAATGTGCACATGCAATAACGGCAAAGTCCAAATCAAATTCAGCGGGTACAAGCATAGTTGGTGGACATGACCTGGCCAATAAGTGTTCTCCAAGGAAGGGGGATAAACACAGGGAGTTAATCGTTGCAGCATCTTTCACCATTGACGAATATGTGAATACTTTCAGAGAAAAGTGTTGCTTGACGATTCCTGGGAGAATCCAGGATAATGGTGTCATTCCAACATGGTAGGTAAGAACCATTTAAACAAAGTCTCAACAAAGATATAACATTAGAATGCGTATTAAGATTACATTGATGTTCGTAAATGTGGCGCCCCAGATTATGAGTAGTAGAGCCCACATAGCATAAATCAGGCTAAGCAGGGTTAGTAGATTTTAGTGGAACCAAATATACACCGTGACGGTGCACACATTAAACACAGTCTCTGTCCTTTTTAACAGTGTGAAATGAAGTATGAGACCTTACACCAAACTTGAGTTTGTACTTATGACATATGTTCTTTAAGATATTACATACGGGTGGTATATATAGAATGGATCCCACAAATTGATAGTCACATTTATCTGCAAGCAAAGCTGTCTGTGGTCAATCAATCGATTTCTTAACATTCAAGCGATCAATCATGTGACGAGGGTAACCGAAAGCCCAGGCAAACTGTTTAATCCTAGCTAACTTTTGGTCCCGGAGATCCTGTGTAGACGAGTGAGTAAATGCACGATTAATAAGAAATTGAAAAGCAGATAATTTTTGCAACATTGGATGAGAAGAAGTAAAAGACATAAACGCGGCAGAAAAAGTTGGTTTTCGGTAAACAGAAAATGATAAGGAGTTTTCAGAAAGATTGCAAAAAAGGCAAAAGTAGAGAAAAGGCAAAATGCCTAAATTCTCCAACTCAACCTCGAACTTTATAGAAGGATGTCGTGAAGAAAGTAAATTGGCAAAAGTACCCACTGAACTTGATTTGGACTTTGCCGTTTTTGTACATGCGCATTAACTGTTATTTGTCTTGATAAAAGTATATAGGGAACTCACATCTGTGCTCACTGCTGCATTGTTTCTGAGGATGACGTCGTTGTGAAGTCTTAAACATATATTTATTTTAACTGTACATAGTTTTTTTTATCATTAAAGTGTATCGTGCAGGAGACGGCATTTGATTTTAATTTAATATTTACATCCTAAAATCATTTGGCAACAAGATAGAGCACACAGGGGTGCAGAAAATGTTCAGGGCCCAATATTTCCCCAGAACACATTTTTTTTTGTCAGAAATTTCCCCCGAAACTGTAGCGGATTTTCATACAAGTCTAAGCGATTATTGAAGTATATGTCGATGATCAAGAACTATCCTTAAAGCCTATTACTTAAAAATTTGAGAAAAAAAAAAAAAAAAAAAAAAAAGCAACAACTAATATTTATTCCAATGAATAACTAGCTTTTTTTCCATGAAAAAAATTGTCCTTTTTTTTTTTTTTTTTAACGCATGAAAGATATAGTGCTCCAAGTGAATCTCTTCCCTCTAGCAGGTGAAAGTTTTAGGCGAATCAAGAATTCTTTCTTCGCCTAAAATGGTGGAACCCATTAACTTTCGACGTACGAAGAATAGGCGAATCAAGAAGTAACCCGGGACAAAGAGGCTGAAAAATAAACAGCTAAAAAATTCTGTAATTAACTATAATTTATTTCATTCTAGCATTCCAGGCGTCCAATTGTGCCAAAAAATTTTACTGAATGGAATTTAAATTCGACTTAAATCCTTTGAAAAATACATGGGTCATTAGCTTTAAAATGTCCAGAACTCTCAATATTTTTTCAGATCGGTGCCTATGACACATTTGCTGCCATTATTACTATTTTTTTCTATTGAAGGTTTAAAACGATCACCTAGAGCAACTCAGTGGGCTATAAGCAGCTGCCCATCCCTAATTTAGGGCCAGTGGAAGGGCGAGAGCCAGCACCATGAGACAAACACAACATACATGCCTCACCAGGATTCGAACCTGGACACATCTCGGACGAATGATCAGAAGCCATCGCTTAGACCACTGTGCCACCGGGACAGCCCATTAATTTTGGAAACGTTTATTAGCGTGATAGTGGTTGCATCGTAGTCTCCGCCTTGGCATGAGTAAAGTCATTTAGGCTCCGTGAATCATTTGCAAGCAGCAGTTCACAGTACACCACAGCCCTCATATGACCTCTTGTATTCATAACGACACATTTTTCAAAATGATTACCTTATTACCATGAAGTAAATTACTCCCATTTTTCGTGTTATATTCGTTGTTAATAAGTCATTTTTTTGTTTTATTATTACTATTATAACTTTACCCCCGGGCAAAAATTTCCCTAGAGCTGCATTAATTTCCCCCAAAACTTGTTCGCACGTTTGGACATATTCTGCACCCCTGAGAGCACAGCCACATCGGGGCGAGGTTGTGCAAAATTTTTCAAATAAGGAATTTCCAACCTGGTGGATTGGAGGAGATGGACCCATCCCATGGCCTCCCTACTCTCCAGATATCACACCTCTAGACTTGTTCTTGTGGGGATTTGTGAAAGACAAAGTTTGTTCGTGCAAAGTGTTGGCAAACTGAAAACTCGCATAGTTGTTGCAATTGCATCTGTTATAGAATTCACTTTGGCACATAGATGGGCAGAGATTGAATATCAGCTTGATGTACTCCATGCAACAAAAGGTGCACATATAAAAATCTATTAACTATATAGGAAAAAAAAACAAAAAACTTTTTGCAGTAAGTTTACATGATCTGAAATTTTTTTGTTTCTATCCTGAATAATTTTTTTTAACAATTTTTTAAAAATGAGTCAAGACTTTTGGGACACCTGTATTTTTAGAATAATTACTCATTGTAAAACTTTTAGTTATATTAAAAAAAAAAGTAATCCAAATAGTTGGAGTTTATATGCTTGCAAAGCGAAGCTTATAAGAGAGTATTCATTTCTCAACTAATTTTAAAAACTTGGGCTCCATTCTTTAAGGCAACAATAATGCATGCAAATGTTTGCTGTTCTTTTACATGGCAAATGTGGATAAGTTGAAGCTAAGCTGAAAGGAGTTATTACAAACACATTTTTTGTTTTGTTTTGCGTCAGTGAACTGTGAGCACTGCTTGTTGTCAAATGGTTAGAGATGAATTGATACTGCCAATGTTAAAATTTTTTATAGCTCAAAATAGCATTTATGTATCCACTTTAAAAATCTAATACAAAATAAAATTTGATATTAATTTAAATTGGAGATAAACTGTACTTGAGGTTAAAAACCTGATACAGTTTATCAACAATTTAAATTATCATAAAATTTTATATGTACAAGTGGAGAGTTTCTTATAGCCAACCTACTAATGAGTTTAATTAGTGCTGTTCACCAAGTTTTAACAACATACATATAATTGGGAAACAAATCTCCCTGAAGAAATAATTCTTCACAAATACATGAAAGGCAATATAAATGTAATTGTTGGCACAAATACACCGTATTTTCACTGTTTCCATGTAGCAACTCCTTCACCTTACTTTCTTTGTAGAAAGACTAAATTTTATATATGTTGCATATTATTTTGTCTGTTCACCATTGAACAATTTGGACCACAGGGGTTTTTTTATTTTTTTAGAGGGATAATTATTTAACCAATCACTATATTGTAATTAAATAATTTATATGCTTAAGGAAAGTAATGCTATTATTTAATAAAAACAATTTTCTTAGCAATTAATGCTGTTATTTAACAAATACCATTAATTTCCTTAAGCATGTAAATTATTTAAATACAATATAGTTATTTGCTAAATTAAAAAAAATAATGCTATTATTTAATAATAATAGTATAATGTGAGAAAAACAGGTTCAGTGAAATGACATGGGAGCCCAATGAGCTAAATGCAGAGATGCCAGCTTGTATGGATTTTTTGTACTTTGTACGGATTGTCACTTTACCTTACAGTTTTACGGAAGTCACTCAAAAAAACTATGGAAAAGCCCACGCATACAATTTTTAATTCTTTTGCTGTCTTTCGGTCGAAGAAATGCACATTACAGTTAGTCCCTATACGCCTTCAATGTTCTGACTTCCCCCGCCAATGCAGGCAGAGCTGCTCGTACGCTATTTGTCACGTGATTCCCTGCACAGCCATTTGAGAGTGCTGTGAGTAAAAGCTCAGCGCCTTTTGGGAGCTCTTTACATTGATTACATGTAGCTTTGGGCTAGTGAAAATTTCGGTGCAAACATTTTAACCATTTCCTCTTGACCGTCGGGTGACACCCGACATTACGAAATGGCCGAATAGCCTGTGTGTCTGGTGTCACCTGCCACGCCGATGACGCCTCTATAGCTCGTATGTCGGGGTTCATGAGACATTTCTTTTTCACAGAATAGATAAAAAGAAATGTCGTTGAGTATCATCCGCACGCCTACACTACCGCCTCTATAGCTCATGTCAGCGCTCGCGATGATTCCCCCCCCCCCAAATAGGTCGGGTGTACACGCCACGCCGCCCCTACAGCTCGCATGCTGGAGCACACGAGGATTTTTTTCCACTGAACAGCTCGCATATTTGGTGTCATCCGCCACGCCAATGATGCCTCTATAGCTCGTATGTTGGGGCTCGTGAGACATTTCTTTTTCGCCGAATGGCTCGCGTGTCGGGTGTCTCTCGCTACGCCGATGATGCCTCTATAGCTCATTATGTCGGGGCAAAACTGAACTTTCAGTGCCAAGTTATGGACTCTACTGCAGAAATATATATATACTTTTTAAATAAAACTACAGTTTGGAATTTATTCACTTCATTAAAAAGCGTTATGAATGATTTGAGATTTTAAAATAAATGTTTTTGATATACTGAAAATCTTACTGACGGTCGAAGCGGTTTTACTGAAAACTACTGAAAAAATTTGGATTTTTTTACTGATGACCCCTTTCTGAGGTTGGCATCTCTGTAAATGAAAGGTAGGGTGAATACTTCTGTGAGTTGCTAGGTCATGAAAGCAAAGGTGCTTCTGAGGCAAAAGCAGATGATGTTACTGTGAGAGATGGAAGCACAGGTGGGATCTCAAGAGAACAGGTATACCACACTTGAGAAGGATGGTCCATCACGGAAACGGCAAATGGCATATGAGAAAGAGATCTCAGCTGAGTGAATGTAAGATTGGTGTATGGAATACTAGAAGAAAAAATGGAAAGATTAACGAGGTGAAAACCTTCTAAATACGTGGCGTGGCGTCAGTGAATAAACAAAGACATCGCTCTTTCCACATTTATCAACACATAGCAACCGAAAAATTGTATCCAGTCACTGCCGGGATCATACCCCAGATCTCCCGATATCTAGCAGAGTGTGTTCGCCTTATGCTATGGTGGCCAACAATTAAACGTGGAAAGAGCGATGTCAATGAATGAGGTGATTGAAGAAATTAATAAGTATAGAGTGGATGTGCGGTGTGTAAGTGAAACCAAAAAGAAGGAAACTGGAATAGCAGAAGTGAATGTAACAGTGAGTGTGTGGTCTGTATTGTTGGATAACATCAGAGGACAGGCTGGTGTAGGTGTGATTTTAAGTGAAAAGATGAAGAACAACTTGATTCACTATAGTTGCATAAGTGAAAGAATTCTTTGGATTTGTTTTAAAGTGAAACTTCAGAGAATAGTAAAATTGTTGTAGTGTATGCTCCTTTGTGACTCTTCTGATAGAAAGGAAGATTTCTGGAATGAGCTAAAAGCTGTTTTGAGCCAGTTTGGTGCTGAAGAGAAAGTTATGATAGCAGGGGATTCCAGTGCTAGAGTAGGTGTGCAGAATGTGATTTCTGATAACCTTCTGGGTAAATTTAATCATCCTTGTGTGAATGATAATGGCAAAAGATTAATTGAGGTCTGCATTGTGAGTGGTTTGTGTGTATCTGATATATTTTTCAACCACAAGTATATCCACACATACACTTGCAAAAATTTTACTCTGGGACAAAAGAGTGCAATAGATTTTGTTGTTTACAATCAGCGACTAAAACACTTAGTTGTTGACACTCATGTGATGAGAGGTGCAGATGTTGGCTCTGATCATTACTTGGTCAGTGGCACGAGTGAAACTGACTGTTGGTTGGAGGAAAAGGAATAGGAAGAGGCCTAGGGTGGAAAGAATAAAGGTTGAAAAGCTCCCTGAAGATCATCAGCTGAAGGAGGTGAAGTTATGAGAGGGATGTAGAAAGGAAGTGGACATGTTTCAAGAACTATGTTGTTACTGCCACTGAAGAGGTCTGTGGCACCACAGTAGTGGGTAACATTAGAGGTGATGCTTGGTGAAACAGTCAGATTGAAGAAGCAGTAAAGAGAAAGAAAGAATAATATTTGGGTATGTTGCAAGGTAGAGTTTCTGAGGATGAATATTGCTGTAAGAAGAGTGAGGCAGCTAAGCTGGTTTTCCAGAATAAGGCAAACGATAGGAAGGAAAAGGTGGAAAGGCATGAATTGGCTTTCTGGAAGTATATAACACTCAGGAGAAATAGAAGAAACAAAGTTTTAAGTTGTGTGAAGAATAGGATCAGAGAAATTATATGGGAGCCCAATGAGGTAAGTGAAAGATGGGGTAAATACTTCTATGAGTTATTAGGTCAAGAAAGCAAAAGTGATTCTGAGGCAGATGTCATAGTGAGAGATGGAAGCACAGCAGGGATCTCAAGAGAAGTGGTGTGCAAAGCTCATAAATCTCTTCACAATGGTAGGGCTTTGGGAGTAGATTGCACAACTGCTTGAGATGCTAAAATATGGTGGTGAGTCTGTAATTGACTGGCTAAGTGAAATTTGCCAGTTGTGCTGGAAGTTAAAAACAGTTCCTCAGAATTGGAGGGATGCCATTCATTGTTCCATTATATAAGGGAAAAAGTGATCACTCAGACTGAATGCAAGAACTATTGTGGCATCAGCTTATTGAGTGTGCCAGGGAAAGTGTTTGGAAAGGTCATTATTGATAAGGTACGACCTCTTCAGATAAAATGTGGGATGTGCAGTGGTTTTATGCCTAGTAATGGCTGCACTAACTAAATTTTTTCATTACATGTGATAATCAAAAGGCATCTTTCTGTTGGTAAGAAAGGTTTTACTGCCTTCATGGATTTACAGAAAGCTTATGATCAAGTAAATAGGGACCTTCTGTGGAAAGAGTCTAAATGGTAAAGAGATTGACCAGGTGAATGCATTTATATATTTAGGAAACATGCTGGACAGAGAGAACAAATTAGATGGTGAAACTAGTAGGTGAGTAAACCTTTATTGAAAGTCATAGTTGCTTTTAGAGAACTTCAAAGGAATGATGGTTTCTCAAGGAAGTCCTGAATGTATTTCTTGAGAAACCTATCATTCCTACATGAAAGGCTGTATATGGAAGTGTAAATTGTTTCTACTTTGATGTATGGCAGTGAAACCTGGGTACTGCAGAAGAGACATAGGAGTCGTTTGTGTGCTGGAGGCATGCATTATTTACGAGGAATTTGTGGGAAAACATACCTTGATCATGTGAGGAATGAAGATGTGTTGCAGATGCATAACTGAGGCAAAATGTTGTTAGTAAGGTGGAGACTAGAGAGTTTAGCTGGTTTGGCCATGTTGTAAAATTGAGTGATGAGTTGCTTACTAAGAGAATTTTTGCAGCTCAAGTGGGAGGCCATGGAAGTCATGGAGGACCAGATTCAGGAATGTCTGCTTGAGAAAAAGTTTATGAATATGAAGTACAAAAGATCTCGTGGGCGACGCGTGATGAATTTCACTGAAGCTCGTGCTGTGTACCAAGATCACTATAAATGTGAGAAAGTAAAATCTAGTTCCATCAGTTAAATGTTTATCTGGCAGATTTTCTTACTTTGAGGAGGTAGCCTCTGAATCTCAGAGAACAGCTTAATGATATGTACGTATCAGTGGCGTATATTCTAGGCTAGCTGCGAAGCCCAGAGAATGCACAAATAAAAGTCAATTAAACATACACAAATAAAAAGTAAATTACCAATGGTATTAAGATATGTTGATGCTTTCGGTGTGAAAAAACACACACGAGAGGATTCGCTTCTTTCGACTATGAGAATCAGCCTGGCGAGCGATGATCAACTGCATAACGCAAGCAGGCCTTCCAAGTCTTCGCTGTTCTGATGCGAAGAGCTTCGATGCAATCGCCTGCTAGCGTTTCCATAACAAGATGAATGTGTGTATGGTGGTGAATGGAACATTGCTTTGCGCAACAGTTCGCTCAGAAAAAGAGAAGCCCTGGACTATCTCAGTCACTTGCATGCTTCTGCGTGTAACAGCGCATTTTGCGAGAGTTGTTTCAGTTTGTGTGAAGTGCCAATGAATTAAAATCAGTGATATTATATCTTAAATTCGTGGCTTTGTTGGATGCCTTGATACATTTTGTGAAAGCTCCCCTGAACATCTACTGTCAGAACTTAAAAAAAAAACTATGCTTCAAATTTTGATGCAGCTCGACTGAAAAATGAACTGAAGGTGTTTTATTCCCTTGATGAAAACAAAACAAATTAGTAAGACATTACTTGTTACATAAAGTTGAATAAATTGGACATAGTGTTTATTGAGGTGTACAAATTAGCAGACCTAATGCTAAACTTTCCATCAACAACTGCAACTGCCAAAAGAAGTTTCTATGTATTAAAAAGAATCAAGATATATCTTAGAGCCACACAAGAACATGTACATTCGGGCAACTTGGCTGATTTGTCAGTAGAGAAAAACATTCTTTTTAAATATGAAAAAGTACTCGGAAAAAACATTTTTGTGAAAACGTAACACTCAAGTTCACACAAAAGGAAAGAAGAATGGAGTTCATGTACAAATAAGTGTTCAAATCCTAATCCTCATAATTATTTGGTATTGTGTTAGCAATAGCATGTTCCTAAAATTTAGAAAAAAAAAAAGAAAGTTACTTCTATTACTTAACAATTAAAAATTAAACTTCGCAATTTAAAAACAAAACAAAACTGTGGGGGACGGGGGGGACGGGGGGACGGGGGGGGGTTGACGGGTGAGATAGCCCAGGTCTCGGACCCAAGATATGCCACTGGTATGTATGCATATTAAATAACTATCCTTCTAAATAAAAAAATCACCGAGGTACATGATGTTCATACACTAGTGTGCAAAACTGAAGGACGAAGAGCAGAAATTAGCATAACAGCGGAACGAGCAGGCGGCAGAACAGACCGAAAGAAAGACCACCCAGGAGATAAACTAGGGTCCGGTACGGTAAAGCATGTGCATATATGCAGCATGACGTGGGGGAGCGGGGGTGGTGGTGTCAGAAGGGTATAAAGCACAAGGGCGGTGTACGCTCAGCAATTCAGTGAAAGCTATTGCACGGTGTGCATCGGTTTGAATGACGTCGAGTTGCTGCCACCGTGTGATATGGCCAACAGGCAATCCAGTAGACGACATCTGGATGACTTTACCCGAGGTTGCGTCATTGGGAAGTTGGAAGAAGGTCGAAGTGTGACTAGTGTGGCCGAGGAGTTCGAGATCGCTCACAGCATCGTTTCACGAGCTTGGAGAGCATTTCAAACGACAGGAACTGCTGTCCGAGAGTTTAGCAGTGTCGCCCATGAGCAACCACGGCGGCGGACGACCGGCATATTGTCCTACAGGCGAGAAGAGACAAACGGCAGACAGCGAGAGAAATAGCAAGGCACATGCAACAGACGTCCGTTATCGCATTTTACTGTGGCCAGGAGGCTGCACAAAGGTGGTCTATTTGCACGACGACCAGTACGGTGTGTGCCATTAACGCCTGCTCATCGGAGACGGCGGTTTCTGTGGTGCCAGGAGCACAAGAACTGGACACATCAGCAATGGGGTCAAGTTCTCTTTACGGATGAGAGCCGATTTAGTCTGATGAGTGATTCTGGACGTATACACATCTGGAGAGAGCAGGGAAAACGCAATCACACCTCCAACATCATCGAAAGGGACTGGTTTGGAGGTGGCGGAGTTCTCGTTTGGGGCGGTATCATGTTTGGTAGCCGTACTGACCTCCACATCTTCCGAGAAGGTTTAGTCACTGGTGTCAGCTATTGTACCGAGGTTCTCCTGCCTCACGTGCGTCTGTTTAGAGGTGCTGTGGGTCCTGAGTTCCTCTTCATGGACGACAACGCTACACCTCATCGTACAGTGGCTGTCACAGAGCTGTTGGAGAGTGAAGATATTCAACGCATGGATTGGCTTGCAAGGTCCCCGGACCTAAATGCAATCGAACACGTGTGGGACCTTCTCGGGAGACGCTTGGCAGCACATCACCAGCCGCCAGCAATGATTCCGCAGCTGCCAATGGCGCTACAATAGGAATGGGCCACGATGCCTCAACTGCTCCTTGGCAACCTCGTCCTCAGCATGGACAGACGTTGTAAATCCTGCAACAAAGTCAGGGGTGATCATATCTCCTACTAAAGACTGGATTTTTCTTGGCAGTCGCCAGTCACATGGACGTTTCTGCCTACTGTCCAGTTGTGATTGAAGCTACCTTTTCAATAAAGTGCCTTTGTATCCTTTGGATTCCTTGTTTGGACGGTTTTGCTCACTTGTTCCATATTCTTACATCTTAGGGATTTTATGGTATAATTTGCATCGATGTGGAGCACTTCTGCACAACGTTACATTCGAAAAACCGTCTCATCCTTAATTTTTGCGTGCCAGTGTATTATGAATGGACAAAACAATGTGCAACATATAGCAGTCTTTATACAAAGAAAGTAGAGTAAGTGTATGTTTATCATATAATCTTATGCTTACAAAAAGTATTATTAATAACTGCCCTAATTTCCAGCTTCAGCAGCTAAATGCTCCAAGAAGGTTATTGTGACATAAGCTGTATGGTTTAACACACAAATATCTTTCAGGAATTAACACCACTGACAGATGGTATAATATCCAGTTCACTGGCTCTTAGATGTGAGTTTTCTAATGCATGTACCATTGCATTAGAAGAAATTGTTGTTACCTGTTACTAATATGAATCCATATCTTTCTGTGTATTCCCAGAACCCAATCAGAACACTCCTGGAACTCCAGCAAAGCATGCTGCAGCACTTGTAGCATTCTGATAGGAAGATTCATGCCGAATCTAAGGTGACAAAAAAATTTCCATTATAACCTGCCAAGTTCATTATTCTATCTAAAGTGTGCTTTTGATGAAGGGTGTCTGTTACCTTTAATTTGTGATGCACTTCTAAGGGCATATTGTGGAAAATGATATTGGGTACAGTTGACTTTTAATTGCTCACAAGACAATGGATTTTTGTATTACTGGTTTGCCTGCATCATTGTGAAAAATGACACCGGCTAGAGTTAAATTCTGTTACTTACAACACAATGGATTTTCGCATCGGTGGGTTTACTTGCATCACTAATAAGCAAACTTTCCACACCCTTGCTAGAGTCAGTTTTGTTACAGGGTGCTGTACTGAATAATAACCACATTTCCTTCCTGTTTCAAAGCAGCACAAAAAATCTTGATCACACACTGAAAACCCATTCCCTTTATACCATTTGATGATTGTTATAGCTGTCTGTATCTTACTTCAGAAAGTACTACTATGTAACTTTTGGTGATGTTTTAAGCGGCATGACAATATTAACCCTCCTCAACTGCTATCAGTACATAAGAACTCCTCTCATTCACATAAGCCCAATACTGAGAACCATGTCTTTGATGGAAATGATAACCAATTATTTAGGATGTGCATACACCACACAGATTAAATTTTCCATGAGCCTTAAAAGGCTAAGGAGAGGAGTACTTACTTACCCAATTTAGGGATATTACTTTCAGTGAACGAAAGAACACAACATATGTGCTAACCCCGAGTCCTTGGCCAAGGGTTAGAGTTGCTATCATTTTATGGTAGAAGTGAAAAAGTAACTGTGATTGTTACTTGTACAAGTAATAAATGTTTTGTTCTAAACTGCAAAACAAGCCATTGAATCACCAACTGTAATGTGACCAGTGAACTACTATGGATTTTTTTTTATATTAATAAGCAATGAGATTGGGGGAAGGGACTATGTATGATATATAATAAGTTGGCATGAAATATTACATGTTGGCTGCTGGTTTCAGTGAATGAGAAAAACTAGGATCACAGATTGAACACAGCACCCATGGCTGAATCCCAGGCCCTAAGCAAGTTGCTAGTGTCACAATGGTTACAGCTGCAGAAATGAGTGAACACCAGCATTATCCTCATCTGCACAAATGATTGAAATTCTGTACTGAAGTACCAAAAGATTAATATTTTCAAACCAAATGGGGGCACAACCAGAATTAATTTCTACATAAAGTTTCAAGAATTGGTAGTAATTATGACTATCAGTAAACTTAATGTGTTTAGAAAGCAACAAATTTAAACTTTCCGAGTTAAAATGTTAAGTTACATTCACAGGAATAGCACTGAATGAATACACTGTATACATTCACTTGATAAAGAACTTACAAATTTAAGGAAAAAAGATGTCATTGCAATGACTTCTGAAAAAGTCAAAGAAATGTGTTCCATGTTTCTTTATTTTATGCATTCACTAAACACTTAAATCAGCAACATACTAGTCCAATTTTTTTTTTTTTTTTTTTTTTTTATAGAATTTCAATCTTGCACTCAAAAGGCAACTTCTGGAAAAGCCAGAACATTAAAAATTAATAAACACAGATGCTCTTAGTTGCAGCTAGATTACTGAAGGAAGGGCAGATACAGGAGCTTCATATGTATAATGCAGCAAAGACCCACGGTAATGCTAAGTCTATTCCTATGCTACAATTCCCCCACAAAGCCAATGAATAATAACATTAATGTAAATACACATTTTATGAAGCATGTGTTTGTCACAAAGCCAAACTGCGGAATAAACAATACGATTTACATTTTTTTTATCCTCACATGGCACTGACTCAAATTTCAACCAAATCTTCCTTAAGATGACCCCTTCAATGAAAAATCACAAGTGGTGAATGCCACAGGGAAAAACAGGAAAAAAAAAAAAAAAAAAAAAGCAATATGATTACACATGGAAGAACATTTAGCTATGCTTATAATGCGAAGACTAATAAATGATGAACTGAAAACTACTAAGGTTTTGCATTTACTCACCAGATTTCTTTAACATGAAAAAGATTGAATTCACTGCAAAATAGTTTTGATGATGAGTTGCGACCTTGATATGAACACATCACAGTAAATATTTTTTTTATTTAACATAATACTCAAATGATTTTAACACACAACTTGAATAAAGAAATGGAAATATATTCATACTGAGAAAAAAAAATAAAACAAAATGAAAAATCTTTACACTAAAGCTGAAATCACAGATACTGAATGCCTGGCAAAAGCACATACCAACTGGTTTTTATAAAAACTCAGAAACCTAACAGAAAAACATAAAATAAAAATAAAATAAATGCAGCAGTGGTAAAATGTGTCTGAATCCCACCAGTTTGAATATAATGACCTAAAATATGATTACTTACATGCTACAATCAAATTAGACTTCCTGCAGCTTGTGTTTGGTGAAATAAGGTAGATGCAACAAGCACCTTTTTTAACTTATGTATTTCAGTTTGGCTTTCAACACTGAAAAAATTATAAACAAAAGAATAATGAAATTTAAATGTACATGGCTCTTGTGAGTTCCCACATACATGTTAAAGAAGAGAAATATTTTTACAATAGAGGCAACAACAGTCAAACAATATATCACAGCCGACATCTACTAGAGAATAGCAGAAAACACCTATCTCATTATTTCCTTTACAGTTAACTAGTTACATCTTGAATGGAATAAAATCATACTAATATTATTAAGAGTAGGAACTTTGTTCTGATAATGGAAATAAGGACTTTTAGTTAAATATGATAAATTAATGGCTGCAAAGGTTTAACTAATATAGTAACATAGATACGAAAATTTTGGAATGAAATTGTGCATGTTCCAAGATGTAAACAAATAACTACTAATTACAAATTCTTTCCTTCCTTTTAATTAAACGACATGCTACAATCAGGCTTTTTTTTTCCAGCTTTATTTATAAAAAATGCTGTTAATCAAATTATGCAATGACTAGCCACAGAAGAAAATTTTCCATTTTTCCTGACACAGGTATCAATAAATTTTTAATGTTTGTAACAGCTGAATGTTATAATAATAGATCTCTCCTTTTTGCAAAATGAAAAATTAGTACCTACAGTTAAACTGTTCTTACAGAAATCTGTTTAAATAGCTATTTCAAGCATTTTTAATGAATTCCATCTATCAGTAATGCTTTTGCATTTGCCCTTTTCATATTTTTTTTTCTAGACCACAGTATTCTCAGAAAATCAACTTTGACCACCATTTTAAAGCCAATTTTTGATCTATTACATGAAAATCAATTTTGCATATTTGTTGGGCATCAACACATCAGTCATTTTCAGAAACAGGAGATAGTAAGTTACTAACTGAATGGCACTGATATACAGGGTGATTCAGCTCAGTGTGTACAAACTTCTGGAAGCGGTAGGTTGCACAAAGACAAATTGGAATCACATAGCAATGTAGTGTCGGAAACGCCACCTTCATGAGGTAGATGGCGTTGTTCGGCCACGAGACTGCTTATACGTTCTTTCAGGATACCGTCATTTGTAAACTGCCCGACGAGGTAGTAGGATGGCTGAGTTCACGAACGCGGAAATGGCTGATATGCACCTCGCATACGGAGCAGCGGACGAGCCGCGGTGCGACTGTACCAGGAACGGTACCCGATGAGATGAGTGCCACACCACCAAGTTTGCAGGGCTACATCACACAGGGTGTCCACAGAATTATCAAACCTGATTTCCCTGACCAAATATATAAGAAATCCCTGACCTTACACAAATAGGTTTATTTGAGTTTTTATGTATATGTGCCATGATAATAAATAAAATTACATTGGATAATTGAGAAACTTAATATTATTTAAAAGTGTTTCTGTTTGACGTATAAAGTTTCCCAAATAACCGATTCATTTAATTATTATTATATATATTTTTTATTGGCCTCCACCTTACCCACAGTCGTCCAACTCACACTTTTTTAATTTTAAGTTTACTCTTTTTTTTCATGGTTTTACATTTATTGAAGAAACACTCAAACAAACCCATACACAATATTCAGAACAGTTACTATAAAAATATTACAATAGGAACACAGTCACTGTTTTTATACTGCACACCACTTTTTTTCTTTTCCCAATCTGAAATCTTCGCCTGCAATGCTACTTCTTCCAACTCTAGTTCCTTCCGTACTCTTTGTTTCCCCCCATTTAATTCCATTATTTCATGATAAATTTTTCTCTTTTCCTTCAGTTTTATTTCTTCTTCATTTTGAAGAACACCTTTTTTCTCAAGATAATCCTGATATCTTCATCTGGAGGCTCTTACAGAAAGAAGAAACCTTCTATTGATGGCAATGTGTTCTACTCCTCCCACATTTTCAATGGCATCAAAAACTGTTCTCTGACAAATCAGGAATTCTTCCATGAGATTTTCCACAAGAATTGACAGAAAATCCACCTTCCACTGAAGCATTTCCACGAGACATAATGAGACAAATTTTTATTACATCCCAAAGTTCACCGAATTGTTTTTGGTTGTCAAGTAGAGCACTGTAAAATTTGTCTAATCCAATGGAATCATCATGACTGTCTAAAAATTCATCAAACTGAGACCTTTTTTTGGATTGGATTGGAGGTTTAACGACCACCGTGGGCAACTCAATGGGCTATAAAAGCAGTCGCCCGTCCCTAATTTAGGGTCACTGGTTCCAGGGAAGGGAGAGAGCCAATGCCGTAAGACAAACACAACATCCATGCCTCACCAGGATTCGAACCCGGACCCCGTTCGGACGAATAATCAGAGGCCATCGCTTAGACCACTGCGCCACCGGGGCGGCAACTGTGAGACCTAAACAGATTGAGCTTCTACACACAATGAAGCGTACTGTTTATTAGCTTTTTCAGCACAGTCATCTGAAATCCTGTTTGCACTAAGTAAAACTTCAAGCACAATTTCCACTCTCTTCTTGCCTAGACTCGGCTGCTGCACTATAATATTTGGGTCCAAACAAGTTACCCCACGGGCAACTTAAATTTTAGTGGGCTTTTCTCACGAAGTTTTTCAATCATACTGGCCACAAGTTTCCTAAATTCAAGCTTAAACTTTAATTTCTCCCTTTCTGAGCACTTCACTTCTTTTAATAGCTTTTTAGCACTAAATCCAATATCAACTTTTTCAATTGAGAGAAGATTTTCACTTTTAGATACATCTAAAGTTAACAGTTTTGAAACACTATCAGCTTCACTTAATTTGTCAGGCATTAAGCTTCGTGCCATCAAATTTTTCATCAGATCCAGCAAATCAGTGGGTAAGAAAGGAATTAAAGGCTTTGGGCTCTGAACCTTCTCAAAAAAGATTCACACTCTGAAGCTATAGTCCTAAATGCAGCCAATTTGCATTTCAACAGTGGACTTTCCCTGAATTCTGCAAGAAACATGTGCTGTTTGCTGGAAACCAGTGATTCTTGAACATATTTCATGATATGATCATAGACAAGCAATGCCCTAGTCAAACAATTAACATTTTCCAACAACCTTACAGTGCAAAATTTCAAAGGGAAATCTTTACATCCAGTAATCATAGTATAATTTGCACAGCGAGCAGGACTATCTTTTAAAAGGTAGTAAAAGTTACGCAGAAAGTGATGTATATCCCATTTCACTGCTTCAAGTCCAGTTTTCATAGCTCCATTGACCACGTGAAGACATACTCCAATGTTAACTAATAATTTACCATCTGGATTTTCAGTTCTAAGTTTATCTTTCAGCTTTTGAAGAAAGCTGAGATTAATGTTAGGTCCATCCATTGACACTTGTAGCATGTTATCCAAGGGAAGATTAATAAGTTTCTCTAAAAGGTCATTAGCTGTTGCCCGTCCTAAAAGCGCACTACTTAAGTATCTAGTGGAAACTTTTTGCAGATTGACGTCCCAATAATGAACAAACTGATCCATTCGCCCACGCTGAGCAATTTTGTTTAGTGATTCTTCAAAACAAATTACAAAGTCAGTGCACTGCTTCAGATCGTTCATTAAACTCTTTGAAATGTGGTGTCAATCCATGGTTTATCACATAAGATGCTTTGCTTTTGCCTAAAGTAAATTTTGAAGCTATCGCACTGTCAGGATACATTAACTAAAATGTTTTAATAATCTAAAGCAACTTATGGGATTTTACTAGGAAATTTTTTCATTAATAGCAAATTTTCGGAGAAAACTCTTCTCCTTCTTCAGACTGTCTTGTTGTTGTCACTTTTTACTTGTCACTATCACGGTTACGGTTTACCTTGACGGTTTAGGTTATTTTTCCACAAATCCTGCCAGATGTTAGGCAGGGAAAATCCTTTGCAGTCATTGATGATGGAATAACCTTGACGGTTACGGTTAACCTTGACGGTTTAGGTTATTTTTCAACAAATCCTGCCAGATGTTAGGCAGGGAAAATCCTTTGCAGTCATTGATGATGACTTTGTTACATCATCTTTCACTACATAAGCATTAAGGTCACTGGGCTTCACATCATCTTTCACAACATAAGTATTTGAGTCATTAGACTTAATATTTTCTAGAAGTACTGATTCCACATTTCCTGAGCTTGTTGATGGCAAGAGTTCATTATTACAAAGATAGTTCTTTTTCACAGAGGAAGTGAAAGAAGCAAGACTGAGCTGAGACATTTTAGCACGGATGTTTTTCAAATGATTAGGGCCATTTCCGTGGCTGGAGACTGCCCGACGCCCCATGGTGCTAAGCTTGGAAGTTTTAGAGCACATTTTACAAAATGCTGATTCATTGTCGCCGTTCACAGCAGCTATTCAACCAGAAAACTCAGGATTTAATTGTTCGTCCAACCATTGTTCATTAAACACACAACGCTTTGACATTGCTGCAGTCTTAATTGCCTTTTAACAAGGTATAACTTATACCAATTAATTGCTATTTAACAAGGTATAACTTATACCACAAATTTTCTTCTACTCCTTTGACCTAAAACAAAAAGAGAAATGTTAACAAGTAATGTAACACAACTTACAATAATAGGTAGAAAATACAAGGTTACATTAGTAGGAAGGGGAAGTTAGTGACTGTCTGCAACACCAAGTGCAAGTGTGTTGGGCGATGAGGGCGTCACTCCCCGGCGCCGGGTTAAAACTAGTTGTAGTCTAACTGTGATTGAAATTTCCCCTGACTTTTACCAACATTTCAGGCATTTCCCTGACTTTCCCGAATGTGGACACCCTGTCACGGATTGAACGAACAATAGGTATCTCAGTAGCTGCACTGTGCAATGTAGCCACACGATGCCCCCCCTCCATTCCAACAATGACATTCGTCATCACTTAAATATGACATTTGGACATCAGTGCGCCGGACTTAACATGCCATGATTACTTCTTCTGGGGGTGGTGTACAACACCCCCGCTGAAAGTGATGAGGACCTTGTAGCACGCATCTCTGTGGCTGCTTCGGAAGTCCGAGACACGCCAGGAATTTTCCAAAATGTACGTGATTCCATGTGTCGACGACATCAAGCATGTGTTACAGCTCATGGTCGCAACTTTGAACACCTTCTGTAACCTCAGTGCATTTCGCAAATGTCTTGTGAGTAATAAAACGCATTTTGTTCTCTTACTTGCTGCTCTTTCATTTCTCGTTCTCAAAGAAAGGTGACTTGATCACGCTAGTTACGTTAACTAAAACTTTTACAAAAGTTCGTAAGTTGGAAGCTTTCGACCTTATCTTAGGTCTTCATCACGCCAATGGAGGACTAAGATTGTTGCCAGATTCTACATTTGAATTTTTCCTATTTTTGTTGCCAAAACTTAGAATTGATCTCCAGATTAACGGAATGTAGAGAGGAGATTCGGAGTTGCAAGTCATTGAGTTGAAAATAATTTCTATGCTTTCACGGTAACGGAGGGCAAAACGATTGTCAAACGAAGCAATTCGTTTTGCTTCGTTCCAGTGGGGAACTGCAGATGTGTCTTCCATTGTCAAAATAGACAAGGCAGTGTTGGGATTGCCTTTCGAAACATCTTTTCTATGTTCTAAAATTCTATGGCTTATGCTCCTGTATGTGCTTCCAATGTATAAGTTATCCCCAGTAGAAGAAGAGATAGGAATGCAGTAAACTCCTGGGAGGTTCAGGCTTTCAACTTTGTCCCTATCCCTTTGTAGAAGTTTCAAGATGTTTGGGGTAGATTTAATGGCAAGATGGTAACCAAAACTTCTAAAAAGAATCTGTAACTTATAAGCATAGGAAGGATGGTAAGGAACAGAACCACAGAATTTCAGGTCTTCTTTCTTGTGAGGAAGGAGGCATTCGATTTTCGAATGGTTTTCATATTTCTTTATGAGGGAGTTGACTGTAACAGCAGGGAAACCATGAGAGAGGGCTATTGTAGAAATTTTGGAGAGTTCTTCTTGAAGAGAGAGTTGGCTGTTGCAAATGATATGAGCCCTGTGGATGTAGGACTTCAATGCTGCAAGCTTGTAGAGATGCAGGGTGCAAGATTTGTAGGGAATGATGTTAGTGGCTGCAGAAGGTTTTCGATAGACGGAACGAGTAATGGAGAGATCAGCGTTTCTGCAGATAGATACATCCAGGAAATCAATTTTGTGATTTACTTCCTTAGATATAGTGAGCTTAATGGAAGGAAATTTTTCTGTAATGGAGTTGATCAGTATCTGTAGCTCAGACTCGGAATGTGGCCAGCTAATGAAAACGTCGTCTACATATCTTAACCATAGGGAAGGTTGAAAAGGGTGTAGAGGAATTATGGAAACTTCAATATGTTGCATGTAGATTTCAGCAAGCAGAGGGGAAAGAGGTGAGCCCATGGGGAGACCAGATTGTTGCCTATACACAATTTTGTTGAAAACAAAACAACTATGTTGATGAATAGTGTGGAAACAATCATAAAGATCTTTGATAAGAGGACCGGGGGGTTCAAAATGAAGAATCAATTTCTTCATGAGGAGCATGTAGGAATCAAAATATGGTACAGAGGGAAACAAAGATTCTACATCAAGAGTATACAGATTATCACAAGGAGGAAAGGAATTAGGAAGGTTGTGGATGAAGTTTGAAGTAGAGACAACTGTATGAGGATGGTTGGCTGCCAGGGATTTGCATTTGAGGACCAATCTCTTTTCAAGGTTTACTGCTGGAGAAAAAGAATATTCCACTAAAGGTCTGATGGGGTTACCAGCTTTATGCAGTTTCACTTGCAGGAAGAGCCTGGGAGTTCTAAAGTAAGGAGGGGTGATATATCACCAAGGAAGGATTGAAGAGTTTCTTTCTTAGCTAATCTGTCAACTGAGTTTTTGAGTGAGTTGGTGGTGTCTGACTGTAAAGGGATGCAGTTGGCAGATGTAAGAAAAGAAAGCACTTTTTGGTTTAGAGTTTCTTTACCAATGATGACTGGGCAACCAACTTTATCTGCTTTGCATACGGCTAGGTCATTTTCTTGAATAAATGACCTGAATTCTTTTAAACAAGAAGAAGAGTACTTGATTGGCACAGAATTTTGCTTGGATAAGATAACAGCAGCGTTGGCACGAAGGATAGGCTGCTGAACAGTCTCAGTTCTGTGGATGGCTGATTCTATAACAGAAACAGTTTGTGGAAGATTGATAGGAAGAGCAGGTGAAAATTTTGGGCCTAATGATAAGAATTTATCCAAGCTAGGAGGAATAGTGACAGAAGAAAGATTTACATACTTTGGCATCAGCCTCTGACAAGCCAAAGTATGTAAATCTTTCTTCTGTCACTATTCCTCCTAGCTTGGATAAATTCTTATCATTAGGCCCAAAATTTTCACCTGCTCTTCCTATCAATCTTCCACAAACTGTTTCTGTTATAGAATCAGCCATCCACAGAACTGAGACTGTTCAGCAGCCTATCCTTCGTGCCAACGCTGCTGTTATCTTATCCAAGCAAAATTCTGTGCCAATCAAGTACTCTTCTTCTTGTTTAAAAGAATTCAGGTCATTTATTCAAGAAAATGACCTAGCCGTATGCAAAGCAGATAAAGTTGGTTGCCCAGTCATCATTGGTAAAGAAACTCTAAACCAAAAAGTGCTTTCTTTTCTTACATCTGCCAACTGCATCCCTTTACAGTCAGACACCACCAACTCACTCAAAAACTCAGTTGACAGATTAGCTAAGAAAGAAACTCTTCAATCCTTCCTTGGTGATATATCACCCCCTCCTTACTTTAGAACTCCCAGGCTCTTCCTGCAAGTGAAACTGCATAAAGCTGGTAACCCCATCAGACCTTTAGTGGAATATTCTTTTCTCCAGCAGTAAACCTTGAAAAGAGATTGGTCCTCAAATGCAAATCCCTGGCAGCCAACCATCCTCATACAGTTGTCTCTACTTCAAACTTCATCCACAACCTTCCTAATTCCTTTCCTCCTTGTGATAATCTGTATACTCTTGATGTAGAATCTTTGTTTCCCTCTGTACCATATTTTGATTCCTACATGCTCCTCATGAAGAAATTGATTCTTCATTTTGAACCCCCCGGTCCTCTTATCAAAGATCTTTATGATTGTTTCCACACTATTCATCAACATAGTTGTTTTGTTTTCAACAAAATTGTGTATAGGCAACAATCTGGTCTCCCCATGGGCACACCTCTTTCCCCTCTGCTTGCTGAAATCTACATGCAACATATTGAAGTTTCCATAATTCCTCTACACCCTTTTCAACCTTCCCTATGGTTAAGATATGTAGACGACGTTTTCATTAGCTGGCCACATTCCGAGTCTGAGCTACAGATACTGATCAACTCCATTACAGAAAAATTTCCTTCCATTAAGCTCACTATATCTAAGGAAGTAAATCACAAAATTGATTTCCTGGATGTATCTATCTGCAGAAACGCTGATCTCTCCATTACTCGTTTCGTCTATCGAAAACCTTCTGCAGCCACTAACATCATTCCCTACAAATCTTGCACCCTGCATCTCTACAAGCTTGCAGCATTGAAGTCCTACATCCACAGGGCTCATATCATTTGCAACAGCCAACTCTCTCTTCAAGAAGAACTCTCCAAAATTTCTACAATAGCCCTCTCTCATGGTTTCCCTGCTGTTACAGTCAACTCCCTCATAAAGAAATATGAAAACCATTCGAAAATCGAATGCCTCCTTCCTCACAAGAAAGAAGACCTGAAATTCTGTGGTTCTGTTCCTTACCATCCTTCCTATGCTTATAAGTTACAGATTCTTTTAGAAGTTTTGGTTACCATCTTGCCATTAAATCTACCCCAAACATCTTGAAACTTCTACAAAGGGATAGGGACAAAGTTGAAAGCCTGAACCTCCCAGGAGTTTACTGCATTCCTATCTCTTCTTCTACTGGGGATAACTTATACATTGGAAGCACATACAGGAGCATAAGCCATAGAATTTTAGAACATAGAAAAGATGTTTCGAAAGGCAATCCCAACACTGCCTTGTCTATTTTGACAATGGAAGACACATCTGCAGTTCCCCACTGGAACGAAGCAAAACGAATTGCTTCGTTTGACAATCGTTTTGCCCTCCGTTACCGTGAAAGCATAGAAATTATTTTCAACTCAATGACTTGCAACTCCGAATCTCCTCTCTACATTCCGTTAATCTGGAGATCAATTCTAAGTTTTGGCAACAAAAATAGGAAAAATTCAAATGTAGAATCTGGCAACAATCTTAGTCCTCCATTGGCGTGATGAAGACCTAAGATAAGGTCGAAAGCTTCCAACTTACGAACTTTTTGTAAAAGTTTTAGTTAACGTAACTAGCGTGATCAAGTCACCTTTCTTTGTTAATATTGTTACGTGTTTTGCCCATAATCGTCAAGTTCTCGTTCTCTCTGTACACTAGCACATGAAGATGGTGTTTTCGACCCTGCATTGCTATGTGATTCCGATTTGTCTTTATACAACCTACCCCTCTTAGAAGTTTGTACATGCTTAGCTGAATCACCCTGTATATATTTTTTCTCAAATATATGAAGCATGTCATTGCATGATTCACAACCAAAGTGATTGCGATGCAAAGGCAGATATTAACAAACTTTCAGCTATTCACCATTCAATATGAATGGCATTTATGTACCATTCCATTCTTAAGTTTTATTTCCTAGCCAACTGCTGATTGCTCACTCACATAACTATTGACCATTTCCATCTGAATTCAGGCAGGCATGACCAAACATGTGTCAGTCGACCACCGCCAATTTTTTTGAAAAAAATCATGGTAGCTACTCCTAATAGAGGTATAAAGTACTGCAAAAGGATTTTTCACAAAACATTTTTTTGGCCGTGCTACAGCATTTTGAAAATAGGCAAAAAATACACTCGTGACAAAAAACATGTGAAACATCAAATTTTTAAGTGCACACTGCTCCTGAACTATAACAGGCAGATACTCGAATTTTTTTTTATTTTGAAGCTACTGAATTGGCCTTTCTTTAAATTCACAGAAATTGTTCAAACGAATGTTGCCAGATGGCAAAAAAAAAATTACATTTATTACAAAAAATTTTTATTTTCCACAAATTTAGGATTTTTTTTTTTTTAAGAAAAAGATTTATTAGGTGGGTAAGTATGCCAACTGCACCCCTGCTAGTGTTGTCTTAGCAGTAATTTTGTTTTTATTCTGTGATGCTTGTAACTCAAACTTAATTTTTAAAATATACAAAATTTCAAAAAATCAACATTTTTGAATTGCAATATCTCAAAAATCCCATTTTTAAAAATTCTGAAATTTTGTCCAATGTCCTAGTAGTTTACTGGGGGAGTCAGGTTACTGGATTTTTGCATTGAAATTTTCTTACATATTTTTGAAAATGACACTTTTTTTTTTTCAATTTCTTTTTTCCAATTTTTGAAAAATCACACTTTTTTTAAAAATTTTTGAATTCAGTGAAAAAATGAGAACTGTAAACATTATTTAGTAAATTTTTAATAGCAGGAGAACACAATTCCCGGCAGGGCTCGCACTAAGCATTCACCAAGTTGCCAAATGTGACTAAATCCGAAAATGGGAAGAAAAAATGAGTAACAGTGAAAATGGTGGTAAATGATTTTATGAAACTTGGGCAATTTTTGACTCATGTGTAAACTACAATTTGCAGGAATTTTTGGGCTAAACTACAGCTGACATGATTTCAAAGTTTGATTTTCCAAAGCTGTGGCACTGAAAATGGTACTGCCCGGTGCAATTTTTATGGAGTGCTGTGAAACACCTATTAAGGCTGCTTGAGAGCCATTGGAGGAGTCAATGAAAAATAAGAGCTACTGAAGGTGGGGATATCGAGAGGGAAGAAACTCTTCTGTAATTTATAATGAGCGGATCCAGAGAAATGGGATAGCAGAGGCTAAACAGTCTGCATCACATAGTCCAGTGTTGGTGTGGCACTTTGACTTTGCTCAAAACTGATCTGTAATTCTACCTGATGAAGTGTAAAGTTACTACTTGCAAACAATGTCCAGATCTCACTCTTTACATGTATTGCGTACTTTCCAAATGAGACTAAGTCTTCTGTGGTAGCATGCCATGATATAAGCCATAACACAGCACATGCTCTGTGTGCCATTCTGTTCATAAAAAGTGAAATTGCCAAGACTTGTCCTTTGGAAGAATTTAAAACAATTGTTTACAACTCAGATGGAGCAGCCGGGCACTTCAAAAACAAATAACAGTTCTATGAACTTATGAAGGGGGGCCCAAATATAACAAGGAAGTGGATCTTTACAGCCACAGGCCAATGCAAGAGTTCATGTGATGGTGTGGGTGGCCTGTGAAAACATTTTGCTACTAAATTCAACTTACAGAAAGAAGCTTCACAAGCTATAAGAGATGCACCTTCATTTGTTGAAACTGTCTCCCCCTTGATCATAAAGACTAAACTTCTACTCCTCACAACTTGTGAAGTTCAATCCTATCTAACCAGTAAAGTAGAAGAGTGGGATGCAGTAAAATCTGTTGTTAGAAAACAGTCACAGCATTCCTGGTTAGTACAAGGAAATAAACCATCAATGGCCAGAACAGTCCGGCACCCACATAAAGCAGAGCAATTTTTAAGCCAACAAAACAAGAACCCATTTTCTGGGAATGATTTTCAAATAGGAGAATTTATAGGATGCATTTATGACGATAACTGGTGGATGGATGGGACAGATTACAAACATATCTACAGAATTCAAGAACATAACAGTATCTTTCGTGCACCCTCATGGACAGCTAGAGGTTTTTGGTGGCCAGAAGAATGTGGCAAGAAAGCAGGTAAAGTGTCCAGTGCCCTTAAAAAACGTGCTTCTAAAGGTGAATGTCCCAACTCCTGATGGACGTTCTGCATGACTTCATACCTTTGATGAGAAGGAAATCAACAAAATCCAGCAGCTTTTCTCAGTTTGAATAATTTGTAGTTATGATGGTAAGCTCATATTTTTTAGGGCTTTTTCTCTTATGTAAATAGAAATTGAATCTTAACTGCAACTGAGATAATGTATTGTACACTGAAGAGCAATTGAATTAGAGATACCTGCTTGTAACGTGTAGCACCACCTTTCGCCCTGATGACGGCGGCGATTCGTCTCGGCATGGACGCGACAAGACACCGGAAGCGTTGGGAAGCCATACGGATCCACGACCCCTGAACAAGCTTCCACAGTTCACGAAGATTTGATGGAGGGAGGTCAGAGCCTCGAACATCTCTCTCGATGGGATTGAGGTCAGGTGACCTAGCTGGCCAAGGAAGCGTCGGTGAAGTGTTCATGCAACCATTCAGATACAATTCGGGAGCGTTGGCATGGTGCATTGTCTTGTTGCAGGATGAGGTCCCCAGTGGGATGTTGAAGACGCACAAATGGGAGCAAATGGTCGTCCAGGATATCCCGGTAATGTTGACCTGTGAGGGACGATGTCACACGTACCAGGGGTACCATTTCAGTCCACGTAAACAGTCCCCAGATGAGAATGCTATCCCCACCAGCTTGAAGAGTACCCTGCTGGCAAGAAGGATCCATTGCTTCATGTGGTTTGCGCCATACTCGTATCCTGCCACAGGGGTGATTGTGAGGTGACACGAGAAACCCTGAAACTCTCAGCTCAGTGCCAATATACATATAATGTATAATACGCACATATAAACTAGCTACACAACAAATAGGCCCTAGTGCTTGTGCAGTTAAACTTTGCATCTTTT
The DNA here is from genome assembly GCA_039090855.1 of Macrothele yani. Classification (NCBI taxonomy): domain Eukaryota; kingdom Metazoa; phylum Arthropoda; class Arachnida; order Araneae; family Macrothelidae; genus Macrothele; species Macrothele yani. The sequence goes on along the minus strand of CM076989.1, from coordinate 67,838,468 downwards.
CTTGTACCCAATTTTCTTTCACTGTGCAAAATCCTTCAGGCATTGCATCTTTAAAATCAAATTTTGCACTTCATATTACATGTTAATTGAGCAGTCTATGTAAACCAGTTTTATTTGAACTTGAAGCCTACAGTGAATTCCATTCAATTTCTAAAAGTAGTTAGAAAAAATAATCAAATTGTTTGAACTTTCAAAATAATGAAAAGAAGCCTTCCTTTCAGCAGGCTGTTATCTTAAGAGCTTGTTTGATAACAAAAGAAATGCACAAGGTGTCACAAATCGTCTACATTCACCACTCGCATGGACATGCAGTGTTTTTAATCAAACACTGTAATTCCCAAAGAAAATGGAACCTGAAGTTTAGTTACCATTTTGTAGCATTTTTAGAAATGAAATGTCCGAAGCATCTCAAATTCTTCTAAAACTTAAAAACCCGGATTTACGGGTTTGGAATGTGACAAAAAACCGGAATTCCGGGCTACACACGGATTACAAATAGGTCTGCTGCCATCCGCATGTACCAACATGAATCTCGACTCATCAGTCCAGGCAATATTTTTCCACATGTCTAGGGTCCAGTGACGATGTTCCCGCGCCCATGCTAATCTTTGCACCCTGTGATATGCGGTCAGCAGCGGTACCCTCGTGGAACGATGGCTTCTGTACCCCATAGCGAGGAGATGGTTCTGGATGGTGTGGCTGCTTACATGGTTTTGTGCACCAGCGTTAAATTGCTGAGTGATTTCTTGCACTGTGGCCAGTCTATCCGCTGTTGCCCACGGCAGTTGGCCCTTGCAGGGATGGTTTTACCGGATTCGATGTACTCATGGTGCACCCGTGACACAGTGGCTTGTGAAAATCAGAGTGGCTGCATTACTTCCGAGATGGAGTGACCCATTTGTCGGGTCCCGACAATTTGCCCACGATGAAATGAGCTTAGATCCTTCGTCTTAGCCATACTGCGTCCGACTCTTACTGATTCCTGTTGCATCACTCCTTATATTGTCGGATCGCTGCATACGTCATGTCGTTTCCGTTTACAGGGCCGCCCACAGCACCCCATTTGCATGATGCCAGCTGTCTCTAATTCAATTGCTCTTCAGTATATGTGTACAGACTATGGATTTAAAAAAAAATTAAACATGTACATAGGTGACAATTATTAAAAATCATTAAAATGACTTTAAAATAAAGATTGACACTGCAATTTGGAATATATACTCAGGTAAACTTTTTAGAAATATCTTTCAAAGTTTTTTTTTTTCTTTTTTTTAGTAATAACCCAACCGTGAGGTTCGAGCAGGAGAGAAATGCATTTTCAAAAATTTGTAGGAAAATTTCAAAGCAAAAATCCAGAAACCAGATTCCCCCAGAACTACGTACTATAAGGACATTATTTGGACAAAATTTCAAATTTTTAAAAATGGGGTTTTCGAGATATTGCAATTCAAAAATGTTGATTTTTTGAAATTTTGAATATTTTAAAAATTAATTTTGAGTTGCATGCATTACAGGATAAAAATAAAATTACTGCTAAGACAACCCTAGTAGGAGTGCAGGTTGGCACACTTACACACCTGATAAGTCTTTCTCTTAAAAAAAAAAAATAAATAAATAAAAAAAATCCTAAATTTGTGGAAAATTAAATTTGTTTGTAATAAATATAGACTTTTTTAGCCATCTAGCAATATTCCTTTGATCGATTTCTGTGAACATAAAGAAAGGCCAATTCAATAGCTTCAAAATAAAAAAAAAAATTCAAGTCTGTACCTTTTATAGTACAGGAGCAGTGTACATTTAAAAATTTGGTGTTTCACATTATTTTCGTCACGGGTGTATTTTTTTGCCTATTTTCAAAATGCTGTAGCTCGACCAAAAAAATGTTTTGTGAAAAATCCTTTTGCAGTACTTTATACCTCTATTAGGAGTAACTACAATAATTTTTTCAAAAAAATTGGAGGTGGTCAACCGACACCCCCTGCCTAAATTGAGATGGAAAGGGTCTATTTGAAACTTAAAAATTCTCAACATTACTTTTTTCAATGGAAATTTGTGTTTGAATTCAGGGAAGAATTAAGTTAAATATGCTGTGACTTGCAATAATGGCAGATTAAATTATTATTTATAGCAGTGAGGGTGAACCATTCATTCATGGTGAAGGGTCATTCACTTCAAAAGAATTATTAATGAATGGTCTGCCACTATTCTAATTAGAGCTACTAAAAAAAGGAATCAAAATGTTAATGCAGTTGGACTGCTTGCTGCATTCATCATTCCTTCAACTATCTTTTTGCCCTTTTATCAAGCAACATAATACTAAATTCAGTACTGGTTGGTGTGTTACTATCCCCATGGGGCACACATCACCATAAGTTTAATTTTTCTTCAAAAGATATTGCATGTTATCTCAAATGATTTCAGAGTGATAATAAAATGACCAAAGTTTATTTTTTTTAAAGAATAACCCAAAAAATGTCCCCCAAAACAGCACATTACTAGTAGCTAGAACTCTTCACAAAAATGCCCAAAAGATGAAGAAAAATGACACTACCTTCTACTTCTATGCAATCATCTCTATGGAAAAATGTGAAGGCATTCTAATTGTGCTTCATCATCTAAGTTCAAATCAACAAAAACAGAAGATACTCAATTTGTCAACATAATTAAAATCAATACAAATGTAGCATTCTCAGTTTTGGTATGGAAACAATAAACAGCTGAGTATTTTCCCTAACAGTACTTTATTTAAACTATCATTAATCATGGTGACATTCCAGAATTTTTTTTAAACAGAATTTTGAATACTTTTGATTCTGCACTAAAACTTGGATGTGGTCGTGGTCTCTCTCTCTCTCACACACACTCACTCACTCACTCACACACACACACACACACACACACACACACACACACACACTCTCTCTCTCTCTCTCTCTCTCTCTCTCTCTCTCTCTCTCTCTCTCTCTCTCTCTCTCTCACACACACACACACACACACACACACTAAAAAAAATACATGTACATAGTCTACTATACAATTTCCCTGATAAAAAAGTACCTAAATAAGTATTTGAGATTGCACAAATCCTTTCAGGAAAATGAAAAATTTAGAAATTTCTTCATTAGTTGCTAAGTTCTTTTAAAATTTTTGTCATTATTACATAGACTGTAACAGATGGTATGGCTTTTGTCGTTACTACTTTTATGTGATCCACTTGATTTTATAGAAATAGTAAGAACAAAAGGTTTTCTTACATACCCAGCCAGCATAACTCCTCCACAGCAAAAATTGCAGATTAAGAAGCAGCTGATTATAAACACATTAAAGTCAAATTTAAAACACTGGGAAACACGTAAAATTTTAAAATGAATTTATGTTAAGGATAATTTGTAAGTATTTTCTTTGTATTGTGCTAACTTTTTTTTTTTTTTAATGAGGGTTTGCAGAGAAATAATAGTGAAAAGAACAAAAGGCTTGAAAACCAAGGTGCTTTGACCAATCTAAAAACCATTTCTCATATTTAATGTAGGACTGTGGAATTCTAAGAAGATGAATTAAGTGAACCACCTGCAAAATATTTTTACATAACAAATAATAATAATAATAATAATAATAACACTACCTTGAAGAGAAAATAAAGGAATGCACAGCCTATGTTTCGAAGAGTAGGTAGTAGAACACAGAGAAAGTACCACTACTCAGGAAATCACTCAAAGCAGAAAAAGAATAATTAGAATTCCTCTTCTAAAACACAATTCATACCATGCATCATAACTATAACATCAGCATTTCACCAGGATTTTAAGCACCTTGTGAAGGTAGTGCATGTGAATTCAGTTGTTTATAATCCAGGTAACTGAAATTTTTATTATTGGTAATTTAATGACACCAATAAGCACTGAAAAATAAAGGAAGTCTTCCACCTGTAATTTTAACTTGGTTTCTACTTTAGACTTGCTGGTGTCTAAAAAAGGGTAGAACCAGAATAGAATCACAAACAAAAACCCTAGGATAAAAACATAGCATTCTATGATTTCCCATAAACATTATCATGAATTCTACTTTAGACTGGCTGGTGTCTGAAAAGGGTAGAACCAGAATAGAAGCACAAACAAAAACCCTACGATAAAAACATAGCATTCTATGATTTCCCATAAACATTATCATGAATATGGAGGTTGTTTTTGAAGTTTGAGAAGATTTCATTTCACACAATCATGTAGAATAAATAGACAGCCCATTGCAACACAGTCAAGGAACAAGCACAGAATGAAGCCAAAGTGGACATATACAAGTAATAACAAAATTCCTACAGATATGTGGCAGGGTACTCAAAGGTTCTGCTCAAGCAGCTCTATGCATCATGCATGCACACAGTAACTGAAACAGGCTTTAACTAATGCAAAGGTGCATACCTGGGAAAGCATTTCTCTTAAAACATAGCATAAGAAAGATTAGAAACCTACATTCAACAACATACAGTTTTCAGAAATTGTGCACAGTCGAGGAACCTCAAACCAGCCATAATCTAAACTGATACAGAACTTATCTTTTGTGTAAATTCATATTAAATATTATTAACATTTCTGATCTCAATTCTCAATAATCCTCTTGGCTGTTGTTCCTTGACAGAAAGGACAAACAAATGTGTTTCTGATTAGCTTAAAGTAACAAGGAATGTATGTACATAATGACACTTATCCTATATTAAGTTAGTCTAAAGACCAAAGAGGTTGTTCGAACATTAAGATTTGTTGCCACAGGCAAAAGCAAGAATCAACTTACCACTTAGAAACTCATTGTATCATGGCAGACACTACACCCATAGCTACAAAAGAAATTAAAAATATATGTTACTGAGGTACTAACTGTGAGTGCATGCGGACAAAAAATTACATTGTGACTATCAAATTGTAAATATTTTTATAGTACAAAGAAATAACTATCAGCTAAGCTTAATATCTAAAAATTTTTTTTTGGCACGCCAAATTTTTTTTTACAAAGCATTACAGAGAAGAAAAATTTATCCGACTAAACCTGTGGGCACACGATCAAAACGTATGAACTGGGTTCTACCTGACATTGCATGTGTTTAGCAATATAGCATTTTTGCTCAACAAGGAATCATTAGGGAAAAGCAAGCAGTATTTTAAGTACGGCAATAGTAAGCAAATGGATATTTCATAAAATATGGTGAAATAATTTCAATAAATATTTGAAGAAAAAAAAAACGACTATTGAAAACATTACTGTATAAATTTTCAATTATGATTTTCAAATGCTTTTTTTTTAATGTGCAAGATATTTTAAGTTTGTTCTGATGGAAAAAACAAAAGCATTGAAAAACAGGACTTGCCCAATGCACACATGATATATGCATGCATTAAACAGTTTAAAGTTTGCTACACAGACTTGGGCAAAACAAAAAATAAGGAGTCAGCCAGCTCCATAAATGTATCTTCTGAAATTATGTTTAAATGGCATGCAAATATTTAGCAAGTTTTTAAAACTTATACTCTGTTTGAAATGACAGCTCTCAAAACTGCAGCACTATGGCAAAATACCCACAATGGTAAAAATCATTTGATCTATCATTTTTAATATTGCTAATAAGGAACATCTCTTACTAATCAAAAACAACTATTATGGGAATTTTACTAGGAATTTTTTTTATTTAAATTGCAAATTTTCGGAGAAAACTCTTCTCCTTCAGGCTGTCCTTTTGTTGTCACTTATTCCAGTCATTACCGCGGTTATGGTTAGTTTTCATCACATTCTGCCGGATGTTAGACAGGGAAAATCCTTTGCAGTAATTGATGATGGAATTTTGATTTTTCTCAATCTCTATTCCTTCTTTTAGCTTTCTTTTTTGAAAATTGCTTTGGAAACTGATGACTTTAAGGGAATTCCAATCCATGCTGTGCCCAGTTTCTCTAACATGCCTATCTAAACGAGTCATGTTGGAGCAATTTTTTATAGCAGCTTTATGCTCTGCTATACAAGTTTCTAGTCTGCGACCTGTTTCACCTATGTAAGATAGTCCACAACTACAATTTACTTCATAAACTACTCCTTGCATTTTTAAAATATCTTCTTCTCTTTGAACTATTTTAGGGAAATTTTTTTTTAACTTTGTTTTCTAAACTTGGAGCTAGCCTAATATTGTACTTCTTACTAATTCTCTTTAAAGACTCAAATAAACCTTTGTGATAAGAAATTTTTCTAGTGAATTTTACTTGTTGCTTTTGCGGGTTCTTCGTACCATTAAAATTCAGAAGTTTCTTAATTTCTTCTTTAGGATAGTTATTTTCTGCAAGTATGACTTTAAGTTCTTCTTTATGGGCTTCTTTCTTATCTGCTGTAGATACTATTTTATTTTTTTTTCCATAAAACTGACTTTCTACATTTTCTTTTAATAGAAACTGGATGATAGCAATTGAAATCCATCTTCTGAGAATTAGTAAGAAGTACAATATCAGGCAAGTTCCAAGTTTAGAGAACAAAGTTAATTTTTTTCCCCTAAAATAGTTCAAAGAGAAGAAGATATTTTAAAAATGCAAGGTGTAGTCTATGAAGTAAAATGTAGTTGTGGACTATCTTACATAGGGGAAACAGCTCGCAGACTAGAAACTCGTATAAGCAGAGCATAAAAGCTGCTATAAGAAATTGTTCCAACATGACTGGTTTATATAGGATGTTAGAGAAACTAGTCACAGCATGGATTGGAATTCCCTTAAAGTCATCAGTTTCCAAAGCTATTTTCAAAAAAGAAAGCTAAAAGAAGGAATAGAGATTGAGAAAAATCAAAATTCCATCATCAATGACTGCAAAGGATTTTCACTGCATAACATCTGGCAGGATTTGATGAAAACTAACCATAACCTTCAGGTTAACTGTAATCGTCAAAGTTAACCGTAACCATGATAGTGACAGGAATAAAGTTACAACAAAAAGACAGCCTGAAGGAGAAGAGTTTTATCCAAAAATTTGCAATTTAAATAAAAACATTTCCTGGTAAAATTCCCATAATAGTTGTTTTTGATTAGTAATTAAATTAAGAAACTAGGAAGTCAATTCTCAACATGAGCTTTATTCAAAGGAAAATCTCTTTTATAAGCACCACACATCAATTTTAGAAACTACCCTGGTAGTGCTCTTTTCTGAAGGCAAGCATGAGTATTTTTATGCCACACACACAAAACAAATTCTAATTAGTAAAACAAATTAGACAGCACATTAAAGGTAAAAATAAAGGTAAAAAAAAAAAAAAAAAAGAACCTGCCCATACCCAACAGGTCAGGTACTTACAGTTGCAGCTAGGATGTCATGAGGACAACAGGACAACAAAAAACTCTTGCACACTTTAGGATCAGTAAAATGCACTTTGAACTTGTTGTTTTCACCTAAGGAGGGAAAAAAATATTAGCTGTAATTTACAAAACAGATTTTGCTTTAAAGAAGCAGGTCATCTGCTTCATAAAAGCATACTTATTTAGTGAACCCAAACAAAATACAAATTTAGAGTACACACTAAGAATAAAGATGGTCTCATAGAAGGTGCATCTGAATTATATTTATAAAAAAATAATTTGCACTTAAACTTCAAATTACATCCTTCTTAAATTGATACACCTCTTTGCAAGGTCATACAGCTTCTGCATGGCTCTGTAGAACAGAGGCTATGGAACCCTGTTTAATTGCCTATCACACTGTTTTGGACTTCTGAAATGCTGTCAAAATGGTCCCACTTTGTGTCCAAGGTCACTTTGAGAAACAGAAAATAATCAGCAGGCACTAAATCTGGAAAACACAAGGGATTGTAAAGCATTGTAATCCCCATTCATGTAAGAAACACCTTAATGATGGCCATGTGCACAGACGCATTGTTGTGAATAAGGAAGCAGTCACCTGACTTGGCTGCATCTGGCCTAAGGGTAAATTCCATGTCAAATCACCCAGCATTTTCACAAGATGTCACCCACCCATCTCAGATTTTTGTAAAAATTGGTACAAAGTATTGTACTGGTGAGATATGAAACCTGTTAAAATTTTAGGTCAGTCGGTCCAGTAGATCTTGAGTAATGCCACATTAAAAATTGGGTAGCTCTGCTATTAAAGTTTTAGCGCTATGAGTTTTCACTACACTGTAGGACAAAAAATTCATAACTTCACAACTAACTGTTGTAGCCACATATTTTTTTCTTAAATGATCTGCATGATCCATACATTTGGGAACAACTTGTTTCTGCACATTTTTTGAATTAAAACAACACTTTTTTAAAATTGAATGACAAAAAATATGGAAAAATGAGGCCACATTTTTATTAAACAAAACAATTTTTTTCAAAATGAGCCCCCATTAAATTTTGCTAAAAATATTTTCATGTGTGTATTATACAACGTAACCTTTCAGCAGGAGAGAAAAATACTTTGGGCAATTCACAATTTTGGTGAAGAAAATAAAAAATGGCATGTTTTATATATGGAACATTCCGACATGATATTACTTAATTTTTTAATTAAGTGGTTGCTTGACCGTTTTATACACCTTTCCTCCCCATAGTTTAACACTATCGGTGAGTAGCTCAAGCCAATTTTTATTTTATTTTTTTGTGCCACCATCAGAGATATAGGTTCATTTTTCTTTTCTGCGGCACACCAAAATAGAGCCTCGCAATGGTTTTGAAAAAAGGCAATTGATTTCCTCTTATTGTAGATTGAAAGTTTTGGTTTGCACTACCTAAAAAGAGAACATTTGAGGCTTACAGAAAATGCATAGAAATGATATTTTTTTTAACCTTGCTTAAAATGAAGTTGAAATCTGCAATACTCACAAACATAAATCACCATTTTTGATGGACTGTTAAGGTGACTGGGAGTTGGAACCCCAAGTTGGGAATTTTTGTGTAATAACTATGGCTAGTAGTTTTCAGCTATGGAGAACTTAAATCTGGCAGAACACACACATGCGCACGCACTCGCACGCACATGTGCGTTTCAGATCATCAGCAAATAAAATAATTTATTTTGGATCTTCAGATTTTTTTCGTAAGTAAATAAACTCAACAGGGAGAAGTATTCTATTTTTATAATAAATATGCAATCAAATAAAAGTAATTTAACCTGTTGACTGTAAAGTTGTAATAAGGTACAGGAATTTCTTCAGTTAGTTTTTCATCCAGTGCACATAAATACTTTTAAGCTTAAAATGGCGTTGAAATTTGCAATATCTGGAAAATGAAAAAAAAAAAAAGTATAACCTAAATTGTTTTGTATTAATAATGAAATGCTTGCAATAAGTACTAATGAATGTTGAGTCCACCCCCCCCCCCAAATCATTCTTCTTTACAGGACTTAAAGTTCTATCCTCACTTGCTATCTTTGTCCCCCCCACTAAAATTTCCAGTCATTGTGCATGTTCCGGGTCATTCCATACCAAATCAACACAGAAAAGTAACATTTTCAACCTGACCTCTTTCAAATTCTTAGGAAAACTTGGCAGTTCATAGATTACCTAACAGTAAATAATTTTGTATATTTTCAATTTTTTACTAGCATTATTTATTTATTTACAAGGAACTGAAATTTTAAAAAATATGGATTTTATTTGCAAAGTGTCCTCCTTAGAAATGCTGTAACTTTTGACCTAATAGACAGAGTCTTGAAATAAGGCTTATTTCATAGATAATTGTGTCCTCTTTATTTGGATATGCTACTTGACCAGGAAAAGTATCAACAAAGTTTCAAGGTCAATGAGATTAACCTTTGACCAAGAATTTAAGAAAATATGTCCCTTTGATTTTACTAAAACAAAAGTATTTTGGAGATGCATTGTTTTCATTTCTCCTGTAGTAAATTTATTATGGGGCAACAATGGGTTCATGAATTACAAAAATACAAGTTAATGTACACTTTAAAATTTAACATAAAATTTACTTTTGGAAATTTAACATAAAAATTACTTTTGGAAACAGTGCACAGTAATATATATTTTTAATTACTGCAATTGTGATTGCATTTAATTTTTAGCAAATTATTATTAAATGTTTGATATAGTAATTTTGTTCCTTTCTTAATTTCACTTTTCATATGTTTCTTTTATCATCTTTTTCCCGTGCATCTCAATTTGAACAAAACAAAAAGGGAGGAGGGGAAAGGGCCGTCACTGCCTTTTGTCTTCTTTAATATTCTATTTACATATTATTCAGTATAAAATGCATATTGGGCTGTTGTTTTTTCATACTTTAGTTAGTTTTATTTTTATTTAAATTACTTCCTTTCTTAGTTTTATTTTTATCTAAATTACATCATTTTATAGCTGTTATACTTTGCATTTGATTTTCTTGCAATGTAGTTTGTGTTTGCTTTTGTTTTTGTTTGTGTTAGCAGTGAGCCACAGCTTGTATTTTCAGCAGCACAGACAGTATTTAGTTTAGCTCAATCAGTAGCATGTTCTTACTTTTTCTTCCAATTGTTTAGAGATCTGTGTGTAAGCTATACTTTTTTAGTCACTTAATTTTATTTTGTAAAAAAATTTGGAATGTGTATCAGAAAAAAGTTAAGTGTCACTTAAGCAATTATATTAATGATGGAATCAAGATTTAAAACAACATCATGCTGCAACCCTTTTAATGAAGGAAAGCATGGGAAATATAGAAAAAATTTAAGAAATGTAGTTTTTTTGGACGATATGCAAATCTCCTTCTTTGCAGTTAAATACAAAAATTTGTGATAAATGCAGAAAAAGGCTTTCGAATTTGCAAAGATTCGGCTGTTTGAAAATACAACACACATAAAAATTGGAAAGGGAGTGAGACAAGGTGACAACATATCTCCGAAGCTCTTTAATGCCACATTGGAAAATGTCTTTCAATCACTGAACTGGGAAAACAAAGGGATAAAGATTAATGGAGATTATCTAACCCACCTTCGTTTTGCTGATGACGTAGTCATTTTTGCAACTACCCCATCAGAGCTGCAGAGTATGATCCAGGAACTTGCTGACAAGAGTAAAGAAGTGGGATTAAAAATGAACTTTCAGAAGACAAAAGTGATGTTCAATGTTTTTACAAGAAATGAAGATTTATCGATCGATGGAGAAACGCTGGAGATAACAGACAGGTACGTTTATCTTGGACAGCAGATATCAAGTGAGGGTCACATTGATGAAGAAATTAATCGGCGTACAAAACTTGCCTGGAGAGCTTTTGGAAGAAACAGCATAATTTTCAAGAGCAATACGCCATTATGTCTTAAAAGAAAAGTGTTTGATCAATGCATCCTTCCAGTGCTTACGTATGGTGCAGAGACGTGGACTTTAACTAAAAGAGACATACAAAGGCTGCAGACAACCCAAAGAAGCATGGAGAGGTGCATGCTTGGTATAACCAGGAGAGATAAGAAGAGAAAATCGTGGATCTGAAAAATGACGAGAGTGGAAGACATCATCAGAGTTAAATCCCTGAAATGGCAATGGGCTGGACATACTGCCAGAAGGACAGACCATCGATGGACAGCCGAAATTTTAGATTGGATTCCAAGGGACAGGAAAAGACCCAGAAGAAGACCACATGGGAGATGGGTGGATGAAATTCGAAAGTATGCAGGAGTGACATAGAGGAGACTGGCACAAGACAGACCATTGTGGAAGAAACTTGGGGAGACCTTCGTCCAGCAGTGGATTGATAATGGTTGACAATGATGATGATGATGATGATATCAGAAAAAAAAAGACAACTTGATGTAGATGATGATGGAATTCAGGCTTTTGCTCAGTTGTTAGCACTGAACTCACTAAATGAGAGACTTCAGAGTATTCGAGAATCACCAGTTAAAATGAAAAGACTTTCAGAATCAAAGAACCCAAAAGTGAAAATGGCAAAGATGGAAAAAGTTATTAAGGAAAAGATACTTAATATTCCTAAAGAGACTAATGATGCTGTTAAATCAACTCTAGCAAGTGGAATAACAGAGCAGCTGAAAGCTAAATTTCTGGAAACAAAGGATAGAAGTACTAAAGTTACTATTTTAACATTGTTACCTCAAAGCTGGAGCATTAGAAAAATTCAGTTTGAATTTCCCACAGCAACAAATTACATGGTGCGAAAAGCAAAGGCACTTGTTAAAAATCATGAAAACTTGACATCATTGAATCCAAAACCTGGCAGATTGCTAAGCTCCACTACAGAAGCAGTTGTTATATTTTATAATTCTGATGATGTCAGCAGAATTATGGCTGGTCAAAAGAGTATGTTTCAATTAAAGTTGGGATGCATGCTCAAAGGAGATTAATTTTAAGCAACTTGAAAGAAGTGTATGCTCACTTTAAGGAATCATACCCTGATTATCATGTCAGATTTTAAAAATTTGCAGCATTGCGACCAAAAAACTGTGTCCTGGCTGATGCAAGTGGTACGCACGCAGTATGTGTATGTACTATACACCAAAATGTAAAATTGATGCTGGAATGAAGTAAATTACCTGAACTGGCTAAAGAGAAATTAGGTTACAAGTTTAACTTATCAGCAGTGCCTAAGTACAATGATATGCAATCCTTCTTACATGTTACTTCTAAAAAGAATGTTCAGAATGTCCTGGCTCTTTTAATATAAGAAAAATAATTGAAAATGTATTTGAAGGAAACAGTATTTCTCATGTCACATTCAAACAGTGGATTTCTACTGACAGATCAGTGCTAGAAACTTTGGTGAAAAATTATGAAGATTTTATAGATGCTTTCATTGAGAAATTGATGACTTTGATTCGTCATTCATTTATCGCCACTCAACAAGCTAATTTTCTTAATGATCTAAAAGTGAATTTACAAGCAGGTGAATTTATTGTACTGTGTGATTTCGCAGAAAATTAGTCATTTATTTTATAAGATGAAACTCAAGGGTTTTATTGGAACAATGCTCAAGCAACTATTCACCCATTTGCCTTTTACTTTCGTGAACATGGTTCTAATGTTTTACAGACCGGAAACTTAATTAGTATTTCCGACTGTATGAAGCATCATGATACAGTAGCAGTTTATACATTTCAAAAGTGCTTAATTAATTTTACAAGAGAAAAACAAAGTCAGTTCAAAAAAAAAAAAAAATTCTACTTTTCTGATGGATCTGATCTGCAGCTCAGTATAAAAACAGAAAAAACTTTTGAACTTAACATATCATGAGTATGATTTTCAGCTGATTGCAGAGTGGAATTTCTTTGCCACATCACATGGTAAGAGCATATGTGATAGGCTGGGTGGTACATTAAAGAGGTTAGCTGCTAGGGCAAGTGTACAGAGGACCTATCAAGACCAGATAATGACACCCAGGCAGTTATATGACTGGGCTGTGTCAAGTATAAGAGGAAATAATTTTGCTTTTGTTTCCAATGAAGTATGCAAAAAACAAGAGATGCACTTAATTGACAGGTTTTCTGCTTCACTTCCAATAGCAGGTACGCAAAAACTTCATGCTTGCATTCCTATCAAGATTGGAATATTAAAGGCAAACTTCATGGTTACATTCCTATCAAGATGGGAATATTAAAGGCAAAGTGCTATTCCACATCCCAGAATGCAAATGATTACTATGTCAGCAGTGATGTGGAAAATTCTTTACCACTGTCACAAATCAAAGGTTTTGTTACTTGTATGTATGATACTTTCTGGTAGGTGGCTTGTATTTTGTCTGTGAATGAAGACAAGGATGAAGTTAAACTTAGCTTCCTCCATCTTCATGGACCATCACCATCTTACAAATATCCAGCTCACTTGGATATCTTGCTTGTGCCTCGATCAGCAGTGCTTACCACAGTCGATTGCCTTACCGCAACTGAATGTACATATACACTAACAGCAGCAGAAAGCAAATATGCTTCTGAAAAACTGCAGAAAAGGAAGTGAAACAGATACTGGTAAGATGCTTTCTGAGATATGAAAATTTACTTTTAAGTTACCTCAGAAACTACCATATGTAACTGTTATGAAACAAAATATTTTAGAACATTTGTTTTCAATATTTACAATATGGATATGTTTTAATAAATCCTGATAATAGTATTTAATATCCTTCTGCTTATTAGGTAAGTTAGTAAGGTTTTAAACTTTCATCCAAATTTGGTTGCATTAAGAAAACATATACACATATTCTCATGATGAATTTTGGCAAGATATCACAGAAATCCTGTCATTCTTCTGTTCCCCACGTTTTTTTAAAAGTTCATTAAAAATCCCGATGTCCGGACTCCACAGCTTCTTATTTAACCAGTGGGTGTCATACTGAGAGTGAATGATATATAGTGTTCCCCCTAAGTCATTTTACCAGGGCACACCACCCTGCCTGTTTTTGACATGTTAAAATTTGCCCTGCCCACTTTTTGGATGGTAAAATGCCAGTTGTCTTTTCCTAATTTTTACCCTGCCCTTGCCGTTCAGCAGCTTGCCAAGCCCACAATCGCAGCGTCAGTCACAAACGAACCCATGTAACGGTCTTGCTACGTGTAGATACCCGCAAACCTTACAGTTAACGAGATCTCATAGAAATTGCAACATTTGTTTTTCATTTGGAGGTTTGACAACCACCGTAAGCAACTCAAAGTGCTATAAACAATCACCCGACCCTAATTTAGGACCACTGGTTCCAAGTAAAGATAAAAATTAGCAGTCACCACTAGCAGTGTGGCGACAGGATAAAAGTGGCTGGTATGAAAAGTTGCTTTACTCACCAGGCTTGAAAATTTGTCTCTCCATATGGTCTGGTGGTCAAATTATTTTTTCATTACTAAAGAATTTATTTGCATTTTTCAAAAACCTCCTATAAATTTGCAAGGCATTTTCTATCGTCCCACTCACACATGGGGAAAAACAGTGCTCTGATCAGCAAATAAGTGGGTGCAATCTATTTATAGATTCACTCTTCAAGAAAGGAGAGACATTTTTTCCCCATTGAAGTTTGAGCACAAAGTAATGATAATGGACATCTGAGCTTCAGCTGGAGCTCTGACATCACAAACCAACTTCAGCAGCTCGCATTTATTAAGTTTTTCCGAAAATGCATGATTTTGCATTGATTAGTTACTTCCTGCTTATCAACATACAAAGAGCAATAATTATTACTTTTGTTAACTAAAAAATTGAAGTTCAAAATGGAAACTTTAACTTTTCGTCGCTGTTTTTTTGTCCCCCACTGAATCGCGTTTCCTCTGCACGATGAGCACACAGTAGTGTCTTTAGAACATTATTTTTGCTCTACTCTTAAACACAACAAAATGTTCTACAGATTGAGAAAACATGATTTAAGTGAAATTAAATGTAAAAAATCGAAACTGCATTGATCACTTTGCCGTGATAACAATTTTATGGGTGACAAAAATGACAGATTCCATCACGGACCAATTAAGTACCAATTTTAAAATTGAATTTCATTTTGAAGAAGGGACATTCCACGTCAGATCAATAAAAAAAATAAGTTTTTGACCTCACCATTTCTGATTTTGATGAAATTTGGTATGAAGCACACATATGACAAGGTAAGTAATTCTGCCAATTTTCAGATTTTTATTTTGAAAATTGTCCAAGATACACACATAATAAAAATCGAAATTTTCGTAAAAAATGACAAACTCACACACTTATAAATGGCTGTAACTGTTTTCCTAATTGTAGTACAGTGACAATTAAAACACAGCTGCAAAGCTAAAGCATTGAGCTTTCTATAGATACCATACATGACCTTCTCACAACAGATTAAAGGTTCAAGGTCATCCACTGTGACCTTTAACATCTCAAAACATACCATCTTAAAAAATTACTAAAAAAATATATTTTATTGCTACAACATTCTTCTACCCATGTGCCAGATATTAGGCTGGCACTGGCAAGGCAGTGTAGGATTAATAGGAGTATATGTCCTCCAGGTTAGGTTTGGACAAATGTACAATAACTGTTTTCCAGATGCATGTATGTATTAATTTCACAATGTGTTACAGGTTATATTAGTGGTGTACACATACAAGTGAACCGCTTGGTTAATAAGGTTGCAAACCAAAAGAACGTGATGCCATCTTGCTAGTGACCATCTCTATTTCGCTTCTCTCCATAAAATATGTCCGACCTGTTGCTGTTCGTAGGTCAACCTTCGTAATGACCGCTGTTTTATCCACTTCTAATATATCTGGCTTCTGTGGGTATGTGAAAGACACTGAAGGTCCATGTGGGTGCAGAAAACTTATCTTAACTTGTTCTGTATGAATGTTCACATCCAAAACACAACCAACCCACCACTGGTTATCATACTCAACAATAACATAGGCCACGAATATCCTCCAGATCCAGTTCTATTGGATTTAGCAATACTGACTCAACCATGTATTCAGTTGGGTTTGAATACATCTTGGTTTTAATAGCTGTGCGGCTTACTGGTATTACACAGTGAAGTTTTTGAGTACCAGGAATTGGTCGAGCACTAG
The DNA here is from genome assembly GCA_039090855.1 of Macrothele yani. Lineage (NCBI taxonomy): Eukaryota > Metazoa > Arthropoda > Arachnida > Araneae > Macrothelidae > Macrothele > Macrothele yani. The sequence goes on along the minus strand of CM076989.1, from coordinate 67,822,007 downwards.
CATGATGTATCTCGAGGAACTCCTTGTGGTTCTCATAGTCCTTGTCCGTGCTGTATTTAAAATGGCACGAAGGAATGTTTCTGGAAGCCCAATCATACAGTTGTCGTGGTGTCATAATTTGGTCATTATATGAACACTGAAGGCTGGCAGGTGCAGCTAATCTCTTAATGGTGCCTGCCATGCCATCACATGGCCCCTTTCCATGTGAGGTGGCAAAGAAATGCCACTCAGCTGTGATACCAAAATCTACATCATGATGGCACAGATTGACAAAATTCTTCCTGTTCTTATACTGTGAGGCTGCACCGTCTGAGAAGTAATAGATGTGTTCTACTTTCTTGTCAAAATGTGATGATATAAACTGCAACAATTGGCTATGGAAAAGGTGAACACTGATAGTGTCATGCTTAAGACATTCTGAGATGACAACAAAAGAAACATGATCCAACTGAAGTGTGTGTGAACTTTTGTAGTACACGACGAAAGGGTGAATAGTAGCTTGGGAATTGTTCCAGTGGTATCCTTGGACTGCATCCTGCAGTATGAAGGAATAATTCTCAGCAAAATCGCACAACACAACACACTGATTATCATCAAGGTTTTCTTTCAGATTTGACAGAAAGTATGACTGCTGAATAGCTATAAAAGAATGTGGCAATAGCAATTTCACTTTTGATTCAAAGGTCTCAAGGAATTCTTCTACAGTGTTACAGACTGTCATAAGTGTTGTGCGATCAGTTGTAGTCCACAATTTATATACAATTTCATCAATCCCATTCATGGTGAATAAGCTACTTATTTGCTCTAGTAAGTGTGCTATACCAGGACAAGAATCACACTTGAAGAAGAAGCATTCTGGAAGAGGAGGGTTACAAGTTATTCTTGCAAGGTAATCTTTGTATGTCCTAACTGGTAATTCATCATTACGAGTTAAGTCTTGCAATTTGCACCCTGCTAGCATAAGTTTTACATTTTCATGAGCACAACACACACAGACACAGTGTGTTCCACTTGCACCAGCCAGCACACAATTCTTTGGGCGTAAACCACAGAACTTTGAAAACCCTACTTTGACATTAGGATTCTTGTCTTTAAATCCTTGAAATATCTCTTTCAAATTTCCTCGAATAAGACGTTTCTGTTTTTGTACTTTTGATCCTGATTCCATCATTGTAACAAAATCTTTTTTTCCTGGTAAACAACGGCTCACTTCATCACTATTATAGTATGCAATAACATTTTCAACTGTGCTGTCACTGAGAGTTTTCCCAGGCCTAGGATTTGGAGTTGCTAAAATACCCTGCTCTTCCACAAGATTTTTAGACTTTCGTGCCATGTAATATGTTACACCAAATTCTTCCTGAATTTTATGAATACTCCAGGTTCTAGGTAATATTGTTAGTATTTGGACTTTAACACTGCTAGAGTCTGTTTCTTGAAATTTTTCTTTCAACTGTGAAATCATGACCGATTCATCAGACACTGTCACAGGATTATCACATTCTGGAACACCTATGTAGTCTTTTATCACTTCACCAATTTTCTGATATTTCTTCTTACTGTACTGTCCAACACCTAATCTTTTTTTTTTCACAGGAGATTCGCCTAGAGAAAGTAACGTATCATCTTAACTTATCTTCACTTAACCGAGGTTGTTCTGCCTCTGCATCTGTTTCAATTATACATGAAGGACCTGGCATTTCAGAGATAGATTTTCTGCATGAACTACATATTTTCTGTTCTAATGTTGAACCATACAAGGCTGTACTTTTCTCAGATTCTTTCTAAACCTTGTGTGTCCACTTTTACCCAGAGGATTGCAACAAAAAATGTGACTTTTAAAGTCCATTTTGGTTAATGAAACTGCACCTGCAAAAAAAAAAAAAAAAAAAAATGATAAATAAATATAGTTTGATAAAGAGAAATTGATTAAATAAAGATAAAGATAAAATAAAATAACAATTAAACAGTTAACAATGTTACAGATAAATTGATAACCCCACACTCACAAGCTCAGAATTGAAATAACAGCAAATGTAAAATGGTGTACCAGTAAGATTTCTCATTGGCTGTAATAAGAAGCCTTGCCATTGGCTTTAATAAGAAACCCTGTCATTGGCTCTAATAAGAAGCTTTGTCATTGGCTAAGAAGAAGCCCTGCCATTGGCTAAAATGGGTGGAGTTTCAATCTCTGATCTCAAAGATTTGTTGACATTATTTACTGCTGAAAATTGTGTCTACCAAGTAAAATTGCTGTCACATAGCATATTTCTGATAAATCTGTTGATCTGTTATAATATATACACATTTCATGTATAATAAACACAAATCCTCAACGTAAGAAATATTTATTGCATGGTATGTCTCTGTGCCTTACATACAGAAGGGTGCAGCATGACACTCCTATTAATCCTACCTGCCTTGCCATAGCGGTGCCAGCCTAATATCTGGCACATGGGTAGAAGAATGTTGTAGCAATAAAATATATTTTTTTCTTAATTTTTTAAGATGGCATGTTTTGAGATATTCAAGGTCAAAGGTCACAGTGGATGACCTCGAAACTTGAATCTGTTGTAAGAAGGTCATGTATGGCATCTATAGAAAGCTCAATCCTTTAGCTTTGCAATTGTTTTTTGAATTGTCACTCTACTACATTTAGGAAAAAATTTACAGCCATTTATAAGTGTGTGAGTTTGTCATTTTTTACGAAAATTTCGATTTTTATTATGTGTGTATCGTGGACAATTTTCAAAATAAAAATCTGAAAATTAGCAGAATTACTTACCATGTCATATGTGTGCTTCATATTAAATTTCATCAAAATCAGAAATGGTGAGGTCAAGAAGGTGATTGATCTGACATGGAATTGCACAGAAGGGGAAGGGTCAAAATGTTTACTATAATGATTGGTTGGTTTTGAAAAGACTGTTAGAAACATGCATTTCGTTAGGAAACATTCTTAGAAAATATCAAGTCTCTCTTTATCACTGATTGCAAGATATTAAGAACGAGGAGTGTTATCAGAAAAACAAACAATAAGAATATAATCACAAAGTGAAATGAGGGGGAAAATGCAGCTTGGTAAGGAAATTTAGAAAGCAAGTTTTTATTTTTTTTATTTCAGTCACTTGGTTCAAATAAATTTTCTTCAAATAATTTTTATGTATGACTATTATCATCCGCGCTTAAAACAATCACTTTCGGACGGCAATCAAATTAAATGGTGAAGTTTGTTTCCCTGAGCAGCAGAACACTGGATGACTCAAAAGAAAAGATTAATTTCCTGGTTTTATCTTGGTTACCAGTGAATTCCTCCAGTTAGAAAATAAGGGCAATTTGTTGGCTATTAAATCAAATGCTGCATTCCCCCCCCCTTTAAGCAACAAAACACTGGATGGAAGAAAGTTTATTTTTTTTATTTCAGTCATTTGGTTCAAATAAATTTTCTTCAAATAATTTTAATGTATGTTTTCATGCATTTAATAATCCATTGATTAGAAATATGGTAAGAAACATTTACTTTTCATCCATGAATAGGCAACTAAAAAAATGTTATGTTGTTCTGGTTATGGAAAAAAATAGATCTGATAGTAAATGGATGTTGCTAATGAAACCATTTCAATATATGTATTGAAATCAATTTTAGTTTGTATTCTTTGGTTTTCATGAAAAAAATATATTAAATGCAAAAAAAAAAAAAAAAAATTACAAAAACCATAGAGCTCACTGTTAAAAATAAAATATTCCTACTTCACCACTTTATGTAATGGCATTATGCTTAGGATAAGAACAGGGTTAGAGGTTGATTTCAAGGAGGTGGGATAGTGGGGTCTTAAGCTTATGAATACATAAAATGCCCCCTTTTGAAAAAAATATGCCCTTTTTTCCAGATATGACCTGTTGTCATCCCAAATGCCCCTTTTTTTCAGATCTTACAGCATTTTGCACACATAACAGCCCCCCCCCCTTTTTTTTTTATAAAAATGTGCCCTTTTTCAGAAAATTACCCTGCCCTAAGTTTCAATTTCTAGGGTGAACACTAATATATACTGCTGGCCACCCAAAATGCAACACCAAGAAGGACACGAGATAGCAAAGCCAGATTTACTGGACACATAGCAACAGATACAAACATGAAACGATTGAGCTTACAGGCCCATGTGACTTGCGGAACACGCAGGCAATAACAGCCTCTACACGGCGCAGCATCGAACGAAAAAGGCTTTAGATGTGGGCTTGGGGTATGTCGATCCAGGCTGCTTCTACACGTTGCCACAGTTCATCACGCGTAGCCGCGGGTGGTGCTCGCCAGGCCACTCGGTTGCCGATCAGCGACCAGACGTGTTCGATGAGCGACATATCGGCAGAACAGGTGGGCCACAGCAGCAATGACACTTGGTGGGCCGTGAAGAATTGTTGCACGGTGCGTGCCACGTGCGGACGCGCATTGTCCTGCTGAAATGTGGCCGCTGGCAGGTCCTGCAGGTAAGGGAGGACTACAGGCTCCAAAACGTCGGTGATTTAGCGGTGGCTGTTGAGTATACCAGCGATGCGTACTAGAAGGGTGCGGGTGTCATATCCAATTGTGCCCCAAACCATAATGGCACGCGACGGACCGGTATGGCGATGCATAATGCAGGCGTTGTACAGTTCTCGTCGTAGTGCCACCACTCGCTGATCTAACCATCATGGTGTTGCAGGCAGAAGTGGGATTCGTCGGAGAAGACTATGTCGTGCCATTCCGTAGTCCATGTGCGGCGTTCAACGGCCCAGTGCCGCCGCATTTGCCGGTGGTGTAACGTCAATGGTAATCGGAGCAATGGGCGCCGTGCGACAAGCCCCCGCTCCTGCAGACGACGTCGAACAGTACGTGACGACACAGGTTGTTGCACAACACACCCTAAATCCTGTGCTAATGTTTGTGATGTGGAGCAGCACAATGTGCCGGTCCTCTTGCTCGGTAGTGTGCCGCGGCTGCGGCAATCGCTCATGCCGGTCCGTCCATCCCTCCTGCACCCACCGAATCCATACTCGCCTCACTGTGGCTGGATGTCGTCCCACACGGGCTCCGATTTCTCGGTACGATAAACCACTGTCGTGATAAGCCACTGTTCGTCTTCTGTCGAACTCCGAAGTGTGCTGGAATGACAGCCGTATTCTGCGACAAGGCATCAGGAAGCTTTACACGCACAGGTCCGGCAGCACTAAAATGATTTAGGTATCAAATATTTATGATAGCTAATGCGGATTTTAGCTATCAGCAATATTTTGATCGTCAGTTGTGTTTTCGTTGCGAAGTGTCTGCCACAAACAAACCCTTCTTTTGCCTACATATTGCTTGAATGAGACTTTGGTTTGTGAAATCTCTTGACTAATCAATTTCTTCTTGAAGAATATTGATCAATCGTAGGTCAAGTGTAATGACGAAATTCTACCAAAAGCAACTAGCCGGGAAGAAGCTACTGACCGATAAAAGGTAGCAAGGCTTATTATTTTATTCTCATTTTTAAGAATTAATTGTTTTTTGGTTCATATTTTAATATATATATCATTCGCTCTCAGTATGACACCCACTGGTTAAATAAGAAGCTGTGGAGTCCAGACATTGGGATTTTTAACGAACTTTTTTAAAAACGCGAGGAACAGAAGAATGACAGGATTTCTGTGATATCTCGCCAAAATTCATTATTATAAGCCACGTAGTGACGTTCAAGTGGTTAGACATAACAATTTGAACCGATATTAGTATTAATATATATTTTCAATTTAGACTATTTTATGGGTGCTAACAATTTTTTTTTTAAAACTAGTGGACCCCTAACAAATCACTTTTTCAGGGCTATGTGTTTGGAAACATGCCACTGAGAGACATGTTTGGAATTAAACATGTCTTTCAGTGAAAAACATTTTGTCACATCAGTTCCGTTCTTCATTATTCACTGAGAGCATTGACTTAATTTTTTTTATCCCTTGAACACTTAGTTGTCCCACCATGAAATTAAGAAGCATGAAAGATTAATATCTCATCTACTGAAAATATTTTTTTCAGTAAAATTGAAGGGGTGCATTTTTAAAAATTCAAGGTCAAAGGTCAAATTGGATGACCTTGAAAAGTTAGTTATCCATTGTATGGTCAAGCAATACACCATTAGAAAGAGCCTGCAATAATCTATAAAATAAGCCTTATTTAAACACTCTGGGTCAAAGGTTAGAGCATTTTAAAGCAAGGTACTCAGTCACAAAATTGCCAAGATTTTAGAATTTCAAAATTTTATAAAAATTTTAAATATGCAAGTAGGGAACTAAAAATGTGAAGAACTTTTAACCTTTGGGTATACTACAAGTTCACAAATGTTTGCAAAAATCGGAAGAGGGTGGGTTGTGTTGATTTGGCATAGAATGACCCTTCTGCTTCCTTCAGTTTCCCAAAAGCCCGAAGTAGAGCCCGGGCCCAAATCGGGCTTGGGCTGTAGAATATTTACTGCGGTTCGGGCTCGAGCTCTTAAGAAAGAGGGAGAGAGCGAGAGACTTTTATATATATATATATATATCATCATCATCATCATTGTCAACCATTATCAATCCACTGCTGGACGAAGGTCTCCCAAGTTTCCTCCACAACGGTCTGTCTTGTGCCAGTCTCCTCCATGTCACCCCTGCATACTTTCGAATTTCATCCACCCATCTCCCATGTGGTCTTCTTCTGGGTCTTTTCCTGTCCCTTGGAATCCAATCTAAAATTTCAGCTGTCCATCGATGATCTGTCCTTCTGGCAGTATGTCCAGCCCATTGCCATTTCAGGGATTTAACTCTGATCATGATGTCTTCCACTCTTGTCATTTTTCGGATCCACGAGTTCCTCTTCTTATCTCTCCTGGTTACACCAAGCATGCACCTCTCCATGCTTCTTTGAGTTGTCTGCAGCCTTTGTATGTCTCTTTTAGTTAAGGTCCACGTCTCCGCACCATACGTAAGCACTGGAAGGATGCATTGATCAAACACTTTTCTTTTAAGACATAATGGCATATTGCTCTTGAAAATTATGCTGTTTCTTCCAAAAGCTCTCCAGGCAAGTTTTGTACGCCAATTAATTTCTTCATCAATGTGACCCTCACTTGATATCTGCTGTCCAAGATAAACGTACGTGTCTGTTATCTCCAGCTTTTCTCCATCAATCGATAAATCTTCATTTCTTGTAAAAGCATTGAACATCACTTTTGTCTTCTGAAAGTTCATTTTTAATCCCACTTCTTTACTCTTGTCAGCAAGTTCCTGGATCATACTCTGCAGCTCTGATGGGGTAGTTGCAAAAATGACTACGTCATCAGCAAAACGAAGGTGGGTTAGATAATCTCCATTAATCATATATATATATATATATATAAATGTGATTTTATACGATTTAGCAAATGAGACACTTTATAGCTGGTAAAGAGAATTCTTCGGCAACTGGTTCTGGTTGGGGAGCGGTCATTCGAGATGGCTATTTATTCCGGGCTTGGGTAGAAAATACCATAGGCCACGCATTAGTGTGTTTCTGCGCAGAAGAAAAAGCTTTTTCAAGAACTAAATGTTGGATAGTTGATAGCATGCCGACAATAATGTAGGCTCTACCTCCACGCAGTAGCTTCCTGCGAATTTTATTTAGCAACGTACATACTGCAAAGCATTATGGTGTGATAATATTAGCATTATTTGAGCAACATACAATTACAGTCGGGGCTTGAAAAACCCAGCCCACTTGGGGTTTTTCAGGTTTTACTGGGCATTTTCGGGTTTTATCGAGTACTGTTGTAAAAAAACAAAGAAGCGAGAATCAATGAGTAAATTCTGTCTTAAAAGCACAAAAGGGCATTTAAAAGGAATCTCTTGATAAAACAGTAGCTATTCTTTCTTTTTTTTCTTTTTTATGCTGCTAACAGACCATTCAATGCAGCAGAATCGGATCAGTTTGAAATTATGATTGAAACACTAAGACCTGGACATCAACCAATCTCGGCAAAAGCCATTGATACTGCAGCAGAAGAAACTGAATGTCAGCTTTCAGAAAAATAAAATTAGGCAGTTTGACTCTCACCATAGATGGTTGGTGCAGTGTGAAGAATGAGCCAGTCCAAGCTATTTGTGTCCATACCAGAATAGAAAGTTTTTTGCTGTATGCTGATGATACTAGATCAGAAAAAAAAACCAACAAAACATTGTGCTTCTAAATTAGAGGCGGCCATAAAGGAGTGTGAAGAAAAATTTGGAAAACTTGTTTTTGCTATTGTAACTGAGAGCAAAAACAAAATGATAAAAATGTGGAACATTTTAAATGAAAGATATCCAACTCTCATAACATATGGATACTCAGCACATCTGTTGAATTTGTTAGAAAAAGATGCTGTTTTAAAGCAGAAGCGGCGGTGCAAAAATATTTTCGTAATGCAGGCCTATATCAACCACGTGGATTCTTCAAAGAAAAGCCTGGCTTAATGCCACAACTACCTAATGAAACAAAGTGCAACTTTCATCCTGATTGTGTTAAAACATTTGTGGCCAATTATCACAAATACAGAGATAACTCGGTTTAAGACTCTAGTACCTTACACTTACACCCCCTTGCATTCGCTTATCATAGTTCAGAATCATAACTGTGTGAAAACCAGAAATGTGACAGCCACATGCTTTTGATTCCAAGAAAGCGTTTCAAAACACAGCACGGCTACCTGTGACATTTTGGCAATAGCTTCTCTTCAATGAAATGTGGCTATCCTGAAATTTGTGTACAGGGGAAAAAAAAATCAAGTACTTTTCAAAGACTCTTACAATTTTTTTTTTTTTTTTGGATTGGAGGTTTAACGACCGCCGTAAGCAACTCAATGGGCTATAAGCAGTCGCCCGTCCCTAATTTAGGGTCACTGGTTCCAGGGAAGGGAGAGAGCCAGTGCCGTAAGACAAACACAACATCCATGCCTCACCGGGATTCGAACCCGGACCCCGTTCGGACGAATGATCAGAGGCCATCGCTTAGAACACTGCGCCACCGGGGCGGCTTTACAAAATTCAAGGACTTTCAAGGGCTTTTGAAAAGGAAAATTAAATTCAAGGAGTTTTCAAGGACCCTTGAAAAGGAAAATTAAATTCAAGTTTTCAAGGACCATGGGAACCCTGGTGGCATTCTCATCGCTGCTACAGCAGTTTTTTCGGTGGGTTTACGAGCATTTGCGAGATTCACAGACTTTTTTCCGGTTTTTTCAATCGCTCCCTACCCTATCCTATCCTCATTTCTCGACCTTTTTCTTAAAAATTTCCATTGCTGGAAATAAAGCAGTACTACTCCATGACCTTTCACCAAAATGCAAAAAATCAAGGACTTTCCAAGGCTTTTCTGGAGAAAAAGGGATATTAAGTTTCAGAATTTTACTCAGATTCCTGGGACCATGCGAGCTGTCGCATGACCATGCTTAAAACAATTATAACATCCAAAAAACAGAATAAACAATTAAACAAAAAGGGGGAAAAAAAACACTGAAGAAATGTCACAACATTGAAAACACCCAAGAAACATTCACACAAATATTTAACAAGTGTTAGAATCTTGAAAATACGGAAATAAACTTTACACAATATGTTTAACATTATTTCACCGAGATTTTCAATTTCCACAGCATACTTAATGTTTTCCGTAGTGGACTGCCAATTTCCATAGTAACTACGTAAAATCTTGTAGTACTTAAGAGTCTAATCTTTCTTTGCACCGCATGGTTCTTACCCAGCGTTAGCCCCCCCCCCCCCCAGAAAACCAACCTCAACGTCCTCATCGTGAGGTGGTGGAAACAGGTGGATTAGGTGTGCTGTGATTCACAGTAGCTCCTCTCTTTGGACTGTCCGAAACATGCTGGCTAACTGAGGTTCTGGTCTACCTAAGCCAAGATGTGAGGTATCGTGCTGAGGGCTGAATGGTACTAAGGTAGTAAAATATCAGTATTGTTAATGATCCCTTCAGGGCACCAGGCGAAACCCTGTTGTAATTAGCCTTCCACCCGGGATAGGAGGATTACCGGGTGGTGACCTTATTCCCCCCCCCTTTCGTGGGACCAGAAATGGATTCTTTGACAAAAACAACAAACCCTGGGTTAGGGTCCGACTCAGTCGGGCAGCATCTTCCCAGCCAAGGCCGGGATCTGTTGATCCTGAGGTGAGGCCCAGTTGCTCTGGGAACACCTCTCAGGCTAAGGCGGGGGAAGTTGTTTCACAAAAGCAAACAAGACAGCTGGAGGCAGCAGGTAATACCGGGTTGCCAGTCTGTGGTTGCTAGTGAGGCTGGTAACAGCAAGGAAGGGTTGCGACTTAGCAAGACTGCTAAGCGCAACATCAGGAGGAAACTAGCAAGGCAGATGAAGGGTCAAACTGATAAGGAGTCGAGTTCAGTGGGACCCACATCTGTAGACACTTCTCCACCTGTGGTGGACAAGAAAGGCAAGAGGCAGAGATCTGTTCTCTCTACTCCTTCTCCAGATGTGAGGAAGCCAACCAAAAGGAGTAGGAAAGAGTCTCGTCCCAGCACTTATGGTGAGGCTGTCTCCACTGTCAGGATGGCCATCGTGAAGGAAAATTTCCCCAATGAGTGGCTTGATGACAGTGAGGTTGGGAATATTCAGGAGGAGCTTTTGAGGTGTGTGGATGGTTCTCAAGTAGGAGAGCCTCTACCGCGTATCAAGAACTTTTCCCTGAACTCTGGAGCTCTTGTTTACCTTTGTGAGAACGAGGGAACAGGGCAATGGCTAACATCAGGCTTTGAAAAAAAAATGATAAGGTTTTGAGGGGCACTGGGCTCAAGGTGATGAGGGCTAGTGATCTTCCAAAACCGTCCAAAACCGATCAAGGTTGCCTTTAGGACAAGGGATATTTGGGCCAAGGATCTAAACATCATCTGCAGGAGGTTATGTGCCTACAACAGCAGTTTGCATACAAACCACTGGAGAGTGTTGGATCGGGTACAAGATCCTAAGGCCATCAGGTGGATTTTTCAGGTAGACAGGGAATCGGCTAAAGCCATTGCTGTAAAGGATAACACAGAAATGAAAGAGCCTCATTCTGCAGTTGTGGAATCAGAAACAACAGCATTGTCTTCCCCTGTGCCATGGTCTGGAAGCAGGGAAGGACTCAGGTCTAGCTGCGAGTGGGGGGAGACTGAGGAGGTAGATGTGATCGGCCTGGGTGGTGTCCATGAAGGTGTGGGGCTGGCTTCCAGCACCCACCAGGTGGATTCTGACCCGGCTAATCCTTCTACAACTTAGTCTCCATGCCTATCGCACAATGGAGAACTGCATGAAATGTATCTAGATCAATCTCTACCATAGTCGTCGGTCTGCATCTGCTGCTTTGTGCTGCAGACTGGCTGCGGAGGATGTCGATCTGGCTTTTATTCAAGAGCCATGGATACATAATGGGAAGATCCTGGGCTTACAAGGAGCAGGCTTTACCGTCTTCTATAATACATCAAGTAGGAGACCAAGGACCTGTATACTGGTGAGCAAAAGACATCATGCTGTGACACAACCGTGATTGAACTTTTTATGTTATATGATGGTGGCAGAGAAGAGCTGTTTGCCGTCTCTGCATACTTACCATTTGATGAACCTGAACCACCTCCTTCTCAGGAGGTAAAAGACATTGTCCACTTCTGTGAGTCAAGTGGAAGACGCCTCATCATCTGTTGTGATGCCAATGCTCACCATATCATGTGGGGGAGCAGCGACTGCAACAGACGAGGAGACAACCTTTTGGAATATTTGGTAAGTACTAAACTTTATATTCTTAATCGAGGCAATGGGCCCACTTTTTTTGTTTCTAATAGAAGTGAAGTCATTGACCTCACTCTCTGTAGTGCTAACATGTTTGATCACATTATTAAATGGCATGTATCTAGTGAACCTTCATTGTCTGATCATAGATATATTTGCTTTTCAGTTGCTGATGTAAGACAACAGCTGGTGCAAGTCAGAAATCCCAGAACCAATTGGGTTGGCTTCAGGGAAGATCTGGCAGTACATATTGGAGGCATGGAATTTAATATGCGCTCGGTGTTAGATCTTGAGTTAGCCGTTGGCCAGTTGCAACGATCTATTCTCGAATCTTACCACCAAAACTGTCAGGCTAAGACTGCTAGCTTACCAAGGCAAGTTCCTTGGTGGAATAAACAGCTTAACAATCTTAGAGGCAAAACTAGAAGGCTTTTTTAATAAAGCCAAACGTACTGGTGAGTGGACAGTATATAAGACTACCCTCACACAGCACAACAAAGCAATTAGATAGGCAAAAAGAGCCTCTTGGAGAGATTTCTGTGGAAGTATTTCAAATACTCCCAGTACTGCCAGATTTATGAAAATCATGGCTAAGGACAATGCAAATTGCCTGAACACCATCAAACTAGTTGATGGGAATTTCACAAAAACTGGTAAAGAAACACTAATAGAAATGCTAGGTGTACACTTTTCAGATTCAAGCATAATTGATCCCACTGATGTACGCACAGCGAACCTTGAGCACCGACGTGCAAAAAAGGAGGACTGGAGGGTTGCCAGGGAGGTGGTCAATTATTCTAGGATTAAGTGGTCCATTAATTCTTTTGAACCATTTAAATCACCTGGCTATGATGGAATTGCTCTCATTTTAATGCTGCAAGGACTGGAGATAATTACTACACTCTTTTGCAAAATTTACCGGGCCTGCTTTGCTCTTGGTTATATACCAAGTGCTTGGAGGCAGGCTAAGGTAATATTTATTCTCAAGCCAGGAAAGTCAAATTACCAAGAGGCAAAGGCCTTTAGTCCTATTAGTCTAACATCTTTCTTTCTAAAGGTTCTCGAGAGAATGGTGGATAGGCATATTAGGGAGGTGGTTTTACTCCCTAACCCCCTCTCAAAATTTCAGTTTGCCTATCAACAAGGCAAATCAACAGAAGCAGCTCTCCATGGCATTGTTTGTTGCCTGGAGAAGGTACTAGAATTTAAGGAGGCAGCATTAGCCACTTCCCTTGATATTGAAGGTGCCTTTGACAGGGTCTCTACGGAGACCATTGTGGGAGCTGTGGAAAGACATGGTGTTGATAGAACCTGTTGCCATTGGATTAAGGCCATGCTCACAAGCAGAACGGTCGTGGTTTCGTTACTCGGGTAGACTCTGTCGGTCTCCACCTCCCTGGACTGCCCTCAGGGAGGAGTTTGCTCTCTCCTGTTGTGGTGGATGAACTGCTGAGGATCCTAGAGGGGTCTGGTTGTGACTGTTTTGGCTATGCAGATGATGTGGCCATAATTGTCAAGGGAAAATTCCCTAAAACAGTCTCGAGCGCAATGCAAAGAACACTGGGACTTGTTGAGGATTGGTGCAGGAAGGTTGGTCTATCAGTAAACCCTGACAAAACCACCCTTGTGCTTTTCACTAGAAAGAAGAATCTTGGAGACCTTGGAGGTATTACACTTTTTGGAAAAACAATTCCTCTCATCACACAGGTTAAGTACCTGGGAGTCATTTTGGATGGAGGCTTAACCTGGAAACAGCACCTAGATTACTGTATTGCCAGAGCCAAGAAAGTGTTCTGGTCATGTAGAGGTGCTATTAGCAAATCCTGGAGTCTCAACCTGAGGATCTTGCACTGGATATATACTATGGTCGCTTATGGCTCAACGGTGTGGTGGCGCAGAGTTAACCTCTGCACGGTGCAGGCTGAACTTAAGAAGTTACAAAGGCTGGCCTGCATAGGTATATCAGGAGCAATGAGAACTACTCCAACAGCTGCATTGTAGTTGCTTCTTGATATTCTGCCACTTCACCTTCATATTGAGGGTGAGGCCATTATGGGGGCATATAGATTACGCTGCAATGGCATGTGGAGACCCTCGTTGTGGGTTGGCAGCCATAGCAAACCTATTCAGGAGTATTTTTGTAAGGAGCCCATCTTTCAAATGGGAACCAACATCATGCTAGTAAAATATCATTTCGATAATGCATTCAGTGTGAACTTTCCCAGTCACAGTGAATGGGAAACGTCCTTTGTCCCTGGGTGCAGCGGTGAAATTGTTTGGTTTAATGACGGCTCCAGGACAAAGGCAGTGGTTGGAGCAGGGGAGTATTGCTTATCCAGAGGTTATGGTTCATGCCAAAGCCTTGGAAGGCTTGCTACCGTGTTCTAAACTGAGGTGTATGCTATTCTGGCATGTGCCTTAAAATGTCTGATCAAAGGGTATCACAATGCGCATATCCAGATTTGTTCAGACAACCAGGCGGCTTTACTGGCACTTTGTCAGTACCGCATTTCATCCAAAATTGTTTGAAACTGCCTCCAGACCCTAACTGAACTGGCAAACTGGAACAAAGTGCAACTGTTCTGGGTAATAGGACATAGGGGTTTTGTAGGTAATGAGAAAGCTGACCACCTTGCTAAAGAGGGGGCAGAGCAGGCTTTTTATTGTCCAGAGCCTGCATTAGGGCTTGCCTCTGGTGTGGCCAGAGGACTAACTAAAAGGCTGCTGAGGACTAAGCAGCTTGACCTCTGGCATGCTACCAGGGGTCAGAGGCACGCAGAGGAACTTAATCAAGGACCCTTGCCTCATAGGGCTAAGGAACTCCTTAAACTGCCAAAAAAGGATATTGGACTGATTGTTGGTCTACTTACAGGACACTGTTGTCTTAATAGGCACCTTAATTTGATTGGGGTGAAAGAGGATCCACTTCGTAGAGGATGTCATCTCGAAGAGGAGACTTCCTTGCATTTTCTTTGTGACTGTGGCTTTTTTGCAGCACTCAGGTTTGAACACTTTGGTACTCACAACTTGAGAACAAGTGATCTCTCTTTAGTACCAGTCATGAGCATTCTTGCTTTTGCTCGTGCATCTGGTCTCTTTCAAGATTAGGGCTGGGGATGCACAATAGACCTTAGGTCGCGATTCTGGGTCAATGTACCTTCCCTCCCCATTGGTACAAGTACCCAGCGTCAAACGGAATGGTGTGCACATAGAATTTACGGTGCCGAAGTCCCGACGGGCATGGCACAGCAGTTCTGGCACAAAATCTGTCTTTTGTAGCAAGGTGGCGCAAGAATTTTGTTTTGACACAGAATTCCTACCCCTTCACGAGGCACCGCACAAGCGCCATGGATGTGACATCATAAGCCAGTACCAAGCCATTGTGACTGTCTTGCTACTGTCTCGCGGCTCACGACCTTGGCGCTTGAAGTGCCGTGGTCTCCATTAGTTACGGACTCCTACAGACAGCACTGACAATGGACAAAAATGATGGCTGATATCATTAATGGGGGGGGGTCGTCATGCATAATAAATAAATAAATAAAAGGAAAAAAATAAGAAAACCACAAAACCAGATTTTTTGGAGAAAAATCAGTTTTCCAGAAAATATTTTTGAAATTGGACGGAATCCGGGTAAACTGGGACACTTGCACTTGGGTCATTCCACGTGAAATCAGCAAATTTCAGAATAAATGGTTGCTTGACCAATTTATATTTTGTTTATATTCCCATCGTAGTTAGTACCATTAGTGAGTAGACCAAAATAATTTTTAGTTTTTTTATCTACCGCCATTATGGATCTACACCTATTTTTACTTGCCAAGAGCAAAAATTAGGGTTTTCAAGGGTTCTCGGAAATGGCTGTTGCTCGATAACTGCTTGAGATAACTAAATAAACCTTTTACCCTCTGAAAGTAGACATTTTGAGGTTTCACAAAAGGTACTTACTTCAAATGTAGCTTTTAATCTAACCAGATGAAAATGGACTTATATTCAGCACATGTGATTTGCAAAATCACCATTTTTAGGAATCTCTAACTCAGGAAGGGCTTAAAACCACAAACTAAAACTTTTTCCTTACCAACTATGGATACATAGGTTTTAGCTTATTAAGAAAAAAAATCATGTTTTAAACCCCTTGCTAAATTTTTTAACCCTAAAGTTGCCAAATTTGCAAAAATTGCACATTTCAATGTCAAATATCTTAAAAGAGCAATCTGCAAAAAATCTGAAATTTTTTGTGTGAACTCACCTATTGGTACCCTATCAATGATATGAATTTCATTTTGTGGTTCAGCTGGGTTTCTGAATTATGAGGACTCAAAATGTTGTAAAACAAACCTCTCCCACAAAAGCAATAACATACATTTATGTCGTGTTTCTGAGCAAATATTATATACATATCATTAAAAATACACTTAAACACAATTATTAGATTTATTATTTTAAAAATTCTTTTGCTAAAATTTTGAGCTTACCTTGAGCAGTCAGTGCACCCAGCAAGTTTTCAAATTTCGTGTTATGTTCATACGCACAAAGTAAATGTAATTACTTAAGATATGTAATTGTATTTACAAAAATCTTCGGGTATGCTTGTATTGTATAAAAACATTTACAAGTTTATTTATTTATTTTTTTTTTTTTTTTTGGAAATAGAAGTTTGTTTTCCCATTTAAGTTACTGGCTACCACATGACCACATGACACATCAAAAGGGTAAAGTTTTGCAATTTTGATTTTTAGTGGGGGTTCTTGTTTTTCAACATGACTTTTTTGAGTAAGACATTAACTTAAAAGAGAGTTCAGTGTTCTTTTCTTGGGTAATATTGTGCGTCCGCCAGGTTGATGTTGTAAATTCAAGAGGTGATAACTTGGCCAGTACATTTTGCATTAGAATCCAAACCTTTTCCGCATTTTCTTTCATACTGAAAGCTGTAGAAGGTCCACTTGGATTGTAAAACTTAGCCCAGATGTTACAATTTTTTTTCCGACAGTTCTTCAACCCCAGCTACAAACCATTTCCCCCTGTAAGCACATACAATGTTATCTCTCTCCTTGATGTATTTTATATCAATTTCATCTTCATTAAGTATCTTGAACATGAAGTTATGCTTGTCTGGGAAAGATGAGGTTCTGCTGATAACCAAAGTAGTGTCATCCTTTGAAACAAAACTATGGTTTCCTTGTGTATTAGGCACTGGTCGAGCTTCAGAAAACCGCTTTGTGAGCTTTCCATCTTCTTTTCTAATCACTTCTTCGTCAATTAAAAAAAATTAATTCCAGTTATTTTCTTTTCACAAAAGTCATACATGTCTTTAACTGTTAAAATGTGATCTTTTGTTGTTCTTTGAAGGCTTGCTTTTGCTACAAGTCTTTTTACAGTCCCACTGATACCATCACAGGGGCCTTTACCATGACTTGTGGCAAATAAGTGCCACTCCGCATCTAAATCAAAGTCTTCCTTGTATTTGCACAAGTTAGCAAAATGTTTCCTGTTTTTGTATTGGGCTGCAGACCCATCTGAAAAATAAATAGCCTTTTTCATGCTTCCATTTAGAGATTGTACAAGAGGTATCAGCTTCTTTTGAAAAGTATAAACAGCAGCCGTATTGTGAATTAGACAGTCACTTAGGAAGAACACACTTCTACAAAACAATTCTCCATTTTCATCTCTGTAGTAGATGCAAAAAGGATAAACTGTTGCTTGGGAATTAAGCCAGTGGAAACTCTGAATTTCATCCTGTACGATGAAAGTGTAATTTACAGAAAAATCCCCAATGACTATGCATTCATCACTTTTCAAGTTTTCATTAAAAAAAAAATTCGACTGACTTTTTGTAATAAAATGGTGGCTTTTTAAATCTTGAAGTTTGGTAAGGAAATTTTCTTTAAAATCATCATACAGTTCAACAAGTGTTACAAGTTTGCGGTGGTCAGTTGTGACCCATTGCTTGTATGTTATCAGCTCATCTTCATACTCAGGGTTGAACTCTTCCCTGAGAACTTCAACTCCTGGACACTTTGTGCATAATCCAAACATGCAGTCTTCATTTGCAATATCACAAACTGCTTTAGAAATAAGATCTCTAAAATCACATAACTGTATAGCACTCGCCATCAACTTACATTTTGGTGAGTGGAGCAGACGCAAACTGAATGTGTGCCATTAGGTCCATCAAGAACACACCATTTTGGGCGTAGCTTGCAGAATTTAGAAAATCCTATCGTAACGGTTGGATGTTCAAATTTGAATTTCTCATATGCTTCTTTTAAATTACACAGTATGAGCCGTTTCTGTTTTACCTGCTTGGTTCCATCTTCTAAACAAACTGATTTGGTGTCTTTCATTCAAGAGCACATCCTGCTGATTTCATCACTTTGATAAAAATTTACAACTAAGCCCACAGTTTCTTTCAATAGTTGTTTACCACACTTGTGAATATTTACCTCTGGAATGATACAATGTGTTTCAATTAGGCCCCGTGCTTTTCTTACTGAATACGTACTTACACCTAACTCTTGTATAGTTTTCTTTATGGACCAGCTATGAGGAACAACACTAATAAACTTTAATTTTTTCAGAATTTCTAACACAACTTTTAAGCTTGTGCTTAATGCTTTTGACTAAATAGTCAATGTTTGCGAGTGCAGTTTCATTATCTTTACTGACTTTTTCCACTTCATCAATGGACGGTCAGTCCATTGATGATATCCCCCCCCCCTCCTTTTTTGCAGTTCAAAATCTTCTTGGTGCAGCCTGACTGATCACTAGTTTCAGCTCAAAATATCATATTTTAAAGTATAATAAATCTATATGTATATAATATTTACTCGGAATAACGACCAAAATGTGTGATTGCTTTGCTTTCGTGAGAGGTTTTTTTTTAACAACATTTTGAGTCCTTATAATTCAGAAACCCAGCTGAACCACAAAATGAAATTCGTATCATTGATCGGGTACCAATAGGGTTCACACAAAAAATTTCAGATTTTTTGCAATTGCCCTTTTAAGATATTTGACCTTGAAATCTGCAATTTTTTTTGCAAATTTTGCAATTTTAGGGTTAAAATTTTTTTTAGCAAGGGGTTTAAAACATGATTTTTTTCTTAATAAGCTAAAACCTACCTATCCATAGTTGGTAAGGAAAAAGTTTTAGTTTGTGGTTTTAAGCCCTTCCTGAGTTAGAGATTCCTAAAAATGGTGATTTTGTGAATCGCATGTGCTGAATATAAGTCCATTTTCATCTGGTTAGATTAAAAGCTACATTTGAAGTAAGTACCTTTTATGAAACCTCAAAATGCCTACTTTCAGGGGGCAAAAGGTTTATTTAGTTATCTCAAGTAGTTATCGAGTAACAGCCATTTCCGAGAACCCTTGAAAACCCTAATTTTTGCCCTTCTCGGCAGGTAAAAATAGGTGTAGATCCAAAATGGCGGCAGATAAAAAAAAACTAAGAATTGTTTTGGTCTACTCACTAATGGTACTAACTACGATGGGAATATTAAAAAATAAAAATTGGTCAAGCAACCCACCCTTGCTGATTTCACATGGAATGATGACCCACTTGGCAGCTCTGTACCTTGCATCATACCCACATATTCTTCCTTCTTTCTCTTTACTGGTTCTTTAATCTGACTGTTTCACCAAGCATCACCTCTAATGTTAACCACTACTGTGGTGCCAGACCTCTTCAGCAGCAGTAACAACACAGTTCTTAAAACATATTCACCTCCTTTCTATATCCCTCTCATAACTTCACCTCCTTCAGTCATTCTCTGAGTAAATTAGAATAACGCCGATGATCTACAGGGAGCCTTTCAACCTTTATTCTTTCCATCCTAGGCCTCTTCCTATTCCTTTTTCTCCAACCAACATTCAGTTTCACTCATGACACTACCAAGTAATGATCAGAGATAACATCTGCACCTCTTGTCACACGAGTGTCAACAACTAAGTGTTTCAGACACTGATCATAAACAACAAAATCTATCCCACTCTTTTGTCCCACAGTACGATTTTCCCAAGCATACATGTGGATACACTTGTGGTTGAAAAACATATTAGATACACACAAACCATTCTCAATGCAGAGTTCAATTTATCTTTCACCATTATAATTAAACTTACCCAAAACATTGTCAGAAATTGCATTCTGCACGCCTACTCTAGCACTGAAATCCCCTGCAATTATAACTTTCCCATTAGCAGCAAACTGGCTCAAAATAGCTTTTAGCTCATTACAAAAATCTTTCTTCCTATCAGGTTTTGTGTCACAAGGAGCATACACTATGACAATTACTATTCTCTGAAGTTTCACTTTCACATGAATCTAAAGAATTATCTCACTTATGCAGCTATAGTTAATCAAGTTGTTCATCTTTTCACTTAAAATCCCAACGTCATACATACATATCCAGGGCTTGAAAAATACCATGCCTGTCCCCTCACATTATCCAACACTCCAGACCACACACTCAACGTTCCATTCACTTCTATCCCAATTTCCTTCTTTTTTCACTTACACGCAGCACACCCAATCTATACTTATTCATTTCTTCTATCACCTCATTCATCTTTCCATTTATTCCTCTGGCATTCCATACACTATTTGTCATTTCCATGTCATTTCCGTAGTGGACCAACCTTCAGAAATGTGGTAGGTTCACCATATCCCACACTTCAAGTGTGTCTTTTTAATCAGGAAAGTACACTAGTGCAAGATATTAGCCCACAGCTGGCTTTCAGTTGGTTGTTCTACCTAAGGATTCTGAAACAAAAACATAGTGAGTTGAGGTCTTTTGGCCAATAACACACAGAACTAGCTGATATTTTAACACTAATTTATTTTGAAGCTTAAAATTGTCATTTTCCAAGAACTACAGAGGCCCTTATTGCTGTCATGTGTGACACTGATGCCCGGTGGAGGCAAACCCATCTGTCACTTAGATCGCCGCCCACCATACTATTATAATGATATATTATAATAAATAATATGTCATACATACATATCCAGGGCTTGAAAAATACCATGCCTGAGATGCCCGGGACATGCAAATTATTGGCCTGGGCAAGTAAAAATTAAATCTAGTTGCCCGACTTTTTAAAGAAAAAAAAGTTTGGAATGGATAATTTTCTGCTTTAGAAAAAAAAGACTGTCATCACGTTTTTTAAATTTTAATGCAGTTGTATTATTGTTACGGAATAAGTGCCAAGGCCAGGAGAATAGCGCTTCTTTAATCATATTATGCTCTACGTCCAGAAATTAGGGCCATATGTAGTTTTGCTCCAGATGTTGTTTACAGTTAATGACAGGATGCATGCCTCGTACGAAACTAGCCTCCGGTGTTTAGTGACAAAACGCATAAACTGCCACGAAACAGGACGCAGACTGATGTGCAAAAAAGCTGTGCTTTATGGGAAGGGAGAGACAACGAAATATTTATTGCACAGCCCCGGGTGGGGTTGGGTCTCCGACATAACTTGGTTAAGGGAGAGAGGGGAAAGTGGACGCTTCTGCCCGCGTGCGCGCCCACACACATGAACTGACAGAGGAACTACTGAAACAAAAACTAAGTTTCGTTTAAGAACGAGCCTACGCAGTGCGTTCCACTTAACCAGGAGAAGAGCGAAAATTACCAACGCAGACAACTTTGAAATTCCCGATCTGTCAGCGGTAGTTACAAATTTATCTTCCGCACTGTTGAGTGACGTAATTTCAGAATCGGAATCTACATCGTTGGCAAATCTGAAACTTATGCAAGCGTACTATGATAAAACGTACAAAAAAAAAAAAAAAAAAAGCTTTTGCACAGTTGAAGAATCTTGGATAAAAACATTTAATTGGCTAAAGTCAAATGACAAGACTATTATATTGTGCACTGTTTGCAAAATCCATCCTAAAATTGCTGATACCACCAATAATTTTTTCAAGCAATGTGGGGTGTCAGGTGATAATATAGTTTAATAACTAAGTGCACACAACACTAGTCAAAAACAGAAGATTTGCCTTTGTTTCTGAACAACAATTCTTGGGATTTTATAATGCAAAATTACTTTCGTTTGTACAAGAGAAAAAGGTAAATAATTTTTACATTCAAAATTGTTGTTAAAAACTACTTCAACTGCCATACAGTTAATTATGATTTAATTTTTTTGTAAAACACAGGACATATATTAAAAATTCTTGAACATAGCATCATCACTAAATTTTTAAAATGCCATCGATTACGTTTCTTAAAACTTGAGATATATGCTTTTTTGCATTTTGAATGTACAGACACTTTAAAATGGTTATGCAAAAGATGTATAAAAAGCTTATCATAATTTCTAACTTTAAAAAAATGAGGCTTCTGTTTAGTTATCTTAAAAGATAAAAGTGAAAATCCTCCAAATATGGTTTAAAACTCAGGCATCACACAACAATAACACATAAAACGAGCGAAACACACAGTCATGTACGGTAAAAGCTTCGTTTAGCGGTAGCTTTCGGTCATTATACGACCTTGATCACCCGCGATCGACTTGTTGCCAGAACTATCCAGTCGATCACGGGTGATCAAGGTCGTAAGGACAGTGGTGGCTTACCTTTTACATACCATGCGCCAATTTTTTCACGTGTGAGTTCAGATGCGCCATATAACTCAAGTTTGGGGTTGAAAAATAGGGATAGGACATTCTTCGCTTAGGGGAGGAAAAGGAATAACTCAATCACGCAATTAAATTAATTAATCAATTTACACCAGTTCAAAAGACATGTTTATGGGAGCACCAATCTACAATAGTCAGAAATGATCTCTTTTGTTTACAGACATAATCGACATTTTTAAATGATTTAATTATTGTATGTAAAACAATATCTATTACAGCTGTCATTACTTACCATTAATGAAATTTTGGGGCATGTTTGGATTTCGCTAGTCTTTCAATGTTTGGTGTTAAATTTGTTACTGAGAGCAGCAGAGAATTCTTCAAATTTGAATCAGTTATTCGCGACCTTGTTTGACGAAAATGCTTGTTCACATCTGTATGTCGTTCCAAAGATATAACTTTTGCAAATTTTCTTAGCTCTGGGAAATGTTCACAGGGTAATGAACGCCAGAAACTAATTATGTCAGAATCATTTTGATCTGGAAAAAGCTCATCAAATTTCTTTTTTAATAATGAATTTGTTTTTAAATCAATCACTTCTATTTGTATGTTACTAGGCATCTGCATTACGTTTTGTTCACTAAGTGAAAATGGGTTTATAAATGCGAGCATGCAGTTTTCTTCTTTAGCAAAATCATGAAAACGATTTTCAAATGACCCTTGCAATACCTTGATTTTTTCAATATATTTGGTCAAATTGTTATTATCCGCAGCACATTCACTCTGCTTTTTCAAGTGTGGAAATTGAAGTCAAACCCTCATTTTCTAACTGAGAGATGAACAGTTTTAATTTCATTTTAAATGAACTGATGCTGTTGACTAAGCTAGGAAATAATTTATTCTTGCCTTGTAGTTTTAAATTTAGATCATTGAGATGGCTAGTAACGTCAAGTAAAAATGCCAAATCAAATAGCCAGTTGTTGTCCAATAATAGGGTTCTTTCATCATGTAGTTCATTTTCCTGTTCTAAAAAATTAGAAACAGAATTTTTCAATTTCCAAAATCTACTCAGAACCTGTCCTTTAGAAAGCCAGCGTACCTCACAATGAAGGACAAGTTCACCATATTCCAAATCTAACAATTGACAGTATTCTCTGAATTCTCGTCTGTGTAATGCTCTTGCTCTTATTTTATTCACACATTTCACAAACGGTAGCATAACATGCTGCATATTTAAAGTTTTCCCACACAGTTGCTCTTGGTGTATAATGCAGTGATATTTAAATACAGGACGGTTTAAAAAATTTTCAAGCAAAATTGTAGTGCCATTGACTTTACCTATCATTGACGGAGCTCCGTCCGTACACACACTGATGAGTTTTCTATAATCTAATTTTAGATTTTCTAGGCATGATTTTACTTTTCAAATATGTCTGATCCTCTCGTTTTACCATGCAATGACTCCAGACTAGCAAGTTCTTCAAAGACATGAAAATTATCATCAATTCCTCTTATAAAAATGGTTAACTGGGCAACATCACATGTCCGTTGATTCATCCAAAGCTAGAGAACAGAAAGTACAAGAATGGACAAAGTCTTCCAGTGCTGAGATACATCCTGAGAGAGTTCCTCGATACGTCTTGTAACTGTCTGCCGTGATATAGCAATTTCGTCAGCTTTCCTTTCAATACCTTTATTACCAAGATGGCGTGCAAATATTTGGAGACAAGGCTTCACAGTTTCTTCCCCGTCAGAAAAAGGTTTCTTTTTTTTTGCCAATGCTAAAGCAATTTCATATGACGCTTCTGTCATCGCCAAGTCTTCACAACTTACTTTAGCAAATATATTTTGTCTTCGGATTTCTTCCTTTTTCTTAGTCACATATTCTTTTCGCAACTCAGACCCATAAACAAGCTTCATTTTTTTCTTCTATGTTAGTCTGATGCTGTGTTTTATAGTGTCTATTAAGATCATGTCTTCTATTATGTGAAAGAGTACTTCCACAAACAATGCAAAATGGTTTTCCTGATGGACTTGCTATAAATAACTCATTTTCCCACTGTTCGTTAAATTCACGCTTACTATCACTTTCTGCGCTTTTTTTGCTCTGTGATGGATAAAAGGAATTTTAAAAAAATTAAATAGAAAAGTACAAAACTCTAAAAGTTGAAAAAGAACAAATAGACCACAAGTATGTACGTCGTATCACACAGTCACAGAATATCAATTGTGTGGGATTTGAATTCTCTGTTGGCGTTAAGAAACAGTAGTGGCGCTCTTCTTCAACAAACGTCATATATATTTATTCTTGAATCTGTCTTTCAATCACTCTCAATACAAAAACCATGCTAGTACACTAAAAAGAACGCTCTCGCAAAAACCCTGCTTCAAACTCCACGCCACGATGGTACACTCAGTTTCTTCTGCCAAAGGGTGCAGTACTCGTGGGAAAAAGCGCTCTGAAGTAATGTTTCTTAGCGATGTTTACTGGCGACCTGCCAATGTCAGCCACCCACGGCATGGCGTGGAGTTTGAAGCAGAGTTTTGCAAGAGCGTTTTATTGGGTGAATTGCACCGTTTTCAATCGTACCACATCTCACTCACGCAGTTTCTCTCTCTCTCTCTCTCTCTCTTATACACACACTGTTCACATAATTCAATTGTAAACTGTCAAAAAAAAAATCGGCTGAACTGATGAGTAAGAAGGCTGTATGAATTGAACTGAGAGCACTCAGGTGCTGAAAATATGAAGATGGATAAATTCAGTTATGGCACCTACTTCAAAAAAATAAGTAGGCGCAAGGATGCAATGCGCCACGGTTTGGCCACCCGTCGTAGGATGACCGAAAGCTACCGCTAAACGAACCTCTTACTGTACGTGACTGTGTGTCTCGCTCATTTTATATGTCTATCCTCCAAATACGTAACGTCAGTGAATAATCAACGTGGAAAGAACGATGTCTTGTTTAAAAGATAAATTTTTCTGGGCATGTAAATATTTTCTGCACATGCCCAGCTGGACAAGTAACTTTTCAGATATTTTTCAAGCCCTGATATCACTAAGCTATTCTCCGAGATTCAGAGGTTAGCTCCACAAAGAAAGGTAATCCACCAGATAAATGTTTAACTGATTATTTACTTATTGTTGCCGTTATCAAATGTCTCCATTTACAGTGATCTTGGCACACAGCTCAAGTTTCACAGATATCTGTCACACGACATACACAAGACCTAATGTACTTCATACTCAAATCTTTTTCTCATGCAGACACTCCTTAATCTGGTTCTCCCATGATTTCCTTGGCCTTCCTTTACTTTTCTGTTATACTATTATGATATATTACTATGTTCAAAAAGTTCTGGAACTTTTTATATTAAAAAAGAGAAGGAGTACACATACCTGTTTATGCGGTGTTACCTTCGAAGTAGTTACCCCGTGCAACTATGTATTTTTGCCAGCGCTCATACATAGATTTAAATGCAGATTGCAAGCCTTCTTTTGCCACATCCTCCAGTGCCTCCGTCGCCGCTCATTGCACTTCAGAACTAGAGAAGCGTCGCCCCTTAAGCATTCTTCATCCAGAGAATAAGAAAAGTCACACAGGGCGAGATCAGGGGAATAAGCTGGTTGTGGAAGAACGGGAATGTAATGTTTGGACACCAGGAGGGATCCGTGAGCCGGAGCATCATCGTAATGGAGCACCAACGAGTTGGTCTTCCAAAGATCAGGTCACTGGCGTCTCACTGATTCTTGGAGATGTTTCAGGACATTGACGTACTCTTCTTTAATGACTGTATGACCATGTTGAAGGAATTACTTGTGTATGACCATGTTGAAGGAATTACTTGTGTACGACCCTCTTGCAATTGAAGAAAACTATTAACAAGAGCTTTCCTTTGGAGCGGTCAGCCTTGAACTTTTTTGGTTGTGGTGACAACAGTGATTTCCACACTTTTGACTGCTGATTGGATTAGGGGTCGTACAGAAAGCACCAGGTCTCATCATCAGTGATCAATCGATTCAAGAGATCAGGATCTGAATCCACTGCATTGATGTTATCCCCACAAACTTGCATGCGCTCGTCCATTTTTTTATTTTTATTTTTTTTTGTCAGGTTTTTGGGAACAATTTGTTGGCACACGTGATGCATGCCCAGTTTCTCTGTTAAAATAGCATGGCAACTTCTGCAATGGTTGCAACAGTTTTTCGACGGTCATTTTTTTCACAATTTCTTTGACAATGGCAATTTCTTCATCTGTTATGGATGTTGAAGGTCGTCCTGACCTCTCATCATTCTCGATACTCTATCGCCCGTTTTCACACACTTAATCATTTGAAAAGTCTCAGCGAAAGATTTTCCGAGCAGAACACAAAATTTTACACTTGAACGCTGTTCAAAATTCGAGATCGTTGTCCTCACGACGGAGAGCCTCGAATACCTGTAATCACGAACTACGCACATACGGTATACACGTTGTATCTGGATCAAACCGATTCTGGCTGGTCTGTCACATCATGCTTTTTGTTTGCTCAGCAGGGAATGGTGTAATTCACTAACATTTGCCAAATATTCAAAAAGTACTAGAACTTTTTGAACGTAGTAGTATTTTTTACCACTGGTAACCATTTCCTTCACTAATTTATTTTACTAAATAGATAGCTTTACATTCATGAAGAAACAAAAGTTTTCTGTCAGAATATTTTGGAACTTTTAATTTCGTATTGGGTCAAAAATTCTTAGGCTTAAGTGAAATGCCAGTTGAAAAATGTGTCTACTGGTAGGCAACTGCATTTCCCCAAAACTTTTCAATTTTTTTGTTTAATCACTTTTATTTGAACTTTTTACTTTGACAGAGTTGTTTGCCTCAAAGTGAAATGTAACTGGAAAATTTGGTTTCTTTTATTTTTTATTGGAGGTACAGCCTAACAAGCGCCATGCGCTACTCAGTAGCCCATCCCTTATTTTGGGCCACTGGTTCCAGGAAAGGGAGAGAGCCAGCACAGTAAAATAAACACAACATAAACATAGAAAATGAGTGAAAACACACAAGAGTCACAAATGGTAAAAGGTTTCTTTAGCAGTAGCCTTCGGTCGTCCTACGACCTTGATCACCCGCGATCCACTGGATGCTGGTTGCCAAATTTTAGAAGAGAGATCCAAATAAATGAGATTTGGTAAAAGGTCTCTGAATTGCAGTTTTTGGTGAATGAAATTTCAATGCTTTCTTGGAAACGCGGAGATGCTTTGTTGATGAATGGGGAAACTTTTTTAGTTTCTTTCCAAATGGGAACTGCAGATGTGTCTTCAAGAGTTAGTGCAGGTAAAGTTGTCTTTGGAAGACCATGGGAAACGTGTTCACTGTTCACCAAGTTTTGTATTGATGTTTCGGCATGTGCTTCCCATACAAGACTTAATGAACAAAGCATCAATACAAAACTTAGTGATCACAAAAAACACATTTCCCATGGTCTTCCAAAGACAGCTTTACTTGAACTAACTCTTGAAGACACGTCTGCAGTTCCCATTTGGAAAGAAACTAAAAAAGTTGACCCATTCATCAACAAAGCATCTCTACGTTTCCAAGAACCAATTCTTGCATTGAAATTTTGTTCACCAAAAACTGCAATTCAGAAAACCCTTACCAAATCCCATTTGAATCTCTCTTCTAAAATCTGGCAACATTTCCAACACCCCAACTTCAAATTTTAATTCTGGCAGCCAGCACATCCAGTCGATCACAGGGTGATCAAAGTCGTTGGATGACCGAAAGCTACCGCTAAACAAACCTTTTACCATACGAGACTGTGTGTTTTCGCTCGTTTTCTATGTTTACATGTTATTGTTACGTGAAGCCCGAGTTTTAAACCAAAACAAACACAACATCCATGCCTCACCAAGACCCATTTTGGACTATCAGAAGCCATCACTTAGACCACTGCAGACGTGTATATTTGTGGTTTCACTTTTTCAAATAACGGATATTGGACTCGGGGGGGGGGAGAGGAGACATCTTTTTATTCCCTTCATACTGCTTCTTTACCATCATTGCAGACACCCAAATTATGTACATGAGATGGAATGCAATGGCATCTCCCATAACCCACTGCACTAGCACCAAAGCATTTTTACTTTCACTCGAAAACTATAAAACCGCTTCTCTTGTGTTTGACTTTCATGGAAAGTAAGCATAATCACCCAAGTGATAAAGTTCAAACCTTTCACGCACAAGTGAAATAGATGCATCAAGCTGTGTTATACCACATTTTGTTTCATGAGCTGAATTTCTAGTAACACTGCAATCACTCTGTACAGAAACAAAAAAAAAAAAACTTGCAATACCATGCACTGCTGCCTGGAAACAAATTAATTAACAGGTACTGTGAGACTTCAGTACAGGAAGTATTTGAAATCATACTTGCAAAAATTTCAGTTCCTACACATGAATGATGATTTAATGCACATAAAATTTGATTATTTGTACTAAAAAATGGTGCTTCAAGGACCATTTCAAAAATAGCTGTAATACAATCCAGTTTTGCAAAGATTTATTAATACAACAAAAAAAAATATAATTTAAGGTTGACCCCAACAACTAAACCAAATAATTTACCATCTCTTCCAGTCCCCATCAACTGATCGAGCATAGCACGCATCTGGTCATGCGCTGACATCTTAATAACTTAGAACAAGATTCGAAATACTATTACATAAAAATAAATATTTTTTACAATTTTAAGCAACCAACAACTGCAACGACGAAAACCATAACAATGGCGACGCAACCTATCTATAATAATGCAGTTACGGTTAACAAGTACGACGTTCGAAGCAAATGTAGAGGCCACCCCGGTGATGCTGTGGTCTAAGCGCTGGCGACCGTGAAGGGTCCGGGTTCGAACCGGTGACGCATGGATGTTGTGTTTGTCTTACGAAACTGGCACTCTCCCTTCCCTGAAACCAGTCGCTCTAATTTAGGGAACTGCAACTGCTTCTAGCCCATTGAGTTGCTCACGGTGGTCTTTAACCCTTTAAAGACCATGACCCAAAAAATGCTTATAGCCCATTGAGTTGCTCACGGTGTTCCTTAACCCTTTAACGACCATCACCCAAAAATCTCGCACCACTCCAAATACCATAACGCCCGAAACTGTGTGTTGTTTCACTTCTTTTGTTTAATAACAACAATAATGACTGACTATGACTCCTGCTGACCCCTCATAGCCGTCATAGGTCGAGAAAATTTGAAGAACAAGTAAGGATAGGAAATCTGACTCATTCTAGACAGGCGTTTTGGGTGGCTATGGTCGTTTTTACGTACGGACGTTTGGGGCGTTGTGGTGGTTAAAGGGTTAAACCGCCGCCCCAGTGGCGCAGTGGTCTAAGCGATGGCTTCTGATCATTCGTCCAAAGGGGTCCGGGTTCGAATCCCGGTGAGGCATGGGTGTTGTGTTTGTCTTTCGGCACTGGCTCTCTCCCTTCCCTGGAACCAGTGACCCTATATTAGGGACGGGCGACTGCTTATAGCCCATTGAGTTGCTCACGGTGGTCGTTAAACCTCCAATAAAAAAAAAAAAAAAAAAAAAAAAGGGTTAAACCTCCAATAAATAAATAAAAAAACAAAAGGTGGAGTGTGGCACATTGAACCGAAGACCTCCAAGGTCTTTGCATTGGACTGATCATTCCACCAAAGCAAGGAGGTTAGATTAAGATATCTGGAGATGCCCTTGTTAACGAAGAAGTACCACTTTGTGTGAAACCTATAACCGCGAGAGACCACGTGAGACGGCCGTCAAAGTGTGGGAAAACTGATGGTTTTCAAGGAAATTGCAATGCCTTTTGTGTTGGCCGAATCGCCTTTTTTGGTCGCAAATGTTTTAAATTTCACATCATAACTTGCTGCTAATGCATGAGAAAATGCTGAATTTATAAAATTCTTAATTATTTTGAAGCTCCTTCTAATTTTTTTCAAACTTAAATAGACGAACGTTAGTGCGAATTCTAAACACAACATAGCGTCATCATTGAAAACTTCACTCGTATAAGAAGTATAATTCATTCCTGTTTTATATTAACACGGTTTCTGCAACTCAAAACCACATTATTCCAAAATACACACAGTTGAAATTACATAGGAATCATGTAAACAACATCAAATTCTCACAGTTTGCGGCTTCACGGTTAAGAGACTCGGGTCATCTCCAGAAGTATTATTCTAACCTCCTTGGTCCAAAGCTTAGACCATAAATTTATGGTCTAAGGTCCAATGTGTTATGATCTGTGTCCCCCACCGTGAGCAACTCGATGGGCTGTAAGCAGTCACCCTTTTCTAATTTAGGGCCACTTGTTCCAGGGAAGAGATAGAGTTAGTGCCGTAAGACGTACAATAATGCTATAATTACTGATACTTTTGACTTGATTGGAAGTTTTTTTTAGTTGAGAGTTTAACGACCACCTTGAGTAACTCAACGGGCTACAGTAGTCGCCCGTCTCTAGCTTAGGATCACTGGTTCCAGGGAAGAGAACCAGTACCATACGTAAGACAAACAACATCAATGCTTCATCGGGATTCGAACACCGGCCCATATCGGACGAATGATTAGAAGATAGCGCGCCGCCCCGGTGGCGCAGTGGTCTAAGCGATGGCCTCTGATCATTCGTCCGAACGGGATCCATGTTTGAATCCCGGTGAGTCATGGATGTTGTGTTTGTCTTACGGCACTGGCTCTCTCCCTTTCCTGGAACCAGTGAACCTAAATTAGGGACGGGCGACTGCTTATAGCCCATTGAGTTGCTCACGGGGGTCTTTTTTTTTTTTTTGATTGGAGGTTTAACGACCACCGTGAGCAACTCAAATGGGCTATAAGCAGTCGCCCGTCCCTAATTTAGGGTCACTGGTTCCAGGGAAGGGAGAGAGCCAGTGCCGTAAGACAAACACAACATCCATGCCTGACCGGGATTCGAACCCGGACCCCTTACGGACGAATGATCAGAGGCCAACGCCTTAGACCACTGCGCCACCGGGGCGGCACACGGGGGTCTACGACATAACATCGCAAGTCAAAACATCGCACGACATATGATCGCCGACATAACATCGCAGGTCAAAACATCGCGGTACCATAACATCGCAGTACTAAAACATCGCAGGTCAAAACATCGTGGCACCATAACATCGCAAGTCAGCCGCCCCCGGTGGCGCAGTGGTCTAAGGCGCTGGCCTCTGATCATTCGTCCGTAAGGGGTCCGGGTTCGAATCCCGGTCAGGCATGGATGTTGTGTTTGTCTCACGGCACTGGCTCTCTCCCTTCCCTGGAACCAGTGACCCTAAATTAGGGACGGGCGACTGCTTATAGCCCATTGAGTTGCTCACGGTGGTCGTTAAACCTCCAATAAAAAAACAAAAAAACATCGCAAGTCAAAACATCGCGGCACCATAACATCGCAGGGCAAAACATCGCGGCACCATAACATCGCAGGGCAAAACATCGCGGCACCATAACATCGCAGGGCAAAACATCGTGGTACCATAACATCGCAGGTCATAACATCGCAGTAATCCCTAAATAAATTGTTTTCGGTAGCTTTTGATGAATTGCAAAAAAAGTATATTTAAAGGGGAGGGGGACTTCATAGAAATTGATGTCCTGATTAAATTTTGGTAGAAATTGGGGTTACCCGTACTGCTTTTCCAACAGTGCCCAGGCCGGGGGTCCAGGCCCACTCCATCAAAATTATCGTAAAATCTACAGTTTTCAATTTAAAACCACCAGATTTGGTATTCTATCTCATGGTGCTTTAACTTAGACGGTAGATGGTTTATGGAAGTGGTCGGAGCCCGGGGTCGATGGGCCCCCATAGAATATTTTCGACAAATTTACAGTTTCCAATTTAGAACCACCAAATTTGGTATACTTCCTCATGGTGCTCTAACTTAGACAGTAAACGGTTTTGGGAAAGGTAAGGGGCCCGGGGTCAAGGGGCCCCAATACGCAATATTCGTAAAATCTACAGTTTTCAATTTAGAACCACCAAATTTTGTATAATATCTCATGGTGCTCTAACTTAGACCATAGACGGTTTTGGAAAGGTAGGGGCCCGGGGTCAAGGGCCCCCATACGCAATATTCGTAAAATCTACAGTTTTCAATTTAGAACCACCAAATTTGGTACACTTCCTCATTGTGCTCTAAGTCATACAGTAAACGGTTTTTGGAAAGGTAAGGGGCCCCGGGGTCAAGGGGCCCCAATGCGCAATATTCGTAAAATCTACAGTTTTCAATTTAGAAACACCAAATTTGGTATACTTCCTCATGGTGCTCTAACTTAGACCGTAGACGGGTTTTGCTTTGAAAGGTAGGGGGCCCATGGGTCAAGGGGCCCCAATACGCAATATTCGTAAAATCTACAGTTTTCAATTTAGAATTACCAAATTTGGTATACTTCCTCATGGTGCTCTAACTTAGACAGTAAACGGTTTTTGGAAAGGTAAGGGGCCCGGGGTCAAGGGGCCCCAATACGCAATATTCGTAAAATCTTCAGTTTTCTTTTTTTTTTTTTTTTTTTTTTGATTGGAGGTTTAACGACCACCGTGAGCAACTCAATGGGCTATAAGCAGTCGCCCGTCCCTAATTTAGGGTCACTGGTTCCCGGGAAGGGAGAGAGCCAGTGCCGTAAGACAAACACAACATCCATGCCTCACCGGGATTCGAACCCGGACCCCTCACGGACGAGTGATCAGAGGCCAGCGCCTTAGACCACTGCGCCACCGGGGCGGCAGTTTTCAATTTAGAAACACCAAATTTGGTATACTTCCTCATGGTGCTCTAACTTAGACCGTAGACGGGATTTGCTTTAAAGGTAGGGGGCCCTGGGTCAAGGGGCCCCAATACGCAATATTCGTAAAATCTACAGTTTTCAATTTAGAACCACCAAATTTTGTATACTACCTCATTGTGCTCTAACTTAGACCGTAGACGGTGTTTGGAACGGGTCGGGGTCAAGGGGGGCCAGTACAAAATTTTCGTAAAATCTACAGTTTTCAATTTAGAACCACCAAATTTGGGATACTATTTCACGGTACTCTTAGACCGCAGATGGTTTTGGGAACGGGTCGGGGCCCGCGATCAAAGGGCCCCCTTACAAAATTTTCGTTAAAGTTCAATTTTTTACTCTTAAGATCTGCAACACAATTCAGCACTCCAATACCCAACCTACGGTCTAAGTGTAAGACCGTAGATAGCAATAAAGTGCAAAAATATCCGGTTAATTGTGTATTAAAATCAAAAATTAATAAACGTTAGCTTTCACCACGAACGGGCGGCTTATCAGGCAGAAATACAATGTAATGTAAATAGAGAGTTCCAGATATTCAAAATTTAAAACGGTAAGAAAAAGATTATCAATATCAAGTCGCATGCACGCGACATCACACAGGTGCATTGCATTTCAGTGTCGCGGTTTCTCAGAAGCACACGCCAGATGTACGGCAGTTCTATATAGATGTCTCCTCGGAGATAAGTATTTCCATTCCTCTTCCTTTCTTTTTTGTTTCATAAAATTAAATTGACTAAATTAAAAAATTAAAGATAAGTTTACTGGAAAATTGCAGGAATATCTTTTTCATTCATTAATTTTCACCCGCTGAACTTGGTGATTCCACAGATAGTAATATTTACCCGGGAAATACCACCCTGCTAGTACAAATTACATTAATGATTTCTTTGCATCCAGTTCCATTAGTATGTCCATAAGAGCGTTTGGGGCCGTATGAAAAATACATAGTTGATTTCAACGGTGGCGCAGTGGTCTATGCGCTGGCTTCTGATCACGAGTCCGAGAAGGGTCCGGGTTCGAATCCCGGTGAGTCATGGACGTTGCGTTTGACTTCTGGCACTGGCTTTCCCCCTTCCCTGCATGGAACCAGTGACCCAAAATTAGGAACTGCTGACTGCTTACAGCCCACTGAATTGATCACGGTGGTCGTTAAACCTCTCAACTAAAAAAAGAAAAAAAGATTGCGCCGTGTCCATTGCTATCTGTCATGTAGCCGTGTGAAAAGTACGTTTTTGACATCGACGTGTCCTATTACATGTGGGCTGGCCACAAAATTTTAAGGGACCGTACAAAATCGCACTTTTGTTTCACCGTGTCCGCGCTTCGGTATATGGTTGAAGTATACGTATATATAGTTGGGCCATTTCAGCACGTAGTATGGTTTATATAGAAAATAAAGATAATGTTACACTTTTACTCTGCTACAACACATTAATCCCAAAGGCGATTTCTTGAAATTTTTAATCTGTTGTGCTCATATTCACAAAGTTAACATAACATGTCAAGTTATTAATGTTGCACCTTTACTCTGTCACAAAACCTTAATTGCAAGACCTTAGACCTAGCCTTTTTTTAGGAATTTTAGTTCGACGTATTCATAAGGTTTCGATAACATGCCAAGGTTACGGTACTGCGTTTTTACACAGGCACAAAAATTAATAAACAGGCCTTAAGCCTTTTTATCAATTTTCAATGAACCCCAACCGTGCTCATATGCATAAAATTTTCACAGAAAGTTTATTATTATCAAGTTTATTGTGTTGCGCTTTTACTCGAGTACAAAACTTTAAATAGCCCCCACTAGGGGCGGATCACCGCACAGGCGCAGGAAACGCGCCCTTGGGACTTCGGAATCGAAGGGGCCTCAAAATACCAAAAATAAAACTTAAATTTTATTTTTTTATTCCCGTTGTTTTGTTAATTGGTAAAAATATAGAAAAAAAATAACGATAATATAGGCACATTATCACGTATTCTGTGGCGCTATTTTCATAGAGTGTACCAGTTTCATGCTGCGAAAGGAATCGCGTTCAGCGTCTTGTTATTCCTGGCCGCGGCTGTCGTTTCTAGGTCCCGTGTTTTGTAAGTGAAATATCCGTTAGTAGAACCTAAGAACATTCAAAACATCGGGAAGGCCAAAACTCGAATGTTCACTATTCCCAGGAGCAATGTTACAAGGTCACACAGGATGTTCCCGTGTCTAAACAAATGCGTCCCCCCCCCCCCGTTAGTTTTAGCTCTACGGAAAGAGAATGCGGCTTATCAAAAACGACACGTCTGCTCTAATCAGTCATTCAGCAAAGCCCTAAATTTGATCCACAGTACAGAGCAAAGCCGGCTGGACCATAAGGGCAACTGGAGCTTTCGTCCCGGGCCCCATGCCTTCAAGGGGCTCCGCAGTTTAGGAAAAAACTCACTTTTGGTAGAATTTTTAACAATTATTTCCTTTGTGTGTAAGTTTTGGGGTGCAAAGCCCTTAAAAAGTTCTTTTTCAAAAGGTTTTTTTTTTCGTTTACAATCCTTCCATTTTCGAATACGTTATCGTCCTTCGCCGTACAAATACTTAAATTTGGGGAGTTTAAGTGATTATTGAAACTACTTTTCTATTTTCCGCATTGATAAATAGCAAATTAAATTTCATCATTTTGTGGCCCTTACTTTTATGTATTTAACAATTTGCGTGCAAACCAGATACTTAAATTTAAAGAAATAAAAAGAACAACATCAAAGTTAATTTCGGGTTACATATAGAAGCCATTTATTCAGTGACTTTAAAAACATTACTGTAAATTAAAAAAAAATCATATATGAGCGCGTATAAAAGTTTAAGGATGTAAGGTCAGGTGATGCGTAACATCACAGCCTCTCCTTGACAAATGTGAACCCCGCCTTCTCGTGGTACATCCTGTTCCCACTAAAGGGGCTCTGACGACCGCCAATAGCGGTATAACTATACCATCGGGATTAGAGAAAATGCTATCCCACACTCACCAACCCGCTGGGCCAGCGTGGTGAGTTATGGCCAAACCCCTCCAAAATGACTCCACAACTTAAATCTTGGCCCTCAGTCTCCGGCAGCTGGAATGTACCTGGCCAAGGCAGCGGCCAGTGCGACATGAAGGCAGAGGGTGCTAAGAATCACCGGAGGACAGGACTAGGCTGCCATCTGATGCTGACCTTGGCTACGTATAACGGACGCTCCCTATCTTCTGATTCAAGGCTTCTTGAATTGGAAGAGGAACTACAAAGGATCAAGTGGGACATCGTGGGGCTAAGTGAGGTAAGGAGAAAAGGAGAAGATCTCATTGAACTGAAAAGTGGACATCTCTTCTACTATCGTGGGACAGATAGTGGTAGAACTAGTGGTGTTGGATTTATAATAAACAAGAAACTGAAGGATTAAGTTGTAGAAGTTGAAAGTTCCTCTGACAGAGCTGCACGACTCGTTATCCAACTCTCGAGAAGATACCAGGCTCAGATTATTCAAACTTATGCACCCACCACAAGTCATCCTGAAGAAGAAATTGAAGAATTTTATGAGGAAATTCGTGATCTAAATAATAAAGGTAAGCAGCACTTGAAGATAATTATGGGAGATTTCAATGCAAAAATAGGGCAACGGCAACAGAATGAAACTTCAGTAGGTAAATTCGGTCACGGCAACAGAAACCAGCGTGGAAATACTCTCGTAGAGTTTGCAGAGGCAGAAGGGTTTTTCATCTTGAACTCCTTTTTCAAGAAAAAGCCACACAGGAAATGGACATGGAGACATCCAAATGGGACGACAAGTGAAATTGATTTTATTATGTGTAACAAAAAATTCGTCATAGAAGACTGTAGTGTGCTAAACAAGTTCAACACAGGCAGTGACCATAGATTGGTGAGATGTAAGATGCACCTCAACACTAAATTTGAACGTGGCAAGCTCATAAGACAAACAAAATGTATTGACATAACCAACCTTAAAAAACACCATAATACCTTCAAATTGGAACTGAAGAACAGATTCTCTGCTTTAGAAGGCCTAACATC
Source organism: Macrothele yani (assembly GCA_039090855.1). Taxonomy (NCBI): domain Eukaryota; kingdom Metazoa; phylum Arthropoda; class Arachnida; order Araneae; family Macrothelidae; genus Macrothele; species Macrothele yani. The sequence goes on along the minus strand of CM076989.1, from coordinate 67,784,765 downwards.
GGAAGAAGTGGATATTTCTGAAGTTAACAGAAAAGTAACCAAAGCTCTTATGGAAACAGCAACAAAATTAGCTGGGTCTAAGAACAAATTGTATGTGAACAAATTATCAGGAAAAACCAAAATGTTGATGCAAAAAAGAAGAGAGATGAGGACAACTAAACAAGATGTGACTTCCAAAGTGGAATATATAGAGCTATGCAAGACGGTACGAAAAAGTATCGCTGAAGACGTAAGGAAATTCAACTGTGAACTAGTAAGGAAGGCAATTGAAAACAACCAAAGCCTAAAGATAGCAAAGGGACATTTCAGTAAGGGAAAAAAACAGATTATGGCACTGAGAAAAGAAGATGGTTCTGTAACACAAAATACAGGCGAAATTTTCACAAGAGTGAAAGATTTCTACTCCAAATTATATGAAAGGGATGATACATGCACTCCAGACATCATGAAAGATACCAGTACCAGAGTTCCTCCAGTCCTTCCAGCAGAAGTTGCACATGCAATCAAGAACATGAAGCGGGGAAAAGCTCCAGGAGAAGATGGAATTACTGTAGACATCATACAAGAAGCAAGTGGAGAAATCGAAACAGTACTTGCCCAAATTTTCACTCGATGCCTTAATGAAGGGAAAATTCCTGAGGATTGGAACAACGCTACAATGATCTTGCTACATAAAAAAGGTGACATTGAGGATCTCAGGAACTACAGACCTATCAGCCTCCTATCAGTGGTTTATAAAATCTTCACTAAAGTTCTTTCACACCGCTTGAAGGTGACACTGGACATGGCTCAACCGAGAGAACAAGCTGGATTCAGGAGTGGCTACAGCACAATAGATCATATCCACATACTGAGAGAACTAATTGAAAGAGCGAGGGAATATGAACTTCTATTGTGCATGGCTTTTATCGATTATGAAAAAGCCTTCGATTCGGTGAAACCATCAGCAGTTGCAATGGCTCTGAAATCCTGCGGTATTGAAGATGCATACATTAATATTATTAGTAACATCTATGAAAATGAAAGTGCAAAGATTCGGCTGTTTGAAAATACAACACACATAAAAATTGGAAAAGGAGTGAGACAAGGTGACACCATATCTCCGAAGCTCTTTAATGCCACATTGGAAAATGTCTTTCAATCACTAAACTGGGAAAACAAAGGGATAAAGATTAATGGAGATTATCTAACCCACCTTCGTTTTGCTGATGACATAGTCATTTTTGCAACTACCCCATCAGAGCTAAAGAGTATGATCCAGGAACTTGCTGACAAGAGTAAAGAAGTGGGATTAAAAATGAACTTTCAGAAGACAAAAGTGATGTTCAATGCTTTTACAAGAAATGAAGATTTATCGATTGATGGAGAAAAGCTGGAGATAACAGACACATACGTTTATCTTGGACAGCAGATATCAAGTGAGGGTCACATTGGTGAAGAAATTAATCGGCGTACAAAACTTGCCTGGAGAGCTTTTGGAAGAAACAGCATAATTTTCAAGAGCAATATGCCATTATGTCTTAAAAGAAAAGTGTTTGATCAATGCATCCTTCCAGTGCTTACGTATGGTGCAGAGACGTGGACCTTAGCTAAAAGAGACATACAAAGGCTGCAGACAACTCAAGGCACCATGGAGAGGTGCATGCTTGGTGTAACCAGGAGAGATAAGAAGAGGAACACGTGGATCCGAAAAATGACAAGAGTGAAAGACATCATGATCAGAGTTAAATCCCTGAAATGGCAATGGGCTGGACATACTGCCAGAAGAACAGACCATCGATGGACAGCCGAAATTTTAGATTGGATTCCAAGGGACAGGAAAAGACCCAGAAGAAGACCACATGGAAGATGGGTGGATGGAATTCGAAAGTATGCGGGAGTGACATGGAGGAGACTGGCACAAGACAGACCGTTGTGGAGGAAACTTGGGGAGACCTTTGTCCAGCAGTGGATTGATAATGGTTGACAATGATGATGATGATGATGATGATGATAAAGTTTAAAAAGTCGCTAATTTGTCACTTGCTCCACTTTGCATTAAAAATCAATCACTAAAACCATGTATCAGGGGGAAAACAACTAATTGTACGAATTTATTTTAGAGGGATCCTTATTAATTCCTACACTAAAATATTCGCAATTCAAAAAATTTCGCTATGCAGGTATTTTTTTTTTTATCATTTTGTAAGGAAGTTTTTATAAGAGTCATAATACAATTTCAACCTCATCTCCCCAGAAAGAAAATCGTAGATATCAACACTTTTTACTCTCTCTCTCTCTTTCTCTGTCTCCCTCCATCCCTCTTCTCTCTCTCCCTCCCTCTTCTCTCTCTCCCTCCCTCTTCTCTCTCTGAACTTTCTTTATAATAGTTTTCTTTATGACATACTGCAGAGGTGAAGCACATGTCAAGACGTAGAAGTTGCTACAATAAATTCTTTCGGTGTAGCTTAATTGGTAAAGCATTCGGCTCTGGAGTAGAGGGATGAGGATTCGTTGTTGGTTGGTTGGTTGGTTAGTAGATTTTATTGGCGCAAGGGCCATGGTTGGCCAAAGAGCGCCAGACACAAGACAAACAGACAGAATTAAAAAACGGGGCATAAATCCCCAAATCTGGCTGACCAAGTAAAACCGAACCATGAGTACGAAGGAAATGCCAAAAAAGACAATGAAACAAACAGTATGAAAAACATGGTACAATGGTGAGAAACAAGCCGATTAAGTAAAACTGAGGAATGAGAATGATAAAACACATCACGAAATCGAACACAACTACACATAGGATGAGTCACCAGGAGGGGGACGAACTGTCACTCTCCTCCCCCTACGTTCCTCTGTAATGTTGGTTGAGGTTGGGGACGAACTATCACTCTCCTCCCCCTAAGTTCCTCTATAATGTTGGTTGAGGGTGGGGACCTCGCTGAGTCTGAGACAGTTGCAATGTTGGTCAGTTGGACCGCGACAGTTGGATGGACACTGCACACCTTTGCGGATATAGGGCCGGGTCTTCCGCACGTGCAGGCTTTCTGCTGGGAACTGGAAGAGTCGGTCGTCTTCAAAAGAGAAGGCGCAGACTCAGCTGGTCGAATAAGCTGGAGCTCGATGAAATCCACCTGTGTCGCTTGTTCAGCAGTAGATCTCTTGGCAAGTGCGGCGAGAGCTACAGGGCGCGGAACAAAGGGCTGCACGGGTTGTGGCAGAGACTGAACTACTGCGGCAAAAGTACGCTGTCGGTTGTTGGGAATAACCAACTTGGCCTTGGCAGCAGGGTACGAGAGGCCTTCCAGGGTCTTGAGGCTCTGGATCGCCATCTCGTCCTTCCATTTCATACAGTTGCGGGAGTAAGCTGCATGGGCCTCACCACAGTTAACACAGCAGGCCGCAGAAGTGCAACCTTCCCCGTCATGTTCACTGGAGCCACAATTTGCGCAACGAGCGGAACTGTTACATGAACGTTGTGAATGCCCGTACCTCTGGCACCTGAAACAGCGCAGAGGACTGGGAATGTACGGGCGAACTCCACAGACCAAGTAGCCAGCCTTGATTTCGGTCTGAACTTTCAGGGAGTTAAAAGTCAAGATTACATTTTTAGACTTAATCAAAGAACCATCGCGCCGGAACATCATACGACGTGCAACAATAACACCCTGATCTGCAAGTTCACTCACCAATTCGTCCTCACTGCACGGCAAAAGATCAAACTCCGAAATAACACCCCGAGAGGTGTTAAGAAACGGGTGAGGTGTCACTTTGACAGGAATGCCTTGAAGACTAGTGAGGTGCAGAAGAGTGTTACTCTGAGAAACACTGCAAGTTTGGACAAGCAGGTCCCCAGAACGAAGCTTCCTCACAGACTTCAAGGGGCCAACCGCAGCGTCCAAAGTTTTAGAAATGAAAAAGGGAGATCTGGTGGACAGTCTCTCATTCGGATCGATGGATTCTACAACTAAGTGTGTAGCATGCGTATTCACAGCAATCGAGGGAGACGACGCTTCGGAGCGACTGGTACAGCTGCCGAAGAAGAGGTTCCACATTCTTGGTCCAGGTCATGGTCGAAAGATCGTTTAAGGTTATGAGACTTGGTAGGTTGAGAAGACGAAGGAGAGTCGTTGTCAACTATCATTTTCTCAGGTGACTTGAATTTGGAGTTTTTGTTTTTGGTTTTACCCATGGAAAAAGGAGAAGGATTCGTCTGCAGACTACTCCACCCACCACCGAGCCCAACAAGGGAGAACTGGAGGTCTGCAAGCCAAGAAAATGACGCTGGACACAGTTCTGGAGCTTATACGTTGCAGATATAGTCCGTTGGCTGTGATCACACGCACTCGGCGGACACTTCGGCCTCCTGGTACCGTCATGCCAACGCCTTTGGCATGATCCCACAGCCCCCGGGCTTACCCTGCCGTGCTATACGACAAAAAAGCCGCTAAAGCCCTGTACACAACTTGGTACATGACTTCTGACTAGAGGTGGGTTAGTCTCTAGCCTCCCGTTTACAGCGAAGCTGGGGTCGAAGAGGAATGTTGGTACACAGGAGGCACTGCTCCGGTCTTCTGCGACCTCAGCCGCCAGACATCCCATTTCCGCCTCACGGGTCTCCGCACGCGGCAAACATGCAGGTAGGTCTAGCACCCAAACCAGCTAAAAGGAAAAAAATAATCCAAGGAAGACAAACCCTGGAAGGGAACCTAAACGGAATCTCAGCAACCTACGAACTGAGCGGTTAATATAAATCAGTTAGTGGTGGAGGGTAACAAAACCACAAGACCGGGGTGTTAGTACATAACGTGGTAGCGATTAGGTAGAGTATACAACACGGGCAACTAGCCAGTGGAGAAAATAAATAAAAACAAAAAAGCGAGACACAAGACCAGCTCGGGATCGTGGGGCCGCGACTCCCCAACAGCTGGATGAACAGCCGTCCCTGCAAACACCAACAGCACCAAAATAAAAAACAAGCTGTGGCATGACATCAGATGTTGACCAGTCACAAGGTCAGCTCGGGCCGTGGGGGCGCCGCTCCCCAAATAACTGGAAAACCAGTTATCCCCGTGAGGATTCGTTGTCACCGTCAAAATTTGTGAATTTCACATCGTGTGTGTTCTTTGAGGACATTTTTCACGTAACGATTTTATTAAAATATGAGATTTATTTCCTAGTGCCAACAATGAATTATTGGTCCGGGCCCCGCAATAAAATTTCGCCCCAAGCCCTGTAAAAGCTCCCGCCATCCGGCTGTAGTTCAGAGGGAAGATGTCGTGTCACTATAATAACTCCTACACTTTAACAAATCTAGTACGAAATGCAATTTGTGTGCATTCCCTTATACGCATAAGGTATAGGAGTTTTCTGCGGGGTGTTTTGCTAACGGTGGAAGAAAGAATAGGAGTTTTCCGCCGAGAGAACAGCTGTTCAACAACGACAATCATCAAAGAGGAAAGATCTTCCGTTAATGCAATTTGTATATGTCCCCGTAACGTCTCACCAACAGAAGGGTACCAATCTCCCAGGTACGAGTTTTCTAAAATTCAATTTTAGGAAAATGCCGTGATTGCTTCAATTTGTGAAATAATTTACGAATTTGAAGAGGGGAAAATGTATCGGAATAGTTAGAAGGGGTGAAGATGATGCCAAATCCTGGAAATCAGGCATGAAAACTGAACAGGAGGGAACGAAACTGCATGGGTACAAGTTTGCTGGGCACCAATCTTCCGGGATCCATTATTGGATTATTTAACATTGTGTTTAAATATATTTATATTGTCTAGCATAGGCGCCGACTTCGTGGGTTCGAGACAGTTTTTGAACCCCCAATGATTTTGTTGTGGGTTCCTAGAACTAATATTTTTGCGCGTATTTCGTGGAAAAAATACACGTACGCATATGTGCATAAATTTTGGTTTTCGTTATCAATTCTTCAAGGTTTTTATTATTCATTCCCCGTTTACTATATGTAAAGAGTGTGTATAGAAATTTACCCCTCAGACTGTTTATTGTGCCTCAAAAAAGAATTAGTGTTTGTTCGTGTTCATAAAATTTGATGCGACAGACAATACCTCAAGTTCCGTTGTTTAAGAGCATTTAAAACTGCCTTCTTTAGAAAATTCTTCGGTTTGTCTGGGTTCCCACAAAATACAAAAGTCTAGCTCTACAATCGGAGACGAGAACCTATTCGAGGTCATAGTGATAAAGGCGGAAATATGTTGTACAGTCAGTTGACCAGTCCTATCTTCAGGCAGTCAGGGAACAAGAAGGTTAGAAGAGAGAGAAGATGGCATCAGCAACCGCTGGTGAAGCCAAGTCTGATCATCTGATTTCTTGGGCCCTCTGGGTGGGGAGGTTCAGTGGCGTGACGTCACTTACTGAAGACAAATTGCTGAAGAGCTGTGCTGGAGCACAGGTTGATAGCGGCCGTCTCTTACTCTCGCCAGCAGTCCCTGAAGGTCAACAAGGCTCCCACAGCTTTAGCAAGGCCGTGATTGGTTAATACGCAATATGATCCGCTCGACGAAGCATAATTTTGTTTAATTTTTTTAGAAAATATTAAACAGTATTTTTGTAACTTTTTGCAAATTTTTAGTTATGTGCATGTATATTTCGGTCTCATTTTTTCCTGACTGTACATGCTGTACAAGTGCCTCTGAAACCTCTTCAAAGTCAACGATTTCCCTATAGTATAAGTACAGAAGCAGCCCAAGTTGGGCATCCTGGGCATACAAATCTGATACGAAGTAGAGCCCACGGAAAACGCAGGGCGTGGAGCTGATGTTATGTCCTCTCCCTTCTAACCTCCTATTTTAACTCAGAAATCATTTGAAAAAAAAAAAAAATAGGTGAGGCATGGATGTTGTGTTTGTCTTACGGCACTGGCTCTCTCCCTTCCCTGGAACCAGTGACCCCAAATTAGGGACGGGCGACTGCTTATAGCCCATTGAGTTGCTCACGGTGGTCGTTAAACCTCCAATCAAAAAAAAAAAAAGAAAAAAAAATTTGAAATTTTTAAAATTGTTAAAAAAACTCTTAAAATATATTTTACATGTTTTAGCTACTTTCATAATACAATTGAGTTGAAAATTCACATAGTATCTGTGTATTGTATATAATAATGCCGCGCCTACAAAAGCAAAATAAATTATAATTATCTAGAAAAAAATAATTCTGTAATTAACTACGTATAATTTGCTCCATTTTAGCATTTCAGGCGTTTTATTGTGCCAGATAATCTCACTGAATGAAATTTAAATAAGACTTAAATACTCTGAAAAATGAATTGGTAATTCCATTAAAAATTTTTGGAAGCCCCAATAATCTTTAAGTCGGCGCCTGTGTTGTCTACTGTTATATAAGTGAAAAACACCCAGTAAGGATTCAATTAAAGTATCAAGTTTATGTGGTTGCAGTTCCTTTAAGTCATGACATACTGTTTTTAAATTATTTTCAGTGAATGATAAGGACCTTTATTTTTCATTTATTAATTTCATTTTATTGACTGATCAATAGTTTGCTTCATGTATTGACTAATAAATGGTAAGATAATTGCAACAAAACATTTATTTTGTGGTAAATTGTTCTTCCGACTTTTGATTTAAAATTTGTTTTTCCACAAAACGGAAAAATGCGCCTCGTCACTGGGGGACATGTGATCTGTAAGAATAGCTCACAATTCCCAAAGCCATCTGGATTTGGGCGGTGGAACTAATGAAGAAGCATTGGTATAGTTAAGTTTTTCACCCCCTTGTTCATGAGGGAAGCAATCTTAGCATGTGCCCGTCGCATTGTGATTCCTTCCCCAGGAGACTACTTCCTTAAATGAGGTCAATGGGTTTGGTCTTTAAAAGTAAACCGCAGCAAGTAAACATCTGGAGATGGAGTGGTTGTTTTGCTATTGTTCCACAGAACGGCGCAATTTGGAGGAGGTAAAAGAGCGTAAAAACTCAGGGCTATTGGTACAAAGGCTGTTTCTTCTAGCGAAGCACACTTTGCTTCCCGAAGAGGGAGGCTGTGGCATAGTTGCGGTGCCATCTCTCTTCGCAAGAGTAATCTAATCCCCTCCGATATCTAAGCGCACGAAGCAAGCGTGGGAAGGAATTAAATCCATGTTTATACCCCAGTAAATCCAACGAACATCACTGAAACACATTAAAACAGAAGGAATATTTGTTTTAAAATCATTAAGCAGAATGTTTCATATTCGAAGATCTAAAAGCTAAATGTATCAGCAAATACCCATATTTTTGACCCCTGAAAAAAGGATTATCGAAAAATGACCTGTCCATAGAAATTTCAATTTCTCTCCACAACGTATTGCATCATTTCAACCCCAGTAGTTTCCAAACCTTGATTTATTGAAAAAAAGCAATATGTTTTTCATTTGTAAGTTAAAGAATATTGGCTGCTTCCATTGCGATAATAATCCTCGGATTAAGAAAAATTGGGCTTTCTTGAAAGGGCAAAGAATTTTGTCCATTTTGGTGTCGTAGTATAGCCTAGAGTCAATATGAATTTCGTCAAAGCTTAAAACATAAAGCTTTACAGAGCGATTTAAACTTTCATAGCTTTTTTCCCCCATCAACAAAAAGACATCGTGTTGAATACCTGGATTACGGGTAAATTTTGCGCACCATCTTTTCAAAGTAATGGAATAATGTTTTTCCCCCTCCAGAAGTCATATATGATTTTTCTAAAGAGAGCTCTTATTACGATGCATTTCGATACAACTACAACTTCAACTTCATGGCTGACCTCTTCTGCCACACCCTAGACGCTGGGGGGCAGTGAGGGTGGGGCTGATGGCTCCGCGCGTTGTTTTCTTGCTGTATGAGGAGGCCATCAGCCCCACCCTCACTGCCCCCCAGCGTCTAGGGTGTGGCAGAAGAGGTCAGCCATGTTCTTCTCTTGTGAGGAGAAAAGTTTTTGTAACACAAGAGGTAAGCTCTCTTCCTTGTTTTTGGGTTCTAGGTTTTATAAGTTCAATGTTTGTACTTCATGGATACCTTTTCTCTGTCGTTTTTTAGCTTTTCAACTTTTAGGCATTGATTTGTCTGTTAACATTTTTGCGGGTTTTAACTCTTTCTTTTCTTTGTATCTTTGAGCGTCTTTTGGGGTACCTAGGAACAGAAGATGGCTTAGCTTGTTCCTTTTCTATGCGCTGTCTATGCGCTGTTTTTTCAAAGATAGTTAAGTTCTTAATACTAATTAATTATGCACTTAAAGCACTGCTGAAATACTTTGTACATATTGCAACTAACTGTTTAAGGTATATAACTTTCACAAAGTTTTCTTTAGTTAATTATTATCTTTAACTTATTCTCGTTTTTGTGTTGTCATAGTTGTAGAGTAGGGGTTTTAGACTCAAGTTTTCTTTCAAAAATCTGTTCGTTATAAATCTAACATTTCCTTTTTTAATTGCAATGTAAAATTTGGATTTCTTTTGCATTGTTTTTCAGGTTTAAATTCTCTCTCAAACGAACTTGGAATTTCGTTATGGCTGAAAATCATTTCTAATTATTATGTCACTCTCACAGCTTGAGTTCTCTTTAATCTTCTTCTCTCTGTTTAATAGTAACAGATGAAGAGTATGGGTCGGGCCAGGAAGGTTAATGGATGCAAGCGAAAATGTTAACTAGTGCTAGGTCATGCAACTCTAAGGAGGACATGACTTATATATATAATTTTTAAACTATTTTAGGTGGGAATTTTACTTGCATCTATGGCCTTGCAGAAACCCATTTCCAACTAGGTCTTTGTGGAAGTGAGAAAATGCAGAGTTTTTGCTGGTCCTTGATAAAGCCAAGGCTCAGTATTCTCGACACCTTCTACATTCAGTTGTTTTATTTTATTTTTTACCTTTTTTCCTTTTGATCACACAGGTAGATACATAACCTTTTCTATGTTGTACTAGGTGTGAGTCAAAATTATATATATATTTTTTCGCTTAGGTATCTTTCTAGATATATATATATATATATATATATATATAAATTGAAAACTGTAGATTTGACGAATATTGCGTATGGACCCCCTTGATCCTGGCCCCCCCACACCCGTTCCGAAAACCCTCTACCGTCTAAATTAGAGCACCGTGAGATATTATGCCAAATTTGGTGGTTCTAAATTGAAAACTGCAGATTTTACGAATATTGCGTATTGGGTTGACCCCGGGCCCCATACCTTTCCAAAAACCGTTTACGATCTAAGTTAGAGCACCATGAGGAAGTACATCAATATTTGTGGTTCTAAATTGAAAACTGAAGATTTTACGAAAATTTTCTATCGGGGCCCATCGACCCCGGGCTCAGACCACTTCCAAAAACTGTCTACGGTCTAAGTTAGAGCACCATGAGGAAGTATACCAAATTTGGTGTTTCTAAATTGAAAACTGTAGATTTTACGAATATTGCGTATTGGGGCCCCTTACCTTTCCAAAAACCGTTTACTGTCTAAGTTAGAGCACCATGAGGAAGTATACCAAATTTGGTGGTTCTAAATTTAAAACTGTAGATTTTGCGAATATTGCGTATGGGGCCCTTGACCCCGGGCCCCCTACCTTTCCAAAACCGTCTATGGTCTAAGTTAGAGCACCATGAGATATTATACCAAATTTGGTAATTCTAAATTGAAAACTGTAGATTTTACGAATATTACGTATTGGGGCCCCTTGACCCAGGGCCCCTACCTTTCAAAGCAAAACCCGTCTACGGTCTAAGTTAGAGCACCATGAGGAAGTATACCAAATTTGGTGTTTCTAAATTGAAAGATGTAGATTTTACGAATATTGCGTATTGGGGCCCCTTGACCCCGGGCCCCTTACCTTTCCAAAAACCGTTTACTGTCTAAGTTAGAGCACCATGAGGAAGTATACCAAATTTGGTAATTCTAAATTGAAAACTGTAGATTTTACGAATATTGCGTATGGGGCCCCTTGACCCTGGGCCCCCTACCTTTCCAAAACCGTCTATGGTCTTAGCTAGAGCACCATGAGGAAGTATACCAAATTTGGTGTTTCTAAATTGAAAACTGTGAATTTTTCGAATATTGCGTATTGGGGCCCCTTGACCCAGGGCCCCCCTACCTTTCAAAGCAAAACCCGTCTACGGTCTAAGTTAGAGCACCATGAGATATACCAAATTTGGTAATTCTAAATTGAAAACTGTAGATTTTAGGAATATTGCGTATTGGGGGCCCTTGACCCTGGGCCCCCTACCTTTCCAAAACCGTCTATGGTCTTAGCTAGAGCACCATGAGGAAGTATACCAAATTTGGTGTTTCTAAATTGAAAACTGTAAATTTTTCGAATATTGCGTATTGGGGCCCCTTGACCCCGGGCCCCTTACCTATCCCAAAACCGTTTACTGTCTAAGTTAGAGCACCATGAGGAAGTATACCAAATTTGGTGGTTCTAAATTGAAAACTGTAGATTTTACGAATATTGCGTATGGGGGCCCTTGACCCCGGGCCCGCTACCTTTCCAAAACCGTCTATGGTCTAAGTTAGAGCACCATGAGATATTATACCAAATTTGGTAATTCTAAATTGAAAACTGTAGATTTTACGAATATTGCGTATTGGGGCCCCTTGACCCAGGGCCCCCCTACCTTTCAAAGCAAAACCCGTCTACGGTCTAAGTTAGAGCACCATGAGGAAGCATACCATATTTGGTGGTTCTAAATTGAAAACTGTAGATTTTACGAATATTGCCTATTGGGGCCGCTTGACCCCGGGCCCCCCTACCTTTCCAAAAACCGTTTACGGTCTAAGTTAGAGCACCATGAGGAAGTATATTAAATTTTGCTGTTCTAAATTGAAAACTGTAGATTTTACGAAAATTTTCTATGGGGTCCCTCGACCCCGGTCTCAGACCACATCCAGAAACACCATGTGGTAGTATACCAAATTTGGTGGCTTTAAATTGAAAACTGTAGATTTTACGAAATTTTTGTATGAGATGAGATATTAATTAGTGCCCCCTCCTGAAATATTTTTATAAGTGCCGCATACAATTATTCTGCAAATTAAATCAGTGTCTGAACAAATTTTTTCTACCAAAGATCAAATGTTTAGAAAAATACAAAAGAAAAGGAAATGAAAAAAAAAAAGCCGTTTAATTAATGCCCGATCCTGAAATGTTATGGCTCGCGATGTTGTGGCTTGCGATGTTTTGTCACCACGATGTTTTGACCTGCGATGTTTTGTGCCCGCGATGTTATGACTTGCGATGTTTTGTCACCGCGATGTTTTGACCTGCGATGTTTTGTGTCCGCGATGTTATGGCTTGCGATGTTTTGTGTCCGCGATGTTATGACTTGCGATGTTTTGTCACTGCGATGTTTTGACCTGCGATGTTATGTCGTGCGATGTTTTGACCTGCGATGTTATGTCGTGCGATGTTTTGACCTGCGATGTTATGTCGTGCGATGTTTTGACCTGCGATGTTTTGACGTGCTACGGCTCTCGGTGGTCGTTGAACCTCCAATCAAAAAAAAAAAAAAAAAAGATAGCGCTTAGACCACTGTGGCTTTGAATATTGTCTTCCAAGCTAAAAGTTACCCGTAACCAAATCGTATGATGTGTTTTGCATTTTTGCAAGTAGGTGTTTTGCCCAAGGAGATTTGGTCTTGCCCGTAACTGTGAGAATATGCCGCAAGTATGTTTTTGTTTTGAATGCTTGTAATTTGTAAACAGAAGTTCGAGATTGATGTTTGACATGTGATTATCTTTTAAATGATAAATATTGTTTAATATGGAAATCAAACGTGTTTAATTTACTACGTTTTGTCTGTTCAAACGTTAGGAGTGCTGCTATGCATTTTGCACATGCTTAACAAAACATAAAGGTATAATATCAGTCAATAGTAGTAACTCATTTGATTGAGTTGCATATGTGTGTCATTTTTCATGAAAACATCGATGATAGGTTAAGTAGGTTGATGTATGCGAACCCAGTGTTCGAGTAATGAATGGTAGTTTGGTGTTCCTTTAGTTATTTGACTTTATTTTTCATCGCAAAAGCGAGTAACCTTAAATTTACGGTTGACAAATTTTTCCTTGGGTGCTAATAAACCTACATAAAATAAAGGTTCAGGATTCTGACAGATACAAGCATTATCATATTTTAAAATATTACAACATGTCGGAGATCTATTATTTACATAACAGAACTCCTATGATTACTGTGTGGCGTTGCCATAATGGGAAGGGTCCCGGGTTCGAACTCCCTTGAGGGTGGATTGCATACGAATTTAAAGCGATATGTATATAAGAGGCTTTCACCCATGGACCATCCTTAAGAAATTTCTGGCTACGCCACTGGTCTAGTGTAGATAATTTTTTTTATTAGAAAAGGAAGACCTAAAAATTTACAGTCATGGTAGATTATAATAGCTTTGAAATTTTTATAATTAATATTTTATAGTTGATTATGCTTTTTCTCGTTGTGGGATGAAGGCAGTTTTTATTTATTACTATGTGGCTGAGTGGTAGCAGTTTTCAACAGTTGATGTTCCACTGTGTCATTTCACCATGTGTTCACTGGTCATGGACTACACCCAAAGCCCTGGCATTATAGCAGTGTTAGAATTACAAATAAATCTAGTGGCCCAGCAGACCACTAGAATTTGCAAACCACCAGTCCACTAAAATGCTTACTGGCCCGTAAAAAAATTACAAATAAAATTAAGATATTTACAATATATGTAGAAAATAATGTGTCATTTTAATGGAATTGTTTCCAATATATGTTTTTAAAGCATCTAATTTGGAAGTGCAACTGACAGGACATAATTTTCCAGAATAAAATCCCGATGGATTAGTGATATAACAGAGCAAGAGTGCATTCCTGATCTGTTTTTAAGTAAGAAGGAACAAGGAAGAAAAAGAGTACAAAAAAATTCTTATATGTTAGTAACCTTTTTTATATGTTTTATTGTTTAGGATTTAGCTTCCTTTCCTTATTTTTAGTCTTATTGCTCCTCCCTGCTACTTTCCCAGGAAGTTAGTTTTAGTCCCCCATTTAAAACTGTTTCATGTGAATTGCTCTTTTAAAAAATTACCTTCATGCAACCAATTGACCTTCTGTGCTAATGTGTTTTCTTGGGCCAGTAACAAAAGCTGGCTTGTGTCTCATGTCAGTATCTGCTATATTCACTAGGGTAGGTGAAGGTAATAAGAAGCGGCTGTAGCCATTACAAGACAAGGACTGGGAAACTGCCTTTCTGTATTAGCTGTTTCTTCCACTCTTTACAAATCATGAGGGATACAAAAATAGCTTTTGTCCAATAGCATTTCATGAAACTTATCACTAGTTTGCAGCCTGAAAAAAAAAAAAAATGATACAGCAAGGTAAAAGAAATAGAAATTTATTTTTTAACTTGTGATAACTTAGAAAAAAAAAACTTACTAGTCATCTGGGCCAGTAAACCGAAGTTTTACTGGCCAATGGCCAGCGGACCACTGGGTAATTTTAACGCTGTATAGGTTGTGCTGGCTTCATGGTGACCAGGTGAGCTCTCCTTTGAAAAAGATCCATCTACAGTGAGGTAACAGGCAGTTATTGTTATTTGTTTTTCCTCTGAAGTTTGATATTCTTTTGTTTGGTGGTTTAATGACCACTGTAAGCAACTTGATGGGCTATAAGCAGTTGCCTATTCCTAATTTAGGGTCACTGGTTTCAGGAAAGGGCCGTAAGACAAACACAATATCCATGTCCGTGGGTGCCCATAGCTTACTTAGAGTTCTGGAGGAGGCAAAGAGAAATTGTAACTACGAATAACGTGTACAAACACCATACGCAAATCCCCACTGTGCTTTCTTGTTATCTAAACGTTTTTACAACACTATCAACACATAAATTTAATTGGAAACTAGAATACCCAGATCTACATAAAACAAGATGGATAAATGGAGTTAGACAGCATGTTAAGACAATAAAAGAATTTCTTTGTCATTCTTTTGATGCTTTTGGCCACTTGTGTCACAGACATCATGAAACCGCAGAGATCACTATATTGGTGACCAGTGGCGTATATTCGAGGCTAGCTGCGAAGCCCAGAGAATGCACAAATAAAAGTTAATTAAATACACACAAATAAAAGTCAATTATCAACAGCATTAAGATATGTCGATGCTTTCGGTGCAAAAAATAAATAAATCACACGAGCGGATTCGCTTCTTTCGATTATGAGAATCAGTCTGGTGAGCGAGGATCAACGGCGTAATTCAAGTACCTTTTCCAGAGACTTCGCTGTTCTGATATGAAGAGCTTCAATACTATCTCCTGTTAGTGTTTCTGTGACATCATGATTGAGCTACGGAGCTCGTGAGTGGCCATTACTTTGGCCAAGGGTTCGCTCCGAAAAAACGAAGACTTCGGACTACCTCAGTCTCTCCATGCTTCCCCCTTTAACAGTGTGTGTTTCATGAGAGTTATTTCAGTTTGTGTGAAGTGTCAGTGAATTAAAATCAGTGATACTATATCTTCAATTTGTGGCTTTGTTGGATTCGAACTGTTTTGATAAATTTCGTGAAAGCTTCCCTGAACATCTACTATCAGAGTTTAAAGAACTCTATGCTTCAAATTTTGATACAGCTCAATTAAAAAATTAACTGAAGGTGTTTAATTCCCTTGATGGATACAAAACAAATCAGTAAGAAACATTACTTGTTGCATAAAGTTGAATAATTGGACATAGTGTTTATTGAGGTGTACAAATTAGCAGATCTAAAATTAAACTGTTCATCAACAACTGCAACTCTGAAAGAAGTTTTTCGTATTAAAAATAATCAAGATATATCTTAGAGCCACACAAGGACATGCACATTCGAGCAACTTGGCTGGTTTGTTAATAGAGAAAAACGTTATTTTTAAATATAAAAAAGTACTCGAAAGAAACATTTTTGTGAAAACGTAACACTCAAGTTCACACAAAAGGAAAGAAGAATGGAATTCATGTACAAATAAGTGTTCAAATCCTCATCCTCATAATTATTTGGTACATGTTAGCAATAGCATGTACCTAAAATTTAGAAAAAAAAATGTTACTTCTATTACTTAACAACTAAAAAATAAAGTTGTAAATGAATTTATGGCACCTCCATTCATATTGTACCGTGGAATTAACTTTTTACGGGTCTTATAGAGGTTATTAATCAAAAAAGTTGGTGGTCAAATTTTCGAACTAAAGCCTAGTTCGTCATCAGGACTACGTCACTGGAGTAGTTGCTGCCACTCAGTTGGAAGAGTCCAACCGCAATTATCGTTAATTGTGGTATTTCTTGCTATTTCGATCCCTTCTTCTAGTTTCCTCTTTACTAAATTTGACTGGTGGGCGATTATTCTTACTGAGTCCCAATTTATGGAGTGTCCACTTGCTTGTATATGTCTGTCTAGCCCTGTTTTGTTACTAATGTTCCTAATAACTGCTTGGTGTTCTTTCATTCAGACTTTAATACTTCTCCCTGTTTCTCCTGTATAGCTGAGTCCGCAGTTACAGTCGATGCAATATAGTACTCCTTCTTGCAATTGGATGTCCACTTCTTTCTGCTTTAAAGCTGGCAGGATTTTCTTTAATTTGTTATTTAGATCTGGAGCAAGCCTGATATTATATTTTGCTCCGATCCTCTTCAGTTTTTCGAAAAGTCCCTTGTGGTATGTAATTTTGCTGGTGAATTTGAAGTTGTTTATTTCCTGCTTCTTTTTTGGCACTTGTCTGAATAATTTCTCAACATAAGGGGAGGGGTAATTGTTTTCTGCCAATATTTCTTTTAATTCTTCTCTGTGAAGATCTTTTTGAGCATCTGAAAAGACCAGGACTTCAATTTTTTCCAAAAATTGTCTCGCCATATTCGATTTAATATAATCAGGATGGAATGAGTAGAAGTCTAACATCTTCCCTGTGTTATTGGGTTTTCTAAAAAGTTGAGTGAATATTCTCCCCTCTCTTGAGGCCAAGTTTAAATCAAGGAAATTGATGCTATGGTCTTTTTCCAGTTCCAGGGTGTACTGCAAGGTATTTTCTAGCGAGTTAAATTCTGCTAGAATTTGAGAGGGTAGATTTTGGTCCTCAGTATCTACTATAAATAGGACATCATCCATGTATCTTACATAGAGAGCAAATATTAAAGGTTGTACAAGGATTTTTGCCTCTAGTTTATTTACATAATAATTTGCAAGCAGAGGTGCAAGTGTAGAACCCATTGCTAGTCCTGAAGTTTGCCTGTAATATTTCTTTTCAAACTGGAAGAAATTATTCTTGAAAGAAAACAGGAGCAGTTCATATATGCCAAGTAGTATTTCTCTATTGTGATTATGGAAGACTATTTTTTCTGCCAGGAGATCTATGGTACAATAAAAATTCACAAAGAAGGCCATCCAATAAGACCTATAATAGACACTAGAAATTCACCACTCTCCAACATTAATTATTATTTACTTACTCACCTCAGAGATATTTTCCCTTCTCCTCCCTACCTTCTAAAAAATTCCATGCAGCTGAAATAAAAACTAGACAACTTGCCAGAATTAATTCATCCAGTAATGGCAAGCCTGGATATAGTATCTATGTATACCAACATTAACCTGGACCTCCTGCTGGAATTCATTGCGGATGACCTGGCGGAAAAAATAGTTTTCCATAATCACAATAGAGAAATACTACTTGGCATATATGAACTGCTGCTGTTTTCTTTCAAGAATAATTTCTTCCAGTTTGAAAAGAAATATTACAGGCAAACTTCAGGACTTGCAATGGGTTCTCCACTTGCACCTCTGCTTGCAAATTATTATGTAAATAAACTAGAGGCAAAAATCCTTGTACAACCTTCAATATTTGCTCTCTATGTAAGATACATGGATGATGTCCTATTTATAGTAGATACTGAGGACCAATCTCTACCCTCTCAAATTCTAGCAGAATTTAACTCGCTAGAAA
The DNA here is from genome assembly GCA_039090855.1 of Macrothele yani. NCBI lineage: Eukaryota > Metazoa > Arthropoda > Arachnida > Araneae > Macrothelidae > Macrothele > Macrothele yani. The sequence continues at coordinate 67,766,844 of CM076989.1, read as the reverse complement.
ATACCTTGCAGTACACCCTCGAACTGGAAAAAGACCATAGCATCAATTTCCTTGATTTAAACTTGGCCTCAAGAGAGGGGAGAATATTAACTCAGCTTTTTAGAAAACCCACTAACACAGGGAAGATATTAGACTTCTACTCATTCTATTCTGATTATATTAAATCGAATATGGCCCTGGTCTCTTCAGATGCTCAAAAAGATCTTCACAGAGAAGAATTGAAAGAAATATTGGCTGAAAACAATTACCCCTCCCCTTATGTTAAGAAATTATTCAGACAAGTGCCAAAAAAGAAGCAGGAAATAAACAACTTCAAATTCACCAGCAAAATTACGTACCACAAGGGACTTTTCGAAAAACTGAAGAGGATCGGAGCAAAATATAATTATCAGGCTTGCTCCAGATCTAAATAACAAATTAAAGAAATTCCTGCCAGCTTTAAAGCAGAAAGAAGTGGACATTCAATTGCAAGAAAGAGTAATATATTGCATTGACTGTAACTGTGGACTCAGCTATATAGGAGAAACAGGGAGAAGTATTAAAGTCTGAATGAAAGAACACCAAGCAGCTATTAGGAACATTAGTAACAAAACAGGGCTAGACAGGCATATACAAGCGAGTGGACACTCCATAAATTGGGACTCAGTAAGAATAATCGCCCACCAGTCAAACTTAGTAAAGAGGAAACTAGAAGAAGGGATCGAAATAGCAAGAAGTACCACCACAATTAACGATAATTGCGGTTGGACTCTTCCAACTGAGTGGCAGCAGTTACTCCAGTGACGTAGTCCTGATGACGAACTAGGCTTTAGTTCGAAAATTTGATCACCAACTTTTTTGAATAATAGCCTCTATAAGACCCGTAAAAAAGTTAATTCCACAGTAAAAAATAAACTTCGCAATTTAAAAAAAACAGTAGGGGGGGGGGGGGGTTGAGTTAGCCCAAGTCTCGGACCCAAGATACACCACTGTTGGTGACAAAGAGTGGAAACCATACCCTCAAGAAAAATTTCTCGGAAAATTTTTGAGAGAACCTCGTCCAGCAGTGCATAGCTGCTGCAGAGGATTGTATATATATGTTTCATTTGTTTAACTTTCATGCAACAAAGTACATACGTTCTTTTTAACAATGTGCATACGTTCAGTATGGAACATGTGTACATTGTTCTCTAATATGCAATGGAAAATTTCATTATTACTTTCAACTGTATAATTTAACTTTTTTTTTCTACTGACAATTTCCCTGTGTTTTTCCTATTTTTACTGCACACGCACTCATCCAGCACCTCAGAAAAATTAGCAATCGGAATTAGTGTTATAGCAAAAATCTGTATAGCATCTGCCAAGAAGAGAAAGGGTATGGTCTGATTTCCTGAAGAAGGGCAAATGCCCCCCTATATAGGTGCCCATGTCCACACCTCTGCAGAATTCAAACCTGGACCCATCTGGGACAAATGATCAGAAGCAAGCACTTACACCACTGCATCACCAGGAAGACATATAATATGTTTATTCTTGAAATTAAGCTGTGCTCATGTGATATTATTTGTATAATTTGAATAATTTGTTAGATAGACAGTGTGCAAGTGACAAGTATTTACCTTTTTTTTTTTTTTTTCTTTTCTAGAAGGTAATGGCTAATAGTAAGGAATCTGGTACGATTAAAGCTATTAATGGTACCATAGTACATAAAATATGTTCTGGCCAGGTAGTACTTACACTTGCTACTGCTGTGAAGGAACTCGTGGAGAATAGCCTAGATGCTGGGGCTACAATAATTGGTAAGTACTACATTCATTTTAAATTGTTTAGATACTTACCTAAGTATCACTTAATACAGCTCTATTAACAACATCTTTTAAGTTTTAGCATTTCTAATAAAATGTGGATTATTTTTATGCCTTTCTACTTAATTTGCTATGAAATTGTAAATCAGGCATTGCCAACCTTTTCATGAGACACACTGCCGAGAAATGGGTTGGTTGTGGAGTGAAATAAATTTTGGACATTAAACGAAAATAGTAACTTAATCTGCAATTTTCTAGAAATTGGATGTTCTTGATTTTGGAAAATAAAAGAAATCAATTTTTGTTCTTTTTCTTTGAAATAAAAAATTTCAAGATAAAATTTTTGAAATTTTGTTCCTTTTATTATTTACTCTTTCCAGCCATAGGTTGAAGAAGCGTATATGCTCCAGCTTTGTCTGTCTGTCCGCACGATAACTTGCATAAAAATGGTTCAATTTCGATGAAATTTTAGTATGTGGTAGGGGACCACCTGGGGACGAACCTTGTTCAAAATGGGCAAAATGGGGTCAAAGGTCAGGACATAGGAGCGGGATCCATTCCATCGCCCTAATTATGCATCATAACTTACATGTTCCAAAAGTATACTTAACTGGTTCTGTTGAATATCATCGAAATGGGGTCAAATGTCAGGTCATAGGAGTGAGATTTATTCTACAGCCACTATCCTCATAACTTGAGTAATGATTTCTGGTATGTTGTAAAGCGTATCATAATCAATGCATTGCATGATTTTACTAACTTGTTTTTCGACAGTTCCTACTAATAAAACTGTTGGAAATTTAATTTATGTTTTTTCAAAAATGCCTTTACTGTGAAACGGCACTCGGACTGGAGAAACACACAGTTTTGATATAGAGGAAGAACTAGCAGTAAGTGAAGCTGTTTTTTTCAAGTATGCCCCTGTCACATCTGTTGATGTCGAGAGAAGCTTCTCGAGATATAAAAACCTACTTACATATAATAGACGTTCATTTACCTTCAAAAACATTAAAATGCACATTATAATTCAGTGCAATTATGATGCTCTTACATGAAGAAAGACTTTCAGTGTACAAGCAAATAAAATTCATATGGGATTGGCAGCTGGTGACGTGCTGCCAAGCATCTCCCGAGATGGTCTCACACGTGTTCGATTGGATTTAGGTCCAGGTACCTTGCGAGCCAATCCATGCATTGAATATCTTCACTCTCCAACAGCTCTGCGACAGCCACTGTATGATGAGGTGTAACGTTGTCGTCCATGAAGAGGAACTCAGGACCCAGAGCACCTTTAAACAGATGCAGGTGAGGCAAAAGAACCTCGGTACAATAGCGGACACCAGTGACCATACCTCCTTGGAAGATGTGGAGGTCAGTACTCTGCCACCTCTGAACCGGTCCCTTTCGATGATGTTGGAGGGGTGATTGCGTGTTCCCTGCTCTCTCCAGATGTGTATACATCCAGAATCGCTCGTCAGACTAAATCGGCTCTCATCCTTAAAGAGAACTCGACCCCATTGCTGATGTGTCCAGTTCTTGTGTTCCTGGCACCACAGAAACCGCTGTCTCCAATGAGCAGGCGTTAATGGCACACACTGTACTGGTCGTCGTGCAAATAGACCACCTTTGTGCAGCCTCCTGGCCATGGTAAAATACTAGTGGACATCCAGTTGTCTGTTGCATGTGCCTTGTGATTTCTCCTGCTGTTTGCCGTCTGTCTCTTCTCGCCTGTAGGACAATATACCGGTCATCCGCCACCGTGGTTGCTCGTGGACGACCACTACTAAACTCTCGGACAGCTGTTCCTGTTGTTTGAAATGCTCTCCAAGCTCGTGAAACGATGCTGTGAGCGATCCTGAACTCCTTGGCCACACTAGTCACACTTCGACCTTCTTCCAACTTCCCAATGATGCGACCTCGGGTAAAGTCATCCAGATGTCTTCTACTGGATTGCCTGTTGGCCATATCACACGGTGGCAGCAACTCAGCATCATTCAAACCGATGTACACCGTGCAATAGCTTTCACCGAATTGCTGAGCGTACACTGCCTGTGTGCTTTATACCCTTCCGACCACCCCCACGTCATGCTGCATATATGCGCATGCCGTACCATACCGGACCCTAGTCTATCTCCTGAGTGGTCTTTCGGTCCGTTCTGCCTGCTCGTTCCGCTGTTATGCTAATTTCTCCTCTTCGTCCTTAATTTTTGTACACTAGTGTATAACGTTCAATTAAGATGAGGCTGTAAATCAGCACCTTGTACAGTTTTTCGCCATGGAAGACAGGTCGTTCTATGAACGAGGCATTCTGCAGCTCACTGAAAAATGGCAAAAGGTTATCGAACAAAATGGGTATTATATCATTGATTGATCTTTGTTGTTTCTATCAATAAATAACCTTTGCAGAACATGGCTAAAATATGTCATGACTTTTCCGATAACCCAATATTTTAGCTTGATGAGCTTTCCATTATTCTTCACATCTGAGTCCTTTTGAATTTACAGATAATTCTGGCCTCTAGATCTGTATCAAGGCCAGTCTCAATGATTAAAAACTTTGTAATAATTTCTATTTAGAAACAGTTTCTAATAATTGAGAACAGGCTTTGATACAGATCTAGAGGCCAGAAACATCTGCAAATTCAAAAGGACTCAGATGTGAAGAATATTTAAAAGCTCTTCAAGTTAAAATATATATTAATCTAAGTAAAGCCTGTAAGTGGTTTTAATTCCCAACATATTCTTTCATTAAACTTATTACTTCAGCAGCTGTATACCTTTATCAGTCAGTTAAATTTTGTTCCACTGAGAAACATCTCTTTGCTTGTTAAACATTGAGTTGGGAAGGGGAGTGGGGGTTAGTTTAAAAACTCAAAACAAATGAGAAAAACTTTTGTATAATAGCAACGTTACTAGAATTCTATCAGTAAAGGTTGCAATTTCCGAGCAGTTCAATGTGCAATTTCTATACATTAAATAGAAAAACAGAAAATCAAAATTTTGGAGTTCCCAAACCCAAGAAATTGGCCTTGAATTACTGCAGAAAGTGTCATATTCCTGAAAAATGTATGAGACTGATACATATTAATGACATAAAACTGTACAATACACTCATTATAGAACTGTAAAATTATACAGAACTGTAGAACTCTCATTATAGAACTGTATATACTAGGTGTTCTGCTTAGACATATAATAAAAGAAATGTTCATAACATACAACAAAGTACTAGTTCGAATGACAGAAGGTGGGTGCCATTGTAAAGAGCAGCTGTGAAATTTATAAACCAGGTGAATTTGGGCACGCAGAAGTAGATAGCTTCTACGTCAATCACCATATGGACTCCTCAGCAGAAGCTGTTGGTGTGCTGTTGCTAGCAGAATTGAAGTCCGTGATGCTTGTACAGCACTCTTTTCACTGCGAGTACAACCTTAGAGCTACAACAGATGTCCCAACTTACGTATCCATTATGAAATGGGGCAAGCAACTCAAAGAAATAGAAAGTTTGTTACCTATGACTGATAACATGCTAAGCATACAGTGTCTGAGGAAAGCGTTGAATGGATTCGGAAATCATTTCTGAGAAGCTTGAGGAAATCCATCCAAGTGGCTAGTGTGCAGCTAGAAATCATACCAACAACAGTGTATTGGGTATTGCATAAAAGGTTGTGTTAACATGCATACGCGATTCAACTGCGTCAGCAAGTTAAGCCGCATAACAGGATGGCAAAATTGAAGGCAGCACAATATTTGCATGAGTGGATGACAGCCCTAGAGAATGGTGGACTATGACTTTGTCAAACAAACACCTGTTACATGGTTTGTTGTCCATACTCTACAGACACGTTCCTTCTACATTTGGAAAATTGGATTCTGGAGCAAAAAGACAGATCTAAGTATTTTGGCTTGACTGGTGGAAGAGTAGGACTGAAGATGGTTATTGTGTGACTGTTGAGAGGCTTGGAAGCAAAAGGGCCATGTGTATCAATACAGTAGTTTCATTCAAACAGCCCTTTTCTGTGAATCAAAGATATGGTACCCCACTCACGGAGACAAAATTTGGTCCATGGTAAGTAAATGATAATAACATGAATGCATAGCAAGACACTAATGGACAAGACAGAAAATGAAAAATTGGAAGAAATGTGAATATATGGCAGATGTAAAAGAAAGTTGTTCTGTACACTTATGTGTATTGAGAGGGTTTTGTTCCCTGAATGAAGGTGCAAAAAAAAAAAAAAAAAAAAAAATCTAAGAGACCCTGGGTTTAAGTATCTTATGTAGACATAATGGCATGTGTAGTGACCGTGGTATATAGGAATGTGTGGAGAAAGAACACCAGGTCTCCCAATTGTGCATAGTGGGAACAGAGGAAGATGAAGGAGAAACACACATATTAAGAAATAATACATCCTCTCCTCCCTTTTCATGTTTGTAATTGTTCCTACAAAAAAAAAGTAGTTTTACCTGAAGTTAATTTCTTAGGATTTGACATACCACTGAGTTTTGTAAACAAAAACCACACATGCACACACACAGAGTATTAATTAGGGTATACCATATAACAATGTGAAATTAGAGTACTTCATTGTCAAGGCAATTAGTGATAAAATGGTGAAGTTTGTTGAGGAACCAAAGGAATTTACTTAAAAATAGAAAGGAAGGAAAACTGATATTAGTGAGAAAAGTATCAGGGGAATATAACTTTGACAGCATGGGAAGCATATATAGGGCTTATATGTCTTTAGCATTTGATAATGCATTAGCTTTAAGGTTAACAGGACAGAACTATATGGGCTGCTTTTAAATTTGGTTACATAGATTTAAAACAAGGTAATAATTGATGGCATGACTATTCCAAGACTTATCAAACTAAATATTTCACAAAATTATGATTTTTTTTTCAAATAAATCGAGGGATATTAATTTTATGTCAAATGTTTGGGTGGTTCCCCAACCTTTCCACAGGACTACAGATGTGGTCCTGAGGAAAAGTAATGGTATTGCATGAGAATTTGACTTATAAATAAGGGCAGCCATAGTACTGAGAAAAAACTGAAAATGTGATGTACAATTCATATCCTTTTATTCCTTAGTAAAAAACCCATAATTTTTTGAAATTCGTAGTTTAGATTTAAAAGTTGAACTAGTCTGTAAAATACTAGAAGGTCCTGGTACGAAAAAATAAAATAAAAAAAGGGAAAAGAGAACAACTTCTTTAGCAAGTTTACATATGTGGTTGACAAAAACAACAACAAAAAAAAACAGGGTAAAAAAGTTATTAATGTGTTGCTTCTAATATTGAGAACTGACATGTGAGGACTATCTTAGTGAGAACACGGCAATTGAGAACTTAACATCTAAATAAGAACACGACAACTGAGGTACAACAGATGAATTTCTAGACAATTGGGAAAAGACTGATGAATTTTAATACATGTGGGAAGAAGACCGATCAATTTAAGTGTTACAAGAAAATAGTAAATTTAAATGTTCATGGAACAACTGATCAATTTGAAATATTCACTGGGGAGAGCCTGATCAATTTGAATATGATTGGAAAGGATTGATGAAGTATCCAAAATTTTTAGATTCAAAATATTTGTAAGATTACTGAGCAAGAATTTGAAATGGAAAAAACATAATTGACTGCATAATAATGAAGCCATGGCAATCCTCATAAAATTTCTGGCAGAAGATTTAGTTTTGACTATTAGTTTTATTGGATGGAATTAGTTTTCTTTCAATTAGGATGAATACTGTCTTCACACGATTTTAATGATCTTAAAATATGAAATATATGTACAATTAAAATACTATAAAACACACTAGCACTTTCAGAGTGACAGTCGCCCCATCATCAGGTGTGATCGGATCTCCCAAACCGTTCAGTATAAATATCTGAAGTGCGCCATAACTGCAATCGACGTAACAGAATTTTGCGACGTACGCACCATCTGTCCCGGCGGTTAAACCACGATCAGAGCGACACCACATCACAAATCGTAAACATGATTATAACTGCAACATTAAGTATTAAAGTCTAAAAAGGAAGATAGTTCTGTGGATTGTCCAACACTTGTAGACAAAAGACGTCTCCAAATATCAGGTAGATCCCAAGGGCAATTATCATTACAGCAACTTCGTTTGAACGCGGAAATGAACAAACTCTCAGTCACCAGTAGCATGTGTGTAGAGGCTAGGGTTATCAAAATTTTGGCATTGTCCCAATCAAAATATAGTTAAAAGCAAGCCATATCTGTACAGCCCTTACCAAGTGCATTGATTCAGAAGATTTAATCCCCGATTGGGACAATGCCAAAATTTTGATAACCCCAGCCTCTACACACATGCTACTGGTGACAGAGTTTGTTCATTTCCGCGTTCAAACGAAGTTGCTGTAATGATAATTGCCCTTGTGATCTACCTGATATTTGGAGACGTCTTTTGTCTACAAGTGTTGGACAATCCACAGAACTATCTTCTTTTTTTAGACTTTAATTAATACTTAATGTTGCAGTTATAATCATGTTTACGATTTGTGATGCGGCGTCGCTCTGATCGTGGTTTAACCGCAGGGACAGATGGCGCATACATCACAAAATTCTGTTACGTCGATTGCAGTTATGGCGCACTTCAGATATTTATACTGAATGGTTTGGGAGATCCGATCACACCTGATGATGGGGCGACTGTCGCTCTGAAAATGCTAGTGTGTTTTAGAGTATTTTAATTGTACATATATTTCATATTTTAAGATCATTAAAATCGTGTGAAGACGGTATTCCATCCTAATGTTTTTCTGCATTTAGTTTCTTTCAATAGTTGAGTGAACAAATTAGTTTTCTTTGGACAGAATAAAGACAAACTCACTGGATGTTATTAACTGACATGTGGCCATCTGCTTTTAGAATAAATTCTATAAACAAACCTCAGGCTTAACAGTGAGTTCTCTTTTGGCTCCCTTTCTGTCAAATTACTATTTATTTGGGAAAATTAGAGTATAAAGTTGTTCTACCCCAACCTTCATTATTCTGCTTGTATATGAGATACGTGGATGATAATAATTGACATTGTCACCAATTATGAAGCTGTCCCAGAAAATATCCTCAACCTGTTTAATAGCCTAGATCAGTGCTTTCCAAATTTTTTGGAACTGTGACCAAATTTTTAAAATGAAAAACGTTTGCAGACCACCTAGCTTTAATAGACATTGGTTTGTGTGTATTTTTAATTTAATTATATTTTTAGTACTGTTTTTTTTAAATTTATTATTGTACAGTAGATTCTGGGTTAATTGGAGCAGCCACTTATTTTGGACAATTCTTGAAAAACGTCCAAAATTAGCTCTTTGGGATAAAGCGTTGCATAATGGGGTAGCCACTTCAGTGGGCCAAAGTATTATAGTTCTGTTGTGTCTCACTTAACAAGAAACTACTATATATAATTTTACAAAAAACTGATCTAATTTTTTAATTTAATTATCTTTTTGCTACTGTTTTTTAAATTTATTATTGAATGTAATTTTCCAAAACACTGATCTATTTCTCATAACGAGATGTGTGCAAAAGGTGCACTTGTCCGCAGTTTCTGTTGATGGTGGCATTGACATCCATGTTGTGATGCAAGTAATTTTTAGATGCAAGGAGTTTGACAATTGCAGGTTGCTTCAAAATTTTGTTTTGGTTCCTACCATCGCTGAAAATTGAACTTCACAGATGAACGAAGATGCGAAGGGAGCAACAATTTCGAAGCTTCAGTAGAAAGTATTGGATGAGTTTGTTGAATAGCCAGCCGAAAACTGTGTACATTTTTTTGCAGTTCAGATTTATTTTTTACGAGGTGTCTTTTGACAGATTGATGAGTTATTTGTTGGTCTTTCTCGATCCCACAGTCATCGTGTTTCCCTGAAAGTTTTGTGTCTTTGTCATTAGATGGAAAAACTAGTGGTTTGTGGCTAGTTGCATATCATGCTTCAAATGGTGCCATAAGCACCAACATGAAACCCAATTCCTGAATCTGTATATTATGTGCTTTATTCCCTCCTTCCCTTTCATTTTTTCACTTTCCCATTTGTCATGATTTTCTATTTCCAAAATTTTTTACAAAATTTTCACATTTCAAAATCTCTTTGCGGCCCACCAAATATTGGCTCGTGACGCACAATTTGGGAAATGATGGTTTAGATAATTATCTGAAATTCACCTCAGAACTTCAGCAAGACAGTACCCAGGGCTGGAAAATCACTGGACACCAGGACGCACTGGTGCCTAGAAATTAAGCGCTTGCACCCGATAGTTTTTACTTCAAATTTTGTAATTTGCAGTAAATACTGTAATTTCCATGCATAATATATGTTAAAAAGTTATTAGTTTAGGTTTTGCGGATAATACACCACTTAGAAATTTTTTTGTGGTACTGTAATTTTTAAAAAATCCACGTGATGTCATGTTAGCTAAAAAATATATTTTAATGTCATGTTAGCTAAAAAAAAATGTTAAACTGTTTTTCTGTTGGGCATTTCATACAGTTGGGCGGTATTTTCACGAAAATATTTTTAGCTCGAAAGGTATCCTCACAAAAATATTTTGAACTGCGATGGTGTCTTCACTTTCAGTAAAATGCTATCTTAAAAATATTTTAGTGTGAGATGCATTTTGAGTATTGTATTTAACTGTGCTTTTTCCCCCGTCGTTATGAACTGGTTTAACGGAGGTGTATCAATCACTGCGTCGTCACTAGCAGCAGTGAGCCAACGAGAAAGAGCCTCTTCTGTGGGCTGCGTAGCGGCAGCTGATGCGAAGCTCACTGAAAGGAACCCGAAAGCATTATGGGAAGGAGCGTTTTTTCCCTGCATGCATTTCTAGGTCTAACCGGTCTAACTCAGAGTGGGGATGGGGCCATCAGTGGATACTCATTCCCGAAACTTTCACGCATCTGTAGTATGGGTGGAAAGTTTTGATGTATCAGTGAAAACCTCGATGTTTTGCTAAAGAACTAAATAATTCGCATCTTTCCCATTTGTAGCAGGTATTGGCTCATTGATGAATAAATTGCCATTCAATATATTGGTGACAGCTCACTAATTCAACATCGAGTAATCATAATATTTGTTAAAGTGCTTGATGTATCGTCTACTGTAACATCGAGAATAAGAAACTGACATTTGCCGACAAAACATCGAAAAAAACGGCAAAAAAAAATCCTTATTTTCCGACACAGAAAGGTGATACTCTCTTTCTCTTTATAAGAATACGAAAAAGATGAATTCATTTATCTATTGCAGAAAGATTTCGAGTGGATTGCGTTTTTGCAGTTTAAAAAATCGGTCGTGAAACCTCGATTTTTTGGGGAGGGCGGGGAGGACTTTATCGGTTCCTATAACATCAAGCAAAAAAAAAAATTCGATTTTTGGTGATGTAACATCGAACAAAACAGTGAATAAACCGCGAATTCATGACATAAGATTATATTCCCTTCCTCTTTAAAAGAATGCAGCAAAGAGAAATTCATTTACTTTACGTAAAAAATATTCTTTTGCAGTTTCAAACATCGATTATCACTTGCAAAAACATCGATGCTCAAAAACACTGATATTTTTTGCACCATTCCTACTTTGATTAACCTTTGCCGCACCGCCCGGGATTCCAGGAAACATATTTACATATGATGAAAAGGAGTATGATGGTGGAGGTGCTGACCATTCACTTTATGAGAAGATTGGGTTGTGATGTTTGAGCAACATTTTTTAAAATGTTATTTTAGTTATTTCTTTTCCTCCAGCACTTAAAACTTTTGACCTTTGATTACTTTTTGGGTTTATACATCCTGCAGGGTTATTCATTACTATTATTTTCTGAGATCTCAGCTGGAGCACAATCGCAGAGTTGTATATATATCCTTATATATAAAAGGCTAAGTTGCCGATGACGTGGATTACTTTTTAAGTCGCCATAGCAACAATCGAGAAACAAATGTTTGTGACGTCACGATTAGCTTTTCATGTTTTCGTGCAGGTGACGTCATCAGTTGCACGTGAGCAGTTCATGCGTATATCACTATGTTTTGTTACCATAGCAACAAAGAACACAGCTGCTGGTGTGACATCATCTCATCCAAATCATTCTCACATGATGTCAGAGATGCGTTATGTCACACGGTCAACTCTTTAGAAATAGGAAAACTACATCAGGAATTTTGGTTCCACTTGACATACTCTTGATATGCTTTATTACGCTGTTTACCAGAAAAAGATGAACATTTATATTTCGACACTCTCACCATGTTATCTGTAGCCGTTTCTGTTTAATGTTTTGTTTACATCTTTTTTCTTTCGTTCGAAGTTAGTTTTTTTTTTTTTTTTTTTTTTTTTGAGTGCGAAAGAATTCAGTTCCAGGCTGTAAGATGTTTATTATTTATATATTTAAACATACAAGATTGTTATTTTTTCATGCATTTTCCTCCTAAAAGTATTTAATAGCCATTAGTACTTATAAATTTATTAATTATAAATACGTACTTTCAGCGACGTGGATTACTTTTATTTCAGTAAGGCAAGGACGAACGTTAGTGTCCGTTGCGAACTTGACTGTTGTTTTAAACCTCGCTTATGCCACGTCAAAAAAGAAATTTACCTCCATCATAACACGAAGAGATTGAAAGTAAATGCCGCAAAGCCTATTTGCCGCCCTGATGGCGCAGTGGTACAAGCGATGGCTTCTGCTCATTCGTCCGAGCTGGGTCGGGGTTTGAATCCCGGTGAGGCATGGATGTTGTGTTTGTCTTACGGCACCGGGTTTTCTCCCTTCCCTGGAACCAGTGGCCCTAAATTTGGTACGTGCGACTACTTATAGTCCATTGAGTTGCTCATGGTGGTCGTTAAACCCCCAATAAGAAAAAAAAAAGCCTATTACGATCAAGCAAGGCGCGAACAATGCACTGCAGTCGAAAGAGAAGATGTTAACTTCCGGAATGCCGAACATGCTAGAAAAAAAAAAAAAGACAAAAATGCAGTGCAGTTGAAAGAAATTCTGAAACTCTGCATTTGGGTGATCGTCATACTAACAATATAATGCCGGAACCTATTGAAGCTGAATTTCAGCGCATGACAAATGCACATATTGCAGAAGCACAAAATACAACCGCCGAACAATAAAGATCCAGACTCACGGTCGCCAGGTCGCCACCGGCGATAAGCTTCATCGTCGTGGCGACTAAAAATGTTTGATTAAATCGCCAATTCTGGCGACCTGTACGGGGAAAACATTTATTTTATTTAACTTGTATTGTTCGGAATTTTTTTTTATCTTGTACGGAACTCACACGTTTATGAAAAATTTTACTCCAAATGTACGGAAATCGCACAAAATGGCACAAAATTTGAGTTGTACTGAAGTCGGCCATCACCTTTTTCATTCTGCTTGAACAGCAGAAAAGAAAAAAAAAGTTTATAAAAAAGATGAGGGCGTCGGTTTTTGATCACAAAGAATTGGCCACGGCCGATGGTTCATCGTAGGGGAACGAGGTTGCGGTGGGGATGAAAGCCGGTGGTGGACGGCTCAACAGTCTGCCTCGGAAAAGACCAACTGGGAGAAATTTTTATTTAAAAAAAATTCTCCAATTTTTTAAATAACTGAATGCAAATTTAACAGTAACCAAGACACGTCAAAATAAACTCCCATGTGGAATTTCGTCAAAATTCGATGAAAACTTTAGAAGTTAGGCATTTTCTTTTTATTATTTTTAATGAATGTTCGCTGAAAGCCTGCATAGTCCATAGGAAAATTCTAAAATTCGGAATTGCCATAGTCCGGATCTTCGGACGATTCCGGATTTCCGAGGTTGTACTGTAATAATATTGCCATATCTGCGAACTACTACGGAATGTCCGTAGTTTCTACGGATTTAGTTGGCTGACTACGGACCTCGCTGTCAAAACTACGGATTCTACGAATTTTCATTTTTTTAAAAAAATTTATTGTTTTATGATATGCACGAGATTCTTAAGCGGACTCGCGGAATTCCGCGTTTTTTTCTGTCATCATTTAGATCGTTCTCAGGATCAGCGTAAGACTGAAGACAATTTGCGGGTGGATGGAGTTCCGTCTGGAGACGGTATTTCGTGCCTCAAAACTTTCGAAAACGGTAGTTGAATGGAGTTACAGTAATCATAATTTTTTTCTCCCGTTGTTGCCTTAGTGTAAAGTTTTATTGTTAAATATGATTTTATAGCAAAAAAGTATTTCAGCTTGAAACTGTAGGCAACAATGTGCGAAAACGGAGGTTAGACGCCGCAAAAATTTCCCTGTAATCTCAGACATCAGATTCTTCCACGAAATCGAGGAACTCCGCTTTTTTCATTATTATTTTGGTCATTTGCGAGATCAATGAACCAGTTCGTCGGAGGACGGAATTCCATCTTTACAAAAATTTCAAAAACAGAAGGTCAACGGAGTTCAGATTTTTTCCGCAATCGTAATTCCTTTTTTCTCGTGATGTTGCCTCTGTCTAGTCTTATTGTTAAATAATATTTAACTGCATAAATATTTGTATTGCAGCTTGAAAATAGCGGGAAAATTTCCAAAACCGGAAGTCGGACTGTGCAAAGATTTCTCCCGTAAGCACACTCCCCTCCCCACACGATGTTCCCTCTCTCCTGCATTGTTTTATTACTTCAGTTCCAACTTTTAAGAATACTATAACTGAAATATGCAAAATAAAACATACTGATATTATACTAAGCAATTTTATAAAAATAATTTAGTATGAAATATGCAATTTGATTTTTTTTTCAAAGTTTGACCACTGAGTTTTTTTTTTTTTTTTTTTTTTATGGCCACTAACAATTTTGGTCTTGGTGACCAATGTCTACTAGCAAAATTTGTAAGTCTGGATCTTTACTGAACAAAGGAATGAACGCTGCGCTTGAGAGGTTCAGAGGACATTAATGAACTGACAACAACAAACAAATGCTACACGTCATGTGACTTTAAACCATATAGACGATGAAAAGACTAGCGAGACACTCATGTGGCACTCTTGAGCAAATTTGTGAATTTTGTGAAGCCAAAAAATTTGTTGGAAAAAGACCTTCAGATGGTAAATTCTCTAAGTGTTTTTCAAAAGGAGCAGTAAAATTAGATCCTATTCACACTTCACCATTAATTGAACAACTTATGAAATCAGCATGAGCATTCAAAAAACTTTATGGTTAACATACGGTCGATTAATAGTTCTCTTGCATTTGCATCGATGGGAGCACAAATGGCTCCTCCACCAAGTTATGGGCCTTATTGTTTTAGAATAAATGGATCTATCTATCATCATGCAGGAGCATTGCATCCTGATAATGGTGAACAGCGGAAATATGCGCTAATTGTACATATTGGATCCTGATGAGGCTGCTGCCTAAAGAGTGCAAATGCGAGAAAATAGTGGGGGCAATAAAGATCTGTTACAAACACTGAATACATTCATGACAGAAAATAATCCATTTGTGGAAGCATGTAAAATGCTTTATAAAGTCGAGCAAGAGAATATTCAAGATGCTCAAATGAATAATGCTGTTCCTTCTAAAGTATCAGTGGCTATTATTCAAGATCGTAGAAATGATCAAAGGCATTATAATGCTCCAAGATCTAATGAGGTTGCTATTATATTATAAACCATACTTAAGCTCTGATTCAGTTGATGCTGACGGCAAAAAAAATACTGAACGGTATTATCCTGTAGAGTTTTTAAATGAACAAACTACATCAGGAATGCCACTTCACAGACTGAAGTTGAAGATTGGAGCTATTATCATGCTCCTGAAAAACCTCAATACATAACAAGGTTTATGCAATGGAACAAGACTGATAATTAAAGAACTAAAACCCAATTTGGTCATTGCAGAAGTACTCACAGGCTCAGCATGTAGTAAAACTGTTTTTATTCTGCGAATTGACCTCACACCTACTGTTATAGACCTCCCATTCACATTAAGACGACGACAATTTCCTGTAAAACTTGTCTTTACTATGAACATTAATAAGTTTCTAGGTCAAACACTGGAGAAAGCAGCTATCTACCTTCCTGAACCAGTGCTTAGCCATGGATAACTTTATGTTGCATTATCAAGAGTTCGATGGTTTGATGATGTCACAGTTAAAGTAGTCCATGGGCCAGAACAAGGAAAACTACTCCCAGATTCCGAAAAAATATTTACAAAAACTATCATGTACAAAGATATTTTTCAATGTTGTTAATAAATGCTTGAATAGCAATAAATTATTTCTAGAACCCGTTGTATTCTTATCGCAAAGGGCTTTACAGCTAGTATATATATAATATCTGCATACACAATCATCAAAACCAAAACAGAAAACTAGCTGTAAAGTCACTGTTTTACTCTTTCATTGTCTCTTGTGTGTCACAGAGGTGTGTTATAGTGTTCATCCTAGAAATTGATAAGGGCAGGGTAATTCGTTGAGAAATGGCACATTTGTGTAAAAAATGGGCTCATTATGTGTGCAAAACTTTGCAAGATCTGAAAAAAGGGCACTTTATGATGGCAAAACATATCTGAAAAAAAGGGCACATTTTTTTCAAAACAGGACATATTATGTATGCGTGAGGTCATAGTTTTAACCCCCCCGGAGTAAACCTCTGACCCTGTTCTCATCCTAAACATACCATTACACACAGTGGTGAAGTAGGAATATTTCAATAACGAGCTCTATGGTTTTTGTAATATATATTTTATTTAATATATTTTTGCATGAAAATCAAAGAATGTAAATTTAAAATAACTTCATTTTATTGAAATGGTTTCGTTAACAACATTCATTTACTCAATAAGAATCGGATCTACTTTTCCCATTACCTGAAGAATGTAACGATTTTTTTAGTTGCCTATTCATGGATAAAAAGTAAAAGTAAATGCTATTTACCATACTTCTAATCAATGGATTATTTTTTATTAAATACATTAAAACATAGTTAAATTATTTGAAAATAATTTATTTTAGCCAAATGATTGAAATAAAAAAATGATTGTTCTTGCTTCCATCCAGTGTTTAATTTGATGGCCAACAAATTGCCCTTATTTTCAAGATGCGTATCCCCCCCCCCTCATTTCTCTTTGTGATTATATTCTTATGTTTTATGTTTTTCTGATCATATTCCTCGTTCTTAATATCTTGTGATTAGTGAAAAAAATAGATTCAATATTAGAAGAATTTTTTATAACAAAATGCATGTTTTCCTATTTCTAACAGTCGCTTTAAAACTAACTAATCATTATAGTAAACATTTTGTCCTCTCTCTTTTTTAAAGCCAAATTCAATTTTAAAACTGGTACTTAATCTGTCCATGATGGAACCTGCCATTTCCATGACTCATAAAATTGTTATCACGGCAAAGTGTGCAATGCAGTATCGATTTTTGACATTTGATTTCACTGAAAGCATGCTTTCTCAATCTGTAGTAAAATTTTTTTTTTTTTTTTTTTTTGCTATATTAAGAGCAGAGCAAAAATATTTTTTGTTTAAATCAAAATTAATGTTTCAAAAATGTTACTGTGTGCACACCATGCAAAAGAAATGTGACTCAACAGGGAACGAAAGACAGCAACGAAAAGCTAACGTTGCCATTTGAACTTCAGTTCCTTTCTTAACAAAAGTAATGATTGCTCTTTTTTGTCTGTTGATAAGCAAGAAGTGACTAATCAATGGGAAATCATGTATTTTCGGAAAAACTTAATAAAATGTGAGCTGCTGATGTCAGTTTGTGAGGTCAGAGTTCCAGCTGAAGCTCAGTTGTCCATTGTCGTTACTTCCTGCCCAAACTTCAGTGAGGAAAACAGCCGCCTCCCCTTACTCAAAAAGGGAATCTATAAATAGATTGCACCCATTTATTTTACTGAGCAGAGAATTGTTTTTCCCCACATGTGAGCTGGATGATAGAAAATTATCTTGCTAATTTATAGGAGGTTTTTGAAAAATGCAAATAAATTCTTTAGTAATGAAAAAATAATTTGACCACCAGACCGTCGTGAGAGGCAAATTTTCGAGCTTGGAGAGTAAAGCAACTTTTTCTACCGGCCATCTGTTTTATCCAGTCGCCACACGGCTAGTGGTAATCACTAATTTTTATCTATTCTTGAAACCAGGGTCCCTAAATTAAGGACGGGCAACTGCTTATAGCCCTTTGAGTTGCTCATGGTGGTTTTTAAACCCCCAAATGAAAAAACAAAAAAAAGGTTGCAATTTCCACACGATCACATTAACCGTAAGGTTTGCGGGTATTGTCTTCGAGCAAGACATTTACACGGGTGCATTTGTGACTGGCACTGCAATCGTGGGCATGGCAAGTTGTGGGAAGGCAAGGGCAATACAAGATTAAGGGCAGGGTAAAAATTGGGGGAGGTCAGCTGGCATTTTTACCATCCAAAAATAGGGCAGGGCAGATTTTAACATGTCAAAAAAGGGCAGGGTGCTGCGCCCTGTAGAGGGAACACTATGATAGCGAGTGAAATTTTTTTTTTGGCTAGTAGAGTTTGACCTGAAATTTTGAGCCCTGAATGTAGAGAGAGCCGCAAAGAGACGGAAATATGTTTTATTTTATTATGAGCATTTTGACAGAAAACATGATGCAGTGATGGTAGTGTTTGTTCGCATGGAAGGCTATGTGGGAAGCCCACTGAACTGTTCCACAGTATGTGATCATTGTATCCTCAGTAAAGGAATCACTTTGTGAATCAAATTTGTTAGTTTTGCTCTAGTAATTTCGTTCTAAAGTTAAGGTTTGTGCTTAGAGGAACATTTACAGAAATGCCAAAAACTGTGGATTGGCCACAGTTTATACAGAATTTTAGGTCTGATTAATGTACAACAGTAATGCTAAAAAAATATGGATTTTTGTTCTTCATTCACTTGAAATTAATACAAAACCATTAAAAAAATAACATTTACTTTTTTAAATAAGATCACTTCTTTCTTACTGTTTTGGACTTTTGGGTCATCCTGTGAATAATGACTTTTCTGTTGGAAATTATGTTTCAGGATTAGCACAACAGGTGCAAACTTTATGATCACAGATATGTAGTTGTAGAATATAGGAGAGAACAAACTTTTTTTCTGAATTCCCCAATCTACAGATTGCCTCTGTGCATTATGCGTAACATTTTTAAAAATTTATTTCTGAATTTCGCAGCATGTGGATCATATACCGTTGCAAATTATATGGACAGAAAAAGAAATTCTGCATGATCTGTGGAGAAGGAAAATGAACTTCACAGATGTACTTTGAGTTTATATGTGCAAATTTCAACTTCAACAAATTATTTTTTAACTAAATCAAAATATAAAATTGTAATTATTTATCTAAAATTGTAACATTTAAAATTGTCTGAAAGAATGGCAGTGGTCTAAGCGCTGGCTTCTGACCGATTGCTTGAGAAGGATCCGGGTTCGAATCTCGGTGAGGCATGGATGTTGTGTTTGTATTACAGCACTGCCTCTCTTCTTTCCCTGGAGTCAGTGGGGAGGGGTGACTACTTATAGCCCATTGAGTTGCTCACAGTAGTCATTAAACCTCCAACCTAAAAAAGAAAAAAATGGTAAATAAAATTTTCGACCAAATTGGAATTTTATTTAGCAGTACGTAATTTGGGTAAAAACAAATAACAACAACAAAAAATAGGGCAGCAAATATACTGCGTTACTTTGCATTCAAGCATCATCATCACACAATACATTCATATGTATTATTTGAAATTTGAATTAATTTCTTTCATTTCACGTAGCTCCTAAATTTTGGTGCGCGCTCCTTGATCTCAAACATATTTTTCCAGCCCTGGAATAACTTGAACTTTCTGGACTTTAGCCCTACAGCTTCAGGGGGAAAAATTACTACAAACTTGTGTAAAAACCTACCATTACTAATCAAGTTCTTAACTACCACTCTCACTCACCTACATTAAATTTGATGTGACTGCACAATTCCTGAAAAAAATAAAAGCTCTGGATTCTTGAGAAATATCGAAGAAACTTCATAAAAAAAAATTTAGAAGTACACTTGCAGGAAATAATTACCTTCTACAATAATAAGAACATTTTTTTAACAAAAAAAAAAAAAAAAATCAGGTTAAATTGCAAACAATTAAAAAATAATACTGAGCTGACCAGGAAAGTCACCATCCATAAAGGGTTTTTCAAAGAATTGACAAAAAATTCCATGTTTGGCTTGCTTCCTGTCTGAACAATAATATTAAAAAATTCTTTCCTCCCATAAACAAAAACAATTTAAGATAACAAACCTGAACTTCCATTTTTTTAAGTTAAAAAATGAAATGTTTTTACCTGTTTTGCATTTTCGTTTGGGTCTGAGTTCAAAATGTTCAATTCACAAAAGTGTATATCTCAAGTTTTAAGATGATGATGCTGAAATTGGTATGAAATGGTATGATGATGAAATTGGTATTTGAGAAATTTAGTGATTCTGCCATGTTTCTTTCGTTGAAGTTTTCGCCCTTTGTCACTAAACACCGGAGGTTAGTTCCATCAGAGGTTGCTGACTATAAACAACATTTGAAGCAAAACTACATATGGTTTCAATTTCTGGACCTACAGCATAATATAGTTAAAGAAGTGATATTCTTCTGTACTTGGCACTGCATAACAATAATGCAACTTCTGGTAATTAGCACTGAAATAAAAACGTGACGATTGTCTTTTTTCTTGTAATTGGAAATTCTACTCCAAACTTTATTTTTAAATTTAGTTACCTGGACTGTGCAACAAGATTTTTTATTTACTTGCCCAGGCCAATAATTTATATGCCCCGGGCATCTCGGACATGTTATTTTTCAAACCCTGTTTGTAATTATACAGGGTGATTCGATTCAAAAGTCCTTGAACTCTGAATTCAAATATTTCTACCATGAATATAGTGATGTATAACTATTTTTATATACTGTTATATTGACACTCATAATTACAGGTAATGAAAATCACTTTACAATAATAGATGCTGCAATTGTCCACCATTCTGTTGAAGACACAAATTAACCTGACGACACATGTTGGTGGACACTCTCTTCAGCGTGTTGGCTGGTATGTCCCTTACAGCTGTAATGATGTTGTTTCACAGGTCCTGTACCATCTTAGGGTTGTTGTGGTAAACTGTCTTTCAGATAGCCCCACAAACAAAAGTCTGGTGAGCGAGGCAGCCAAAGTTTTTTTGAGATTAATCGATCGTGGAAGAACTCACTGAGCATCTCCATTGTGTCGTTTGATGTGTGGCACGTTGCTCCATCTTGTTGAAACCAACAGTAACGTTTGTGTTCTTCCAGCATCTCTACAAATTGATGGATGATGTCTGCATACACAGCGGAATTTACAGTTGTGTAAAAAAAAAAGGATCTACAATTCACCATCTAGACATGGCGCACCACACTGCAACTTTCTGACAGTGAAGTCCAACCTCATGTAATGCGTGAGAATTCTCTGTAGCCCATATGCGAGTGTTTTGGCATTGACATATCCATTCAACTGAAACCATGCCTCGTCACTGAAAAAAGCGTTGTTAAGCTGGTTAGTCACATGGTTGCGTGTGAAACTCTTAAACCATTGGTAGTAGGCAATGCGCTTTTCCGAGTCCGAAGGACGTAGTTCTTGCACTTTTGGATAATATATGTTTATATGATATATATGTAATATGTGGTCTAAATAACTAAGAGTGGGCTATAAGCACTTTGTACTCATATACACTGTTTCACATGTTATACTTGTATTAACTATATATCATCGGGTCTATCCCCTATTGCATTCCGTCAAAATTTACAAACATTCATGATAAAACAACTTGTAGTTTTTTTATCATGAACGTTTGTAAATTTTGACGGGATGCAATAGGGGATAGACCCAATGATATATAGTTAATATAACGTCAGAAACAGTGTATACGAGTACAAAGTGCTTATAACCCACTCTTAGCTCTTGCCCTACTTGAATTCTGCATGGCCATAGCTTTAGACGTTTAGTAGCCCTCTGGCAGGCTGAATACGATGCCCCTAAGTCTTGAGACAACCGCCGAAGTTACTTTCAAGGAGAGCGCTGCAGAGAAACGTGGTAGTCACCACGGACGACCGGCTGCTTTTAGGCTTATTCTGAACACTGCCTGTCTCGCGAAACCGGTTCACAAGGTCTTACACAGTTGTTTTCCCTGGTATAGGAGCATCAGGAAACTTCCTTTTAGGCTTATCCTGAACACTGCCTGTCTCGCGAAACCGGTTCACAAGGTCATACACAGTTGTTTTCCCTGGTATAGGAGCATCAGGAAACTTCCTTTTAGGCTTATCCCGAACACTGCCTGTCTCGCAAAACCGGTTCACAAGGTCATACACAGTTGTTTTCCCTGGTATAGGAGCATCAGGAAACTTCCTTTTAGGCTTATCCTGAACACTGCTTGTCTCGCAAAACCGGTTCACAAGGTCATACACAGTTGTTTTCCCTGATATAGGAGCATCAGGAAACTTCCTTTTAGGCTTATCCTGAACACCACCTATCTCGCAAAACCGGTTCACAAGGTCATACACAGTTGTTTTCCCTGTTATAGGAGCATCAGGAAACTTCCTTTTAGGTTTATCCTGAACACTGCCTGTCTCAGGAAACCGGTTCACAAGGTCATACACAGTTGTTTTCTTTAGTATAGGAGCATCAGGAAACTTCCTTTGAAAGAGCTGGATGCAACGTTGGTAAGATTTTTCCGCAAAATAAACTTCTAAACAAAGCGACTCTCTGTTCTTGCGGTCACACACAACAGCCACAAGCAGCAATACTCGGATATCCTTTATGGTTTTACAGCAAATATATTTTAAAACATAGAGTTCGGGGACTTTTGAATCATCCTGTATATGCTAGGAGGGAATTTAATGTGACATGTAAAGTAAATCAATGAAGGAAAAAAATATTCTTCCAAAATACATGGGAAATAGACAGAATATTCAAAGCAAACTGAATTTGCTTGTACCTCTTACTGGTCATCCACATCCATGTAACACTTCTCAGAACTCTTAAAAATTTCATCACCCTGGAGCGGGAAGGGCAATGAAATTTTCAAGTTTTCTGAGAAGTGTTACATGGATGACCAGTAAGTGGTACAAGCAAATTCAGTTTGCTTTGAAAAACATGTAAAGTTTTGAAACTCGTTGTTGGACAACAGAACTGAGCATTAGAGTAAAAAGAAAAAAAAAATGCTAGTGTTGAGGGATGTAACAGCAAAACTGTCATTGAAGGGAAAACCTTAATGAATCATGTGGTGTTTGGATCAAAGATGGGGCATCTGCATCATAATTTTTCTCATATGTATATACTGCAATGTTGTAATTAAGATGTGGTGTGCTTTCATTCTGTTTTAAGCCCAAGTGTGCTGCAATACTACATTGGATACATATGTCATTATACATCTAAAAGCACAAATTTGAGTGAGCAACTACTGGACATCAGTTATTGCAGTTCAACCAGTTTATGTTGTATTTCAGTCAGTCATGGTAAGAAAAAATCACTTATTTAAAGCACTGAGCATTTATAAAGTTTTTAATGGAAGTAAGAATTGTGTTGTTCAGTGTTAATGGAGTGTGTGGTTACAAAATTTCTTCAGCATTTTGTTTATTTCTTGAGCTGTTCAATACTTCTGAAAGTGTGAAACTTGATCATTCAAAGCACTCAGAATTGTGTACTGAATTTCCTGTAGTTTACTGGTCTCCATATAAAATCCCCTCAGAAAACTTGAAAATTACATCACCTTGGATCGGGAATCGAACTTGCATCTCCCAATTTCTGTTTAAGCATGCTATTCATTATACCACCCAGGACAATGGAGCTCCAAGCAACTAAGAGCATGAAGTTCCAAGCAACAAAGACCAGTAAACTACAGGCAATTCGGTACACAATTCTGATTGCTTTGAATGATCTAGTGAATTTCTCATGTATTTCTGAGGAATATCTCTTCCTTAATTTCTGTGGAACTTGGTTAAGAGATGATGAAGAGTTCTTTGGCATGATGTTAAACTACAGAACATGTTTCAGAGATGTAACATGTGAACTGTAAAACCCCAAAAACATTTTGAAGTTGAAGAAGTGTCTGAGAAAGTCACAGAAGTGTGATTTGCATTGTACCGTGTTTCCCCGAAAATAAGACCGGGTCTTATATTAATTTTTGCTCCAAAAGACGCATTAGGGCTTATTTTCTTGGGATGTCTTATTTTTCATGTACTACCAACTTTTTTTCTTTTTTTTTTCCATCTACATTTATTCATTTATTCATGTACAAAAATCTACATTTATTCATGTACAAACATCTACATTTATTCAAATACAGTCATGTCATCTTCTTCTGGAACATCATTATAACTCTCCAAACCCAAATTCTGGCCTGAATTTCTTGCGGCTCCATTTTCTGTAGAACCATTGACCCCAATCTCTCATGTCCACTGTCCAGCAATAAAGCTCTCCTTAAATGAGCACATCTTGTCCATGTAGCCTGCTCGTAGTGCATTAGCAACACAGCTGTCAGTGATTTTATCCCATGAATTCTTCACCCAAGTCATGACCTCTTGCAGGCTAAGCTTCACAAAGTTTCCATGCTGATTTCTCCCCATTCTATTTTCAATGTAGTCATTGATTTTCATGTGCAAATGATCCTTGAATGGCTTGTTTTTTGCAATATCAAGAGTCTGGAGATAGGCAGTCATTCCTGCGGGAATCATTATTTGATCTATTCTTCTCTCTGCAAGGAAGTTCTTCATGTCTTTAGCACGGTGAGTTGTGGCTGAATCTCAGACTAGCAGACTTCTTTGGCCACCTTGCAAAACAAGTGGCAGCGTTAAATCGACCCATTTCCTTATAACTGCTTGTGTGCACCAGGGTTTTTCGGTTTCAAGAACATAAATGCCTGAAACACGTTCAATCTTATCTTTCTTGCCCTTAGTGATGATTAGAGGTGGGGCTTTCTTTCCATCCAGATGAATTGCCAAAACACAGGTAACGTGCACTTTCGTAACCAGTGGAGGGAATGTAGATTGATGAGGCACCCCTCTGATCAATTGTCGTTTGAGATCTTTGGCCCATAAAACACTGCAATTTCATCCATAGCAATCATGTTGGAGAGTTGGTATTTAGAAAAGTCGATGCCATCAACAAAGGACTTGAATGCAAGTGCACATTTGATAACTTCAGTATCTTCCAGCTTGAACAGTGTTGTTGATCTTCTTAGAGACAGTTCATATCGCTGAAGGAAGCCATCCAGCCAGTGTTGTGATGCTTTGAATTCTTCTGGGGATATTTCTAACTGTGGTGCAGTTGCAAGGGGAAATGTTTGAATATCAGCCCTGCGCACAACCAAAGCCTTTGCTCTCCTGTCAGCAATCCATTCACAGATGATGTCTTCTAGCTCAGGAAATAATAGTTGCTAACCTGACCCACACTTGCGCTTCTTAGCATTTCCCTCGTCCACCTTTTGACTGAGGTTATTGTACTCTGCTCGCCATTTTTGGACCATTCGGAGATTCAACTTCTTCTATTTGCAGAAAGCCGTAAGATTCTTGCCCCGGGAGTCCTCCACGATTCCTTTCTTGTACTCGACGGAATAGCTCTTTCTTTTTGCACTCATCTTGTCTGGGGATCAAAATAGTATTCCCTTTAAATCTACCATTAAATTAAGTGTTAATTGAAAACTTTTAGTTGTTAATCGACACAGGAGTGGCAACAAAAATGATGACAGTTAAGAATGTATGTTCGGCCCCAAATAATTAACTCTCTGATTTTTAAAGAATTCTTTCAGTTACCGTTGCCAACACAATAACTTGGACAGGGACGAACCCCTTTCGTAATCCATTGAAGGTGCTTAGAACACTTCTTACTTTTTCTTTGAGGTCGCATGTGCCCCCCCATTTCTAAAAACACACACCGCCTGTTGATGAATAACTTTTCCGCCAAAGAGTAAGTTTCCCACGTCGGATTCCCTTTTCGGACCTGGATGTTACAGCTGCCGAACAAAAGACGGCTTCTTTTCATCTCCCGCTAGCTCTCTGAACCGAACTTAATGCATGCGCCATAATTACAAAAACCATATCCTCGGCTGAGTTCAAAGTCAATCGGCTTTCTTTCTTACTCTGGATATTCAAGGCAAATTAAACTCATGAACAGGGTATCCTCCAGTGATTTTGGCACTCTCTTCAGTTTTTTTAACAGTGATAGGCTGGCTGACTACAGTACTATGTATCATAACTGGGGCTTATTTTCGGGGTAGGGCTTATATTACGTGCATCCGGAAAAATTATGCTAGGACTTATTTTCCGGTTAGGTCTTACTTTCGGGGAAATACGGTATATACCTTTATCACCAAGTTACATTTGGAATTAATATGTACTAAGAAGTTTCTAGGGATTATATTAAAAATAGTGGTGTAGTGTAGGCAATGGTACAAACCTCTGGTGTGTTAGGCATAGAACTTATTCAGTTACCTTTCATGAATCTCTTGAAAGTACTAATCAGAAAAACTATTGTTTGTTTCTACTTCAGTTGTGTTCATGAACATTTATTACCTCATGAATCATTTGAAATTATTAATCAATCTCTTTGGATATTTGTAGGCACTGAAGCACTTTTATAAATGAAATCTGTATCCACAGGCTGATATAAACCTTAAACTTCTAAAACAGAAAGACACATTTATATGAAGTTATAGCACAATTGGTTGTATTTTGAATTTACATGAGAGACACAGTTGAGTCAAGGAATTGTGTCAAAAATATGTTACACCTCACTTTCACCTTTTTAATATAATATATAGTGCTTCTGCACAGCTTTGAAAACCTGGAATTTTTTGAGAATTTGGAATGATTTCCAAAAATTTGAAACCCAAGAAAAATTGCATTTCTTTGTAAAAATCAGGCAATTCTTTTTTATCAGATATTTTTTATTTTTCCAAAAACTTATCTTTTTTCAAATGTCAGACTTTTGTTTGCAATTACTAGCTATCTGCCTAGAATTTGATAAATCTTACTTTCAATGTATTACATATTTCTTGATTCCCTAAAAAATTATGAAAACTGAATTTTAAAAAATGCCTGTTATTAAGTTTTTATTTGGTTTCTGCAAACAGTTTGCTTCATGTCTTGTGATCTGGAGCAATTACGTACAATGACCTGGTACACTCCTGCTTGGAGAAATACATCACAAGAGAACCAACCAACCAGTGGATCAAAGCCCTTCGTTAGTAGTTCTTTTATGACGTGTTTCTTTAAATAGGAGCCCATTTGGTTATTAAACTTGGCTGCATTGTGTTATACAAAAAAACAACAACTCAGTGTTAGAATTAGAAATTTCCACCAGAACTTGCAAATCTCTGGTCCGCTAAAACACTCACTGGCCTGTAAAAAAAAAGAAAAAAAGAGTAGAAAATAGCGGAGACTCCAGAAGGCCAGTTGTCAGTCACCATAGGTACAAAAATCTACATACATTAGCAGCCCTTTTTTTAGTTTTTTTTTTCATTGTTTCGGATTTAACTTCCTTTTTCTTACTGCAGTCTCATTATTTATCCCTCCCACTTTCCCATGAAGTTAGTTTTAGTCACACAGATAATGCTGTTTTATGCAAAGGTTTTTATTTACAAAAATGACTTACACGAATCCATTGCCCCCCCCCCGTAAGTATCTTCCTGGGACAGAAACAAAAGCTGGCTTGCGTCTGGTGTCAGTAACCAAGAACTGCCACATTCACTGGGATGGGTTGGGTGAAAAAACAATAGTAATAATTCTTATCTACTAAATTCAAAAGGGCTTAGGTAGGTGCCTCAAAATCAGAATTGGGTGGGAGAATGCAAGGAAGAGGAGGACATTTGTTGTGCTTACTTCCGGTCCTTAAAACGGCTGTTACCCTTACAGGAGAAGGACTAGAAAAATGTGTTTCTGTGTGTTCTGTGTGTTGTTTCTTTTACTCTTCACTAAGCAAGTGGAATAAAAAAAATACTGTTATCCAGTATCACATGAATCTATTGCTAGTTTGCAGCATAAAAAGAAAACCTTATCACAAGAAAAAAAGAAAAAAATAGAAATTTGTGATTTCACATAGAAAAAAATAAACTTACTGGTTATCCTGGCCAGAAACATAAATGGTTCAGTGGTCTGATGAAACTTTTACAGGACAATGGCCAGTGGATCACCAGGTAATTCGAATGCTGAAACTAATCAACTGACAATTTATTTCTTATATACATGAACTGTTTTTATAGGAATGTAACAACAAATTCTATGTTGGCAGTACTCAGGTTCACAAAAGATCATGGAATTATTGTACCAAAAAATATCGTGTCTTATGCATTTAGTTGTTATTAATGAAAAGCAGATAATTGTATAAGTATCAGTTATTTAAAGAATTTTCAAATGTGGGCTTTGGTGAGAAAATGCAAGAATGGAAGGAAATATAACAATTCATCACAGCTTGATTTCGGTCACTGCCCTGGAAAAACTTTCAAAACCATGTTGAAAACCTGGAAAAGTCAGGGAATTTTATTTTTACTTTTAAGTGGGAATCCTGATATATTTAAAACTATTTCTAAAGTTTTTATTGTGGTATTTAACTCCTTTTGCATAATATATTAAGTCAATGCACAAAGAAATTTTACTTTGTTGTAAGTGCTCTTTAACCCCTTCGGCCCTAAATTTTTTTTATGAGATAAAATGTTTTCCTAGATTTTTTTTTACCTAAATTGAGCTTTAATGAGACAAACTAAAATTTTATGTAATTTCAATGCATATCTGAAGTTCTAGCAGGTCTTAAGTGTAACATTCTTTAAGGTAGCTTCACAAAACCATTGCGAAAATATGTGCTATTAATAGCATGTCAGGGCCAAAGAGGTTAAGTGTAAAAATTAAACAGTGTATTTGACTATGTGTGAATAGTTTGGCAAACATCCCTGTTGTGTTGGCATTGTGTCAATCACTTTGTAATGTACATTTATGTAGTACTTTAGAACATACCTCAAAGTGAATACATTTTAAAATTTTTGAAGGCATGCTTTTTTAGATGTTTGCATAGGTAAATTTCATTGTGTATTTCACCATAGCATGTATCTGATTTTATTATTTGAGAAAAATATTTAAAAAAAAAGTGCCCATATTAGACTGAGTAATTGGATGATTGATTTCTTTTTAATGTTTGTGAAGAGGAAAAGGTTTGTCATGTTATCTTTTGAGTCTTAAATCTGTTTTTAAAATATCAGATTTTTTTAGTTGTTTTAAAAGATGCTTGTTAGTTGTGAAACTGAAGCTTGCATTTCCCCACCTAATCCTGCTTTTTTTTATGAACATGAACAGTAAAAATGTTTCTTATCACACACACTGAGTGATGATTCCCTTATATTTCTGTCAAATAAAGGTAACTTGATCACATTAGTTACGTTACATGAAAAAAAACTTTTACAAGACAGTTCATAAGTTGGGAGCTTTCGACCTTATCTTAGGGCTTCATCACACCAATGGAGGACTAAGATTATTGCCAGATTCTACATTTGAATTTTTTCTATTTTTGTTGCCAAAATTTAGAATTGATCTCCAGATCATCGGAATGTAGAGAGGAGATTCAGAATTGCAAGTCATTGAGTTGAAAATAATTTCCAGGCTTTCACGGTAACGGAGGGCAAAACAATTGTCAAAAGAAGCAATTTGTTTTGCTTTGTTCCAGCGGGGAACTGCAGATGTGTCTTCCATTGCCAAAATAGACAAGGCTGTATTAGGATTGGCTTTCAAAACATCTTTTTTATGTTTTAAAATTCTGTGGTTAATGCTCCTGTATGTGCTTCCAATGTATAAGTTATCAGCTGTTGAAGAAGAGATAGGAATGCAGTAAACTCCTGGGAGGTCCAGATTTTCAACTTTGTCCCTATCCCTTTGTAGAAGTTTCAAGATGTTTAGGGTGGATTTAATGGCAACTTGCCATTAAATCCACCCCAAACATCTTGAATGGCAACTTGCCATTAAATCCAGCCCAAACATCTTGGCAGCTTGCCATTAAATCCACCCCAAACATCTTGAAACTTCTACAAGGGGATAGAGACAAAGTTGAAAATCTGGACCTCCCAGGAGTTTACTGCATTCCTATCTCTTCTTCAACAGGTGATAACTTATACATTGGAAGCACATACAGGAGCATTAACTACAGAATTTTAGAGCATAAAAAAGATGTTTTGAAAGCCAATCCTAATATAGCCTTGTCTATTTTGACAATGGAAAACACATCTGCAGTTCCCCACTGGAATGAAGCAAAACGAATTGCTTCTTTTGACAATCGTTTTGCCCTCTGTTACCGTGAAAGCCTAGAAATGATTTTCAACTCAATGGCTTGCAATTCCGAATCTCCTCTCTACATTGCGATGATCTGGAGATCAATTCTAAGTTTTGGCAACAAAAATAGAAAAAATTCAAATATAGAATCTGGCAACAATCTTAGTCCTCCATTGGTGTGACGAAGACCTAAGATAAGGTCGAAAGCTCCCAACTTACGAACTTTCTTGTAAAAGTTTTTTTCATGTAACGTAACTAGCGTGATCAAGTTACCTTTATTTGTTATTATTGTTACGTGTGTTGCCCATCATCGTCATATATTTCTGTCTTTCAGTTATCCAGGAAATTTTCCCTGTGTGATGTTTTTTTTCTTCTTCCCTTTCTGTATTTGTGCCAGAAGATTATGCTTTTGCCCATTCTACTTGTCACCTCTTTACTGTTTTTCCAACACACTAATGTGAAAATGAAAAAAAAGAAAAAAATGTTCCTTCCAATTCATTCCTCCTGTTTCATCAACTCATCCAACCCCAACCAAACATGTTTTCATCATTGGAGAAAAAGTAAACTTCTGTATTGGTGCATGAGTTTAATTGCTATCTAAAGCTGAGATGTCTTTGATATTTCAGATTGTTTTGTGTAATGTACTTTTTTTTTGTGTGTGTCTGTATTATAGAAGTCAAATTGAAAGACCATGGAAGTGCTTTGATAGAAGTTGCAGACAATGGCCATGGAGTGAGAGATTGTGACTTTGAAGGTTTAAGTAAGTTTTTGAGTTGTGTACTTAAGTATATATTAACACATAATTAAAAATGTAAAGGATAGTGAGTTCTTCATAACACATGGTTCATATTTGTACTGGAAAACCTGGAAAAGTCCAGGAATTCCATATTGTTGTGGAAATGTCCTAAATTATGGTACATGTATTGAATTTTATCAATTCCTATCATTTTTGCCCCTACACGGGGCTTGCACTAAGCATTCACCATTGCCAAATGTGACTAAATCCGAAATATGGTGAGAAAAAATAAGAATTCACGGAAATGGTGGCATAGGATTTTATGAATCTTAGGCAATTTTTGACTCTGAAGTAAATTTCAATTCACAGTAATTTTTGGGCTAAACTGCAGCTGATTTGATCTTAAAGTTCGATTTTTCAAAACTGTGGCACTTAAAATGGTGCTGCACCAGCAACTGTCATGGAGTCCCACGAAAGACCTATCACTGCTGATCGGGAGTTATTTGAGGGAGTGGATAGAATGAAGAGCCCCTGGGGAAGGGGGATATTGGGAGGGAAAAAAAGTCTTCCATAATTTATAACAAGCTGTTCAGCAGATGATACCCGTTGATGTTGTCCTGCTCTCTGAATAGCTGGTCCTCAGCAGTTGCTTCTGCACCAGTGCATGGAGTTGGAAGGTTTGCAATGAGTTGGTCTGCCACATGCTCAACTTACTCTGGACTGGGATTAAAAATACAACACTGTATTTCAGCAAGTTTTCTGTGAAAATAAGTGAAATTTTTGTTAACACCATGAATCGCTAATTGGAATTGGCCTCCTAAATTATGCATGAATTGGTTAAAGACTTCATACACTCAACACGAAATATTTTATTCGAGCTTCCTTAGGTGGTTGGCATGCACAGAATTCCCAATAAAAATTTTCAAGGTAAATTTAATATCTATTTTACCAATTCATTTGAAATTTTCAGGGTCATCAGTTTGTCAACTCTGGTGTATGTAAAAATTTTAGCTAGTTTGGTGAAGAAATCATGAAAATAGTTTTCTTATTTTTATCCACAGTCCTAGTTTATGCAAAATTTTTCGATCTTTGCCTTATTTTTCCTCTTTTATTTTATACATTTCTGATACACCTTTTTCTTGTAACAATATTTACACTACCAATATTGGCTAAGTTTTTCAAAATATGGCTAATGATTTTTTAATTTGACAAAAACTTTTGATTAACACTTCAAACTTCTTATTGTTAGCCCTGCCCCCACATGATGTTTAATAATATGGAATTTTTGTAGTATTATACTTAGGCCTAGCTGCCAAGTGTCCTGATTCAATAGAATTATGCCTCATTTTTAAACCCAGTGTCCAGGAATCAGGTGTTTTTGTGGAATTTTAATAATTTGTAATTTTTTGCTGCATAATATATTTTCTAACATCACAGACACTCCAAGTGCTTCAGATTCTCTGTAGTCACTAGAAATCATTGGTCTGCTATGGAGTATGGGAAACATAGAATATATATACTATGGAAAGTGAAAATCTCAGTGAAGTGCTGTTATTCAAAATTGGTGTAAAGTTTTTCATGTTTTCAAGATTCAAATCTAATGTTTGTTAAACATTTTTGGGATACTTTATTGGAAGTTTTTAATATCATGACATTTCCTCGATGGCTTTTGATATTTTCTGAACATCTTTATGCCGTCTGGTGACTAAGAATGTTCTAAATACCAAACTGAAAATTATTATTCGAACAGGAATAAGAATTTCAATTACTTCCGATATTGGAGGTTAATTTTTTTTTTTGACGTGCATTAATGCAATTACATTTTTGAACTTACCTTTATGTTGGTGAAGTTCGATTAACACTTACCGCACGTGATTCTTGGCTATTTTTCGTATTTCCGTTATGTAGATGCGGCATGGGGGTTTTTCATTCAGTTTCGGGTCCTCTTCAGTTTTTTTCATTGGTTTTAATTGGCCTCGTTACTAAATGAGTTTTTTCCTTTGCTACTTCCACATATACATATACGTTTTCCACCAGTACTTTCGGTAACATCCCGTTACCGTCATCTAGGGGACGTTTGCTCCAACCAGCACGGACCGTGTCAGTAGAGCATTTCAGTGGTTCTAGCGGGCTGCATCTGTTATCGGCTATTGCTTCCTCTTGGGCGTTGTGGCACCATCTCATTTTGGTCACTGATCTCATTTTTCGAAATTTTCCATTTTTTTGCTCAATTTTAATTAAATTCCTCCAACTGTTTCTTAAAATATTAGGGCCATTATGGTTGCAAACTTTTGTTCTATTTTTTTCTATCATTACCGACTCTGCTATTCTGAGGTGTTTTTTGGATTTACAGCTTTTTATGATTTTTATATTTTCAAATTTAGGATATTTTTGGTTAGCCAGACAATATTGAATAAGTGCTGTTTTTACTTCTTTTTTCTGCCAATTTTTTACATGCTGTTTTAACCTGTGTTGAAGCTTATTTTTGGTACTTCCTATATATGCCATTGGAGGATTTTCTGTAATGGGAATTGAGTAAATACCTGCTTTTTCTAACATTTTTATTTTTTCATTATTTTTGATTACCATATTTTTTATGGTATTTACTTTTCCTCCAATTCGAATGTTATGCTTTTTACAAATATTATTAATTTCATTAGTAGTACCTTTGATGTAAGGAAAACCATTCAAATATTTGATTTCTTTTTTATTTACTACAGCATTATTTTTTATTTACTACAGTTATTATTTTTTATTTTCTTTATTACTTCTGTGTTCCATTTTTTTATTAAATGGTTTGGATAACCAAAGCTACCTGCAATTTTTTTATAAATTTGATTTCTTCATTAGTGAACTGACTATTTTCAGAGTGCGTATATGCTCTTTTAATTAAGGTTTTCAGACTATTGCATTTTTGAGGATAAGGATGTGCCGAATTGTACAGGATTAGAACAGGAACAAATGAACTTTTTCGATAAACCCTGTATTGCAACTTATTTGTGGATTTTATAACTTGTACGTCTAAAAAGGCTATTGTATTATTTTTTTCTATTTCAACCGTGAGTTCTATTGTTGGGTATAAAACTGTGTAATATTTGGTTAATTTTCTTAATTCTTCTTCGTTCAGTTTTGATAGAATGAAAATATCATCCACGTATCGACAGTACACTTCTGGTTTTCCTTTCCATACAATGCAGGACATTTTCTTCAATCTCGTTCATCACAACCTCAGCATATAAAGTTGATAATGGTGAGCCCATTGGGCCTCCTGAATTTTGCTGGTATATTTTGTTCTTGTATGTAAATACATTATTTTCATATAAATAGAATAAAACTTTTTTGAATTCATGACTTTGTGTGTTATTTAATATTTTAAGATTATGCAACTTCTTAATAACAATTTCAATAGCTTCTGGAACCAGGAGTGCTTGGATATAATGCTTTGGCATCCATGCATGCCATGTTTAAGTCCTTTAGGTCAGTTTTTACATTTTTAATTTTCTTAATAAATTCATAAGTGTTCTTGATGGTGAACTTGTTCATGAAAAAGGGTGCAAGGAACTTGTAAATGTTTTTCTCTAATGTTATCAATGGTGAGTTTTTTTTTTTTTTTTTTGAGACTATCAATCTCATTGGAGCACCATCTTTGTGTGTTTTTATCTTTGCAACAATATGTGGTATGCCTGCTCCCATTGGTGGAAGAGAGCACTTGATTTCATCAGGTAATGTGCTATGATTTCTTATACCCGCTAAGAATTTAATTTGGTTATCAGTTGGGTCTTTCTTTATATCAGTACAATTTAATTCTTCTATTGCTACTGTCATTTTTTGTTCAAATTCATCTGTGTTGAGAATAATGATTTGGCCGGTTTTTACCTGCTTCACAGAATTTAATATTTGACCAACATAAAGGTAAGTTCAAAAATCTTCACCAACATAAAGATAAGTTCAAAACCTCCAATATCAGAAGTAATTGAAACTTTGAAACACACAAATTATTCTTTCAAGTGGTTAGTTCAAGGGCAGGTTAAGCCTCGCGATGTACTATCGCAATCTCTTTTCGAACCGTGAATTAAAAACAATCACTGAATTCAAATGTCTTAAAATCAAAAGTATGAAATTTGAAGTTCAAGAACGTTTTCTTGTGACTTGCAGAGACTTTGGATTTATCCCAAAATTTTTGAGACTTAAGAACAAGCCTTAAAAGTATAAGAAGGATTATTACTACATCCTGCATCGGTGTCAGCAAAAAAGGCTTAGTAACGAAATTATAGCTAAAAGAAAACAAATTTTCAGACTTAATGCTCAAGTTTATGAATTATGGAAGCTGATAAGCAACTCAAAATATGCACATTTTGATGGCACATGGAAAGATCTTATTTTGGATACTACGTTCATCGAAATTAACGAAATTGCTAACAAAGAAGCTAACTCCAATAGTTTTACTGTTGATAAAAAATTAAATGCATTATTTGATGAACAAAAATTAAGTAAGGAACCCATAAATGAATATAATGTGTATGAAAATCGGTCGGATAAGAACTTAAGCTTTTCACAGAAAGCAGTATTACAAAAAGGAAAAAATTTGCCTTTCCACAGGGCCTCTCTAAAACTGAAGAAATCATCCCTTGCCTAGAAGATATTCTCAAAAATATAACCTGGTGCAGAGAATAAAACTGAAGTTGAGAACAAACTATATAGAGTAATTCTAAAAGAATATAATGCCAAAAACAACAAAAACTTTTATATAGAGAAAAAATTAAAATATGCAAAAAAAAACACTATTGGAATTAAAAAATGACCCAAATACAAAATATGAAAAAACCCAACAACTATTGGAATTAAAAAATGACCCAAATATTAAATTCTGTGAAGCAGATAAAACTGGCCAAATCATTATTCTCAACACAGATGACTTTGAACAAAAAATGACAGTAGCAATAGAAGAATTAAATTGTACTGAAATAAAGAAAGACCCAACTGATAAACAAATTAAATTCTTAGCTGGTATAAGAAATCATAGCACACTACCTGATGAAATCAAGCGCTCTTTTCCACCAATGGGAGCAAGCATACCTCATATTGTTGCAAAGATGGTGCTCCAATAAGACTGATAGTCTAAAAAAAAAAAAAAACAAAAAAAAACTCATTATTGATAACATTAGAGAAAAACATTTACAAGTTCCTTGCACCCTTTTTCATGAACAACAAGTTCACCATCAAGAACACTTATGAATTTATTAAGAAAATTAAAAATGTAAAAACTGTGACCTAAAGGACTTAAACATGGCAAGCATGGATGCCAAAGCATTATATCCAAGCACTCCTGTTCCAGAAGCTATTGAAATTGTCATTAAGAAGTTACATAATCTTAAAATATTAAATAACACACAAAGTCATGAATTCAAAAAAGTTTTATTCTATTTATATGAAAATAATGTATTTACATACAAGAACAAAATATACCAGCAAAATTCAGGAGGCACAATGGGCTCACCATTATCAACTTTATATGCTGAGGTTGTGATGAACGAGATTGAAGAAAATGTCCTGCATTGTATGGAAGAAAAACTAGAAGTGTACTGTCGATACGTGGATAATATTTTCATTCTATCAAAACTGAACGAAGAAGAATTAAGAAAATTAATTAAATGTTACACAGCTTTATACCCAACAATAGAACTCACGGTTGAAATAGAAAAAAATAATACAATAGCCTTTTTAGACGTACAAGTTATAAAATCCACAAATAAGTTGCAATACAGGGTTTATCGAAAAAGTTCATTTGTTTCTATTCTAATCCTCTACAATTCGGCACATCCTTATCCTCAAAATGCAATAGTCTGAAAACCTTAATTAAAAGAGCATATATGCACTCTGAAAATAGTCAGTTCACTAATGAAGAAATCAAATTCATAAAAAAAATTGCAGGTAGCTTTGGTTATCCAAACCATTTAGTAAAAAAATGGAACACAGAAGCAATAAAGAAAATAAAAAAATAATGCTGTAGTAAATAAAAAATAAATTAAATATCTGAATAGTTTTCCTTACATCAAAGGTACTACTAATGAAATTAATAATATTTGTAAAAAGCATAACATTCAAATTGGAGGAAAAGTAAATACCATAAAAAATAATGAAAAAATAAAAATGTTAGAAAAAGCAGGTATTTACTCAATTCCTATTGCAGAAAATCCTCCAATGGCATATATAGGAAGTACTAAAAATAAGCTTCAACACAGGTTAAAACAACAAGTAAAAAATTGGCAGGAAAAAGAAGAAAAAAACAGCACTTATTCAATATTGTCTGGCTAACCAAAAATATCCTAAATTTGAAAATATAAAAATCATAAAAAGCTGTAAATCCAAAAAACACCTCAGAGTAGCAGAGTCGGTAATGATAGAAAAAAATAGAGCAAAAGTTGGCAACCATAATGACCCTAATATTTTAAGAAACAGTTGGAGGAATTTAATTAAAATTGAGGAAAAAAATGGAAAATTTCGAAAAATGAGATCAGTGACCAACAAGAGATGGCACCATAACGCCCAAGAGGAAGCGATAGCCGATAACAGATGCAGCCCGCGAGAACCACCGGAATGCTCTACTGACACGGTCCATGCTGATAGGAGCAAACGTCCCCTAGATGACGGTAACGGGATGTTACCGAAAGTACTCGGGTAGAAAACGTATATGTATATGTGGAAGCAGCAAAGGAAAAAACTCATTTAGTAACGAGGCCAATTAAAACCAACGAAAAAAACTGAAGAGGACCCAAAACTGAATGAAAAACCCCCATGCCGCATCTACATAACGGAAATACGAAAAATAGCCAAGAACCACGTGCGGTAAGTGTTAATCGAACTTCACCAACATAAGGTAAGTTCAAAAATTCAAAGGAATGAGAATGTTCTGTAATTTTCAGAATTTCAAATTTTTCTGACCAAGTACATCTTTCTCCCATTTTCTTCCTGATTATATTTTAGTTTATATATTTTTGATCATGTTCCTCATTTTTAATATCTTTGGTAATAAAAAAAATGACCATATCTTTTAAGAATTTTTTCTGATGAAATGCATGTGTTTCCTATTCCTAACAGTCTCTTCTTCAAAACCAATCAGTAGAGCAAGCATTTTTGCCCTCTTCTCTTTTCTTAAAAGCAAATTAGATTTCAAAATTGGTCTGTGGTAGAATCTGAGCTATTTCAATGACCTGTAAAATTGTTTTCACAGCAGAGTGAATAATGCAGTACTGATTTTTTGTATTTAATTTTGCTTAAAATGTGTGGGTAAACGTTTTCTTTTGTTTAAAGTGAAATTATGTTTAAAAAGTACTATTGAATGCTCAGTTTGCAGAGAAAAACAACTTTACAGGGTACGAAAGATGGTGGTGGGGAGTTAAAATTCCGATTTTGAGCTTTAATTTATTTTTGTAAACAAAGGGAAGAATGCATTCTCTTTTTGTCTGTTGATACAGCAATAAGTTTTTCAGCAATTGGAAACGCAGCATTTTCAGAGAAATTCAACTTTTAAAAGTGATAATGCTGTTCCTCACTGTGCCGCAAAGATAACTGCATGGGTCATAAAAAGGTGCAATTTCTAAAAAGAATAAATGAAGTAACAATTTTCATTTGAGTTTTTCTTCATTGAAAAAATGCGTACTCCATATTTCACCTTTCTTTATCCTTAAATTTCCAATATAAATATTGAAAGTTTTTATTTTACTTAGCGTTCTGTGCAAAATCCAGAACTTATGATGTAGTGCATAGAACTTCTGTTTCTGGTTGGCTATGTTGGTGATGATGATGTCATATGACGTCAGCTGAAAGCCCATGAGAGAGCACGTGGCAGTGTGAGATAAGTAATTTTTTGAAAAAAGTGAAGGGCAATGGGCTAAACTGATTACATTCAGTTGATTAGTTATTCCACCCAACAAGCCCCAGCAATTATTCAGTTATATCATGAGAAAATTATGTGCAAAGTTGAAATTTTGAACACATAATTTTGGTTTTGATTTTGTAACTTAAACCATAAGATTCAAATCTGTGTGCAAAATTCAAATCTTGAACTCATAACTCTAACCACAGTTTTGCAATTTACATACACTTTATTTCATAATTGTGATTATTCTCTCAGAGAGGAAAACTGATTTGATCAGCAGAACTATCATTTAAATTGCATAAATTCCAATTTATTACATGGTCACAAACTTAAATTTTATGGAAAAATATTGTAAATTTCATCAGCTTACTTCAATTGCATAGTTAAGTCATGGATAAAAGTATATTTGTTCACATCATTGTTGCGTATGCAATTGGTACATACATACATATCACTAAGCCATTTTCTGAGAGTCAGAGGTTAACTCCACAAAGAAAGATAATCCACCAGATAAATTTTTCACTGATTATTTACTTATTATTGCTGTATTAAACGTCTCCATTTACAGTGATCTTGGTACACAGCTCGAGCTTTACTGACATCCATCACACGTCGTACACAAGACCATCTGTACTTCATACTCATAATATTTTTATCATGCAGGCATTCCTGAATCTGGTCCTACCATGATTTCTTTGGCCTCTAGTTTTGTTTCCTGTTACTTGGGCT
Source organism: Macrothele yani (assembly GCA_039090855.1). Classification (NCBI taxonomy): domain Eukaryota; kingdom Metazoa; phylum Arthropoda; class Arachnida; order Araneae; family Macrothelidae; genus Macrothele; species Macrothele yani. The sequence continues at coordinate 67,727,389 of CM076989.1, read as the reverse complement.
GAAAAAATTCTCTTAGTACCTCATACTCATTCTTTCAACATGGCTGAACCACCTAAGAATATTAGTCTCCACCTTACTGACAACATTTTGCCTTACATTACACAACTGCAGTACATCTTCATTCCTCACATGATCAGAGAGTGTCTTGCCACAAATCCCCCATAAGTAATGCATCTATCCAGCACACAAATGACTTCTGTGTTTCTTCTGCAGTACCCAGGTTTCACTGCCATACATCAGAGTAGGAACAATGACACTTTCATAAACAGCCATTTGGCAGTCTCTTGAGAACCAATCATTTGTGAAATCCTCCTAAAACAGCTATGACTTTCAATGAAGCATTCACTCACTTACTAATTTCACCACCTAATTTATTCTCTCTGTCAAACATTTAGGAAGCATGTTTGACAGAGAGAACAAATTAGATGGGGAAATTAGTAGGCAAGTGAATTCTTCATTGAAAGTCATAGCTGCTTTAGGAGGATTTCACAGGAATGATGGGTTCTCAAGAGAGTGCCAAATGAGCTGTGTATGAAAGTGTAATTATTCCTGCACTGATGTATGGCAGCAAAACCTGGATACTTAAGAAGAAACACAGGAGTTGCCTGTGTGCTGGAGTGATGCATTACTTTATGCAATTGGTAAAACCAGTAATATTTTTCATGGGGAGGGAGATTAGGAGTAAAGGTCCTTAAAATGTTTGTATTTTTTGTGGAAGAAAAACAATGGGAATCTTGTTTAACATGCTTTGAAAACATGTGGTGCTCTTAGTGTATGGGCAGTTGGCAGACAGTGAGATGGAAGTTAATTGAGAGAATTTTCAGTGTGTAAGTATTCAGGAAAATCAGTTGCAAGGTTACATTAGCTGAAAAGTGATGGTGGTGGTTTTCTGAGAAGTTGGCCAGACAGTTAATCACATCATTTCTGTGCCAAAAATGATAAACTTCGTAAATGTACTTAGTCAATGTATTATTGTGTGATTTAAATACCTCTAATTACTAGAATGCCGTTGTTGCACGATATAAGATGAAATTCAAATTTAACGATGAAAAATGACTTTTATTTACACTGAATCAAAAGCTGAAAGTCAAAATCACATCACTGGATCTTTCGTGCTGGCTCCCAGCACATCCTCAGGTGAATTCTAAAACAGGTATTGTAAAATTTTGAAGAGAGTCCACCGTGGAACGTTGCTTTTGTTTATATACATCATGTTCAGCTCCCAAATTACTTCAAAAACGTCACCATACTCTGACTTATGATTGTTGTGTCTTAATTGTTATTGGGTGAGTTCCGAAATAAAGTTCGAGTTATTGGTTTATTTGCTTCTTCTTGTTCGAAATTAACTGCATCCAAGTTGGAGATATGAATCTGGGTACTTCATTGTTACAACATTTATCAGCGTTATTGACGATGTGTAAACTCTCCGCTAGCAAAGTCGCATTTTTGTTTTTGTGAGAAGAAATAACTCTTGCCTCATTCCACAGAGGGATGTGAGCTCCCTGGTTAACTAATCTTGCAAGTGCTGTAGAGTTTGAATGTGTTTTGACACTACTTGTGTTCCGCAATATGAAAGTTCAAATTCCTCATGGTAGATCCAATATAAATTCGATCTATGTCAACAGTATCCAGGGCCTGTAAAGGTATTTTGTAAACTCCGAATCTGCTATTACTCGGAATTGGGTCCCGATCTTTTTTAATAGTTGACATTAGGTTGTTTGTTTTAATTCCAAAATCCAAGTTGTATTTTTCACTTTCATCTTATATCGTGCAACGACGGCATTCTAGTAATTAGTGTTATTGGTACGAATTTCATCAACGACTTTAGGATTTAAATACCTTTTTTTTTTTTTAAGTATAATGCCAGTAATATTTAAATAAGAACTGTGCTTTATTGTCTTAACAAATTGGTAGTTTTTGCTTTTAATGTTGGTGTTTTTTAAACTTTTTCCCAGCTTTGAAACATCATACATCAAAATTGGAAGATTTTTCTGATTTAAGTGGCATTGCAACATTTGGTTTTAGAGGTGAAGCATTGAGCTCATTATGTGCACTAAGGTAAAAGTCAGTTTTAAATTAATGCTTGAAAAATTATGATTCTCTAGCTATTTTTTACATTGTGTGTTATTGTGTTCCATCATTAGATAGCACAGTTTGATTATGGGCAGGGCTTAAGGAGAAATGTCTGAAGAGTACCATACTACTGTTGTAGTGATGTGCTTGTGGAGAGCTACATTGATTATCTGCATCTTGTCAGCAGCTTTTCAAAACTTTGGTAATCATGGTTGCCAACTCTATCATTTACCGTGGAAGAGACCCAGTGTTCTTTTTCATTTCCTTAATCTAGCTTTTCAGAAATTCGTATCAAAAATCTAAAGTGGGAGGGGAATGCCATTTTGTTGGTTAATTATTTCTTACCACAGATTTACTTTTCTTGAATACGTACAAAATTATGTTTTTCTGAACTCTATAGTTATCTGATATTTTTGTCTAATTTTGTTTAATGGATGTGTAAAGCAAAGGTACAACAGCTTCGTCTGATACTTTGTTTTTGATGATGCTAGTTTACTCCTTATTTTCTGTCATGTTTTCTTGAAATAAACGGTATTTTAGATCTTATGGTAGATTAATGAAGCAGCATTATTTCAAATGTGAATCACCTGGAATAATTCCTTTCTACCAAAAAATGCAAATTCCTGTGATATGAAGATATCAATGGAAAATGAATCCCCCTGAAGAAATAGTTCCTTACAAATTGCATAGAAGACACAAACAAATATCATTATTGTCATATTTTCGCAGTTTCTCATGCAGCCATCCCATCTGAAAAATTTAGAATTGCATCATTCTGGAATGGCAATCAAACCTGCATTTCCTAATTACCATTTGAAATTTCTGACATTTGTATGAGAAAAATTGAAAATCCTGAGGTTATGAACTCTTACAAAATCCTCACAAGCAGGATAAATGTGTGGAGCCACCTCTGTCAAAAATAAGCATTAATCTTCAAAAATAAACTTTTAAGTACTCCCACATCCAACAAAGATGAAGTATTTGGGAAACAGCCTTTTTTTTTTCACTCAATGCAATTTTAATGCACCAAAGCAACAGTTAATCAAAGATTTTGTGAAAGAAGATTTTCTTTTTTCACTTGCATGGTATGATCAGTTATTCACAGATAAAAAGGGCACATCTTTCTTCTGTGACACTAGGCATGCTTTGCAGATTAGTTAAGAGTGTGTGAAACCAAATGATGAGGGCAGTAGTTCTGTCACAGAGCAAATTTCCGCGATTTTTTTCGTGAGTTTTAGGGGTATTTCTGTAATTTCGCGAATATCAAAAGTATCCACGAATTTCAGATTTTTTTACCTATTTTTGTCTAATTTCTATTATAATTTTTTGATTACTGTATTTTTCAAAATTAAATAATTTTAATATTGCTCTCGTTAGAATTTACGCGAAAAATATACCGCAAAGTAATCTTACTCGAAAGTCCATACCAGAGCTTTAAACCTTGAATTACCTCTCAAGATTTTTCATTACGAAGATACTCTTTTCAAACAAGCTTGACGGGTAATTCAAAGTCACACGCACTCTGCTGAAGAGTGCACACATGGTCTTTCGTGATTTCCCCCGCTATTGTTGAATGACCTTTGCGACTTGCCGGACTAGTAAACCTTAAACTGGATGTGGTCAGTTGTGTTTGTAATTTAAGCTACGAAAGCAGCTCACAGAAAAGAGTTTCGCAGACGCTTAGCTTAGAAAATTTGTTCTTTCGTGTGAGTAGTTTATGAAGTTTCTAGATATTGTTTTTTAATTTTGAGAATGAGTCACGTCAGTAAAATGAGTGCATCTGAAACATGCTAGTAGTACAGCAAGGAAACGTTTCATGTGAACAAAAATCTATTGTTCTGTTTGTGTTGCAACATACCAGTGGATTTTTCAAGAAAGGACAGTTGTGAAAAGCATTTAGCAAGCAAGCTAAATGCTTTTCACAAAACAATCGCTGTACGATGCTTTTCTCGTTTGGAAAGCTCGCAACATACAGCAGCAGGATAAGATTGAATAATTTCTGCTGATGGAAAAGTTTTACGACATCCTCCCCTCCTCCTCCTACAAAACAATTGGAGTTGGTCAGCTCCCTTAGTTTTTCAATGTGAATGTGGTACCTTCTCTCTGTCTTCCTAACTTCTACCTCTCATGCCTCAGGGCAGGCTGCAGCATTTCTAAACCGAGACACCCGCTCGCAGACCAGGGCTGTCGCAGACAATCTTTTTTATTGTTCTGGTCAACAGCACCTTGTTCTCTAGATGTGTGAAAAGCTTTTAAGTTGTCTTAAATAGCACGGGAGAAACTTACTTCCGTGTATAAATCTGTGCCGTATTTTCCCCATTTGTACTGTCAGGCAGCCGTTTTCAAAACTTCTGTGACACTGATTAGCTGGGCAGTCTGTCGTTGTTTTCCCTTAGCATATGCTCAGTTTAGTGTTGCTGATAAACACTCTTCCATACTTATTATGGAGTTTAAGGAAGCGAAAGATGTTCACGAAAAATTGCTTCCGGAGAACATGTGCTTGAAGACAATGTAAAGGGGAAAAGCGATATTTGGAAATATTTTAAATTACTGTCCCGTTCTGAAACTAGTCTGCTGGTAAACGTTGTGCAGTGCACTAAATGCAAAAACTTTTTATAGTTACGATAGCACAAAGTCTGGAACATTGCATCTTAAGCGGCACAAATGTGCTACACACACACACACGTACCCCCCCCCCCCCACACACACACAAGAGATAGAGAGACAGACATATTGGGTTCCAGCGATATGATATGTCAGTAGAGATAGGTGCAGTTATAAAATCTTCTCCCAGTAAAACTTCTCATAATTCTGGATATTTCGTAGTTTTCGAATTTAACCCCCCCTAACCTCAAGGATATTTCTGGGTCCGGCGGTAGGGAATGATAATTTGAAAGTCGTGGAAATTGTCATTTTCGTGCAATATTTTTGAGTATACAAGCCCCCTCCTTGGACATCTCGTGACTTATACAGAGTCTCAGAAATATTCTGAATTAACATTTATTGTAATAGAATACGTGTAGCAATTAAGAAAACGAAAACTCTTGAGGAGTCGAAAAACCGAGTGCACCAGGTGTCAAATTCATGTTTTGGTAATTGTTGAAATTTTACGGGCCAGCCCGGGCCTTGGAAACTGGAGAAATATACAGGCCAGGCCGAGCTCTAATGAAAAAATTTGAAACGGGCTGGGTACAGGCCAGGCCTTGGACGTGCAGGCTTGGGCCGGCCTTTCCAAATTAAGGCCCGTGCAGACCTCTAGCGCTTATTACATATTTTGTTATTCATAGAGAAATTATAGCATCCAGTCCTGAGCAAAAGCTACGTACTCCCTACACATGTGACATATTTCAGCATAATATATTGGTCGCTTACCTTTTGAGGTTTGCCTTGTTGACATTTCTCGCACATCATTATCGGGGTTTTTTGTAGCTTCCAGCAGGGTAAGTTGCTGTTTTCTTCTACTGTTCTGTACATTATGTACTTGTATGAGCAGTTTTAGTAGAAGTTCAGTCTATACATACATATATTTGAACAATAAAACACGTGGGAGATAGGCAATGTATATTAGGACAAGTCCTCTATAGTACTGTTACACACGTTGTAGTATATGAGCTCAGAAAAGACAAGTTGACTTCAATGATAATGGAATATTTATATCTGAACCTAAGAATATTTTTACATGTACAGTATATTTACATTTAAATGTTGAAAGCTCATATAGGTTATATCCAGTGAGACATAAAAATCAGCAATGCGCTCACCTTACTCTGGCTTCAGTCATTCTGGTTTGCAATCAATCATGCTTCTTGTCCGATGTCCACTGTTGTACCACATCATTAAAGGTATTCCACATTCGAAGTTCAACATAAACACGAACATCAGCACAATTCTTACTCCGGCTTCAGTCCCTCTGGTTTGTAATCAATCATGCTTCTTGTCCGGTGTCCACTGTTGTACCACATCATTAAAGGGTATTCCACGTTCAAAGTTCAACATAAACACGATATATATGAGCAGGTCCGGTACCCAATGCATCTTCGCAGAGGCATGTAGTTCATTTATACCTCTTGAGTTTAACTGCCCCCCGCTATATTCCTTCGTATTTTGCTTTTTTTATTCTCTTTTTTTCCCCTCTCCTTCCCTTTCTTAAAAAATATACAGTATGTACATACTCCTTTAAAATATTTACAGCTCAACTCAATTCATATGCTAACACTTAAACTGAACTCAGGTAACTTAAAAAACGTACTGACTAACATTCACACCACTTACGGCACCACCAACAGTGCTCACACATAATTCTAATCCAAAACTTTAACATCAAACTAATTGCAACTCAAATCTAAAAAGCTTATGTACACTATTTACAACACCTGCTTTCCTCAACTCTATTTATATCGTCCAATCTTTATGTCGTAACTCCTCCTGTCCTTGCCTAATGCTCAAGCACATGTTGACCCATTCTTTTTACTTAACCCTACTTTTGCTACAATTTTGCCTCTAGTACTTTCAGCTGTGCCGCAGGCGTCATCAGGAAGCCCTTGCGATGTTACCCTGTGTGCAGCCACAGAACAAGTGAGTTGACGCTTGGGCCAGCCTTGATGTCATCATCAATCCTCTACCATGGCTCCATCTATTGTTTGATTCTGGTTTTTCCTTTTTTCCCCCTCTTCTGTTGCTTTGATTTTTATGTTCTATGTTCTATTTTAATTATTTTTTTCTATCTATCATTCAAGTTATTGGGATCGTTAACATTACAAACTTTATCTCTATTTTTTTCTATTAACACTGATTCTGCGGTACATAAATGTCTTTCATTTTTACAATATTTAATAATTTTAATTTTTTCAAATTTTGAGTATTCATGGTTCTCCAAACAGTATTGAATCAAAGCTGTCTTTGCTTCCTTTTTCTGCCAATTCTTTATGTGTTGTTTTAGACGATATTTTAATTTAATTTTTTGTGCTCCCTATGTATGACATAGTGGGGTCTTGGTGATTGGAATCTCATACACACCTGCTTTTTCTAATCTGCTGCCATTATCTTTATTGTTAAGAATCATATTTTTAATTGTAAGTACTCTGTTTCTCATTTGGATGCCATATTTACTGCATAATTTATTAATTTCTGAAGATATTCCAGCCAGGTATGGTAATGCTCCAATGTTATTATAGGGTATATTTCAGCATGATATAAAAATCTAGTTTGTTTTCTTTATTCTGAAAAGTTTGCATTTATGCATAATATTAATAGTGTAATGTGTTTTTTTTTTGTTTTAATACAGGAACAGAATTTTCTGGTATTTATTCTCTTTTTGTGAGAATTTTGTTAAGAATGCAGTTCTTTTTCTTTTGCAGTTCATTTAGTACTTTATGCATTTTATGATGTATAACGGTGGAAGCAAATGGAAATGTGTTTTTACCTTAATAAGGAGAATGTGGAAGCTCGTGTGCATAACAGCAATAAATGCTTAAGGTGTATACCATTACAGGGATAAATGCATTCAGCTCGACCCACTGTCAAAGAATATAAACGCTTCGCGTGAAGAAGGTCAGCTCTCGTAGAGGTAATGTAAGACAGGCAACAGCAGTGCCACCGCACCATCAAGGAAGACATGCTCTGCGGGAAAGTTAACATTCAGGCGCAAAAACTGCAGGGGATGACGGGACGCGAAGCCTATTCTTTGACAGAACGGAAGCAAAGCTTTGATCCGTGATCATGTCCTTGGGTCTGAGACTAAAGCAGTTCTTCTTCTTTTTTTTTTTTTTCTGAGTATCCCTCCTGTCCCTTCTTTTGGTGAAACAAATATATACAATAGCAATTAATATTATTTTAACGAAATATTAGCAGTTTTATTCTCACTCTAAGCACCAACTTTTTCAGTCTTGATATTGAATACGTAGGTACCAAAATGCCTCAAAATTAATGTCATGGGAAAATAAAATTGCTTACAACTTTTAAATTCTCTCAAATGTTAAATTCCGAACTGGAAGTTGTTTTGAACAAAGAAACATATTGTATTTTTGCGAAAATCAAGAAATCATACTAACTCTAAAAAAATAAAATGACAAACTTCACGTAAACATGCTAAACGAAATGTAGCTGCAGCTTAACATTTTAACGAAAAAAAATTGTAATAAAGTGGCGCATAAAACGCACCCTGTCCAAACGATTTTAAATAAAAAATCCACTTTTTTGGGAAATTTTTTTTTTAAGCTGCAAACAACTTTTTACTTATCAAAAATGATTTTAAACAGACTTCAGAAATACAGCTTGAGGTTCCAATGCTGTCAGGCGATTTCAATTTCATCTTATACCCAGTTTCTATTTATTCTGCACATACACCATTAGGCTTTAGATCCCAAAGTAAAATTAAGTAATAACTTACCTTGCATTTCCGATCATGTTGTGAATATCTTTCAGTTATTGGTAAAAAAAAAAAAAAAAAAAGTTAAGTCAGAAAAGAAGAATTGAAATAAAAGGCAGTGCTCTTAAATTTTTTCTAAAATAAAACAGATTCATATTTATTATTAAATAATTTTATTACTACATTGATCATAGATGTTACATGTGCTGCAATTTTCCACACCAATAAAGAATACAGGGCGTCAACAATAAGTGTCGATAATAGATACACTGCAAAATAACATTTTTCGAGAATCAGCTGGTGTTAAATTATGCATTTTTCAACACAACTAGTAATGCAAAACCATGAAATAATTTTATGATTACTCTGACTAAACACTTGTGACACATGCACTTCTTTTTCCCGTACAAATAAAGTATACATGACATCAATTATAAGAACAGATAATAGATACATCGCAAAGTGAAATAAAAAAAAATCAGCTGCTGGTAGATAAATTATGCATTTTCCAACACATTACTCTGACTAAACACTTGTGACACATGCACTTCTTTTTCTCATACAAATAAAGTATAAATGTGTTCAATAATAAGTACACACAATACATACACCGCAAAATGAAATAAAAAAAATCAGCTGCAGGTATTTAAATTATGCATTTTCCAACACAATTAGGAATGCAAAACAATGAAATAATTTTATCATTACTCTGACTAGACACTTGTGACACATGCGCTTCTTTTTCCCGTACAAATAAAGTATACATGGTGTCAATTATAAGTACAGATAATAGATACATTGCAAAATGAAATTTAAAAAAATCAGCTGCTGGTAGGTAAATTATGCATTTTTCAACATAACTAGTAATGCAAAACCATGTAATAATTTTATGATTACTCTGTCTAAACACTTGTGACACATGCACTTCTTTTTCCCGTACAAATAAAGTATACATGGTGTCAATTATAAGTACAGATAATAGATACATTGCAAAATGAAATTTAAAAAAAATCAGCTGCTGGTAGGTAAATTATGCATTTTTCAACATAACTAGTAATGCAAAACCATGTAATAATTTTATGATTACTCTGTCTAAACACTTGTGACACATGCACTTCTTTTTCCCGTACAAATAAAGTATACATGGCGTCAATTATAAGTCTGATAATACATACATCTCAAAATGAAATTTTAAAATAATCAGCTGCTGGTAGGTAAATGATGCATTTTCCAACACATTACTCTGACTAAACACTTGTGACACATGCACTTCTTTTTCCCATACAAATAAAGTATATGTGTGTTCAATAATAAGTACACACAATACATACATCGCAAAATGAAATTAAAAAAAAAATAAGCTGCAGGTAGGTAAATTATACATTTTCCAACACAATTAGGAATGCAAAACAATGAAATAATTTTATGATTACTCTGACTAAACAATTGTGACACATGCGCTTCTTTTTCTCATACAAATAAAGTATACATGTTGTCAATAATAAGTACAGACAATACATACACTGCAAATTATTAGGTGTGCAACTTAATTCTTGGCTACAAGCATGACACATTGACAGCAAATTATAGCAAATCGAATGCATACCTAATGGGGGAAATAATCCCCATCATGTTGGATACATTTGAGCCATGTTGGATACATCCTGGCTCCATTGCAATACCTGATACACATTTCAAGAGAGTTTGTTTACTTGGTAAATGTAAAAAACTCTTGAGTGTGCAATATGCTTTTGGGACTTGCAAGGTAGAGCTGAAGGCATAAAAATTTGTCATCTAGCGACCACCTATGACCATGGCAGGAAACACTACCAGCAGAGATTTGACATTTGATGAATTTGGAATACATTTTGAGACACTAGAGGGTGAATGATTTCCAGAACACTTTTAATACTGCACTCAATGTTCTTCTTTGCATATTTTCTATTAAGATAATAAAGCTTAGAAGATAAAGATTTAATTTTTGCCGTTTTAGGCGTTATCATTCTACGCTTAGAAAATAACTGCCTTCTTTTCATACGCACAATATCAGGAGTGTTTGGGGCTACAGGAGTAGCCATAGGGACTGCTGGATCTGGGCTCCTGCAGAAACGGAAGCTGGCAAATCTTCAAAAATATCGGCATTCTCTGATTCATGTTGCAGCATTTTCATCATGGCCTCTCTCGTACTTGGTAAGCTCAGGACCCCTGCCGGAACTGAAGTATTAGCTGAAAGAACACAAGGGATTAAAACCTCACATTTTCAATTATATGAATAACAACAACAATACTTTTTTTCTAAAACAAAAAATGTAACAATACTTGACTTGTACAGTACAACAGAAAGCATACATGAAGCATAAGGGTGATCATCAGTTGAAGAACCCATTCCACGAATGCGCAAATAATGTAACACATCAGAAACAAGGAAATTGTCTTTCACACCCCTGAATAGCTTTATAAATTGCTAAACTGAACCCAATTCTGTTGGGGGGGGGGGGAGGGGGTATCCTAGGTAGATTTCATGAACCCAGACCTAATGTCATGATGGTTTGGCCAAAAATAAAAAATCTCAGGAAATGCTACACTACAGCAAAGACCACGCACTTGAAGAAAAAGGGTCAAATAAAAACAACAAATACAGGAACAATAAAAAAATTTATATATTAATTCTATAAGGTTTTTTTTTACTGTGAGTCCTATTTTGAGAGAACGGCTGAACGTAAACAGAGGTGTTTGCAAGGCAAAGCAAGGCAAGCCACGAAACCCTGAAACCATCGGCGTCTCTTAACGGTGCCAATACATAAACTCGAGACATAAATGAACATGTGAGGGTACCCCCCCCCCAGCACAGCAAAAGTATTTCTGTTACTACTAGTACCTCTAATTATTATACTTATCAGCAAAGCTGTTACCAATACTTTGAAAGATAAAATGGTTTCACTTTGGGAATTACTTACTACCTACCTATACCTTTTGCTCACAACAGTAAATTATTTTGGGGTTGAGCTTGCAGTATTAATTTGTTGCTAAAAAAATTAATTCCTTCAGTGAAATTTAAGTAACTTTGATTTCGACAACTACATGATATTGTCTTTAACATATACCACACTAGGAATGTTAATAAAAATTTTGCATTTGTTTAAAATAAACCAATTACACACATAACATACCATTTAAAAAAGTTGCCTTTCTTTCCAATTGCAAAATTACCCATTTGGCAAATAAATAAAAGAAAATCTGCAGTCAACTTTTAATGTTACTAGAAGGGCAACTCCTCTTTTTTATAGGATATTGATCTTTTTTTAACAGAAATTTTAGTCGTTAAGTTTCAGTCATGTGGTATTGACCTAAAGTTCTATTTATTAATAAAATAACAGAATATTTAGCAAATTGGATGTTGATTAAAGTTCCATTTATTAATAAATAAGACACATTAGTCTGGTGTGGTGTTAATCTAAAGTTATATTTACTAATAAAATAACACTTTCTTGAAAAATTGTGCAATCTTCATTTATTTTTTAGTGAAGATACTATCAGGCTGACACGTTTACATCATCCTTCATTTGCAGTGTCTTGTTTGTGTACTGTAGAGGAGAAGAACCTTTACTATTACAAGTAGCCGTTATAATTGCTTCAACAGGTTTTCGAGGCAGAACTGTAGCACGTACTCCATTTATATATGCAGAAACATGACCCAGCTATATCAATTTTCCGACACCATATCCCAGCTTTCTCCTTCTGGGTGTCTTTTTTTTCTAGCCAATCCCACCGGAATTTATTTTTGACTGAGGCCTCTAATGTCTTGAGATCGTCAGTTTTGGTTAAAAATTTAATCGTTGATGACAAACTTAACTTAAACTGAAATCGTGTAAACTTTCAAATTCCTAAAAACATTCATACATCACACACACACAAAAAAACCCCCATCACTTTTGTCTAAACAAAAAACCACAAATGTTTCATCAGGGAAACAAAGACACCTCCTCTCCGTCTGCTTCTGTGCGTAGGTGCAGACGCGTGAGTGACATATTTTATTTGCTTTAACTCCCCTCCCCCCATCTCTAAGTTCCAATCCCACATCACTCATCAGAGCAAAAAACCTTTTTTTTGCATCGAGGAGCAGAAGCAGCGACGAAATGACTGAGAATTTGCACGCATGCCCTTCTCACAGAACAACGGACAACCACAGCACGAACTGCCAGCTTCATGCGTCAAGCTCGAGTCGGCTGCATTGGCAAGGAAGACAATATTATTATCACATTAATTCATTGGTGAAAAGCATTTTTTTTTTAGTAAATACTTTTGCCATGAATCGTATTAATTTTTTGTTTTGTTTGCTTTGTCGCTTATTAGAACTCAAAATTTAACAGTCTTAAAAATGTCTTCAAGGCTAAACATCTGGAATTCCGGGTACGAAAGATCGCCTAAACCTGGGTTAGACCCTGAACACAAACAGCCCTGTGTAAAGATATGTTTGAGGTATCAAAATAAAGGTCTTACCATGTAGATGTGTCAGTCGAAGAGAAAAAATGAGATTGGGGGCAACCGTTCGGGTTGTGGGGAGGCAAAGTTCCAGTGTAAAGTCTATGGGAGAAGGGTGCAGTTGACATTCGATCGCCTGCATTCCATAGTAGGGGTAGTTGTGGTTCAGTGATTAGCATTCTCCGAATTGTGATGCACAAGATTAATAATCCCACAGAAGGTGTACCAACCACATGACCAGTGGTAATCATGCACATGTGAAGTTTGCACATAAAATTACCTAAAGATTAATATCTCATAATGGCTAAGTGTCATAAAAAAAAGTATGTTTTCTGACCAGTGAGTCGGAGGATATTAGAACAGTGTAATAACTTGAAATAGTTTCATTCCAGTTGAGCTACTGAGTCAGTTACGTAAGATCAGAGAAAGAGTTATATGCTTGCCATTTGAGTGATGTAGCAAAGGAGCCCTTGTTTAAAGAGGAAATTTTTTGTTTAAGTGGCTAGTATTTTAGAAAATTCTAGAAACCCTTGAAAGGGGAAATAAAATGCTTAAATTGTAACATGCAGCTCTTAAGGCTAAGTATGAACTTTGTCTGAAGGTGGGTACTGGAGAAAAAAGTTTTTTCAGGTGCTTACTGTACATAGTATGTATTCAACATAAGTCGTATGGAAACCATAGATACAAATCTCTATGGCAGGTTACGATTTCCTGGCAATTTTAGCTCACTTACGTAGTTTTTTCCTGTCATAAGGCTGTTTATGAAATTTATTCTGTAAACTGACAAGGGAAAACTCTGTCTCATCTTTCAAGCTATAATTATTAAAATAGCATGTCTGTAGTACTCTCTAATATGCTCAGATGACTCCGTGTTCAGTTGAAATTCTGCGGGAGCCTAAAAGAATAGTTGTGTGGGATATTTTTCTTTCTTTGATTGCAGGTGTAACGACCACCGCAAGCAAGCAGTTGCCTGTCCCTAATTTAGGGTCACTGGTTACAGGGAAGGGAGAGAGCCAGTGTCTTAAGACAAACACAACATCCATGCCTCACCGGGATTCAAACCCGGACCCCTTTCGGACGAATGATCAGAGGCTGTTGTGTGGGATACTGTTGCCACTCTGACTCTTACGCTCAGATGACTCCCTCCTAACAGCTGAAATATTGTGAGAGGGAGTCTTAAAAGAAATAGTTGTGTGGGATAGTGTTGCACCTCTGACTCTGGGGTGAGCATAACAAAAAGTTACACATGAAATCACAATATCTTATTACCTTGTGAAAGAGTAATAAGATATATTAGTAATAAGATATATATATATTTTATAACAAACGTTATATTATTATTACTGAATGGGTATGAAATTATGTCAACTAATGTTAAGTCCAGAAATTGAATTTTTCTAAATTGTGTTACTCTGTTATGCATAGGTTGTATCCAGTTGGTGTACTGAGTCAGGAAAGCCAAAAAGGTCATCAAACCAGAGTTATTAACTTGTATTTGTTTTTTCATTTTTTTTTCAACTGCCTGCACTGAATGTTGCATTTGCAAATAAATAAAACTACTGAAAAATTGATTTGGCACTCATAATTTCTGAACCCAGCATGTCACAGCTCTGACTGTGGCTTTGGTCTAAGGATATGGGAACCTGGGAAAATACATATTGTATAACCATTTTGTCCTGCTATTGTTCTATATTGGCCACAGAACTAATACACAGGTAAAATAAATTTTGTGTAACACATAAGTTACACATGTTACACAAATACTTTAAAGTACTACCAGGTGCAAGTGCGTGCAGCAACAAACAAAACCACAAACAAGAAAAAAATTAATAAGTTGTGACACATTAAATATACACTCTTACACTTTGCTTAGTTTCCACCACAACACCCGCATGGCGATTGTAGAAAAGTACCTTAAAGTAAAAAAGTGCCCTGCTTGATTTAGGGGGTATGAAGAGGAAGTTCTATTTCATTAAACAGCTGACACAAATTTCCCATTTTTAGTATTAACTAAAATATATTATACCTAGGGAGGTTAGGTCAGGTGATGCGTAACATCACAGCCTCTCCTTGACAAATGTCAACCCCGCCTTCTCGTGGTGCATCCTGTTCCCACTAAAGGGGCTCTGACGACCGCCAATAGCGGTATAACTATACCATCGGGATTAGAGGAAATGCTATCCCACACTCACCAACCCGCTTGGCCAGCGTGATGAGTTATGGCCAAACCCCTCCAAAATGACTCCACAACTTAAATCTTGGTCCTCAGTCTCCAGCAGCTGGAATGTACCTGGCCAAGGGAGTGGCCAGTGCGACATGAAGGCAGAGGGTGCTAAGAATCCCCGGAGGACCGGACTAGGCTGCCATCTGATGCTGACCTTGGCTACGTATAATGGACGCTCCCTATCTTCTGATTCAAGGCTTCTTGAATTGGAAGAGGAACTACAAAGGATCAAGTGGGACATCATCGGGCTAAGTGAGGTAAGGAAAAAGGGAGAAGATCTCATTGAACTGAAAAAAGGACATCTCATCTTCTATCGTGGGACAGATACTAGCAGAACTAGTAGTGTTGGATTTATAATAAACAAGAAACTGAAGGATAAAGTTGTAGAAGTTGAAAGTTCCTCTGACATAGCTGCATGACTCATTATCCAACTCTCGAGAAGATACAAGGCTCAGATTATTCAAACATATGCACCCACCACAAGTCATCCTGAAGAAGAAATTGAAGAATTTTATGAGGAAATTCGTCATCTAAATAATAAAGGTAAGCAGCACTTGAAGATAATTATGGGAGATTTCAATGCAAAAATAGGGCAACGGCAACAGAATGAAACTTCAGTAGGTAAATTCGGTCACAGCAACAGAAACCAGCGTGGAAATACTCTCGTTGAGTTTGCAGAGGTAGTAGGGTTTTTCATCTTGAACTCCTTTTTCAAGAAAAAGCCACACAGGAAATGGACATGGAGACATCCAAATGGGACGACAAGTGAAATTGATTTTATTATGTGTAACAAAAAATTCGTCATAGAAGACTGCAGTGTGCTAAACAAGTTTAACACAGGTAGTGACCATAGATTGGTGAGATGTATGATGCACCTCAACACTAAATTTGAACGTGGCAAGCTCATAAGACAAACAAAATGTATTGACATAACCAACCTTAAAAAACACCATAATACCTTCAAGTTGGAACCTGAAGAACAGATTCTCTGCTTTAGAAGGCCTAACATTGGAAGAAGTGGATATTTCTGAAGTTAACAGAAAAGTAACCAAAGCTCTAATGGAAACAGCAACAAAATTAGCTGGGTCTAAGAACAAGTTGCATGTGAACAAATTATCAGGAAAAACCAAAATGTTGATGCAAAAAAGAAGAGAGATGAGGACAACTAAAGAAGATGGGACTTCCAAAGTGGAATATATAGAGCTATGCAAGACAGTACGAAAAAGTATCATTGAAGACGTAAGGAAATTCAACTGTGAACTAGTAAGGAAAGCAATTGAAAACAACCAAAGCCTAAAGATAGCAAAGGGACATCTCAGTAAGGGAAGAAAACAGATTATGGCACTGAGAAAAGAAGATGGTTCTGTAACAAGAAATATAGGCAAAATTTTGACAAAGGTGAAAAATTTCTACTCCAAATTATATGAAAGGGATGATACATGTACTCCAGACATCATGAAAGGTACCAGTACCAGAGTTCTTCCAGTCCTCCCAGCAGAAGTTGCACATGCAATCAAGAACATGAAGCGGGGAAAAGCTCCAGGAGAAGATGGAATTACTGTAAACATCATACAAGAAGCAAGTGGAGAAATCGAAACAGTACTCGCCCAAATTTTCACTCGATGCCTTAATGAAGGGAAGATTCCTGAGGATTGGAACAACTCCACAATGATCTTGCTACATAAAAAAGGTGACATTAAGGATCTCAGGAACTACAGACCTATCAGCCTCCTATCAGTGGTTTATAAAATCTTCACTGAAGTTCTTTCACACCGCTTGAAGGTAACACTGGACATGGCTCAACTGAGAGAACAAGCTGGATTCAGGAGTGGCTACAGCACAATAGATCATATCCACGTACTGAGAGAACTAATTGAAAGAGCGAGGGAATATGAACTTCCATTGTGCATGGCTTTTGTTGATTATGAAAAGGCCTTTGATTCGGTGAAACCATCAGCAGTTACAATGGCTCTGAAATCCTGCGGTATTGAAGATGTATACATTAATATTATTAATAACATGTATGAAAATGCAAGTGCAAAGATTCGGGTGTTTGAAAATACAACACACATAAAAATTGGAAAGGGAGGGAGACAAGGTGACACAATATCTCCGAAGCTCTTTAATGCCCCATTGGAAAATGTCTTTCAGTCGCTGAGCTGGGAAAACAAGGGGATAAAGATTAATGGAGATTATCTAACCCACCTTCGTTTTGCTGATGATGTAGTCATTTTTGCAACTACCCCATCAGAGCTGCAGAGTATGATCCAGGAACTTGCTGACAAGAGTAAAGAAGTGGGATTAAAAATGAACTTTCAGAAGACAAAAGTGATGTTCAATGCTTTTACAAGAAATGAAGATTTATCGATTGATGGAGAAAAGCTAGAGATAACAGACACGTATGCTTATCTTGGACAGCAGATATCAAGTGAGGGTCACATTGATGAAGAAATTAATCGGCGTACAAAACTTGCCTGGATAGCTTTTGGAAGAAACAGCATAATTTTCAAGAGCAATATGCCATTATGTCTTAAAAGAAAAGTGTTTGATTAATGCATCCTTCCAGTGCTTACGTATGGTGCAGAGACGTGGACCTTAACTAAAAGAGATATACAAAGGCTGCAGACAACTCAAAGCAGCATGGAGAGGTGCATGCTTGGTGTAACCAGGAGAGTTAAGAACAGGAACTCGTGGATCTGAAAAATGACGAGAGTGGAAGACATCATGATCAGAGTTAAATCCCTGGAATGGCAATGGGCTGGACATACTGCCAGAAGGACAGATCATCGATGGACAGCCAAAATTTTAGATTGGATTCCAAGGGACAGGAAAAGACCCAGAAGAAGACCATATGGGAGATGGGTGGATGAAATTCGTAAAAATGCGGGAGTGACATGGAGGAGACTGGCACAAGACAGACCGATGTGGAGGAAACTTGGGGAGACCTTCGTCCAGCAGTGGATTGATAATGGTTGACAATGATGATGACTATACCTAATTTTTATTCGACCCTGTTTTATGGGGTGTTTGGTTTATATGGAACCATTATAAATATTATTTTGCATTGTAGGTGCATCAGCATGGCCACATGATCAGGGGTAATCAAGCACATGTACAATTTGCACAGAAATACCTACAGATAACTACTGTATAGTAATACTTGATTGCTTGCCATGAATTTCATATCTACAATATACCTTAAATGTCAAATATGCTGAGGCCATTTTGAATTTCAATAAGGTTCGTGTTACCCTGAGGTATTAAAAATTGTTTTCGTGGAATTCTCAGCACATGAATGGGTTCCCACAAAATGTGCACGTTAAGTAGGAGAATCTTTGAGATTTACATGTAGCTTGTAACCTTAGTTATATTCTTTACTTAATGGCTGTGAATCCTAAGAAAACATAATATTGAGAATGATTCTAGGTAAAGGTGGGAAAAATGATAAACCTCCATGTCAACATGCATACAATGGAACAATGTAAGGCTCAAAATGTTTCCTTTAATAACACTTAAAACGGAATGGGGGAAAAAAACGTAATTACTCACCTA
Organism: Macrothele yani; assembly: GCA_039090855.1. Taxonomy (NCBI): domain Eukaryota; kingdom Metazoa; phylum Arthropoda; class Arachnida; order Araneae; family Macrothelidae; genus Macrothele; species Macrothele yani. Next base: position 67,708,691 of record CM076989.1, on the reverse strand, counting down.
GTACATTTATCATTTTCTTCCATCAAAGACATGCCTTGCTTGTTACAGACTACCAAAATAAAATTGTAAGTCCACTTGTACAATTGCAGATCATTGAAACGACTGTAACAGGAAACGCAGAGCTAGGAGAGAGAATTAAAGAAAGTCAACAAACAACCCCACCCCAACACAAACGCGCATGCTCAGTCCAACTCAGTCTGCTCCGTCATCAGCCTGTAATGTTGGCTTCTGTGCACTACATACTTTCCTTGAAGATACGGCTGCACTAGTTACGTCTCGCTGAGCCTTAACTTCTTCTCGTTAGATATTCTCTGACACTGTGACACATGATTCTCATTTAAATATTGATCTCTGTGACAAATATTGTGGTCTGAAGAGTAAAGCCTTATCAGTTATCTGTAACTTGGATAAACCATTACTGGGGTGGATTGGTGATGTAAAGCTAGCTTTTAGTCCCTAAGGTTATAATTTTGAGGTGGGAATGGGTTTTACTATGGTTGTGGAGGAAGTAAGAAATTTGTAATACCTCATTTGTTGATAAACAGGAGCAAAATGATTATGAATACCATATCACATAATATTGAATCAAAATACAAAATTAGATGCCCTAACAGAAAATGTAAAATAAATTTGTCATACCATCAAAATAAAAAGAACCATTAAAATATCATTGCTAGTTCCGGTTTTCATTCATTGATAGCATAAGCAAGAGAAAAAAATTGTGGCATATATATTTTGGTTTACTCATTTATTATATGACATAGAAGAATTCTCTTCAAAAGGATTGCATTCAAAGCATCTGAAGAATGATCTTTTATAGTATTGCATTGCAAAAAGAAAGAAATCAGATTTTCTATAGAACCATCTGAAGATTTTTACTGTTTTGTGTACATACATACATATCACTAAGCTGTTCTCTGAGATTCAGAGGTTAGCTCCACGAAGAAATACAAACTACCAGATAATTTTTACTTACTGTTGTTGTATCAAACTTCTCCATTTCCAGTTATCTTGACATACAACTCGGGCTTCACTGACATCCATCACGTACTGTAACCAAGATTTTCTATACTTCATACTCATAATCTTTTTCTCATGCAGACACTCCTAAATGTGATCCTCCCATGACTTCCTTGGCCTTCCTCTGCCTTTCTTTCCTGCCACTTGAGCTAAAAATGTTTTTTTAGTAAGCATCTCATCACTCATTATTTCAACATGGCCAAACCACCGAATAATATTAGCCTCCACCTTGCTAACAACATTTTGCGTCACATTACACAACTGCTACACATCTTCATTCCTCGCACAATCCGAGTGTGTCTTGCCACAAACCCCACATAAGTAACACATTTCTCCAGCACACAAACAACTCCTATGCTTGTTCTGTAGTACCTAGGTTTCGCTGCCATACATCAGAGTAGGAACAATTACAGTTTCATACACAGCCATGCGGGACTCTCTAGAGAACCCATCATTCCTGTGAAAACCTCCCAAAGCACCATGACTTTCAATGAAGAATTCACTCGCCTACTAATTTCATCTTCCAATTTGTTCTCTCTGTCAAACATGCTTCCTAAATACACAAACTCATTCACCTGGTCAATCACTGTGCCATTTAGATTCATTATACATTCAGTACTACCCTGTCCTCTTTCAAAAACCATAACTTTGGGTTTTCCTTATTTATACTGAGTTTGAATTTCATGCAAACTTCGTACATCCGGGACAACGTATTCTGCAACTCACTTTTGCTCTCTGCCAACAGGACAGCGTCATCAGCAATCTGCACACATGGATATGACTTAGATATAAACCAGTATTATCTATTTTGGCATCGTGCATGCACACATCCATAAATATATTAAACAACCATGGGGACATTACACAACCTTGTCTGACTCCTGCACCAATAGAAAACCATTTTAATATAACACCATTCACTTGTACACAAGCTCTACTGCCAACATACATGGCTTTTACACTATTAAGTAGATTCCCAGTAACACCACATTCATTCAGTACAGTACCTTCCACAAAAGTGTCTTATTTACTCAGTTGTAAGGTTTCTCTAAATCTATGAAGGCAGCAAAAGCTTTCTTACCAACAGCCAGATACTTTTCAATCATCATGTGTAGATGATTGAAACGTATCTGCCTTTACAAGCAGATACCTTTCATTCATCTTTTCAATCATCTGTAGCCTTTACCAGGCATAAAATCACTCTGAACATCTCATACTTTTGCTGATGTAAGACCCCATACTTTTTCAATAATGACCTTACCAAACAATTTCCCTGCACACTCAGTAGGCTAATAACACGATAGTTCTTGCATTCAGTCTGATCACCTTTTCCCTTATAATAGGGAACAATAATAACATCCTTCCAATCTCGAGGGACCATTCCTAACTCCCAGCACAACTGGCAAATTTCAGTTAACCAATCAATTACAGTCGCCACCATATTTCAACATCTCGGCAGTTATGCCATCAACTCCTGGAGCCTTACCATTCTGAAGAGATTTTAGAGCTTTGCACACTTCTCTTGAGATCCCTCCTGTGCTTCCATCCCTCACTGTGACATCATCTGCTTCTGCCTCAGAATCACCTTTGCTTTCTTGGTCTAATAACTCACAAAAGTATTCACCCCATCTTTCACTTAAGGCATTGGGCTCCCATATCATTTCCCCAATCCTATTTTTCACGCAACTTACAACTTTGTTTCTCCTATTTTTCCTGAGTCTCGTATACTTCCAGAAAGTCTTTCTATCTTCCCAAAAAGCCAATTCATGCCTTTCCACCCCCTCCTTCCTATCTTTTGCCCTATTCTGGTGAACCAGCTTAGCTGCTTCATGCTTCTTACAGCAATATTCATCCACATAAACTCTACCTTGCAACATCCCCAAATAGGCTTCCTTCTTTCTCTTTACTGCCTCTTCAATCTCACTATTCCACCAAGCATCACCTCTATTGTTACCCACTATTGTGGTGTCACAGACCTCTTCAGCAGCAGTGACAACACAGTTCTTAAAACATTCCCACTTCGTTTCTACATCCCTCTCACAAGACTTCAGCTCCTCCAGTCATTCTCTGAGTAAGTCAGAATAATGCTGATGATCTTCAGGGAGCCTTTCAATCCTTATTCTTTCCATCCTGGGTCTCTTCCTATTCCTTTTCCTCCAACCAACATTCATTTTCACTCGTGACAGCACCTCTCATCACACAAGTGTAAACAACTAAGTGTTTCAGACACTGATCATAGACAACAAAATCTATCACACTCTTTTGACCAAGAGTATGATTTTCCGAAGTATGTGTGTGGATATACTTGTGGTTGAAAAGCGTATTAGATACACACAAACCATTCTCAATGCAGAGTTCAACTAATCTTTCACCATTATAATTCACACAAGGATCATTAAACTTACCCAGAACATTGTCAGAAATTGCATTCTGCACACCTACTCTGGCATTGAAATCCCCTGCTATTATAACTTTCTCTTTAGCACCAAACTGGCTCAAAACAGCTTTTAGCTCATTCCAGAAAACTTCCTTCCTATCAGAAGGTTCAGAGTCACAAGGAGCATGGAGCATACACTACAACAATTATGATTCTCTGAAGTTTCACTTTCAAACGAATTCAGAGAATTCTCTCACTTATGCAGCTATAGTGAATCAAATTGTTCTTCATCTTTTCACTTAAAATCACACCTACACCAGCCTGTCCTCTTAACATTTTCCAATACTCTACCACGCACTCACCGTTCCATTCACTTCTTCTACCCCAATTTCCTTCTTTTTGGTTTCACTTACACACAGCACATCCACTCTATACTTATACATCTCTTCAATCACCTCGTTCATCTTGCCATTTATACCTCTAATATTCCATACACCAGTCTTACACTCACTCAGCTGAGATTTCTTTCTCATATGCCATTTGCCATTTCCATGTCGTTTTTGTGGTGGACCAGCCTTCTCAAGTGTGGTAGGTCCACCACATACCACACTAGAGTCCGGGTAATTATATCTTTGTGTCTTTTTAATTAGGTAAGTACACCAGTGTGTGGGATTAGCTACAGAGCTGACAGTTCCTGTTGGTCATTCAACCTAAGGGTTCTGGAATAAAACCCATTGAGTTTGGGTCTTTTTACCAATGTCACACAGAACTAGCTGGCACCTCACCAAGATCCACAGAGGCCCTTACTGTACAATGTTGAATTCTTGTAATGCATGAAACTGTTCTTAATGCATGTGCTTCATCCAGAAGTTTCTAAGAGTGATGTTTTATGTGAAGTAATGATCTCTGTTTTATAACCAATTTGAAATTTGAAATTTCTTGTTTTAGTAAGTTAACCATTGTTACATGTCACAAGGACTCCAACATAGGGACTCGACTGGAATATGATTCCCATGGAGCATTAGTCAAGACAACACCTGTTTCACGCCAGGTATTGATGACAATAAAACCTTTATTCTTTGTGTTCTATATCAACAAAAGCTTAAAGTAAACTTTTTAAATACAGTGTAGATTTACTGTGAATAAGTTAATAAAATTAGATACTGATGTAAAACATTTCCAGCTGGTTCTGGAAGAGATGCAACATAAAATATCCTGATATTTTTTTAAGTACATGCTTGTATTATTATTATGCTTATTGAAATGAAGTAATTTTTATTTTTAAGGGTTATTTTACAAGTTTTTCTGTAATTTCAAGTGTTGGATTCCACAGTTGAAGTGATTTTTTGATTTGTACATATGCAAGCATGTCGTAGCAGAAACCTACATTTACTAGATCTTTGCAGAAACGAGAGAGTGTTTGTTATCCTTTGATAATGCCATGGATAGCAGTCTTGAATTTTCTGCATTCATTTCTTATTTTCTTTTCTTATTCGTTTTTCCTGTCTGCTGTATTTTGTCTGTTTTTCAGTTAGGCTATCTTACCTGCTGCTATTTATATATACAGTCAAACCTCGATATGTCGAACTTGAAGAGAGTACAGAAAAATATCAAAAATTTTCAAAATTTCATAAAATAATATGTACTGTATTTTTTTCCAATTTTTAAAAAAATCACTTACCTTTTCTTGCAGATAGAGAATTGGGTATGTACAGTATTATCCACGAAAATGCTGATAACCAATAAAGCGAAGCTTGAAATGACTGGATACACATTTTATTATACAGTAGTATGTACTGTAGTACATTACTATGTTATACATACATGTAGTACTGTATGTACATGTATAGTACATACAAAAATGTAATCTTACATTTCTTCACTTTTCAAAATAGTAATCTATAACAGTTTGGTAACAGATACTGGATCGTTCAATCACATTTTCCAATTGGGCAAGGGCATGGAAAGTCTCTGACGTCATATTCGGCATTGACTCGACGAAATTTCGAAGTTTTTCTATTAATGACTTAGCTTCTTGGCAAGTCACTTTTGGTAAAGGTGATTCCTCAATTTCATCTTCTTCGTCTGATACAACTTTTACTTCAGCAATAATATCTTCATCACTTAATTCCCCAGTCACTGCAACATTTCCATCAACTTCAACAAAATCTTGAAAAGTCCCACTTTCTTCTATATGTAATGCCTCAGAAAGACGTTACCAGTCTTCATTTAGCTGTTGATTGCCTTCATTTTCGCTGAAAGGATCATCTGGTTGCTTTCCACTTTCAGCATTTCGAACAAATCCTGCCTTTTTGAAACAATAACTATGGTTTCTTCAGTGACGTCCCTCCAAGCTCTGTCAGAGATATGCATCGCCTGCAAAATGTCCATGTTAGTTGACTTTCCTTCATCAATGTCAGCAATGCATTTTTGTACAACTTTGTGACGATATTTTACCTTAAAACTCTGAATAATACCTTGGTCTAGAGGCTGTAATTCAGAAGTTGTGTTTGGTGGCATGAACTCAACTTTTACAGATTTTAATTTAGGCACCCTATTATGCGCTGTACAGTTGTCCAAGAAAAGAACAATATTGTGCTGTTCACCAGACATTTTTCTGTCTAATTCCTTTAACCAATTAATGAAAATTTCTTCAGTCATCCAAGCCTTTTTGTTCGCTAAATAAGTCATTGGAAAAGATTTGATTCCCGAAAAACATCGGGGTTTAGCAGATTTACCTATCAGAATAGGTGTGAGCTTTTCAGAACCATCTGTATTAACACAAAACATCTTTCTTTGCTTCTTTTCCCGCCATGACATGCTTCACCTTTAATGGCCATAGTTTTATCAGGCATACACTTAAAAAATAATCCTGCCTCATCAGCATTGAAAACATTTTTTGGATCATATTTTTTTAGAATTGGTGACAATACTCTCTTTTTCTAGTCCATGCACAATTCTTGGTCGAAACTAGCACTTTCACCACACATCTTCGTAAAAGTTATGTTGTTTCTTTTCTTGAAGTTCTCGAACCAACCATTACTCGCTTTAAAATCTGTGTGTCCTAACTTTTTTCCAAAATCTTCAGCTTTTTCTTTTACTAGAGTTCCACCAAGAGGCAAGTTCTGTGAACGGCATTTGCTAATCCATTTCATTAAGCATGTTTCAACATCCGGATATTCAGAGCTTCTAATTTTTTTCCTTTTCCCATGGTTGTCTTCAAAACTCTTTACAATCTTTTCTTTATTTTTCAGAATTGTTGATAAAGTACTGCTAGGGATTTCGAAATCTTTCACGATCTCGTTTTTCTTTTTACCACCTTTCTCTACAGCTTCTATGACTCGCATTTTATCAGCTATCGAGAGAATATTCAACTTACGTTTAGTAGACATCGTTTTAGCGGCATTCATATAGGCGTCCGTTGAAAGAATGGAAGGAAAGCTTTGGCAGCCCAGTGAGTCGCCTCCTTGGGTGGCCTGGTTGCGATGGCTGGTGTATTCTATTGATACTGAGACGAAACACTTCGCGTTCCCACGACTTCCCGACCGACTGTCACCATTCCAGGTGATTTAAACAACTGCGATTTTTCTTGATGCTTCCTTTTGTGTCGGGGTTGCTGAAAGGGTAACTCGGAGGGCTTGAGCTCTTATCAGGTTTCCTACCAGCTTCAAGTTTTTCCTGTGTGACGGTCAAACACTCTTGGATATTCTGGGAGTTCTTTCTTTTCTTTTCTTTTTTTTTTTTTTTTTTTTTTTTTAATTCAATGATGACAAAGGGAAAAATTTGATATATCGAGAGTGAGGTTAGAAACATTTCGAGTTAATGAGTTTGTTTTACATTAGTTTTCTATTATGCGTGAGGGGAAATGAAAATATTTCGACATATCGAGGTTCGACTGTATATATATATGTATTCACTCATCGTAAAAAAAGTTGCACCCAGAAGGACGTGTCGGATTGCAATGCTGTTCAAGAGGAAGGTAAAGGTTACCAGGAACAATAAATGATTAGACATTGAGACTGATATGAGCACTATTTATTGAGCTACATGCCAATTAGTAGTGTCTCTAAGTATGGCGTCGGGCCTTCATGTTTGCTCACACAGCATGCCAGTCATCTTGGCATGGAGTTGTACAGGTTCCTAATGGTGTCCTGTGAAAAGCCATTACATGCAGCTTGAATATTCTCACGCAGTTCCTGCAGATGGTGCGGTAGGGGTGGAGTGTGGATAGTGCGTCCAATAGCATCCCAAACATTTTCAATCAGCAATAGGTCTGGCAATGCTGCTGGCCATGACAGAGTGTCAGTGCCTTGAAGGCAAGCTCTCAAGACAGCAGCAGTATGCGGACGAACGTTGTCCTGTTGGAAAATTGCACCGGAGTGAGCCTTCAGAAAAGGTAGGGCCACTGGTTGCAGGACCTTATTAACATAACGTTGAGCTGTCAAAGTGTATGTAATGAACACCAAAGGTGGTCTGGCATCATAGGCAATTGCACCCCACACCATGACACCAGGCCTTCTGGACGTGTGATGCTCCACAACAAACCATTCATCTTGGTGCTGACCTCGGTGCCTCCACACATGAATTCGTTGGTCGTCTCCTCCAAGACAAAAGCGGGACTCATCACTGAAGATCACCCACTGCCATTCTGAATGGCTCCGTGACAGTCTGGCACGACACCATTGCAGTCTTTGGCAATGATGAAATGGTGTTAAGGGCAGTGGTCATGACGGCCTGCGTGCATGTAGCCCTCTGTTGTGCAGCCATCTGCCAATGGTGCTGGCAGCTGGCACTAATCGGACGACGCATGGAGGGCATCACTGCTCGCTGAATATCTGCAATTGTAGCTGTTGGGTCACTCCTCACATGTTGGACAACCTGTCGGTTCTCTCTCTCTGTAATTCATCTAGGTCTCCCAGACCCTTCCTGTCACTGCTGTATGCCTTGTTCTTTCCACTGCCGCCAACAGCACGGTGATATCCGCATGACTGGTATGTCGCGCAATACGGGGATAAGACCATCCCGTTTCCCGGAGCCTGAAAATGCAGCCCCTCTCGAACTCCTCCAACCACTCGAATTGCTTCCAAACTTTTCTCCGAGGCATATTTCACTTGCAAATAATGCAACCAATACAACAGCTTGAGTCGGAATGCAGAATGGCAAGCACACACAACAGGATAACCTTATGTAGCCAGTCAAGCACAGCGCTACAACCCCTCCTTGTTTGCATCACATGCACGGCTGAGTGTGATACTTAAATCATTTGCGTGTCTCACAATGCCAAACCTACCCACCAAGTTTCATTCCTGTCATTTGCTTCCTTCTGGGTACAACTATTTTTTTTATGATGAGTGTATATACACTATCTACCAACAAGTAATTGGACACCCCTGCAATCGACGATATCTGCTGTCCTGATACACGTCACGGCCGCCGCCATTAAATATCGTTTGGGAAACAACAACGCAACCAGTCGCATGCAAGCTGCAATGCAGTTCAGAGCTCTCTGATTTCGAGAAAGGTGTAATCGGCAGGTATCACAGAAATGGCCGATACATACACAACATATCCAGCAAGTTGAAGTACCCAAAATTGACAGTGGCCTACTTGATTGGCAAGTGGAAGATGAGAGGTGACTGTTGAAATGTGCCCCAACCCGGCAGACTCACAAAACTGGGAGTTAGAGACCGACGGATGCTGGCCAGAGAATTCGGAAGAACCGCACCAAATCGATGGGCCACATCTGCGAGGAGTTTCAACAGGCATCCGGGAGTGTTCTTTCAATGAATACCATCCGTAAGGAAGCCCATCTGCTCGGTTACCATGGACGTGCTGCCGCCCACAAGCCTTTGATCACCAAGTCCAATAGCGCTGCTCGGTTAACGTGGTGCAAAGAACATCGACAGTGGACCGTTAAACCGTGGAAACAGGTTCTCTAGAGCGACGAAACAAGGTTCACCCTCTACCATTTGGATGACAGGGTCTGGGTTTGGTGTCTGCCTGTAGAACGCCTCCTGCCAGAATGTATTGTGCCAACTGTAAAGTTCGGCGGCGGTGGAATTATGCTATGTGGGTGTTTCTCCTAGTATAGCACGGGACCCTTGGTTGCAATTCTTGGTAGACTCAATGCCGAGACCTACTGCGCCATTTTGGATGACCATGCGCTTCCTACGTTGTGGCAGTTTTACGGGGTGGACCCATGTTACTTTCAGGATGACAATGCCACCTGTCATGTTGCGAGGTCCACCATGGCTTGGTATGGTGACAATGGGGTTAATCGAATGGACTGGCCTGCGCAGATCCCGGAACCCTATCGAACACCTCTGGAACGAGTTGGAGCATCGACTTAAGGGGTGGCCCCACTGTCTGAAATCGGTGAAGGAACTGACCTGTATTCTCCAAGCCGAGTGGAAGAAAATACCGCTAGCCGTCGTACAACGCCTGGTTGAGAGTATGCCCCGGAGGGTCGCAGCTGTAATCGCCGCTCGTGGAGGCTCTACCAACTATTGAAGGTGAATAAACTTTGTTTTCCTTTGCTATCACAGATGTCCAATTACTTGTTGGTAGATAGTGTATATATCAAACCCAAGTTATTGATTGTTCTTGCTGATATCTTCTCTAAAAGAAAAGTGTTTAATCAATGCATCCTTCCAGTTCTTTTGCATGTAGCAGAGACATGGACTTTATCTAAAAAGACATACAAAGTGTGCACACAACTGAAAGAGGCATGGAGAGATGCATACACCAGGAAAGATAAGAAGAGGAACTCGTATATAAGGAAAATGACAAGAGTGGAAGACATCATGATCAGAGTAAAATCCATGAAATGGCAATGGGTGGAACATGTTGCCAGAAGAACGGACCACAGATGGATAACTGGAATTTTAGACTGGATTCCAAGGGACAGAAAAAGACCCAGAAGAAGACTGCATGGGAGATGGATGGATGAAATTAGAAAACATGCCAGAGTAACTTGAAGGGGAGTGGCTTAAGACAGACAGTTGTGGAAGAAACTTGGGGAGACCTTCATCCAGCAGTGGATTGATAATGGTTGACAATGATGATGATATAAGTAAATGTATATTACAATTGATTTCCTTCTGAAATGCACAGTCTATTTCACACTTACATATTTACTTCCTCTTTGAGCTAAAATTGCTAAATTGCTTTCTTGCTGTGAGTTTCATTTTGTAATTGTGTGGCAGCTAAATCCAGCAAAAATTGGAATTCTTACCAGTTTACAATTGGCCTATAATAAGAGTCGCATGTGAAAAATAATGGCTATTTACGAAATGAATTTCTCATGCCAGCGTGAAAGTTGTACCCCAAAATTATGCAATCTGTTAGATTGCATAACCTTAGCATCACTCACTACTCGAACTTTCTATTATTTTAGCATTTATTTTAAGTTATTATTGGTAATTTAATTATAGCTGATATTAAGTTATAACTATAGTTATAACTAAATAGCAGTTACTATAGTAACTGCATGGAAAATTTCATAATTATTTTGCAGGGAAACAGTCATTCTGGAAGTGTGATACTTTGTATGTGTTCTAATTTCTAAAGGTGCATAAATTTCACATTAGAAAAAAATGTGTTATAAAAGAATACATGGCTGTTTTCTAGTAATTTTTTTGTTAGAGAAATATTTAAAAAGCTCATGACAAATTTTCTGGATAAATGCTTTCTTGCATTCATGTGAATTGTTATTATTGCCGCCATTCTCAAATAACGATCAAACCCAAGTTATTGATTGATCTTCCTAATATCTTCTCTATTTCCAGACCTCCTAGCTGTCATTTTATGACATTTTGCTGCCTACCTAAGGTTTTAACTGAATTACACTGCATCTTATTCCCAGGTTTTTGCACTTACCATATTTTTTGGCATATAATCCACAGACTGTAAAATTCAGCGTGAGAGAAAAAAAAGTTGGCGTATAATCTGCAGACAAAATTCATTGTAAAAGTTGAAAAACAGTTGCATAATCCACAACTTTATCTAAATGTAGTAGCCATTATATATCATCATCATCATCATTGTCAACCATTATCAATCCACTGCTGGACGAAGGTCTCCCCAAGTTTCCTCCACAACGGTCTGTCTTGTGCCAGTCTCCTCCATGTCACTCCCGCATACTTTCGAATTTCATCCACCCATCTTCCATGTGGTCTTCTTCTGGGTCTTTTCCTGTCCCTTGGAATCCAATCTAAAATTTCGGCTGTCCATCGATGGTCTGTTCTTCTGGCAGTATGTCCAGCCCATTGCCATTTCAGGGATTTAACTCTGATCATGATGTCTTCCACTCTTGTCATTTTTCGGATCCACGTGTTCCTCTTATCTCTCCTGGTTATACCAAGCATGCACCTCTCCATGCTACTTTGAGTTGTCTGTAGCCTTTGTATGTCTCTTTTAGCTAAGGTCCACGTCTCTGCACCACACGTAAGCACTGGAAGGATGCATTGATCAAACACTTTTCTTTTAAGACATAATGGCATATTGCTCTTGAAAATTATGCTGTTTCTTCCAAAAGCTCTCCAGGCAAGTTTTGTACGCCGATTAATTTCTTCACCAATGTGACCCTCACTTGATATCTGCTGTCCAAGATAAACGTACGTGTCTGTTATCTCCAGCTTTTCTCCATCAATCGATAGATCTTCATTTCTTGTAAAAGCATTGTACATCACTTTTGTCTTCTGAAAGTTCATTTTTAATCCCACTTCTTTACTCTTGTCAGCAAGTTCCTGGATCATACTCTGTAGCTCTGATGGGGTAGTTGCAAAAATGACTATGTCATCAGCAAAACGAAGGTGGGTTAGATAATCTTCATTAATCTTTATCCCTTTGTTTTCCCAGTTCAGTGATTGAAAGACATTTTCCAATGTGGCATTAAAGAGCTTCGGAGATATGGTGTCACCTTGTCTCACTCCTTTTCCAATTTTTATGTGTGTTGTATTTTCAAACAGCCGAATCTTTGCACTTGCATTTTCATAGATGTTATTAATAATATTAATGTATGCATCTTCAATACCGCAGGATTTCAGAGCCATTGTAACTGCTGATGGTTTCACCGAATCAAAGGCTTTTTCATAATCGATAAAAGCCATGCACAATGGAAGCTCATATTCCCTCGCTCTTTCAATTAGTTCTCTCAGTACGTGGATATGATCTATTGTGCTGTAGCCACTCCTGAATCCAGCTTGTTCTCTCGGTTGAGCCATGTCCAGTGTCACCTTCAAGCGGTGTGAAAGAACTTTAGTGAAGATTTTATAAACCACTGATAGGAGGCTGATAGGTCTGTAATATATATATATATATATATATATATATATATATATATATATATATATATATATATATATATATATATATATATATATATATATATATATATATTCTATTAAGAAGAGACCGAAGCAAAAAAAATTTTTTTTTTTTTTGACTCATACCAAGTACAACATAGAAAAAGTTATGTATCTACAAAATGAAAAAAATAAATAATAATAAAAAATAATAAAACATTTCAACTAGAATTTGCACATAAGCTGCTAAATAGTAAATTGAAATTAGTTACTGAAGAGCAAAGCTGAAAACAAAGGAAAAACTTTTGAATTTAAAACGAAAGTTGCAAAATAACCTGAAGATCAAAACGCGCAACGCAGCAGTTATGAAAATTCAGAATTCACATTCTATTAAGAAGAGACCGAAGCAAAAAAAAATTTTTTTTTTGACTCATACCAAGTACAACATAGAAAAAGTTATGTATCTACCGGTGTGAGTAAAAAGAGAAAAAAATAAAAAATAAAATAAAACAACTGAATGTAGAAAGTGTCGAGAATACTGAGCCTTGGCTTTATCAAGGACCAGCAAAAACTCTGCATTTTCTCACTTCCACAAAGACCTAGTTGGAAATGGGTTTCTGCAAAGCCATAGATGCAAGTAATAAGCCCACCAAATTTTTTTTTTTTTAAATATATATATTTTTTAAATTATATATATATATGTCATGACCTCCGCAGAGTTGTATGACCTAGCTTTAGTTAACAATTTAGCATGCATCCATAACTTTCATGGCCCGACCCATGCTCTTCATCTGTTACTATTTAACAGAAAGAAGAAGATTATAGAAAACTCAAGTTGTGAGGGACATAATAATTAGAAATAATGTTCAGCAATAACGAAATGCCAAGTTCGCCTGAGAGAGAATTTAAACCTGAATAGCAATGCAAAAGTATTCCAAATTCTTACATTGCAATTAAAAAAGGAAATATTAATTATTTAAAACTCAGATTCTTGAAAGAAAACTTGATTCTAAAACCCCCTACTCCACAACTTCTGACAACACAAAAACGAGTATAAATTAAAGACAATAATTAACTAAAGAAATGCTTTGTGAAGGTTATATGACATAAACAATTAGTTGCAATATGTACAAAGTATTTCAGAAGTGCTTTAAGTGCATAATTAAGTAGTTATTAAGAACTTAACTACTTTGAAAACACAGCGCAAAGTACAAGAACTATGAATGGCCAGCTGCTTGGCCTAAGTTTCCTAAAAAACGTGCAAAGTTACCAAGAAAAGAAAGAGTTAAAATCTGCAAAAAAGTTTACAGAATTGCCAGTGCCTAAATGCTAAAAAGCAAAAAAAAAAAAAAAAAAAAAAAAAAAACTGAGAAAAAAGTACAAGAAGTACAATCATTGAACTTGGAAAACCTAAAACCCAAAGACAATGAAGAGAGCTTACCTCTTATGCAACTGAACTTTCTCCACACAAGAGGAAACATGGCCGACCTTTTCCCCAAACTTCCAAACTCCTCTGCCACTCCCTAGTTGCTGGGGGGCAGTGTGGGTGGGGCTGAAGGCCTCCACACACTGAAAGAATCCAACTGGCGGAGATTTTAACCAGAGAAAAAAATATATATACTTAAGACTGTGGACCTGTATGATCAGAAAGAGCAGAATTAACTCTCCAGAATACGTGAGAAATATTATAAAATACACAAGTAGTGTATTTAATAATCTTTGCATGTATTTAATCACCTTAGTGAGCTTCTATAGATTATTCAGAATCCTATTAATTTTAATGTTAGTTTTACTATTTTTAGTATAGCTATTCTAGTGAGTGAATAACTAGTTTTCTTTTTTATTTGTTTTTATTTTCTTTTATAAACAGATTTTTAAGCTTTTTTGTGATTTTGTCTATATTATTTAATTTTTTATTTTAATAGGACCTTCATATCCATAGCACTAAGGTTCCTTTTAGTAGTTAATAGGCATCATCTAGCCAACTTCCAAATGGCTTTCATTGGTCAGAATCATATTATTAACTGTGTAGAAAATTAAAGCAGATCTGCCAACCTTACTCTATTATTCAGAATAATTTTTCTTAAAGTTCTTTTGATGAAAGAAGAAGGAATTTCGTTCTCTAGAAAACTGTCTAATAGTATATTAATGTGGTAATTGAAGTCCAAATTGTTGCTGCAAATTCTTGAAATTCTTAGTACCTGAGAAATTAGTACATTCTCAATTACTTTGGTTGATATGTTATTATTCCAGTGTAGATATTTAATTACTTTGAAAGGAAAATTAACTCTTTTATCAAAGAGGCTAATAGATGGGTTACCTCTGTTAAGCTTAATGCTTAAGTCTAGGAACTCAAGTTCCTGATTACTTTTTTGGTTTTACATAAGTTAAGAGAGCTAGGATAGATATTATCAAAATCACTCTCTATAACTTCTGAATTATTGATACACTAAATGTGTAAAGGTAGTTATCGGAGCAGGTGGAGTGATTTTTAATGAATTTATATTCCTTAAAGAACAGGAATAGATTAGCAATACTCGTGGAGGTTGACGTTCCCATGGGTATACCGTTCACTTGCTTATAGAGAGTATTATTATATAAGATATGGTTATTTTTTATGCAGCAATTGAGATAGGAGTTCCAGGCTCCTACATTAACAAATTGGTTAAGTTTAAATTCTGCATACAGCTCTTTAAAGGTAGTGATTATATCTGATAGAGGCAGATTAGTATATAGGTTCTCAAAATCATAACTATTAATATCTAAGGGACTTACTTTGAGTATAGTGGAAATTACTTCTGCATTATTATTAATTATCCAATATATATACAGAACCTCGAAAATCCGGCATCCAGAAAACCGGCAACTTCAGAAATCTGGCACTTTTCTGATTTTGTTTTCGTGAAAACATCCGGTGTTTCATTAATAACCATGGAAATCTTCCGATGTGCCATCTCAACAACACATCGTGAGATCATCTGATCTCAGCGTGTGAATTGCCGATAGCAGCCTACATGTAACATCAGGAGGTTCCTCAAATTCATCATCTCATTGGGCAGCACTGAAGTGACGCAGACCAATGAGATGACGAATCGGCGAATACTATGAAATGCGTGTCGAACGTGTGATGATGATCTGTGCTTGGTGGTGGCAGTAGGTGGATTCGAATCGTGTAAAGACATCAACCTCGAACTTCATGAAGCATCGCGGTAATCGCCTTCGCGATGTATCGTAGTTTCATGAGTCGAAAAACATTGATGTAAAATTCATGTCGGGGTTTCGCGATGTATTAAATTCAGTTTTTTTCGAAGGAGTTTTGTAATAAATAGTACTAAAACATAATCGGCAATAATTTTGGCAACACTTGTTTTCTATTGCCAAAACAATTCTTTTCTTTCACAAATTGCGAAGAGAGTGATCGGCAGTGCAACCCCTGCATATTTATAAGGCGTAGACGCGCAAATTTTTGTTAAAGTGGCCTGTTACGTGTAAGCACATGCTTTACGTAATGCCCGTTGCACAATTTTTAGATAGCTTCATAAATCCGGCACGTATCTGGTCCCGACGATGCCAGATTTTCGAGGTTTTGCTGTACACACACACACACACTTTCTATTTAGTGAGCTCAAAAAAATATGAAACTGCTGAAATTTTTAAAAAATTGTAAAACGTTACTGTTACAATAACCCGCAACTTTCAAACGGTTGTGATATATGTTTTTAATTTCTGTAGCAATCGTGCTGTAACTCTGAGTAGTGCTTAAATTACACCAACTGAAACACTGGATTTCAGACCATAAGGCAAGCCGGCTGCGTTAGTTTGCCAGTAATCCTCTTGGGCGCATCATTGTTTTTGCAGAACTCAACCCATCGTGGACGGACGTGAAGTAGAGGTGTCAAATTTCTCCCCTACATTCTTGGAGCTGCAGCAAAAGTGCCAGAGGCATTCTCTGTGAAGTAGAGCAGAATCAAACAAATGGGAGTGGGGTTGGTACCTCAGGAAGAGGGGGGAGAAACGCTACGGAGGTCACGGGTCAAAGCAGCATGCTCTGCAATCCAATGTTCTATGGGATGGAAACTGCACTATTTAGCAAAGGCGTCACAACATTGTAATAGAGAATCTCTCAGGAAGAAAATGTACCTTGCTTCTTCTTGTGCCATGGCGAATCGAATAAATCATTCCTTCTCTTTTTCTTTTGCTTTTCTAGTAAAAATATTCCAGTATGCCTATAAACTATTTGATTTTAATTTTCATTCAACATAAAGGATTTTACTCATTTGTCTACTTGCTACAAAATCTGTAAAGTCTAAAAATTATTGTAAAATTTTACAAAACCCAAAAAAATTTTGATCTGAGTCACCGGGTAGTTAGGAGGTGGAAATTATTGTGGGTGGCATTCCATTACCCCTGGCTCTCCCCTATTTGAGGTCAACGCGCTTTGCCGCAGGCAGTGTTTTACCCCTAACTAACAAAGCAACAATCCTTTCACAAAGAGGAAATGTCTACACACATACACACAGACGTTTTGTTAAAGCCAAGGGGAAGGGGAGGGGATATGTTGATGCAGTGACACTGCACATTATTGTTGAACACGTGGCATTCTTAAAGCTTTGACATGATACAGATTTTCCTCTTACACGGCACGGTATAAAGAGCCAAACTGCTTCATTTTTGAAGTTTACAGTTGAAGAAAAAAAAATCCCCGTATTATCTGCACCGTCGTATAATCCGCAGATGCTAGAATTTAAGCTTTTAGGAACAGATAATCCGCAGATTATGTGCCGGAAAATACGGTACTTACCTGATCTTGTTTTATTGGATACATTTTTAATATCTTCCTTCAAGTGGGTCTATTACTGTTTATCTGTCTCTCTTATACACTGCTGGACAATTGCTAAGGACGGATCATAAATGGCTATATAGCGCATAAAAAAGTAAGTGTGGTTGGATGCCAAGTGAAATAAAATAATGTCAGAATGCCAGGACATTACAAGAAAGACAATTTATTGTGCTCTGAAATCCAGAAGGCTTTGGAACGTGTTCAAGGGACAAACAGGCCATTTTGTGCAGAATACGTAAACGTGAAAAAAATTCAATTACCGTCCGCAGGCGTTCCGGCGTAAGATGTCAATACGGGATATGGCCACCATGGAGGGCGATGCAAGATTCCACACGTCATGTCATGCTTTGCACAACATTATCAAGCAGCTGTTGGGGTAATTTATCCCATTTCCTCTGTCAGTGCACGGATGAGGGTGTCCTTGTTTATTGGAGGGCATTGGCGACCAGCAAGACTCCTCCCCAAAGCATCCCACACATTTTCAATAGGATTCAGATCTGGAGAACGTGCTGGCCATACGAGGCGTTGAATATCCTCGCTCTCAAGACACTCCTGGACAGCGACTGTTCGATGAAATGTTGCGTTGTCGTCCATGAAAATGAATCTATCACAGACACCACCACGGAACATGCGAACATGAGGTAGCAGAACATCATTAATGTATCGTTGACCAGTCATAGTCCCAGTTGGTAGCACATAGAGGGACGTACGGCCATTGATCATGATGCCAGCCCATACCATGACACTACATGTCGGATATCGGTTCCTTTCCTGTATGTTTGCTGGACAATATGCAGTACCACTATCACGCCAGATCTGTTGTCGTCGAAAATCAGACGATAGACTGTATCTACTCTCATCTGAGAAGAGGACAGCAGACCAGTCGTTATCAGTCCAATTGCGATGTTGATGGCACCATTGCAAACGGGCGGTTTGACTTCTGGACAATGGGATGCACACAACAGGGCAGCGGGCGTATAGTCCTCCTTCATGCAAACGTCTGGCGACAGTTTTTCGGGAGATCCGCTTGCCAGTAGCAGCCATAAACTGATTTGCTACCTCACTAGCTGTGCTGCGCCGGTGTCTTTTTGTTGATAGCACTATGTACCGATCTTCTGCAGGTGTCGTACTGCGAACACGACCTCCCCCGTGACGTTTGCTACACTCTCCATTTGTTTGAAATGATTTCCAAAGCCTTGAAACAACACTGTGGCTGACGTCGAACTCCCTGGCAACATCTGTTATTTTTCGCCCTTCTTCAATCTTGCCAATAATACGGCCACACGTAAAATCATCTAGGTGATGTCGGAAAGACATACTGAAAATTACAAGTTCGTCAATTGATTCTTTCCCTTTCAACTTTGCGTTTGAACAACAACGGTCAATACGCGTCAAATCCTTTATATCTCTTATCAGCGCTATGACGTCACGAACAAGTTCGGCAATCCAAAATTTGCATACGCACAACACGTCTTACTGTATCCCGCACTTATGCTAATTTCCACATTTTCCTGCCTTCCATTTTATGGTTGCTATTGTCATCCGTCCTTAGCAATTGTCCGGCAGTGTATATAGAAATCCACATTCACAATGTGCCTTTGTAAATTGCTTCTTGTATGAGAATTCCTTTGTTTTTCCTCCCTATTTAGTCTATGGGAGAGATCTGTTTATTCATAAGGTCTGCAGTTAATGTAGCAGCAAATTATTATTGTAATTGTTTTATAGTTTATATAAGAGATCTTTACGGTAAGCAATTTTTTAATACCTTGTGACTTCGTTTTTCTTAAGATTACTAACTTTATTTATTATTATTTTTTATAAATGATTTTCCATTATTGAAGGAGTGTAATTTTTTGCCCAGGACATTTTAAATTCTTTTTATATGATTTTCTGATTCCTTTGGAAGGTTTAGTTTAGTTATGCTGTGTATTAATTGTTTTACAGCATTTGTTTTTATCAAAGAAGGATGATAAGATTTGAAGTCCAATAGTATATTGATGTTCTTTGACTTTTTATATATCTGAACCCAGGGATTCCTTTTTTTTATAAACAGGTGCAAGTTAAAGTAATTTTGTTTTATCATTTATGTGTAATAAAAATAACGAGTCCAGTAAGTGTAGTATTTTCTAGGTTAGTTACATGTACTCACCTACTTCTTAACATATGTTAGTACGTCCATTTGTTTAAGTCAAATACCCCCTCAGTAACCAACATGATATTTACTTATTAAAATGAAGTGATTAAAAATGCTGTAACCCTTAAACTTTTCACTAAAATTATGAACTTTAAGCTAAAACAATAATTAATTAAAAAAAATATATGCTATCCAACTAACTCTAAGTTGCATTATTAACTAGAGGAATGATCGACCAGGTTTGAGTTTTCGACCATTCCCTTAGCCAATAATGCAACTTAGAGTTAGTTGGATATCATACATTTAAATTAATTATTGTTTTAGCTTAATGTTCATAATTTTAGTGAAAAGTTTAAGGGTTATGATGTTTTTACTCACTTCGTTTTAATATGTATGTACTGTGTTCGTTACTAAGGGGATGGTCGACTCAAACAAAAGGAAGTACTAAACTTATTGTAAGAAGTAGGTGAGTACATGTAACTAACCTAAAAAATATTAGATCATTGATGCATTTGAAATGTGAATTTCAAGAAATCATCTGTTTCTGCTCTTTAGAAATGTTGAAAAACTATCTGTTTCTTGTAATTATATCTCTTGTGAAAAAAATTAAGTTAAATTGAAGAATACAAAATGTATATGCTGAAAAGTAAAAGAAAAAACAAATGCATGATGACAAACTGTTTTTAATTTCCCACAACAAAAAGTATGCATGACATTTTATGCTTGTTTGACTTTTAATGTCATTTTGAGTAACAGAAGTTGATTGTACTAACCAATGTGAATCTTGCTACAAACTGAGTATGGCAATTTGTTGAACATTGATGTTAAAGTGCTGAAGTTAATGATATGAAAATATGTTTGGACCAATATTACAATTATCTGCCATATATCTATGCCTTTTAATTTACTTTTGACAATGTATTAATCAATATGAAACATGTATAGAAAGCTAAAGATAATCTTTCAACATTTACAAAATTCAACCCGTTACTTCTTCAAGTTCAAAATGCTTATAGTGTGGTATAAATCCATTTATTTAATAGTGTAATGTGGTATATACAAATCACCAAGCTTTTACTCTCTACTGTGAGGCTTTTTCAAGATAGTGGTTAGACATAAAATGCAAGGAATTAGAATGCATAAGAAACAAATATGATTTCTTGAAAATAGTGTGGGCAACATTTTAATGGTTCATATTATGGCATATGTCTCCCAATGGAGAGCTAAAGCTTGGTGACCTATATTAGAACATTAAATAAATGGATTTATACTATGCTATAAACATTTTGAACTTAGACAATTTGGTGTACTCTTAATTGGCATTTCAGTTACTTCTTTCCAACACACTTTGTAAAGCTTTTCAAATATTGTTGTATGATTAACTATATGATAAGGTTGGAAGTTAGCACCTGTAGATAATATACACAATACATACTCTCTTTGGGATTATTTAGCTTTTGGGTCATAAATGGTCTAGTGGTCAAGGTGCAAGACTTGGGAGTAATTAATGTCCTGTTGCCTCTAGTCACCCATCATGGTTTCTAAGTTTTGTTAAGCCACTGGTTCCAGGATATAGACTCTTTTTTATAAACAAACCAGCTTGTACTTCTTGAAATTTCTAATTCTTTTGTATGCTTTCAACACTTTCCAGTCCTGATGCCCTGTCCCATAACTCAGTATTTCTATTTCTCTGATCCAAAAATCTCCACAAGATGAAGGAATTTGGAATTAAACCTATTCAGGGAATTGGTCCCATAATTTATACAAATGTACACCTGATGTGTATGCCTGCTTCATCCAAACCTATCAGTAATCTTTCTTTGCAAAGTGCAGTGGATTACCATACGTATACCTGCATATCATTATGTTGCTGTCTGAAATTCAGATTATACCTCCTCAAAGTAAGATTTTCACCCAAATTTTAATTGCTTATTAAACATCTCTATTTATGTGATCTTGGCACACAACCTTTGCTTCCCCCGTGATTTGTTTCTAAAAATGCTCTGACATTTTGAAAATATGCTTTGGATAGCAGTTTTGCCTGATAAACAGCTGAGCAAACAAAAATGAATTCTGAGCAATAATAAGTCTGTTGCTTTTTGATTGAAACGTGAGGGACTACTTTTCGTAGTAGAGGTAGCTGTTCAGTACCATCCATAGTGGTGCGTTCTTAGGTTGACTTGGAGTGCAGTGAATTTCCCATATATTTATGAGGAATATTTCTTCCTTAATTTCTTATGCTTTCCCACCGTAGGTTGAAGAAGCGTATATGCTCCAGCTTTGTCTGTCTGTCTGTCCGCATAATAACTCGCATAAAAATGATTCGATTTTGATAAAATTTTAGTGTGTGGTAGGGGACCACCTGGGACAAACCCTATTTAAAATGGGTGAAATGGGTTCAAAGGTCAGGACATAGGAGCAGGATCTATTCCATTACCCTTATGCGTCATAACTTGCATAAAAATGCTTCGATTTCGATGAAATTTTACTATGTGGTAGGGGACCACCTGGGAAAGGACCTTATTGAAAATGAGCGAAATGGGGCCAAAGGTCAGGCAGGATATAGGAGCGGGATCCATTCCATTGCCCTTGTGCGTCATAACTTACGTAAAAATGCTTTGATTGCGATGAAACTTTTTCATGTTCCGGAGGTATACTGAACAAGTCCTGTTGAATATCATCGAAATGGGGTCAAAGGTCAGGACATAGGAGCAAGATCCATTCCATTGCCCTTATGTGCCATAACTTACATAAAAATGGTTTGATTTCGACGAAATTTCAGTATGTGGTAGGGACCACCTGGGATAGAACCTTATTGAAAATGGGCCAAACAGGGTCAAAGGTCAGGACATAGGAGCGGGATCCATTCCATTGCCCTTATACGTCATAACTAGGGCCCGGACTTTGATGACTTTTGCATTTTTAGGGCTTTTTGCCTTTTTAATGCATTTTTAGGGCATTTTGCAGCCTTTTCCAGAATTCTTTTGGCATTTTGGGAGGATTTTTGTAATTTAGCGCATTTTTTGTCACTCTTCTGCATTTTCTTTCTTTTTTATATACAGTCCAGAAACGGACGACACGGCCTTTCAATCAAATGGCTGCAGCATTTCTTTACCCCTTGAGACTTTGGGACGGTCATACGTAGTTGATTGTGCTGATAAGACTCGGAAGCTGCGTGTCCTCAAAAGAAAACAGATGCAGTGTGTCCAAATGTCCTTTTTTAAAGGACTGTCCTTTAAAACTGTGACTACTGATGAAGTCCTTTATTTGTCCTTTATTTTCAGTACTGTCCTTTATTTTAAGTGAGTTGAGAACATCAACTATCTACAAAAATATTAAGGGTAAGTAACAAAAATGCATTTCATTTTAAATTAACCTAATTCATTTTTTCTTGATATTTTTTGTTTGTAAGGGCAATGATGAACTGTAATACTGAGCCCTTATTTCTTAACATTGCTACTACTTTTATTATTTGGTTTTAACGGAGTTCTGAAGTATTAAAGTAGCATATGACTCTGGATATCTCTGTGGTGATGCTTTCTTTCTTATATGAGCCTTTGGTTCCCCAGATTAATTATTTTTTTTAATTGAGTTTGTTTTGTAGCTTTTTTAATGATGAAATGAAGACTAATTTTTATCTTAACTCCACAGATTTCTAGTTCAACATGTCTAAACGATAGTGCCACTATCAAATTGATTGGTCCTCTTCTTGTCAAAGAGACAATAATGATGATGAAATTGGCAAATGGTGCAGACCAGGAAAGGACCACTCAAGCTTCATGTGTGTGGTGCTCAAAAGAATTTTCAGTGTCTACAATGGGTGTTCAAGCAGTTTTACAACATTCAAGAAGTGAAAAACACAAGAAAAATAGAGAAGCTGTAACAAAGTCAAAGGACTTGACAAAAAGTTTCAAAAGTCAAACAATAATTAGTAATCAGGTTACTACTGCTGAAGTTTTGTGGGCCTCTGCACTTGTTGAACACAATATTCCATTCAGGTTTTGTGATCATTCAACACAGTTGTTTCAGAGAATGTTTCCTGACTCTAAAATTGCTGAATCATTTTCAATGCACTGAACAAAGATGTCTTACCTAGTTAGATATTGTTTGGGACAAACATATGAAACCATTTTAAAAGAAAGTTTGAAAGGGCTTTCATCTAGTCAATTGGACTAGATGAAAGCAATGACAGTGGTGTGCATAATAAAAAGAGCTTGAAATAATCATACGATATTTTGATGATGTGCAACAGCAAATTGTAATAGATTTTCTTGAAAGGGTATATTTGCCAGAAGCTAAAGCACTTCCCATGAGAGAAAAATTGATTTGTGTTTTACAAATGTT
The DNA here is from genome assembly GCA_039090855.1 of Macrothele yani. Classification (NCBI taxonomy): domain Eukaryota; kingdom Metazoa; phylum Arthropoda; class Arachnida; order Araneae; family Macrothelidae; genus Macrothele; species Macrothele yani. The sequence goes on along the minus strand of CM076989.1, from coordinate 67,684,671 downwards.
TGGCATCAATATATCTAAGGTAATATGCATTATGACTGATAGTCCACAAGTTATGGTAGGCTGTAAAAAAGGCATGCATACTTTTTTAAAGCAAGAAAATCCCCACTTGCTTGATGTAGGTCGATGTTCATTACATCATGTCATGAATGCTGTAAGAAAGGCTGTAAAAGAATTCAATTCTTCACTTTCTCAATTTGCAGTGGATGTATTCTACTATTTCCATGGCAATAGTGTAAGATCAGCTGATTATGGCAAGAGTCAGGAACATGTAGGTGCTCCAAAACATGTATTTATGAGACCTGTTGAAGCTAGATTTTTAACTTCTGGACCAGTATTTGATCATTTATTGGAGCAAAAAGATGTCTTGATTCACTACTTTTTATCCTTTGTACCTGCACATCGTTCCAAAGAACTGAAAACCAGTGAAAAGTTGCACAGAATAATTTCTGTATTGAAACAAGGTGACATTTTCATCCACTATCAGTTTATGCATGGTGTGTTTAGCATTGTGAATATATTTCAGTTATTTTTTCAGAAAGAAGAATCTCTTATTCATCTTCTTTATTATGAAATGACTTCATTTGTAAAGATGGTAATGAAAAGAGCTATGGTAGATGAAGTTGTTGATAACACTCCAGGCCATAAACTTGCAGATTTAGATGTCAGTCAACGTTCGAAACCTTTGGAAAGGATGGCTATTGGTGTTTTGACAAAGAGTGCAATGAAGTCTCTAACAGAGACAAAGAAAAAATGCTACTTTTACAGTGGAAACAATTCTACAATGTGTTAATTAAAAATGGCTGCACTATCTTCCATTGCAGAACAAAATATTAAGAGACGTGCGTGTACTGCAGCCAGACCAAAAGAACAGCCCAAAAAGTGTTGCTTCACTTATGAACATTGCTAAAAGCCTTTCTAATGTTGTTCCAAACCTAAAGCTAGATGAATTGTCCACGGAATGGGATTTGTGCAAGCTGGAGAATGTTGATGGCAAAAAGCGCATTGATGAATATTGGGCAGAAATTTTCAAAAATAACCCTCAGAGATATGCAACCCTTGAAGGCTTGATCATGACATGTTTGACCATACATCATGGTAACAGTGATGTGGAGCGAAGTTTTTCAGTTGACAGAGACATTTTGATTTGTAAAAGAACTCAACTACATGATGAAACTGTGACTTCTTTCAAAAGAGTCAAGTCTCATATGAAAAGGACAAAAACTGTATGTAATGAAATCGAAGTTACGCCACCTCTTAAAAGAGCATGTGTGGATGCTCACAAAATGTTTGCTGAACATCTAGCTGAAGAGAAACGTATGCGATTGGAAGAAGAACAGAAGAAACAGGCCACCAAAGATCAAGAGGCAGCTCTCCACAAACAAGCTGAGGAATTAAGAAAGAATAAAGAAAAACTTCAAATAAAAGAGCGAGAAAAGAAAGCGGATGAAAAGAGACTTAAAGCAAATCATCAAAGACAAATTGTCAAAGATTTAATGGCCAAAGTACAAAAATCACTGAATGAGGCTGATAATTTGGAAAAAGAAACTGAAAAGGAGATGACGAAAATACAGAAAGATAAAGCCAAGATTAAACAAAGTGTCTTATCCTCTTTTGTTTTTGTTGAGGGAAAGAAAAACTTCAAATAAAAGAAAGCGAATGAAAAGAGACTTAAAGAAAATCATCAAAGACAAATTGTCAAAGATTTAATGGTTAAAGTACAAAAATCACTAAATGAGGCTGATAATTTGGAAAAAGAAGCTGAAAAGGAGATCACGAAAATACAGAAAGGTAAAGCCAAGATTAAACAAAGTGTCTTATCCTCTTTTGTTTTTGTTCAGAAAAAACATTAAAGGTATGGTGTGGTGTTTTTTTTTTTTTTTTTTTTTTTTTTGCAGAAAAAGGCATGAGTAAGAATAAGGAAAGATTACATAGTTTTGTTTTGTGTGTTTGAAATATGGCAGTTACTTTCAGTTTTTGTGAAGTTATGACATTTAAAAGGTATTTGTGTAACATTTTCCAATTTTAACCTACTAGGCACTTGCACATTATATTGTTCACTCTTTTTCAAACTGGTATGTGATGTTGTACTTATTTTTATTTGGGAAAAAAAAAAGGTTGTGCATTAGAAACGTTAAGTAGCTGGAACTTTTTTAAAAAAAATGTATTCAATTTATATGTATTTCATATACCGGTACCTACGTCAATGTATATTATTTTATGTACAATCAATTATAAGTGTAGAAAATAATTTTTTTTAAATGTGAAAATTGAATTATAACTGTGGGAGGAAAGGAATGGCTATAAGGGGTGAAGAGGAGGCCATTTTGAAAAATAAAAATTCTTTCTTTTTTTAACATGTTTAAAACAGATTTCAGCTGAAAACAGGAACCTTTAATTCAAAAACAAAAGTTTTGCCCCAAATGGGGGGGGGGCAGTACTTTTCAGATGTCCTTTATTTTTTACATTTGCTGCTGGACACTCTGCAGATGTCTGACCGCCTCAAAAGAGCCACTGGCTTTGGACATGCCCCCGACAACCCCCCGAGTCGCAAAGATGGGAGAGAGAGAGATAACCGATTTGTGCTTGGATGTGAGCGTTTCGGCCTGTGTACCTTAGGAGGCCTTTCGTCCCTGAAGCAACTCCCACACTCCTCCCCCTTCCACCCGTACTCAACCTTCTCCCTCAGGAAGTGAAAAGATTTCCCCCAAGAAACAGGTAGCTCAAATTATAGGAAGCATTACTTGGGATTAGGTGTCACTCTCCACAGGGACATCTGAGAGTTATCCTCATTTTGTTGGGTCTTCAGAAGGGAAGGAAATGGAATAGAAATGTTTGTGCCTAAGATTTTTGGACACTGTTCGTGAAAGGGTTAGGTAGGATGTTTTTCCATTGTCACCAAGCTTCTGGTACCAGGCAGAACCTGTTCTGAGTGGTTGAGGGGTTATACTTAAAGCATCTGGAATTGTATGGAAGCTGTTAGTACCTACTCCAGTCATTATTTCCAGTCTGAAAAGAAAAGTAGCCGTTTATTTCCAAAGATGCCTAAATGCAAACCTTCTCAATCTTGCTATTTACATAAGTTTGTTTTGGAGTTTGGAGAAAATGTTTTTTCTACTGATGGAGTAATTCTATTTTGCAAACTATGTGAAACTAAAGTTGCCGCACAAAATCGATTTACCGTCGTGCAGCGTGTTAGACGAGAAAAGCATATTCGAGCTGTTGAACTTGCAAAGAAAAAGTCGCAGGCATCTTAACGTTTACTTATGGAAAGCTGTTCATCGACACCATCCAAGAAGTCACCATTTTATAAAGAGTTGTGTGAAGTTTTTGTTTCTGCGAAAATTCCACTGGAAAAGTTAAATCATCCTGAATTTCACCAGTTTTTAGAAAAACACACTGGTCATGTTATACCGGACGAGTCTACACTACGAAAAAACTACATACGTGAATGTTACACCGAAACAATGGACAAAATTAGGGACAGTGTAAAAGGGGAAATAAGTTTGTGTCTGTAGATAAAACGAACGATGCTCAGGGTCGTCCTGTTGCCAACATCATAATAGGGACACTTGAGCCAGATTGCCCTGGCAAAATACTTTTGCTGAATATGGAGATCATGGAGATCATGGAGAAGGTGAATCACTCGGTGATCTGTCAATTATTTGACAAATCCTTATTTCTTTTATGGCCTGGTGGTATACAACATGACGATATCCTTCTGTTTTTGACTAATGCTGCCCCGTATATGGTTAAAACAGGAAAATCAATTAAAGGATTTTATCCCAAGTTGGTGCATGTCACTTGCCTTGCCCATGCTTTACATCGCACTGCCGAAGAAATCCATGCAAATTATCCTAATATTGATCGACTCATATCCAATGTCAAAAAAATATTCCTAAAAGCACCATATTGCATACAATGTTTCAAATCTCAAGCTCCTAGCCTAGCCTTACCACCACAGCCAGTAATAACACGTTGGGGGACATGGCTGAATGCATGCATATATTATAGTGACAATTTCCAGCCTGTAAAGTCTATAGTCAATGGTTTTCAAACTGGTGATACTGCTTCAATTCAAATTGCCCGACACGTGTTCTCGAAAGATTAAACAGAAGGAAATCTAGGATACATTAAATCAAACTTCGGCATTTTGGCCTCAACGATTACGGGTTTAGAAAAACAGGGTATGGAACTCATCGATGCAATCAGTTACGTTGAAAAAGCAAGCCAAGTTCTTAAAGGAGCCAAAGGCAAGGTTGGACAGTCTATCTTTGCCAAATTAAACAATGTTCTGAAAAAAAAACGTTATATTCCAGACTTTGAAGAAAATCTCACATATATTAACTGGAGAAACACACAGTTTTGATATAGAGGAAGAACTAGCTGTAAGTGAAGCTGTTTTTTTCAAGTATGCCCCTGTCACATCTGCTGATGTCGAGAGAAGCTTCTCGAGATATAAAAACCTACTTACATATAATAGACGTTCATTTACCTTCAAAAACATTAAAATGCACATTATAATTCAGTGCAATTATGATGCACTTACATGAAGAAAGACTTTCGGTGTACAAGCAAATAAAATTCATATGGGATTGGTATGTACCGTTCTTTCTTTTTCTTATGCAGTTATTAGTTATTTTTTTTACGATTAATATATATTTTAAAGAAAAAAATATAATTTATCAATTATTTAAAGACAATACTACAATTTTTGGCAAAATTTACTGTAAGAACTGATCTAGGTAGGTTTTCTTTTTTTGCAATTTTTAAGGACATTTTCTGATACTTTTAAATGCATTTATAAAGAATTTTTCGGTCATCAAAGTCCGGGCCTTAGTCATAACTTATGTAAAAATGCTTCGATTGCAATGAAACTTTTTCATGTTGTTCCGGAGGTATACTGAACTGGTCCTGTTGAATGGTCCTGTTGAATATCATCGAAATGTGGTCAAAGGTCAGGACACAGGAGTGAGATTTATTCCACAGGCATTATCCTCATAACTTGACTAAAAATGCTTCTATTGCGACAAAACTTCAGTATGTTGTTCCGGGGGTATACTGAACCGGTTCTGTTGAATATCATCAAAATGGGGTCTAAGGTCAGGACACAGGAGTGAGATTTATTCCACAGCCATTATCCTCATAACTTGAGTAATGATTTCTGGTATGTTGGAAAACGTATCGAAAATCAATGCATTGCATAATTTTACTAACTTGTTAATATAAAGTACTGGTGTTTTATGACTTATATATATCTCTTCCTAGATTTTAAAGGGTTGTTGACACTTCAACGAGGCACGAGATTGCTTTAACTAGTGAAATCTGAAGTTCCTAAGCAATAATTGTGTAGCTTTGATTACTTGGAATTTTGTTGTCCTGGGTGGTGTAACAGATAGCATGATCGAATGGAAATCAGGAAATGCGGGTTCAATTCCCACTCAGGGCAACATAATTTTCAAGTTTTCTGAAAGATGTTGGTGACCAGTACACTGCAAGCAATTAAGGAATACTGCCTGATTGCTGTGAATAATCTAGTAAATTTTCTATGTTTTTATGAGGAATATTTCTTCCTTAATTTCTCTTTCACATCTTGGAACTATGTGCCATTCATATTGATCTTGAATTCAGTACTAACAGTCCCTCAATCAAAATTTTCATTTATCTGAACATACATGCTTCCTGAGTGTCATGGTCTATAGCTTACTTTTCCCCTCACACAACAGAACAGTATACAAAATCCTTCATACATGGAATGTCCCATACATGAAAAGACATAAAGTAGTATATCGTGTCATGATGCACGCCATTGGATATCATGCATTTATGCATATGCTAACAAAGCTGGAGTCATAAAATAAATTTGTCTGACTCCAGCATCAACACTTAACTAATGGATAGAACACCAGTAACCTACTTGCACAGCCATTACACAGTCACATTCCCCCCTGTTTTATAATTTTTCACACAGAAGCACCTGTTTCCTTTATTGTAAACCTTCTTTGAATGTAAAAAATAAGCAAAAATTATGCAGACATTTTGTTTGTACAGCTGTCACCAGGAACAAAACCACTTCATGAAGAACAAAGCTCATGGTTTCTGTGATGTCATATCATGACATCAGTATGTAATTGTTGTGTATTTCATGTAAGTAAAAATCAAACTTAAAAGTGATATCAGTGTATATATATATTTTGTTTGTCACACCTTTAATATATTATTTTTTAAAACTTTGCAGCTCTTAAGTCAGTGTTTCCCAACCTTTTTACTTCGTGGAACCCTTGAAGTAGGTCTTCAGACATCACTGAAGCCCAGCTTGCATAATTACGCCGGGCCTACACAATGTTAAGCCATTTGCATGACATTTAGTTTATTTTATCATATAATGTAAAAAGAATGAATAAAATGACATAAGTAATATTTAATTGGTATGAAAAGATATAAACACAACGATTCTAACACAAATTATATTATAAGTAAGTTAGTTAATTTTTTTTTGCCAAATAATATATAATGGAATGTGAAAATATTCATCACCAGTCCAAGTAAAACCCATTGCTAAAAAGCTTTCATAGTAAAGGCAATTGTTCCTAGTGTCTGTGACCTTCTGGCTCTCACTACTTGTGCTTGGTTTGGACATCGAATTGCTATCACTTATGTTGGTCACTGGTAATTTTACTGTGTTTACTGTTCTGTGCACTGTCTTTTTGATCCTGTGTTGTACAAACACATTTTACGAACTTCCACATCTTCTAAACACTCAAGTCTTCATTGTTAGCGCTATGCTCACAAAAGTATTTACACGAGCAACAGAACTTAAGTATAATATCCCTGATTAAAGCACTATGGGCCGATAAAAGAAATCTGGAATGTTCGAGAAATTTAGAAGTGATAAGCTTGGATGTTTCTAGAGTTGGGATTTTTCTAGAAAGGATGGGCACCTTATCGCTGTCTGGCAAGAAGTGCCAGTGCAGTGGCTTGTCGATTCTTGAAACTACTGGTGCTGTGCCAGAAGGCATGAGGTTGGCCACCACAAGTGTGTTCCTGCGCTTGACTGTGGCTTGATGCAGTAGCAAGTTGGTCAACGAAATTTCCTTCAAGGCAAAAATTACTCTGTCATGACGGCACTCTCTCCACAGATAAAATAGAGCATGCTTACATTTGATTGCCATTATTCTTACATCTTATAAGCAACATATACATTTAGTTCTGCATAAATATTTGGTCTTTTGAAATTTCACTGAGCCCCTGGTGGGGGCTCGCGGAACCCCGGTTGGGAAACACTGTTTTCAGTGCTTGTGGTAGTGCATGTATTTTATGAATTTTTTTAATTTCTGCCTACTTTTGTATTTAGGTAGGCACTACTGTTAGTGTACAAGATGTATTCTTCACACTACCTGTTCGTCACAAAGAATTTCTCCGTAACCTTCGTAAAGAATTCGGGAAAATGGTCCACTTGCTGACTGCCTATTGTCTTGTCTGCAGTGATAAAAGAATTACTTGTGTTCATCATACCGATAAGGGGTATGTGATAGGAAATTTTATTGTTTTTGATATGCATACATTTAAGGGTTATTTTATTCTGTATGTCTTAATGTTTTCCTGTACCCTAATAGTTTCATCCAATTAGATTACCATATTTACCGGCATATAAGTCGAGTTCATAAAATGGGAAAAGTATTAAAAAAAAAAAACCAGGTTGACTTATACGGCGAGGATAAAATGCCACCCTAAGAATTTTGTGCAAAAATTTTAGTACATCGATTTTTCATATTATTAACACTCATTTTTATATAACATTAATGCACAATGTTCGTATACAAATTACCAAAACAAATTTAAAATCCAAAAAATTCCTCATCGCTATCGCTTTCGAAAAGTTTTTTCAACAGATCACGTGACTTAGTATTGACTGCTATCGTATGGGTCCCATGCATTTTCACTGTTCATGTCAGTGTCACTATCAGATTGCAATAGATCGTCATCTTCCGTTCCATCCATATTGTTCGGTATTCCACATTTTTTAAAGGACTTAATTACGGATTCGGTCTTTACCGCATCCGAAGCTTCAATAATAAAGCTGCACAATGTTTCCAATGGTACAGCACAGATATTCCCCTTTTTCGTGACGGTTTTTTCACCATTAATCATCCACTCAGTCCACTTGTTTCTAAAAGCATCTTTAAAAGGGTTATTCAAGCTAACGTCTAGCGGATGCAGATCAGAGGTTAAGCCACCTGGAATAACAGCAATATCTGTGTCCATATTTCTTAAACGCCTCTTGGTTGCGTTTGTTGTATGAGACCCAAACATATCCCAAACCAAGAGACTACATGAATTTTTTCACACGCAGGCTTTACACATTTGCAGCAAATATTGTTAAGCCATAAAGTGATTCCATTTTCATCCATCCAACCATTTTCATGAACGTTCACGAAAATTCCTGAGGGAATCTTCACTTTCAGCATCAAATAAAGGTAACTTGATCACGCTAGTTACGTTAACTGAAAACTTTTACAAAAAGTTCGTAAGTTGGAAGCTTTCGACCTTATCTTAGGTCTTCATCACGCCAATGGAGGACTAAGATTGTTGCCAGATTCTACATTTGAATTTTTCCTATTTTTGTTGCCAAAACTTAGAATTGATCTCCAGATCAACGGAATGCAGAGAGGAGATTCGGAGTTGCAAGTCATTGAGTTGAAAATAATTTCTATGCTTTCACGGTAACGGAGGGCAAAACGATTGTCAAAAGAAGCAATTCGTTTTGCTTCGTTCCAGTGGGGAACTGCAGATGTGTCTTCCATTGTCAAAATAGACAAGGCAGTATTAGGATTGGCTTTCGAAACATCTTTTCTATGTTCTAAAATTCTATGGTTAATGCTCCTGTATGTGCTTCCAATGTATAAGTTATCCCCAGTAGAAGAAGAGATAGGAATGCAGTAAACTCCTGGGAGGTTCAGGCTTTCAACTTTGTCCCCTATCCCTTTGTAGAAGTTTCAAGATGTTTGGGGTAGATTTAATGGCAAGATGGTAACCAAAACTTCTGAAAAGAATCTGTAACTTATAAGCATAGGAAGGATGGTAAGGAACAGAACCACAGAATTTCAGGTCTTCTTTCTTGTGAGGAAGGAGGCATTCGATTTTCGAATGGTTTTCATATTTCTTTATGAGGGAGTTGACTGTAACAGCAGGGAAACCATGGGAGAGGGCTATTTTAGACATTTTGGAGAGTTCTTCTTGAAGAGAGAGTTGGTTGTTGCAAATGATATGAGCCCTGTGGATGTAGGACTTCAATGCTGCAAGCTTGTAGAGATGCAGGGTGCAAGATTTGTAGGGAATGATGTTAGTGGCCGCAGAAGGTTTTCGATAGACGGAACGAGTAATGGAGAGATCAGCGTTTCTGCAGATAGATACATCCAGGAAATCAATTTTGTGATTTACTTCCTTAGATATAGTGAGCTTAATGGAAGGAAATTTTTCCATAATGGAGTTGATCAGTATCTGTAGTTCAGACTCGGAATGTGGCCAGCTAATGAAAATGTCGTCTACATATCTTAACCATAGGACCAATCTCTTTTCAAGGTTTACTGCTGGAGAAAAAGAATATATATCACCATGGGCTTTAATTTCGTTCCATCTGCCATACAGGCCAAAACAATAGTGAACTTTCTTTTTTTGTTGCCTGTCATTTTTATGATGACTGCTTTCTTTCTTTGCAGAGCTACAGTTCTGTTACATGGCATGTCGAAATTGACGGGAGTTTCATCCATATTGCTGATATTGCACAAAGTATAATTGTTTTTTTTTCCTTAGTTCAATAACGAATTTATGAAAATTTGTTATATTTGCTTCCAGTTCATTGGGAAGTTTTTATGCAATTTTAGTTTTAACATGCAAACTTAATGATTTGTGTTGCATAAACCGGCAACACCAGCTGTTTGTTGCCTTAAAATCTTTGGCCTTTTCGGCATTTGATTGTGCCCATTTCAAAGCTTGAATCTGTATTTGATTCTTTAGCAAACTGAACAACTCAGAGTTTAAAACCGGCATCATATTTTTTCTCTTGTTAAACAGTGCCATTTCGATATCAGCAGTTTACAGCGTGATTCACAATAGACTGAGCAGCGTTGTGGGGGAATGCGAATGTGTTGAACGACCGGTTGACCTCACGATACTGTGAGAAACAGCAGCAGAGGGGACAGGAAAGTGGTGTGACCAGTTTTTTACATGTGGCCAATCGCCTACCAGCTTCAAAATGCATTTGGTGTGCTTGTACACCTTTCTATGCATTTCCCCCTCTCTTTTTCCAAGGAGGATTTCGTTTGCGGCGGTGTGCACGTGATTTTAATGAAGGGATATGTTTGACAAAATGGGGAAGAAGAGTGGTCAACTTATACTACAAATATAGCTGAAATCCAACATTTTTTGCTCATAAAGTCCACATCGACTTATACGCCAGTCGACTTATACTCCTGTAAATATGGTAACTGTTTTTGTGGTGTATGTGGTGTAGCCATGCAATCTTGTTTTTCTGCCTTATTTAAATGTATTTCCTTTCTTTGTTGCATTTGTCTTGAAGAAATGTTGACATTCATAACGGTATACAAGGTTTTTGTCTGAAGAAATGTCATTGGAAACTTACAAAAAGAAACTTAATTTTGGTTTGCTCTTGTTCACTGATTTGCTGAAGTCAAGTGACGCAGCACTTTGTACAAATTATTGGAAGAACTTACACCATTTTAGTGTTTCGAGATGTCTTACAGGATTTGCATGACTCCTGGAATTCTAAAGAAGTCCTCAAATTTGATTTCCCTTTTTTCCAGGGCCTGAAAAGTCCTTGATTTTCTATATTTTTGTGAAAGGCCCTGAAACTTTTCCGTGAAATGAAAAAAATTGGGTGAAATGTTTGGATTAATGAGTCACTTTGTTCTAGCTTCCTTCCATGGAATGTGGAGACATGATGTCATCCCTTTCATTTCATGTGATGCTGTGGCATAAGATGTTTGAGTGCCATATTTCCAGTGACCTTTGTTTGTAGTATAGCAGTTGTGTACAGTTGGAGTTACAACAAGTGGAAACCTTCAAGCGAGTCGAAGATATGGCTGTTCCTTCAAGCACACACTTTCCTTACTGAAGAAGGTTGATATCTGGCCTTCCTGGGAATAGATGACTATGGAATAGGGAATCATCTGTGCAATGGAAAAAAAGTTTTGTATTATCGGGGGCCAATTGAGATGGCATTTGGTACCGTTGGATGGTATCTTCACAATAATATTTTTTGTTCAAATGGTATCTTCACAAAAATATTTTTTGCTCAAACAGTATCTTCACAAAAATATTTCGAACTTAATGGTATCTTCACTTTCTGCAAAGTTTTAATGTAACAAAAATATTTTAGTGTAAGAGTCATCTTGAATATTGTTATGTTTAACTATTAAGCCTTTTTTTTTTTTGCAACATTTTTAACTGTTGTTTTCAGTAAAACGGTCTTTAACAGATGCCTATCAATTACTACGTCATCTGTACCGGCAGCTGAAGCAATGCTCACTGAAAGAAATCCCAAAAAATTATGAGATCATCTTTTCACAGAGAACGTGGTTGGTTCTCTGTCCTTCCAGGACTTGTATGCCTTCACATTCCTCAGTAAACTTGTTTTGGTATGATCGCTCAGTTTATGTAGCCTCCCAAAGCGAACAGTGGTGTCACCATTTGCTTACCATTGATGAAGAACTTCAGCAACAATGGATTTTGGGAAACAAAGGAGTGGCAATGCTATGCATTGATTGCTTACTCAGGTAGTACCCAAACACCGTGCTCCTTTCAAAGTCCATCGGTTCAGTTCTGTGTGGCATAATTTCATACTCATGTCGTTTGATAGATGTGCCCACAATCCCTTTTAAATGCAGCACCCATTACACTGCATGCATGAATGAGCGAAAGTTTTCCGTCCACAGGATGAAATTCTGTCTTTGAAAAATTTCCAAAAATGAAAGTTAGATGGAAGAAAAATTTCTCCTGTAATGGTTTAAAAAAAAAAAAAAAAAAAAATGAATTCCTTGAGATTTTCCTCTGCCTTGTTTCGTTGTTAAATGGCAATTTATTCCATAAATGTTTGAATTTCAGCTTGATATTGAAGGTAAATTGAAAGATTTTACTTTGCATTTGGAGCTTTACATTCATTGATACTCTGATTTGTATCAACGAAAATTGCTGTCAATACTGCACGTTTGTGTCACATTATTGTGACCACCAGCTAATATCCAGAGTAACCGCCATGTGCAGCACAGACAGCAGCTAGACGGCAGCTAGACGGGCTGGGAGTAATTCAATAAGGTGCTAGAAGGTGTTCACAGGTATGTGGAGCCATGCTGACTGCAGTGCGTCTGACTACTGCTGAAGGGTGCATGGTGGAGAATCCATAGAGCAAACAACACAATCGAGGTGATCCCACAGATGCTCAATTGAGTTTAATTCTGAGGAATTAGGGGGCCAGGGAAGTACTTTAAAGTCTTCATCATGCTCTTCCAACCACTCTCAAACATTTCTAGCTGTGTGACACTTTGAATTGTTGTGCTGAAAGATCCCATCCGCCCCAGGGAAGATAATCAGCAAGTATGGGTGTGCGTGGTCTGTAAGGATGGATTCATTAGGAATTCAGTCCATAGTGCCTTTCACAGGTGTGAGTGGACCCAGAGAATTCCACAAAAATATTCCCCAGTCCATAACGCTGCCACCACACAGCTTGTGTTCCTTCAGCAATGGTTGAAGAGTGTTTGTTCTCCGATGTTTCTTGCCTTATACGCCAACATCCATCCGTTCGATGAAGCAGAAAACGTGACTCATCGAAGGCAATCCTTTGCCAATCAGTGGAGGTCCAATTCCGATACTGCCGTGCAAATGTCAGCTCTTTCTGCTGATACATCTTCGTTAGCATAGGTGCAGTGACCATCCGTCTGCATCAGAGCCCCATACTCAGCAGGGTTTGCTGAACTGCCATTTTAGACACACTTCCGGCAGCCCCCTGGTTCATTTGGCCAGTGAGTTGCTCTACTGTAGCATGCCGATTGGCCCTCACGCACCTTTGAAGCCGACGTTCACCTCTCACATCAATGGCACGTGGTGCTCCGCAGTTTCCACATTGCTTATTCACAATGGTGTCATTTCTCCAATCACGATACACTTTTAACCACAGCAGCACGTGAACAGTTCACAAACTGCACTGTTTCAGAAATACTGCCACCCTTGGCCCGAAATCCAAAAATCATCCCTTTTTGCAAATCTGATAAATTGCTCCTTTTATCCATGACAGCAATGAGTGATATGTTTTCAGATTGCCTACAGCACACCTTATATACCCTCCAAGCCAGCTCATGACTTCTTTTATTGGCTATGTGCTGTTGACATCAAAAGTAGGAGGTGGTCACAATAATGTGACTCGATTGTGTATATATGAACACACATAAATGGGTGGGATTACGTAAAAAAAATGAAGATAAAGGCAGCAAATGTGGCACAATCTTAAATTGTTATGGTTTAAAAACGACCAAAGGGTGGAATGGGAGGAAGGTTAGTGAAAAAATCTTTTGTCTTAGCAGTGCCTCCTACCTTTCACCCATGCATGTGTGCACACCTGGCCCTGCAAATGCACACTTATATGGAGGTATCTAGACACTTTTGTCTACATAGTTTGTTATGTAGGGTGCACTTACTAAACTTTTTTTATAGACATAGAATTAACAGAATTTTCTGGATGGCCAGTCATATGCTTTTCATACATTGTGATTTGTGGGAATATTCTATATCAGTTGGGTGTGCCCCAAAATTTCCATACTTTGGTTGAACTTCTGTAAAAAGTTGAACACTCTTATGTACTTACAATGCCATAAAACTTAATGACATTTGATATGTACAGCATATTCTTCCATCCTATATGAAACACTAGTTCTGTGCTACTTGTTTCTGGCAAGCTTTAATGTTAAAATCTGGTTGCAGTTGTTTTCACTTTATTCTACCTTTTTGTAATTCACTTTTCACTCATGAATTCAATACATTTTGTAAAAAGTTTTGCATATTAATTATGTCATATTAACACTATATTCTGTGTGCATGTATATATCTTCTTATTAGGAAGAAAACTGTTGTTTTATCTACAAATGGTGCAGGCACAGTGAGAGATAATATCACATGTTTGTTTGGTGCAAAACAGGTTAGTAATATAATTTGCACTCCAAAACTTTAATTTTACCATATGTAGTGTGCTGAGTAAATATTCTCTTGCATTGCGGATTATGTGTTCCATACATTCTGTGAAACATGAAGGTAAATTTTAGTTTTTTCAAGGATTTTTATTCAGCATATAATATTTCGTGGTTATGGGCACTTTGCAAGATAAACATAAAAGAGGAATCTGTAATGTATTTTTGCTGTTTTTTTTTTTTCTTACAGTAGATGGCTACTTGCGTATAATGTCATGGCATCTCTCCAAGAATGCCATATTGCACCAAATGGTGTTAATCAGCAGATGAACCCCACATTAATGAAAATTATCTATGGATAAATGTCACTTGGTGTGATCTTTTAGGGGAGTTGTGATATTCAGAGTACCATAATAGCCAATGCAATATTGTCACTTTCTAGAAAAATTACTAAAAATGCTTTAAATAATTTCTTTAAATTCTGTTATTTACTTATTGGCTCCTCACTTGTTCATATGTATATATCATCATCATCATTGTCAACCATTATCAATCCACTGCTGGACGAAGGTCTCCCCAAGTTTCCTCCACAACGGTCTGTCTTGTGCCAGTCTCCTCCATGTCACTCCCGCATACTTTCGAATTTCATCCACCCATCTTCCATGTGGTCTTCTTCTGGGTCTTTTCCTGTCCCTTGGAATCCAATCTAAAATTTCAGCTGTCCATCGATGGTCTGTTCTTCTGGCAGTATGTCCAGCCCATTGCCATTTCAGGGATTTAACTCTGATCATGATGTCTTCCACTCTTGTCATTTTTCGGATCCACGTGTTCCTCTTCTTATCTCTCCTGGTTACACCAAGCATGCACCTCTCCATGCTTTTTTGAGTTGTCTGCAGCCTTTGTATGTCTCTTTTAGCTAAGGTCCACGTCTCTGCACCATACGTAAGCACTGGAAGGATGCATTGATCAAACACTTTTCTTTTAAGACATAATGGCATATTGCTCTTGAAAATTATGCTGTTTCTTCCAAAAGCTCTCCAGGCAAGTTTTGTACGCCGATTAATTTCTTCACCAATGTGACCCTCACTTGATATCTGCTGTCCAAGATAAACGTACGTGTCTGTTATCTCCAGCTTTTCTCCATCAATCGATAAATCTTTATTTCTTGTAAAAGCATTGAACATCACTTTTGTCTTCTGAAAGTTCATTTTTAATCCCACTTCTTTACTCTTGTCAGCAAGTTCCTGCATCATACTCTGTAGCTCTGATGGGGTAGTTGCAAAAATGACTATGTCATCAGCAAAACGAAGGTGGGTTAGATAATCTCCATTAATCTTTATGCCTTTGTTTTCCCAGTTCAGTGATTGAAAGACATTTTCCAATGTGGCATTAAAGAGCTTCGGAGATATGGTGTCACCTTGTCTCACTCCTTTTCCAATTTTTATGTGTGTTGTATTTTCAAATAGCAGAATCTTTGCACTTGCATTTTCATAGATGTTATTAATAATATTGATGTATGCATCTTCAATACCGCAGGATTTCAGAGCCATTGCAACTGCTGATGGTTTCACCGAATCAAAGGCTTTTTCATAATCGATAAAAGCCATGCACAATGGAAGTTCATATTCCCTCGCTCTTTCAATTAGTTCTCTCAGTACGTGGATATGATCTATTGTGCTGTAGCCACTCCTGAATCCAGCTTGTTCTCTCGGTTGAGCCATGTCCAGTGTTATTTTCAAGCGGTGTGAAAGAACTTTAGTGAAGATTTTATAAACCACTGATAGGAGGCTGATAGGTCTGTAGTTCCTGAGATCCTCAATGTCACCTTTTTTATGTAGCAAGATCATTGTAGCGTTGTTCCAATCCTCAGGAATGTTCCCTTCATTAAGACATCGAGTGAAAATTTGGGCGAGTACTGTTTCGATTTCTCCACTTGCTTCTTGTATGATGTCTACAGTAATTCCATCTTCTCCTGGAGCTTTTCCCCGCTTCATGTTCTTGATTGCATGCGCTACTTCTGCTGGAAGGACTGGAAGAACTCTGGTACCTTTCATGATGCCTGGAGTACATGTATCATCCCTTTCATATAATTTGGAGTAGAAATCTTTCACTCTTGTCAAAATTTCGCCTCTATTTCTTGTTACAGAACCATCTTCTTTTCTCAGTGCCATAATCTGTTTTTTTCCCTTACTGAGATGTCCCTTTGCTATCTTTAGGCTTTGGTTGTTTTCAATTGCTTTCCTTACTAGTTCACAGTTGAATTTCCTTACGTCTTCAGTGATACTTTTTCGTACTGTCTTGCATAGCTCTATATATTCCACTTTGGAAGTCACATCTTCTTTAGTTGTCCTCATCTCTCTTCTTTTTTGCATCAACATTTTGGTTTTTCCTGATAATTTGTTCACATGCAACTTGTTCTTAGACCCAGCTAATTTTGTTGCTGTTTCCATAAGAGCTTTGGTTACTTTTCTGTTAACTTCAGAAATATCCACTTCTTCCGATGTTAGGCCTTCTAAAGCAGAGAATCTGTTCTTCAGTTCCAATTTGAAGGTATTATGGTGTTTTTTAAGGTTGGTTATGTCAATACATTTTGTTTGTCTTATGAGCTTGCTATGTTCGAGTTTAGTGTTGAGGTGCATCTTACATCTCACCAATCTATGGTCACTGCCTGTGTTGAACTTGTTTAGCACACTGCAGTCTTCTATGACGAATTTTTTGTTACACATAATAAAATCAATTTCACTTGTCATCCCATTTGGATGTCTCCATGTCCATTTCCTGTGTGGCTTTTTCTTGAAAAAGGAGTTCAAGATGAAAAACCCTTCTGCCTCTGCAAACTCAACGAGAGTATTTCCACGCTGGTTTCTGTTGCTGTGACCGAATTTACCTACTGAAGTTTCATTCTGTTGCCGTTGCCCTATTTTTGCATTGAAATCTCCCATAATTATCTTCAAGTGCTGCTTACCTTTATTATTTAGATCACGAATTTCCTCATAAAATTCTTCAATTTCTTCTTCAGCATGACTTGTGGTGGGTGCATAAGTTTGAATAATCTGAGCCTGGTATCTTCTCGAGAGTTGGATAACGAGTCGTGCAGCTCTGTCAGAGGAACTTTCAACTTCTACAACTTTATCCTTCAGTTTCTTGTTTATTATAAATCCAACACCACTAGTTCTGCCAGTATCTGTCCCACGATAGTAGAAGAGATGTCCACTTTTCAGCTCAATGAGATCTTCTCCTTTTCTCCTTACCTCACTTAGCCCCACGATGTCCCACTTGATCCTTTGTAGTTCCTCTTCCAATTCAAGAAGCCTTGAATCAGAAGATAGGGAGCGTCCGTTATACGTAGCCAAGGTCAGCATCAGATGGCAGCCTAGTCCAGTCCTCCGGGGATTCTTAGCACCCTCTGCTTTCATGTCGCACTGGCCGCTGCCTTGGCCAGGTACATTCCAGCTGCCGGAGACTGAGGGCCAAGATTTAAGTTGTGGAGTCATTTTGGAGGGGTTTGGCCATAACTCACCACGCTGGCCAAGCGGGTTGGTGAGTGTGGGATAGCATTTCCTCTAATCCCGATGGTATAGTTATACCGCTATTGGCGGTCGTCAGAGCCCCTTTAGTGGGAACAGGATGTACCACGAGAAGGCGGGGTTGACATTTGTCAAGGAGAGGCTGTGATGTTACGCATCACCTGACCTTACATCCCTATATATATATATATATCATCATCATCATCATCATCATCATTGTCAACCATTATCAATCCACTGCTGGACGAAGGTCTCCCCAAGTTTCCTCCACAACGGTCTGTCTTGTGCCAGTCTCCTCCATGTCACCCCTGCATACTTTCGAATTTCATCCACCCATCTCCCATGTGGTCTTCTTCTGGGTCTTTTCCTGTCCCTTGGAATCCAATCTAAAATTTCGGCTGTCCATCGATGATCTGATATATATATATCATCATCATCATTGTCAACCATTATCAATCCACTGCTGGACGAAGGTCTCCCCAAGTTTCCTCCACAACGGTCTGTCTTGTGCCAGTCTCCTCCATGTCACTCCCGCATACTTTCGAATTTCATCCACCCATCTTCCATGTGGTCTTCTTCTGGGTCTTTTCCTGCCCCTTGGAATCCAATCTAAAATTTCGGCTGTCCATCGATGGTCTGTTCTTCTGGCAGTATGTCCAGCCCATTGCCATTTCAGGGACTTAACTCTGATCATGATGTCTTCCACTCTTGTCATTTTTCGGATCCACGTGTTCCTCTTCTTATCTCTCCTGGTTACACCAAGCATGCACCTCTCCATGCTCCTTTGAGTTGTCTGCAGCCTTTGTATGTCTCTTTTAGTTAAGGTCCACGTCTCTGCACCATACGTAAGCACTGGAAGGATGCATTGATCAAACACTTTTCTTTTAAGACATAATGGCATATTGCTCTTGAAAATTATGCTGTTTCTTCCAAAAGCTCTCCAGGCAAGTTTTGTACGCCGATTAATTTCTTCACCAATGTGACCCTCACTTGATATCTGCTGTCCAAGATAAACGTACGTGTCTGTTATCTCCAGCTTTTCTCCATCAATCGATAAATCCTCATTTCTTGTAAAAGCATTGTACATCACTTTTGTCTTCTGAAAGTTCATTTTTAATCCCACCTCTTTACTTTTGTCAGCAAGTTCCTGGATCATACTCTGTAGCTCTGATGGGGTAGTTGCAAAAATGACTATGTCATCAGCAAAACGAAGGTGGGTTAGATAATCTCCATTAATCTTTATCCCTTTGTTTTCCCAGTTCAGTGATTGAAAGACGTTTTCCAATGTGGCATTAAAGAGCTTCGGAGATATGGTGTCACCTTGTCTCACTCCTTTTCCAATTTTTATGTGCGTTGTATTTTCAAACAGCCGAATCTTTGCACTTGCATTTTCATAGATGTTATTAATAATATTAATGTATGCATCTTCAATACCACAGGATTTCAGAGCCATTGCAACTGCTGATGGTTTCACCGAATCAAAGGCTTTTTCATAATCGATAAAAGACATGCACAATGGAAGTTCATATTCCCTCGCTCTTTCAATTAGTTCTCTCAGTACGTGGATATGATCTATTGTGCTGTAGCCACTCCTGAATCCAGCTTGTTCTCTCGGTTGAGCCATGTCCAGTGTCACCTTCAAGCGGTGTGAAAGAACTTTAGTGAAGATTTTATAAACCACTGATAGGAGGCTGATAGGTCTGTAGTTCCCGAGATCCTCAATGTCACCTTTTTTATGTAGCAAGATCATTGTAGCGTTGTTCCAATCCTCAGGAATTTTCCCTTCATTAAGGCATCGAGTGAAAATTTGGGCAAGTACTGTTTCGATTTCTCCACTTGCTTCTCGTATGATGTCTACAGTAATTCCATCTTCTCCTGGAGCTTTTCCCCGCTTCATGTTCTTGATTGCATGTGCAACTTCTGCTGGAAGGACTGGAAGAACTCTGGTACTGGTACCTTTCATGATGTCTGGAGTACATGTATCATCCCTTTCATATAATTTGGAGTAGAAATCTTTCACTCTTGTCAAAATTTCGCCTCTATTTCTTGTTACAGAACCATCTTCTTTTCTCAGTGCCATAATCTGTTTTTTCCCTTACTGAGATGTCCCTTTGCTATCTTTAGGCTTTGGTTGTTTTCAATTGCTTTCCTCACTAGTTCACAGTTGAATTTCCTTACGTCTTCAGTGATACTTTTTCGTACTGTCTTGCATAGCTCTATATATTCCACTTTGGAAGTCACATCTTCTTTAGTTGTCCTCATCACTCTTCTTTTTTGCATCAACATTTTGGTTTTTCCTGATAATTTGTTCACATGCAATTTGTTCTTAGACCCAGCTAATTTTGTTGCTGTTTCCATAAGAGCTTTGGTTACTTTTCTGTTAACTTCAGAAATATCCACTTCTTCCGATGTTAGGCCTTCTAAAGCAGAGAACCTGTTCTTCAGTTCCAACTTGAAGGTATTATGGTGTTTTTTAAGGTTGGTTATGTCAATAGATTTTGTTTGTCTTATGAGCTTGCCACGTTCAAGTTTAGTGTTGAGGTGCATCTTACATCTCACCAATCTATGGTCACTGCCTGTGTTGAACTTGTTTAGCACACTGCAGTCTTCTATGACGAATTTTTTGTTACACATAATAAAATCAATTTCACTTGTCGTCCCATTTGGATGTCTCCATGTCCATTTCCTGTGTGGCTTTTTCTTGAAAAAGGAGTTCAAGAAGAAAAACCCTTCTGCCTCTGCAAACTCTACGAGAGTATTTCCACGCTGGTTTCTGTTGCCGTGACCGAATTTACCTACTGAAGTTTCATTCTGTTGCTGTTGCCCTATTTTTGCATTGAAATCTCCCATGATTATCTTCAAGTGCTGCTTACCTTTATTATTTAGATCACGAATTTCCTCATAAAATTCTTCAATTTCTTCTTCAGCATGACTTGTGGTGGGTGCATAAGTTTGAATAATCTGAGCCTGGTATCTTCTCGAGAGTTGGATAACGAGTCGTGCAGCTCTGTCAGAGGAACTTTCAACTTCTACAACTTTATCCTTCAGTTTCTTGTTTATTATAAATCCAACACCACTAGTTCTGCCAGTATCTGTCCCACGATAGTAGAAGAGATGTCCACTTTTCAGTTCAATGAGATCTTCTCCTTTTCTCCTTACCTCACTTAGCCCGACGATGTCCCACTTGATCCTTTGTAGTTCCTCTTCCAATTCAAGAAGCCTTGAATCAGAAGATAGGGAGCGTCCGTTATACGTTGCCAAGGTCAGCATCAGATGGCAGCCTAGTCCGGTCCTCCGGGGATTCTTAGCACCCTCTGCCTTCATGTCGCACTGGCCGCTGCCTTGGCCAGGTACATTCCAGCTGCCGGAGACTGAGGGCCAAGATTTAAGTTGTGGAGTCATTTTGGAGGGGTTTGGCCATAACTCACCACGCTGGCCAAGCGGGTTGGTGAGTGTGGGATAGCATTTCCTCTAATCCCGATGGTATAGTTATACCGCTATTGGCGGTCGTCAGAGCCCCTTTAGTGGGAACAGGATGTACCACGAGAAGGCGGGGTTGACATTTGTCAAGGAGAGGCTGTGATGTTACGCATCACCTGACCTTACATCCCATATATATATATATATATATATATATATTCTACTAAGTAGAGTCTTTGACTCTGCTCATATATATATATATATATATAAACTTGCGGGCCCGTGGGTTGTTCTACCGGGCAGTTGGAGAATCGGTTTAAGGCATTTTTCAAGAAACTTAAAAATCCACAAACTGGAAGATATGAGCCTGAATTTCCATTTCTTTTTGCAACGGTTAAGTTTCATAGGGATCCTGTGAAGTTCGGGTTCATAGCTAGTGGAGTGGGGAGTCATAAAAAGAAAATAGATCTTGCTTTTGAAGATGTCTTAAAGAGGGTTTTGAGACACATTGGAAACTGTTCTGGCTTGATGTACAGAGATTTTTGGATAATTAATGGTAATGCAGAAGTGGTTTCTGCTGTACTCGGGGTTTGTCCCCTGGATATTGATAGTTGTGATTTTGAGGGCCTATATACTGGTCTGCCTCTATCGGATGTGGTCACTACCTTTGGAGAGCTGTATGCGGGATTTGAACTTGGCCAATTTGTTGATGTGGGAACTTGGGGCTCTTGTCTCGATTGCTGCATGGGAGATAACCATGTCTTATATAATGGTGCTCTCTATGGGCAAGTGAACGGTGTTCTCGTGGGGGCATCGGCGTCCACGAGTATCGCTGGTCTATTCCTGTTCTTTAGGGAATATAGATTCATTGAAGGTCACCCCACCTGCTCAGATGGCTACCTTTACACTTTTGGATATATTGATGGTCTGCTGTGTATCAGTGATTCAGAGGTTATGGAGAGTGATTTTGATGATATCTATCCTGGCTCTCTTGGCTTGTGTAAGGCCGGCCACAGTGGTCGGGAACTTGAGTTCCTGGACTTGGGCATTGAGCTCGGCAGAGGTGGCCCATCTATTGGCCTCTTTGATGGAAGAGTTGATTTTCCTTTCGGGGTAATTAAATATCTACACTGGAGTAATAACATTTCAACCAAAGTAATTGAGAATGTACTAATTTCTCAGGTCCTAAGAATTTCAAGAATTTGCAGCAACAATTTGGACTTCAATTACCACATTAATATACTATTAGAAAGTTTTCTAGAGAACGAAATTCCTTCTTCTTTCATCAAAAGAACTTTAAGAAAAATTATTCTGGATAATAGAGTAAGGTTGGCAGATCTGCTTTAATTTTCTACACAGTTAATAATATGATTCTGACCAATGAAAGCCATTTGGAAGTTGGCTAGAGGATGCCTATTAACTACCTAAAGGAACCTTAGTGCTATGGATATGACGGTCCTATTAAAACAAAAAATTAAATAATATAAACAAAATCACAAAAAAAGCTTAAAAATCTGTTTATAAAAGAAAATAAAAACAAATAAAAAAGAAAACTAGTTATTCATCACTAGGATAGCTATACTAAAAATAGTAAAACCAACATTAAAATTAATAAGATTCTGATTAATCTATAGAAGCTCACTAAGGTGATTTAATACATGCAAAGATTATTAAATACACTGCTCGTGCATTTTATAATATTTCTCATGTATTCTGGAGAGTTAATTCTGCTCTTTCTGATCATACAGATCCACAGTCTTAAGTTTATATATTTTTTTTCTCTGGTTAAAATCTCCGCGCGTTGGTTTCTTGCTGTATGAGGAGGCCATCAGCCCCACCCTCACTGCCCCCAGCGTCTAGGGAGTGGCGGAAGAGGTCAGCCATGTTCTTCTCTTGTGAGGAGAAAAGTTTTGTCACACAAGAGGTAAGCTCTCTTCCTTGTTTTTGGGTTCTAGGTTTTATAAGTTCAATGTTTGTACTTCATGTACTTTTTCTCTGTCGTTTTTTAGCTTTTCAGCTTTTAGGCATTGGTTTGTCTGTTAACATTTTTGCGGGTTTTAACTCTTTCTTTTCTTTGTAACTTTGAGCGTCTTTTGGGGCACCTAGGAACAGAAGATGGCTAAGCTAGTTCCTTTCCTATGCGCTGTCTATGCGCTGTTTTTTCAAAGTAGTTAAGTTCTTAACAACTAATTAATTATGCACTTAAAGCACTGCTGAAATACTTTGTACATATTGCAACTAACTGTTTAAGGTATATAACTTTCACAAAGTTTTCTTTAGTTAATTATTATCTTTAACTTATTCTCGTTTTCGTGCTGTCATAAGCTGTAGAGTAGGGGGTTTTAGACTCAAGTTTTCTTTCAAAATTCTGTTCGTTAAAAATTAATATTTCCTTTTTTAATTGCAATGTAAAAATTTGGATTTCTTTTGCATTGATTTTCAGGTTTAAATTCTCTCTCAAACGAACTTGGAATTTCGTTATGGCTGAAAATCATTTCTAATTATTATGTCACTCTCACAGCTTGAGTTCTCTTTAATCTTCTTCTCTCTGTTTAATAGTAACAGATGAAGAGCATGGGTCGGGCCAGGAAGGTTAATGGATGCAAGCGAAATTGTTAACTAGTGCTAGGTCATGCAACTCTACGGAGGACATGACATATATATATTTTTTAAACTATTTTAGGTGGGAATGTTACTTGCATCTATGGCCTTGCAGAAACCCATTTCCAACTAGGTCTTTGTGGAAGTGAGAAAATGCAGAGTTTTTGCTGGTCCTTGATAAAGCCAAGGCTCAGTATTCTCGACACCTTCTACATTCAGTTGTTTTATTTTATTTTTTTATCTTTTCTCCTTTTACTCACACAGGTAGATACATAACCTTTTCTATGTTGTACTAGGTGTGAGTCAAAATTATATTTGTATTTTTTTGCTTAGGTATCTTCTTTATAGAATATATATATATGTATATATATATATATGTGTCATGGCAAAAATTTTAACCTCTGGTGAATTTCAGAGAGACCTGATCAATCTTTCTGTTGGTTTATCAGAGATTAATTAATGCAAAAATTTTCTCCCATGACATACGTTAGAAGAAAACTCCTGGTTGAAAGGCAGGGGAATTCGTGCGCAAAATTCGCTTGTCTTAATCATAACCAGGAAAACAAAATTTCATGTTGGTGAAATGAAAAAAAAAAAAAGAAGAATATTTGAGTTAACTGACTTTGGGGTTTTGAAAATAATTATTTTATCTGTTCTTTTATCGCGATAAGAAAAGGCGAGTAGGTGTGCAGCTCAGAGAATCAAAATTAATTTTAGTTTAACATCACGGAACGAGAGAAAAAGAAAATTAAAATTAGTGATTTTCTGCAAGGCAAGAATTCGCCATTTTTGCTTTCCTGTTTCCAAACGTCGTGGAAAAGTCGCCCAAAAGTAACATCTTTTCGTCTTTTGGGGTAAGGAATTCAGCAACAGAAATCTATTTTTAGACCTCAGGGTCAAAAAGAGCTTGGTCTACACGTGTGAAGGTCAGAGGTCACTCGAGGCGTGGGAGTGAAGATTCCGTTGGGGAGTCGTTAGTTGCTAGGCTGAAGTTTCGACCAATGGGAGGGGTCAGCGGTTTCAAGCACCCCAGAGTTTTATCCGTTGAGAAGTCACTGTTGTTCTGGTCGCTGCGTTAGCTGGTGTACAGCAAAAAGAAAGCAAAATTTTCTCCTCGCCTTTTTTGGTGGGGAGGGGGCAGTCAGAATGAGATGCACTGGGGTCTGTTGGCCCTGTGTGAAAAAAAAACTTTTTCTTTGGCCTAGTCGGCAGTAAGAATGACTGGCCGCTAGCTGTGTTCCCGTATTCTGAAGTGACTCTAAAATCGGTCAGCAAAAAATGATTATTTTCAAGGATCTCATTGCCGGAGATGAAATGACCGCTGATACACCCAAATTATCAAGTAACGGTCGACTGCTGTGTTGGGTGCAGATGGCGGAGAAGGATCAGACCCGATTTCTTACTTCCAAGCCCAACGTGCCTGAGGACCGAAAGTCCACCTCTTGTTGTTGCTGCCTCCATATTTTAACGCTGGGCTGCGCCCAGGCTTCGGGGAGAAAGCCATGGCTATCATGGACGGCCTTGTGAATGACATCGCCTTCGAATGCTGAATTGTCGAGCTGGGCCCACTACTGATTACAACAAGGGGTCCACCAACAGGGTTCCAAAATGCCCGTTTCCTGTTTCGTTGGCCAAACACACTGTGGCAGAAAAAGGAAAAGAAAAAAACAACCTTGGAGGTGAAGTGAAAATCAACCGGGACAGTGGTGTTCTCTCAAGGGAGAGTTTTTTTTTATTTATTTATTTTATCTATTATTAGGCTGTGAAACCTTTTTTTTTATTATTATCGACGGTTAGTGTGCTTGTCAGGAAGTGTTGCTGCCCCAGTCCTAAAGGTAAATTTCTCTCGGCATTTTCTTTTTTGTATTATGTTGTGGTTGCTTTAAAATTATAAAACGAGTTGGTTTTAATATCTTAGGCTGTTTAAATAAATTTCATGTCATCTTCTGTGGATTGGTAATTGAAAAACAAAACGAAACAAAGTAGTGGAAGTGGATAATTTTCTGGGTCATGTAGGGATAGATGATATAATAAGGATATTAAGTTATTTCGGAACGAACACCTCTCCAGACCAGTATTTCTCTTAGGTGAAATTTAACTCTTTTTGTGCTCGGTGATTTTTGTATTTGTGAAGTAGAATTTGTATTTATGAACTTAGCGTAGGTGCTATGTAGTTGGGAATTTTTTCTTGTGGGCTGGTAATTATTTTGGTTTAGTGTTTTGGTGAATTTGGGTGCTGAATTACTCTTTAAAATTTAATTTTTGTATTAGTGAGGGCTAATTTCTAGTTTCAGCCCGTAGATTAGAAAAACAGGTTTTTATGGGGAAAGGAATATAAGAATTGGGCATACAGGCAGATATGAGCATATGTATAGTGTGACAAAAAAAAAATAACCCGAATAGCTGTTGTGTTTCTTTAAGAAGTGATGATTTTTTTCAGGAAAAGAGTGATCTAGGAAGTATGGTGATGTATAGATTTTTCAGGAAATAAAGTAAGGTTTGGTATAGTGTGTCAAGTATGGTGTTATTGAGCTTTCTGGGAAATGAATATGTACAGTGTGTTCCTGGGAAATAAAGATAAGTGATTTTCTGGGAAATGAGTGTGTTCCTGGGAAAATAAGGATATGAAGTGTGTTCCTGGGGAAAATAGGATAAGAAGTAATTTTCTGGGAAAAAGGGTGATGTGTTGAATTTTCTGGAAAATGGACGAAGAGATATTTTGGGGACAAGAGAACTCTTGTGGGATACTTTACCCTATGTAGACAATGCCGCGGGGTCTGAAAGGGTGCACGAAACAAATTGGGGGATTTGTTTTCTGCCCAAGTAAGATTGTTCGGTCCATAGGAGGTGGTACCTATGAGGGGAGTGATATAGGTTGTCCCCAAATCAGAGTGAAGGAACAGAAAAGGGTTAGGTCGCACTTTGCTCCACTACACTGTATAAGCTGGGAATGGATTCACGACCCATTCCCGCCTTCAGACTCAAACTTTGTTGTTCTCCCCGGAAAATAGTGTTTTTCTTGAGATGTGGGACTCATTGGTTGAGATGATTGTTTGGCTTTATGCCCGAGTTGATTATTACATGGGTGCCAGTTGACCGGAAAACTTATGGTATGGAATTTTGAAATGTTGGATTTTCATGATGATGGTGTAAGTAAGATTCTCTTGTCAGTGTAGCAATTTAATGATAACTTTGTGTAATTTGAATAAGGTATCTAGTGCATTAGGTTTTGGTATGGTGTATAGAATGGGTCGAGTATCCGGTAATGCTAGGAATGTTGATTGTAAGACAAATGTTGATTTAAGACAGGGTTATGCTGATTTTAAGACAAATTTTCCTGGAAGGGTAGAATCTTTTATTAAATTAACTTTCATTATACGTAGAATTTTGGCAGTTGTTATAGTAGTTTAAAATTAAAAAGTGGATTCGGAAGTCTGGTCTGAGAGGGTTGGTTCGAGCGATTTAATTAGAACAATATGGTGTACACATATGCATATAATATTTGTTTTTGAGAGAGAGTGTGAGATATTTTCACTTCAGGTACTTAAGTTGTACACCATGTTAGATCAGGTGTTGGTGCTGTTGAAGTACAATGAAATTCTTGTGTTTATTATTTTTATCAGTAGTGTCCCTGGTGCTAGTTTTTCTTGGAAAGAAACTAACCTGTCATCCGTTTATTTTTATTGGGCCCTGTGGCCAGGCATAAAATCTGTGACCTAAAAATTTAACTTGTTAAGTTTTTAAAATAAATATAGGCCAAGTGGCCTTTCAAAAACCTAAACCTTAGTGCAGTGAAGTTTTAGGTATTTTCAGTTTAAATTTTCATCACATGGTTCAAGTGCATCCCCCTCAGCAATGACTGAGGTGGGAATGTAATCTGAGGTTATAACCGTAAAATCAATGTTTTTGTCCTAACTAGCTAATTTGATCATCGCCACTTCCAAAAGGTTATTTACACGTGTACATTGTATACCATTAAATTTTATTGTTTACAAATTTGGTACACATGCAAACAATAGTTACCTTTTCTTACACTTTCAGGTGTATCTACTCATCAAATGCAAACAACGCAAACAATACAATAGTAACTTTTGGGAGATACCAAATTCAGTGGTGCATTTTATTTTATTTTTCTATTTTGTTTCATGGCCTTATTCAAAATTTCATTTTTGGTTTCGAAATGCATCCACCCATTTCCCAAATTTAAATTTTCTATAATTTCCATATGAATTTTAATACCAGCATAAATATAGCCTTTTGATTTGATAAATAACTTCAATCAATCAATAAACAAAAAAATTCAATTTTTTTTTCACCAAAACATATGTATATATATATATATATTTTCCACGCTGGTTTCTGTTGCCATGACCGAATTTACCTACTGAAGTTTCATTCTGTTGCCGTTGCCCTATTTTTGCATTGAAATCTCCCATAATTATTTTCAAGTGCTGCTTACCTTTATTATTTAGATGACAAATTTCCTCATAAAATTCTTCAATTTCTTCTTCAGGATGACTTGTGGTGGGTGCATAAGTTTGAATAATCTGAGCCTGGTATCTTTTCGAGAGTTGGATAACAAGTCGTGCAGCTCTGTCAGAGGAACTTTCAACTTCTACAACTTTATCCTTCAGTTTCTTGTTTATTATAAATCCAACACCACTAGTTCTGCCAGTATCTGTCCCACGATAGTAGAAGAGATGTCCACTTTTCAGCTCAATGAGATCTTCTCCTTTTCTCCTTACCTCACTTAGCCCGACGATGTCCCACTTGATCCTTTGTAGTTCCTCTTCCAATTCAAGAAGCCTTGAATCAGAAGATAGGGAGCGTCCGTTATACGTTGCCAAGGTCAGCATCAGATGGCAGCCTAGTCCGGTCCTCCGGGGATTCTTAGCACCCTCTGCCTTCATGTCGCACTGGCCGCTGCCTTGGCCAGGTACATTCCAGCTGCCGGAGACTGAGGGCCAAGATTTAAGTTGTGGAGTCATTTTGGAGGGGTTTGGCCATAACTCACCACGCTGGCCAAGCGGGTTGGTGAGTGTGGGATAGCATTTCCTCTAATCCCGATGGTATAGTTATACCGCTATTGGCGGTCGTCAGAGCCCCTTTAGTGGGAACAGGATGTACCACGAGAAGGCGGGGTTGACATTTGTCAAGGAGAGGCTGTGATGTTACGCATCACCTGACCTTACATCCCATATATATATATATATATATATATTCTACTAAGTAGAGTCTTTGACTCTGCTCATATATATATATATATATAAACTTGCGGGCCCGTGGGTTGTTCTACCGGGCAGTTGGAGAATCGGTTTAAGGCATTTTTCAAGAAACTTAAAAATCCACAAACTGGAAGATATGAGCCTGAATTTCCATTTCTTTTTGCAACGGTTAAGTTTCATAGGGATCCTGTGAAGTTCGGGTTCATAGCTAGTGGAGTGGGGAGTCATAAAAAGAAAATAGATCTTGCTTTTGAAGATGTCTTAAAGAGGGTTTTGAGACACATTGGAAACTGTTCTGGCTTGATGTACAGAGATTTTTGGATAATTAATGGTAATGCAGAAGTGGTTTCTGCTGTACTCGGGGTTTGTCCCCTGGATATTGATAGTTGTGATTTTGAGGGCCTATATACTGGTCTGCCTCTATCGGATGTGGTCACTACCTTTGGAGAGCTGTATGCGGGATTTGAACTTGGCCAATTTGTTGATGTGGGAACTTGGGGCTCTTGTCTCGATTGCTGCATGGGAGATAACCATGTCTTATATAATGGTGCTCTCTATGGGCAAGTGAACGGTGTTCTCGTGGGGGCATCGGCGTCCACGAGTATCGCTGGTCTATTCCTGTTCTTTAGGGAATATAGATTCATTGAAGGTCACCCCACCTGCTCAGATGGCTACCTTTACACTTTTGGATATATTGATGGTCTGCTGTGTATCAGTGATTCAGAGGTTATGGAGAGTGATTTTGATGATATCTATCCTGGCTCTCTTGGCTTGTGTAAGGCCGGCCACAGTGGTCGGGAACTTGAGTTCCTGGACTTGGGCATTGAGCTCGGCAGAGGTGGCCCATCTATTGGCCTCTTTGATGGAAGAGTTGATTTTCCTTTCGGGGTAATTAAATATCTACACTGGAGTAATAACATTTCAACCAAAGTAATTGAGAATGTACTAATTTCTCAGGTCCTAAGAATTTCAAGAATTTGCAGCAACAATTTGGACTTCAATTACCACATTAATATACTATTAGAAAGTTTTCTAGAGAACGAAATTCCTTCTTCTTTCATCAAAAGAACTTTAAGAAAAATTATTCTGGATAATAGAGTAAGGTTGGCAGATCTGCTTTAATTTTCTACACAGTTAATAATATGATTCTGACCAATGAAAGCCATTTGGAAGTTGGCTAGAGGATGCCTATTAACTACCTAAAGGAACCTTAGTGCTATGGATATGACGGTCCTATCAAAACAAAAAATTAAATAATATAAACAAAATCACAAAAAAAGCTTAAAAATCTGTTTATAAAAGAAAATAAAAACAAATAAAAAAGAAAACTAGTTATTCATCACTAGGATAGCTATACTAAAAATAGTAAAACCAACATTAAAATTAATAAGATTCTGATTAATCTATAGAAGCTCACTAAGGTGATTTAATACATGCAAAGATTATTAAATACACTGCTCGTGCATTTTATAATATTTCTCATGTATTCTGGAGAGTTAATTCTGCTCTTTCTGATCATACAGATCCACAGTCTTAAGTTTATATATTTTTTTTCTCTGGTTAAAATCTCCGCGCGTTGGTTTCTTGCTGTATGAGGAGGCCATCAGCCCCACCCTCACTGCCCCCCAGCGTCTAGGGAGTGGCGGAAGAGGTCAGCCATGTTCTTCTCTTGTGAGGAGAAAAGTTTTTGTCACACAAGAGGTAAGCTCTCTTCCTTGTTTTTGGGTTCTAGGTTTTATAAGTTCAATGTTTGTACTTCATGTACTTTTTCTCTGTCGTTTTTTAGCTTTTCAGCTTTTAGGCATTGGTTTGTCTGTTAACATTTTTGCGGGTTTTAACTCTTTCTTTTCTTTGTAACTTTGAGCGTCTTTTGGGGCACCTAGGAACAGAAGATGGCTAAGCTAGTTCCTTTCCTATGCGCTGTCTATGCGCTGTTTTTTCAAAGTAGTTAAGTTCTTAACAACTAATTAATTATGCACTTAAAGCACTGCTGAAATACTTTGTACATATTGCAACTAACTGTTTAAGGTATATAACTTTCACAAAGTTTTCTTTAGTTAATTATTATCTTTAACTTATTCTCGTTTTCGTGCTGTCATAAGCTGTAGAGTAGGGGTTTTAGACTCAAGTTTTCTTTCAAAATTCTGTTCGTTAAAAATTAATATTTCCTTTTTTAATTGCAATGTAAAAATTTGGATTTCTTTTGCATTGATTTTCAGGTTTAAATTCTCTCTCAAACGAACTTGGAATTTCGTTATGGCTGAAAATCATTTCTAATTATTATGTCACTCTCACAGCTTGAGTTCTCTTTAATCTTCTTCTCTCTGTTTAATAGTAACAGATGAAGAGCATGGGTCGGGCCAGGAAGGTTAATGGATGCAAGCGAAATTGTTAACTAGTGCTAGGTCATGCAACTCTACGGAGGACATGACATATATATATTTTTTAAACTATTTTAGGTGGGAATGTTACTTGCATCTATGGCCTTGCAGAAACCCATTTCCAACTAGGTCTTTGTGGAAGTGAGAAAATGCAGAGTTTTTGCTGGTCCTTGATAAAGCCAAGGCTCAGTATTCTCGACACCTTCTACATTCAGTTGTTTTATTTTATTTTTTTATCTTTTCTCCTTTTACTCACACAGGTAGATACATAACCTTTTCTATGTTGTACTAGGTGTGAGTCAAAATTATATTTGTATTTTTTTGCTTAGGTATCTTCTTTATAGAATATATATATATGTATATATATATATGTGTGTCATGGCGAAAATTTTAACCTCTGGTGAATTTCAGAGAGACCTGATCAATCTTTCTGTTGGTTTATCAGAGATTAATTAATGCAAAAATTTTCTCCCATGACATACGTTAGAAGAAAACTCCTGGTTGAAAGGCAGGGGAATTCGTGCGCAAAATTCGCTTGTCTTAATCATAACCAGGAAAACAAAATTTCATGTTGGTGAAATGAAAAAAAAAAAAAGAAGAATATTTGAGTTAACTGACTTTGGGGTTTTGAAAATAATTATTTTATCTGTTCTTTTATCGCGATAGGAAAAGGCGAGTAGGTGTGCAGCTCAGAGAATCAAAATTAATTTTAGTTTAACATCACGGAACGAGAGAAAAAGAAAATTAAAATTAGTGATTTTCTGCAAGGCAAGAATTCGCCATTTTTGCTTTCCTGTTTCCAAACGTCGTGGAAAAGTCGCCCAAAAGTAACATCTTTTCGTCTTTTGGGGTAAGGAATTCAGCAACAGAAATCTATTTTTAGACCTCAGGGTCAAAAAGAGCTTGGTCTACACGTGTGAAGGTCAGAGGTCACTCGAGGCGTGGGAGTGAAGATTCCGTTGGGGAGTCGTTAGTTGCTAGGCTGAAGTTTCGACCAATGGGAGGGGTCAGCGGTTTCAAGCACCCCAGAGTTTTATCCGTTGAGAAGTCACTGTTGTTCTGGTCGCTGCGTTAGCTGGTGTACAGCAAAAAGAAAGCAAAATTTTCTCCTCGCCTTTTTTGGTGGGGAGGGGGCAGTCAGAATGAGATGCACTGGGGTCTGTTGGCCCTGTGTGAAAAAAAAAAAAAACTTTTTCTTTGGCCTAGTCGGCAGTAAGAATGACTGGCCGCTAGCTGTGTTCCCGTATTCTGAAGTGACTCTAAAATCGGTCAGCAAAAAATGATTATTTTCAAGGATCTCATTGCCGGAGATGAAATGACCGCTGATACACCCAAATTATCAAGTAACGGTCGACTGCTGTGTTGGGTGCAGATGGCGGAGAAGGATCAGACCCGATTTCTTACTTCCAAGCCCAACGTGCCTGAGGACCGAAAGTCCACCTCTTGTTGTTGCTGCCTCCATATTTTAACGCTGGGCTGCGCCCAGGCTTCGGGGAGAAAGCCATGGCTATCATGGACGGCCTTGTGAATGACATCGCCTTCGAATGCTGAATTGTCGAGCTGGGCCCACTACTGATTACAACAAGGGGTCCACCAACAGGGTTCCAAAATGCCCGTTTCCTGTTTCGTTGGCCAAACACACTGTGGCAGAAAAGGAAAAGAAAAAAAAACAACCTTGGAGGTGAAGTGAAAATCAACCGGGACAGTGGTGTTCTCTCAAGGGAGAGTTTTTTTTTATTTATTTATTTTATCTATTATTAGGCTGTGAAACCTTTTTTTTTTTATTATTATCGACGGTTAGTGTGCTTGTCAGGAAGTGTTGCTGCCCCAGTCCTAAAGGTAAATTTCTCTCGGCATTTTCTTTTTTGTATTATGTTGTGGTTGCTTTAAAATTATAAAACGAGTTGGTTTTAATATCTTAGGCTGTTTAAATAAATTTCATGTCATCTTCTGTGGATTGGTAATTGAAAAACAAAACGAAACAAAGTAGTGGAAGTGGATAATTTTCTGGGTCATGTAGGGATAGATGATATAATAAGGATATTAAGTTATTTCGGAACGAACACCTCTCCAGACCAGTATTTCTCTTAGGTGAAATTTAACTCTTTTTGTGCTCGGTGATTTTTGTATTTGTGAAGTAGAATTTGTATTTATGAACTTAGCGTAGGTGCTATGTAGTTGGGAATTTTTTCTTGTGGGCTGGTAATTATTTTGGTTTAGTGTTTTGGTGAATTTGGGTGCTGAATTACTCTTTAAAATTTAATTTTTGTATTAGTGAGGGCTAATTTCTAGTTTCAGCCCGTAGATTAGAAAAACAGGTTTTTATGGGGAAAGGAATATAAGAATTGGGCATACAGGCAGATATGAGCATATGTATAGTGTGACAAAAAAAAAATAACCCGAATAGCTGTTGTGTTTCTTTAAGAAGTGATGATTTTTTTTCAGGAAAAGAGTGATCTAGGAAGTATGGTGATGTATAGATTTTTCAGGAAATAAAGTAAGGTTTGGTATAGTGTGTCAAGTATGGTGTTATTGAGCTTTCTGGGAAATGAATATGTACAGTGTGTTCCTGGGAAATAAAGATAAGTGATTTTCTGGGAAATGAGTGTGTTCCTGGGAAAATAAGGATATGAAGTGTGTTCCTGGGGAAAATAGGATAAGAAGTAATTTTCTGGGAAAAAGGGTGATGTGTTGAATTTTCTGGAAAATGGACGAAGAGATATTTTGGGGACAAGAGAACTCTTGTGGGATACTTTACCCTATGTAGACAATGCCGCGGGGTCTGAAAGGGTGCACGAAACAAATTGGGGGATTTGTTTTCTGCCCAAGTAAGATTGTTCGGTCCATAGGAGGTGGTACCTATGAGGGGAGTGATATAGGTTGTCCCCAAATCAGAGTGAAGGAACAGAAAAGGGTTAGGTCGCACTTTGCTCCACTACACTGTATAAGCTGGGAATGGATTCACGACCCATTCCCGCCTTCAGACTCA
Source organism: Macrothele yani (assembly GCA_039090855.1). Taxonomy (NCBI): domain Eukaryota; kingdom Metazoa; phylum Arthropoda; class Arachnida; order Araneae; family Macrothelidae; genus Macrothele; species Macrothele yani. The sequence goes on along the minus strand of CM076989.1, from coordinate 67,650,336 downwards.
AACTTTGTTGTTCTCCCCGGAAAATAGTGTTTTTCTTGAGATGTGGGACTCATTGGTTGAGATGATTGTTTGGCTTTATGCCCGAGTTGATTATTACATGGGTGCCAGTTGACCGGAAAACTTATGGTATGGAATTTTGAAATGTTGGATTTTCATGATGATGGTGTAAGTAAGATTCTCTTGTCAGTGTAGCAATTTAATGATAACTTTGTGTAATTTGAATAAGGTATCTAGTGCATTAGGTTTTGGTATGGTGTATAGAATGGGTCGAGTATCCGGTAATGCTAGGAATGTTGATTGTAAGACAAATGTTGATTTAAGACAGGGTTATGCTGATTTTAAGACAAATTTTCCTGGAAGGGTAGAATCTTTTATTAAATTAACTTTCATTATACGTAGAATTTTGGCAGTTGTTATAGTAGTTTAAAATTAAAAAGTGGATTCGGAAGTCTGGTCTGAGAGGGTTGGTTCGAGCGATTTAATTAGAACAATATGGTGTACACATATGCATATAATATTTGTTTTTGAGAGAGAGTGTGAGATATTTTCACTTCAGGTACTTAAGTTGTACACCATGTTAGATCAGGTGTTGGTGCTGTTGAAGTACAATGAAATTCTTGTGTTTATTATTTTTATCAGTAGTGTCCCTGGTGCTAGTTTTTCTTGGAAAGAAACTAACCTGTCATCCGTTTATTTTTATTGGGCCCTGTGGCCAGGCATAAAATCTGTGACCTAAAAATTTAACTTGTTAAGTTTTTAAAATAAATATAGGCCAAGTGGCCTTTCAAAAACCTAAACCTTAGTGCAGTGAAGTTTTAGGTATTTTCAGTTTAAATTTTCATCACATGGTTCAAGTGCATCCCCCTCAGCAATGACTGAGGTGGGAATGTAATCTGAGGTTATAACCGTAAAATCAATGTTTTTGTCCTAACTAGCTAATTTGATCATCGCCACTTCCAAAAGGTTATTTACACGTGTACATTGTATACCATTAAATTTTATTGTTTACAAATTTGGTACACATGCAAACAATAGTTACCTTTTCTTACACTTTCAGGTGTATCTACTCATCAAATGCAAACAACGCAAACAATACAATAGTAACTTTTGGGAGATACCAAATTCAGTGGTGCATTTTATTTTATTTTTCTATTTTGTTTCATGGCCTTATTCAAAATTTCATTTTTGGTTTCGAAATGCATCCACCCATTTCCCAAATTTAAATTTTCTATAATTTCCATATGAATTTTAATACCAGCATAAATATAGCCTTTTGATTTGATAAATAACTTCAATCAATCAATAAACAAAAAAAATTCAATTTTTTTTTCACCAAAACATATGTATATATATATATATATTTTCCACGCTGGTTTCTGTTGCCATGACCGAATTTACCTACTGAAGTTTCATTCTGTTGCCGTTGCCCTATTTTTGCATTGAAATCTCCCATAATTATTTTCAAGTGCTGCTTACCTTTATTATTTAGATGACAAATTTCCTCATAAAATTCTTCAATTTCTTCTTCAGGATGACTTGTGGTGGGTGCATAAGTTTGAATAATCTGAGCCTGGTATCTTTTCGAGAGTTGGATAACAAGTCGTGCAGCTCTGTCAGAGGAACTTTCAACTTCTACAACTTTATCCTTCAGTTTCTTGTTTATTATAAATCCAACACCACTAGTTCTGCCAGTATCTGTCCCACGATAGTAGAAGAGATGTCCACTTTTCAGCTCAATGAGATCTTCTCCTTTTCTCCTTACCTCACTTAGCCCCACGATGTCCCACTTGATCCTTTGTAGTTCCTCTTCCAATTCAAGAAGCCTTGAATCAGAAGATAGGGAGCGTCCGTTATACGTAGCCAAGGTCAGCATCAGATGGCAGCCTAGTCCAGTCCTCCGGGGATTCTTAGCACCCTCTGCCTTCATGTCGCACTGGCCGCTGCCTTGGCCAGGTACATTCCAGCTGCCGGAGACTGAGGGCCAAGATTTAAGTTGTGGAATCATTTTGGAGGGGTTTGGCCATAACTCACCACGCTGGCCAAGTGGGTTGGTGAGTGTGGGATAGAATTTCCTCTAATCCCGATGGTATAGTTATACCGCTATGGGCGGTCGTCAGAGCCCCTTTAGTGGGAACAGGATGCAGAAGCAGAAGGGTTTTTCATCTTGAACTCCTTCTTCAAGAAAAAGCCACACAGGAAATGGACATGGAGACATCCAAATGGGACGACAAGTGAAATTGATTTTATTATGTGTAACAAAAAATTCGTCATAGAAGACTGCAGTGTGCTAAACAAGTTCAACACAGGTAGTGACCATAGATTGGTGAGATGTAAGATGCACCTCAACACTAAACTTGAACGTGGCAAGCTCATAAGACAAACAAAATCTATTGACATAACCAACCTTAAAAAACACCATAATACCTTCAAGTTAGAACTGAAGAACAGGTTCTCTGCTTTAGAAGGCCTAACATCGGAAGAAGTGGATATTTCTGAAGTTAACAGAAAAGTAACCAAAGCTCTTATGGAAACAGCAACAAAATTAGCTGGGTCTAAGAACAAGTTGCATGTGAACAAATTATCAGGAAAAACCAAAATGTTGATGCAAAAAAGAAGAGAGATGAGGACAACTAAAGAAGATGTGACTTCCAAAGTGGAATATATAGAGCTATGCAAGACAGTAAGAAAAAGTATCATTGAAGACGTAAGGAAATTCAACTGTGAACTAGTGAGGAAAGCAATTGAAAACAACCAAAGCCTAAAGATAGCAAAGGGACATCTCAGTAAGGGAAGAAAACAGATTATGGCACTGAGAAAAGAAGATGGTTCTGTAACAAGAAATAGAGGCGAAATTTTGACAAGAGTGAAAGATTTCTACTCCAAATTATATGAAAGGGATGATATATGCACTCCAGACATCATGAAAGATACCAGTACCAGAGTTCCTCCAGTCCTTCCAGCAGAAGTTGCACATGCAATCAAGAACATGAAGCGAGAAAAAGCTGCAGGAGAAGATGGAATTACTGTAGACATCATACAAGAAGCAAGTGGAGAAATCGAAAAAGTACTCGCCCAAATTTTCACTCGATGCCTTAATGAAGGAAAGATTCCTGAGGATTGGAACACCGCTACAATGATCCTGCTACATAAGAAAGGTGACATTGAGGATCTCGGAAACTACAGACCTATCAGCCTCCTATCAGTAGTTTATAAAATCTTCACTAAAGTTCTGTCACACCGCTTGAAGGTAACACTGGACATGGCTCAACCGAGAGAACAAGCTGGATTCAGGAGTGGCTACAGCACAATAGATCATATCCACGTGCTGAGAGAACTAATTGAAAGAGCGAGGGAATATGAACTTCCATTGTGCATGGCTTTTATCGATTATGAAAAAGCCTTTGATTCGGTGAAACCATCAGCAGTTACAATGGCTCTGAAAACCTGCGGTATTGAAGATGCATACATTAATATTATTAATAACATCTATGAAAATGCAAGTGCTAAGATTAGGCTGTTTGAAAATACAACACACGTAAAAATTGGAAAGGGAGTGAGACAAGGTGACACCATATCTCCGAAGCTCTTTAATGCCACATTGGAGGGTGTTTTTCAGTCGCTGAGCTGGGAAAACAAGGGGATAAATATTAATGGAGATTATCTGACCCACCTTCGTTTTGCTGATGACGTAGTCATTTTTGCAACTACCCCATCAGAGCTGCAGAGTATGATCCAGGAACTTGCTGACAAGAGTAAAGAAGTGGGATTAAAAATGAACCTTCAGAAGACAAAAGTGATGTTCAATGCTTTTACATGAAATGAAGATTTATCGATTGATGGAGAAAAGCTGGAGATAACAGACACGTACGTTTATCTTGGACAGCAGATATCAAGTGAGGGTCACATTGGTGAAGAAATTAATCGGCGTACAAAACTTGCCTGGAGAGCTTTTGGAAGAAACAGCATAATTTTCAAGAGCAATATGCCATTATGTCTTAAAAGAAAAGTGTTTGATCAATGCATCCTTCCAGTGCTTACGTATGGTGCAGAGACGTGGGCCTTAACTAAAAGAGACATACGAAGGCTGCAGACAACTCAAAGAAGCATGGAGAGGTGCATGCTTGGTGTAACCAGGAGAGATAAGAAGAGGAACTCGTGGATCCGAAAAATGACAGGAGTGGAAGACATCATGATCAGAGTTAAATCCCTGAAATGGCAATGGGCTGGACATACTGCCAGAAGGACAGATCATCGATGGACAGCCGAAATTTTAGATTGGATTCCAAGGGACAGGAAAAGACCCAGAAGAAGACCACATGGGAGATGGGTGGATGAAATTCGAAAGTATGCAGGGGTGACATGGAGGAGACTGGCACAAGACAGACCGTTGTGGAGGAAACTTGGGGAGACCTTCGTCCAGCAGTGGATTGATAATGGTTGACAATGATGATGATGATGATATATATATATATATATATATACTACTAAGTAGAGTCTTTGACTCTGCTCTTGGGTATATACATAATATATATATATATACACACATATGAACAAGTGAGAAGCCAATAAGTAAATAACAGAATTTAAAGAAAATTCTTTAAAGCATTTTTAGTAATTTTTCTAGAAAGTGACAATATTGCATTGGCTATTATGGTACTCTGAATATCAGAACTGCCCTAAAAGGTCACACCAAGGGACATTTATCCATAGATAATTTTCATTAATGTGGGGTCTGCAGCTTGATGTTAAATTTGAATATTGGACAACCTTATGTAATTTTTGCATTTTGGATAATTACATTTATGACAACAGACGACTGTATGTACAGATAAAAGGTATTCCAATGGGTTCTTGTTGCTCCAGCCTGTTAGCTAATCTTTATCTTCATCACTACAAGGAGAAATTTAGTTCACCTACAATTTTTTCCTTCAGATACGTTGACGATTCAATAACATTTTCATCTGGTACCCCTTCTGTCCGAATTAATGACATCTATCCTCCAGGACTAGTGCTTTGTGAAACAGGATCTAAAGATCATGTGCATTTCCTTGATATGGACCTTCTTCCCCAAAATCAGGGTATCAATCTGGATCTTTTCAATAAGAGAACACATTTTAGTTTTGATACCAATGTTTTAAGTAGCTGGCATTACAATATTTCTAAACACGTACTTAGAAGTATTATTATTTCCCAATTCATCAGAATCACAAGAATATGCAATAATCGGTCCAATACCACAAAGCAGTTATAAATACTTTTTTTATTCTTTTTTAAAAAAAGAATTATCCATTAAAATATTGTTTATTTCATTTCGAAAAATTATTGGCATCTTTTAATTCGGGAAAATCTTATAAAATCAGACTATGTAAACATTACTACCTTTTAAGCTTTGGACTAGTTTTTCTTCAGGCCTCAATTGAAAATATCTTCCTCCGAGTCGCTCCGGAGCATTTAACTTAACATTTGCTGACATCCATTAAAACACAAAAACAATTAATTTTCATTACAGTTTTTTTTAATTCCGACAGAGGTCGCCATAGGACACCGTATGGTTACTTTCAAAAATTCAATGTCTGGGAGTAGGTTCGGCAGCTGTTGGTATGCTTTTGCATGATATGGAGGGGGATGTGTTAAGATCGAAGTTTAGATTTATTGGAGTTCAGTGGAGTTGTAAGGTTTAAAGTTATTTCATTTCAGGTAAGTTTTTGTATTTCAGTTCTGTGTTGTTGGTTCATGTAGGAAAGACCAGGTGTATAACACTAAAGTAAAAAAAAATTAACCCTTGTTTCGGAAATCACATATTTTAAAGACACCTGCATGAAACCTGAACCAGTGTTCGGGGGCCGGGAGAGTCTTTCCCTGATGTGTGGCTCCTGGTACCCGACCCCAAGTGTTTAAAATTATGTTTATTACTATTATATTTTTTTTGCTTTTTGTTTTTTTAATTATTGTTGTGTGTGAATTGTGAGAGTTTTAATTTTAGTTTGCATGTGTTAATTTAGTGAGATTCAGGGATTTCTACGGGAAGTTCTTCGTTGAAGGTGTAGAGAGTTTGACTTATATATATTGCATTAGTACTAACTGTTTGTTTTTTGGTTATTATTTCATGTATGCTGAAAGCATTAAAAATAACTTTTAAATCATTCAAAATTTATTAAGTTGAGGTTTACTGCTTTGAAAAAGTTTTCACATGTTCACTTTGTTGATCATAATGATTTTCCCTGCTTTAGTTTTTGTATGTTTTCTTCTTTGTAGGTCAATAGTTTGAAAGAACTAATTCTGAAAACTCCTTCAGAATCTGTGTTAGCTGAATTTTACCTGTCAGCAACTTCCTTGAAGATTTGAAAAATTTCAGGTGATCATTATGAATTATTGAAGTTTTTCAGTAAAAGAAATTATAAAATTCTGTGATGTGCTGCATTGAAAAAGCAAGTGTCATTTCCCCCTACTATGTAACAGTGCTACAACATTTCCCATGCTTAATGCAATGCTTATATTATTATTTTTTTTTTCTTTCAAAACATGAAACAACATTTCATAACAGATTTATTTTTCAAGTGTCATCTATTTTATGAAATTTCTAGTTTGGTGAATATGCATGCAGATTTTTTAGTAGCATTATGAACTCAAAAGATAAAAACATGAGCTCAAGTATTAAAAAAAGAGAAAGATCTAAAACCAAATATATATAGAAATGATATAGAAATGAAATAAAACAGATAAATGAAATGTGACACAGGTTTCAGAATTATGCAGTTAACTCTTTAAAATGATCTTAAATAGACCTGACAATCTAATCATTAAAGTGATGAACAACATGAAATTGTTGTTTATCACTTTTTCAAATAACAAAATTAGAAAGTTCTTAAACTTCGTAGTAATTGATGACATGGCTATTCCCTAGACTTAATGAACTACATATACTGTATCTCAAAATTATGGGTGTTTACTAAGTATAAAAGAATATTTATATGTAAAATTTTGGGTTGTCGGAAAATTCATGACATATTTTAGCCATGTTTTGCGAACGTCATTTATTGATAAAAAGAACTAAGATCAATCAATTATATAATGCCCGTTTTGTTCGATAACCTTTTGCCATCTTTCAGTGAGCTGCAGAATGCCTCGTTCATAGAAGGACCTGTCTTTCGTGGCGAAAAACTGTACAAGGTGCTGATTTACAGCCTCATCTGAATTGAACGTTATACCACGCAAGGACTGTAAAAGAGATCGAAACAAGTGGAAGTCTCACAGCGCAAGGTCAGGCGTGTATGCTTGGTGTGGAAACACATCCCACCCAAGCTCCAATAATTTTTGGCGAATGATCAAACTTGTGTGTGGTCTCGCATTGTCGTGATGGAACACAACACCTTTACGATGAACAAGCTCTTGATGTTTCTGGATGATGGATTCATTCAAACTGTCCAATTGCTGACAGTACACATTTAAATTGATTGTTTGGTTCCGTGGTAGGAGCTTGAAAAACACGACACCTTTAAAATCCAACCACACTGAGACCAGAACCTTTCACTGATGAATGTCTGATTTGGATGTCGTTTGAGGTGAAGCAGCATGTCGGGAACAAGACCATTTACACAGTACATTGTTGTACACAATCCACTTTTCTTCACCAGTTATCAGTCGCTTAAAAAAAGGATCGTTTTCCTCACGTTTAATGAGCATATCGCAGATATTTATACGCGCCATCAATTAAACTTCTTTGAGTTCACGAGGAACCCACACATCGAGCTTGCTTACGTATCCCAGCTTCTTCAGGTGGTCGTAAACGCTTGAATGATGGATGTGCAGTGTGTCTGCAATCTCTCTTGTCGTGTAACATGGGTTTGACTCGATCAATGCCTTGATTTGGTCATCATCAACTTCGGTTGGCCTCCTGGACCGAGGAGCATTGTTGAGGTCAAAATCCCCAGCATAGAATTTTGCGAACGGCCGCTGCCACTGACGTTCTTGTAGAGTATTATCACTGCACACTTTATGCAACTTTTCACAAGCTTGACACGCGTTCTTCCCTTTACGGAAGTAAATCAGTAAAATGTGGCAAAAATGCACGGTTTGGTCATCCATCTTCAACTTGATGTCAAATCTCCGCAATTCAGCCAAATCGCTCACTATTCCTTTTAGACCGCAGCTAGAACTGGCACCTGTCGAATGCCATAGCGATAACAGAGCTGCACATACCTCTAGTACTTCCAAAACCGCCCAACCGCCATCGGGTGCCAAAATGCGTCATGACTTTTCTGACAACCCAATATATGGTCCACCCCTGCTCAGGACTATCTGTAGTCCTGAAGAAGGGAAGACTCTGCCCGAAAATTTTACATATAAATCATCATCATCATCATCATTGTCAACCATTATCAATCCACTGCTGGACGAAGGTCTCCCCAAGTCTCCTCCACAACGGTCTGTCTTGTGCCAGTCTCCTCCATGTCACCTCTGCATACTTTCGAATTTCATCCACCCATCTCCCATGTGGTGTTCTTCTGGGTCTTTTCCTGTCCCTTGGAATCCAATCTAAAATTTCGGCTGTCCATCGATGATCTGTTCTTCTGGCAGTATGTCCAGTACATTGCCATTTCAGGGATTTAACTCTGATCATGATGTCTTCCACTCCTGTCATTTTTCGGATCCACGAGTTCCTCTTCTTATCTCTCCTGGTTACACCAAGTATGCACCTCTCCATACTGCTTTGAGTTGTCTGCAGCCTTTGTACGTCTCTTTTAGTTAAGGTCCACGTCTCTGCACCATACGTAAGCACTGGAAGGATGCATTGATCAAACACTTTTCTTTTAAGACATAATGGCATATTGCTCTTGAAAATTATGCTGTTTCTTCCAAAAGCTCTCCAGGCAAGTTTTGTACGCCGATTAATTTCTTCATCAATGTGACCCTCACTTGATATCTGCTGTCCAAGATAAACGTACGTGTCTGTTATCTCCAGCTTTTCTCCATCAATCAATAAATCTTCATTTCTTGTAAAAGCATTGAACATCACTTTTGTCTTCTGAAAGTTCATTTTTAATCCCATTTCTTTACTCTTGTCAGCAAGTTCCTGGATCATACTCTGCAGCTCTGATGGGGTAGTTGCAAAAATGACTACGTCATCAGCAAAACGAAGGTGGGTTAGATGATCTCCATTAATCTTTATCTCCTTGTTTTCCCAGCTTAGTGACTGAAAAACACCCTCCAATGTGGCATTAAAGAGCTTCGGAGATATGGTGTCACCTTGTCTCACTCCCTTTCCAATTTTTATGTGTGTTGTATTTTCAAACAGCCTAATCTTTGCACTTGCATTTTCATAGATGTTATTAATAATATTAATGTATGCATCTTCAATACTGCAGGTTTTCAGAGCCATTGTAACTGCTGATGGTTTTACCGAATCAAAGGCTTTTTCATAATCGATAAAAGCCATGCACAATGGAAGTTCATATTCCCTCGCTCTTTCAATTAGTTCTCTCAGCACATGGATATGATCTATTGTGCTGTAGCCACTCCTGAATCCAGCTTGTTCTCTCGGTTGAGCCATGTCCAGTGTTACCTTCAAGCGGTGTGAAAGAACTTTAGTGAAGATTTTATAAACTACTGATAGGAGGCTGATAGGTCTGTAGTTTCTGAGATCCTCAATGTCACCTTTCTTATGTAGCAGGATCATTGTAGCGGTGTTCCAATCCTCAGGAATCTTTCCTTCATTAAGGCATCGAGTGAAAATTTGGGCGAGTACTGTTTCGATTTCTCCACTTGCTTCTTGTATGATGTCTACAGTAATTCCATCTTCTCCTGGAGCTTTTCCCCGCTTCATGTTCTTGATTGCATGTGCAACTTCTGCTGGAAGGACTGGAGGAACTCTGGTACTGGTATCTTTCATGATGTCTGGAGTGCATGTATCATCCCTTTCATATAATTTGGAGTAGAAATCTTTCACTCTTGTCAAAATTTCGCCTCTATTTCTTGTTACAGAACCATCTTCTTTTCTCAGTGCCATAATCTGTTTTCTTCCCTTACTGAGATGTCCCTTTGCTATCTTTAGGCTTTGGTTGTTTTCAATTGCTTTCCTCACTAGTTCACAGTTGAATTTTCTTACGTCTTCAGTGATACTTTTTCGTACTGTCTTGCATAGCTCTATATATTCCACTTTGGAAGTCACATCTTCTTTAGTTGTCCTCATCTCTCTTCTTTTTTGCATCAACATTTTCGTTTTTCCTGATAATTTATTTACATGCAACTTGTTCTTAGACCCAGCTAATTTTGTTGCTGTTTCCATAAGAGCTTTGGTTATTTTTCTGTTAACTTCAGAGATGTCCACTTCTTCCGATGTTAGGCCTTCTAAAGCAGAGAACCTGTTCTTCAGTTCCAACTTGAAGGTATTATGGTGTTTTTTAAGGTTGGTTATGTCAATAGATTTTGTTTGTCTTATGAGCTTGCCACGTTCAAGTTTAGTGTTGAGGTGCATCTTACATCTCACCAATCTATGGTCACTACCTGTGTTGAACTTGTTTAGCACACTGCAGTCTTCTATGACGAATTTTTTGTTACACATAATAAAATCAATTTCACTTGTCGTCCCATTTGGATGTCTCCATGTCCATTTCCTGTGTGGCTTTTTCTTGAAAAAGGAGTTCAAGATGAAAAACCCTTCTGCCTCTGCAAACTCAACGAGAGTATTTCCACGCTGGTTTCTGTTGCCGTGACCGAATTTACCTACTGAAGTTTCATTCTGTTGCCGTTGCCCTATTTTTGCATTAAAATCTCCCATAATTATTTTCAAGTGCTGCTTACCTTTATTATTTAGATGACAAATTTTCTCATAAAATTCTTCAATTTCTTCTTCAGGATGACTTGTGGTGGGTGCATAAGTTTGAATAATCTGAGCCTGGTATCTTCTCGATAGTTGGATAACGAGTCGTGCAGCTCTGTCAGAGGAACTTTCAACTTCTACCACTTTATCCTTCAGTTTCTTGTTTATTATAAATCCAATACCACTAGTTCTGCCAGTATCTGTCCCACGGTAGTAGAAGAGATGTCCACTTTTCAGTTCGATGAGATCTTCTCCTTTTCTCCTTACCTCACTTAGCCCCACGATGTCCCACTTGATCCTTTGTAGTTCCTCTTCCAATTCAAGAAGCCTTGAATCAGAAGATAGGGAGCGTCCATTGTACGTTGCCAAGGTCAGCATCAGATGGCAGACTAGTCCGGTCCTCCGGGGATTCTTAGCACCCTCTGCCTTCATGTCGCACTGGCCGCTGCCTTGGCCAGGTACATTCCAGCTGCCGGAGACTGAGGGCCAAGATTTAAGTTGTGGAGTCATTTTGGAGGGGTTTGGCCATAACTCACCACGCTGGCCAAGCGGGTTGGTGAGTGTGGGATAGAATTTCCTCTAATCCCGATGGTATAGTTATATCGCTATTGGCGGTCGTCAGAGCCCCTTTAGTGGGAACAGGATGCACCACGAGAAGGCGGGGTTGACATTTGTCAAGGAGAGGCTGTGATGTTACGCATCACCTGACCTTACATCCCTACATATAAATATCCTTTTATATGTAGTAAAAACCCATAATTTTGAGATATTTTTAGAAAGTTCTGTTTATTGGCTTTACTCACAGGGATATTTATTTTCAAGTGTTGTTTGTGATTTACAGTAGAACTGTCTTGTAGTGAGGAGCACAGGACCAATGAAAATCCTCAGTAAATCTGTTTTGGGGTGAAAAATCCTGCCATGTAAAATATTAATACATAATAATATGATATACATTTATATTATATATCCATAACAATTGAATATACTTGAAAGATTTAATTAATTAACTACAGTTGTGCAAATTAATATTAAATAGGAAATTACATGAGTGCAAGTTAGCAGTAAATCATGAAGCAGACTTCATGTGGAAACAAAACTGCCTTTATAATTTTTGGAAATTGTTTTATCTTGAACTTTCATTTTCCTGTTTTTATATTAATACTATCTCTGTAAAAAAAAAAAAAAAAAAAAGCCAAAGCACTCTGAGGAAGTTGTTTGATTCTGATGAAACTCTGCATGCAAGTACCTCAGGGCTGGAATATGCAAATGATTAAAACATAATGACCAAAGACTAAATAGTGGTCCACCACAATGCATGGGAAACCACACATCAAGGAGGGTATATCAAGAGCAAAGCTCATATGCAGGGACAATCATGACAGCAGATTGCATTTGCATTAACCTCCACAGACTGTGAGAATGCCTTGATGTCAGATCTGTGCACAATACAAGCAGTTGAATGAGTTTGAGAGAGGACATATAATTGGACTGAGAGTGGCTGACTGGTCAAGTTGCCATATCGCCAGGTTTTTAGGTTGGAGCGACGCAACAATCGGACGATGTTGACACCATTGGGTTGAGCTCGCACAGGGGCAGTGGACGACCAGGGCAATGACAGAACATGAGGATCAAGTGATTGTGAGAGCCACACAAACAGAACTGAATTCCTCACTCCCAGTCATCTGTGGCCATGTTGTGTTGTCTACACGTACAGAAGTGGCCATCCAGACTGTTGCCAGATGGCTTGTGGCACTGGGACTACATTCAAGGTGGTACTCCACTGCCTATCACTGACCAGTGAGCATCGTGGGCACCAGTTGCAGCATGTCAGACCTGATCAACACACAATAGTGTCCAGTGGCATCACGTTGTCTTCAGTGATGAGTCATGGTTTGCACTTGGTGCTGATGACCAGCGCATACATGTCTGGAGATAAGCCAGCCAGCACACAGATTCTGCCTTTACTGTGGAACGGCACTCGGCTTGCACACTGGGAATGACTGTCTGGGGATCCATTTCCTATGATAGCCAGACACCCTTGGTAGTCCTCTATACCACCCTAATGGCTTAACAGTAAGTTGACGCCATTTTATGACCTTTTGTGTTGCCATTTCTGTCGCAGCATCACCAAGCAATTTTTCAACAGGAAAGGGCCCAGCCACACATGGCATGGCTCTCCCAGGCCTGCCTCAGTAATGTCGGCACCTTTTGATGGCCAGCCCGATTACCTGACCTCTTACCGATCGAACATGTTTAGGACATGATGGGACTCCACCTACTCCCATCCTAGAATGTTGGCGAACTGGCCCGCAATTTGGATACCACCTGGCATGCTATACCTCACGACATTACCCTTAAACTGCTTGTGTTGCCACACCAGGTAACCACTTGTGTCCAAGCCAGAAGTGCTACAATATACCGACTTGTTCCACTCATGTAGCTGTTTTATCCGAATAAATGGCCCAGCTGCACTGGAATTGGAACCATTTCCTTTCTAGCGGATAATGCTTACCTTGGCATTCCTTTCTAGCGGCGGGAACATTTCACGCACGTGTTTTCCGGTCTTTGTTGATGTTATTGTCCTAAAGTCTGTTGTATGCGATGACTGGCTTTACTTCTCACACTTTTCGTTGGGTATACTCATTGGATCTTTGCCTTAGGATTCAAACACATCAATTTTTACTGTTCTTTATACTCGAAATTTTCGCCCATACTCTGGGCATCTTCAGGAGCGTGGCGACTTTACCACCGATGTTCGTGGTTAACTTCGCGCTAATGGAGTCCGATACTCCTTGTTGCCATTCGTCGGAAATACTTTCCTGGATATATTTCATTATCAAGCCCGGCTGGCGCCATCTATGTTTCGTTAAAAACACTTTTTTTTTTTAAATTTTCTTCTCCTATCCTGGTTTTCTTGTCTTTTTTTGCCGGTTCTTCTTTTGTTGTTGTTTTTCTTGTCTTATTAGTTCTTTCCACAGGCCCGATAATGTGCTAGGGTCGTTCTGGTTACATACCCTTGCTTTATTTTTGTAGATTAATATTGCTTCTTCCCTCCTCATTTGCCTTTCCGATTTTTTATTCTTTTTTAGCATTTTAATTTCATCGAACTTTGGGAATGTCCGGTTTTCCATTCAGAATTGCACTAAAGCAGTTTTGGCTTCTTTTTTTGCCAGTTAGATATGTGTTGTTTAAGTCTTTTTTTTAATCTGTTTTTCGTACTTCCAATGTACGATATTGGGGGTATGTGTGCAATTGGAATTTCGTAGGTTCCTGATTCTTCTAGCATTTTTTCCTCTGTTTTTTTGTTGACAGTCATACTTTTCACGGTGTGCACTGAGCTTCCTAGTTGTAAGTCATATTTAGCAGAGTGCCTATTGGTTTCTTTACTCACTCCTTCCAGGTATGGGAAAGCTCCAATGTATTTCAATTTTTCATTCCTCATCTTCCTTTGGTGCCCACCTCCAATTTGGGATCACTGCTTCTCAGGATTTTTTTTACTTTGAAATATTGCACGTAAAAGAGAATAGTAGAATAATTAGAGCTATATAATAGTCAGAATTAGAACTACTAAGTGGAAATCATTTCCTTTCCTATACATGTCCATTGCACATACCAATTTTCATTTTGTTTGGATGATTCTTTCTGGGTTCTTTGTTTTTTCAGCAGAGTGTATTTCAATGTTTAACAGCACTTAAAAAGCACTTCTTTTTTTTTTTTTTTTAGGTTTAACAACCACCCCATGAGCAACTCAACAAGCTACAAGCAGTTGCCCACCTCTAATTTGGGATCACTGCTTCTCAGGATTTTTTTTTTTTTTTTTTTTTTTTTAAGGTTTAACAACCACCCCATGAGCAACTCAACAAGCTACAAGCAGTTACCCACCTCTAAGTTGAGACCACTGCTTCTCAGGAGAGGGAAGACCCAGTACCATAAGACAAACACGGCAACCATACATCACCCTGGACCTGTACAAGGGCTCATCTGCGAAACGTGGGGCTAAGAGGCATTTTCACTTCAGAGATTGAACATAAGGCTTGAACCAATGAACATCAATTTGGACTAATAGTTTAATATCAGGCCTAATCCAGCAAACTTTGATTTCTACTGGTAGACCAGCTTTATAATGACTTCCAAATGTTTCACACATTCGTAACAATTATCAAGAATGTATTTTAATAATGAAGAAAACATCAGGACAGGACAAGCCCAAGTAAAGTTTTTAGGAATTTCATTCTAATTCAAGGAAAACTAGCAATATTACTAATGGGAATGAAAGTTACAAATTACTGATGCAAAGCATTCCAGGAGTGCCACTCAGGGGAGAAAAAAATGTGCAACATAATAGTGTTTTTAATGTATAACTTATGTACCACTGGCATAGCACAGTTGGTTAAATCATTATGTGCTGTGTGGGAGGTAGACGTTTCTGAAAGGTGTTCAAATTCCGGTCCTGCCGGCCATCTAGTCGGCGGTTTTTCTGGAATTTTCTGCAGGCTCCCTGTGGTTAAAAACTCAAATGCATAGATGGTTCCCTGTGGTCAGCCCCGGACACACTTTGTCTCTTTATCCGTATGCAGCAGAGAAATGGCAAGCTTGCTGCATTAATTTGCCAGTAACCCTCAAGGGTGCATAGTCGTCTTTGCAGGACTTAACACTTTCACTGCCGCTTGATGCTGAACGGCGTCGTACAATACTTAGCCCAGGTGCCGAAGACGCCGAACTGCATCATAATCGTGGCTTCATATTTCATTTCCTAAAACCTTCGGCACTTGAAGAGAGTTATCTATTTTGTTACTAGCACTGAAAATGAGTCTCCAACTGCCTAAAAGTGACTGCGGTTTTGGAATAGTGGATTTTTTCCCCACATGGTTTAGGGAAGGGAAAGTAAAGACTAGCTGATGACCATTAACCTGTACCGTCCAATTGCGGACTCCACAGGGGAAGGGAAAGTAAGTTGACTTCCCATGGACTTAACACAGCGCACGCTTTTCACTGCAATGTTTATTTTCCTTTGAACGTCACTGGTTTTGTGGTGAAGGCAACTATCAATAAATAAATGCTTGAGTGGCAATAAAAAGCATTTGCTACTTAGAGTTTATGTGTCACAGGAAGGCTTATTGAGGAGGCTAAAGGGATTTCAAAGAAACCCATATTCACTTCAATACTTAGTTTTGTGGAAACAATGGATATATTTGGACGTGCTATCGCCGGTCCCTCTCAACCAAAAGTTCCTCGGTGGGCACATTCTTCCATGAAAATAGGAGATGATGCCGATAATCTGTCATCAAGTACAGAAACATATTCTTTTACTAGCTGTAGTACCACCAGCAGTGAAAGTGAGAATGAAGAATGCCCTATTCTTTCTCATACTCCGCATCAACAGATTTTGCCTACACATTAGGGTGATGGTCCCGACATCATTAGAAGAATTATGTTCACTGGTGTACCAGGACTGAAAATTAATATGATAGGTGCTGAGACAATCGATTTTTTAAATCTTTTTGCAAATAAGGAATTTTGTGATCTATTAGTTAGGGAAAGTAATGCATATGCTGTAGAAGTGTTTATCTCGGGAGTTACTGAAGGTTCACGAATAAATGAATGGAAGGATGTGTCGGTAGATGAGATGAAATTTTTCTGGGCCTCCTGTTTCATATTGGCATTGGACAAATGTCCCATCTCCAAGATTACTGGAAAACAGATCCATTATTAAAAATGGACTGCTTTTCTTCAAATACGAGCAGGAATCGTTTCCTTCTGATCATGCAGTGCCTTCATTTTGCAAGAAATCCTCAATCTGGTGAAGCGATTACAACCAACTGCCTTGCAAAAATAATGCCTTTACTGGGTTTATTTAATGATACCATAGAGAGCATATACTACCCTGGAAAAGAACTTACGACTGATGAATCAATGGTTTTGTGGAGAGGTCACTTGATTTTCAAAAAGTATGTGAAATGAAACTTTTTATGCTAACGGAACCAAATGGTATGATTCTAAAAGCTTTGGTTTACACAGGACAACTGGAATCCCTGGGTGGGTGGGTGGGTGGGAGTCATGCTGCTAATGTAGTTTTAAAATTGATGGAAGGGAAGCTAAATGTTGGTCATACTATTTATATGGATAATTTTTATAACAGTTACAATCTTTCATTGCAGTTGTTGAACAATGACACTTATTGCACTGGAACTCTCCATGCAGACCGACGAGATCTTTCTAAGGATGTCACAAAAGCTGAACTTTTGAAGGGGGAACGGAAATGCCAATATTCCAATGCTGTTGCAGTGTGCAAATGGAAAGACAAAAGGGATGATCTCTTCCTTACCACAGAGTTTGAGGATGATTTAGTTCAAACTTACCACAGAGTTTTAGGATGATTTAGTTCAAACTGTAAATAAAAGGGGACAGATAAAAGGAAAACCAAAGGCTGTTATCAACTATAATAAATTTATGTCAGGGGTAGATCGTCAAGTTCAAATGCTTGCGTACTATCCTTGTGAAAGGAAAACCATAAGATGGTACAAGAAGCTAGGAATACATATATTTTGTATGATGATAATCTAATCACTTCACACAACTTGTATAATAAATTCTCAGGGAAGAAGATAAGCCTCTACGATTTTAGGCTATCCATTGTACGTCAACTTTTGAATCGAGAGCCACGAACTTCCCAAGTGAAGATATCTAAGTCATTAAAAGTATGTGGCCATCTTCCAGTCAAAAAAACAAAACAAAACAAAACAAAACAAAACAAAACAAAAAGGGACCTTTTTTTAGGAGACGATGCAAAATGTGCTCTGCCAAAGGGATTCACAGGGACACTCCCTATTACTGCACCCAGTGCCCAGAAAATTCTGCACTCTGCTTTAAGTCATGCTCCGAATTATATCATCATAGATAGGGATAAATATTTTGTCTTCCTAATTTGCTAAAAAAAAGTATGTTCCAAGTCGAACTGCATGTTTGTGTTTTCTAAAACTGTGCAGCATGAAAATTCGTCAAAGTGTGTTTGGGATTTTTACCCTACCCAAATCAAAATGTATGGATTTTGTATTTATCCAGTTATGCATCATGGCGCTATTTATGGAATTCCTTGGCAGTATTATTTCTCTTGTTTTATATGCAATAATGTTCGAAATATGTATCCAGTAAATGCCTACTTCAGTATCGGAATAATATTTTATTGCTGGCAGAATTATAATTATGAATATCAATTATGGATAAATTTTCTCGTATTTTAGACTTGCCAAGTCATGTAAAGCTATGAGATGCAAACACACAGCTAGGTTGGTCCAAACGCATAAAAGCTCATTCATGGTGCCACGCGCTGCCTTGTGGCATCGTGGGAGATTTGCACGGGTTTTATACCGGCCCTGCATGCTTGCCACTGAAATAGTACAGCGGCAGTGAACGTGTTAACCTGCCTAGGGCAGATGAGATAGATGGATATATAACTTATGTAGTTTGGCCAAATGGAATTTTTTAGAGTTTATTTATGAAACCCATTTGAAAAAGGAATTTCTTTTTCAAAAATATTCCAGATTTCACATTTTACTGTTATAATTGTGTTATTGATTTGTAGTCGATAAAATTTCATTACAAATCAATGTATAAAAACAAATTTTGATATTTATATCTTGTTATTTGTAAATGATTCTGATTTTTATAGATTAAATGGTTATGTGTCATCTTGTGCCCACGGAGCTGGTCGAAGCTCAGGAGATAGGCAGTTCTTCTTCATAAATGGGCGGCCGTGTGATTTACCAAAGGTATAATTTCTGTTTTTGTTATATTTTTTAAGTTTAGCCTTGAACTGGTGTGCATCTTTAAAGAAATATTTTTTGTAGGGAATGTTTATTTTCTGTCTTTTTCACTCTATTGTAGTAAGTGTGAAATGTTCATCGAGCTTAAATATGTTAAAACAGATCTGAAACATTTATTCTGAGATATGAGGTCTCAGTCGAACAATGTCTGAATAGCAGTGGCAGTCAGCTTATGAGATTATAGCTAAGGTCACTTTTATGCATTCTATTTGACCACATATTTAGCACAATGCTGCTTGTATTCTTGTATTAATGACATATACAAGAGCTGCTGAGAGAACTGTTTTCTTACTAAGATTAAATAGCATCTGAAAAGTAAGGTTTCTTTCACTAATTTCAGATTGAAAGATAAATTGAACAGTGTGTAAGATATGACCACTGCTGTTATGATTATAACAATTATTAATTTATAGTAGAGAAACAAACCTTACTCTTTCAGATGCTATCTTCCCATGTAATGTCATTTTTCATCCATGTATATCAACTTGCTGTTCTGACATGCTACTGGTAAAAACATCTAAAAAAACAAAAAAAACAAAAAAAAACATATAGTTTGTTGCAAGCACTTTCTGTGCATTGGAAGATATTTTGCCTCCAGCATATTTGCTTCCGCATTTCTAATGGTGCCATCTATTCAAACTTTTTTGAAAAAGATGCAAAACCATTTAACAAACGTTTTGAAGATTTCTCAAGAGATGAAAAAACCATGAGGAATAACCACTCACCATAAAGATCATGGTAACCTTCAATGGACCATACACTACCAACACGTCATTCATCGTGATGTAATTGGGCTTCCACAGGTTTACAGACTTCTTGCTTACACTTCTTATTTTCGGGTGTGAAACATCGTTTTTTTTTCTTTTTTTCTTTTTTTCTTTTCCTTTGCCTTATAATATGTTACTATAATGCTTGTCAATTCGATAAAATCACACATACACTCATTCATACAATTCAAGTAAAAACTATGTACATAAACCTTACATTCACAGGTGATTAAACCTTAGTCAACTCTAATTATGGAACTCCTCCTTCTGTTTCACAACCTCTGCTACTCCCCCTGCAATTGTCACACCCATTCAGCCCCGCACATCCAATCCTCTAGTACTTTCGACAGGTCCCTGTCATCTTCAGGAGGCAGGTGTGTCTCATCCGCCCACCACAGCTCAAGTGAGCAGAGCCATCGAGGCATGGGCTCCAGTCGCTATCTCTGAATCGTTGTGTCTCTGGCGCCATCTATTGTCCCTGCTGCTCTTTTTTCCCTCTTTCTTTTTACGTTGCTGTTCAATTTTTATTAGGGCTTTCCATTGTTCGTTTAGGTTATTTGGCTCATTAATGTTGCATAATCTTGATCTGTTTTTTTCAATTAACACTGATTCTGCAATTCTTAACTGCTTTTCATTTTTACAGCTCTTAATAATTTTAATATCTTCAAACCTTGGACATTTTTGATTTTCCATACTGTATTGGGTCAATGCTGTCTTAGCCTCTTTTTTATTCCAATTATTAATATGCTGGTTCAATCTATACTTTAATTTATTCTTGGTGCTGCCTATATATGACACAGGTGGTTGCTGGTTTATTGGGATTTCATAAATTCCTGCTCTATCTAATTGGCTAATTTTTTCATTTTTAATCACTAAATTTTTTACAGTAAGTACCTGATTTCCTACCTGTATGCCATATTTGCCACAAACTTTATTAATTTCTGCTGAAACATTTTCTATATATGGTATTGCACCCACATATTTTACAAGTTTTTTATCAGTCTTGACCTTATTGTAACCTTGAGTTACTTCATAAATCCATTTTTTTAATACCTGTTTGGGGTATCCAAAAGCATATGCAATTTTTTCAATATATTCAATTTCTTCCTTTCTATACTGTTCAATTGATGAATGTGTTAAACTTCTTTTAATTAGTGTTTTAACACTATTTCTTTTATGTGTTAATGGATGTGATGACTGAAATGGTATAAGTACTGGGATATATGAAGATTTTCTATGTACTCTGAATTGTAAATTCTCCTCTGTTTTAATAATCAAAACGTCCAAAAATGCCAAAGTATTGTCATGTTCTTGTTCTACTGTCAGTTCTATAGATGGATAAATTTCACTATACTTTTTTGTCAAGTCCTCAAGTTCATCATTTTTTAGCCTGGATAACAGAAAAATGTCATCAACATACCTGCAGTATATCATTGGTGGATCCTCGAGTTTACTTATTATTTTTTCCTCAATGTCACTCATTATAATTTCAGCAAATAAAGTTGACAGTGGTGACCCCATAGGTCCACCATGATTTTGTTTGTACATCTTGTTGTTAAACTTAAAAATGTTATTTTCATATATGTACAATAAAATTTCTCTTAACTCCTCTATTTGTATTGCATTCATTGTCTGTAGCACATACAATTTTTCAATAATTATTTCTATTGCCTGAGGTACTGGTGTGCTAGGAAAAAGAGCTCTCACATCCATACTAGCCATATGATATTCACTTAAATCTTGTTTAATTACTTTAATTTTCTCAATAAATTCGTATGTATTCTTCACAGTGAACCTTGTCTTCATGAACACAGGTGCCAAAAATTTGTAGATATTCTTTTCTAGTTTTATTAGTGGGGAATTCCTTTTTGATACAATCACTCTCATAGGTGTATCAGGCTTATGAGTTTTTATTTTTGCAATCATTTTTGGTATTCCAGTACCCATTGGTGGGTATGCTTTCTTTATTTCATCAGGCAAGGTGCTGTGATTTCTTATTCTAGCTAAGTACCTTACTTGAGATTCGGTTGGGTCTTTTGTTAGAATGCTGCAATTTAGTTCTTCTATAGCTCTATTCATTTTTAGATCATATTCAGTTGTGTTTAATATTACAATTTGCCCTGTTTTATCAGCTTCACAGAATTTAATTGTTGGGTCATCTCTTAATTTAATCAGTTGTTCTTTCTCATACTGAATTTTATCTATATGATATTTCTTTTTCTTACTTTTTTCATTAAATTCTTTCAAAACAATTCTATACAGTTTACTTCGAAAATTTTCACGTTTCTTCTGCTGGTACACTGCGTGCCATTTCTTCTAAGTTGGGTATTAATTCCTCCGTTCTCGGCAGGCTCCGTGGAAACGCAAATTTTTTACCTCTCTGCAAAATAGCTCTTTGCGTGAAGCTCAAGGTAGCTCTTTGCGTGAAGCTCAATAAAAAACTTGTAAAATATGTGGGTGCAATACCATATATAGAAAATGTTTCAGCAGAAATTAATAAAGTTTGTGGCAAATATGGCATACAGGTAGGAAATCAGGTACTTACTGTAAAAAATTTAGTGATTAAAAATGAAAAAATTAGCCAATTAGATAGAGCAGGAATTTATGAAATCCCAATAAACCAGCAACCACCTGTGTCATATATAGGCAGCACCAAGAATAAATTAAAGTATAGATTGAACCAGCATATTAATAATTGGAATAAAAAGAGGCTAAGACAGCATTGACCCAATACTGTATGGAAAATCAAAAATGTCCAAGGTTTGAAGTTATTAAAATTATTAAGAGCTGTAAAAATGAAAAGCAGTTAAGAATTGCAGAATCAGTGTTAATTGAAAAAAACAGATCAAGATTATGCAACATTAATGAGCCAAATAACCTAAACGAACATGGAAAGCCCTAATAAAAATTGAACAGCAACGTAAAAAGAAAGAGGGAAAAAAGAGCAGCAGGGACAATAGATGGCGCCAGAGACACAACGATTCAGAGATAGCGACTGGAGCCCATGCCTCGATGGCTCTGCTCACTTGAGCTGTGGTGGGCGGATGAGACACACCTGCCTCCTGAAGATGACAGGGACCTGTCGAAAGTACTAGAGGATTGGATGTGCGGGGCTGAATGGGTGTGACAATTGCAGGGGGAGTAGCAGAGGTTGTGAAACAGAAGGAGGAGTTCCATAATTAGAGTTGACTAAGGTTTAATCACCTGTGAATGTAAGGTTTATGTACATAGTTTTTACTTGAATTGTATGAATGAGTGTATGTGTGATTTTATCGAATTGACAAGCATTATAGTAACATATTATAAGGCAAAGGAAAAGAAAAAAAGAAAAAAAAAAAAAAAACGATGTTTCACACCCGAAAATAAGAAGCGTAAGCAAGAAGTCTGTAAACCTGTGGAAGCCCAATTACATCACGATGAATGACGTGTTGGAAGTGTATGGTCCATTGAAGGTTACCATGATCTTTATGGTGAGTGGTTATTCCTCATGGTTTTTTCGTTTATGAATTGCACGTAAACTATGCGCACTTTGCAAGAGGTTAATACCTTAAAAGTGCAAATATAATAATTCTCAAGAGATGATGGCATCACAAAACCGATGACTTGACTTCTGCCCTACTAATGAGAGAAAACCATAAAAAACGACTGAAGACACAGTGTAAGCAATATGGGGACCCCCAGTGATGTACTTCATCATAAAAGTTGTTACAGCATTTACATATTGTATACCATTTCAGGTGGTACTTGGAGTAAAAAACATATTTTACTACTGTTGCTCCTGTTACTCACTTATAAATATTACTACACGCAGCTTATAGATGATGTGATATATATATAGCTGCCAAATATAACACAAAGAGACAACTGAAAAAGATTGCTTTTCTGTTGTCTCTTTACATTTAGCAACTATATGTCACATCATCTATGGGCAGGGTGACCAGACATCCGGCTTTTGGAAGACATGTCCTCCTTTTCTTACCATGTCCTCAAGGCATTAAGGGAAATAGTCCAAATGTCTGGCTTTTTCAGTATGGAATAATACATATACATTTTGATCAAATTCTTCTATTGTAATCATATGTCATATCAAGCCACCACTAAAATGCATTCATTAATTTTTTGGATTCTCGCTCCTGCCCTCCCTCCTCCCCTGGTAAGTTTATTCCTGAAATTCTGCAGCAGGAGCTACATCACTTGTAAGTCAACAGCACCGAGAAAACCCACCAGTGTGCGTTTGTCTGTCTGTCGTTCAGCGCATGTGGATGGTGCCGTGTGGTGTAGTTGTGTAAACAGTCAGCTCATACTACTTGTTTTGTGTATTGTTGCGGTGAGTTTTTTCTTTTTATAATTCAAGTTTCTTAATCAATCAGTGAGGGGTATACTGCTAGTTTAATATAATTTGAAAGACATGCCATTATGAGAAAGTGCCCTGTATACCGCCGGTAGGCTCTTACCCTTAGGTCACTCCGCAGCACACATTCTCTGAAGTTCACAAATATTTGTTAAAGAAATCCAATCTACTGAAGGAAATCTCTTCCAGTGAAAAATATAAGTAAAAATGTCCAGCAGACTAAAATCTTTCTTTTTTAAAGTTTGACACATATAAACTCTCAAACTGAAAAATTTAATTACAGAGTATGTGCATTCATATACATTTTTGTACACATTTATTATGTCCTCCCATTCCAAAAAGTCATTTAGTCACCCTGTCTATGGGTTGTGTGCTGTAACCATTTGAATATAAGTTACAGAAGCAACAGTAGTAAAATATGTTTTTTACTCCTATATACTCCATACCGATGATGTGACAGTCAACATAAGAAAAATAATGTTTCCTTTCTCACTAGCTCCAGTCTGAAAACTATTTTTTCCTTGAAAATGTGGCTTCACTGAGCCATGAAACTTAAGTCAGGACATCTAATAAACTGACCTTTGGACTGAAGAAAAGTATGATTTTTATGAAGAATTGTGGAATTAATATAATCTTCAACATTATGGACAGATAAGTTTTGAAGCCTATTACTTATTTATGTAGAATAACATTTTTATCAAGGTACTTTTTAGAGGATTTTAAAATACATTTAAGCAACTGCAGATACTGTTTATATGAAGGTAAATAGTTTTGGTCAATGAGTAATTATAATGAAGCAGTGTTATATATAGATAAAAATATCTGCTTCCCATGTCCAAGAGAAAAAAATATGTGAAGAATGTTTTAAAGATTATAGGAGAAGTTAATGATTTTCCAAGATAACAGATTCAATTTCAGCAATGGGAGATTATGGTGAAGAAACAATAGTTTTTTTTGCATTTCATGGGATTCCTGTCTTGCTAAATGTCTTTTCACCAGGTATGCTGCTTAGTGATCATAACAGTGGCCTCTGGTCACTGTTGTCTGTAGCATCTGGCCAACTTTGTCAGTTCAGGATAAGTAGATGTATTTTTTTAATAGCTATTTTGAAGAATATATTTCGTTCTTCTCATATTTTCTGTTTCACACGTTACAAGTGTGCACAATCATGTAAGATAGTTTCTTACATAATTGTGGAATCTTAAAAAAATATAACAGGAATCTTAAAAAAAGAATGTCGACAAGCTAACCTTAGAATTGCTGATACTGTTAAAGATATTAAACAAGTGGTAACCCAAAACAGAGATCCAATATCAATCATAGACAGAGCTGGGGTTTACAAAATACCAGTTGCACCATCAAAAGAGGGTAATTATGGCAATAAGTTATACATCGGAAGAACAAAAAAAAAATTTAAATATCAGGTTGAAAGAACATCTGGACAATTGGAATAAAAAACAGGCAAAAACATCTTTGATTCAATACTGTATGGAAAATAATATGGAGCCTGATTGGGTTAATATAAAACATCTTACATCCCATAGCACCCACAAACAGATCCTTATTTCCAAGGCCATTACGATAAAAAAAACGAAAAAATCCAATTGTAATAATAATAGTACATCATCATCATCATCGTCAACCATTATCAATCCACTGCTGGATGAAGGTCTCCCCAAGTTTCTTCCACAATGGTCTGTCTTGTGCCAGTATCCTCCATGTCACCCCTGCATACTTTCGAATTTCATCCACCCATCTCCCATGTGGTCTTCTTCTGGGTCTTTTCCTGTCCCTTGGAATAAAATCTAAAATTTCGGCTGTCCATCGATGATCTGTCCTTCTGGCAGTATGTCCAGCCCATTGCCATTTCAGGGATTTAACTCTGATCATGATGTCTTCCACTCTTGTCATTTTTCGGATCCACGAGTTCCTCTTCTTATCTCTCCTGGTTACACCAAGCATGCACCTCTCCATGCTTTTTTGAGTTGTCTGCAGCCTTTGTATGTCTCTTTTAGTTAAATTCCACGTCTCTGCACTATACGTAAGCACTGGAAGGATGCATTGATCAAACACTTTTCTTTTAAGACATAATGGCATATTGCTCTTGAAAATTATGTTGTTTCTTCCAAAAGCTCTCCAGGCAAGTTTTGTACGCCGATTAATTTCTTCACCAATGTGACCCTCACTTGATATCTGCTGTCCAAGATAAACGTACGTGCCTGTTATCTCCAGCTTTTCTCCATCAATCGATAAATCTTCATTTCTTGTAAAAGCATTGAACATCACTTTTGTCTTCTGAAAGTTCATTTTTAATCCCACTTCTTTACTCTTGTCAGCAAGTTCCTGGATCATACTCTGCAGCTCTGATGGGGTAGTTGCAAAAATGACTGCGTCATCAGCAAAACGAAGGTGTGTTAGATAATCTCCATTAATCTTTATCCCCTTGTTTTCCCAGCTCAGCGACTGAAAGACACCCTCCAATGTGGCATTAAAGAGCTTCGGAGATATGGTGTCACCTTGTCTTACTCCCTTTCCAATTTTTATGTGTGTTGTATTTTCAAACAGCCGAATCTTTGCACTTGCATTTTCATAGATGTTACGAATAATATTAATGTATGCATCTTCAATACCGCAGGATTTCAGAGCCATTGTAACTGCTGATGGTTTCACCGAATCAAAGGCTTTTCCATAATTGATAAAAGCCATGCACAATGAAAGTTCATATTCCCTCGCTCTTTCAGTTAGTTCTCTCAGTACGTGGATATGATCTATTGTGCTGTAACCACTCCTGAATCCAGCTTGTTCTCTCGGTTGAGCCATGTCCAGTGTTACCTTCAAGCGGTGTGAAAGAACTTGAGTGAAGATTTTATAAACCACTGATAGGAGGCTGATAGGTCTGTAGTTCCCGAGATCCTCAATGTCACCTTTTTTATGTAGCAGGATCATTGTAGCGGTGTTCCAATCCTCAGGAATCTTCCCTTCATTAAGGCATCAAGTGAAAATTTGGGCGATTACTGTTTCGATTTCCCCACTTGCTTCTTGTATGATGTCTACAGTAATTCCATCTTCTCCTGGAGCTTTCCCCCGCTTCATGTTCTTGATTGCATGTGCAAATTCTGCTGGAAGGACTGGAGGAACTCTATTACTGGTACCTTTCATGATGTCTGGAGTGCATGTATCATCCTTTTCATATAATTTGGAATAGAAATCTTATAATAGTACATATGACCTATCATCATCATCATCATCATTGTCAACCATTATCAATCCACTGCTGGACGAAGGTCTCCCCAAGTTTCCTCCACAACGGTCTGTCTTGTGCCAGTCTCCTCCATGTCACCCCTGCATGCTTTCGAATTTCATCCACCCATCTCCCATGTGGTCTTCTTCTGGGTCTTTTCCTGTCCCTTGGAATCCAATCTAAAATTTCGGCTGTCCATCGATGATCTGTCCTTCTGGCAGTATGTCCAGCCCATTGCCATTTCAGGGATTTAGCTCTGATCATGATGTCTTCCACTCTTGTCATTTTTCGGATCCACGAGTTCCTCTTCTTATCTCTCCTGGTTACACCAAGTATGCACCTCTCCATGCTTCTTTGAGTTGTCTGCAACCTTTGTATGTCTCTTTTAGTTAAGGTCCACGTCTCTGCACCATACGTAAGCACTGGAAGGATGCATTGATCAAACACTTTTCTTTTAAGACATAATGGCATATTGCTCTTGAAAATTATGCTGTTTCTTCCAAAAGCTCTCCAGGCAAGTTTTGTACGCCGATTAATTTCTTCATCAATGTGACCCTCACTTGATATCTGCTGTCCAAGATAAACGTACGTATCTGTTATCTCCAGCTTTTCTCCATCAATCGATAAATCTTCATTTCTTGTAAAAGCATTGAACATCACTTTTGTCTTCTGAAAGTTCATTTTTAATCCCACTTCTTTACTCTTGTCAGCAAGTTCCTGGATCATACTCTGCAGCTCTGATGGGCTCGTTGCAAAAATGACTACGTCATCAGCAAAACGAAGGTGGGTTAGATAATCTCCATTAATCTTTATCCCCTTGTTTTCCCAGCTCAGTGACTGAAAAACACCCTCCAATGTAGCATTAAAGAGCTTCGGAGATATGGTGTCACCTTGTCTCACTCCCTTTCCAATTTTTATGTGTGTTGTATTTTCAAACAGCCTAATCTTTGCACTTGCATTTTCATAGATGTTATTAATAATATTAATGTATGCATCTTCAATACCGCAGGTTTTCAGAGCCATTGTAACTGCTGATGGTTTCACCGAATCAAAGGCTTTTTCATAATCAATAAAGCTATGCACAATGGAAGTTCATATTCCCTCGCTCTTTCAATTAGTTCCCTCAGCACATGGATATGATCTATTGTGCTGTAGCCACTCCTGAATCCAGCTTGTTCTCTCGGTTGAGCCATGTCCAGTGTTACCTTCAAGCGGTGTGAAAGAACTTTAGTGAAGATTTTATAAACTACTGATAGGAGGCTGATAGGTCTGTAGTTTCCGAGATCCTCAATGTCACCTTTCTTATGTAGCAGGATCATCGTAGCGGTGTTCCAATCATCAGGAATCTTTCCTTCATTAAGGCATCGAGTGAAAATTTGGGCGAGTACTGTTTCGATTTCTCCAATTGCTTCTTGTATGATGTCTACAGTAATTCCATCTTCTCCTGGAGCTTTTCCCGCTTCATGTTCTTGATTGCATGTGCAACTTCTGCTGGAAGGACTGGAGGAACTCTGGTATTGGTATCTTTCATGATGTCTGGAGTGCATGTATCATCCCTTTCATATAATTTGGAGTAGAAATCTTCACTCTTGTCAAAATTTCGCCTCTATTTCTTGTTACAGAACCATCTTCTTTTCTCAGTGCCATAATCTGTTTTTCTTCCCTTACTGAGATATCCCTTTGCTATCTTTAGGCTTTGGTTGTTTTCAATTGCTTTCCTCACTAGTTCACAGTTGAATTTTCTTACGTCTTCAGTGATACTTTTTCGTACTGTCTTGCATAGCTCTATATATTCCACTTTGGAAGTCACATCTTTACTTGTCCTCATCTCTCTTCTTTTTGCATCAACATTTTCGTTTTTCCTGATAATTTATTTACATGCAACTTGTTCTTAGACCCAGCTAATTTTGTTGCTGTTTCCATAAGAGCTTTGGTTACTTTTCTGTTAACTTCAGAGATGTCCACTTCTTCCGATGTTAGGCCTTCTAAAGAAGAGAACCTGTTCTTCAGTTCCAACTTGAAGGTATTATGGTGTTTTTTAAGGTTGGTTATGTCAATAGATTTTGTTTGTCTTATGAGCTTGCCACGTTCAAGTTTAGTGTTGAGGTGCATCTTACATCTCACCAATCTATGGTCACTACCTGTGTTGAACTTGTTTAGCACACTGCAGTCTTCTATGACAAATTTTTTGTTACACATAATAAAATCAATTTCACTTGTCGTCCCATTTGGATGTCTCCATGTCCATTTCCTGTGTGGCTTTTTCTTGAAAAAGGAGTTCAAGATGAAAAACCCTTCTGCCTCTGCAAACTCAACGAGAGTATTTCCACGCTGGTTTCTGTTGCCGTGACCGAATTTACAGATGACCTATCATATGCATGGAAATTTTCAATTTACCAAGAAGAAAAACAATGAAAGAAAAAAGCAAAAAATGATAAAGAAGACTAAACGCATTCATACGGCAGAACACCAACAGATGGCACACAACACGACATGCGAAATGATGGCTACGATGTGGAAGCAGAGCATGTCTTGGCAAGAAATCGACGTGGCATAGATGACTAGGCTGTTGGGGCAAGAACATCACCGACCACTGATGAAGACCGCAACTTTGGCAGTTGAAACGCATAATTAATGACTGGGTAGGTGTGTTTGAACAACATAGGCATATTTGAAAGTTTTTTTGGAGGATTCGTCATTGCCATTTTTTTATTCGGTTTTTTATCGTAATCTTATTCAGATTTCATTCCGATTATGTTCAAATTTTATTCCGATTTTTATTTGAATTTTAAGGGTTTTTACTTCATTCTGGTTTGTACTAATTCATTAAATAAAGGAATATAGGTTCGTCTAGCTTATGCCCATACCATCTAATAGGCAATATATATTGCGTGAACATCAAGCAGCTGGCATGAAGTCCACGAAGAATGAAGGTGAGTTAACATTTTTGCATTATTGACGTAAGTGAATTTTTAAGAAACTCCCTTACATAATTGTGCACACTGCCTTCCATAGTCACAAATGGAGAATTTTAATCTGTGAAACAGAAAATATAAGAAGAACAAAATATATTCTTCAAAATTGCTATTAACAATATTTACCACATAGTCCAGCAACAGGCTTAACAGCTTGAGCTATATCGAAATCTTTAGTATCTGGAGATTCGGAATATCAGTGCCACATATTTTTTGATTTATTTCTACATCATGCCAAGTTTATTAAAACGAATTTTACAATAGACATGTTGACCGCACGAATACGAGATAGCATAACAAACTTTAAATGAAGTCGGATTAAGCTTAGTAGGGAAGTCGAACATCTAAGCTTCCTTACAACTTGTAACGATGTGATTCCGAAATACCTACAGATAAACAACAAGAAGAATTAGCAAGGCTGACAATCATATAATGAGGATTGCTGAGCGAAAAGGAGTCCAGGACTTACTGGATGCTAACTGTAGAGTTATTACGTACCCAAGGCTTGAAAAATATCTGAAAAGTTACATGCCCAGCTGGGCATGTGCAGAAATTATTTACTTGCCCAGGTAGTAAAAGTTGGATGCCCAGGAAAATTTATCTTTTAAGATAACAAATCAGAACCCTCATTTCTTTTTTTAAGTTGAAAAATGTGATAAATTTTTTTACATGTTTTGCATTTCCATTTTAAGGGTCTGTATTAAAAAAATTCAATGCACAAAAACATGTATCTCAAGTTTTAATTAAGATGATGATGCTGAAATTGGTATGATGATAAAATTGATATTTGAGAAATTTAGTGATTCTGCCATTGCTATGTTACTTTCGTTGAGCTTTTTACCCTTTGTCACTAAATACCAGAGGCTAGTTCCATCAGACACATACATCTCATCTCTGACTATAAACAATGTTTGGACTAAAACTACATGTGGATCTAAGGCATAATCTTATATATAAAACACAAAACATCTGTTTGTCTGAAGCAGCAAAAACTTTCGAATGCCGAACTGTGGCATCATGAAATTTGCAGAGCTTATTAATACTGGAATTTCTAGGCCAACGCAACTATTTTAAGATCTCTACGTTGTTCTGTTTGCGAGTTATAAATTAATTAATAAGCTAATCAATAAAGTCAGCGTCATTTGCTATGTCATTGTTATCCTGTTCCAAATCTGAATGCACGTGACTGCATTAATCGCCGCTGCACATGCACAGGTGTTTCTATTCTTTGAGAACTGTGCATAAAAAAATGCAAAAACGAACTTTGCGAAATCGTAACGAAACGAGCTGAAATTTTTATCAACACCACGAATTGGTAATAAGAGAAGTCCTTCAAAAGTTCACCGGAAGAGTTATTACCTACCCAAGGCTTGAAAAATATCTGAAAAGTTATTAGAATTTTTAATTCATCAGTAAACAAATATATATACGCAGAAACGGTTAATAAAATTTTTTTTACGGCTAATTTAAAAAGTTATTTACTGATTCAGGCAAAATTTGGAGGTCATGTTCCTATTAACGATTTATGGTGTTCATTAAAATTTCAGCCAGTTTTATAAAATATTTGAGAAGATACGTTTTTGACTTTTTTATCCCAGAGATTTGTCCCTCAAAGACACCTGAAACTGAAAGCACGTGATGCATTTGATCATCGATAACAAATTGTTAACAAATTTTGTTTTGTCAGTGTTCTAATGCTGTGTCTCCTGGACGCGTGTTAAATAATTCGTAACGCTTTTAGTCCATTTGATTCTACAGATTCCACACATTCTGTACATTTTGTTGCTTTAATTCTTGACAAATATTTGTGACAGCAATGCCCAAAGGAAGAGACCAATTTTTAATCAAACACAAATCAACACAAAACGCCAAAAGATATCACAAACCAAGCAATCAGAAGAGGAAAAGATCACAAGCACGTGAAGCGGACAAAACTCAACAAGGTGTTCGACCCAATTTTTTCAGTGACATATAAGGGAATATGAAATTAATAAGCCTAAATCCCGGGCAAAGTCAGGTAGTAAAGCTAGTATATTTAAAGAAGTGATATTCTTCTGTCCTTAGCACTGCATAACAACAATACAACTTCTGGGTATTAGCAGTGGAATGAAATACAACATTCGACGACTGTCTGTTTTCTTGTAGTAGGAAATTCAATTCCAAACTTTTCTATTTTTAAATTTAGTTTCCCAGACCGGGTGACTAGATTTTTTATTTACCTGCCCGGGTATTTTGGGAATGGTATTTTTCAAGCTCTGCTACCACACCACTACGAAAAATGCAGTTGGCTTTAAAAAAAAAAAAAAAAAAAGAAAGAAAGAAGCAGTTTCTCCATTCTCCAATTAACTACCTCCATAGGTGTTCTATGTATTATTATTATTTTTTTTAAACCTAAAAAGTGTGCCACTGCCAAAAAAAAAATAATAATAATAAGTTTGGGAAACACTGTTCTAAATGTTATACAAATACAGTACTTTAATTTTATGTTATTTTCCATAAATTTTGAAACATGGTTTTATTTCTGTGCACAAGAAAATGAGTATTCTTGATTATTTGGTTGAATTTTGGCATTACTTCCTCATACTATTTACAGGTAACAATAATTATTGATGAATTACACCAGAGCTTGAACTTTACTCCTATTGTATTATTCACAGGTAGCAAAAGTTGTTAATGAAGTATACCACAGCTTTAATAGACATCAATTTCCCTTTGTGTCTCTAGATATTTCTTTGGAAAAAGGTAAGATTAATGTTCGTGAGATTATTTACTTCTCCAACTATATTGACTTCTATTATAATTACCCCCCCTCTTTTTCAGTTCTCTGTTTGTCTAACATCCTATAGATTTTTGTATTGTGTGGTTCATTGATTTAGTTTATTGTAGTGACCTTTCTGGGACCTATTTTAGTACTGAAGATAGCTGATTGGACTATTCATTGTTGAGGCTTCCGGAAATGCTGACAGTTTACTTAGATCATCTGAAGAGAGTAATATTGCCGCCACGGTGGCGCAGTGGTCTAAGCGATGGCTTATGATCATTCGTCCGAAAGGGGTCCGGGTTTGAATCCCGGTGGGGCATGGATGTTGTGTTTGTCTTGCGGCACTGGCTCTCTCCCTTCCCTTGAGCCAGTGGCCTTAAATTGGGGACGGGCGACTGCTTACAGCCCATTGAGTTGCTCACGGTGGTCGTTAAACATCCAATTTAAAAAAAAAAAAAAAAGAAGAAGACAGAAATATTACTTAAGTTTAGTGTTTGAAAGAACTTAGATGTCTGCTTCTATGCTGCTTTAGTTTGTAATAAAAAAAAATTGTACACTTTTAATGACCCTGTAATCTGTGAAGAGTCACCTATTTTAAACAAAGCTGCCAAATTATTTTCAAGGCTTGTAAATGAAAGTGGATGTAAGCCAGAACTAAGTGTTCAGCTGTGATTGAAAAATAGCAAAACACGATAGGCAGTCTGGCCGCTTATTTCTCAGAGACAAATCACAACTAGGAAATATGTGCCAAATTTAGTTACAATAATTTTGGAATTTATGAAACTGTTCAGACAATGTCATTATTGGCTCAAGAGTGCAGTATTTTCACTGTTTCCCATAAAGCCACTTCTTCAAGAAACTTAAAAATAATGTTGCCCTGAAGTGGGAATTGAACCTGCATCTCTTGATTTCTGTTACAGCATACTACCATTATACCACCCAGAACAACAAAAGTTCCAAGAAACCGAAGCTAAGCAAATGTAATTTGGAAATCTGAATACTGTTCAGATTTGTTTTAGTGGAAGTAATTGAATGCTTTCTTGTAGTGCAACACAACCTTTTTTCACGTCCATGCCTAGCTTTAGTTGCTTGAAACTTCGTTGTCCCGGGTAGCGTGATGGTAGCATGCTCAAATGGAAATCGGGAGTCAGGAGATGTGGATTTGATTCTCGCTTCAGGGAAATGTAATTTTCAAGTTTTCTGAAGAGGTGGCTGCATGAGAAACAGTGAAAATTTAGCATCTTTGTGATCATAATGACATTTGTATATGACTTCCATGCATTTGTGAATAATTATTTCTCAGGGGGATTCATTTCCCACTGATATCTGAGAGGTTCAAAAGAGAGTAAAATACATGAAAAACTCTTTAATTTTTTTGAAAAATGTAATTTGGGTTGCATTGTTGATGACTTCCTTGACCAAACTTATCAAAATAGTAAACACTATAGTTATTCAGAATTATTAACACATCAATCAGACATGTCTGATTGCTGTGTTAATAACTCTGATATGTTTTCTCATATTATGAGAAGAATATTTCTTCCACAGAATTTATCATAGTAATTGTTATGTAAAGTGTGTATTTATTCACAATTTTATGATAACCAATGTCGTATTTGCTGTTATTTTCTTTCCACAACTTAAATCATGAAGAAAATATTTTTATGCAGTTACACTTTGTTAATTGTTTTTTGGCCTACATAAAAAACAATGCATTTGGCTGTTTGTCTCTTTCTCTTTAAATGAATCCATAAAGAAAACAAAGTGCCATTTTATTTGTTTATTATCTATTCTTAATCATTAGTATTTCCTTTTTCCCCTTTTTCCCGTGTGTGTGTGCATGTGCGTGTGTGTGCGCGTGCCTGCATGTGTGCGTTTGTGTGTGTGTGTAGATTCTTTTAGCATGTTCGTTTAGTAGCACATTATGATTTCTGGAATGTAACTTCATAAATGACAAAGTTTTATTGTACATTTACAAAATAGAATGCATGGTTGTTTTTCATAAAATGTTGTGTTCTGATTGATTTGGAATTCTGTTTAAATTATTGCTTTTCTTTGCATTCCTTCTGCTTTTTTTCAGTCTGCATAAAAATAATACATTTGGTTAATTGTTTGTTTATTTTTTGTTTTTGTAAATCAATCAAAGTTAAAATAAAGCATCAATTTATTTCATTGTATTTCTTTATTGCCTTTGCTTAATTATTATCCCTTTTGCGTTCCTTTTTCTTTCTTTGTTCTGCATAAAAAGAATACATTAGGCTTTTTGTTTGTTTTTTTCCCTTTTAAATTAATCATAAAGAAAATGAAGCACCATTTTATTTAATTGTATTTGTTTATTACGTTTACTCAATTATTAGTATTGTGGAGACACCAATACCTTCTTCATTCCATGCTTTCCACATTTTTGTGCTTATATTGTTTGGTCCTGAGCTCAATCCAAGAACTTAAAATACATTTCTCATGCATTTTAAAGCAATTTTTACTTCTTTCCATGTTACTTCTATAGTTACTGAATCATCTATCCAATCTTCTTAATACTTTTGGTTCTGTTCATTCAGGAGTCTTTTGAAATATTTCCTCCATCTAACCCTCATGTCTAGGTCATTTGTCAGCACTGCACAGTACTCATTTTTCATTTGTCTTATCCAAGTTATATCTTTTGCATCCTTATTTCTTGTATTTGCAGTTTTGAATTTTTTCTTTTGCCCCTCTCTTATGTGCAGTTTTTCATAAATTTCACTCTAAAACTGTGCCTTAGCAATTGCCACTGCCTATTTAACTGCTTTCTTGACTATGTTATATTTACCATGTATTATGAGAAGAATATTTCTTCAACTCTGAATAACTTTTAGTCCTGTTTATTCTGTGTCACAGTGCATATATTCTTGGCTATTTTCATTTTGTTCATTCTTTGCTGTACTTCATCATTATGCCACCTGATTTCTTTGTCAACTCTGTGTTTTCCCAAAGTCTGTCCTGGAATCTCACTTCCTGCCAGATTCAAACACTTCAGCATTTCTTGTCCACCACTTTTGAACACCTTCAAGCTCTTTGTTCTGATTTGGTGGAGTTTTTTTCTAAACTGATGTAAAGTTCTTCATTTTAAGTATCTACCATTTCATTTTAGTTTCCTCCTTATTGTATCTTTTCTTCTAACTCCCAGTTCTTTCTTTTGTTTTCAAATCCAAGATCTGTTGGTGTGGTGCAACTTTTTCCATTTGGGTTACTTTACAGTTTGTAGCTTTTCTTCAGTGGGATTTCTCATACCTCACATATTCTACCTACATTGTTCTTCCTTCATCCTCATAATGGTAAGGTACTCCTTTCTCCAATTTTGAAAAAAAGTAATAATCAGTACCATATCAGATGCTGTGGTAAAGTCTATTATTCTATCCTGTCTTGGTTCCTCTTCCTCCAGGCTCTTTCTGTAAGTCTTCATTATTTAGTTCAACTTCACCAATAAGATTTCCAATGAACACTTGCCCACCATCTAACACATCTTCTAATGCTTCCTCCATCTGCTGTCAGAAGTCCTTCTTTTCTTCCAGGTTACAACTGCTTTGTGGTGTATAAGCAGAGGAAATATTCACTACCATTCTTTCTGCACTCTTCAGTCTATCACTTCTTTTCATTCCCAAGGTATTATCTTTTAGGTCATAATCTTATGTATTATCTTTAGGTCAATTATCACCACTCCATTCCTTATCTGACAATGGTTGCACTATTCTGAAAGAGCTTGCAACCAGTACCCAGCTTCCACATTCTATTCTTTTTTCACCTTGTTTCTTGAATGCCGAAAATTTGTTGGGTAGCCATGATGTTTTGCACTTTGCTTATGGGGAATGCTCTAACTTCATTGCTTTTCTACAGATCTTTATTTCATATTGTTGTAGCTAAAGTTGTTTTCTAACTGAATGTTCTTCTTATCATCCACTTTCTCCTTTGTCTGGACTTGGGACTGACTAAGACTGGACTGGACTGGACTGGACTGTCTACTCCCAAATGGGGAATTGTATTTCCAAGTATCCCGGTGTTAGTAATGCTGCTGATACTCAGTTGCCAGGCCCTCATCTGTAAGAACAGGCTGTACTATGTAAAAGTGTGATTGATGGTTGAGTAGGAGAGGCTGTATTGTGAGCCCATTAGCAGCCCAGTAATTTCGTTTTACTGTTTGATTCTAATTTCTTTTTATCACTATTTAAATATTTTTTCTTCTTTTTGTTTTAGATTTAAAGGCTATCTTTTTTGTATTGCTAGTCCATTAGCTGCCTAGTAATTGCATTTTACTGTTTGATTCTATTTGTGCATTAATCATTATTTAAATATTTTCCCCTTTGTTTTCTTTTAGATGCTGTTGATGTGAATGTCACGCCAGACAAAAGAAAAATTTTCATGCAGCATGAGAAACTTCTTTTAGCCGCAGTTAAGGTAAGTACTCTTCCTGTGTGTACCAAACATGTCAAAAGGCATATGTAACAGGAAGCTGTCAAATTTATGCCTTTTGTATATTCTTTTGGTTTTTGATGATCCCATCAGTCACTACACAAAGACCACCTGTACAGGGACAGAAGTTTTCCAACTGTTTGGAGTATAGTATTCCCACCATCTAAGTAGAGTGCATCATAAATCCTATGCATTCTTCCTGTTTGCCATTACCATATACATGATGTTTGCATTCCATTATTTGACTTTTCACACTATAAAACCTTGTTATTCACTCATATTGCTTTTTGCTTTCATTTGTTACCCTAGGTTATTTAAAATCTCTAAATTTAAAGATGACATCCTTTCCACATAGCCAGAGCATTACAGTGATATGAGATTATAATTAAAAATTCTATAAATTCATGTTATTCCTCTTTTTACTTATTTATTTATTTCTGTATTTTGAATTATGTCTTCAGAATTATATATGAAGGTGGGTTGCAAATCACAAAATAAAAAATGCCTATTACAGCTAAAGTAGTGAAACTAAGTTTTGCTAATTTTTTGAGTAAATGTAGTTTTTATATGTAGGAAATTTCAGCCTGTTTAATAAAAAAAAAAATTCAGAATTCTAAGTGCAGCAAAGTTTTGTTCAGCACTTTATCTCACACACATTTGATTGTAGATATAAAAGTAAATATTGCTGAGGATGGAAATTGTTGTTTTTAATGACTAAATTTGCTCAGTTTCTCCAGAGGGAACTGTTTGCTGAACATATGGACAGACTGTATCGTCAAGTGCAAACCGTGGTAAAAAGCCTAACCTCACTGAGAGAAACATAAGAATTATTGCAAGGATTGTAGGCAAAAACTAAAAACCACTACACTAGCTGCAGAGTTCATTCAGTACACATCTCAATATCCTTTTACCTGCAAAACAATTTGCCACAATTTATGGCAGAATTATTATTGCCAAACTACTTGTTACAAACAGAAGAAGTGTTGTAATGAACATAAAAACTAAAAAAAACTAGACATGGGATAATTAGCAATGTGTCATGTCTGACACACAGTGATAGAAAGTTTGCGCCAATTGCACCGAACTGTACCAATTTCATTATCTTGCGCCAAACTGCTACAAATTCTGAAAAAATGTAATATTTGCATCCAGCTGCTCCAAAACAGCAATCCACAGCAAAAACTGCCGAGCGAAAAAACATTTTCACGGAAAAAAAATTCTGTTTTAAACGGCAAATCGAATGACGCTTTTTTAAGGTCTACGCGTAATCTGGTTAAACGTAAAACGACGCTTAATCAACACCTACCACCAATCCCAACATTTCGGACTGTTTTTCACCTACCTTCTAATTCGTTGTTTTTTAGGCATAAGTGACGAATAGGTTTCATGATGTAGGTACAGCTTATGGAGAAGGAGTTTTGTTGTAATTACGTGATATGTAGGAGAAACGATGCTGTACGTTATGAAATCCTGATGAAGATTGTTTACAGATGGTTTAGTAGTCTTTCAGAGTGTTGTACAATTGAGATTGTTTATATGTCGTTCCCTACTCTTTGGGATGGCACAGTTATTTCGTTCCGGGCAAGGTGCGCGATTACGTAAATACAGTGTAAGGCCAGTCGTTAGCTATTTCATAGACTCGGAGGATGTCTGAAAATGGCTCTCCCGTGGCAGGGTACAATGGTTCTGTTTCTAAAGGATTCATAGGTATTCAGAGATGCCAACTTTTACGGATTTTCTGTAGTTTGTGTGGATTTTCACTCCATCTTACGGATTTTTGAAAGTCACCCAAAAAACTATGGAAAAGCCCATGCAAGATTCCTGCACGCAATTTTCTATTTTTTACCGTCTTTTGGTAAAAAAAACGCACTTTACAGACAGTCCCTATACACCTTCAATGTTCTGACTTCCCCTGCCAACGAAGGCAGAGCTTCTTCTCGTACACTGTTCATCACATTATTCCCCGTACAGCCATTTGTGAGTGCCGTGCGCGAAAGCTGAGAGGGAGCTCAGCTCAGAGTCTTTTGTGAACTCTTTACATTGATTACATGTGGCTTTGTGCTTATAAAAATTTCGGTGCAAGCGTTTTAACTGTTTCTACTCGACTGTCGGGTGACACCTGTGACATCCGACATTATGAAATCGGTGAATAGCTCACGTGGCGGGTGTTACCCACCACACCAATGATGCCTCTATAGCTCAAATATCGGCGCTCGCAAGACGCTGAATAGCTTGCGTGTCACTCACCATGCTGATGACGCCTCTATAGCTCGTACATCGGGGCTTGCGAGACATTTCTTTTTTTGCCAAATTTGTTGTGTGTCAAGCTCCATGCTGATGACGCCTCTATAGCTCGCATGTCAGTGCTCACCAGACATTTATTTTTCGCCAAATAGCTCACGTGTCGGGTGTCATCCGCCACGCTTATGACGCCTCTATAACTCATATGTCGGGGCTTGCGAGACATTTCGCCGAATATCTCAGGTGTCACCCTCCATGCTGACGCCGCCTCTATAGCTCGCATATCGATGCTCGCAAGCTATTTCTTTTTCGCCAAATAGGTTGGGTGTCATCTGCCAAGCTGATGACGCTTCTATAGCTTATATGTAGGAGTTGGCGGGCCAAAGCTGAGCCTTCATTGCCAAGTTGTGGCCTCTACTGCAGAAAAAAAAAAAAAAAATGAGTGCTGGGTGAGTATGGTTGAAAAGTTATTTGAGTGGAAAGGGTTAATTTACACAGCTGGCCACCCAAAATGCAACACCAAGAAGGAAGCATCCGATTGGCCTGAAATTCACAGCATGCGTCGCCCGCGAGAGGACATGCAAACGATTAGCATTGCAGGGCATATGCAAATCATGTGCGCCCGGCACACCACCGAGAAGCACTATAAGAAGGTTGCACAGAAGGCGGGTGTAAGTAGTGGAAGTGTGAAAGCAGGTGTAAGTAGTGGATCTGTGCGTGGGAAGCTTCCTGATGCCTCGTCGCAGAATACAGCAGTCATTCCAGCATGTTTTGGAGTTCGACAGAGGACGAATAGTGGCTTATCATGACAGTGGTTTATCGTACCGAGACATCGGCGACCGTGTGGGATCACATCAAGCCACAGTGAGGAAGTATGGATTCGGTGGGTGCAGGAGGGACGGACGGACCGACGTGAGCGATTGCCGCAGCTGCGGCACACCACCAAAGGAGAGGACCGGCATGTTGTGCGGCGGGCATTGACGGCTCGCACCGCCACATCACGAACATTAGCACAGGAATTAGGGTGTGTTGCGCAATAACCTGTGTCAGCACGTACCGTTCGACATCGTCTGCAGGAGCGTGTACTTGTCGCATGGTGCCCTTTGCTCCAATTACCATTGACGTTACACCACCGGCGAGTGCGGCGGCAATGGGCTATTGAACGCCGCACCTGGACTACGGAATGACACGACTTTGTCTTCTCCGACGAATCCCGCTTTTGCCTTCAACACCACGATGGACGGATCCGCGTGTGGTGGCACCGCGGCGAGAGACTGCATGACGTGTGCATTATGCATCGCCATACCGGTCCGTCGCCTGGCATTATGGTTTGGGGTGCAATTGGATATGGCACCCACACCCCTCTGGTAAGCATCGCCAATACACTCAACTGCTACCGCTACATCTTCGACATTTTGGAGCCTGTAGTCCTCCCTTATTTGCAGGACCTGCCAGCGGCCACGTCTCAACAAGACAATGCGCTCCGGCACGCGGCACGCATCATGCAACAAATCTTCACGCCCCACCAGGTGTCACTGTGGCCGTGGCCCGCCCGTTCTCCCGATATGTCGTCCATCATACACGTCTGGCTGCTGATCAGCAACAGAGTGGCCCGGCATGCACCACTCGCAGCTACGCCTGATGAACTGTGGCCAGGTGTGGAAGCAGCCTGGACCGACATACCCCAAGCCCACATCCAAAGCCTCTTTCGTTCGGTGACGCGGCGTTTAGCGGCCGTTATTCCCAGCCATGGGAGCCACACGAACTATTGATGTCTACGTGTTCCGCAAGTCACACGGGCCTGTAAGCTCAATCATTTCATCTTTGTATCTGTTGTTATGTGTCCAGTAAATCTGGCTTTGCTATCTCATGTCCTTCTTGGTGGTGCATTTTGAGTGGTGTAGATTAAAATAAAAGGAAACGTAGCAGTAAAACAGCTGTGATGACAAAAAGAACGAAGTTAGATAAAACGTGTTGCCAAGTCTATCGCGATATACGTATATAGTAAAGAATGGCCTTTTTATGAAGCATCTAAAGTTTTGCTGAATCACGTTTTGTAAGCCATGTGGCTGCGATTTTAGTGTAGAGCAAGGCGGCCGCGATGATTGTTAGGCGTCATGCAGAGAGCAAGAAGCACAAAGTTCATGTCAAGAGACTAAATGGAGATGTGAGTAAAATAAAAAAATTAATTTGACCAAAAAACTTCTGACAGCTTATAAAGAATCCTGGAAAAAAAATATGAAGAGTGAATTAGTGCTGGAAAAATGCAGCAAAATGAGCGTAAAAGAAAAGAAGAAATTGAATGTTCACAAGGTGATTTGAAACGGGAAGAAGCTGAACTTTTGCAGTAGTTGGATTCCTCTCAGAAAATGTTAAACAATGCTGAGATGAACATTGAATGTGACATAAAAAAAAGAGACATGAGTGCAATAGAAAGTGGACAGGTACTATTAAAAGAAGCAAAACATTGCTGACTATCTTAAAAAATTAGAAAAGAGATAGAAGTGAACAATTAAATATTGAGAAAAGCAGCAAAAAATAAAAAAAATTAACATTTTTTTAAAATAAATGATTAATAATAGAATCCTGCTATGGTTACAAATTTTTTGACCTATTTGAAAACTAAAATCTTTGCATATATATGTGTGTGTGTATTTCAATGCAAGATGTTTTAAATTTGAGTAGGGTGCATCTAGTTCCAAAGCATTTTTTGCTTAAGAGTTTGTTCTATCTACTAATATTTTACCTGCTCAAAAAAATATTTTCTTACACCAAAAATGTATTTCACTGCTCCAAAAACCCATTTTGATGCTCCAAAAATGTATTTTACCTGCTCCAAAAATGTTTTAAAACTCAGGCATCACGCGACAATAACACATAAACATATAAAACAAGCGAAACACACAGTCATGTACGATAAAAGGTTCGTTTAGCGGTAGCTTTCGGTCATCCTATGACCTTGATCACCCGCGATCGACTGGATGGGCTGGTTGCCAGAACTACAATTTGAAGTTGGGTGAGGGGTCTCTGAATTGCAGTTTTTGGTGAACAAAATTTCAATGCTCTCTTGAAAATGCAGAGATGCCTTGTTGATGAAAGAGGCAAGTTTTTTGGCTTCTTTCCATTTGGAAAGAAACCAAAAAAGTTCAATTCAGAGACCCCTCACCAAATCCCATTTATTTGGATCTCTCTTCTAAAATCTGGCAACAGTTCCAACACCCCAACTTAAAATTGTAGTTCTGGCAACCAGCCCATCCAGTCGATCGCGGGTGATCAAGGTCGTAGGATGACCGAAAGCTACCGCTAAACGAACCTTTTTACCGTATGTGACTCTGTGTGTTTTGCTTGTTTTATATGTTTATCCAAAAATACATTTTATTGCTCCAAAAATGTATTTCACCTGCTCCAAAACTTCAGTTTGCTGCTCCAAAAATGATGTTGCAACTTTCCATCACTGGACACACAAATGGTCTTTACTATTTAGTTTCTTTTATAATTTTTTTTGCAATTATTTTAATCCAATTAATTTCTCTGTGTATTTTTTTTTTCTGGTCTGAGGTAAATGCACTTTATATGAAGGTCTTTAATGCTGATGATATACACTCAATGGACAAAACACTAGAGACACCTACCTAATAGTGTGTCGGTTCTCCTCTAGCATGAATAACAGCCTGTACACTCCTAGACATTGACTCCACCAGGTGCTGGAGTGTTTTCAAAGGTGATGCCAGCCATTCCTGTTGCAGCATTGTCCACACCTCTGACTGAGATGTTAGTCCAGGATCCATGGATCTGATGTTTTGCTCCATGGCATCCAGAGAGCTTCCACAAGGTTTAATAAATCCGTGGACTTTGGGGCCACTGGATGGTTCCAAAGTCAAATGAGTGTCCCTCAAGCCATGCCTGGGTGGTTGCTGCCCGGTGGATCACAGCACATTGTTCTGTTGAAACAGACCATCGGCCTCAGGATGCACAAAGGCCATGAAAGTGTGTAGGTGA
Organism: Macrothele yani; assembly: GCA_039090855.1. Taxonomy (NCBI): domain Eukaryota; kingdom Metazoa; phylum Arthropoda; class Arachnida; order Araneae; family Macrothelidae; genus Macrothele; species Macrothele yani. The sequence continues at coordinate 67,606,916 of CM076989.1, read as the reverse complement.
TCAGCCAGCACATGCTGGTGGCATGCAGCAGTTTAGAACCTCTCCAAACACACTAATGAACCTAATGTGTCCCATGAGAAGGCTCCGAAAACCATCACAGAGCCACCACTACCTTGAAGAGAGCTGACCTGGCATGACGGGGCCATGGCCTCATGGTGTTGATGCCTCACTCACACTCTCTTTTCAACTCAGTACAGCTGAAAATGGGATTCATCTAATCAACACAGCACCACTCTGCAGAAGTCCAGTTTTGATGTTCCCAGCCCCACAATAGGCATAATTTCCAATGACAAGCAGTTAACAGTGGCACATGAGTAGGACATCAGTTCCTGTAGTCCAAGGTATGCAGCGTGCACCATACCATTCTTTTGCTGATGCTGCTTGGGCCTCCAACAATTAACCTGGATGTAATTTGCACCACTGTTGCCAAGTGGTGCCAGTATAGTCTCATGTGCGTGCCAGGATAGTCTCATGTGGTTGGCCAACATTAGCTGTCTGGGTACTGGTATATCCGTTGATAGTATACTTGCGGTACACCCTTGATATGGTTGCCCTCAGGAACCCTAGGGTTCTTACCACTTAGGCAATAGAATGGTCCATCTGTCTTGTGCCAACAAGGCATCCAAAATCAAAGTTGTGCAGATCACCATGTTTACCCGTATTTGTCACCTGTGCTGCACTGTTGGTAAGCCAGCCTGGTTGTCTGCCTATTTATCTCCTGCATTTGGTTTGGGTCAGTTCCACTCTGTGCAGGAGATGTCCATGTCAACTGCCCATCACTCCTATCTTGAATGTTTGGTCTACTGAGTTTGTATGTCCTTGGATGATATAAACTTGCAGACATAATACAGACATTTGATATGGACTAGGAACATCAAACAGAAGTCATTGCTCTTTCCACGTTTATAAGTGAGCCATGGAAACATTCTCATTGGCCACCACCGGGAATCGAACCCAGGGTCTTCTAGTTACGTGTTGGATATGCTTCCACTGCACCGCAGCGGCCTCAAATTCCTCCAGACTCACACACACTAACTGCCAAGCCAATGCTTACCATCTTTGGTGAATCCCCAGCATTGTGAGGGACTCCAAGAAGCAATCTGCTAATTGGCTTGGCAGTTAGTGTACGTGAGTCTGGAAGAATTCGAGGCCGCTGTGGTGCAGTGGAAGCATATCCGGCATGTAACTGGAAGACCCTGGGTTCGATTCTCGGTGGCAGCCAATGAGAATTTTTCCGTTACTCACTTATAAGCGTGGAAAGAGCGATGACTTCTGTTTGATGCTCCTAGTCCACGTCAAATGTCTGTATTAATTATTCATTCGCTTTCTAATTATTTGTACAGTTGCTGCTTACCATCTTTGGTGAATCCCCAGCATTGTGTAGGGCTCCAAGAAGCAATCTGCCAATTGGCTTGGCAGTTAGTGTATGTGAATCTGGAAGAATTCGAGGCTGCTGTGGTGCAGTGGAAGCATATCCGGCGTGTAACTGGAAGACCCTGGGTTCGATTCCCGGTGGGCCACCTCGGTGGCGCAGTGGTCTAAGCGATGGCCTCTGATCATTCGTCTGTAAGAGGTCCGGGTTCGAATCCCGGTGAGGCATGGATGTTGTGTTTGTCTTACAGCACTGGCTCTCTCCTTTCCTGGAACCAGTGACCTTAAATTAGGAGCGGCCGACTGCTTATAGCCCATTGAGTTGCTCACGGTGGTCGTTAAACCTCCAATCAAAAAAAAAAAAAAAAAGATTCCCGGTGGCGGCCAATGAAAATTTTTCCATTTTTCCGTGACTCACTTATAAGCGTGGAAAGAGCGATGACTTCTGTTTTTGATGGGGACATAATATTTGCCATACATAGTTTTTCTATATGCTTCAAATTTAATTCACTTCTGTTTGTTGATTAGAAGATGATCTAGGTATGGCAATTTGTTATCTTTTTTTTTTTTCAATTGTTACTTTCATGATTGGATATACTTAGGGAAGATGTGCAGATTCATATGATCATTTTGAAGTTTCCATCAAGATGTCATCTACATGTTTAATGCATACAGCTGATTTTTTTGTTGTTTGGATCACCTAAAATGTTATTTTTCTATGCCTTGCAAAACTATTTCAAATAAACTTGATAATGGTGATCCCATCAGAGCTCTTCTGGTTTCCTTAAATATTTTTTTAAAGTGGAAATATTTATTGTTGTTATTGTAGTTTAATGCTTTGTCCATTACTTCTATTGTATCTTCAAGCAAGATGCACTTTAATTCTGTTCCAATGACAGCAATTGCTTCTTCTCTAGGAGCACTGAGGTATAACAAATAGACTACTGATGATGAAATTGTATGATCCTTTATCATTTTCGGTTAAGTTAATTTCATCTGTTGTGTTTCTTTTGCTGTCTACTTGTGGTTAATAAGGAAATCCTTTAGATATTCACAAACAGTTTTTTTCCACATTAACTGTTGCTGCGATGTTTCTGAAAACTGTGGATCTCAGTAGTTCAAGTTCTTTGTTTTAATAAAAATGTTTGAAATAATTGCCCGTATTTGTGAAAAGTTTCCTTTTTGATGCTTTTTGGTAAATATTGGATTTTCATTAAATTCTACTTAAATTCTTTTACAATGAAATTCCTGAATAAAACTCATAATGTTCAAATATTAATGTTCACTTACACTCCAAGTCATGAGGTCTGTAGCATTCATTCTTTCTGTGATATAACATTTCACCTGCTCACCTGATTGACAACTTCAGATGGTTCCTTTCACTTTTCAGTGGTATGAGTGAAAGAGAGTTGCTTCTCCCATGCCCTCTGTTTTAAGTTCTTTGGTTTTGTTTGTGTTTATGTCATAATGATATCATTTGTTAGGATTTGCTGTGGTGGTGACATCTATCAGTTGTTCTTTTTTTTTTTTTTTCACAAATTATATTCGAGGCGGAAGAGCTGGTTTAAATTCAAACATTTCACCTGTTAGTTTTTATTTTCTGTTTTTATGCTTTTATCAGTTTTTTCTAGGAGTTACGTAGGATGAGGTTTTTGTCATGATTGTGATGGATGTTTTTGGTTTTCTTGATCATTTCTGCTTGTGCTATGCAGACTTCTTGCTCTGCTGTAAGTTGTACAGGGTAAGTCAAACTGATGTTCCTGATTTCAGTGCTTTACCACACAACATGTAATGAGTATTTTTAGTTGCGAGATGTGTACTTTATAAGGTAATCTCTCCAAGTTCCAATGCCCCACTTCCGATTCCCCAGGTGGTCGGTAAATGGTGCGGTAAGTCCGGCAGAAGGAACAAGTCATACAATGGCAGCAAGCAGGATGACAGAAGGCATTTTGTTCTTGATTTTCATGCAGACAAGTCAGTTGTAAATGTTCAATGTCATTTTCAGACAAAATTTGGGATAGAGCCACCCAGTGGTAAGTCAATTCATAATTAGTATTAACGATTTTAAGTCACGGGCTGCATTTGCAAGGGAAAATTGACTGGACGTTTGTCGATAGGAAATGACGTAGTGGAGTGTGTTTGGGTAAGTTACGCAAGAAGCCCTCAGAAATTCACTTATTGAACAAGGTCGAGAATTTGGTGTCCCACAGAAAACTGTTTGGCGAGTTCTTACGAAATGTTTGCACATGCAACCATATCGTCTGCAGTTGATTCAAAAGCTGAAGAGGGATGACCGCTACCTGTAAGCATCTTTCTGTGAAAGATTTCTCATTCTAATGAAGGATGACGGTTTCTATGAAAAGTTCATTTTTAGTGTCAAGCAGCATTCCACATTTCAGGAAAGGTAAACAAGCATAACATGAGAATTTAGAGCACTGAAAATCCCCATGCAATCTTGCAGCACGAGCATGCTTCTCCAAAAGTCAATGTCATCTGTGCAATTACTCATCGAAAAATGTATGGGCCCTTCTTTGCTGAAGCTATGTGACAGGAATTACCTATCTCAACATGCTCAAACAATGGCTTATCCCACAGCTGGAAGAAGCCACTGATGACTTCATTTTTCAACTCAATGGTGCTCCACCACATTTCTATTACAAGGTTTGGGGCCACCTCAGTGACAGGCTGCCAAAATGATGGATTGGCCGTTCAGCTGAGAAGGATGAAGAACTGTTGCATTGGCCATCACGATCCCCAGATCTCACCCCGTGTGGTTTTTTTCTTGTAGGGTTTCATAAAGGATTGTGTCTATGTACCACCACTTTCAACGATGCTAGTTGATTTGAAAGCTCACATCACAGCAGCAGTCACGGAAATTGACACTGACATACTGCAAAGAGTTTGGCAGGAATTTGTTTACCGACTTCATGTGTGCTGTGTTATGTGTGGAGCGCACGTTGAACATTTCTAAGCAAGTTGAATAAAAATTTATGAAATGTGCTTTTCAACAGTACTAGTTGTGTGTATTTGCTTTACATTAAACATGAGTACCAAATCATTTATATAAGGAACATCATTGTGACTTATTCTGTATTACATGTTTAATATTTTCAAAAGCCAGTATCAAGTTAGTGTTTGTACAGAATTTGAAGAGGCTAATGTTTTCTTTTTGTTTTGTCAATTTTTGATATGTTGGTTTAATCTATGCTTCAGACATTTTTTGTGATTCTGATATGCATTGAGTTTCTCTTTCTTGCTTGGTCTACTGTAGGGGTGCTGAAAACTAAATTTATTTAATGAACTGTTTGGAGTCCTTATTTTTCATAACTATTTATTTTTAGAAATTCACTTTTAATCTTTTATCTAACCCTTCTGCATTACATATTTTTAAAGGGTTTTACTTATAAGTTTGTCAAAAAGTTAATGTGCTTGAAAATTTGGTTTCATCATTGTTATTACTATTTGGTTTTTAAGCTTAATTTTGTAGATTATGTTGTGTACAATATTTTTTGATCCAAAATGTCTTACAGTATTTTTGATTCACTTGATTTCTGTTTCTCTATCTTTTCTGTAACTAGAATGAGTAAAGGTTTCTACCATTTTCAATTCACTGTTGGATTTCGAAGGCATGTCTAAATCTTTTCCACTATTGTCTGTCTCGAGCAATTTTTTTTTCATGTTACCTCACCATGCTTTTGAATTCCATCCAGCCATCTTCCACGTGTCCCTTGGTATCCAGTGTAGTATTTTAGTTGTACAATGGTGGTCAGTTCTTCTAGCAGTATGTGCAGCCCCTTGCCACTTGAGGGTCTACACTTTGATTATGATGTCATCTACTCTTGTCATCTCATACATACATACATATCACTAAGCTGTTTTCTGAGATTCAGAGGTTAGCTCCAAAAAGAAATACAAACTACCAGATATTTTTACCTACTGTTGTCGTATCAAACTTCTCCATCATCTCTAGTAATTAAAATCCCATATTTTAAATCATTATTGTTGAATTCAAAATTAGAGAAATGAAAGTAATGAATCTCAAGTTGTATACCAAGATCACCATAAATAGGGATATTTGATACATCAACAGTAAGTAAAATCTAGCACCATCAGTTTTAAACTTTAATCTGGCAAATGAGCTTTCTTTGAGGAGCTGACCTCTGAAGAGAACAGCTTAGTGATACTTATGTTTGTACAAAGATTACGATGGCTCTATGTGAATGTTAAACATGCTTAAAGTTATGTTCAAAAAAAAAAAGAAAAAAAGAAAAAAAGGCTTTTGAATGAGGAAGCTTTTAGCTGATAACTTCAGGCTTTCCTGTCTAAGAAAGGATGGATAATGGTAAGTGGTTGCCAGATCCGTAATCTCATATTCATTCTTTTTGATTTCCATATTAATGCAGTAGTAAAGGAGAATCCTAATTACAGTTTTTGGGAGAAAGAAACAGGGGTCAAAAAGTTCTGCCAAAAGGTGGAATTCCGCCTTTTTGAAAGTCATCTGGGGAGTTTCTGAGATTGATACAGAAGTGCAGTAATTTTTGTGTGTGTGGTGGGGGTAAGGGGTCTGCATGTTTAAATTGTCTCACAAAGCTGGAGACAGATAAAACTATCGCATATCAGGTGGATGAGTCACAACCCTGATCAATGGCAGCATCAAGTTCTGCAGCCGAGAGACCTCTGGGCTGGAGAACTTGACTGTGATTGGCTGCAGCATGCCAACTGCAAAGGCAGTAGGTGGGGCTTCCATGGTGAAGGTTTGGTCTTATAGCTGATTGGCATGAGATTAGCGTGGGGGTGAAGACGTTGCTGACCGCAGTTTTCTACGTGGCTATAGGGAATGGGGTGACTGCTTTTTCAAGATGCAGTAAAAGAGTTTATTAATCGTCATCGTAATAATTTTGTAGCCTAGTTAGTAGTTCACAGTTTTCAACAAGCACATATGTTTTTAAAAGGAAACTGGATTTTTTTTTTTTTTTTTAGTTTCATAGAACTTGCTGATTTAGTTGCAGTAACAGATGAACATAAAGCTCAGATGTGTGATGAGTGCAAGAAAAATAAGTTCTGTTTCGATTGGCTTGAAAAAGTACTGGTTATTGACAAAATTAAATAGCTGTTGGAGAAATTATTAAGAAAGTAGATGTAAATGGGAAAGTTTTGTGAAAAAATGAAAGTGGATGTAAGTGGGAAAATTAAATCAGTATAAATATGGGTTTGACATTATTGGTTTGGTGTAAGCACATTGACTAAAATAAAATTCTTATTCATTCCTAAAGAAATGTTTGACAATTTTATGGCTTTTATATATGCATATACAGGGGTTGTCCAAAATAATGGAAACATCTCCCTGAAAACAGTGACTTTGGTATGTGCTGCTTTTTGAGTAAAACGAACATGTGGCTACAATTTTTTTTTATGTAAAAAAGTTTTGCTTATAGTCTCAAGGGTCTGTGGGATTGCATTGTAAATCACTGTTTGCATAATTTCGTTCCAGGTGAAGGCACGATGAGTGCCCCGTCGGGGTTCCAAAGAGGGCAGATTGTAGGAGCCCGTCTGGTTGGTGCATCCGTAAACACAGTGGCACAGGTATTGGGGGTATCGAGAGGTACTGTGTCGAAAGTCATGACAGCATACGATGTTCACAGCACAACATCATCTGCGAGACACAACTGTGGAAGGAAAACCAAACTCACTGCGAGAGACATTAAAGAGGATTATGAACGCAAGGAGGAAGACCACGGTGACGAAAGTGACTGCTGAGCTTATTGCACATCCCCAAAACCCAGTGTCTACCAATACTGTGTGAAGGGAATTGCATAAGCACACTATTTACGATAGAGCTCGATTGCAAAACCCCTGGTGTCACAGGTGAATATAAAACAGGGCCTACAGTTGTGCCAGGAACATAAAACGTGGACAGCGGATCAATGGAAACATGTCTTGTTTTCCAATGAATCAAGCTTCTCACTATTCCCCACCACAGGACAAGTTTGCATGTGGAGAACCAGAAGCCTACATGTGGCTTCTGGTTCTCCACATGCAAACTCGTCCTGAACCAGAAGCCTTGCATGTGGAGAACCAGAAGCCTACAACCCAGACTGTCTCCTTCCTACAGTGAAGCATGCAGGCGGTTCCGTAATGGTTTAAGCCATGATCTCGTGGTTTGCAGCAGTTCCCATTATCACCTTACACGGACGGATCACTAGCAGTGACTATGTCACTCTTTTGGCCGACCATGTGCATTCAATGGTGCAGACATTGTTTCCGTCAGGGAATTGCACCTTTCAAGATGATAATGCCTCGATTCACAGAAGTCGAACTGTTCAATCATGGTTTGAGGAACTTGAGGATGAAGTTGCTCACCTTCCCTGGCCTGCACAATCACCGGACTTAAACATAATCACAATCACCGGTCTGTGTGTTTTTCACACAGACCGCCCCTGCGGTCTGTGTTGAAAAACAGAGTGCGATCCCGTTATCCTCCTCCGGCGTCTCTCAAGGAATTGGATCAGTTTCTGCACGAAGAATGGTACAACATACCATTTACCACCATCCAGGACTTGTATGCATCCATTCCAAGGAGGATTCAAGCAGCTTTAAATGCCAAGGGTGCTCCCACACCATATTAGGTGTGTAGCACGTATTGTTTCAAGATGTTTCCATTATTTTGGACAACCCCTGTGTAGTGCTTAGAGTAGTTAATAAATGCTGAAAGGTTAATTATTTTTGCATATTCCTATGTGCGAAAAGTTCAGCCTCTTTCTGCCATGACCACTTTCATGCCTGAAGAAAAGTGTAAGGGGTAAAAAAGTTTAGAAATTATTCTCAACCCCTCCCCCTCCCTTAACTGTTCTGATTTTCCATTTTGTACTACTCTGATGACACAGTCCTGATGCAGAGCTAGGGTATAGCTCAAAAATTTAGCAAATAAAGTAATATTATTTAAACCTGTAAAAACCCAATGACTTCAATTGATTCTTTCAAAACATATAAGTATTTGTTGGGACGTTTCTGCAATTTATTAAAACTGTGCACAAGAAGTACTTTTTAGTATTAAAATCTAGGTAAAAAGGCTGTGATGTGAATAATTTGCTTGGGGGGGGGGGAGGGGCATGTAAGTGTTACAAACTATCAAAATCACGATTTTAGGTTAATCTGACTTTGTAATGTAACAGTTGTGGTTGCTGTTACTAAGATGCTGTGGAAATTGGGGGACACAGATTCTTGATACAAATTGTAATGTTCTGATGTTGTATAATAATTGTAAGGTCATTGGAGACTAATTATTAACTTTGTGAAACTAAGTAGTCTTCTGTGAACATATCTGTCCATTACATGATTGAAAATCATTAGAGATTGTCTTTTATGTGATTAGTGGTCAGAAAGTCTGTAAAAACCTTACTTTTCAACTGAACACTTCATTTGTCATTAACAGTTATTTCTCCACATGTTTTACTATTTCACATGAAGTGCTTTCCATTTACCAAAATTCTAAAATTGCTGTGTTATGTAATGAAAACATGATTTTCAGAAAAATAGTTAAACATATTTTCATTAGTTAAACATTATTAGAATCAGTGGCATTTTTCTACTCTTTGTATGGTTTTAATGTATTGCTGTCTTTCTTTTAGTCTTCACTACTTTATGTTTATGACCAGCAACCATCAATCATCAGTGCTTCTCCTCTTGGAATAATGAAAGATAACAGGAATGTGGGTAAGTTATAGTTTAATTGTTTATTTAAATTTTACTCTAGCACTTTGTGATAATTGAATTGTTCCTACATTATCATGACTGGTTGAAAAACTTTTTGTTTGCTTGAACTTGTATGTCGGTGGTTTGAAATTTAGCAAAAGGGTGTATATTGCAATCCTTTCAACTGGGTTTTTTCAAGAGGCAGTTTTTCTACATATACATGCAAGCAAATCACCAAACAGTTCTCTCAGATTCAGACATTAGCTCTTTAAAGAAAAGTCATCTGCCAAATCAGAATTACTGATGATTAATTTTGCTTACTACTGATATATCAAACACCACCATTTACAATGATCTTGGCAAATAAATAATAATAAAACAGCAACAACAAAAACAAACAAACTTGAGCTTCACTGACTTCCATCACACATCTCACACAGGACCTTTTGTACTTAATGCCATGTATTTAGGAATAATATTTCTTCCTTAATTTCTGTGATGAGAATTGTTTCTGTCAGATTTTTAGAAGCAATGACACAGAATAAATCATATTTTGAATTTGATAGTGAAGTTATGCTTCAAAAAAAAAAAAAAAAAAAGTAAAGGCAAGGATCTTCTTCGTCACAGTTCAAGTTCCTCAGTACAAAAATATTTTTTCTAATCATACTAATATGAGCGGAGATATGATGTTCACATATGGATGGATGGATGTAACATGAGTTCCTGCTTTTTTTAAAGATGTGCTAATATAAACAGAAGCACACTGTGTGCCAGTTGTAAAATATAAGGGTTCTTTCATGAGCTGTGTAATTTTTTTTCATGTAAACTGTGGAGTTATCATTCAAACCAGAAGAACTCTAGATTAGTTAGTTCAATTCTGTTGTAAAAAAGTGTTTTATATGGTTAGTTCAATAGATTTTGGTTTGTATAAATGGAGAATGATGATTTAATTAATGAAATTTTTAATGGTTTAACATAAGTGGATTTTTTTAGGATTCATCTCCCAGTTGCAGTCTACATCCCAGTCTGAAGAAAATGTAAGTTAAATGCTTCACTCCTCTCTTTTCATTTTCTTCCCCTGCCTCTTTTACCATCTATAAGAATGATGTTTTAGAATTTTTCTCTGAAATAAAGAAGATGTGTGTGTGTGTGTGTGTGTGTGTGTCTGAGAACAATGAATGTGTATGTTTAAGGGACATGTTAAGACTTTACATCTGTTCCAGAAATTATCTAGAACAAATATGCAGAACATGAAATGATGATATGTTTTCCCTGTTGAAAAGAGCTATTACTGCTCCAGAGATCATTTTCGTTTCTTTAACTTTGCTTGATTAAGAGTATTTTGGAATCAGTTTCACTCTTGCTCCTCAAAATATTATCTCTACGAATATCGTTTTGCAGGAAACTTTTATACATTTTGTGTGAGTTATTCATTATCCGATGTTTTAATTATTTATTCACTATAAGTTAAATAATGGATGGTTTTTTCTGGATTGGAAAAACATTGTATGTCATTGTATGTGGAATGTATAAGGAACATAATTTTCTAATGCTGTGTTATGCTGACTGTTTTCAGTAGTTTAAAGGGGCAATTCAGTAACTGCATTTTAATAAAGTTTCAAATGTTGATAGCTACCATCAGGTAAGGGCAGTTCACATAATAATTACAAGCAGAAAAGTAATTATGATAGAACTTCCATTTCAATAATTTATTGCTTATAATTTTAATATTATATTTTCAGTAAGATCTTTTGGCTGCACACCAGCCTTGGTCACACTGATTGCAAGATTACACATGATAGATCTTATTTACAAGTCCATTGCCAGCAGAGATTTCCAAATAATTGGAATGTTTAACAGTGCAGTTGATTTTACAAGAGCTTGTATTTAGTGGAATTTCATTACTTTCCCTGTAGCACAAGGCAATTTTATTGGTAAATGGAAAAATCCTTTTGGCTTTACACCCGTTTGGTGGGGCAGAAATGTCTTCAGTTGTGAACCGAGAGAAAGCTATATAGATGAAAGCCTTACCTCAACTGTGACTGAAACGTGCTGCCAATATAACATTTTTCTGTGTAGGATGTAGAAACTGGGATGTAGTGCACACCAGACACATCAGAGTAGTCTAGGAGCCTTGTGTATCTCTGTCTTAACCATTTTTAAAATTCACTGATTCCATTCCCTACCATCTAGCATGTACCTACAAACTTATCAAAATCTTCCAACCTTATGGGTACAGATTGGCCACCAAACTTCCTCCAACCACCATCCAGTTAATAACTAAACACAGAGATTTGCTGGCTTCCTTAGACCTCAGTTGAGTTTACTGTGTCTTGGTTTCTACATCCTCTGGATACAAATGTTAAATTGGCTGCTCATTTTGATCAATCCACTGCAAAATTTTTGCACATAAAAAAGATGCTCAGAAAGGTCTCTTGTCTGCAGCTCTTTCTCAACTCACAATAGAAGACACATATACATACATACATATCACTAAGCTGTTCTCTGAGATTCAGAGGTTAGCTCCAAAAAGAAATACAAACTACCAGATACTTTTACTTACTGTTGCCGTATCAAACTTCTCCATTTACAGCGATCTTGACATACAACTCGGGCTTCACTGATATCCATTACATGCCATACACAAGATCCTTTATACTTCATATTCATAATTTTTTTCTCATGCAGACACTCCTGAATCTGATCCACCCATTTCTTCCTTGGCCTTCCTCTGCCTTTCCTTCCTGCCACTTGGGCCAAAAAGATTTTCTTAGTAAACATCTCATCACTCATTCTTTCAACATGGCCAAACCACCAAAGCATATTGGTATCCACTTTGCTAACAACATTTTGCTTCACATCACACAACTGCAACTGATCTTCATTCTTCACATAATCAGATCGTGTCTTGCCACAAACCCCTCATAAGTAACGCATTTCTCCAGCACACAAACAACTCCTATGTTTCTTCTGCAGTACCCAGGTTTCACTGCCATACATTAGAGTAGAAACAATTACAGTTTCATACACAGCCATGCGGGACTCTAGAGAACCCATTATTCCTGTGAAAACCTCCCAGAGCAGCTGCGACTTTCAATGAAGAATTCACTCGCCTACTAATTTCACCATCCAATTTATTCTCTCTGTCAAACATGCTTCCTAAATATACAAACTCACTCACCTGGTCAATCACAGTGCCATTTATACTTACATTACATTCAGTGCTACCCCGATCTCATTATTCACACAACTTACAACTTTGTTTCCCTATTTTTCCTGAGTCTCATGTACTTCCAGAAGGACTCCCTATCTTTCCAAAAAGCCAGTTCATGCCTTTCCACCTTCTCCTTCCTATCTTTTGCATTACTCTGGCGAACCAGCTTTGCAGCTTCACGCTTCTTACAGCAATATTCATCCACAGAGACTCTACCTTGCAACATCCCCAAATAGGCTTCCTTCTTTCTCTTTACTGCCTCTTCAATCTCACTATTCCACCAAGCATCACCTCTATTGTTACCCACTATTGTGGTGCCACAGACCTCTTTAGTAGCAGTGATAACACAGTTCTTAAAACATTCCCACTTCTTTTCTACATCCCTCTCACCAGACTTCAGCTCCTTCAGCCATTCTCTGAGTAAGTCAGAATAATGCTGATGATCTTCAAGGAGCCTATCAACCTTTATTCTTTCCATCCTGGGTCTCTTCATATTCCTTTTCCTCTAACCAACATTAAGTTTCACTCATGACACTACCAAGTAATGATCAGAACCAACATCTGCACCTCTCATCACACAGGTGTCAACAACTAAGTGTTTCAGACGCTGATCGTAGACAACAAAATCTATCACACTCTTTTGACCAAGAGTACGATTTTCCCAAGTATCTGTATGGATATACTTGTGGTTGAAAAATGTATTAGATACACACAAACCATTCTCAATGCAAAGTTCAATTAATCTTTCACCATTATCATTCACACAAAGATCATTAAATTTACCCAGAACAATGTCAGAAATTGCATTCTGCACACCTACTCTAGCATTGAAATCCCCTGCTATTATAACTTTTTCTTTAGCACCAAATTGGCTCAAAACAGCTTTTAGCTCATTCCAGAAGTCTTCCTTTTTATCAGAAGGTTCCGAGTCACAAGGAGCATACACTACAACAATTACAATTTTCTGAAGTTTCACTTTCAAACAAATCCAGAGAATTCTCTCACTTATGCAACTATAGTGAATCAAGTTGTTCTTCATCTTTTCACTTAAAATCACACCTACACCAGCCTGTCCTCTCACATTATCCAATACTTCAGACCACACACTCACTGTGCCATTCACTTCTTCTACTCCAATTTCCTTCTTTTTTGGTTTCACTTACACACAGCACATCCAGTCTATATTTATTCATACACTAATCTTACATTCACTCAGCCGAGATCTCTTTCTCTTACGCTGTTTAGAAAGTTCTGGTCGATTTTATACTACACCAAATTGGAATAATACCAAAAGGACTGCCTCATTTCCTAGCAAAATTGCCATGGGGTACTGAAAAAGCATTAAAATGTTATTAAGTATAAACTCTTAGTTATTAAGTCATACCATGAAACATTGCAATTATTTTGGTAATCTGTACTGGCAGTATTCTTGTGAATATGATTCACCACATGTATGCTTGCAATCAGTATGGCCAAGGTGCACAGCCGAAAGATCTTATGGAAGATGTATTATTAAAATTATTCTTAATAAATTATTAGCTGGAAAGAACTATCATAATTAATGTTCTTTTAATAGTTGATTAAAAAGTTCATGTATATTTGTTGTAACTAATAATACTTGTAAACAAATGTAAATGCTTTTCCTGGTAATACTTACAAACTTTTAATAAACTTAATTGCATTGGAATTTTAGAGACTTCCTCTTATTACTAAGATCAAACTGTTCAATGACAAAAGGACTTATAAAATATTTAAACAAGAGTGATGACATCAAATTTTTGGACATAATGAAAATGTCTTTTAAATCTGTTCTGGCATGAAACAATTAGACACTCCTAAATCTGATCCACCCATTTCTTCCTTGGCCTTCCTCTGCCTTTCCTTCCTGCCACTTGGGCTAAAAAGATTTTCTTAGTAAGCAACTCATCACTCATTCTTTCAACATGGCCAAACCACTGAACTGAAGCATATTAGTCTCCACCTTGCTAACAACATTTTGCTTCACATCACACAACTGCAACACATCTTCATTCCTCACACAATCAGACCGTGTCTTGCCACAAACCCCCCATATGTAACGCATTTCACCAGCACACAAACGACTCCTATGTTTCTTCTGCAGTACCCAGGTTTCACTGCCATACATCAGAGTAGGAACAATTACAGTTTCATACACAGCCATGCAGGACTCTCTAGAGAACCCATCATTCCTGTGAAAACCTCCCAGAGCAGCTATGACTTTCAATGACGAATTCACTTGCCTACTAATTTCACCATCCAATTTGTTCTCTCTGTCAAACATGCTTCCTAAATATACAAACTCATTCACCTGATCAATCACAGTGCCGTTTATGCTTACATTACATTCAGTGCTACCAGTTCCTCTCTCAAACACCATAACTTTGGTTTTTCCCTTATTTATACTCAGTTTGAATTTCATGCAAACTTTGTACATCCGAGACAACATACTCTGCAAATCACTTTTGCTCTCTGCCAACAGGACAGTGTCATCAGCAAACAGCAATCTGCACACACGGATATCACCAAGACATAAACCACTATCATCTATTTTGGCATCAGGCATGCACGCGTCCATAAATATATTAAACAGCCATGGTGAGATTACACAACCCTGTCTAACTCCTGCACCAATAGAAACCCATTTTGATAAAACACCATTCACTCGTACACAAGCTCTACTACCAGCATACATGGCTTTTACCCTATTAAGTAGATTCCCAGTAACACCATATTTATTCAATACTTTCCACAAAAGTGTCCTATTTACTCGGTAGTAAGCTTTCTCTAAATCTATGAAGGCAGCAAAAACTTTCTTAACAACAGCCAGATACTTTTCAATCATTGTGCGTAATGCAAAAATCTGGTTAGTGTAGCCTTTACCAGGCATAAAACCACTCTGAACATCCCACACTTTCTCTGATGTAAGAACCTGTACTTTTTCAATAAAAACCTTACCAAACACTCTCCCTGGCACACTTAGTAGGCTAATACCACAATAGTTCTTGCATTCAGTCTGATCACCTTTTCCCTTATACAAGGAAACAATAATAGCATCCTTCCAATCCTGAGGGACCATTCCTAACTCCCAGCACAACTGGCAAATTTCAGTTAACCAGTCAATTACAGAGTTACCACCATATTTCAACATCTCGACAATTATGCCATCAACTCCCAGAGCCTTACCATTCTGAAGAGATTTTAGAGCTTTATACACTTCTTCTCTTGAGATCCCTCCTGTGCTTCCATCCCTCACTGTGACACCATCTGCGTCTATCTCAGAATCATCTTTGCTTTCCTGATCTAATAACTCACAGAAATATTCACCCCATCTTTCACTTAACTCATTGGGCTCCCATATCATTTCCCCGATCTCATTCTTTACACAACTTACAACTTTGTTTCCTCTATTTTTCCTGAGTCTCATGTACTTCCAGAAATACTTCCTATCTTTCCAAAAAGCCATTTCATGCCTTTCCACCTTCTCCTTCCTATGTTTTGCCTTACTCTGGCAAACCAGCTTAGCAGCTTCACACTTCTTTGAGTGATATTCATCCACAGAGACTCTACTTTGCAACATCCCCAAATAGGCTTCCTTCTTTCTCTTTACTGCCTCTATAATCTCACTATTCCACCAAGCATCACCTCTATTGTTACCCACTATTATGGTGCCACAGTGACAACACAGTTCTTAAAACATTCCCACTTCTTTTCTACATCCCTCTCACCAGACTTCAGCTCCTTCAGTTGTTCTCTGTGTAAGTCAGAACAACGCTGATGGTCTTCAAGGAGCCTATCAATCTGTATTCTTTCCATCCTGGGTCTCTTCATATTCCTTTTCCTTTAACCAACATTAAGTTTCACTCATGACACTACCAAGTAATGATCAGAACCAACATCTGCACCTCTCATCACACAGGTGTCAACAACTAAGTGTTTCAGACGCTGATCGTAGACAACAAAATCTATCACACTCTTTTGATCAAGAGTACAATTTTCCCAAGTATATGTGTGGATATACTTGTGGTTGAAAATGCATTAGATACCCACAAACCATTTTCAATGCAGAGTTTAATTAATCTTTCACCATTATCATTCACACAAGGATCATTAAACTTACCCTGAACATTGTCAGAAATTGCATTCTGCACACCTACTTTAGCATTGAAATCCCCTGCTATTATAATTTTTTCTTTAGCACCAAACTGGCTCAAAACAGCTTTTAGCTCATTCCAGAAATCTCCCTTGTTATCAGAAGGTTCAGAGTCACAAGGAGCATACACTACAACAATTACAATTCTCTGAAGTTTCACTTTCAAACGAATCCAGATAATTCTCTCACTTACGCAACTATAGTGATTCAAGTAGTTCTTCATCTTTTCACTTAAAATCACACCTACACCAGCCTGTCCTCTCACATTATCCAATACTCCAGACCACACACTCACTGTGCCATTCACTTCTTCTACCCCAATTTACTTCTTTTTGGTTTCACTTACACACAGCACATCCAGTCTATACTTATTCATCTCCTCAATCACCTCATTCATCTTGCCATTTATACCTCTAGTATTCCATACACCAATCTTACATTCATTCAGCCGAGATCTCTTTCTCATACGCCGTTTAGAAAGTCCAGGTTGATTCGGTGGTGGACCGTCCTTCTCAAGTGTGCTAGGTCCACCATATCCACACTTGAGTTCGGATATTGATTTCTTTTTGTCTTTTTAATCAGGTAAGTACATCAGTGTGGGGGATTAGCCCACAGCTGAGGGTTCCAGTTGGTCATTCAACCTAAGGATTCTGGAACAAAACCCAGTGAGTTGTGGTCTTTTTGCCAATGTCACACAAAACTAGCTGGCACCTTTCCAAGATTCACAAAGGCCCTAGTTGCTGTTTTGTGTGCCATTGTCACCACGGAGTGCCCCGAGGAGACAAACCCATTGCTCACTTCAAGCTCTGATATTATTTCATATTACAATATTGGAAGCAAGCTTGAAAGCTTTTATATTATTCTGCTCTATTATTGACTGTTTGACTTATTGGTGTTTGAAAAAATTTTTTGGAAATAATGATCTATTGTATCAAAATGTTGTTACAGGATGGTGAAATTGTAAAGAAAAGGTGAATTTGTAAGTTGAAGGCACTTGATTAATAAAAGGTGCCAATGAATAATAGCAGTAAGCGGAACACCCAATTTTAATGTGGGAATAGTAGCTTTTGTGATAATAAATATAATAACAGGCAAATTTCACATCAAAGGTGCCAGTATGTGTTTGAAACCTTTTTTGTTGCTTGCCATGACTCCAAAATGCCTTCAGAACAAATTACCATTAAGTTATCATTTTGAGAATCCAGAAGAGGTCATTGAACATTCCAAAACAAAAATGGCACCAATGTTTCAGTGGCTGGTTTCAGAGGATGTACCTTTTCATAGATAGCTGTGCAGAGTTAATTGAGAAACTGTAATTGAAATTAGTGTTTTAAATTAATAAATTCTGATAATCTGATAAATTTATTGGTTACTTACGTATTACAGTCGCCCATGGATTCATTTCCAGCCAATGACCACCAGTTTTTTCTTACTGGAGATAACCATGTTCTGAGGTGGTGAGGATCCTCCCTGCTTTCAGCCTATGAGCTTCCATATTCTTTAATGGCATTTCTTCATTAACATCTTTGAGAATTTTTATTGAGAAGTTTATGTTAATGAAGACCTACATTCACTGGAGTGAGAATATATTTTTGCCAATGATAAGACATTTTGAATGCCATGAGAGGATTTATGCAGAAGAGTAGTCAAAGTTGCAAATATAGTATCAATAACTCAATCAAACCTGTCATGTAGGGCTGAATCAACTGCGGCAGGCTGTGACCTTGAAGAAGCCATCTAGCATCAGAGACTTGGTGCTCAGAGGATAACAAAAGATTGACCTTATATGAAACACCATTATATTTCTTAAAAAGCTTCTATCAGTTTGATTTCATTCTGAGCACTGTCTTGGAGTGAAATATTTGTATTCTTACATCCTGATCTGTTTTTGCAGTTTCATTCATACCATACTAAGCACCCAAAGTGGACCTTTGAAACCCCCCCCCCTTTTTTTTTTTCTTTTTCTTTTGAGGAAAAATAACTGTGGATTAATCAGCTAAAAGTTGTTACAGCATTCCACAATCATCATCGCTGAAAGTCCAGAAATAGTTGTAGCACCAATCTTTAGAGTCTGGAGGGTGATTCAAAATTTTGACCTGTTGTATTTAAATTCTGCAGATTGTTTTTGTCCTAATTTTTAGTTGTACTGCAAACCAAAGTTCCAGTAAATAAGTGAATAAGATTTTTCGGATGTATCTCATTGCATGTTTTAGAAATTTTAATGCTATACTCTCATATATTTTAATGCTATACTCCCTTGCATAATCTGTTAGGATTATTGCTGTAACCAGGTAGATTAGTTACAATGATTACTGATATTGTTACTGCTGTGTAAGAGTTTTTTTTTTTTACTTTCTAGAAATCACCGTCTCTTTCTAATTTGAAAAGAGCATTTTCTTGTGATGAAGATTTGAAGGATTTGGCTTTGCATTCTTTCAAAAGTTGGTATTTGTTTTAAGTCCCTTTTCTTGTGCTTTTATACTGAAAATATCTTATGTGTATGATGTTTTAACATGGCTGAATGTTGTATAAGTACACAAGCATGAGGTAGCAATGAATGAGTAATGCATATAATGTTTTACTGCTTCTAATTTTATTAAAATCATCAATTCCAACTATAATTCCTTTTGTTGTTGAGGACTAATTTAATTTAGAGCTTTTGCCAAGTGAATCATGATTTATACCAAAAAAATTAGTTGTAATATATATTGAATGCAAGATTAAGAAAAATAATATAACAATTTTAAATATTATTGTAATATTGATTTAGCATGAAGAAAATGTGTGATCTTGCTGATTTTCAACTTGCACAGTCACTAATTTCATTCAGTTCCATTATCTTTGGTAGACTGGTGTAATTTTGCTCATCATTTACAGTGTTCTATCATTTGAAGCAGTACATTGCACTGCAAAAATAGACCCTGGCCCATTCCCAATTATCCCTGCTGCGTGCTTTTGCACAGATTACTTTGCAAATGATTTATTCCTGCTACATTAAAACTTTGGAATTTCTTATTTGCTAATGTTTTTCCTGAAGCTCAGTTATTTAAATAAAAGAAAACAAAATCAGCTGCTCTCATAATCTTTTTTTATTTTTTGGCATATAAATACCATCTTCAGCTGTCATTTATTTGGGAAACACAAAAACTTAAAACACATTCTGTTTTGAACAACAAATTGAACTTGCTTCTCTTTCATTCCTGTCCTGCTATGTTAACCATTTATTACTAAAACATCACCTAAAACTACTGTTTTCAAAAGATTATGCAGCTGCATTGTCATCCAGAATGTATTATGAGAAGTGCCTGTCATGCTGCAAGTACGTCAACAGGTGTGCAGACTGTTCTTGCCATGCAAATAAATAAATAGCCAGAGCCAACTTTAGGTTGATCAGGTCCTTAGACATAGTCTCATATGCCCCCTCCTCCCATGCACTTATTCCATGTGTATTCATCAATTGGTGTCAATCAGTTACAACAAGAGAAACAAAAATACCTAGTTTCTTTTCTCTCTCTGTATTATTCATTCAATGATGTGGAAGTTTAAAAGTTCATGTTATAACAGTGAAAAGAAAAATTGCCTCATAATATAATTAATACAGACATTTGACGTGGACCAGAAACATCAAACAGAGGTCATCACTCTTTCCACGTTTATAAGTGAGTCACAGAAAAATTCTCATTGGCCGCCACCGGGAATCGAACCCAGGGTCTTCCAGTTACGCGCTGAATATGCTTCCACTTCACCACAGCAGCCTCGAATTCCTCCAGACTCACACACACTAACTGCCAAGCCCATGCTTACCATCTATGGTGAATCCCCAGCATTGTGCAGGGCTCCAAGAAGCAACCTGCCATAATTGACTTGGCAGTTAGTGTGTGTGTGAGTCTGGAAGAATTCGAGGCCACTGTGGTGCAGTGGAAGCATATCCAGTGTGTAAATGGAGGACCCTGGGTTCAATTCCCGGTGGCGGACAATGAGAATTTTTCCGTGACTCACTTATAAATGTGGAAAGAGCGATGACTTCTGTTTGATGTTCCTAGTCCACGTCAAGTGTCTGTATTAATTAGTCATTCGCCTTCTAATTATTTGTACAGTTGCTGCTTACCATCTATGGTGAATCCCCAGCATTGTGCAGGGCTCTAAGAAGCAACCTGCCATAATTGGCTTGGCAGTTAGTGTGTGTGTGAGTCTGGAGGAATTCGAGGCCGCTGTGGTGCAGTGGAAGCATATCCAGCATGTAACTGGAAGACCCTGGGTTCGATTCCCGGTGGCGGACAATGAGAATTTTTCCGTAACTCACTTATAAACGTGGAAAGAGCAATGACCTCTGTTTGATGCCTCATAATATAAGCAAGCAAAATCAGATGTATGATGAACTTACTCCGAAATGTTGAAGAATATTTGATATAACTTACATTAAATGAATTTTAATTAAAAATAATTCAAAAACACCTAAATTAATTAGGTATGTAACACAAACCTAATGTAATGTGCTATATTTAATTTAATATTAAGTCTACTATTATATATCAGTGTGGTAAGTGTGATTATTTATATAATCATAGATTTACTAATAATATTAAAATATATTTCATGTAGCACTTGGAAAGCTTGCATGCAACATATTTGGAACATTTCTTATGGCCCAACATCGAGGCCTCGTGGACCTCTACTCGATAATGAGGGCCTGATTCTAGCGTGACTGTTACCTACAGGAACAAATTCTCGCATGTCATAAATAAAATATTCTTAAACTATGACAAAGAAAGTTGACTTAGTACAAAAACATGCATTTTGGTTTCAAAGGTAGCATGCAAAATTTCAAATGAAAATCATCTGTAAAAACAATGAAATTCACTTTATTATCTTAAAAATTATGAATTTCATTTATTAGTGGAATTGCCCTTTTCTTTTTCTTCAAAAATAGATCTCCATTTCTTGTGTACAATTTCTAAATTCCTCTTTCTTTTTCTTAATTTAAAAAGTAGTGGAGGAATTAGGTTTTTCTCATAGTTTAGAGAATTGCAAGGGAGGGTTCAAGAACATGTGCTGATTCAGGTCTGGTGCAGTGTATGTATTGTGCTTCTTCTTTCTTTTCCCAGTAGAAAAATCTAACTACTTATTTTCATCTAGATGTAGTATAAACCATTATGACATTGTAAGTTTCGTTCCCACTTTCAAAGTAATCACTTTTTAAATCTAAAGCTAGTATTGTTTGCTGCCTTGTTCTTGAACAATTCTGGAAGTATTTCTACAAAACAGTCCGTGAAGCTCCAGTGTTACAACTGTCTTGAGTTCTACTTTTCCTTATCCAGTTCCCTTCATGGCTTTTTAGCATGGGGTGTGAGTAAAATGATAAGGGGAGAATTCCCAACATAAACACAGCAATTTTTATATTCGTAAATAAAATAATAACGTTCCCGATTATGATATAGTAATATTAAGAACACGTTTAATGAACTATATATTCTTCATATTAATTTTTATTTCTATGTAGTGTACAGATAATCGGAAATATTCTGCTGTTATCTTGAATTTTGTTCATACAAAAATGAAATTTCCACAGTGATCTTTGCTGTTTGCAAATGCTGAAACAGAATTTTAGCATGGATTTAACAAACTTTAAGTTAATTGTAAGTAGTGTAATGAGTAAAAAATACTGCAATTGCCATAAAATGGGTTAATTTCTTTTTATAAAATGTAAAAATTGTATGTACTGTTTGTTTGTGTGTGTGTGTGTGTGTGTGATTTCTGCATGGAAAAGTGCAAACAAAAAATTCTTGTGCTGATAAGTTTCTAATTTCATCTTTTTGTCTTTGCAGGTCCTCGCATTTCTGAACCAGTTCACCCTTCTGAAAAGATTCTTCTAGATGATGATTTGCATAATTTATCTAGAATAGATAACAATGAAAATACTGTTGGTATATCTGCCAGTGAAGATTTGAATGGGCCTGGTAACTCTTCCACCTTGAATCCATCTGGAACCCTTTCTATAATCAAAGATTCTACTTACAGAACTGGAACACCAGATAGTGAATCGCTTCAGACTGATAAGGAACTACATTCTTGTCAAAAAATAGTTGCTGACCAGATAACAGACCTCCTGGCCTCTCAGAATAATTTTCAAAGACCTTTGCAATCCAGTAAAAGCACTGCTGAACAGTTACAAACATCGTCATCATCAGATTCAAAAACTCTCTTTCCCAGTGGCATAAATTTCACATTAACTGTTCCTTTCTCTGAAAATAAAATCAAAGGAATCAACAAAAAATCTAAATCAGCCAAAAGCAGCTCATTAGCAGACATTTTAAAATTTTGTAGGACTCCACCAGAGAAGTCCGTCTCTGCGCAAATCAATGCTCTACAGAGTACTGATAAAAGTTTCACTGAGAAACAATCAAACAGGTCGTTAAATGAGTTTTTAAGTCCGAAATCAAATCGTGATAATTTAAACTTTCAGAATTCAGATCAAGATGCTCAAAATATAAAGTTTAATGGAGATCAGCTATCAGACGAAGCTTCGTCAAAAGTTCCTGCATGTTTGCCATGTGACCTTGAACAAGCAACTCCATTTAAAGTTTCTACTTGTTCTTCATACGAACATGAACAAGTAATTTCCTCAAAAGCTCCTGTTCACTCCTCAGACGAACCAGAACAGGTAACTGTGGACCAACTTGTTGAACGAAGAAAAAGAGTCACACAGTGCCATTTTTCATTGGATTCTCTGAAAAAAACCCTTAAAAATAAAGGTATTTTTTGCAGTGCATGCAAAATATGACTAGTTATGAACTGCTTTGTATAATATTTTATTTAAAGAAAACCCATTTATGCTATTTTTGATGTTTTAAGTTAAATAATCTCATATTTCTAATGTAAGGCGCAAGTTTAAAACTAAATTTTGGGACATGCATATTGTATGGTCCAAATGAATTCAGATTAGTTTTTTTTTTCAAACACTCAGAATAGAAGAGCACTCCATAGTGTGCTGAATGTATATACAAGGTATGGCTATTAAACAATGAGAATAATGCTATATCTTAGTTAAATAGGAAACTTACATTTTTAACTCTTATTATCTCCAATGTATTCCCCTTCTGTATCAACACACCACTGCATTCTGATCTTCCCATGGGCCAATCAGTGATGTAGCTCATTGGGTGTAATTCTTTTGAGAAGCTTGGTCACATTCTCTTCTTCACAACAGTAACTGACTTAAAGTAGGTTCCCTTGAGTTCCTATTTGACTTTAGGGAAAAGAAAACGGTTGCATGGGGCCAAATCTGGTAAGCAGGCAGGATGCTCAAGTGCTGTGATGCTTTTCTCAGATAAAAATTTCTTCACTGAGTGTGCTAAATGAGCTGGTACATTGTCCTGATGAAGGATGAAACCATTTTTCCACAACTGTGGCCTCTTTCTTTTGACTTGCTCTCGCAAAGTCATCAGAACTGATTTGTAGTAATGCTAACAAACCAAAAAAATTAACATTGCCTTGCCACATTTTTCAACTTTTGTTTGTGATGTTAGGGTTTTCCAGTGCACTTATTTGTTCATCCCAGGGTTGTATTGGAAGATCCAGGTTTCATCACAAGTGACAACAGTTCCTAATAAGCTGGAGTTTGCCTGAATTTGTCACAGCATGTCAGCTTAAATTCGCTTGTGATTTTCTTTTTATTCACATGTAAAAAACTTTGGAACCATCTTCGCACAAGTTTTGAAGTGTCCTAGATGTTCGTTGTCTTCAATGTCCTCCCAGCCATTACTGAATGTCTTGTGCCATGCAAAAGCGTGCAAATGTGACTTTCGTTCCCAGACTCCTCACTTGACATACAAAAAGATTTGGTAGGTATTTTCTTTAATTTCATCAGAAATTTCATGTTTATCCATTGCTCAATTGTTGAAGTTATTTTCCCAATGTGTGATAAACAGCATGTCTGCTTTCATTATCATGTGTCACAGAATTATGCAGGAAGTGTGATGAACTTTGCATTTCCAGTTACGGACAGTTCAAGGTTTCTTCCGCACTCACTTTTGATTTGCACATGGGCATTTCATTCTTCACAAACACAGTCTCATTGTTATATAGGTTTACCTCACATGTATAATATACACTACATTGATAAAGGGATGTAAGGTCAGGTGATGCGTAACATCACAGCCTCTCCTTGACAAATGTCAACCCCGCCTTCTCGTGGTGCATCCTGTTCCCACTAAAAGGGGCTCTGACGACCGCCCATAGCGGTATAACTATACCATCGGGATTAGAGGAAATTCTATCCCACACTCACCAACCCGCTTGGCCAGCGTGGTGAGTTATGGCCAAACCCCTCCAAAATGACTCCACAACTTAAATCTTGGCCCTCAGTCTCCGGCAGCTGGAATGTACCTGGTCAAGGCAGCGGCCAGTGCGACATGAAGGCAGAGGGTGCTAAGAATCCTCGGAGGACCGGACTAGGCTGCCATCTGATGCTGACCTTGGCAACGTACAATGGACGCTCCCTATCTTCTGATTCAAGGCTTCTTGAATTGGAAGAGGAACTACAAAGGATCAAGTGGGACATCGTGGGGCTAAGTGAGGTAAGGAGAAAAGGAGAAGATCTCATCGAACTGAAAAGTGGACATCTCTTCTACTATCGTGGGACAGATACTGGCAGAACTAGTGGTGTTGGATTTATAATAAACAAGAAACTGAAGGATAAAGTTGTAGAAGTTGAAAGTTCCTCTGACAGAGCTGCACGACTCGTTATCCAACTATCGAGAAGATACCAGGCTCAGATTATTCAAACTTATGCACCCACCACAAGTCATCCTGAAGAAGAAATTGAAGAAATTTATGAGGAAATTTGTCATCTAAATAATAAAGGTAAGCAGCACTTGAAAATAATTATGGGAGATTTCAATGCAAAAATAGGGCAACGGCAACAGAATGAAACTTCAGTAGGTAAATTCGGTCACGGCAACAGAAACCAGCGTGGAAATACTCGTTGAGTTTGCAGAGGCAGAAGGGTTTTTCATCTTGAACTCCTTCTTCAAGAAAAAGCCACACAGGAAATGGACATGGAGACATCCAAATGGGACGACAAGTGAAATTGATTTTATTATGTGTAACAAAAAATTCGTCATAGAAGACTGCAGTGTGCTAAACAAGTTCAACACAGGTAGTGACCATAGATTGGTGAGATGTAAGATGCACCTCAACACTAAACTTGAACGTGGCAAGCTCATAAGACAAACAAAATCTATTGACATAACCAACCTTAAAAAACACCATAATACCTTCAAGTTGGAACTCAAGAACAGGTTCTCTGCTTTAGAAGGCCTAACATCGAAAGAAGTGGACATCTCTGAAGTTAACAGAAAAGTAACCAAAGTTTTATGGAAACAGCAACAAAATTAGCTGGGTCTAAGAACAAGTTGCATGTAAGTAAATTATCAGGAAAAACGAAAATGTTGATGCAAAAAAGGAGAGAGATGAGGACAACTAAAGAAGATGTGACTTCCAAAGTGGAATATATAGAGCTATGCAAGACAGTACGAAAAAGTATCACTGAAGACGTAAGAAAATTCAACTGTGAACTAGTGAGGAAAGCAATTGAAAACAACCAAAGCCTAAAGATAGCAAAGGGACATCTCAGTAAGGGAAGAAAACAGATTATGGCACTGAGAAAAGAAGATGGTTCTGTAACAAGAAATAGAGGTGAAATTTTGACAAGAGTGAAAGATTTCTACTCCAAATTATATGAAAGGGATGATACATGCACTCCAGACATCATGAAAGATACCAGTACCAGAGTTCCTCCAGTCCTTCCAGCAGAAGTTGCACATGCAATCAAGAACATGAAGCGGGGAAAAGCTCCAGGAGAAGATGGAATTACTGTAGACATCATACAAGAAGCAAGTGGAGAAATCGAAACAGTACTCGCCCAAATTTTCACTCGATGCCTTAATGAAGGAAAGATTCCTGAGGATTGGAACACCGCTACAATGATCCTGCTACATAAGAAAGGTGACATTGAGGATCTCGGAAACTACAGACCTATCAGCCTCCTATCAGTAGTTTATAAAATCTTCACTAAAGTTATTTCACACCGCTTGAAGGTAACACTGGACATGGCTCAACCGAGAGAACAAGCTGGATTCAGGAGTGGCTACAGCACAATAGATCATATCCATGTGCTGAGAGAACTAATTGAAAGAGCGAGGGAATATGAACTTCCATTGTGCATGGCTTTTATCGATTATGAAAAAGCCTTTGATTCGGTGAAACCATCAGCAGTTACAATGGCTCTGAAAACCTGCGGTATTGAAGATGCATACATTAATATTATTAATAACATCTATGAAAATGCAAGTGCAAAGATTAGGCTGTTTGAAAATACAACACACATAAAAATTGGAAAGGGAGTGAGACAAGGTGACACCATATCTCCGAAGCTCTTTAATGCCACATTGGAGGGTGTTTTCAGTCACTGAGCTATGAAAACAAGGGGATAAAGATTAATGGAGATTATCTAACCCACCTTCGTTTTGCTGATGACGTAGTCATTTTTGCAACTAGCCCATCAGAGCTGCAGAGTATGATCCAGGAACTTGCTGACAAGAGTAAAGAAGTGGGATTAAAAATGAACTTTCAGAAGACAAAAGTGATGTTCAATGCTTTTACAAGAAATGAAGATTTATCGATTGATGGAGAAAAGCTGGAGATAACAGACACGTACGTTTATCTTGGACAGCAGATATCAAGTGAGGGTCACATTGATGAAGAAATTAATCGGCGCACAAAACTTGCCTGGAGAGCTTTTGGAAGAAACAGCATAATTTTCAAGAGCAATATGCCATTATGTCTTAAAAGAAAAGTGTTTGATCAATGCATCCTTCCAGTGCTTACGTATGGTGCAGAGACGTGGACCTTAACTAAAAGAGACATACAAAGGCTGCAGACAACTCAAAAAAGCATGGAGAGGTGCATGCTTGGTATAACCAGGAGAGATAAGAAGAGGAACTCGTGGATCCGAAAAATGACAAGAGTGGAAGACATCATGATCAGAGTCAAATCCCTGAAATGGCAATGGGCTGGACATACTGCCAGAAGGACAGATCATCGATGGACAGCCGAAATTTTAGATTGGATTCCAAGGGACAGGAAAAGACCCAGAAGAAGACCACATGGGAGATGGGTGGATGAAATTCGAAAGTATGCAGGGGTGACATGGAGGAGACTGGCACAAGACAGACCGTTGTGGAGGAAACTTGGGGAGACCTTCGTCCAGCAGTGGATTGATAATGGTTGACAATGATGATGATGATGACATTGATAAAATTAACCAGACACCCCTCTAAAAGCAAATGAGCGGATCCACTGCGTTGTTAAGATGCACGGTACAGCTGCAAATGGTATAAAAACAAGCCTGCAGCTGACCGCGATCATGTCGCACTGTGAGGTTGAGTGAAAATGTCACGGCAGGAGAGAGCTGACTTTGAGAAAGGAAATATTGTTGTGCGTTATATTAGAGGGTTGTCCATAAGAGAAACCAAGGGGCATTTAAACATACCCAAGTCAACTGTTTTGGATGTACTGAATGAGGGTAAGACACATGGCATGCCTGAAGCAGCAAAACATACCGGCAGACCAAAGAAAATTGGTGATAGAGGACATCGAAGCCTCAGGAGAGTCGTTACAGCTAATTGATGGAGTACTGCACAAGACCTCAGTGTACAGGTGAGTAAAAATACTGGAAACTCTGTATGTATGCATACCATTATCAGAGAACTTCGTTCCATGGGTTACCGTGGTCGTGCGGCTGCTCATAAGTCTTTCCTCTCCACTCAGAATGCTACTCATCGTTTAGCATGGTGTAAAGAACATTTATCGTGGACCATAGATCAATGGAAACAGGTCCTATGGACTGATTAGTCCAGATGCACAATCAATCAGTCTGATGGCCATGTGTAGGTTTGGTGGCAGCTGGGGAAATGCTGTTTACCACAGTGTACTGTTTCTATGGTCAAGTTTGGAGCTGGCAGTGTACTTGTGTGGGGAAGTTTTTCATGGTATGGTCCCCGGCCCACTGGTTATCGTGGACAAACCTGTTAACCAGCACATCTATCTTGATATTCTTTACAATTATGCCCTACCAACTCTGTGGCAATACTATGGAACCAAGCCTTGTTGGTACCAGAAAGATAATATAATAATGCACCAGGCCATAAGATAATGCACAGGCCATAAAGCAAGGACAGTTATGGTGTGGATTGACAATAATTCTGTATCGTGTGTGTACTGGCCAGCACACAGCCCTGATCTTAATCCCATAAAGCACCTATGGGATGAATTAGAGTGCCGCATAAGAAGTTTGGAACCAAGGCCAACTACTAAGCAACAGTTAGCAGCAGCATTATGTACTGAATGGAAGCACATACCACGACTGCTTATAGCCCATTGAGTTGCTCACGGTGGTCATTAAACTTCAAATATAAAAAAAGCACATACCAATCGCTGTGCTCCAAAACCTTGTCGAAAGCATGTCTCGAAGGGTTAGTGCATGCAGGCCAAAGGTGGGCCGACACCGTACTAATGTATGTCAATAAATGCTATGTTGTGTTTCTCTTCTAGGTGTCTAGTGACTTTTGTCAATATAGTGTATTTACACTCATCGTCAAAAAAAAAAAAGTTGCACTCAGAAGGAAGCAACCAACAGGAGTGAAACTTGGTGGGTAGGTTTGAGATCGTGAGACATGCAAATAATTCAAATATCACGCTTGGCCGCACATGTTACACAAGCAAGGAGGGGTCGTAGCGCTGCATCTGACCGGCTATATAAGGTCATCCCGTTGCATGTGCTTGCCATTCTGATTCATGCTGTTGTGTTGGTTACATCCTTTACAAGTGAAGTATGCCTCAGAGAAAAGTTCGGAAGCAATTCGAGCAGTTGGAGGAGATCGTCGGCCTCCAGGAAGTGGGAGGATTTATCGTTGTAATGTGTGCCATACCGGGTGTGCGGATATCACCATAGCATGCTGTTGGCGGCAGTGGATAGAACAATGCATGCAGCAGCGACAGGAAGGGTCTGGGAGACCTAGACAAACCATGGAGAGAGAAGACCGACAAGCGCGGAGTGACTCAACAGCCACTTGGGGATATTCAGCGAGCAGTGGTGTCCTCCATGCATCATCCGATTAGTGCCAGTACCATTGGCAGATGGCTGCATGATGTAGGACTACACACATGCAGACTGTTACAACAACTGCCCTTAACACCATTGCATCATTGCTAAAGACTGCAATGGTGTCATGCCAGACTGTCATGGAGCCACTCAGAATGGCAGCGGGTGATCTTCAGTGATGATTCCCACTTTTGTCTTGGAGGAAACGACCAACAAATCCATGTGTGGAGGCACCGTGGTCAACGCCAAGATGAACGGTTTGTTGTCGAGCATTACACATCCAGAAGGCCTGGTGTCATGGTGTGTGGGTGCAATGGCCTATGATGCCAGATCACCTTTAGTGTTCGTTACAGGCACTTTGACAGCCCAATGCTTATATTATTGAGGTCCTGCAACCAGTGGCCCTACATTTTCTGAAAGTTCACTCCGGTGTGATTTTCCAACGGGACATCAGTCGTACTCCTGCTGTCTCAAGAGCTTGCCTTCAAGGCACTGACACACTGCCATGGCCAGCCGCATCGCCAGACCTATCGCCGATTGAAAATGTGTGGGATGCTATTGGACGAGCTATCCACACTCCACCACTACCGCACAATCTGCAAGAACTGCATGAGAAGATTCAAGCTGCATGGAATGGCTTATTGCAGGACACCATTAGGAACCTGAACAACTCCATGCTGAGACGTCCAGCATGCTCTGTGAGCAAACATGATGGCCCAATGCCAGACTGAGAGACACTACTTATTTGTGTGTTGCTCAATAAATATTGCCCATATCAGTATCAATGTTTAATCCTTTATTGTTCCTGGTAACCTTTACCTTCCTCCTGAATAGCATTGCAATCCAACACGTCCTTCTGGGTGCAACTATTTTTTGAGGATGAGTGTAATTATCATCTGTGAGCATGAATCAGCTTATGTGTACCCACAGTACCTTTTCGACATAGACTTTATTTTATAAGCTTGTTATGGATTCTCTTAAAATGTTGAAGCAATAGCATGGAACAGATTCTCATTCCGTGGAGTTCAGTGATGGATTGCCACAGGTATAGGTGTCAATTACTTCCTCTCATTGGTAATATTATCCTCGAAAGTACATTCTTAAATAATATGGCAGATTTTTTAATTTAGTGGTGTGTAGGAAAGGGTGTCAAAATTGTCAAATGCAAAGTGTCCCTGAGACTGATTTTCATCATAGTTATAAGTGCACCAACTGTTGTGAATTTCTGTCAGTACTCTTATATTTGCAAGTGTTATTCGAAAAGTAATAGTACTCAGTAAAAAATTTATTACCTCCTGAAATTAACATTCCATGCCCTCCATGTGATCACCAGCTAGGTTAACAACTTCATTCCAAATCTGTGGAAGCTGGGGAATGCCATCATCAGATTTGTTTCAGTTCATCACTGCAATGGATCACCCTCCAGCTCGGAATGCCTCAGTCAGACTGTGAAACCATTGTCCTCGGAGTGGTTCCTTCATATTAGGAAACAGATCGAAATTACAAGGGCATGTCTGAGGGGTACGGAGGAAGTTCCAAGGTTTAGCCAGCCACCTTACCAAAAGTTCTTTCACAAGTTTGGCTACATGGCAACAAGTTTTGTTGTCCCCTGCGATAAAGTATTGATGCTTTCATCATGTGACCTAATTCCATTTCCATTTGACCTAATGCAAATGGTGCTCAAGGAACCATCAGTAGTACTCTGCAGTCACAGTTTGACCCTCAGGCACTGCACTGTGGGGGATTATATTGTTGATGTTGTAAGAGATAATCAGCAGCACTTTCAAATTGGTTGATTATTTCTGGATTATTGACACAATTTTTGCGAGCATGGAGTCCCTGGGTAGGCTGACATTTCAGTTTCAGCTCATAGGCCATGCTTGTGTTTTTTCGGTGGCAGTGACAAATGAGGAAATGCATCAACCTTTTTGTGCCATTTCAGGAGAAAGTTTGCAACAGTGTTCGTATGCCACTTCTGCACCTCCATGAGATGGTGTCGATCCTCCATAATGCGATTTTCCTAATGCCCAGGATGACCTCAGAGTGTGCTGAATGGTGGAATTACCAAGCAGCCCAGACGGTAAGAATCATCAACATTGTCTCAACCCTGGCAAAAGGATTGCACCCATTGTGCAACTGTGTATTAATACTAGGGCAGTGCTGCATCTCTACAGGGCTTCCTTCAGTCTACACCAAGAATCCCTTTTCTTATGGCCACATGCCATCTTAAGTTTAATCCAAACGTTTTGTTCCAGTTTCATGAACATGTCTTAGGGAACTTTGGAAAGAGTCTGATATTGCCATGACTTCATGTTTTGTTCACTCTCCTACCATGGCAATGTGCAAATGATGGCTTACATCTGGAACAGGTTCTGTTCAGCACAGGATGCACAACAGTGCAATCAGAGTACTCCATGGTGCACTTGGGAGCAAAGTTGCCATTGCTTTTCAAACAACCCTTGTAAAACTGTAATGTTACTTCTGACTATGATTCATATGTATCCCGGAAAAGTCCTCAAATTTCATGTTGTCCTGGAAATGTCCTAAAATTCTGTTCCATGTCCTGGAATTTTATTCATTCCCATTTTTTGTCCGTATGTGATGTTTCGTAGTTCATTAATTTTTTTTAGCAGTTGCCTATGTCTGACAGATTGCTCCCCCAGCCCCACAAAACATGAGAGGGCTGTTGATTTTCTTGTCTCATAGCAATGCTGAATCTGAGTTGTTTGAGTGTTGTCACTACCCTTTGATGTGCTGCTTAGTGTTGCTATGACTTCTTTTTTGTTTGGCTGAAGTATGTTTCTGCTTCCTGGTCATTAAAATGTTGTGACAAATTGTCAGCATTATGCAAAGGAATTAAAAAGATATTTTATATTTCGTAGCTGCCTTAGGTGGATTTCACAGGACTAATGGGTTCTCTAAATGGTCCCAAGTGGCTGTGTATGGAAGTGTAATTGTTAGAGTAAATGCAAATGGAGTAATATGGTTTGTACAGGTGTATCCAATAGAAGGTGAAAGATTGCTTTGACAGGTATAACACTCAAAGTAGTAGGCTGCAGATGTCAGGAGCAGAATCTTTTTCAGAAGTCTGCAATGCAGAAAGGAAAACCTAAACAAGAAAGATGACACCGAATTTTCGGGTGTAATGAGCACGTCTTTTGAATCCGTTCTGATGTGAATTAAATTTACCAAAGCTATTCAAAATCAATGGAACCATATGGAAAACTATAATAGCTGACCGAAGAAAAAAAATTTTCAATCGGGTTTTTAATCCCGCAGATATTGCTGTAAACAGAAATGTCAACTTACGGCCTGTAGTGGCAGACTTGCATGTTAAGAAAATTTTTAATTTATATGAGAAACATTTTGCGGTGGTAACGCTCTCCAACAAAGAAAGAATTTTTCAAATCAGGCTCTTTGAAGCAGAGATATCGACAAATATAAGATATGCATCTATGCCCTCCCCCTCCCCCATGGAAAAAACATGCATTATTTTAAATAGAAAGTATTTTCAAAAGGTTTTTTGATGTGAGCAGTATCGGCCCATGAAAGAATTTTTTCAATCGAGTTTTCAGGAGCTCAGATTTTTCTCCAAATACATCAGACGCAGAAATTAACTCTTACGACCCCTGGTGGACAAACCATTCTTTATCAAATATTAGAAATTATATGCCGAGAATTTCCTATCAGGAGCTGTATCCGGTGCAGAAAGAAGTTTTCAAATCGGAGTTTTAGATGCAGAAATTACCTCTTACGTCCCCTGGTGGACAAACCATTCTTTATCAAATATTAGAAATTATATGCCGAGAATTTCCTATCAGGAGCTGTATCCGGTGCAGAAATAATTTTTCAAATCGGAGTTTTAGATGCAGAGATATTGAAGAAAATACAATTTACCTTTACGCCCCCTAGCGAAAAGTCCATGCATTACTTGAAAATTTTGAACTTATATGAGAAACATTTTACACCAGATACGCTATCCAACAAAAAAGAAATTTTCAAATCCGACTTTTAGAGGCAGAGATATTGACAGAAATAAGATATACAGGGTGCCCAAGAATTATTGGACACATTATAAAATTATGTACAAAAAAAACTATGAGCATTGTCTGTTTTTCTATGTCACATATTACTAACACGGTTTCTATATTTTTGTTTTGCAGAATTGTTATTCCCGGAATCCGATAGATGGCGCTAGGTGTGGCCTGATGAGGAATGTATGAGAAATGCGCAATCAGTAGTCATGTCACCCGTACAGCAGAAGGTGATGTGTGTGTTATGGCTTGCGGAATTAAAGTCTGTCATTAAAGTTAACAGAAGGTACCGTTTAGAGTATGGCTGTAATCTTCCGTCAATGAATTCAATTAAGCGGTGGATGAAACAGTTTAAAGAAACTGGCAATGTGGAACATTGTGGAGGAGCCGGTAGGCCTAGCGTCAGCGGTGAGACGGTTGACCAAGTTAATGAAAGTTTCCAACGAAGCCCCAGGAAATCTGTTCGTAAAGCAAGCAGAGAACTGTGCATTCCAAAATCGACAGTTAATGTTATCTTGCACAAGAAATAAAAGTTTTATGCTTATAAAATTATGAGAATTTCCCCAACAGAGGGATTGGGCGTGGTGGGCCCATTCCGTGGCCTCCTCGCTCTCCAGATCTAACTCCATTGGATTATTTCATGTGGGGTTATGTGAAGGACCATGTCTATCAGACGCCTTGTACTGATTTGCAGGAACTGAAGCAGCATATCACAGCTGTTATCAATTCCATAACTCCTCAGATGCTTGCCAATACATGGCATGAAATCGAGTATCGCTTGGACGTACAACGAGCAACCAAGTGATCTCACATTGAAATTTATTAACTTGTGTAGTTACATTGTAAGTAAGTACAGTCAGTTTCTTTCTATCTGTTTAATGTTTTGTTTTATATCATTTTGTAATGCGTTAAATAATTCTTTGACACCCTATATATCTATGCCCTCTGGTGGAAAAACCATGCATTATTTTAAGATGAAAATATTCTCAAATGCTTATCGACAGGTGTAGTATCGGTCCACGAAAGAGAAAGAATTTTTTCAATCGGGCTTTTAGAAGCTGAGATTTTGCTGCAAATACCTACCAAGCCGAAATTTAACGCTTACGCCCCCTGGTGGCCAAACCATATTTTATGAAAAATTAGAAATTGCAATAAAAATATTTCTCACCAGGAGCTGTATCTGGTGCTGGAAGAATTTTTCAAATCGGAGTTTTAGAAGCAGAGATATCGGGGAAAGAGCAATTTACTTTTACACCCCCTAGCGGAAAGTCAGTGAATTATTTAAAATTTTGAAATTATATTAAAAACGTGTCGCACCGGAAACTCTGCCCAACGAAGAAGAGTTTTTTCAAATCGGATCAATAAAAGCAGAGATATGGACAAAAACAAGATGTACATCTATGCCCCCTGGCAAAAAAAACATGCATTATTTTAAGAAGAAAACATTCCAGAAAGGTTTGTCTATGTGAGTAGCATCGGTCTGCGAAAGAATTTCTTCAATCGAGATTTTAGAAGCTCAGATTCTGCTACAAACACATTAGAAGCAGAAATCAACACTTGCGCCCCTTGTGGCCAAACCATTTTATACCAAAAACTTGAAATTATATGCAAAATATTTCCCACCACGAGCTGTATCCACTGATGGAAACATTTTTCAAATCGGGAGTTTTAGAAGCAGAGATATCCAGGAAAACACAATTTACTTTTACGCCCCCTACCAGAGAATATTTGCGTAACTTGGAAAAGTGACTATGCCTAAAATAATCTTCGACTTGAATAGAATCAAAAAGTAAAATAATTTTTTGAATTGGATGTTTAGAAGCAAATATATGGATTAGAATGTGTTTCAAATGCGGTCATCTGCATTTATGCCCTCTTGTGGTGAAATTTTGCATAGTAAAAAAAAACAAAATAAAGGATCATCATTTGCACATTTCAAGCTTTTTAATGCAAAAAGAATTTTTCCAATCGGACCATTAGTTGCACAGATATTGTGTCTACAGACGGACGGATGGACAAACCGATAACATAAGCACAATCTTTTTTTACAAAAGACGTGCTAAAAATGTCTGCAAGGTAAAGTAAAGGGATGCCTAAATGTTGATTTTACCAAAAAATTTATTGTTCTGCACTGCGACAAAGCAAAGTTTTAAAAAATGAATGAATATCAGATTT
The DNA here is from genome assembly GCA_039090855.1 of Macrothele yani. Lineage (NCBI taxonomy): Eukaryota > Metazoa > Arthropoda > Arachnida > Araneae > Macrothelidae > Macrothele > Macrothele yani. The sequence goes on along the minus strand of CM076989.1, from coordinate 67,571,097 downwards.
TGATAATAGTCCAAATTAGTACATATTTAAGTTGCGATAGTCAAACTAGCTTTTCTCTGATAAGAAATGCGCAAGAAACCAGAACTATTTTATTTCGTTCAGAACTTAAACATCATTTTTAAAATTTTTGGACTTTTTAAAAATAGTAGTCAGAAAGTGTATAAGATAAAAAATAGTAGTCAGAAAGTGTATATAAATAATTTGAAATCATATATTTTTTTTTATTTTACATACATACACACATACTCATACATATCATTAAGCTTATTATATTTGCACTTTTAAGGTATTAAACCCCTGCAAAGTGCGCATAGTTTACGTGCAATTCATAAATGAAAAACTATTAGAAAGTACCAATCACTCACCATAAAGATCATGGTAATCTCCATTGACAACACACTTCCAACACGTCAATCATCGTAATGTTTCTGGCCTTCCAAGGTTTACAGACATCTTGCTTACGATTTTTACTTCCGGGTGTGAATCATCGTTTTTTTTTTTTTTTTTAAGCCTTATGAGATGTAACTATAAGCTTGTCAATTCCTTAAAAAAACCACACATACTACTCATTCATACAATTCAATTAAAAACTATGTACATATTTACATAACCTTACATTCCTAGGTAGTTAAACCTTTGTCAACTGTAAGTACCAAACTGCTCCTTCTGTTTCAAAACCCCTGCCACTCCCACTGCAAGTGTCATACTCATTCAGCCCCTCACACACAATCCTCTAGCGCTTTCAACAGACTACTGTCGTCATCAGGAGGCAGGTGTGTCTCACCCGCCCACCACAGCTCAAGTGAGCAGAGCCATCGAGCCACGGGCCCCAGTCGCTATCTCTGAATCATTGTGTCTCTGGCGCCATCTATTGTCCTTGCTGCTCTTTTTCCCTTTTTCTTTCTAAGCTGCTGTTCAATTTTTATTAGGGTTTTCCATTGTTCGTTTAAGTTACTAGGCTCATTAATGTTGCATAATCTTGATCTGTTTTTTTCAATTAACACTGATTCTGCAATTCTTAACTGCCTTTCGTTTTTACAGCTGTTAATAATTTTAATATCCTCAAATCTTGGACATTGTTGATTTTCCATACAGTATTGGGTTAATGCTGTCTTAGCTTCTTTTTATTCCAATTATTTATATGCTGGTTCAATCTATACTTTAATTTATTCTTGGTGCTGCCTATATATGACACAGGTGGTTGCTGGTTTATAGGGATTTCATAAATTCCTGCTCTATCTAATTGCCTGATGTTTTCATTTTTAATCACTAAATTTTTTACAGTAAGTACCTGATTTCCTACCTGTATGTCATACTTGCCACAAACTTCATTAATTTCTGCTGAAACATTTTCTACATATGGTATTACCCCTACATATTTTACAAGTTTTTTTATCAATCTTGGCCTTATTGTAAGCTTGAGTTACTTCATAAATCCATTTTTTAATACCTGTTTAGGGTAACCAAAATCATATGCAATTTTTTCAATATATTCAATTTCCTCTTTTTTATACTGTTCCATTGATGAGTGTGTTAAACTTCTTTTAATTAGTGTTTTAACACTATTTCTTTTATGTGTTAATGGATGCGATGACTGAAATGGTATAAGTACTGGGATATATGAAGATTTTCTATGCACTCTGAATTGCATATTATCATTTGTTTTAACAATCAAAATATCCAAAAATGCCGAAGTATTGTCATGTTCTTGTTCTACTGTCAGTTCAATAGATGGATAAATTTCACTATACTTTTTTGTCAAGTCCTCAAGTTCATCATTTTTTAGCCTGGACAACAGAAAAATGTCATCAACATATCTGCAGTATATCAGTGGTGGATCTTCGAGTTTACTTATTATTTTATTGTACATATATGAAAATAACAAAATTTTATTGTACATATATGAAAATAACAAAATTTTATTGTACATATATGAAAATAACAAAATTTTATTGTACATATATGAAAATAACATTTTTAAGTTTAACAACAAGATGTACAAACAAAATCATGGTGGACCTATGGGGTCACCATTGTCAACTTTATTTGCTGAAATTATAATGAGTGACATTGAGGAAAAAATAATAAGTAAACTCGAAGATCCACCACTGATATACTGCAGATATGTTGATGACATTTTTCTGTTGTCCAGGCTAAAAAATGATGAACTTGAGGACTTGACAAAAAAGTATAGTGAAATTTATCCATCTATTGAACTGACAGTAGAACAAGAACATGACAATACTTTGGCATTTTTGGATATTTTGATTGTTAAAACAAATGATAATATGCAATTCAGAGTGCATAGAAAATCTTCATATATCCCAGTACTTATACCATTTCAGTCATCGCATCCATTAACACATAAAAGAAATAGTGTTAAAACACTAATTAAAAGAAGTTTAACACACTCATCAATGGAACAGTATAAAAAAGAGGAAATTGAATATATTGAAAAAATTGCATATGATTTTGGTTACCCTAAACAGGTATTAAAAAATGGATTTATGAAGTAACTCAAGCTTACAATAAGGCCAAGATTGATAAAAAAACTTGTAAAATATGTAGGGGCAATACCATATGTAGAAAATGTTTCAGCAGAAATTAATAAAGTTTGTGGCTAGTATGACATACAGGTAGGAAATCAGGTACTTACTGTAAAAAATTTAGTGATTAAAAATGAAAAAATCAGCCAATTAGATAGAGCAGGAATTTATGAAATCCCTATAAACCAGCAACCACCTGTGTCATATATAGGCAGCACCAAGAATAAATTAAAGTATGGATTGAACCAGCATATAAATAATTGGAATAAAAAGAAGCTAAGACAGCATTAACCCAATACTGTATGGAAAATCAACAATGTCCAAGATTTGAGGATATTAAAATTATTAACAGCTGTAAAAACGAAAGGCAGTTAAGAATTGCAGAATCAGTGTTAATTGAAAAAAACAGATCAAGATTATGCAACATTAATGAGCCTAGTAACTTAAACGAACAATGGAAAACCCTAATAAAAATTGAGCAGCAGCTTAGAAAGAAAAAGGGAAAAAAGAGCAGCAAGGACAATAGATGGCGCCAGAGACACAATGATTCAGAGATAGCGACTGGGGCCCGTGCCTCGATGGCTCTGCTCACTTGAGCTGTGGTGGGCGGGTGAGACACACCTACCTCCTGATGACGACAGTAGTCTGTTGAAAGCGCTAGAGGATTGTGTGTGAGGGGCTGAATGAGTATGACACTTGCAGTGGGAGTGGCAGGGGTTTTGAAACAGAAGGAGCAGTTTGGTACTTACAGTTGACAAAGGTTTAACCACCTAGGAATGTAAGGTTATGTAAATATGTACATAGTTTTTAATTGAATTGTATGAATGAGTAGTATGTGTTTTTTTTTATGGAATTGACAAGCTTATAGTTACATCTCATAAGGCTTAAAAAAAATACGATGTTTCACACCCGGAAGTAAGAATCGTAAGCAAGATGTCTGTAAACCTTGGAAGGCCAGAAACATTACGATGATTGACGTGTTGGAAGTGTGTTGTCGATGGAGATTACCATGATCTTTATGGTGAGTGATTGGTACTTTCTAATAGTTTTTCATTTATGAACTGCACATAAACTATGCGCACTTTGCAGGGGTTTAATACCTTAAAAGTGCAAATATAATAATTGAGAATTACACGCAAAATTCTGAGCTGGGAGAGTTGAGGTGAGGGGTTTGCAGTCGCTATCATACTCTGGGATTATGCGCTATAGAAATCAATTTCACAACTTCGAGATGCAAGATATTACAGCGTTTAAGAAAGCTAAAATTAAATTAGTAAAGTCAGTAAATCAGGAAGAATTTTTGGTGACGTGCCGTGACCTAGAAATAACACCAAAGTATTTAAAAATACGGAATTGCCCAGTCACTGTTAAAGATAATAAAATAATCCAGGAGTAAAATTGTCAATAAGAGCTGAAATTTTTTAAGAGCTGAAATTGTCAATAAAAGGAAATTGATTTTTAACTTAAATATGAAGTGTTTGCATTTAATCGATTTGATATGTTATAAAGAGTGTAGAAATTTTGACGGTAATTGGAAAGATGAGATTTTGGATGTAACCTTCAGGGAAATTTTTGACATCGTGGAATACGAAAAGAAATGCTCAAGGGCAGTCATGGAAAAAAGTTGCACATGATGATTTTCAGACAACGTGTACATGAACAACGGGAGAATATGTATGAGGTATATCAGAATAACTCCAACTTGACCTTGAGCTTCACGCAAAGAGCTGTTTTGCAGAGAGGTAAAAAATTTGCGTTTCCACGAAGCCTGCCGAAGACGGAAGAATTAATACCCAACTTAGAGGAAATGGCACGCAGTGTACCAGCAGAAGAACGTGAAAATTTTAGAAGTAAATTGTATAGAATTGTTTTGAAAGAATTTAATGAAAAAAGTAGTAAAAAGAAATATCATTTAGATAAAATTCAGTATGAGAAAGAACAACTGATTAAATTAAGAGATGACCAACAATTAAATTCTGTGAAGCTGATAAAACAGGGCAAATTGTAATATTAAACACAACTGAATTGCAGCATTCTGGCAAAAGACCCAACCGAATCTCAAGTTAGGTACTTAGCTAGAATAAGAAATCACAGCACCTTGCCTGATGAAATAAAGAAAGCATACCCACCAATGGGTACTGGAATACCAAAAATGTTTGCAAAAATAAGAACTCATAAGCCTGATACACCTATGAGAATGATTGTATCAAAAAGGAATTCCCCACTAATAAAACTGGAAAAAAATATCTACAAATTTTTGGTACCTTTGTTCATGAAGACAAGGTTCACTGTGAAGAATACATACGAATTTATTGAGAAAATTAAAGTAATTAAACAAGATTTAAGTGAATATCATATGGCTAGTATGGATGTGAGAGCTCTTTTTCCTAGCACACCAGTACCTCAGGCAATAGAAATAATTATTGAAAAATTATATGTGTTACAGACAATGAATGCAATACAAATAGAGGAGTTAAGAGAAATTTTATTGTACATATATGAAAATAACATTTTTAAGTTTAACAACAAGATGTACAAACAAAATCATGGTGGACCTATGGGGTCACCATTGTCAACTTTATTTGCTGAAATTATAATGAGTGACATTGAGGAAAAAATAATAAGTAAACTCGAAGATCCACCACTGATATACTGCAGATATGTTGATGACATTTTTCTGTTGTCCAGGCTAAAAAATGATGAACTTGAGGACTTGACAAAAAAGTATAGTGAAATTTATCCATCTATTGAACTGACAGTAGAACAAGAACATGACAATACTTTGGCATTTTTGGATATTTTGATTGTTAAAACAAATGATAATATGCAATTCAGAGTGCATAGAAAATCTTCATATATCCCAGTACTTATACCATTTCAGTCATCGCATCCATTAACACATAAAAGAAATAGTGTTAAAACACTAATTAAAAGAAGTTTAACACATTCATCAATGGAACTGTATAAAAAAGAGGAAATTGAATATATTGAAAAAATTGCATATGATTTTGGTTACCCTAAACAGGTATTAAAAAAATGGATTTATGAAGTAACTCAAGCTTACAATAAGGCCAAGATTGATAAAAAAACTTGTAAAATATGTAGGGGCAATACCATATGTAGAAAATGTTTCAGCAGAAATTAATAAAGTTTGTGGCAAGTATGACATACAGGTAGGAAATCAGGTACTTACTGTAAAAAATTTAGTGATTAAAAATGAAAACATCAGGCAATTAGATAGAGCAGGAATTTATGAAATCCCTATAAACCAGCAACCACCTGTGTCATATATAGGCAGCACCAAGAATAAATTAAAGTATAGATTGAACCAGCATATAAATAATTGGAATAAAAAAGAAGCTAAGACAGCATTAACCCAATACTGTATGGAAAATCAACAATGTCCAAGATTTAAGGATATTAAAATTATTAAGAGCTGTAAAAACGAAAGGCAGTTAAGAATTGCAGAATCAGTGTTAATTGAAAAAAACAGATCAAGATTATGCAACATTAATGAGCCTAGTAACTTAAACGAACAATGGAAAACCCTAATAAAAATTGAACAGCAGCTTAGAAAGTAAAAGGGAAAAACGAGCAGCAAGGGCAATAGATGGCGCCAGAGACACAATGATTCAGAGATAGCGACTGGGGCCCGTGCCTCGATGGCTCTGCTCACTTGAGCTGTGGTGGGCGGGTGAGACACACCTGCCTCCTGATGATGACAGTAGTCTGTTGAAAGCGCTAGAGGATTGTGTGTGAGGGGCTGAATGAGTATGACACTTGCAGTGGGAGTGGCAGGGGTTTTGAAACAGAAGGAGCAGTTTGGTACTTACAGTTGACAAAGGTTTAACCACCTAGGAATGTAAGGTAATGTTAATATGTACATAGTTTTTAATTGAATTATATGAATGAGTAGTATGTGTGGTTTTTTATATAATTGACAAGCTTATAGTTACATCTCATAAGGCTTAAAAAAAAAAAATACGATGTTTCACACCCGGAAGTAAGAATCGTAAGCAAGATGTCTGTAAACCTTGGAAGGCCAGAAACATTACGATGATTGACGTGTTGGAAGTGTGTTGTCGATGGAGATTACCATGATCTTTAGGGTGAGTGATTGGTACTTTCTAATAGTTTTTCATTTATCATTAAGCTGTTCTCTGAGATTCAGAGGTTAGCTCCAAAAAGAAATACAAATTACCAGATAATTTTTACTTACTGTTGCCAATCAAATTTCTCCATTTACAGCGATCTTGACATACATCTCGGGCTTCACTCACATCCATCACACATCGTACACAAGATCTATACTTCATACTAATAATCTTTTTCTCATGCAGACACTCCTGAATCTGATCCTCCCATGACTTCCTTGGCCTTCCTCTGCCTTTTCTTTCTGCCACTTGGGCTAAAAAGATTTTCTTAGTAAGCATCTCATCACTCATTCTTTCAACATGGCCAAACCACCGAAGCATATTAGTCTCCTCCTTGCTAACAACATTTCGCTTCACATCATACAACTGCAACACATCTTCATTCTTCACACAATCAGAACGTGTCTTGCCACAACGTAAGTAATGCATTCATACCTGCCAGGTTTTACGATTTACCCGTAAAATTTACGGAAATGTGACTTGTTTTACGGGCAAAATGTTAATTTTGCGGATTTGGTGATTCTCCGAGATTTATTTTTATTTTTCTGATGATTTTGCATCCGCTATTAAAACTTTTTTTATTTAACTTAATCCATTCAAAGTAAAGTGCCGATGTAAGTTTCAAATAACTTTTCAGTTATTATAATAAGTTTATTCATAATGTGTTTATGTGGGAACATTTGCCGCAGTTTTCTCACGTGTTTGGTTTTGCGTTGTTTCAAACACTAAAACTTGCGCTGCCCGTAAACTGATATGGATACCAACCAGCTGGGCTTGGTTCTCCCTCTCTGCCCCCCCCCCCCAGCTCTCCTTTTCAGGTAATGCATTGTTCGTCCTTCATGCCCCAGGTCGCAACTTCTCAGTAGGCCAAAGTGGGGTGTGTCTTGCATTGGAGCACGCACTTGGGAGCACGTGTCTTTACTACTCCCAGTTCGGAATGCGATCTCAAAACGTAGTTATCATAGAAAAAAATTCAAACGGATTTTAAATCTGTGTAATTTTTAAACCTAGATCGATACCCAACATGACGAAATTAAGCAAAAGCTGTCAGTATTGTGAAATAAAAAATGCATTGCTGCATGGTCTCGTAACTTCTTCTCTGGTAATAAATTTGATCTAATGAAAGAATGCTACTATGAGAGGAAGTTAAAAGAAAAAAAAAGGTAAGTCCAATGTTCATTCGAGCCAGTGCTTCTCCAGCAATGATTTATTTTGCTCGTTTGTTTGTAAGTTTGTACGCTTTCCAGCCATGCTTTGTTCATCTCTCGATAACGTGCATAAAAATATCTGGGCTTGATTCAACCAAATTAATATGTTGCGGTACTATTTTTTCCTCTGCAAGTTGCATCTCTTTAAACTGTTACTGTTTTACTTGCAGTTTTTTTCAAGTATCAATAAATTTAGTATTAGTGATTCACTATGAGCAGCAATATAAAAGGGAAGGGGGAGTACTATAAAACTTTCCGTGGTGCGTATTCTGCTGAGTTCCTGTGTATTGCAAAATCTTCAAAAAATGAAAATCATGCATTTTGCTCTACGTGTCGATGTAATTTCAGCGTTTCATGTGGTGAAAGGAATGATATTACTAATCATTTAGCGCCAAGCATAAATCTAATGTTGACTGCGTGGAAAAAAAAACATGAAATTAACTTCCTTTCAAAAAGTTATAAAGAACTGGATGCGATTCATGCAAAGTGTTTATTCACTTTGTTTTTAGTTGAGCATAATTTACCAATTAGTGTCCCTCAGTCACTCATTTATTTATTTGACTGTCTCATTGTCCACCTCTCCGTAAGATAATCCTAGCATGAAAATGGTTCGTTTATGAAAACATTTAAGTTTGTTCTGTGAGGGCGTGGGATACGATCCTGTTGGATTTGGAGGTCAAAGGGTGGAACATCCTTCCCTTTAGATGCAAACCTCCATAAAAATAAATTTTTATCTCTTTATAGATCATAATGATAGCGTAGTAAAAAGAAATTATGTATAGATTCTATTTTAATTGAAATAAACGTGCCGATAAATTCAAACATCTGTAGTCATATCAATTAAAAGTTTATACTTGTTTAGGTAACATCATTTTTTAATCGATATGTTCAGTACATTTAATCAATATGCGCGACAAGTAATTTCATTGAATATATCAATTAAGATTTTCATCGAATATATCGATGAACTTTTTTACGGATTTCGGTTTCTGAAAGTTGGCAGGTATGCGCATTTCTCCAGCACACAAACAACTCCTTTGTTTCTTCTGTAGCACCCAGGTTTCACTGCCATACATCACAGTAGGAACAATTACAGTTTCATACACAGCCATGCGGGACTCTCTTGAGAACCCATCATTCCTTTGAAAATCTCCCAAAGCAGCCTTGACTTTCAATGAAGAATTCACTCGCCTACTAATTTCACCATCCAATTTGTTCTCCCTGTCAAACATGCTTCCTAATTACACAAACTCACTCACCTGGTCAATCACTGTGCCATTTAAACTTACATTACATTCAATTCTAAGAGTTCCTTGCTCAAAAACCATTACTTTGGTTTTTCCCTTACTTATATTCAGTTTGAATTTCATGCATATATTGTACATCCAGGACAACATACTCTGCAACTCACTTTTGCTCTCTGCCAACAAGACAGTGTCATCAGCATACAGCAATCTGCACACATGGATATCACCAAGACATACACCAGTATTATCTATTTTGGCATCATGCATGCACACATTCATAAATATATTAAACAGCCATGGTGACATTACATAACATTGTCTGACTCCTGCATCAATAGAGAACCCTTTTGATAAACACCATTGTGTCCTATTTGCTCGGTCATAAGCTTTCTCTAAATCTATGAAGGCAGCAAAAACTAACTAAATGCAAAACTTGATTTTGCATTTACTTAATTGATTAAATTTTAACTCCCTCCTTTGAAGAATGTTTTGTCTGATAGACAATCTGCTCTTATTTCCTGCAGCAATTATGTTGTACTAGGGGCCTAACCAGGTGATTATTTAGGTGTCTGTGTTAGGGAGGTAAGGATTATTTAACTTCGGAAATAGTTATTTTGCCTCATTTAGCTTAATTTGTAAAACATTGGTCCATATAAGATTTTTGTTTGAAACTGAATTTTAAGACAACCACAATTTTAAGAAAAATTTAGTGAATTTGTGAAAATATGATGGGAGTATTTTCATTGATATAATTAAACCCCAAACCTAAATGGGTTAAACCATATTACTTAAAGTGAGAAAAATGGCAATGGTTCTTGTAAAGGAAAAAAACTTTTTACCTCATCTATCTGAGATTGAAACTATCTGAAAGAAAATAATAATTAAAAAAAAAAAAATGCAACCATGAGCTTCCAGAATACCATTTAATGCTGCCTTCGAAACAAAGCAGGGGGCATTAAAAAACGTGAAAATATGGTTTTAATAAAAAAAATGGAAGATGAAGCTATCTGGAAGTAAAAATAAAATAAAGTGTGACCGTCAACTTTCAAAATGTGGCATGGCCTCAGAAATGGGAGGAAATGCTGCAAACGCTCACCAAATATAGACTTTATATTTAAAAAAGCAGCATTAATTTAACTGAAACAAGTTATCTGGAATCCAAAAAAGCCAAAAAAAAAAAAAAAAGGTAAAATTGCAAACATAAGTGTCTGGAATGCCTCATATAATGCAACTTTGGAAAGCAGATGGATAGTAAAAATGTGTAAAAATATGGTTTTTGATATAAAAAAGAAGAAGAAAAAACACCCTATCAATATACTGAAGTGAAGCTATCTGGAAGCAAACAAAAAAAAAAAGATGTGACATCAACTTACGGAATGCTGATGGTCACGGAAACGGAAAAATCGTTTTAAAAATATAAAAATATGGCTCTTGTTGAAAAAAACGCCTTAATTTAACTTCCAGATTGAGGAAAGTTTAAGCCTCCATGCCAAAAAAAAAAAAAAAAAAAGGTGTGTGTGTGTGTGTGAGGGGTAGGGGTGCAACCATTATCTTCCAAATTGCCACACCAAACGTGCGTGGTGCTTTAAAAGTGCTAAAAAATATCGCTTCCTAGATTCAAAGCTGAAAAAAAAAAGCAATTATTTCTCATGAAGTTGAATTTTTCTGTTTGAAAAATATGGAAGAATGAAAGCTAAAATAAAATGGGCCAGGGAGAGGGAGTACAGTTGCCTGTGTGATCCATCGATTACAGCTTTACATCTGTAACAGAAGCCAATGTTAAAAACGTGAAAACCTCCTTAATTTATTTTTTTAATTTAAAGAAATGTTAAAAACAATGTTAAGAAAATAGAAAAACAGTCTGCACACCTTTACAAAAATCTGCAACGTGCATCACCGTGTCCCATTGTTTCTGCTCCCGGGCTGCATATTATTCCAGTGATGTAGGACAAGGAGCTGCAGGTGTTAAATTAGCCATTAATGATAGAGTTAGCAATATGCCCAGTGGCAAAAAATCTTGGATTTGGCTAAAAAGTATGGGGAAAGTTCATAGCAAATCGGCATTAATTTTGATTTACTTTTTTTTTTTTAATTGTAATTTGTGCCACTTTAGTCGGAACACTTTCTTGAGCATGCAGGTCAGAAAAGATGGTGATGATGTCTTTGAACCGGACTAGTGGAAATTGGATTTTTGTTTCAGTAGAAAAGAATAAAGCAATTATAAAAATTGTTGTTTCTGTAAATTTTATGTGGATGAACAGCAATGCAAATATTTATCTATTTTTATTTTGTTCAGATTTCCAAATGTGATTTTAAAAGTATACAAACATGTAGAACACATATATTTGGAAGCTGATATTTTTGGGTGCTCCATGTTGTGGACCTTCAAGAAATTTATTCAAAACAATGGTATGGACATTTTTTTATCTGTTTAAGGATGTTGATGTTAAAAGCAATCTCTCCCCAGCATTCAAATTTTTTTTATACATACAAAGGATTACATAAATGTCTATTTTGAATGAGGTGTTAGATTTCAGGCAAATATGAAACAAGTGAGACTCTTATTTTACTCTTTCTCTTCATGTTTTCTTTGCAAAAAACCTTGTTATTATAATTTATGAGTTTTGAGTAGTTTACAGACCTTTTCAAGTGAGCCAATATATTAGTCCTGACACAAGTATAAAATGTTTTGACAAGAATTTACTTTTAGAAATTCTTGTACAGAAGTACTATATGAAGCAGTTGTTGCAGCTTCAGTTTTAAAATGTGTTTAAATGATTTCTAAATCTGGTGGTGTCTATAGAATTGCATTAGATTTTAAAATGTAGGAAAGTACATGACTTTTTAAATTTCTATAGATATGTAATTTATAAAAATTGTGTAAATTAACAAAATGATAGTTTGGGATATGGTAACATTTTGAAATGTTGTGCTATGTGGGGAAATTGCATAACTTTTCAAATTTCTCGGTGTGTAATTTAAAATTAACAAAACGATAGTTTGAGATACAATAATATCACTTGTAGCTAGTTATTTAAAAATAAAAAAAATAGTTTGGTGAGTTACTGTTAAACATGTTTTATATGAAAAAATTGTTTATTGTATCATTCAATGCACACATTCATGTCATTTGTAGAAAAAAACACCTCTTCAAGTTCTCGTGAGTTTAGAAGGTTTCGTTCCAAGATAGTGCCAACTGAAAATGACTCCGCTGAAGATGAACTCAGACGTGAAATAAGGTACACTTATTTCCTCCTTTATCTGAAACTAGTGTAATCAAACCAATATGTTGTAGAAGTGAAAAGAAAAATCTGTTTCTTTTCTGTTGCCTTTTGAAACTGTAATATATTCATGACATGAAAGATGTGTCAAATGTTGATAGTATTAGCAGTTGCAAGGTGTAATAAAAAAGTATCCAGACCAGATATATTAAAAAAAGTGCAAGACTTACAGATTTGAAACTTAATTGCCTTCAAAGTAGTCACCTTTCGAATCCACACACTTAGCCCAGTGCTGTCTCCACTGCTCAAAGCATTTTTTGAAGTCATCTTCTGAAACAACGAACAGCTGCTTTATCATTTTCTAATGTATCTTCCCAACATCTTGGAATCACACCTTGAAATCTTGTACCTTTCAAGTGGTATTTCATTTTTCGGAAGAGAAAAAAGTCACAGGGAATGAGATCTGGTGAATAGGGTTGCTGCCGAACCTGTGTAATGCTGTGCTTAGCAAGAAACTGCTGCACAAATTGTAAAGCATGGGCAGGTGTGTTGTCCTGGCAGAGTTGCACTGGCCACTCTCATGTAATGCTGGCCTTTTGTGATGAACTGTGTTCCTCAAATGCAGCAAAACTTGACAGCAGTATTCCTTATTGATTATCTGGCCTGATGGAGCTTATTCATGAGGCACAATTCCCTCATGATTGAAAAAACAGACAGCATCATTTTAACATTGCCACGGTTATGTCGTGCTGTTTTGGGCTTGGAAGAATTTGGAGTCTTCCACTGGGTCTTAGTTTTGGGGTCATACCTATAAACCCACGGTTCATTACCAGTTGTGAGTTTTTTTTTTTTTAAATGCTGTTTCCAATGTACTCAAGCAGTTCACTAGCAGCTGAAACATGAGGCTGTTTTTGTTCAGCTGAGAGCAATTTTGGCACAGATTTGGCTGAGACGTCTCATACCCAAACTGTCCATGAGAATCAACTGAACTGAACCGAAACTAATGTTGAAATCTTCAGATAACTCACAAATAGTAATTCAGCGATTTTCCCACACAGCTGTGCACACAAGTTTGACATTGTTTTCACTTTTGCTGGTTGCAGGCCTCCCAGACCGTTCATGAGTCTCAACACTTTCACAACTGTCTTTAAAATGTTTTTCTACTTATAAACTTGTGCACAACTCATACAATCCTCCAACTTGCAAGTTTTGTCAAGTTTTTAAGAAAAGCTTATGCAAATTTGTTGATAAATTTTTTCCGGCATGACAAATGCGACAGCTTCACACACATGAGAATAAAGCACTACTTTGAAAAAACCAGACAAGTGGGGGAGACGTGACTCATGCTACGTGCATAGTTGGTTCCAAGATCAACCTGTGCCAAACCGCTTCTTGCTGTGTCTCGCGGTTCCAAAATTATGCAACCAGTTTGGATACTTTTTAATCACACCACATGTATAAGTGTTTAGCATTTAGTAAATTTTCTTTCTTGAACATTCAGATATTGTGATAGCATAAGTAATTCATTCTTAGACGTTCATTCATCATTCATGTGAAGGCCATTCACGAATGCTCATTCAAATGAATGTTCATTCACTTTGCACCCATTCCTGGCTCGTTGTCTTGCTACACTCATGAGCAAATCATTCTTTCATGGTTTGTATGTGTCCTGGAAACCCTGGAAAAGTTCCTGGAATTCCATGTTGTCCAGGAAAAGACCTGGAAATGTCCTGGAATTTTATCCATTTCTGTCTTTTTGTCCCTGTGCTATGTTTTGTATTTAAGGATTTTTCTACTGACATAACTTATGTCTCATGAATTTCCCACCTTACCCACCCCCTGCAAAATGCAAGGCATGTGTGTGAGGGGGTGTATGTGTGCTGCTGTTGATTTTCTTTTCTGTTAGGAGGACTGAAGCTGCATTATTAGCATCTTATGCATCATGCTTTTGTTATCACTTTGTATATCAGGCCAGGCAGACCACATCTCTGCAACTATTAGTTCAATTTGTAAAAATTGTTTTACATTGCATAGCTTAAAATGTTAAAATGATGATCGGATCCATGCATTCTGTTTTTTTCCCGATGCACAACTTTGCCGCTAGAGGGTGCAAATGGAAATTATCAAATTTAAAATACATTTTATTTCATATATTTGCTTCTGAATATATGATTGAAAAAATTCTTTTTCCTTTTGATAATTTTTATATCGAAGACTATTTTAGTTACAGTCCCATTTTCACATAATGCATAAATTTTCTGCTAGGGGGCATAAAGATAAATCATGATTTTCCTGATATCTTTGCGTCTAAAAGTCCGATTTGAAACATTTTTCCTGCGCCAGATACAGCATTTTAGGGGAAATGTTTTGCATATAATTTCTCATTTTCGATAAAGAATGGCTTGTCCACCATGGGGCATAAGTGTTTATTTTTGCTTCTGATGTAATATTTGCATCAAAATCTGAGCTAGAAACTCAATTAAAAAAATTCTTCCTTGAACTGATACCACTCACCTCGGAAAACCTTTTGAGAATACCTCCTGCTTAAAAAGTATATTGTTTCTATCAAGGGGCGTAAACATATCTTATTTTTGTCAATATCTCTGTTTCTAGCAGTCCAATTTGAAAAATTCTTTGTTTGTTGGAGAACATTTTCGGTACAAAATGTTTCTGATATAATTTCAAAATTTTCTTATCGTACAAGTGTGCATAAGTTCACATTTCTGTTTACAACAATATCTGCAGGACTAAAAACCCGTTTGAAAAATATTCTTTTTCGATCAGATACTACTAATTATGAAAATTCTTTGTGTGTACTGTCTTCCCAAAACAATGCACAATTTAGCTGTGCTAGGGGACGCAAATATTTAATCTATTTTTCTCAATATCTGTATTTCTAAATGTCCGATTTAAAAAAAATTATTTTAACACCAGATACCATTTATGTACTTTATGGAACACTTTAGGTTTGCATTTGAGGAAGTTTGTTATTCAAAATTCTGCCACTAGGTGGTGTTTTGTACTTCCATTTGCAGCTGTATCTCTCTTTCTAAAAACCCTATTGAGAAATTTCTTTTTTGTGCATTGTTTGCTACAATAAAGATAGGGAGCAAATAAGATTTTTGCTACAATAAGAAGATCCTCTTCAAATAATGTGCAACTTTCCCCCTAGGAGTTGTAAAGGTCAAAACGTTTTTCTTGCTATCAATGCTTCCGGGAGAAGTATTTGAAAAGTAATTTTTCCTTAGCCTAACTTTTGCCATGAAAAATAATTTTTGCCTGTTTTCAACTTTTTCATTATACAAAATTCTTCTGCTAAAGGGTATTCTAGAGCTACATCATGTTTCCTTCTATATCTCTTCATTTAACTGTGCAATTTGAAAATCTTTTTGTCTCTGATACCTTCCCTACTATGAAAAACTTTTTGTGTGCCATTTGTTAATTTTCATAACATACAGTTGAGCTGCTGGTGAAAGCAAGCAGCTAATTTTTTTTTTTTTTTTTGTGTGTGTGTGCGTTATTTTGACCTTTGTTGAAATTTGCTAATAAATGCTCTATGTAAAAATTTACCATGAAATCAGATTGCCTTCTAATATCATAAACCTTAAATCTAGTTGTTTCTTAGTTTCTGAGCTAAGTAATCACTTTCCATTTTCTATAATTAGTTTTCTAATTACACCTAGTTAAATTGTCTTGATCACTAATGAATGCACTTGTACACAGACAGCCCTTGAATTTAAGGTTTTTCCATTATTTTCTTTCGTTTCATGTTGGAAATTTTTGTGCATACATTGTTTGCTGGTGAGTACAAATTTAAAACATAGCTACAGCATCAATATTATGTTGAAAATTCCTTCCTTAAATGAAACATGATACAAATACTTGATCCGATGAATATTTGTTTAAGAAGTAGCAATCCCTGTGATCCTTTGAAAAAGTTCCAAATATTTCACCTTTCCTTATTCTTAAATTTCCAATGCAGGCCTAAGCATTATTTCAAAATAATTAAATATAAATAGTATTTTATATATTGATTTTGTGTGGTATATGAAAGCATTTCAAGAGTAATGCCACATGCCTATGTATTTTTAGTTTTATGGGTGTTTTTTTATTCTATAATTTGCTTCAATATATATAGAATAAAAAATCTCCCATAAACTCAAATAGAAAATTTTTTTTTAGAAGTAGAAAAAATAATTTTTTTCTCAAAATCAGTGTAGTATACTGTATATAAAAGTTTAGTAGAAATTAAACCTGGTTACATTTTGAGTGAAAGGTTTGGTATTTCAGTATTTATCTGTGATTCTAAGTTTCCTATTTGCTGCAGCAGACATCATTTTTAACATTCTGTATTAAATTTGCCTAAGCATGTAGGAAGTTGTTGTAGGTTACAGGTTGAACAGACCTATGGTTTCACTATATTTTAAGTAATATCATTTGGATCATATGTCATGGAAAAAAATCTAAAAGTCCTGGAAAAGTTATGGAATTCTGTGACTGAAAAAGCGTATGAACCATGTTCTTTGCTCCAAAAATGCCTGTGAATACGAAGTGATGCAGAAATTGGCAAACTGCCCCAAAGAGCAAGAGATCTCTGCCATTTATTGTTCATAATGAATGATTCGCCACATGCCAGCTCACGAGGAACAAGCACATTCACAGCTGATTTTGGCAAATTGCCCAAAAGAACAAGAGCATAGGAGACCCATTCACCATTCAAGCAGTTTGCTCACGCCATTCAAATGAATTGCTTGCTTTCACATATCATTCCCATTCTTAAGTTTCACCCTTATTTCCTGGCTGATTTCTGACTCACATAATGATTGCCACTTATTAATTCTCGATATTACTTTTCTTATTGGGAATTTGTTTCTGAACTCATAAAAGTTAAACATGCTGTGACTTCAGTGCGTGTGTTTGCAGTACTGATAGATTGAATGATCATTCACAGCTGTTAGAGTGAACCATTCACTCTTCACAGTGAAGAGTCATTCGTTGTAAATGAATCTTTAACAAATAGTCCACCATTATACAGATGAAAGTTTTAGTGTCCCTAATCTGATACTTTTACTAGTTTTGGTACAGTTTAACTTTAAAAACTAGTCATGTCAAATATTTGGGGGGAGTGGGTGCTCAGAGATGTTAAGTGATAAATATTTTTTCCTACATTTTCTTATTTTTTGCGTGGAGAATTAAATGGTTAAAACTAAAGGAAATGAAAAACTTGTGACCCAGGTTGTCTAAGAGTCATGTATATATTTGTCAAATATGTAACACTTTTATATTTACCTTGATTAGATGTATAGATGTACTCATCATGCTAATTAATACAGTGCACTCTTGATTATCACTCTCAGTGTGGATTATCTGTGTATGATTTGTTTCTTTGCCAATCCATAAAATTCCACACTGTAAATATATACCTCAAAATGTTGTTAGTAAGGTGGAGACAAATGTTCTGTGAGTGTTTGGCCATATTGAAAGAAAGTGGTGAGGTGCTTACTAAAAGAATTAATGCGGCCCAAATGTCAGGACAGAAAGGTGAAGTAAGGTCAAGGATATCGTTGGAGGACCAGATTTAGGAATGTCTACATGAGAAAAGGATAATCAGTATGAAGTACAAAAGATCTTGTGTGAGACGTGTGATTGATGCGAGTAAAGCTCGAGTTTTGTGCCAAGATTTTTGTAAATGAAGATGTTTGAGACATTAACAGTAAGTAAAATTTAGCACCAGCTATTTTTTTTTTTATTTTTTTTTTAACTTTTTCAGAAATGGACTTCAATAGCAGAATCCCATTGTGAACAGTTTTTTTTTAAACAAGCACCAATGATAAAATATCTAACCTTAATTTATTAAAAGAATCCTTTTGTACATAGATAGTTGACAACCACTCAGGGTTATCAGACTGCTTTAGGTATCTCGGATCTTCTTCCCAACCCCCAAGTATTGCATTTTCTGGTGTGCTTGCACACAGACTGTGATGAGTGTGTAAGACATACATTTCTTAGTGTGCGCATCCACCTAAATTAGTGGTTAATGTGATTTTTAGCATGGCATTGATCTGTGTGGACATTTTTTATCGGCGTGTGTGCCCAGGAAAATGTCAGAAAAGAAGAAGAAAGTTGTTCTCATTAAGATAACTAAGGCTTCAGTTAATTTAAAAATTGAAAATTGGAGGAATTGACAATAAAGCCTTGATGATTGGCTGCAAAGTAATTCATGTGAACCAGGATTGCAGTACTATATGAGTAATGCAGATATTGTTGTAGTTGCTGTGATTCAGTCTGAAGGGGAAGAAAATGAGTCACATGTTAGCACTGGCCTGTGTATTCACTGTTAGAGTATACACTGAAGTGCCATTAAATTAGAGATACTGAATAAAAAGTGTAAGGCTAACATGCTCAGCTAGGTAGCGAGAGATCCAGGATTCAATTCCACGGCGGCGGCCGAATAACAATTTTTTGGTTGCTGTGCGTTGCTAAACGTGGAAAGAGCGTTGTCTTTGTTTATTCACTAATGCCACATATTTGGAGGATTTTCATTTTAGAGATACTGCCTAGTAACATATTGGCCCACCTCTTGTCCTAATGATGGCTGTAACATGATGAAGCATGGACTCCACAAGCTTACAAAAACGTTCTGCATGTATCACCAGCTGTGTCTCCTCCAAAGCTGCCCATAATTTGCTCAAGTTTGTAGCCAGAGTAGCATGTGCCCAATCAGCCTGGTATCCAAAAGATGAAAGTTCAATGGGGTTTAAATCCAAATTTGGCCACTGAAGTGTTTCAAATTCACTACAATGCTCTTGTAACCACGCAGCAGCCAGGTGTGACTTGTGAGATGAGCTGGAATATGCCATTGCCCATGAGATGCATGCTAGACATGAATGGGTGTGATTGGTGGACTAAGATGCCCACATATTTGGGGCACTCAAAGTTGACTGTACACATGCCAAAGGTCCCAAAGCATTCCAGATAAAAACGTCCCATACAATCAGTGAGACACCACCAGCCTGTATTGTTTCAACTTAACATGTAGGGTTCATGGCTTCCTGAGGTTGATGCAAGATCTGCACTCTCCCACCAACTCGACAGCTTAAACTTTGATTCATCACTCTAGGCTATCCACTTTCAATTCTCTGTGGTCCAGTGTCCATGTGATTTGCCCAGAGAAGGCATTATACCTGGTGTTGTGCTGTTAACAGTAGGACTCTTGTGTGCTTGTGGCTCTCAAACCCTAGACATTTAAGAGTATGTTGCACTGTTCTTGCACTGACATGGTGACTTGATTCACTGTTCGAATTGGTGGTGATTTGTGATATTGTCTTGTGCCTATCAGTATGACATTGCAGCCCACATGTTGTACAGCATGAACTGTCAAGGCTGGTACACCTCTGCAAGTCATTTGGGAGCTTTTTTTTTTTTTTTTTTTTTAGCCAAAATTTTTGTATTCTCAAAACATTCTGGACATTGTAGCATTGTAGCATAGGGAAACCACAGTGTGTTGACGACTTCTGAGATGGAGTGACCCACTCTTCAGGCACCTACAATCTCTCCTCTGTCAAAAGCATCCAAATCACACATCTTGCCTATCATGCCTGTAATCAATCAGTATTGTGAGGGACGATGTCACAATACTGATTGATTACAGGCATGATATTTACCACAGTTTTGGCTGTGCATGTGTATTTTACCACAGTTTTGGCTGTGCATGTGCACTAATATAGAAGTAGTAGCCAAGCATTTGCATAAATTCTGCTATCTCTAGTTTAATGGCACTTCAGTGTATGAGTCAGTGGGACTTTGAACATAATGATATCATAGCCAGAGCCCAAGTTAAAAATTTCCTAATTCACCAAATGTGATTAAAGCAAAATATATTGGCAAGCCATAAATAAAGTTGACTAAATTTCTGGTGAATCCTTTTCATCTTTAAATAGCTTGATATATACAACGGAAGAACAAAGTGAAGTTTAATCCTCAAAGTTCATTACAGTTGTATGTTCATAAAGAATGTATGTATGGTGGGAAGCATGATGAGGCACTAAATGTTAGAGCTCCACTGGCTAAATAACCTATTATCTTTGAAAGGGGAAATATGTGTACCACTAACACCCCAATATTGGCTGGTGCCTTTTTTCAATTAAAAATAACCTCTTTCTTCACTTCTTACTGAAACAACCAGCATCTTATTTTATTTTGGCAAATATGTCTGCTGTTTCACTCAAGAAATCTTGTTTTCTATCTGCTCCATTTTATGGATAAAAATGTAGTGCACATCTGAATCATAAATTTTTTTCAAGCAATCATTATTTTCCTAAATCTCTTTTAAAACATTTTTAATTTTCATGATTGCTTTTACTGTAAGATGTATTCATCATTTCATTTTTGGGTTATAATTTTGTCATATAGCCACCTGGTTATCGGAAATTTTTTGTCATTCCTCCCTTTGGTTTGTTGGTGTTCTTCCTTTAATTAGATTGGAGTTAAATTAAGCATATCAAAGATTTCAGTACGAAATTGTAATATTAACTTTCAAGCAAAAAAAAAAAATCTTTTCTTTTCTTTTTTTTTTTTTTTCTGTTTTTATATCTCATTAAAAGTTTGGCAAATTATTTTTTAAATCTAACTTTGGATAACATATTTTTCTTAGTGCCCTGCTTGGCTGTGAAGAAAATTCAAATTGACATTAGATAACATCTCAAAGATTCTTGAAACAAGAACAAATTACAGATTATCAATTAAATAACGAATGATTTGTTATTGGTACTATGCAGTTGCAATAAACCAAACCCATGGTAATCCAAACTAGGCCAACATACAACTTCCTCCTTCCCACTCCATCATAATATTACATACCTACTACGCATTTCTCAATTTCCACTTATCTATGACTCACTGCAGTAGATACCAGGTCATTGTCTGTTGTATCCTTTGTGCTGCTGCGTAGTTAGTGAGATTAGTTCAGCTTGTGTTTTGAAATGTCTTGAAAACAAAAACATACCATTTTCTCATTAAAATATCCATGTGGAATCTTGCAAAAGTTGAAGCAGAGATAGGATGATAGAGAGTATAACTAAAATAGCAGTAAAATATTATTTTTGGAAAAGTTCATGGATGGCCAGAGATTTTTTTTTTTTATCAGAGATTGGTTTCATCAGGAATTTGTACCAAAAGTAAAATCTCATTTAAAAGCGCAAAACTACCAGAAAAAGCACCGCTACTCTTTGATAATGTTCCAGGACATCTGTCTGTTGAAGAATTTAAAATGTGATGAAGAAATTTATGCTGTGTTTTTGCCAACAAACATTACTGCACTTTGTTAGTCTGTAGATCAACATGTGATCCAGGCAGTAAAAGCAAGACCCAAAACAAAATTGCTATTGGATGTCATAGCATTAGAAGAGCCTATTGAAGTTGTGTCCTCAAATTCGATATGAAAGAAACCACTGGAACAAGCTTCCCAAAAATATCACAATTTTTTCTTGGAAGAAACTGTGGCCTTGGTCAACAATTTTAACAGAAGTGAGGAGACTGACATGTAAAGTCTTAATGACAACCAACTTGAAATGGAAGGTTTAGTTTAGTAAAAGAACATTCTTCTAACATCGTTTAAGAAATTGTGTAAAGGTGGTTAAAAATGACATCATCTTGTGAATTTATTAATATCATTTGAAAACATTATTTATAGTAAAGCATTGTTTATACTCTTATTCTCATTACTAACTCTTTGCATGTTTTGCTCTCCAGGAAAGTTCAGTTATCATAATGCCAGTTTCACCCTTTCATTTCAGGGTAGACATTGACAGAGATTCAGAGAGTAAAAATGTGGTAAATGATAAAAGATTTTACAAGGAGTTTAAATTGTTCATGGGGTTTTTTTTCAGAATACTTTTTTTTTTTATTTTGGACTAGTAGATCTGTACATGTTTGAAGGTTGAAATACTAATTTGTCTTTCAAGAGTTTCATGTAGAAGTGAAGCAGTTAGTTTTAAGTTGTGTAAGTCTATATATGTCATGATTGAGAATTATTTTGACTGAGCATTGTATTACTTGCTGAAACAGTTATCATAATGCCAGTTTCACCCTTTCAAATATGGTGAAAATGTGATATAATTGTAAGTGCACAGTTTTAAAATATTAAATTAGCAATGCAAGACATTTTACCACAACTGGCAAAGTGAAGTAAATGAGTGCAAAGGATAGAATGATACTGGTAGGGTGAAGTAAATGTCTTACATTGCTAAATTAATAAAATAATGAGGTATCTGATACTGAACATAAGCATTAATATTTCCCATTTTCTTTCAGCAAAGAAATGTTTTCTCAAATGAAAATTATTGGACAAGTAAGTGTTTTTTTTTTTTTTAAGTTTTTAAAATAATTATTGTATTTCTCTGTGTGATAAATTATATACAGTCTTCTGTTCTTTTCCGGATAGTAATAAGTTGTAGTTTTTAACACATTAAAGTGTAACTGCAGTGTTATTCTAGAGATGCCATGCAGTTCATTTCCTTCCCTTTCCTGGTCTTGGAAAAACTTGTTGCACCAGTCAAAAAACGTGTTTGCATCGCTTGCCTTTAACAGCATTTTATCCTCATACTGTGCTTGAAATCTTTGTAAAATTTCAGCATGTTTCACCTTTTCCTTCACAAGAAATTTAATAACACAATGCTGTTCTGTGCTTACTGACACTCTACAGACTCCAGGCTTCTTTCTCACTATGCAACTTGCATGTGGTGCAAGGACAAAATCACTACTGGAATGAAGTGAAGGCTCACATGCATTTACTGTACAGATTCTGTTAAATTGGTATGGAACATGGAAAGTTATAGTAAAAAGTCCAAGTCTACCTTAAACCACCCTGTACTTACTGTAGGAGAAGAAATAAAATGAAAGTAAAATAGTTTAGCATTTTGATTTTACAGGAATTGCTGGAATGTAACATAATGATTTGATATATTATGTTTTGTACGAAACTTCAAAATATTCATAATCAAATATTCTACAATTAATTATGTGGCACAAAAATATAAATATCTTGAAAAAAGTAATGCATTCTCATGAAGACAGTGTATTCTTCACATATTGTTTAGGTTTACAAAATATTCAATTCATGAGGCAACCTTAAGGGTTGTCTTATGCTATAAATGTGCTTTTGATTAAAAATACATAATATCTAAAGTATTGTTTACCTGATATTGTCAAAGTATTTTGTACGTTGTTGCTCTGTGAGGGCCAGGAGCACGTGCCTCACAGAGCAACAACGTGCAAAATACTTTGACAATATCTGGTAAACAATACTTTAGATATTATGTATTTTTTATTGTTTAGATATTAAAATATTTCTTTTAGAAGAAAAGAAATATTTTAATGATGGCTGGTCTGATCCAGCAAAAATGCATGCGGGTAATATTTCAAGTTTAACATTTTTAGAACAAAGCATTCAATGGAAAAGGATGAAATATTCTGATTCCAACGGAAACGCCCAAGCAAGTTTTGGTTATAGGTCTGTTGCTGATCTCACATCAGTGGAAAGGAAGTAACAGCAGAGGGAGTTATTGTGCAGATGACCCTGAGGGTGAAGTGGTGGTGAGAAGAATGTATTGTAAATTCTTGTACAGGACTGTAGTTATTATACAATATTATCGCAAACGCTCTAAGCTGGATTCATCAAGCTTTTAATGCCTAAACAATATGTGAAGAACAGATTGTCCTTATGAAAATGCATTTCTATTTTCAAGATATTTATAATACTTTGAATCAGCGTGCGTCAATTTCTTCATGCTTACTGGAATCACAAATCATGATCATGTCTGACAAGATCAAGTTGTAATGAGAGATAAAATTTTATGCTGTAGGTGTGTACTATGTAAAAGCATTGAAGTTCAATGCCTACTCCAGGAGGTGATTTAGCCCTTAGATGGGTAAATAATGCTTTTCAGCTCATTTAATATAAAAAATAAGAGTTGTTAAATCAGAAATGTACCTCAATAGCAGAATTCCATTGCAAACAGTTTCATTTTTGAAATAAGCAGTACTGATAAAATATCTAACCTTGGTTTATTAAAAGAATCCTGTTATACCATAATTCACTTATTCTTGTGCCATAAAAACACTACAAAGATTTAAGGTTTACAATGAAAGGTGGCCATCCTGGTGGTGCAACGGTTTAAGTACCGGCTTTTGACCATTCATCTGAGATGGGTCTGGGTTCAAATCTCTCTCCCTTCCCTGCAACCAGTTGCCTTAAATTAGAGATGGGTGACTGCTCACAGTTCATCGAGTTGCTCACAGTGGTGAAAACTTACCAACAACAACAAACAATTGAAGGTGATGCTGCACCCCATGTGCTCCACAAAGTGCTATGTCTCCTGATTTCACTTATCTCTATGTCGCTGTTGAATAGTGAAAACACAGCCACAATCAAATGGGAAATCAACATTGAAAATAGCTTTCATTGTGGCTATAGGCATTCAACTGAAGACTGTATCACAGTATGTAATTTCAAAATAAAAAACAATTGTGTTTTGAGTTGAAAAGTTCCATCTACCTTGTACACATGAGTAGCATTTATTAGTGAGACAAATTACAATTTTCTGTGTGAAAAATGCAGTGAAAGGAAGTGGGAATGTGGTTTCTGAAATTTTGGTACTTTTCAGCAATTAAAGATGTAAATTTTCTTTTAAAAAGTATTGGACCTGCTGTTTGACTTAATAGATATTTAAAGAAAGAAAAAAATGATTATGTCAACTGAAAGTCACAGAAAAGGTATTATTTAGCATTATGGGAATTCTCAAAAAGTTATGTATTTGATCCCTAGTTGTGTTCTGTTAGAAATATTCATGGCACATAAGTTCCTTTTCTCTCCTTATAGAAAGTAGAAAAAGTTTAAGTGTTTCTTTGACGGGTTTTTTTTTAGTTTTCATTATTGTGTGTATTCAGTATTGATGGTGTTTTATTTCTACTGTTAAGTAATGTTTATCATAATTTTCAGTTCAATTTAGGGTTTATTATTACTAGACTGCAGGATGATCTGTTCATAATTGATCAGCATGCAACTGATGAGAAGTATAATTATGAGATGCTGCAAAAGGATACTGCTCTTAAAACACAAAAGTTGCTGATGTAAGTAAGTCATTATCATTTTTTTTTCATCTTTGGAAACATGTTTTCTTCATTTTTGTCCACACATGTACAATTGTAAAGTAATATAAATCTTACATACACTGATATTATTAGAATTTATTAGGTACACTTGCCTGCATCACATAAATAGCTCACTCCAACACTTTAAAGCCTCCCCAATGTCACAGTGGTCTTTAGTGCTGGCATCTGACCATTCTGTCCAAGATGGGCCCAGGTTTGGATCCCGGTGAGGTATGGACGTTGTGTTTGTCTTATCACCTTGGCTCTCTCCCATTCCTGGAACTAGTGCCTCTAAATTAGGGATGAGCAACTGCTTATAGCCCATCATAATGCTCATAGTAGTTGTTAAAATCCTAAACAAAAACAACAACAAAAAAAACAACAACATTAAACTGCACATGAGTGTAGTGTGGAGGCAGACCAGCTTGACGAGCATCAGTTTCTGTTTGACTGAGGATCAGAATGTGCAAAATGAGTGACCTGAGCAACTTTAAATGTGGCATGATAGATAGATGGCTCCAGGTATGCTGGTTCAAGCATCTTCCAAATGGCCATCACCCTGGACTTTTTTATGCACAACCATAACAAGGGTTAACTGTGAATGCTGCAACATGCAAGAAAACTTCTAGCAATCGACAGTCCTCTGGGTGATAGCAGCTGGCGGATCAGAGGGGGTCAACGGAGACTGGTGACATGGTCATCAGCTATTGTAACCCATTTGTAACATTGTCCGACATGTGGTGTGTATGGAGATGACCTTTGACACACCAGTACTGAATTCTGCAGTGATTTGCCCAAGGGCCGATCCAGAAAACTTACAAGGGGAAGGTCATAAAAATTAAACTTATATTTACTAAAATGAACTATAATATGGTGAAATAACAAATTCATGTCATTTAAATGGAAATAAATCTCACAGATGCAACAAAACTGAAGAAAACTGTCAAATTCAGAATCATTGCAACAAATGTAATATGAACTGCACCAAGTAAGGTACTCAGTAAAATCTGTGAAATCTCAAGGCCACATTCAAGAAACTTCAATTAGGTATACTTCAAAATGTACATTATTTTGTAAAAATCTTACTATGTACTAACTAACTTCAAAAAATGAAAAAAATATGTTCATTTTAAATTTAACTAACCTTTTAATGATTTTGTTGTGAATGCTTTTTGTTGGAAAGCGTTTGAATATTTGGTTGCAACATGGAGGTCCGCAGTTTTAGCTGACCCTCTAGATGAGTATTCGTCATTTGTGACCTTAAGGGAGTATTGATTTGGGTTAGCTAGGACAATATAGATTCGCAGCAATAAGTGGTTGAAAAGCAAGAAAGCATTTTTCATGCATGTTGCTGAAGGCATGGGTATTCTATTGCATTTTTCATATTTCAACTGGATCCTTCTTAACGTCAAATAAGGGCTTTAAAACGTCATCTTCTGAGAACTCAATCAATTCCATCTGCAGTTTTTTAGGAGCCATAGAATGAAATCATGAGCATAGCAGGCAGGGGCGCGTCAAGGGCATTTGCCGGCCGGGTGCAATCCCAGATTTGCCGCTCCCTTGTAGGAGAGTATTTTTAAATTCTTGTTCATTTTTACAGGAAAAAATATCTTTAGCAACTTTGTTTTCTATTTCCCATAAATTAAGATTTTTCATAAAACACAGTTTTCTCATATACACTGAAGAGCAATTGACTTAGAGACAGCTGGCGGTATGCAAATGTGGCGCTGTAGGCGGCCCTGTAAACGGAAACGACATGATGTATGCAGCGATCCGACAATATAAGGAGTGATGCGAGGGGAATCAGTAAGAGTCAGATGCAGTATGGGTAAGACGAAGGATCTAAGTGCATTTGATCGTGGGCAAATTGTCGGGGCCCGACGAATAGGTCATTCCATCTTGGAAGTCGTGCAGGCACTGGGATTTTCACGAGCCACTGTGTCACGGGTGCACCGTGAGTACATCAAATCTGGTCAAACCATCCCTGCAAGAGCCAACTGCAGTGCACAACAGCGTGTGGATGAGCGGGGTCATCGCCGGCTAGCTCGCATTGTAACAGCGGATAGACGGGCCACATTGCAAGAAATCACTTGGCAATTTAACTCTGGTGCACAAAAACGTGTAAAGCCACACCATCCAGAACCATCTCCTCGCTGTTGGGTACAGAAGCCATTGTCCCACGAGGGTACTGCTGCTGACCGCACATCACAGGGTGCCAAGATTAGCATGGGTGCGGGAACGTCGCCACTGGACCCTAGACATGTGGAAAAATGTTGCCTGGACTGATAAGTCGAGATTCACGTTGGTACATGCGGATGACAGGATACGAGTACGGCGCAAACCACATGAAGCGATGGATCCTTCTTGCCAGCAGGGTACTCTTCAAGCTGGTGGGGGTGGCATTCTCGTCTGGCGACTGTTTATGTGGACTGAAATGGGACCCCTGGTATGTGTGACATCGTCCCTCACAAGTCAATGTTACTGGGATATCCTGGACGACCATTTGCTCCCATTTGTGCGTCTTCAACATCCCACTAGGAATCTCATCCTCACTCTACCGACGTGACCTCGCTTCCTTGGCCAGCTTGACGCTACGAATAATCCGAGAAGTCATCTCTCTCTCTCTCTCTCTCTCTCTCTCTCTCTCTCTCTCTCTCTCTCTCTCTCTCTCTCTCTCTCTCTCTCTCTCTCTCTTTCTCTCTCTCTCTATATATATATCATCATCATCATCATTGTCAACCATTATCAATCCACTGCTGGACGAAGGTCTCCCCAAGTTTCCTCCACAACGGTCTGTCTTGTGCCACTCTCCTCCATGTCACTCCCGCATACTTTCGAATTTCATCCACCCATCTTCCATGTGGTCTTCTTCTGGGTCTTTTCCTGTCCCTTGGAATCCAATCTAAAATTTCGGCTGTCCATCGATGGTCTGTCCTTCTGGCAGTATGTCCAGCCCATTGCCATTTCAGGGATTTAACTCTGATCATGATGTCTTCCACTCTTGTCATTTTTCGGATCCACGAGTTCCTCTTCTTATCTCTCCTGGTTACACCAAGCATGCACCTCTCCATGCTGCTTTGAGTTGTCTGCAGCCTTTGTATGTCTCTTTTAGCTAAAGTCCACGTCTCTGCACCATACGTAAGCACTGGAAGGATGCATTGATCAAACACTTTTGCATTTTTGAACTTCACTTTTAGTTGGTAAAGTTCGATGAACACTTACCGCACGTGGGGCTTGGCTTTCAATTCATATTTCCGTTATGTGGATGCGGCACGGGGGTTTTTCATTTGGCCACGGGTCCGCTTCTTTTTTTTTTCCGTTGGAATTTATTTTGTCTCATCACCAAATGAGTTTTTTTCCTTTGCGGCATCCTCATTTACTTCAATATTTATTCATACCCGAGTACTTTCGGTAAAACTCCTTTACCGTCTTCGAGGGGACGTTTTGCTCCTACTAGCACGGACCGTGTCAGCTGGGCATTTCGGTGGTTCTCGCGGGCTGCTTCTGTCATCGGCTATCGCTTCTTCTTGGGCGTTGTGGCGCCATCTCTTGTTGGTCAGTGATCTCATTTTTCGAACTTTTTCATTTTTTTGCTCAATTTTAATTAAATTTTTCCAGCTGTTTCTCAAATTATTAGGGTCATTATGGTTGCAAACTTTTGTCCTATTTTTTTCAATCATTACCGACTCTGCTATTCTGAGGTGTTTTTCGGATTTACAGCTTTTAATGATTTTTATATTTTCGAATTTAGGATATTTTTGGTTATTCAGACAGTATTGGATAAGTGCTGTTTTTTCTTCTTTTTTCTGCCAGTTTTTTACGTGTTGTTTTAATCTGTGTTTAAGTTTATTTTTGGTACTTCCTATATAAGCCATTGGAGGATTTTCAGTAATAGGAATTGAGTAAATACCTGCTTTTTCTAACATTTTTATTTTTTCATTATTTTTTATTACTATATTTTTGATGGTATTTACTTTTCCTCCAATTTGAATGTTATGCTTTTTACAAATATTATTAATTTCATTGGTAGTACCTTTTATGTAAGGAAAACCATTTAAATATTTGATTTCTTTTTTATTTACTACAGCATTATTTTTTATTTTCTTTATTACTTCTGTGTCCCATTTTTTTATTAAATGGTTAGGATAACCAAAACTGCCTGCAATTTTTTATGAATTTGATTTCTTCATTGATGAACTGACTATTTTCAGAATGCGTGTTTGCTCTTTTAATTAAGGTTTTTATACTGTTGCATTTTTGAGGATAAGGATGTGCTGAATTGTACGGGATTAGGACCGGAACGAATGAACTTTTCCGATAAACCCTGTATAGTAACTTATCTGTGGATTTGATAACATTGGTGGGAGCAGGCATACCACGTATCGTTGCAAAGATAAAAACGCACAAAGATGGTGCTCCAATGAGACTGATAGTTTCAAAAAAAAACTCACCATTGATAACTTTAGAGAAAAACATTTACAAATTCCTAGCACCCTTTTTCATGAACAACAAGTTCACCATCAAAAACACATATGAATTTATAGAGAAAATTAAAAATGTAAAAACTGGCCTAAAGGACTTAAATATGGCAAGCATGGACGTTAAAGCATTATATCCAAGCACTCCTGTTCCAGAAGCTATTGAAATTATCATTAAGAAGTTGCAAAATCTTAAAATTTTAAATAACACACAAATTCATGAATTCAAAAAAGTTTTAGTCTATTTATATGAAAATAATATTTTTACATACAAGAACAAAATATTCAAGCAAAATTCAGGAGGCCCAATGGGCTCACCATTATCAACTCTATATGCTGAGGTTGTGATGAACGAAATTGAAGAAAATGTCCTGCATCGTATGGAAGAAAAACCAGAAGTGTACTGTCGATACGTGGATGATATTTTCATTCTATCAAAACTGAACGAAGAAGAATTAAAAAAATTAACAAAATGTTACAGCGCTTTATATCCAACTATAGAACTCACTGTTGAAATAGAAAAAAATAATACATTAGCCTTTTTGGATGTACATGTTATCAAATCCACAGATAAGTTACTATACAGGGTTTATCGGAAAAGTTCATTCGTTCCGGTCCTAATCCCGTACAATTCAGCACATCCTTATCCTCAAAAATGCAACAGTATAAAAACCTTAATTAAAAGAGCATACACGCATTCTGAAAATAGTCAGTTCATCAATGAAGAAATCAAATTCATAAAAAAAATTGCAGGCAGTTTTGGTTATCCTAACCATTTAATAAAAAAATGGGACACAGAAGTAATAAAGAAAATAAAAAATAATGCTGTAGTAAATAAAAAAGAAGTCAAATATTTAAATGGTTTTCCTTACATAAAAGGTACTACCAATGAAATTAATAATATTTGTAAAAAGCATAACATTCAAATTGGAGGAAAAGTAAATACCATCAAAAATATAGTAATAAAAAATAATGAAAAAATAAAAATGTTAGAAAAAGCAGGTATTTACTCAATTCCTATTACTGAAAATCCTCCAATGGCTTATATAGGAAGTACCAAAAATAAACTTAAACACAGATTAAAACAACACGTAAAAAACTGGCAGAAAAAAGAAGAAAAAACAGCACTTATCCAATACTGTCTGAATAACCAAAAATATCCTAAATTCGAAAATATAAAAATCATTAAAAGCTGTAAATCCGAAAAACACCTCAGAATAGCAGAGTCGGTAATGATTGAAAAAAATAGGACAAAAGTTTGCAACCATAATGACCCTAATAATTTGAGAAACAGCTGGAAAAATGTAATTAAAATTGAGCAAAAAAATGAAAAAGTTAAAAAAATGAGATCACTGACCAACAAGAGATGGCGCCACAACGCCCAAGAAGAAGCGATAGCCGATGACAGAAGCAGCCCGCGAGAACCACCGAAATGCCCAGCTGACACGGTCCGTGCTTGTCGGAGCAAAACGTCCCCTCGAAGACGGTAAAGGAGTTTTACCGAAAGTACTCGGGTATGAATAAATATTGAAGTAAATGAGGATGCCGCAAAGGAAAAAAACTCATTTGGTGATGAGACAAAATAAATTCCAACGGAAAAAAAAAAGAAGCGGACCCGTGGCCAAATGAAAAACCCCCGTGCCGCATCCACATAACGGAAATATGAATTGAAAGCCAAGCCCCACGTGCGGTAAGTGTTCATCGAACTTTACCAACTAAAAGTGAAGTTCAAAAATGCAAATGCATTAATGCACGTTAAATTATATAACCTCCAATATCGGAAGTAAATTGAAACTTGATCAAACACTTTTCTTTTAAGACATAATGGCATATTGCTCTTGAAAATTATGCTGTTTCTTCCAAAAGCTCTCCAGGCAAGTTTTGTACGCCGATTAATTTCTTCACCAATGTGACCCTCACTTGATATCTGCTGTCCAAGATAAACGTACGTGTCTGTTATCTCCAGCTTTTCTCCATCAATCGATAGATCTTCATTTCTTGTAAAAGCATTGTACATCACTTTTGTCTTCTGAAAGTTCATTTTTAATCCCACTTCTTTACTCTTGTCAGCAAGTTCCTGGATCATACTCTGTAGCTCTGATGGGGTAGTTGCAAAAATGACTATGTCATCAGCAAAACGAAGGTGGGTTAGATAATCTCCATTAATCTTTATGCCTTTGTTTTCCCAGTTCAGTGATTGAAAGACATTTTCCAATGTGGCATTAAAGAGCTTCGGAGATATGGTGTCACCTTGTCTCACTCCTTTTCCAATTTTTATGTGTGTTGTATTTTCAAACAGCCGAATCTTTGCACTTGCATTTTCATAGATGTTATTAATAATATTAATGTATGCATCTTCAATACCGCAGGATTTCAGAGCCATTGCAACTGCTGATGGTTTCACCGAATCAAAGGCTTTTTCATAATCGATAAAAGCCATGCACAATGGAAGTTCATATTCCCTCGCTCTTTCAATTAGTTCTCTCAGTACGTGGATATGATCTATTGTGTTGTAGCCACTCCTGAATCCAGCTTGTTCTCTCGGTTGAGCCATGTCCAGTGTCACCTTCAAGCGGTGTGAAAGAACTTTAGTGAAGATTTTATGAACCACTGATAGGAGGCTGATAGGTCTGTAGTTCCTGAGATCCTCAATGTCACCTTTTTTATGTAGCAAGATCATTGTAGCGTTGTTCCAATCCTCAGGAATTTTCCCTTCATTAAGGCATCGAGTGAAAATTTGGGCGAGTACTGTTTCGATTTCTCCACTTGCTTCTTGTATGATGTCTACAGTAATTCCATCTTCTCCTGGAGCTTTTCCCCGCTTCATGTTCTTGATTGCATGTGCAACTTCTGCTGGAAGGACTGGAAGAACTCTGGTACTGGTACCTTTCATGATGTCTGGAGTACATGTATCATCCCTTTCATATAATTTGGAGTAGAAATCTTTCACTCTTGTCAAAATTTCGCCTTTATTTCTTGTTACAGAACCATCTTCTTTTCTCAGTGCCACAATCTGTTTTCTTCCCTTACTGAGATGTCCCTTTGCTATCTTTAGGCTTTGGTTGTTTTCAATTGCTTTCCTTACTAGTTCACAGTTGAATTTCCTTAAGTCTTCAGTGATACTTTTTCGTACTGTCTTGCATAGCTCTATATATTCCACTTTGGAAGTCACATCTTCTTTAGTTGTCCTCATCACTCTTCTTTTTTGCATCAACATTTTGGTTTTTCCTGATAATTTGTTCATATGCAATTTGTTCTTAGACCCAGCTAATTTTGTTGCTGTTTCCATAAGAGCTTTGGTTACTTTTCTGTTAACTTCAGAAATATCCACTTCTTCCGATGTTAGGCCTTCTAAAGCAGAGAATCTGTTCTTCAGTTCCAATTTGAAGGTATTATGGTGTTATTATTTAGATCACGAATTTCCTCATTGAATTTTTCAATTTCTTCTTCAGCATGACTTGTGGTGGGTGCATAAGTTTGAATAATCTGAGCCTGGTATCTTCTCGAGAGTTGGATAACGAGTCGTGCAGCTCTGTCAGAGGAACTTTCAACTTCTACAACTTTATCCTTCAGTTTCTTGTTTATTATAAATCCAACACCACTAGTTCTGCCAGTATCTGTCCCACGATAGTAGAAGAGATGTCCACTTTTCAGTTCAATGAGATCTTCTCCTTTTCTGCTTACCTCACTTAGCCCGACGATGTCCCACTTGATCCTTTGTAGTTCCTCTTCCAATTCAAGAAGCCTTAAATCAGAAGATAGGGAGCGTCCGTTATACGTAGCCAAGGTCAGCATCAGATGGCAGCCTAGTCCGGTCCTCCGGGGATTCTTAGCACCCTCTGCCTTCATGTCGCACTGGCCGCTGCCTTGGCCAGGTACATTCCAGCTGCCGGAGACTGAGGGCCAAGATTTAAGTTGTGGAGTCATTTTGGAGGGGTTTGGCCATAACTCACCATGCTGGCCAAGCGGGTTGGTGAGTGTGGGATAGCATTTCCTCTAATCCCGATGGTATAGTTATACCGCTATTGGCGGTCGTCAGAGCCCCTTTAGTGGGAACAGGATGTACCACGAGAAGGCGGGGTTGACATTTGTCAAGGAGAGGCTGTGATGTTACGCATCACCTGACCTTCCATC
Source organism: Macrothele yani (assembly GCA_039090855.1). Taxonomy (NCBI): domain Eukaryota; kingdom Metazoa; phylum Arthropoda; class Arachnida; order Araneae; family Macrothelidae; genus Macrothele; species Macrothele yani. The sequence continues at coordinate 67,536,960 of CM076989.1, read as the reverse complement.
CCTCTCTCTCTCTCTCTCTATATATATATATATATATAAAACAAAAAAATACTTTATAAATAAAATATTTTAACACAAGAAAATTAGACAAAAAAGGCTAATACCATGAGAAGTGCCGAAGGCAGTTAAACCTCATATAGTAGCTTATATAGAATGAAAATATTACAGAACAAAAATACAAAATTTCAAAACAAGTAAAAAACTGTAACAGGTTGCCGTTAGCAGGAGAGCATCAACCTGTGGGAGTGGCCTTTCTAGTACCAACAAAACGACAAGGCAAGCCAAAATTGTCGGTTGGTCATGATGTGCCCTAGGCCACAAAACCAAATTCTAATAAACACAAAAATTACAAAAATCAAATTTATAAAACTAAAAAAAAAAAAACTGAAAAAAGAAGAATTAAAAGCTTACTGGCAGGACAAAAACCGCCATGACAAAGAGTCAAACAAGACTGAACAGAGCACCCACAAGAACCCAAATATAAACACTGATAAGAAAGGTGATCATGGTTAAACAACTACCTGGTAAGCCAAAAAATGTGTGAATTGACAAAATGCAAAACTGTGTATGTAGATAAGATCTTCAGCTATTAGGGACCCACCAAATAACACTTTATGTTACCTATATATTTAAAATTGTTAGGTCCTAGGTTAATAAAGCATGTCAATGTGTAATTTGAAACTTTTGGACACTGAATTAAAGTTAAAAATTAAATGGTTAAAATGGTGCCTTAAGAAATTTTTAGGAAAATTGTTAGATTGCAATTTAGAAAGAAGAGCTTTCAGATTTTTTGCAAGTAAGAGCTGTGTAGAGCAAATTTTAGCCATTCTATGAAACTGGGAGATGAGTAGATTGCGATGTATAACTTTTGAAATATTGGATGACCAGTGAGTGTAGTGAATGATATCAAACTCAAAAGAGTTTCTTTTATCAAATAAATTCACCACACCTTTTCTCTCCTCATCCACCTGAACCTCTAAATCGAGGTAACAAACACAAGTAGATGATCTGTTGGTTTTTTCTAGGGTAAGGTCGTCAGGATACAAGTCAGTGGCGCAACGCAAAAGTCCGGAATATTAATGACAATAATGTCATCAACATATCTTAGAGCAATCCCAGGTAAAGGATGATTGGCAACATATCTATCCTCAAAAAATGTAGATAGAGATTAGCCAAACTGCTAGAAAAGCAACTGCCCATCGGGATACCACGATGGGCAGTCGCTTTTCTTTTAATTCTTCTTTTTTTAGTTTTATAAATTTGATTTTTGTGTTTATTAGAATTTGGTTTTGTGGCCTAAGGAGCATGACCAACCAACAATTTTGGCTTGCCTTGTCGTTTTGTTGGTACTAGAAGGGCCACTCCCACAGGTTGATGCTCTCCTGATGACGGCAACCTGTTCCACTTTTTTACTTGTTTTGAAATTTTGTATTTTTGTTCTGTAATATTTTCATTCTATATATATATATATATATATATATATATATTGGAATCCCGCAGTATTGAAGATGCATATCTTAGCATTATTAATAACATCTATGAAAATGCAAGTGCTAAGGTTCGGATATTTGAGGATACAGCACAAATAAGAATTGGAAAGGGAGTGAGACAAGGTGACACCATATCTCCCAAGCTCTTTAACGCCACATTACAAAATGTCTTTCAATCATTGAACTGAGAAAACAAAATGATAAAGATTAATGGAGATTACTTAACTCACCTTTGTTTTGCTGATGACTACGTCATCTTTGCAACTACCGGTACCCCTTCAGAGCTGCAGAGTATGATCCAAGAACTTGCTGACAAGAGTAAAGAAGTTGGATTAAAATGAACTTTCAGAAGACAAAAGTGGTGTACAATTCTTTTACAAGAAACGAAGATTTATCGATTGATGGAGAAAAGCGTGAGACAACCGATTCCTACATTTATCTTGGGCAGCAGATACCAAGTAAGGGTCTGCACCTCAGTCTTCGTTACCCTTATTTCATCGATTTTATTTTCCCACCTTGTTTTAGAGCAGTTTTATGGTCAAAGCTGGAAGCTCTTTCTTTAAAACTTGTCATCGATAAGGTAATTGAGAAAAGAAAGCATATATTTCTTGAACCATGTTGAAAATGTTCACAATCTGTAGGAACATTTTTTTGTTGTTATTTACCACCAGATTTAAAGTATGAGCCACTGAAAGTACTTAAAGTGCATAAGGGTCTTAAGTCGAAAACTTGTTTTATGAAGTCCGTTTTGTTTTCCCTTCATATTGGCCCTGTTGTCATAGCGCTGGCCACGCATATCACGAATGCTGAGAACCTTCAAGATTTAAAAAAAAAACTTAGAAAAAGAATTTTCCATCCTTTGCCCATGGTATCTGTTACTGAACAAAACAGTAAAAATTCTACTCCGATTTCAAGACGTTTTCTGTTGAATTATAAATGAATTATTTTTACTAAAAAGATAAACGTGCCATGTAGCATTATGATTTGTAACAGTAAAACATTTTCTTAATTTCTCCCACGTCACTGATATTAATTTATCAACTGAAAAATTTGATTGATGCGTCCTGCTGCCCGCTGAATCTGGAGCTCGGGTGCTTTGCACCCATTGAACCCCGCTTGGTGCGTCCCTGGTAACAGGTGTCAAAACAGCCCCTTATGACTTACTAATGTTCTAATTGTGGCCGTCAGTTGGGAGGCATTATTTCGTTGAATCTTCTTTTACTCTTTGGTATTTCAAATATGGTCATTTTAAGATTGAAATAAAAATAATAAAAGACAAACAAAAACGTATTAATAAAAATAAAAGGATTTGTTCTGTAAAATTGTAATTCTCCGAAAAGGTTCCCCACCCCTAACATAGGACTTCAACATCTGCCCACTACCGAGTGGTGTTTGGCATTCGGGAGGTTGGCTTCTGAGCCCAACTGGGCTCACAATACAAAAAAACTTTGTTTTAAGTACATAACACAATATACAGGGTGTCCAGAAAGTCTCTTTCCAACTTTGCACATTTATTACGGATACACTGTATGAGATAGACAAGCGTGGTTGAGCACATAAGTAACAGCAAAGACTGAAGTTTTTTTCTACCTTATTACAAAAGCTCAATATGCGCACCATTTGTTGCGCATAGAACATCTAGCTGAAACTCCGATTCCTACCATTAACGTTGCAGCATGTCCTCAGTAATGGTCGAAATGGCATTGTTGATCCTCGATTTCAGGTCATCGATGTCCTGCACCTTTGTCCGATACACGATATTCTTCACATATCCCCATACAAAAAAGTCCAGAGGTGTGACGTCGGCGAAACGGGATGGCCATGCAATTGGACCATCCCGTCCAATCCACCTCCCAGGGAATGTTGTGTTTAAAAAGTCCTTAATGTGCCGTCTCCAATGTGGTGGTGCACCGACCTGTTGGAATATCACGCTTGGTTGAAAGTCCTCCAACTGTGGCACAACATACTCATACAAAACATCCAGGTAAACATCTGCCATCACTGTTTTCTCACTGAAGAAAAATGGTCCAAGGACTTGATTATGCATAACACTGCACCACACATTCACTTTAGGACTGTCTCTCGCAAGTTCCATAAATGCATGAGGATTTTCAGACCCCCAAATCCTGACATTGTGTCTGTTTAACTGCCCAGAGACATAAAAAGTTGCCTCATCCGTAAAACAAACGTGTGAAAAATTCAATTAGTTCATCTAACAAACTCCGGTGTTGAACTTCATTACATGGTTATAAGATTTTATTGTATATATCTTTTAACTATATCCAGACATTTACCGGTGAAAATGAAGATGTAAGTAACTACTCATTTATATAATACTTTACCTTGATTTTTAAATATTCAATAGCATTCAAAAGTGGTGGTTAAATGTCAGATAAAGCTGAATGAGTTTCCTGCAAACACTTTGATGTGAAGCAGTACAAAATATCACAACTATGTAGTTGAAAGATATATACAATAAAAAAATGTGTGAGAAACTCGGGATCTTCACTCAGTCTATCCAGCATCGTTACTGTGAATTCTTTTCGTCCTGGTCTATCATTCTCCTCAAGTGCATGTAACAGTTGTGCTTTGTATGCATATAAGTGTAGATATCTATGTAGCACCCTGTGTACCATGGACTGGGGCATTTGTAGTTCTCTGGCAGTGGAATGAATGCACTTCTTTGGGCTTTGTGATAATGAATCACGAAGATGTTCGATGTCTTCATTCGATGTTCGTGGGCTGCCGCTATGATCTTGATCCAACACGACTCAGTCTCCATGAATTTCTGGTGCCATTGGCGGATACTAGAATGAGATGGCAGGGTTTTCCCAGACTTAGTCTTGCAATGTCATTGCGTTTGTGTATCAGATTTTGTTTTGATGAACCAAGCGACACACTGCACTTTCTCTTGTGGGGACCACATTTTCATAGAACAGTGCCTCCCATGTCAGTGAGGGGCCTAATACAAAAAACGATAATGTCAATTAAAACTTTGATATTTACAGTATATTATACAAGGAATACCATGAACTTACATAGTACAGGGTGTTTGTAATAAATGTGCAAAGTTGTAAAGATACTTTGTGGACAGACACCCTGTATAATTAAAAGGATGTTTTTTTGACTAAATGCTTTATTTTTTGCTACTTTTTTACAGTGAGAAAAAGTAAAATATGTGTGGATACATACAGTACATGCACAGTGTTTTCGCTTTAAAATCCAGTACATACAATGTATGTATTTTAATGCTTGTTTAAGTATATGTATGTAACAATAAAATATGTTACACCCTGAATTTTAAAATACATTACTTACCACTCATTATTTAATTAAATCAGGCAGCAACGTTTGGCTGCAAAAAATTTAATAAAATCATGGGGGGGGGGGGGGCAATTTGTAGCATTCTTTTCAAAATGTATTTTTAAATTCTTCAATAGTGCTAATCACCCCATATCCCCTTTGTTCACAAAAATCTTTGTAACTCTTCATTATATTTTACATAGTCTTAAAAAAAAAATTACTCACCTCTGTTGCAACTGCATCAGATACTTCCTCAATCAAATCATTTTCTTCTGATATTTTCAAAGCAATGGACTTGTAATTGTTTATTCTATATTTATGAGCCGCATGCGGTCCAGGAGTTTCCATTTGGACAGCACTGATATAGAGTGTGTCTGGCTGTTTTGTTTCTCACATCACTTGTCATCATTATTTAGTTTTTCCAAGGTAGGTAAGTAGGAGCTAAATTGATTCAGCCTAGTGCATGTGCACCCACCATGTATTTCTGCTTGTCCTGTGTGGAGGCCACAGCAGAAAGCCTCTGCTTAGTTTGCCATGCCTGGTAAGTGGCTGGCACATGCACACCTACTGCAAGAATATCTAACTGAGAAGAGGTTAAGGCTCAGCGAGTCATAACTAGCACCAACATATCGTGGATTACAAGATGCAGTGCGCAGAAATTAACATACAGGCTGATGCCAGAGCCGACTGCGCATGCATGTTTATGTTGTTTTGTTCTTCTAGTTTCTTCTAGTTTCAGTATTACAGGCCAAGCTACTCACAGCATATGATTGTTGTCTTCTCGGGAGCATAATCACTTTGCAAATCAGATTTATTAGTTTTGTTGCACCAGTCACGTTAGTTAAGGCTTTTGTTTGCTCTTCAGTTTTTCAGAAATATTTTCAGAAATGCCATATACTAAGGATTGCCTGCATTTTGTATGGTTTCTTAGGCCTATCTATAATATTTGCTAAAATTTAATTTAAATAGTAATATTAATTGCTATTGCATATTTGTTTCACCAAAATAAGGAACTGGCGGGACACCAGAAGACAACATCAACAACAACAACAAAATTTCTCTAAGCAGATAGTCATTAGATCGGAGGAAACAATCGTGGATCAAAGAAAAGCTCCACTGCCAAAGTCCCCTAACACCTTTTGTTCCTGAATGTTTGCTTTCCGGCAGAGCACATAAGCTACCAGGATGTGTGGACGCTGTTATTGCCTGTTTTACGTTATCTCAACAGGAATTCATGTTCTTCATGTGCAGCTTTATATTCTTTGCTGCAGGCTTCTGGTAAGCAGAAGCTCTGCTGCTCTTTTGGTCATTTAAAAAGGTTGTTTTCCTTTTTGCATGTTTTCTCAGTTGGAAGTAAGAGAGCTTGGAGCTTATTAATTATTATTGCATTTTTATTTTACCGAAGAAAGTGTAATTTGATGTGCTTGAATGAAAACAGTACTTTCACAGTACATTGTAACATTTTTATTTTGCATTGATAAATTTTATTTTGACAATGCTATTTTGCACTTGGTAATGGGGTTTTAGTCAAAACAAGCAAAAAAGTGTCTTTCTTTCGATGTCTTTTTGCAATTGACATAACATTTATGAATCATGATTAATGCATTTCAAAAATACCTCACATTGTGATGTTTCACTCATTATTTATCAAGCATATATATCATTTTAATTTAATTCCTGAATAATGACCAAATCAGTTTCTAGATTAGAATAACAGTTTCAAATATGGTTTTCGTGTAACTTAAGAGTTTCAGAGAACAAATGGGTGTAAAAATTTGTAAAATAAATTCTGTCACAAATGCCATTTCAGCATAAGAATTTCAGTGAATAAATAGATGTAAAGTTTTGTGAAAAATTCGAACTGTCATAAACTCCGTTCTGGCATAAAGTTTTTTTTGAATAATGAGACATGAAAATTTGTAAAAAATTCAAATTACGTATGCAGTGGCAAAGACTACCACATATCATTACTGAACCACTACATTTGCTACCTGTGGTGTGCTTTAAACTTTCAGAAGGAATATATCTAACTTGGGAAAGTTGAATTTATGGACTGTATCTAGTTATACTTTTAAGTTTTCTTTAGTTGAAGACTTCACGTACTTAATCTTCACTTTCTTCTCCAAATTCTTTTTTTCCTTGCAGATGTTTCATGCAGTAAAGTGGTTTACAAGTGTGTGTGTGTGTGTGTGTGTGTGTGTGTGTGTGTGTGTGTGTGTGTGTGTGTGCGAGAGAGAGAGAGAGAGAGAGAATGTGTTTAAATAGAGAGAGAGTGGAGGCGGTGTGGACAGCTTTATTGAAAAGTAATTTGTAAATTATTTTCTTCATTTTGTGGACAGACCTCAGAAACTGGAATTGACAGCTGTCACAGAATCAACTCTACTTGACAATATCAACATCTTTGAAAACAATGGTTTCAAATTTAGTATCAATGAGGATGAAAAACCTGGACAGAGAGTGTCCCTTGTTTCTGTGCCTGTCAGTCAAAATTGGAGTTTTGGGAAAGAAGGTATGTGATGATTCTGTCTTACATTTTGTAGTTCCACTGTGTGTTTAACTGTTTTTATGGTATTTAAAAATTTTTAGGAATGACAGAATTACTGAGATTTATTAATATAACAGTTAAAATTAAAATTGAATGGTCTTGTTGAAGACTTTTTTATGCTGGGAAGATGCCTTAAACAACTACAAATTAAATCCTGTGTAATTATTAATTTTGGTTCTAACATGAGCTGTTTACATAAATGGAATTTAAATACCAGAAAATGAAAGGTTTGGCTGAATTGTAAATAAATTAAAGGTGTAAGTCATTTACTTGTGACAGCAAAATGTATAGCTCATATCATGGAAATATATGACAAATGTGATGCTATTACAAATACAGTCACCAAACATTATATGTCTTAAGTCACATCAAGGAGAAGAGTGAGTGAAAGAAGAAATTCAGCTTCACTGTTCTTGAGTGAATTGAAATTGAATCATATCGATTCTGTTCACCTATTGAGATTAGGCTTATATATAACATGCTAGAGTGAAATAAGTCAAATCTATAAATACATTAAAATATATTTTACCCTACTATATTGCATGGACCTACATCATATTTTAAAATGGGCAAAATTGCTGGGGGTAAAGTACTGTATATAATCTGAGTGAGAGTGTACAATCTCTTTTGAACTTGGAAAAACAGAGAATGAGTTTCCTGGTAAAAATATTCGATTATCTAGTTATTATTAGATTATCTAAAATATTCGATTATCTAGTTTTGAGCACATGTGGCACACATCATAATTTATTAGTGCAGAAATGCCAAATCAACTGTTCTTTATGTAACTAATTCCCTTAGACAAGTGAATCAGGGCTTTTTGACATGCCACATGCTCCATATTATTTCTTCATTCATGATCACATAATATTTTTAACAGTCGGGAAGAGATTTCTGCATTTAAAAACCTGAAATATTATAGAAGAGGTCTTAGAAAACTAAATAAGGAAAATGTATCCCATATTCTTAAAGAGACAATCCATGGATAAAATTCTTGATTTAGTTTCTGATATGGCTGAAAAAGATATGGAATCATTTTGGAAGTACACAAGATGTAGAAAGAACAGAGGAAACTAAGTTCTAAGTTGTGTTAAGAACAGGATTTGAAAAATGATAAGGGAGTCTAATGAGTTAAGTGAAAGATAGGATAAATACTTTTGTGAGGTATTACAACATGGAAGCAAAGATGATTTTGGGATGGAAGCAGATTATTCCAGAGTTAGAGAAAGACGCAAACACAGCAAAGATCAGAAGCACAGAGGTTTGTAAATGTATAAAATCTATTCAGAATGATAGGGTCCTGGAAATAGATGGTAACAGCTGAGCTGTAGAAATATGGTGGTGACCAGAGTTGTATAAAAATAAAATGTATCTGCGTACATAACCATTGAAACAGAAAACTTGCTGCAAACCCACAAATCACACACACAGTAACAGTAGAATAAGATAATTTAAAGAAAAATTAATAAAAATAATAAATTATTATTATCAGGGGTGGGGAATTACGCTCGCCCACTCGCCATCGGCGATTGGATTTTCTGCCGTGGCGAGTGGATGATTTCCTGGATTTTAGACCTCTTAACAATTGCAGCTTATAAAATATATAAAATAATAATATTGTTGGCTTTCACTATATTTTTTTTTTTTTTTACAACTTAAGCTTCTTCATTTATAAGACAGGCAAGTATATTATAATCCGAAACCCGAACTTTGAAGACATACCTCACTAGGCAGAAAAGCATTCTATTTTTTTAGACCGACCCTAGTGTTCATTTGCACGAAAGAGCGTGCAAAAGAGCGGAGTGACGTCACAGATGCTTAGCAGTCGCTCAAGGCCAAGTTGAGTCGCTCCTGCTGCTTGTGGAATAAGCCGATTTTCCCCACTGCAGAACGCTGTGTAACCGCTGGGAAGCGCGCGCAGGATTAATCGTTGCTGACGTCCCGCCTGTTCGATCACGTGGTACCTATGGCTGTCTTCTTGGAGCGCCAACTAAATTGTGTTTTTGCCTGAATGCGCGTTGGAAACAAAAACAACAAGGTTTTAGTGGACAAAAGGCTTCTGCAACATAAAAAATCGCAGTATCATAGAAAATCGGTGTGTGATCTCCTGGGCTCGACAAATCCCGCCGCCAGGTCGCCCAGGCGCCTAAAATTCGGGCCGTGGCACCTAATTTTCTTGTTAGTTGAGATTTCGTAATATATTGCAGTAAATGCCGTAATTTCTGTTGTGTAATCCATAGATTATCTATTAAAAGGTTATAAATTTAGGTGCTGCAGACACCGGTAAAAAAAAAAAAAACCCAAAAAAGGGTGCATCGTTTTAAAAAGTCCGCGAGGTAATTGTCAGGAGAGGTAGTGTTATTGGGAAAGTACCGAAAATGCGGTAACTGAAAATAATATAACGTAACAGTGAGATAGAAGACTGCAAAGCGATTGTAAGAATATATATTTTTCTTTTACTTAGAAGTATTTTGACAGAAAATATGACGCAAGGAAGGCGTTACTATTTGCGCGTGCGGAAGCCTACGCGGTGTGGGAATCCGTGACTCTCAGGAATCGCGCAGAGCTATTCCGTAGCATGTAGCCATTCTGCGAATCACATCGCCTAGTTTTGGTGCACTGATTGTATTAGTTAAGTTTTTTTCGGTATTCAGTTGAAATGTATTCAGAAATAAGACAATGCTATGGACTGTCCGCAATTTCAACGGATTTTTTAGTCTAACTAATGAACTGCGATAATGCGGCAACAGCTAACAATTTTAGTTCTTATTTTACTTAAAAGTAACACAAAAGTACTTCAAAATGACAGTTGTTACTTTTTTCAATAAGACGATCATTTTTTTCTTGCATCTTTGGATTTCTGAGTCGGTCCTGTGAATCGCAGTTTTCTGTCGAAAATTACGATTCACGATTAACATGATAGGTGCGAATCACGTGGTGCTGATTATACAACTGTTATGCATGCCAATGACTACGGAATGTTCGTATTTTCTACCAATTTAGTTGTCTAACTACGGATTCTACGAATTTTCATTTTGTTTAAAAAAAATATTTTGCTATTATTTTATGATATACATAAGATTCTTTAGCGGATTCACGGAATTCTCTGGGTTTTTTTTTAGTCATCATTTAGATCGCTATCATGATTGATGCAAAACTTAAAAGAATTTGGGGGGTTGGGTCATTTTTCGTCTGGGGACGGTATTTTGTGTTTCAAAGCTTTCGAAAACAGTTGTTAAATGGAGTAAAAAGAATTTGCCCTAATCGTAATTTTTTTCTGTGGATGTTGCGTTTGTATCTAGTATTCTTGTTAAATATCATTTTATGGCATATATGTTCGTATTTCAGCTTGAAACTGTAGGCAAGAATTTGTGGAAACGGAAGTTAGACGCCGCGAAAATTGCCTCCTAATCTTCAGGCTTGAAGTTCTTCCGCAAATTCGAGAAATTCCTCCTTTTTCGTTATGTTGGCCACTCAAATGATCAAATGTAGAGGATTTTAGGAAGGGAGTGTTTGACCCCAGGTCTTAAACAACCCTTAGAAATAGGAAGCTAGGAAATTTGGGCTACAGTACCCGATAGGAAAGTGACACAGAAGCGAAGTAGAAAGGGGGAGGGAAGACGCCCTTATTTATTACCGAGGTAGTAGAAAGGGGGAGGAAGACGCCCTTATTTATTACCGAGGGGCCAGTACCCGGGGTCCGATGGCTTAACATGCCCATCCGACGCATGGCGGATATTTAGTAGATTGAGCGTTCGAACCTGAGGTCCTTTCCGCGTCAGTCACGAACGTTGCCCACTAGGCCACCCACATCCCATGTTGGCCACTTAGGAGATCGATGCACAAGTAAGCATAATTGTGTGTGTGTGTGGGGGGGGGGAGGGTTGATGTTCGTCGGAGGACGGAATTCCATCTTTACGAAACTTTCGAAAACGGAAAGTCGACAGAGTTCAGATTTTTTCCGTAATCATAATTTATTTTTTCTCGCGACATTGCCTGTGTCCAGTATTTTAAAGTAATATTTTACTGCATAAGTTTTTGCATTTCACCTTAAAAATAGGAGAAACATTTCCAAAACCGGAATTCCCGTAATCGCTATTGCCCCCCCCCCTCTCCCTGTGATGTTCCCACTCGCCAACGTTGTTAAATATACCCCGCCCCATAAGTTTTTGCATTTAATCTTGATAAGAGAAGGAAATTCCCGAAAACGGAAGTGACGAAGTTAGAAAATTTGTAAAAATTGATGTATGGTGCTCAAAAGTATTAATATTCCCAAAGTTACACCATTTATCTGAAATAGTTAAAGCTTTGATATCATGTGCTCATGGTCCTCAGGCTGATGGTTGTTATCAGTGGGCACAAAAATCAAGAAAAGAAAGAAAAGCGACGTTGAAGAAGTAGGGAGAGGATGATAACAGCAGAAAGAAAAATTAAGCAATCGATGCTGTGCAGTTGCAAGTCAACAAAAAACAGACTAACAGTCTGCATTCTTGCTGTCTGTTTTGATTTTTCACTAGTTCAAATGTTCAGCTCCTCCCCTCACCCCCTTCTTTTGTCTCATCTTGTCTTAAACTGCAATTTTAGAGGCAGTATGATCATATGGTAAGTGGAGGTTCGTGCACTGCGCCTTCACTTGCTTGGATTTCCTGTCTGTCGGGCATTGTGGAATTCTGAACACATCTTACTGATTTTTACTGGTGGAAGTTTCGAACTTAAATCTTGCAATCATGCCCTTACTGGGAAATCAATTTTTTGTTTCTCACGTGCTAAGTTTGTTTCATTGGAGTCCTTGTTTGTTGTAACGTTTTGTTGGGGCACATTTGTTTTTTACAAAGAGATGGATCATTTCGTAAAATAGTCTATGTATGCCACACAATACTAGTTATTAGTAACAAGGCTATTGCCAATGTTCGCAGGTATAGACTGTCTTTTTCTTTTTCTAATATCATGGTCTGTGACATGCAGCGGATTATGTGAAAGAAGAAAATTTTTTTTCTCTGAATTTCCAGATCTACAAATCATATGCTGCTGCGGATTATGTGTGGGATTTTTTTTCACATTCTTTGGATTACATGCCCTTGAGGATCTCATGAAGGGGAAAAAAATATGGTACTTTGAATTAATATGTACAAAATATAGCATCCACAAGTAGTATTTTACTAAAATCGAAATCTGAAATTTTAATTTTTTTGAGATCATCTACTGAAAGAATAGAAAAAGAAAATTGTGAAGCAAGTTGGAACTTTATTTTGCAATAAGTGGCTTGGGTAAAAAGAAAAAAAATGACAACAAATATGGTTTACCACTTTTCGTTCCAGTGTCATAACCAAACATATTTTTGTTCATGCGTTATTGACTTCGTTTCACCTGACGCCTAAATTTTGGAGCTGGTTCCTAGATCTAGAACATATTTGTCGAGCCCTGGTGATCTCAATATGTTTAATTCCAAACAATCAACTTTATTTACATTTTTCCAACGTAATTCATCCGGTAGCAATGTAGCCATGCCATGTGATTCATCCTCTACGCCACGTGTTTTGGTTGATAGCAATGTGATACAACTCGATCTTGGTTCTGAAAATGTTTTATTTGAAGATAGAAATGTTGCAAAAAATTGTGAAAAGCCGCAGAACAGGAAATTTCAAGAGAAATGAATAGAAGATTTTCTCTGGATTGTTTATGAAAATGGTCTTGCAAAATGTGGACTTGATAAAATCTGGAGGCCATAAAAGTCTATAAAAACAAAAGAACAAGGTGTGAAAAACAAGTGAAAGTTCTTTAGATTAAAATAGAATTAAATATATTAATCAGAGTGAAGCCTTGAGTAAGTGTTTTAATTGCTGTAAATAACATTTTATTTTTTTTTAATCTACAAGCAAAATCTATCTGCAAAATATGCTAATAATTTGGTGTACGTCTACATTCTGTTACTCTGGTGGTGACTTTATCATTGACTGCTTAACAAAAATTTAGGACAACTCCTAACTCCCAAAACAATGTGACCAGACTCAATGAATGCAAGAACTACAGTGGCATCAGCCTGCTGAATGTGCCAACGAAAGTGCTGGGAAAGATCATTATTGATAAGATGTGAGGTCCTTCATCAGAGAAAGTGTGGGATGTACAGAGCACTTTTAGGCTCCCTTTAAAGATTGCCCAAATTTTTTGTCTTATGTATGATGATTGAAAAGTATTGTCTGTTGGTAAGAAAGTTTTTGCTGCCTTCATGGATTTGAAAACAGCTTGTGACTGAATAAACAGTTTGTCTGTGCAAGGTCTTGAATAATTTTGGTATAACTGCTTGAATGTGTGAAAGTTATGTATGCTGACAGAAAAGCATAAAAGCATGTGTATGCATGAATAGTGTTTTATCAAAATGGTTTTCTATCGGCAGAGAAGTCAAAGTCGTGTAATGTCACCATAGCTGTTTAATATACAATGGTCACAAGAAGTTAGAGATAAATGTGGTTTTGAAGGAAAAACATGGTGATATGCAAATTTAGCGACTACTGGAAATTGGCTATCAGTGTGGGTAGCTACGTCGTATGTAAATTAGCATCATGGCAGCACATTACATGTGTGTGAGCTTCGATAAATGTACTCTGTGAGAAGTGAAAAACAGGTTGTTTCACCTCTTGATCTAGAAGTTTGCTGAACGTATTACCTTCAGTGTGGAATTAACCTGAAATGATGTCCAGATGATGCTTAAGCATTGACAACAGAAATAGGGCTGTTGGCATGCTACAGACAGGTGTATGGCAGATTGATATGGCTGCTGCTTTAAGAGTTTCACAAAGTGGAGTAAGTTGGCTACACACAAGATTTCTACAGCATGTAAATGTTGCAGATCAACTCGGGAGTAGTTGCCTAAGGATAACCACCAGGAGACAAGATTGCTACCTGACAGAAATTGCTCAGAAAAGGCCTACTATCTTCATGAGTATGGACTCAGAGCAAGGAAGCCACTGAGATGTATAGCATTGACATCAGCTCACTGTCACCAATGATGTGCCTGCGTACAACAGAATATATCACGGAATACAAAGTGGCACCATGTACTTTTCACAGACAAATCCTGTTTTGCTCTTTATCTTGATACTTGATGAGGACACGTGTAGAGGCAATCCGGCACACGAATACAACCACACTATGTGCAGTCCATTCACTCTTACCAGCAGCAGTCAGTTATGGTCTGGGCAGGAGTATGTTTTAATGGCCGTACTTCTTTGCATGTTTGTCAAGGCAACATAAATGCCACCGTGTGCCGAAACGAGCTCATTGTGCCCATTGTGACACTGTTTCATGCTGCTATTGGACATGCATTCTGTTTTCTCAATGATAATGCAACCAATCACTGTGCCCTGAGCGTGCTTCAGGAGCTGGAAAATCATGGGATTGAATTGTTACAGCTGCTTCCAATGTCTCCTGATCTTAATCCTATTGAGAACATTTGGGATGCTGTACAGCAATGTGTGGATAACCACGTTCCATACCCCAGTACACTGGCAGACCTCTGTACCGTGTTGCCTTTAAAATGAGACAAGCTGCCCCTGACACTCGTCAGTAATGTCATTGCAAGTATGCCTCGTAGGTGTCCAGATGTTCTTCGGCACTGAGGGAGTGTAAAATTCAGAGGTATGGATATTCTCCGAATTTACCATTTTGTCTTTATTGCAGTGTTTCTTTGTTATGTGCAGAAATTGCACAATAAATTGTTTTTCTAAATGCACTCTTAAATGTTTGTGTTACATAGCCTCAGTGATGTTATTTCAATACATGTTACTTGAGTCAGATGCATGCATCCTTCATTTCATGCAATATCCCTAACTTTTTGTGACCAGTGTATTTATAAATGCATGCATGTGTGATGTCAAAATAGGCAATACTGGTTTATGTCTTGGCAGTGCCTGTGTGTGCAGGTTGCTGTATGCTGATGACATAGTTTTTTTGGCAAAGAGGCAAAAGTAAGTTGCATAGTATGTTGTTCTAGATGTACAAAGATTGTATGAAATTCAGACTGAGCCTAAATAAGGGAATAACCAAAGTTAGGGTTTTTGAGTGAGGAACTGTTAGTACTGTTTAGTCAAGCATGTAGTACAATTTTAAACAAACTAACCTCTGTTTGTAACTTTATATAATTACACATATCACACATGTAGTATTCACAGAATCTTCCCAAATGAAGCATGAAGGCAATTTCTCAAGAGGTTTTGTGAATATTAGTAGTGTTAGTACTGAATTCAAAATCAGTCTAAATGGTACAGAATTAGATTAGGTGAATGAGTTTGTGTTTCTAGTCTAGGAAGTATGTTTGGTACGATGTTCGATCGGGCAAATGAGTGTGTATCGTGAAAACAGATTAGATAGTGAGATTAGTAGGAGAGTGAATTCAGATATTAAAGTCATGACTTCTTTAAGAGTATTTTGCAAAACTGATGGGTTCTTGAAAAGGTCCCAAATGGCTGTGTATGAAAATAATTGTTCCTACTCAGATGTACAGTAGTGAAACCTTAGTACTGCAGAAAAGACACAGGAGTCATTTGTGTGCTGGAGATACACTTTACTTACTGAAGTTTTGATGCAAGATGTGTTTTGCTGTCCTGCAGATGTGTGATGTGAAGCAAAACATTGTTAGTATGGCAGAGACAAATATTTTCAGGTGGCTTGGCCATTTTAAAAGAATGGGTGATGAGATGCTAAGAGAATTTATTCAGCCTAAGGGGCAGGAAGGAGAAGTTGAGGAAGGCCAAGGAAATCATGGAAGGATGAGATTCAGGAATGCTTGCAAGTGAAAATTGTTAGAGTGTTTTGTACAAAAAGTCTTGTATGAGACATGTGATGATCAAGTTGATGACAATGAGAGTAAACCTAATGGTTTCTGTTTACTGTCATCTTAGCATACTCTTTTATTGTCATGTTGGCATACATGGGAAATGTTTACTGTCATAAATGACTGTAAACATTTTCCATTTATGATTTGACAGTAAATGGGAACAATTGATGCATCAACAGTTAGTAACCTTCATCTGGCAGACTAATGAATCTCAGAGAGTAACTTTGTGACAGAGTAGCAGAATGTAGACGTACACGTGTACGTCGTATGTGGATAGTTTCCAAATTATTAGCAAATTTTGCAGATAGTTTTTGCTTGTAGATTAAAAAAAATAAAATGTTATTTACAGCAATTGAAACACTTACTCAAGGCTTTACTTAGATTGATATACTTAATTCTATTTTAACTTGAATAATGTTCAATATTTTTTCACATCTTCTGAGTTCTTTTGCTTTTACAGACATTTTTGGCATGCAGATTTTATCAAGGCCTGTTCTCAATGTATTGCAACTGTATCAAAAGTTTCGTTTACACAGAAAGAATTTTAATTTTATTGCCAGGTTCCTCTTGCAGTTGCTAGTTATTAAATTAAAATCTTTTCCTTATGTATTTTGTAAGTTTACTATTTTTAATTAAATTGTTGAAAATGCTATTTATAATTTTTGAAGTTCATTATGGAACTGTTTTTCAGAATATAAAAACTTTCTTTAATTAGTCTCTTGTTTTTATAAGGTTCATGGCCCAATATTTTAATATTTTACCGTAAAGGTCCATTTCACACACATTGCTGCACATTCAATTGTAATGTACTTATTTTGACCTAATTGGAATATGTAATGTTCTAATTATTATTTATTGTTTTATTAATTTTTCTTTAAATTATCTTATTATATTGTGTTATCATGATTCGCAGGTTTGCAGCAAGTTTTCTGCTTCAATGGTTCTGTACTCAGATACATTTTATTTTTATACCACTCTGCTTAGTGATATGTATACTTACATAGAATTTTAATTTTAATTTGAGGTTTCTGTTCTCACTGTTTATGTTTATGTGTTGTGTCTCACCAACCTTTGTATATTCTGGTATGATGTGCCAATGTGTGAATGAATGAATTAAAGACTCAGAGTCTCGTTTTAGGCAGTACTGACAGTTTACATGGCCATGGTTATAAAGTTTCTCTACAACAGATCTCTGGATCTAAAAAGAAATTAAAAAAATTAAGTCTGCTTAAAATCAAATTTTCAAAGTTGGTGAGATCTGTTTGTTAATGTTCTGTGTTCCATTTTCTAAGGAACACTATATATTAGAAGAATATTCTGGCAAAGATGCGAAATATGTGAAAACATCACTTAGAGCAGATGTAGACTTTCTCCTCCTCCACTTAAATCAGGATGATTTAAATTATGCTGCTTGCATTGTTGGATATGCTACATTTTTTCTTATGAAAAAGGTAGAGGCATGTAGTGGCTGCATTATATTTATGTCACCTGCAAAAGATTTGCTCTTGAAAGTTGCATGTGACAGAAGTAACTGTAGACACTAACACTTGTATTTCCATGCCTAATTTTATAAAATGTGGAAAATCAATTTTTGAACTGTGTAAATTAGCTCTGTGTGTATATAAAGTGGAACTTCATTTATATGTAAAAGGCCACTGATCCAAAAATTTGGAATTGCCCTTAAAGTCAAACTTTCCTATATTTCATTTATACATGGGGTTTTTTTTTCAATTATATATTAATTTCATTTGGTCCCTTGAAAACGTATGAACAAGGTTCCACTGTATATAGAAATTTCTTGCTGTTCTGTTTCGAGAAATGTTGTATGGCCATTTTAAATCACCATTGTAAATGTAGAATTGTGTGCACTGGCATATAATTGTGACCAGTAGAAGTGTTTTCTTATTAAGTATGCAAAATCAAATTTCTAGAACTTCAGAAGTTAAACAATTAAAAGCTTTCAATATTACTTAAGTAAGTAAGTATTTTAATATAGTCCCCCCCCCCCATCTATAACAAAAGTAGAATTTGTAATAATACTATTAAGAATTGCATATTGTGATATTATTAAGAACTACACAAATTGTTATCACTGCTTTAAAAAGCCCACTTAGAAAGAATAAATATAGTTTAGGCAGAATTGATGTGGAGTTCAGTTACAAATGACTGAATTTAATTTCAGGAGATATTCATCCCTGAAAAATCTACGAGGGGTGTCCAACAAGTATCCAGACATCCCGATTTTTATTCCTATCAATTACAGGAGAGAAATAAAAAATACAGGATGCATAAATATGATACATATGTAATATAGTTGTATGAACAGTCAAAGTAACTTTAACACGTATTCTCCGTTCAACACAATGCATTTCTTCCACCGATCAATAAGTCAATTCATCCCGGTAGTGAAGAAATCAGCTGGGGTTTTATGAAACCGTTGAATTACAGCCACTCGCAGATCATCCATGCTCTCTTAGTGGTGTCCATGAAGACTATCCTTTAAGGGACTGAAAACATGAAAATCAGAAGGCGCCAAGTCCGGACTGTAAGTAAAAGTGCGGAAGAACAGTTCACCTCTGTTTTTCGATTTCTGCTTGCACTGGTTTAGCAATATGCGAGCAAGTGTTATCATGCTGAAGCAACACTTGATTGTTTTTTAATGTTGGCCATTTGGTCTGGATATGTTGCACAAATTTTCTTAGTGTCTTCACATAGGCCTTCGCATTTATTGTTTCGTTTATTTATTTTTTTGCCAAGTATTCAACCAGAAAACAGTAGCCATGACCTTGGATGCCAACGAACCAACTTTGAACTTCTTTGATGGGGGTGAATTCAGATGACGCCATTGCATACTCAGGGGTGCCAACTTCTACGCATTTGGCGTAGAAACTACGCATTTCTTTAGCTTTACTACGCACTACGCATCATATGCCTAATACTACGCTTTTGTTGCTATGATGTCGCATTTTCCCCCGCTAACTTTATTTAGCATAATTTTTGTGTTATTTGCTGACCCCCTTAGCGTTTATCATGGACCCAAGTTGCTTTAGCATATTCAGACAACTCAATAACAGGTTGCATATAAGAATAGTCAAAAAGCGCAATGCAGGATCTTTATTATTCAATGTTTTACCAGCTATACTTCGGTATCTGGCCTGCGTCGTCTGCTACAACGAAGCAACTGCCGATAGGTGGCGCTTCCGCTGCTTTGCCGCCGAGGATGGTAACTGCGCATTAAAGACTGGAGGTTACGCGCTGATCCTCGGCTACGTCACAGTCCCACTCAATCGCCTGTGTCTCCGTTTCTCTTTGCTACTTCACACACACACACACACACACACACACACACACAATAACCGACTGGAACTGGTTTCACCTTCCTGTGATGGGTAGCAGCGTCACGTAGGAATGCAAGTGCGCACGCTCTGTACTAAGGAGTATTATTTGAAGTGTTTGCACTGAAGTAAGCACGTGGTTTATTTTAGCATATCAGTTGATCTTGCATGCGTGCGCACACACGTTTAACGATCTTGTAATCAGACAACGTGGGAGCGCCGCCGTGTCGTTCGCATAAAAGTACATTTCAAAATTGTCTTTATTCTTCAAATAAAAAATAGCATTTCTATGTACATGACAGTAGAATTCTGCCAATAAATACAGTGGTATATACAACAACTGGAAAGTTCCAGTGAAACGTAAAACAAAATATTGTTAAAATCATAAAATTAATTCGCCCCGAAGGGCGATGGAGAGGCAGACAATAAAGAACGAGCGATGCAAATGAAAATGTATACTACAGTATTGTAGACAAGAAAAGACATGATGCTATACTATTCACAAATTCCAATTAAGTATTACACCATACTCAAGATTAAATATGCACAAGGTACTAATTCACATAAAAGACCATGGGTGAGAGGGAACTAACAGGTGCAACAATATTTAGAAATATGACAGAAATGGTAGAAACAATTAAGCACAAATACTTATTATATGCACAGAATTATGCAGTGACAAGAGAGAAATACGCTAAACGGTCCCAGGAGGGCAACTTTACAAAAAAAACAGAAATCGAACAGTAATGCAATACATAAGTGTCATATCATATGTACAGAACAATACAGTGACAAAAAAGAAAGCCGCTAAGCATACCCAGAAGGGCAGCTTCTCATAAAACAGAAATGTAACAGTGGTGCTACACTCAAAATTTGCATCATATGTACAGAAGTATTCAGTGACAAGGGGGATAATCGCTAAAAGTACTCAGAAGAGCATCTTCTTACATTAAATTATATACACAGGGACAATAAAATTTCAAAATATATTCAACATAATGTAGGGGACATTGTGTGTGCAGTAAACTGTGCAGAAGAAAGAATTATATACAACATAAAACACAACAAAATCGAAGAGAACATGGGAAACATGGTGAGCTATCTCCAATAGCACATAAAACAGAATAATCACAAATAGCGAATCATGTGGGTGAAAAAGGAGACTCCACCTAGGAGCCTCATACCACCAAAATTAATACATAAAATCATGAGTTGTGACAGTGAATGTGGGCGACAACAAAAATCCCACCTACAAGTTGAGACGTAGCTGCAAATTGTGGATATGGAACCACCCAGCCGATTGGGCCCAGGTGGATTGAAAAACGTTATCGGTGTTTGTTGAGGCAGCACGAGAGTGCTCCATTCGGAGACGAGTGGTTAACCGTGCTAGGAAGCGTCTCCGAATGATAGCACTTGCCTCCTGAGGAGGTGGAGTAAGAGCAGGGAGGCGTTGTTCAAGATGGAAAGCATATACAGTGAACTTCACAAGAAGAAAAATGTAACGGCACACAGGAGGCAAGTGAGTAGGTGGATGCTTAGTTTGGAGTAGCCAAGCATATGCAAGAAATGGTAACGATCGAGCACAAATTCGATCAGCAAGACAAAATGCTGTGTTTAGGACTGGCAGGAGTACGGGGCAGAAGAGGTATTGATGTTGGACGTCGCTGACCTCAGGGCAAAAGGAACAATGTGGAGAGGTGAGAAGGGTCATGCGAAATAGTACTGATGGGGCGGGGAGACGAAGGTGAAGAAATTGCCAATGGACATTGAGTTCAAGAGGGGAGGAAAGGGGAGAGGTAGAGGCTGTCCAGATGGCGGGGAGAAGAGAAGGAGAAGCAGAATGAACAGAAAGTGGAAGTGCGGGAGGGGAAAGAAGGAGCCAATAAAGAGAAGAGGAGGAGATAGAAGTAACTAGAACCGGGGAGCTACGAATGAGGAGAAAGAACGGTAGAGAAAGAGGGGCGGAGGGGACCGAGAAGAGACCATCAGGGGAAGCGAGGAGTGGAAAGAGGCTCCAAAGCGCTGTGCGAAGGAGAAGATATTCGTTAGCAAGAGTAATGGTTGGAGATAGAAACAGGGAAGAAAGAGGTCTCCAGGTTAGATCAGAAGTTACGAGAGAACGGACAGTTATCACACCAGAGCGGATCCAATGAGGAAAGTAAAAGTAAGGGAGGTTAGGAGGGTGAATAAGAGAAGAGAAGAAGAGAGGTTCATCTAGAAGATCAAGAGTTGAAGAAGGAGATGAACGGAGAAGAGGAAGCGAACGAAAGAGAGAAAGGCCCTCTCGCAGGACAGAAGGGAGGTGGGACGGAAGAAGAGAGTATGAATCCATCTTCAGAAACAGTAAGAAGGTGAAAGATGGGTCACGAGAAGAAGCAAGAACATTCAAGGTAGCGGTAAGGGACGGAACAGTTGAAGTGGCAAGACGAATGAAATGAATAATGCGATGTGTTTTATAAAGGACTGCTGGATCAGGAAGCTGGATGCCACCTAATGAGGCTGGTAGATGAAGCGCGGCAGGTTTAACCCAGTGATGTGAAGACCAGATGACGGAAGTTGAGAGGCGAGTGATGGTCATCATTTGTGACACGGGAACAACCGTTGACATCCAAGAGTATTCACATAGGGAGATAAGTTGTCGACGAACAATGGCTGCTCGTTGACGGAACAATGTGAAAGGGCGGGCCTTACTCCAGTAGGCAGCAGCCCGTTGTATCCGGGGAAGAAGAGCAGTCCAGGTGGCAGATGCAGAAGCCAAGGGCAAACCGACATACGCACCAAGGATCTTCTGTGTAGTGGCTGTCCACTGCGCACCCCAAGGAGCATCGGTGCGGACAGCCCATGCCCCGCACCATAAGCCAGTACTTTTAGTGGCATTCAGCGCAGCTCCAGATATTGCAACATACTGTTGATATACAGAATACAGGTGATCAAATTGAGATTCATCCCGGACACAAAAGGTCACATCATCAGCATAGGCGGTGAAAATTATCCGATGATGACGAGTACTAGCCACTGTCGGCGGCAGGACATCCAGGAGTGATCTTTGGGCTGCTAACAGGAAAGGCTCAAAAGCGAGAGCGAATAGCTGGCCGGAGAGCGGACATCCTTGCCGGATGCCTCGCTTAAACGGAATTGGAGCGGTTAGAAATGTGGCCGCTCGAACATGGAAACTGGCGCCCTGATAAAGGGCCAAGAGAGCGGAAGAAAAAGCAGCAGGAAAGCCAAATCGTGAAAGGACAGCAGAGAGATAAAAGTGAGACACGTTATCAAAAGCGGACTTTTGATCCAGATTGAGAAAGGCAAGAGGTTCATCAAAAGAGCGAGCGAGGAAGTGAAGATGAAGGAGAAGAGAAACGTTAGTGGAAATAGTCCGACCAGGCACAGTGTATGTCTGGTCGGGAGAAATAACGAAAGAGAGAACAGAATTAAGGCGACGGGATAAGAGTTTTGTATAGAACTTATAGTCAGTGTTTAGGATGGAGATAGGGCGCCAGTTTCCCAGATCCAAGAGGTCACCCTTCTTAGGAAGGAGGATTATGTGTGCCAAAGTAAAGTCGGGCGGTAACGCAGGAGAGGAAAAAGCAGACGAGAAACACGCAGACAGAAAAGGCAGAAGGCACGGTAGAAAAGCACGATAAAAGGACAGAGGAAGGCCGTCAGGTCCAGGAGCAGCATGAGGATTGAGAGTAGCGAACGCCTCACGGAGTTCGCGAAGAGAGAAAGGGGAAAGTAAAGAAGTAGATAAAGTAGAGGGTACCTGAGGAAGAGAGGAGAGAAGAGGAGAAGCTAATGAGAATGAAGACTGCGTTACTGCACTGTACTTGGCGGTGAAATATTGTTTCGTGAAAGTGCATAGCTTCGAAGGGTTCGAAGTGATGGAACCATCCTGGAGGCGAAGATGACGCAAAGATGTAGCAGAGCGATGTTGAGATTCCAAGGCGGTTAAGTAATCGTGAGAATCAGCTGTAGGGGAGAGATGCAAGAAATGCATCCTGCAGGCTGCATCGGATGCGCGAGGAAGAAGCACGGCGTGAAGATCTGCCAGATAGCCGGGGTATTGCGGATCATCAAGAGAGAGCATCGACAATAGAGCACGTAGATTCGAAATTTTCATATCGCTCTCATTCCGAGAGGCATGGGAGAAGCGCCGTACAAAAAGGACCAAGTCGTGTTTGACACTGAGCCACAGTTGCATCGCATCTGACGTAGTATCAAGAAGGGGCTGACGACTACGGAGGAACTCACGCACAGCAACACAAAATTGTTGATCATCCAGGAGCGAGTCCGGAAAAGTCCATACTCGTCGAGTCCTTGAAGGTGAAGGAGAAACACACACCGACAGACTGACAACACTGTGGTCTGAAGCGGCGGAAGGATGATGGGCAGCAGCTGCGATCGACGGGAGAAGAGCAGTCGAAACATAAAATTTATCCAGCCGTGCTGCCGTAGTGCTGCCATGAATGGAAGAGCGCCAGGTAAAAGAGATTTCCGACGGGTGTAGATGCCGGAACGCATCAACCAATTGAAAATCATCAACTAGCTGAGAAATCTGTAATACACGTTGCCTGCGGTATTCGCCAACGGTTGAATTGCTTTCAAGGGCCGGCAACAACGTACAATTGAAATCTCCACCGATGAGAATATATTCAGACGGTGGGATGCATGACAGCTCTGTACGGAGTGTGGAGAGAAGATCAGGTAACAGACGCTCATCACACGGGACATATATGTTAAAACATGATAGGTCACGTTTTCAATGCAAAAGACAACGACCTGGAGGTTGTCCACATATAATGCACGAATCACTGGCGTCGAAATCAGAGGGAGTAGGCGGTGATGGATCCCAATTGCAAGGCCACCATTCCGTCCAACTCGATAAGCATGGTGAAAATCGTAGGGCCAAGCCCGCCAACGAGAGAACAAAGTGGTAGCAGAGCAATTGGTCTCTTGGAGCAAGAGAAGATCTGCGTGTAGAGGCGCCAAGTCCTCATACACTAGGGCATTTCTAGGAGAAGCAGAGAACCCTCTGCAGTTAAGTGAATACAGCTTCGGATTGGATTTTATAGTGCTTTTCTTTCTTTATGACCAAGTGCGTCTGCTTGCTTTCCATGTGCTTTCACGACTTGTGAACACATTTAGCGATTACACGTTTTAATATGGCTGAACAAGCAAGAAAAAAGGTAAAGATTGTAGATCAGAAATTTAAGTCATCGTATTCAGAATAATGGCCATGTTTGCGTGCATCAGATGTGTCATCGAATGATGCATTTTGCACTGTGTGTAACAGCAATTTATCTGTTAAACATGGTGGTTTCTATGATTGTACCTGTCATATTGCATCAAAGAAGCATCAATCGATGAGTAAAATTATAACTTAGACAAAACGTTTGTCTACTTTCTTGGTGAAAACTGACTTGGAACTAAGGACAACGAATGCAGAAATGCTTTTTACTGCATTTCTGGTTGAGCACAATTTGCCACTGAGTGCAGCGGATCATGCTGGGCCGTTATTCAAAAATATGTTTGCAGACTCGGAAATCGCAAAAGCTTATTCATGTGCTCGTACAAAAACTACAGCTGTGTTAAAATGTATGGCTGAAAAAACTGTTTCAGATATTATGTTATCATTAAGGAGTTCACCATTTTCAATGGCAACTGATGGCAGCAGTGATCAGAATTCTACTAAATTATATCCTGTTGTAGTAAGATATTTTGATGTAAATAAGCAAAAAATAGTTTCTGCAATATTGTCTCTCTTGGAATGCAGTGATAATACTGGTTATGGTATTTTTTGTATTCTGGATAAAGAAATGGAGAAGAAAAAAATTCCATGGAAAAATTGTATTTCTTTTGGTTGTGACAATGCAAGCACCATGTTAGGGCATTTGAATGGTGTAGCTGCACATATAAAAGAAGTAAACTCTAACATTTATGTCCAAAGTTGCATCTGCCATTTGCTTCACATATGTGCTAAAAATTCAGCAAAAGAGCTTACTTGTGAAGTTGAATCACTGCTGTTGGACATTTATTTTTATATTGACAAAAGTTCAAAGAGAAAGAAAAGGCTGTTGGACTGTCAAGAAATGTGCGGGCTTAAATCTTATAAATTTTTAAAATATGTCTCAACAAGGTGGCTGTCATTGTTAGATGCTGTAAATAGAATGTTATCTCAATGGGATGCTATAATAGAGTTTTTTTGCTCAAAGTCGGACGATTTGAAAGACAATGACAGAGTCAGAAATGTGAAAAAGATGCTTCTGTCCCCAGATACAAAGTTGTATCTGTTATTTCTGCAAGCAACATTACCTGTATTTACATCATTAAATGTTAAACTACAAAGTGAAGCACCAATGATCCATCTTGTTAGAAGAAACCTTTATTCTTTCCTTACTGATTTATTGGTAAGATTTATCAAACCTTATGCCATACCAGACTTTTCGAGTGACTTAAGTAAACTAAAATTTCTGAAACTGAGCTATCAAAAAGCAAACGAAGATTTAGTTATTGGTGCTAAAACCAGAGCATATCTAATTGAAAATAAAATTAGTGAAACAGAAGCAAAGAACTTTTATTGTTGTGTAAGAAAGTTTTATGAAGCTGCATGTACATATACTATCAAAAAGTTCCCCTTGTGTGGTGAATTTTTGAAACATGCTGAAGTAGCTGATCCAAATTTAAGGAAATGAGTCTCTTTCTCTTCAGTCAAGTATCTTGTAGATACTTTCACTGGAATTGTAGCTAATGATGACTTGGACAGTCTGGAAATGGAATTTTCCAGGTATCAAGCAGATCAATTTGACAGTGATTTTCTATCTTCAAATGCGGATATAGCTTGGAAAAATTTCAGAATTGAAAGATGGAAATGGGGCAGCGAAGTACTTTTTTCTTCCAAAAATAATGCTAGCGATTTTAGTTGTGCCGCACAGTAATGCTGCGGCTGAAAGAGTTTTCAGCATTGTAAAAAAACAATATGACTGAGTTTCGACCACGTTTAAGCATAGAAACATTAAATGCACTATTGGTCGAAAAAATCAATATGCTGAATAACAGTGAGCCATGTTATGGTAGGAAATTTTTAAAAGAAGAAATTCAAAATGCAAAGCATGCAACTGTTCAGCAACTGAAACAGGCAGAATGAACATGTTCATATATTATTCTTGTTGATTCAGATCATGCTGATTGATAGATGGCAGACTTCTACTTTTGACTTTTTTTTTCTCTCTCTAGTAAAGAGAGGGTCAGTCAATTAGAAGTTGTGAAACGAGCATGGTGAATCATTTAGTTTGCTATTATAAATAATTTGTGTACAACCGAGAGATATTATATTAAATGTGTTCATGCCTAACCTGTGATTTCTTATTTGTGTGGATCCTGTCATTTATTCTAGCAGGAATAGGGGTAAGTAAAACACCCTTTTTAATTTTCTTCATTGTCGATGTTTCGTAAGTTGCTAATTGTTTAAATCAAAATCTCAAATCCGCACATACAGTTCTCAATATTGATTTTTTTTCTGGTTATTTTTATAACTGTCTAGTCTGTAGTAAATTTACAACATCTTAAAATACTTTTTCGTAATATTTCTTGTGTCTACACATGAAAGCTCAAAACTACACATTTTTATGGCTTGGACTACACATGAATGCTGTAAGAGGTTGGCATCCCTGCATACTTTGCCGTTTTGTCTCCGGTTCGAACTGATGAATCCACATTTCATCACCTGTGATTATGCATCCCAGGAATGTGTCACCCTCCTCATCATTGTGCTGTTCCAGTTCATTGCAAATGTCTAGCCTTTGGTTTTTATGCACTGCTGTAAGCACTCGGGGTACCCATCTGTCACAGATCTTACTATAGCTGAGATATTCATGAATAATTCGTCCAACAGAATTTTTACTGACATCCAATTCCATGGCAATATCCTGAACACGAATGTGTATGTCACCTTTAATCAAGTCGTCAACTCGTTTAATAATTTCATCAGTCACTGCCTTGTTAGGCCTACCTGACTGTGCCACATCTCCAAGGCGCTCGTGGCCAGCTTTGAACTTCGTAACCCATTCATAAACACTGAAACAAGACGTAGCCGCATCATCATACACTGCCCGAAGTCTTCTCATAAAGTCCATGGCTTTTACGCCTTCTTTCGTTAAAAATTCCACTACTGCTCGCTGCTGGAACTGAACACTTAACGTAGCCGCCATTGTTTTTGATCAACAGCGCCACCTAACATTAGTATCCAGCTGCTCCACTTTCACAGTGCTTCACTGAAAGTAGTTATAGTAGTTTCACGCATACATACGATCATAGACACGGTTTTGTATCAATAGGAATAAAAATTCGGATACTTATCAGACACTCCTCATACATTAAATATGTTAGGTTAAAATAATTCACAGATGAATTGTTTGGAATTCTTCATGATCCAAAATTCAACTTGATCATGTAATTCTTCATGATCAAATTGAATTTTATGAAAATTTTTATCATGTAGTTTTAATGTTAATGAAGTTTTGATAACTGCTTGGTTGGATTTATCATTCTAGTGTCATCATTGAAATAGATCTTCAGAACTTTTATTTTGCCAAAATTTTTGTGGTACATAAGTTATACCAAATTAAAAATTATCTTCACATTTTTTCATCTTTGAGTTGCACCTCTGTAATGCCATACTTTGGTAATTTGTAGAATCGGTTGTCTGTTATTTACATTGCTGTTTTTGGATGTGCAAAAGCAAAAATAAATCAGATAAAAAAACTAAATAAAATATTTTATATTCAACCACCAAAACTCCAAACAGAATTCTGGAGTACCTCTCTGTTAAGAATTTTTGCTGAAATAATTATGTAGTACATAAAAAATAAAGTTCTAAGCAGGATCTTAAATTTATCCTACATCTCTCCATTATGCATCTACTAAAAACCTGAAGAAAATATGTGAAAAAAAAATGCACACACAATATGAATTTCAGATCCACAGTGCACACCAAAGCAAAATTTTAATCAAGAATAAAAATTGTTCCTAATTCCAATTGATAAAAAAAATTGCCAAATTCGTTCCTAATTGCAAAATTGTTCCTAATTCCAATTGATAAAATTTGCCAAATTCCGATTAGATCTAACTCTAACAATAAAAAATAAGTTAATTTAATCATTTACATAGGCAACACAAAAGGAAAAAAAAAAAAAATCCCAATCAAAATATAGACTTTACCAGCGTTTCATTAACTATACACATAAAAAATTGCAGCTTTAATTTGGTATTGTGTAGCTCATCATGTAGAATCTGCATTTGATGAAATAGAAATTATTAATCTACAAGAAAATAAAGTTTGAGATATCCTGAAGCAATAAAAATAGAGCAAACTGAACACATGCAATAATAATAACCTAGTAAAAATTCTCCCTGCATTGAAAACTTGTAGTAGCAAATGAAAGCAAAATAAATAATATAAAAGATTATAAAGTGATGTTCAATGCTTTTACAAGAAATGAAGATTTATCGATTGATGGAGAAAAGCTGGAGATAACAGACACGTACGTTTATCTTGGACAGCAGATATCAAGTGAGGGTCACATTGATGAAGAAATTAATCGGCGTACAAAACTTGCCTGGAGAGCTTTTGGAAGAAACAGCATAATTTTCAAGAGCAATATGCCATTATGTCTTAAAAGAAAAGTGTTTGATCAATGCATCCTTCCAGTGCTTACGTATGGTGCGGAGACGTGGACCTTAACTAAAAGAGACATACAAAGGCTGCAGACAACTCAAAGAAGCATGGAGAGGTGCATGCTTGGTGTAACCAGGAGAGATAAGAAGAGGAACTCGTGGATCCGAAAAATGACAAGAGTGGAAGACATCATGATCAGAGTTAAATCCCTGAAATGGCAATGGGCTGGACATACTGCCAGAAGGACAGATCATCGATGGACAGCTGAAATTTTAGATTGGATTCCAAGGGACAGGAAAAGACCCAGAAGAAGACCACATGGGAGATGGGTGGATGAAATTCGAAAGTATGCAGGGGTGACATGGAGGAGACTGGCACAAGACAGACCGTTGTGGAGGAAACTTGGGGAGACCTTCGTCCAGCAGTGGATTGATAATGGTTGACAATGATGATGATGATGATGTGATGCATATAACCCAGAGGTTTAGTATATTAGTGTTCTCAATTTATGTGGAATATCATTACTAGGTATAAGTGATGGTCATTAACAACCATACTTTCCAAAATTCTGTTCAACATGTTTGAATTTTAAGCTGCAGGAGGAGTTACTTCTATGTTCTATGTAGAAGACTACACCAGTGTCTCAGGAATATGCTCAACATAATATGTGAATGAAAACATAGTATGTTATTTTTTACTCATACTGTGCAGAACATAGTAGTAACTCCTCCTGCAGCTTAAAATTCAAATGTGTTGAACAGAATTTTACAAAGTATGGTTGTTAATGACCATCACTTATACCTATTAAAATAAAAGATATTCTCAAATGACTGCATGTGGTGAGACATTCAACTTTCACCAGCAAAATGACTAATCAGGAAACATGAGAACATTTGGTGAAAACTTCACTATGGACCTTCAGATATGGAATCATTTTCATCTGAGGGAGACCATCAACTCTGATAAAGCACTTGAGGATGTACTTGTGGAAGAGGGCTTGAAATGTATAAGCTGTTGTCATACCATTACCTGACTTTGATGTTCATGCCTAGCTAGTTTTTATCAATTCTTTTTATCTTTCTGTTTTTAAATGTAATATCATGATTGTTTTAAACAAAATATAAATTTTTCAACAATCAACTAGCTGCATTTTTGCATGAACATTGAACATTACACCTAACTTACTGAATTTGGATTTAAACTGGTTTATTCATATTAAGCCCAACCTACCAAATATTGATTCAGATCAGTGACTCTAGTTTTAGTGACTTCTGAATTATTTTGCAATCATAACAATGGCCAAGAGCTCCCTTTAATATTGAAGGAAACATCAAGACATGGCAAGCACAAGTAAGTTTTTTAAGAATGTTATTTTAATACAGTACATTCAAAAATAGCAATATAATTAGTAGAAATAAGATTCTACAAATTAATTAGCAAATTATTTCAGGAGTATAACTTGGGAGATATATATATATATATATATATATATATATATATATATATATATATATATATATATATAGATAGATAGATAGATAGATAGATAGATAGATAGATAGATGTGATGGGAATTCTCAAATTTGCATAACTGAATACACCTTATATATTTGGCCAACTAGAAATGTTTAAAAAAAGGTATTTCTTTTTCAAGAAGATTCAAGATTTGTAGAAGTACTTTATTAATGAAACACAGTATATTATAAGATAAGAAAAAGAAATCCAATTGAGGTAACAGATAATGAGGTAAATATAAACTTCCAGTGTTATTTGTTGCCCACAAACTCCCTCTCTCTCTTTTATTTTTTTTTTTTCAGAGAATTGAAAATTTTCAGACATATATAATTGAGCTTTGGTAGAATGAAAATAGCACGTAGTTTAAAAATTGTATGGAACCTATTTTTTGATTACCCAGGTTAATGGAACCAAAATGTATAAAAATTACAACAGAAGACTTATCTCAAAACACAACTCGAAATGTGAATAAAATGAACATTTGTATATGTGAAACGATGGCAGATATTATGTTGTATATCATTTCATGTAGCATGACAGGTTAGCAAGTTCTCCCAATGAGTTGAAGTTTGCACACTAAGCTTTTTGGGCAGCTGCATGTGCAATGTGACATCTTGTTTTAGTTGTAGAGATGCATTTTGCATGACAGAAAGTAACTTGCATTCTGTGACTTACAAAATTAAAAATCATATGCAGTTATATTCAGTGAAAGTTTAATTAGGTTTACCGGAATTAAATAGTGCCAACTTCCAGATGGGTAAATACATCAAGATAGGTGTTGGAAGGAGACAGAAAATGTGTTGCAGCAATATAGGTCTCCACACTCCATGGTGTCAGAGAAAATCGTGAAGCATGAAACATATCAGATAAGCCTTCACAATTCCGTTTGCCATGAAAACTTGCTTACATTTTACTGAACTGTGCATGCCATCTTGAGTAGGAAACTGTGTGACTGCATGTGTAGAAATTTCAGGTGCTTTTTAAAGTTACTTATATGAATTGTGTTTTAAGACAAGAGTATGCTGTAAAAGACTTACCCACATTGATTGGGTGGAGACCTTTGTAAACACAGTGTGCTTTTTTGGAAGAAGCTGTGTTTCAGGATTCCAGTTTTCCAGCTGGGCTGTGCGCCATGTCACTTCTGTTGTCATGTGTGTGGCTTTTTGAACAATTAATTCCTGGTTACCAAATCTTAAGAGAAGACCCAATTTATCTGACTCTTATACTAATGAGATCTAACTTTCCTTGATTTTTCCTTTTTATATGAGAGGGTGGGGGAGTTCATTAAGGACACTGTGTACTACAGAGAGTGAGTTGAAAGTTTTACGATATTTGGATCACTCTTCATACGTACCTGTACAATGAAAACTGACTAACATTCAAAGTATGGGCCATTGTGTTCCATCTTTAGCCATCTGTCTGCCAGTTCTTTGATTCCGCAGTGGTACCAGTTCTTGTCCTTCAAGGCGAAGAACACCTTCACCCCAGCTACCATCTCCTCCTGGTTGTTGAAGTGCCCCCCGCAAAGGAAGTGAGCCATGGTCCAGAACCGGTAATAATCTGATGGGGTAAGGTCCAGACTATATGCTGGGTGTAGCAACAGTTCGATGCCCTCAAGTTCCTGGAGTTTTGCCCGGGTCGTTTGCATGGTATGAGGCCGAGCGTTGTCCTGCTGTAGGAGAGTGTGCTTTCTGTTCACCAGTGCTAGGTACTTCTCCTGCGAAACAGCATACATCTACTCCAGCTGTTCAGAGTAAAGGCTGGCGTTGGTGGTCTGACCATCTGGAACAAATTCATAATGAATTATCCCCTTGAAATTCCACCAGATGCAAAGCATCACCTTGTGCTTGAAGTGCCCATATTTGGCAACAGGTTCAGGAAGCTGGCCCAACCTCAACAACTGACGTTGTGTGTTAGGATTACAGAAATAGATCCTCTTGTCATCACACATGACAATTCTCTTGATGAAACGTACATCGCACAAGTTTTTTAGGAATTTCGTGCACACTTCCACTTGACAGTTTGCTTCTGCTGGTGTCAGTTCGGGAAGGACAATGCAGCAGCTCCTGTAGACCTTGCCAAGGTCCTGAAGGTGATGAACCATGGTGGTCTGTGATATGCCCAGCTCGCCTGATAATCTCCAAGTGCTGGTTGTTGGATTTGTCTTTACAGCCTGGCGCATGGCCTCCAAATCCACGGTTCGCTGCCTGCCTGACCTTGGCTGATTGTCAAGGTTTCTGTCACCTGAGCGAAATTTCTTGAACCTTCTAGTTGCGGTGCTATAGTCCACAGAACCTTGCCCTTTCACATGACAAATGTTTCGTGTTGCTTGAGCAGCTTTATGGCCGAGTTCAAACTTGTAAAGCTAAAGTTCCCTAGTTAGCCAGTTGTGGCTGTTCATCTTTCAGGCGTCCCAACCACAGACCAAACGACAACATTGCAGTGCGGTTCACAGCTATGACTACCACTTTATATCTCTTTCAATTGACTGCAGGGCACGACTTGAACTAGTTTAAACATGTGACATACCTGCCGCAGCACATGTGTTTATGCAAAGATTGCAAAACTGTCGACTCACCCTCTGTAAGAGAAAGTACAAAATTTTTATCATCTACATGAGGAAATTCTAAGTACTGTAGTGTGTGTGTATTACAACTGACATTACAGTTCATGGCTAGTAAGTATTCTTTATACATGTGTTAGTACACTAATGATTTTCACATCAAGATCTAGTGAGTAAATAATGCAACTTGGAATCATGCAGTATTTGTAGATATGTTGATTGTTTCAGTGAGTGTTTTAATAAAGATGTGATGGCTTACATTTTATTGCCAGGTTAAACTGGAACCCTGTGCGTTTCAGATGCAGCTATGCAATAGTTTAAGAGCAAGTTTTATAAAATGCAGCCTAAAATATTTGAGAATGTATACCATAGAGACATATTGTGGTCTTAAATTGGTAAAATGTATGTAAAAAAACTGATATTTAAAAAAAAGTTTCCCATTTGGTTGTGTATGTTGCAGGGCTTTGCAGGTGACTGTGTAAATTAAAAAACTTTTCTATTTTAGTGGTGTATATTGCTGTCAATATTTCTCACAGTTTGAGAACAGCTGGGTCATATTTCCATTTTTGTTATTGGAATATATATTTCAGTTTATTACTTTAGTTTAAAATGCAAAACTTTAGGGATAAAATAGCACCATAAATCAAGATATTTGTGTAATGTATTCAGCTTTTTGTTATAGTTAAATGAATTATTAAATGCTAATTGTATTTTATTTAAAATAATATGGAACTAAATGATATTGCCAATCATTACACCTACAATAGATGCTAAAGTTATTTGGCCATTCATGAAGTTGCTTTTCTTGACATTAATGGAAGTCACTGCATGTGGTAAAAGCCCTTTAATTGCTGTGCATATTGCTGTTTGCAATATGTTTGTAGTGTATTGCTTTCTGAAAAGCATGGACATCCTGCCCTCCCCAGCATTACAAGGAAATCATGGATATAAAATGCCTTCAGTTGTAAGGTGTTATGTATGCACAATTTTTATTTTACTGGGTGGAAAAAAAAAAAAGAATGCTAGGACCGAAATTTGGATACCCATTTTTAAAAAGTTAAGCACTTGTTAAAGTGCATGAAATGCATTTTGTTGTTAATGGTTTCTGTTTTTCTGGTCTTGCATGTGTACCTAGCAAATTTACTCAGTGTTTGCATGCACATTTACTTTCTAACCTTTTCACATGTATGTGTATGTATATCTTGTTTTGTGTGGTCTATGGCTTGGAACCTGCTTTCGTCGTGTTTTGATTATAAAGCGTTGCAGTATTTTGAGGGAGACAGATAGTGCTGAAATTCTATAATTTATTAACTGTTCTGAATAATACACATATACATATATCACTAAGCTGCTCTCTGATATTCAGAGGTTAGCTCCACAAAAAAATACAAATTACCAGATAATTTTTACTTACTGTTGCCGTATCAAACTTCTCCATTTACAGCGATCTTGACATACAACTCGGGCTTCACTCACATCCATCACACGCCGTACACAAGATCTTCTATACTTCATGATAATGTTCTGAATAATGCAATTATATAATGGTGTTTCTATAATTTGATACATTTATTTAGTCCATTTTCAAGTTCTACTGTTTAAAGTTCAGCAAATTACAGACACACATACAATACAACATTTTTCAATTTTAAAATTTGGTATGAATACAGTTTTGTTTTTACTTTTCAGATGTGGATGAACTCATTTTCATGCTAACTGACAACTCAGTAAGTATAAAATTAAACATATTATTTTTGTGTGTGTGCTACATTGAACAAATAACAGTGTAAGGGAGAGATCTCATCACAGGTGTTGTCTTCATTGAAAAAGTAAAATATTATTTACCTTTTGTTGTGAAAGAGCTGTTCTTTGTGCAATAATTAAATGAAATTTATGGTATTTAATTGGTACTTATTCAGATGACTTCATATGTTTCAAAATGCGCACTACGAGTTAATTCTGTATTACCTCACTGGTATTAATACATCAGAGGAGTATATTTGACATTAACTGCAGGAACATTTAGTCTTGAACTATCGGGAACAAAATTCATGGAAGATCGTCTTGTGTTTGGAGCTAGTTCACATTTTCCGGAGGGTTTTTCAACAAAAGCCTGATTTTCTTTTCTATGATTTAATTAGCTAAATACTCATTCTTTAAACGTGATGATATTAAAATACAGTTGAAATACAGATGATATATGTAATATACAGTTGAAATGGCCATACACTGCATATTTCTTCACTCAATTGGGAAACATGTCTGCCTGACTTATTCTGCCAGACGACACATAAGCAATTTCGTTCATAAATGTAAATTTAAGACTTCAAGCCTACACGAAACAAACCGAAATACGTCGTTACTCTTCACTTTCATCAGTAAAATATTAATAGACAACAGAACAAAATATGTTGTTACTTTCAGCATAAATGTAAAGAACCTTGCTTATAAACAACAATTTCGTTCGAAACTGTACATTTAAAAGCTAGCAAGTCAGATGTTTTTGGAAGCGTGAGCAAAATTGTGTTGCCATCGCTAATATCTCAAGAGGGAAACTTTTTTTTTCGAATTTCAATTACTATGAGAGAGATATTTCCTATCTGAGGTTGAGAGACCCGAACCCTCAGCGCTCAACGCCTTTTGTCAGGTGAAAAAGAGGAATATTAGATATTTGGGAACAGATTTCCCTGATAGAATTGTACGAAAGAAAAGTATGGAAATATTAGAGGAGAGGGAGTAGACGGTTACCCGTTAAGAAGTGAAGTTGTAAGCTGCCCTACATACTTACCTGTAACAACAAGCCATTTCAAGTGATATTTCTCTCCGCAGAAAAATGCCCGGTACACCTGTGCCACAGAAGAGCACAGGGGGAAAGGAAGGAAAGGACACGGGAAAGGGGAACCTGGAAAAAAAAAAACATCACACACAGAATAACTTTCCCAGAGAAAATCGTCTTTGAACACCGGGTAAGACAAAACTGGCTATTTGCTCAGTGTTGCTCGCCAGCCAATGAGAGAAAAGATTTTTCCCCATTGGCTTACAGAATTTTTTCACAGGTTTACTTTTGTTGCTTCTTGACAGGCATGTCAGAGTAACCATAGCTGAGGTGGTGTGATCACAAAATTACACCGATCGAGGTTTAAGATACTCGTTTAGAGTATGCAACATTTTGCTCGGCCCTTAAAAGAGCCTTTTTTTTTTATTTTTATTTTTTGTTTTGTTTTGTTTTGTTTTTTAATCAGGGAAAAACAACAACAAATTTTAACATAAAAGGCAAGACCAACAATACCTTGTTTTTTTAGGGCAGAGATATTTAGTACAAAAAAGATAAATCTTTTATGCAACATTTTGCTCGGCCCTTAAAAGAGCCTTTTTTTTTTTTTTTTTTTTTTTTTTAATCAGGGAAAAACAACAACAAATTTTAACATAAAAGGCAAGACCAACAATACCTTGTTTTTTTAGGGGCAGAGATATTTAGTACAAAAAAGATAAATCTTTTATGCAACATTTTGCTCGGCCCTTAAAAGAGCCTTTTTCTTTTTTTTTTTCTCTCATTTTTTATATAACAAGGTTTCTTCACATGGGTGAAGTATGTTTTCAAAACAGAGTACGGCTCTTAGAGGAGCCCCCCCCTTCTTTTTTTTTTTTTTATTTAACGAGATTTATTCACATGTGTGAAGTAAATTTGCAAATCAGAGTAAGGCCCTTAAAAGAGCCTTTTTTTTTTTACTCATTTTTTATTTAACTAGGTTTCTTCACATGGGTGAAGTATGTTTTCAAAACAGAGTACGGCTCTTAGAGGAGCCCACCCCCTTTTTTTTTTTTTTTTTTTATTTAACGAGATTAATTCACATGTGTGAAGTAAATTTGCAAATCAGAGTAAGGCCCTTAAAAGAGCCTTTTTTTTTTTTTTCTCATTTTTTATTTAACAAGGTTTCTTCACATGGGTGAAGTATGTTTTCAAAACAGAGTACGGCTCTTAGAGGAGCCCCCCTTCTTTTTTTTTTTTTTTTTTTTTATTTAACGAGATTTATTCACATGTGTGAAGTATATTTACAAATCAGAGTACGGCCCTTAAAAGAGCCTTTTTTTTTTTTTTTTTTTTTTTTATCAGAAATTCTTCTTAGGTGAGAAATACCATCTAAACACTAGTCCCAATTATTGTTATTTTTTTTGCTAGGGTAGCTGTGAATTGGGTTCATTTCTGGAACTTTATTCAAGATAGTTTTTGGCCTTTTATAACTGTCAGTTTCATTGACAGTATAGTTAATGGCCGCTCTGACCAGAGGATTAGGATGAAGCTTAGCTTTTTCATAGTATCTATAAGCTAAGTCATACATCGTGTAATGGATGGAATTAATATTTAGCATGCTTCGGATAGCATGGTTTGAAGTTCTTCCATCAAGTCCAACCATATATCGTAGGGTTTTATTTTGAAATGAGGTAATCTTATTTTTCTGCTGTTTGTTGCAGTGACCCCAGATAGGACAGGCATAAGTAATAACAGGGCTGATACAGGCTTTCCATATCAAAGTTTTGTTTTTCCTGTTAAGCCTTTTATTTTTTATTATTGGCTGGAGACTTCCTCTGATCTTAAGAGATTTGGACACAGTTTCTTTAATATGCTTGTTCCAGTTTAGGTTGTGGTCCATAAAAAGTCCTAAGTATTTAACATCATTTACCCAAGGTATGAAAATCTACCCGCATATTTATATTTATTGCAGTCACCTTACCACTTATATGACGTCATCGTTGCTTCGGTGAAAACGAATGTTGATAATTTGATTTTGACTCAAAAAACCTTGACATTCGATATGTCAAATGATAATATAAATGTTTAAATGCAAAGCATATTATGACATAGCACTTTTTACGTGATATTTTTAAAAGTTTTTTTTTGCTAAATAAATTTAGAACGAATAAAAAAATCTTGACATTCGATATGTCAAACGATAATAAATGTTAAAATGCAAAGCATATTATGATATAACACTTTTTACGTGATTTTTAAGGTTTTTTGTTAAATAAATTCGGAACAAATAAATTCAGAACAAATGAATTTAGAACGAAATATATACTGAGCAGGTCAACTCAAGTCATTGAAAACTTAGGGCGGGGCTTCAGTTGCTGTGCAACAATGGCTCGATCATTGCAAAACGTCCTAACGTTATCAAAGCTGGGTTATTTAAAAAATCCATTTCAACCCACTTAAAGTTATCATAGGAAAAATTCCTTTCCTAGTGCATCTCTATGTTGTAAAAGGAACATTCCTGCCAAATATGAAAGTTCTAAGTTCAGTAGTTTCTGAGATTCGGTGATAAGTGAGTGAGTCAGTGATAGCTTTCAGTTTTATATGTACAGATTATGAGGAACCATTTATTTGTGGGGCTATATATGCAGTCGTAATTGTATAGAAACATGTTACTCCTGGAAGAATTAGTTAAGAAGATGGAATTCTTTTATCATCTGTTCCTTTTCTTTTCTTTTTTTTTCTTTTTTTTTTTTAGTATTATGCTATACATTTTTCCTGATGGGTGTGGGGGTAGTAAAGTAAATCCCAAGTAAAATTTTTTGATGTAATGAAGATGGGTAATTGTGCATCACTGTCAAAACCACTATTGAAATCTGATAGTGTTGTATGCTGTGTTATAAAGGGATGCAGCAAGAGTTAATCTCATTGAAAAATATCTCACTGCAGTTTGTGTAAATTACGAGAACCTGCTACCAATGTGATAAAAGCCATTGCAAAAATGCATTTTGATGCTATGCATCTTTCCCGACAATAGTAAAGAATGTGTCATAGTGAAATTTGGCTTCCTCTTAACTCCCCTGAGGAAGTAAGGGGTTGCCTGCTATTCATGAGAGTTTCAAAATGATGTATAACATGATTGGTTGTAACCAGTAAATATTCTAGACCAAAATTTATCAGTCCCCCCTCACTAACACACAGTTTCGATTCAGCTTTCCATTCTATCTTCGGGTCAGATTTTTGCTTGTACTTGCACAGATGGACTTTTGTAACTATATCACATTTCATTAATGGCAAGGTCATTACATTCATCTAAATTCCAATAGTATAATAATAATAATAATAAATACATATTGTTTGTGAAAAACTAAACTACTACAATACTCACTATTGCCACTACCATGATTAGTAAATATTTACTTTTATGACTTGCATATCCTCTTTCATTGGTTTTACTACCTACCTATGTACTTCTCAATTTCAGAAATTAGTAAACCTAATTGTTATCCTTTAATTCCACTTATTGTGTACTGGACTGCGGCTCGGTGTAGTCATAAGTGATGCGAATAAATGCAATGTGTTGTACGCAAATAAATGCATACTCCCGACTCACTTGTTTTATTTCACGTGTGTTAAATCACTTACTCAAGGCTTTACCCAGATATATTCCTTTGAT
Source organism: Macrothele yani (assembly GCA_039090855.1). Lineage (NCBI taxonomy): Eukaryota > Metazoa > Arthropoda > Arachnida > Araneae > Macrothelidae > Macrothele > Macrothele yani. Next base: position 67,497,281 of record CM076989.1, on the reverse strand, counting down.
TATAGTTACAGTTGAAGAAATTTTGCTTAATCTTCCTTCCATTTGAGTTCTTTTGGATTTTTACTGATGTTTCTGGCCTCTTGATTTTAGTCAAGGCCTGTTCTCAGTGTATAGAAGGATTGACAAAAGTTTTGTTTCCTTCTGAAGAATTTATAATAAATCTTGTTGCCAGGTTCCTCATACTGTTTCCAAGTTAACTGTTGCCAGTTACCAAACTGAAGTGTTTTCACTGTGTATTTTGTAATTTTGTTGCTGTTGTTGTAATTAAGTTGTTTAAAACACCACTTATTAGATTTGAAGGCTCATTGATGGCACTGTTTTTTTTTTTTTTTTTTTTTGATGTAATAATTTTCTTTAATTAGTCTCTTGTTTTTATGAGATTCATAGTCCAATATTTTGATTTTTTCCCCATGAAGGCTCACATTTGCAAAACTGCATATGATTTGCTAATGCACACTGTTTTGAATTTTGTTATTAATAGCCATTTGATGTTCCTTAATTCTAATTTCCAATTTTTGAGACGTTTGTCCAATATAATTACTGTAGCAATTAAGTGGGATTTGATATACAACATTTTTTCTTTCCGTCTTGTGTATTGTATTTCTGTAAGCTTCTTTATTAGCTAAATATGCTACTTTGTTTTCTGCTGAAGTAGCTATTTTTATGTTATTCTTTATTAAATTTTTATTTCACACCCACAAAGATCTTGGCATGCAAAAGATGCATAGCATAAGTTATTTACAAAGGGCACCAGGGTACTCTCAATTTTTTTTTTCTTTTTGTCTCACAACATGGTTTTGCAAACTTTAGAAATTAATTTAATTATTTGATACAGTATTGCAAGTATGAAGCTACTTTTCTGTTACTGATGAAAGGAACAGCATAATAATTTGAAAGCACACTGAAAAGTCTTATGAAGCATGTATTTATTTTTCAATGAATAAAAATTCAAAACACCTTTATACATGTTCAGAAACAGTTTTTGGAGCAGCATATTTATCTTGCTATTCTAATAATGACTACACAATGGGAAACAACCTATAGCTATAGGTTTCATATCACTCAATTCTGGTCTTGCATTTCTTCCTTTGATACTTAAAATGGCATTTAAATTATGTTTATTGTTCCCAGAAATATTAAATGAAAATGTTCAGCAAAATAAAAATGATCTGTAAATTATAGGTTTTGGTATAGATCCACATGATATTAAATATATTGTTTCATTAATGTCTGAAATAAATTAATCAGTTTTTTTCTTCAGTTGCATATGCTGCCCATAATAAAATGCCAGATGTGTTATCACTGTTAGAAAAAGACATTCTTCTAGAATGACTTTCATGATGTCAAAATAAGAAAGCAACACACTTCTAATAAAAGATTAAGTTGCGTTTCTATTCATTTCTCTTTTGGTGTGTATCTTTACACTGACTACTTCTCTGTGCAATCTATTTGAAATGTTATGCAACTTCATGCCATTTTTAGATTGATTTATTATGATTCTAAGTGGTTAAGCATTAAATATTGATTTGGGCTTGGGTGAATTATGGATGATGTTTTAACTTTTTTTGGTTTGGTACACACATTCTTCTCTGGAGCCAGCAATGCTAGATTAGGAATGAGGGATTCCTGGCTCTAGATATTTATTAGAAAAAAATATATAGAAAAGAACGCCATTATATGTGCTTGTGTATTATTTCTGAAAGCCTTTTTAAGAATTTTCTTACTGAGCAATTCATCAATGTAGTAACCTCAGCAGGGAAAAAAGAAAAAGAAATTTATGATGATTTTTTGTCAAGTTTATTTTTTTCACAGTATGTCTTATGATTAATTATAGAAAATTATAAAGTGAAATTTAATGTTTTGTTTGTTTAAATATGTTTTGCATAAAAAAAAATTGTGTTCTAAAAAGTTAAAGTTCGTGTTTTCTGAAAAGTTGCTGCCATAGAAAAAGGTTATGTATGATGTTTCTGTTTTTGGTTCTGAAGGTAACCTTTGTTCTCTCTCCTCAGGGAAGAATGTGTCGTCCTTCCCGAGTGAGTCAAATGTTTGCCTCCCGTGCTTGTAGAAAATCAGTTATGATTGGAACACACCTTTCACTTCAAGACATGAAGAAAGTAAGGAAAACTTACTTCACATCTGTGTGTGATTATTTTATGATAAAACTTGTATAAATAGAAGTTTTCAATCTGTAAGAAGTATCTGATCTGTTAAATCAGAATTGCCCATGATTTTTTCTATTACTGAGAATATAATATGTGGTACCCGAGATGCTGTTCATTGATTTTGAAAGAAATTATAATCTGTAGGACCCAGACTGTATATTATTAAGGCTCATATAATACTTTGTTCCCCATATATCTAGATCATTGACAGCATTGTTTGGATATGAAGTTAGTCTGTCATCTGATCTATTAAAGGATTGAGTGACTTTGTAAGCTATCATAAAGAATCAAGATAAGGTTATGAACTTAAGTTTTAATTTTGATTGCTGCTAACTAAATGTCACTGTGTCTCTCAGTGGAAAAGTTCCTAAAATAAACTGCCCTATGTTTCTGCTAATGCATAGAATTTTTGTACAGACTTGTAGTTGAGTACATCTTGTTTTATAAGTATTAGCCCAAGTTGAAAGTTTTTAAAGATTAAATGGTAGAAATATTGTTTTATTAGCAGTAATTTTTAGAATTTAGTATTTGAAAGCATAATCTTGCATGTAATGGATGATTGGCATTTGTCTCCTTGAGAATTGCCAGTCATGAATACATTGATGCACCATTCTCACATTCTGTAACCTGTTGTATCTCATATCTGTGTCTGGATTTTACCTCAGTTGTTTTAAATTGTGGAAGAGCATTTAGTACTATCAATTATGGGTATATTATTGTTGCCTACAAATTGATGATTTTACTGTGTGATATACTGCCAAATCACTGATGTATATATTAAATATAGGAGGAAAATTTAAGAAACAGAACCTTAGGGAATTCTTGCTGTCACACTGCATGAAGTGAGGAAAGTCTTACATGTTTTCCATTAAAATGCTCACTCATGCCAGAAAGAAGGAATTAATTACCATTATGCCACAGTGAATTTCAAGACTTCTTAGTATCTAAATAAATTGTATTACTAAATTATTTTCTACTTCAGGCACCTCAGATTCTTTTAAAGATTATTCCCATAAAGTGCTGTAAATATTAATTTCTAAATACATTCTCAAAGACTTAGAATATTCTTGACTGATCTGTCAGTTTTAAGTACACTGGTCGGCATGAAAATCGGCCCTGACACCATTCCTGCTGATTCTTATGTAAATCGATCTCCTGAATCCAAATATGACCCCTGTTTTCCCCCATCACCCACCGTTTTCGGGGGAGCCCCCCACCTAATTTTATCACTTTCCGATAATTTGGAGGGATGAAAAGGATTATTTCAGCCTTTACATTTCTTCTGAGGGGCTACAGAGGTGAAAAGTTATAAAACATGAACATCTGTATCAAGGAGGTAGATTTGGGGGATTTGCCCCCCCCCATTGTAAAGAAATAATTACAAATGATTGATTTTTCCGGGGTTTTTTTTGCAATTTTTTCACTTATTTGCTACATATTCCAGCTTCCAGCCCCTCTCATCCTCCCCCAAAAAACCCGCAAATAATAAAAATATATTGCAACAGTAATAAAAATATATAGCAACAGTTTGGAACATTCACTCTGCCACGCTGGCTCTCTCAATACCTCACGCGAACAGGTTCCCACAGGAATCACGCACAGGTTTGCACTGGCTTTGAGAAGGTCAAACTTGCATTGCTCTTATCACGATAATCCTGCACTGTAAGCATTATCTTCCCTCAGTTGATCTGTAGCGATCGTTGAGTCTACTTGTTGGTGTTCTAGGTGGGGATTCTGTGTTTCCAAGTTGTTTAAATTGTGTCAAACGGTAGAAATTTGTTTACACCGGTCTTTTCCAAGTAAATTACAGTACGTGAGTGTAATTTGTGATTAATATAGAGCATTTATTTACTGTTTAATTATGCCATACGAGTGTATAAATCATCCCGATAGATTCTGCTATGTTTGCGGGGAATTGACTTTTAAAGCGCAACAAAAACCCCTTTCTCCGCTTCTTAAAACTGCTTATAAATTTTACTTTGATTGCAAAGTTGGCGATAAGGACAAGAATTGGGCTCCCACATTTTGCTGCACTACTTGTTACAGTAGCTTGACCAAATGGCTCAAAGGTACCCGTAAACCAATGCCATTTGCTGTGCCCATGGTTTGGCGCGAACCTCGCTGTCATCTCACAGATTGTTACTTTTGTATGACTTCCACCGTCGGGTTATCTAGCAACAAAAGTAAGTATACAATTCAGTATCCTAATATCCCTTCAGCTCTAAGACCAGTTTCTCACAACGAATCATTGCCAATCCCAGTGCCCCAAAAAACCTATACTCTAGAGCCAGAAACGGATGTGACATACTTTGAGCCACAGCTTGGACCATCACATGATACGTCCACCGATGATGAAGAGTGTTCTGCTGATTCAGCTCATCGAAAACCTCACCTCGTTACTCAGTCGGAATTGAATGATCTCGTCAGGGATTTGGAGTTACCTAAGACTAAATCTCAACTTCTTGGATCTCGACTTCAGCAGTGGAATCTCTTAGAAAAGGGTGTAAAAATCTCTTCTTACAGGACCACACAGTCAACCCTGCAATTACTTTTTTCGGAAGATGAAGGCTTAGTGTTCTGCCCTAATTCAAATGCATTGATGATAGAACTGAAAAATGACATGTGACCCAGACAAATGGCGACTGTTTATAGACTCATCAAAGACAAGCTTGAAAGTTGTCCTATTGGCCAATGGGAATGAGTTGCCATCAGTCCCGGTTGCATACTCTGGATATGAAGGAGATGTACAAAAACATCAGCCGAATCCTTGATAAAATCTGTTATCATGATTATAATTGGAAACATTGCGCTGACTTAAAAGTTGTTGCTGTACTCGCGGGCCTGCAATCAGGCTTCACAAAATACTGCTGCTTCCTATGCGAATGGGACAGCCGAGCACGAGACAAACATTAAATCGTACGGAACTGGCCTCTGCGAGAAAGTTTTACTCCCGGTCAGAAAAATGTCGTTCATGATCCTCTGGTCCCGAAGGAAAATATTTACTTGCCGCCTTTGCACATCAAACTGGGATTGATCAAACAGTTTGCGAAAGCAATGGACAAGACAGGTGATGCATTTTAATTTTTGAAAAATAAATGTCCTCGTCTTAGTGAGACTAAAATCAAGGAAGGAGTTTTCGTGGGCCCTCAGATTAGACAACTTTTCAAAGATTCGACGTTTATTGAACACCTGAATCGAAAAGAAAAAGAGCTTGGCTTGCATTCCACGTGTGTAAGAACTTTTTGGGTAACAACAAAAGTGATGATTATGCCGCTCATGTCGAGGAATTGCTGTTAGCGTATAAGGCCATGGGGTGTAACATGTCTCTTAAAGTGCATTTCCTGCACTCACACCTGGACTTCTTCCCTGAAAATTTAGGAGCAGTTTCCGATGAACACGAGGAACGATTCCATCAAGACATCAATAAGATCGCGAGGAGATTTTCAGGGAAGTGGAATACGAGCATGTTAGCAGAATACTGCTGCTGTTTGGTACGAGAAACTTCTACCTCAGGGTACAAAAGGAAAGCAAGCACCAAATGAAGGTACTTATCTTATTTATTTATTATACTTTACATTTGTATTTTACTTTTTATATATTATTCTTTACAGCTAAAATAAATAATCCTTTTCACCCCTCCAAATAAAATTCATGTCCATAACATATTACCGAAAATTGATTGAAAAATCATAAAAAATCGATCATTTTTAATGATTTCTTTGCAATTTGGGGGGCAAATCCCCCAAATCTACATCCTTGCTACAGATGTTCATGTCTTATAACTTTTCACCTCTGTAGCCCCTCAGAAGAAATGTAAAGGCTAAAATAATCCTTTTCATCCCTCCAAATTATCGGAAAGTGATAAAATTAGGTGGGGGGGGCTCCCCCGAAAACGGTGGGTGATGGGGGAAAACGGGGGCCATATTCGGCTTCAGGAGGTCGTTTTACATAAGAATCAGCAGGAATGGTGTCAGGGCTCGATTTTTTTTTTTTTTTTTTTTGCCGACCAGTGGTATTTGCAGGTCAGTATTTGGTTTCCTTAGATTAGTTGATTGTTAACAATGATCAGAGAAAATCCAATTTTTTTATGTTACTCTATTGCTATTGCATCAAGAAAAGCACTGATGTCAATATCACTGCAGATATTTACTAGGTGGGATGTAAGGTCAGGTGATGCGTAACATCACAGCCTCTCCTTGACAAATGTCAACCCCGCCTTCTCGTGGTGCATCCTGTTCCCACTAAAGGGGCTCTGACGACCGCCCATAGCGGTATAACTATACCATCGGGATTAGAGGAAATTCTATCCCACACTCACCAACCCGCTTGGCCAGCGTGGTGAGTTATGGCCAAACCCTCCAAAATGATTCCACAACTTAAATCTTGGCCCTCAGTCTCCGGCAGCTGGAATGTACCTGGCCAAGGCAGCGGCCAGTGCGACATGAAGGCAGAGGGTGCTAAGAATCCTCGGAGGACCGGACTAGGCTGCCATCTGATGCTGACCTTGGCTACTTACAATGGACGCTCCTTATCTTCTGATTCAAGGCTTCTTGAATTGGAAGAGGAACTACAAAGGATCAAGTGGGACATCGTGGGGCTAAGTGAGGTAAGGAGAAAAGGAGAAGATCTCATCGAACTGAAAAGTGGACATCTCTTCTACTATCGTGGGACAGATACTGGCAGAACTAGTGGTGTTGGATTTATAATAAACAAGAAACTGAAGGATAAAGTTGTAGAAGTTGAAAGTTCCTCTGACAGAGCTGCACGACTTGTTATCCAACTCTCGAAAAGATACCAGGCTCAGATTATTCAAACTTATGCACCCACCACAAGTCATCCTGAAGAAGAAATTGAAGAATTTTATGAGGAAATTTGTCATCTAAATAATAAAGGTAAGCAGCACTTGAAAATAATTATGGGAGATTTCAATGCAAAAATAGGGCAACGGCAACAGAATGAAACTTCAGTAGGTAAATTCGGTCATGGCAACAGAAACCAGCGTGGAAATACTCTCGTTGAGTTTGCAGAGGCAGAAGGGTTTTTCATCTTGAACTCCTTCTTCAAGAAAAAGCCACACAGGAAATGGACATGGAGACATCCAAATGGGACGACAAGTGAAATTGATTTTATTATGTGTAACAAAAAATTCGTCATAGAAGACTGCAGTGTGCTAAACAAGTTCAACACAGGTAGTGACCATAGATTGGTGAGATGTAAGATGCACCTCAACACTAAACTCGAACGTGGCAAGCTCATAAGACAAACAAAATCTATTGACATAACCAACCTTAAAAAACACCATAATACCTTCAAGTTGGAACTGAAGAACAGGTTCTCTGCTTTAGAAGGCCTAACATCGGAAGAAGTGGACATCTCTGAAGTTAACAGAAAAGTAACCAAAGCTATTATGGAAACAGCAACAAAATTAGCTGGGTCTAAGAACAAGTTGCATGTGAACAAATTATCAGGAAAAACCAAAATGTTGATGCAAAAAAGAAGAGAGATGAGGACAACTAAAGAAGATGTGACTTCCAAAGTGGAATATATAGAGCTATGCAAGACAGTAAGAAAAAGTATCACTGAAGACGTAAGGAAATTCAACTGTGAACTAGTGAGGAAAGCAATTGAAAACAACCAAAGCCTAAAGATAGCAAAGGGACATCTCAGTAAGGGAAGAAAACAGATTATGGCACTGAGAAAAGAAGATGGTTCTGTAACAAGAAATAGAGGCGAAATTTTGACAAGAGTGAAAGATTTCTACTCCAAATTATATGAAAGGGATGATATATGCACTCCAGACATCATGAAAGATACCAGTACCAGAGTTCCTCCAGTCCTTCCAGCAGAAGTTGCACATGCAATCAAGAACATGAAGCGAGGAAAAGCTCCAGGAGAAGATGGAATTACTGTAGACATCATACAAGAAGCAAGTGGAGAAATCGAAACAGTACTCGCCCAAATTTTCACTCGATGCCTTAATGAAGGAAAGATTCCTGAGGATTGGAACACCGCTACAATGATCCTGCTACATAAGAAAGGTGACATTGAGGATCTCGGAAACTACAGACCTATCAGCCTCCTATCAGTAGTTTATAAAGTCTTCACTAAAGTTCTTTCACACCGCTTGAAGGTAACACTGGACATGGCTCAACCGAGAGAACAAGCTGGATTCAGGAGTGGCTACAGCACAATAGATCATATCCACGTGCTGAGAGAACTAATTGAAAGAGCGAGGGAATATGAACTTCCATTGTGCATGGCTTTTATCGATTATGAAAAAGCCTTTGATTCGGTGAAACCATCAGCAGTTACAATGGCTCTGAAAACCTGCGGTATTGAAGATGCATACATTAATATTATTAATAACATCTATGAAAATGCAAGTGCAAAGATTAGGCTGTTTGAAAATACAACACACGTAAAAATTGGAAAGGGAGTGAGACAAGGTGACACCATATCTCCGAAGCTCTTTAATGCCACATTGGAGGGTGTTTTTCAGTCGCTGAGCTGGGAAAACAAGGGGATAAAGATTAATGGAGATTATCTAACCCACCTTCGTTTTGCTGATGACGTAGTCATTTTTGCAACTAGCCCATCAGAGCTGCAGAGTATGATCCAGGAACTTGCTGACAAGAGTAAAGAAGTGGGATTAAAAATGAACTTTCAGAAGACAAAAGTGATGTTCAATGCTTTTACAAGAAATGAAGATTTATCGATTGATGGAGAAAAGCTGGAGATAACGGACACGTACGTTTATCTTGGACAGCAGATATCAAGTGAGGGTCACATTGATGAAGAAATTAATCGGCGTACAAAACTTGCCTGGAGAGCTTTTGGAAGAAACAGCATAATTTTCAAGAGCAATATGCCATTATGTCTTAAAAGAAAAGTGTTTGATCAATGCATCCTTCCAGTGCTTACGTATGGTGCAGAGACGTGGACCTTAACTAAAAGAGACATACAAAGGCTGCAGACAACTCAAAGAAGCATGGAGAGGTGCATGCTTGGTGTAACCAGGAGAGATAGGAAGAGGAACTCGTGGATCCGAAAATGACAAGAGTGGAAGACATCATGATCAGAGTTAAATCCCTGAAATGGCAATGGGCTGGACATACTGCCAGAAGGACAGATCATCGATGGACAGCAGAAATTTTAGATTGGATTCCAAGGGACAGGAAAAGACCCAGAAGAAGACCACATGGGAGATGGGCGGATGAAATTCGAAAGTATGCAGGGGTGACATGGAGGAGACTGGCACAAGACAGACCGTTGTGGAGGAAACTTGGGGAGACCTTCGTCCAGCAGTGGATTGATAATGGTTGACAATGATGATGATGATGATGATTTACTAGGTATTGTGAGGTGAAGTGAATTGGGAAAAATGTACATAATCCACATATCCATATTACAGTAATACTGTCATAGCAGTTTATTGTTAAGAGGGGGAGAAAGAAAAATGGAAGATCTGCTTAACACGAAAGTCATGTACATATTATAAAAAAAAAAATCAATCAGCACTGTTTGATAATAACCACTGGTGGTACACACCAGCAAAAAAAAAAAAAAAAAAATTAAATACTGGCAGTTTGATTTGTTTTACAATAGGACATGAATTATGATGTTCATACATGGTGGGGTGTCTATTTTTTTGAATTGAGGATTGCATGATCATGCAGTAGATTTGCAAAAAAGTGTGTTTTGTAAGGAACATTTCAGTGATACAGTCTTGAGTCTTTGATACTACTAGGTATTTGCAGTTTAAGTTTTCCTCTGTGAAGTAGATGGTGTGAAATAAAAACCTGTTGATCAATGCATAACTTATTGACTGTGTAATTATTATATTTTTGTACGTCAATTTGTTAATTTGTTTATAGATGTTTTTGTTTAAATGTTTGCTCAAACAATGCTTTATCATACATTATTACTTATATTAAAACAAAATTATTTTGTAATATATTTTACAGCTTGTATTACACATGGGTGAAATTGAACAGCCATGGGTAACTATCCGTTTTTAATTTCTTTTATTTTATGTAACATTAAGATAATATGCTCAAATTAAAAATGTGCACTGAAATATTTGTATGTTACTATAGTTCCTTGGCTTATGATTATTGTTTCTGACTGTGCAGCTCCATAGTTTCACTTGAATATTTACATTGAGGCTGCTTTGTGAATTACAGTACGGTAACGATTTGACAAATAAGAGATTTAACAAAACCCCATTTTTCTACTTGGTCTGGCAGAGGACTGGTGTGTCATAACAGCCCATTGTAGGTCTGAACCTTTTCTCATCTACAGTTTTATTTCTTTGTTTATATTCAGACTTTTCATTCTGAAGCCTTTTTAATTTATATGTTTTTTCATATGGCTGATACAAGTTTGTTATGTTTCCTATTAGAGGTCTCTTGCACTAAACTTTTGCAATAAATGTGTGACTTAATTTTGATGCTGATTCTTTTAAGGAAATAATAAAAAGTACTTGGTCTTAACCCACTGTGTTACATCAGGATCATGCTTCATTTTCTGTGCTTTGACACCATTGATATACATATATAATTATTGCACATTACATTCCACAATATGTTTTGGAATGGAAAAATACAAACACAAGAAAAAAATAATAAAAGGAACATATACGTACTTACTTTATGGTAAAATTTATGTTAAGCCTCTTGGAACTTATTTTACTACAGCATCAACTGAACACCATCATGTTCTGTCCCCAAATCCTCCAGTAAGCTCCAATTCCACCAGCCTGTTTCATAACAGATTTTAGTCCATCTTCCCTTTGGGGGAGGTAGGGAAGGTCTTCCCATGAATCTTCTGCTACAAGGAATTTCCGAAAAGGTCTGGCACAGCCCCCCCCTCCACGTTTTTGAAGTCTGATGAGCATTGTACATCATACTTCTCATTTTAACAACTTGGATAATAATGTCCATCCCTTATATTTCTCCAAGTTCCCTTTAATGCAACTATATCCATTCGACAGAATCTTCATTACTCATTCATTTAATTGTTGTATAAAGACATATGCAACAGTTAAAATAAAAAAACAACAACCTAACTCAACTCTCCAGTGGTTTCATTCTCCTTAGATTTCTTAAACCAAAACCAACAGCAGGCTTATCTAGCCACAAAACATGTGTGTGTGTGTGTGGGGGGGGATTATTAAGCTTCTGCATGAAAGACTCAGATAGAAAAAAAAGTTCAAAGAAAATTTTTTGCTGATTCACTTCAAATATAATCAGACCTGTTTGTAATCCGGGTGTAGCCCAGAATTCCGGGTTTTTGTCACATTCCAAACCCGTAAATCCGGGGTTTTAAGTTTTAGAAGAATTTGAGATGCTTCGGACATTTCATTTCTAAAAATGCTACAAAATGGTAACTAAACTTCAGGTTCCATTTTCTTTGGGAATTACAGTGTTTGATTAAAAACACTGCATATCCGTGCGAATGGTGAATGTAGACGATTTGTGACACCTTGTGCGTTTCTTTTGTTATCAAACAAGCTCTCAGGATAACAGCCTGCTGAAAGGAAGGCTTCTTTTTATTATTTTGAAAGTTCAAATAATTTGATTATTTTTTCTAACTACTTTTAGAAATTAAACGGAATCCACTGTAGGCTTCAAGTTCAAGTAAAACTGGTCTGCATGGACTGCTCAATTAACATATAATATGAAGTGCAAAATTTGATTTTAAAGATGCAATGCCTGAGGGATTTTGCACAGTAAATGAAAATTGTGTACAAGAACAGATGCGAAGTTTAACTGCACAAGCACTAGGGCCTATTTGTTGTGTAGCTAGTTTATATGTGCATATTATACATTATATGTATATTGGCACTGAGCTGAGAGTTTCAGGGTTTCTTGTGTCACCTCACAATCACCCCTGTATAATGTTCATCACAGGATTTCCTGCCTCCAAATAATGGATACTTTTGTTGCTAATGATAGATTTTACTTAATTTATCATTTTCTAGCTAGATCTTTCTGTTTCTCTGAATCCTGCTATCTTAGAATGTGATGCTTACACGAGATAGCTCAGTGGACCTTCGATTAACTTGTGTGAACAGTTAATGATGACCTCCCAGGAGGACTTTCAGTTCTGTTTATGACATCCTTATGGGGGCTTGGTACTGCACGTGCATCAGCTGACAGGTTTTCCCTCCAATATGCAATTGGTTCTCAGTTCAGCTTTGTTCCCAGTGGGGTAAACATTAAGAAAGGTGTGCTCTTTAATAGGGTATTTTTGCATTTCTACATTAAAATTTTTGGTCATATTGAAATTATAAAGCATTCGAGTGAGCCATTTGTTTTCATAACAATGGATGATAAACAAGCTTTCTGACCTTCTGCCCTCCAGTGGTTTCATTCTCCTTAGATTTCTTAAAACAAAACCAAGAGCAGACTTGTCTTCCCACCAGATTTTTTTTTCTCTCATGCACATTTTTTCCCCAGATAAGGAAAAAAAATCTGCAATGGGAGACTCAGTGAAAAAAGATGAAAAGAGCTATTGAAAAAAAAAGTCCACTAAAACAGCTGTATCAGCATATGGACCCCACCTTTGAAAATTTTCACTTTTAACAGCATAAAAGCGGCCGCTCTTAGCCGCAAAATTCTAGTTATTTAAAGATAATTCTGTGAGTTGGAATGAATCACCCAATATCTCACTAAAATACTAGATTCAGTTAACAAGATTTCCAATTGATGTGTGACTCTCTGTTTGGACCAATTGGACTCATTAATGTAGGACCCACTATATTTCATTTCTCATATGACAGATGTAAACAGCTCAAGCTTGTACATGATTGCCAGATGCCTTCAAGATCTTATTCATAGTAACTGACTGGAATGAATTTATTACTAAGCATTGAGGACAATTGGTTCTAATGGCATATGGAAGGTAACAGGCCTGCCTGTGGTGACAATTTTATGTAAGCAGTAAATTGCTAAGATGTGCCATGTGGGAGGTTGTTGGGATGTGTGTGTAGAGATGTTAAGAAACAGTTATAAACTGGTGTCCAAAATTAATGACAAATACAATTTGAAAATATGTCCAAAACAAGCACGACTGATTGTAAAGATTTTTCAGTGGCATGTGTAAAGGGCACCGCTAAATCAACATATGCCCAAGCAACATTGTGCTAGCTCCTATAGAAATATGCAAATGATGACTGTACATCATCAAGCTGGCAAGTATGCGACCCTGATGAATGTTGTTCTCAGTGGGGTGCAGTAATTGAATCTTATGTTGGACTGTTAGTAAAAGACTAGCTCCACACCATTGCTTAGAAGCCTCTCTACAGTGGAGAGCAGTCAGTAGCTTGGAAGCAGGGCAATCACAAACTGAGGTAGCAAGATGGCTGAATGTGTCAAGGCAAATAGTCTCCAATCTCTGGAGATAATTCCAGGGAACCAGAATGATAGCAGGCAACTTGCTCGACAGCCAGGCAACTTGCTCAGGAGCTCTCCTCTGCTACCGGAACTGCGATATTGAGTTAAACTGTTTATGGAAGCCTCCACAAGAGAGGTCTGTATGCAAGAAGGCCAATGGTCTGTATCACACTCTTTGCATCACATAGGAGGGTCCATCTGAAATGGACCTGTCCCCATAACACCTGGACCCCTGATCAGTGAGCCTGTGTTCCCTTTGGTGAAGAGTCATGGTACAGCCTAAACATGGATTGTTGATGTGTGTACATTTGGAGAGAGGTGGGAAGCCGAAACCTTCCCTCCATTATTATAGAAAATGACCTCTATGGTGGTGGTGGACTCCTGCTTTGGGTTGACATCATGTTGGATGGTCACACCCAGCTGCACTTGTTTTCAGGAGGCACCCTGACTGCTGCAGCATGACATCCTAGAGCCCTACATACAGCTTTCCAAGGGAGCAGTTGGCCCCCAGTTCCTTTTTATGGATGGTAATGCCTGTCTCCATAGGGATCGGCTAGTTGATGAATACCTGGAGAGTGAGAATATTCACAAGATGGAGTTGCCCGCAAGATCTCTGAACTTGAACCTGATAGAACTTGTCTAAGATGCCCTGGGAAGAGCAATTGCAAGCCAACAGCCCTCTCCCAGAACCCTCCCGGGACTCTGATGTGACTTGGTGGAGGAGTGGCACTTATTGCCCCAAACTATTATTCACAGCCTTGTAAACAGCATGAGGGTTCTTTGTGTAAGCTGTAACACTGTTTGGGGTAATCACACTTCTTATTAGCCCCTAGAAATATGCTCAACTTGCAGCATCCCTTTTGGACTGTCATGCTGTCATGCACATGCCCCTTCTCATGTGGTAATGGCATTCCTTTTCTGTTATGTATTGCTGCTTTACCAATATATGTATGTTCGTACCAAATGTCATTAAAATATGTCTTGTGAATTTTGCATTGTTCATGATTTTGTGTTTGTCGTGTTAATTTTGAACTCCAGTGTAGTTACAGAACAAAACTAAATGGCAAAACTGCTGCAGAAACTGAATTGTTGCAATGTATATGGATTCATTCAGAAAAGAGTATGTAGGCAAATTATCAGTTTTTCAATGGAACAAGAAATTCATAGGTGGGCACAAGTGCACTTTGTTGAAATGCCATGCAGAGCATTTTCAAGAAGTGTACTGGCATTCATTTTATTTGGAACTTTCACAATGCCAATGCAAGTGGCCACATGGCTTACTTGGTGGTTATCTTTTTGCAAGAAAGTAATAATGCCACTGCCTTGCAACACCTTCATATAAACCAAAACTTTCACCCCAGAATTTCTATCAATCTCTAAAGCTAATAGAAAACAAGAAAGACGACACCGGATTTTCAGGTGTGTGACAAGCACATCTTTTGAATCCGTTCTGACTCAAATTAAATTTATCAAAGCTATTCAAAGTCAATGGAACTGGTATGGAAAGCAATAGCATCTGACCGAGGTAAAAAGTGTTTCAATCGAGTTTTTAATCCCACAGATATTGCTGTAAATGGAATCGTGAACGTACGCCCTTTTTTGCAGACTGCAGACTTGTGTGTTAAGGAAAATTTGAACTTATACACTGGTATGCAAAAATTAAGGACAAAGAGGAGAAATTAGCATAACAGTAGAACGAGCAGGCAGAACGGACCGAAAGATCACTCAGGAGATAGAATAGGGTCTGGTACGGTAGGACATGCGCATATATGCAGCATGACATAGGAGGGTGGGGAGAGTGTCGAAGGGTATAAAGCACACGGGCGGTGTATACTTCAGCAATTCAGTGAAAGCTATTGCACGGTGTACATCGGTTTGAACGACGTCAAGTTGCTGCCACCGTGTGATATGGCCAACAGGCAATCCAGTAGACGAAATCTGGATGACTTTACCCGAGGTCGCTTCATTGGGAAGTTGGAAGAAGGTCGGAGTGTGACTAGTGTGGCCGAGGAGTTCAGGATCGCTCACAGCATCGTTTCACAAGCTTGGAGAGCATTTCAAACGACAGGAACAGCTGTCCAGGAGTTTAGCAGTGGTCTTCCACGAGCAGCCACCGCGGCGGACGACCAGAATATTGTCCTATAGGCGAGAAGAGACAGACGGCAGACAGCGGGAGAAATCGCAAGGCACATGCAACAGACAACTGGATGTCCGTTATCGCGTTTTACTGTGGGCAGGAGGCTGCACAAAGGTGGTCTATTTGCACGACGACCAGTACGGTGTGTGCCATTAACATCTGCTCATCAGAGACAGCAGTTTCTGTGGTGCCAGGAACACAAGAACTGGACACATCAGCAATGGGGTCGAGTTCTCTTTACGGATGAGAGCTGAGAGCCGATTTAGTCTGACGAGCAATTCTGGACATATACACATCTGGAGAGAGCAGAGAACACGCAATCACACCTCCAACATTATCGAAAGGGACCGGTTTGGAGGTGGCATAGTTCTCGTTTGGGGTGGTATCATGCTTGGTAGCCGTATTGACCTCCACATCTTCCAAGGAGGTTCAGTCACTGGTGTCCGCTATTGTACCAAGGTTCTCCTGCCTCACGTGCGTCTGTTTAAAGGTGCTGTGGGTCCTGAGTTCCTCTTCATGGACGACAACACTACACCTCATCATACAGTGGCTGTCGCAGAGCAGTTGGAAAGTGAAGATGTTCAATGCATGGATTGGCCCGCAAGGTCCCCGGATCTAAATCCAATCGAACATGTGTGGGACCTTCTCGAGAGACGCTTGGCAGCACGTCACCAGCATGTCACCAGCCGCCAGCAATGATTCCGTTGCTGCGCTTGGCGCTACAAGAGGAATGGGCCGCGATGCCTCAACAGCTCCTTGACAACCTCGTCCTCAGCATGGACAGACATTGTAAATCCTGCAACGCAGTCAGGGGTGATCATATCCCCTACTAAAGATTGGATTTTTCTTGGCAGCCACCGGTCACATGGACGTTTCTGTCTTCTGTCCAGTTGTGCACGAAGCTACCTTTTCAATAAAGTGCCTTTGTATCCTTTGGATTCCTTGTTTGGACGGTTTTGCTCACTTGTCCCATATTCTTACATCTTGGGGATCTTATGGTATGGTTTGAGTCGATGTGGAGCACTTCTGCACGATGTTACATTCAAAAAACCGTCTCGTCCTTAATTTTTGCACGCCAGTGTATGAGAAATATTTCACAGCAGAAACGCTCTGCAACAAAGAAATAATTTTTAAAATTGGACTCTTCAAAGCAGAGATATGGACAAATATAAGATATCCATCAATGCCTCCTGGCGAGAAAACCATGCATTATTTTAGGAAGAAAGTATTCTCAAAAGGTTGTCCGATGTGAGCAGTATCGGTCCAAGAAAAAAAAAAAAAAATTTAGTCGTGTTTCAGGAGCTCAAATTTTGCTGCAAGTACATCAGAAGCAGAAATTAACACTTACGCCCCCTGGTGGTTAAACCATTCTTTATCAATTATTAGAAATTATATGAAAACCATTTTCCGTCAGGAGCTGTATGCGATACAGGAAGAATTTTTCAAATCGGATGTTTAGAAGCAGAAATATCAGGGAAAACGCAATTTACCTTTGCACCCTCTGGCGGAAAGTTTATGATTTATTTGAAAATTTTGAATTTATATGAAAAACATTTCACATTGGAAACACTATCTGACAAAGAAATAATTTTTTGAATCGGACTCCTAGAAAAAAAGATATTGACAAAAATAAGTTATACATCTATGCCCCTGGCGTAGAAACCATGCATTATTTTGAGAAGAAAATATTCCTAAAAGGTTTGTCGACATGAGTAGTACCTGTCCACAAGCAAATTATTTTCACTCGAGATTTCAGAAGCTCGGATTTTTCTGCAAATTCATCAGAAGCGGAAATTAAGACTTACGCCCCCTGGTGGTCAAACAATTTTTTACCAAAAATTAGAAATTATATGCAAAGGATTTCCCACCAGGAGCTGTATCCGGTGCAGAAATATCAAGGGAAACACACAATTTACCTTTACGCCCCTATCACAAAGTCTATGAATTACTTGAAAATTTAGAAATTATATGAAGAACATGTCACACCGGAAACTCTATCCAATAAAGAAAGAATTTTTCAGATAGGATCATTAGACGCAGAGATTTTAACACAAATAAGAGATACATCTATGCCCCCTGGCAAAGAAACCGTGCAATGTTTTAAGGAGAAAATACTCCGAAAAGGTTTATCGATGTGAGTGGCATCGGTCCACGCACAAATTTTTATCAGAAGGGAAAATTCATGTTCACGTCCCCTGGTGACCAAAGTATTATTTTCCAAAAATTAGAAGTTATATGCAAAAGATTTTTCATCAGGAGCTGTATCCACTGAAGAAAAAAATTTTCAAATCAGAGTTTTAGAAGAAAAGATATCAGGGAAAACGTAATTTACTTCATGATAGTTAACACAGCAGTCAGACATCGCTGAGTTGACTGTAATTACTGTTTCACACGTAAATCAAATCACATCAGAAAACTTGAAAATTTCATCGCCGTGGAGTGGGAATGAATTTTCAGAGAAATTTTCAAGTTTTCTGATTCGCATATTTCAAGCTTCCTGATGAAATTTTCAAGTTTTCTGATGTGATTCGATTCACGTGTGAAACAGTAATTACAATCAATTCAGCGATGTGTGACTTCTGTGTTAATTATAATGACGTATTTGCCACGTATTATGAGAAGAATATTTCTTCCACTCTTTACAAAATTTACTTTTACCGGAAAATCTATGTGTAACTTGAAAAAGTAACTATACCTAAAATACTCTTTGACATAAATGGAATCGAAAGATAAAAGAATTTTTTTCAGTCGGATGTTTAGAAGCAAATATGTGGAATAAAATGTAGTTTGAATTTGATATCATCTGTGTTTATGCCCTCTAGCGGTGAAACTGTACATTATAAAAAAACAAAACAAATGAAGGATCATCATTCGCATATTTCAAGTTTCCCAATGTAAACAGAATTTTTCAAATCAGACTAATAGTTACAGAGATATGGTGTCTACAGATGGACGAACAAACCAATAACATAAGCACAATATTTTTTTTACAAAAGACGTGCTAAAAAAAAATTGTGTGTTAGAAAATTTGCATCAGACATGCTAAAAAAAAACTTGTGTATTAGGAAATTTGAATCAGACGTGGCAATTATAAAAACTATAGAGCCAGTTCTAGAAGAATCGGTGAGTCATGCAAGAGGCTTTTGGCAAATATCAAAAACAGTGAAATTCCTGCATCATAGCAACTGCACATACATTACTTCAAAACAGGAGCATCAGCGTGACACATGCAAGTATATGCATTGAAATGCCAGTTTATTATAAATGCCAGTTTGTCACATAAATGGCTGGCTCACTCTAACATGTGAGACAGTACTCAAGCATGGTGTGTGGTAGTCCTCAAATCAGAGGATGAGTCTTGCAGATCACAGTATGGTGGCTGCTCTTCTAAGTACGACACCTAGACAAGTGCCTACGGCATCTATAGTCAATTTGCTGCTCGTACGGTTTGGATTTAGGAAGGCAAGAGTCACATGGTCTCCACAATTCCTCAGAAGCCTTCTCACAAATAGACCTCATTGCCAGGGTAGTCTCTCCCAAAAGGACAAGATGTATGCCCTAGATAGCGTTGCCCCTCAACACGCAAAGCATGAATGATATAATTGAAGTGACTAGACGGGATTCTGACTTAGAGGCTTTCAGTCATAAACCAATGGATGGAGTTTTGCACCACTGGTCACTTGACCAAACACATGTACCAAGTGTCTGAGCCTGAGGTTCATTTCATACTGTGCAGGATTACTATTGCAACAACTGGTCATCAGTATGGCCTAATCCCATGACAGACTGATTTCAGATAGTGCAGAAGAAATATTCTTCACATATTACGCGGAAATTCATCTGAATTATTAACGCAGCAATCAGATATCTTTGAATTGTGTGTATTTTACTGTTTCACGTGTAACATTAGTCACATCAGAAAACTTGAAAATTACATCGTCCTGGAACGGGAATCAAACCCGTATCTCACGATTTCCATTCAACCAGAACAACTGGAGATTTAATTAACTACACCATGATGGAGCGGGATTCTTTGACTGGTGAAAATCAGAGATTATTCTGGTTCTTATCACTCTGATACAGTTCTTATCACAATGATACTTGGGACTTCATTGTCCTGGGTGGTGTAACAGATAGCATGCTCGAACGGAAATCTGGAGATACAGGCTCGATTTGCGTTCCAGAACGATGTAATTTTCAATAATCTAAAGCAACTTTTATGGGAATTTTACTAGGAAATTTTTTCATTAATAACAAATTTTCGGAGAAAACTCTTCTCCTTCTTCAGGCTGTCTTGTTGTTGTCACTTTTTTCTTGACACTATCACGGTTACGATTTGCCTTGACGGTTACGGTTAACCTTGACGGTTTAGGTTATTTTTCAACAAATCCTGCCAGATGTTAGGCAGGGAAAATCCTTTGCAGTCATTGATGATGGAATTTTGATTTTTCTCAATCTCTATTCCTTCTTTCAGTTTTCTTTTTTGGAAATTGCTTTGGAAACTGATTACTTTAAGGGAATTCCAATCCATGCTGTGCCCAGTTTCTCTAACATGCCTATCTAATCCAGTCTTGTTGGAGCAATTTTTTATAGCTGCTTTATGCTCAGCTATACGAGTTTCTAGTCTGCGACCTGTTTCACCTATGTAAGATAGTCCACAACTACAATTTACTTCATAAACTACTCCTTGCATTTTTAAAATATCTTCTTCTCTTTGAACTATTTTAGGGAAAAATTTTTTAACTTTGTTCTCTAAACTTGGAGCTAGCCTAATATTGTATTTCTTACTAATTCTCTTTAAAGACTCAAATAAACCTTTGTGATAAGAAATTTTTCTAGTGAATTTTACTTGTTGCTTTTGTGGGTTCTTCGTACCATTAAAATTCAGAAGCTTCTCAATTTCTTCTTTAGGATAGTTATTCTCTGCAAGTATGACTTTAAGCTCTTCTTTATGGGCTTCTTTTTTATCTGCAGTAGAAACTATTTTATTAATTTTTTCTAAAAACTGACTTGCTACATTTTTCTTAATAGAAACTGGATGATAGGAATTGAAATCCAGTAGTCTTTTAGTATTCATTGGTTTTTTATAACAACTAATGAGGAATTTTTCATCTTCATAATAGATAGTAATATCTAAGAAGTTTATTCTTCTTTCTTTTTGAAGTTCAATAGTGAACTTAAGGGAATCATCTAATTCATTGAATGAGTCTAGAATTCTTTCTGGAACAATTTCTGAGCTATCTATTATAAATAAGATGTCATCCATGTATCTGCTATATAAGCAGAAGTATGTGGGTTGTACTAGTATCTTTTCTTCTAGTTTTCCCACATAATAGTTAGCTAATAGTGGGGAGAGTGGGGAGCCCATAGCTAGCCCCGATTTTTGAATGAAAAAAGTTTTCCCAAATTGAAAGTAGTTGTTCTTAAAGAGAAAGTAAGCATTTCAAAAATTCCTACTAATATGTTTTTTTCCTTGTTGTGAAAAACTATTAGGTCTGCCAAGTCTTCCGCTATAAAGTCTATAAGTTGATCTATATTAATGTGAGTATACATAGACACTATATCTAAACTACCCATAATAGGAGAATCTAATTTAGGAAGAAGTTCTAGTTTTTCTTTTAGCTGCATTGAGTTTTTAATCAAGTTAGGTGGCTCTTTTAAAAGATTCTGAAGGTGTGACTTTAAAAAATAGTTTAGGTTTGAAAGAATAGTTTTTTGAGTCTATTATTGGTCTAATTGGTTGGTGTTCTTTATGCAGTTTGACTATTCTATATATTTGAGGTAATCTGAACTGTAATTTTGAGAATTGTTTATAGTTTTCTGGAAGCTGGTTTTTCTTTTTTTGAAGTGAAATAAGCTTATAGAGACTTTTTAATCAAATCTGGTAGTGGGTTTTCTTTTACTTCTTCATACATAGGTTTTTTTAGTTCTTCTTCCATCTTTTTTAGATAATCTTTCTTATCCATAATAGTAATCAACTTACTTTTGTCTGTTTTCACAGCAACTACACTTTCATTTTTTCTGAAATCTTTAAGAGCTTTTAATTGACTATTATCAAAAATTTTTTGAGGTTTCCTTACTTGCTTCTGGAATTTTGTAAGGCTATTGTAGTAATCTTTTCTGAGGAGGTCTGCTTTAATTTGGTCCTTTTTTTCTAAAGTGCTGCAGATGTTTTCCAATTCAATTACCAATTTTTCTGGATTTATTTTTTCTTTGGATAGATTGAAATTACTTCCTTTATTTATCACTTGTAATAATTCTTGGCTAACTCCAGTAGCAGTGTTGTCCTTTACATGACTAAGAACTGCAGTTTTTTTGTTTTTACTGGAATAGTTTTTCTTCAAAAATTTCTCTTCTTTAAGGTTCAGCTTTTCAACAAATTTCTTATTTTTGTTTCTTACTCCAATTTTTAGCCAGTCATCCAATTCTGCTTTTACTGTATCCCTTAAGATTCCAGAAATTTTCTTTTCATTTTCTACTTTTACTTTTTTATAATAAGCAACATTTTTATATTTTGCTTCAATTCTTCTTTTTAACGTTTTTTGCTCTATTTTTCTTACGAAGTTGGCTGAAAGTAAATCTTTAAATGGCTTTCTAAGTCTAAATGAATTTGGAATAAAGTTAATTACCTTGCAATTTTTCAGGAACTTGATTTGAGCTATGGATCTTTCCATCTTCAATGTAGCATGTTGAACTTTCTTGATTATTTGCCAAGTATTTGACCCATACTCTGTTCTAATTCTTTGAATAAAGCTCATGTTGATAAATGGCTTCCTAGTTTAATTGAATTAATAATCTAAAGCAACTTTTATGGGAATTTTACTAGGAAATTTTTTTCATTTATAGCAAATTTTCAGAGAAAACTCTTCTTCTTCAGGCTGTCTTGTTGTTGTCACTTTTTTCTTGACACTATCATGGTTACGGTTTACCTTGACGGTTTAGGTTATTTTTCAACAAATCCTGCCAGATGTTAGGCATGGAAAATCCTTTGCAGTCATTGATGATGGAATTTTGATTTTTCTCAATCTCTATTCCTTCTTTCAGTTTTCTTTTTTGGAAATTGCTTTGGAAACTGATTACTTTAAGGGAATTCCAATCCATGCTGTGCCCAGTTTCTCTAACATGCCTATCTAATCCAGTCTTGTTGGAGCAATTTTTTATAGCTGCTTTATGAGAGCTATACGAGTTTCTAGTCTGCGACCTGTTTCACCTATGTAAGATAGTCCACAACTACAATTTACTTCATAAACTACTCCTTGCATTTTTAAAATATCTTCTTCTCTTTGAACTATTTTAGGGAAATTTTTTTTAACTTTGTTCTCTAAACTTGGAGCTAGCCTAATATTGTATTTCTTACTGATTCTCTTTAAAGACTCAAATAAACCTTTGTGATAAGAAATGTTTCTAGTGAATTTTACTTGTTGCTTTTGTGGGTTCTTCGTACCATTAAAATTCAGAAGCTTCTCAATTTCTTCTTTAGGATAGTTATTCTCTGCAAGTATGACTTTAAGCTCTTTGAAAATAATTATGGGAGATTTCAATGCAAAAATAGGGCAACGGCAACAGAATGAAACTTCAGTAGGTAAATTTGGTCACGGCAACAGAAACCAGCGTGGAAATACTCTCGTTGAGTTTGCAGAGGCAGAAGGATTTTTCATCTTGAACTCCTTTTTCAAGAAAAAGCCACACAGGAAATGGACATGGAGACATCCAATTGGAACGACAAGTGAAATTGATTTTATTATGTGTAACAAAAAATTCGTCATCGAAGACTGCAGTGTGCTGAACAAGTTCAACACAGGTAGTGACCAT
This sequence comes from Macrothele yani, assembly GCA_039090855.1. Classification (NCBI taxonomy): domain Eukaryota; kingdom Metazoa; phylum Arthropoda; class Arachnida; order Araneae; family Macrothelidae; genus Macrothele; species Macrothele yani. The sequence continues at coordinate 67,473,774 of CM076989.1, read as the reverse complement.
AGATTGGTGAGATGTAAGATGCACCTTAACACTAAACTGGAACGTGGCAAGCTCATAAGACAAACAAAATGTATTGACATAACCAACCTTAAAAAACACCATAATACTTTCAAGTTAGAACTGAAGAACAGATTCTCTGCTTTAGAAGGCCTAACATCGGAAGAAGTGGATATTTCGGAAGTTAACAGAAAAGTAACCAAAGCTCTAATGGAAACAGCAACAAAATTAGCTGGGTCTAAGAACAAGTTGGATGTGAACAAATTATCAGGAAAAACCAAAATGTTGATGCAAAAAAGAAGAGAGATGAGGACAACTAAAGATGATGTGACTTCCAAAGTGGAATATATAGAGCTATGCAAGACAACACGAAAAAGTATCACTGAAGACGTAAGGAAATTCAACTGTGAGTTAGTGAGGAAAGCAATTGAAAACAACCAAAGCCTTAAGATAGCAAAGGGACATCTCAGTAAGGGAAGAAAACAGATTATGGCTCTGAGAAAAGAAGATGGTTCTGTAACAAGAAATAGAGGCGAAATTTTGACAAGAGTGAAAGATTTCTACTCCAAATTATATGAAAGGGATGATACATGTACTCCAGACATCATGAAAGGTACCAGAGTTCTTCCAGTCCTCCCAGCAGAAGTTGCTCATGCAATCAAGAACATGAAGCGGGGGAAAGCTCCAGGAGAAGATGGAATTACTATAGACATCATACAAGAAGCAAGTGGAGAAATCGAAACAGTACTCGCCCAAATTTTCACTCGATGCCTTAATGAAGGGAAGATTCCTGAGGATTGGAACAATGCTACAATGATCCTGCTACATAAAAAAGGTGACATTGAGGATCTCGGGAACTACAGACCTATCAGCCTCCTATCAGTGGTTTATAAAATCTTCACTAAAGTTCTTTCACACCGCTTGAAGGTAACACTGGACATGGCTCAACCGAGAGAACAAGCTGGATTCAGGAGTGGCTACAGCACAATAGATCATATCCACGTACTGAGAGAACTAATTGAAAGAGCGAGGGAATATGAACTTCCATTGTGCATGGCTTTTATCGATTATGAAAAAGCCTTTGATTCGGTGAAACCATCAGCAGTTACCACGGCTCTGAAATCCTGCGGTATTGAAGATGCATACATTAATATTATTAATAACATCTATGGAAATGCAAGTGCAAAGATTCGGCTGTTTGAAAATACAACACACATAAAAATTGGAAAGGGAGTGAGACAAGGTGACACCATATCTCCGAAGCTCTTTAATGCCACATTGGAAAATGTCTTTCAATCACTGAACTGGGAAAACAAAGGGATAAAGATTAATGGAGGTTATCTAACCCACCTTCGTTTTGCTGATGACATAGTCATTTTTGCAACTACCCCATCAGAGCTGCAGAGTATGATCCAGGAACTTGCTGACAAGAGTAAAGAAGTGGGATTAAAAATGAACTTTCAGAAGACAAAAGTGATGTTCAATGCTTTTACAAGAAATGAAGATTTATCGATTGATGGAGAAAAGCTGGAGATAACAGACACGTATGTTTATCTTGGACAGCAGATATCAAGTGAGGGTCACATTGATGAAGAAATTAATCGGCGTACAAAACTTGCCTGGAGAGCTTTTGGAAGAAACAGCATAATTTTCAAGAGCAATATGCCATTATGTCTTAAAAGAAAAGTGTTTGATCAATGCATCCTTCCAGTGCTTACGTATGGTGCAGAGACGTGGACCTTAACTAAAAGAGACATACAAAGGCTGCAGACAACTCAAAGAAGCATGGAGAGGTGCATGCTTGGTATAACCAGGAGAGATAAGAAGAGAAACTCGTGGATCCGAAAAATGACGAGAGTGGAAGACATCATGATCAGGGTTAAATCCCTGAAATGGCAATGGGCTGGACATACTGCCAGAAGGACAGACCATAGATGGACAGCCGAAATTTTAGATTTGATTCCAAGGGACAGGAAAAGACCCAGAAAAAGACCACATGGGAGATGGGTGGATGAAATTCGTAAATATGCGGGAGTGACATGGAGGAGACTGGCACAAGACAGACCGTTGTGGAGGAAACTTGGGGAGACCTTCGTCCAGCAGTGGATTGATAATGGTTGACAATGATGATGATGATGATGTGGGTTGTACTAGTATCTTTTCTTCTAGTTTTCCCACATAATAGTTAGCTAATAGTGGGGAGAGTGGGGAGCCCATAGCTAGCCCCGATTTTTGAATGAAAAAAGTTTTCCCAAATTGAAAGTAGTTGTTCTTAAAGAGAAAGTAAGCATTTCAAAAATTCCTACTAATATGTTTTTTTCCTTGTTGTGAAAAACTATTAGGTCTGCCAAGTCTTCCGCTATAAAGTCTATAAGTTGATCTATATTAATGTGAGTATACATAGACACTATATCTAAACTACCCATAATAGGAGAATCTAATTTAGGAAGAAGTTCTAGTTTTTCTTTTAGCTGCATTGAGTTTTTAATCAAGTTAGGTGCCTCTTTTAAAAGATTCTGAAGGTGTGACTTTAAAAAATAGTTTAGATTTGAAAGAATAGAGTTTTTTGAGTCTATTATTGGTCTAATTGGTTGGTGTTCTTTATGCAGTTTGACTATTCCATATATTTGAGGTAATCTGAACTGTAATTTTGAGAATTGTTTATAGTTTTCTGGAAGCTGGTTTTTCTTTTTTTGAAGTGAAATAAGCTTAGAGACTTTTTTAATCAAATCTGGTAGTGGGTTTTCTTTTACTTCTTCATACATAGGTTTTTTTAGTTCTTCTTCCATCTTTTTAGATAATTTTTCTTATCCATAATAGTAATCAACTTACTTTTGTCTGTTTTCACAGCAACTACACTTTCATTTTTTTCTGAAATCTTTAAGAGCTTTTAATTGACTATTATTAAAATTTTTTTGAGGTTTCCTTACTTGCTTCTGGAATTTTGTAAGGCTATTGTAGTAATCTTTTCTGAGGAGGTCTGCTTTAATTTGGTCCTCTTTTTCTAAAGTGCTGCAGATGCTTTCCAATTCAATTACCAATTTTTCTGGATATATTTTTTCTTTGGATAGATTGAAATTACTTCCTTTATTTATCACTTGTAATAATTAATGAAAAAATTTCCTAGTAAAATTTACATAAAAGTTGCTTTAGATTATTAATTCAATTAAACTAGGAAGCCATTTATCAACATGAGCTTTATTCAAAGAATTAGAACAGAGTATGGGTCAAATACTTGGCAAACAATCAAGAAAGTTCAACATGCTACATTGAAGATGGAAAGATCCATAGCTCAAATCAAGTTCCTGAAAAATTGCAAGGTAATTAACTTTATTCCAAATTCATTTAGACTTAGAAAACCATTTAAAGATTTACTTTCAGCCAACTTCGTAAGAAAAATAGAGCAAAAAACGTTAAAAAGAAGTATTGAAGCAAAATATAAAAATGTTGCTTATTATAAAAAAGTAAAAGTAGAAAATGAAAAGAAAATTTCTGGAATCTTAAGGGATACAGTATATATATATATATAAGCAGAATTGGATGACTGGCTAAAAATTGGAGTAAGAAACAAAAATAAGAAATTTGTTAAAAAGCTGAACCTTAAAGAAGAGAAATTTTTGAAGAAAAACTATTCCAGTAAAAACAAAAAAACTGCAGTTCTTAGTCATGTAAAGGACAACACTGCTACTGGAGTTAGCCAAGAATTATTACAAGTGATAAATAAAGGAAGTAATTTCAATCTATCCAAAGAAAAAATAAATCCAGAAAAATTGGTAATTGAATTGGAAAGCATCTGCAGCACTTTAGAAAAAGAGGACCAAATTAAAGCAGACCTCCTCAGAAAAGATTACTACAATAGCCTTACAAAATTCCAGAAGCAAGTAAGGAAACCTCAAAATTTTTTTGATAATAGTCAATTAAAAGCTCTTAAAGATTTCAGAAAAATGAAAGTGTAGTTGCTGTGAAAACAGACAAAAGTAAGTTGATTACTATTATGGATAAGAAAGATTATCTAAAAAAGATGGAAGAAGAACTAAAAAAACCTATGTATGAAGAAGTAAAAGAAAACCCACTACCAGATTTGATTAAAAAGTCTCTAAGCTTATTTCACTTCAAAAAAAGAAAAACCAGCTTCCAGAAAACTATAAACAATTCTCAAAATTACAGTTCAGATTACCTCAAATATATGGAATAGTCAAACTGCATAAAGAACACCAACCAATTAGACCAATAATAGACTCAAAAAACTCTATTCTTTCAAATCTAAACTATTTTTTAAAGTCACACCTTCAGAATCTTTTAAAAGAGCCACCTAACTTGATTAAAAACTCAATGCAGCTAAAAGAAAAACTAGAACTTCTTCCTAAATTAGATTCTCCTATTATGGGTAGTTTAGATATAGTGTCTATGTATACTCACATTAATATAGATCAACTTATAGACTTTATAGCGGAAGACTTGGCAGACCTAATAGTTTTTCACAACAAGGAAAAAAACATATTAGTAGGAATTTTTAAAATGCTTACTTTCTCTTTAAGAACAACTACTTTCAATTTGGGAAAACTTTTTTCATTCAAAAATCGGGGCTGGCTATGGGCTTCCCACTCTCCCCACTATTAGCTAACTATTATGTGGGAAAACTAGAAGAAAAGATACTAGTACAACCCACATACTTCTGCTTATATAGCAGATACATGGATGACATCTTATTTATAATAGATAGCTCAGAAATTGTTCCAGAAAGAATTCTAGACTCATTCAATGAATTAGATGATTCCCTTAAGTTCACTATTGAACTTCAAAAAGAAAGAAGAATAAACTTCTTAGATATTACTATCTATTATGAAGATGAAAAATTCCTCATTAGTTGTTATAAAAAACCAATGAATACTAAAAGACTACTGGATTTCAATTCCTATCATCCAGTTTCTATTAAGAAAAATGTAGCAAGTCAGTTTTTAGAAAAAATTAATAAAATAGTTTCTACTGCAGATAAAAAAGAAGCCCATAAAGAAGAGCTTAAAGTCATACTTGCAGAGAATAACTATCCTAAAGAAGAAATTTGAGAAGCTTCTGAATTTTAATGGTACGAAGAACCCAGAAAAGCAACAAGTAAAATTCACTAGAAAAATTTCTTATCACAAAGGTTTATTTGAGTCTTTAAAGAGAATTAGTAAGAAATACAATATTAGGCTAGCTCCAAGTTTAGAGAACAAAGTTAAAACATTTTTCCCTAAAATAGTTCAAAGAGAAGAAGATATTTTAAAAATGCAAGGAGTAGTTTATGAAGTAAATTGTAGTTGTGGAGTATCTTACATAGGTGAAACAGGTCACAGACTAGAAACTCGTATAGCTGAGCGTAAAGCAGCTATAAAAAATTGCTCCAACAAGACTGGATTAGATAGGCATGTTAGAGAAACTGGGCACAGCATGGATTGGAATTCCCTTAAAGTAATCAGTTTCCAAAGCAATTTCCAAAAAAGAAAACTGAAAGAAGGAATAGAGATTGAGAAAAATCAAAGTTCCATCATCAATGACTGCAAAGGATTTTCCCTGCCTAACATCTGGCAGGATTTGTTGAAAAATAACCTAAACCGTCAAGGTTAACCGTAACCGTGATAGTGTCAAGAAAAAAGTGACAACAACAAGACAGCCTAAAGAAGGAGAAGAGTTTTCTCCGAAAATTTGCTATTAATGAAAAAATTTCCTAGTAAAATTCCCATAAAAGTTGCTTTAGATTATTAATTCAATTAAACTAGGAAGCCATTTATCAACATGAGCTTTATTCAAAGTAATTTTCAAGTTTTCTGATGTGACTAATATTCATGTGAAACAGTAAAATATAAGCAGTTCAGAGATGTCTGGTTGCTGTGTTAAAAATTCAGTCTGATCTCAGCTCACATTCCCTATTGGTGGGTGAACAATCCAATGCTTTCCAAATTCTGCTTCGTTTAGCATCAGTTACACTCGCTTGAGGGTCCGAATGCGAAAAACAAGTGATTTGAATGTACATGAACATGGGATGATAGTCAACACCAGGTATGCCAGTTCAAGCTTCTCCCAAATGGTAATCCTCCTGGAACTTTCACACACAGCCATATCAAGAATTTCCCATGAATGATGCAACACACATCAAGTACGAAATCTTCATATTCAGACACAAAAGAAACTTCCAACAATTCTGTAGACAAAAACAGCTAATGGATCAGAGCGATCAAAGGAGGCTAGTGAGATGGTTGTCGGCTGTTGTATGGTGCATTTGGAGAAGACTCTTGGCATGCTAATGTTGAATTTTACAGTGATTTGCTGGGTTGTTGTCCATCTGTTTGCTTGCACTATTCTCTCCTCTCTCTCCTTTGGCCCTTCTGATCCACGAACCGTTTCCTCCCTTCCCCATTCATGGTAAAACTTTGCTATGGGTGGATGGGAAAAGCTTAGGAGGACAGCCTTTTGGGAGATGCTCGAACTGTTACTCCTGGTGCCAACTACCAGGATGATTCATAAGTTTGTAGCGTTTTGGGGTACAATTTTCAGTCCAGTACCACATGTTGACCACATATGGCTATTCAGCAAAATACAGTCCATCAGAATCTATGGTCCTTTGCCAACGTTCAGCCAAAGATACAGTGCTGTTGCAATACCAGGCGGCTGGCTTGAATGCAATAAACTCAGTGATGCGATCTTTTACAGCCTTCTAGAAATGGAACTATCTGCCGGCCTAGAAGTGCGCCATGGAATGAAGCAGGTAAAAATCCGAATGGGCAAGATCCGGGCTATATGCTGGGTGTGGTAGGATTTTGACGCCATCTAAATCCTGAATTTTCTGGCGGACAATCCATGGGCTATGACATGGGGTGTTGTCAAATTGCAGGAGGACCTTCTTTCGGTTCACTATTGCAGGGTAGAGCTGACGTAGAATGTTGTGTATGTGTTGCAGCTGATTGGCATACAGATTCCCATCAATAGCCCGACCATGTGGCACAAGCTTCCAGTGGACAGGACCCTCGAAATTCCACCATACACACAACATTGTCTTCACTTCAAAATGCCCTCTTTGAACCACTGCTTGAGCCTTATCCCCTGGCCACAGCCATTGGTTTCTGGTATCAGGATAACGTAGGAAGACTCATTTCTCATCATTCATTATGATTTTCCGCCAAAACTGGTCATCACATGGATTTTGCAGCAATTCTCGACACAGAGTGACAGGCTGTTCAGCTTGCTTTGGGCTCAACTCATGGGGAACCAGTCGTAGACATCTGGAGTGAAAACTGAGCTGGTGTAGGTGATGAACGATGGTGGTTTGTGATGCATGGACCTCCTCTGCTAATCGTCGGGTGCTGTTCAACAGCTAGACGCAGGGCTTCGGTGTTGGTGGTGGCTGGTCTCTCACACCTTGATTTGTCAACGAGCTCTGTGTCTCTGGACCAGATGTGTTGGAGCCATTTTCTTGCTGTTGCAGGGTGCACTGTCCCCTCACCTTCTACACTACAAATTTCTTTCGTGGCAGCTGTCGCATTCAACCCTTTTTTTCAATAATGGCATAGGAGCACACAAACAACAAGTTTCCCCTTCAACATTCTCGCCTTGTATGAGAGGCACACTAGCGATGGGCCCAGCGCATGCTTACCTGTCTGAGCAGCGGAGCACGTCACCCAATCAGGCGTGGGACACGTTCTACTTTGCTTCGCATGTCCCACCTCTTCGGCGGAGCTTCTGCATCTGTTCCGTGAAACGCTACGGACTTATGTCTCACCCTGGTATCATGTGGTGTTCAAAAACACTGAGTTCACTCATTTTGCCCATTCCTATCCTCAGTCAAATGTTAACTGTTGCCCTCAACTAGTTAGTGTACCTAATTTATACCCCACACTGTTCGCATGGCTATGCATTGGAGTGAGTTTTATGACAGCAGGTATAAATGTATCAAGAATGAGTGTCCTGAGGATGGGGAAACTTATTTTTTCTCCCACCGCACTTACCACTCATAGCTAAGAATAATTCCAAAGTAGCAAATTTATTAACTAGAAAATTCTCATAAAATTACTCAGTAAGTATGAAGGTGCATAAATGCATCAATAATGAATAAAAAGAAGGAGAATTAGCTTAGGAGTTAGAAAAATTAAATGTGTTAGGTATCAGTGAGTCCAAGAAATCTGCACCCAAATAATGTGTTCCTAAAGATGCTGGTAAGTTTTGAATGGGCGATTGATGCTCAACAACATAAAACAATGGTCACTAAAGTGGTTGTATCAATATTCATGTTTTATTATATTATTTTTGGGTTAAGAGTGACAGTTTTGGACGTATTAAATTTACTAATGTAGTTGATCTTTTCTGTATTTTTTTTTTTTTTTTTTTTTCATTTCATAGAATTGTCCGCATGGACGTCCTACATTGAGGCATCTATTCAGCTTAAATATTCTAAATGTTCCTGCAGCAAAAAGTGAGGAAGAGAATGTGATCATTTAAACTGTAAAATAAATTTCCCAAGTACAAGAATTGCCATCATATTGAAATATTTTAGTGTATTATCCCCCCCCCCCCCAAAAAAAAGGTGCATAATTAGTAATGTTGGTTTTGATTTTATTGCTGTATCCACAATGATTTTGTTACTGACACATTTTAGATTTCACCAATTTCAGAACATAACATTTGTTTTCAGTTATGGAAATTTAATTCATGGTAAGCATAAATAACATTAGCAACTCTTAAAAAGTCTTTTTGTGAATCATGTGCCTAATTTTTTTTATTTAATTTCTACCTCATTAGTTTGGTATGATGTGTCACTGAAAGTGATAGTTTAATGTGATCCAGCATGTACACCAATATATCACTTAGTGGTTTGGTGTGATGTATCATATGTATAAATCATGTCCTCTAACATCCGTACTTGTACATAGTGTATGCTATTAAAACTGCTATTATGCTTTAAAAGAGCTGTTTTGAATGAAAATTTTGTAGACACTGTTATATGCTTTTGATGTTTGTTTTCCTCATAGAAGATCAGTTTCATCTTACATTCACCAAATCATTTAATATGTTTTCACTGTTATTTTTTTTATGTATTCTTCATTAAAAATTATTGATACAAATTAGCCTGTCTGGTTCACTATGGTATTGATTTTTCATGCACAAAATGTTAATGCTGTGTACATAATTTAAATTCTAAAGACAGCCTTAAATATCTGTGAGAATTGTGAAAGCAATTGCTTTTATGTGAGTCTTCAAAACTTGAAATCAATTGCACACACACACACAAACAAACAAGCAAAAGGCTGTGAGTTAATGTTCCTACATGGGACTAGGGGTGTTGCTACTTCCTTTTCAGGGGGAGCTGAAGCCCCCTTCTCCAAAAATTGTACAATAATCTTGAAATAAGTTCTTCGTTTCAATTTTTGAACCTTAGTTCGGATTATTATAATCATAATCATCATCAGCAGCAGCAGCATCATAATCATCACCGTTATTATTATTATTATTATTATTAATTTTAAATCAGTCATCAGAAAATAAAGAAATAAAATCAAAAAGTCAATGACTGATGTACGTAGGTGAATCAAAAAGTAAGTTACACTTAGCACCATCTGGTGTTGGATTGCAGTCAGACTGTGTGCTTAGGAGCGAAGTTGACAGTACGTCAGAGTTCCCGACGGGAAGTGTTTTAGTTCAGTAACTGCATAAAGCGTGTGCCGGGTGCAGTTCGTAATGGCGCATCAACTGAATTCTTACTCCAAATTGGAAGTGTGAGTACGTCAGAGTTCCCGACGGGAAGTGTTTTAGTTCAGTAACTGCATAAAGCGTGTGCCGGGTGCAGTTCGTAATGGCGCATCAACTGGATTCTTACTCCAAATTGGAAGTGTGAGGACCCATTTGATTTTTATGGGCTAAGCACCTAAATTTAATTGACATCCATTGTGAAATCTGTGCTGTATACGGGGAAAATGCCATGTCTTGCCCAACCATTGTAAAGTGGTGCCAATAATTTGAAAAAGGTCGCACAAATTTGTTGGACAAATATCGCAAAAGCAGGCCATCAATATCCAGCACTCCGGAGCATGTTGCCGCCATTGACAACATGATATGGGATAATTGGTATATCAAAGTCAAGGAAATTGCCAGTACATTAGACATTTTGTACAGAACTGTGTATTCTGTCGTTCACGAGCAGCTGGGATTTCAGAAATTGTGTGCGAGATGGGTGCCACGTTTACTCACCGACCAGAACAGAAACCAGCGTTTCCTGTCGTCTTTGGCTATTTTGCAACGGAATTCTGCTGAATGTTAAATTTTATTCACGAGCAGCTGGGATTTCGGAAATTGTGTGCGAGATGGGTGCCACGTTTACTCACCGACCAGAACAGAAACCAGCGTTTCCTGTCGTCTTTGGCTATTTTGCAACGGAATTCTGCTGAATGTTAAATTTTATTCACGAGCAGCTGGGATTTTGGAAATTGTGTGCGAGATGGGTGCGACGTTTACTCACCGACCAGAACAGAAACCAACGTTTCCTGTCGTCTTTGGCTCTTTTGCAATGGAATTCTGCGGAGTGTTAAATTTTTTATTCACGAGCAGCTGGGATTTCGGAAATTGTGTGCGAGATGGGTGCCACGTTTACTCACCGACCAGAACAGAAACCAACGTTTCCTGTCGTCTTTGGCTCTTTTGCAATGGAATTCTGCGGAGTGTTAAATTTTTTATTCACGAGCAGCTGGGATTTCGGAAATTGTGTGCGAAATGGGTGCCACGTTTACTCACCGACCAGAACAGAAACCAACGTTTCCTGTCGTCTTTGGCTCTTTTGCAATGGAATTCTGCGGAGTGTTAAATTTTTTATTCACGAGCAGCTGGGATTTCGGAAATTGTGTGCGAGATGGGTGCCACGTTTACTCACCGACCAGAACAGAAACCAACGTTTCCTGTCGTCTTTGGCTCTTTTGCAATGGAATTCTGCTGAGTGTTAAATTTTTTATTCACGAGCAGCTGGGATTTCGGAAATTGTGTGCGAGATGGGTGCCACGTTTACTCACCGACCAGAACAGAAACCAACGTTTCCTGTCGTCTTTGGCTCTTTTGCAATGGAATTCTGCGGAGTGTTAAATTTTTTATTCACGAGCAGCTGGGATTTCGGAAATTGTGTGCGAGATGGGTGCGACGTTTACTCACCGACCAGAACAGAAACCAGCGTTTCCTGTCGTCTTTGGCTCTTTTCCAATGGAATTCTGCGGAGTGTTAAATTTTTTATTCACGAGCAGCTGGGATTTTGGAAATTGTGTGCGAGATGGGTGCGACGTTTACTCACCGACCAGAACAGAAACCAACGTTTCCTGTCGTCTTTGGCTCTTTTGCAATGGAATTCTGCGGAGTGTTAAATTTTTTATTCACGAGCAGCTGGGATTTCGGAAATTGTGTGCGAGATGGGTGCCACGTTTACTCACCGACCAGAACAGAAACCAACGTTTCCTGTCGTCTTTGGCTCTTTTGCAATGGAATTCTGCGGAGTGTTAAATTTTTTATTCACGAGCAGCTGGGATTTCGGAAATTGTGTGCGAGATGGGTGCGACGTTTACTCACCGACCAGAACAGAAACCAGCGTTTCCTGTCGTCTTTGGCTCTTTTGCAATGGAATTCTGCGGAGTGTTAAATTTTTTATTCACGAGCAGCTGGGATTTTGGAAATTGTGTGCGAGATGGGTGCGACGTTTACTCACCGACCAGAACAGAAACCAACGTTTCCTGTCGTCTTTGGCTCTTTTGCAATGGAATTCTGCGGAGTGTTAAATTTTTTATTCACGAGCAGCTGGGATTTTGGAAATTGTGTGCGAGATGGGTGCGACGTTTACTCACCGACCAGAACAGAAACCAACGTTTCCTGTCGTCTTTGGCTCTTTTGCAATGGAATTCTGCTGAGTGTTAAATTTTTTATTCACGAGCAGCTGGGATTTCGGAAATTGTGTGCGAAATGGGTGCCACGTTTACTCACCGACCAGAACAGAAACCAATGTTTCCTGTCGTCTTTGGCTCTTTTGCAATGGAATTCTGCTGAGTGTTAAATTTTTTATTCACGAGCAGCTGGGATTTCGGAAATTGTGTGCGAGATGGGTGCCACGTTTACTCACCGACCAGAACAGAAACCAATGTTTCCTGTCGTCTTTGGCTCTTTTGCAATGGAATTCTGCTGAGTGTTAAATTTTTTATTCACGAGCAGCTGGGATTTCGGAAATTGTGTGCGAGATGGGTGCCACGTTTACTCACCGACCAGAACAGAAACCAATGTTTCCTGTCGTCTTTGGCTCTTTTGCAATGGAATTCTGCTGAGTGTTAAATTTTTTATTCACGAGCAGCTGGGATTTCGGAAATTGTGTGCGAAATGGGTGCCACGTTTACTCACCGACCAGAACAGAAACCAATGTTTCCTGTCGTCTTTGGCTCTTTTGCAATGGAATTCTGCTGAGTGTTAAATTTTTTATTCACGAGCAGCTGGGATTTCGGAAATTGTGTGCGAGATGGGTGCCACGTTTACTCACCGACCAGAACAGAAACCAATGTTTCCTGTCGTCTTTGGCTCTTTTGCAATGGAATTCTGCTGAGTGTTAAATTTTTTATTCACGAGCAGCTGGGATTTCGGAAATTGTGTGCGAGATGGGTGCCACGTTTACTCACCGACCAGAACAGAAACCAATGTTTCCTGTCGTCTTTGGCTCTTTTGCAATGGAATTCTGCTGAGTGTTAAATTTTTTATTCACGAGCAGCTGGGATTTCGGAAATTGTGTGCGAGATGGGTGCGACGTTTACTCACCGACCAGAACAGAAACCAATGTTTCCTGTCGTCTTTGGCTCTTTTGCAATGGAATTCTGCTGAGTGTTAAATTTTTTATTCACGAGCAGCTGGGATTTCGGAAATTGTGTGCGAGATGGGTGCGACGTTTACTCACCGACCAGAACAGAAACCAGCGTTTCCTGTCGTCTTTGGCTCTTTTGCAATGGAATTCTGCTGAGTGTTAAATTTTTTATTCACGAGCAGCTGGGATTTCGGAAATTGTGTGCGAGATGGGTGCCACGTTTACTCACCGACCAGAACAGAAACCAACGTTTCCTGTCGTCTTTGGCTCTTTTGCAATGGAATTCTGCGGAGTGTTAAATTTTTTATTCACGAGCAGCTGGGATTTCGGAAATTGTGTGCGAGATGGGTGCCACGTTTACTCACCGACCAGAACAGAAACCAACGTTTCCTGTCGTCTTTGGCTCTTTTGCAATGGAATTCTGCGGAGTGTTAAATTTTTTATTCACGAGCAGCTGGGATTTCGGAAATTGTGTGCGAGATGGGTGCCACGTTTACTCACCGACCAGAACAGAAACCAGCGTTTCCTGTCGTCTTTGGCTCTTTTGCAATGGAATTCTGCTGAGTGTTAAATTTTTATTCACGAGCAGCTGGGATTTCGGAAATTGTGTGCGAGATGGGTGCGACGTTTACTCACCGACCAGAACAGAAACCAATGTTTCCTGTCGTCTTTGGCTCTTTTACAATGGAATTCTGCTGAGTGTTAAATTTTTTATTCACGAGCAGCTGGGATTTCGGAAATTGTGTGCGAGATGGGTGCGACGTTTACTCACCGACCAGAACAGAAACCAGCGTTTCCTGTCGTCTTTGGCTCTTTTGCAATGGAATTCTGCTGAGTGTTAAATTTTTTATTCACGAGCAGCTGGGATTTCGGAAATTGTGTGCGAGATGGGTGCGACGTTTACTCACCGACCAGAACAGAAACCAGCGTTTCCTGTCGTCTTTGGCTCTTTTGCAATGGAATTCTGCTGAGTGTTAAATTTTTTATTCACGAGCAGCTGGGATTTCGGAAATTGTGTGCGAGATGGGTGCCACGTTTACTCACCGACCAGAACAGAAACCAACGTTTCCTGTCGTCTTTGGCTCTTTTGCAATGGAATTCTGCGGAGTGTTAAATTTTTTATTCACGAGCAGCTGGGATTTCGGAAATTGTGTGCGAGATGGGTGCGACGTTTACTCACCGACCAGAACAGAAACCAATGTTTCCTGTCGTCTTTGGCTCTTTTACAATGGAATTCTGCTGAGTGTTAAATTTTTTATTCACGAGCAGCTGGGATTTCGGAAATTGTGTGCGAGATGGGTGCGACGTTTACTCACCGACCAGAACAGAAACCAGCGTTTCGTGTCGTCTTTGGCTCTTTTGCAATGGAATTCTGCTGAGTGTTAAATTTTTTATTCACGAGCAGCTGGGATTTCGGAAATTGTGTGCGAGATGGGTGCGACGTTTACTCACCGACCAGAACAGAAACCAGCGTTTCCTGTCGTCTTTGGCTCTTTTGCAATGGAATTCTGCTGAGTGTTAAATTTTTTATTCACGAGCAGCTGGGATTTCGGAAATTGTGTGCGAGATGGGTGCCACGTTTACTCACCGACCAGAACAGAAACCAACGTTTCCTGTCGTCTTTGGCTCTTTTGCAATGGAATTCTGCGGAGTGTTAAATTTTTTATTCACGAGCAGCTGGGATTTCGGAAATTGTGTGCGAGATGGGTGCGACGTTTACTCACCGACCAGAACAGAAACCAGCCTTTCCTGTCGTCTTTGGCTCTTTTGCAATGGAATTCTGCTGAGTGTTAAATTTTTTATTCACGAGCAGCTGGGATTTCGGAAATTGTGTGCGAGATGGGTGCGACGTTTACTCACCGACCAGAACAGAAACCAGCGTTTCCTGTCGTCTTTGGCTCTTTTGCAATGGAATTCTGCTGAGTGTTAAATTTTTTATTCACGAGCAGCTGGGATTTCGGAAATTGTGTGCGAGATGGGTGCGACGTTTACTCACCGACCAGAACAGAAACCAGCGTTTCCTGTCGTCTTTGGCTCTTTTGCAATGGAATTCTGCTGAGTGTTAAATTTTTTATTCACGAGCAGCTGGGATTTCGGAAATTGTGTGCGAGATGGGTGCCACGTTTACTCACCGACCAGAACAGAAACCAACGTTTCCTGTCGTCTTTGGCTCTTTTGCAATGGAATTCTGCGGAGTGTTAAATTTTTTATTCACGAGCAGCTGGGATTTCGGAAATTGTGTGCGAGATGGGTGCGACGTTTACTCACCGACCAGAACAGAAACCAATGTTTCCTGTCGTCTTTGGCTCTTTTGCAATGGAATTCTGCTGAGTGTTAAATTTTTTATTCACGAGCAGCTGGGATTTCGGAAATTGTGTGCGAGATGGGTGCGACGTTTACTCACCGACCAGAACAGAAACCAACGTTTCCTGTCGTCTTTGGCTCTTTTGCAATGGAATTCTGCGGAGTGTTAAATTTTTTATTCACGAGCAGCTGGGATTTCGGAAATTGTGTGCGAGATGGGTGCCACGTTTACTCACCGACCAGAACAGAAACCAACGTTTCCTGTCGTCTTTGGCTCTTTTGCAATGGAATTCTGCGGAGTGTTAAATTTTTTATTCACGAGCAGCTGGGATTTCGGAAATTGTGTGCGAGATGGGTGCGACGTTTACTCACCGACCAGAACAGAAACCAATGTTTCCTGTCGTCTTTGGCTCTTTTGCAATGGAATTCTGCTGAGTGTTAAATTTTTTATTCACGAGCAGCTGGGATTTCGGAAATTGTGTGCGAGATGGGTGCGACGTTTACTCACCGACCAGAACAGAAACCAGCGTTTCCTGTCGTCTTTGGCTCTTTTGCAATGGAATTCTGCTGAGTGTTAAATTTTTTATTCACGAGCAGCTGGGATTTCGGAAATTGTGTGCGAGATGGGTGCGACGTTTACTCACCGACCAGAACAGAAACCAGCGTTTCCTGTCGTCTTTGGCTCTTTTGCAATGGAATTCTGCTGAGTGTTAAATTTTTTATTCACGAGCAGCTGGGATTTCGGAAATTGTGTGCGAGATGGGTGCCACGTTTACTCACCGACCAGAACAGAAACCAACGTTTAATGTCGTCTTTGGCTCTTTTGCAATGGAATTCTGCGGAGTGTTAAATTTTTTATTCACGAGCAGCTGGGATTTCGGAAATTGTGTGCGAGATGGGTGCGACGTTTACTCACCGACCAGAACAGAAACCAGCCTTTCCTGTCGTCTTTGGCTCTTTTGCAATGGAATTCTGCTGAGTGTTAAATTTTTTATTCACGAGCAGCTGGGATTTCGGAAATTGTGTGCGAGATGGGTGCGACGTTTACTCACCGACCAGAACAGAAACCAATGTTTCCTGTCGTCTTTGGCTCTTTTGCAATGGAATTCTGCTGAGTGTTAAATTTTTTATTCACGAGCAGCTGGGATTTCGGAAATTGTGTGCGAGATGGGTGCGACGTTTACTCACCGACCAGAACAGAAACCAACGTTTCCTGTCGTCTTTGGCTCTTTTGCAATGGAATTCTGCGGAGTGTTAAATTTTTTATTCACGAGCAGCTGGGATTTCGGAAATTGTGTGCGAGATGGGTGCCACGTTTACTCACCGACCAGAACAGAAACCAACGTTTCCTGTCGTCTTTGGCTCTTTTGCAATGGAATTCTGCGGAGTGTTAAATTTTTTATTCACGAGCAGCTGGGATTTCGGAAATTGTGTGCGAGATGGGTGCCACGTTTACTCACCGACCAGAACAGAAACCAACGTTTCCTGTCGTCTTTGGCTCTTTTGCAATGGAATTCTGCGGAGTGTTAAATTTTTTATTCACGAGCAGCTGGGATTTCGGAAATTGTGTGCGAGATGGGTGCCACGTTTACTCACCGACCAGAACAGAAACCAGCGTTTCCTGTCGTCTTTGGCTCTTTTGCAATGGAATTCTGCTGAGTGTTAAATTTTTTATTCACGAGCAGCTGGGATTTCGGAAATTGTGTGCGAGATGGGTGCGACGTTTACTCACCGACCAGAACAGAAACCAATGTTTCCTGTCGTCTTTGGCTCTTTTGCAATGGAATTCTGCTGAGTGTTAAATTTTTTATTCACGAGCAGCTGGGATTTCGGAAATTGTGTGCGAGATGGGTGCGACGTTTACTCACCGACCAGAACAGAAACCAGCGTTTCCTGTCGTCTTTGGCTCTTTTGCAATGGAATTCTGCTGAGTGTTAAATTTTTATTCACGAGCAGCTGGGATTTCGGAAATTGTGTGCGAGATGGGTGCCACGTTTACTCACCGACCAGAACAGAAACCAACGTTTCCTGTCGTCTTTGGCTCTTTTGCAATGGAATTCTGCGGAGTGTTAAATTTTTTATTCACGAGCAGCTGGGATTTCGGAAATTGTGTGCGAGATGGGTGCGACGTTTACTCACCGACCAGAACAGAAACCAGCGTTTCCTGTCGTCTTTGGCTCTTTTGCAATGGAATTCTGCTGAGTGTTAAATTTTTTATTCACGAGCAGCTGGGATTTCGGAAATTGTGTGCGAGATGGGTGCGACGTTTACTCACCGACCAGAACAGAAACCAATGTTTCCTGTAGTCTTTGGCTCTTTTGCAATGGAATTCTGCTGAGTGTTAAATTTTTTATTCACGAGCAGCTGGGATTTCGGAAATTGTGTGCGAGATGGGTGCGACGTTTACTCACCGACCAGAACAGAAACCAGCGTTTCCTGTCGTCTTTGGCTCTTTTGCAATGGAATTCTGCTGAGTGTTAAATTTTTTATTCACGAGCAGCTGGGATTTCGGAAATTGTGTGCGAGATGGGTGCGACGTTTACTCACCGACCAGAACAGAAACCAGCGTTTCCTGTCGTCTTTGGCTCTTTTGCAATGGAATTCTGCTGAGTGTTAAATTTTTTATTCACGAGCAGCTGGGATTTCGGAAATTGTGTGCGAGATGGGTGCGACGTTTACTCACCGACCAGAACAGAAACCAACGTTTCCTGTCGTCTTTGGCTCTTTTGCAATGGAATTCTGCTGAGTGTTAAATTTTTTATTCACGAGCAGCTGGGATTTTGGAAATTGTGTGCGAGATGGGTGCGACGTTTACTCACCGACCAGAACAGAAACCAACGTTTCCTGTCGTCTTTGGCTCTTTTGCAATGGAATTCTGCTGAGTGTTAAATTTTTTATTCACGAGCAGCTGGGATTTCGGAAATTGTGTGCGAGATGGGTGCGACGTTTACTCACCGACCAGAACAGAAACCAACGTTTCCTGTCGTCTTTGGCTCTTTTGCAATGGAATTCTGCTGAGTGTTAAATTTTTTATTCACGAGCAGCTGGGATTTCGGAAATTGTGTGCGAGATGGGTGCGACGTTTACTCACCGACCAGAACAGAAACCAGCGTTTCCTGTCGTCTTTGGCTCTTTTGCAATGGAATTGTGCTGAGTGTTAAATTTTTTATTCACGAGCAGCTGGGATTTCGGAAATTGTGTGCGAGATGGGTGCGACGTTTACTCACCGACCAGAACAGAAACCAGCGTTTCCTGTCGTCTTTGGCTCTTTTGCAATGGAATTCTGCTGAGTGTTAAATTTTATTCACGAGTAGCTGGGATTTCGGAAATTGTGTGCGAGATGGGTGCGACGTTTACTCACCGACCAGAACAGAAACCAACGTTTCCTGTCGTCTTTGGCTCTTTTGCAATGGAATTCTGCTGAGTGTTAAATTTTATTCACGAGTAGCTGGGATTTCGGAAATTGTGTGCGAGATGGGTGCCACGTTTACTCACCGACCAGAACAGAAACCAATGTTTCCTGTCTTCTTTGGCTCTTTTGCAACGGAATTCTGCTGAATGTTAAATTTTATTCACGAGCAGCTGGGATTTTGGAAATTGTGTGCGAGATGGGTGCCACGTTTACTCACCGACCAGAACAGAAACCAATGTTTCCTGTCTTCTTTGGCTCTTTTGCAACGGAATTCTGCTGAATGTTAAATTTTATTCACGAGCAGCTGGGATTTTGGAAATTGTGTGCGAGATGGGTGCGACGTTTACTCACCGACCAGAACAGAAACCAACGTTTCCTGTCGTCTTTGGCTCTTTTGCAATGGAATTCTGCGGAGTGTTAAATTTTTTATTCACGAGCAGCTGGGATTTCGGAAATTGTGTGCGAGATGGGTGCCACGTTTACTCACCGACCAGAACAGAAACCAATGTTTCCTGTCGTCTTTGGCTCTTTTGCAATGGAATTCTGCTGAGTGTTAAATTTTTTATTCACGAGTAGCTGGGATTTCGGAAATTGTGTGCGAGATGGGTGCGACGTTTACTCACCGACCAGAACAGAAACCAGCGTTTCCTGTCGTCTTTGGCTCTTTTGCAATGGAATTCTGCTGAGTGTTAAATTTTTTATTCACGAGCAGCTGGGATTTCGGAAATTGTGTGCGAGATGGGTGCGACGTTTACTCACCGACCAGAACAGAAACCAGCGTTTCCTGTCGTCTTTGGCTCTTTTGCAATGGAATTCTGCTGAGCGTTAAATTTTTTATTCACGAGTAGCTGGGATTTCGGAAATTGTGTGCGAGATGGGTGCGACGTTTACTCACCGACCAGAACAGAAACCAGCGTTTCCTGTCGTCTTTGGCTCTTTTGCAATGGAATTCTGCTGAGTGTTAAATTTTTTATTCACGAGCAGCTGGGATTTCGGAAATTGTGTGCGAGATGGGTGCGACGTTTACTCACCGACCAGAACAGAAACCAGCGTTTCCTGTCGTCTTTGGCTCTTTTGCAATGGAATTCTGCTAAGTGTTAAATTTTTTATTCACGAGCAGCTGGGATTTCGGAAATTGTGTGCGAGATTTGTGCGACGTTTACTCACCGACCAGAACAGAAACCAGCGTTTCCTGTCGTCTTTGGCTCTTTTGCAATGGAATTCTGCTGAGTGTTAAATTTTTTATTCACGAGCAGCTGGGATTTCGGAAATTGTGTGCGAGATGGGTGCGACGTTTACTCACCGACCAGAACAGAAACCAACGTTTCCTGTCGTCTTTGGCTCTTTTGCAATGGAATTCTGCTGAGTGTTAAATTTTTTATTCACGAGCAGCTGGGATTTTGGAAATTGTGTGCGAGATGGGTGCGACGTTTACTCACCGACCAGAACAGAAACCAACGTTTCCTGTCGTCTTTGGCTCTTTTGCAATGGAATTCTGCTGAGTGTTAAATTTTTTATTCACGAGCAGCTGGGATTTCGGAAATTGTGTGCGAGATGGGTGCGACATTTACTCACCGACCAGAACAGAAACCAGCGTTTCCTGTCGTCTTTGGCTCTTTTGCAATGGAATTCTGCTGAGTGTTAAATTTTTTATTCACGAGCAGCTGGGATTTCGGAAATTGTGTGCGAGATGGGTGCGACGTTTACTCACCGACCAGAACAGAAACCAGCGTTTCCTGTCGTCTTTGGCTCTTTTGCAATGGAATTCTGCTGAGTGTTAAATTTTTTATTCACGAGCAGCTGGGATTTCGGAAATTGTGTGCGAGATGGGTGCGACGTTTACTCACCGACCAGAACAGAAACCAACGTTTCCTGTCGTCTTTGGCTCTTTTGCAATGGAATTCTGCTGAGTGTTAAATTTTTTATTCACGAGCAGCTGGGATTTTGGAAATTGTGTGCGAGATGGGTGCGACGTTTACTCACCGACCAGAACAGAAACCAACGTTTCCTGTCGTCTTTGGCTCTTTTGCAATGGAATTCTGCTGAGTGTTAAATTTTTTATTCACGAGCAGCTGGGATTTCGGAAATTGTGTGCGAGATGGGTGCGACGTTTACTCACCGACCAGAACAGAAACCAACGTTTCCTGTCGTCTTTGGCTCTTTTGCAATGGAATTCTGCTGAGTGTTAAATTTTTTATTCACGAGCAGCTGGGATTTCGGAAATTGTGTGCGAGATGGGTGCGACGTTTACTCACCGACCAGAACAGAAACCAGCGTTTCCTGTCGTCTTTGGCTCTTTTGCAATGGAATTCTGCTGAGTGTTAAATTTTTTATTCACGAGCAATTGGGATTTCGGAAATTGTGTGCGAGATGGGTGCGACGTTTACTCACCGACCAGAACAGAAACGAACGTTTCCTGTCGTCTTTGGCTCTTTTGCAATGGAATTCTGCTGAGTGTTAAATTTTTTATTCACGAGTAGCTGGGATTTCGGAAATTGTGTGCGAGATGGGTGCGACGTTTACTCACCGACCAGAACAGAAACCAGCGTTTCCTGTCGTCTTTGGCTCTTTTGCAATGGAATTCTGCTGAGTGTTAAATTTTATTCACGAGTAGCTGGGATTTCGGAAATTGTGTGCGAGATGGGTGCGACGTTTACTCACCGACCAGAACAGAAACCAACGTTTCCTGTCGTCTTTGGCTCTTTTGCAATGGAATTCTGCTGAGTGTTAAATTTTATTCACGAGTAGCTGGGATTTCGGAAATTGTGTGCGAGATGGGTGCCACGTTTACTCACCGACCAGAACAGAAACCAATGTTTCCTGTCTTCTTTGGCTCTTTTGCAACGGAATTCTGCTGAATGTTAAATTTTATTCACGAGCAGCTGGGATTTTGGAAATTGTGTGCGAGATGGGTGCCACGTTTACTCACCGACCAGAACAGAAACCAATGTTTCCTGTCTTCTTTGGCTCTTTTGCAACGGAATTCTGCTGAATGTTAAATTTTATTCACGAGCAGCTGGGATTTTGAAAATTGTGTGCGAGATGGGTGCGACGTTTACTCACCGACCAGAACAGAAACCAACGTTTCCTGTCGTCTTTGGCTCTTTTGCAATGGAATTCTGCTGAGTGTTAAATTTTTTATTCACGAGCAGCTGGGATTTCGGAAATTGTGTGCGAGATGGGTGCCACGTTTACTCACCGACCAGAACAGAAACCAATGTTTCCTGTCGTCTTTGGCTCTTTTGCAATGGAATTCTGCTGAGTGTTAAATTTTTTATTCACGAGTAGCTGGGATTTCGGAAATTGTGTGCGAGATGGGTGCGACGTTTACTCACCGACCAGAACAGAAACCAGCGTTTCCTGTCGTCTTTGGCTCTTTTGCAATGGAATTCTGCTGAGTGTTAAATTTTTTATTCACGAGCAGCTGGGATTTCGGAAATTGTGTGCGAGATGGGTGCGACGTTTACTCACCGACCAGAACAGAAACCAGCGTTTCCTGTCGTCTTTGGCTCTTTTGCAATGGAATTCTGCTGAGTGTTAAATTTTTTATTCACGAGTAGCTGGGATTTCGGAAATTGTGTGCGAGATGGGTGCGACGTTTACTCACCGACCAGAACAGAAACCAGCGTTTCCTGTCGTCTTTGGCTCTTTTGCAATGGAATTCTGCTGAGTGTTAAATTTTTTATTCACGAGCAGCTGGGATTTCGGAAATTGTGTGCGAGATGGGTGCGACGTTTACTCACCGACCAGAACAGAAACCAGCGTTTCCTGTCGTCTTTGGCTCTTTTGCAATGGAATTCTGCTGAGTGTTAAATTTTTTATTCACGAGCAGCTGGGATTTCGGAAATTGTGTGCGAGATGGGTGCGACGTTTACTCACCGACCAGAACAGAAACCAACGTTTCCTGTCGTCTTTGGCTCTTTTGCAATGGAATTCTGCTGAGTGTTAAATTTTTTATTCACGAGCAGCTGGGATTTCGGAAATTGTGTGCGAGATGGGTGCGACGTTTACTCACCGACCAGAACAGAAACCAGCGTTTCCTGTCGTCTTTGGCTCTTTTGCAATGGAATTCTGCTGAGTGTTAAATTTTTTATTCACGAGCAGCTGGGATTTCGGAAATTGTGTGCGAGATGGGTGCGACGTTTACTCACCGACCAGAACAGAAACCAGCGTTTCCTGTCGTCTTTGGCTCTTTTGCAATGGAATTCTGCTGAGTGTTAAATTTTTTATTCACGAGCAGCTGGGATTTCGGAAATTGTGTGCGAGATGGGTGCGACGTTTACTCACCGACCAGAACAGAAACCAACGTTTCCTGTCGTCTTTGGCTCTTTTGCAATGGAATTCTGCTGAGTGTTAAATTTTTTATTCACGAGTAGCTGGGATTTCGGAAATTGTGTGCGAGATGGGTGCCACGTTTACTCACCGACCAGAACAGAAACCAATGTTTCCTGTCTTCTTTGGCTCTTTTGCAATGGAATTCTGCTGAATGTTAAATTTTATTCACGAGCAGCTGGGATTTTGGAAATTGTGTGCGAGATGGGTGCCACGTTTACTCACCGACCAGAACAGAAACCAATGTTTCCTGTCTTCTTTGGCTCTTTTGCAACGGAATTCTGCTGAATGTTAAATTTTTTATTCACGAGCAGCTGGGATTTTGGAAATTGTGTGCGAGATGGGTGCGACGTTTACTCACCGACCAGAACAGAAACCAACGTTTCCTGTCGTCTTTGGCTCTTTTGCAATGGAATTCTGCTGAGTGTTAAATTTTTTATTCACGAGCAGCTGGGATTTCGGAAATTGTGTGCGAGATGGGTGCCACGTTTACTCACCGACCAGAACAGAAACCAGCGTTTCCTGTCGTCTTTGGCTCTTTTGCAATGGAATTCTGCTGAGTGTTAAATTTTTTATTCACGAGCAGCTGGGATTTCGGAAATTGTGTGCGAGATGGGTGCGACGTTTACTCACCGACCAGAACAGAAACCAGCGTTTCCTGTCGTCTTTGGCTCTTTTGCAATGGAATTCTGCTGAGTGTTAAATT
This sequence comes from Macrothele yani, assembly GCA_039090855.1. Taxonomy (NCBI): domain Eukaryota; kingdom Metazoa; phylum Arthropoda; class Arachnida; order Araneae; family Macrothelidae; genus Macrothele; species Macrothele yani. Next base: position 67,450,182 of record CM076989.1, on the reverse strand, counting down.
TTTTATTCACGAGCAGCTGGGATTTCGGAAATTGTGTGCGAGATGGGTGCGACGTTTACTCACCGACCAGAACAGAAACCAGCGTTTCCTGTCGTCTTTGGCTCTTTTGCAATGGAATTCTGCTGAGTGTTAAATTTTTTATTCACGAGCAGCTGGGATTTCGGAAATTGTGTGCGAGATGGGTGCGACGTTTACTCACCGACCAGAACAGAAACCAGCGTTTCCTGTCGTCTTTGGCTCTTTTGCAATGGAATTCTGCTGAGTGTTAAATTTTTTATTCACGAGCAGCTGGGATTTCGGAAATTGTGTGCGAGATGGGTGCGACGTTTACTCACCGACCAGAACAGAAACCAGCGTTTCCTGTCGTCTTTGGCTCTTTTGCAATGGAATTCTGCTAAGTGTTAAATTTTTTATTCACGAGCAGCTGGGATTTCGGAAATTGTGTGCGAGATGGGTGCGACGTTTACTCACCGACCAGAACAGAAACCAGCGTTTCCTGTCGTCTTTGGCTCTTTTGCAATGGAATTCTGCTGAGTGTTAAATTTTTATTCACGAGCAGCTGGGATTTCGGAAATTGTGTGCGAGATGGGTGCGACGTTTACTCACCGACCAGAACAGAAACCAACGTTTCCTGTCGTCTTTGGCTCTTTTGCAATGGAATTCTGCTGAGTGTTAAATTTTTTATTCACGAGCAGCTGGGATTTCGGAAATTGTGTGCGAGATGGGTGCGACGTTTACTCACCGACCAGAACAGAAACCAACGTTTCCTGTCGTCTTTGGCTCTTTTGCAATGGAATTCTGCTGAGTGTTAAATTTTTTATTCACGAGCAGCTGGGATTTCGGAAATTGTGTGCGAGATGGGTGCGACGTTTACTCACCGACCAGAACAGAAACCAGCGTTTCCTGTCGTCTTTGGCTCTTTTGCAATGGAATTCTGCTGAGTGTTAAATTTTTTATTCACGAGCAGCTGGGATTTCGGAAATTGTGTGCGAGATGGGTGCGACGTTTACTCACCGACCAGAACAGAAACCAGCGTTTCCTGTCGTCTTTGGCTCTTTTGCAATGGAATTCTGCTGAGTGTTAAATTTTTTATTCACGAGCAGCTGGGATTTCGGAAATTGTGTGCGAGATGGGTGCGACGTTTACTCACCGACCAGAACAGAAACCAACGTTTCCTGTCGTCTTTGGCTCTTTTGCAATGGAATTCTGCTGAGTGTTAAATTTTTTATTCACGAGCAGCTGGGATTTTGGAAATTGTGTGCGAGATGGGTGCGACGTTTACTCACCGACCAGAACAGAAACCAACGTTTCCTGTCGTCTTTGGCTCTTTTGCAATGGAATTCTGCTGAGTGTTAAATTTTTTATTCACGAGCAGCTGGGATTTCGGAAATTGTGTGCGAGATGGGTGCGACGTTTACTCACCGACCAGAACAGAAACCAACGTTTCCTGTCGTCTTTGGCTCTTTTGCAATGGAATTCTGCTGAGTGTTAAATTTTTTATTCACGAGCAGCTGGGATTTCGGAAATTGTGTGCGAGATGGGTGCGACGTTTACTCACCGACCAGAACAGAAACCAGCGTTTCCTGTCGTCTTTGGCTCTTTTGCAATGGAATTCTGCTGAGTGTTAAATTTTTTATTCACGAGCAGCTGGGATTTCGGAAATTGTGTGCGAGATGGGTGCGACGTTTACTCACCGACCAGAACAGAAACGAACGTTTCCTGTCGTCTTTGGCTCTTTTGCAATGGAATTCTGCTGAGTGTTAAATTTTTTATTCACGAGTAGCTGGGATTTCGGAAATTGTGTGCGAGATGGGTGCGACGTTTACTCACCGACCAGAACAGAAACCAGCGTTTCCTGTCGTCTTTGGCTCTTTTGCAATGGAATTCTGCTGAGTGTTAAATTTTTATTCACGAGTAGCTGGGATTTCGGAAATTGTGTGCGAGATGGGTGCGACGTTTACTCACCGACCAGAACAGAAACCAACGTTTCCTGTCGTCTTTGGCTCTTTTGCAATGGAATTCTGCTGAGTGTTAAATTTTATTCACGAGCAGCTGGGATTTCGGAAATTGTGTGCGAGATGGGTGCGACGTTTACTCACCGACCAGAACAGAAACCAGCGTTTCCTGTCGTCTTTGGCTCTTTTGCAATGGAATTCTGCTGAATGTTAAATTTTATTCACGAGCAGCTGGGATTTTGGAAATTGTGTGCGAGATGGGTGCCACGTTTACTCACCGACCAGAACAGAAACCAATGTTTCCTGTCTTCTTTGGCTCTTTTGCAACGGAATTCTGCTGAATGTTAAATTTTATTCACGAGCAGCTGGGATTTTGGAAATTGTGTGCGAGATGGGTGCGACGTTTACTCACCGACCAGAACAGAAACCAACGTTTCCTGTCGTCTTTGGCTCTTTTGCAATGGAATTCTGCGGAGTGTTAAATTTTTTATTCACGAGCAGCTGGGATTTCGGAAATTGTGTGCGAGATGGGTGCGACGTTTACTCACCGACCAGAACAGAAACCAGCGTTTCCTGTCGTCTTTGGCTCTTTTGCAATGGAATTCTGCTGAGTGTTAAATTTTTTATTCACGAGCAGCTGGGATTTCGGAAATTGTGTGCGAGATGGGTGCGACGTTTACTCACCGACCAGAACAGAAACCAGCGTTTCCTGTCGTCTTTGGCTCTTTTGCAATGGAATTCTGCTGAGTGTTAAATTTTTTATTCACGAGCAGCTGGGATTTCGGAAATTGTGTGCGAGATGGGTGCGACGTTTACTCACCGACCAGAACAGAAACCAGCGTTTCCTGTCGTCTTTGGCTCTTTTGCAATGGAATTCTGCTGAGTGTTAAATTTTTTATTCACGAGCAGCTGGGATTTCGGAAATTGTGTGCGAGATGGGTGCGACGTTTACTCACCGACCAGAACAGAAACCAGCGTTTCCTGTCGTCTTTGGCTCTTTTGCAATGGAATTCTGCTGAGTGTTAAATTTTTTATTCACGAGCAGCTGGGATTTCGGAAATTGTGTGCGAGATGGGTGCGACGTTTACTCACCGACCAGAACAGAAACCAGCGTTTCCTGTCGTCTTTGGCTCTTTTGCAATGGAATTCTGCTGAGTGTTAAATTTTTTATTCACGAGCAGCTGGGATTTCGGAAATTGTGTGCGAGATGGGTGCGACGTTTACTCACCGACCAGAACAGAAACCAGCGTTTCCTGTCGTCTTTGGCTCTTTTGCAATGGAATTCTGCTGAGTGTTAAATTTTTTATTCACGAGCAGCTGGGATTTCGGAAATTGTGTGCGAGATGGGTGCGACGTTTACTCACCGACCAGAACAGAAACCAACGTTTCCTGTCGTCTTTGGCTCTTTTGCAATGGAATTCTGCTGAGTGTTAAATTTTTTATTCACGAGCAGCTGGGATTTTGGAAATTGTGTGCGAGATGGGTGCGACGTTTACTCACCGACCAGAACAGAAACCAACGTTTCCTGTCGTCTTTGGCTCTTTTGCAATGGAATTCTGCTGAGTGTTAAATTTTTTATTCACGAGCAGCTGGGATTTCGGAAATTGTGTGCGAGATGGGTGCGACGTTTACTCACCGACCAGAACAGAAACCAACGTTTCCTGTCGTCTTTGGCTCTTTTGCAATGGAATTCTGCTGAGTGTTAAATTTTATTCACGAGCAGCTGGGATTTTGGAAATTGTGTGCGAGATGGGTGCGACGTTTACTCACCGACCAGAACAGAAACCAGCGTTTCCTGTCGTCTTTGGCTCTTTTGCAATGGAATTCTGCTGAGTGTTAAATTTTTATTCACGAGCAGCTGGGATTTCGGAAATTGTGTGCGAGATGGGTGCGACGTTTACTCACCGACCAGAACAGAAACCAACGTTTCCTGTCGTCTTTGGCTCTTTTGCAATGGAATTCTGCTGAGTGTTAAATTTTTTATTCACGAGCAGCTGGGATTTCGGAAATTGTGTGCGAGATGGGTGCGACGTTTACTCACCGACCAGAACAGAAACCAGCGTTTCCTGTCGTCTTTGGCTCTTTTGCAATGGAATTCTGCTGAGTGTTAAATTTTATTCACGAGTAGCTGGGATTTCGGAAATTGTGTGCGAGATGGGTGCGACGTTTACTCACCGACCAGAACAGAAACCAGCGTTTCCTGTCGTCTTTGGCTCTTTTGCAATGGAATTCTGCTGAGTGTTAAATTTTTTATTCACGAGCAGCTGGGATTTCGGAAATTGTGTGCGAGATGGGTGCGACGTTTACTCACCGACCAGAACAGAAACCAGCGTTTCCTGTCGTCTTTGGCTCTTTTGCAATGGAATTCTGCTGAATGTTAAATTTTTTATTCACGAGCAGCTGGGATTTTGGAAATTGTGTGCGAGATGGGTGCGACGTTTACTCACCGACCAGAACAGAAACCAACGTTTCCTGTCGTCTTTGGCTCTTTTGCAATGGAATTCTGCTGAGTGTTAAATTTTTTATTCACGAGCAGCTGGGATTTCGGAAATTGTGTGCGAGATGGGTGCGACGTTTACTCACCGACCAGAACAGAAACCAACGTTTCCTGTCGTCTTTGGCTCTTTTGCAATGGAATTCTGCTGAGTGTTAAATTTTTTATTCACGAGCAGCTGGGATTTCGGAAATTGTGTGCGAGATGGGTGCGACGTTTACTCACCGACCAGAACAGAAACCAGCGTTTCCTGTCGTCTTTGGCTCTTTTGCAATGGAATTCTGCTGAGTGTTAAATTTTTTATTCACGAGCGGCTGGGATTTCAGAAATTGTGTGCGAGATGGGTGCGACGTTTACTCACCGACCAGAACAGAAACCAGCGTTTCCTGTCGTCTTTGGCTCTTTTGCAATGGAATTCTGCTGAATGTTAAATTTTATTCACGAGCAGCTGGGATTTTGGAAATTGTGTGCGAGATGGGTGCGACGTTTACTCACCGACCAGAACAGAAACCAACGTTTCCTGTCGTCTTTGGCTCTTTTGCAATGGAATTCTGCTGAGTGTTAAATTTTTTATTCACGAGCAGCTGGGATTTCGGAAATTGTGTGCGAGATGGGTGCGACGTTTACTCACCGACCAGAACAGAAACCAATGTTTCCTGTCGTCTTTGGCTCTTTTGCAATGGAATTCTGCTGAGTGTTAAATTTTTTATTCACGAGTAGCTGGGATTTCGGAAATTGTGTGCGAGATGGGTGCGACGTTTACTCACCGACCAGAACAGAAACCAGCGTTTCCTGTCGTCTTTGGCTCTTTTGCAATGGAATTCTGCTGAGTGTTAAATTTTTTATTCACGAGCAGCTGGGATTTCGGAAATTGTGTGCGAGATGGGTGCGACGTTTACTCACCGACCAGAACAGAAACCAGCGTTTCCTGTCGTCTTTGGCTCTTTTGCAATGGAATTCTGCTGAGTGTTAAATTTTTTATTCACGAGCAGCTGGGATTTCGGAAATTGTGTGCGAGATGGGTGCGACGTTTACTCACCGACCAGAACAGAAACCAACGTTTCCTGTCGTCTTTGGCTCTTTTGCAATGGAATTCTGCTGAGTGTTAAATTTTTTATTCACGAGCAGCTGGGATTTCGGAAATTGTGTGCGAGATGGGTGCGACGTTTACTCACCGACCAGAACAGAAACCAACGTTTCCTGTCGTCTTTGGCTCTTTTGCAATGGAATTCTGCTGAGTGTTAAATTTTTTATTCACGAGCAGCTGGGATTTCGGAAATTGTGTGCGAGATGGGTGCGACGTTTACTCACCGACCAGAACAGAAACCAGCGTTTCCTGTCGTCTTTGGCTCTTTTGCAATGGAATTCTGCTGAGTGTTAAATTTTTTATTCACGAGCAGCTGGGATTTCGGAAATTGTGTGCGAGATGGGTGCGACGTTTACTCACCGACCAGAACAGAAACCAGCGTTTCCTGTCGTCTTTGGCTCTTTTGCAATGGAATTCTGCTGAGTGTTAAATTTTTTATTCACGAGCAGCTGGGATTTCGGAAATTGTGTGCGAGATGGGTGCGACGTTTACTCACCGACCAGAACAGAAACCAACGTTTCCTGTCGTCTTTGGCTCTTTTGCAATGGAATTCTGCTGAGTGTTAAATTTTTTATTCACGAGCAGCTGGGATTTCGGAAATTGTGTGCGAGATGGGTGCGACGTTTACTCACCGACCAGAACAGAAACCAGCGTTTCCTGTCGTCTTTGGCTCTTTTGCAATGGAATTCTGCTGAGTGTTAAATTTTTTATTCACGAGCAGCTGGGATTTCGGAAATTGTGTGCGAGATGGGTGCGACGTTTACTCACCGACCAGAACAGAAACCAGCGTTTCCTGTCGTCTTTGGCTCTTTTGCAATGGAATTCTGCTGAGTGTTAAATTTTTTATTCACGAGCAGCTGGGATTTCGGAAATTGTGTGCGAGATGGGTGCGACGTTTACTCACCGACCAGAACAGAAACCAGCGTTTCCTGTCGTCTTTGGCTCTTTTGCAATGGAATTCTGCTGAGTGTTAAATTTTATTCACGAGCAGCTGGGATTTTGGAAATTGTGTGCGAGATGGGTGCGACGTTTACTCACCGACCAGAACAGAAACCAACGTTTCCTGTCGTCTTTGGCTCTTTTGCAATGGAATTCTGCTGAGTGTTAAATTTTTTATTCACGAGCAGCTGGGATTTCGGAAATTGTGTGCGAGATGGGTGCGACGTTTACTCACCGACCAGAACAGAAACCAATGTTTCCTGTCGTCTTTGGCTCTTTTGCAATGGAATTCTGCTGAGTGTTAAATTTTTTATTCACGAGCAGCTGGGATTTCGGAAATTGTGTGCGAGATGGGTGCGACGTTTACTCACCGACCAGAACAGAAACCAGCGTTTCCTGTCGTCTTTGGCTCTTTTGCAATGGAATTCTGCTGAGTGTTAAATTTTATTCACGAGCAGCTGGGATTTCGGAAATTGTGTGCGAGATGGGTGCGACGTTTACTCACCGACCAGAACAGAAACCAGCGTTTCCTGTCGTCTTTGGCTCTTTTGCAATGGAATTCTGCTGAATGTTAAATTTTATTCACGAGCAGCTGGGATTTCGGAAATTGTGTGCGAGATGGGTGCGACGTTTACTCACCGACCAGAACAGAAACCAACGTTTCCTGTCGTCTTTGGCTCTTTTGCAATGGAATTCTGCTGAATGTTAAATTTTTTATTCACGAGCAGCTGGGATTTCGGAAATTGTGTGCGAGATGGGTGCGACGTTTACTCACCGACCAGAACAGAAACCAGCGTTTCCTGTCGTCTTTGGCTCTTTTGCAATGGAATTCTGCTGAGTGTTAAATTTTTTATTCACGAGCAGCTGGGATTTCGGAAATTGTGTGCGAGATGGGTGCGACGTTTACTCACCGACCAGAACAGAAACCAGCGTTTCCTGTCGTCTTTGGCTCTTTTGCAATGGAATTCTGCTGAATGTTAAATTTTTTATTCACGAGCAGCTGGGATTTTGGAAATTGTGTGCGAGATGGGTGCGACGTTTACTCACCGACCAGAACAGAAACCAACGTTTCCTGTCGTCTTTGGCTCTTTTGCAATGGAATTCTGCTGAGTGTTAAATTTTTTATTCACGAGCAGCTGGGATTTCGGAAATTGTGTGCGAGATGGGTGCGACGTTTACTCACCGACCAGAACAGAAACCAGCGTTTCCTGTCGTCTTTGGCTCTTTTGCAATGGAATTCTGCTGAGTGTTAAATTTTTTATTCACGAGCAGCTGGGATTTCGGAAATTGTGTGCGAGATGGGTGCGACGTTTACTCACCGACCAGAACAGAAACCAGCGTTTCCTGTCGTCTTTGGCTCTTTTGCAATGGAATTCTGCTGAGTGTTAAATTTTTTATTCACGAGCAGCTGGGATTTCGGAAATTGTGTGCGAGATGGGTGCGACGTTTACTCACCGACCAGAACAGAAACCAACGTTTCCTGTCGTCTTTGGCTCTTTTGCAATGGAATTCTGCTGAATGTTAAATTTTATTCACGAGCAGCTGGGATTTTGGAAATTGTGTGCGAGATGGGTGCGACGTTTACTCACCGACCAGAACAGAAACCAACGTTTCCTGTCGTCTTTGGCTCTTTTGCAATGGAATTCTGCTGAGTGTTAAATTTTTTATTCACGAGCAGCTGGGATTTCGGAAATTGTGTGCGAGATGGGTGCGACGTTTACTCACCGACCAGAACAGAAACCAATGTTTCCTGTCGTCTTTGGCTCTTTTGCAATGGAATTCTGCTGAGTGTTAAATTTTTTATTCACGAGCAGCTGGGATTTCGGAAATTGTGTGCGAGATGGGTGCGACGTTTACTCACCGACCAGAACAGAAACCAGCGTTTCCTGTCGTCTTTGGCTCTTTTGCAATGGAATTCTGCTGAGTGTTAAATTTTATTCACGAGCAGCTGGGATTTTGGAAATTGTGTGCGAGATGGGTGCGACGTTTACTCACCGACCAGAACAGAAACCAACGTTTCCTGTCGTCTTTGGCTCTTTTGCAATGGAATTCTGCTGAGTGTTAAATTTTTTATTCACGAGCAGCTGGGATTTCGGAAATTGTGTGCGAGATGGGTGCGACGTTTACTCACCGACCAGAACAGAAACCAACGTTTCCTGTCGTCTTTGGCTCTTTTGCAATGGAATTCTGCTGAGTGTTAAATTTTTTATTCACGAGCAGCTGGGATTTCGGAAATTGTGTGCGAGATGGGTGCGACGTTTACTCACCGACCAGAACAGAAACCAGCGTTTCCTGTCGTCTTTGGCTCTTTTGCAATGGAATTCTGCTGAGTGTTAAATTTTTTATTCACGAGCAGCTGGGATTTCGGAAATTGTGTGCGAGATGGGTGCGACGTTTACTCACCGACCAGAACAGAAACCAACGTTTCCTGTCGTCTTTGGCTCTTTTGCAATGGAATTCTGCTGAGTGTTAAATTTTTTATTCACGAGCAGCTGGGATTTCGGAAATTGTGTGCGAGATGGGTGCGACGTTTACTCACCGACCAGAACAGAAACCAGCGTTTCCTGTCGTCTTTGGCTCTTTTGCAATGGAATTCTGCTGAATGTTAAATTTTATTCACGAGCAGCTGGGATTTTGGAAATTGTGTGCGAGATGGGTGCGACGTTTACTCACCGACCAGAACAGAAACCAACGTTTCCTGTCGTCTTTGGCTCTTTTGCAATGGAATTCTGCTGAGTGTTAAATTTTTTATTCACGAGCAGCTGGGATTTCGGAAATTGTGTGCGAGATGGGTGCGACGTTTACTCACCGACCAGAACAGAAACCAACGTTTCCTGTCGTCTTTGGCTCTTTTGCAATGGAATTCTGCTGAGTGTTAAATTTTTTATTCACGAGCAGCTGGGATTTCGGAAATTGTGTGCGAGATGGGTGCGACGTTTACTCACCGACCAGAACAGAAACCAGCGTTTCCTGTCGTCTTTGGCTCTTTTGCAATGGAATTCTGCTGAGTGTTAAATTTTTTATTCACGAGCAGCTGGGATTTCGGAAATTGTGTGCGAGATGGGTGCGACGTTTACTCACCGACCAGAACAGAAACCAGCGTTTCCTGTCGTCTTTGGCTCTTTTGCAATGGAATTCTGCTGAATGTTAAATTTTATTCACGAGCAGCTGGGATTTTGGAAATTGTGTGCGAGATGGGTGCGACGTTTACTCACCGACCAGAACAGAAACCAACGTTTCCTGTCGTCTTTGGCTCTTTTGCAATGGAATTCTGCTGAGTGTTAAATTTTTTATTCACGAGCAGCTGGGATTTCGGAAATTGTGTGCGAGATGGGTGCGACGTTTACTCACCGACCAGAACAGAAACCAGCGTTTCCTGTCGTCTTTGGCTCTTTTGCAATGGAATTCTGCTGAGTGTTAAATTTTTTATTCACGAGCAGCTGGGATTTCGGAAATTGTGTGCGAGATGGGTGCGACGTTTACTCACCGACCAGAACAGAAACCAGCGTTTCCTGTCGTCTTTGGCTCTTTTGCAATGGAATTCTGCTGAGTGTTAAATTTTTTATTCACGAGCAGCTGGGATTTTGGAAATTGTGTGCGAGATGGGTGCGACGTTTACTCACCGACCAGAACAGAAACCAACGTTTCCTGTCGTCTTTGGCTCTTTTGCAATGGAATTCTGCTGAGTGTTAAATTTTTTATTCACGAGCAGCTGGGATTTCGGAAATTGTGTGCGAGATGGGTGCGACGTTTACTCACCGACCAGAACAGAAACCAACGTTTCCTGTCGTCTTTGGCTCTTTTGCAATGGAATTCTGCTGAGTGTTAAATTTTTTATTCACGAGCAGCTGGGATTTCGGAAATTGTGTGCGAGATGGGTGCGACGTTTACTCACCGACCAGAACAGAAACCAGCGTTTCCTGTCGTCTTTGGCTCTTTTGCAATGGAATTCTGCTGAGTGTTAAATTTTTTATTCACGAGCAGCTGGGATTTCGGAAATTGTGTGCGAGATGGGTGCGACGTTTACTCACCGACCAGAACAGAAACCAACGTTTCCTGTCGTCTTTGGCTCTTTTGCAATGGAATTCTGCTGAGTGTTAAATTTTTTATTCACGAGCAGCTGGGATTTCGGAAATTGTGTGCGAGATGGGTGCGACGTTTACTCACCGACCAGAACAGAAACCAACGTTTCCTGTCGTCTTTGGCTCTTTTGCAATGGAATTCTGCTGAGTGTTAAATTTTTTATTCACGAGCAGCTGGGATTTCGGAAATTGTGTGCGAGATGGGTGCGACGTTTACTCACCGACCAGAACAGAAACCAACGTTTCCTGTCGTCTTTGGCTCTTTTGCAATGGAATTCTGCTGAGTGTTAAATTTTTTATTCACGAGCAGCTGGGATTTCGGAAATTGTGTGCGAGATGGGTGCGACGTTTACTCACCGACCAGAACAGAAACCAGCGTTTCCTGTCGTCTTTGGCTCTTTTGCAATGGAATTCTGCTGAGTGTTAAATTTTTTATTCACGAGCAGCTGGGATTTCGGAAATTGTGTGCGAGATGGGTGCGACGTTTACTCACCGACCAGAACAGAAACCAACGTTTCCTGTCGTCTTTGGCTCTTTTGCAATGGAATTCTGCTGAGTGTTAAATTTTTTATTCACGAGCAGCTGGGATTTCGGAAATTGTGTGCGAGATGGGTGCGACGTTTACTCACCGACCAGAACAGAAACCAGCGTTTCCTGTCGTCTTTGGCTCTTTTGCAATGGAATTCTGCTGAGTGTTAAATTTTTTATTCACGAGCAGCTGGGATTTCGGAAATTGTGTGCGAGATGGGTGCGACGTTTACTCACCGACCAGAACAGAAACCAACGTTTCCTGTCGTCTTTGGCTCTTTTGCAATGGAATTCTGCTGAGTGTTAAATTTTTTATTCACGAGCAGCTGGGATTTCGGAAATTGTGTGCGAGATGGGTGCGACGTTTACTCACCGACCAGAACAGAAACCAACGTTTCCTGTCGTCTTTGGCTCTTTTGCAATGGAATTCTGCTGAGTGTTAAATTTTTTATTCACGAGCAGCTGGGATTTCGGAAATTGTGTGCGAGATGGGTGCCACGTTTACTCACCGACCAGAACAGAAACCAATGTTTCCTGTCGTCTTTGGCTCTTTTGCAATGGAATTCTGCTGAGTGTTAAATTTTTTATTCACGAGCAGCTGGGATTTCGGAAATTGTGTGCGAGATGGGTGCGACGTTTACTCACCGACCAGAACAGAAACCAACGTTTCCTGTCGTCTTTGGCTCTTTTGCAATGGAATTCTGCTGAGTGTTAAATTTTATTCACGAGCAGCTGGGATTTCGGAAATTGTGTGCGAGATGGGTGCGACGTTTACTCACCGACCAGAACAGAAACCAACGTTTCCTGTCGTCTTTGGCTCTTTTGCAATGGAATTCTGCTGAGTGTTAAATTTTTTATTCACGAGCAGCTGGGATTTCGGAAATTGTGTGCGAGATGGGTGCGACGTTTACTCACCGACCAGAACAGAAACCAATGTTTCCTGTCGTCTTTGGCTCTTTTGCAATGGAATTCTGCTGAGTGTTAAATTTTTTATTCACGAGCAGCTGGGATTTCGGAAATTGTGTGCGAGATGGGTGCGACGTTTACTCACCGACCAGAACAGAAACCAGCGTTTCCTGTCGTCTTTGGCTCTTTTGCAATGGAATTCTGCTGAATGTTAAATTTTATTCACGAGCAGCTGGGATTTTGGAAATTGTGTGCGAGATGGGTGCGACGTTTACTCACCGACCAGAACAGAAACCAACGTTTCCTGTCGTCTTTGGCTCTTTTGCAATGGAATTCTGCTGAGTGTTAAATTTTTTATTCACGAGCAGCTGGGATTTCGGAAATTGTGTGCGAGATGGGTGCCACGTTTACTCACCGACCAGAACAGAAACCAATGTTTCCTGTCGTCTTTGGCTCTTTTGCAATGGAATTCTGCTGAGTGTTAAATTTTATTCACGAGTAGCTGGGATTTCGGAAATTGTGTGCGAGATGGGTGCGACGTTTACTCACCGACCAGAACAGAAACCAGCGTTTCCTGTCGTCTTTGGCTCTTTTGCAATGGAATTCTGCTGAGTGTTAAATTTTTTATTCACGAGCAGCTGGGATTTCGGAAATTGTGTGCGAGATGGGTGCGACGTTTACTCACCGACCAGAACAGAAACCAACGTTTCCCACGTGCCAATGTTTCCTGTCTTCTTTGGCTCTTTTGCAACGGAATTCTGCTGAATGTTAAATTTTATTCACGAGCAGCTGGGATTTTGGAAATTGTGTGCGAGATGGGTGCGACGTTTACTCACCGACCAGAACAGAAACCAACGTTTCCTGTCGTCTTTGGCTCTTTTGCAATGGAATTCAGTGTTAAATTTTTTATTCACGAGCAGCTGGGATTTCGGAAATTGTGTGCGAGATGGGTGCCACGTTTACTCACCGACCAGAACAGAAACCAATGTTTCCTGTCGTCTTTGGCTCTTTTGCAATGGAATTCTGCTGAGTGTTAAATTTTTTATTCACGAGTAGCTGGGATTTCGGAAATTGTGTGCGAGATGGGTGCGACGTTTACTCATCGACCAGAACAGAAACCAGCGTTTCCTGTCGTCTTTGGCTCTTTTGCAATGGAATTCTGCTGAGTGTTAAATTTTTTATTCACGAGCAGCTGGGATTTCGGAAATTGTGTGCGAGATGGGTGCGACGTTTACTCACCGACCAGAACAGAAACCAGCGTTTCCTGTCGTCTTTGGCTCTTTTGCAATGGAATTCTGCTGAATGTTAAATTTTATTCACGAGCAGCTGGGATTTTGGAAATTGTGTGCGAGATGGGTGCGACGTTTACTCACCGACCAGAACAGAAACCAACGTTTCCTGTCGTCTTTGGCTCTTTTGCAATGGAATTCTGCTGAGTGTTAAATTTTTTATTCACGAGCAGCTGGGATTTCGGAAATTGTGTGCGAGATGGGTGCGACGTTTACTCACCGACCAGAACAGAAACCAGCGTTTCCTGTCGTCTTTGGCTCTTTTGCAATGGAATTCTGCTGAGTGTTAAATTTTTTATTCACGAGCGGCTGGGATTTCAGAAATTGTGTGCGAGATGGGTGCGACGTTTACTCACCGACCAGAACAGAAACCAGCGTTTCCTGTCGTCTTTGGCTCTTTTGCAACGGAATTCTGCTGAATGTTAAATTTTATTCACGAGCAGCTGGGATTTTGGAAATTGTGTGCGAGATGGGTGCGACGTTTACTCACCGACCAGAACAGAAACCAACGTTTCCTGTCGTCTTTGGCTCTTTTGCAATGGAATTCTGCGGAGTGTTAAATTTTTTATTCACGAGCAGCTGGGATTTCGGAAATTGTGTGCGAGATGGGTGCCACGTTTACTCACCGACCAGAACAGAAACCAATGTTTTCTGTCGTCTTTGGCTCTTTTGCAATGGAATTCTGCTGAGTGTTAAATTTTTTATTCACGAGCAGCTGGGATTTCGGAAATTGTGTGCGAGATGGGTGCGACGTTTACTCACCGACCAGAACAGAAACCAGCGTTTCCTGTCGTCTTTGGCTCTTTTGCAATGGAATTCTGCTGAGTGTTAAATTTTTATTCACGAGCAGCTGGGATTTCGGAAATTGTGTGCGAGATGGGTGCGACGTTTACTCACCGACCAGAACAGAAACCAGCGTTTCCTGTCGTCTTTGGCTCTTTTGCAATGGAATTCTGCTGAATGTTAAATTTTATTCACGAGCAGCTGGGATTTTGGAAATTGTGTGCGAGATGGGTGCGACGTTTACTCACCGACCAGAACAGAAACCAACGTTTCCTGTCGTCTTTGGCTCTTTTGCAATGGAATTCTGCTGAGTGTTAAATTTTTTATTCACGAGCAGCTGGGATTTCGGAAATTGTGTGCGAGATGGGTGCGACGTTTACTCACCGACCAGAACAGAAACCAACGTTTCCTGTCGTCTTTGGCTCTTTTGCAATGGAATTCTGCTGAGTGTTAAATTTTTTATTCACGAGCAGCTGGGATTTCGGAAATTGTGTGCGAGATGGGTGCGACGTTTACTCACCGACCAGAACAGAAACCAACGTTTCCTGTCGTCTTTGGCTCTTTTGCAATGGAATTCTGCTGAGTGTTAAATTTTTTATTCACGAGCAGCTGGGATTTCGGAAATTGTGTGCGAGATGGGTGCCACGTTTACTCACTGACCAGAACAGAAACCAATGTTTCCTGTCGTCTTTGGCTCTTTTGCAATGGAATTCTGCTGAGTGTTAAATTTTATTCACGAGTAGCTGGGATTTCGGAAATTGTGTGCGAGATGGGTGCCACGTTTACTCACCGACCAGAACAGAAACCAATGTTTCCTGTCTTCTTTGGCTCTTTTGCAAAGGAATTCTGCTGAGTGTTAAATTTTTTATTCACGAGCAGCTGGGATTTTGGAAATTGTGTGCGAGATGGGTGCGACGTTTACTCACCGACCAGAACAGAAACCAACGTTTCCTGTCGTCTTTGGCTCTTTTGCAATGGAATTCTGCTGAGTGTTAAATTTTTTATTCACGAGCAGCTGGGATTTCGGAAATTGTGTGCGAGATGGGTGCGACGTTTACTCACCGACCAGAACAGAAACCAACGTTTCCTGTCGTCTTTGGCTCTTTTGCAATGGAATTCTGCTGAGTGTTAAATTTTTTATTCACGAGCAGCTGGGATTTCGGAAATTGTGTGCGAGATGGGTGCCACGTTTACTCACTGACCAGAACAGAAACCAATGTTTCCTGTCGTCTTTGGCTCTTTTGCAATGGAATTCTGCTGAGTGTTAAATTTTATTCACGAGTAGCTGGGATTTCGGAAATTGTGTGCGAGATGGGTGCGACGTTTACTCACCGACCAGAACAGAAACCAATGTTTCCTGTCTTCTTTGGCTCTTTTGCAAAGGAATTCTGCTGAGTGTTAAATTTTTTATTCACGAGCAGCTGGGATTTTGGAAATTGTGTGCGAGATGGGTGCGACGTTTACTCACCGACCAGAACAGAAACCAACGTTTCCTGTCGTCTTTGGCTCTTTTGCAATGGAATTCTGCTGAGTGTTAAATTTTTTATTCACGAGCAGCTGGGATTTCGGAAATTGTGTGCGAGATGGGTGCCACGTTTACTCACCGACCAGAACAGAAACCAATGTTTCCTGTCTTCTTTGGCTCTTTTGCAAAGGAATTCTGCTGAGTGTTAAATTTTTTTATTCACGAGCAGCTGGGATTTTGGAAATTGTGTGCGAGATGGGTGCGACGTTTACTCACCGACCAGAACAGAAACCAACGTTTCCTGTCGTCTTTGGCTCTTTTGCAATGGAATTCTGCTGAGTGTTAAATTTTTTATTCACGAGCAGCTGGGATTTCGGAAATTGTGTGCGAGATGGGTGCCACGTTTACTCACCGACCAGAACAGAAACCAACGTTTCCTGTCGTCTTTGGCTCTTTTGCAATGGAATTCTGCTGAGTGTTAAATTTTTTATTCACGAGCAGCTGGGATTTCGGAAATTGTGTGCGAGATGGGTGCCACGTTTACTCACCGACCAGAACAGAAACCAACGTTTCCTGTCGTCTTTGGCTCTTTTGCAATGGAATTCTGCTGAGTGTTAAATTTTTTATTCACGAGCAGCTGGGATTTTGGAAATTGTGTGCGAGATGGGTGCGACGTTTACTCACCGACCAGAACAGAAACCAACGTTTCCTGTCGTCTTTGGCTCTTTTGCAATGGAATTCTGCTGAGTGTTAAATTTTTTATTCACGAGCAGCTGGGATTTCGGAAATTGTGTGCGAGATGGGTGCCACGTTTACTCACTGACCAGAACAGAAACCAATGTTTCCTGTCGTCTTTGGCTCTTTTGCAATGGAATTCTACTGAGTGTTAAATTTTATTCACGAGTAGCTGGGATTTCGGAAATTGTGTGCGAGATGGGTGCGACGTTTACTCACCGACCAGAACAGAAACCAATGTTTCCTGTCTTCTTTGGCTCTTTTGCAAAGGAATTCTGCTGAGTGTTAAATTTTTTATTCACGAGCAGCTGGGATTTTGGAAATTGTGTGCGAGATGGGTGCCACGTTTACTCACCGACCAGAACAGAAGCCAATGTTTCCTGTCGTCTTTGGCTCTTTTGCAATGGAATTGTGCTGAGTGTTAAATTTTTTATTCACGAGCAGCTGGGATTTCGGAAATTGTGTGCGAGATGGGTGCCACGTTTACTCACCGACCAGAACAGAAACCAATGTTTCCTGTCTTCTTTGGCTCTTTTGCAAAGGAATTCTGCTGAGTGTTAAATTTTTTATTCACGAGCAGCTGGGATTTTGGAAATTGTGTGCGTGATGGGTACGACGTTTACTCACCGACCAGAACAGAAACCAACGTTTCCTGTCGTCTTTGGCTCTTTTGCAATGGAATTCTGCTGAGTGTTAATTTTTTTATTCACGAGCAGCTGGGATTTCGGAAATTGTGTGCGAGATGGGTGCCACGTTTACTCACCGACCAGAACAGAAACCAACGTTTCCTGTCGTCTTTGGCTCTTTTGCAATGGAATTCTGCTGAGTGTTAAATTTTTTATTCACGAGCAGCTGGGATTTCGGAAATTGTGTGCGAGATGGGTGCCACGTTTACTCACCGACCAGAACAGAAACCAACGTTTCCTGTCGTCTTTGGCTCTTTTGCAATGGAATTCTGCTGAGTGTTAAATTTTTTATTCACGAGCAGCTGGGATTTTGGAAATTGTGTGCGAGATGGGTGCGACGTTTACTCACCGACCAGAACAGAAACCAACGTTTCCTCTCGTCTTTGGCTCTTTTGCAATGGAATTCTGCTGAGTGTTAAATTTTTTATTCACGAGCAGCTGGGATTTCGGAAATTGTGTGCGAGATGGGTGCCACGTTTACTCACTGACCAGAACAGAAACCAATGTTTCCTGTCGTCTTTGGCTCTTTTGCAATGGAATTCTGCTGAGTGTTAAATTTTATTCACGAGTAGCTGGGATTTCGGAAATTGTGTGCGAGATGGGTGCCACGTTTACTCACCGACCAGAACAGAAACCAATGTTTCCTGTCTTCTTTGGCTCTTTTGCAATGGAATTCTGCTGAGTGTTAAATTTTATTCACGAGTAGCTGGGATTTCGGAAATTGTGTGCGAGATGGGTGCCACGTTTACTCACTGACCAGAACAGAAACCAATGTTTCCTGTCGTCTTTGGCTCTTTTGCAATGGAATTCTGCTGAGTGTTAAATTTTATTCACGAGTAGCTGGGATTTCGGAAATTGTGTGCGAGATGGGTGCCACGTTTACTCACCGACCAGAACAGAAACCAATGTTTCCTGTCTTCTTTGGCTCTTTTGCAAAGGAATTCTGCTGAGTGTTAAATTTTTTATTCACGAGCAGCTGGGATTTTGGAAATTGTGTGCGAGATGGGTGCGACGTTTACTCACCGACCAGAACAGAAACCAACGTTTCCTGTCGTCTTTGGCTCTTTTGCAATGGAATTCTGCTGAGTGTTAAATTTTTTATTAACGAGCAGCTGGGATTTCGGAAATTGTGTGCGAGATGGGTGCCACGTTTACTCACCGACCAGAACAGAAACCAACGTTTCCTGTCGTCTTTGGCTCTTTTGCAATGGAATTCTGCTGAGTGTTAAATTTTTTATTCACGAGCAGCTGGGATTTCGGAAATTGTGTGCGAGATGGGTGCCACGTTTACTCACCGACCAGAACAGAAACCAATGTTTCCTGTCATCTTTGGCTCTTTTGCAATGGAATTCTGCTGAGTGTTAAATTTTATTCACGAGTAGCTGGGATTTCGGAAATTGTGTGCGAGATATGTGCCACGTTTACTCACCGACCAGAACAGAAACCAATGTTTCCTGTCATCTTTGGCTCTTTTGCAATGGAATTCTGCTGAGTGTTAAATTTTATTCACGAGTAGCTGGGATTTCGGAAATTGTGTGCGAGATGGGTGCCACGTTTACTCACCGACCAGCACAGAAACCAACGTTTTCTGTTTCTGTCGTCTTTAGCTCTTCTGCAAAGTATTCTGCTGAGGGTCACAATTTTTTGTGTTGAATCATCACAGGTGACGAAATGTGGTTTCACCATTCACCTCTGAAGTCTAATGATCTTCCATGGGATGGAAGCATGTCACCTCTCCAACAAAGAAGAAGTGCAAAGTCCAACCGTTTGTGGGAAAGGTCATGGGGACTGTTTTCTTTGACTGTGAAGGTGTTGTTTCCACAGAATTTCTGCCAAAAGGGACGACTATCAATGCTGACTTTTATTGCCAAACACTGTGGAATTTGCGAAAGGCAATTAAAGACAGACGCCAGGGTAAGTTGAGCGAAAGTGTCATTCTACTGCACGACAATGCCATACCCCACACAGCATGGAAAACAATTGTATTTCTGCAGTCATTCAAATGGGAGGTGTGGCAATATCCACCATAGAGCCCTGACTTATCCCTGTTCGACTACTATTTTTTTGGTGAAATGAACCTGGACCTAAGTGGACAATGATTCCAAACCGATGAGGCCGAGAAAACTGCGGTCCTGAACTGTTTGCACCAAATTGGAGGAGACTTTCTGTACAGGTATAGAAAAGTTAATCACATGTTCCGATAAACGTTTACAGTCCTTAGATGACTATGCCGAAAAATGAATAAATGTTGTACCTTTAAACCAGCATACATCCGTTGAGTATATCTCTTTATTTGTTTTTTTTTTTAATTCAATAGTGTAAGTAACTTTTTGATCCACTCTCGTACATTTGACCATTATATGCTGTTGAAGGATGGATAAGGACCCACCTTTTGCTTAAGGACATGGCACGAGAATCGTTGGGTGTGCAAGAGGTTAATTTTTTTCTTCCCCTTTTAGCCATAGGTTCTTTTCAAGGTTGACAGCATCATATGCACATAGTGGATGTGAACGTCAATTGGACGCTCAAGAGATTTTGGGACTTGCACACTGAATCTGATGTTGCAGGGGTAATTTTTTTGCCCTGCGATGGGTCTGTCTCTTTATTGTTATTAAGCCCTTAACTTAGGATGTTCTATACTGAAGCCGTGCACCCCATGGCGTCACTGCCCCGATAAACCAGACCACCCAGACATCATGCAGATATCATAAAGGATCCACTATTCACTTGGTAAATTTCTTCACCCTCTAGTGGCAGTCTTGTGCATTAAGAGAATTTTGAAATCATAACAAAAACATTTGCAGCAGAAATGCTCTCTGACAAAGAAAGAATTTTAAAAATTGGTTTATTAGAAGCAGATATGTTGAGAAGAAGGCATCCTCAAGCTTTTTTTTTTTTTTTTTTTTTTTTTTTTTGTGGCGAGAGGTATCTGATCACAAGAGAATTTTTTTTCAGTCAAGTTTTCAGAAGCCCAGATACTGCTGCAAATACATGAGAAACAGATATACACTTACACCCCCTAGTGGGAAAAACTGTTCTTTACCAAAAATTGTAAATCATGTGCAGGACATTTCTCATCAGAAGCTGAATGCGGCACAAAAAGAATTTTTGCAATCGGACTTTTAGAAACACCGATATCGCTAAATTCGCCATTTAACTTTATGCTCCCTAGCGGAAAACCTAGTAGGCTGTACTTGAAAAAGAAACTGTCCCCAAAGTAATCATCATAAAAGGCATCGAAAGGAATAAATAATTTTTTTCAATCGGATGTTTTCAAGCAATTAAACACTTTAACAACAGCTGCTCTGGAACATTTCACGAATGCGGTGGTTTCGGTGATACTCGCTCCAGGGCTCCGAGCTCCTACAATCATCCCATGTTAAAAGTCCGTCAAATCGCATTTTTCCCCCAATTCGTCACCCAAAAATCACTTCTACTACTGTCACAAGCACTAAGCTTTCCCTTTTTATACTAGCGTCGTCCTCTGGCGGCAACAGCGTACAGCCATAGCTCATTTGCTTAAAACTGGCAGGTGGTCATAATAAAGTGGCCACTTAGTTTATAGGAAGTACCAAAAGAAATCTGGTGGTGCACTTAACAGGTCACACCTGGAGATTTGGACAAAACAGCAACATCAAACTGCACTGATTGATTACTGCATTAATAAGCATACTGTTCCTGATCCTTGGGGCTTATAAGGCGCCGTGCAGGGGACTCCACATTCGTGCCTAAGTGCACGGTAAGAGTCAGGGGAGATCCCTGTGCGATAGACGTGACGAGGAGCCGCCGTAGGCGTGCCTACGGGCAACTGACTGAGTTTGAACGAGGCCGTATCATCGGGATGAGAGAGGCATGGTGGCCGCCGCGCCGAATAGGCCTCCATCCATTTGGCTCGGTCGTGTTGGGAGCAATAGGCACGGAAAAGCACCCAGACACAGAGGACTGACTGGACGACGCAGACACACCACCAGCAGAGAGGATCGTGAAAGCGGCACGCACCGATGCAACAACGTCCCTGTCCAATATCCAGAGACATGTGGTGGCTGTACAAGGAATTTCTGTGTCCGCCAGAACAGTGGTGTCAGCAGCGAGCAACGTGGAATTCTACGGACTGGCGACCTGTAGTGTTCAGCGACGAATCCCACTTCTGTACGGGAACGGACGACCACCGTGCCAGAGTGTGGAGGACCGCAGGTGAGCGCTACAATTCCAACCTCACTGTACAGGTTCACACGTCCCGAACTGCAGGCGTGATGGTCTGGGGAGCCATCGCGTATGACAGCCGGACTTCCCTTGCAGCGATCCGAAGGACGCTGATAGCCCAGCGCTACGTACAGGAGATCCTGTGCCCCCATGTGCTTTCTATCCTGGCGGGAGGACCCAGAGCCGTTTTCCAACAAGATAACGCCCGTCGGCACACGGCTCAGGTTTCTCAGGACTGTATGATATGCTTCGCTTCCGTCGTCTGCCAGATCATCTGATCTCTCGCCCATCGAACACGTGTGGGACCAGATGGGACGACAGTTTTCTCCATGTCCCAGTGTTCGTGATTTAGAGCGTCAGTTGCAAGAAGCATGGGCCTATCTGTCCCCAGGATTACATACGGCGTCTCTTTGACTCCATGCCGGACCGTATATCCGTATGTATCCGACATGGTATTGACGCTGACTGGAATGTGTACCGTATGTCCGCTGGAAATCGTCCTGTTGCTGTGATATTGTAATCACTTCTGTCCTTGGTATGTACCATCTCACTACTGAAATCTCATTTCAATCCGACGCGAAGCCTCCTTCTTGGTGCGCGGATTTTTATGACAATGAGTGTGTGTGTGTACATATATATATATATACAGTATGTATCATCCTTATCCAATATAATGCTATGTTGTGTTTCTCTTCTAAGTGCCTGGTGACTATATATATATATGGCCTACTACAGGCAACAGTCAGCGGCAGCATTATGTACTGAATAGAAGCGCATATACCTATCGCTGTGTTCCAAAACCTTGTCAAAAGCATATCTCAAAGAGTCAGTGCATGTATTAAAGCCAAAGGTGGGCCGACACCGTACTAATGTATGTTAATAAATACAATGTTGTATTTCTCTTCTAGGTGTCCGGTGACTTTTGTCAATATAATATATATATATATCATCATCATCGTCAACCATTATCAATCCACTGCTGGACGAAGGTCTCCCCAAGTTTCCTCCACAACGGTCTGTCTTGTGCCAGTCTCCTCCATGTCACTCCCGCATACTTTCGAATTTCATCCACCCATCTTCCATGTGGTCTTCTTCTGGGTCTTTTCCTGTCCCTTGGAATCCAATCTAAAATTTCGGCTGTCCATCGATGGTCTGTTCTTCTGGCAGTATGTCCAGCCCATTGCCATTTCAGGGATTTAACTCTGATCATGATGTCCTCCACTCTTGTCATTTTTCGGATCCACGTGTTCTTATCTCTTCCTATCTCTCCTGGTTACAAAAGTCACCGGACACCTAGAAGAGAAATACAACATAGGATTTATTAACATGCATTAGTACGGTGTCGGCCTACCTTTGGCTCTAATGTATGCACTGACCCTTCGACATATGCTTTCGACAAGGTTTTGGAACACAGCGATAGGTATGCGCTTACATTCAGAACATAATGCTGCCGCTAACTGTTGCTTAGTAGTAGGCCTTGGTTCCAAACTCCTGACGCTCTAAATTAATCCCATAGGTGCTCTATGGGATTAAGATCAGGGCTGTGTGCTGGCCAGTCCACAGACGATACGGAATTATCGTCAAACCTCGCCTTGCTTATGTCTCGGTGCATTATCCTGCTGGTACCAACAAGGCTTGGTTCCATAGTATTGCCACAGAGTTATTAGGGCATAATTGTCCGTAATATCGAAGTACACTTGCTGGTTAACAGGTTTGTCCACGATAACCAATTGGCCGGGAACATACCACAAAAAACATCCCCATGCCGCCATACCCACACACCGCCATCAAACTGATGGATCGTGTATCTGGATTCATCAGTCCACAGGACCCGTTTCCATTGATCTATGGTCCACGATAAATGTTCTTTACACCATGCTAAACAACGAGTAGCATTTCAAATGGAGATGAAAGGCTTATGAGACATCCAAATGGGACGACAAGTGAAATTGATTTTATTATGTGTAACAAAAAATTCGTCATAGAAGACTGCAGTGTGCTAAACCAGTTCATCACAATTAGTGACCATAGATAGATTGGTGAGATGTAAGATGCACCTCAACACTAAACTCGAACGTAGCAAGCTCATAAGACAAACAAAATGTATTGACATAACCAACCTTAAAAAACACCATAATACCTTCAAATTGGAACTGAAGAACAGATTCTCTGCTTTAGAAGGCCTAACATCGGAAGAAGTGGATATTTCTGAAGTTAACAGAAAAGTAACCAAAGCTCTTATGGAAACAGCAACAAAATTAGCTGGGTCTAAGAACAAATTGCATGTGAACAAATTATCAGGAAAAACCAAAATGTTGATGCAAAAAAGAAGAGAGATGAGGACAACTAAAGATGTGACTTCCAGAGTGGAATATATAGAGCTATGCAAGAAGACGTAAGGAAATTCAACTGTGAACTAGTGAGGAAAGCAATTGAAAACAACCAAAGCCTAAAGATAGCAAAGGGACATCTCAGTAAGGGAAGAAAACAGATTATGGCATTAAGAAAAGAAGATGGTTCTGTAACAAGAAATAGAGGCGAAATTTTGACAAGAGTGAAAGATTTCGACTCCAAATTATATGAAAGAGATGTTACATGTACTCCAGACATCATGAAAGGTACCAGTACCAGAGTTCTCCCAGTCCTCCCAGCAGAAGTTGCACATGCAAGCAAGAACATGAAGCGGGGAAAAGCTCCAGGAGAAGATGGAATTACTGTAGACATCATACAAGAAGCAAGTGGAGAAATCGAAACAGTACTCGCCCAAATTTTCTCTCGAGGCCTTAATGAAGGGAAGATTCCTGAGGGTTGGAACAACGCTACCATGAACCTACTACATAAAAAAGGTGACATTGAGGATCTCAGGAACTACAGACCTATCAGTTTCCTATCAGTGGTTTATAAAATCTTCACTAAAGTTCTTTCACACTGCTTGAAGGTAACACTGGACATGGCTCAACTGAGAGAACAAGCTGGATTCAGGAGTGGCTGCAGCCTGAGAGAACTAATTGAAAGAGCGAGGGAATATGAACTTCCATTGTGCATGGCTTTTATCGATTATGAAAAAGCCTTTGATTTGGTGAAACCATCGGCAGTTGCAATGGCTCTGAAATCCTGCGGTATTGAAGATGCATACATTAATATTATTAATAACATCTATGAAAATGCAAGTGCGAAGATTCGGCTGTTTGAAAATACAACACACATAAAAATTGGAAAGGGAGTGAGACAAGGTGACACCATATCACCGAAGCTCTTTAATGCTACATTGGAAAATGTCTTTCAATCACTGAACTGGAAAAACAAAGGGATAAAGATTAATGGAGATTATCTAACCCACCTTCGTTTTGCTGATGACGTAATTTTTGTAACCACCCCATCAGAGCTGCCGAGAATCATCCAGGAACTTGCTGACAAGAGTAAAGAAGTGGGATTAAAAATTAACTTTCAGAAGACAAAAGTGATGTTCAATGCTTTTACACGAAATGAAGATTTATCGATTGATGGAGAAAAGCTGGAGATAACAGACACGTACGTTTATCTTGGACAGCAGATATCAAGTGAGGGTCACATTGATGAAGAAATTAATCGGCCTACAAAACGTGCCTGGAGAGCTTTTGGAAGAAACAGCATAATTTTCAAGAGCAATATGCCATTATGTCTCAAAAGAAAAGTGTTTGATCAATGCATCCTTTCAGTGCTTACGTATGGTGCAGAGACGTGGACCTTAACTACAAGAGACATACAAAGGCTGCAGACAACTCAAAGCAGCATGGCGAGGTGCATGCTTGGTGTAACCAGGAGAGATAAGAAGAGAAACTCGTGGATCCAAAAAATGAGAAGAGTGTAAGGTATCATGATCAGAGTTAAATCCCTGAAATGGCAATGGGCTGGGCATACTGCCAGAAGGACAGACCATCGATGGACAGCCGAAATTTTAGATTGGATTCCAAGGGACAGGAAAAGACCCAGAAGAAGACCACATGGGAGATGGGTGGATGAAATTCGAAAGTATGCGGGAGTGACATGGAGGAGACTGGCCCAAGACAGACAATTGTGGAAGAAATTTGGGGAGACCTTCATCCAGCAGTGGATTGATAATGGTTGTTGTTGATGATGATGATGATATATCATCATCATCATTGTCGTCGTGACGGTCTGCGTGTGTGTAGTCCTACGTCGTGCTGCCGTCTGCCAATAGTGCTGGTACTAATCGGACAATGCATGGAGGGCACAACTGCTTGTCGAATATCCGCAATTATGGCCGTTGGGTCACTCCGCGCATGTCGGACAACCCGTCGGTCCTCACTTTCCGTGATTCGTCTAGTTCTTCCTGACCCTTCCTGTCGCTGCTGCGTGCGTTGTTTTATCCACTGCCGCCAACAGCCTGCTATGGTGATATCCGCTCGACCGGTATTGCGCACAATACGGCGATAAGACCATCCCACTTCCCGGAGTCCGACGATGAGGCCCCTCTCGAATTCCTCCAACTACTCCCGAACTTTTCTCCGAGGAATACTTCACTTGCAAAGGATGCAACCAACACAGTAGCACGAGTCAGAATGACAAGCACGCGGAACGGGACGACGACGACGACCTTATGTAGCCAGTCAGGCACCGAGATAGGCCCCCTACTTGCTTGCGTCACATGCATGGCCGTGTGTGATACTTGAATCATTTGCATGTCTCACGAGGTCAAACCTAGCCACCAAGTTTCATTCCTGTCGGTTGCTTCCTTCTGGGTGCAACTATTTTCTTGGTGAGTGTATATTATGTAATTAAATTACTAATATATATACACTCAGTCAGCTGTGAATTAGGAACACCTGCCTAATAGCGCGTTGGTCCTCTTTTCTGTGCAGTCACGGCTCGCAAACGCCTAGGAAACGATTCAAGGTGTTGAACATCCTCCATGCGTAAGTTGACCTATGTCCACTGCAGCAGCTCCGTCAATTCACGCTCATTCCGTGGAGGAGGATCAGAAGTTCGCACACCCTGTTTTAGCATATCCCATAAATGCTCAATGGGTTACAGTCGGGGGAGTTTGGGGGTCAACAAAGTGGCGAATTTGTTGTGTTTTTCCAACCACTCAGCAGTTGTACTTACCCCTGTTAAAAGATGGCACTGAGGTCAGGGTAAACCTCCTGCAGAGATGGATGGAGATGGTCGGCTAACAGGTCCCTGTTGAGTCCACCATTCAGTGTTTGTGGGATGATAACTAGGCTAGTAATTGTTTCGCGGCGCGAATTTCCGCGATTTTTTTGCGAATTTGACAGGTTTTTCTGTAACTTCGCAAAAAAATCAAATATGTCTGCGAATTTCAGAGGGGTTTTTTTTTTTTCTTATTTTTTTGCCGAATTTCTATTATAACTTTTAGATTGTTCCTCGTATTCAAATAATTTTATTATTGCCTTCATTAGAATTTACACGGAAAATATAACGCAAAGAAGTCCTACTCCAAAGTACAAACCACAACTTTCAACTTTGAAATACCCCTCAAGATTGTTTGTTATGAAGAGACTGATCGAACAAGCTTGATGGGTAATTCCAGATCACATGCACTCTTCATTATAATTTGCACGAAAAATATACCGCAAAGTAATCCTACTCCATAGTACAAACCAGAACTTTCAACTTTGGATTACCCCGCAAGATTGTTTGTTATGAAGAGACGTATCGAACAAGCTTGATGGGTAATTCCAGGTCAAATGCACTCTTCTGAAGATTGCACGAGTGGTCTTTCGTGATTTCCACCCCCGCTACTGTTGAATGACCTTGGCCAGTTGCCGCGCTAGTAAATTGTAATCTGGATATCGTCAATTATATCAGTAGTTTTGGCTGGGAAAAGCAGCTCACAGAAAAAAGTGTTTGATCGTCGCAGACGCTTAGCTTTGAAAACTTTTGTGCTTTCGTGTGAGTATTTAGTTTATAAAGTTTCTTGATATTGTTTGTTAAATTTTAGAATGAGCCACGTGAGTAAAATGAGTGCATCTTTCAGATGCAAGCAAGCAGTACAGTAAAAGAACGTTTCATGTGAACAAAAATCTGTTGGTGTTGCAACATACCAGTGGATTTTTCAGGAAAGGACAGTTGTGAAAAGCATTTATCAAGCAAGCTGCATAAAAATAAATGTGTCCGAACAGTCAACCGAAAGTAATGCAGAAATGTGTTGATGAATTAATCGAGAAAAAGACTAAATAAGAACAGCATCGCCGAACTGAACATTCGAAAATAACTGGTGCATTTTGTGCAGCTGACATATCACTTCCCAAACTGGATAACCCTTCTTTAAAAAGTTACTTGGAAAATTCGTTGAAAGATATTGGCGTTATTCCAAATGTAAATTGGATGGGGAAATGTTATTTGCCGAAAAAATATACACGGTCGAGTCACATTATTGTGACCACCAGCTAATATCCAGAGTTACCGCCTTGTGCAGCGCAAACAGCAACTAGATAGGATGGGAGTGACTCAGTTAGGTGCTGGAAGATGTTCACAGGTATGTGGAGCCATGCTGACTGCAGTTCATCTGGCAGCTGCTGGAGGGTGTATGGTGGAGGATTTATAGAGCGAACAGCACGATCGAGGTGATCCCACAGATGCTCAATTGGGTTTAAGTCGGGGGGCCCAGAGAAATACTTTGAAGTCTTCATCGTGTTCTTCCAACCACTCTCTGACATTTCTAGATGTATGACAGGTCGCATTGTCGTGCTGGAACATCCCGTCCGCCCCAGGGAAGACAACACGTATGAGTGTACGTGGTCTGCAAGGGAGGATTCATAATGAATTCGGTCCATAGTGCCTTCCACAGGTATGAGTGGACCCTGGGAATGCCACGAAAACATTCCCCAGACCATAACGCTTCCCTCACCAGCTTGTGTTCTTCCAGCAATGGTTGAAGAGTGTTTGTTCTCCGATGTTTTTCGCCTTATACGCCAACGTTCATCCGTTCGACGAAGCAGAAAACGCGACTCATCCGAGAAGGCAATCCTTTGCCAATCAGCGGAGGTCCAATTCCGATACTGCCGTGCAAAAATAAGCTTTTTCTGCCGATGCACCTTCGTTAGCATAGGTGCAAAGACCATCCGTCTGCATTGGAGCCCCATACGCAGCAGGGTTCGCTGAATTGTCGCTTTAGACACACTTCTGGTAGCCCCTGGTTCATTCTACCAGTGAGTTACTCCACTGTAGCTTGTCGATCGACCCTCACGCACCTCCGAAACCGACGTTCACCTCACACATCAATGGCACGTGGTGCTCCGCAGTTTCTACGTCACTTATTCGCAATGGGGCCATTTCTCCCATTACGATGCACTTTAGCCACAGCAATACGCGAACAGTTCACAAATTACGCTGTTTCAGAAATACTGCCACCCTTGGCCCGAAAGCCGATAAGCATCCCTTTTTGTAAATCTGATAAATCGCTTCTTTTATCCATGACAGCAACGAGTGATATGTTTTCAAAATGCCTACAGCACACCTTATATACCCTCCAAGCCAGCTCACGACACATGCCTTCTTTCATTATCTACGCTCTGTAGATGTCAAAAGTAGGAGGTGGTCAAAATAATGTGCCTCGACTGTGTAATATTCACAAGAAACAAGTGAAAGATGTTAAAAATCAGTATCCGGTGTAAGCATCGTAGCAGAGGAAACAACGTATTCAGAAGATAGGTATATTTTGAATATTCTTGCTGTTCCATTAGCTGAAACGAATGTTGAAAGCTATAATGCTGAAACCTTTTTGAATGCAATCTTCCTTGAGACCATTACTTTGGAATCCGTAAATTTTAAGCAGTCAGCGAGGCAGTGCGTTAATAAGTATGAAATACCTTTAGCGATTATAACCATTTTTGTGACAGATAATGCATCTTACATATCCGAAGCGTGGGGGAAGAGCCTGAAAGACGAATTTTTTAAATAATACGGTATTTCGCGAAATTTCTGGGTAAATCCCAAAATTGCGCAATTTACACGGCGATTTTTTTTTCACTATAAAATTACTACCCTAATAATAACCAACGGACCTAGGGCTTCACAGGAAAAAGACCCCCCCCCCCGATACCAGAACACACCCTACACCAGCCTGTTGAATTCATGTTGTTTACGCCATATGTGAACTCGCCCATCAGCATGGTGAAGCAGGAAACGGGACTGAACACTTCAGACGACCGTCTTTCATCTTTCGAGGGTCCATTGCCGACGTTCTTCGGCCCATACGAACCGTTGTTTGCGGCGACTAGGCGTCATCATGGGTACACTCGTTGGTCTCCGGCTACAAGGTACGGCGCGTGCTGCATGTGGAAATAGGTGGAACTGCACTGGTGGGTGAGCTGGATGACTGTTACACGTTGCTGACATTCCAGTCGTGATACCCGACGCTCATTTCTAGGATCAACCGCGCGTGACTGACCAATGTGAGCCTTTCTGCTGGATGTCTGTGCCTGGTTAATTCAGTCCTGTACGGGAGCAGCCAACAAGTGTGGCTGGCCAATGTGAACCCTTCTGCTGGATGTCTGTATCGTTAATCCAATACTGGTACACCCTTGATACAATAGTAAGGGAGCAGCCAACAAGTGTGGCTGGCCAATGTGAGCCCTTCTGCTGGATGTCTGTGCATGGTTAATCCAGTCCTGCTACACCCTTGATACAGTAGTACGGGAGCAGCCAACAAGTGTAGCTGGACAATGTGAGCCCTTCTGCTGTATGTCTGTGCATGGTTAATCCAGTCTGGTACACCCTTGATACAGTAGTACGGGAACAGCCAACAAGCGTAGCTGACCAATGTGAGCCCTTCTGCTGGATGTCTGTGCATGGTTAATCCAGTCCTGGTACACCCTTGATACAGTAGTACGGGAGCAGCCAACAAGTGTAGCTGGCCAATGTGAGCCCTTCTGCTGCATGTCTGTGCATGGTTAATCCAGTCCTGGTACACCCTTGATACAGTAGGACTGGGGCAGCCAACAAGTGTGGCTGACCAATGTGAGCCCTTCTGCTGGATGTCTGTGCATGGTTAATCCAGTCCTGGTACACCCTTGATACAGTTGTACGAGAGCAGCCAACAAGTGTAACTGGCCAATGTGAGCCCTTCTGCTGGATGTCTGTGCATGGTTAATCCAGTCGTGGTACAGTAGTAAGGGAGCAGCCAACAGTGCGGCTCTTTCTGTAATACTGGTACTTGCCCTCTAGGCCACAACCATTTGGCCGCGGTCAAATTGGCTTATGTCGCCACGTTTGGCCATTATTGATAACGTGCAGAGAATAGGTGTGCAGAATTTATAGGAGCCGCACGTGACGTTGATGTCACGTGGTACTTCGTTATCGCTCCGAATATGTAAAACGGGTGGTGGTCCCAATGCAAAGCTAACTCAGTGTATATAATAAAAAAAGAGATGGGAAGTGTCGATATTTAATGGCTTGCCCCCGGTCCCAGAAATATATTGTTACGTCACTGCTCGTCGGGATTCGAATCCGGGCTGAACACTGACAAATGGTTAGAAGCCAAAGCCTCAGAGAACTGTGCCACTGTGGGGGCGCAGAAACATTGTAAACGCTTTAAAATTGCGAGTTATTAATTTCACGGGGTGTACATTTTTCCGAACATCTTAGGAGAACCTCATTTCGCTTACCAGCCAGGGTCTTACTAAATGCACTCGAGAACTTCTGTATCAGTTGGAAATCCGCAAGGTAAGTTTATGTGATGAGCATGTTGGATGGCGAGTTCTCCTTAGTTTGGAATCTCTCCGTGTCGCGAATAATAAGATGCCACTATTCCGTTGACAGTGTACCTTTTTCTGCGCGTTTTGTATACTTTAATACTCATCGAAATATTAATTACTGTTTGCCATGGAATTCATTCAGTTGCTTTTGAACCTGTGCTAGCATCTGCCCCCCCCCTCCCGCATTTCTTCCTTTTTATTATTTTGTCCGTAATCGTAAATCAGATAAATATTTAGAATTTATTTTATTTCCTGCCATTGAAAATTCTTTCTGATAAAACTAAATATTATTTTCTGCCTTAACTGTTAACCATCTAGAACTGTGAATTTTTTAATGTGATTCCCGAGAAACGTGTTAAAACAAGGCCGTCTAGAAAACGCAAGGCCGTGACATTAGAGAGATGAGTTCCCTCCGTTTATGACGTCACTCTCATGTTACACGGACTGATACGTCGGTATCGTGTTTGACGTCACACACGACAGCGTTGGAAACCAATGGCTTCCGCATGACGTCCCTAAAGGAGAGAACTCATCTCTCTAATGTCATTGTCTTGTGCTTTGCAGACGGCCTTGGTTAAATTTTCCTCGTCGCCCCGGTGGCGCAGTGGTCTAAGGCGGTGGCCTCTGATCATCCGTTCGTAAGGGGTCCGGGTTCGAATCCCGGTCCGGCATGGATGTTGTGTTTGTCTTACGGCACTGGCTCTCTCTCTTCCCTGGAACCAGTGACCCTAAATTAGGGACGGGCGACTGCTTATAGCCCATTGAGTTGCTCACGGTGGTCGTTAAACCTCCAATCAAAAAACAAAAAAATTTTCCTCGCTCTGTCTAATATGAGAATAAAAAAAACACCTCTTGGAAGTACCAGCCTGTGTTGGTGATCACTGGCATCAGTATAAGAAAAAAAATTGACGAATTACTAGCCCTATTAAAAAGTACTTAACCTGAAACTTCTGAAACATATTATGCTTCTATAAGAACAGCAGGAAGGTTTTATACTTCACTTAAGTCTAATAAAATCAATCTTTTTTTAAAGAAGGAAACAAAAAGAGAAATAAAAAAATGTAATGTTTTTTGATAATAGCATCAAGACTACGGTTTTTGTGGAGTTCGTACAAATTTGGAGGTGTCCAAATCGGGACAGTATGACATCATTGTTATTATTACAAACGATGATGTTGTATATCGATAAACCCTTTATCAATAGAAAACTTAAGTATTAATTACTTTAGATTTTATCAATATAAAAGTTCTATGTCTAGCATTTTCTAACGACGTCATCAGGTCCTGTTTTACAACAGTACAATATGGTTTATGTTCTGTCCAAAAAGTACACATCCTAAATATCTTGCTCCCGTTGTCCAAAAATAGTTCCGATGCACCTGAATGAAGTGCATGCATTTACATTTTTATTGTAGTAATACTATTATACTAGAGATGTAAAATAAAAGCTCATAGTAGAGGGAAATGACCGATTCTGGCTTAAACCGGAGCCATAGACTTAACATTAGGTGTCGGCCGGAGCAGCCGGAGCCAGCCGGAGCAAGCTGCAGCCGAGCGAACGGAGGGGGCGTGGTCAGTAGCAGCCTCCAATTCCCCGCTGCCATTTCCCCCCTCGACCGAAGTGTGTGCTTATCTCCGAAGATAGTATTGGACTTTGTCGAATTTTGGGGAGAAATCAATGAAGGTTTATTCCTTTTTTTTTAATTTAATGAAGGTTTATTCATTATTTATTTTCCCCTCTCTCGACCCCATCCCCTTAGGTTATTGTTATGTAAAACGTTTTTTCCCTCGTAATTTGTTGATTTTTCAATTAATTTTCATGAATTCCTCATGTGTCTTCCCTAATGAAAATTATTTAAGGTAAGTATTAATTAATCATTTCTCTTTTATTTTCTCGAATTATACGGTCATGTCCTCATCTCAAGAAATGTTATTATATCTTATTTTTGTTCATAAATGGATCTTTTCTGTCATTTCGAATTTATTTTTCGCTGTTATGCATGCTCGTTATCTTTTCCTTTGTTTCTAGTGTAGAAAGGCACGGAGGCTATTGACATAAGATTAGCCTTCCTTCACTAATGTTCTTGAAACGTCCTTCTGAGAAAGGTGAAGTAAAATGTACGGGAGTATTTTGTATCCTGTGTGTTCTTGTATTGACTTTAGATAAATCGACCTTCCGTTGCGGTGTTTGATTTCTCCCAGAATATTCATTCTTGGTATCAATGAAGGAAAGCACGGGTTAGTCACGCGTGTTCCCTCATTAACCTAATCTCTGTCAGATGCTGAAGGATTTCCTTTGTTCGTTGTTGTGAATAGTTAGAAAGATTACAAAGTTTAAAGTAGTCTATGATTAAAAGTATGCTATTTACGTCCTAACGTGTTGCGGTATTGACTTTAGATAATTGTCCTTCCTGTTTCTTCAATGATACAAATACCCCCGAAGAACCATTTTTGTTTTTCGTCGTCAGATAACCTTTTGCTGCTGACTCTCAGGGTCTGTTTACATAAGATAAATTCTCCTTCCGCTATCTTCTTTTTGTTTCAAAGTACTATTCTAAGCTTGAACTGCTGATAAACACATCGGTCGGATATTCCATCGTGAGTGTCATGTGAGAAAACCAGATTTTTCCGGTTCCATGTCCCCTCTATAAATGTTATGATCTCTTGTGGTGATTCGTGGAAGTTAGGGGTCAAAGGGTATTCGCGTTTACTATAAAATTCAGCTTCGCCATTCCTCTTTCTCAGTTTTCTTATTCAGATAAGTACGATTGTACCGACCTCAGAATAGTTAAACTTCTGTAACATGGATATTTCTAACGAAAGTGGATCCCACACAGTCTCAGCAATGGAAGAGGTAAGAGTTCGTTTCTTTGTATGCTATTTTTTCAGTCATTGTTAGGTCCCCCAACGTGATTTCTAGAATTTAGATGTGTGTTATTCTCAGACAAAAATGATTTTATATTTTTCCCTTAAGGAAAATCAAGTTAGTAGAATCGTTTATTCTCTTGAGGAAAAACGTGTTAGTTATTTTTTTTTAAGAAATTTAGAAATTCATTCTTTTGCGTTAACTCCCCTTAGCTTTAAAAACAATTAAAAAGTTTATTCCCTATGTGAGAATTCAGTAATTTCCCAACTCAATTTTATTTCATGAAAATGAATTGTTAGGGGAGAGGGCTAATTTTTTTTTTTTTTTTGTTCTTTCTCAGGATGCTTGGTGGCTTGCTGATGAACAACTCTTTCTTCAAAATTCCGACATCCTGCAGGCCTTGGAGGAATTTCCTTGAGCCAAGACCTGCTTTCCTCCTTCGTTCCCGATGAAGTTCCTCCTCGACATTTTTCTTGTGAGATCTGTCAGAAGGTCTTCACTTTGAAGAGGAATTTTTACCGTCACAAAAGAATTCATTCGGGGATAAAACCTTTTTCTTGTATTATTTGCAACAAGGGTTTCTCTAGGAAATCGGACATGAAGAAACACATTTCTAGATTACATTCGGGAATTCAGGAGGGTGGGAACTCGACGAATGCGTCTTCGGCTGGTCCCTCCAATGCTGCAGACCCCAACCTTCAAGCGGGTCCCTCAAATTTCGTGGGGCCCAGTCTCCAGGATCTTGCTGCCGCGGGCCCCTCCAATGCTGTAGGCCCCGTTGTTGTCGACCCTAGTCGGGAGGTCGTAGACCCCAGCCCCGAAGCTCTCATTCTTCCCCCTTTAAATTTGGGAAGATTCATTCAAGTGCAGTCGGTGGCTCAGAACCGCCTGCAAACCTTTAAAATCGTTCCCGAAAGGGAAACAGCGGACTGTCTCTCCACATTTTTGAATGAGCTCATTCATTCTTCAATTAGTATTCTAGAACATGCACTGGCAGCCCACCCATCCATTAAAGTGAATGCATTTATGCAGGCAGCCTTTAAAAAGCCTAAATCCGATGACCCGGAGGAATTTGATCATTGTTCTCGGAATTTAAAAACAACTAATAAGCCAGTGTATCGGTCGACAAATCTCGGGGAATTTTTTGATATCATGTCCAGGAAACTACTCACTGAATGTTCCGAATGTGAATTGAAAGGTTCAGGCTGGATGTTTTCGCACGTAGAGTGGTTCGAACTCCGGGTTAATCGGTTTAAACCATTGAAAGGAGCTTCATTTATTGCGCTTCCCAGCCATATTCAGAAGAAAAAGCTGTCGTGAACGTTCAAAATTTAGATACCTTCTGCTTTAAATATGCCGTGTGGACCCCACGCCTTCAAGATCAAAGAAATCGAGAAAAGGTAGCCTCCTATCTCAGCGATCCTCTTTTCGAAGGTGGATACAAGTGGGATTGTGTAGAATATCCCGTGAAGATTTCTGACGTTCCAAAATTTGAAAAGGGTAATAACATCAGCATTAACATTTATGGCATCGATGAAGCTGGAAAAATTTTCCCAATCAAAGTATGTGAAGAAGAGTTGGCGGACCATAGAGATTTAATATATTTAGAAAATGGAGGTTGCAACCACTTTGCTTGCATTACAAATTTTGAGCGACTTATTTCCAGTCAATTGTCAAAAATAGGAAAAAAAGTACACATCTGCAAAAAGTGTTTTAAAACTTATGACACTCGTTGCAATGGAGAAGAAAAATTAAATGAGCACAAAAAATTATGTAATAAAAACAAATCTGTCCTGATCAAGATGCCTGAAGATAAAGAATTGCAGTTTAAAGACTTCAAGTTCAGTCAGCGGGTTCCTTTTGTTGTTTACGCTGATTTTGAAAGCGTGTTAAAACCAGTTCAAGGTCCGATCCCAAATCCAAGCGAGTCCTTCACCACTCCCACTCAGTCCCATGAGGTTATGTCATATGCTTATTACATAAAAGATGTGGAAGGTCGTTATGATGTTTTCCGATCGCATAGAGCAGAGCAGGGAGTTGTGAGTCATTTCCTTCACACTCTCAAAGAAGATGTTGAAGTCATGGAAAAAAATTATCAAATGATTATTCCCATGAATCCTTTGACGGAGGCAGAAAAAGAATCTTTTCGGAAAGCAAGCATATGTCATATTTGTGGTGAAGGTGGATTTAATTCCTGCAGCAAATCAAAAAAGAAAGTGGCGGACCACGATCATCGTACTGGAAATTTCAGAGGACCCGCTCATTCTTCATGCAACATCAACTTTAAAAATCCTTCCTTTGTTCCTGTGTTGATGCATAACCTTTCAGGATACGACTCGCATTTCATCATTAAAGAACTAGATTGCCTTCCTGGAGAAATCACTGTCATCCCCGAGTCGACCGAAAAATT
This sequence comes from Macrothele yani, assembly GCA_039090855.1. Classification (NCBI taxonomy): domain Eukaryota; kingdom Metazoa; phylum Arthropoda; class Arachnida; order Araneae; family Macrothelidae; genus Macrothele; species Macrothele yani. The sequence goes on along the minus strand of CM076989.1, from coordinate 67,414,035 downwards.
TATTTCATTTTCAAAAAAGATGGGTGGGCTTGAAGTTCGTTTCCTGGACAGTTTTAGATTCATGCCAAGCAGTTTATCAAAATTAGCAAATAATCTTCCGAGAACGCATTTTAAAATTACACGGCAGCTTATTCCTAATGATGAAGAATTTTCCCTCCTAACGCAGAAAGGTATCTTCCCCTATGATTACCTTTCCTCATACAGCAAGTTGGAAGAAACGTCTCTCCCTCCAGCTTCAGCCTTCTTCAATAAATTAACCGATTCCCACATTTCAGAAGAAGACTATGAGCATGCCAAAAAAGTATGGGCGGTCTTGAAGATTGAGAATTTAGGCCAGTATGCAGATGTGTACTTAAAAACAGATGTGCTCATTTTGGCCGATGTTTTTGAAAATTTTAGAAATATTTGTCAGGACACTTATACGTTAGATCCTGCCTGGTTTTTTAGTTGTCCTGGTTTAAGTTGGTCCGCCATGCTAAAATGCACAAAAGTCTCTCTCCAGCTTTTAAGTGACTATGATATGCTACTTTTTCTGGAGAGTGGAAAGCGGGGTGGCTTGTGCATGTGTGTGAAACGGTATGCTGAGGCAAATAATAAGTATTTAAAAAATTTGATGTCTCCAAAGATGCCAGTTTCATCATTTATCTTGACGTGTGTAATCTTTATGGATTTGCAATGGATAATTTTCGTCTTCCTCACAAAAATTTCCGGTGGATTTCCGATGAAGAATTGAAGTTTTTGGATGTTATGAACATAGCGGATGATGCCAGCACGGGATACTTTCTCGATGTTGACATCAGCTATCCGGACTCCCTTCACAATCTTCATTCGGATTTACCGTTTTGTGCGGAAACGGAAGTTGTACCTGGAACCAGGCAGGTCAAATTATTGACTACGTTAAATAAAAAATCCAGGTACGTGGCTCATTATCAGCTTCTGAAGCAGGCAGTCAAAGCGGGTCTCATCATAACAAAAGTGCATCGGGGGTTAAGCTTTGATCAGAGCAAGTGGTTGCAGCCCTATATTCAATTGAATACCGAGATGAGAAAGCGGGCTAAAAATGAGTTTGAGAAAGATTTTTTCAAACTCATGAACAATTCTGTCTTTGGCAAAACGATGGAAAATATTCGCAACCGTACCCAAGTTGAGTTGGTATGCGAAGACAATAGACTGGAAAAGTTGCTCAATAAGCCCAATTTTAAAGACCGCACCATACTAAAAAATGAAGCAGAAGGAAAATTTCTGGTGTCTATGCATTTTAATGTCACCCACCTCACCTTCAACAAACCCATTTATTTGGGAGTCGCCATTCTAGACATCTCTAAAACTAGGATGTACGACTTCCATTATGAGGTGATGAAACCTTTATTTCAAGAAAACATTTCCATTCTTTATATGGATACTGATAGTTTCTTCTATCACATAAAAACAGAAGATCTATATAAAGATATGGAAAACATTAAAGATGAATTAGACACCAGTTCCTACCCCCATCGCACCCTCTATTTTGTCTTAAAAACAAAAAAGTGATTGGGAAATTTAAAGATGAGACCCATGGAACTGCCATAAAAGAATTTGTTGGTCTTAGACCAAAAATGTATGCGTATGCTACAGATGAAGAAGAAGTTAAGAAAGCCAAAGGCGTGAGCAAAACCGTCGTTTCACAGCAACTTCGCCTCAACGACTTCAAGTCTTCACTCTTTCACAAGCAAGAAAAAAAGAACATGAGTTATAGCATTCGAAGCTTGAAACATTCTGTTTTTACTGTTGTCATAAACAAAACATCTCTTTCCCCATATGACAACAAGCGAGTCGTATCCTCGGACAATATACATACCCTCCCCTACGGTCATTTTTCATTAAATTCTGGAGAACCTCCAAGAAAAAAATAAAAACAAAATAGCTGCCTGTATTCGAACCACTCCATGCTAATAAACTGCTTGGCATGAAGGGGTCCACACGGCATAGATTGTTCAGGAAGAATTACAGAATGTTTCAAGTCTTTAACTCATTGTTCGAGAAGATTTCACTCAAGAAAAAAAAATTCTCTGCTCTATGCTATGTCTCCGTCATTTTGTTGCTGCTCGCTTGGATTTCTAGAAAAACTTTTCGAAGAAAAATTTAATCAAAATTATTGTTTTGCTCACGTGAAGAATGCACCGTCTCAAAATTTTTAATTTTCTCTCATGAAGAATTTCAGGATGCTTCCCAAGATTTTTATTCATGAAATCTTTTCCTGTTGGAATTCGTGAATACGCATGTTCAAGATTTTACTCTCATGAACAAGTTGTGATTTTTTATTCACTTGGAATTCGTGAATACGTATGTTCAAGATTTTACTCTCATCAAGATTTTCAAGTTGCTTCCCAAGTTATTGCACTCCTGAAATCCTTTAATGCAGGAAAAAGATTTGTTTACATGAAAATCCTCCTCTCAAATATACCTCATCTTAAAAATGTGTGGAGCCAGTCCATTGTTTTAGATTCAGAGTTGAATTAGATGCTACCTATGTCTTGAGCTGTCTGAATTTCTAGTGAATTCAGGTGATCACGTTGCTATGAAAATCTACATTTGCCCTCAATATTTCCTCTGTTTTTTTTTAAAGTACTTTTCGAGGACCTGTCGGAGATGCATTCAGCGAGATTTTTTTTTAAAGTCAAGTGTTGCCAACTCCATTTCTGTGGGGAATTATTTAATTCTACCAAGTAAATGTTTTGTCTTCTAACTTTATAGATTGACTATTAGGAACATAAGCTTTCTAAATTTCTTCATGTACGAATTTCTAGATAAAACCTTGTTTTTTTTTTGTTTTTTTTTTCATGTTAGTTATGGGGGGAGGGGGGATTTCTTAGTTTTCCCAAAGAGAATATTCTTCTGACGGATCTCTTAGCTCATGGGGAAAAAAAAGTTCTTATCAGAACTATAATGAATTTCACCTTGAGAGTCATGAGGTCACTCGTCAGCCTATCTCAAGCTCTCCTTCTTCATTCTCAATTCAGTTAATTTAGTGGACAGACTTCAGTTGTTTCCCTTCCTGAGAAAAAAAAATGCTGCCTCTTCGACATAACAAGGAAAGACTTCATTTCCATTACTCTCAGCTGTTCTCCTCAACTCAAGCTATTCATTACTTTTCCCGCTTGGAAGAAGAAGTGGAATATTTAAGTGGAGAATTCTCAAAAATCAAAATTTATGGAAAATCATATTCCATTCCCAGACAACATGCTGCCTTCGGGGACCCCAATCTGAAATACACTTTTAGCGGTTTGTGCTTAGAACCTAACCCTTGGACGCCGTTACTTCAGGAAATCAAGCTTTATGTTGAGAAAGAATGTGATGAATCCTTCAACTTTGTTTTAATTAATAAATATCGAAATGGAGATGATAGAATCAATTATCATCGTGATGACGAAGCTGAATTAGATCCTTTGTCTTGTATTGCATCAGTATCTCTCGGACAAGAAAGAGACTTTGTTTTCAAGCGAAACGGGTTTAAACCAGTTTCCTTATCTTTGAGATCTGGAACTTTACTACAGATCCTGCCACCAACTAATTCGTATTGGAGTCATGGTCTGCCTCGACAAAAGAATGCTCCAAACATTAGATTGAATTTGACCTTTAGAAAGATGATAACCGAGTGTTCTTTACCCCATGACTCTCTTTCCCCCTCAAGCAGTAAACAAGTGACGAACTCCAACCTCTTATCAGTTTTGCCTGAACAATTCAAAGCTAACTCATTCTGTTCTCTGTCTTCGAACCGTCAGCACCCTTCGCTCCCGACCTCAACGCTTCCAGCAATTTCCTTCGATTCTCTTCCTCCAGCTTTCAACATGAAGCGATCATCTTCCTCTACTAAAGTTTCCGATGCTGTAGCAAAGAAGGTATGTTCTGAAGCTTCCAAGTCATGTGTTGAATTGGGAATTTCTTTGAATGATATCCCCCCTCATCATTTCCATTTAGGGGGTAACGCATTCGTGAAAGTGTCTGATTTCCATAATACAATCAGAGTTCATGTAAGAAGATACAGGAATGAACAGGAATCTTTTTTCCCCACCAAGAATGGAATCACCATGACAGCTCTGACCTTCCTTCAGTTTATGAGAAAAGTCCGTTGGTTGCATGGAGAAAATGAAGATATGCTAATCAACAGAGAACTAATTATTTCTGCCTCTCCTTCTTTGGACGGACCTCACACTTATATATTTGAGGTGCTTTCCCCTCGGATCAATGGATTTCGTCGACTGAACCCTAATTCCATCAAACTGAATGGGGAACAATTTGAAGCTCTCGCTGATCAATGTGAGAAGATATGGACGAGCATTACTATTCTACTATTTGGTCCAGTTTTTGCAAAGGCTGTTTTGCTTCATCAGAGGATTCCACCCCCGTTCCTTCCTCTCCACTAACGAACGAAGAGTATTACTTCATGCTTATTGAAGTGGTGTCGGATCTCGTTCAGGGGCATGCTGAAAAATTATTCTATTGTGTTCAGTGCCACCTTAATCCGGATCGCATGCTTGAAAGCCTCATGGGCCACAGATGTACTGATGCCACCCCCCAATCGAAGTTTAAAGAACACTTCAAGGAGGCCGTAGCAATGCTAGACCCCAAGACTTTAGCGGATTCCTTCGCTGAAACCGTTGGGGAGAATATCCCATCCAAAGCCTTCTTGGAAGGAATATATGGAAAGGACTTGCTGCGTTCTGTGAAAAACATGTATTGAGGAGACAGCAGAGAAAAAAAAAGTTCTTTTAGAACTAAAAAAAAGTTCTTTTTAGAACTAAAAAAAGTTCTTTTTAGAACTATCTTAAATTGTTGGTTTAAGGAATGGGGAAATAGGTAGGGAAAAAAATTATAGTGGGAGAATGCATCTATTTTTCTTTAATTTTAAAAGTAAAAGTGTGAATGTGTTTCATTTTTGTAAGGAGTTAAATAATAATGAATTTCAAGTTTTAAAAGTAAAAGAGTGAATGTGTTTCATTTTTGTAAGGAGTTAAATAATAATGAATTTCAAGTTTTAAAAGTAAAAGAGTGAATGTGTTTCATTTTTTGTAAGGAGTTAAATAATAATGAATTTCAAGTTTTAAAAGTAAAAGGGTGAATGAATAACTCTTAAAGAAATTTATTGGGGATCTGGTATTGAAGAAGAGATTGCTTATTTTTAAGGGAAAGGCTTAATGTATTTCATTAAGGGCCAGGAATTCAACTGGTCTGAGAGCAATGCTTTACAGTATTGAGTCGAAACCAGGACAAAAGGCTAAATTTAGGGGAGTTTGAATTTTTTTTTCAAACTGACTACACTTCATTCTCTTAGTTTGAAAAGAGAATAAGTGCTCTCACTGAAGACCCCTCTAGCTATACGTAAATAAACAGTCTAGGATTCATAAAAATATCTTTTCAATTTTCTAGCTAAACTATTTTTACTTCTTTCAGAAACGTACGTCAGAAAAAAAAACGAAGTGATTCGTTTTGATTTTAGGAAATAATGAACTGTTCAGAAACACACCCTGTCTGTTTTCAACTGATTCGAAAAAAGACTTTTAAAATATTTTACTTGAACGAAAACGTGCTTCTTAAATTTCGCAGTTTCCCATGTTATTCAATGGGAAATTCACTGTATTTTCTATCATAAGAAATCCGAAATCTGTCATCTTAGTAAAATCATCAAAATCGTTTTTGACCCTATGCACTTTTATAAGATTCCAAAGGGTATCTTAGAAAAAGCGAAGTGATTCGTTTTTGACACTAGGAAGGAATGTACTTTTCTGAAATGAACTTTGTAAAATTCTTTCAATTTACTCGATCCAAAACAGTCTTTTATGCATGCTAGTTTTCCCATATTATTCTATGAGATTTTTACAATTACCAGAAAACGAAAATTTCCAAAATCATCCTCTTAGGAAATCAACAAAACCATTTTTCGTCTTACTTAGAATTTTTCAATAAATAATTCTATTCAGTTGTAAAAATATGGAAACAGCTTATTGAAAATAAAAAAAAAAAACAGAAATGATTCAACTCAAAAGAAAGAGACTTTATTTTCATTCAATCTAATTTTAATAAGGAATCCAACGAAATGATACAGAGTTTGGTTTTTTATAAATAATTTTGGCATTCGTCTTTTTTCGTTTAGAAGTTGAAACAGAATTTCCTTGTTGTACAGGAACTTTTAACATTTGTTTATTTTTAATATACTTTGAAGGTAAATTAATGTCATTTAATGCTTTTACAAATTCGTGGGGAATTACTAATTTGGATCCTTTACTTTTAAACATTGAATCTACTAAATCAATAATATTCGTATTTTTCACAATGTGACCCTTATATTTAAATTCTGCTTTGGGGCCCCATCCTATAATATCTGAGTTTGTTTTAAAGACGTCTAAAACATTTCTTGCATAGCGTTTCATATTAGCTGGAACAGACTGTATGACAAGGTCTTCTACAACATCTTTTTCTTTCTTGACAAGTTCTTCTTTTGCTGGTTCTTCAGTTCGTGGTGGGGATTCATGGGAAGAAACTGGGGGATTAAAGCTTGAAACATGAATGCGTTTATTCAAGACTTGGTTGTATAATTTAACTTTCACTTCGTCAGACTCTTTACTTAGAAGAATTTTTTCATTTCTTTGTCCAAGTCAGTTAACGTTTCTTCGGTTGGCATATGACGGGAAATCCGTTCTTCGGGAATCAGAATCATTTTCTTTGCAAATTCCATTATTTCGTAAGAAGAGTCGTTAGCACACTGAGAGCAGCAGGAACCAACACACCTAAAAATCCCCCTTTTTGAATTAGGAGTTTCCTCTTTTTATATAGAGGTGTCTTTTTCTGAGAGAGGGCTCGCAAGGTGTGTTTATGACGTTGTAATGAATGTTTCTGGGCTGTAGTAAGCGGAACATTTCCTTTTAAGGTATTCTTACAAACTTCACAAATAGCTTTAATTCCATTTTTCCTACATTTCGTTAAAAGCTCTTTTAATACTTTTTTTGGACAATGCTGAATTATGCGTAAAAGTTGGAGTTGTGACTTAGACAACGTCATGTTGAAAACTGAGAATTATTTCATTTCACCTAGGTTGATATATGACTTGAACGTCTCCCGGAAGTATCTGAGTGCGTAATCTTAATTCTTCCTTCGTCTCAGGTTTTAAATCGATCAATAAATAGCTGTAAGGAGACTTTGTGGCATCCGTATACACTTCTTGAAAAAATTTCAGTTTGCTAGGGTACAACTGCCTCCCTAAATGAGTGATTTGATTCACGTCTCTTCGTGATTTGAACAGAAACAGGTAATGAGCATTCAGGGAAATTTCTCGCATTTCTTTACCTTTATGAAAAAAATTTTGTGTAATGAATATCACAGACACATTGAAATGATGGCTCCCTCGAGTGAACAAGTGAGTGATTTTCTTTTCGCTTCCACATTCAGTCATGAGATCGTCAATAACAAAAAGCGTTCTACCTTTCACATAGTCGCGGAAATTAGAAGGGAGGCCTTCCACAAATGTCACGTTTTCTATTTCATCATACAACGTTTGATGAACACCATAGAACCACACCACATGTTCGAGAGGGGGGAAACGACTTCCCCTTGATGCAGAAGTAAGCGTTTTACAAACTGTGTTTTCCCACAGCCCGTAGGACCTGCTATCAGAGCCGTGAAAGGGTGTTGTAGTCTCGGCACTTCCATGAGGTCAACTGAGACTCATAAAAAGCTTACATAACAATTTAAAGACAAGACACAAGAAATAAAATTCAATCCATTTTTATTTTACATTCTAAATTTTGATACAATTTGAAATTTCTTTCGAACAAAATGAAAGACACGCAGGTCGTTTGTTTCAGAATTCGATCGAAAATTTCTTACAATAGAGAACAAACTTTTTCCACGACACCTAGAATAAAGGAAAAAAATACAATATTGACCGCAAACAGCCGTAAACGAACTTTGAAGAGGTACATCATTAAAATTCACAGAGTCAAACTTGGAAGCAAATCGGGCAATAGGTCCTTGAAAATATTCTGGAGAATGTCCAAAAGAATCAAAAAATTCCATGGAATTTGGGTTTGTCATATACACAGCTAGCCAGTGTTTCCCAGGATTTCCATATCGATCCGTATTCACAATAAGGCATGCTGGGAACTTGAAAATTCTCTTGGGAAGTCGGTCGCAAGCGAACACTCCGAGGAATGAACGTCGGGTCACAAGATCTTTCCTTAAAGCCTTCGTTAATTGAATACTGTTCATTTTTCTTTAATGGGAGAAATCACAAAGAATGTTTCTGGACTTGGAAATTTCAATAATATTCTGGAACTCGGCGTAGATTAGTACAGAAATGGTTTTTAACAAAGCTTTTCCAAATTTGATTTCCACTCTTAAATTTCCTTGTTGTATCAAGTTCATATGTCCCCCATCACACAGGTCCGGGCTGAGATCGAATGCATAAAGAGTGTATCCCTTGGAAAATTCTTCTCGATCGATATATATTCCACGGTCCTGACCCAGTTTCTCGGTTCCTTGAAATAGACTATGGAAGGAACGAATTGTGCTTCCCTTTTCGAAATTGGGTTCTAGAGGTTTGTGAGGAACTGGCTGTCCGTCAACATACACCGCGATAAAGTTAACATCATAATGCTTGAATTCAAAGGGGTTTGATTTATATGAACCATTAAAAGCATCGTTATCTACACATCCAATAACCAGTCTTTTAGGCATTTGTCCTAGGAATACATTGTCTTGCACGAAGGACATACTTCCTTGAGAGATGGAATACACTTTACATAAAACTCGATCAATGGGATACTTGGCAGGAGATTTTTCTAGAGCTTTTGCATGACCGATGGCAACTCCAGGGTTGACTTTCACTTTTCTCACAAAAATGGATGCATGTTCGATGAGAACTCTGTAATTGGGGGCCTCGGAAGAGGAAACGAGGCAGAAATCAGGTTTACTCCGAACAAGTTTAATTTTCACATCCACTAAATTGAGAAGCAGCCTGTTTTGAAAAAATAAATCACAGTGCAAGGTTCCAATCATATCAAACGTTTTGCTGTCTTTCATGAGCTCATAACGCTGATGTAATCCCTTGTTCGTTGCAGCATTCGTGGGATTAATTTCGTGTAGATGTCCGGCTGTATCCTTGAAAAACCCTTCACATGCTAAATAGGTTTTCTTTGCTTCTTCTCCATAATTCAGAAGAGTTTCAATATAAGCTCTGTAGGGATATGTGTTGCTTGAGGACGAAATCACTCTTTCGTTTAAACTGATGTCGACTTGAGAAAACAGAGAATGAAGAAAACAGTTAATGGGGCCCACGGGCTCTTTGTCAGCTAGTGTAGAACTGTCGGCTTTCACAATTTTAATTTTCACGTACAGTTGGCTGGAAGACAAGTCCATGTATTCTTCTCCACTCCCAGAAATATTAAATTCTAGAGGTCCTCCATCTCGAATGTTGGCTAAAGGGTGATATTCGATCCATTGTCCTTTTTCTATGCTCGTTTGGGTAGGTGGTAAAGCAAATAAATCAAGTTCGGATTTTAAACATACGGAAGAATGACTATGTATCAGGGCCATGGTTTACGGATCAAAAATATCGTGTGCGGTTCCCTTGGCTTTCTTTGAATGAATGATTCGTTTCTTCATTTTTCTCTTCCTTTTAACGCTTCCTCCCAACATTTTCTTCACTTTATTAGCTGCTTTGTCAGTGAGGATTTGTCCCGCTTCTTTAGCTCGTTGTTTGGCTGCTGTTTTCACATCCTTGCCTAGAATAACGTCATTGGCCAGGTCCACACCCGTTCGAAAGACTTGTTTTCCAAGCGTTTTTGCTCCTTGTTTAAATAAGGGTACCGCCGCTCTAAATAACGAACGAAAAAGTCCTCCAAGTCCATACCCTTTTTGAAGGGGCACTCCTTGATAGTAGTCTAAACCTTTTCCAGTTTGTTTGACGTAATAATCCTCGAAGGATTTTGTACAACATCGGTATGGTTCATACATGACTACAGTTGTTTGAGACGAAAATGAAGTTTCACGATCGCTCTCCCACGTTCAAATGGCACTAATTGACCTGAGTGATTCCTTATAACGATTTCGACGGATTGAAAATGTTTTCTTGCGAGAGGCAAATAATGGGGACGGTCGTACAAGGCGCTCACCACATCTCCGTCTTCTCCGCTCACTTTCACGATGCGAAGGAGAGGAGCAACCATGTCTCCTACAGGCTGAGGTTCCACAATATCGCTGTACACGTATAACAGGGAAAGCGATGTGTTCAGATCGGCTACGAAATTTCCATGAATGGTAGTATCGCTTCCTCCCGAGGCCGAATACACTCCAGGTTGAAAACCTAGAATTTCTGCAATTCCTGGAAATAACTCCAGCTGAGAACCAAGAGTTAAAGCTGCTTTGACACGTCTCGTGGTTTTATTAAAAAACATCGTAATTTTTTTCGACCAATGCTGGGACATGGCTTTTACCACGTCTCCCACAGAATCATAATATCCAGCAGGGATTTTTGCCGCTTTCAGTTGAGTTGGACCGAGACCGTAAGCAAAGGAATTTGAATTTACATTCACATTAAACCAGGAATGAGGGTAGATGAGTTCGACGAGTCCCACTTCCCAGTCACCATTGAGTTCGATCGGGGAAGGAAGATGCGTGATGAAATGAGAAATTTTATTGTCTGAAAAGTAACGGAGAGAGCTGTCGCTAGGTAACGTTAGATAGAAAGTCATGTTGACGAATGATGTTTCCTCTAAAAAAAGATCAGTTTTATAGAGAGGTCAAGTCTTCCGCGGGGATCCAAGCATTAAATTTATCAAGATACCCTTTAAATTTGACAAAGAATTCCATTTTTCCTTTTCTTTTACGTTTCTTTAGAACACGTTCGACAGTAAAGGAATCGGAGAGAGACACTTTTTGAAGCTCTTCGGCGTAAAAAGTTCCTTCCAGCTCTTCGTTCAATAAATCTTTAACTTTATAGACGGGTGGGGATCTGGGAACAAGACCGCTCACAACAAAAACTTCTTCCGTCCAATTTGATTCGTATCCTTTCTCAAATGTCAATTTCGCTTTACTAATCCTCACGTGTTCACCCACCTGAAATTTATAGGAGGGTTTTTCCCTCTTGAGGTCACCATACAGATTGTCAAACACTTGTTTTTCATTATCTTCGTTTACATCTACAGGCTTCATTTTTATACTTCGATGGGGGAATGATTGTAACTGTGAACTAAATCGTTGAGTACGTCCATAAATCTGAACGAATTTTGACTTGTAAAGTATCGCCACATTCGAGTTTTGAGCGTACGATTGAATCTCTCCACTACACTTGCTTTCGTCTCGTTGTTTGTCGTAAAGAAATGCACCTCATGCTGTTTTAAAAACTTTTGAAACTCTTTGTTCTTAAATTCAGTTCCTTTATCTGTTTGAAGTTTTACTGGCTTTCTTTCTTTGAATATCTGGGAAAAGGCTTGGACGATATGAGAACCTGACTTTTGCTTTAAAGGAATCACCCATGCATATTTGGAAAAAATGTCAATACATGTCAACAAGTAACGAAATCCATCGTTATGTTGACTCAAACTGGAGACATCGGCTAGGTCTGCCTGAAACTGTTGATTTAATTTATTAACCATAACTCTATTTCTCCGAAAATGTCGTCTCACCGGTTTGTGAAGAGTGTACGTTTTCCCTCCCTTCAACCATTTCTTCACATCTTTTTCTTGATGCCCTCTTTCTCCACAGCACGGAATAAAGCATTGATACCACCGAAGCTTCCTATTTTCTGAGCTGTGTGATAAGTCTGTTTCATCATTTCCTCCATTACAACAGTTCAACGAGATACGATCCACCGTAACAGAAAAACTCATGTTCACACCATCACTTGCAGAAAACAAATGACATCAAGTAGGACCCCACCCCTTTTTTAAAAAGACTACGCAAGCCTTCGTCTAACAAGCATCTTTTTCCAATGGTCGGGTGGTCTAGTGGGAAAGCTAGCAAACTAGCTGATACGGGAACGAATCTCGCTGGGACCATCAGAGCATTTTTTTATGTACTCCGGAGTAAAACATTTCGAGAGAAACAACGTCTATACAAATTCCTAACACCTCAGGGAATTTCTAAAAAGGAAAGTTTTAAAAAATAAATTCGAGGGAAAAGGAACTTTGAAGGACGAAAGACTTCGCTTCCTTTCTCTCAAAAAATTTGACAAAGTCCAATAAATCTCCCAAGAAAATAATAAAGTTCCAAGAAGCATCGCTAGGGAGCAGCACATCGAGTTGCCATCCCCCTATATCCAACCCCTTTCCCACTCGGGTGTTGCCATCCCTCAAAATCAAACATTTATGAGCAAAAATAAGATATAATAACATTTCTTGAGATGAGGACATGACCGTATAATTCGAGAAAATAAAAGAGAAATGATTAATTAATACTTACCTTAAATAATTTTCATTAGGGAAGACACATGAGGAATTCATGAAAATTAATTGAAAAATCAACAAATTACGAGGGAAAAAACGTTTTACATAACAATAACCTAAGGGAATGGGTCGAGAGAGGGGAAAATAAATAATGAATAAACCTTCATTAAATTAAAAAAAAAGGAATAAACCTTCATTGATTTCCCCCAAAATTCGACAAAGTCCAATACTATCTTCGGAGATAAGCACACACTTCGGTCAAGGGGGAAAAATTGCAGCGGGGAATTGGAGGCTGCTACTGACCACGCCCCCCCTCCGTTCGCTCGGCTGCAGCTTGCTCCGGCTGGCTCCGGCTGCTCCGGCCGACACCTAATGTTAAGTCTATGGCTCCGGTTTAAGCCAGAATCGGTCATTTTCTACTACTGCTCATTAAGTAAGCTCTTCAGGTGGGTTTATTCAAAAGTTCAAGTACTCACAAAGGACTTCAGTTATTCTGTAATAAATTACATCGCAGTAAATATCGAAGTGGCAAGGGTAAAAATATTTGTCACCAAAGAAATACGAATGCCTGCAGAAAATATGTATGAATTTATATTGAAAATTTTCTACGTTTTACAGATGGAAAAGAAAGAAAAGCCTGAGTCCTTGTTCAAATCGTTTATATATATATATATATATATATATATATATGAAAACTTGTCCTTATATGCCTTTTTCAATTTTCTCGAGCGAAAGCTCGCATACGAAATTTCAGACAAAGGGACGCCGAGGTAAAGAAGACAATAGTCCAACTGTGAAGTGACAATGACAAAAACGTGAATGCGATGATCAACACAGTCGGACCGACTAAAATATTAACGAGAGGAGGAAACATAAAAAGGACAAGGAAACCACCTTGCAAACAAAAATAAAATTAATACTGATTCTAGCAGGATCTATCCAAATTAATTAATGCCAATGCTTTTTTTCCAAAATAAAGTTTAGGGGTACTCTCTCATCCCATCCCCTTACGCAGTTTCATTGTTTTCACGGGTACAATATAAACGATAGTAATAATAATTATTATTGTTAATAAATTTAAGTTATTTAATAATAATAATCATAACAATAATAAATATGAGTACCTTATATCAAAGCAGACTCCAAAAAAGCGTGCCGCCCCGGTGGCGCTGTGATCTAAGCGATGGCTTCTGATCATTCGTCGGAAAGGGGTCTGGGTTCTAATCCCTGTGAGGCATGGATGTTGTGTTTGTCTTACAGCACTGGCTCTCTCCCTTCCCTGGAACAAGTGACGGACGACTGCTTATAGCCCATTGAGTTGCTCAAGGTGGTCGTTAAACCTCCAATCAAAATCAAAAAAAAAAAAAAAAAAAAAAAAAGCGATTGATGCATTGTTACTGCTATTTTTAATTGCCCATGCCTTGCTCTTAGTGTCAGTTGCTAGATGCCTTCTTTTCAGGAACCAAGAAGTTACGTAAGGTAAAGGTCGAAACACACGTAGAGGAGGAACGAGTAGCTTAAGTGAATTAGAGTCTTCATCAGTGAATTTACAGTCAGTCTTCAGGTGTATCACCGATGGTGTAGTGGTCCAAGCGCTGGCTTTTGACCATTTGTCCGAGATGGGTCCGGGTTCGAATCCCAGTGAGGCATGGATGTTGTGTTTGTCTTACGGCAGTGGCTCTCCCCCTTTCCTGGAACCAGTAGCCCTAAATTAGCGATAGCCCACTGAGTTACTCACGGTGGTCGTTTAACTCCCATTAAAAAGAAAAAAAGAAAGAAAAACAATCTTCAGGTGTATTGATGCTCTTGTTGATATTGCAATCAAATTCAGCCATCCCGGTGGCGCAGTGGTGTCCTCTGATCGTTTGTCCGAAAGGGGTTCGGGTTCGAATCCCGGTGACGCATGGATGTTGTGTTTGTCTTACGGCACTGGCTCTCTCCTTTTCCTGGAACCAGTGACCCTAAAGTAGGGACGGGCGACTGCTTATAGCAAATTGAGTTGCTCACGGTGGTCGTTAAACCTCCAATAAAAAAAAATCAAATTCATTTGATTTGCTCAATTGGCGTGGGACTGCGCGCCGTGCTAACTGTCTGCTGCTTACAGCTAGCTTTGTTAAATTTTCAGAAATTTTAGTGTCTTCCTTGAAAATGTTTACCGGTATGCGTACCCGCTCATACCAGCTGAATAAAAGCCCTGATTAATAGTATCTAACCACTAACAAGAGGTGCTCCAAACTCCCAAAGGACAGGTTTTCAGTTAAAGATATGAGTGGTTGGTTGGTTTATTATTAGATTTTATTGGCGCAAGGGCCATGGTTGGCCAAAGAGCGCCAGACACAAGACAAACAGACAAAATTAAAAAACGGGGCATAAATCGCAAAATCTGGCTGACCAAGTAAAACCGAACCATGAGTACGAAGGAAGGGCCAAAAAAGACAATGAAACAAACAGTATAAAAAACATGGTACAATGGTGAGAAACAAGCCGATTAAGTAAAACTGAGGAATGAGAATGATAAAACACATTACGAAATCGAACACAACTACACATAGGATGAGTCACTCTCCTCCCCCACACACTCCAATGCAATGCTGGCCGAGGGCGAGGACGAACTGTCACTATCCTCCCCTCATGTTCCTCTGCAATGTTAGTTGAGGCTGGGGACGAACTGTCACTCTCCTCCCCCCGATGTTCCTCTATAATGTTGGTTGAGGGTGGGGACCTCGCTGAGTCCGAGACAGTTGCAATGGTGGTCAGGTGGACCGCGACAGTTGGATGGACACTGCACACCTTTGCGGATTGAGGGCCGGGTCTTCCGCACGTGCAGGCTGTCTGCTGGGAACCGGAAGAGTCGGTCGTCTTCAAAAGAGAAGGCGCAGACTCAGCTATTTGAAAAATCTGGAGCTCGGGGAAATCCACCTGTGTCGCTTGTTCAGCTGTAGATCGCTTGGCAAGTGCGGCGAGAGCTATAGGGCGCGGAACAAAGGGCTGCACGGGTTGTGGCAGAGACTGAACTACTGCGGCAAAAGTACGCTGTCGGTTGTTGGGAATACCCAACTTGGCCTTGGCAGCAGGGTACGAGAGGCCTTCCAGGGTTTTGAGGCGCTGGATCGCCATCTCGTCCTTCCATTTCATACAGTTGCGGGAGTAAGCTGCATGGGCCTCACCGCAGTTAACACAGCAGGCCGCAGAAGTGCTACCATCCCCGTCATGTTCACTGGAGCCACAATTTGCGCAACGAGCGGAACTCTTACAGAAACGTTGGGAATGCCCGTACCTCTGGCACCTGAAACAGCGCAGAGGACTGGGAATGTACGGGCGAACTCCACAGACCAAGTAGCCAGCCTTGATTTCGGTCGGAACTTTCGGGGAGTTAAAAGTCAAGATTACATTTTTAGACTTAATCAAGGAACCATTGCGCCGGAACATCATACGACGTGCAGCAATAACACCTTGATCTGCAAGTTCAGTCACCAATTCGTCTTCACTGCATGGCAAGAGATCAAACTCCGAAATAACACCCCGAGAGGTGTTAAGAAACGGGTGAGGTGTCACTTTTACAGGAATGCCTTGAAGACTAGTGAGGTGCAGAAAAGTGTTACTCTGAGAAACACTGCAAGTTTGGACAAGCAGGTCCCCAGAGCGAAGCTTCCTCACAGACTTCAAGGGGCCAACCGCAGCGTCCAAAGCTTTAGAAATGAAAAAGGGAGATCTGGTGGACAGTCTCTCATTCGGATCGATGGATTCTACAAGTAAGTGTGTAGCATGCGTAGTCACAGCAATCGAGGGGAGACGACGCTTCGGAGCGACTGGTACAGCTGCCGAAGAAGAGGTTCCACATTCTTGGTCCAGGTCAAGGTCTAAAGACCGTTTAAGGGTATGAGACTTGGTAGGTTGAGAAGACGAAGGAGAGTCGTTGTCAACGATCAGTTTCTCAGGTGACTTAAATTTGGAGTTTTTGTTCTTGTTTTTACCCATGGAAAAAAGGAGGAAGATTCGTCTGCAGACTACTCCACCCATCACCGAGCCCTACAAGGGAGAACTGGAGGTCTGCAAGCCAAGAAAATGACGCTGGACACAAATCTGGAGCTTATACGTTGCAGATATAGTCCGTTGGCTGTGATCACAAGCACTCAGCGGACACTTCGGCCTCCATGTACCGTCATGCCAACGCCTTTGGCATGATCCCACAGCCCCCGGGCTCACCCTGCCGTGCTATACGACAAAAAGCCGCTAAAGCCCTGCACACAACTTGGTACAAGACTTCTGACTAGAGGTGGGTTAGTCTCTAGCCTCCCGTTTACAGCGAAGCCGGGGTCGAAGAGGAGTGTTGGTACACAGGAGGCACTTAACCGGTCTCCTGCGACCTCAGCCGCCAGACATCCCATTTCCGCCTCACGGGTCTCCGCACGCGGCAAACATGCAGGTAGGTCTAGCACCCAAACCAGCTAAAATGAAAAAATGAAATCCAAAGAAGACAAATCCTGGAAGGGAACCTAAACGGAATCTCAGCAACCTACGAACTGAGCGGTTAATATAAAACAGTTAGTGGTGGAGGGTAACAAAACCACAAGACCGGTGTGTTAGTACATAACGCGGTAGCGATTAGGTAGAGTATACAACACGGGCAACTAGCCAGTGGAGAAAATAAAAAAAAACGAAAAAGCGAGACACAAGACCAGCTCGGGAACGTGGGGACGCGACTCCCCAACAGCTGGATGAACAGCCGTCCCTGCAAACTCCAACAGCACCGAAACAAAAAACAAGCGGTGGCATGACATCAGATGTTGACCAGTCACAAGGTCAGCTCGGGCCGTGGGGGCGTCGCTCCCCAAATAACTGGTAAACCAGTTATCCCCGTGCGGGGAAAGATATGAGTGAAAGCGGTCTGCTTTTATTGATGTATTTAACTGACCTTTTTTGTTCAATTAAACACGTAAGGGATTTTTTTTTGTGTGATTGTATAGAAATGTTTGTCACATACATCTGATTTTATTTTGCCGCTCTGGGAAAATGTTCCGCATAAACCTTCTCAAGATTTGTCTACTATACACACTCATTGTCATAAATATCCGCGCACCAAGAAGGAGGCGTCGGATTGAAATGAGCTTTTAGTAGTGAGATGGTACATACCAAGGACAGAAGTGATTACAATATCACAGCAGCAGGACGATTTCCCGTGGACATACAGCACACATTCCGGTCAGCGTCAGTACCGCGTCGGACCACCTCGTGCTCGGATACATGCAGTAATACGGTCCGTCATGGAGTCAAAGAGACGCCGTATGTTATCTGGGGACAGATTGGCCCATACTTCTTGCAAATAACGCTCTAAATCACGAACACTGGGACATGGAGAAAAC
The DNA here is from genome assembly GCA_039090855.1 of Macrothele yani. Taxonomy (NCBI): domain Eukaryota; kingdom Metazoa; phylum Arthropoda; class Arachnida; order Araneae; family Macrothelidae; genus Macrothele; species Macrothele yani. Next base: position 67,396,256 of record CM076989.1, on the reverse strand, counting down.
TGGCGCCCCATCTGGTCCCACACGTGTTCGATGGGCGAGAGATCAGGCGATATGGCAGGCCACGGAAACGTCGAAGCATGACGAAGACAGTCTTGCGAAACCCGAACCGTGTGCGGACGGGCGTTATCTTGTTGGAAAATGGCTCCGAGCTGCCCCGCCAGGAAAGGCAGCACAGGGGGGCACAGGATCTCCTGGGCTGTCAACGTCCCTTGGATTATTGCAATGGAAGTCCGGCTGTCATACGCGATGGCTCCCCAGACCCTCACGCCTACAGTTCGTTACGTGTGCCGCTGTACAGTGAGGTTTGGGGTTGTAGCGCTCACCTGCGATCCTCCACACTCTGACACGGTGGTCGTTCGTTCCCATACAGAAGCGGGAATCTTCGGTGAACACTATACGTCGCCAGTCCGTAGCATTCCACGTTGCTCGCTGCTGACACCACTGCAATCGACGCCGACGATGGTCAGGTGTTAATGGCAGAAAACGACTGGAAAGGGTTCTGGCAGACACAGGAGTCCTTTGTACAGCCACAACATGTTTCTGGATATTGGACAAGGACGTCGTTGCATCTGTGCGTGTCGCTCACGCGATCCCAAGGTCCTCTGTGCTGTTTGTGTGTCTGGGCCATCCAGAGCCAGTCTGTCGTGTCTGGGTGCCTTCCCATACCCATTGCTCCCAACACGATCGCATCGTACTGTCTGACCGGCCCAAATGGCGGCCGATTTGGCGCGCCGGTAACCCTGCCTCTCTCATCTCGACGATACAGCCTCGTTCAAACTCCGTCAGTTGCTCGTACGCACATCTACGGCGGCTTCACGGCATGTCTATCGCTCAGGGATCTAACCTGACTCTTACCGTGCACTTTGGCACAAATGTGGAGTTTCCTGCGCGGACATGCGGAATCGCACGAAACGTTAATCATTTGCATGTCTGCCTTCCCCGTAGCTATTCGCCGAGTTTCGCGTTAATCGCACGGTTTTTTCCTTGGTGCGCGGATTTTTATGACAATGAGTGTACTTTATTACTATGCAGCGTTTGAAACAACGTGACAGAACGCATGTGGTGTAGCAAATTTTGTGTCCATGAATGTATTTCTCTTTTTTGATTTTACATAGGACACAGAAAATTAGTGAGTGCGACGTTACTTCAACAAGTACTGCTCTTTTTCCATGCAAAAAGTTTTACATTGGCGAAGATGGAAGATGCCCGTTATATATCGCAATTTTTCGACTTTCTTGTCTTTTTCGTACTTTTCTGGTGATTTCGTTTAATATCTGGCCATGCTTTGTTGATTTGTCTGTAATCTTCGTTTATCGCTTTTAGTTCAGGAAGTGTACGACTAGCGATCCCTAAACGGCCCTGGAAGCTAAATTTTGGTGGTCAACTTTTGAAAAATACTAGGACAAGTCGCCAACGGTAACAACTAACTCGGGTACAGTTGGCAAATTTTGAGCGAAGCTATTGCAAAATGCAAGCTCATTAAGGCATCTATTATAACAAATTCTAAAAAACGAACGCGTAAAATTTATGACTTCCAGAACAAAAGTACGAAACATTCTAAAAAATGAAATGCCTAAAATTTATTATGCCCTACTTTCCTTCATGCCTTCACGTTGGTTGTGATCAGGTATCATGTAAACAAAGCGGAAAGACACACTCAGATCTGGAACCACGTTTTACATTTTGTATCGCAAAGAACACACACACACACACACACACACACACACACATACACAAACCGCGTAACTTAAAAGAGTAGCAAATCCGTTCTGCGGCGGCTCAACCGCGTAACTTAAAAGAGTAGCAAATCCGTTCTGCGGCGGCTCAACCGCGTAACTTAAAAGAGTAGCAAATCCGATCTGCGGAGGCTCAACCGCGTAACTTAAAAGAGTAGCAAATCCGTTCTGCGGCGGCTCAACCGCGTAACTTAAAATACAGTAGTAGCAAATCAGATCTGCGGAGGCTCAACCGCGTAACTTAAAAGAGTAGCAAATCCGATCTGCGGAGGCTCAACCGCGTAACTTAAAAGAGTAGCAAATCCGATCTGCGGAGGCTCAACCGCGTAACTTAAAAGAGTGAAAGCATGTGCTGGTAATACATGCATGTTGGTACCATATACCAAAAGACACTTTTCGAAATCTTGTATCGTCCATCCTCGCCGGGTAAGAGGTGTTTTGGCGGCATGTGGAGGATAAACATCATATTAGGTAGTTATAATGTATTTGCTCTTCGTTGACGGTGTTTATAACTTTTCTTCCTTGAGCAAGCATAAGGTCTACCGGCATAGAATATGGTGACTCACCGAGAATTCTCCCGGTATCCCGTTGGCCCAGCCCGCTCCTGGTTAAGAACCATACCTCTGATACATAAGCTAAAACTTCTAGCGTGCATTAATTAAATATTTTCCATTTTGACTGGAAACCACCGGTGGTTAAGCCACTATGCATTGTGTGGAGGCTGACGTTTCTGACAGGTGTTCGAACCCTAGTCCTGCCGGCGATCTAGTCTGCGAGTTTTTTAGTAGATGGTTCCCCCTGAATTCGGCTCCGGACGCGCTTTGTCCTTTGACACCTCCCCTTCCCCAGGCTGCCTGGGCTTACCAGATGAGTGTCGATGCGCTGAATGTAAAACAATGTAAGACGAATGAAATCTGATGCCCCTTGGCATCTGGCATCCACGGGATTTATACCCATGGCTGTTGATGATAATGATTTTAACCAAAATTAGTAATCTTCTATTGAAAGTAACATCGTTTCTTAAAACTGGGCTTTAAGTTTCATGTGTCCGTCGGTTCCATTCTTGATTATTACCTTTCTCCGACGTTGAAAGAGACCTCAGCTACATTCAACTTCACTGCAATATTTTTATTATATTTTTTGATTTGCTAGTCCAAAGGCAAGAATATCGATATTAGCTGCCCATGGAATTGGGGCTATTAAACATCAGGTGTCCTGGGAAAAAGACATCAATATAGGGTGTAGACCCAGGGCCTTTGATCACTGAGTATCGGACGGGATTTGCATTCTAAACCCTTAACTCAACGAATGTGACATACATGGTGTTGGAACCCAGACCCGTGCTGCGCGACTGTATTGTATGAGAATTTAAATCCACATCCGTGACGCGAGCTTGTACAGTACAGTAAAATAACACAACGATTGGGCTTCTCGAGTGACAAAATCGATCGTATGTCTTCCTAAACGAAACACGTTAGAGAGACGTGTCTGGCCTACTGACCGACCGATAATTCAGCGCGTGACCTTCAAGTTCTACAAAACTCATCAAAGAGAAGTAGAACTTTTTCTATTCTTATTTTTCTTTTTTAGAACTTTTTTTTTGTTCTACTTTACGATAGATTAAAAAGCCAAGAATCCTTCTTATCCTCGCTTGTAGTGCTCGAACAAAGGAAATCCTCCTTTCCGTAATCAAAGTCTGCTTTCTTTTGACATACGGGATTTTCATCAGCGAAGAAGTAAACTACTTAAAAGTCACGTGACTTAGGTGCAAGCCACTTTTAAAACAATGACTACCGGTGGCCGGAAGCTGATTTCTTCTACCAAGAGACTTAGATTCGAGCACTGCGGATAAGACTTGAGTGCTGTGTTTACGTTGTGTTTTAAGTTTTCTTCTGTGGATCCAGGAGCTCAAAATTAGGGATTAAGACTCCTCTCTAATGGAGAGCTAATCGGAATTGGAAAAAGGAAAAAAAAAAAAAAGCGCCCGAGAATTTCAGCCATCTATTGAATTCTAAACCCTATCCCCCCAAAAAAAAAGAAATAATTAAGAAAGAAAACAGTACTTTCCAAAATCCTTCCTTCATTGATTTACTCTTGCATTTCTTTAGTTAAAAATTTATACATTACGGATGGGAAAAACGTTTTAAGGATAAAGACCGTGTTTCTCTTAGAGATACAAAAATTTAAAAAACGAATGAAGAATTAGTGATCATAAAGACAAAATAAATTTTCCGGGATTATGCTATGAAAAACAATGAAAGCTTCAGGTATGACCTTATTGCTAAGCTTATTTGTTTAGAGCAAAGGTCGTGACGTTATACAGAGCTGAAGCACGTGTCAAGACGACAAATCTGCAGCGATACATTCCGTCGGTGTAGTTAAGTCGGTTAGAACAACTGGCTCCGGAGCTAGGACGCACGGTTTCCATCACCGACAAATTTGTGTTTTCACTTTGGCGCTCAGTTGTGGAAAAAGGATCTACTGGCCATTGGGTTCTTCGAAAAATGTGGGATGTTTATTCCACATAAAAATTTTTTCCTCGAAGCTTAAAAAAAAAAAGAAAAAAAGAAGAGGGAGATGATGTGACGTATACTACAGAGATGAAGTACGTGTCAAGACGACAAATCTGCAGCGCTCCAGAGCGAGGAGGCATGATTTCGATTCCGTCAACTGCAAATTTGGGTTTTTACAAACCAACCTGTTTGTAGGGGTGGTTTATTTTTACTATTTAACGGAAAAAACAAAGTTATAGTTCTTGAGCGAGGGACTGTTAGTACTGAATGTACAAGGGGCATCCTGAAAGCAATGCTTCTTTCTTAATAACTTTTGAAATTTTGAAGTGATTTTAATGAAACTCTACTGACATGTGCTATGATATGTTACTAATATGAAAACAAATTGTTTTCGAAATCGGATATAAAGATCAGGAATGACAGAGAAAAGCAGCGAACGGTAATTGAATTCCTGGAAAAAGAGGAATGTGCGGCTCCAGAAATCCGCAGAAGACTCCTGGTGGTGTATGGAGCTGACACAATCGATAAAAGTAATGTCCGAAGATGTATGAAGAGGTTTCGAGAGGGAGAAAGTTCAGTGTCAGACAAACAATGGAGTGTAAGCCCCGCAACTGCAGTGACAGATGCCAACAGGCAACGAGTGAAAGACCTCACCACAGCTGATCGTTGTGTTGCCAACCAGGAGTTGCAACAATAAACAGTGCTCACTATGTGCAGGCATTGATGAAGATAAAGGAAGCTATCAGAAAGAAAAGACGCGACATTCCACTTCATAGTTTTGTTTTACACCATGATAACGTGCGTCCCCACACTTCAATAGAAACTTCACAGATTATTGCCAAAATGGGGTGGACGGTGATGCCCCGACCATTCTATAGTCCTGATTTGGCTCCCTCAGACTTTTTCCTGTCTGCCCCTTTGAAAAATCCTTTTTGTGGAGAACGTTGCGACGATGTGACAGACGTTAAACTTTTACCTATGGGTAAAACGACATCCTCAGGAATTTTTCCAAAATGGATTTTACCAATGGGTTCAAAGATGGTGGAAATGTATGGAAAGTGATAGACAAGACTTTGAATGGGCTGCAATTATTGACAATATGTCCAATTATTTTGCCACCAAATTTCGCATTTTTCCTGCTGCAAATAAAAATGTTATCAGGGACGAGGTATTACTTTCAGGATGCCCTTTGTAATACACTGAAGAGCAATTGAATTAGAGACAGCTGGCGTTATGCAAATGTGGCGCTGTGGGCGCCCCTGTCAACGGAAACGACATGACGTATGCAGCGATCCGACAATATAAGGAGTGATGCGACGGGAATCAGTAAGAGTCGGACGCAGTATGGGTAAGACGAAGGATCTAAGCGCATTTGATCGTGGGCAAATTGTCAGGGCCCGACGAATGGGTCACTCCATCTCGGAAGTCATGCAAGCACTAGGATTTTCACTAGCCACTGTGTTACGGGGTGCACCGTGAGTACATCGAATCCGGTAAAACCATCCCTGCAAGGGCCAACTGCCGTGGTCAACAGCGTGTGGATGAGCGGGGTCATCGTCGGCTAGCTCGCATTGTAACAGTGGATAGATGGGCCACAGTGCAAGAAATCACTCTGCAATTTAACGCTGGTGCACAAAAACGTGTAAACACCCACACCATCCAGAACCATCTCCTCACTATGGGGTACAGAAGCCATCGTCCCACGAGGGTACCGCTGCTGATCGCACATCACAGGGTGCAAAGATTAACATGGGCGCGGCAACATTGCCACTGGTCCCTAGACATGTGGGAAAATGTTGCCTGGACTGATGAGTCGAGATACCGTTGGTACATGCGGATGGCAGGATACGAGTACGGCGCAAACCACATGAAGCGATGGATCCTTCTTGCCAGCAGGGTATTCTTCAAGCTGGTGGGGGTGGCATTCTCGTCTGGGGACTGTTTACGTGGACTGAAATGGGACCCCAGGTACGTGTGACATCGTCCCTCACAGGTCAACGTTACCGGGATATCCTGGACGACCATTTGCTCCCGTTTGTGCGTCTTCAACATCCCACTCTGGATCTCAAGCTGCAACAAGACAATGCAGCTCCCGAATTGTATCCGAATGGTTGGATGAACACTCCACCGACGTGACCTCGCTTCCTTGCCCAGCTAGGTCACCTGACCTCAAGCCCATCGAGCACATCTGGGATACCATCGAGAGAGATGTTCCAGGCTCTGACCAAAGAATATAAACGCTTCGCGTGAAGAAGCTCAACTCTCGTAGAGATAATGTAAAACAGGCGACAGCAGCGCCACCATGTAATGCGGCAGCAGATGCTCTGCGGGAAAGTTAACATTCAGGCGCAAAAAGCGTAGGAGACACGGGACGGGAAGCCTATTTCACGGAAAGGAAGCTAAGCTTTGATCTGCGACTGTTTCCTTCGGTCTCATTGGGTCTACTAAAGCATTTTTTTTTTGTTGTTCTTTTCTGAGTATCCCTCCTGTCCCTTCTTTTGGTGAAACAAATATATACATTAGCAATTAATATTATTTTAAGGAAATTTTAGCAGTTTTATTCTCACTTTAAGCACCGTAGTAATACCAGGTTGCTTGGCATGAATTTCATATTTACAATATACCTTAAATGTCAAAAATGCTGAGGCTGGTTTCCCAGTAGCAGCCATAATAATAAAAAAAAAAAAAGCAAAGACAACCGCAGTTTCCCAAAGCTACAATTTTTTTTTTCTACCCTTCCGAAGTTTGTAAATTAAACGCACTGCGCTGGAGAAATTTTCTCAACAGATCGGAAAAACATCCGTTCGTATCTGAGTAGGTTCGAACCTGGGCCGCTGGCGTGATAGCTGAGTTCTCTACCGACCGGACTAACTCGCCACGATTGTGTGTATGCTTAAAGCTGTCTGTTTGGTATGCATTGTGTAATCGAATGCTTCCCTCTTTCATTTTACAATATTACGAGGTATTTTTCATAAAAGTCAGTTTCATATAATTGATAAATTAATTTTTTCAACGTAACGATAGCTTTTTTTTTCAGCAAACGTTGTTTTAATGGTTTTCCAGGATATTTGTTTCAAACGGTTTCAAATTTGTTCTTGTTATTCATCCACTCCATTCCATGAATTGTTATTCATCGGAATGGAGTGGGTGTATTTCATGGCTGTAATATAAACGCAGATCTAGATGAGAACAACAAAACCTTTGAACAAAACGCCAACACAAACAAGCGTTTATATTCTTTAAACACAAACACGCATGCTCAGTCTAACTCAGTCTGCTCGGCATCCTGCGGCATCAGCCTGTAATGTTGGCTTCTGTGTAGTAATTCTTTGCCGCATAATATAGTGGCGCTAGTTACGTCTCGCTGAGCCTTACCTTCTTATCAGTTAGATATTCTTTGCTCTGACCCCTCTTCATCAAATCTTCGTGAACTGTGGGAACTTGTTCAGGGGTCATGGATCCGTACGACTTCCCAACGCTTCCGGTGTCTTGTCGCATCCATGCCGAGACGAATCGCCGCCGTCATTAGGGCGAAAGGTGGTGCTACACGTTACTAGAGAGGTATCTCTAATTCAATTGCTCTTCAGGGTATACAAGTCTAAATGGCACAATGCTTGACCGGGTGAATAAGTTTGTGTGTTTAGGAAACATGTTTGACAGAGAGAACAAATTGGATAGCGAAATTAGTAGGCGAGTGAATTCCTCATTGAAAGTCATAGATGCTTTGGAGAGGTTTTCACAGAAATGATGGGTTCTCAAGAGAATCCCGCATGGCTGTGTATGAAAGTGTAATTGTTCGTACTCTGATGTATGGCAGCAAAACCTGGGTACTACAGAAGAAACATAGGAGTCGTTTGTGTGCTGGAGAAATGCATTACTTACGGCGAGTTTGTGGCAAGATACGTCCTGATCGCGTGTGGAATGAAGATGTGTTGCAGTTGTGTAATGTGAAGCAAAATGTTGCTAGCAGGGTGGATACTAATATGCTTCGGTTGTTTGGCCATGTTGAAAGATGGAGTGATGAGATGTTTACTAAGAATTTTTTTAGCCCAAGTGGCAAGAAGGAAAGGCAGACGAAAGCGAAGAAGTCATGGGAGGATCAGATTCAGGAGTGTCTGCATGAAAAAGATTATGAGTATGAAGTATAGAAGGTCTTGTGCACGTCATGTGATGGATGTCAGTGAAGCACGAGTTGTGTGGCAAAATCGCTGTAAATGGAGAAGTTTGATACGGCAACAGTAAGTAAATAATCAGTAAAAAATTTATTTTGTAGTTTGTATTTCTTTGTGGAGATAGCCTCTGAATCTCAGAGAACAGCTAAGTGATATATGATATGAATTAAACGATCATCGGCACCAAATAATAATTTTCTTTAATAATAATGAATTTATTAATAATATGCATTTATCAATTATTAAATAATAATGCATTTATTACATTTAAAGATGTAAACTAAAAACAATAATATCTAATATCAATAATAATACCTAATATATAAACAATAACACCTAGTATATAAACTAAAATGTAATAATACCATAATACCTTGAAGTTTGTGATGATGCGAACAGCCATAGAAAAAGAAACAAGAAAGATGACACCGAACTTTCGGGTGTAATAAGCACGTCTTTTGAATCCGTTCTGACGCAAATTAAATTTAGCAAAGCTATTCAAAGTCAATGGAACCGGTATGAAAAACAATAGATCTGACGAAAGAAAGAAGATTTTCAATCGGGTTTTTAATCCCTCAGATATTGCTGTAAACAGAATCGTGAGCTTACGCCCTCTGGTTGCAGACTTGCGTGTTAAGAAAAACAGGAATTTATATGAGAACCATTTCGCACCGGAAACGCTCTCCAACACAGAAATAATTTTTCAAATCGGACTCCTAGAAACAGAGATATCGACAAAAATAAGATGTGACTTTACGTCCCCTGGTGGGAAAACCATGCATTATTTTAGGAAGAAAGTATTCTCAAAAGGATTTTCCATATAAGCGGTATGGGTCCAAGAAAAAAATTTAGTCGAGTTTTCAGGAGCCCAGATTTTGCTACAAATACATCAGAAGCATGAATTAACACTTATGCCCCCTGGTGGCCAAACCATTCTGTACCAAACATTAGAAATTATGTGAAAAATATTTTCCATCAGGTCTTGTATGCGATACAGGAATAATTTTTCAAATCGGAGTTTTAAAAGCGGAAATAACGCAGAAAACGAAATTTACCTTTGTGCCCCCTAGCGGAGAGTCTATGATTTACTTGAAAATTTTGAATTTTTAGGAAAAACATTGCGCATGGGAAACACTTTCTAACAAAGAAGGAATTTTCTAAATCGGACTCCTAGAAGTAGAGAAATAATGCATGGTTTCTCCTGCCGTAGAAACCATGCGTTATTTCAAGAAAATGTTCCTAAAATTTTTGTCGACATCAGTAGTATCGGTCAACACATGACTTTTTTTTCAATCGAGATTTTAGATGCTCATATTTTGCTATAAATACACCAGAAGCGGAAATGAAGACTTACGCCACCTGGTGGCTAAACAATTTTTTACAAAAATTTGAAATTATGTGCAAAACATTTCCCATCAGGAGCTGTATCCGGTGCAGAAAGAATTTTTCAAATCGTAGATTTAGAAGCAGAGATATAGAGGGAAAGCAATTTACCTTAACGCTCCCTAGCGAAAAGTCTATGAATTACTTGAAAATTTTCAAATTATATGACAAACATGTCACACTAGAAACACTATCCAACAAAGAATGAATTTTTCAAATCGGACTCCTAGAAGTAGAGATATTGACGAAAAAAAAGATTTACATCTACGCCCCTGGCGTAGAAACTATGCATTATTTTAAGAAGAAAATGTTTCTAAAAGGTTTGTCGACATGAATACTATCGGTCTACATACAACGTTTTTTTCAATCGAGATTCTAGAAGCTAATATTTTGCTGCAAATACATCAGAAGCAGAAATTGAGATTTACGCCGCCTGGTGGCCAAACCATTTTTTCACAAAAATTTGAAATTATGTGCAAACGATTTCTCATCAGGAGCTGTATCCGGTGCAGAAATAATTTTTCAAATCGGAGATTTAGAAGCAGAGATATAGGGGGAAACGCAATTTACCTCTACGCCCCTAACGGAAAGTCTATGAATTACTTGAAAATTTTGAAATTATATGAAAAACATGTCAGACTAAAAACACTCTCCAACAAAGAAGAAATTTTTCAAATCGGACTTCTAGAAGTAGAGCTATTGACGAAAACAAGATATATATCTACGCACCCTGGCGGAGAAACTGTGGAATATTTTAAGAAGAAAATATTCCGAAAAGGTTTATCGATGTGAGTGGCATCAGTCTACGAAAGATTTTTTTCAATCGATATTTTAGAAGCTCAGATTTTATGGTAAATATATCAGAAGCAAAAATTAACACTTACACCCTCTGGTGGCCAAAGTATTCTTTACCAAACATTTGAAATTATATGCAAAATATTTTTCATCAGAAGATGTATCCGCTGAAGAAAAAAAATTCAGATCGGAGTTTTAGAAGAAGAGTTATCGGAAAAAAATGTAATTTACTTTTACGCCCCCTAGCGGAAAATCTATGCCTAATTTGAAAAAGTAACTATATCTAAAATCCTATTCGGCATAAATGGAATCGAAAGATAAAAGTTTTTTTTCAATCGGATGTTTAGAAGCAAATATGTGGATTAGAACGTATTTTTGAATTCGACATCATCTGCATTCACGCCCTTTAGCGGAAAAATTGTACATCGTAAAAAAACAACGAAACAAAGGATCATCATTCGCATATTTCAAGCTTCCTAATGCGAAAAAAGAATTTTTCAAATCGGACTAATAGTTGCAAAGATATCGTGGGTACAGACGGACGGACAAACCGATAACATAAGCACGATCTTTTTTTACAAAAGACGTGCTAAACAGATAAAGAGCGAGGGAGAGAACTGTGTGTCCTGTGTGTAAGCCCCAGTAGCGAGAGGTTGTTTATGTTTCTGCGGACACGTGCAAAATATGTTTGAACTGAAACGTAGAAGCAATAAGAAAAGGGGAGGGGTTTTTTTGGAAGGACGCTGGCAGACGAATGTTACTTGGTCGTCTGAGCAGTTGCTCTTCTCTTTTAACAAACGGAGGAAGCAGTATGCTGTAATTTAAAATGTTTTCTGTTTATGTGTTGTACCGTCTTTGTGTGCTCGTCTGGTTTTATTAAAAAGCATTTGTTTTAACTTCCTGCATTTTAATTGGAACAATGCTTATGTTAATTTGCACCGACTTGCGTTGATGAGGAACGGCTGGTCATAACAAGTGCCACAAATGTTGGCCAACGCTACCACAAAGAATAACATGTGAGTGGAATCAAAACCACCACATGTAGTAACACGCTACGGACACGCAGAGGGAATCACTCCCATAACCAACAATAACAAAATATAACAGTGTCCAAAATTAACGTGACAAATAAAATCATGAATAACACAAAATCAACGCTATATAGTTTAATGACAGTTTGACATACATATATCGATAACGCATCATTAAACAACAGAAGAGGAAAGCCATCACAACATGAGGAGGAAGTATAGGCATGAGAGCATGACAGTCCAAAAGTGACGCAGCAAATGATGCGGATTTCGAGAGACTAATAGGAAGTGTGATTGTCCCGAACAAAACTACAGCTTGCACAACGAACCTCATGCTGGCTGTAAATGAGAGTTTTGGGCAATAAGTGCCACTCCTCCACCAAGACGCGTCGGAGTCCTGCAAGCGGCTGCCGGCTTGAAATTACTCTTCCCAGGGCATACCAGTCGTATTGTATCGGGTTCAGATCTAGAGATCTTGCGGATCATTCAATCGTGTGAATATCCTTACTCCCCCGGTATTCGTCGACTAGCCGAGTCCTATGGAGATGGGCGTTATTCTCCATAAAACGGAACTGGGAGCGAACAGCTCTCCTGAAAACCCGTACATAGGGCTCTAGGATGTCATCTCTACAGTGTGCAGCAGTCAGGATGCCTGTGGAAGCACGTGTCGCGGAGCATGTCCATTCAACATGAGGTCATCCCAAACCAGGAGTCCACCACCACCACCGTAGTGGCCCATTTCTCTTATGTTGGAGGGGTGATTTCGGCACGCCTCTCTCCGAATGTACACACATGCAGAATCCATGTTTAGGATGTACCACCACTTATCACTGAAGGGAATACGTGGTTGTGTGGACAAGTCCATTTCAAACGGACCCTTCTGTGCGATGCGGCGAGTGGGTTACAGACCATTGGCCTTTTTGAATACTGACTTCTCTCGTGGAGCCTTCTGTAAACTGTTTGCCTCGATATCGCGGTTTGTGTAGTAGTGGAGAGCTCCTGTGAGAGTTACATGGCTGTGGACTCCCTATGACGGCGAGCCGTTAGAGGCAAATACCGGTCATCTTGATTTGTGGCTGGTGGGCGTCCTTGTTCCGGCCTTCTCGTTGTAGTTCCGGTTTCTTGTAACCGTACCCAGAGATTGGAGACCTCTTGCCTCGACACATTTATCCATCTTGCTACCTCAGCTTACGATTGCTCTGCTTCCAATCTACCGATTGCTCTCCATTGTAAAGAGTCTTCTAAGCGATGGTGCAGAGCCATTCTTCCACAAGCAGTCCTTCTCAAGCTTCAATGCCACATACCGCCCAAAGCAATGTTTATCAAGGCCGCATGCCTGCCAGTTCGATGACGTACGGTCGTCATTTACATATTTCCAAAGGAGCTGGTGCAATGTGGCTGGAGTATGTCGATTTACCGTTTCTCCTAGAACAAAAATCTTTACAATGGGTGGTTTTGTTTTGGAAATATTCTTGAATTTGTATTTGTCACGTTAATTTTGGACACCACTTTATATTAAATGTGTTCCTTTCAGACCATGTGGTGTTAACACCAAGGGTGCTACAGTAAAACGCAGTGCTCTTCATTACATATAAACCTCTGAAAGTGCTGGAACGACGACTTACTTATGGAGCAAAGAGATATGATGACCTGACTATGAGGTTTTGTTAGAATAACAAACTTTCGAGTTGCTAGATCAGATCTTTCAGCGTATTGAGGTCTTAAACAATAGAAATCTGAGTAATAATTGCACACAAGAGGATTAGATATTATTTCCTTGGGGGAAGTTATACACGGTCGAGTCACATTATTGTGACCACCAGCTAATAATCCAGAGTAACCGCCATGCACAGCGCGGACAGCAGCTAGACGGGCTGGGAGTCACTCCACAAGGTGCTGGAAGGTATTTACAGGTATGCGAAGCCATGCTGACTGCAGTGCATCTGACAGCTGCCAGAAGGTGAGTGCTGGAGGATCCATAGAGCGAACAGCACGATCGAGATGATCCCACAGATGCTCAATTGGGTTTAAGTCTGGGGAATTAGGGGGCCAGGGAAGTACTTTGAAGTCTTCATCGTGCTCTTCCAACCACTCACGGACATTTCTAGCTGTATGACACGTCGCATTGAAGTTCTGGAATAACCCATCGACCCCAGGGAAGGCAATCAGCATGTATGTGTGTACGTGATCTCCACAGGTGGATTCATAACGAATTCGGTCTATAGTGCTTTCCACAGGTATGAGTGTACTCAGAGAATGCCACGAAAACATTTCCCAGACCATAAAGCTGACCCCACCAGCTTTTGTTCTTCCAGCAGTGGTTGAAGACTATTTGTTCTCCGATGTTTCTCGCCTTATACGCCGACATCCATCCGTTCGATGAAGCAGAAAACGTGACTCATCCGAGAAGGCAATCCTTTGTCAATCAGCAGACGTCCAATTCCGATACTGCGGTTGCAAATGTAAGCCTTTTCTTCCGATGCACCTTCGTTAGCATAGGTGCAGTGACCATCCATCTGCATCGGAGCCCCACACGTAACAGGGCTCGCTGAACTATCGTGTTAGACACACTTCCGGTAGCTCCCTGGTTCATTTGGCCAGTGAGTTGCTCCACTGTAGGTCGATCAGCCCTCACGCACCTTTCTTAGCCGACGTTCACCTCTCACATCAATGCACGTGGTGCTCTGCAGTGTTCACGTCGCTTATTCGCAATGGCGCCATTTCTCCAATCACGATACACTTTAAACACAGCAGCACGTGAACAGTTCACAAATTGCGCTGTTTCAGAAATACTGCCACCCTTGGCTCGAGCCGCCCCGGTGGCGCAGTGGTCTAAGGCGTTGGCCTCTGATCATTCGTCTGTAAGGGGTCCGGGTTCGAATCCCGGTCAGGCATGGATGTTGTGTTTGTCTTACGGCACTGGCTCTCTCCCTTCCCTGGAACCAGTGACCCTAAATTAGGGACGGGCGACTGCTTATAGCCCATTGAGTTGCTCACGGTGGTCGTTAAACCTCCAATCAAAAAAAAAAAAAAAAAAAAACCTTGGCTCGAAAGCCAATGATCATCCCTTTTTGAAAATGTGATAAATCGCTCCTTTAATCCATGACAGCAACGAGCGATATGTTTTAAAATTTCCTACAGCACACTTTATATACCCTCTAAGACAGCTCACGACACGTGCAATCTTCCGTTGTCTACGCGCTGTTGACCTCAAACGTAGGAGGTGGTCACAATAATGTGATTCGACTGTGTATAAGGCGGCGTCACCTCAAAAGCAGACATCAGACATGTATGCTTAGATGTCACACATGTCTTCTGTGATTTCCACTGATTTGATATCAGACTTCCTGTACAACGCCGTTAGGAAAATATCGCAGGTAAGGCTCACACTACCGAGAAGATATGCATCCATTAAAGCACTCGCATAGAACTGCTCACCGAATCTTCGCACATATACAGTAGCTCTCACTTCGGAAGAAGCAATCAATTAATGGCTTTAACGTCTTATTTTTCGTTTTTGCTAACAGATGTTTATCTTAGATCTTTTTCTTTTTTATTAGTACCTCTTCGGAAGTTATTTCTACCTTACAGCAAGAAATCAATCTTTCCTTGATTTTTTGCGCATTGATCTGACAGTTTTCGTGATTCTACAGACAACAGATACTTGAGAGCAACAGCAAAGTTTCGTGCAGACGGCCGGTGGTTGGGAGATGCCAAGGGGCTTTGGTTACTAGTAAACGACATGCCAAATCATTAAGGAAAACGAAAAATTTCGTGTCATGCTGAGTGGAAAACCAGAAACAATCACGTGTTCTTAAAATGTTTGATAAAAAATAACCGAGGCTACTTGGTCTTGTTTAAATAATGTATGCATGACAATAATAACAGACAAAGCCTGGAATACGGTCATAAAAATAAATTCACATGTTTTGACGAGAAAATAAACTATCAAAACAAAGCTATAAAAGAGGGATACCGGCGAGGCAGATTCTTTATTTTGAAATTATTTCTTTAACTTTGGGAACAAATTCAGCATTCATTCTTTTATGAACACCATATTATTGCTTTTTAGTGTTAATAATATTTTGCATGGAGAAATAAGAGATTCTTGATGACACACAGATGAGGATTTTTGTCTAAAATAATGTAACAACAATTCACCAGAAATTTACTTTCGCGTAATAATAATTTCTGCCCTGTGAAAAATAAAAGATGTGAATTCATGGAAAATTGCGGAAAATAAAGTGCAGCAAAGTTGCCGGTTGGTCTCCCATTTTGAAGAAAATTTCCGTTTTCAAATTTACGTTCTTAATAACGGAAACTTCAGCATTTGGATAGATTTCCCGTTTTTTGTCACTAATTCCGCTATTTTAGAAATGCCGGTTTAGGGGTTTTCAATTTTTGTACAGTAATTTCTCAAGGCCGCCCCGGTGGCGCAGTGGTCTAAGGCGATGGCATCTGATCATTCGTCCGAAAGGGGTCCGGGTTCGAATCCCAGTGAGGCATGGATGTTGTGTTTGTCTTACGGCACTGGCTCTCTCCCTTCCCTGGAACCAGTGACCCTAAATTAGGGACGGGCGACTGCTTATAGCCCATTGAGTTGCTCACGGTGGTCGTTAAACCCCGAATAAAAAAAAAAAATTCTCAAGTTTTCAAAAATTTGTACTTTGACTTTTTCAGTCCCCAAGCAAAAAAACTTCCCTACTCACTTTTTTTTTCAGCATGATTTAATCCACCAATCGTATTGCATGACTTCTTCCTAGCTTACGAAATGAACAGATCCTTCCCCTTGCACCCGATGCAGATCGAGTAGGCCGCTGAGGAGCGCCACTAACTGAACTAGCAACACACTTCACGCCAGCTCACGTTTCAGATAGAAACGAAGAGTACGTGGCATCGCGTCATGATGAAATGTTTCTCATTCTGATTGCGGGTTAATTAGTTTTTTTAATATTTGTAGGAGAGAGCATGATGCTATGCATCTTTTCTGTCAGCAGCAAAGTAAATCCCATGCATACAATTTCGATGTAACGGAAATGGATAACGGAAGTAGTTAAAACCATTGTTGAAATCTGATTTTTGAATGCTATCCCACAAAGTGAAGCAACAATAGTTAATTTAATTGTTACTAAACAATATAAAGTACACTCACGGACAATGAAATTTGCGCACCTAGAAGAAATCATGCTACAACCGTGAAACTTCGCATATAGCTAGAGTGCGTGCTGGTATGCAAATGATCCACGTATGGTGCGATTGTGCATAACCGCACACCCTGTGGTGGCGCTGCAAGCACGAACCGGCAGCCTTATAAACCGGCGTGTAGTCGATGCCCCATGAAAGCAAAAACGCAAGCAATAGTACAGAGAAAGCAAAAAGCAAGTCAGAGCACAGAATGAAAGCAAAACGCAAGCAAGGCCGACCCAAGCAAAAGTACAGAGTGACAAGAATGCCGGGTAGACGCCATAGACGTCGATTTACACAACTTACGGACTTTGAGAGAGGCCTGATCATCGGGTTGAAAACCGCAGGGTGGTCGGCGCGCTGTGTAGCCCGCCACGTGGATCGTTCTTACCATACCGTCCTACTGTGTCGGGAGCAGTGGGCAGTTGACGGCACTGCCGCATGGCGGAGAGGCTCCGGATGGACCAGGATGACCACCGGTATAATGGATTGACGGGTCGTGCGCCAGGAACGAACGGTTTCCACCGGGACCCGGTCCACTATACAGGCAGATGTAGGGGCTCCTGTGTGCCCACGAACCATTTCCCGACGCCTCGCGGAAGCGAATCTGCGATCCCAGCGCCTCTTACGTGGGCAGCCATTAACACCAGAACATCACCGGCTTCGTGTGCAATGGTGCCAGGCCAGAGCGACGTGTGGTGTTTAGCGATGAGTGCCGCTTCGTTTTGGGGGCAGATGATAATCGTGTCCGGGTTTGGAGGTCCCCGAGTCAACGGCACAATCCAACCTCGCTATCGAGGGCCACACCTCCCCCACTGCGGCAATTATGGTCTGAGAGCCATTTCCTACGATAGCCGATCAGCTCTAGTAGTGGTACGTGGATCAAAAACGGGCCAGCGGTATGTGGATGAGATACTACGGCCCCATGTGCTCCCATTCCTGGCCGGGATTCCAGGTGCGCTGTACCAGTAGGATAATTCCCGCCCGCACACTACTCGGGTTGCTCAGGGCCTACGTCATGAACAGACACTTCTATGGCCTTCCCGCTCCCCGGACATGTCCCCTATGGAGCATGTGTGGGACCAGTTGAAGCGCCAGCTGCCGCCGTGCAGCACAACCCGGGAGTTGGACACCGTCCAACGCGTGTGGGCCAGTCTGCCGCAGGACATCAGACGTCTGTTCGTCTCTATGCCGAACCGTATTGAAGCATGTATCACCGCATGAGGCGGTGCAACGCACTACTGAAGATGATCGGACTGCGTGTCACAGATCCCTCTGTAATTATCCTGCAGCTCTGTTTTCGCCATCATGTGTATCATTCATCTATATCATTACGTCCATAAAGTTTCAGTTCAATCCGATGCTTCCTTCTTGGTGCGCAAATTTCATTGTCCATGAGTGCAGGGCCGGCGCGACTAGGGTGCGGGAGGTGCGACGCACCAGGGCGGCACTCCTAAGGGGCGGCATGTTTTTGTCAAAAATAATGAAAGGAGAAAGAATGAAAAGTGGAAAGAAGGAAGGGAAAGATGATGACGAAATGCAAAAATGATATAAAATACTAAAAAATAAAAATAAATAAGTAAAAATAGTAACTCAGATTTAATTTCGCAAACAATTGGATGATATTGTTTCAGTTCGCCTGGTTTCAGAAAAAAAAATAAAAAAATAAAAAATAAAACAATGGCGACAAAGATCTGGCGTGCCAACTTTGACGAGAGTAGCTTTAGTGGATCACGTGAGTGCAGTGCATAAGCCTTCTTCTCCAGATGTCTTGCTCTTGGAGTAGTGGGTGTTCGGGAACTCAGTAGTGAAGCTGTTTATCCTCTATCATGTTTGTTCCTATTGTGTAACATCAAGTACATAGTGAATGTCAATGCAGTATGTACAGAAAGTGTAATTTAATTTTGTGTTAGTAAACTTCATGGTGTGAAAATGCTGTCAGCAGTCAACTATTTATTTGTGTGCAAAGCAGCGTGCTTAGCTCGATGACTGTGAGCTTCAAACAAGTACACAGACATGTTGATACTACGACTGTCGACCTACAATTTTTTGGTTTGTGAATAAGTATCATCTCAAGTATGAAATGATACTTATTCACAAACCAAAAATTGTTTATTGTAAGAGTTATCTAGCTTACAAGCAATCTGGTCATTAAAAGCAACAATTGAAAGTGCAGTGCTAGCACGCCCTTTTTTTAACTTTCTCATTCATTAGTATGAGGAAGTATTCATCGTGCAAAAATTCGATTTCGAGATTTCAACGGAAATACACGTTTTAGGGACCGCCGAATGCGATTTCACTATTTTAGCCGTGATGTCTGTATGTCTGTCTGTTTTGGGTCCACCATAACTCAAAAACTATATTAGCAAAATGTAATATTTGGGGGTTTTGCGGTACTTTGATGTGCTGATTATATTTCGGTACAAATTGGGAAAAAGGAAGGGGGCGTTCTTCATAACGCATTTGCTTTTTCTTTATAAAACTCAAAGACTGTTGTGGATATCTAAACGAAGTTTATTACGTTACAGCTTTGTTAGACGTATATGCATGTGCTCACTAGATTTTAGTAAAAATCGGGTAACCGGAAGTAGGCGTTACCTATTGAACTTTTCTTATTATGTTATATAATTCAATAATTGTCGGGCTTATCAACTTTAAATTTTATATTTTATATTTTGCAGTTTTTTATTTTGTTATGCATCTTCACATCTCAGTTTATGTGTGAGAAAGTCCAGTGGAGGCCACTACAGTTTTTTTAGCACGTCTGTTGTAAAAAAAAAAAAAATGGTGCTTATGCTATTGGTTAGTGCGTCCGTCCGTCCGTCCGTCCGTCCTTCCGTCTATCCGTAAGCCTGTAGACATTATATCTCTGCAACTAATAGTCCGATTTGAAAAATTCTTTTCGTATTAGAAATCTTGAAATCTGCGAATGATGATCCTTCATTTCGTTTCTTTATGATGCACAATTTCGCCGCTAGAGGGAGTAAATGCAGATAATATCGAATTCAAAACACATTTTATTTCATATATTTGCTTCTAAAATGCCGATTTGAAAATTTATTTCTGCAGAGGATACAGCTCCTGATGGGAAATATTTTGCATATAATTTCAATTTTTTTATTTTGGCCACCAGGGGGCGTAAGAGCTAATTTTTGCTTCTGACGTATTTGGAGTAAAATCTGAGCTTCTAAAATCTCGATTGAAAAAATTCATTTGTGGACCGATACTACTTACATCGAAAAACGTTTTCGGAACATTTTCTTCTTAAAATAATGCATCGTTTCTCCGCCAGTGGTCGTAGATGCATATCTCAGATTTGTCAATATCTCTGCTTCTAATAGTCCGATTTGAAAAATTTCTTCTTTGTTGGATAGTTTCCGGTGCGACATGTTTTTCATACAATTACAAAATTTTCAAGTGATTCATTAAATTTCTGCTAGGAGGAGTAAAGGTAAATTGAACTTTCCCCAATATATCTGCTTCTAAAACTACGATTTGTAAAATCCTTCCTGTAACGGCTACAACTCCTGGTGGGAAACGTTTTGACTGTATTTCTAATTTTTTTTTTAAATTATGATTTGGCCACCAGGGAGCGTAAGCGTTAATTTCTGCTTCGTAGGTATTTGAAACAAAATCTGAGCTTCTAAAAGCTCGATTGAAAAATTTCTTTCGTGGACCGATATCGCTTATGTCGATAAACATTTGAGAATATTTTCTTCTTAAAATAATACATGGTTGCTCCGCCAGGTGGCGTAGATGTATATCTTATTTCTGTCAATATCTCTGCTTCTAAGAGAAAGTTGAAAATCTGCGGAACAGAATTTTCTGTGGGACAGAATTTTAACTGTAAAGGAAATTTTCTTAATGATAATGATGCAGGATATGCACATTTAAATACTAACAACATATTTTGTTACAAAACATAATAAATTAAAATATGTGATAATTTTAATTAAAATCACCAGTTATTGCTCACCTGGGTATCCTATAAATAGGTAAGTCCGCATTGGCCCGGTAGAAGCGTTCTCGCCTTGAGTTCGACTGGATCTCCAAAGATCCGTCGAGGTTCGGAACTCCCATTAAGCTTTTGGTGCCGCGTGCCGAGGTAAAGAGACTCCTCGTTATGAACAATTCTACCCCCCCCCCCCATCTCATGAGATTCGGCCCGGACCATTTAGCCCTCCGTCTCCGTGTAGCACATGAAATCATTTTGGGGATTGCAGGCCCATAAACTAAAAAAAAAAAAAAATGGTTTGCAGGCCCATATACCAAACAAAAATCCGCGAGCATTTTATGCCCACACGCTCAATTTGGTACTTTATGATGCTTAAAAGTAAATAATCGGATAATTGATTTCTTTTCTGTCATTCAACGTCTGTTCACATATTTCTCTTGCTCGACTAAGAGGTGGGGAATTTTAACCCAAAACGTGTCTCAGTTTACCCTGAAAGCAGTTGCAGACACTCGATGAGAAAGTCGAGTTGAAGCAGTAAAACCTTTACGATTCGGTTTATCGGAAGTTTGTGACAGCTTATCAGAAATTATCGATGAAGAAAATAGTGAGCTACCTGCCAAGCATGACGCCCAATGTTTGTTAGAAAAATTGGAATCTTTGACGTTTATACACAGTAGAGTCACATTATTGTGACCACCTCCTACATTTGACGTCAACAGCGCGTATCCAATGAAAGAAGGCACGTGTCGTGAGCTGGCTTAGAGGGTATATACGGTGTGCTGTAGGCATTCTGAAAACAAATCATTCGTTGCTGTCATGGATAAAAGGAGCGATTTATCAGATTTGCAAAAAGGTATGATTATCGGCTTTCGGGCCAAGACTGGCAGTATTTCTGAAACAGTGTAGTTTGTGAACTGGTCTGCTGCGGTTAACGTGTACAGTGATTGGAGAAATGGCACCATAGCGAATAAGCCAGTGGAAACTGCGGAGCATCACGTGTCGCAGATGTGAGAGGTGAACGTCGGCAGCGAATGTGCGTGAGGGCCGATCAACACGCTACAGTGGAGCAACTCACTGACCGAATGAACCAGGGGACTACCGAAAGTGTGTCTAAAACGACAGTTTTTTTTTTATTGGAGGTTTAACGACCACCGTGAGCAACTCAATGGGCTATAAGCAGTCGCCCGTCCCTAATTTAGGGTCACTGGTTCCAGGAAAGGGAGAGAGCCAGAGCCGTAAGACAAACATCACATCCATGTCTCACCGGGATTCGAACCCGGACCCCGTTCAGACGAATGATCAGAAGCCATCGCTTAGACCACTGCTCCATCGGGGCGGCCTAAAACGACAGTTCAGCGAACCCTGCTGCGCATGGGGCTCCGATGCAGACGGATGGTCACTGCACCTATGCTAACAAAGATGTATGGGCAGAAAAAAACTTACATTTGCACGACAGTATTGCAATTGGACCTCTGCTGATTGGCAAAGGATTGCCTTCTCCGATGAGTCACGTTCTCTGCTTCATTGAAAGGATGGATACAGATGGACGCTGGTGCATAAGGCGAGAAACTTCTGAGAGCAAACAATCTTCAACCATTGCTGGCAGAACACTAGCTCGTGGGGGTAGCGTTATGGTTTGGGAAATGTTTTGGTGACATTCCCTGGGTCCACTCATACCTGTGGGAGGCACTATGGACCGAATTCCTTATGAATCCATCCTTGCAAACCACGTATACCCATACGTGCTGATTGTCTTCCCAAGGGAGGATGGGATCTTCCAGCACGACAATGCGACGTGTCACACAGCTAGAAATGTCCGAGAGTGGTTAGAAGAGCACGATGAAGACTTCAAAGTACTTCCATGGCCCCTAATTTTCCCAGACTTAAACCCAATTCAACATATGTGGGGCCATCTAGATCGTGTTGTTCGCTCTATGGATCCCCCACTACGCGCCCCCAGCATCTGTCAGATTCACTGCAGTCAGCATGGTTCCACATACCTGTGAACACCTTCCAGCACCTTATTTTGTCACTCCCAGTCCGTCTGTCTGCTGTCCGCGCTACACACGGCGGTTACTCTGGATATTAGCTGGTGGTCACAATAATGTTACTCGACCGTGTATGTTCCATCGTTACATGGTATGAGGTGTTATCGAGACTAAACGTCGTTTCCAAAATCACGCAAAATCGAAACATAGATTTATGATCTTGCATTGAACATTTAGACCTCCTTAAAAAAGTCTCGCAAATTGCCGAAATAAATTTGAACACATGATACATACTGCGTCTGAACTTGCCACCTCATGTAAAGTATTACCACACTTTGCTTCTCAACAGTTTCACAAGAAAAGAAAGAAAACAATGTTCGAATATGAACACGAAGATGAAACTATGACCAATCTTAAAGATAATTTCCGCATAGGTTTTTATGTTATCATTGACACGGCTGTTAGATCAATCGACCAAAGATTTGGTTTACTACAAAATCACAGTGAAGTGTTCAGCTTTTTGTACGATTTTCAGAAAATGTCGGAACTGAGTAAACAACAACTGTTGAAACATTGCATGGATCTTGAAATAAAGCTATCCGACAAAACTGATGAAAACTGCCTGAAGGACATAAGAGCTACCGAACTTGCAGATGAACTTAGTATCATAACGAGTTTTCTAAAAACCGAAACTTCACCGAAAGATGTCTTGCAGTACATTTATAAGAATACACTGACGGGAACTTTCCCAAACATTACAATAGCATTACGGATTTTATTAACGCTACATGTGAGAGTTGTTTCTGGAGAGAGGTCCTTCTCGAAATTAAAACTGCTCAAAAACTATTTTAGATTAACAATGCTACAACAAAGACTTACTAACTTAGCTCAAATATCTACTGAAAGGTAGATGTTCGAGAAAATCGATTTGAAAAATGTTTTGGAAAAGTTTGCTAGCTTGAAAGCTGGAAATGCGAAATTCCTTTTGCTCATCTGTAGATTATCAAAATGACCTACTTTTTGATCTAGAAAATAGATTTCATTGCTTTAAGCTAGAAAGTGCAGTGATTGTAATCTTTTCTGAATCCTCTGAGCGTCCATGGACGAGTTAACTGCTCCTCTGAGAACGTTCCTCAAAGTGGTAGAGACAATATATTTTGTCCTGTGGAAATTGTTTTGAAAGCCAGCTCACTGCTTAACGCTTTCAATAGTATTTCCACAGGAAGATTGATTTTGTTTCGGCCCATTTAAAGAACGCTCACTGAGAACGAGTTGACCTATTAGACTCTTGGAGAGGAAATGACATGTTACCATCGTTTAAATTGTTACGAGTATGTAAATAGCCTAATGGGGAGCTTCCTCGCTTCAAGGTTTGGTTATGCTTTGCTTATATGGTTTTTAGAAGCCACAGAAGAAACACTGCCATTGTCCATAAGGCCTGAACTTCCTGGACGCTTTGACAAATATATATATATATCACTTTTGTCTTCTGAAAGTTCATTTTTAATCCCACTTCTTTACTCTTGTCAGCAAGTTCCTGGATCATACTCTGTAGCTCTGATGTGGTAGTTGCAAAAATGACTATGTCATCAGCAAAACGAAGGTGGGTTAGATAATCTCCATTAATCTTTATCCCTTTGATTTCACAGTTCAGTGATTGAAAGACATTTTCCAATGTGGCATTAAAGAGCTTCGGAGATATGGTGTCACCTTGTCTCACTCCTTTTCCAATTTTTATGTGTGTTGTATTTTCAAACAGCCGAATCTTTGCACTTGCATTTTCATAGATGTTATTAATAATATTAATGTATGCATCTTCATTTTGGAGGACCCCTCCAAAATGATTCCACAACTTAAATCTTGGCCCTCAGTCTCCGGCAGCTGGAATGTACCTGGCCAAGGCAGCGGCCAGTGCGACATGAAGGCAGAGGGTGCTAAGAATCCCCGGAGGACCGGACTAGGCTGCCATCTGATGCTGACCTTGGCTACTTACAATGGACGCTCCCTATCTTCTGAATCAAGGCTTCTTGAATTGGAAGAGGAACTACAAAGGATCAAGTGGGACATCGTGGGGCTAAGTGAGGTAAGGAGAAAAGGAGAAGATCTCATCGAACTGAAAAGTGGACATCTCTTCTATTATCGTGGGACAGATACTGGCAGAACTAGTGGTGTTGGATTTATAATAAACAAGAAACTGAAGGATAAAGTTGTAGAAGTTCAAAGTTCCTCTGACAGAGCTGCACGACTTGTTATCCAACTCTCGAAAAGATACCAGGCTCAGATTATTCAAACTTATGCACCCACCACAAGTCATCCTGAAGAAGAAATTGAAGAATTTTATGAGGAAATTTGTCATCTAAATAATAAAGGTAAGCAGCACTTGAAAATAATTATGGGAGATTTCAATGCAAAAATAGGGCAACGGCAACAGAATGAAACTTCAGTAGGTAAATTCGGTCATGGCAGCAGAAACCAGCGTGGAAATACTCTCGTTGAGTTTGCAGAGGCAGAAGGGTTTTTCATCTTGAACTCCTTCTTCAAGAAAAAGCCACACAGGAAATGGACATGGAGACATCCAAATGGGACGACAAGTGAAATTGATTTTATTATGTGTAACAAAAAATTCGTCATAGAAGACTGCAGTGTGCTAAACAAGTTCAACACAGGTAGTGACCATAGATTGGTGAGATGTAAGATGCACCTCAACACTAAACTTGAACGTGGCAAGCTCATAAGACAAACAAAATCTATTGACATAACCAACCTTAAAAAACACCATAATACCTTCAAGTTAGAACTGAAGAACAGGTTCTCTGCTTTAGAAGGCCTAACATCGGAAGAAGTGGACATCTCTGAAGTTAACAGAAAAGTAACCAAAGCTCTTATGGAAACAGCAACAAAATTAGCTGGGTCTAAGAACAAGTTGCATGTGAACAAATTATCAGGAAAAACCAAAATGTTGATGCAAAAAAGAAGAGAGATGAGGACAACTAAAGAAGATGTGACTTCCAAAGTGGAATATATAGAGCTATGCAAGACAGTAAGAAAAAGTATCACTGAAGACGTAAGGAAATTCAACTGTGAACTAGTGAGGAAAGCAATTGAAAACAACCAAAGCCTAAAGATAGCAAAGGGACATCTCAGTAAGGGAAGAAAACAGTTTATGGCACTGAGAAAAGAAGATGGTTCTGTAACAAGAAATAGAAGCGAAATTTTGACAAGAGTGAAAGATTTCTACTCCAAATTATATGAAAGGGATGATATATGCACTCCAGACATCATGAAAGATACCAGTACCAGAGTTCCTCCAGTCCTTCCAGCAGAAGTTGCACATGCAATCAAGAACATGAAGCGAGGAAAAGCTCCACAGGAGAAGATGGAATTACTGTAGACATCATACAAGAAGCAAGTGGAGAAATCGAAACAGTACTCGCCCAAATTTTCACACGATGCCTTAATGAAGGAAAGATTCCTGAGGATTGGAACACCGCTACAATGATCCTGCTACATAAGAAAGGCGACATTGAGGATCTCGGAAACTACAGACTTATCAGCCTCCTATCAGTAGTTTATAAAATCTTCACTAAAGTTCTTTCACACCGCTTGAAGGTAACACTGGACATGGCTCAACCGAGAGAACAAGCTGGATTCAGGAGTGGCTACAGCACAATAGATCATATCCACGTGCTGAGAGAACTAATTGAAAGAGCGAGGGAATATGAACTTCCATTGTGCATGGCTTTTATCGATTATGAAAAAGCCTTTGATTCGGTGAAACCATCAGCAGTTACAATGGCTCTGAAAACCTGCGGTATTGAAGATGCATACATTAATATTATTAATAACATCTATGAAAATGCAAGTGCAAAGATTAGGCTGTTTGAAAATACAACACACGTAAAAATTGGAAAGGGAGTGAGACAAGGTGACACCATATCTCCGAAGCTCTTTAATGCCACATTGGAGGGTGTTTTTCAGTCGCTGAGCTGGGAAAACAAGGGGATAAAGATTAATGGAGATTATCTAACCCACCTTCGTTTTGCTGATGACGTAGTCATTTTTGCAACTACCCCATCAGAGCTGCAGAGTATGATCCAGGAACTTGCTGACAAGAGTAAAGAAGTGGGATTAAAAATGAACTTTCAGAAGACAAAAGTTATGTTCAATGCTTTTACAAGAAATGAAGATTTATCGATTGATGGAGAAAAGCTGGAGATAACAGACACGTACATTTATCTTGGACAGCAGATATCAAGTGAGGGTCACATTGATGAAGAAATTAATCGGCGTACAAAACTTGCCTGGAGAGCTTTTGGAAGAAACAGCATAATTTTCAAGAGCAATATGCCATTATGTCTTAAAAGAAAAGTGTTTGATCAATGCATCCTTCCAGTGCTTACGTATGGTGCAGAGACGTGGACCTTAACTAAAAGAGACATACAAAGGCTGCAGACAACTCAAAGAGGCATGGAGAGGTGCATGCTTGGTGTAACCAGGAGAGATAAGAAGAGGAACTCGTGGATCCGAAAAATGACAAGAGTGGAAGACATCATGATCAGAGTTAAATCCCTGAAATGGAAATGGGCTGGACATACTGCCAGAAAGACAGATCATCGATGGACAGCCGAAATTTTAGATTGGATTCCAAGGGACAGGAAAAGACCCAGAAGAAGACCACATGGGAGATGGGTGGATGAAATTCGAAAGTATGCAGGGGTGACATGGAGGAGACTGGCACAAGACAGACCGTTGTGGAGGAAACTTGGGGAGACCTTCGTCCAGCAGTGGATTGATAATGGTTGACAATGATGATGATGATGATGCATCTTCAATACCGCAGCATTTCAGAGCCATTGCAACTTCTGATGGTTTCACCGAATCAAAGGCTTTTTCATAATCGATAAAAGCCATGCACAATGGAAGCTCATATTCCCTCGCTCTTTCAATTAGTTCTCTCAGTACGTGGATATGATCTATTGTGCTGTAGCCACTCCTGAATCCAGCTTGTTCTCTCGGTTGAGCCATGTCCAGTGTCACCTTCAAGCGGTGTGAAAGAACTTTAGTGAAGATTTTATAAACCACTGATAGGAGGCTGATAGGTCTGTAGTTCCTGAGATCCTCAATGTCACCTTTTTTATGTAGCAAGATCATTGTAGCGTTGTTCCAATCCTCAGGAATTTTCCCTTCATTAAGGCATCGAGTGAAAATTTGGGCGAGTACTGTTTCAATTTCTCCACTTGCTTCTTGTATGATGTCTACAGTAATTCCATCTTCTCCTGGAGCTTTTCCTCGCTTCATGTTCTTGATTGCATGTGCAACTTCTGCTGGAAGGACTGGAGGAACTCTGGTACTGGTATCTTTCATGATGTCTGGAGTGCATATATCATCCCTTTCGTATAATTTGGAGTAGAAATCTTTCACTCTTGTCAAAATTTCGCCTCTATTTCTTGTTACAGAACCATCTTCTTTTCTCAGTGCCATAAACTGTTTTCTTCCCTTACTGAGATGTCCCTTTGCTATCTTTAGGCTTTGGTTGTTTTCAATTGCTTTCCTTACTAGTTCACAGTTGAATTTCGTTACGTCTTCAGTGATACTTTTTCGTACTGTCTTGCATAGCTCTATATATTCCACTTTGGAAGTCACATCTTCTTTAGTTGTCCTCATCACTCTTCTTTTTTGCATCAACATTTTGGTTTTTCCTGATAATTTGTTCACATGCAATTTGTTCTTAGACCCAGCTAATTTTGTTGCTGTTTCCATAAGAGCTTTGGTTACTTTTCTGTTAACTTCAGAAATATCCACTTCTTCCGATGTTAGGCCTTCTAAAGCAGAGAATCTGTTCTTCAGTTCCAATTTGAAGGTATTATGGTGTTTTTTAAGGTTGGTTATGTCAATACATTTTGTTTGTCTTATGAGCTTGCTACGTTCGAGTTTAGTGTTGAGGTGCATCTTACATCTCACCAATCTATGGTCACTGCCTGTGTTGAACTTGATTAGCACACTGCAGTCTTCGATGACGAATTTTTTGTTACACATAATAAAATCAATTTCACTTGTCGTCCCATTTGGATGTCTCCATGTCCATTTCCTGTGTGGCTTTTTCTTGAAAAAGGAGTTCAAGATGAAAAACCCTTCTGCCTCTGCAAACTCTACGAGAGTATTTCCACTCTGGTTTCTGTTGGCGTGACCGAATTTACCTACTGAAGTTTCATTCTGTTGCCGTTGCCCTATTTTTGCATTGAAATCTCCCATAATTATCTTCAAGTGCTGCTTACCTTTATTATTTAGATCACGAATTTCCTCATAAAATTCTTCAATTTCTTCTTCAGCATGACTTGTGG
Organism: Macrothele yani; assembly: GCA_039090855.1. Lineage (NCBI taxonomy): Eukaryota > Metazoa > Arthropoda > Arachnida > Araneae > Macrothelidae > Macrothele > Macrothele yani. The sequence continues at coordinate 67,367,158 of CM076989.1, read as the reverse complement.
TGGGTGCATAAGTTTGAATAATCTGAGCCTGGTATCTTCTCGAGAGTTGGATAACGAGTCGTGCAGCTCTGTCAGAGGAACTTTCAAATTCTACAACTTTATCCTTCAGTTTCTTGTTTATTATAAATCCAACACCACTAGTTCTGCCAGTATCTGGCCCACGATAGTAGAAGAGATGTTCACTTTTCAGTTCAATGAGATCTTCTCCTTTTCTCCTTACCTCACTTAGCCCGACGATGTCCCACTTGATCCTTTGTAGTTCCTCTTCCAATTCAAGAAGCCTTGAATCAGAAAATAGGGAGCGTCCGTTGTACGTAGCCAAGGTCAGCATCAGATGGCAGCCTAGTCCGGTCCTCCGGGGATTCTTAGCACCCTCTGCCTTCATGTCGCACTGGCCGCTGCCTTGGCCAGGTACATTCCAGCTGCCGGAGACTGAGGGCCAAGATTTAAGTTGTGGAGTCATTTTGGAGGGGTTTGGCCATAACTCACCACTCTGGCCAAGCGGGTTGGTGAGTGTGGGATAGCATTTCCTCTAATCCCGATGGTATAGTTATACCGCTATTGTCGGTCGATTGATGGAGAAAAGCTGGAGATAACAGACACGTACGTTTATCTTGGACAGCAGATATCAAGTGAGGGTCACATTGGTGAAGAAATTAATCGGCGTACAAAACTTGCCTGGAGAGCTTTTGGAAGAAACAGCATAATTTTCAAGAGCAATATGCCATTATGTCTTAAAAGAAAAGTGTTTGATCAATGCATCCTTCCAGTGCTTACGTATGGTGCAGAGACGTGGACCTTAGCTAAAAGAGACATACAAAGGCTGCAGACAACTCAAAGTAGCATGGAGAGGTGCATGCTTGGTGTAACCAGGAGAGATAAGAAGAGGAACACGTGGATCCGAAAAATGACAAGAGTGGAAGACATCATGATCAGAGTTAAATCCCTGAAATGGCAATGGGCTGGACATACTGCCAGAAGAACAGACCATCGATGGACAGCCGAAATTTTAGATTGGATTCCAAGGGACAGAAAAAGACCCAGAAGAAGACCACATGGAAGATGGGTGGATGAAATTCGAAAGTATGCGGGAGTGACATGGAGGAGACTGGCACAAGACAGACCGTTGTGGAGGAAACTTGGGGAGACCTTCGTCCAGCAGTGGATTGATAATGGTTGACAATGATGATGATGATGATGATATATATATATATATATATATATATATATGTTCTATTAAGAAGCGACTAAAGCAAAAAAAAATTTTGACTCATAACAAGTACAACATAGAAAAGGTTATGTGTTGACCGGTGTGAGTAAAAAGAGAAAAAAATAGAACAACTGAATGTAGAAAGTGTCGAGAATACTGAGCCTTGGCTTTATCAAGGACAAGCAAAAACTCTGCATTTTCTCACTTCCACAAAGACCTATTTGGAAATGGGTTTCTGCAAAGTCATAGATGCAAGTAATAAGCCCACCAAAATTTTTTTAAAAATATATATATATGTCATAACCTCCGCAGAGTTGTATGACCAAGCTTTAGTTAACAATTTAGGTTGCATCCATAACTCTCCTGGCCCGACCCATTCTCTTCATCTGTTACTATTAAACAGAAAGAAGATGATTAATATATATATACACTATATTGACAAAAGTCACCGGGCCCTCTTCAAAAGCAAATGAACGGATCTCCTGCGTTGTTAAGATGCGTGGTACAGCTGCAAACGGTATAAAAACAAACCTGCACGTGACCGCGATCATATCGCACTATGAGGTTAAGTGAAAATATCGCGGCGGGAGAGAACTGACTTTGAGAAAGGAGAGATTGTTCGGTATTATATTAGTGGGTTGTCCATAAGAGAAACCGAGAAGCGTTTAAACATACCCATGTCAACTGTTTTGGATGCACTGAGTAAGTGGAAGACACGTGGCGTCCCTGAAGCAGCAAAACGTACCGGCAGACCAAAGAAAATCAGTGATAGAGGACGTCGAAGCCTCAGGAGAGTCGTTACAGCTAATCGACGGAGTACTGCACAAAACCGCAGTGTACAGGGGAGTAAAAATGCTGGAGCCTCGGTATGTACACGTACCATTCGTTGAGAACTTTATTCCAAGGGTTGCGGTGGTCGTGCGGCTGCTCATAAGCCTTTCATCTCCACTCGGAATGCTACTCGTCGTTTAGCATGGTGTGAAGAAGATTTTTCGGGGACCGTAGATCAATGGAAACTGGTCCTATGGACTGATGAATCTAGATGCACGATCTATCAGTCTGATGGCCGTGTGTGGGTGTGGCGGTAGCCGGGGGAACGCTATTTACCACAGTGTACAGTTCCTACGGTCAAGTTTGGAGCTGGCAGTACACTCGTGTGGGGATGTGTTTCGTGGTATGGTCCCGGCCCATTGGTTATCGTGAACAAACCTGTTAACCAGCACGTCTACCTCGACATTCTGGACAAGTATGCCTTACTAACTCTGTGGCAATACTATGGAACCGAGTCTTGTTTGTACCAGCAGAATAATGCACCGAGCCGTAAAGTAAGGACTGTTACGGCGTAGTTTGACGATAAATCCGTATCGTGTGTGGACTGGCCAACACAAAGTCCTGATCTTAATCCCATAGAGCACCTATGGGATGAATTAGAGCGCCGCATAAGAAGTTTGGAGCCAAGGCCTACTACTAAGTAACAGTTAGCGGCAGCATTATGTACTGAATGGAAGCGAATGCCTATCGCTGTGTTCCAAAACCTCGTCGAAACCATGTCTCGAAGGGTCAATGCATGCATTAAGGCCAAAGGTGGACCGACACCGGACTACTGTATGTCAATAAATGCTTTGTTGTGTTTCTCTTCTAGATATCCAGTGATTTTTGTCAATATAGTGTATACATATATAAGGCAGCCCTACTGGTCAGAAACCTCATTAATTCGTATCTTCATTTCTGAAAAATTGTGGAAGGGGTGGCAAATTGTTTTCTGCACCAGGGTGGCAAGTGGTCTAGCTCCGGCCCTGCGTGAGTGTATACAAATTCATTCACCTGGTCAATCTCTGTGCTATTTAGACTTCTCTTGAATTCAGTACTAACAGTTCCTCGCTGGAAAACAAACTCTGTTTAAATAAGAGAAAACTCTAAATAACCTTGCGGTTTCCCTTATTTATAGAGTTTGATTTTCATATGAGCTACGTACATGCGGGACAATATACTCTGCAATTTAGTTTTGCTCTCTGCCAACAGGTCTATGTCTCGTCAACATACAACAATCTGCACACACGGATGTTACCAAGACATAAAACAGTGTTGTCCATTTTAGCCTTATGATGAATACACGCATTCTTAAATACACTACCTACCAACAAGTAATTAGACACCCCTGCAATCGACGATATCTGCAGTCTTGATACACGTCACGGCCGCCGCCGTTAAATATCGCGTGGGAAACAACAACACAACCAGTCGCATACAAGATGCCACGCAGTTCGGAGCTCTCTGATTTCGAGAAAGGTGTAATCGTCGGGTATCACAGAAATGGCCGATCCATATGTGACATATCCAGCGAGTTCAAGTACCCAAAATCGACAGTATCCTACGTGATTGGCAAGTGGAAGATGAGAGGTGACTTTCGGAATGTGCCCCGACCCGGCAGACCCACAAAACTGGGAGTTAGAGACCGACGGGTGCTGTCCAGAGAAATTCGGAAGAACCGCACCAAATCGATGGGCCACATCCGCGAGGAGTTTCAACAAGCATCCGGGAGTGTTCTTTCGATGAATACCATCCGTAAGGAACCCCATCTGCTTGGTTATCATGGACATGCTACAGCCCACAAGCCTTTGATCACCAAGTCCAATAGCGCTGCTCGGCTAACGTGGTGCAAAGAACGTCGACAGTGGACCGTTGAACAGTGGAAACAGGTTCTATGGAGCGACGAATCAAGGATCACACACTACCGTTCGGATGGCAGGGTCTGGGTTTGGCGTCTGCCTGGAGAACGCCTCCTGCCGCAATGTATTGTGCCAACAGTGAAGTTCGGCGGCGGTGGAATTATACTATTAGGGTGTTTCTCCAGGTATGGCACGGGACCCTTGGTCGAAATTCTTGGTAGACTCAACGCCGAGACCTACTGCACCATTTTGGATGACCATGCGCTTCCTACGTTGTGGCAGTTTTACGGGGTGGACCCATGTTACTTTCAGGATGACAATGCCACCTGTCATGTTGCGAGGTCCACCATGGCTTGGTATGGTGACAATGGGGTTAATTGAATGGACTGGCCTGCACAGAGCCCGGACCTTAACCCTTTCGAGCACCTCTGGGACGAGTTGGAGCGTCGACTTAAGGGTAGACCCCACCGTCCAAAATCGGTGAAGTAACTGACCTGTCTTCTCCAAGCCGAGTGGAAGAAAATACCGCTAGCCGTCGTACAACGCCTGGTTGAGAGTATGCCCCGCAGGGTCGCAGCTGTAATCGCCGCTCGTGGAGGTTCCGCCAACTATTGAAGGTGAATAAACTTCGTTTTCCTTTGCTATCACAGGTGTCCAACTACTTGTTAGTAGATAGTGTATATTAAACAGCTATGGTGACATTGCACAACCTACTCTGGCTCCTGTGCACTAATAGACAACCATTTCAGTAAAAACAACATTCACTCGTATACATGATCTACTGCCACCATACATAGCTTTCACATTGTTAAATATATTCCCAGTAACGCAATATATATATTCAGTACCTTCCACAGAAGTATCCTATTTATTCGGTCATAATCTTTGTCTAAATCTGTGAAGGTAGCAAACACTTTCTTACCAAAGTGAAAATCCTCCAAATACGTTGCATCAGTGAATAAACAAAGGCATCGCTCTTTCTACGTTTTATCAACACATCGCAACCAAAAAATTGTTATCCGGTCACCGCTGGGGATCCGAATTCCTGATCTCTCGATATCTAGCCGAGCGCGTTAAACTTACGCTACGGTGGCCAACAATCAACGGCGCTATGCTATGTCTTTCTGTAAGATTCTGACATCATAAATCAACCAAGCGCTCGGCTAAAATCATAAATCCTAATGCGCTCAGCTAGATATAGAGAGATCTGGGATTCGGATCACCAGCGGTGACTGGATAACAATTTTTCTGTTGCGATGTGTTGATAAATCGTGGAAAGAGCGATGTCTTTTGTTTATTCACTTTCTGACCAACAAACAGATACTTTTCGATCATCATAGGTAATGCAAAAACTTGATTAGTGTAGACTTTACCTAATAAAACGACTTTGTACGTCCCACACTTTCTCTGATGTTAGACAGCGTACATCGTCAATAATTACCTTTCCAAACACCTTCCCTGGCACACTCAGAAAGCTGATATCACGATATTTCTTGCATTCAGACTAATGACCTTTTCCCTGATACAAGTTAGCAATGATGGCATTCTTCCAACATTGGGGGACCATTCCTAACTCCCAGCACAACTGCCAAATTTCAGTTAACCAGACAATCACAGAGTCACCACCATATTTTATCACCTCAGTAGTTATGCCATTAACTCCCGAAGTCCTACCATTATGAAAAGATTTTAAAGCTTTACACACCTCTTCTCTTGAGATACCACCTGTACTTCTATCTCTCATTGTGACCTCATCTGCTTCTGCCTCAGAATATCGCTTTTGCTTTCATTATCTAATAACTCACAGAAGTAGTTCCTCCTATCTTTCACTTAGCACATTGAGATCCAGTGGCGTCCGGTGGTATTTCATCATAGGCAAGCAATGTGATTTTAATAATAATATAATATTATATGCATGCTCAGTTTGCTACTGTTCTTTTTATCTATGTGTGAGTGTGAGGGGACGGGGGCCCGGATATCCTGTTCAACCGGTTGTAAAAGCACTTAAAATTATTTTAATGTGTGTGACAAAGGAATTAATACTAAACTTTCCTAGTATAAAAAATATTTACCCACACATTGCCCACCCTGTTTTCGAAGTCTAAGGCCGTCCCTAGTTTATCCCCTACCACTGAGTATGTTCACTTTTTATCGAAAAATAAAAATATTCAGTTAGGAGTACCTGATTGAAGTTTCCTGGCTTAAAAGGTTTCTAAGTTGAAAATGGCGATTAAAAAATCAAAAATCGCGTAAAACAAAACAAGCTTTGAGTGCGAATTACTTACTCTTGAACCAGGTACCTTTTAATCAACAATTTTCAATGTTGCTACGAAAACTGAACATATCAACAAAAATAAAAAAAAAATATTTAGAATTATCGTCAACAAAAACTATATTTATTTAGAAGACGAAATGAAAATTGAAGGTGTCCTATGGTTCTGGTGAAAGTATACAGTGACAACGAAGTAGATTAGGGCAAATGTTAACTATTAGCAAACCTTTCAAAAACTACATATATCTTTCTAAGAGCATGATTACTGAAAAATATACTTCACCTTTTTTAGAGAAAATTACACAATTCTTTTATATGTTACAATTTGCTAAATACACTATCTACCAACAAGTAATTGGACACCCCTGCAATCGACGATATCTGCGGTCCTGATACACGTCACGACCGCCGCCGTTAAATATCGTGTGGGAAACAACAACGCAACCAGTCGCATGCTAGATGCCACGCAGTTCGGAGAGCTTTCTGATTTCGAGAAAGGTGTAATCGTCGGGTATCACAGAAATGGCCGATCCATACGTGATATATCCAGCGAGTTGAAGTACCCAAAATCGACAGTGGACTACGTGATTGGCTAGTGGAAGATGAGTGGAGACTGTCGGAATGTGCCCCGACCCGGCAGACCCACAAAACTGGGAGTTAGAGACCGACGGGTACTGGCCAGAGAAATTCGGAAGAACCGCACCAAATCGATGAGCCACATCCGCCAGGAGTTTCAACAGGCATCCGGGAGTGTTTTTTCGATGAATACCATCCGTAAGGAATCCCATCTGCTCGGTTATCATGGACGTGCTGCCGCCCACAAGCCTTTGATCACCAAGTCCAATAGCGCTGCTCGGCTAACGTGGTGCAAAGAACGTCGACAGTGGACCGTTGAACAATGGAAACAGGTTTTATGGAGCGACGAATCAAGGTTCACTCTCTATCATTTGGATGGCAGAGTCTGGGTCTGGCGTCTGCCTGGAGAACGCCTCCTGCCGGAATGTATTGTGCCAACTGTGAAGTTCGGCGGCGGTGGAATTATGCTATGGATGTGTTTCTCCTGGTATGGCACGGGACCCTTCGTCACAATTCCTGGTAGACTCAACGCCGAGACCTACTGCACCATTTTGGATGACCATGCGCTTCCTACGTTGTGGCAGTTTTACGGGGTGGACCCATGTTACTTTCAGGATGACAATGCCACCTGTCATGTTGCGAGGTCCACCATGGCTTGGTATGGTGACAATGGGGTTAATCGAATGGACTGGCCTGCGCAGATCCCGGACCTTAACTCTATCGAGCACCTCTGGGACGAGTTGGAGTGTCGACTTAAGGGGTGACCCCACCGTCCGAAATCGGTGAAGGAACTGACCTGTCTTCTCCAAGCCGAGTGGAAGAAAATACTGCTAGCCGTCGTACAACGCCTGGTTGAGAGGGTCGCAGCTGTAATCGCCGCTCGTGGAGGCTCCACCAACTATTGAATGTGAATAAACTTCGTTTTGCTTTGTTATTACAGGTGTCCAATTATTTGTTGGTAGATAGTGTATCTTGTGAGATCAAATTATTCAATCGCATATTCATTGCAAGTAGTTCCCATTTTTAATACATTTCCTTTGTAGTATACAAAAACGCTGGAAATACATTTCCTCTATTTTTGTGCAATAGATAACTGGCAAAATGCATACACGTATGAAAGCATCATATTCACAGGGAGAAAAAATGTAGCAAAAGTTCTTATATCAAGTTTTATCATTTTCTTACTTGTATATGAGTTCCAATCTTTTTCCTTTTAGGGCAAATGAGTTAGTAACGTGATCATAAAAATAACATTCCTTTTTAAGGTTAACTAGAAAATGCTTTTCGATAGATAACAAGGATAACTTTGACAGTCTGTCCTGTTCTTGAGCGTTTCTGAGGTACGTTTTTATGCGCTTTAATGATGAAAAAATAAATCTTTTCGGCTGAAGAGCTTGTTGCTCGAATGGTAATTACGAGCTTGCAAAATTTGGCTGATTCCGGCATCACTTCGTTCATCCCATTTGATTTAAAAAACAGATCAAAATTTCAGTGTCATATTTAATATGAAGTCATCTGTTGAATACAACAGTTTTAGTTCGGATCGCAGATGAGCGAAATCGAAGTACTTGGTGTAATTTTTCTTTCAATTTTCAAAGAAACTCCCTGGAAAACAATTTTTTAAATTCCGCTCGTTTGTCAGGATTTAGCAATTCTAAAAATTTCATGTCCTGCAAGTCTAAAATTCTTGAAGCCTCATTATATTGTCCAATATTCGCAATAGAGCCGTCGGTAATTTGTTTTGGGAGCTCCGTAAGCATCTGCGTGCTTACGCTTTGTAAGAGCTTCGTTTGCTTCGCTTTCTTCTAGTTCTGACCACAAACACCTCGAACTCATTTCTTTTCTCTGACACTGCTTTCTGAAACTCAGCGACTTCCTTCATACAATACGTGATACCCAATTTCTTTTTCTGTAGTATTTCAAATAACGTATGGATCAAAGGAAAGATATCAGAGAAGAGACACAGCAGGAAGCGGAAATCGAATTCACCCAAACACTTTGAAAACCCATTGGCTGTAACAATAGTATCAGAATCCCAGGGTTCAGGATTTTCAAGAATATTTGTGAACAATGCTCTTGTACATTCTAGATGCTCATACACAGTTCCTACCAAGCGACTTTGAAAATTTCATGGAGTAGGAGTTACATTGGGTAATCTTCTTTTCACTTCCGCATCCAATGCATGAAATCTTTTCGTCGACTTTGAAAAAAAGAAGCCCGTCCACTCAGTGTTGCGAAGAAAATCATGGATTCTTTTATACTGTTAAGTGCTTGTGAGAGGACCAGATTTAATCTGTGAGCATAGCAATGCACAAAAATAGCTTCCTGGTGTTTTTCTTTTACACGAACTTGAAGTTCCGAATGTTCTCCAGCCATCACAGTAGCTCCATCGTATGTCTGAGCTATTAATTTTTTGGAGCACTCAAAACTTTCTAAAATGCTTTGGGCGTGCTCTGCCAAAGAATTAGCTGAACAATCAGCACTTACATCAATAAAACCAATGAATGTCTCTTCGGGAGTCCAGTCATTAGTCACATAGCGAAACACTGTAGAGAGCTGAGACCTGCAACTCACATCAGTTCTTTCATCCAAATTAAAACGGAAGGAGCTACTTCAATTAATTTTTTTATTTCTACGATCGTTACTTCTCCTATTGATTCAATGAAATCATTTTGTGTACGATATGACACCCCTGAAAAGACGGACGATTTTTAAGCTTTTCGTCATAGCAACTAATTACATTTGTTAATTCAACATAATTCCCAGGATTAACAGACTCCGTGGATTCATCATGCCCCCTAAAGGCCAATTCCTGCTTGCCAAGGAAGCACGTATTGTCAATTAAGTGCCTTAAAGCATCTCTAATTTTTTAACGAGTTCATTATGTCGAGAAACGTCCGTTTTTATTTGCTCGTCTATTTGAAACTCAAAATCCTTGTTTTGCCAAAAGTTTTTAATTTTATCACTGACGAAATGTGTATCTCTGAACACTCGTGCCACTTGGATGAATTATGAACGTTATTGAAGTCGCCAAAACCACCGTTTATCCATAAACGTCTTCTGTCTACTGAAAATAATGTGCACGGCCAACAGTATAATTTTTGGTCACTTTTGTAAGCTGTTAACCACTTTGTTTTTTCGTATTCTTCCCGATGGAAGTGGCGAAAATAATTTTTAGCCTTCGTTTGGAGAGTTTCTAAAGAAGGTTTTGGTCTTTCAGCATTTGTATTATCCCTTTTCTCTTGAAAACTCCTTTGGCTGAAAGGCTTATCTCTTAAAAAATAAAAAACAACACAATCTTAAACACACATTTATATTTGTTGTCATCGTGTTGGTCCATAGATGACAGTGTAGAAGCGAACATGGAAGCTATATGAAATTGCTTCTCTCAGAGAAGAGAAATGCTTACACTTCCAAAATTGAGTCAAACAGCGTTGAAAGGTGTTCTCTTACAATAACTGTAATTACACCTTACACGATAACATACAGAAAATCATTGCACATTGTTTGAAGAACATATATTTTACTGCTTGGTTCGATAGCGAAAGAACTACAAATAGTCACTTCAGATCAGACTTAACTTCGACTCACGGAACGAATGGGCAAAACCTAAGCAACTGCTGTGTTGCTTTCATAGCCCTCCTGCAGGCAGCGGTGAGCTTAGTCACGTGGTCGTTCGGAGCGGTGGCTGTGAAGCTTGAAACGAATGGAGCAATCCTAAGCAACTTCTACATTCCTTGCACAGCCCTCATAAGCAGTAGCGGTGAGCTTAGTTATGTGATCTTTACACGACGATGGCGGAGGCGTGATCTTTACACGACGATGGCGCTAAATTTCAATAAAGCTACGGCGGAAATTATTTAATAGTTATTTAAGAGGTGCATTTTCGGAAGCAATCACGCCATGGGCATGGGTCTAAATTTTAATAGCCATTCTAAATAAAAAATAATTAATCTAATTTTTGTGAAGCTTTCAATTATTCATTTCTAGTAAGGCAAGCATTGCTTCTATGGACTGCACGCCCCTGTTGAGATCCCATGTCATTTCTGAGACCCTATTCTTCACACAACTTAGAAATTTCTTTTCCCTATCCAGGGCACTCTCTCCCAAAGAACTTTAGATGTTGAGCATTGCTACCATATAACGAAGTAAATTTCTCCGTCATTTGTGGTCTACGCCGGGATTCAAACCCGAGGCCGCTTATTCCGGAACAAGTCGCTCTACCAACTGAGCTACACAGACGTTCATTCTGAATCCTATCTGCCTTTATGTCGTGTGCGTCCTGCTGGCAGGTACGTCACATCTCCTGGTACGTTACATCATCTCCCCCTTATTTATTTTTATTTTATTTTATTTATTTTTTTCGAAGTCCTGGAGAAGGGATTCTCTTATTTTTCCTATCTCGCGGTGTGGAAATAACATCACACCATTGCGAGATTTTGAACGGTCGGGTCATCCGAATAGTTCGGGCGCCATTATAACGAAGTAAATTTCTCCGTCATTTTTGGTCTACGCCGGGATTCGAACCCGGATCCCCTAATTCCGGAATAAGTTGCTCTACCAATTGAGCTACGCGGACGTTCATTCTGAATCCTATCTGCCTTTATGTCGTGTGCGTCCAGCTGGCAGGTACGTCACATCTCCTGGTACGTTACAACCATTTGTGATAGAAGTGGACAGTCTAGATATTTCCATTGAAAGCCTACAGAATCCATTTTCTTATCTTGTGCCGCCCTTAGGCATCGCCTGACTTCCCTGTTGCATTGAGACGAGGTTGGTTTATGGCAGTTTTTCAACAGATGCGCGCTTTCATGGCGTGGTAAAAGCGGGGGAAGGAGGAGGAGGAGGGGGGTTTATCGCAAGCTGACTTACCCATTCTATAAGAACAGGTCTCCGTTTCTCAATGAATAAGAATTCACAACTTATATCGAATGCACAACAAAAAAAAACGAGTCTATAAGACCTTACTCAGTCCATAAGAACAGGTCTCCGTTTCTCAGCGAGTAAGAATTCGCAAGTTATATCGAATGGATGACAGAAAATAAGTCTTTTGTTTTTAATTTTTGTTTCATTTATTAACTCATTTGATTCCATCAACTCTAAATCTTAGCGCCCCTCAAATTTTGGCGCCCTAGGCAGCTGCCTAGTTCTCCTAACCGGCCCTGTCACTACTTTTCCTATGTCTTATGTATTTCCAGAATGTTTTTTCAATCGTTCTAAGAAGGCAGTTCATGTTTTTCCACCTTTTTCTTCCTATCTTTTGTCTTGCTCTGGCTAACCAGCTTTGCTGCGCATCATGCGTCCTACAGCGATATTCATCCTCTGAAACTATAACTCGCAACATCCCCAAACATGCTTCCTTCTCTCTCTTTACTGCTTCTTAAATCTCACTTTTCGACTAAGCATCACCTTTAGTTACCCACCATTGCAGTACCATAGAGCTCTTCAGCGGCAGTGACAGCACAGTTCTTTTCAACATAAATTTTCTCATGCGATTTTACCGTGCCTTTTAATAATTATCATTCTTTGTTAATTGTACATACTCTATCATCATCTTTTTATATGAGCACGTTATACCCTCATTTTCTTTTCCCTTGTTTTAAAGTTTAATAAAGCGATGTTAAACCAACGATCTCCTCCAGCCTAAACTATGTCCTGTGATGTGTTGACCTGTGTCCCGTGACTACCTGACGTGACTTATGTCTTTGACGTGTTGTCCTGTGATTTCGGTCTGTGGCGAAGGACCGAATAAAAAGAGACTGCTGAGAGATTTGTTGCCTCTAGAACATTATTTTCCTATTTGGAACTAGATTGGTCTTTGACCACATTCTAAAACATGTGTAACCTAAATTTTTTTACAGAGTACCCAAATGAGGGATTTAGTCATGATTAATACAATCGAAATTTTTAGCAGATGACATGAATATAAGAGGGGACTATGATAGTTACAGTGAAAGATGATTTTTACATTGAGGATGACGGATTTTCCTAGAATCCAGGGTTGAAGTGCTCGTCTTCTTCCTTTAATTCCTGGATATCTTCTTCTGTATCTTCATTGGGCATCCTGAAGATGTCTGTGTGAGACAGGGCTTTTGTGTAAGGTGGGGGCTAACACCTCCTGCGTACCTCCTACTCCAATTTGGCACGCAACATTCTACCTCGTGTGCTTAGATTCTAAGGTTGTAACTATATGTGCAAAGTCAGTTTACCTAGAAAACCACCATCAAGTGAAGCATGATTAATTATTATAGAAAACCTCGGATAGCTTAATCCTCAATGTCCTTAATTAAGCATAGATTGACTAAACGACCAGATAAGTAATAATTTGGTACTTACTCAAACTTCAATGTTTTATTTAGTCCTCTAGGGAACATTAAGTGAAGCTTGATTAATATTGAAAATCTCAGATAGCTTAATCCTCAAAGTCCTTAATTAAACATAGATTGACTAAACGACCAGATAAGTAATAAATCGATACTCACTCAAACTTCAACGTTATATTTAGTCTTTTAGGTACTAGTTAGCGCAATTTATGATATTGCTTGTAGCGTGACACACTCTTCAAATATATCAAACTTGATAACAGGCTAAACGCTGTAACAGTCAACTTCTAATATACCCGAATTTCCAATGAGCGACTCAAAACGTCAAACTATTATCTCAAAAACATTTAGGGCAAAACAGTAAATAGCTAACGAAAATCCTTCACAGTTCGTAAACCTGTCTCACAGCTCGTAAGCTAGCATAAATTGAAAACGCCTTCTTATCTCATCTTTTTACATACATCACATAATCTCTGACTCAAATTGCAGTTGCCAAAAGACATTCGGGCGAGAGAGACAATGTAAACGCTAAATATAGATGTAACGTACCAGGAGATGTGACGTACCTGCCAGAAGGACGCACACGATATAAAAGCAGATAGCAATCAGAACGAATGTCTGCGTAGCTTAATTGGTAGAGCAACTTATTCCGGAATGAGTGGACCCGGGTTCGAATCCCGGCGTAGACCAAAAATGACGGAGAAATTCACTTCGTTATAATGGCGCCCGAACTATCCGGATGACCCGACCGTTCAAAATCTCGCATTGGTGTGATGTTATTTCCACACCGCGAGATAGGAAAAATAAGAGAATCCCTTCTTCAGCACTTCGAAAAACAAAAATAAAATAAGGGGGAGATGATGTAACGTACCAGGAGATGTGACGTACCTGCCAGAAGGACGCACACGACATAAAGGCAGATAGGAATCAGAATAAAACGTCCGCGTAGCTTAATTGGTAGAGCAACTTATTCCGGAATGAGTGGACCCGGGTTCGAACCCCGGCGCGGATAAAAATGACGGAGAAATTTACTTCGTTATATAGATTAATGAGAACAAACCAAAGTTTACATAGATGCAGGAACTAAAAAGGAAAGTTATATTAGAGTGTACGTTACACAGTCAGTGAAACCGGTGTACCGATAGGAAAAGGTTACCGACTTTTGCCCTAGCTTGTATTTTCTTATTTAAAAAAGAATTTTTTTAGCTTTCTTTTAGCAAATAAGATATCGCGACAAGTGTATAGGTTTCTCATCCTGGCGTGAATATTTGAAATAAAAAATCTTGGCCAGCCTCGGTTTTACCTCGCACAAAAGAATTTGAATTTTTAAAGAGAGATTTCGGAATCGCGATATCGCACTTGTAGATGACACATATACTCATCATTTATGACATATATACGAAAGCCACAAAATGCGATAAAAATGTTCAAGCAATTTCAGATAGAAGTTCAATCGGAATTACGTTTCATTTTTTGCACGATTTCCATTTTTTCCCCATCTGCATAACATTTCAAAGTCAACAGCGATCAGACACGGGTATTACTACTCGCGAGCACTAAAGAGGACATCAGTGGCTGTTCGTGGTTTGGCATGCAGGCAGAGTACAAAGTTTGTGTAAGAATCTTATACGTCCACGGAGGTCGTTAAAAAATTCTAATGCGTCAAGCAAGTCACGAAACTAAAATGATGCAGTAATATTTTGTTGTACGATTGAAGGCTATAAACATACTTCAAGATATCAAAGCATTTTTAAGGGTTTCAGTCTTAAAGAACAGGTACGTGCTTAAAAGTTAGCAACATAAATACTCACTATACAGCCTTATTATTTTACAAAATACACTGGTGTCCAAAAGTTAAGCTTAGTTAAAAAAAGTCATTTTAGAGCAAACGAAAGGGGAAAGAATGGAAATAAAGTACAGAGGACATGGGAATATGCAAATGTGGAAATTGTAACACAGTACCATGTGACGAACGATAATTGCCATAAAATGCGGAGAAGCACGTTTGCGAAGTTGCGGAAGAGCTGCAAGATTCCGAAAAGTGATATTTGTTCTCGACATCGCGTCCCTAGTTAGTAGTAAAATTCATTTTTTATTAGTAAGTCAGAAAGATGGCAAGTGGATATATTTACATGAATTCGAAGAATTCGGCCAGACATAGAGTAGTGTATTTTTTTTTATTGGAGGTTTAACGACTACCGTAAGCAACTCAATGGGCTATAAGCAGTCTCCCGTCCCTAATGTAGGGTCTGTGGTTCCAGGAAAGGGAGAGAGCCAGTGCCGTAAGAAAAACACAACACCCATGCCTCACCGGGATTCAAACCCGGACCCATTTCGGACGAATGGTCACAAGCCATCGCTTAGACCACTGCGCCACTGGGGCGGCAGAGGAATGTTGCCAGAGCCATTAGCATGAATCAATCCATTGTATCCCACACTTCGGGAAAGGTACCAGGACACCTTAGATTTTAATCGTCAACCTGTGGTTGGTCGTCCATAGATTACAACGGCTCAGGATGATAGGTATGTGGCACTTACAGCGAGACATAACAGGTCGTTCTCAGCGAGAGCACTTGTTTTAGAGCTGTCTGCGGCTGGTGGACAATCTGCTTCATGGCCAACAGTATACAGACGGCTCAATGAATAAGGACTATATACGAGCAGACCTGCAATTTGCATCCCACTCACTCCACAAGCAAGAAATGCAAGGGTACTCTGGTGCAGACAACATCGGGGCTGAAACGAAAATCCATGGGTCAATGTTCTGTTCTCCGATGAATCCAGGTTCAGCCTCAAAGATGGCAGCCGTTATGTTATCATTTGGAGAGAACGTGGAACCCGTTACCCCCCCCCAAATCATTCGAGAAATGCACCATTACAGAGGTAGTTGCATACTTGCCTTGGGTGGAATAATGTCCAACGGGAGCACATAATCCATGTCTATTGCGTTAGAATTTTAACAGGTTAGAGATACAGAGACGAAGTCCTTGATCTCTACGGGGTGCTGTTGGCTCAGGTTTCCTGTTCATGGGCGATAACACGAGACCTCATAGAGCTGCTATTGTCAGAGTTTTTTTTATGTGTAAAGTGAAAATATCTACCATATGTCATGACTAGCGCATTTCCCAGACCGCAACTCAATAAAGCATGTGTGGGATGCAATGAGAAGACGCATAGTAGGTCGTCAACCTCCTGCCAGAACTCTCGATGAACTCTTATCTGCTCTCGTTCCAGAGTGGGATTTGCTGCCAGAGAGTCTAATTGTTTCCCTTGTCAAGAGCATGAGACATAGGTGTGACACTTGTATCGCTGTAAGAGGTCGTCACCACGCCTTGCTAGACCATTGTACAAAATCAAAGAAACGCCTCCGGAAAATTCCTGCTGTCTTCACTGTTTTGGACTATCGGTACATTTTCCTGGTTCATCATTTTTGTTTTGTGTGTGTGTGATTTGTACTGCGCATTTGGTTCCTTACTAAGACATCTGAGAATAGCAAACTGCCTATATTTCATTGTGCCTTTCTTCGTTTTGTAATTTAACACAAAAGTTGTTTATGCTTAAATTTTAGACACCAGTATGGCTGTACCTTTAATCATTGTAATCCGTACTAGCGCTCCTGCGTGGCGTTGGCAACACTGTAAAAAGTTCCCGTTAATGGATAGTCAGTGTTTCACCGGGATTAAGACAGCTTACAGATCGTAAGCACGCCACCTGGCGGTCAACCATAAATTTTCGGTAGATAAACTACATGTTCACGGTGTTTAAACTGTTTGAACTGTTACTGTATTTTAATCTTGGCAACGTTCTTCTTAAAGTGTTTATATACCTGCTTTTTCATGTGCAATCAGTCGACTGGCAACACCTCTGTGGGTAACACGTTTTTATTTCCCGGTCAATAGACATATTAATGAACATTACGGCATTAGACGTTTTTATTTCCCATTAAAAGTGTTAATGAACATTATCATCATCATCATCATTGTCAACCATTATCAATCCACTGCTGGACGAAGGTCTCCCCAAGTTTCCTCCACAACGGTCTGTCTTGTGCCAGTCTCCTCCATGTCACCCCTGCATACTTTCGAATTTCATCCACCCATCTCCCATGTGGTCTTCTTCTGGGTCTTTTCCTGTCCCTTGGAATCCAATCTAAAATTTCGGCTGTCCATCAATGATCTGTCCTTCTGGCAGTATGTCCAGCCCATTGCCATTTCAGGGATTTAACTCTGATCATGATGTCTTCCACTCTTGTAATTTTTCGGATCCACGAGTTCCTCTTCTTATCTCTCCTGGTTACACCAAGCATGCACCTCTCCATGCACCTTTGAGTTGTCTGCAGCCTTTGTATGTCTCTTTTAGTTAAGGTCCACGTCTCTGCACCATACGTAAGCACTGGAAGGATGCATTGATCAAACACTTAAGCTCTCCAGGCAAGTTTTGTACGCCGATTAATTTCTTCATCAATGTGACCCTCACTTGATATCTGCTGTCCAAGAAAAACGTACGTGTCTGTTATCTCCAGCTTTTCTCCATCAATCGATAAATCTTCATTTCTTGTAAAAGCATTGAACATCACTTTTGTCTTCCGAGAGTTCATTTTTAATCCCACTTCTTTACTCTTGTCAGCAAGTTCCTGGATCATACTCTGCAGCTCTGATGGGGTAGTTGCAAAAATGACTACGTCATCAGCAAAACGAAGGTGGGTTAGATAATCTCCATCAATCTTTATCCCCTTGTTTTCCCAGCTCAGCGACTGAAAAACACCCTCCAATGTGGCATTGAAGAGCTTCGGAGATATGGTGTCACCTTGTCTCACTCCCTTTCCAATTTTTACGTGTGTTGTATTTTCAAACAGCCTAATCTTTGCACTTGCATTTTCATAGATGTTATTAATAATATTAATGTATGCATCTTCAATACCGCAGGTTTTCAGAGCCATTGTAACTGCTGATGGTTTCACCGAATCAAAGGCTTTTTCATAATCGATAAAAGCCATGCACAATGGAAGTTCATATTCCTTCGCTCTTTCAATTAGTTCTCTCAGCACGTGGATATGATCTATTGTGCTGTAGCCACTCCTGAACCCAGCTTGTTCTCTCGGTTGAGCCATGTCCAGTGTTACCTTCAAGCAGTGTGAAAGAACTTTAGTGAAGATTTTATAAACTACTGATAGGAGGCTGATAGGTCTGTAGTTTCCGAGATCCTCAATGTCACCTTTCTTATGTAGCAGGATCATTGTAGCGGTGTTCCAATCCTCAGGAATCTTTCCTTCATTAAGGCATCGAGTGAAAATTTGGGCGAGTACTGTTTCGATTTCTCCACTTGCTTCTTGTATGATGTCTACAGTAATTCCATCTTCTCCTGGAGCTTTTCCTCGCTTCATGTTCTTGATTGCATGTGCAACTTCTGCTGGAAGGACTGGAGGAACTCTGGTACTGGTATCTTTCATGATGTCTGGAGTGCATATATCATCCCTTTCATATAATTTGGAGTAGAAATCTTTCACTCTTGTCAAAATTTCGCCTCTATTTCTTGTTACAGAACCATCTTCTTTTCTCAGTGCCATAAACTGTTTTCTTCCCTTACTGAGATGTCCCTTTGCTATCTTTAGGCTTTGGTTGTTTTCAATTGCTTTCCTCACTAGTTCACAGTTGAATTTCCTTACGTCTTCAGTGATACTTTTTCTTACTGTCTTGCATAGCTCTATATATTCCACTTTGGAAGTCACATCTTTAGTTGTCCTCATCTCTCTTCTTTTTTGCATCAACATTTTGGTTTTTCCTGATAATTTGTTCACATGCAATTTGTTCTTAGACCCAGTTAATTTTGTTGCTGTTTCCATAAGAGCTTTGGTTACTTTTCTGTTAACTTCAGAGATGTCCACTTCTTCCGATGTTAGGCCTTCTAAAGCAGAGAACCTGTTCTTCAGTTCTAACTTGAAGGTATTATGGTGTTTTTTAAGGTTGGTTATGTCAATAGATTTTGTTTGTCTTATGAGCTTGCCACGTTCAAGTTTAGTGTTGAGGTGCATCTTACATCTCACCAATCTATGGTCACTACCTGTGTTGAACTTGTTTAGCACACTGCAGTCTTCTATGACGAATTTTTTGTTACACATAATAAAATCAATTTCACTTGTCGTCCCATTTGGATGTCTCCATGTCCATTTCCTGTGTGGCTTTTTCTTGAAGAAGGAGTTCAAGATGAAAAACCCTTCTGCCTTTGCAAACTCAACGAGAGTATTTCCACGCTGGTTTCTGTTGCCATGACCGAATTTACCTACTGAAGTTTCATTCTGTTGCCGTTGCCCTATTTTTGCATTGAAATCTCCCATAATTATTTTCAAGTGCTGCTTACCTTTATTATTTAGATGACAAATTTCCTCATAAAATTCTTCAATTTCTTCTTCAGGATGACTTGTGGTGGGTGCATAAGTTTGAATAAGCTGAGCCTGGTATCTTTTCGAGAGTTGGATAACAAGTCGTGCAGCTCTGTCAGAGGAACTTTCAACTTCTACAACTTTATCCTTCAGTTTCTTGTTTATTATAAATCCAACACCACTAATTCTGCCAGTATCTGTCCCACGATAGTAGAAGAGATGTCCACTTTTCAGTTCGATGAGATCTTCTCCTTTTCTCCTTACCTCACTTAGCCCCACGATGTCCCACTTGATCCTTTGTAGTTCCTCTTCCAATTCAAGAAGCCTTGAATCAGAAGATAGGGAGCGTCCATTGTAAGTAGCCAAGGTCAGCATCAGATGGCAGCCTAGTCCGGTTCTCCGGGGATTCTTAGCACCCTCTGCCTTCATGTCGCACTGGCCGCTGCCTTGGCCATGTACATTCCAGCTGCCGGAGACTGAGGGCCAAGATTTAAGTTGTGGAATCATTTTGGAGGGGTTTGGCCATAACTCACCACGCTGGCCAAGCGGGTTGGTGAGTGTGGGATAGAATTTCCTCTAATCCCGATGGTATAGTTATACCGCTATGGGCGGTCGTCAGAGCCCCTTTAGTGGGAACAGGATGCACCACGAGAAGGCGGGGTTGACATTTGTCAAGGAGAGGCTGTGATGTTACGCATCACCTGACCTTACATCCCAATGAACATTATATGTGTTATTATTTATTTGTCCTTAGGCATGTTAATGAATATCATGGTCATTACACGTTTTTATTTCCCGGTCATTAGATATGTTAATGAACATTACGGTCGGTATGGTACTGTAAATTTACGGTTTATTGACTGGCAGCTCAGCTGCCGGTGTATTTACCGTAATTTGACACTGCGATTTTTTACAGTGAATGACGCGCATGCAGAACCCCACAAACTATATTATGATCATTTTTTTATTCAAATTGCGTAGTACAGATATATTTTTGAAAAACACAACATAATTATAGTCAAGGAAAGTTTTCCTGAAAGTAGTTAAATTTTACAGATCCTTCATGAAATACACTTCATGATATATGCATGTGACTAATGAAAAAAATATTATATAAAACTGTGCTTATCTGAGTAAAGAAGTTAACATTGCTAAATTTTGTTTCAAAAACTTTGTCGTTAACAATATATCGTAAACAAGTACCATTTAAAAATCAAGAAAGATGATATCCGAATTCTCAGGTGTAATGAGCACGCTTTTAAAATCCTTTCTGCCACGAAACAAATATTTTAAAAGCAGATTTTTGTAAAAAAAAAAAAAAATCAGCGTAAAAGAGAAACATTTATGACCCTAGAAAAAAATTACGCATAATTTAAGAGACAGAGTGTGAGCACTGTTCTTCTCTGTGAATGGAAGCTGTTATGAAAAATAAACAAATAAATAAATAAACCGAATTTCTACAATGGGTAAAACATCCACAAACAGAAACATAATTTTGGCTACTAGTGGCTGAAATGTATACGACGAAAAAGTCACAAATTATGCACAAAGCGTTTCTCATACAGGAAGATATCCGAGGCAAAATTGATTTTTTTAATCAAACAAAGAGAAGGTATATGAAGCAAAATGTGATATAAATATACACTTCCTAGCCGGAAAGTCGTGTATTACTTAGAAAATGGGTGCAAAATACAGTATGTATTCTTCATAATAAAGTATCCTATCAAGAGATGTTTTTATAAAGTATTTTTAGAATGGGACGTATTCTTTCAAATAGTAATATACGCTGACACCACCTGGTATCAGAATGGTGAAAAAATATGGGCTAAGTATTGTCCATAGCAAAAGCTATGCGAAGGAAAAAGAGTTTTTCCAAGTACAATTTCTGCAAAGATTAGCGAGAGAAACAGTTTTTACCTTTAGCGGGAAACTGCTTTATTTAAAGAGGATAACATTCTCAGTCTTCACCGTCAGTGATGTAGTTCTAACAAAAAAAGTGCTTTAGTATTGAACGGGTTAGGCGAAACGAACCCAGAAAGACTGTCCTTAAAGTTTTCAAAAGCAATTTAAAATTTGATTTGTTGTTTTCATCAGGTAATATTTTGTTAAAGTTTTATTCTAATTGCTTATTGGAGCAATTTGAAATAAAAGATAAAAGTTACGTGGTAGTCAGATGCGCAGAATATTAAGTTTCTGTTCAAATACTACTCTGTGAATCTGTACGGTTCCAAATATTCAGTGTGAATATTATGAATCAATCACACTGAATATATGTAACTTATATGCTGCTCTTAAGATTATGGGGTGGAAGTGGTTGATATCTTTCGTGTTTTTTTTTGTTTTTTTTTTGGTTCTTCCCAGGTATAATTACCACCGTGATCATTGAGGGTCATAGTTTTCGATACCTGATTTGAAGCCATTGGTTCTGGATGGGCCAGCGTCATGGAGCGGACGCACTGCCCAGACTCAACCGGAGCTCGATTGGGCAGAAGCCAGTGCCTCTGACCACTCGGATCCCAGGGCATCCTTCTGCGTTACTTATAAGGGGTCACAGAATGGGCTAAGGGAATTACTTTTGTTGGAGCCGGTGGAAAATTGAGGTGAAATAACCTTCTCAACCATATAACGCTTGTCACCCTTTGGTGTAGAGGTATTTTAATGATCACTTTGAGGAACTCTAAGGGCTATAATATCAAATTTAGGGCCACTGGCTGCAAGGAAAGGAACGAGCAGTTTATTAAGACAGGCACACCAACCATGATTCGCTTGGTGACTCGAACCTAGGCCCATCCAGACGAACGGTGAGAAGCCTACATCACCGTAGCGGCCACTTGTCACTGCCCACAAGTATGTTTAACTTTTCTGTGTTGCTTTTCTTCCTAGGAGTGGGATCGCACCTCACTGTGTGATCCGAGTGATTAGTCCCGTCCTTGCAAAACGAGCGTTCTGTGCTCCTTTTACATGATCATCTAAAATAATTTCTTTGCCTTGCTTTTCTTCCCAACTAACCACGAAAACTGCCTTAGCGCCGCTAAGCTGCGCTAAGGCTCTTCTGCACCGCCGTTTACATAAAGGACATACAGTACAAACCGAATTTTTTCAATTGGATTTTTAGAAGCGGATATACTGTTAAACGGAAATACACACTTACGCCATGTGACGACAGAACTGAGCATTGTAAAAAATTCAAAGGTATGAGCAACATGTTTCCCAAAGTAAATGGTGTGGTACACGATGTAACAAGTTAGTAAAATCAAGCAATGCATTGATTATAATACGCTTTCCAACATACCAGAAATCTTTACTCAAGTTATCACTCAAGTTATGAGGATATTGGCTGTGGAATAAATCTCGGTCCTGTGCCCTGACCTTTGATCCCATTTCGATGACATTCAACAGAACCGGTTCAGTATACCTCCGAAATAACATGATAAAGTTTTGTCCCAATCAAAACATTTTTACGTAAGTTATTACGCATAATGGTGATGGAAGTGATTCCACTCCTATATCCTGATCTTTGACCCCATTTCGCCCATTTTCAATAGGGTTTGTTCTCAGGTAGTCCCTTACCACATACTAAAATTTCATCGAAATCGAACCTTTTTTACGTTAGTTATGACGGTTAAAAGCAGTGAAATGGATCTCACTCTTATGTCCTGACCTTTGACCCCATTTCGTTTACTTTCATTAGGGTTCCTTCCCAGGTGTTCCCCTACCACATACTAAAATTACATCGAAATCGAACGATTTTTACGCGAATTATCGTGCGGACGGATATACGCACACAACGCGTGACGTAATGAGGCAGATGGGAATCGTGACCATCTGCTCGCAAGAGTGGGACGTCATAAAACTTTAATAGGATCCACGCACAACGCGTGACGTAATGAGACAGATGGCGTGACCGTGCGCCTACATCTCAGTCGTGAGGTTGTGACGTCATGAGATTTCTAAGTATGGGTAACATTAATGGGACGGGACGACACCATGACATTAAAAACGTGGTAATTCGGGGTGGTTATTTAACCCACTAAACTACTTTTCCTAAAGTCGAGATCAAGCTAAATCGATTTCTAGTACCAGAAAACGGTAGGTTAACGACTTTCATTAAAATCCTTAGAGCAGTTTTCAAAATAAAATTTACATACATACAAGAAGTGCTCTTTTAATAGTATGGGATAAGGTCGATGGAATGGATCCCGATCCTATGTCCTGACCTTTGACCCCATTTCGTCCATTTTCAGTAGGGTTCATTCCCAGGTGGTCCCCTACGACATATTACAATTTCATCGAAATCGAACCATATTTACGCAAGTTATGACGCATAAGAACAATGGAATGCATCCAGCTCCTATGTCCTGACCTTTGACCCCACTTCACCCATTTTGAATAGGGTTCCTTCCCAGGTGGTCCCCTACCACATACTAAAATTTCATCGAAATCGAACCATTTTTTACGCGAGTTATCGTGCCGACAGACAGACGGCCGGACAGACGAGCGGACAAAGCTAGAGCATATAAGCTTCTTCAACCTACGGTTGGAAAGCGTAAAAAAGGAGTACAGATGCATTTTTTTTCAACTGAATGTTTTTCTTCGATATTCTAGAATTAATTCAAATTAAATTTTAGGCAAAAAATTTGCTTTTGGGGAACGTATTGATTTTTAGCCATTTACGTAACATTTTTTCCTGCCGCCCCGGTGGCGCAGTGGTCTAAGCGATGGCCTCTGATCATTCGTCCGAACAGGGTCCGGGTTCGAATCCCGGTGAGGCATGGATGTTGTGTTTGTCTTACGGCACTGGCTCTCTCCCTTCCCTGGAACCAGTGACCCTAAATTAGGGACGGGCGACTGCTTATAGCCCATTGAGTTGCTCACGGTGGTCGTTAAACCTCCAATAAAAAAAAAAAAAACATTTTTTCCACAGATGACGTACGTCTTTGCCACCAGAATACATATTTTCAATTTTTTTTTTCGTTTTCTCGTTTAATCAATGTTATCACGTTGTAATGCTGTTTCAGTAAAAAGAAAACATAGCAGTTGGATTACGGCTCTTGTGTGTGTGTGTGTGTGTGTGTGTTTGTGTGTGAGCGAGCGCGTGCGTGTGTGCGTGCATGTGTGTACGAGCTCGCGTCCACGGGCATGCCCGAGATTGTTACTTAAAGTTTTGGGTCTCTGTAAGCTACAACCTTTCTTTCAAGACAGTAAGATTCTGACCCACATCTTCCTAATAAGGAGCGGGGTTCTCCCATTTGAACTACGCCGGTTGACTTATCGCTGCTTCATTGTCCAATTGACTCATTCATCACATCATGTAATAACTCATCCCTCCCCTTGAGAAAGTTGGGCCACGTATAGTTGCTCAGCAGTTTTCGGGTCAACCAACAACACTCGGAGGACCATTTCATTGCAG
The DNA here is from genome assembly GCA_039090855.1 of Macrothele yani. Taxonomy (NCBI): domain Eukaryota; kingdom Metazoa; phylum Arthropoda; class Arachnida; order Araneae; family Macrothelidae; genus Macrothele; species Macrothele yani. The sequence continues at coordinate 67,342,319 of CM076989.1, read as the reverse complement.
AAGAATAATATTTTTTCAGTACTATTTACGTTTGTGGAAGAATCATCACACATTTTTTTAATCTTCACGGTAAAGCAATATTTTTTCGCTCAGGGTCCAATATAACCTTTCTTCGTTGGTGGTGGGATTCGAACCCACATTTTCCTACTACGAAGCGGCTGTTCTCCAAATTTAACTATGCCTGCAGGCTTATCGCTGCTTCATTGACCATTTGATTTATTCGCCATATCACAAAGTAAAGTACGTCAGAAAGCAAAGTTTAAGACGTTCCTTAATATACATTTTTTCGAAACATATGCAAATAAAAAAAATATCCGTGCAATTGCTTCTTCCAGGCTCCTGAAAAATCACAGTGTCGCTATCCTGAGGCTGACTACGATTTTTCTTTTTTCCGTAACATAGACTGGTTCACTTCTCAATTCAATCATAGGACGTTTTCGCTGGTGTTTCTGAAACACAAAAAAAAAAAAAAAAAAAAAAAAAACAGGAAGAGAAGAACAAGAGTTTTTTTGAATGCGGAAGAGAGACCAAAGTGAAGCAATGATTGATATAGTAGCACAGTCTAATAAATAATATAGGGTGCCCACGATTCATTAGGCATACAAATACTTTTTGACCTAATGAAGACATTACAATGCAACAAAAAGCAATAGAAACAAGCGAACAGTGCTTGCGGAATTTACGTTCCATAATAGCTGATAGTCTGTAGAAGAGGAAACAAAAATTCCCGTTAAAACTTATTTTCATTATGAACCTCATGTTAAACGTCACAATGTGTGGAAGCCCTTATTATAAAGAGATAATTATCAAAAACAGAATAAAGTTTCACCAAAAGTTACGAAATGGCGGGTTTTGAAGTAAAGACTAATCTAGATCTCCCTGGCTCCAAAATATTTAACAGTATCCCGAAAGAAACGCAATGCATTAAAGAAAGAATTTTTTTTTATCTTAAATGTACAAAAATAAAGGCATAAAATGCAAAGCGATGCTCTCGGTATGCAAGGAAAAACATGTGGTGTCAACAAGACGGCGCACCACCCCATAGTTATGGCTCAGTACAAAAATATTTGGATGCTCAACATTCCGATCGATGGATTGGAACATAAGAGCCAATAAAATGGCCTCCGATCTTCAGATCTAACAACATTAGATAATTTTCTGTGGTGTCATTTAAAAATCATTTTTTTATTTTTTCGAATGAACTGCATACAATAAACGACAGAATACGTTCTGAATGTGACACACTATATGCCAGAATTGATTATACATAAAGCACGAATCTATATACGAGTTCTGTTTACAGAACCCATTGAACATCTAATTTTGCGTAGCTGCAATTTTTTTCTCCTTATTGTGTTTTGCTATCACATAGGAAAGCGGATCTACTGTAACATAAATGTGATGGTTGCTGATGGAGTAACCAGTGTACCATTTAAGGATTTTCGCTACCCTTGGCAAAACCTTACTAACAGTGTTTTGTGTGTTTATATTACAGGTTTCTGCTATTCAGAGGCATCCATACTACCTCTCTGAAGAGCGGACAGCTTGAGATTTTAACAGTAGTCCAGTATTGGGAGGTGTCTGCTATTCGTGAGGTTGACTTCTGATCCCACTTAGGCTCACAACACAAAGAAAGCATATTAAATGTGCACCTGTGATATAATTTAATATTTTATAAAAATTACGCTTTTTAGCTAAATGCTTTATCTTTTTGCTCTTGTTTTACAATGAGGACCAACACAATACCTGTAGATACACATGTGCAGCATTTTCATTTTAAAATACAGTATATACAGTACATGTGCAGCATTTTCATTTTAAAATACAGTATATACAGTGAGCCTATTCCGATGCATGTTTAAATAATAAAATGTGTTACACCATCAATTTTAAAACGCACGTACTAACCTCTCACTATTTAATTAAATCAGTCAGCAAGTTTTGGATGCAACAATTCTGATAAAAAGCCTGTGACGTATATTCTAAATTAACTTCTCAGTTATACTTCACAACTTAACGTGACATCTTCTCTCTCAAACGAATACTGTTGGCAACACATTTGAGGTCAGAGTGAACGTGACGTATGAATATATGAGATAAGAACGATAGATAAAAACTACGATAAAACAGTTGCTCATGTGAGGTGTTGGATGTGTGGTTGATAATGATTTGTTAAGTAAAATGTGAAGTGCGATGTTGTGCTGATGAAATAGTGGTGGAATAAATCAATTAACATAAGTTGACTTTGTCTTATGTTTCGTCTGGATGTTAAGGTTTAATTAAGGAAGTGTTACATCGTATTCATATACCTAATGATATAGACATAACGTAAGAACGACAAGATTTCAGTACGAAAGGAAGAAAGATTACGTTATAAGCCTTTTTTCTTTTTGGAAGTTCGTTGCACGTTTTTCAAAATGTATTTTTAAAATCTTCAATAGTGCTAATCCACGGTAACCCCCTTCTTTATAAAAAACAAAACAAAAAACATTTGTAACTCTTCCCAACACCTTACAGCGTCTTAAAAAAGGTCGCACTTTTTCTACAACTGCATCAGATGCTTTCTCAGTCAAATTATTTTCTGTCGATGTTTTCAAAGAACGAACTCACGTACATTCTTCACTGCCTCTTCGATACCCAGATCTTCGTCGACCGTAATGAAATCTTTTGATTTCCTTCACTGTTTAGACACGTAATTAGTTCGAAAATGTCTGATTCCTCTTTTTCTTAACTGACAACGAACACCCCATTTTGTCTGAAAGCAGCTGTTTTGCCCACTTCTCAAAAAAGATAGGCCATATTGAAACCACAGACCAGTATATTTTGTAATGGGGTCTGGAAGACAAAATGTATCTTATTTACGTCCAAAGAAGCCAGACAAAATCTTTGTGACAAACATTTACTAATATTTTTAACTTGAACGTTCTTGTTTTTAACTGACTTATAGCCAAACCACTATCCGTTATTCACAGGGACCACTATTTAGAGGCAATTACAGTGTACAGAACCATATATACACTATCTACCAACAAGTAATTGGACACCTGTGATAGCAAAAGAAAACGAAGTTTATTCACCTTCAATAGTTGGTGGAGCTTCCACGAGCGGCGTTTACAACTGCGACCCTCCGGGCCATACTCTCAACCAGGCGTTGTACGACGGCTAGCGGTATTTTCTTCCAAACGGCTTGGAGAAGACAGGTCAGTTCCTTCACCGATTTCGGACGGTGGGGCACCCCTTAAGTCGACGCTCCAACTCGTCCCAGAGGTGCTCGATAGGGTTAAGGTCCGGGCTCTGCGCAGGCCAGTTCATTCGATTAACCCCATTGTCACCATACCAAGCCATGGTGGACCTCGTAACATGACAGGTGGCATTGTTATCCTCAAAGTAACATGGGTCCACCCTGTAAAACTGCCACAACGTAGGAAGCGCATGGTCATCCAAAATGGTGCAGTAGGTCTCGCCGTTGAGTCTACCAGGAATTGCGACTAAGGGCCCCGTGCCATACCAGGAAAAACACCCCCATAGCGTAATTCCACCGCCGCCGAACTTCACAGTTGGCACAATACATTCCGACAGGAGGTGTTCTCCAGGCAGACGCCAAACCCAGACCCTGCCATCCAAACGGAACAGGGTGAACCTTGATTCGTCGCTCCAGAGAACCTGTTACCACTGTTCAACGGTCCACTGTCGACGTTCTTTGCACCACGTTAGCCGAGCAGCGCTATTGGACTTGGTGATCAAAGGTTTGTGGGCAGCAGCACGTCCATGATAATCGAGCAGATGCGCTTCCTTACGGATGGTATTCATCGAAAGAACACTCCCGGATGCCTGTTGAAACTCCTCGCGGATGTGGCCTATCGATTTGGTGCGGCTTTTCCGAATTTCTATAGCCAGCACCCGTCGGTCTCTAACTTCCAGTTTTGTGGGTCTGCCGAGTCGAGGCACATTGCGACAGTCACCTCTCATCTTCCACTTGCCAATCACGTAGGCCACTGTAGATTTTGGGTACTTCAACTCGCTGGATATGTCACGTATGGATCGGCCATTTCTGTGATACCCGACTATTACACCTTTCTCGAAATCAGAGAGCTCCGAACTGCGTGACATCTTGCATGCGACTGGTTGCGTTGTTGTTTCCCACACGATATTTAACGGCGGCGGCCGTGACGTGTATCAGGACCGCAGATATCGTCGATTGCAGGGGTGTCCAATTACTTGTTGGTAGATAGTGTACTTCGAGACTGAGGATTATAAAACTCACCGCTACACAGAGGTGCCCGCTATTCGGGAGTGTCTGTTAAGGAGGTTTAAGTGTATTATTGTTCCCTTTCCGTTTCAAAGTTTGACTCCTAAGCTATAGGAAATGTACGTTCATTTATGAAAAAATAGCAACGCTGCTCTTTTTAATGATATCTTACTCCACATGCTACTATGCAAATGATCTGACATTGAAAACAATGTAATTCTAGTGAGAAATTTGTTAGAAAGCAAGTCAGCTTATTGGTGTGCCGATAACCGCCCAATTGAGCAGTATAGCTATGCAAAGGAATAGAAAATATATGCTTCTAAATTTTAAGTAAGTGTGTTATCTGAAATTAGAGTTTCATCCGTTGTCGAAAATTATCTCCTTAATGTTGAAGCAATTGGGAAGTCTCAGTATAAAACACAACTGCACAATATTTGTTTTATGACTTTAGTCTCGCACATTTGTAACGAGAAATTGCTTTCTTAACTACGAGTTTATCTAGATGGTAGGAAAGCTCGAAAAGAGAAAAATTTGCAAATACTTGGCCAAGTTTGATGTTCGAATTGACTACTATTGTTTTGAAGACAAAGTTCCAATTTTGAGGGAGAGTACGTTATGTACGCTGAATGCACACACACACACACACACACACACACACACACACACACACACACACACATACAATTCTTGGTAATAACCTGCCACATTCTAAACGTATTCTTTTACAGTTTGTTTTTTACATACAATTCGTTCGAACAAACAATTGTTTTAAAATGAACTTACAGAAAGTAACCTAATGGTGCCAAAATTGGAGTTCTCGGAAACCACTTCATTGGTTCATGCGTATCAATTCATCAGTTACAATATTGAGCATTTAAATGTTCTTGTACCAGGCCAGAGTTATGGAGCTGCGTGCCAACTTGCTAAAATCACAGGTTTTTCCTGGTATGCTCATAGCATTGCTTTGCATTTTATGCCTTTACTCTTGATAATTGGAGACATTTTAGTGAAATTTAATTTTGTTTTCTATAATGATTTCTTTACAATAAGGACTTTCATGATGTCGCATAACACAACATTTATACTGCAGAAAAAATTAGCGTTTTTTGTTTTATCACAATATCTTCACTAGAGGAAAAAGATATTTCAATGTGTAAAAATTAAATATCTTATCTTAAAACACCGAAGAAAAAGAAAGAGAGAGAGAGAGCAAGAGAGAGAGAGAGAGAGCAAGAGAGAGAGAGAGCAAGAGAGAGAGCAAGAGAGAGAGAGCAAGAGAGAGAGAGAGAGAGAGAGAGAGAGACTGAGAGTGTGATGAAAAGTGAAACAGAGAGAGAGAGAGACAAAATTTGAGAGTGACACAGGAAAGAAAGGAAAGAGAAAGAGTGTGGATACAAAGAAATTCTAAGGGGAAAGAAAAAAGAGAGAAAATAACAGAAAGCAGAAAGTCAGAAGATAAGAAGGTTAGAGAGAAAAACAGAGAGGGGATTGACACCGATCTTAAGGCGTCATCTCGAAAAATAAAATTCTGAATGTTTTGCTATCAATTTCTACAAAACCTTAATAAAATATAAACATCCGTGCCGATGCATCATGAATAAATAAATAGAAGAGGTTGAGTAATGTGAATCAGGTTTAGAGCTAGTGGATTGTAACTCCGCTATAGAGTTGTACACCTTCACATAGAATGAGATGATTCAGTTCCAAAAGATTGAGCATACATTTTGAACTTTTCCTAAGCACATAATATAGAAACGAAGAGAAGCGGAAACAAACATTTGGCAAACACAGAGATCCGCCGGATTTGATAACTGCCCTATTTTAATGCCTCGACGGATGGGCAGAGAATATTATCATCGGCTTAGTGAAGACAAATGGAGAATAGCATTAAGCTAAGTCACGCTTCATCGATCCAATAAATGCATTCTGTAGAAAGATACTCTTGGGTAACATCGAGCGCGGAGAGTTACTTCTAATCCCATTCAATGATATCTACAGGACTGACATCAGGGTCGAAATACATTCTGCATCTGTTTCTCTTACTTACGAGTTTACGACAAATTGTTTTTCCGCAGGAATTTGGGAGCTCTAATGGAATTTCGGGCTATTGGATTGCTTACACTGAACTACGTCAACGGCATACTTGCTGCAAAGAAGCAGGAAAAAAAAAACTCGTCACATAGTAGGATATTGAGGTATGTAATGCATTTATTGCAGCTATCAGCCGTAGAGAAACAGCACGCAACGTCAGAATTACAGAACTCGGTCCCTAATACTGAATTTTCCGGCTTTAGCGTTAAGCCTTCGGAAAATGCGTTGAACGTCGTAGTTTTTTTTACAGTTTGGTAGACTACGTCATGGTAAACAAGATCTTCCAACAAACTTTCTGTTTTTAGTATGTCTTTTGTCATACATGGAAAGACAAGCTTTCTGTTATTCTTTTGTCTGCCTGCACGTACATCTCCCTATCAAAAATTTAGCTTCCAAAAATAGAACCGCGTAAATTATCTGTGCGAGAAGTAGAGCAAAGTACGATCCGTCTGTCCTTCTATTTGTCGATCTGTCTATCCTTCTAAGAAAACAATTCTCTGCTTTTTAAAAAGCTTTTGCGTCAAACGCAGCGAAGTTCGTCAATAATTGTACATGCATGCTTCAGCTTTTCTTTTCATTAAGCTTCACTCTAGATATAAAAGTACATCTACATTTGCCCTGATGTCGCAATATATTGGTGACTAAAGAAAAACTACTTTTTGGTTAAAAAGTTTCCCAGATGTTAAAAATATGCAGTTTTCTTTCAAGGGGAAGGAAACTTATACTATCGTTGAAAAACAAAAGTGATGCAGCATCTAATTTTTGTGTCGGAAAGCGTGCATATCACATGAGAGAGACCAGTGACATCCATTTTTTTTCATTTTTTCCCCCTCTTGCTTTAGTATTAGACACAGAGAGACGTTCTCTGTTTCTCAGTAGAAAGCAAAACGCAAATCTTGCCAATTCCAGGACAACTTCAGAAAAAATTAGACCACGTTTTTTCAAACTGCCTTTTTAACTAAAACATTTCTTCGTAGTCGATGAAACCCGTGACGTATTTTTAATGTTTCAGATCGATCGGAGCTGAAATGAAGTTACTAACTTGCATGATTGATGCATTTTCAGCTTTGCTGCTATAGAAGATTGTTAAGGATGCCATGGACAGCAAGAGTTACCAACGAAGAGGTTGAAGAACGTCACTTCAGGGAAAGATTACTAGACTACTGCTCACTTACTTTGATCATATGATGCGATCGATCATTGGAGAAAGAAATGATGCTAGGAATGGTGGAGGGAACAAGAAGATGAGGACGACCAAGAAAACGTTGGATGGATACAATCATAATGAACCCTGGGCTGGATATGGAACAGCTGAGAGGGGGAGAGAGTCCAAGATCAAAAGGCATGGAGAGTCGCAGCCTATAGAATCGCCAAGAGTCATATTCGAATGAATGAATTCATAATCCTCAACTTGCAAATACTTCAAAAAATGTTGAACTGCATCATGCTGAACTTTATTGAATTTTAAGACGAGTTTGTTTAAAATGAGAAGAATCAGATACACAGGAGAAACAGTCATTTTAAAATATTTAATAAACAGGATGAGATAAGTTAGTGGCATCAAAACATTAGATTGGTTTTATTTAACATGTCATCATCATCATCATCATTGTCAACCATTATCAATCCACTGCTGGACGAAGGTCTCCCCAAGTTTCCTCCACAACGGTCTGTCTTGTGCCAGTCTCCTGCATACTTTCGAATTTCATCCACCCATCTCCCATGTGGTCTTCTTCTGGGTCTTTTCCTGTCCCTTGGAATCCAATCTAAAATTTCGGCTGTCCATCGATGGTCTGTCCTTCTGGCAGTATGCCCAGCCCATTGCCATTTCAGGGATTTAACTCTGATCATGATGTCTTCCACTCTTGTCTTGTCATTTTTCGGATCCACGTGTTCCTCTTCTTATATCTCCTGGTTACACCAAGCATGCACCTCTCCATGCTGCTTTGAGTTGTCTGCAGCCTTTGTATGTCTCTTTTAGTTAAGGTCCACGTCTCTGCACCATACGTAAGCACTGGAAGGATGCATTGATCAAACACTTTTCTTTTAAGACATAATGGCATATTGCTCTTGAAAATTATGCTGTTTCTTCCAAAAGCTCTCCAGGCAAGTTTTGTACGCCGATTAATTTCTTCACCAATGTGACCCTCACTTGATATCTGCTGTCCAAGATAAACGTACGTGTCTGTTATCTCCAGCTTTTCTCCATCAATCGATAAATCTTCATTTCTTGTAAAAGCATTGAACATCACTTTTGTCTTCTGAAAGTTCATTTTTAATCCCACTTCTTTACTCTTGTCAGCAAGTTCCTGGATCATACTCTGCAGGAACATCTTACATCTCACCAGTTGCAAAAATGACTACGTCATCAGCAAAACGAAGGTGGGTTAGATAATCTCCATTAATCTTTATCCCCTTGTTTTCCCAGCTCAGCGACTGAAAAACACCCTCCAATGTGGCATTAAAGAGCTTCGGAGATATGGTGTCACCTTGTCTCACTCCCTTTCCAATTTTTACGTGTGTTTGTATTTTCAAACAGCCTAATCTTTGCACTTGCATTTTCATAGATGTTATTAATAATATTAATGTATGCATCTTCAATACCGCAGGTTTTCAGAGCCATTGTAACTGCTGATGGTTTCACCGAATCAAAGGCTTTTTCATAATCGATAAAAGCCATGCACAATGGAAGTTCATATTCCCTTGCTCTTTCAATTAGTTCTCTCAGCATGTGGATATGATCTATTGTGCTGTAGCCACTCCTGAATCCAGCTTGTTCTCTCGGTTGAGCCATGTCCAGTGTTACCTTCAAGCGGTGTGAAAGAACTTTAGTGAAGATTTTATAAACTACTGATAGGAGGCTGATAGGTCTGTAGTTTCCAAGATCCTCAATGTCACCTTTCTTATGTAGCAGGATCATTGTAGCGGTGTTCCAATCCTCAGGAATCTTTCCTTCATTAAGGCATCGAGTGAAAATTTGGGCGAGTACTGTTTCGATTTCTCCACTTGCTTCTTGTATGATGTCTACAGTAATTCCATCTTCTCCTGGAGCTTTTCCCCGCTTCATGTTCTTGATTGCATGTGCAACTTCTGCTGGAAGGACTGGAGGAACTCTGGTACTGGTATCTTTCATGATGTCTGGAGTGCATGTATCATCAATTTCATATAATTTGGAGTAGAAATCTTTCACTCTTGTCAAAATTTCGCCTCTATTTCTTGTTACAGAACCATCTTCTTTTCTCAGTGCCATAATCTGTTTTCTTCCCTTACTGAGATGTCCCTTTGCTATCTTTAGGCTTTGGTTGTTTTCAATTGCTTTCCTCACTAGTTCACAGTTGAATTTTCTTACGTCTTCAGTGATACTTTTTCTTACTGTCTTGCATAGCTCTATATATTCCCCTTTGGAAGTCACATCTTCTTTAGTTGTCCTCATCTCTCTTCTTTTTGCATCAACATTTTCGTTTTTCCTGATAATTTGTTTACATGCAACTTGTTCTTAGACCCAGCTAATTTTGCTGCTGTTTCCATAAGAGCTTTGGTTACTTTTCTGTTAACTTCAGAGATGTCCACTTCTTCCGATGTTAGGCCTTCTAAAGCAGAGAACCTGTTCTTCAGTTCCAACTTGAAGGTATTATGGTGTTTTTTAAGGTTGGTTATGTCAATAGATTTTGTTTGTCTTATGAGCTTGCCACGTTCAAGTTTAGTGTTGAGGTGCATCTTACATCTCACCAATCTATGGTCACTACCTGTGTTGAACTTGTTTAGCACACTGCAGTCTTCTATGACGAATTTTTTGTTACACATAATAAAATCAATTTCACTTGTCGTCCCATTTGGATATCTCCATGTCCATTTCCTGTGTGGCTTTTTCTTGAAGAAGGAGTTCAAGATGAAAAACCCTTCTGCCTCTGCAAACTCAACGAGAGTATTTCCACGCTGGTTTCTGTTGCCGTGACCGAATTTACCTACTGACGTTTCATTCTGTTGCCGTTGCCCTATTTTTGCATTGAAATCTCCCATAATTATTTTCAAGTGCTGCTTACCTTTATTATTTAGATGACAAATTTCCTCATAAAATTCTTCAATTTCTTCTTCAGGATGACTTGTGGTGGGTGCATAAGTTTGAATAATCTGAGCCTGGTATCTTTTTGAGAGTTGGATAACAAGTCGTGCAGCTCTGTCAGAGGAACTTTCAACTACTACAACTTTATCCTTCAGTTTCTTGTTTATTATAAATCCAACACCACTAGTTCTGCCAGTATCTGTCCCACGATAGTAGAAGAGATGTCCACTTTTCAGTTCGATGAGATCTTCTCCTTTTCTCCTTACCTCACTTAGCCCCACGATGTCCCACTTGATCCTTTGTAGTTCCTCTTCCAATTCAAGAAGCCTTGAATCAGAAGATAGGGAGCGTCCATTGTACGTAGCCAAGGTCAGCATCAGATGGCAGCCTAGTCCGGTCCTCCGGGGATTCTTAGCACCCTCTGCCTTCATGTCGCACTGGCCGCTGCCTTGGCCAGGTACATTCCAGCTGCCGGAGACTGAGGGACAAGATTTAAGTTGTGGAATCATTTTGGAGGGGTTTGGCCATAACTCACCACGCTGGCCAAGCGGGTTGGTGAGTGTGGGATAGAATTTCCTCTAATCCCGATGGTATAGTTATACCGCTATTGGCGGTCGTCAGAGCCCCTTAGTGGGAACAGGATGCACCACGAGAAGGCGGGGTTGACATTTGTCAAGGAGAGGCTGTGATGTTACGCATCACCTGACCTTACATCCCATTTAACATGTACTGAGTTAAATATAAGTCTTTGCTGATAGCGACAATCAGATAAACCGAAGAAATGGAGAAAATCCTGATTCTCTTCATAACTAATGAACAGCATAATGCTGCTTACCATGTAAATGATCGGACTATATTGCTTTGCTGCAGCTCCGTGCCACGTTCTGCATTCAAGCTTCTACGATGTTTTCTTTCTATTACTGCATATCTTTGCATCTTCGCTGAATGAAATACGGGATCACACCATTGTACAATGCAAATTTTGACGTTGTGAATCCCTTTATTGGTGTAAATATGAAATGAATGATAAGTCAGATAATATCCGAAAACTTGAAAATTTCTTCTTTCTGGAGCGAGAATCGAATCCACGTCTCTCGGCTAGTGCCCGAGTATACTAACCATTATACCACCCAGAACGACCAAGTTTCCGATTAATTTGAATATAACCATCACAGGATTAGCTAGTCGAAGCAACCGGTATTCATATATCGCGAATCTCGAGGATTAGAATTATTTCCCGTGATTGCTCGGAGGAACAGGATATCAATGAATGAAATTACACCATTGTACAAGACAAATTTTGACATTGCGAATCCGTTTATTGGTGTAAATATGACACAAATGGTAAGTCAAATAATATCCGAAAACTTGAAAATTCGGGAGCCAGCCGGGAGACTCGATTTCCGCTCCAACACAACGAAATTTTCAACTCTTTGGATATTATATAACTTACCATTCTGCCATATTTACACCAACAAACGGATTCACAGCGTCTAAATTTGCATTATGCACTTTTGCGTTAATATCCATTTGCAATTGAAATTAACTTATTCGCAGCTCAATACGAAATATCAGACTTCTCTTCTCAGAAAATCCAGAATATGGTCAGAGGCGAATTCATAATTGCTACTTTTTTTTAGTAGATTTTTCTACACGTATAAACAAAATAAAATAACATCCCGATAAATTCATCTATCGAATCGTGAAAACCAGTATGCCAATACATCTAGGCCAGGCATGCAAATTACTCAAGTTTCCCCGACAGCGAACGTTCGGGCAGTAGCGAATCCAGTGGGGACGACTGGGGCTTTTCCCCAAAAGCATGTTTCTCCTTCTAACACAACACTCATATGAGTGTAAAATTTTCCTTTAATGGCTTAAGCACAAACGCTCAATATTCGCCGAGCTTTCACACTCCGCTGTCAGGTTTCGTCTGGGCTCATTTTTAAAGAGCTCAGAACAGTAACGGACAACATTGAAACGATTCATTAAAAGAAACAAAAATATATATATCATCATCATCATCATCATCATTGTCAACCATTATCAATCCACTGCTGGACGAAGGTCTCCCCAAGTTTCCTCCACAACGGTCTGTCTTGTGCCAGTCTCCTCCATGTCACTCCCGCATACTTTCGAATTTCATCCACCCATCTTCCATGTGGTCTTCTTCTGGGTCTTTTCCTGTCCCTTGGAATCCAATCTAAAATTTCTGCTGTCCATCGATTGTCTGTCCTTCTGGCAGTATGTCCAGCCCATTGCCATTTCAGGGATTTAACTCTGATCATGATGTCTTCCACTCTTGTCATTTTTCGGATCCACTAGTTCCTCTTCTTATCTCTCCTGGTTACACCAAGCATGCACCTCTCCATGCTTTTTTGAGTTGTCTGAAGCCTTTGTATGTCTCTTTTAGTTAAGGTCCACGTCTCTGCACCATACGTAAGCACTGGAAGGATGCATTGATCAAACACTTTTCTTTTAAGACATAATGGCATATTGCTTTTGAAAATTATGCTGTTTCTTCCAAAAGCTCTCCAGGCAAGTTTTGTACGCCGATTTGTTTCTTCATCAATGTGACCCTCACTTGATATCTGCTGTCCAAGATAAACGTACGTGTCTGTTATCTCCAGCTTTTCTCCATCAATCGATAAATTTTCATTTCTTGTAAAAGCATTGAACATCACTTTTGCCTTCTGAAAGTTCACTTTTAATCCCACTTCTTTACTCTTGTCAGCAAGCTCCTGGATCATACTCTGCAGCTCTGATGGGGTAGTTGCAAAAATGACTATGTCATCAGCAAAACGAAGGTTGGTTAGATAATCTCCATTAATCTTTATCCCTTTGTTTTCCCAGTTCAGTGATTGAAAGACATTTTCCAATGTGGCATTAAAGAGCTTGGGAGATATGGTCTCACCTTGTCTCACTCCTTTTCCAATTTTTAAGTGAGTTGTATTTTCAAACAGCCGAATCTTTGCACTTGCATTTTCATAGATGTTATTAATAAAATTAATGTATGCATTTTCAATACCGCAGGATTTCAGGGCCATTGTAACTGCTGATGGTTTCACCGAATCAAAGGCTTTTTCATAATCGATAAAAGCCATGCACAATGGAAGTTCATTTTCCCTCGCTCTTTCAATTAGTTCTCTCAGTACGTGGATATGATCTATTGTGCTGTAGCCACTCCTGAATCCAGCTTGTTCTCTCGGTTGAGCCATGTCCAGTGTCACCTTTAAGCGGTGTGAAAGAACTTTAGTGAAGATTTTATAAACCACTGATAGGAGGCTGATAGGTCTGTAGTTCCAGAGATCCTCAATATCACCTTTCTTATGTAGCAGGATCATTGTAGCGTTGTTCCAATCCTCAGGAATCTTCCTTTCATTAAGGCATCGAGTAAAAATTTGGGCGAGTACTGTTTCGATTTCTCCACTTGCTTCTTGTATGATGTCTACAGTAATTCCATCTTCTCCTGGAGCTTTTCCCCGCTTCATGTTCTTGATTGCATGTGTAACTTCTGCTGGGAGGACTGGAAGAACTCTGGTACTGGTACCTTTCATGATGTCTGGAGTACATGTATCATCCCTTTCATATAATTTGGAGTAGAAATCTTTTACTCTTGTCAAAATTTTGCCTCTATTTCTTGTTACAGAACCATCTTCTTTTCTGAGTGCCATAATCTGTTTTCTTCCCTTACTGAGATGTCCCTTTGCTATCTTTAGGTTTTGGTTGTTTTCAATTGCTTTCCTTACTACTTCACAGTTGAATTTCCTTACGTCTTCAGTGACACTTTTTCGCACTGTCTTGCATAGCTCTATATATTCCACTTCGGAAGTCACATCTTCTTTAATTGTCCTCATCTCTCTTCTTTTTTGCATCAACATCAAGCTCGACCCCATTGCTGATGTGCCCAGTTCTTGTGTTCCTGGCACCACAGAAACCACCGTCTCCGATGAGCAGGCGGTAAGGGCGCACACCGTACTGGTCGTCGTGCAAATAGACCACCTTTGTGCAGCCTCCTGGCCACGGTAAAACGCGATAACGGACGTCCAATTGTCTGTTGCATGTGCCTTGCGATTTCTCCCGCTGTCTGTCTCTTCTCGCCTGTAGGACAATATACCGGTAGTCCGCCGTCGTGGTTGCTCGTGGACGACCACTGCTAAACTCTCGTATAGCTGTTCCTGTCATTTGAAATGCTCTCCAAGCTCGTGAAACGATACTGTGAGCGATCCCGAACTCCTCGGCCACACTAGTCACACTTCGACCTTCTTCCAACTTCCCAATGACGCGACCTCGGGTAAAGTCATCCAGATGTCGTTTACTGGATTGCTTGTTGGAAATATCACACGGTGGCAGCAACTCGACGTCGTTCAAACCAATGAAATCCGTGCAATAGCTTTCACCGAATTGCTGAGCGTACACCGCCCGTGTGCTTTATACCCTTCCGACCCCCCCCCCACGTCATGCTGCATATAGGCGCATGTCCTACCGTACCGGACCCTAGTCTATCTCCTGAGTGGTCTTTCGGTCCGTTCTGCCTACTCGTTCCACTGTTATACTAATTTCTCCTCTTCGTCCTTAATTTTTGCACACCAGTGTATAACATCATCATCATTGTCAACCATTATCAATCCACTGCTGGACGAAGGTCTCCCCAAGTTTCTTCCACAACGGTCTGTCTTGTGCCAGTCTCCTCCATGTTACTCCCGCGTACTTTCGAATTTCATCCACCCATCTCCCATGTGGTCTTCTTCTAGGTCTTTTCTTGTTCCTTGGAATCGAATCTAAAATTTCGACTGTCCGCCGATGGTCTGTCCTTCTGGCAATATGTGCAGCCCATTACCATTTCAGGGATTTTACTCTCATCATGATGTCTTCCACTCTTGTCATATTTCTGATCCACGAGTTCCTCTTCTTATCTCTCCTGGTTACACCAAGCATGCATCCCTCCATGCTTATTTGAGTTGTCTGCAGCCTTTGTATGTCTCTTTTAGCTAAGGTCCACGTCTCTGCACCATACGTAAGCACTGGAAGGATGCATTGATCAAACACTTTTCTTTTAAGACATAATGGCATATTGCTCTTGAAAATTATGCTGTTTCTTCCAAAAGCTCTCCAGGCAAGTTTCATACGTTGATTACTTTCTTCATTAATGTGCCCCTCACTTGATATCTACTGTCCAAGGTATATGTAGGTATCGGTTATCTCCAGCTTTTCCTCATCAATTGATAAATCTTCATTTCTTGTAAGAGCATTGTGCATCACTTTTGTCTTCTGAAAGTTCATTTTTAATCCCACTTCTTTACTCTTGTCAGGAAGTTCCTGGATGATACTCTGCAGCTCTGATAGGGTAGTTGCAAAAATGATTACATCATCAGCAAAACGAAGGTGCGTTAGATAATCTCCATTAATCTTTATCCCTTTGTTTTCCCAGTTCAGTGATTGAAAGACATTTTCCAATGTGGCATTAAAGAGTTCGGGAGATATAGTGTCACCTTGTCTCACTCCCTTTCCAATTTTTATGGGTGCTGTATTCTCAAATAGCCGAATCTTTGCACTTGCATTTTCATAGATGTTATTAATAATATTAATGTATGCATCTTCAATATCGCAGGATTTTAGAGCCATTGTAACTGCTGATGGCTTCACCGAATCAAAGGCTTTTTCATTATCGATAAAAGCCATGCATAATGGAAGTTCATATTACCTCGCTTTTTCAGATAGTGCTCTCACTACGTGGATATGATCTATTGTGCTGTAGCCACTCCTGAATCCATCTTGTTCTCTCGGTTGAGCCATGTCCAGTGTCACCTTCAAGTGGTGTGAAATAACTTTAGTGAAGGTTTTATAAACCACTAATAGGAGGCTGATAGGTCAGTAGTTCCAGAGATCCTCAATGTCCCCTTTTTTATGTAGCAAGATCATTGTAGCGTTGTTCCAATCTTCAGGAATTTTCCCTTCATTAAGGCATCGCGTGAAAATTTGGGCGAGTACTGTTTAATTTTCTCCACTTGGTTCTTATATGATGTCTACGGCAATTCCATCTTCTCCTGGAGCTTTCTCCAGTTTCATGTTCTTGATTGCATGTGCAACCTCTGCTGGGAGGACTGGAAGAACTCTGGTACTGGTACCTTTCATGATGTCTGGAGTACATGTATCATCCCTTTCATATAGATTTGAGTAGAAATCTTTCTCTCTTGTCAAAATTTTACCTCTCTTTCTTGTTACAGAACCATCTTCTTTCCTCAGAGCCATAATCTGTTTTCTTCCCTTACTCAGATGTACCTTTGCTCTCTTCAGATTTTGGTTGTTTTCAATTGCTTTCTTCACTAGTTCACAGTTGAATTTCCTTACATTTTCAGTGATACCTTTTCGTACTGTCTTGTATAGCTCTATATATTCCACTTTGGAAGTCGCAACTCCTTTAGTTGTCCTCATTCTTTTTTTTGCATCAGAACTTTGGGGTTTTCTGATAATTTGCTCGTGTGCAACTTGTTCTTAGTACCAGTTATTTTTGTTGCTGTTTCCATAAGAGCCTTGGTCAGTTTTCTGTTAACTTCAAAGATGTCCACTTCTTCCGACGTTAGACCTTCTAGAGCAAAAAATCTGTTACTCAGTTCCAATTTGAAGGTATTATGATGTTTTTAAGGTTGGTCATATCAATACACTTTGTTTGTTTTATGAGCTTGCCACGGTCGAGTTTAGCATTGAGGTTCATCTTACATCTTACCATCCTATAGTCACTACCTGTGTTGAACTTGTTTGGGACACTGCAGTCTTCCATGACAAATGTCTTGTTACACATAATAAAATCAATTTCACTTGTCAATCCATTGGGATGCCTCCATGTCTATTTCTTTTGCGGCTTTTTCTTGAAAAAGAAGTTCATGATGAAAATCCCTTCTGGTTCTGCAAACTCTACGAGAGTATTTCCCCGCTGGCTTCTGTTGCCGTGATCGAATTTACCTATTTAAATTTCGTTCTGTTGCCGTTGCCATATTTTCGCATTGACGTCTCCCATAATGATCTTCAAGTGCTGCTTGCTTTTATTATTTAGATGACGAATTTCCTCATAAAATTATTCAATCTCTTCTTCAGGATGACTTGTAATGGGTGCATAAGCTTGAATAATCTGAGCCTGGTATCTTCTCGAGAGTTGGATAACAAGTCGTGCAGCTCTGTCAGAGGAACTTTCAACGTCTACAACTTTATGATTCAGTTTCTTGTTTATTATAAATCCAACACCACTATTTCTGCCAGTATCTGTCCCACGATAATAGAAGATATGTCCACTTTTCAGTACAATGAAACCTTTTCCTTTTCTCCTTACCTCACTTAGACCGACGATGTCCCACTTGATCCTTTGTAGTTCTTCTTCCAGTTCAAGGAGCCTTGAATCAGAAGATAGGGAGCGTCCATTATACGTAGTCAAGGTCAGCATCATATAGCAGCCTAGTCCGGTCCTCTGGTGATTCTTAGCACCCTCTGCCTTCATGTCGCACTGGCAGCTGCCTTGGCCAGGTACATTCCAGTTGCCGGATACTGAGGGCCAAGATTTAAGTTATGGAGTCATTATGGAGTGGTTTGGCCATAACTCACCACGTTGACCAAGCGGGTTGGTGAGTGTGGGATAGCATTTCCTCTAATCCCGATGGTATAGTTATATCGCTATTGGTGGTCGTCAGCGCCCCTCTAGTGGGAACAGGATGCACCACGAGAAGGCGGGGTTGACATTTGTCAAAGAGAGGCTGTATTATGTTACGCATCAGCTGACCTTGCATCCCATATACAGTATATAAATGCTTATATATATATATATAATATAGGGATGTAAGGTCAGGTGATGCGCAACATAATACAGTCTCTCCTTGACAAATGTCAACCCCGCCTTCTCGTGGTGCATCCTGTTCCCACTAAAGGGGCTCTGACGACCGATGAATAGCGGTAGAATTACAACATCGGGAATAGAGGAAATGCTATCCCACACTCACCAACCAGCTTGCCCAGCGTGGTGAGTTATGATCAAACCCCCCCCCCACACCCCAAATATGCTTACACAATTTCAACTTGTGGATAAGGAAAATGACAGGAGTGGACGACATCATGACCAGAGTGAAATAACTGAAATAGCAATGGGTTGGACATGTTGCCAGAAGAACGGACAACCGAGATTTTAGACTGGATTCCGAGGGACAGGAAAAGACCTAGAAGAAAACCCCATGGGAGATGGATGGATAAAATTCGAAAGTTTGCTGGAGTGACATGGAGGAAACAGGCTCAAGACAGACAATTGTGGAAAAAAGTTGGAGAGACCTTCATCCAGCAGTGGATTGGTAATGGTTGAACATGATGATGATGATATATATATAAGCAAAAACCAGAGAAATACAAACTAAATTACATGATGAATATAGCTAAGAAGTGAGATGCAGAAAAGGGTAGTAAGAGAAGGACCGCAGAGAAAAGAGATCGCTGTTCCTGACTTTATCAAGGACCAACATGATCAAAGCTCTCTCCCCTCTACTAAAACCTTGAAATGGGTTTCTGCTACGACAAACTTGCTTAGTAATTAACTAAAAAATATAGGCAAAATTTGCAAGTTATAAACAGGGAAGCCACTATTAAATAGAGGGATAGCCTCAAATGATTTAAAAGTAAGGCTTCTTGCTGAACCAAGAAATTTAGCAATTTTAATTTTAATGATAAAAAATAAATTTGTCGTATGTGGCCCAACCCATTCGATAAAACTCTTAGTTAAGACCAAATGACAAAGATGTTTTTGAAAATACACTCACGGACAATGAAATTTGCGCACCAAGAAAGAAGCATCGGATTGAACTGAAATTTTATGGACGTAATGATACAGATGAAGGATGCACATGATGGCAAAAACAGAGTTGAGGGACAATTACAGATAGATCTGTGGCATACAAACTAAATTACATGATGAACAGTCCGGTCATCTTCAAAACCGCCTAGTGCGGCGATACATGCTGCAATACGGTACGGCATGGAGGTGCATAGACGCCTGATGTTGTCCTGTGGCAGACTGGCCCACATGTGTTGAACGGCGTGCTCCAAATCCCGGATAGTGCTGCACGGCGGCAGCTGACGTTTCAAATGGTCTCACACATGCTCGATAGGGGATATGTCAGGGGAGTGGAATGCTATGGAAGTGTGTGGGCATGAAGTAGGCAGTCCTGGGCAATTCGAGCAGTGTGGGGGCGGGCATTATCCTGCTGGTATAGCGCACCTGGAATCCCGGCCAGGAATGGGAGCACATGGGGTCGTAGGATCTCATCTACATACCCCTGGCTCGTCAATGATCCACGTGTCTCTACTAGAGCTGATCGGCTATCGTAGGCAATGGCTCCCCAGACCATAACGCCTGTAGTGGGGGAGGTGTGGCACTCGATAGCAAGGTTGGGACTGTGCCGTTGACCCAGGGACCTCCACACCCGAACACGACGATTATCTGCCCCCAAAACGAAGCGGCACTCATCGCTAAACACCACACGTCGCCAGTCTGGGGCGTTCCACGTCACTCTGGCCTGGCACCACTGCACACAGAGACGGTGATGTTCCGGTGTTAATGGGAGCACACGTAGGGTGTGCTGGGATCGCAGATTCACTTCCTCAAGGAGTTGGGAAATGGTTCGTGGGCACATAGGCGCCGCTACACATCTGCCTGTGTAGTGGACCGGGTTTCCGCGGGATCCGTTCGTGCCTGGCGCACGATCCGTCGATCCTCTTAACCGGTACACCTCATGGTTCGTGCGGAGCCACTCCGCCGTGTGAAAGTGCTGTCGCGTGCCCACTGCTCCCAACGCAGTCGACGGTATGGTCAGAACAATCCACGTGGCGGACTACACAGCGCGCCGACCACCCTGCGGTTTTCAGCCCGATGATCAGGCCTCTCTCAAAGTCCGTAAATTGTGTAAATCGACGTCTCTGGCGTCTACCTGGCATTCTTGTCACTCTGTACTCTTGCTTTCGTCGACCGGTGCTTTTGGCTTTCATGGGGAATCGACTACACGCTGGTTTAAAAGGCTGCCGGTTCGTGCTTGCAGCGCCACCACAGGGTTTGCGGTCATGAGCACCAAACGTGGATCATTTGTATATCAGCATGCACTCTAGCTATTTGTAAAGTTTCGCGGTTGTAGCATGTTTTCTTCTAGGTGCGCAAATTTCATTGTCCATGAGTGTATATCAGCCAAATATGGTGATTCTTTATGCCGCACAATTTTGGAAAACTGTGGAGAAAAAAACTGATGTGTAATCAGTAATGACTAACAAAATTTCTGATTGCAAAATAGATATCCGAGTAGCATTTTGATTCTAGTAAGTCATGGTGTCGGTCATGCACACCAAACGTGGATCGTTTGCATACCAGCACGCACTCAAGCTATTTACGAAGTTTCGCGGTTGTAGGATGTTTCCTTCTAGGTTCGCAAATTTCATTGTCCGTGAGTGTATATCAGCCAAATATGGTGATTCTTTACGCCACACAATGTTAGAAAACTGTGGAGAAAAAACATTGACGGGCAATTAGTAATGACTGACAAAATTTCTGATTGCAAAATAGATAACCGAGTAGCATTTTGCTTCTGGTAAGTCATTTCCTCTTGGTATGCTGCATGTATATTATATTTCATCACAAAGAGGACGCAAACTCACAATGACGACGACCTTGATTTGAAGTTGGTAGCACTCAAGAATTTCATATCTTACAGTTTTCAGTCATTTTCTTCACGGACACAGCTGGCTAGAAAATATTACCGAGATGATGTACTATTCGATGCTGCAGTTCACTACATCCTTTCTGCATTTTTGCATACGAACAATTCGCGCAAACACAAATAAATGTTCTTTTTTGTTTGGGGGTTTAACGCCCCCGTGAGCAACACAAACTATATGCAGTCACCCGATCTTAATTTAGGGCCATTAGCTACAGGAAAGAGAGAGATAAATAGATAGATAGATAGATAGAGAGTGCCGTAATACAAACACAACATCCATGCCTCATCGGAATTAGAACCCGGACCCATCTCGGACAAATGTTCAGAAGCCAGCGCTTAGAGCACTGCGCCACCAGGTAGGCCAATACATGTTCTCCAAGTGTGCTAACAGCAAAATATAAATGCGCATGTTCGAAGTTGGCATCTGTATAATATTTCTTCTGTACGTTTGAACGTAAATATTTTTTCCTAAATTGGAATTTTTCTTCCCGGTAGCGCAGTGGTCTAAGCGCCGGCTTCTGATCATCTGTGTGAGTTGGATCCGGGTTCAGATTCCGGTGAGTCATCGATGTTGTGTATGCCTTACCGCACTGGCTCCCTCCCTTCCCTGGAACCAGTTGCCCAAATTTAGGGACGAGCGACTGCTTGTAGTCCATTGAGTTGTTCACGATGGTCGTTAAACCCCCAACACCAACAAAAAATAAGTAAATTGGAATCATACACTGCTTAACTTGGAAACTTAAAACACTGCAAAGGACTACCTTGCAGGTTACATAGTAAGATAAGCCGGCTTCGGGTCCCGGATGTGGCAAGGACGGTGCGTCTGCACCGCTGCACCTGCTCTCTCCACTTCCTGTAACCAGTGGCCCCAAATCAGGGATGTTGGAGTCCTGCCTTTCGATGTTCAGTAAATTCGTTAAACCCTCTACGTTCTCAAGAAAAAGACACCAGCAAGGAGTTGACGTAGATACATGCAAATCGTATGGAACAAGGACCTACACGAGACATGCAAATGATCAGGTTTACAGTAATCGCTCTGGTGGACTCCGGATGATCAAGGTTTAAAGACTGTGTATCTATTGGCTAACCTCATAACAAAGTAGACGTTGAACGATGAGTGAGTTCTCTAAAAATGTTTTGAATATGGCGCAAATATGCCGACGATGGGGTATGATATGTTCAATCGACTGACGCTGGGTGGAAAAGCGTTGTCGATATGCGATTCGATATGCGATTCGATATGCAGGGCTGTCAATGTGTCATTTCACGAGAGATTTCCGGACAGGTTCGGAACAGTGCGATGTTCTAGAAAACGGAAAAAAGTGACTGGAAAGAAGAGGATCAAGATGCCCGATCACAGCAAGTGAATGTCGCCTTGTTCACTACAGCAACAATATTGCAGCTTTACCTGCAAATTGCGATGGGTACAGAGGTCTCCACTCGAACCACATAACGACATTTGCACGTCATGGTACTACTAGCGAGGCGTTCAGCTCGGAACCTTGGAACGTGGCCACATAACAGGTCTCGTCGTCGAGAATGATGACACTGGACTGTGACCTGTAGGAGGGTGCTATTCATGGACGACTCCGGTTTCTGTTTCGGCGCGCCGGATGGAAGCACATCCGCATGGCGCAATCATTCTCAACGCCATACTGAGGCCTTTAAAACCAGTCGTCATTCGACACTTCGACTTTACACACTGGGGGTGCAATCCGATACGACAGCAAGGCATCTGTTGTCCATATTCCTAGCATTGTGACGGTGAGATGACACGTGGGTATTATATTCCAATTCCTTCATAAGGTGTTTCCTTGCCGCCATCCCGGTAATGATCCTGCAGCAACACAACGTCCGCACGCACCCTGTTCTTTTTACAAAGCACGGCGGCCGAACTCACCTGACTTGTTACCCATCTAGCATATGTGAGATTTTATGATTCTTCACCTCCGTCTGCTACCTCCGGTAGAGGACATGCGACAGTTGCATGCCCAGATGAGTGCTACTTGGAATGCGATACTCAGTGCACCTCTTATGCTCGCATTTGGCTTCGTCATCTGCAGACTTCAATAACTGCCAGTCATTTAAAAAAGTGCATTTATTGGGTCATCCGCGAAGTAATTGAACACTTTCAACTTGCCATAATTCCTGTAATAGCAAAGAGATGATCAGTTGAGGGTAATTATTAGTAATTTCTCTTATCATCAAGAACATGCTCCCAAACTGTGGGCAGTTCACAAACACTATTAAAAGTACCAGTGTCATTAAGACTGAAAAATGTCTGTTAAATCTTACTTGCTCTTGCAGAGAGTGTCAGGTATGTCTTTTTTCAAGTGGTCCAAACAGTTGGAATCACAGGAGTCCATGTCATGTGAATAGGGTGGGTGGGAAGCTCCACCCAAATGATCTGTTTAATGAACAGATGAACAATCCGGGCCTTGAACTGCCGTGGGTTGTTATGTACGAAGGCAGGTGGCTGTAAATGATATCACAGTCCCCATGCCATGAAGTGCTCCTGTAGAAATTGGGACGCACCATTGAGGTGACGCGAGTCAAAACGACAAGTTGCAGCGATAAGCCTTTCCGGTATAGTTCAATCGGTAGAACAGCCGCTGCGGAGCAGGAAGATTAGGGTTCGGATCCAACTACCGAAAAAAAAGGGTTATTTCGCTGTAAAATTATCATGACATTTATAGCGAAAGAGCCCTTTTGCCGACCAATGACATCTGACCATGACCAATGACATCGGTGCTTTTACCGCACCGATGTCATTATGGTATTCTCATCATAAGTCTTGAAAAAGCCACTCCGCGAACATCCATGGCATTGACCAGTAAGATTTTATCATGCAGCTTTGCACGGAGAAAAGGCGTCACTTTGGTACTTGGCACAGCCCAGAATCTTGAATGATGTATTTGCCTGGGTGCGCTAAATTCCACCCAACTTTCGTCTAAGCAGAGGAACCTTACGAGCACCCTATATCCTATTATTGAAACGATATCACGCAAAGTTACTTCGTGCAATTTCGTAGCGGAATTCCTTGTGTGCCGTGGTTAGTGTGTGGGATACACACGTTGCTAGTTTGCTCATTTGGCTTAAATTTTTTGTCAGCACAGTATAAACCATTATTTTGAGGGATACTCAGTTGTGTGGAAAGGTCATGGATACACACTCTTCAAGACTTCTGTAAGATCTCTTGGAAACGTCATTTGGCTTGTCTGTCGTTTGGCTCGTCAAAATCAGTCGACCGCATCTTGGAGCACCTTTGGGGGATGTCTTTCCTTCCTTATATCCTTCCATTTATTTAATATTTTTGAGAGAGATAGAGAAGGGGGTTAGCGACCACCATGAGCCACTCAATGGGATATAAGCAGTCACCCTTCCCTAATTTAAGGCCACTGGTTCCAGGGAAGCACCGTATAAACCATAGTTTGAGTTTTAAAGTTTTCTACCGTTAGGCAAACACAACATCTATGCAGAGAGAAGATTGAACTGTGGAATGCATTGTGTGTATTCGAGCATGGACCCATCGCGGACGAATAGTCAGAAGCCGGCGCTGAGACCACTGCGCCACCGGCCCGGCTGTCTATTTCTGAACTGTCGTTTTCTTGAGAGCATTTTGTCCTACTACTGTCGGCAGAAGACTATGCCACTCTCTCTGAATACTGTAAGAAGACACAAAACTTTAAGAATAAATATATACGCTTTTTTTCCACTGTCAATGATGGCCTCAGCTTCTTTATCGTTATTGCAACTTTCACTGGACCGCCGGAGTGGTCTAAGCGATGGTCTCTGATCATTCTTCCGGAAGGAGTCCGGGTTCGAATCCCGGTAAGACATGGATTTTGTGTTAGTCTTACGGCTCTGGCTCTGTCCCTTACCTGGAACCAGTGGCCCTAAATTAGGGACGGGCGACTGCTTATAGCCCATTGAGTTGCTCACGGTGGTCGTTAAACCTCCAATAATAAAAACAAAAACTTTCACGGACGGACCGGTAAGCAGGAACTGAGCCCGAGGTACGTACTTCATCACCGCCGGACATCGCCTGTGTTGCCACTTTAGGTTTCTGAAATGTATGCCAATGAAAGTGCACACGTACTTCCTGAACGACCTAATGAATATTTCTTTTTTGTCTTCAAGTAACGTTTTTTTTTTTTTTTTTTGTTGGAGGTTTAACGACCACCGTGAGCAACTCAATGGGTTATAAGCAGTCTCCCGTCCCAAATTTAGGGTCACTGGTTCCAGGGAAGGGAGAGAGCCAGTGCCGTAAGACAAACACAACATTCATGCCTCACCGGGATTCGAACCCGGACCCCGTTCGGACGAATGATCAGAGGCCATCGCTTAGACCATCGGCCAAGTAACTTTTCGAAAACCTTTTCACTCGATTTGTGCATGATATAAGTTTTGATCTTCTGCGGTGAAAAAAAAAAAAATTCTTGAGTGATTTCAAAACGTTCGCACCTTTCAAATACACTTCCCGAAATATTTTGCATTACTGGACTGATCAGCAAGTTTGGAAAAATCGTCTTGGATCAGAGGAGACGCGTCAAGAGGCCATCTAGCTCACCCTGGAAAAGAAAGGCATTTGATAAATATTACAAAGAATTTGGAAGTTTATGCCTGTTTTGAGTGTGGTGGTAAGAATTTGTTTTAAACTGCGTTATAGTGTTGGAAATCCTCCTTACTTTGTGCAATATTTATTATTTGAAGGAGAGTATTCGGTAGACAGAAAAAGAAATCATTCATAAAATAGTAGACGTACTCTTTATGTCTTCGCTTACCTCTACAGTTTGAAGTAACTATCAATAAAAAAGGGGAAACGCATCGTTATTTAAAAACGTTATAGACACTGCAAAATACTTTAAGGAAATGAAACTGGAGACAGTGTCTCGCTGCATAACAATTAAGTTTTGCTTTTTACATACTGCGTGATTTGTTTTTCCTCGTGAGTCACATGAAGAAGAAATACATTAAAAATGTGTGCAGTTTCTTCTGAAACAAAAGCTCATATTTTCCTTTCGTGAGAAATAACATTATGTGTTTGATTTCTTGATGCCACAATTTACCTTCTTATGGTATTTGCTTTTCTACTTGGCGTGTAGTCCTGATTTTCCTGTCCTTGGGAAAACAGAACCAAACGTCTACGAATGATGCCGTGTTCGTTGCTTTTTCAAAATAGATATATTGCGGTTAAACAGTAAATCACGAATCATGTAATTCCTGGAAAAAATGCAAAGAAAAGAAAGCTGGTTGTGCGAAACGTTTTGTTTAGGTTAGTTTTGGATAGTTATGATTAATTACTTCATGGAAAATGAAATTTCATGGTTCAAAAAGTAGTAGGCACTCATATAAGCATGGTGGCGTGCTTATATAAGTGCCGACAATGTTGTGCTAATTGCATTTCCCCTGTTTTACAGCGTTTTTACGTATAAGGCAAACATTATGCTCCTGACTTACAGTTATAACTAGTCCTTTGTGTTCTTATCGCAATCTCCTGCGTGAGACAGATCATGTTCTCAGTAAAGTAACCTGCAATTACTTTTCGATTTTTGTTCATTTGTGTGAGAGGTACACGCCTCTGGCTTGGACTCAGATTCACGGTCAACCAGCCGTTGCGTCCGTATTTTCTTTTCAGATGCTTTTCTTGCATATTCACGTAATAACAGGGATCATTTTGTAGCAGTGCGTTCTCTTTTTTTTTTAACTTACACACAAATGGCTTTGACGCATGTCGCCTGCTGTTGCCGTATGAGGAGGAATTACATGAGCCCTTGCCCCAGACGGCCTTGATGCCAGCCCTTTGTCTTTGTCATACCCCAAGGAATTCCGTAAATTCATTCAGGTGAACTAATGCACATCATTCGCAGTTACCCTACCCAGAGGAATTCCATGAGTACATAGTACAGCCCCAGATGCACATCGTCTGCCAGGAGGAAATGTACGAGCATTTTTACCAGACGGCCTTGATGCATGCCCTTTGGTATTGTGATAATCGGAGGAATTCCGTGAGTACTTAGTTAGCGTCCCCGTTGCATGCCTTCTGCTGTTGCTCCACGTGGAGAGAGTCCTTTAGCATTTGAAACTGTAGACATGCAGACAGCTTTGCCGCATGCTGATGTTGCCCAATCAGGAAGGATTCCTTGAGTATATTTACCTGCAGACGTATAAATGGCATTGCTGAACGTAATTTGCTGTTGTCTACTCCGGGGAGATAAATTGAGCATTTGTACATGTATACAAGTAAGCTGCCTTAATACTTGTTGTTTGTGTAGCCCTACTTGGAGAGACCATGAGAATTCGCACCTGCAGACATGTAGGTGGCTTTGATGTATGTTATCTGCTGCTGCCCATCCAGTTCAAACATGTAGGTGGCTTTGATGTATGTCATCTGCTGCTGCCCATCCAGTTCAGACATGTAGGTGGCTTTGATGTATGTTATCTGCTGCTGCCCATCCAGTTCAGACATGTAGGTGGCTTTGAGGTATGTTATTTGCTGCTGCCCAGCCAGTTTAGATTCAATGAGCATCTGCACTCCCAGACATGTAGATGGCTGAAATGCAATACATGCGGTCGGTTATCGTCCACCACTGAGAGATTTCTTAACTGTTTACAACTGCAAATATGTAGAAGGCCTTGATGTATGTTTTCTGCTGTTGCGCATTCCGGAAAGATTCCTTAAGTATTTGCACCTACAGATATATAGCCCGCTGTAACACATGTCGTCTGCTGTTGTCCAACTCAAAGTATCCACCTTGAGTGCTTGAGCTAGTTGACATGTAGGCGGCTTTATGCATGTCATCTGCTGTTGCTCAACTTGGAGAGAGTCCTTGGGAATTTATTTCTCTCTCTCTCTGTATATCTCGTCCGCCCACGGCGGGTTGAGTTCCTCAAAGACGACAATGCGTCTTTGAGGCGATTCTTTGCTACAACGGAGATGAGGAAGTATGAACTGTTTATTTACATATTTGAGATCAAGGCTACTTTGTTTGTACCTAAGTGTAGAAGAGGAAACGCGTTTACATTTGTAAAATAAGTAGGTAATCAGGTCTAAAATCTTTTGAAACAGAAGTAGGTAATAAAAAACATTTGTAACAGAAGTAGGTAATAAAAAACATTTGTAACAGAAGTAGGTAATAAAAAACATTTGTAACAGAAGTAGGTAATAGGTCTGTAATCAGGTTGGAGAAATTCCTACGAGAAATGGTACGTCTCTCTGCTTTTCATTCTACACTGCTGGCTACCCAAAATGCAACACCAAGAAGGAAGCATCCGATTGGCCTGAAATTCGCAGCATGCGTCGCCCGCGAGAGGACATGCAAACGATTAGCATTGCAGGGCATATGCAAATCATGTGCACCCGGCACGCCACCGAGGAGAACTATAAGATGGGTGCACAGAAAGCGAGGTGTAAGTAGTGAAAGTGTGTTGTGCTGCCGGACCTGTGCGTTGGAAGCTTCCTGATGCCTCGTCGCAGAATACGGCAGTCATTCCAGCACGTTTCGGAGTTCGACAGAGGACGAATAGTGGCTTATCGCGACAGCGGTTTATCGTACCAAGACATCGGCGCTCGTGTGGGACGACATCCAGCCACAGTGAGGCGAGTATGGATACGGTGGGTGCGGGAGGGACGGACGAACCGACGTGAGCGATTGCCGCGGCCGCGGCACAATACCGAGCGACAGGACCGGCATGTTGTGCTGCGGGCATTGACGGTCCACACCGCCACATCACGAACTTTAGCGCATGGATTAGGGTGTGTTGCGCAACAACCTGTGTCAGCACGTACCGTTCGACGTCGTCTGCAGGACGGGGACTTGTCGCACGACGCCCATTGCTCCTATTACCATTGACGTTACACCACAGCGAGTGCGGCGGCAGTGGGCAGTTGAACGCTGCAACTGGACTACCATCAGGCACGACATTGTCTTCTCCGACGTATCCCGCTTCTGCCTGCAACACCACATGGTCGGATACACGTGTGGCGGCACCCCGGCGAGAGACTGTATGACGCCTGCATTATGCATCGCCAGACCGGTCCGTCGCCTGGCGTTATGATTTGGGGCTCAATTGGATATGACACCCGCACCACTCTGGTACGCATCGCCGGTACACTCAACAGCCACCGCTACATCTCCGACGTTTGGGAGCCTGTAGTCCTCCCTTACCTGCAGGACCTGCCAGCGGCCACGTTTCAACAGGACAATGCGCGCCCGCACGGGTCACGCATCGTGCAACAATTCTTCACGGCCCAGCAGGTGTCACTGCTGCCGTGGCCCGCTTGTTCTCCCGATATGTCGCCCATCGAACACGTCTGGTCGCTGATCGGCAACCGAATGGCCCGGCAAGCACCACCCGCGGCTACGCCTGATTAACTGTGGCAACGTGCGGAAGCAGCCTGGACCGACATACCTCAAGCCCACATCCAAACCCTTTTTCGTTCGATGGCGCGGCGTGTAGCAGCCGTTATTGCCAGCCATGGGGGCCACACGAACTATTGATGTCTGCGTGTTCCGCGAGTCGCATGGGCCTGTAAGCTCAATCGTTTCATCTTTGTTTCTGTTGTTATGTGTCTAGTAAATCTGGCTTTGCTATCTCGTGTCCTTCTTGGTGTTGCATTTTGCGTGGCCAGCAGTGTATTTACTATTGCGGAAGTTCAGTTCAGTACGGCAGCATTGTTTCTCTAAAGCAGGTGATCTTGAGCCTTTCTGCATCGCGCACCACATGACAAAGTGGAATATAACTCGCGGGCCGCATGAAAAAGAAGAGTAAAAATGCATGTGTTTATTATTAATACTCGTATCTATTATTTAAGATAGGTAAAAAACGAAAAAAAGAAAAAAGAAACGATGCAGTTAATATGATATCTATGTTACAAAGAAATCCGAAGTAGGTATCTGATATGACTACACTTTTTAATACTCCTTAAAAATTTTAATTACATAATTAATCGCACCATAGCTATAGCAGATTTGAGAATTCAAAGTTCATGTACCCTTGGTTCCTAGGTATCAATTTTTCCATTTAGCAAATGCAATTTTTCATTTTAGAATTTCTTTTGTGGACAACTTCTCGGGGGCCATTAAAAAGTGCCCCGCGGACCACGTGTTAAAGGCCCATTCTCTAAAGGAAGAATTGCGTTATTTGCAACATGTGGTGGAAAACGCGTGATAAAAGTCTCAAAAGGATCGGGCAGGGCCGTAAACTGGAAATTTGAAACCGGGCCGAGCATTCTAAATTAACGCCCGTGCAGACCTCATATACTTTTCATTTCTGTTCGTATGGTAATTTATTGATTTACATATGTTTCAAATACAATGCAAAAGCCTGGATCCGTTCTGGAGTGGTGTCAGGCCTGGAAAACATGGTCGAAATCTTGCATCTTCCTTGGAGGGGTTCACCACAGCATTCGTACACGGAGGAGGACTGGGAGGAGCTCAAAACACAAATCAGTTGTGGAATAGCTCAAAACACAAATCAGTTGTGGAACAGCTCAAAACACAAATCAGTTGTGGAACGGCAAATTTCCACCACTAATGGTGTTATGTTGTGGGAAGCCATTTCCTTTGTCATCCGGACGTGACAAACGGTGGCGATTGTGATGTTTACAACACAGCGAAACATTCAACAGTTCGTGCCATCCGCCGTCTTGCTTTTCATGTTATTTCTGTCAGAAGCAATTTGCCAAACGACAATGCTCGGTCTCACACATCTCGCCTTTCCAGGGAGTGCCTCCGTAGTTTTACAACCCTCCCTTGAGCAGTAATGTTCCCCGATCTTTCTCCTATCGAGTATATCTGGAACGTGCTGTGACGTCCGCTGCGGCACTGAATACCGGGGATTTTTTCTAGCAGTTTTAGAACTCTTGGCATGATCTAACATAGAACAATATCAAAGCTTTGTTTGACTTCATCCCACGCTGTGTATCAGCGTGCATCGGAGCCAAAGGTGGTTTACGCAACGACTCTTGCGAAATAAAGTATCCTACTAGTGTGATACTGTATATGCTTATTTAACTCTTTCTTCACAAAGCATGTGAAGTTTCATTACCATGGGACGCTTGCGTCATTTGTTTTCTAAGAGTGTATGTCTACAAACAATCAGCATATTAGATCTGTCGCAAAGATGACATTTTGGGTGGTACACTTCATCCACAACTTTTCCGATATTCTCGGTAGAATATGTACTAATAATTATTTTTCACTGAGAAAGCACATGTGTATTTTACATTGGTATCGAAAAGTTAAGCATAATAAAAAAAATGTTAAATTATAGAAACGCGAAGGCACAATGAAATAGGTTGTTTACTTTATAGATATCTTAGTGAACAACTGAATGCGCAGTAAAAATCACGCAAAAATGATGAAACACGGAAACGTACCAATAGTCCAAAATGGTGAAAACTGCAGAATTTTCCACAGGCTTTTCTGACTTTGTACAGGAATCCAGTAAGGCATATGGTGACTCCTTACAGCAATACAAGTGTCACACGGATGTCTCATGCTGTTGACAAGTGGAACAAAAAGACTCTCTGGTAGCAAATCCCACTCCTGAACAAGATAAGATCAGAGTTCCTTGAGAGTTCTGGCAAGTGGCTGACGACCTGTAATGTGCCTACCGAATACACCCTACACTCTATTGGGTTGAGGTCTGGGTAATGCACTGGCCATGTCATTCGGTGAATATCTTCACTTTCTGGAGAATCATCGACAGTAGCATCTCTATGAGTCTCGTGTTATCGTCCACGCACAGGAAATCTGGGCCAACAGCACCCCGAAAAAGCCTCACGTAGGGATCAAGAATTGTGTCTATGTATCTTTGACGTATTAAAGTTCCACTAGAATAGACATGGAACTGTGCCCCCGTTTGACATAATGCCACCCCCAGACAAGTATGTCACCGCATCTGTAACGGTGCATTTATCACATGTTTGTGGGGGAATAACGGGTTTCAGATTCTTTGCAGAAGAGAACACGATGTTGTCACTTTCGAAACTGAACTTGGATTCATCGGAGATGAGGACATTGGCCCAGTGTCGATGTTGTCTGCACCACAGTACCCTGGCATATCTTGCTGATGGAGTGAGTGGGACTCAAATTGCAGGTCTCCCCTTACACAGTCCTTGTTTGTTGAGCCGTCTGTATACTGTTTACCATGAAACAGCTGGTCCACCAGCCAAAGCACCACCAGCGAAAGCGCTTGCTTTAGAGCTGTCTGCCGCTCGTCCACCAGCTGCAGACAGCTCTAAAGCAAGCGCTTTCGCTGACGTCGACCTGTTACATCTCGCTGTTAGTGCCACATACCTATCATCCTCAGCCGTTGTAATCCGTGGACGACCTGCGACAGGTTGACGATTAAAATCACCGGTGTCCTGGCACCTTCTCCATAGTCTGGATACAATGGAATGATTCACGCCAGTGACTCTGGCAACATTACTGTGCGTCTAGCTGGATTCCAACATTTCAATAATCCGACCACGTGTAAACATGAAAACAAGTTAGTAAAATCATGCAATGCATTGATTATGATACGCTTTCCAACATACCAAAAAGCATTACTCAAGTTGTAAGGATAATGGCTGTGGAATAAATCTCGCTCCTGTGCTCTGACCTTTGACCCTATTTCGATTATATTAAACAGAATTGGTTCAGCATACCTCTGGAACAACATGATAAAGTTTTGTCGCAATCGAAGCATTACTACATAAGTTATGACGCATAAGGGCAATGGAATGGATCCCACTCCTATGTCCTGACCTTTGATTTCATTTCTTTCATTTTCAATAGGGTTCGTCCCCAGGTTGTCCCCTACCACATACTAAATTTTCATCGAAATCGAACCATTTTTACGCGAGTTATCGTGCGGACGGACGGATAGACAGACAGACGGACAAAGCCGGAGCATATACGCTTCTCCTTCTACGGTTGGAAAGCGTAAGCAAGTTAGTTAAATCATGCAATGCTCTGATTATGATACGCTTTCCAACATACCAGAAATGATTATTCAAGTTATTACTCAAGTTATGAGGATAATGGCGGTGCAATAAATCTCGCTCCTGTGCCCCGACCTTTGACCCCATTTCGAGGATATTCAACATAACCGGTTCAGTATACCTCCGGAACAACATGATAAAGTTTTGTCACGATCGAAGCATTTTTACGTAAGTTATGACGTATAAGGGAGATGGAATGGATCCCATTCCTATGTCCTGAACTTTGACACCATTTCTCCCATTTTCAATACGGTTTGTCCCCAGTCGTCTCTACCACATACTAAAATTTCATTGAAATCGAACCATTTATAAGCGAGTTATTGTGCGGGCAGACAGACTGATAAAGCTGGAGCATGTACTCTTCTTCAACCTATGTTTGGAAAGCATAAATTACATCATCCTGAAACGGGAATCGAGATGTAATTTTCAGGTTTTCTGAGAGATGTTCTACTTGCTTGATTAATTTGGCATCCATCTGCCAGTAACATCTATTTCACTATCACGTGTAAACATATCCACTTGCTGTCTTTCTGACGTACAGTTTTAATAAAAAAATAAATTATTCTAGTAGCAGGGCGCAATGACGACAGGAAATGTCACTTTTTGCATTTATAGCACGTCTTTTGTAAAAAAACGATTGTGCTTCTGTTATCGGTTTGTCCGTCCGTCCGTCTGTACCCAAGGTATCTCTGCAACTATTAGTCCGATTTGAAAAATTCTTTTTGCATTCGGAAGCTTGAAATATGCGAATGATGATCCTTTACGTCGTTTTTTTTACGATGCACAATTTTGCTGCTAGGGGGCGTAAATGCAGATGATGTCGAATTCAAAATTACGTTTTAATCCACATATTTGCTTCTGAACATCCGATTGAAAAAATTCTTTTATCTTTCGATTCCATTTATGTCGAAGAGTGTTTTAGATATAGTTTCATTTTCAAATTATGCATAGATTTTCCGCTAGGGGGCGTAAAAGTAAATTACATTTTTTCCGATATGTCTCTTCTCCTAAAACTCCGATTTGAAAAATCTTTTTTCAGCGGATACATCTCCTAATGGAAAATCTTTTGCATATAATTTTGAATTTTTAGTAATGAAAAAAAAAAAAAAATGGTTTGGCCATTAGGGGCGTAAGTGTTAATTTTTGCTTCTGATGTATTTGCCATAAAATCAGAGCTTCTAAAATATCGATTGAAAAATTCTTTCGTGGACTGATGCCACTCACATAGATAAACCTTTTCGGAATATCTTCTTTCTAAAATATCCCACAATGGTTCTCTGCGCCAGGGGGCGTAGATGTATATCTTATTTTTGTCAATATCTCTACTTCTAGGAGTCCGATTTAAAAAATTCCTTCTTTGTTGGATAGTGTTTTCCGTGTGACATGTTTTTCATATAATTTCAAAATTTTCAAGTAATTCATAGACTTTCCGCTAGGGGCGTAAAGGTAAATTGCGTTTCGCCCTATATCTCTGCTTCTAAATCTCCGATTTGAAAAATTCTTTCTGCACCGGATACAGCACCTGGTGGGAAATCCTTTGCATATAATTTCTAATTTTTGTAAAAAAATGGTATGGCCACCAGGTGGCGTAAGTCTTACTTTCCACTTCTGATGCGTTTGCAGCAAAATATATGCTTCTAAAATCTCGTTTGAAAAAAGTCTTTTTGTTGACCGATACTACTTATGTCGACAAACCTTTTAGGAACATTTTCTACTTGGAATAATGCATGGTTTCTACGCCATGGGGCGTAGATGTATATCTTATTTTTGTCAATATCTGTACTTCTAAAAGTCGAATTTGAAAAATTCCTTCGTTGTTAGATAGTGTTTCCGATGCGAAATGTTTTCCCTATAAATTCAAAAATTTCACGTAAATCATTTAAGACTTTCCGCTAGGGCGCATAAAGGTAAATTGCGTTTTCTGCTCCTAAAACTCCGATTTGAAAAATTCTTCCTGTATCGCATACAAGACCTGATGGAAAATGTTTTTCACATAATTTCTAATGTTTTGTAAAGAATGGTTTGGTCACCAGGAGTCATAAGTGTTAATTTCTGCTTCTGATGTATTTGTAGCAAAATCTGGGCTCCTGAAAACTCGACAAATTTTTTTTTTCTTGGACCGATACCGCTCATATGGATAAACCTTTTAAGAATACTTTCTTCCTAAAATAATGCATGGTTTTCCCACCAAGGGACGTAAAGTCACATCTTATTTTTGTCGATAACTCTGTTTCTAAGAGTTCGTAAGCTCAAGATTCCGTTTACACCAATATCTGAGGGATTAAAGACCCGATTGAAAAACTTCTTTCTTCCGTCAGATACTATTGTTTTCCATACCGGTTCCATTCCCTTTGAATAGCTTTGATAAATTTAATTTGCGTCAGAACGGATTCAAAAGACGTGCTTATTACACCCGAAAATTCGGTGTCATCTTTCTTGTTGTAGCTCTCTTTCAACTCTTTAAATGTGCTGGTTCGCTTTTTAAGCCAACTGTTCGTCGTATTGTGCCATTATTTCCGTATTTGCATATCCCCACGTCCCCTGTATTACTTTACGGTTCTACCATCTTTGGTTTGTTCTAAAATGTCTATTTTAGCACGTCTTTTGTAAGAAAAGATCATGCTTACGTTAACGGTTTGTCTGTCTGTGGACACCATATCTCTGCAACTATTAGTCCGATTTGAAAAATTCTTTTTTGCATTGGGAAACTTGAAATGTGAGAATGATGATCCTTCATTTCGATTTTTTTACGATGTAAAATTTCATCGCTGCAGAGCGTAAATGCAGATGATATTGAATTCAAAATACATTTTATTCTATATATTTACTTGTAAGTATCCGATTGAAAAACTTCTTTCACCTTTTGATTCCGTTTATGTCGGAGAGTATTTTAGGTATAGTCACT
Organism: Macrothele yani; assembly: GCA_039090855.1. Classification (NCBI taxonomy): domain Eukaryota; kingdom Metazoa; phylum Arthropoda; class Arachnida; order Araneae; family Macrothelidae; genus Macrothele; species Macrothele yani. The sequence goes on along the minus strand of CM076989.1, from coordinate 67,306,283 downwards.
TTTTCAAGTTACACATAGATTTTCCGCTAGGGGCGTAAATTAAAGTGCGTTTTTCACGATATCTCTAGTTCTGAAACTCCGATTTGAAAAAAAAATTCTTCAGCGGATACAGCTCCTGATGGAAATTTTTTTTCATATAATTTCTAATTTTTGGTAAAGAATGGTTTGGTCACAAGGGGCGTAAATGTTAATTTCTGCTTCTGATGTATTTGCTACAAAATCTGAGCTTCTAAAATCTGGATCGAAAATTTTTTTCGTGGACATATGCCACTGACGTTGATAAACCTTTTCGGAATATTTTCTTCATAAAATATTCATGGTCTTATTCGCCAGAGGGGTGTATGTGCATATCTTATTTTTGTCAATATCTCTGCTTCTAAGAGTCCGATTTTTAAAATTCTTTCTTTGTTGGAGAGCGTTTTCTCTGAGATTAATTTCAAATATTTCTTAACGCAGAAGTATGCAACCAGAGGGCGTAAGTTCACGATTCCGTTTGCAGCAATATCTGCGAAATAAAAAACTTGATTGAAAAACTTTTTTCTTCGATGAGATACTACTTTTCCGTATTCCATTGACTTGGAATAGCTTTAGTAAATTTAATTCGCGTCAGAACGGATTCACAAGACGTGCTCATTACCCCCGAAAATTCGGTGTCAACTTTCTTGTTTTAAACTATGCTTAACTTTTGGTCACCAATGTATCTCAGTTTTCCGAAATGTTTGCTCGTCTTATATTGTCATGCTAAATGTCTATCGTTCATAATTCTTCTTTGGGAAAAAATGAAGGAAAAATATCAGAAATATGCGATGCAGATGTAAACACCGTTTTATCTTTTATTCAAAATTGAATTTTGGTGTCCACACTGCATGTGCGTCAATACATTCATTTGTGGTGATAAAAATGACAGTAATTTTCAATCCACAGCTCTTTGGGTTCTTACAGAGGATCTTCTGCATTTACACGTGGCTGCATTGAAGCAATTTTTCTCTTCCTCTAGAATCGGTTCCCATTTATCATAGGCTTTCTTCTTTTCATGACGATTTCTTTTTCCTGTATCTATTCCGAAATTGCTTCTTGGTAGAAAAACAAAGTTTCCTTTTTCCTATTCTTCGTGGGGTTTTTTTCTCCCTAATTTGCGAATCGATCTGACAATTTTCGCAAAGCAACAAACAGTGGATGCTTGGGAACAACAGCAAACGTTTGTATGAATAGCAGCCGATGAAGGAGATCTCGGGAGACCTTGACTACTAGAAAACAATATGTTTAAACGCCGAGGAAAGCAAAACATTCCTGTCACACGCAATGAAAGCGAAGTAACAAAAGACGCCTCATAAAAAAACAAATAATGAATAAAAATAATCGAGGTAAGCTGCAGTTGTCGCAAATAAATTATGCACGATAAAAATACAAATGGACCAGATTCACAAACATCAAAGAAGAATCATTTCTCCGAGACAAACACTTAAAAGAAAAGAGGTAATTTTTTTTTTTATTTCGTGTAGCTTTCGTGCCGCTTTTGAAAATGTTTCTTTTTTTTCTCTGACAAACACGTATTAAAGTATTTATTTAGTCTCGGGTTGCTTAGTTATACTAGCTTTGCCAAAAATGTGTCGATTTTTTCCACAAATTTTCAGTACAACATAACTTAGTTTTTCAGCAACAGATGCGAACTGGATTATGACGGTTCCTCATATTTCTACAATTCTTTCGATACGTTTGGCCTGAGAATGAATATGTACGTCATGTATTACCGCGTTGCTTGAAGAAAGTGTCGGAGATAATTTAAGCACAGTGTAAAAAATAAATGGTGTGAATTCACGGAAAATTCCTGAAAATTGTTACAAGTTCCTATAAGAACCATGACTGTCGGAGTTCCACGACATTTCAACTAGAGGCCTCAACAACCGAATCGCCGGTGGCGCCGCGCTCACTATTTTGTTTGTTTGCTGTAGTGAGCATTGCCTAAATACCGTACTGATGACGTCAGTAAGTAAATGCGCAGTTAGTTTCTTGGCGAAAAGGAATTATGTCGGCGATGCAGAGTGTGTGCGCGTTAATATAATGATATGCACTATATTGACAAAAGTCACCGGACACCCCTTCAAAAGCAAATGAACAGATCCGTTGCGTTGTTAACATGCGCGGTACAGCTGCAAACGGTATAAAAACAAGCCAGCAACTGACCGCGATCATATCGCACTGTGAGGTTGGGTGAAAATGTCCCGGCGGGAGAGAACTGACTTTGAGAATGGAAAGATTGTTGGGTGTTATATTAGTGGGTTGTCCATAAGAGAAACCGAGAGGCGCTTCAACATACCCAAGTCAACTTTTTGGGTGTACTGAATAAGTGGAAGACACATGGAGTGCCTGAAGCAGCAAAATGTACCTGCAGACCAAAGAAAATCAGTAATAGAGGACGTCGAAGCCTCAGGAGAGGCGTTACAGCTTATCGACAGAGTACTGCATAAGACCTCAGTGCACAGGTGAGTAAAAATGCTGGAACCTCGGCATGTACACGTACTATTCGCAGAGAACTTTATTCCATGAGTTACCGTAGTCGTGCGGCTGCTCATAAGTCTTTCATCTCCACTCGGAATGCTACTCGTCATTTAGCATGGTGTAAAGAACATTTATCGTGGACCGTAGATCAATGGAAACGGGTTCTGTGGACTGATGGATCCAGATGCACCATCCATCAGTTTGATGGCGGTGTGTGGGTATGGCGGCAGCCGGGAAAACGCTATTTACCACAGTGTACTGTTCCTATGGTCAAGTTTGGAGCTAGCAGTGTTCTCGTGTGGGGATGTTTTTCGTAGTATGGTCCCGACCCATTGTTTATCGTGGACAAACCTGTTAACCAGCACGTGTACAATTATGCCTTACTAACATATATTATGGACAATTATGCCCTACTAACTCTGTGGCATTACTATGGAACCGAGCTTTGTTAATACCAGCAGGATAATGCACCGAGCCATAAAGCAAGGAATGTTTCGGCGTGGTTTGACGATAATTCCGTATTGTGTGTGGATTGGCCAGCACACAGCCCTGATGTTAATCCCATAGAGCACCTATGGGATGAATTAGTGCGCCGCATAAGAAGTTTTGAACCAATGCCTACTACTAAGCAACAGTTAGCGGCGGCATTATTTACTGAATGGAAGCGCGTACCTGTCGCTGTGTTCCAAAACCTTGTCGAAAGCATGTCTCGAAGAGTCAGTACATGCATTAAGGCCAAAGGTGGACCAACACCGTACTAATGTATGTCAATAAATGCTATGTTGTGTTTCTTTTCTAGGTGTCCGGTGACTTTTGTCAATATAGTGTATATGTGTGTGTGTGTGTGTGTGTGTGTGTGTGTGTGAAGGTGTGGGTTTACAGATATTCAAGTGTTTGTTTATTTTCATTCAATTTTTTAAATGAATAAATAGTTTTTTTAATTTGATGAATGGTAGCTTCTAATTATGCTATTCTGAGTGAACGGTGGATCTCCGTACAGCTGGTGAGTGACTTACTGCGTTACATAAAAGACAAACTTGTAACAATACTTATGAAATTTCTAATAAAAATAACGTGTAGCAAAGTGGCCGCTTGGTGTTCGCAATTTCCGTTTCTTTTTGACTTCCGTATTTTCGCAGATTTTCCTTAGACGGTAATTCCTTTTATTTCAGAATAGTCTCTTTCGGGTTTTTCCGTATTTACACAGAAATGTCGCAAAATCGAAGATCTTGAATTTTTCAGATCTTACACCAGAGAATCCATTCGCACATGTTGGATTCAATCTGATGTCGTTTGGATTGGCTCAACAGAAACCGCGTATTTAAATCACTGAACTAGAAAGACTCAGAAGTCATGATCACATTCAAGGTGAAACTGAAATTACGCGAAGAGGATTTTTTTTTTGTTATTAATGCGGGGGAATTAGTCATTTTATTTTCTGTTGGAGTTTATTGGGTTTTTTTTTATTTGAGTAGTCTTGTAATATTTTTTTTTCTGTAAGAAGACTTATCACAAATTAAGTATTTTTTCATCGTGATTTTTAGAAGCAACAGAATGCTTTGGAACTTCAGACCTTTTTAAATTGGCATTGACTTCCAATTATCTTGAAGGAAAGGTTAAATGCACTGTTTAATAGCATTATATCAAAAACTGAATAGCAATGTCTTAAAACTCTGAATAGCTGCTGTCGTAAGAACTCCACAGGGTGATACACAGACATCCTATACACAATCACCTGTACAATAATTTAAGAACCCAGTTTCTTACGGTAACACAATATACAGTAGCTGGAGCACGAAATGGGTAAGAGGGAAAGCAATAATCGATACCACAAAAACCAATATTTCATGCGATATGCTATTCACAATATCCTATCCCGCTACAGAACTTTAAAACCAGATCCTTCAACAGACGATTAAAATTTTATAGTTAATGAAACCTCAACTATTCCCGCGAATAGCTCTTTTTACCAGACATGTTTCGACATATGGATATGGGAAAGGTGAGAACAGAGTTTTTTCGTTAATATTTTGTTTATTTATTTATTAATATTTATTCTGTTACATTTGAGCTTCATACATATATGTCATTAACGGAAAAATATACGAAAGCAATTGAGGAAAGAATTCTGAAAATTCAGAATTTTCCGCTAAGTAATCTTAACAACGGCAATTTCGTCAATATAAGAACGAAATCATGGAAAAAAATTCTGAAAATTCAGAATTTTCCTACCGTACAAAAAATCCGTGAAATTCAGGTTTCTTTTTGTCATTTCACCGATAAGGTTGTGTAAGAAATATGTTTCGTTAATTCACGAAAAGAATCACGAAAAGTGACTCGTGAATTTCAAAAACTTTTTTATTAACAGTGTGTGATGCCATTTTGTTTTCTGTTGGAGCTTATTATAAATTACTTTTCGGTTTACATGTTTATATGATATAAAACACGGAGCAAACTGTATGTTTGCTATGTAATTTTCTTAGTATATCAGTGGATGAGAAGTACTGTCTAAGTGTTTAGTAGACTTGTGTAACAAATTTTGAACAATTACGTGTTTATCTGAATATTTTGTTGTTTCTTTATTAACTTTGGTGCGAGGATTTAAAACGAGCAGATATTTTTGGCATATCATCTGTAGTTTAGCCACAATTTACGCTACTCCAAAATCTATGCAGTCGTATAATGTAGGACCTGTATTACAATGCATTAGGCAATAGGACAGGGAGTACAAATGGTAAATATGTATCTATATATAGCACGAATTAAAACAATTAAAGACAAGAATTATGTTTATGCTAAGAAGTAACTTTGGATCGCCTTTGCCACTTATGAACACTACTAGCACGAAGCAACAAATTCCAGATGTAGTCTCCCATCATGGCTTCATCCCATCTTTCTTGATATCTCTTTTCCATATTTTGCAATTTTTGATGAAGCCTTTCACCATGTTCATCAGTAACTGCTCCCAAATTTTCTCTAAAAAAATCGAGATGGGAGTGCAAGTAATGTAGTTTCACTGACATTCAACATTCCTTTCTTCCAAAATCATCTACCAAATTTTCCACAAGCTACTTGTGGTTGGTGTTCTTGCTATTTCCAAGATATTCAGTCACAACAAGACGGGATAACTCACAGGCATCGTTTTCAACCTCAGTCATGTTATTCACTAGTTCTTCTGAGGTCAGCATTGCGTTTTATTGTGGCTCCACAAATATACCACCTTTTACTTTGGTATAGGAGAGATTTGGGAACATTGTGCGAATAAATTTGAATGTTCGTCCATCAGACCAGCTTGCAACTCAACTTTTGGAGACCATTCTTTGGTAATGTTAGCTGACTGCTCTGCTGTCCCACAAGCAAATGAAACAAGGATACATTGTAAAGCCAGGTTGTAGCCCCAAAGGGAACCCAATCATCTTAAAATCAGCCTAGGGATTCCAATTGTATTCATGATACAAATTTTTGAAGATGACAATCCGATTTTTGGCGTAAATGTGACAAGGATGGTAAGTCACATAATATCCGAAAACTTGAAAAATTTGTAAACATTTGTATTATATGGCGTAATCCCGTATTTCTTTCATGATGTATTCATGATATTTGATTTTTTTTTCCAGAAGAAGCTTGACACTGGTGCATTCTTCTTTTATGTGCATGGAGTGTGCTACTGGAGTGTGCTACTGGAGTTGAAGGGTATATATTTCCATTGTGCAATAGCACTGTCTTTAGACTTCTAACCGAACTGTTTATGAAGAGTCTCCATTCTTCAGGTATGTAAGGAGTGCCACTATTCTCAAAGCGTCCATTTATATCGGATCAGTATCAAAAATCATTAATCACAACATAATACTGTGCATGTGTTCCATGTCTTTTTTCTGTACATCGTCGATTTGCAGCTAGGACCCAATACGTTCCACTCTTTCAAACGAGAAGTTAAAAATTCTGCATTTGATTTTGTTCGCCCTAAAGTTGTTATTAAATCATCTAGATCTTGTTGATATGTAAAATGTGGCTCTGCACTGAAAGATGTACCTTGGAAATTCATATCTTTGTCGTCCTCACAATCACCACCAGTCTGGACATCTTTATCTACTGTCTCCACATCTTTTGGTGGTTTGGGAACGGGAAGCTCATCGTAATGTAGAACTAGTGCAGCAGATGATGATATGTTGGGATATGTAATGGCATTCTTGTATTTGGAAATATCCACTATAAACAAGAAACAGTCATCAAGATGACTTTTTGATTGACACCAAATTCGAGGAATGGCAAATGGCATTGCTTTCCTTGCAACACGAAGCCAACCTTCCAAAGTTGACCTGCAACTACCACAGCAAAAATGCGGTGCCCGAACCTTGTTTGGTCTCCCATAGCCATTCCGAAGTAAGGCTAATACGCAATGGAAAACGAAAACTTAGTCCCTGCGGCAGTTTTGTGCTTGACTTATAACGAAGTGAATTTCTCCGTCATTTTTATCCGCGCCGGGGTTCGAACCCGGATCCACTCATTCCGGAATAAGTTGCTCTACCAATTAAGCTACGCGGACATTTTATTCTGATTCCTATCTGCCTTTATGACGTGTGCGTCCTTCTGGCAGGTACGTCACATCTCATGGTACGTTACATCATCTCCCTTATTTTTCTTTTTTTTTTTCGAAGTGCTGCTCATATTTTTCCTATCTCGCGGTGTGGAAATAACATCACACCAATGCGAGATTTTGAACGGTCGGGTCATCCGGATAGTTCGGGCGCCATTATAACGAAGTGAATTTCTCCGTCATTTTTATCCGCGCCGGGGTTCGAACCCGGGTCCACTCACTCCGGAATAAGTTGCTCTACCAATTAAGCTACGCGGACATGTATTCTGATTCCTATCTGCCTTTATGTCGTGTGCGTCCTTCTGGCAGGTACGTCACATCTCCTGGTACGTTACAGACTTGCTTACGGCCAATGTAGTACTCACAAACACGACAGAAAAAGTCCGGAAAGAGCTTACAATCTTTTTTCGTGGCCTTGTTTACCTTGTAACAAAACGAATGATAGTGTATTAATAAAAACACAAAATTTAAAATAAGAAAACAGTTTTGATGATACAAAAAATCTAATACCACCGTTGGAATATATGTATAAAAAACATTGAAAACCCTAAACCACCTTTTTCTGAATTGTATAAGAAACATTAAAAAATCAACATTAACGATTTTTGTGTTACACAGTGTTATCTAACAGATGGAAACAGAAAAGAAATCGCTTGATATTTCGTTCTATTTCTTTAGAAGGCACAGAAGGGGAAAACCCCATGACTCGATGGTGGCAACTGTAAGTTACTGTTTCAAAAAATGAATTCTTAAATGGAGTATACATTAAATATAACCTAACATTAGATATAACCTAAAATAGTAATGAAAACATAGTATTTGTATGAGTCAGAGTAAAAGAAAATGGAAAAAGCGTAAGGATACGTGTTTCTAAAAAAAAAAAACACACACACACAATTTAGTGCTCTGGAACTCTACAGTTCTAATAAGACTTTGGAACATGTTTTTTTTTCACCATAAAAACTTTGTTTGTATCAGAGATGCAATTACAAGATTTTTTTTTTCGGCTCTGAAACAAAACCATAAAAACACCTCCCTGTCCACTCAGTCTGCAAAACTAACAAAGAAAATAAAAATGAAAACACATGCATTTCAACTTGTAAAAACATTTATTTCGTTAAAAGAACAAACGTTCTTACATTTTTACAAATAAATAAATTATAGATATTTGAATAAAAATTCTTTCTTTTAACTCTCTTCACTTGCAAAGTCTCAGAGGCAGATAGTATTTCATTTATCTACCTCGTAAACTTCAGTGGAAATTAAAGAAAGATATTTCAGTCTTTCCTGAAACGTTGTAATTTTGCAAATAATTTTTGACTGTTTTCTGTTTTCTGAATGATCTCTTAGAAGTAACTACTCTAACAGGTAGTGTTAAATATAAAATAAATGTAGAAACATCCGGGTTAAAACATTACGAATTGTTGAGTTTTGTAATTAATAATTCTGCGAGATCATTTGTTGAATTTATTGATTTAATTTCTTCTTTTACAGTGTAAAGTTATTTCGAACTATTTGCAAAAGTTGAATGGAAAAATTGAGAGGTAAAAGCCTGTCAATAATGACGGGAGAAAATAAGATATGTAGGGTAATTTTTAATAAAAAGGGCTCCTTTTGTGTGTGTGTGTGTGTGTGTGTGATGTTCAAATGTGAAAGAATGTTTAACGAATATTACAACGATAAACAATAAAGACGACAGCGAGTTTTCTGTTGTAATGAGCATGTCTTTTGAATCCTTTCCGACGCGAGTAAAATTTATCAAAGCTATTCAAAATCATTGGAACCAGTTAGAAAAGAAAATCAGCCGGATTTCTACAATCGATAAAACAGCCAAAAATAGAAATACCTACTTACTTTCAACCGCTACTGCTAAAACGTTTTCTACCAAAAACTCTAACAAGTGGTGTTTTTTACCAAAACTTTTAACTACCGCTACTGCTAAAAAGTCTTTTACCAAAACTAACAAATGAAGCACTAAAAGTTTCTTATAGCAGAAGGAGTATAAAAGAAGAAATATAGAAGGAACATATCATTCTACGCCTTCTAGCGGAAGAATATTACGCAACAGAAAAGTTGAAAATAGACGAGAAAAAAATTCTTCACGCAAAAGGCTATACTAAAAAAGAAATTTTCAAATAAGTCACCCGGAAAACAGAGATAGCGAGAAAAAGGCCTTGACCTTTACGCTCCCTACCGAGAAATCTGTGCATCATTTAAAGAAGACAATGCTCCACATATAATTTAAACTACACATTTGTGATGCTGAGTTAGAATACCTAAATTATCAACGTTTATTCACACACTTTTTGGTTCAATTGTGAATAAACGTTGAGCATTTATTCTAATGTTCCACATCTCTGTTGTAGCGAATGGCAAACAGTAAAGAAGAAATTTCTGAATAGGGTTTTTAGAAGCGGAGGTACAGCTACAAACAGAAGTACACAAACACCACCTAGCGACAGAACTGTGAACTATAAAACTCCTCAAATACAATCATAAAGTGTTGCACAAGGTAAATGGCCGGCGCAGTGGTCTAAGCGATGGCTTCTGATCATTCGTCGGAAAGGGGTCCGAGTTCGAACCCAAATGAGGCATGGATGTTGTGTTTGTCTTACGGCGCTGGATCTTTACCTTCCCTGAAACCAGTGGCCCTAAGTTAGGGACGGGTGTCTGCTTATAGCTCATTGAGTTGCTCACGTCGTTAAACCTCCAATCAAAAAAAGGTAAATGGCATTCGGTGTTGAAAGAATTTTTTAAATCGCTCACACATGTGGAAGCAGAGATATTGAGAAAACCATATTAAACATTGGCGCCCCCTAGCGGATAAATTGTGAATTATTTTGGGAAGAAAATACACACAAAGAGTTTTCACCGAAAAATAATTTTTTTATCTGGTTTTTCGTCTCGCAAATATTGCTGTAAACGCAGACCTGATTTTACGCCCCCTAGTAGCATATGTGTTCATTAAGGAAAATTTGAAATTAAATGAGAAATATGTCGCACCAGAAACGCACTCCAACAAAAAAATATTTTTTTTAAATCGGACTCTTACAAGCAGACATATCGACAAATATAAGATATACATAACGCCCCCTGGCGAAAAAATTATGTGTTATTTTAAGAAGAAAGTATTCTGAAAAAGTTTTCCGATGTGAGTGGTATTTATCCACGAAAGAATTTTTCAATCGAGTTCTCAGAAGCTCAGATTCTACTGAAAATATATCAGAAGCAGACATAAACACTTGTGCCACCTGATGGCCAAACCATTCTTCATCAAAAATGAAAAAAGTATATTAAAAGATTTTACATCAAGAGCTGTATCCAATGCAGGAAGAATTTTTCAAACCGGAGTTTCAGAAGCAGAGATATCGGGAAAAACGCAATTTACCTTTACGCCCTCTAGCGGAATGTCTATGCTTTACTCAAAAAATTTGAAATTATATGATAAAAATTTCGCACAGGAATCGCTCTTTATCAAAAATAGAATTTTTCGAATCGGACTCGTAGAAGCAGAAATATATCGACAAAAACAAGATATATATCTCCGCCCTCTGGTGGGAAAACTATGTATTATTTGAAGATGAAAGTATTTTGAAAAGGTTTTCTGAGGTGAGCAGTATGGGTTCACGAAATAATGTTTTTCAGTCGAGTTTTCAGAAGCTCCGATTTTGCTGCAAATACATCAGATGCAGAAAAAACATTTGCGCCGCCTGGTGGCCAAACTAGTCTTTACCAAAAATTAGAAGTTACACGCAAAACATTTCCCATCAGGAACGGTATCCGACGCAGGAAGAATTTTTTAAATCGGTGTTTTAAAAGCAGAAATATCGGGGAAAACACGATTACATTACATTAGCAAAAAATCTTTGCATTACTTGAAAAAGAGGCTGAAAAAATGGTCTTCGAAAAGGCTGAAAAAATGGTCATTACTTGAAAAAGAGGCTACCTAAAATGATCTTCGATATAAATGGCATCGAAAGGAAAACGAATTTTTTTTCAATCTGATATTTAGAAGCAAATATATGGAATAAAATATATTTTGAATTCGATATCATCTGCATTTACGCCCTCTAGGGGCAAAGTTGTGAAAAAAAATATGGAATGCGAGATCATCATTCTCACATTTCAAGCTTCCCAATGCAAAAATAATTTTTTAAATTGGATTAATAGTTGCAGAGATATGGTGTCCACAGACGGACAAAGTTGATGACATAAGCACGTTTTTTTTTACAAAAGATGTGCTAAAAACGTGCTACGTCATAGAGTTGTTACGTCACACACTAATATATTTCGTAATTTTCATTCACGGAACACCTGCCGGAAAATACGAAAATCTAAGCGGCACCTCACAAATATTTCTTTCTCAGTTGGTACGACGGTGATGACGTCCCATAATTATATCCGGGAATCAGTTTCCATTCACTGAACACCTGAACGAAAACACGATAACTAAGCGTGTCGCCACACATATTTCTTTTTCACTTGTTGCTATGGTGATAACGTCTCATAATTTAATTCGGAAAGCAGTGTATACCTTCACGAAAACACGAAAAGCTAAGCGTAACGTCACAAGTACATCTTTCTCAGTTGCTGCTTTGGTGATGCTTCTCTTCACTGCGCCACCAAAATGGGATAAACGTTCAGACAAAGCAAATTATTTGCTTGTAATATATATATATATATTTTTGCATATTGCCTGTATATTTTAAAATATAACTTTTTCATTAGTGTAAATAAGTTCTGAGGCCTCCAAAACGAGAAATTACTGACATTTTTTGGCGTGCCGATAAATCGTCCCTCTAATTTGTGTTACACACATATGTCTAAAATTCTGTAACATTTACCCTAAATGCGTCTCAGCTCTTTTAAATCTGTAATACTACAATGTTTGGCATCATGCCAACAACGTAGCAGCACTATAGCAGAGCAGCAAACTGAAAAGAGCTTTTTCTTCCCTCCAGCTTGCTATTTGCAGTTTTTTTTCCTTCAGCATTTCTCATCTTCCTTTTTCGTCGATGGACTTGAGTTAAAATTTTATTTTCTTAATTTTATTTGCGCACCTTAACGCCGCGGGCCCAAAAGCATTGCTCAACCGAGATCAATAGTAATTACGTCACTGATTTGCGTGCACCTAGAAATTGTTCTGCACTGTCCATATCTACTTCATTCAATTTACAAGTATCCACAGTTTCATGAGAAATGACTTTCAAATCTTGCTTCATTTTTGATGAACAAAACGAAATTTATTTACACTCTGAGTAATATTTTGCACAGGTTTCTGCAATTAATAACGGACATTTCTATTAAATGGGGAGAAAACAAATCGAAACTTCATTTCTGTGTTCCATGCCAAGCCAAGTAACCACTTAGTGTCGAACGAATGCAATTTGACTAGGAGTTTCTTTGATACACGCTTGAATAATGTTTTTACGAAACCAAGTTCAAGCACCCGATTCAGAAATGATGATTGATTCATGTTTCGAAGTATTCTCGTAGCGATTTTTTGCAAGTTCTTTCCAATCAAGCTTCTCAGGGCGATTTTGTAAAGGGACGCTATTCAGCACATTGTAACCTTTCCTGAGGTGCTCTTTCATATACCTCGCTGCCACTGTAGCAGCACGCACACACGCACGTATAGCACGAATATAAACTACTCTACCAGTAACATTCTTTGATTTTTTGATTGGAGGTTTAACGACCACCGTGAGCAACTCAATGGGCTATAAGCAGTCGCCCGTCCCTAATTTAGGGTCACTGGTTCCAGGGAAGGGAGAGAGGTTCCAGGGAAGGGAGAGAGCCAGTGCCGAACCCGGACCCCGTTCGGACGAATGATCAGAGGCCAGCGCCTTAGACCACTGCGCCACCAGGGCGGCCCAGTAACATTCGGGCACCTGCATGTCTGCAAACAATCTTTATTTCCAGAACATTTAATGTTAGAGGTGGCACCTGGCGTTCCCCGGGTTTAACAAAACATGAATCAGCTTCTGGGGCAGCGTTCTCCAAGCTTTCCTGAATTTATGAATACGATATAATGCGCGGAAACATTTACCTGAAATGTGTTCCGGCAATGAGAAAAAAAAAAAAAAAAGGGTTGAAAAAACCCGAACAAAATCTATACTTGTACTCGCACAACTGGATTCAACCAGCAGTGTTTGCTGACTGCGAATATAGGAAATTAGAAATATCTACATTTTTCTATCGTGTTGTGATCAGCGTAATGTACTGTTAATTCGAAGCACTAGTATGTTTATACTTGAAAAGACTCTGGGTCAACGACATTGAATGTTCTTTTATTGAAAACCAAGATGAAGAGGTTTTTATTTTTACCAACTCAGGAGCAACCAACATAGAGCTGGCCATGGGAAAAGCAGATATTTTGCATGTTGAGTACAAAAACTTTTAACGATTGAATCTGTGTTTTGTTTCCTGTTAATACTCATAGCAAAACTGAGAACAAGAAACTGCAGGTGTTAAAACTAAAATAGCCACCCCGTTGGCGCAGTGATGTAAGCGATGGCCTCTGATCATTCGTCCGAAAGGGGTTCGGGTTCGAATCCCGTGTGAGGAATGGATGTTGTGTTTGCCTTACGGCACTGGCTCTCTCTCCCTTCCCTGGAACCAGTGACCCTAAATGAGCTTATTGTCCATTTAGTTGTTCACGGTGGTCGCGAAACCTCCAAAAAAAAAAAAAAAAAAAAAAAAAAATAGACAGTCAGATAGAACCATTGGCATACGTGAAATAAAACCATGGTCTTCTGCAGCATGGCAAGTCATGATAGTAGCTACGATGATATTTGACATGAACTTCTAGATTTTCAGTCGTGTTCCATTGTAGAGTGCAGGGAGATCCAGGTTTCATCACGATAAAATAAACAGCGTGAGAAAGAAAAAGCGGATGTGTACGCTATACCGTTGGTGTATCATAACAACACAGAAAAGATATATTGTATATTGGAATGATAAAGCGATCCTTAGATACTGGATGTAAAGAACACATGCGAAGTATCAACCAAGACATGCAGAATGCAGCCCTCGCCAGAGAAGTCATGCATTCCTCAGTCGTTCCTATACGGAATAACATTAAAAGAGTTGCCCCTTACACGAACTTCAAAGAGACTACTATTAGGGAAACAGTCGAAATCCTCTCCAGCAAACTAACATGCAATGATATGGTCTCTATCGAATTACCAATGGTTTGGCATGCGTTATCGAGAGATGGACATACATCGCAGCACACTGAATAATTGAATGGTAAAGTTTTTAATTCACTACTGATATCGTCCGCGTTATTTTCAAAATATCATATTTGTTTCTTACGTGTTCTAATTCACTGTTTATATCTACCATTGCCTTGAGAAAGCAACCCAGTGAAGTGCGAAAACTTGGCGAAACTTTATGGATATTTACACCAGTGAATAAACGGATTTATTACGCAATAAGTGCTTCTTGAGTTTCTTGTATTATTATTTATTTAGCACGATCAATTTTCAAATTATAAATCCCGCGCGTTTGTTAGATTCGGAACAATGCATCATGCTCACGTAATCTACGCAGATTGCAATGAGATATTGTTAAGTTTATCTAAAACGTGATGAAGTAATGTTCGCCGATAGTTTAGTAAAATACAATATGACGCCCCGGTGGCGCAGTGGTTTAAGCGATGGCTTCTGATCATTCGTCTGAAAGCGGTTCGGGTTTGAATCTCGTTGAGGCATGGATGTTGTGTCTGCCTTACGGCACTGGCTCTCTCCCTTCCCTGGAACCAGTACCACTAAATTAGGGACGGGTGACTGCTTATAGCCCATTGAGTTGCTCACAGTGGTAGTTAAACCTCCAATAAAAAAGAACAAAAAAAACAATATATTGTTGGGAAACAATGAAATTAACTATTGTTGCGCCACTTCATGGGACGTTTCGTAAATTTCGTAAGCACTATGCAAAATTACAAATCTAACACCTCGTAAATGTTTGTTGTATGAGATATTCAAATGGCCAGCGCGCACGACCAGGGCGGGAGGAATCCGGCGTCTGCTGTCCCCAACCATTTGTCGTGCCTTGGAAGACACGCCAAACCGTTGTTTCCGGAGCGGAGATTCCTCGTTGTAAACAAGATTACCCGCCTTTACTTTGGGGTCCCCCATCTGGGTCATTTAGCACAAGCAATGTCCGATTGTGAGTTTACAACCAATGATCCATATTTGAATTTATAAAAGCAGATAGGATCTTTGGGATGGCATGTATATTTGTTCATAGTTTCAAGGTTAAACGAACACCATGAGCCACTTGTAGGGCTATAAGTAGTTTCCCCAGGGGAGGAATTACAAGGAAGCCAACGAAGTCCAGTCGCGGGGCCCCGCGATGCTGGAAGGCTTCAAAAATAATGACTTATAATTTTTTTTTCAATTTTGCTTAAGGAAAAAAGAGGAAAAGCATAGACCAAGGAATAAATTCGCTGTTTTGGGTTTGGGAAGATGTGGGAGCACAAATCCACCCGAAAACGAGGGACGCAATCTACAAGTATGAATTTACTTGCTTAAATGCAGGTTCACTAAATATTGTTTTGAGGGCAATATTACTCAATACTACATTATAACTGAGCTTAGAAATCGGGGTGTTATTTTCTGGCCAATTTTCTTAGACAGTAATGAACACTTAGCTCTTTAGTTTGTTGTTTTATATGACTCCCCGTCTTTCCCTTAAAATTCCTTCCCCCCCCCCCCATTAAGTTTAGTTTAAGGTGGACGTCAAGTAATTTTGCTTCTTATATTTCCAATGGAAAAACTTTTGTACACATTTCCTTCACAATTAGTGTGTTTCAAAGGATGAAAATTTGAACATCGATTAAAATAGCTTCATTTTATAACTTGGAATACTTAATATTTTCTAAAACATAACCATAATTTTATAAAAATCAATAACTTTTCCTTTGGTGGTGTTCAAACCAGAAAAAAGATGGCGCGACCTGTACTTTGATGACGTCAGTAGACAAACAAATGTTTGATTGCATAATTATGGTTATGTTTTAGAAAATATTAAGTATTCCAAGTCATAAAATGAAGCTATTTTAATCGATGTTCAAATTTTCATCCTTGGGAACGCATTAATTGTGAAGAAAATGTGTACACAAGTTTTTCCATTGGAAGTATAGGAAGCAAAATTATTTGACGTCCACCTTAAGAGGTAATCACAAGACTGTTATCGTACGAGTAAAATGGCATTGGAAAACGTGTTTTTTACGATGCACAGGAACAGATTTCGTTCATGTTCGGACTGTTTGTAAGGGAACTAACTGTCAGTGGGGTGGAATCTGACGATATGCTACAGAAGATTCCACACCGCATGTAACATGAATGTCAATTAAAGCAGTTCCATAAACTAATCTCAAGTAACATGCTAAAGTATTGGGGTTCAGTGATCATCTTTATATAAGTTCCGACTTTTCATCCTTAACAAAACGGCTTTCCACCTTTAACTTTAGCCATTTCCTTCCTATCAGGATAGAGTATCACAAAAGCCCTCAGTATTAAGTTTTGTCTTGATAGTTGTACTAGTCTTTGAGTTACGGCGACAACAAAACACACACACACACACACACACACACACACACACACACACACACACACACACACTCCACCATGAAAATAGTCAAATCATGTTCGGAGGAGCCCAAAATAGAAATTCTCCTTAAATCTGAAAGTCAATATACACTCACGGACAAAGAAATTTGTGCACCGAGCAGGATGCAACGGATTGAACTGAAATTTTATGGACGTAATGATACACATGATCGCAAAAACAGAGATGCAAGACAATTACATAGGGATCTGTGGCACGCAGTACGGTCATCTTCAATAGCGCGTCTCACCGCCTCGTGCGGTGGTACATGCTGCAATACGGTCCGGTTCGGAGGTGAACAGAAGCCTGATGTTGTCCTGCAGTAGACTGGCCCACACGTGTTGGACGATGTGCCCCAAATCCCGGATAGTGCGGCACGGAGGCAGCCGGCGTTTCAAGTGGCCCCACACATGCTCGATAGGGGACATGTCCGAAGAGCGGACAGGCCATGAAAGTGTCTGGGAATGACGTAAGAAGTCCTAGGGAACCCGAGTCGTGTGAGGGAAGGGCATTTTCCTGCTGGTATAGCACACTTGGAATCCCGGCCAGAAATGGGAGCACGTGGGGCCATAGGATCGCATCCACACACCGCTGGCCCGTCAATAATCCACGTACCACTACTAGAGCTGATGGGCTATCGTAGGCAATGGCTCCCCAGACCATAATGCCTGCAGTGGGGGAGATATGGTGCTCGATAGAGAGGTTGGGATTGTGCCGTTGATCCGGGGACCTCCACACCCGGATACGATGATCATCTGTCCCCAAAACAAAGCGGCACTCATCGCTAAACACCACACGTCGTCAGTCTGTGGCGTTCCACGTCACTCTGGTAACGGAGCCGGCGATGTTCCGGTGTTAATTGCAGCACACGTAAGGGACGCGGGGATCACAGATTCGGCTCCGCGAGGCGTCGAGAAATGGTTCGTGGGCACACAGGAGCCGCTACATCTGCTTGTATCAAAGAATATAAACGCTTCGCGTGAAGAAGCTCAACTCTCGTAGAGATAACGTAAAACAGGCGACAGCAGCGCCACCATGTAATGCGGCCGTAGATGCTCTGCGGGAAAGTTAACATTCAGGCGCAAAAAGCGTAGGGGACACGGGACGGGAAGCCTATTTCACGGAAAGGAAGCGAAGCTTTGATCTGCGATTGTTTCCTTCGGTCTCATTGGGTCTACTAGAGCATTTGTTTTTGTTGTTCTTTTCTGAGTATCCCTCCTGTCCCTTCTTTTGGTGAAACAAATATATACATTAGCAATTAATATTATTTTAAGAAAATTTTAGCAGTTTTATTTTCACTTTAAGCACCATAGTAATACCAGGTTGCTTGGCATGAATTTCATATTTACAATATACCTTAAATGTCAAAAATGCTGAGGCTGGTTTTGAATTTCCATGGGATTCGTGGTACTTCGTATTAAAAATTGTTTGCATGGAATTCTCAGTAGCAAAACAAAGGAATGGGTTCCCACAAAACGTAAATATTAGGTACCCAGCAAAAACAGTCTTGCTGGGCCAGCACTGTCCGCCAATTTCCCAGTAGTAGCCATAATAATAAAAAAGAAAGGAAAGACAACCGCAGTTTCCCAAAGCTACAATTTCTTTTTTCTACCCTTACGAAGCTTGTAAATTAAACGCACTGCGGTAGGGAAATTTTCTCAACAGATCGGAAAAACACCCGCTTTGTATCTGAGTAGGTTTGAACCTGAGCCGTTGGTGTGATAGCTGAGCTCTCTGCCAACCGGACTAATTTGTCACGTTCGAGAATATGCTTAAAGCTGTCTCTTTGGTATGCAATGTGTAATCGAATGGGGCACTCATCGTTTTACAACTCATCATTTTACAACTCATCATTTTACAATATTACGAGGTATTTTTCATAAAATTAAGTTTCACATATTTGATAAATTAATTTTTTCAACGTAACGATAGTTTTTTTTTTTTTTTTTTACGTTAAGGGAACTTCACTCATTTTCAAGGCGTGTACATACTTAGAGTTGCTTTCCAAAGTTTTGTACTGTCCTTGCCGTCTTGAAAAGAGATTGTTGAATAAATATATATATTACCACTCCATTCCATGAATTGTTATTCATGGGAATGGAGTGGGTGTATTTCATGTCTGTAATATAAACGCAGATCTAGATGAGAACAACAAAACCTTTGAACAAAACGCCAACACAAACAAGCGTTTATATTCTTTGAACACAAACACGCATGCTCAGTCCAACTCAGTCTGCTCCGGCATCCTACGGCATCAGCCTGTAATGTTGGCTTCTGTATAATACTTTCGGCAATTCTTTGCCGCATAATATAGTGGCGCTAGTTACGTCTCGCTGAGCCTTACCTTCTTATCAGTTAGATATTCTTTGCTTGTATAGTGGACCGAGTCCCCGCGGGATCCGTTCGTACCTGCCACACGATCCGTCGATCTTCTCTACCGGTGGTCCTCCTGTTCCGTCTGGAGCCGCTCCGCCGTGTGGCAGTGCTGTCACGTGTCCACTGCTCCCAAGACAGTCGAACGGTACTGTCAGAACGATTCACGTGGCGAGCTATACGGTTCGCCGACCACCCTTCGGTTTTCATCCCGATGATCCCTCTCTCAAAGTCCGTAAGTTGTGTAAATCGACGTCTTTGGCATCTACCCGGCATTCTTGTCACTCTGTGCTTTTGCTTGCGTCTGCCGATGTTTTTCGCTTTCATGGGACATCGACTACACGCCGGTTTATAAGGCTGCCTGTTCGTGCTTGCAGCGCCACCACAGGGTGTGCGGTCATGCGCAATCGCACCAAACGTAGATCATTTGCATACTAGCATGCGCTCTAGCTATTTGCACAGTTTCGCGGTTGTAGCAAGTTTTCTTCTAGGTGCGCAAATTTCATTGTCCGTGAGTGTATTTTTGCGATTACAATACTTTTTATACATTAGTGGGAGAGAGTAAAAATACACTGGTTATATTTTAAGGATGCGCGGCAAAGTGAGGGGGAAACGACGCTGTGCGCAGGTTCCCGGTAACTCTAAATCCGTAACTGACCCTTCCGTCCAAAATTTGGGGTCAGTGGCTCCAGAAAGAGGAGAGAGCTAGAGGCATCCGGTAAACGCACTACCAATGCCTTATCCGAGACTCAAACAAGGACCATCTCGGAAAAATTATTGGGAGGCAGCGCCTCAGACCACACAGCAACTGGGGCGGCTTTTTAGAAAACTTTTCTTATCGCGGATTTACATACAAATGTCATTTCCAAAGTCAAATAAATGATTTTGTATTTTATTTTGTATACAGGCAACGAAGATGTCTCAGCGTTTGCGGAGCACAGCTAGCAAATTTACTACCTTTATTGATATCTTTGCCGTAAAGCCGTAACACGCAAGATGAGGAGATTGAAAAGAAAAAAATAAGGATTTTGTGCAGAAAATCGAAAGTTTTTAGGCCATTAAGACGAAATGGTAAGGTTAGCACAGTGCGTGGGGGGCGAGGGGAGAGGGGGGGTAACGCTCATAATGAGCCTGTGCCTGCTCTGATATGTTGAATAAACATCATGACACTAAACGCCCTATGTTTGCTCACATAAGAAAGCCATTTTCAACGATCCTTGAGATCAAAACATTGCCGAGATAAAGGCAATTACTCTTAACAACCTTTGAACTCAAAAAGAAAAACGGACTGGAAAGGTAAATTAATTATTCGGCGATTAAACTAGCAAGTTTAATTCCAGTTCCCAAAAGTAGGGTGATAAGGGCAAGAGTGAAAAAAACATAATGCTGTCAGGCGTAGTTATATTCGAAAAACATTCTCGGCAAATAAACTAATGACACCAACGGAAAAGTCGCGAAGGAAAATTTGTATCGAAAATGCTTTCATCGGAAGTATTTAAAATATTGCTCTAAATATTTTAAAGAATTAAGTTAACTTCTGGATTTTTAAATGCAAAAGCACATAGTTCAAATTATCATACTTTAGACGCAGGCATGGAATACTTTGTTTCTACGTAGAAATTCCTTGCCTCAATTAAATACCTGGCATTCTCGGAGAGAAGCACTCGTCTTCTTCAAGAAGAGAATAGCTACTTCTGTTTATCGGTGAATGCTTTTAAAGTACTTTATATATTTATTTAAGTAAGAATCCATAGGTATTTAAATCTGCTTTTGCTTGTAAATATTTGCTGAACTCTCATTATTCTAATTCGTTCGTTATTTGTTCAAAGTAGCTGCAAATCTCTAATTAGACACATTCAAATGAACAGTCAAGGCAAGTGATGAGACAATGCTTACAAATCCAAAATCCACTTTCATTATAGGTCTCACAGCATGTACACTGGCGTGCAAAAATTAAGGACGAGACGGTTTTTCGAATGTAACGTCGTGCAGAAGTGCTCCACATCTACTCAAATCATACCATAAGATCCCCAAGATGTAAGAATATCGGGCAAGTGAGCAAAACCGTCCAAACAAGAAATCCAAATGATACAAAGGGACTTTATTGAAAAGGTAGCTTCGAGCACAGCTAAACAGAAAACAGAAGAGTCCATGTGACAGGCGGTTGCCAAAAAATATCCAGTCTTTAGTAGGGGATGTGATCACTCCTGACTGCGTAGCAGGATTTACAACGTCTGTCCATGCTGAGGACGAGGTTGTCAAGGAGCTGTTGAGGCATCTCTGCCCATTCCTCTTGTAGCGCCAATCGCAACTGCTGAATCGTTGCTGGCGGTTGGTGACGTGCTGCCAAGCGTCTCCCGAGAAGCTCCCACACGTGTTCGATTGGATTTAGGTCAGGGGACCTTGCGGGCCAATCCATGCGTTGAATATCTTCATTCTCCAACAGCTCTGCGACAGCCACTGTACGATGAGGTGTAGCGTTGTCGTCCATGATGAAGAACTCAGGACCCACAGCACCTCTAAACAGACGCACGTGAGGAGGGAGAACCTCGGTACAATAGCAACCACCAGTTACTGAACCTCTTTGGAAGATGTGGAGGTAAATACGGCTACCAAGCATGATACCGCCCCAAACGAGAACTCCGCCACCTCCAAACCGGTCCCTTTCGATGATGTTGGAGGTGTGATTGCGTGTTCCCTCCTCTCTCCAGATGTGTATACGTGCAGAATCGCTTGTCAGACTAAATCGGCTCTCATCCGTAAAGAGAACTCGACCCCATTGCTGATGTGTCCAGTTCTTGTGTTCCCGTCACCAGAGAAACCGCCATCTCCGATGAGCAGGCGTTAATGGCACACACCGTACTGGTCGTCGTGCAAATAGACCACCTTTGTGCAGCATCCTGCCCACGGTAAAACGTGATAACGGACGACCAGTTGTTTGTTGCATGTGCCTTGCGATTTCTCCCGCTGTCTGCCGTCTGTCTATTCTCGCCTGTAGAGCAATATACTGGTCGTCCGCCGCTGTGGTTGCTCGTGGACGACCACTGCTAAACTCTGGGACAGCTGTTCCTGTCGTTTGAAATGCTCTCCAAGCTCGTGAAACGATGCTGTGAGCGATCCCAAAGTCCTCGGCCACACTAGTCACACTTCGACCTTCTTCAAACTTCCCAATGAGGCGACCTGGGGTAAAATCATCCAGATGTCGTCTACTGGATTGTCTGTTGGCCATATCACATGGTGGCAGCAATTCGACGTCGTTCAAACCGATGTGCAACGTGCAATAGCTTTCACCGAATTGCTGAGCGTACACCGCCCGTGTGCTTTATACCCTTCCGACACCCCCCCACGTCATGTTGCATATATGCGCATACCCTACCGTACCGGACCCTAGCCTATCTCCCGAGTGGTCTTTCGGTCCGTTCTGCCTGCTCGTTCCGCTGTTATGCTAATTTCTCCCCTTCGTCCTAAATTTTTGAACACCAGTGTATTATCACATGCATAGGCCGATCGTAACAGAAATGTTACACACACACGCACACACACACACACTATACAGAGTGATCACTGAATTATGACCAAGCAGCCCCGGTGGCGCAGTGGTCTAAGCGCCGGCTTATGTCCATTTGTACGAGAAGGGTCCGGGTTCAAATCCCGATGTGACATGGATGTTGTGTTTGTCTTAGGGCACTGAGTATCTCCCTTCCCTGCAACCAGTGACCCTAAATTAGGGACGGACGGCTGTTATAGCCCATTGAGTTGTTCACGGTGGTCGTTAAATCTCCAATAAAAAAAAAAATTATGACCACCCCTATCAAAAGTGGATGCGGCCCGATGACCACGTGACTTCCGAGAGGGCATGATTAGTCCACCTACGCAGCATATAGGCAGTAAAATTCGGATCGTGATGGGTAAACGAAAGAATTTATCGGACTTTGAGAAAGGACAGACTGTGGGAGCTTGTAGAGCGAGTGCCTCACTTTCCCTAATAGATAAACTGGTGGGTTGTTTGCGAGCCGTCGTAGTTAAAATGTATCAGGACTGGCACGAAAATGGCGATACAACGACTGGGAGACAAAACTGCACAGAACAGCGAAAGGTTGAGGATGTGAGAGGTAAGCGATGAGTCCGACGGCTCGTACAGGGCCAACAGACGCAATACTGTTCAACAGTTGACTATCCACTACAACAGAGATAATTCCGGAAGAGTATCTGTCATGACCATGCGTCTCACACTCGCACGTAGAGGCAATAACAGCCGACGTCCCCGACGACATCTTCTCGTAAGCGCAGTTCATTGGCGCAAAAGACTCGCCTGGTGCAAAGATTATGCAAGTTGGAGGTCGGATGACTGAAAAAAGTGTGTCAGTCTGACGAGTCACTTTTTTTGCTCGCACTCCGTGGGTGGTCGTTGTGTTATGTATTTGGTGCAAACAACATGAGGTACTCGATCTATCTTGCATGGCCTCCACAGTGCAAGCCGGTGGAGCAGATTGTATGGTGTGGGGTATGTTTCCTTGGCAACAACTTGGACCCATGGCGCATGTGGAACAACGTATGACTGGTGCCCACTATCGGGAAGTACTTGCAGGCTCCGTACACCCAGCGATGCTTGCACTTTTTCCAGAATGGCGACGGTGCCTTCCAAGATGACAATGCGCCAAGCCACAGGTACAATGTTGTGCTGGAATTTTTTGAGGAACACAGTTCAGACTTCGAGCATATCGATTGGCCTCCGAACTCCCCGATATCAATCCCATAGAGCACATGTGGGACAGTGTGGAACGTCATATCAGGCGTCTGGTGGATATACCAATGACCTACATACCTGCATTGAAGGCCGCATTATACACGGCTTGGTTGGCCATACCTCCCAATTGCTTCCGGCATGTTATTGAATCGATGCCATGTCGGATAGCTATTCGACCGAAGGCGAAAGGAGGGCATACGAAGTATTAGGTAGGTGATCATAAATCAGTGATCACTCAGTGTATATATTTGCCAGCCATCCTAGAAAAATAACTTTATAATATAAGATGAAATAGCTCCATATTTTTTAGTGTCTCGCAAAAAATATATGAGGAAGTTTTGTAATCGCGAAAAAGTTCGACTTTGAGATTTCAACAGAAATATACATTCTGGGTTCCGCCAGACATGATTTGTCTATTTTCACGGAGATGTATGTGTGTATGGTTTGTTGCCACTATAGCTCAAAAACTATAGTACGTATATAATGAATATAATGCTTCCTCTACTAGTTTCTTCTAGTAATGGTTGTTGTTTGTTAATTATATCATGAATAAACTTTCCTGCTAGTAGTGTAGTAATAATAATGAACAAGCTTTTAACTGCTAGTAATGTTGTAGTAGGAATTAAGATGAATAAAGTCTTATGCTGGTTGTTAATAATAATAACTAATGAAATAAACCTAACAGCCAGACAGAGATATGACAAAACTATGAACTGAGAAAAACGTACTTACAACAACTTTTATTTGTGAAACTCCTGATATGATCCAGCATACACTTCACACACAGATACTCAATAAAACGTAGCTCCTTGCACATAAACGAAGCTCTCTTTACACATAAACAACAGCTCTCTCACGTAACACAAAAGCTCTCTACCACATAAACAACAGCTCTCTCACGTAACACAAAAGCTCTCTACCACATAAACAAAAGCTCTCCCCGGTATCGTTGAACGCGCCTATTTATACTGGCTACCACCACGTCATGACTTACACTCATTGCCAGATCTCATTCAGCGAGAGAAATAACATCTCGTTCAGTAAGAAGATAATTTACATAGAAAAATAAAATAACCAGAGATAGTAAAATCAAAAGGAAAGTGAGTCTAGAGTATACGTTACACGTATCAAAATGAAATTTAATATTTAGAGGTTTGTCATACCTTGATGAGGATGTAATAGAGTAACTTACAAGAGGGAAAGCCTTTGTAACCCCTCAGGTGGCAGGAGGTTTGGAAGAAGCAATGCGAAATTTTGTCACATGTATAACAGGGGACTCCCTAAAAGCGTCCTGTCTTTCTGTAGTATTCGTCGTCGTTAAGATGTACATATATACGTTCTCGCCACTTTTGAACAGGTTTTCGATGAACGCATTATTGTGTCGTCAACGCATTGGACACAGAAATCTCAGAACGTATATATGCGTTCTTGCCACCTGCGGGATTAATGGAAATGAATCGGAACTTTAAAACGGATTTTGACTGAAACAGTCTTTTTTTTTTTTTTTTGGCACCAGTATTTGACATGTTACATATGGTTAGATTTTATTTTCTTACGGTTTTAACGACCAAAGCGAGCGACTTAGTGGGCTGTAAGCTGTCGTCCGTCTCTGAATTGGGGCAGCTGGCTTCAGGGAAAGAAGACAGCCAGTATCAATAGACACCATCTGTGCTTCACACTGAATTCGAACCTTGACCAATCTTGGCAGACGAATACTTGGAAGCCAAGCTTCGTAGCGCTCGGCCACTATTTCGGCACTTTATTTTTATGTTACATGCGATATGGTATCTTCTGTCGCACATTATCACATTCCATTCGGTCTACAATTCCCAGAAAGAGCCCAAATATCGATTAACATGTCTCGTAAAACCAACCTTTTGAATGTCACTTTATAAGAACGATAACATTCTTGCGATTGTCTCTGAATATGGACTCAATAGGTGGGAGGAATTAAGAAAAAGTAATGCGGTCATATTAAATACCGGATTAAATAAAGAGCAAAATATTCACTACGTTCTAAGTAAATCTGCCAGAAATCACATCACAAATTTCGACTCAGTTGTAGTGTAATGATTCTATTATTGTCAAAATGCGTGATTTTTAGTCAGCCTACATTTAAGCTAGCATATTGATACTTCTACATGAAATACTTCGAGTTCGGAGGGAAACATTCTCGCAGAACAGCGAACGTGTCCCTCACTGTACGCCTTTTTTTTTAAAGCAAAACGAAAAAAAGGGAAACGAAACTTTTCATTTTCGGGGCCCTCTTCAGCATCGCAGGCCCAGCGCCTGGAAGTCATGGGCATCTCTGTAAATCCGCCTTTGCATAAACAGTAGAAGCCGGATATAAAGCGGTCGATTATACCGCGGATTCGGATATACCGCGGGTCCGATCGTGTCCCCCAAGCAAAATACATACACAGACAAATACATACTCAGATTCGGATACACCACGGGTATCTCTCTATAACGCGCGTATCGCCTTGTCCACGTATAACCAAGTTATAACAGGCTCTGTATGTATATACACTGCTGGCCACAAAAATGCAACACCAAGAAGGACACGACATAGCAAATCCAGATTTACTGGACACATAACAACAGATACAAAGATGAAACGATTGAGCTTATAAGTGCGACTTGCGGAACACGCAGACATCCATAGTTCGTGTGGCCCCCATGGCTGGCAATAACAGCCGCTACACGCCGCGCCATCGAACGAAAGAGGCTTTGGATGTGGGCTTGGGGTATGTCGGTCCAGGCTGCTTCCACACCTTGCCACAGTTCATCAGGCGTAGCCGCGGGTGGCGCTTGAATGGCCACTCGGTTGCTGATCAGCAACCAGACGTGTTCGATTGACGATATATCGGGAGAACAGGCGACACCTGGTGGGCCGTGAAGAATTGTTGCACGATGCGTGCCACGTGCGGGAGCTCATTGTCCTGTTGAAACGTGGCCGCTGGCAGGTTCTGCATGTAAGGGAGGACTACGGGCTCCAAAATGTCGGAGATGTAGCGGTGCCTGTTGAGTGTACCGGCAATGCGTACTAGTGGGATGCGGGTGTCATATCCAAATGCGCCCCAAACCATAACGCTAGGCGACGGACCGGTATGGCGATGCATAATGCAGGCGTCATACAGTCTCTCGCCGCGGTGCCGCCACACGCGGATCCAACCATTGTGGTGTTGTAGGCAGAAGCGGGATTCGTTGGAGGAGACAACGTCGTGCCATTCCGTAGTCCAGGAGCGGCGTTCAACGGCCCACTGCCGCTGCACTCGCCAGTGGTGTAACGTCAATGGTAATCGGAGTAATGGGCGCCGTGCGACAAGTCCCCGCTCCTGCAGACGACGTCGAACGGTACGTGCTGACACAGGTTGTTGCGCAACACACCCTAATTCCTGCGCTAACGTTCGTGATGTGGCGATGCGAGCCGTCAATGCCCGCCACACAACATGCCGGTCCTCTCGTTCGGTGGTGTGCCGCGGCTGCGGCAATCGCTCACTTCGGTTCGTCCGTCTCTCCTGCACCCACCGAATCCATACTCGCCTCACTGTGGCTGGATGGCGTCCCACACTGGCGCCGATGTCTCGGTACGATAAATCGCTGTTGCGATAAGCCACTATTCGTCCTCTGACGAACTCCGAAACGTTCTGGAATGACTGCCGTATTCTGCGACGAGACATCAGGAAGCTTCCCACGCACAGGTCCGGCAGCACAACACACTTTCACTACTCACACCCTGCCTTCTGTGCACCCTTCTTATAATGCTATTCGGTGGCGTGCCGGGCGCACATGTTTTGCATATGCCCTGAAATGCTAATCGTTTGCATGTCCTCTCGCGGGCGACGCATGCTGCGAATTTCAGGCCAATCGGATGCTTCCTTCTTGGTGTTGTATTTTGGGTAGCCAGCAGTGTACATATATATACACTCTACGTCAAAAAAATAGTTGTTCCCCAGAAGGACGTGTCGGATTGCAATGTTACTCGGGAGGAAGGTAAAGGTTACCAGGAACAATAAATGATTAAGTATTGAGACTGATATGGGCAATATTAATTGAGCTACATGCCAATAAGTAGTGTCTCTCAGTATGGTGTCGGGCCACCATTTTTGCTCTCAAAGCATTCCTGACGTCTCGGCATGGAGTTGTACAGGTTCCTAATGGTGTACTGCGATAAGCCATCCCAATGCAGCTTGAATATTCTTACGCAGTTCCTGCAGATTGTGCGGTAGCGGTGGAGTGTAGATAGCGCATCCTCTGGCATCCCACACATTTTCAATTGGCGGTAGGTCTGGTGATGCGGCTGGACATGCAAAGTAAGAGTGCCTTGAAGGGAAGCTTTCGAGACAGCAGCCGTATGCGGACGAACGCTGTCCTTTTGGAAAATCGCACAGGAGTGAGCTTTCAGAAAAGACAGGGCCACTGCTTGCAGGACCTAATTAACGTAACGATGGGCTGTCAAATTGCCTGTAGTGAACACCAAATGATCCGGCATCGTAGGCAATTGCACCCCACACCATGACACCAGGCTTTCTGTACGTGTGACGCTCGATAACAAACCGTACAGTTTGGCGCTCACCGCGGTGCCTCTACAGACGGATTCGTTGGTCGTCTCCTCCAAGACAAAAGTGAGGCTCGTCACTGAAGATCATCCACTCGCATTCTTAGTGGCTCCATGGCAGTCTGGCACGACACCTTTGCAGTCTTTGGCGACGATGCAATGATGTTAAGGACAGTCGTCGTAACTGGTCTGCGTGTGTGTAGTCCTACGTCGTACAGCCGTCTTCCAATGGTGGTGGCACTAGTCGGACGATACATGGAGGGCACAACTGCTCGCTGAATATCCGCAATCGTGGCTGTTGGGTCACTCCGAGCATGTCGGACAACCCGTCGGTCCTCTCTCTCCGTGATTCGCCTTGGTCTCCCAGACCATTCCTGTCGCTGCGGCGTGCCTTGTTCTATCCAATGCCGCCAACAGCGTGCTATGGTGATATCCACACGACCGGTATTGCGCGCCATACGGCGATAAGACCATCCCGCTTCTCGAAGCCCGACGATGAGGCCCCTCTCGAGTTCCTCCAACTGCTCGTATTGCTTCCGAACTTTTATCAGAGGCATACTTCACTTGCAAAGGATGAAACCAACACAACAGCATGAGTTACAATGGCCAGCACGCTCAACGGGACGACCTTATATAGCCGGTCAGGCACAGCACTGGGACCCCTCCGTGCTGGCGTCACATGCGCGGCCGAGCGTGATACTTGAATCATTTACATGTCTCACAATGTCAAACCTACCCACCAAGTTTCATTCGTGTCGGTTTTATTCTTTTGGGTGCAACTATTTTTTTGACGTAGAGTTTATATACATCATCATCATTGTCAATAACTATCAATCCACTGCTGGGTGTAGGTCTCTCCAAGTTTCCTCCACACCTGTCTGTCTTGAGCGACTCTCCTCCATTTTA
This sequence comes from Macrothele yani, assembly GCA_039090855.1. Classification (NCBI taxonomy): domain Eukaryota; kingdom Metazoa; phylum Arthropoda; class Arachnida; order Araneae; family Macrothelidae; genus Macrothele; species Macrothele yani. Next base: position 67,276,985 of record CM076989.1, on the reverse strand, counting down.
GTCAGGCATGCTTTCGAATTTCACCATCCATCTCCGACGTGGTCTTCTTCTGGGTCTTTCTCTGCCCCTTGGTATCCAGTCTAAGATTTCGGTTGTCCATCGGCGGTCCGTTCTCCTGGCAACATGTCCAACTCATTGCTATTTAATGGATTTTACTCTGATCATGATGTCTTCCGCTCTTGTCATTTTCCTTATCCACGAGTTCCTTATCTTATCTTTCTTGGTTACACCAAGCATGCATCTCTCCATGCCTCTTTCAGTTGTCTGCAGCCTTTGTATGTCTTTTTTAGTTAAAGTGCATGTCTCTGCTCCATATGTAAGAACTGGAAGGATGCAATGTTGTATTCGGACAGCAAACGTAATTTAAACTTTCTAGTGGTCTTATGAAATTATTCACTAAAGCCTTTATGGAGTTGAACAGTGTTATACTGACCACTATCTAAAAAGAACCTAAAGTGCTAAGTTTACTTTATTTTTCTTTAATACAAAACAACTTATAAATATACACTGAAGAGCAATTGAATTAGAGACAGCTGGCGTTATGCAAATGTGGCGCTGTGGGCGGCCCTGTAAACGAAAACGACATGACGTATGCAGCTATCCGACAATATAAGGAGTGATGCGACGGGAATCAGTAAGAGTCAGACGCAGTATGGGTAAAACGAAGGATCTAAGCGCATTTGATCGTATGCAAATTGTCAGGGCCCGACGAACGGATCACTGCATCTCGGAAGTCGTTCAGGCACTGGAATTTTCACGAGCCACTGTGTCACGGGCGCAACGTGAGTTCATCGAATCCCGTAAAACCATCCCTGCTAGGGCCAACTGCCGTGGACAACAGCGTGTGGATGAGCGGGGTTATCGTCGGCTATCTCGCATTGTAACAGCGGAAAGACGGGATACAGTGCAAGAAATCACTCGGCAATTTAACGCTGGTACACAAAAACGTGTAAGCAGCGACACCATCCAGAACCATCTCCTCGCTATGAAGTACAGAAGCCATCGTCCCACGAGGGTACCGCTGCTGACCGCACATCACAGGGTGTAAAGATTAGCATGGGAGCGGGAACATTGCCACTGGACCCTAGACATGTGGAAAAATGTTGCTTGAACTGATGAGTCCAGATTCACGTTGGTACATGCGGATGGTAGGATACGAGTACGGCGCAAACCACATGAAGCGATGGATCCTTCTTGCCAGCAGGGTAATCTTCAAGCGGGTGGGGGTGGCATTCTCGTCTGGCGACTGTTTATGTGGACTGAAATGGGAATCCTGGTACGTGTGACATCGTCGCTCACAGGTCAACGTTATCGGGATATCCTGGACAACCATTTGCTCCCGTTTGTGCGTTTTCAACATCCCACTGGGGACCTCATCCTGCAACAAGACAATGCACCGTACCATTGCTCCCGAATTGTATCCAAATGGTTGGATGAACACTCCACCGACATGACCTCACTTCCTTGGCCAGCTAGGTCGCCTGACTTCAATCCCATCGAGCACATCTGGGATGTCATTGAGAGAGATGTTCGAGGCTCTGACCCCCTCCATCAAATCTTCGTGAACTGTGGGAGCTTGTTTAGGGGTCGTTGATCCGTATGGCTTCCCAACGGTTCCGGTGTCTTGTCGAGTCCATGCCGAGACGAATCGCCGCTGTCATCAGGGCGAAAGGTCGTGCTACACATTACTTGACAGGCACCTCTAATTCAACTGCTCTTCAGTGTATAATATACAAAAATAGCATATAAAATAAGAAAAACAATTTAATATTCATGTGAGTACCTGTATTTTATAAAAGAAGGTATTAGGTATGCAATAAAACTGAATTAGTTGTATGAACGTGTAAGCAATGGTGAGCATCTGAACGAATTAATCAAAATAAGAAATTCTAGAGCAGAATCCTAGTAGTATGTTCATGAGATGATACTCATAATGAAATTCGTAAAAATAGTATATACAATTTAAACATTAAAGAATTATAATTCGGGTTTAGTTTCAGTTTAAGTATTTAAATACAGTAAGCTCTAGTTAATTGAGTTATTTTTAGGCTTCTAGGCATAATTAGTCTTGCTGTATTTGAGTCTTTGCTCAGTTCAGCAATACAGCTTGCCTTGCTAATTTTATCTGCTTCATGAGTTTAGTTTTCTTCTAATTTATAGGTTGTTACAATTCCATGCGGTGGTTATCTCTCATCAACTCCACAACGCCTAAATGTGATCAACGCTCGTCGAAGTCGAAGAGGTATGTCTCTGCCTAGTTTTTCTGTCAGATCCGTACGCCGTTCTTCAAACTGCTTACACCATTCCCAAATTGCCTGGCAAGAGATTGCCTCTTCTCCATAAACATCTGACTCTTCAAAATGGATTTCAGTTGGATTCAAACGGTTTGCCCATAAAAAACTCAACTTTCGACGAACGTCCAATTTTGAGTAACACTCCAGCTGCTGCGTCATAACAAACAACCGTTAACAAATAAACTACGCAGCAGAATTGTGCCACACTCCTTCCACAAGCAAATGACGAAACGTATGACGTCACTTCGCAGTCGCGTTCTTTTCTTCTTTCCATTTCCGACAGTCACCGCTATGTGAAACTTATTTTTTGATAGGCCCTCGTACACCGCACTCCTGTCATAGCATATCTCTCAGATGTAACGTATACTCTATATTCACTTTCCTTTTGATTTTACTATCTCTGGTTATTTTATTTTACTATGTAAATTATCTTCCTACTGAACGAAATATTATTTCACCCGCTGAATGAGATCTGGCAATGAGTGTAAGTCATGACGTGGTGGTAGCTAGTATATAGGCAAAGAATATGAACGCTTCGCGTGAAGAAGCCCAGCTCTCGTAGAGATAATGTAAGACAGGCAACAGCAGCGCCGCCGCACCACGAGAGATGACATGCTCTGCGGGAAAGCTAACATTCAGGCGAAAAAAGCGCAGGGGACGACGGGAAGCGAAGCCTATTCTTTAGACAGAACGGAAGCGAAGCTTTGATCGGCGATCGTTTCCTTGGGTCTGAGACTAAAGCAGTTCTTTTTTTTTCCTGAGTATCCCTCCCGTCCCTTCTTTTGGTGAAACAAATATATACAATAGCAATTAATATTATTTTAACGAAATATTAGCAGTTTTATTCTCACTCTAAGCACCAACTTTTTCAGTCTTGATATTGAATACATAGGTACCAAAATGCCTCAAAATTAATGTCATGGGAAAATAAAATTGCTTACAATTTTTTAATTCTCTTAAATTCCGAACTGGAAGCTGTTTTAAACAAAGAAACATATTGTATTTTTGTGAAAAATCAAGAAATCATACTAACTCTAAAAAAAAAATGACACGAACTTCACAACTTCACGTAAAACATGCAAAACGAAATGTAGCTGCAGCTTAACATATTAGCGAAAAAAAAATTTGTAATAAAGTGAAGCATAAAACGCGCCCTGTCCGAACGATTTTAAATAAAAAATCCACTTTTTTGGGAAGATTTTTTTTTAAGCTGCAAACAACTTTTTACTTATCAAAAATGATTTAAAACAGACTTCAGAAATACAGCTTGAGGCTCCAATGATGTCAGGCGATTTCAATTTCATCCGGTACCCAGTTTCTATTTATTCTGCACATACACCATTAGGCTTTAGATCCCAAAAGTAAAATGATGCAATAACTTACCTTGCATTTCCAATCATCTTGTGAATATTTTTCAATTATTGGTAAAGAAAAAAGGTTAAGTCAGAAAAGAAGATCGAAAAAAAAAAGACAATGCTTTTAAATTATTTCTAAAATAAAACGGATGCATATTTACTATTAAATAATTTTATTACTTCATTGATCATAGATGTTACATGTGCTGCAATTTTACACACCAATAAAGAATACAGGGCGTCAACAATAAGTATCGATAATAGATACACTGCAAAATAACATTTTTCGAGAATCAGCTGGTGTTAAATTATGCATCTTTCAACACAACTAGTAATGCAAAACCATGAAATAATTTTATGATTACTCTGACTAAACACTTGTGACACATGCACTTCTTTTTCCCGTACAAATAAAGTATACATGGCGTCAATTATAAGTACACACAATACATGCACTGCAAAATGAAATTTAAAAAAAATCAGCTGCTGGTAGGTAAATTATGCATTTACCAACACATTACTCTGACCAAACTCTGACTAAACACTTGTGACACATGCGCTTCTTTTTCGCCATACAAATAAAGTATACATGTGTTCAATAATAAGTACACACAATACATGCACCACAAACTGAAATTAAAAAAATCAGCTGCTGGTAGGTAAATTATGCCTTTTCCAACACATTACTCTGACAAAACACTTGTGACACATGCACTTCTTTTCCCGTACAAAAAAAGTACACATGGCGTCAATTATAAGTACAGATAATAGATACATCGTAAAGTGAAATAAAAAAGAAATCAGCTGCAGGTAGGTAAATTATGCATTTTCCAACACATTACTCTGACTAAACACTTGTGACACATGAGCTTCTTTCTTCCATACAAATAAAGTATACATGGCATCAATTATAAGTCCAGATAATACATACATCGCAAAATGAAAAAAAAAAAAAAAATCAGCTGCTGGTAGGTAAATTATGCCTTTTCCAACACATTACTCTGACTAAAAACTTGTGACACATGAGCTTCTTTCTTCCATACAAATAAAGTATACATGGCATCAATTATAAGTCCAGATAATACATACATCGCAAAATGAAAAAAAAAAAAAATCAGCTGCTGGTAGGTAAATTATGCATTTTCCAACACATTACTCTGACTAAATACTTGTGACACATGAGTTTCTTTCTTCCATACAAATAAAGTATACACGGCATCAATTATAAGTCCAGATAATACATACATCGCAAAATGAAAAAAAAAAAAAATCAGCTGCTGGTAGGTAAATTATGCATTTTCCAACACATTACTCCGACCAAACACTTGTGACACATGCACTTCTTTTTCCCGTACAAAAAAAGTACACATGGCGTCAATAATAAGTACAGATAACAGATACATCGTAAAGTGAAAAAAAAAAAAAAAATCAGCTGCTGGTAGGTAAATTATGCATTTTCCAACACATTACTCTGACTAAACACTTGTGACACATGTGCTTCTTTTTCCCATACAAATAAAGTATACATTTGTTCAATAACAAGTACAGACAATACATACACTGCAAATTATTAGGTGTGCAACTTAATTCTCGGCCACAGGGACGACACATTAACAACAAATTATAGCAAATTGAATATGTACCTAATGGGGGAAATAATCCCCATCGTGTTGGATACATTTGAGCCATTGGTCAGGAAGCTGCCGAATGCCACTGTGGAAGAAAGAGGGCTGTTTTGAGTTGATAAAGTCATCAATACTTGTGTGTACCTTTTTGACAGAAGTGAAGTTCGTACCGTTCAGGTGTTGTTGCTGGGAGCGAAAGAGGTGATAATCCAACGGGGTGAAGTGTGGAGAATACGCCGGGTGGAATAATCTCCCATCCCAGGTCGGTGATTATGTTTAAAGTTGTTTTCACGATGTGAGGATGTGCGTTATGCTGAAGCAACAGGACCGAACTTCTACCCTTGCTGGTGTGTATGGCCTTTTTGCCTCCATTGCGTCACTCACACGAAAAAGTTGCTGACAATAATGCTCAGCAGTGACCGTTTTACTAGGTTTGAGCAACTCAGAGTGTAAGACACCGTGCTGTACAGCAACAACTTCCTGGCATGGATTTTTGGTTTGGCGGTACTGGGGGTAGGCTAACCTGGATGAACACACGATTTGCGCAGCTTAGGATTATCGTCGAGGATCCACTTCTCATCACAGGTCAAAATCTTGTGCAGGAAATCCTTCTTTTGAATCTGAGAGAGCAAGGACACAGCAACATCGTAGCGCCAAGACTTGTTTGCAGCTGTGAGTAGGTGGGCTACCCAACGGTCCTCCTTGTGAATCCATCCAAGCTTGTGCAGGCACTTTGCAATGGCTTCTGCCATGTTACTCAGAGTTCCTAAGCAAGTTCTATTTGTGTGCGACAGGGATTTGCACCCAACAGTTGTTCCAGTTCCTCATCGTCAACTTTCTGTGGCTGTCCCGGACGTTCTACATCATGATGATTTAAATATTTTACTCACTGAATCATAATTTTTGAAGTAACAATGTTTACAAATTCATCGGAATCTTGTTTTTCCATACAATTTAAAGTGAAATACACAGTGCATTCAAAAAGTTCCAAGACTCCCGCTCGTAAAAACGTACAGATGGCGATATCTCTATAAAACCGGCGGAATGACGCAGCAACGACCTTCAGCCACGCGTATCATGTGATTCCAGTTATTTCTGACTACTTCTGCCTTTTTATTTCTGCAAACAAAATTTATTTCTGCAAAAGAATTTTTTTTTTGCAGAAATAAAACAGTTAGGTTATATATTTTCAGTTCCACATTCATTCACTTGCACAATCAAACATTTAAAATTTACTATTAATTAAAAGATTTTTGTAGAAAGAGTTATACTCATCGGATCAGGAGACAGCGAGCGCTTTCTGCGGTACTTAACCGCCATCTTCGGGCCACTATTTCTACATGAGGGTTCCTCGTATGTGTGTAGTTTTGGAGTTGCATGCCGGGAATTGATGGGAAGGTTTGCTGCCTGTATGTGTTAGGTGATTTGTTTCAATGTGTCGCCACTATTGGACGAGTTGGTAGGTATCAGTTGTAAGTATAATTCTAATGTGTGTCTGTATGTGTTAGGTGATTTGTTTTTAATGCGTTGCCATCGATTGGATGAGTTGGTGGGTATCAGTCGTAAGCATAATTCTTTTGTGTAGAAATTTTTGGGCTATTATTATTTGTTCGTAGAAACAGGTGCAATTTTTTTTTCTTCTTTGTTAATTTGTGTGATTTTTTGTAATGTTCTTTTTTTTGCTCTTTTTATGGATTTTTTTATATATAAGTGATTTCAGGCTGTGTCTAGTGTGGTGGGGACTTGTAAGTTGCATATTTTACCTTTTTTTTTTTTGTTCAATTATAACGCTTTCGGAAATTCTTAATTCTTTTTCGTTTGTGTGGGTGGTTAGTAATTGAATATTTTCAAAATCAGGGTATTGTTTATGTTTAACATAGTGTTGGATAAGTGCAGTTTTTTCTTCTTTTTTGTTCCAGATTTTATATGTTGATGTAAGCTTTTTATTAATCTATTTTTTTGCAGCCAATGTATATGTGGTCTTCAGAACTCTGTGAAACAATAGGAATTTCATACATGCCTGCTGATTGTAGTATATTATTGTTACTTTTTTTCTTTATAATTAAGTCACCAATATTTTGAACTGAATGTCCAAAAATAATGTTGTGTTTCTTCATTAATCTTAAAAATTTTCCACTTAGTCCTCTAATAAAAGGGAAAGAACCTGAAAATTTTAGATATTATGCATGTTTTAGGTAAAAGTACGTTAAAATAATGTGTTTTGTTTAGTAATTTTTGTATCAGTTGTAATAGATGTCAAAGGTTTTTGTTGAACTTCCTGGTGTGTCCTGATATTTCTTTTTACATCAATAAAAACAGTAAGGTTTTACCCTTAAAGAAATCAACAGTAAACATGGATTCATGCGAAAGTACATATATTAAGCCAGTTAAATGTATATGGTTCCACATGTGGTTTTTCTGGAACTTAGGTTTATCCTTAATATAATTTCTTTTCTTTGCTTTCAGGCTCATCATTATAACTGTCGAATAACATTCGGGAAAGCTATATTTTGACATGACAGCTGCAAAACCCAAAATATGAATGGATCTCTTTCTTTCCTTTGCGTAGACCTAGTACATACCAAAGGTGGCTCTATAGATCATAGGGCCACCTTTGCAATATACTGAAATGAACAGGTAGTTTAAAACTAAATTCACATAAGAAACATAATTGAATATTATTTTAATTCCCACAATTTCACATGTCTTATTGTTAGTCTAAACTGCAAAGTAACATACCTGGATTTTTAAAAATTGTAGGAATGGCAGACTTGTGGAGGAAGTGTCTTTTTGTTGAAGCATAATCATGATCCTGGAAATGCAGGGAGCATACTTTATAATGGGAAATGTATAAAGAGTTTGGATATTTTGCTTCCACAGCCCTAACAGTTTTGGGACACATGTGTTCACGGCATGCCGAAATCCAGGATGAAAATCTAAGAAAGAACAATGTATTACACACTTTGTAATCAATACATTTAGAAACATACCATTTCAAATGGTATTAAGTAGTGAAAAACTATAAAAAAACAAGTTCCCTAAATATATATTGTGTCATCACACAACTGGCATTTGTGTGATGACACAATATAAATTTGGTGCTTAGGACAACAAGAAATTAAACAAGAGTAATGAGCAAAATAATTTACAGCTCAAAGTGAATTCCATAAAGAAATTTTGCTGTAATCTTAAGAAATTGCATTTTTCATATTTTTTCATTACATTAGCACTTTGTTGCACATTGCATTAAAACATTGACAACTGACATGTGTTTGTTAAGCAACTAAATTTTTTTAAACACAAGTTACCTTTTTTAAATATTACATTGCACTAGCTATGCAAAACATGCAGCTAAATGTTAACAATGCTCTATTTTTAGGTAAATAACCAAATAACCTACAACTTAGATAAATGAACATAATTTAAGAATAACGAACGCAATTTTTGCCAAAAATTAAAACATTATCCTGAGAAAGTAGCAAAATAAAGGAGACTCACCTACTTGACTCTTTGGGAAAAGAGAAAAACCTGCGGTCAGGGTGAGATCTGTTTTCTGATTTGCAGATTACACAAATCACATGACGATTCTTTTTCCTCCTGAAATATAAAAAGATTTCATTTGTTATTTCTAGTATTTCATTTCAATTTAATTTTTGACATCTCTAATGAATCATAATATAATACCTTAAATAATTAAATGAAAATTGTAATTTCTACATGTAGGCATAAGCTGTAAAGCAGAATTTGAACTTAGCAGGCTGCACACATGTAGTAGTGTAAGCAGTGCTACCTTACTACACATGATTATGAACAAACTTTGCTTAGGGACAAGCCACACTAAAAGGATACAAATTCCACATTCACGTCTATACAAAAACAACAATTGTGGATACAGTTACTTGCAACTGGAATCGTAAATCACCTCTCCATTCCATAGTAGGGATAGTTGTGATTCAGTGATTAGCATTCTCCGAATTGTGGCGCGCAAGATTAATAATGCCACAGAAGGTGTACCAACCACATGACCAGTGGTAATCATGCACATGTGAAGTTTGCACATAAAATTACCTAAAGATTAATATCTCATAGTGGCTAAGCGTCATAAAAAATAAATATGTTTTCTGACCAGTGAGTCGGAGGATATTGGAACAGTGTAATAACTTGAAATAGTTTCATTCTAGTTGAGCCACTGAGTCAGTTATGTAAGATCAGAGGAAGAGTTATATGTTTGCCATTTGAGTGATGTAGCAAAGGAGCCCTTGTATAAAGAAGAAATTTTTTGTTTAAGTGGCTAGCTATTCAAAAGTATTTTAGAAAATTCTAGAAACCCTTAAAAGGGAAATAAAATGCTTAAATTGTAACGTGCAGCCCTTAAGGCTAAGTAGTAACTTTGTCTGAAGGTGGGTACTGGAGAAAAAAATTTTCAGGTGCTTACTGTACATAGTATGTATTCAACATAAGTCGTATGGGAACCATGGATACAAATCTCTATGGCAGGTTACGATTTCCTGGCAAATTTACCTTACATAGTTTTCCTTTTTTGCTGCCATAAGGCAGTTTAAGAATTTTATTTTGTAAACTGACAAGGAATATCTCTCTCATCTTTCAAGCTATAATTATAAACATAGCATGTCTGTAGTACTCTCTAATATGCTCAGATGACTCTGTGTTCAGTTGAAATACTGCGGAAGTCTAAAACTAAAAGAATAGTTGTGTGTGATATTTTTCTTTTCTTTGATTGCAGGTGTAACGACCACGGCGAGCAAGCAGTTGCCTGTCTGTAATTTAGGGTCACTGGTTCCAGGGAAGGGATAGAGCCAGTGCCCGTAAGACAAAAACAACATCCATGCCTCAACGGAATTCGAACCCGGACCCCGTTCGGACGAATGATCAGAGGCCATCGCCTAGACCACTGCGCCACCGGGGCGGCATATACATTCTTACACTTTGCTTAGTTTCCACCACAACACCAACATGGCGATTGTAGAAAAGTACCTTAAAGTAAAAAAATAAAAAAATGCCCTGCTTGATTTGGGAGGTATGAAGAGGAAGTTCTATTTCATTAAACAGCTGACACAAATTTCCAATTTTTAGTATTAACTAAAATATACTATACCTAATTTTTATTTAACCCTATTTTAGGGGTGTTTGGTTTATATGGAACCATTATAAATATTATTTTGCATTGCAGGTGCATCAGCAAGGCCACATGATCAGGGGAAATCACACACATGTGCAATTTGCACAGAAATACCTACAGATAACTACTTTATAGTAATACCCGGTTGCTTGCCACGAATTTCATATTAACAATATACCTTAAATGTCAAATGTGCTGAGGCCATTTTTGAATTTCAATGGGTTTTGTTCGTGTTACCCTGAAGTATTAAAAATTGTTTTCGTGGAATTCTCAGAAGCACATGAATGGGTTTCCACAAAACGTATAAGTTAGGTATGTAACCTTAGTTATATTCTTTACTTAATGGCTGTGAATCCTAAGAAAACATAATGCTGAGAATGATTCTACGTAAAGGCGGGAAAAATGATTAACCTCCATGTCAACATGCATACAATTGAACAATGTAAGGCTCAAAATGTTTCCTTTAATAACACTTAAAAAGGAATGGGAAAAAACCCGTAATTACTCACCTAGTAGATTTATCATTTTCTTCCATCAAAGACATGTCTTGCTTGATACAGACTACCAAAATAAAATTGTAAGTCCACTTGAACAATTGCAGATCACTGAAACGACTATAGCATATATCGCAGAGCTAGAAGAGAGAATTGAAGAAAGTCAACAAACACAAACGCGCATGCTCAGTCCAACTCAGTCTGCTCCGGCATCAGCCTGTATGTTGGCTTCTGTGCACTGCATGTTTTCCCTAAAGATACGGCTGCGCTAGTTACGTCTCGCTGAGCCTTAACTTCTTCTCGTTAGATATTCTTTGATATAGGCGCGTTCATCGAGACTTAGGAGAGCTTGTGTGTTGTTATGAGGAGAGCTTGTGGTCGTTAAGAGAGAGCGTGTATAAAACGAGGAAAGATTATTCATTATTGTTCTACAAGTGTTGTGTGTACCTTAGTTGACCAAGAGTCTTAGAAATAAAGAAGTTTTCAGTAAGTTTTCAGTCTTTCTCAATTCATAGTTTTTGTCAGACCTCTGTCTGGCTGTTAGGTTTATAACATTTATTGCTTACTATAAATAACCAGCGTTGAGACTTTGTTTACGTTCGTAATTAACTAGTAACAACACCTTTTTGAATTCATCATTTTGAAGCTTAGTACAAGTATATCATTAGCTAGCTGGTAGGAAGAGAATCATTCATAATAATTAGCTTAGCGGAAAGTAAATAAAGCTAATTCATTATACAGAACATAAGCACTCAGCGAATATCGCTCTTAATTCTACGCACATAGCTCTAATTGAACACCGTTTTATTACCTTTTTATTGAAATTTGATCCACTGCCAGACTAACAACTTTAAAAAGTTCGCCGGCGGAAATTTTTGTGGTGTTAAGTAAGAAATTATTTAACGAGGAGAAACCAAATTTACATGAGACCACAGAAATTGGAAAGGAAGGTTAAATTAGAGGTATACATCACAAGATCTGATAAATTAAGGAAATATAAATCGGCAAATCTGTAGTATGCTAACAAGCTGGTTGTTTCTTGGAATAAATATGAAAGTTTCGCTGTTCATGCGTGTAATAAAGAATTCAGAAAACTTTTTCAAGTTTTCTGAATACATTTTCACATGCATTTATGATGAATAATGGAATTTATGGGCAAAATATGTCGGATACAGAAGGTATGGATTGAATACGTGTAATAAAAAAATGTTGAATTTTAGGCTACGTATATCCAACTCGCCATAAGTCAATATTCAGAAAGAATTCCTTCGAGAAAGCCGTAGCTAGTTCATATTAAAAAAGATCATCCTTTTACAATTCATGTTAACTAAATATTCTTCGTTATTCGATTTGTTCTAAAATTATTTTACTTCTTAACTTATCTTACTCAGAGTATAAATTAAATGGTAAAAACAGATTGAAATTTCGAAGTAACCACACTCGGAAAAATAATGGAAATAGATTGCAAATATGATTCCGTACATATTGTTTGAGAAAGTATGAGGGTTATACCGAAAGTAATGCAAAAGTGGGCATAACATTTTTATTAACTGACATATGTTGTTCAAATTGCACATGTTGCTACCAACAGAGTATCTCTTTCTAGAGTAACTCTAGAATAACTATTTCTCTATACAAAGGTACTACTCAACATAGTCTCCATCACGAGCGTAGCGTTTGCGCCATCGTTGAACCCAACTCTCGAATCCTCTTTGAAAAAATTCAGGTGGTGACTAGCTGTACCCATTTCTTCACATCCACTTACACATCATTCAACCCGGAGACTATCCTTTATTGGACGGAGCAGGTGGACGTCGCAGGTCACCAGATCTGGATTGTACTGTGGATGAGGAACCACCGACCAGCGTAATTTGCTGATCGCCTGATTTGTTGCCAAAGATGTGTGCAGTCTCGCATTGTCGTGGTGAATGTGGACCCTTTTCAGATTCTTGTAAGGTCTCTTTCTCCTTATGGCTTCTCTAAGCTTCTTGAGTGAAGAGGCTAAACCATCACTGTAGAACGTTATTGTGCTGAATTACACCAGATGCACCGGAAATTGTTGCAGAAATAACCGGCTTTGGTCAACAGACATGCCGTTCTTCTGCTCCATGACAACGCTGCCCTCATGTTGCACAACGAACGATGCTGGCATTAAGTGCCTTGGGCTATGAAGCACTGCCTCATCCTCCCTATTAACCGGACTTGTCTCCGACAGATTATCATCTGTTTCGTCGCCGGGATCACTTCCTGTCCAGGAAACAGTTCACGACAGACGACGAGGTTCAACGTGCAGTTGATGACTTCTTCCGGTCCCAGCCATAAGACTTTTTTCGTTCCGGGATCCTGGCCTTGCCGGACAGATGGCAACTATGTGTCGATGCCGAGGGGGATTACTTTGCCTAGGTAAGTTGTCCTACTTTTCCGCTCTCGCCGTCCACGTGTGCTGGTCCTTTTCAGGACATTTCATTCGTACCAACCAAATATACCGTATATTTACATGGCGGCCGGGTTTTACGAAAGCTAAAGCAAAACTCTCTGACATTTCAGCAGTACCGATAACATACCTGTCACTTGTGGTAAATGCTCGCTTCTACAGAGGGTGTGTCATAAGTAGTAGACTTAGGATATTTATGGGCGGCCCACAATTTTTTTTTTTTATGGGAAACTTAATTTGACTTAAAAATGCCATAATACTTATACATTTGCTGAAATTAATTGAAAATCATTATTTTTATTTGCCCATAAATGCCCATATTTCGAACATCTGCCCATATTTTGGTGCATTTGCCCATTTCCCCCCGTATTTCAGTTATGAAATCACATTTTTTATATTTTTTGTTAGTTATTTACATTTGGAAAAAAAAATTACGAAGAAAAAAATATGCTTCAAAAAATGAATAAGTTGGCAAAACCAAGGGCAGAAGAAAATATAAGTATAAAATATACTTCATTTGGATTTTGGCAACACCAAGCCCAGACATACTTCATTTGGAATCTGGCAACATCATGCACGTGGTGGTTTGTAGGCCTTCCTTGTTAGCTAAGTTTTTGCTACTTTCTTTGAGTTTGTGTTAGTTTGCTACTACTTAGATTAGGTGTCTAATAATTTCTAAATGAGTGTATAAATTTTGCAAAATGCCAAAAGTACCAAAAGATAAGTTATTTGCTTTAGCAAAATTTTTTTAAAAATGATTTTGTAGAAACAGATGGAAGTGTACTGAGGTGTAGTGTCTGTAATGTTACTATCAGCATAACAAAAAAAGCACCAGAAGGATGTCACTGAGCAACATATAAAAGGAGGTAAGCACATAAAGCAGGTAAGTCTCTCTACCTCTAGACAACCAAGTATTTCTAATGCTTTACAAAATAGTCAGGATAAGGCAAATTCACTAAATGAATTTAATCAAGATTTAGCATATGCATTTTTAAAGGCAGGTGTACCTTTAAATAAAGTTGAACACCCTGCAATAATTAATTTCATGGAAAAATGGACCAAAAAATCAGTACCTTCTGAAAGCACTTTAAGGAAGAATTATGTGAAACCAGTATATGATTTTACTGTTAACAAAATCAGAGAGGTAATAGGGCAGCACGCTGTAACTTTTATTTTGGATGAAGTAACAGATGTCTGCCTCAGTATTCTAGTTCAACCTCTAACTGGAGAGCCTTCAAATGCTATGCTGTTTAAAATGTATGAATTGGAAAAAACTAATTCTACAACAATAATGCAGAGTTTCCTGGATGCTTGTGGAAAATTATGGCCTGAGAGAATTAATTATGAAAACGTATACGAAGTGGCAACAGATCAAGTATCATACATGCTGTCAGGTATCAATAAATTGAAAGTTTTGTTTCCAAACTCAAACCATGTGATATGTCTTGCCCACGCCCTCCATAGAGTGAGTAAAGCAATTCGTGCTGAGTGTTCTGTTGCGAATCAATTTATATCTGAACTAAAAAAGGTCCTCACAAAAGCACCTAGTCGTATTGTTAGTTACAGAGAAGTAACAGGTCTGTGTCGTTCCAAATTTCCTGTTTAAACACGATGGGAAACATGGATTGAGTGCTGTACTTTTCTTTCAGAAAATTTTACAAAAATTAAAGAATTTATTCTTACTCTTGATTCTGAAGAAGCAGAAGCCATAAAAAACTACAACAGATTGTCAATGATAATCTCCTTGAAAAAGAGCTCTTTCTAGTGTACAGCTTTAAGCACATTCCAATGCATATCAAACAGTTAGAAAAAGCCAAAATCTCTAATGTGGAATATTATACAAAGAGTGAAAGCAAGTTTAAGTGGATTTGCTAAAAGAAAGCTCGAAGTCAGCCTATCAAAAAATCCGGATGTCGTAAAGTTTGCTACTTGTCCAAATTTCGACTTCAGAATTAAAACAAAGTATGCACCACTGACATCTGTAGCAGTAGAAAGGTCATTTTCCATTTATAAAACAATTTTGACTCCAAATAGACAAAATCTGTTATTTCAGAACATTGAAATGTTGAATGTGATTAAATTCAATTCCTTTTAATAAGTGTAGCATTAATTCGTTAATGAAATGTATCTTCGAACATTAGAATGCTGGAATTCACTTTTTTACGTTAGCGTGTATTTATGTCCCCGGTAAAAGGTATGTTGCCCATATTTTTGCCCATATTTGATCAAATTTTTGCCCATGAAAATCCTAAGTCTAGTCATAAGTAATGAGACATGTGAGAGGTAGTTTGAGATGGCGTTGTTTTTTCGGAAATAAACAATCGTTTGGACTGGAACTTGTTTATAGGTAGAAAGAGCATTTTATGGACTATCAGAGTTTGGTTTGGTAGTGGACATGAACATGAATTAATTGTGTTTTTTTTTCTTTCAGAACATAGACGATAAAACGACAGTTCGAGTACTGTTGCGTCAATATTGGAAAAAATGACTATCTACGCATGCTGCGGTCGCCGAAATTTGTGCAGTGGAAGCTGTGGGTGTAGTCAGCTACGCCACAGCGAAAAGATGGTTTGTTCGCTTTAACAAGGAAGACACCAGACTTCAAGATGGGCTTCGCTCTGGCACACCCCCAAGGGTGGATTCGGAAGCCCTGCATGAAGCCGTAGAGGCAACACCAACCACAAAGATTCGCAGATTGTCGGACGAGATTGGGGTATTACAATACAGTGTAGTTCGCCATCTCCACAAGCTTGGGAAGGTCAATAGCAGCTGCTGAGTGGTACCCCACGAATTGACCACAGCACAAGCTCAAAGGCGGATGGAATTGTGCAGAGAGCTGCTGAACCACTCCATGAACGAGCATTTAATGAGGCGAATTGTTAGTCTAATGAAAAGTGGATCTTTTTCCGTAATCCCGACATGCGAAACCAGTGGATTAACTCGTGCTAGACAGCTTCCAGAACCCGTCGCTAAGTAGGGATGCTTCGAACACAAAGTCATGTTCTGTGTTTGGTGGAATTTTGAGGGGCCCATACACTTTGAATTCGTTCCAGCTGGGCAAAGCGTCTCCGCTGAGCTCTACTCTCAACAACTACAGAGGATTTACAAAACTGTGGTCCGTAAGTATCCGGCCCTGGTCAACAGAAAACAGGTTCGCCTTTAGCATGATAACGCACTACCCCATACCGCCCGTTCAACGAAGGATAAGATCCGGGAGCTCGATGGAATCGAACTTCTTCCACATCCTGCCTATAGCCCAGACCTTGCCCCAAGTGACTACCACTTGTTTCGGTCGATGACACATTTCTTCCATGGCAGAACCTTCCGAAACCGTCATTAGGTGGAAGCCGGGGTCCAGGAGTTTTTCACCTTAAAACCCAAGGAGTGGTACAGAACGGGAATTCACAATTTGGCAAAAAGATGGCTTTAGACCATAGAACATAATGGCTTGTATTTCGAAGATTGAATTGTATTTGTTTGTACTTTACACATGTTTGAAGTTTTCCTATCCAATGGCTCATTACCTTTGATTCACCTTCTGTATGTCCCTTATTCGCTGCCCCATGACGCAAGGCGTAATGGGGAAGGAGTAGTCTCACTGACACGGACATCATGCCACTGGATAGAGCAAGTGATTGAGCACCTTCTCTCTCCTTTTTAGGTTCGTTGTCACTGTTATAGTCTGATCAAAAGGGAATAAGAAGACGGGATTAGAGTCAATCATCCTAAATGGCCCGCTTTCCATAACAAACCTAATGGAAATTCTTTTCTGACGCGCAGGTTCACTCGCTCCAGCCACTTTTGGCCCACTTCTTAGATAGCGAATATATCATTCTATCTGATCTCAGCCAGTTTTGAAAACCCCTAGTTAACCCGTTCCAGCAAGATAAAGTGTTATTCAAACTGAAAAAAGGATTATTTGAAAGTTTGCAAGGGAAAATAATAATCGTGATACAAAACATTTTTCAATAGACGATTGTGATGTGTACTGAATTTTTAACTTTCAGATTTTATTGACCTTTCACCTAACTCTTTGCCAGAAAAAATGTAGCACGCAGAAGAGTAATCCAATCGAGATGAAAATTTGTATGTGCAATGTACATGTATATAGGAAAGGAAATGATTGCAATTCCAGAGCAGTTGGGCTATTTATTCGGATAAAACACGAGTGGAACAAGTCAATACATTGTAGCGCCACCTCTGGCTCGCATGCAAGCGGTTACCCGGTATGGCACAGACGCATAAAGTTCGTGGATACTGTCCTGAGGTATAGAATGCCAGATGGTGTACAAATTACGGGCCAGTTAGCCGACATTCCGGGATGGGCGTAAGAGGCGTCCCATCACGTCCCAAACATGTTCCATCGGTGAGAGATCGGGCGATGGAACTGTCCGTGGAAGGGTGTCGACATAACGGAGGCAATCCTGGGAGAGCCGTGCTGTGTGTGGTCGGTCATTATCCTGTTGAAAAATTTCTCGATAATGCTGCGACAGGATGGCAACACAACAGATCGTAGAATGTCGTCGACGTATCGTTGAGCCGTTACGGTGGTACTGAGGACTACCAAAGGTGTCCGGCTGTCGTAGGAAATGGCTCCCCAGAAAGCCACTCCTGGTGAAAAAATATCGTTCCAAATTCCAGCCATATACATAAAAACGTAATCCACAGGCTGTCTTATGTACGATAAAATCACAATGAAGGTAAAGATGATATTTTAATACTAAAATTTACAAAAATTAAAACGTAGACAGAGATCTTTCATAAGGGCGCCCCTTACATCATCAGGTGTGAGACTGTACGATCTTTGGTTACAGTGTATGTTTTATAGTCAGTGAGAAATGACGTCATATGCTCCTGGATGTTCATTAGTCGAAGCTGATGGTGAACACAAACAGTAACAAAAGTTATTATTATCACCTATCATGCCCATCTTTCTTTCTTGATCATTAGTATATTCACACTATGACTGTCTTACTGAGTATATTGGAGGCCTCAAAACTTGAGTAAAACAATTCTGCAGACGAGTCAGTACGTTGTATCCATACTTGTGGTACATAAGTCGGAATGCCTTCGTTACAACTTTGTCGCCGATGTCGATGAATAAGTAAACGCTCTGCTAGCAGTATAGAGGTCTTTGTTCGAGTACACATCAAAATATATGACTCATGCCATAAGGGAACATAGGAAGTATTCTGAATGAGGCGGGCAAGTGAGGTGTTAAATGCGCCAGTCCTTGCTGCATTATGGTTCTGTGCCACACGGATTCCAAGGCTTCTAAGTATGTTATATTTTTATAATGTACTTAGAAGTTAATCTATATTATATTTTTTATAGGTTCTCTGTCACACAGATTCCAAGACGATATTCCCAATATTACATGTAATAAGTGTCATTACTGTCAGGATGTAAGCTTCTTATTGGTATACAACAGATCCCACGCTTTTCGGTTTCAAGGGTAATATAACGATCTTTACGAATATTTTGAAATAAATTACTCGTTTTCAGCCCACAATCTATATTATATTTTTTGCAAATATTACTTAAAGTGCTTGTAATTCAAGGTTGATAATCTATTGAGCCAATGTATTTGACGTTATTAACATCTCTTTCAAGTGTAACGGATCCGTACCTTTTGCATCTTGATATTATATCCTGTATAAATTTTGGGGAATGTAAACGCTCTATTGTAGTCTGCATTATATTTCTTTCTGATCTCTGCATTTCGATAACTTGCATTTGACGAACGTGTAAACGCTCGATGGATCAATGATCTGAAAGCTGTAGTCTTCTATTTAAAAGGGTGATTCGAATTGTACGGAATGAATACAGCAGAGTTAGATGGTTTACGATACACACAATATTGCATATTATGAGTGTTGTTATCATGCTTGATATGCAGATCCAGATAAAGAATCTTACCTTCTTGCTCTAATTCAATAGTAAATTTGATTGTCTGGTAAAATGAGGACATTTTTCGGCCTGAAATCTTCTAAACGCTCCATAGAATGAGGCCAACACAATACACTGGCGTGCAAAAATTAAGGACGAGACGGTTTTTCGAATGTTACGTCGTGCAGAAGTGCTCCACATCGACTCAAATCATACCATAAGATCCCCAAGATGTAAGAATATGGGACAAGTGAGAAAACCCGTCCAAACAAGGAATCCAAAGGATACAAAGGCACTTTATTGAAAAGGTAGCTTCGAGCACAACTGGACAGAAGACAGAAACGTCCATGTGACAGGCGGCTGCCAAGAAAAATCCAGTCTTTAGTAGGGGATATGATCACCCCTGACTGCATTGCAGGAATTACAACGTCTGTCCATGCTGAGGACGAGGTTGTTAAGAAGCTGTTGAGGCATCGCGGCCCATTCCTCTTGTAGCGCCAATTGCAGCAGCGGAATCGTTGCTGGCGGCTGGTGACGTACTGCCAAGCGTCTCCCGAGAAGGTCCTACACGTGTTCGATTGGATTTAGGTCCGGGGACCTTGCGGACCCATCCATGCGTTGAATATCTTTACTCTTCAACAGCTCTGCGACAGCCACTGAACGATGAGGTGTAGCGTTGTCGTCCATGAAGGGGAACTCAGGACCCACAGCACCTCTAAACAGACGCACGTGAGGCAGGAGAACCTCGGTACAATAGTGGACACCAGTGACTGGACCTCCTTGGAAGATGTGGAGGTCAGTACGGCTGCCAAGCATGATACCGCCCCAAACGAGAACTCCGCCACCTTCAAACCGTTCCCTTTCGATGATGTTGGAGGTGTGATTGCGTGTTCCCTGCTCTCTCCAGATGTGTATACGTCCAGAATCGCTCGTCAGACTAAATCGTCTCTCATCCGTAAAGAGAACTCGACCTCATTGCTGATGTGTCCAGTTCTTGTGTTCCTGGCACCACAGAAACCGCCGTCTCCGGTGAGCAGGCGTTAATGGCGCACACAATACTGGTCGTCGTGCAAATAGACCACCTTTGTGCAGCCTCCTGGCCACGGTAAAACGCAACAACGGACGTCCAGTTGTCTATTGCATGTGCTTTGCGACTTCTCCCGCTGTCTGCTGTCTGTCTCTTATCGCCTGTACGACAATTTTCCGGTCGACCGCCGCCGTGGTTGCTCGTGGACGACCACTGCTAAACTCTCGGACAGCTGTTCCTGCCGTTTGAAATGCTCTCCAAGCTCGTGAAACGATGCTGTGAGCGATCCCGAACTCCTCGACCACACTAGTCACACTTCGACCTTCTTCCAACTTCCCAATGACGCGACCTCGGGTAAAGTCATCCAGATGTCGTCTACTGGATTGCCTGTTGGCCATATCACGTGGTGGCAGCAACTCGACGTCGTTCAAACCGATGAACACCGTGCAATAGATTTCACCGAATTGCTGAGCGTACACCGCCCGTGTGCTTTATACCCTTCCGACACTCCCCCACCCCTACGTCATGCTGCATATATGCGCATGCCCTACCGTACCGGACCCTAGTCTATCTCCTTAGTGGTCTTTCGGTCCGTTCTGCCAGCTCGTTTTGCTGTTATGCTAATTTCTCCTCTTCGTACTTACCAGTGTAGCTTGCGTAGGGTCGCGTTGGAGTATTGTATGTAGAATTACAGCTATTTCTTCAAGAATCTTTTTATCATAATCTGTACTATTAAGAATAACCATCTGATTTGCCTTATCGGCAGAAGCAATAGCTATACCGGAATCATTACGGATCGATCTAAGTTCTCAAAGTTCTTGATTGTTTGAATCCGAATTCAGATTACGATATGTCTTAGTGATAGATGTAGCCACTTTTTGTCGGGATTCTTCACGTGCTCATTTTGGCAGATGCCTAATAATACTTTCCACTTCTGTAATTTTCTTAACAAGATCAATCCTACTATGTTAATGATTATATTTATATCCACGAGCAAGAGCCTGGTTCTGGGGTACACGTAAATGAAAACTGATAGAATTAAGTATGGTAGTTGCATAGGTATTTCGAGCCGTGTGCCGTTCCACGGTTAAGGTAGGATCCGTGCGCTGGCCGGCTCCTCTTCAGACGCATATGCGCTTGCCGGCTCCTCTTCAGACACATATGCGCTGGTCATCGGCGCCAAGTGTATACCTTGATTCATCACTGAAGACAACATGACACCACTGCACATTATGCCCCGTTGATCGTACCACTGCAACCAGCACTGCAACTGGCGCCGGCGATGCACACTGGACAGTGGTAGGCGGCGGATTGACCTCCTCGAATGCAGTCCCCGTGCTGCAAATCGTCTGGCAACTGTCCGGATGGCCACTTCCGTACCTGTAGACGATGCAGCATGGCTACGTATGGTTGAGAGCGACGAATTCGGTTCTGGTCGTGCGGCTTCCACAATTCCTTGATCCACGTGTTCTGTCTTTGCCCTCGGCCATCCACCGCCCGCGTGTTGCTGGGTTGTATTCTCCTCGACACATTGGGGCCAACATCTTCTGATTGCAGCGTCGCTCCGACGTAAATACCTGGCGATACGGCGATTTGACCAACCGGCTTTTCTCAGCCCTAACTCACTCATCTGCTCATATTGTGCAGGGATCCGACGTCGAGGCATCTTCACAGTCCGTGGAGGTTAATGCAACAGCAATCCACTGTCACAGTTGTCTCTGCATGCGAGCTTTGCTCTTGATATGCCCTCCTCGATTCGCTGTTCTCGTGCGTTCTGGCGGGCCACTATTTGGTCATTGGTCGTTATTTTTGAATCATTTGCATATTCGGCCTAAGGTAGGCCTACTTGTATACGGAGGTTCATCAACATCGAACGACTTTCTCGGGGTGTTTCGTTCTTTTTGTGTTTTGTTTTTTTCCTTCAAAGATTGTATGTACATTTCTGTTTCTTATGATTATGTTTTCCATGATGAACGTTACATTTGAACTCCTATGAGTTTATCGTCTTTTGATCTATGATTGGCAGTCAGTGGAAGCCATGGTCATTGGGACCTTGCAACTTGCCGCGACTGACTACACACCTTCCGCGAGTCAGTGTTTACAACATCCATGAATTTGACATTCTACGATGTCATTCATTCACCATTTTCTCTCACAGGCGCCACAATTTGTCGCAATGCACACTTTTCGATAGCTTGTAGTTTATTTCCTATCTCCTCTGGCAATGCGCACGACTAGGCCCACTGTCTAGATTATCTTTTTATAGATTTTTAGTTTTGAAATTTTTGACAGCAGTTTCGACTTCATTATTTCTCTCAAAGAACACCCGAATCTGCTAACAGCCTGTATCTAGCAAAGATTTCAAATTAATAACTAGGAACTGTATACCAATTATGTAAAAAATAGTAAAACTATACTAGTAATCCGATTTATTGGATTACTAGTATAGTATATATGAAATATATAAATAAGCATTTCTTAGCATTCACACATCAACCAGATGGCTTTTTCAAGGAAGTTAGACAGAAACTGCAATCTGAATAATATAACGCTTTAAACCTTTACCGACCATAACGCCCAAAACGCCCGTACATACAAACGACTATAGCTGCCCGAAATGCCTGTCTAGAGTGAGTCAGATTTCCTATCTTTACGTATTCTTTAAATTTACACGACCTATGAGGGATCAGCAGGCGTCACCCTCAGTCAGAATTGTTGTTACTAAACAAAGATGTGAAACAATAGTCAGTTTCAGGCGTTATGGTATTTAGAATGATACCACATTTTTGGGTCATGGTCGTTAAATGGTTAATAGATTTAATATATTTAAAAATAAATCTGAATAATAGAACGAATACGACTACTGCAATATGAATAATAGAACGCTTTAATAACTTTAATAATTGATTTAATATATTTAATAATTGAACGTTCTGTTATTCAAATTGCAGTTCTGTCTGACTTCCTTGAAAAAGCCATCTGGTTGATGTGCATATTCCTACGCCAATAAATCGGATTACAAGTATAGTTTTACTATTTTCTAACAAATATTTCTTTTTCCAGGATGCTTTCTATCTGTACCAAACTTATCAGATATTTAAATTCCCCAACGTTTTTCAAAGAACATTTCAACCACATCCAAGGAATCAACTTAACATACATCACTTCTCCTGCTGACTAATAGATATTTAGTTTTCTCTATATTAGCTTGTAGTTCTACTTCCGTTGACCCTTTTGTCAATATTCTGCCCATATCTTGTTCGCTTCTACCTAACTGTATGGCATCATCTGCGTAAGCTAGAGTATTAATTTTCCTCTGTATATTGAAACATGTATTCATTGCAGATTCCTTCCTTCTGGCTTTCTCCAGAACCAGATTAAACAGTAGAGGGAACAGGCAGTCTCTCTTTTTAACACTAGTCTTTACTTCAAAAAAGTTAGATAACCATTGATTCATTCTAATCTCACATTTTAAATCCTCTGTACAAACTTTCGTCAGTTTTATTAGTTTCTCTGAGATTACTACTTCTCTAATTTTCTTCCAAATTGCTTTACTATCAACGTTGTCATAAAGGTTTTTGAAATCTACAAATAACCACATTCGTCTAACTTATATTCCCAATATTTCCCCAACCATCATCATAGGATATATGTTTGGTCTATTGCTGGTATATTCATTTTTTCTAAAGCCAGCTGGCTGATAGCTTAGGAATTCTTCCATGTAAGGTGACTACATTCTGACTAGTAATTTGTTAAAAAATTTGTAAATCGTACAGTGCCGCGCAATTCCTCTGTATTAGAACGTATAACATCTCTTCTTTATACTTGTATATTGGACATATCGCCGTTTCTTTCCATTCAATAGGTATTGCTTCTTTTCTTCAAATAAGTTGTATGAAATGATATATCTTCTCATGCAAAAGCAGTCCTCCCTACTGAACGATTTCAGCATTGATGCCATCTATTCCCGGGGCCTTCCCATTTTTCATCTTCTTAATCACCATCTTGACCTTTTCTAAGCTTGACTTTTCCACCCAAGGTTGAACATTACGGTGTTCCACCTCATCCTCCATCCTCTGTGGAATTCTGGTTCTTTGAGCTGTTCAATAGATCTTCAAAGAATCTCTTCCACTCCTCCAAAACCTTTTCTTTATACGTTATCAGGTTACTGCTGTTATCCTTTATCACATTTATCCTCGCAGTATATCCTTTCCTAAAAGATCTTGTTGTTTGATGAAATTGTTTCACTTTGTTTTGACCTATCTTTCTCTGCTTGTTCTATTTCTAATTCAACGAATTCACGTTTTTCTCTTTTAATTATTCTTTTAGTTTTTTTACTAATTTCCACATACACCAGTTTGTTCTTTGGATCTCCTTTATTAGTTAACATAATTTAATTCTGAAATATTTTCATATTTTTAGCAAATTCTTCATATTTCTCATTAAACCAGTATTTCTTTTTCTTCTTTTCCTTCTCCGTCTTTCATAGGTCTGACACTATTTCTCTTACACTTTCCTTCCTTACCTTCCATCCTCCTTCTCTGTTTCTTCTCTCACTTCTTGAGTATCATCACAAACTGCCAATCTGTTACTCAAAGCGTGTCTAACGTCTTTATCGCTCAGCTTTTGAATATCAGTGAACAGCGTGTCTTCTTTTCTTGCGTTTTCTTTAACATGGTATGCTCTCATGTATTTTTACAAGACCTAGCAAAATGATCCGATCGAACTTTCGCTTCTCTAAAGCTTCTAACGTCTAATGCACTCCGATGCTTTCCACCCCAAAACACGGGATCAATCTTATTCATTAAATTTCTGTCTGGTGAGCACCAGGTAATTTCATGAATATTCTCCTGCGAAACACGGGGGAGCTAAACCATAGCCACACCGAATTACCTATAACTAAACTTACCTGACAGACGGCAACAAAAATATATAGATGGCGCCGTCAGCTTAACAGCCTTTCGTAGATGATAGGTTTTATAGCTTTTGTTTTTCAGAACTCCATAATTTTTCCGTGGTGGAAATTGAACATGGAATTGCCAATCATGGAGTAAAAACAGACAGCAAAGATTTATTTTGCTTTAATTGTCGCCGTCAAAAATTCATGCTGAAAATATTTTAATTTGTTATTGTTATTGCTGTTTTGGGATTTTAACTACGCTGTGAGCATCTGAGGCTACTAGGATCCGCGCATCGTTTCTAGCTTCAAATGCTCACAGTCCCTGAGGAGGGACGAAAGGAGAATCTTAAGTCACCACTCATGCAGCAGCCGGGATATATGTTTAGATTCAACTTATGCGATAAGTAGTGCAACATCTATTCCTAAGTTTCTAACTAGCTAAACACTACATGTGCTAAATGTCAAGTTCACCAATAATGAAATAGGCGTTCACTAGAAATAACGTCAAAGTGTGGTACTTACAAATCTTTTATTTGTATCCAATTTCACTATAGCATGTTGGTATATTTCAACGTCGTTAGTCCACAACTGGTAATCAATTAGTAGTATAACACTCACAACGTAGTTATGCAGACGGCAACAAAAATATAACTTCACAAACGTTATTAGCTCTCGTTCCATAAATAAGCTCAGCAAAGATTTGACATCTCCACCACAAACAACTGTGTCGCAAAATACACAATTGAGTCACATTATTGTGACCACCTCCGACTTTTGACCTCAACAGCACGTAGCCAATGAAAGAAGACATGTGTTGTGAGCTGGCTTGGAGGGTATATAAGGTGTGCTGTACGCATTCTGAAAACATGTCACCAGTTGCTGGCATGGAAAAAAGGAGCGATTTATCAGATTTTCAAAAAGGGATGTTTATCGGCTTTCGGGCCAAGGGCGGCAGTAATTCTGAAACAGCGCAGTTTATGAACTGTTCCAGTGCTGCTGTGGTTAAAGTGTGTCATGATTGGAGAAATGGCACCATTGCGAATAAGCAACGTGGAAACTGCGGAGCACCACGTGCCATTGATGTGAGAGGTGAGCGTCGGCTTCGAAGGTGCGTGAGGGCCTATCGACACGCTAAAGTGGAGCAACTCACTGGCCGCATGGACCAGGGGCTACCGGAAGTGTGCCTAAAACGACAGTTCAGAGAATCCTGCTATATATGGGGCTCCGATGCAGACGGATGGTCACTGCACCTATGCTAACGAAAGAGTATCGGCAGAAAATGTTTACATTTGCACTGCAGTATTGGAATTGGACCTCCGCTGATTGGCAAAGGATTGCCTTCTCCGATAAGTCACGTTTTCTGCTTCATCGAACGGACGAACGTTGGCGTAAAAGACGAGAAACACCGTAGAAAAAACAATCTTCAACCATTTCTGAAAGACCACAAGCTGGTGGGGGCTGCGTTGTGGTCTAGAGAATGTTTTCCGGACATTCCCTGGGTCCACTCATGCCTGTGGAAGGCACTATGGACCGAATTCGTTATGAATCCATCCTTGCAGAACACGTACACCCATACATGCTGATTGTCTTCCCTGGGACGGATGGGATCTTCCAACACGACAATGCGACGTGTCATCCAGCTGAGAATGTCCTAGAGTGGTTTAAAGAGCACTATGAAGACTTCAAAGTATTTCCCTGGCTTTCTAATTCCCCAGACGTAAACCCAATTGAGCATCAGGGGGATCACTTCGATCGTGTTGTTCGCTCTATGGATCCTCCACCACGCACTCTCCAGCAGCTGTCAGATGCACTGCAGTCAGCATGGCTCCACATACATAAGGTGTTGAACAATAAGGTGCTGAACACCTTTCAGCACCTTATTGGGTCATAATGAAGAATCTGAGGCTGTCGTATGCACGATTGAATATTTTACAAACTTGCATTTAAAAAAATGATATTTATTTACAAGTTAGAATCAGCTACACTGGCAAGCACTTTCGAGGCTACTTTAGCCTCATCATCGGGCCCAATTGCGCAAAAGGATGGTTACAGACATTTATATACAATCATTTAATAACAAATGGTGTTGCCAAACTGGAAGAGGCATATTACAAATAATTATATGTAAATTAAACTCACGTATCTGGAGATCCAACAGGTGAAGCATTTAGCTGGTTCAACAGCAGAATATAAGGGCGAGGTATAATTACAGGCAAATCATCATTACAACACCTAGTGGCAAACCGTGTAACACACAAACTTTCAGCAAGCAACAAATAATGTTTATCAGGTGAAGAGGCATTCAGTGTGGTACGACTCCAGTCTGGGTAATGTTCACCTTGCGCCACTGTGCAGGTCTAAGGCAGAAGAGGTAGAGCCAACACGAACTGCATATTTATGCTCTGCCACCCGTACTTGTACTGAACGTAGGGTAGAGCCTATATTGGAGGTGTCTTCAGAATACGGTAAATAAGAAACGAGTAGAATGTTATAAACACCAGCTCTATGTAGTGGGTGAATCTTGTCACGGTCCTTGCGCAGCAAATTGAAGGTGCGTATTCCAAAAGAAATATGAAACCTAGCGCAGACATTCCCAAGGATGTTGACAATGTTTGGGTTGTAGTCAATCGTACCCACATATCGCACAGTTTGTGACTCCCGTTGCAATGCTGTGAATTGAAGACGATTCATCCTTCTGTCCAGGCGGGATATGTCGTCCTGAGAGTAACCAAACGTGGAAGCAACTGTCAAAATCCTCTGAAATTCTGCTCTTTGTAAAGAAGGTTTCGGAGAATGGGAATAGGAGCGTTTGAGTAGAAATCTAAACGCAGCTAGCTTATGGCTCCATGGGTGTGAAGAGTAGCGAGGAATAAGTACAGGACACGCAGAATGCTTCCTGTACACGGAATATTGTAAACCTGTAGAACTATGTGAAAAAAGGAAGTCTAAAGAAGGTAGGGAGCCTTGTTGTTCCAACTCAATGGCTAATTTAATCGTAGGATACTGTGAGGATACAAAACCTGTAAAGGAATGAAGTTGTTCAACAGAGAAGGACCAAAACAAAACCAGAATGTCATCTACATAACGGATATACAGAAGGGGTTTGAAAGGAAAAATTGAAAGACCGGTATTTTCTAATTCCTGTAAGAGAAAATCTGAAAGAACGGGAGACAGGGGGAGCCCATAGGTGTTCTCCCCTGTTGTTGGTAGATGCCATTATTAAATTTGAAAAAAGAGCGTGAGGCCACAAGCTGTAAAGCTGACATTATGGTCTCCACGTCGAGAGGGGAAAGGTCAGGGTAAGTGGAAATCTTCCTCTCGATAATGCTATGAACGGTAGGAATGGGCATATTTGGAAATAAAGACTCCACATCCAGTGAAGCCATAAGAAGTTTGCCTTGAAAAGAAAATGCTGGAATGATATCCATAGCTTGGGTGGAACTTCTGATAGAATATGGGGAAGAACTAGTCAGGGGAGCCAAAAACGTCGCCAGAACTGACTCAAGGGGCCGAGATGAGCTATCTGCACTTGAGACCAGTGGACGAACTGGATAACCTGGTTTATGTAACTTGATTTTATCAAATGCAAGTAGGGATACTGGATCCAGGGGGCGGATGTAAGTTTGCAGAGATTACCTGGGGACAACAACCCTGACTTTTTAGTCTGGAAATGGCCGAGATCAAGGCCTTAGTCGGGTCTTGAGAGACTACCTTATGAGGAATCTTTTGGATAGCTGCATGCATTTTATCTTTATAATCACTGGAATCCCGTATTGCTATTTGCTGTGATTTATCAGCACTGATAACAGCGAGAGTAGTATTACGGACAATTGCTTTAAGCTGACTTCTCTCATAGCGCAGGTAAAAAGATTCTGAACGAGCATATTGTGAGGAATGAGACCTGAAGGGTTGAGAGTCAGGTCTAGCCAACACCTTGGCGATAAAATGTCTAACAGGATCTCGATGAGTTTCCGGAGAGGAAACTTTCCACTTATTATCGAGAGGAAACTTTCCACTTACCCTGGTCGTTCCCCTCTCGAATTAGAGGCCATAATGTCAGCTTTACAGCTTGTGGCCTCAAGCTCTTTTTTCAAATTTAATAATGTCATCTACCAACAACAGGGGGGGGGGGACACACCTCTGAGCTCCCCCATGTCTCCTGTTATTTCAGAGTTTCTCTTACAGGAATTAGAAAATACCGCTCTTTCAGTTTTTCCTTTCAAACCCCTTCTGTATATCCGTTATGTAGATGACATTCTGGTTTTTTGGTCCTTCTCTGTTGACCAACTTCATTCTTTTACAGGTTTTTTATCCTCACGGTATCCTACGCTTAAATTAACCATTGAGTTGGAACAACAAGGCTCCCTAACTTCTTTAGACTTCCTTCTTTCACGTAGTTCTTCAGGTTTACAATATTCCGTGTACAGGAAGCCTTCTGCGTATCCTGTACTTATTCCTCGCGACTCTTCACACCTATGGAGCCATAAGATAGCTAAGTTTAGATTTATACTCAAACGCTCATATTCCCATTCTTCGAGCCCCTCTTTACAACGAGCAGAATTTCAGAGAATTTTGATAGTTGCTTCCACGTTTGGCTACTCTCACGTCGACATATCCCGCCTGGACAGAAGGGTGAATCGTCTTCAATTCACAGCATTGAAACGGAAGTCGCAAACTGTACGATATGTGGGTACGATTGCCTACAACCCAACCAGTGTCAACATCCTTGGGAATTCCTGCGCTAGGTTCCATGCTTCTTTTGGTATACGCACCTTCAATTTATTCAATTTGCTGCGCAAGGACAGTGACAAGATTCACTCACTACATAGATCTGGTGTTTACAACATCTCACTCGTTTCTTCTTCACCGGATTCTGAAGACACATCTCCTATATAGGTTCTACCCTACGTTCAGTGCAAGTACGGGTGGCAGAGCACAAATATGCAGTTCGTGTTGGCTCTACCTCTTCTGCCTTAGCCCTGAACAAGGGTGCAAGGTGAACATTACCCAGACTGAAGTCGTACCACACTGATTGTTTCTGCACCTGATAAATATTCTTTGTTGCTTGCTGAAAGTTTGTGTATTACACGGTTTACCTCTAGGCGTTGTAATGATGATTTGCCTGTAATTATACCTCGCCCTTAGATTCTGTTGTTGAACCAGTTAAATGCTTCACCTGTTGGATCTCCAGATACGTGAGTTTAATTTACATATAATTATTTGTAATATGCCACTTCCAGTTTTGCAACACCATTTGTTATTCCATGATTGTATATAAATGCCTGTAACCATCCTTTCGAGCAATTGGGATCGATGATGAGGCTAAAGTAGCCTCGAAAGTACTTGCCAGTGTTGCTGATTTTAACTTGTAAAAAAATATCATTTGTTAAATGCAAGTTATTAACTATTAAATCGTGCATACGACATCCTCGGATTCTTCATTATACCATATGGCACGAAGTCTTTTATTACTTACCTTATTGGGTCACTCCCATCCCGTCCAGCTTCTGTTCGCCCTGCACACGGCGGTTACTCTGGATATTAGCTGGTGGTCACAATAATGTGACTCGACCGTGTACATATATCCTTTCTCGTTTTCATAGACATGCATACGTCTCTTATGTACTGACCTCAGGGATGTTGCCAAAACTCCATTCATGTGAGAGAGAAGATATCACGTTAAGTTGGGAAGTGCAATAGAGAACAAACTCAAATTTACATAGGAAAAGGAACTAAAAATAAAAGTTAAAATAGAATATACGTCACAGATATCCGAGGCTTTCATTCCTTGGCAACTCTGGTGTTGAAATCGTTCATTTCAAAGGTAATAATTCTATCACAAGCTTTTCTTAATAAGCTGGACATCCTGGCCTGGATTTTAGCGTAAAAATAAGTTGGAGTAAACTCTTATTGTTATTTTAAATGTGCAAGTATTAGGTGTGTGCAAACGTTGTACCCGTTTTTTTATGTAGAGAGGAAAAACAAATTACTTTGAATAAATAACATCTTTATTCGTTTGCATGATTGCCATTGTTATCTATGAACTGTTGCCATCTTTCTGGTAGTAATTGAATTTGCATTCTATTGAACTCCTCCGTTTTGGAGTCAAAAAACTCTTATAGTACAGTTTCGACATCTTCAACATCATCGAAAGTTCTGAAGAGAGCGAAAAAAACAACAAGTGGTAGTCCGTAGGTGCAAGATCTGGGGAATACGGGGGAGAGGGTAACACCTTCCATCCAATGTTCATCAATTTTCTTTGAGTGGCTAAAGCTGTATGGGGTAGTGCATAATGACGTTGCAAGATGACACCTTTACGATTAACCAGTGCTGGACACTTAGACTTTAATTTTTCTTTCAGATATGTTGCAAAATGGTACCTTTGCGATTAACCAGTGGAGGACGCTTAGACTTCATTTTGTCTTTGAGATATGTTGCAAGATAGATTTCAATTTTTCTTTCAGACATGTTGCAAGATAACAAGTGCTGGACGCTTAGACTTCAATTTTTCTTTCAGATTTTCCTACTGTTGGCAGTACAGGTCAGCATTTATCGTTTGGTTAAGCTCCCAGTGAATACAAGACCTTTCTTGGATGCAATCCTTATTTGAAGTCGATGGAACAGGCTCTCCAACTCGGCATACAGTCCTTTGACGCTTTACATTTCTTTAAAGGACCCACTTTTCATCAGTGATCGTCCCAAGAAAGGTTCATTTCTGTGACACACAATTGGATCTCTGCAGCTTCTGTCTCCTTCACGGAATTTCCAGAACCAATGCCGACATGTGCTTCGTTCTCTAGAATCCTCGCCATACACCTCAAAAATGTTGCGGCAGTCATCAGCTGCATTACTGCCTTTGTCGAACTCATAAAGCAAACAAGGTCTAATGTGACTCTTATTGATTGACATGTTAACCGTTTTGTAATTTGTTTACGAATGAAATGCATCTGTATACGTGGTGCCATTTTGTAACCTAATCCTTGAACCATTTTGGCCATCACACGCGCCATCTGTTATTGCACTTGTTACTTGCAATTTGCATTACGAAAAATAGGTAGAACTTTTGAACACACAATGTCTTTTGATAAGGATTTCTTTGCTTTGGAGTTTCACAAAAAGATTATTGAGTTACAAATTTCCCGAATGCATATCATCCTGTGGCAAATAGTCTTCATCGGAACTGCCGAGCAAGTGTTTTCAAGAGTATATTGGAAAGCATTATGATATCACTAAAATTTTAATCTGGTGAGTTTGCGAAGTCTGAAGAGAAAGGGAGCAGCATTTCGTATTTATTCTGTTTTTCCAAAACTGTGGGAAGCAAAAAGTTTTTGAATGTTTAAATTTTGCAATTATTTGAAAGAACTTCCTTTGTAACGTAAATGACTCTTTGCGCCTGAAAATGACCTACATCAACGCCCACGTTGATTAATCAGAAACACACTCATCGCGCGTTATTATTATATTCAAAAATAAATTTGTAAAACAGTGTTTTTGTAAAATTATACTTCAAAAATAAATTTAAACAAGTTTGTAATATCATACAATGCATTGATTATAATACGCTTTCCAACATACCAGAAATTATTACTCCGATTATTACTCAAGTTATGAGGATAATGGCTGTAGAATAAATCTCGCTCCTCTGACCTGATCTTTGAATCCATTTCGATGATATTCAACAGAACCGGTAAAGTATACTTCCGGAATAACATGATAAAGTTTTGTCTCAATCAAAGCATTCTTACGTAAGTTATAACGCATAAAGGCGATGGAATGGATCCCGACCCTATGTCCTGACCTTTGACCCATTTCGCCCATTTTCAATAGGGTTTGTCCCCAGGTGGTCCCCGACCACATACTAACATTTCATCCAAATTGAAATTTTTTTACGTAAGTTATGACGCATAAGGGCAATGGAATGCATCCCGCTACTGTGTCGTGAACTTTGACCCCACTTCCTCCCATTTTCAATAAGGTTCATTCCCATGTGGTCTCTTACGATATACTAAAATTTCATCGAAATCGAACCATATTTACGCAAGTTATGACGCATGAGGGCAATGGAATACATCCCGCACCTATGCCCTGACCTTTGACCCCACTTCACCCATTTTCAATAGGGTTCGTCCGCAGTTGGTCCCCTACCACATACTAAAATTTCGTTGAAATCGAACGAACTATATTTACGCAAGTTATGACGCATAAGGCAATGGAATGGATCCCGCTCCTATGTCGTGACCTTTGACCCCATTAATTCCATTTTCAATAGGGTTCCACCCCAGGTACTCCTTTACCACATACTAAAATTTCATCGAAATCGAACCATTTTTACGCGAGTTATAATGCGGGCAGACGGACGGACGGACAAAGCTGGAGCATATACGCTTCTTCAACCTACGGCTGGAAAGCGTAAAAAACCGTAGTAAAAATTATTACATTAAAATATTCAATAAGTTTTAGTTTTAATTAAGTGCAACAAGAAATTTGGAAAAAAGTAGTGAAAAAAAAAATTAAATTAAAAAATGCCACCTATAGCGTAAAAGCCATTTGCCCGTAATGAAACATGGATCCTTTTGCTCCGGAGCTGAACGTTTTCCCAGTTAAGCTAGACCTACGGAGTTTTTTGCTGAAACTTTGCTGTCTTGTCATGTGCGAGGTAAGCACATGAAAAGACAGCAAGGTTTCAGCAACAAACATCTCTGAGGTAGGTACGTCACAAATATCCCCTCTCCCTTGAGAAAGGGCTGGGACGGAATCGTAGGTTTCCGAGTCAACCGGCAATGCACGCTTGAGTAATTCCAGACTATGTATGGAACGATTATCACACATTTTTCGAAGAACTCAACGGACAGGAGATTTATTTTGCGTTCAGGCGTAAAAACCATTTGCCTGTGTCGGATCCGAATGCTTTCCCAATTAAACTACGCCAACGGAGTTGGTCGCTGCAACTTTGCTATCTTGATATGTTCAATACCTGTGAGCCGCACCGGTGACGCAGTGGTCTAAGCGCTGGGTTCTGACCATTCGTCCGGAAGGGGTCCGGGTTCGAATCCCGGTGAGGCATGGATGTTGTGTTTGTCTTACGGCACTGGCTCTCTCCCTTTCCTGGAACCAGTGACCCTAAATTAGGGACGGGCGAATGCTTGTAGCCCATTGAGTTGCTCACGGTGGTCGTTAAACCTCCAATCAACCCCCCCCCCCCCCAAAAAAAAATCACCTATGGTATAGATACGTCACACCCCCTCATGTTCATTAAAAAGCTAGGGAGGTAACAAAAGTTTTTCGTTCTAAATATTGGGCTGTGGTTCTAAAATTTAGGAAGCCCTGCTGTAGAAACATCTGTCAGCAATACAGCAATTAGCACAATTCGCATAACGTTGCATTTCCAAGGTTTCCATGGTAGGGAAGATGCAATGCCTATTACTTCAGTGAGTTACATTGGTACTGTTATCTTGTCCAACACTTCAGCACAGTTGAACTTTGGTAGAGGATGATATATTGGGTTGTAGGAAAAGTCATGACGTATTTTAGCCTGTTTTGCAAAGGTCTTTTATTGATGGAAAGTAGAAAGATCAATCAATAATATAATGCCCGTTTTGTTCGATAACCTTTTGCCATCTTTCAGTGAGCTGCAGAATGCCTCGTTCATAGAAGGACCAAAACTGAACAAGGTGATGATTTACAGCCTCACCTGAATTGAACGTTATACCACGCAAGAACTGATGAAGAGAGCGAAACAAGTGGAAGTTTTACGGCGCAAGGTCAGGCGAGTATGCTGGGTGTGGCAACACATCCCACCCAAGCTCCAATAATTTTTGGCGGGAGATCAAACTTGTGTGTGGTCTCGCGTTGTCGTGATGGAACACAACACCCTTACGATGAACGAGCTTTAGACGTTTCTGGATGATAGATTCGTTCAAACTGTCCAATTGCCAACAGTACACATTCGTATTGATTGTTTGGTTCCGTGGTAGGAGCTCGAAAATCACGACACCTTTAAAATCCCACCACACTGAGACCAGAATCTTCCGCTGATGAATGTCTGCTTTGGATGTCGTTTGAGGCGAAGCAATCCACTTTTCGTCACCAGTTATCAGTCGCTTCAAAAAAGGATCGTTTTGCTTGCTTACGTACCCCAGCTTCTTCAGGTCGTCGTGAACGCTTGAATGATGGATGTGCAATGTGTATTCAATCTCTCGTGTCGTGTAACGTGGGTTTGACTCGATCAATGCATTGATTTGGTCGTCATCAACCTCGGTTGGCCTCCCGGACCGAGGAGCATCGTTGAGGTCAAAATCACCAGCACAGAATTTCGTGAACCAGCGCTGGCATTGACGTTCTTGTTTTTTTTTTTTTTTTTTTGATTGGAGGTTTAACGACCGCCGTGAGCAACTCAATGGGCTATAAGCAGTCGCCCGTCCCTAATTTAGGGTCACTGGTTCCAGGGAAGGGAGAGAGCCAGTGCCGTAAGACAAACACAACATCCATGCCTAACCGGGATTCGAACCCGGACCCCTTACGAACGAATGATCAGAGGCCAACGCCTTAGACCACTGCGCCACCGGGGCGGCGACGTTCTTGTAGAACATTATTACCGTTCACTTTACGCAACTTTTCACAAGCTTGACGCGCGTTCTTCCCTTTACGGAGGTAAAACAGTAAAATATGGCGAAAATGCACAGTTTGGTTTTCCATCTTCAACTTGATGTCAAATCTCCGCAAATCAACCAAATCGCTCACTATTCCTTTTAGACTGCAGCTAGAACTGGCACCTGTCGAATGCCATAGCGATAATAGAGCTGCGCATGCCTCTAGTACTTCCAAAACCGCCCAACCGCCATCGGGGGCCAACATACGTCATGATTTTTCCGACAACCCAGTAGAACTATGAATTATGCTTCACACTGGTTTGCTACCATGAATGTATTAAGGTCTGGGAGAACGGTTGTAGCTCAAGAATGCAGCGTTTTAACTGTCAAATTTGATGGCGTAGCTGTAGTGATTTGGGACTATTTCTACTAGATGGGACTTGATTCACTGGTTGTTGTATCTAGAAGCGTAATCTAATCTGTATCTCTATATCCTGAAAAATTCTGCTCTCCTTACGATGCGGCAATACTTAGGTATTATATGTTTCAAGACCACTACGTTTCCTGCTACACTGTACGATGTGTCCAAGACTGGTTTCTCGGGGAAAACGTTGAAATGTTGGACTGGTCAGCTCAAAGTTCGGACATTGACCAAATCGAACACTCTTAAACACCCTGGAAAGTAGAATCAGATCTCGACCACAGCGACCTTCCACCAAATGAGATTTTATAGCAGCTTACTCCAATCAAGATATATTCTGATCAAGACTTTTGAAATATTCCAATCAAGGCACATACATGTTGTAGAAAACATGCTAGCAGGGTTATCCTTGTCATTAGAGCCAGAGGATCCCTTCAATGTATAAGTTTTTGAAATAAAAGTTTGTTACAACTACAGATATATGTCCAAACACTTTTGGCGACATAGTGTACATACATAACATTAAATCGAAGACCGATAAAATGCCCGAATTCTTTTTCTCTCTGTTAAATGCTGCTTATATCACAGAGACGTGAGGAAAATTATGAAATGAACAGAACGCGAAAGAAACTATTAACATAACATTTTCTCTTCATTTCATCATTACTTAACTGAATCGTAAAATACGAACATGTAGATATTTAATGTCTGCTTTATTCCGAATATATTAAGCAATAAAAATCATGGCAGTTGAAGACAATGAATGTGTTTTTTTTTTTGTTCCATTTTTTAGTGTGAATCGTTAAATTGGAGCGACAAACAGAAAATCTAATTGCTATCTCAAATCTGCTGACATTTCGAGAACTTTGTTTTATTCAGTGAGCTAGAGGTTCTGATTACTTACGAACAGATAAAAGTAATCCCCAAACTTAATTTCCTAGAAAAAAAGTGATTATCGAATGTGCGAGAAAATGCTGCAGAAGTTTCACGAATAATGGCTTTTACGAATTCGTAATATCCGTCAGATATTTTGCAATTGTTCTCTCTTGTTTGCTTTCCAAATGAATTTTCAAATTTTCTTAAAGGCTTCAATTTATTATCGATTTATTATCGAAGCGTTAAAAATTTAAGAAATAATGTACAATGATTAGTAATTAATCGTTTTGCCTTGAAGATAAATTTATTAAGTACGTAGGGCAGTCAAAAAGTTAGTTTCACTCGCTAGTAAAAGAAAAAAATGAACATTTTGGGAAATGTTTATTTACGTAGGAAATACAATAGAAGAGCTATTTTTCGATGTGATCGCCTAGTTATTTAAACATTTATCGCAGCGTGGCACGAGTTTGTCTATCCCTTCTTGAAAATATTATCGCCCAACTTCTGATAACCATTCTCGCGTAGCATTTTTGACGTCTTCATCGGAGTGATATCGCCGCTTTGCAAGGTCATTTTTCATGGGGCCAAACACATGAAAATCACAAGGTAAAAGATCTGAACTGTAGGGAGGGTATTCGCCCACCTCTCATTTGAATTTGTCAAGGAGGGCCTTCGTGACGCATGCCAAATGTGCTGTCTCATTGTCATGCAGAAGGGCAAAGCCTCTTGACAGTTTTCCTGGCCGTCGATCTTAATCGCCTTTCGCAACTTCTTAAGCGTTTCAAAATATGAGGCCGCATTAATCGTAGTGCCCTTTGGCATGAATAAAAAGAACGGATCACTGCGCGGATTTCAAATTTGAAAGCTACTCCCAATAGACGCGACATCTTTTACAAGTGCTAACAGACGAACTGTTCCCACCACGTCGACAAAGTTAACACGGCGACTTCAAGGGGAAGTATAAGTACGCATCCAAATATCTTTTACACACAAAGAAAAGAAATTGTGGATGCATGCAACTAATTTTTTGACTGCCTCTCGTATATACATACTGGAAAATGCATGAAACCAATAGCTTTGCAGCTCATTTTCGTTACAAAACATTAATTGTTTTAATCGATTTAAGAAAGAAAAGTGAGGGCAATTCTCGAGATGAACAAAATGTTTTTTACTGAGCAGTGTGGCTGATGCCCAGAGAAAGGTACCTTTGGGAATGTATCATCCCGTGGCAGCAGTGTGGCGCTTTTTGCCGTGTGGTTCGGCTTGCCCCCGTTAGTCGTTTTGGACAAAAACAGTGAATCCTGAGTTCTACCTAGACGTCCTGGACATTTAAGTACTACTAACGCTGTAGAAGTTCTTCGGGAAAATCCCACACCTCTATAGACAGAACGAAATTATGTCATACTGTTGGCTTTGTTACAAATTGGTTTTGGAACATGGGCATCATAAGGTTAGACTGGCTAGTTCACAGTTCTGACTTGAACACTACAGAGAATCGCTGGGACGAACTGAATCATCGGATGCTTAGAAGAAAATATTTCCCAACAAACAAAGCTGAATTGGTCACTGCTTTGAAGATCAAATTGTAGAACATAACGGTGGACATTTACAGAAAAATTGAGAGCACCCTGGTACTCTTTGTAGATAATAATTTATGCTATGTATCTTTCGCATGCCAAGATCTTTTTGGGTGTGAAATAAAACGAGTGGTTCCAGAGTATGCATTTATTTATGTACAACACATTGCATTAATTCGCGTCACTCACAACCACACAGAGACGCAGTCCCGTACATACCAAGTGGAATTAAATCATAACAACAAACAACAGGATTTAGTAATTCCTGACACTGAGCTTTACTTCGATAGGCGGATTAACGAATGTTATCTTAAAAAGAAGATAACATTAAAGAAGGTATGTGCGTCATAAAACTAAATATTACTAACCAATGGCGGAGGTAATAGTGAGTATGTGGACTGTTTAGTTTTTCAAAAACAATATTTATTATTATTATTATTATTTTATGTTATTCAGATTTAGACGAACGTAAGAAACCATCGTGACACAGATGGAATGTGATGTAGCTACGAAAATACATCTGCGTATGTGTAAGCTAAAATCTAATCTCAAGAAAGGAAGAAAGAAAGAAAGAAAAACTGAATAGCAAGTGTATTAATGAGAGGGATTGGTAACTTTTGGCGCACCGTTATTTGAGAAAATCGAACTAGGTGGCTCACCGACTACTTCCGTCACCAATTTTCTTTATATCGAAATTGTTTTTACCAGGGACGTATTAAGGCATGGGCTTTAGGGGCTACACCCCGGGAGCCTCGGCCAGCTGGATGGGGGGGGGGAGAAGAAAGAGGAAATGTCGAAAAAGCCCT
Organism: Macrothele yani; assembly: GCA_039090855.1. NCBI lineage: Eukaryota > Metazoa > Arthropoda > Arachnida > Araneae > Macrothelidae > Macrothele > Macrothele yani. The sequence continues at coordinate 67,237,558 of CM076989.1, read as the reverse complement.
CAAAAAACAAGGAAATTGATATTTTTAAAATTATATTTCTTGGTGATCCTTAAAACATTTTGTGGGAGCCGGCAAAACTATAGACAGCCAGACATCGTGTCAGCTGGGCCTGGGGAGGCGAGAAAGCCTTTAAAGTTGAAAATGCAGAATACTGTGATGAACAGAAACAACAGCATTCAAAAAGAAAAGGAATCAATGTTGGTAATGATGACGATGTTATTTTCCGAGGAACACAGAAGTTTAAAGTGGAAACATATCCCCCCATCATAGATACAATAACTTATATTCAGCTCTTGCACATCACATTCAAGCATACAAAAATGTTCACTCATTATTTCGTTTCCTGGTCGAATTCCCAGCAATGAGTGATACAGACTGTTAACACGGTCGTTATTTCGTTTCCTGGTCGAATTCCCAGCAATGAGTGATGCAGCAGCTAAATTTCGGAAGACTTACTCAGATGACATTGAGGCTGGATTTATGCATTAAATTCTTCACTTCAAGAACTTTACCGCCATTTGATGAATTCAGGCAAAAACATGAATCTCTAAAGGCTTCTGATATCTACACCCTTGTATCAAACAATGGATTAACTTCTTCATTTTATAATGTTGGAATAGCTCTGTGGATTTACATGTGCTTGATGATAACTAATGCGACAAGAGAAAAGAGTTTCTCCAAGATGAAACATTTGAAGAATGCATACAGATAGACGATGGCACAAGAAAAACTCAACAGACTTGCTGTTATGGCAATTGAAAATGGTATTCTAAAGGACGTACAATTTACCGATGTTTTGGAGAAATTTGTTTCCAAGAAATTGCGCAAAGCAAACAATTAACCGATGTTTTAGAGAAATTTGTTTCCAAGAAATTACGCAAAGCAAATGTTCGAATTTTAATTGTTCTTAACCTTGTAAGAATAAATTTAGTTTTGTCTTTAACTTCTGTTTTGCTCTTTGAAAATACAGAGCAAAAGTCACTTGACACTAACAGTTATTCATCTCTCCGATGACCAGAGAAGTTAGCAATTAGCGGAGTCAACAAATAACAATAACAACAAAAACAACAGCAATAGATGACAAGTCGCATTGCACATAACTATATATCTATAAAAATGAGAAAATATAAAGATGTAGTAGGTTTTAGTATATTAAAATGAACATTTGTCAAGCGACTTATGCCCAATCCGATAGGGGCCTCACAGCACCCGTAGCTCAGGGACCGACAATGCTTTAATCCGGCCCTGGATTTTACTGTACTTGGGATTTACGTTACAACTGTCGGAAAGATGCATAGTATCAGAAACTGGTGGAGAGTATTTCACGAAGACAAGAGGCCATCAAAAGAGACACAGATTTCAGCATACGATATTAAATTTTCTGTAAATAAAGATTATTTGTAGTCATGCAGGTTTCAGATGTCTGGATAATAATGATAAGAAAATGTATGTATTTGGCCATCCGTTGTTTATACACTTCTCCTTGAGGCATCTATTTTATGTGAACATCATTCTTTGGTAATCAAGTGCAGCTGGTAAATCTTTAAAAGATCAGGAATGATGAATAATGAAATTTCCTTTTCTTGTATTGTGGCATTTTTAGAAATACCTCTTTTTCTCGAAATTCGAACCATTTCTGGATTGTGAAAGTATGCTGCAGCTGGCATCTGAAATTAAAGTCAACCACTCAAGCCATCATCATTAACCACTCAGTCACTTATCATTAATTAATGAGTCATTAGCCACCAAGTAACTCATCATCAATTGCTCATTTTATTCTTTCGGCAATGAAGGGAAAAAGTGAACTTTAATTGGAGAAATCTATTGAAATGGTTTTCGAATTTATGGAATCCTGATGCTGGAAAATATTAGAATGCTTTTTTCCAAGTAAATCTTTCTATGTTGAATGCTTTGTATTCCTGTGGTAGACAGAGAGGCGGAGAAACAAAGTGTTTGCACTGTCATTTTTTATGATACCATGAAATAAAGATGCGACTCGCCTGCGATCAAACAAGAAGCAAGGAATCTGGAAAACCCCTGCAATAAAAGCTTGCGTGTAACTGGCAGTGTTTGTTATTCGTGGACATCGTAAAAATTTCAGAAAAACATTATCTGAGAGGAGCCATAGTTATATAAGAATAATAGAGAAAAGGAAAAATCACATTACCACGACAGTCTTTAGCAAACAAACAAAACTTGCGATGGTTTTTGTCAACGGCAACCATACGTTAAAATAATTATAACTTATTTTTGATTTCAAAGACAAGAATAAGTTCTAATTATTATTTCTTGTGACGATTATATATATTAAAATAATACAACGTAGTTTGTCACAAATATTTTTTTTTTCAAGTCGACCATGGTTTACTTTCCGTGGAACGTTTTATGAACATACTGAACTTTTAGGCATGGACAGACCACTGTCACCTATATTATGTGAAATCTACATGCGTCGATTTTAGAAAAACTTTTCGAACTCGTGAAATTTGACTTATGGGTACGATATGTAGACCATACTTTCGTTCTATGGAAAGGAAAAAAATTCTGAAATTCCGGAATTAGTCAAACTTATAAATTCCATTGATCCTCACACTCAATTCAGCAACGAAACTGAAAATAACAGATGCCTACCATTCCTTGACGTCCTGGTTACTCGCTCAAATGGATCTCTCGCAACCACAATTTATCGGAAGCCTTTCGCTGTTTTCTCACCTCCACATGCCAAGTCCAATCACCCTTGGCAACAAAAACTCAGCACCTTTTACAGTTACGTATATCGTGCGATACATATATGTTCAGATAAAGACAGTTTGGAAGAAGGGCTTTATTTCCTTAAACGTGCTGCAGTACAGCGTGGATTTCCTTAAACGTGCTGCAGTACAGCGTGGATTTCCTTAAACGTGTTGCAGTAACCTTTCCATTATAGACAAGACTCTAACAAAATTCCGAAAACCGAAGCCTGTCTACACGTTAACTCCTGTGACGCGCTCATTGCGAGAGAATTTTGCCGTTATTCCATTTTCCCGTGACATTTCCTTAAAATTTTCAAAATTTCTCAAAACCTTTAATTTTAAAGGGATTTTTAACCGATAAACAAAATGTACTTTTTAGAATCAAAGGACTATGTTGAAGACAAAAACTCTTAGGGAATTTATCAAATTCCGTGTGAATGTGGCGCTTCGTATATAGGGCAAACCCGTACAGAGCCTTGCGTTTTCGATTGAGGGAGTACAAGACCTACATTCGAAACCGTGACCTAAAGCAGTCATCGATGGCTAAACACTGTTGCGAAAAGGACCATAAATTTCTCTTTGAAGAAGCAAAACTAATTGATAAGCCAGATTCAACCACACAAACTTGATATTTTGGAAGCTTTCCATACATATATATCAGAAATCTTCGCAACTTGTTACTGACATGGTATCCACCCTGTTTCAATCAAGCGCGTAGAAGCAACTAACCAAAATCCGTGACTGTAAACACAATTTATGATATCATATACAATTTGAATATTTACGTGCCATTCGTCCTGAGGAAGCTAGGCCAATACCCAGCGAAACCATGGTCAACTTGAAAAAATAAATATTTGTGACAAACTAAATTAGGACTTATGCTGCTAACTCTCCAAGTGGCGCACGAATCAAGGTTTTGGGATTAGACACTTTTGCAAGCATTGTAATGTTGAAATTAGCGTGAATCAAAGTAACCGCATGGATAACTTGATGTATGCATACCGGCTACGAATTAGAAACATTTATTCAACTAGGGGTTGGGCCTCTAGGCTCGCTACGCTCGTTTCCAGAGTAGCGCTCGGGCCCTGCAGCCCGATCTCCAAATATATCACATTAAATAAAAACTGGAAAATTCATATAAATTACAATTCCTATTTCATGTCTAAGCAAATAAGGCTTGTTATTCCGAAGTTTCAGAGTTTTTTTATTGTCGTTAACTTTTGGAAGGGCGGACTTTTGTCGTTTAAACTTATAGGACTTACTAAATTTACCACTAAGGAAAACAAAAGCGGTCCAAAAAGTATTTCCGTAAACCGTTATGCTAAACCGTTAAGGTGGACGTCAAGTAATTTTGCTTCCTATGCTTCCAATGGAAAAATTTTTGTACACATTTCCTTCACAATTACTGTGTTCCCAAGGATGCAAATTTGAACATCGATTAAAATAACTTCATATTATAACTTGGAATACTTAATATTTTCTAAAACATAACCATAATTATTTTAAAAATCAATAACTTTTCCTTTGGTGGTGTTGGAAATAGAAAAAAGATGGCGCGACCTGTTCTTTGATGACGTTAGTAGGCAAATAAATGTTGGATTGCATAATTTGGTTATGTTTTAGAAAATATTAAGTATTCCAAATTACAGAATGAAGCTATTTTAATCCATGTTAAAATTTTCACCCTTGGAAACGAATTAATTGTTAAGAAAATGTGTACAGAAGTTTTTCCATTGGAAGTATAGGAAGCAAAATTACTTGACGTCCACCTTAAACAACTGAGATTGCTTTACCAACAAAACATATGCATAACAAAGACTCTGCGTCACCATGGCAGCAAGTCATGGGACCAGAACGTTCCTCTGTGGTTAACGTGAAGACAGACAAGCTGTTCGTTTCTTTCCTTTCCGTCTTTAAAAAATGCTTTTTTCCTGTGGATTTTTCGTCATTAGTGGTTCGTGTTGACAGTGTTGTGGTTTCTTCGTTTTACCTCACTTGAAGTGAGTGTGTGTGTGTGTGCCTCCTGTTACGCTATTTTGTATTTTTTCTGTGTGACGCAGATACAACACGGAGTGTTGTGTTTTTAGGCTTAGCGGCCATGTTGGCTGCTTCCCAAATACAAATGCAAGCTCCTACTGCTGATGTTATCTCCGCTGGATTTTCTTTGGCTACATCGACGCTTCTGTGACAACTATGACCTCTTCAAGTGTGAATTTGTCTACTTCAAATTGTGTTTCTGCTTCTAATGTGCTTCGTCCTAACGTTTCTGCATCGAATGTGCTACGTCCTAATTCGCATATCCTGAGTACTGAGTCAAGTTCTGCTGACCTACCTACAAGCCTTCCACGCTCGTATGCTACGACTGCTCGTCCAAACCAATCTTTTGTTGCATCTGTTTCAATGCAACCAGAATTCTCAAGAGAAGATAAAGTTCTCAAGATTAGGATTTCTGACGACTCACCAGCAGGTAAAGAACTTTCCTCAGCTTTGTTATTAAGTGCGTATTTTCCGTCTCTTCGTGACACCCCCTCCCCTCTACTTGGAAGCCTTAGTTAAAGTTGTTCCCAAAGAGAGCATTGTTTCAATAATTCCTATTGGAGGTGGTGTTGTCGTTCATTTTGTTCACCGAAAAGCCACCGACGCCGTTCTTGCTATAGGCATTGATATTGGCTCCTTTCACTTGCAACCTGTTGCTTCTGCACGGCGCCCGATCACAGTGACATTATCTCCAGTGCCTACTGCTATTCTTGACAACTTACTTGTTGCTGCACTAGACACTCTTGATCGAGTGGTGGGAGAGACTAAATTTCTTCCAGCTGCTGCCAGAGACTCCATTCAACTTTGTGCAATGTGATCGTCGCCAATATCGTGTTATTTTCCCCACTGACCATGCCATTTCTAACCGCCCTACAACTCTGCAACTTGTTTCGGGCAAACGAACATACGTTTTCAACTTATTTGCTGGTGTCAAGTGTTTCCGGTGTCGAGCTGAGGGACACCTGGCTTCTGAATGTCCTCACCGCACACCTGCACATGGTGCTGTCCCTTCGATGAAGGTTCCTGGCACACATCCATCATCCACTTCTTCCTCTTTAACTACTGAACAAACTATTGCTCCTATGTCAACCACGTCACCATCTCAGCTGATTACTCCTCCCATGACTGTAGATATTTCGTTGTCCTTACCTGTTTCAGTACCGCCATTGCCATACAACTCCGAGAAGGCGCTATCTTTCAAAACAACTACGCAGTTATTGCCAAGCACTTGTGACGTACCTGCCAGCAGGACGCACACGACATAAAGGCAGATAGGAATCAGAATAAAATGTCTGCGTAGCTCAGTTGGTAGAGCGACTTGTTCCGGAATAAGCGGCCTCAGGTTCGAATCCCGGCGTAGACCAAAAATGACGGAGAAATTTACTTCGTTATACACTGTCTGACCTTGTTGAGTCACAGAGCCTGCTCGGGGTCTTTCAATACCTTTCTTTTCGCTTCCTTTCTTCCCGTTTTCATTTGTTAAATTTACACGTTCCTCGTAGTGATTCAGAAGCTACACCCCTCATTCTTCATGTTAGTACAGTTCTCGGTCAGATTCCGCCTTCTGAAGTTGTGATCATGGCTGGTGACTTTAACTGTACGCTGCAACCTCTTTACGATCGTGATGGATCTCCTAATTTCCGTTCTTCTCTGGTTTCGCAACTCACTCAACTAGTCTTCAATTTTGATCTCCAAGATACATTTCGCCTTTTCAATCCTGTGACCCGTGATTTCACCTGGTTTCCTCCTGCCGGATCATACAACGCTGCTGCACGTATGAACCGATTTTATGTTTCCAGTTTTTGCGTTCTTCCCTTGTTTCTGTTTCACATGCTCCAGCTGTTAAGCTGTTTCTTCCGACCATCGTCCAATCGTTCTACAATTTCATCTGCCCTCAACTGGTGTCCCTCACCCAAAGGTTTTTTTTTTGATCGGAGGTTTAACGACCACCGTGAGCAACTCAATGGACTATAAGCAGTCGCCCGTCCCTAATTTAAGGTCACTGGTTCCAGGGAAGTGAGAGAGCCAGTGCCATAAGGCAAACACAACATCCATGCCTCACCGGGATTCGAACCCAGACCCCTTTCGGGCGAATGATCAGAGGCCATCGCTTAGACCACTGCGCCACCGGGGCGGCCCCAAAGCTTTGTACAGTTGATAATTTCTGCCTACAAGATCCAACTTTTATTTCCCATGTCAACTCCATTATTACGCAATCAGTCAATCAACTTTCCTCCAGTTGACCAGGCGGCTCTGTGGCTCTCCACCAAGCATTCCATTGCTGCGTTTGCTAAGCGCTTTTGCTTTTCTGTTCGCACTAAACGTCTTATGGACTTAGATTCAATCTGCCGTTCTCTTCAGTCTACTTCTCACACCGATCCTAACTTTGAAATTTTGAAAGCCCGGCTTCATCATCGCCTCCAATCATTGACTAAATCTGCTCTGACTCGCTTAAAGTTTAACCTTCTTCACTTTCATGATGATCCCCGTCAGAGTCTCGTCATCTTGAAGAACATCGAACTAAATACAATACCATCGCTTATCTTTCCTTACCGGATGGATCTACCACAGCAGATCCCTCCTTCATCTGCTAAAATACTTATTCATACTTTTCTGGTCGGTTTCAACCTTCTCAGATGCTTCCAGCTGATTCCTCACCACTTCTTCAAGATCTTCTTCAAGTCCCTCAATGTTTCTTTTCATTGCTCAGTGCTCCAATCTCCCCAGCCGAGATTCGTTCTTCTCTTTTCAATCTTAATGCTAGTTCCTCACCAGGTGAAGACGGTCTTGCTCTTTCCCTTCATAAGGCTTTTCTTCCAACTCTTCTTCCTTTTCTTGTGGCCTGTTTTAACTTTGTTTTTTCTTCGTCTTCCTTTTCTTCATCAGTTTTTCCTTTGCTCTACGTCTCCTTATTCCAAAATCTGACAACCTTGGACTCTTGACAAACTGGCGGCCTATTTCCATTCTAAATGCCGATTATAAAATCTTTGCCAAAGTTCTTGCTCTTCGTCTTAAAACAGTTCTTTCGCACATCATCCATCCTGATCAGACCTACACTGTTCCTTCTTGCTCAATCGCTTACAACATCACTATCATTCGTAACTTATACTCTCTTGCTTCTCGGCTCTCTGAACCTTTCGCAATTTTCAATATCGAGCAGCGTCAAGCTTTTGATTCAATTAATCACTCATATCTCTTCACCGTTCTTCGCCAAGTTGGTTTTCCTTCCTCCACCCGTTTGGCGCTTTCCAATCTTTACTGTCACTCCTTCTTTCGGGTTCGTACTTCAGCCTTTCTCACCTCGTCTATTCCTTTCGCTAGTGGGATTCGGCAGGGCTGCCCCCTGTCGGGTCAACACTTTGCTCTCTCTTTTGAACCGCTATTGATTTCTCTCCGTTCTCGTTTGTTTTCCTCAGTTCCGCGTGGAGTTGCGTGCACCAGTCACCACCACACAGTTCCTTCGGCATACGCAGATAACTTGACAGTCTTCATCTGTTCTGAGGGAGCGTTCAGAACTCTTCGTAATACCTATCTTAAATATGCTGCTATCTCTGGTCTTAAATATGCTGCTATCTCTGGTTCTTCACTCAACATGGATAAATGCTCTGGATTGTGGGCTGGGTCATGGGCGAACCGTGATGACCGCCCATGAGGTCCCGCTGGTTTTCAAGCGTCGTCAAACTTCCCGGAGTCTACATTGGAAGCCCCTCTGCAGTCGCCGCAGCAACCTGGACTCCCCTGGTTCAGCAGGCCAATCGCGGCCTAGCACCTTTTCGCCGTCTCAAGCTTTTCCTGTCGTTCCTCAGCCGTGCCTACTTCCTCAATACCTTTCTTCAGCCAACCTTTTTTTCATGCTTGGACTGCGCACCTTCCTCCGCCGTTTTTGCTTCGCCAACTTCAACGTACCTTCACTAATTTCATCTGGAATGCCATTCACTGTGTGCAGCACTCCACTCTCGTTCTTCCTATTTCTTTTGGTAGTCTCTCTCTCTCTCTCTCCGATATCTCTCTGAAGTTCAAAGCCTTCCACCTTCAAAATTTCCTTCGAAATTTCTCTCTCCAACCTTCTTCTTCTCAAACCATTGTTGACACTCTTCTCTTTCTTCGCAATCCCCACCTCACTGTCTCAACTTTCCTCCGCATGGACCTCTTTCCTCTCGTTTCCGACCATTTCCCTGAGACTTACAGATCCACTCTTACCCACTGTCGTTCCTTATATACTATTCGCCTTCTCGCTGTCTCTACTAACGATCTCCTTGCGGAACCTCTTTTCTTTTCTTCTGCTATGCGCTCCTCTGCTTCTTCATACTTGAACTTCTCCACCTGGTTCACCAGTGGCGTGGTGCGAGTTTCTCAACTCGTTGATTACAACCTTCGCTGGTTAGTTTGTTGGTTGTTTGATTTTACGCAAGGGCCATGGTTGGCCAAAGAGCGCCAGAAACAAGACAAACAAATAGTATTAAAAATGTGGTAAAAAGCTTAAAATCTGACTGATCATGTAAGACTGAAAAATGAGAACGATGGAAGGGCTAAAAAAGATAATGGAACAAACAGTATTAAAAACATGATACAATGATTAAAATATAGCTGATTCAGTAAAACTGAGAAATGAGGATGATGATAGGGCTAAAATCTAGATACGTTTAAAATAGTCAATTTCTTTAAAAAATGAAAACACGGCAACAGTATCGCAGTGGTCATTGAAGAGCCGCTGCAGTGTAGCGGCGTCCTCGGTCAACAAATGAGAATGAAAGAAATGAAAACGTACATCACGAAAACGAACACAGGTACACAGAAGATGAGTTACGGTGAGTCGGAAATTGCACGTCTCACACATCGACGCAGTGTCGCCACACAGCAAAAAGCGGTGAGTGAAACGACAATGCCCAATGCGGAGACGCGCAAGCACCACTTCCTCCCTACGGTTCCGACGATATGAGGATTTCCAGACTTCAAGATTAGGTTTAATATGATGCAGTTTATTTTCCACCTGTAGGTCACACAGACCTTGCCATGTTCGCTTGATATGGTCGTGAACCAGAAAGCGGAAATCCCGGTAAAACCGTGGCAAGGGTGTGACGACCAAAGAGAAAGCAGATCTAGCAACCGCATCAGCACACTCGTTACCCGAGATTCCAACATGCCTGGGAATCCAACAAAATTGTATCTGGACACCGGCCTCGAGCAAAGAACAAAGAAGCCTTCGTACGGTAAAAAGAAAAGGGTGGTCACAGCAGTCCAACGATGACAAAGCCTGTACAAAACAAAGAATCAGTGTACACCGCAGCCGGTGATGAGAACTCGACTGAACATGGAGAAGGGCGAGATACACAGCATGCATCTCCGCCGAAAACACAGTGGCCTCAGCTGGGATCCGCGCTACTGAAACGTCATCAACACAGACAGCCGCGGATCCAACAACTCCATGCATCTTTGAGCCATCAGTAAAAATAGGAGTGTAGTCAGAATTGAGGTCACGGTGCGAAGAACTGCTGGTACACTGACGCAGGGGTTGAGGATTTATCGAAAGATGTAAAGGTGGTATCAACCACGACACCAAGTGGGTGCCATGGAGGATCCCCAAAGCGCCAGGTCTCTCCAACAAGTGACAAGTCGAGCCCTACATCACGGGCTGCGGCCGCCATACGAAGACCGAAGGTTGAAATGCAAGAGGGCCGGTTCCCGAATAAACGAGCATGATGGGGATGAAAAACTGCATCGTATAAAGGATGGTCTGGAAGAGATCTAAGTTTCAAGTAGAATTGAATAGACAGCTGCAGACGGCGGAATTCAAGCGATGGTTCGTTCTCGTCAGCGTAAAGGCTGGGAATTGGAGATGTTCGAAATGCTCCCGAACAAAGACGCAGTGCTTGATGGTGAATAGTGTCCAAAGGCCGGAGAACGGAACGACGAGCAGAGCCATACACGATACAACCATAATCCAGTTTCGACCGTATTAGAGAATGATAAATGCGAATCAACGACACCCTGTCTGCGCCCCATGAGACTCTCGAAAGGATCTTAAGAATAGATAGAGCCCGCAGACAGGAAATCTTGAGCCGCCGAACGTGCGCACGGAATGTAAGCGCACGGTCGAAGGTCAGTTCAAGGAACTTGGTCTCCGGCAAAACTGGTATGGCTGCACGGTCTAAAAGCAGCTCTGGGTCAGGATGGAGGCTGCGCCTCCGGCAGAAATGGACACACGCTCTCTTGTCAGGAGAAAGAACGAAACCATTGCTATTCGCCACTTTAAAGATCTGATTAATTGCAGACTGCAACTGCCTTTCAATAAAATGCATGCTTGATGACGAGCAGAAAATGTGCAAGTCATCAACATAAACAGTAGCCGAAACCGCAGGAGGAAGATTGATGAAAAGACAATTAATGCGGAGGATGAACAATGTGACAGATAAAATGCAACCTTGAGGAACACCTTGTTCTTGATGGAACGGTGCGGAGAGCGTCGTACCCAGGCGCACCTCGAACACCCGATTGCGAAGAAAATTAACGATGAAAGTCGGAAGATTTCCTCGCAATCCGCATGCGTGGAGGTCACGGATAATACCGTGCCGCCATGCTCGATCATAGGCTTTTTCAATATAAAAAAACAGAAACCAGGTGCTGCCTACGCACGAACGCCTCGCGCACAGATGTCTCAAGGTGCAGGAGATGATCGTGAGGTGAACGATGACGGCGAAAGCCGCTTTGTGATGGTGAAAGTATTTGATGATATTCTAAAAAATGAACTAACCGGGAATTAACCATGCGTTCAAGAACTTTACACAGACAGCTAGTGAGAGCAATTGGACGATAACTAAAGGGAGACTTGGGATCCTTGCCAGGTTTGGGAAAAGGCAGAACAAAAGCTTTTCGCCAAGATTCTGGGAAACTGTGCTCCGACCAAATACGATTGTACAAGATTAAGAGATTCTCGAGAGACGACTGCGATAGATGACGGAGCATGTAATAGTGGATTCCATCGGGACCGACAGATGTAGCGCCGGACCGATGCAGAGCCACCTTGAGTTCAACCATGCTGAAGGGGAGTTATATCCAGGGTCAAGAAAAGGCGCAAATGAGATTCTCTGGCGTTCCGCAGTGGATTTTATTCTTTGAAAAGAAGTAGGATACGCCAGGTCACTCGACACGGAAGCAAACGCCTCCCCCAAACAATCAGCAATCTCCCCGACTTCAGCATATGTGCAGCCGTTACTCTCGAGAATGGAGATCTGGTGAGAGCTGTAGTTACCACGGATCTTACGAATCTTGTCCAACACACTTTTCGAACTGGCACGTGAAGTGAGAGATGAAACATACTGGATCCAAGACACCCTCTTGCTACGTCGACGCACCAACCGAGCATAAGATTTTGCTCGTTTGAATGTAACGAGATTAGCATCGGTCGGATAACGCCGAAACGTAGACCAGGCCTTATGTTGAGCTCTCCTAGCCGCTGCGCATTCAGGAGGCCACCAAGACTTCGGACTTCTGGAGAGTTTCGTAGATGTTTTTGGTATAGAAAGATCAGCTGCCTGAAGAATGCAATTTGTGACTTCAAGAACAGCTGCGTTGATTGACTCTTGGGTCACCATTGCAGAAAATATTACTGTGTACGATGTGAAGACCTCCCATCTCGCACGCTCCATCCTCCACCGAGGAGGGCGGGAAACAGAAGATGGCATGTTCGTGTGATGCGAGATGACAATTGGAAAGTGGTCGCTCCCGTGGAGGTCGGTACACACCGTCCACGACCAGTCAGCAATAATTGATGGTGATCCCAAGGTCAAATCGATCGCACTGAAGGATCTTGTCGGTTCATGGAAGTACGTGTCAGCACCGGTGTTAAAAAGGCACAAAGAGGCCGAGGACAGAAGAGACTCTATGCGACGACCCCTCGTGCTGATGCTGACACTACCCCACAAATGATGATGGACATTGAAGTCACCCAGTAAAAGTAAGGGTGAAGGCAGCTGATCAACCAATCTCTCCAGTACAGAGACGCTTACGTTCTCGTCCGGCGGCATATAGACACTGCAGACAGTAAGAGGCACAGGGACAGATATTCGCACCGCCACGGCCTGCAAAGTTGTGGATATCGCCACGGAAGACACCGGAACACTGTGAGGGACAAGAATAGCGACTCCCCCACAGGCGATGTCTCCCAGTGCATTTGCTGTCCGATACTCACTGTAGCCTCGAACTGAAAGCAGGTCTGATGGTTTAAGTTTTGTTTCCTGTAAACAAAAGCACACCGGAGAGTAGAACGAAAGCGGATGTTGCACTTCATCAAAACTCATCCGAAAACCTCGACAGTTCCACTGAATAATTGAAGCCATGGTTATAAATGAAATGAAAATGAAAATGTTCAAACGAAGTCAGGCTCCATCGCCTCTAATAGGGGTTCCCCCAGATCTGGAGGCGTGTGACCAGGGGCCAAGATTATAGCATGCTTTGTCCCAAGTGTCTTAACAGGAGGCGCACGACGTTGAGTCGTGTGCTCAGATTTTGGAGAAGAAATGCTTTTCTTATCCTAGGCTTTGGTTTTCTTGTTAGAAGAAGTGGCCTGAGTTCCCTTGTTGGTGGTGGGATGAGTCTGCTTCGGCGAAGTGGTGAGTGGCGCTTTCAGACCCCTAGCTCGAGACTGGAGTGCCTCCAGTCCGGCTGCGATGATTTCGTTTACATTGTATGGACATTTAAGGGGGATTTGAATGTCGGTCTGAATGGCAACCGAAGATTTGGCAACCACCACTGATGCATATGATCGCCGATCAGAAGAAGCAGGAACTACTCTCCTTCTGGCCTCAGGATAGGAAATATTCTCCACCGTCTTTAGCCTTTGAATTTCTTTTTCTTCCTTCCACTTGGGACAATCTTTGGCTGATGCTGCGTGTGAACCCTTGCAGTTCACACAAAACTCGGCCTCGGCCACACATTCCTGCAAAAGATGTTCTGTGGCACCACAGCGTGCACACCGGGGATTGCTCCTGCACGACTGCTGAGAATGGCCATAAGACTGGCACCTAAAACATCTCAAAGGGTTAGGGATGTAGGGCGTACCTCTAGGTGAAGATACCCTGCCTTGATGGACGTAGGCAGGGAAGGACTGTCGAAAGTTAAAATGATGCTGCGGGATGGGACGGACTGCCCATTCCGCCTGAAGAGGATACGCCGAACACCCGTAACGTGTTGACTCCTCAGTTCCTCAAGTAGTTCTTCTTCAGTACACTCAACGAGGTCCTTAGAGGAGACAACACCTCGAGATGAATTTAGGTACCCATGAGGTGTTATTTTAACCGGAGTCTCAAGCAGCGTGGTAGTGTTTATAAGTGTTGTACTGTAGGCCACAGTGGACATCTCTACAAGAAGATCTCCAGATTGGAGCTTCTTTACGCTCTTAGGAGAGCTTGCGATGGATTGAAGAGCTTTATTTATCCAAAATGGACTTTTGCCACTCGAAGGCTTTGAAGGGTCTAATGAATGAATAAAAAGAAACGAGCGTTACAAGAATCAGGCACATGCTTTTTGGCGGAAGGGGATGAGGAGCCTTCCTCATTACCTCTTTTGCTTTTTGGTTCGTGGAAAACTTTATTTTCATCCATGGAATAAATTAATAATTCGTCCGCCGACTTCCCCACCCACAATCGAGCCCAACGAGGGAGAGCCGGAGGTCCGCAAGCCCAAGTAGACGCAGGACACGGCTCTAAGGATAGCAAGCGGATATAGCAAAGTTGATAGGGAAGACATACGCTCGGCGTGCACCCAGACTTTCCCATGCCTGGAGAACACCCCTTTGGCATGCCCACCCTATCCCCAGACTCACTCTGTCGTGCAAAACGACAAGCCGTTAGAGGTATGGGCTCCACTCGGCCACAGACCTCATTGACTAGGAGTGGGTTAGTTCCCAGCCGCCCGTTTAGGGTGAAGCAGGGGGCAAAGAGGAGTGTTGGCAACTGGCGACAACAACACCCAGGCCTCCAGAAACCTCAGCCTCCAGCATCCCCTTTTCCACCTTACGGGTCACCGCACACGGCAAACGTGCAGGCAGGTCTAGCTAACCAGCTCGGAAAACCAAAGAAAGGAACATAAAATGGAGATGACAGAAAAGAAAAAGAGAAACTAAAATCCTGAGCTGGCGCATAATCACAACCTCAGCAACCTACAACTGGGGCGGGAGCATGTCAAGTGAAAAAACAAAAACATAAAAAATGTGAAAATCATCACATATACTACATGTCGGCTCGGGCCGTGGGGACGCCATCCCCCAGCAGCTGGATGAACAGCTGTCCCTTCGGTTATGTAATCGTCAAAGCTGCAAAGGTAAGAGAAACCGTCACAAGGTTAGCTTGGGTCGTGGGGGCGCCGCTCCCCAAATAACTGGAAAACCAGTTATCCCCGAGCGGGGAACCTTCGCTGGAGATCGCTGGCCCAGATCACCCCTTCTCTTTCGGATTCGCCCATTCATCGAGCTCAACTGCGATTGCTTCAAGTCAGTATTCGTCGACTCTACCCTCTCCTCGCAGATCAACATGGACTTATCTCGCAACCTTCAGCGCCTCATAGCCTTCCTTTTCTTGTGTATCTCAATGATATTCCTTTCCTTCCTCATAAGGTAACTGTCAAGCTTTTTTATCAGCGTTTTTTAAAACATTTTGTTGAACCAATGCCTATTCCTAATGTACCTTCTTCAGAATTGCCAGCCACATGGGCAGACTCTCATACTGCTCTTGCCTCTCCAAAAGCCCGTGACATTCATTGGTTACATCGTCATCGCCGCCTACTCACTGCACGAACTCTTCACCGTTTCCGTCATCTGACATCACCTCTTTGTTATTTTTGTTCAACCCTCGGAGACGTTCATCATGCGTACTCATTGTGTCTGATGTTGCAACCCTTGTTCTCACTGATGTTCTGTCTCCTTCAAAACGTTTGTGCTCACCTTCACACCATGTCACATTATCTTGTGTTACGTCACCACTATCCGTCAGCGCCCACGCATAATCAAGTGTGCTCCTTCCTAATTCTTCAAGCGAAGTATACAATCTATCTGTACTATCATCGCAGCGTTGACCAACCTTCCCTCCGCCGTTATCACACAGCTCGTCGTTTCCTCTGCCGCAGATATCGTCACTCCGTTACAGCCAAACTACAACTCGAAGTTGACATTGCACGGGAAAATAACGCTGTTCCAAACTTCATGTCTATTTAGTTTCCTCAACAGCCTTGGTTCCAAGTCGTCGAAAATGTCGTGGAACTGCTGGCTTAACCTTCTGCTCTCCACTACAATGTTTTTATTCCATCTTAAGTGTTCTTCATTTGTGTTCTGTGTCTACTTATCTGCCCATGTGTGAGACTTACTTTTACTACTGAATTAACGTTTTGTTTTGAAATTGTAATTGTTTACCTTTGAACTCTTACTGCTTTACCGTCTGTTATTTTCGTTTTCGGCGAACTCACAGACACAAATTAATACTATTGTTATCAACGGACTCATAGACTAAAACTTTTTAGTACTGTTCAACTGGGCAGCATGTGAGCGCCTTCTTTTTCACACCTTTTACATTGTATTTATTTATTTGCTTTTTAAATGCCTGCGATCACCTTGTTCTCTCCCATGTCTTGTTACTGTATTTATTTTGTACTTGTATATATTTTGTACGGGTGTTTTTATACCCATTTTGTGCAATAAAGACCTTATGAAGACAAGCCGTTCGTTTCTTTCCTTTGCGTCTTTAAAAAATGCTTAAAACTCAGAAAATGACTTTTTCTTAATTTTTTTTTTTGTAAAAAATGGATGATAGTTGTAAGTTTATGCTGTAAAAATTTCAATGCGTTGTGATTTATAGTTTGCCATATATCCGTTTTTTTAAATGCGAAATAGAGAATTTTGTGAAATTTAAAATTTTAATTTCTCGTAAAATAAATCGAAATGAAAAAAAAAAGGCTATGAGGTGAAAAACGTCGGTCATCGCACTACATGCCTACAAAGTTTCGTGGTTCTGTTGCTGGTAGTCTGTCCGGAACGCGCCCTGATAGCACTTTTTTGCTTACCTTAAGTTTGAAATACAATAGCTCTTGAAGTATCGCCAGAATCGAGAAACGGTTAATTTCAGCGTGTTCTCCAAACAATTCTCTACAAACGATGTAAATTTCATATTTTTGTGTTCAATACGTTTTGCTCTGCGAGATCGGAAAGCAAGACTGTCGCGAAATTTCTAAAACATCGGCGACAGTTTCTTTTTTAGCACGTCTTTTGCAAAAAAAAAGATCGTGCTTATGTTATCGGTTTGTCCGTCCGTCCGTCTATACCCACGGTATCTCTGCAACTATTAGTCCGATTTGAAAAATTCTTTTTGCATTTGTAAGCTTGAAATATGCGAATGATGATCCTTCATTTCGTTTTTTACGATGGACAATTTCGCCGCTAGAGGGCGTAAATGCAGATGATGTCGAATTCAAAATTACGTTTTATTCCACATATTTGCTTCTAATCATCCGATTGAAAAAATTATTTTATCTTTCAATTCCATTTATGTGGAAGAGTATTTTAGAAATAGTTTCTTTTTCAAATTACGAGCTGCCCCGGTGGCACAGTGGTCTAAGGCGATGGCCTCTGATCATTTGTCCGAAAGGGGTCCGGGTTCGAATCCCGATGAGGCATGGATGTTGTGTTTGTCTTACGGCACTGGCTCTCTCCCTTCCCTGGAACCAGTGACCCTAAATTAGGGACGGGCGACTGCTTATAGCCCATTGAGTTGCTCACGGTGGTCGTTAAACCTCGAATAAAAAAAAAGAATTACGCACGGACTTTCCGCTAGGGGGCGTAAAAGTAAATTACATTTTCCCGGATAACTCTTCTTCTAAAACTCCGATTTGAAAAATTGTTTTTCAGCAGATACATCGCCTGATGGAAAATCTTTTGCATATCATTTCGAATTTTTGGTAAAGAATACTTTGGCCACCAGGGGGCGTAGGTGTTAATTTTTGTTTCTGATGTATTTGCCATAAAATCTGAGCTTCTAAAATATCGATTGAAAACATTCTTTCGTGGACTGAAGTCACTCACATTGATAAACCTTAAGGAATATTTTCTTCCTAAAATATTCCACGGTTTCTCCGCCAGGTGGCGTAGATGTATATCTTATTTTTGTCAATATCTCTACTTGTAGGAGTCCCATTTGAAAAATGCCTTCTTTGTTAGATAGTGTTTTCCGTGTGACATGTTTTTCATATAATTTCAAAATTTTCAAGTAATTCATAGACTTTCCGCTAGGGGCGTATAGGTAAATTGCGTTTCTCCCTATATCTCTGCTTCTAAATCTCCGATTTTAAACATTCTTTCTGCACCGGATACAGCTCCTGATGGGAAATCGTTTGCACACAGTTTCTAATTTTTGTAAAAAATAGTTTGGCCACCAGGTGGCGCAAATATTAATTTTCGCTTCTGATGTATGTGCAGTAAAATATGTGCTTCTAAGATCTCGATTAAAAAAAAATCGTTTGTTAACCGATACTACTTATGTCGACAAACCTTTTAGAAACATTTTCTTCTTGAAATAATGCATGGTTTCTACACCAGGCGGCGTAGATGTATGTCTTATTTTTATCAATATCTCTACTTCTAAAAGTCCGATTTGAAAAATTCCTTTTTTGTTGGCTAGTGTTTCCGATGCGAAATGTTTTTTCTATAAATTCAAAATTTTCAAGTAAATCATAGACTTTCCGCTAGGGCGCACAAAGGTACATTGCGTTTTCAGCTCTTAAAACTTCGATTTGAAAATTTCTTCCTGTATCGCATACAAGACCTGATAGAAAATATTTTTCACATGATTTCTAATGTTTGGTAAAGAATGGTTTGGCCACCAGGGGTCATAAGTGTTAATTTCTGCTTTTGATGTATTTGTAGCAAAATCTGGGCTGCTGAAAATTCGACTAATTTTTTTTTCTTGTACCGATACCGCTCATATAGATAAACCTTTTGAGAATACTTTCTTCCTAAAATAATGCATTGTTTTCCCACCAGGGGACGTAAAGTCACATCTTATTTTGTTCGATAACTCTGTTTCTAAGAGTTCGTCAGCTTACGATTCCGTTTAGAGCATTATCTGAGGGATTAAAGAACCCATTGAAAAACTTCTTTCTTCCGTCAGATACTATTGTTTTTCATACCGGTTCCATTGACTTTGAATAGCTTTGATGAATTCAATTTGCATCAGAACGGTTTCAAAAGACGTGCTTATTACACCCGAAAATTCGGTGTCATCTTTCTTGTTTTAGAATAGAGAGATACAGGTTGGAGCTCCTTTAGCCCTAATTACAGTACGTATGCTGCTTGGCAGATTCTACAAGGTGTTGGAGTGCATCACAGCATACCAGGCGTTCACTAGACAGTCCTTTAACTGGCACATATTTGAAAGAAGAGGACTTTGCTCCCGGATTTATTTTTCTAACATGTCCTCTACATTTGTAATGAGGTTCAGATTCAAGCTTTGTGTTCGCCGAGGAAGATGATGGAAGTATCTGTCATGCTCGCTGAATCACTGCTGAACACATCTTGCGCGATGGATAGTAGTATTGTCGTCTATGAAACACAGTCACCTGCTGCATAAAAAGTCAACATTACAGGATAGACTTGATCGGCAACAGTGTTCCGATAATCCTTGGAGAACACTCGCCCTTTCAGTAATATTGCAGGACACGTTCCATATCAACGGAACGTGCCACACACATTGACATCACCTCCAGAACCTAGTTTACAAAGCAAGCTGTATCCAGTGCTTCATGGGAATCCTGCCAAACTCTCTGTCTACCGTTGCTACAGAACAAGGTATACCGCGACTCGTTGGACCACATGACTTTTATTTCAGGAATCCAGTTACATCACTGTAGGCGAACTTTCCGGTTCTTCGAAGAAATCAGTGGTTTCCGAATAGGCATGCGACTGCCAATACCGATCCTCATTACTTCCCCTGAGCATACATAGTTCGCTGAGACATGGATCGAGATCAATCTTTATTGAATGCTTCTGTCAATTGCTGCACACAGGAAGTCCTGGTTCTCCATACAAGGCTTGTCAGACGACGGCGATTTCGTTCCTGACAGGTTGCCGTCCTGCCATAGTTACGCCTCATAGACAAGCAATGTGGGTTATTTTCCTATGTCCCGGGATATCTCACCTTTTGATTAAACAGTCAGCTCTGCTGTTTTCAAAATCGTTGCACCAGCCAGATAGACACCCACAATAATCCCTTTATCGAACTCCAAATAATCCTTTGTTTTTCTCATTGCGATCAACAGTATTGACGATTACTGACGAGCAGCAGTCTTAAATAGTTTCCTAGATCACGTGGTAGCGCACGTGACAGCTTATTTTGCATATACTGACGTTTATGTACATCTGCATAAAGGTTTATAATTCAATAGCTGATGTATATCGAATGAAACCTGGTTCACGTTAAGGCTTCTAACTGTGATCCAGTTAAATACGAAAAAGTCTTCTGCACACCAAAATCAATATTAAACCAGTACGATAAATCCGTGTATTGGTGTACACTATAAGAATACAAATACCGAACTTTCGCCCAGTAACGGGTGGCTTTCTAAAGGCAAATAAGGAAGCAATTGATAATGCAGAAAGCTGTTATAATATATTACGTTTTAATTTAAGGCTTCAAATCCGGCTTACCTTGACTTAACTAATATAAAAATGCAAGATATTAGTTGTTAGTGCCAAATAACAGCATGCAAATAGCAACAAATAAATAATGTATTGCATAAAATATTATAAAAATGTTAATGTAACATTTTTATTATATTGCATTTTATTTTATGGTGTTCTTTATCGGGAACAAAGCAGTTGGGGCATAGTTCTTAAAAAATCCGTACAAATCAGAAATAATTCTGAAAATATCGAGTCGTTGCATAAACTTAATATTAATAGAATTTCCGTCGTCTTGCTGGTGGCCGCTCCTTTTTGGAGTGGTGTACTGTTCAATACTTTTGATTAGGTTCCACTGCGGTACAACATCGCTATAACAAACTTCTTTGGAAAGAGCTGTCTAGGCGGCTCCATTCTTTGTCTATTTTGTGTTCTTGATGCTAACTACAAGAACATAAAATAGACAAAGAATGGAGCCTTACTGACCTTTGTCTCATGCTATTGGGATACTTCTTTTGCATGGAATGCTCTCCAGCTTTATCATGTGCATTAGTATCCCATCCCTTCCCCCGCAACGCATTAGCAAATCTGCAATTGACGGGAAATATTTTATTCCTGTTCCAATGCTGAAATTTTAGAGGTATTTCAAAAAAATATTGAAATCCAGGGACGTAAGATATCGAACGAGTCTTCTTTAACCCGCTAAAACGAATTAACTCGGGATTAGAAACATAGGCTGAAATCAGCTCGAACGAATATATTATATGTCAAAGAAGTGGGCCAAATCCAGCTGAAACGAGTGAAACTGCGCGTCAGAAAGATTTTACATCCCTCCTTTTTCTATTTGGAGGTTAAACGGCCACTGTGAGCAACTCAATGAGCTATTAGCAGTCGCCCGTCTCTAACTTAGGGCTACTGACACCAGGGAAGGGAGAGAGCCAGTGTCGTAAGAGCAGTACATCTGTTACTCCAACAATTCCACAGGTAGAAGAAAATATTGACATAAGTATATAAATTATACTGAACACCGCATTTTGTGAAATAAAATGTTTGTGGGAATTAAGGCAGTCGAAAGACGTTATTCGTGCCTGCAAAAATTCCTTATAAAACTCACATTCCCTCTCATGCACGATCAGAACCCGTTAAAAATAAAACTGCAATCAAGAAGTAACTAGTTAAAAACAACTTAATTAAAACTATTAACAAATGGTTAGATCTTTCGGTTTCACGTTGAAGCTGTCCTCAGACCAAGAGTACGTATTGAGTGCTAGTAAAGAGTGAAGAGTGATTGAGTGCTATGCCATACACTAGCCCTCAACACGCACTGTTGCTCTGAGGATGGCTTCAGAGTGAAGCCGAAAAATCCCACCATTTGCAAATAATTTTTATTAAATTGTTTTTAACTAGTTACTTCTTGATTGCAATTACAAAAGTTTTTATTGCGTCTTTATATTTATAGGTGTAAATAACAACATAACATTATTTACCAAGCTTTCGCTTGTCAACAGACAGCTTTCTCATGGTACGTTAGAAACAGGATGCATAGAATTAAACAAATAAACAATAAACAACGTTCTTTCACGTGTTCACATGCCATCGTATTATAATTTGTGTGACGTGTTAAACAGTATTCGCACTATCATGCTCTACATCGTATAATTTCATATGAAACCTCTCCATATTTAGGGGATATCGTATGAAACATTTTCATTACATGCGTCCTCTCTTCCCATTATCTCCATTGACTCACGTATTGAGGATTCACTACGTGTAGTATAACTAGCTATACATCTAGCACCGGGCCATTCAGGTATAGCTGTATTATATAGCACCTCCATGGCAAGTGCTGTGGAAGGTATTGCATCCTTTATATTTCTACTATGTTCCTTAACTCCAGCCTTAAGAGACCTTTTCGTCAGTCCAACGTACACCTTCTTTATTCGATCAGCGTATCGTAGTGGGATGGTATATACTCCTGATTTGTTCATCTCATCAGATTCCTTATAATCGGAAAACGTTTTACTAATTGATTTTATCGTTTGTATTCCCACATCATATCATTTACTACGTAGTAAGTTTTTGAAATAATAAGAGAAACTTGGGATGTAAGGTACAAATCTCATTTG
Organism: Macrothele yani; assembly: GCA_039090855.1. NCBI lineage: Eukaryota > Metazoa > Arthropoda > Arachnida > Araneae > Macrothelidae > Macrothele > Macrothele yani. Next base: position 67,215,008 of record CM076989.1, on the reverse strand, counting down.
CTCTTGTTACATTTCTTCTTATTTTGCGTTCTGTATTTTTTACTATGGTCATCATCTTTTTGAAGCTATATCCAGCATCAAGGTCTTGTCTTGTTATCCGAGATATTTCACTTTCACTTTCTCTTACGTCTGAGAAAACAACGCAAGCTATGTGTATACGTGATCGAAATCCAGCCGTTTTATATTATTCTGGTGCATGGGATATTGGGCTTACATGATTATTTACTGCTGTAGGCTTATATTACACCGTTGTATTCACTTTTCCGTTATCTGCCCGATTGATCATCACATCTAAATGAAATATCTCGGATAAAAAATTTTTCACGGATGGGCCACTCCTTCTGGGTCCAGTGTTTCTCTCAAGCTCAGCTATCCCACATGTAGAAATACCGTGGAAACTTCGTGAAGCCTTTCTGTTGACCGAGGAGGAAGTTGACCATTTTCAGGTCCACACAAATGATTCAGTTGTGCTCGTGATATTTGAGTTAGTCAATGACCAGTTTATATCATTATATTATTCTAACTGATTCACCAACTGGAACTGCTCCATAAGCATTGCCATTGTGCAAGAGAACACACTTGAGGCTGCGCTTTGAGCTGCCCAGAAATAATCGCCATTCTGTTGGACTATACGAAGTAACACCTAATTGCCTGAGAAGACCTGCGATATTGTGGCAGTAAACAAACTGCTTGTCTTCTGAAAACAAATTCCACAAAAATCTGTTCCCGCTTTCGAAAATAAGATACTTTTGCAGAGCGGTCAAGTAGGTTTTTCTTGCAGCCTGGAGGCTAATCTTAGCTGCTTTCTTGGAGAGCCCCAAATCACGCACTAAGTCATTCAACTCCGGTTGGCTAAACTGCTGAGGGGATGATGACTGTTTGGTATCAGATGATGAATTTTCGGATTCTCAAAACATTTCCTGAAGCTTGTTATCACAACCCTCATGCTCTTCCTGATCATGTTCACTGCCTTTATCTCCAGATGAGGGAAAACCATTAAAAATTAGAACCAGGTGTTCCTCAGAGTGCGGAGTAGGTCTAATATCTGAGGGACTACTGGAATAGGAGACCGTATGCAGTTTTTTTTTGCCGACACCCTTCGTGTTTAGGCAAAAATAGCAGTCAGTTATGTGGTCCTTGGGTTCCCGCCAAACCATGAGAACTCCAAAAGGCAGACCGTTTCGTTTTCCTTTTGTCCGGTCTCAAAGCATTTCCTCAAAATTATGACACGCAATATGTGGATCCCATTTCTTGTCTTGTGCGCCAAGGGGAACTTCAAAATAGGCTTTATAGGCACGCTTCCCAACCGAAGTTATATTGCGCCTTTGACGAAGAAGTGTATAGCAGGAACATACATAACAGAATGCATCAGGATTATTTACACATTTATGTCTACTTGAAGAAGCCATGATCAGATCTGAAACAAAAAAACCAGGTGTTATTTTTGTGTAAATCAGATAAATCTCTAGAATCCAAAAGTAACAATAAAGATATAGAATATTGACGTTTGAAAAAAATTAGCCTGATAAGTATAAGGTTAGGGTAGATGTAACCCTAGTTCTCAAGCTGTCCGTAGTGTAAATAAAGCATGTAGAGGAAACCCGATTTCAGATTTGAAATCAGCGTTGAAAAAATACTTAAAATCAGTTGAAAAATCTAATGCAACAGAAAATCAGAAAAAAGTGTTCCGCAGTGTTATAAATCCACTGCTGGATCAAAGTCTCTACAAGTTCCTTCACAACGGTATGCCTTGAGCAAGACTCCTCCATGTTACTCCTGTATGCTTTCGAATTTCATCTACCCATCTCCCATGTGGTCTTCTTCTGGGTATTTTCCTGTCCCTTGGAATCCAGTTTAAGATTTCGGTTGTCCATCAGTGGCCCGTCCTTCTGGCAATGTGTCCAGCCCATTGCCATTTCAGGGACTTTACTCTGATCATGATGTCTTCCACTTTTGTCATTTTCCTTATCCAAGAGTTCCTCTTCTTACCTTTCCTGGTTGCACCGAACATGCATCTCACCGTGCTCTTTCAGATCAAGGACATTAATCCACAGAAATGCAGTTTAATCGATTTTGATTGTATTCTCCGCAACAAGCTTGTGACGTGCCTGCGCTGCAGGACGCACATTAGATAAAGGCAGATAGCAACGAGAGCACATGTCCACGTAGCTCACTTGGGAGAGCGACTTACTCCGTATTGAGGGAACCGGATTCGATACCCGGCGTGGACAAAACTGTGTTTTCACATTAGCGCCCGAACTTCAAGAATGACCTGGCCGTTAAGTTTCCCGCAATGGTGTGATGTTCTTTCCACACAGCGAGACAGGAAAAATGAGAATCCCTTCTTCAGTGCTTCGAAAAAATAAATGTGTGTGATGTTACGTTCCACACACCAAATTGTCTGGGATTTATCAAATGCACGTTCTTCATGGGATGACTGCCTAGAGCGACACATGGTCCCGGCTGACCCCGTTGACCATGCCCCGGCTCTCTTTCGGGTGTAGGGGGGATGTGACGTGCCTGCGCCACAGGACGCACATTAGATAAAGGCAGATAGCAATGAGAGCACATGTCCGCTTTTCTCAGTTAAGAGAGCGACTTACTCCGGAATGAGGGGACCGGATTCGATGCTCGGCGTAGGCAAAACTGTATTCACAAGCTGTGAAAACTGAAATATATAATCGGAAAGGATTTTTGCAAAATCGAGCGAATATTTTTGTTATCACATACATAGTCGTATCAGAATAATATGACCACCTACCTAATAATGGGTATAATCACCCTTGGCCCGGATGGCAGCTGCGAGACGGCGTGGCATGGACGCTATGAGGCCCTGGAAGTTTGCCCGAATCACACGTGCCCATTTGGACTGCAGCAGAGCACGGAGGTCCCGGATGTGACGTGGTTATGGGTCGACACGTCGAACCACCTGTCGATCCAAATAATCCCACAAGTGCTCTAGGTCAGGCGATTTCGCCGGTCAAGGGAGAACGGAGACATCGCTATCGTGTTCCTGGAACCAGTCACGCATCCCCTTAGCGACGTGACACGGCGCATTGTCCTCTTGGTGGACACCATCACCAGGGTAAACATCAAACATGAAGGGATGCATGTGGTCAGCAAGGATGGACAGGCAGCCATTGGCATTCAGGGATAGAGCGGTCCCCGGTCACACCAGGAAACCATCCTCCAGACATACGCAGTGACACCGGCGGCCTGTACTTGACCGACAAGTGTGTCCGGGTGTCAATTCTCGTGTGTCTGACGTCGTATCCACCACCACCAATCACTTCTGTTTAGTAGAAATCTCCTTTCGTAGGAGAAGGAAACCTTTTCTCACTAATTCACTGTCCAATGATTGTAGTCCCATGCGAACTGCATGCGTCGTTGCCGACGAACCTGGGTTAACATGGGCGCCTTGATACATTGTCGACTCCGGATACCCAAACGTAACAGGGTTCGCTCTACTGTTATCGGGGACATGTACCCACCAGCGTTCATTTGCGTGGGCAATTGCTGCACTGTTGCACGTTGATTGCCCTTTACCAGTCGACGGAGGCGACGTTCTCCTCTGGGTTGGATGGCGTTTGGGGCTCCACAGTTATGACGTCATGAGGTACTCGGTGTGCCAGCGGTCCATATTTGGTACAGCCTTACTACAGCACCTCGCGAACAACCCACGAAGTCTGCTGTTACTGAGATGCTTCCACCCTCGGCGCGGTAGCCGATGACCATTCCTTTTTGGGCGTCCGTCAAATCACTACCTCTTCCCATTGTGCTCACATCACGCACTATGGCTCATCTGTCCTGGCCGGTCACTTATATCTCCGTGTGGTCGACCTTGTCACGTGCGCTCTATGACGCATCTGGGCGGGTACACTGTGATTCCGGGGGTGATAATATTATTGTGATACTACCGTGCATGTGTTTAACCATCTCGACGTTGGATATACTGCGAAGGAAACAAAGCTGTATTTTTAAAAGGGATTACCTCATCGCTTTGGAAAGTGATATATTCTGTAAATACCATGTTAATATGCTTGCTTGAGTAAGGGTGCTACAGATTTACACAGCATTTAAACTTCCTAAAAAAAAAATGGAAAAAGTGAAGAAGAAATTAAACAATTTCCTGGTCGATGTAACTTGCGCGTGTGTGCATCGAGAAGGCGTGTTAGGACGACATGTTACAGGGCTAACAAATTGGTTCTATTGATAAGAGAGCCAACGAGGCGAGAGATGTTCACAGACTGTGGTAATCGCTCTTTGGCAGAGAAAAATTTTGCACCTGCTTCCAAGAGATTTTTAGCGTAATTTACACATCATAGCGGAAAGCCTACTTTCCTCGGAGATGTCTCTTTTGATTTTACTTGAGTGAAATCATTTTTCTCAGTTCTCTGTCTTTCTTTTTTTGGCTACCTCACTCTGTTTTCATGTTTGTTTTGTGGGTAATGGGCATGAATCTTGGTGCCCAGTCACGAAATTCGCTTTAACAGTTTTGTTTAAGTTTAAGATTTATCCACGGTGCTGTGTTTTCAACGTCTCTTTTCTCACCTCTCGTCCAATGCCTCTATAATTCATCAGGCCATTATTCAAGAACTAGTTCATAGCCCGTGCCATGCACGAGTGAAAAAGCTGTGACTGAAATTTTTACAATAACGCTGATTCCTTTTTTATGAAATTACTCTTCAATTTTACTTCTTTTTACGAAATTACTCTGCAATGCGAAGAAAATGAAATAAACCACGACATAACACCTAGGTAACAGAACAAACGTCGCAGACAGTTGTTCGAGCACGTGTGTGTTGCCACAGATGAAGTCGTTTGCCATACTAACTTTATTTTATTTTCCGGTATTTATCCTTGATTTTAAGTATCGTGCGATAGCGGTGAGCTTAGTTCAGATTTCGCCCACCGGATAAAAGCAGATGGCGCTGCAAGTACTGAATGACGTCAGAGCGTTAGGGACAGACGTAACCTATTATATCGGTTTTATATCATCACGCTTTTGTGTAGCTCAAAGATTGTTGAATAATGAATAAACTGGCGTCAGAGACCTTACGTAAAATTCATAATTGTGCTGATGTTTTTTTTAAGAAACTGACTCCACAAATTGATGCTGGACTATTTAACCCTTTAAGCAGCCAATGTACCTGATCCAAACGATACCCAAATTTTTCTGCGCTCTACAAAAAGATATGTGACTGGGTTTCATGAAAGCTACGGTAAAAGAATTCCTTCCCCTTCTCATCTCAGCAGTACAGACCACAATCCTGTCACTGGTGATAAGCGCTCTCTTCTAGTCATTTATCTATGCTACATGAACCAAGGGACGAGGAGAAAGGGCTAGCCCCTGGCACGGACATCATGCCACTGGTAAGAAACAAGTGGCTCAAACATCTCTCACTTTTCTTAGGTTCATTGCCTTTGTTATAGCACCTTTTAGCAGGTGATCAGCAAGAAAGGATTATTGTTAATCTTCATTAAATGACCACTTTCAATAACAAAGCTAAGGGGAAACGAAATCTTTCTGATACATAGATTCACTCGTTCCAATCACGTTCGGCCCACTTCTTAGACAGCGAATGCATTAGTTTTAGCTGATTTCAGCCCATTTTGCTAGCTCCGAGTTAATTCGTCTCAATCGTTTAAAGGATTAAGATAAGTTGCAAACGTAAAAGTGGGTACATCAGCATAACCAGTGAATAGAGTTTAATGTGACTTGGTGGAGAGGTATATCATCTGTTGACAAAGAATACATGCGAAAGGAAATACCATCTGCACTGCGCTGCGCAGGAACGCGCGAAACGAAACACACATCAGTCACGCTATAAAAGTAAAGAGAAAATACAGCGTTCTTCTTATCACGCGTTGCGTACCCCAAATCCAGTTAGCTTGCTAGAGGTGTTGGAGAAAATGTAGGCGAATACGCGGATTAGCTATGAGGAATCGGAGAGATGTATTGCCATCGGTAGGATGTTGGTAATACAGACCTTACCTGAGGTAAGCAGAGCTCACAACGTCTCGCGGATGGTCATCTCCAGATATGGCGACAATATTACAAATCTCCAACAGTTTCGGAATGGTCAAAGGTCACAATATCCCAGGAGGACCGATATCTGATCATAGCACCAAGAAAGCACGGGGAAATTACACCAAGACAACTCTCTGTAGAGCTCGCCTATAATTCAGGTGCGACAGTATCTCAAGGTATATTCAGGTGCGACAGTATATCGACAGTATCACAGTTTCCAGAAGACTTCGTGAGAATGGTTTGTAATCTAGGAGACCAATGGTTTGCTTTCATATCACTCCCTATCAAAAAAGAGCTGAAAGGACTTGGTACAGGCGACATCACACCTGCACCGAACAGCCGTGGACTCATGTGCTTTTTTCTTGTTTTTTTTATTGGAGGTTTAACGACCACCGTGAGCAACTCAATAGGCTATAAGCAGTCGCCCGTCCCTAATTTAGGGTCACTGGTTCTAGGGAAGGGAGAGAGCCAGTGCCGTAAGTCAAACACAACAGCTATTCCTCACCGTGCGATTCGAACCCGGACCTCTTTCGGACGAATGATCAGAAGCCATCGCTTAGACCACTGCGCTACCCGGGTGGCCACGTGATTCTCACGGATGAGATTCGTTTCAGTCTGACATCGAATTACCGATCTATGCTCATCTGTGGATAGGATGCGGAACGCACATCTATTTAGGAAGTTGTCTTCTGTTGTGGCAGGCAAAATGCTTGGCCGCCACTGTGTGTTTGAGGGTGGTACCACGTATGCCCAAATTTACATAGAAGACATATTTTACGTCTGTTTCGGCTTTCAAGGGTATTGTAAACGCCGAGTTCATTTCATGGAAGATAATTCTAATCATCATAGGTCACGACAGCTTATCAGCATTTACTTCGAGAGTGAGAATATCCGCAGGATGGAATGGCTAGCCAGATTTCCTGTTCGTAATCTTAATGAACATGTCTCGGGCATTCTGGAGAGATGCATTGCTATTCTTCACTCTCCTCTCCGAAGACCGCGATCTTGGTTAACGGAACAATGGCATGCAAAAGGATTCAGGGTCGTTGTGCAACATGCTAGGTTTTGAAGGGCAATCATAACCTGTATTGATCACTTCTGCTACCACGAGAGAAGGATATTTTTTTGAGGTGTCAGCATTATTCCTGCTCATGTATTCTTACGCGTATCGTGTATGCTTATGTTCTTTTTCATGGTATGATGTACGCGTTCTACCTGAATTTCATCAAAGTCTATCAAATTGTTATGTTATTATGACAGCTTATATGTTTAAGATTTAACGTTTGTCCTTCAGTGCATTTCTACTAATGATAGTCATCGTCGTGTCAAAGAATGTTCCCTTTAATTCCTTCATCCGTGGAAACATATCCGTGACGGTGATCGAGCACGCGCCCTCTCACTCCGGAGTAAGTTACTCTCCCACTTAAGCTACACGGACGGTATGTATTGCTGCATATTTGTCGTCTTGACACGTGCTTTACCTCTATATTACGTTACATCATTTGCCTCTTATTATTTTTTTTATTTGAAGCGAAGCAGGAATTTTTCAATAATTCCAGACGATATGTGGAATGTGCATCACACATTTTTGGAATAACTCAACGGCCAGTGGATCCATTTTTACGCTCGGGCGGCAATGTGAAAACACAAATTTGTCCGTGACGGAGTAAGTTGCTCTCCCAACTAAGCTGCACGGACGGAATGTATCGCTGCAGATTTGTCGTCTTGACACGTTCTTTACCTCTGTAGTACGTCACACATCTCTTACACAGTTGACGATACCTTTCTATAACTATCTGTGTTTTTCTTATTCTATATTCACATCGATTTTCTTATCATTTCGATAATTTCTGTGCGTAATAGTTCTTTAATACATGTATTCAGGCAGTATCGTATACTATTTCCGTTTTTTACGCTTTCCAACCGTAGGTTGAAGAAGCGTATATGCTCCTCCAGCTTTGTCCGTCCGTCCGTCCGCACGATAACTGGCGTACAAATAGGTCGACTTCGATGAAATTTTAGTATGTGGTAGGGAACCACCCGGGGACAAACCCTATTGAAAATGGGACAAATGGCGTCAAAGATCACGACGAAGGAGCGGCATCATTCCATTACGCTTGTGCGTCTTAACTTGCGTAAATATGGTTCGATTTCAATGAAAGTTTACTATGTGGTAGGACACCGCCGGGGGACGAACCCTATTCAAAATGGGTGAAGTGGGGTCAAAGGTCAGGACATAAAATCGGGATGCATTCCATTGCCCTTATGCGTCATAACGTGCGTAAAAATGGTTCGATTTCGATGAAATTTCAGTATGTAGTAGGGGACCACTGAGGACGAACCCTATTGAAAATGGACGAAATGTGGTCAAAGGTCAGGACATAGGATTGCGATCCATTCCATTGTCTTTATCCCATATTATTAAGGTGGACGTCAAGTAATTTTGCTTCCTATACTTCCAATGGAAAAACTTTTGTACACATTTTCTTCACAATTAATGTGTTCCCAAGGATGAGAATTTGAACATCGATTAAAATAACTTCATATTATAACTTGGAAAACTTAATCTTTTCTAAAACATAACCATAATTATATTAAAAATCAATAACTTTTCCTTTGGTGGTATTGAAACCAGAGAAAAGGTGGCGCGACCTGTACTTTGATGACGTCAGTGGACAAAAAAATGTTGGATCGCAGAATTACGGTTATGGTTTAGAAAATATTAAAGTATTCCAAGTTATGAAATGAAGCTATTTTAATCGATGTTCAAATTTTCATTCTTGTGAACGCATTAATTGTCCAGAAAAAGATGGCGCGACCTGTATTTTCATGACGTCAGTAGACAAACAAATGTTGAATTGCATAATTATGGCTATGTTTTAGAAAATATTAAGTATTGCAAGTTATAAAATGAAGATATTTTAATCGATGTTCAAATTTTCATCCTTGGGAATGCATTAATTGCGAAGAAAATGTGTACAAAAGTTTTTCCATTGGAAGTATAGGAAGCAAAGTTACTTGACGTCCACCTTAAAGTAGCAATTCTTGTATGTATGTATGTACATTTTATTTTGAAAACGGCTCTAAGAATTTTGACGAAAGTCGTTAACCTACCGTTTTCTGGTACTAGAAATCGATTTAGCTTGATCTCGACTTTAGAAGAATTCGTTTAGTGGGATAAATAACCACCCCGAATTATAACGTTTTTAGTGATGGCGTTGTTCCATTAATGTTACCAATGCTTAGAAATCTTATGACGTCACAACTCGCGTTTGAGAATGTTGGCGCGCGGTCATGCCATCTATCGCATTACGTCACGCGTTGTTTGTGGATCCTATTAAAGATTTATGACGTCACACCTTGCTAGCAGATGGTCGCGATTCCCATCTGCCTCATTACGTCACGCGTTGTGTGCGTATGTCCGTCAGAACGATAACTCGCGTAACAATCGTTGGATTTCGATGAAATTTTAGTATCTGGTAGGGGATCACCTGGGAAGGAACCCTATTTAAAGTGAACGAAATGGGGTCAAAGGTCAGTTCATAGGAGAGGGATCCATTCCACTGCTTTTATGCGCCATAACTAACGTAAAAAAGGTTCGATTTTGATGAAATTTTAGTGTGTGGTAGCGGACCACCAGGCTACAAATCTTATTGAAAATGGGCGAAATGGGTTCAAAGGTTAGGACACAGGAGCGGGATCTATTCCATAGCCCTTATGCATCATAACTTACGTTAAAATGCTTCGATTGCGACAAAACTTTATCATGTTATTTCGGAGGTATACTAAGCCGGTTCTGTTGAATATTATCGAAATGGGATCAAAGGACAGGGCACAGGACCGAGATTTATTCCACAGACATTGTTCTCATAACTTGAGTGATAACTTGACTGTAATGTTGGAAAGCGTATTATAATCAATGCATTGCAGGATTTTACTAACTTGTTACTTATGCTTTCTGTTGTCTTCATTTTACTGGAGTGTCTTATATTTTGGCAATTTGGAGAACATTTCCTAACGCCTTTTCTTTTTATTTTTTTAGATTGTGTTACCTATAATTTCTACTTCGTATACTTCTTAAACATCAGCACTTTGAAGACTTTCATTTCAGTTGTAGCCAATAGTTTATCCAATAGAAAATATCACGTAACGTAATCAATGTTTTCCTTAAGTGATTCCGATTCCATTAGAATTCATTCACACGACAACCGACAAATTATATACGTGGTAAAATTCTCATATCAATATTTGCTCTCCTTTCACTTCTTTTAGGAAAAACGTCAATATGCGTTTAGTATCATTATATCCGTCCGTCCCTCCGACTGGGGGTATTATATCTCTGCGCTTGTTACTTCAATTTGAAAAACGGTTCTTCCACGGGAAAGCTAGAACTCTGAGAACGAATACCATAAATTTTGGTCTTTTTTATGCTTCATTTTCCAGCTGGGAATGGCAAATGCAAATGATATTGAATTCGAAATATGTTTTATCCCATGTGATTGCTTCCAAAAGTCCGACTGAAAAATGTATTTTTACCTTCAGATTCTTTCATCAAGAACATGATCTTGCGCCCACTTTCTACTTCAAACATTGTAGTCTTACCCTTTTGGGTTTAAATACATTTTTTTATTTTTCTCACTATCTCTTCTTCTAAAAGCCCAATTTTAAAATGTTTTACTTAGCATAGCTACCGATGCGGGGAATATTTTGCATTTTTCTGAGTTTTCGAGACCCACAGTTTTGCTGACAGGGCAATAAGTGTATATTTATATTTATAATGCTATATCTGCTTCTAAAAATATATATTGTAAACATGCTTTTTCGTCAGGTAACACTCACCACGAAAAATATTTTACGCTTACGTTTTGCCCAAATACTGTATAGTTTTTTTGTTTTGTTTTTTTGCTACATGGCTCAAATGCTTATTCTATTTCTTTCATTATCTTTACACCAAAAAGTCTTTTGAAAAATAGCTTCAGTATCGGATACACTTAGTACGAGAAAAAATAAGTATGTATTTACCAGTTTTTCATAACGCACGGTACTACCGCTAGGTGGAGCGAATGTGTATTTCTCTTTGTGATAGTGTCGCCTTCTAAAAATCCGTTTGAAAAAATATTTTTCAGGTGCGTGCTATTCACTCTGATGATCACACTGTCCATTTAAATTAATTCAACTCTCACACTAGGCGTGTATATTCATATTCTGCTTTTTTGGTATCTTTGCAGTAGTGGAAAAACTGTTTTCAGTCCTATAGCCTCCACTATGGAGAAACTTTTGATTACCTTTTTTACTTTTTCTCCCGTGGGGCTTCAGCGAATATTTTTATTTACCACAGAACTCTGCATGAAAGATTTCTTAGTCAGGTATTGACTGAGAATAACAGTTTGCGCACATATCCTTTTATAAATAGTACACGTTTTACCGTTACGATTTGTAAAGTTACATCATGCTTTCCTCGATATCTCTGCATTTAAATGTTTGATTTGAAAAATTTGTTTTGGATCAGATATCTTCCACCATGAAGAAAATGTTGCTTACAGTTCCGCCGCTAGTGGGCGTCAGTGAATATTTTTCCTTGGAAAGACATTTCAGCTTCTAAAAAACCTGTTCAAAAATTGCTTTTGTACAGGATATCATTCACTATCAAAAATACTGTTCACATGACACATAGTGTATTTTAAATAATACACAACTTTTCATTAGAGATGAAAATGCATTCTTTTTTTCTCATGATCTCATTTCCTTATCTACAAATCAAATCTGGAAAATTCTTTTTATGTCTTGAAGTTTTTGTTATGGGAACCGTTAGGGATCTGCTTTATATACAAGGTATTTTTAATAACGCGCAATTCTGCCGTTGAGGGGGCAGAACATTTTGCATCTAAAGTCAGCTTTGCTTTTTAAGTATCGATTGAAAGTATTTCTTCTGCATTTTTGGGTGTCCCATCATGAAAAAAAAATGCCTTATTTCCCCCTCTGCTAGATTTCTTTTGTCAAAGACATTTTGCGTGAATTTTCTAGTAAGATGATTCAGTTTCCTGAAAGGGCGCAAATAGATATTCTATTTTCAACCATTTCACTGCTTCTAAAGTATTGATCTAGGAATATTTCCAAGGAGACTTTCTGTGAAGAGCAGATTGTTAGTTTTCTGAAATCCTTATTTTCAAAATTTGATGTTCCAATAAACGTTTGACGATTAAGGAGTTTTTTTATTATTATACATGCTTTTCATTCAAAAGCAATTTTCATTTCGCAGATTAATTCGATATGGTTTCTCTTTTTTGTCATTTGTTAAAATATAATTAGAGAATATCTTTAAAACTTCGCTTCTGTTCAGTAGATAAACTTTCATTTCATGTTCTTGACTGATATTAGAGGACTATATCGCAGAAAATATTTTTAAAGCCTTTTTTTCTCTACCAAAATGGAAATTCTCGTATCCAAGACAAAAATTTTAGTATTTTTTTATCAGCACAGGATATTTCTTGATCTGCCGTCAACTTTACATTGCTCTCCTCACCTTGATGTGGGAGTAATAAATACATAACACAGAACTATACACTGAGGTGCCAAAAAAAAAAAAAAAACTGGGTTGACAGCTACCGTTTCTATTAATTACATGCCACCACACCTATGCGGTAAAGGGTATCGTCCACAAACGACGTGTATACAGAACAAAATATCTCTGTAAGCTCAAGTAGTAGCATTCGCAGTTCAGATGGCAGCTTATCAGGATTTAAAAGATTTCGAACTTGGTATGATAGTCGGCGCCCGGGAGATAGGTCATTCCATCTCGGAAATTACAACAAAATTTGGATTTACACGATCAACAATTTCAAAGGTGTACCTGGACTACATAAACTCAGTGGGAAAAATCCAAAGTTCGAGACCAGTGTGGCCGTAGAAAAGCTCTGGACAGCGGCGTTTGGCACTCATCGCAACATCCGCCCGGCCTGCAATATTGCCCAAATCACAGCGCAATTCAATGTTGATGCCAGTAGTAGCATCAGCGTTCGGACAGTGCACCGTTTCCTGTGTTTTATGGAGTTCCGGAGCCAATGGGCCACCCGTGTGCCATTGTTGACCCGACGATACAAGGATGTTCGCCTCGCCTGGGCGCGGAAACACCTCAATTGGACGCAAGATGACTGAAACGGGTAGCCCAGTCTGACGAATCACAGTACCAACTGTTTCAGGAAGAAGGCCAACTCCAGGTGTGTCGACAACCCCACGAGGCAGTGAATCCCGCATGTCTACAAGCGACATTGCAGGCTGTCTGTGGCTCTGTTCTAGTGTGGGGTGTTTTCAACTGGCATGCATTACGATCCCTGAAGCATCTGCAGACCGCTCTGGCCGGTGAGCATGCACGTAAATCGCACGCTGTAGATCTTATTCGGAGGTGGGGACTTAATGACGAGAAGTTTTCTATGACCTCATTGGTCGATGAGTTTGGATCGACCTTTACGAACAGGGATGCGGTCGTGTACGTTTGTTTATTGCGTGGTGATTTAGAACGAAACACTTAGCAGCAAAAATGGAATTGGAATATATGCCAAGCGTTCATGCGTATATTTGTAATGACGGTCGTTCTTTTATTAACGAGACTGATAGCAGGCAGAGGTATGGAATTTAATTTTAATAGTTTAGGGCATATAATACGAACACAGAAATGAAACAAATTTAGTAGATACTTGAGTCCAAATTCTTTGTAATGAAATTAATTGCCAACTCATTCCCTGCTCGATTCTGCTGGGTACCTGGCGATGTTGGGATTACCTCTGTCAGATCCGTCTCCTCCATGCCGATCACTTGAACGCCACTGTTTTTTAGAGATTTTCGTCCTGGCATCCGTCACTTCATCATGACTGAATGGCAGTCCCTCTGGTCTCAACAGGGCAGAAACAAACTTCACTCAATCAAACCACAGATCGGACTATGGCCATCTATTGGTTTGCGAACAAACAGTCCTGAAGAAGCTATCTTGCGCGTCTGCGCATTGGGCATTGTCGTTTCACCCACCGCATCTTGGTGTGTGGCGACACTGCCCCAATGTGTGAGACGTGCGACTGCCGACTCACTGTCGCTCATGTTCTCTGTTCGTTTCCGTGCTCATCGCTTTCATCATTTCTGTTCCCATTTGTTAGACGACAGCACAGCCACGCTGCAGAGGATCTTGGACGACCAATGTGATACATCCTCTATCTTCTCGTTTTTAAAACACATTGACTTTTTTTAAACGTATCTAGCGTTTAAACTTTTCCTCATTTTCTTTTTTCACTTTTACGATATCAGCCAGCTTTTAACTCTTATACCACGCTTTTAAATATATTTCTTTGATTGTCTTGTGTCTGGCGCTCTTTGGCCAAGCATGGCTCTTGCGCAATAAAAATCAATCAACCAACCAACCACATCCCCTGCTAATTGGCACACCATCAGAAGGAATTATTATAAGACGGTAATTTAGCGAGGTCTTTGCATTTAATTGAAAAATCTGCTGCAACCGTAGATAAAAAAACTAAGTGTATCAGAGTCATAAAAATGGGAGATTTAGGTGATTAAAATTTAGCATACCCTAATATATTGCACCTTAACACCCCTCAACGCCGATCGCACTTTGATACCGAAAATTGTGACAAAGTGAGGAAATGTCAAAACTATAAAAAACGACTTAGAAAAAGGATGGTATGCGTGGGCATTTTTCAAAAAATCAGAAAGCCCTTCATAACAATTAACTAATTGAATGGTGTAATGGAACACTGGCCTATATTACAGTCAATAAAAAGTTCCAACACCATTACCAGTTTCCTTGCAAAACGTTACAGAAATACCTAAAACAGTGAAAAAAAACCCCCAGAAAAAACAACAACAATGTACTCAAAGACTGTGGTAGTGAGTGTCATTAGATCTTTACGAAAACCAAGACCCACAGAACTTTAGTTAAAGGGGAAATGAGTTAAATAACTTATTAGCTTACAAACTATCGAATAAAATTAAAGAAAACCCTCTAGAGCTTTTCAGAAAAAAAAATACAGAAAATCCAAGAAAAAACTGAACAAAATCTGAAAATCAGAGCTAGAACCGACTCAAAAAATAACAATAGAAATAAGGAATCAATTTGCAACATTACTAACATAAAAACCTATTGGGTATTCCAAAAGTCAAAAAGATTGAAAACATTCTCAAAAGAAAAGCCTACTAAATGGCAAAAAGGATTCGTCGGCAGGTTTAAGTAATCTTAACCGGAAGTGTGCAAATAATTCTCTCCTAAAAAGGTACTCATTTTTACTTTTTGCTAATATATAATAAGAGGTGGTGCTTTCGCTTCTCATATGCTCCTTCCAACTTAGAGGTCTTTGCACCACCACGAAGTAAACAAACATAGTCTCGACCCCATCCCTGTTCAGAAACGTCTATCTAAATTCATCGACCAATGATATGACAGAACGCCTGCTCGTAAATATATGTCCCCCAGCCCCGATAAGATCTGCAGCATGCAATTTACGTACATGCGGCCGGTGGAGGCTACGTAACCATCCTTGGGGATTATTTGCACCCGTTCATGTCATGCAATCACTTCGACGGTGCGACCTCTTTCAAGACGACAATGCTCCACCGCACACGTCCACAGTCGTTCGACTGTGGCTGGAGGAGCATTGCACGGAGTTTGGCATTCTGACTTGGCCCCCTCGTTCACCGGATTTAAACTCCATCGAACACATTTGGGATGCTGTTCAAAATGTCGTAAATGCCAGGAATCTTCCACCAGCGAACATTACGGAATTGTGAGATGCTTTTCAGGAAGCATGGTGTGTGCACTGTCTCCACAGTACAACATAGAGCTCGTGGAGTCCGTGGCGCGTCGTGTTGCTGCTTCTAAGTCTCCGAATTGAAAAATTCTTACTTTGTTGGAAAGCGTTACCGGTGCGAAATGTTTCTCATATAATTTCAAATTTTTCAGGTATTGCATAGACTTTCCGCTAGGGGGACGTAAAAGTGAATTGCGTTTTCCCCGATATCTCTGTTTCTAAAATTCCGATTTGAAAAAATCTTCCTGTATCGGATACAGCTCTTGATGGGAAATGCTTTGGATATAATTTCCAATTTTTCATACATACTTGTTTGGCCACCAGGGGGAGTAAGGGTTTATTTTTCCTTCTCATCTATTTGCAGTAAAATTTGAGCTTCTGAAAACTCGATTGAAAGAATTCCTCCGTGGACCGATACTGCCGACCCTCGAAAACTTCTTTAGAGAATTCTTTCTTTTTGAAATAATGCATAGTTTTTCCGCCAGGCGGGGCATAAATGTATGTCTTATTTTTGTCGATATCTCTGCTTCTAAGGGTTCTATTTGAAAAATTATTTCTTTGTTGGAGAGCGTTTCCGGTGTGAAATGTTTGTCATATAATTTCAAATTTTTCTTAACGCACAATTCTGCCACCTGAGTGCGTATGTTCAAATTTCCGTTTACAGCAATATCAGCGGGACTAAAAACCCGATTGAAAAGCTTCTTTTCACTCAGACACAACTAAATATGCAAACTCGGTGTATGTATTTTCTTCCCAAAATAATGCACAATATCGCCTCTAGGTGGCGCAAATATTTAATCTGTATTGCTCAATATCTCTGCTTCCACACGTGCGATTTGAAAACTTCTTTCGACACCGGATGCCATTTCCCTTGTAGAACACTGTAGGCTAGTATACGAGAAGTTCTATAGTTCACAGTTATGTCGCCAGGTGGTATTTTTGCATTTCAGTTTGCAGCTGTATTTTCGCTTCTAAAAACCTAATTGAGAAATTTCTTCTTTTCTGTATGTCATTCGCTACACTAGAGTATGGAGCATTATCTTCTTTAAATAATGCTCAGATTTTCCGGCAGGGGGCGTAAAGTTGGAAACTTTTTTCTCGCTATCTCTGCGACCTGAGATGTATTTAAAAAGTTGTTTTTCCTTAGTATAGGTTTTCCCGTTCTTCCTCTAGAAGGCTTAGAGATGTATCATGTTTCCTTCTATATCTCTTCTTTTAACTGTTCGATTTGAAAATCTCTTTGTCGGTGAAACATTTTGTGCACCATTTGTTAATTCTCGAATTTGCCATTTTGACTTTTGTAAATTTTTTTTTTTCAAATGTCATTCTGGGTAAAATTCGGTAGGATTTCATATTTTCTATCTCTTCATTTAAGTGTTCGATTTGAAAATCTCTTTGTCGGTGAAACGTTTTGTGCACCATTTGTTAATTCTCGAATTTGCCATTTTGACTTTTGTAAATTTTTTTTTCAAATGTCATTCTGGGTAAAATTCGGTAGGATTTCATATTTTCTATCTCTTCATTTAAGTGTTCGATTTGAAAATCTCTTTGTCGGTGAAAACGTTTGTGCACCATTTGTTAATTCTCGAATTTGCCATTTTGACTTTTGTAAATTTTTTTTTTCAAATGTCATTCTGGGTTAAATTCGGTAGGATTTCATATTTTCTATCTCTTCATTTAACTGTTCGATTTGAAAATCTCTTTGTCGGTGAAACGTTTTGTGCACCATTTGTTAATTCTCGAATTTGCCATTTTGACTTTTGTAAATTTTTTTTTCAAATGTCATGTTGGGTAAAATTCGGTAGGATTTCATATTTTCTATCTCTTCATTTAAGTGTTCGATTTGAAAATCTCTTTGTCGGTGAAAACGTTTGTGCACCATTTGTTAATTCTCGAATTTGCCATTTTAACTTTTGTAAATTTTTTTTTTCAAATGTCATTCTGGGTAAAATTCGGTAGGATTTCATATTTTCTATCTCTTCTTTTAACTGTTCGATTTGAAAATCTCTTTGTCGGTGAAACGTTTTGTGCACCATTTGTTAATTCTCGAATTTGCCATTTTAACTTTTGTAAATTTTTTTTTTCAAATGTCATTCTGGGTTAAATTCGGTAGGATTTCATATTTTCTATGTATGAAAAAAAAACCTCTCTTACCTTTGAAATACTGGAGACTAAGTCCGAATGTTTTGTTTCATATTTAATACCCGTATTACACATTCTTTAATCATAAATATCCCTCTTTTCGAAGCAGTTTGTTCAGTAGTTGATTTAGCATTAACGCCGAGTGAAATATTCACTAATCTTTGCTTGTTTCAAATTCTTTCTGAATTCAGAGAAAAACGAGAACTGTGAAATTGTTTAGTAAATTTTTAGATGCGTGATCTATTTTATGGCTAAAAAACCAAAAAAAAAAAAAAAAAAAAAAAAAAAAAAACCCGCTCTGTCCCGATTTTCTCGAAGTTGCAACATACTAGATTACGTATAAAAATAATCAAAGAACCGTGTATTTTTGATAATATGAAATCCAAAATTTAACGTATAAATGAATTCCGTAAAACCGAATTGAAAAAGTGATAGCAACTACAGTAAAGTATCGGGACTAGCGCAGAATGACGTACTAAGTGAAAAACGTGTAACCGAGGTTCCATTGTATTTTCAAAATGACTTAGCAAATTCTGTGAAACAGAACGAGACGTAATACACAGTGGTTTGTTTAGAGGTTTCAAGAAAGAACAAAAGACGAAATGATGACAGCGGTTCAGATTGCCAGGATCTTCAAGAACCCATTGAAATGCGAGAAAACAAAAACGAACAAAGCAAACAACAACAACAAATAGAGAAAGATTTTCTATTTGTAACGAAATCGGAAGAAGAATGATATATTGGACTGATTTTGACGAGGATGTCTTGTCATCCCCGCCGGTTCACTGCCGCACGAAAGCCTCCCGTATTTCTTTTCAGTTGTCTCTGTTTTTGGATCTTGATGTCCAAGTTCTTCCAGCAGTTCTTCTTATTCCATCCAACAATCGCATTCTGATTCTTCCGAAATTTCACAAAATATTTCTACTAAACCATATCGCACTTTTCTTTTGGGTTAGAGGGCTTGCTCATTTCATTTCATTAGTTTGACGTAAAAGTAATGCGTTTCCTGGTTTACTTTGTTGTATTATCCAAGTGTTTTCCTTTCCTACCATTCACACAATTATTCTTTTCTTCGTTCCATTCTTCTTGTAGAACATCTTTTCCCTATTCTTTATTCCTTCTTTTTTGCTACTCTGCACTTACTGTCGATGTTTTCCCAACATGTCTTAAGATTGGAAGACTTCCTTTTCAGATAGATGGGAACACATTTTTTTTTTACACATTTTGTCTGTACAGATCATCTAATTTTTCGAAGAGTAACTTAACATTGCTGAACTTTCCGTTTCATTTCTTTTTCAATGCTTCTCTACTTTCAGTTTTTTGTTTCACGTAACTGAAGGAATTTACTTCATCCTCAGAACAATGCCGGAAATTTTACATGTGCAGAGATGATACTGAAAAATCAGAAGAGTGCTCTGTTCTATTAGGACTTCCGTTTTTGGATAAACATTAAAAATCAAGCTTGAGACTCGCATCACACCATGTAACTTCAGCATCTATCAAAAATATAAAAAATGTCCTTGAAAAACCTCATTTGGCAGAGATATTTGGATTTTTAAATGAAATCAAACAGAGAGTACTTCGTAGTTGACCACGCTCATTAATTAAATACATATTCTTGAAAACTGGTAAATATTTTAGCGGGCAGACTTTGAATGCTTAAATGTACATATAGTCAATATCATCATCAACCATTTTTAATCTACTGCTGGATGGACATCTCAATTTTCTTCTATAACACTCTGTCTTCATGCTTTCGTATTTCATCTATTCATATCTCCCGTTGTATTCTGCTGGGTCTTTTCCTTTCCCTTGGTATCCGATCTTGTATTTCAGTTGTCCAATGATGGCCAATTCTTCTAGCAATATTTGTCCATTGACACTTGAAGATATTTACTTTTATCATGATGCCCTTAACTCTTGTTATTTTCCTGTTCGACATGCTTCTTTCCTTATATTTCTTCGTTACGTCAAGCATACATCTCTTCGTTCTTTTTTAAGTTGTCCATGGTCTGTGTATGTCATTTTTATGTAACATGTGTATGTCATTTTTATGCAACATGTATGTGTATGTCATTTTTATGTAACATACATAAACATTTTTAATCCACAAGTAAGACATGAAAGGGTACACTGATTAAATATTTTTCATCTAAGATATAGAAGTAAATTGCTCTTGAAAATCATACCATTTCTTCCCAATGCACTCCTGCCAAGTTTTATAAGCCTATTAATGTCTTCTTCCATATGACCCTCTTAATATCTGTTGTCCAAAAACAATATTGGCATCAGCTACTTCTGGAATTGCCCTATCAACCTATAAATCTTCAGTTCTTGTAAAGACATTATTCATCAGTCTTGTCTTCTATAACTTCAACTTTAACCCAGCAATCATGTTAACAAGTTCCAGGATTATACTCTATATCTCTGAGGGGATAGTTGCAAAAATGATAATGTCGTCGAAAAAACGAAAGTGGGATAAATAATCTCTATAAATCTTTATCCCCTTATCTTCTCCCCAGTTCAATGATTGAAAAACATTTTGCGATGTGTCATTGAAGAGCTTGGGAGATAGAGCGTCAACTTATTTTACTTCCATTTCAATTTTTTTACGTGCTTTGTCCTCGAAAAGTAGAACTTTTGCATTTGCGTTTTCATAGATGTGATCAATAATATTAATGTATGTATCTTCAATACCGCAGCATTATAACTTCTGATGATTGTCTATATTCATATCTATATATATGCAAACAGTACAATTTTCAAGAGCAATTTACCATTATGTCTTAAAAGAAAAGTGTTTAATCGATGCGTCCTTGCAGTTCTTACGTATGGAGCAGAGACATAGACCTTAACTAAAAAAGACATACATAAGCTGCAGACAAATGAAAGAAGTATGGAGAGATGAATACTTTGTGTAACCAGGAAAGAAAAAAAGAGAAACTCGTGGATCAAGAAAATGACAAGAGTGGAAGATATCATGATACCGAAAAAATCCTTGAAATGGCAATGGACTGGACATATTGCTAGAAGAACTCACCACCGATGGACTACTGAAATACTAGACTGGATACCCAGGGACAGTAAATGACCCAGGAGAAGATCACGTGTGAGATGGGCGGATGAAATTCGAAAGCATGCCGGAGTGACATGGAGGAGATTAGCTCAAGTTGTGGAAGAAACTTGAGGAGACCTTCATCCAGCAGTGGATTGATAATGGTTGACAATGATGGTGTGTGTTGTAGGTTAGGGAGAGAGATATAATGTGCGAGGAAAGCGTGGGTGATTTGGGGGTGAATAGAACACGTAATCTCCGTAAAAGCAACGTAGTATTGTTGAACTTGAATGTTCAATTTCAAATATTTAAATTAGTGTTAGTATTATCTTTTTAATTTGACTTATTTCCGTTAAGGAACTCCAGTTCGATTTTCTTGCTTCATATTCAGATTTATAAAAATGTGTTGTAACCATATCATATTTATGAATGAATTTTGCTCTTTTCTTTTTCAGTCTTTTACCATTTGCTTTTCATATTTAAAACTTGATACGGAAATGAGTAATTTTTTATGCGAACATATGTGCTGACGCGTGCCTTTGTGATAAATTTCGTTCTCGTTAAATGTCTGAATTAAAATTTTTTCTACTGATGAGTTAGTGATCGTGTTCATCCACGTGATTCATTATTATGCTTAAGAAGACTTTATATTTTGGTCATATTTAGTTCGTTCCTTTTCTTCTTCTTTTGGGTGAAATGTAAGGCTAAACTAAATTTTTTGGAAGCTTTTCCAAATGGTTTATAAACCATTTGGAAAATGTTTCTTTTTTTCTTTTATACATATTTAGATCATAATGGTCAAACGTTCTCGATTCCGAAAGAAGTTCTGCTGACTTAACGTAGTTGTTGTTTTTTTCTTTTTATACATTGTTTAAATCTTCCGCTACGCTGCTCCGTATTGGAGCGTTTGTTACTGAGCAACGACCGCCGCCGCTCGCACATGCCGCAAAAGAATTCACACGCTCCCGTGCCTGACTTCCGCGACTTCACCGCGTCGGTTTCGGTGATGGTACACTTCACTGTGAACTAGGTAACAACTACCGTGAGCGTGGAGCAACTGTCCGTGTCCACCTTCTTTGGGCTATAACAGTATCAAGGTTCAGAGAATCTCCACTTGGAGTCGCCATGCTCGTTCGCTTAGTTTGTGTCCCGAGGCTTTGGGAAACCAAGTTGTCTTTAACGCGAAGCTAGTTTTGAAATAAACCAAGGTCGGAGCGAGGAAAGATCGAGGCGCATGTTGATGTGTCCGCGCGGAAGGAAGACAAAATACATTTTGCTCTTTTCGGCAGCGGCGTTCGTCGGTTCGGGTGGGCGAAGAAAATGCTGCTTCTTGCGCACTGGTTGCTAGTAAATAGCCTCATGCGTGCGCATGTTCCGTTCTCGCAGTGTCATCAACTTATCCAGGTGTGACAATTCATTTCTCACCTGGCCGCTGTCGCTGAAAACGTGATCGCCGCTGCGCCGCAAGAATTTTTAAAGGCAAGCAACGTCCGAAAAATAGGTGAGTGCACTTTTTTTTTTTTTAGTACTTGCTTTGAACTTCATCAAACAGGGCAGGTCTTGCTGCGTGTGCAGGAGGAAAACAGAAATAAATTGTTTTCAAAACTGGTTCGCGTTGATCCCAATTCACCTGTATTCGGAGGTCTTACCGGCGAAAGTGTGTTGCACAGGTTTTCCTCGAGTAGCGTCTAATTCTGTGTTTGAAAATACATTCAGTACTAAAGCGAAAAGTCAAGTTAACTGAACATCAGAAAGTTTAGAGTGAGTTACCAGCGTTAGTTTACTTTTCTCGCACCGGAGAGCGCCCAGTAACTTTACTTGTTCAAGAGAAAGAAATCCCATAAAAATTCACTGCGTTTACTAACCTTGACTACAACTTTCTGATTGTTTCTATAGAACGCATGTGACCCAACTTCTCGAAGCAGCACTTCTGTGGAGTAAATTTCACCACAAAAGGTTACATAACTTGTCGAAATCAATAAAACACCTTATTTTTCAGCTTGTAAGAACACAGAAGTTTAAACTTATTTAATTTTTTAACACATTAGAAGGATTGCTATGTTTCAATTAAAACAATTACCATGAGCATGAATATTTCGTTTTCATGTTTAGATAAATTACCGTTGCGATTGTGAATGCTGTCGTGGGATTATTTTCTTCGAATACAGATCTCTTTTCTTCTCTTTGATTACAGGTTAAAAAAAATTAAATTATTTATTGGACTTGGTTTGACAGATACATTGACATATATATTGAACGTAGATTGGATTTGGTTGATAGATACATATATACAGTATAAACAGTTTGTTACAACGTCAGCAATGCACATGAACAAGGAAGTCAGCGAATAAACCCCCAAAAGACAAACACAAACATCCATGCCTTACCCGGGATTCGAACCCAGACCATCCATGCCTTACAGGGATTCGAACCAAGATCCCTCCGTTGGGCGAATGATCAGAAGCCATCGCTTAGACCACTGCGCCACCGGGGGAGGGGGCGGCATACAGATCTCGGTACATCCGTTTGAGAAAGGAGAGAGAAATTGAGATAGAAATACAGATGGAATGATAATGATAGAGAGAGACAGAACAAAAAGAAAGTAATTGATAGAAAAAGAGAACAGCGATAGAAATATTCAAGGGCAACATAATATGGAAAAGTGTGAAAGTCAGGGAAAAAACGATATTAAAACTGAAAGACAGCTATAAAAGATTGAGAGAAACAAAAATATTGAAGATTGAGAATACAAGAGAGTTAGATGATGCGAAAGACTGAAAGAATAAGGAACAGTGAAAAAATAGAGTGATAAAGAAAAGAAATAGGTTTGATGCCAGAATATTAAATAAAATTTCAGTAGATAATCATAATTTCCTCTTAATGGGACAAGTTCTTTTAACTAGAGAAAAGCAAAAAATTTAAAAATATTCCGAGAGATATGTGTTACGTGTACACACACACACACACACACACACACACACACACACACAATTTCTTCAGTTTTGTTAAATTTTGTAATGATTCCTGAGTATTTATATAAAGCACAGAAATGAACTCCTCAGAGACTCACTGTTTTGCGACATCTTTTAAGGGAAAGCGAGAGTGAAAGAATTCTACAAAACTGAATAGCCTCAAATTAATATCCCGGCAACAATAAAAAAAATATTTTCTCGTTAGTTTGAGTAACATACTGTTTATTAGTAACTGTATTCGTTGCTTGACTTATGTAAAACAATTTGCATAATCTTAATAAAAACAGATCCCATCTGTTTATTTCACTCACTTTCTTAGTGCGCTAAACCTATGCGAGTAAAATGATGATTTTAGATTCATTTTATCGGATTTCTAAATATTTTCTTCACATGCAGTTTTCTCTTTGTTTGTGAAAGTAGTATTTCTAAGAGTTGTCTCACATAGAATGTAACTCTCCATAATTTACATACAATGACGCCTGCTTGCTTCTGATCTTCATTTGCATGACCAACTGAGCGACAAAATTTCTGCAAAGCGGACATAAAGCGTAAACGGAATATTTCGACTTTCGAATGCAGACTAGTGATCTGGTAATGTAAAGCACAAACTTTTGCCTTTTTATGCAAGTATAAATCAAAGAAATGAACCAAAATCGTTCAGAAACGATCTGACTATTTCACACCACCTTTTCTTTTATGAAACTCATTGAAAATAAAAACGTATGTCTCTAAAAATAATAAATAAATAAATAAAATAAAATAAAGAAAAATAATGCACGTTTGAAGAGGAAACATTTAGCGATCAAACTGGTAAACCGTATTTTTGCCAGTGTACGTCATTTTAAAAAATATTTAATTTGATTTTATGTTTATCATAGTTTATATGAAGCTCAAATTACCATTTTCACGTGCATATACATGTAGTGAATAACGTTTTCGTTTTAAAATGGGATTTTTGTCCCTTTGAATTTTTCACTTCCTTCTTTTTTATTTCCCGTTTTTTGTTACGCCGTAGCTAGTTGTCCAAGACCACAATTAGTCTGGCCTGTTTTCGCTGCTCTATCGGAAGGTTTTGGTCTAAATAACTGCTTCATCAAGACCCCTGGGAAAGGCACTTTATCAGTCGTTGCTGTTAACAAGGGCAACGGAGCATTTCTCACACTCAACTGGCATTCGAACCCATCCCTGCATGGCAAGTAATTACTAGCTGAAGTCGTTGAGTCGTGGAGTAAACGAATTGACGTCATTTAAGAAAATTCTTTGTTTTTATAGTTCGAAGTAACATTTCTCTAGTCATGCATGTCCGCACTCTAAATCTGTCATCCCTAGCCTGCATGGTAAGTTTTAAAAATATAAATTTTTTATTGCAATGGAGTTTCTTAGTTTAAGTCATTAGCCACAAAATTTGAGATCTTTTTTGTTTTGTTTTTTCATTCTAAAATAGTGATGGCATAAATCATTCCTTTCCCTTGCGCCATAAAAATCAAACAACTAAATCATTCCTTCTTTGGAGTTCAATCACGCAGAAGTCATTCACGAATGAATATTGAATTTCCAGGTTGACCCTACGCTCACTGAATAAATCTTTTGTTGGAAAGCTCTCGCGTTTATGGCCACAGCTCTCTTTTCGTCAAAATTCTCAAAAGAACACGAGCTCTTCATCATTAGCCGTTCACGATGAATGCTTTGCCGCCGAAGGATTCGGGCGCACCATTCAGATGAATGGCATTCACGTATTATTCCCATTTTTGAGTTTTAATCGTTATTTCTTAATAAATAACGAGTAACTGTACACCAGCTATACTTAAAATATAGGTAAATGTAGTTAAGCTATACCAGTAATCCGAATTTAGAATATAATTCAAAGTTTCCTTGAAAAAACCATCTGGTTGATGGACGAAAGCTTGGGAACTTTGCATTCTATTTTACGCCAATAAATTCGGATTACTAGTATACTTTTACTATTTTAATCATTATTTCCTGACTATTGATTGCTCACTTACGTAACGGCTGACTCTTATTAATTCTCGATGTTGCTTTTGTTAATGTGTACTCGTTTCCGAACTCATACGGGTGGAATCAAATCAAACGTGCTGCGGCTTCAGTGCGTGTCGCAGTATTGGCTGATTGAATGGTCATTAATAACAGTGAGAGCGAATAATTCACCAGTATAGCGGTGAGAGCGAATGATTCACCCATTATAGCGGTGAGAGCGAATTAATAGCGGTGAGAGGTGAGATTAATAGCGGTGAGAGCGAATCATTCAGTATTCACGGCAAAGAGTCATTCGTTGTGAACGAATCTTTCACGAATGGTTCATCAGTATTTTAAAATTACTCTGGGTAGATAGTATCACTGCTTACAGAAACTCAGTACGGGTTGCTGCTTTTAGTTGTGTCCATAATTTCATTGGAGAAACTAAACTGTGTGTGCGTGTGTGTGTGAATGTAAGTAAAATGAGTACTACTGAAAGTAGAGATATGGTTCTATTCCTCTGAGTTAGATCGCAGTCTTTTATGACTGATTCGGGTTTAAAACAGAGATATGCCGTTCACCTATCCTCTTCGATTTAACTAACAATTACATTAGAATAAATTGCTGATATCTGTTTGGTTGGAGAAATTGCTGAGGTCTACCAGGTGCCTGAGTGGTCAGAGCCGCTTTGGGTAGGTCGCCCGAGATGAGTCCCGGATGAGACATTGGTGATGCGCTTGTCGGACGGCGTTGGCTCTGCCCTTCACTTGGAAGCAGTGGCCCTAAATTAGGGGTAGACGATTGTTTATAGCTTTTGCTCTTGGTGGACGTTAAACCCCGAAACAAACAAACAAAGGAATGCTGAGGATCTTAGGAGTGCATTTCAAGTACTTGAAGTGGAAGCTGAAAACCTCCAGGTAAAAATGAGTCAAGCGAACGCTGAATATTTTAGAGTTGTTTTCCAGACAACTACGAATCAGTTTAAAAGTGTGTGATTGAATTATGTTTTATCGAAATCATTTACTATTGGTGAGTAAAACCTTTAGTGATGAAATGTGCTCACACAGATTTGAAAACAGGATACTTAGGAATTTACTTTGGCCCGTAAAAGACAGTGATAATGGAGACATAACGAAGGAATACATTATTTGCATAGGTTTTCTTTGTTAGCAGGAGATATTAAATAGTATAGATTGAAATCGCTTGGCCAAGTGGGGCGAATAAATAACAAGTTAGTAAAAGCATGCAATGCATTGATTATGATACGCTTTCCAACATACCAGAAATCATTACTCAAGTTATGAGGATAATGGCTGTGTAATAAATCTGGCTCCTGTGTCCTGACCTTTGACCTCATTTCGATGATATTCAACAGAATTAGTTCAGTATACCTCCGGAACAACATACTAACGTTTTGTTGCAATCAATCGAAGCATTTTTTCATACGTTATGACGCATAAGGGCAATGGAATGGATCCCGCTCCTATGTCCTGACCTTTGACCCCATGTCGTCCATTTCAATAGGGTTCGTCCCCAGGTGATCCTCTACCACATACTAAAATTTCATCGAAATCGAACCATTTTCACGCGAGTTATCGTGCGGACGGACGGACAGACAGACAGAGGGACAGACAGACGGACAAAGCTGGAGCATATACGCTTCTTCAACCTGCGGTTGGAAAGCGTAAAAAAGGAATTCCTAGAGAGCTGTTCGATATGAAACTTAATGAAAAGTGATTTGAAAAAGGGCGAGAAAACCATGAAAAGGTTACGTGCAGCAATACCTGGAAAGGCTGGGAGCGAATGACTGAAACTTGAAGGTAACCGATACTCAGCATTCGTAGCTGAGTATCGGTTACCTTTACGATACTCAGCACTGCTTGCAGCGAAAAGTCTTGGAATCTTAAGTAAGAAGCATCTTAAAATGGGATTGTCAGCATTTCAGGAAGATTTTACGAATGTCCTCTTTTGAAATGTGGTCTTCCTCCTGTTCAGTAGTGCTCTTTTCCTTTTATCCCAACATTTCGTTTCCCTAAATAAATTTTTCTGAACCCATCTTCCCATGGTTGTCACAATTTTGACAATGATGAAAAATCTGCCTTTATGATTTTGAAGTAAACTTGGGGCGAGAGTGGGGTATTCTCCATTTTCAGAAACAATGGTATGCTTAAAGTTAACATGCGCACATATTTCGATGTAGTTCAAGTTGGCACGAAAACACATTTGGGTTTAATTCAAGTACTCTTGGACACGGATTTCGGTGGCGTTAATGGGCTCCGGTGTTGTGGACGTTCTCAGGGTAACATAAACTTATCGACATAGTTAAAGTTCTCGCACGTACAAACCCTTACACACAAACCTTTCAATTTTGTTCTTGCGTCCTCTCCCACACATTTTGGTGTAGTTCAAGAACTCATACAGGTACACACATTGTTGTCACTTAGGCTGTCGCACACATCTTGGTTTAAGTCAAGGCCTTATGCACGAACACATTTCAGTGTAGTTAAGTACTCATGCATGCATATAATTCAGAGTGTTTCATCGTTTCTTGCGCATATTGAAGTTTAATTCAATAGCTCATGCACACACACATATTTCAGAAAAATTCATTTAATTTCTTACCCATATTTTGATGTAGCTCAAGAGCTCATGCACGCACAGAATTCAGCATAGTTCGTGTAATCTCTGGCCCATATTGTTGTAGTTCTGGTACTCATGCATTCACATCTGCTTCAAGAGTAATTTTACTGAAGTTCAAGAGTTTCTCTTTCTCAAACACACATACACACATTTTGGTGCAAATAATTCAAGCACACATACACGTTTTGCTGTTATTCATTTAATTTCTCGCAAATACTGTGTGGCGTAAAGGTAAGTCTTGACCTTTACGCTAACTTAAAATATCAACATATACTAATAAATTGTTCTTAAATGAAACAAACCTTAACGGCCAGACAAAACATATAACCAGAAGTCAACTTACGGAAACAGTCCTTTATTCGGAATGGAATCACAACACTCTCCACACATTTAGCTCATCAACACTATTCAATTCTTTCGTGCAGCACTTTCTTAACAACGCTCATCATAATCGCTCACAATAATAGCTCTCAATAATCGCTCTTATCAACACACCTCAATAATCGCTCTCAATAATATCAACACCTCCCTCATACAACAGATCAGTCGTCGCTTTTTATCTCTCGTTCTTATCTTATTACATGCATACGGCACTTTCATTCCACCTCAATTGTGTTGCCAAACGTATTCATTTGAAGGAAAAGATATTCCGTTAAGCGGGAAGAATACTGAGAATAAACACACGAATTACATAGGGAAAGAAACTAAAAAAGGAAAGTTAATATAGAATATACGTCACATCATCTCCCTCGTAATTTTTTTTTTTTCCGAAAACCTATCAATTTTGTAGAGGTATCCTTTCAAACAATCTGATCATTCATTCAACCTTTCAGATAAGAACTTACAAAAATTGATGAAGAGATTCGTCGACCAGTTGCTGTAACTGACTCCTCAGTACATATAGTCTGTAGACATCAATAGTTCCATAAACATTCATAGAAAATTTTCTGTACGATTTCAAATCTTCATCTTATACTTCGTGATAAATACTTTGTCAATACGTGTGGAGAAAACTCATCAATATACATATAAGTAGCATAGTAGTCAAAAAATTGCGTATGGCAGGAAAAAACAACTACAACATTTTAAACGTGATTAATTACACATTCGTCCTCTCCTGAAAACTTCCCAGGGAAGACAAAACATTCAAACTAAGTTAAGTGAATATTGTAATACAGTGTAAATGTAGTTAGTTGAAAAAAGAAAGACTGCACTTGCAGAAAAAAATTCAACACCAACTCAACAAGTATCAAGCACAAAAAAAGGTTATACATGGAACAACAACACAAAAAACCTTTGATTGCTTGGCGGCCAGGGCCGACTTCGAACTACTCCCATGCATTCCCACATCGAATTGTCAGATGGGATAGGGGAAACCCTGGAAAACCCTATCCTGGGAGTGAAATCATTATAAATTATCAACAAGAGCAATGCTGATTTTCGTGTTATGCCGCAAAGACAACATGCACAGAATGAAATGACAAGCACTTTGTACTTAAAAAAAAATTAATGTGGCGCCACACCAAAAAAAAAAAAAAAAAAAAAAAAAAAAAGACATTACATACTGACAAGATAATGCATGCGATATTTTGTCTTCAAAGTTTGTCAAAAAAAGTTCTGTGATATTTATTTGTCGTCACATTTTGTGAGAAAAGTTCAGTGATTTTGGTTTGTCTGGAGGACAAAAAAGTTCAAAGATATAGTCTCTATAAGTATCAAAGTTTTGTGATACAAGAAAGTTCAAATTATCTTCACAGAGCAAAGCTCTATATTTTAAAAAGTTCTTTTGAGCTTGAAAGTCAGTTTAAAAAAAAACTTAACAGTACCTGTTGCTCGCAAAGAATACCCGTGTGCGGACACGCTTATGTTGTTGTCGGGGTGACAACGGCACTCTCGAAGCTTCGCAGGCTGAGGTTGCAAATCACTGGATCGCCGAGATGTGTCAGGAATTCCCGCGGACAAGGCAAGCTGACCAGAAGAGGCAGGGTCATCAGGCTGTCGCAAGGAAGTCTCAGGCTGAAGCGAAGAGGTCTCAGGCTGAAGCGAAGAGGTCTCAGGCTGAAGCGAAGAGGTCTCAGGCTGAAGCGAAGAGGTCTCAGGCTGAAGCGAAGAGGTCTCAGGCCGAAGCGAAGAGGTCTCAGGCCGAAGCGAAGAGGTCTCAGGCCGAAGCGAAGAGGTCTCAGGCCGAAGCGAAGAGGTCTCAGGCCGGAACGAAGTAGTCTCAGGCCGGAAGCGAAGTAGTCTCAGGCCGGAACGAAGTAGTCTCAGGCAAGATCGAGGAAGTCCCAGGCTGGCTTGGAGACGAACCCAGAATCTGAGAACGATGAAGATCCGGTCGTTTCCTTGGTTTTCGAAGAAGCGGTGTGTAACTAGAAGGGCGCTTCCGTGAACGACGAGGAACGGTGGAGGAAGGTATAGGCTCCGTCCGTCCAGAGCGAAGATTCCAAGGACGAAAACCTGGCGGATGCAAATGCTGGACTCTATATCTTGATTGTAGCCCAACACTGGAAGTTGCACTAGGAGAGTGTGGAACCGGAGGGGAAAATTCAGGCGGCGGACGCTTTGTAAGTTGAAATGGCACAGATGGCGAAAGAGGACGTTTTTGCCCTACGGCAGATGGATCAAATGTTCCTGAAGTAGGAAGCTGCTCAGCAGAAACAGAAGGAAAGGTTTTAGTTCTTGGAGACTGAAGAACCTCAACAATATTGTCTGATGATTCAGATGCAGCAAGAGGTACGACTCTTTTAGGCATAGGGGAGATGGAACTGCCTGATGAAGAAATGTCAGTTCTTGCACGTTTTAAGTTTTTTGATTGAAAACCAAAGGGAGGCACTATACGTGAAGAAGCAAATGGAGCGATTGGAGTATGAGAAGCAGATGAAAAAGAACCTCGTTGCACACGACAAGAATATCCAGAGGAACTGGAAGCACTAGAACTCTCCTCGTTTGAAAAGGCAGGAGACGGAGGAGTTGAAATAATGACAGCACCCCGAGTGAATGGAATAATGTCAGAACGTGAATCGTTCAGAGTAGAAGCAAAGATCCGCTCAGACGAAGGTAGAGAATCGGACAGGACAGGGGTGGGGTCAATAATTTCATCATCATTTATATATATTTGTGAAGTCCCACCCTCTGCCTGAGGATTCCTACTAGATTTAGGGTTAATAATTGCATCAGTGCTTCTAATAACTCATTTTCTACATTGCTGCACATGGGCAGAATGTAGGGAGCCATCTGGCTTCTTTAATATGACATTATTATTACACACTTCCACCAATTCAAAGGGCCCTTCATATAAAGGTGCAAATTTTTTAACGAATGTGTGTGCAACGGAGGATTGGTAATGAGTTTCCAATAAGACCAGATCTCCAACTGCGAGATCTGGTTCCCTCCGTTTCGCATTATAGTGCCTAGCTTGGCTTAATTGAGCTCGACTGATAGCAGTCCGTGCCTTTTGCGCAAGTAGTTTTACAGAATCAGGTGTTGGTCTTTGGTTGATTTCATCGATAATGCCAGTTAAATTCTCAAAAGGGGTGCGGATTTTGCGCCCTAGAAAAAGTTCAGCGGGCGTCAGCCGCGTTGATTCATGAAATGATGAGCGAAGGGCGAAACAAAACATTTCAACATGTTCGTCCCAACGCTCATGGTTGTTACCAATAAAGGTTGAGATCATCTTTAGCAATGTTCTATTCACACGCTCAGCCGGGTTGGCTTGAGGGTGATATGGACTTATGAATTTATGTTTAATTTGAAGCCTCGCACACATTCGCTCAAATAACTCCGAAATGAACTGAACCCCGTGGTCCGAGACTACGGAACGAGGACAGCCAAATCGAGTGAAAACATGATGTATTAGAATATCACATATTATATCAGCCGTAGCTGCTTTAATGGGGAATGCTTCCACCCATTTAGAAAAATTATCTATAACAACTAAAATATAACGAGATTTAGTTTTAGTTGATAATGGATAAGGGCCCAATAAATCTATAGAGATAGTTTCAAAAACATAATTATTTGAACTACAAATAAGGTGACCGGCCGGTCGTTTATTATCATAATTGTACTTTTGACAGTACTCACATGAGCGAATGTATGCGAGTATACTATTGTACATGCCCGGCCAGTAGGCTACGTCTCGGAGCTTACTACGAGTTTTCCGTATGCCTAAGTGGTCGGCAAGAGGAATATCATGAAATTCGTATAATAAAGCCATGCGAAGAGACTGAGGTATCGCAGGGCGGTACTCAGCTCTCGAGTTTACAAATTTTTTATAATACAAAATACCATCGATGATCTCATAATTTCGACTACGACCCGCTAAAGAAGGTTCACTTGGAGCAGAAGAACCAGCGAGTAAGAAATTATAAATTTCCCCAAAATCTGGATCATTCGGCAGTTCAGAAATTATTTGCTCCCTTGAAGTTATTTCCGAAAGAAGAAATAGGGAGGGCGGTTCAGTATCCGCCTGGGCACCAGAACTGACCGGACAGCGAGACAGTGCGTCAGGCAGTTGGTTTGACTTGCCAGGGCGATACTGAATTTGAACATTATATTCCTGAAGTCGAAGTGTCCATTTTAACAATCTTCGAGACAGATTCTTTGCTGTGGTTAAATATTGTAATGCCGAATGATCCGTAATAACATTGACAGTTAAATGATTGAGATAGCATTTAAATTTGGTGACAGCAAATAAAATAGCTAAGCATTCTCGCTCAGTAGCAGAGTAATTACGTTCTGCTTTATTAAGAATTCGAGAGGCATATGCAATAGGATGCCCTCGTTGAGATAGAACAGCTCCTAGACCAACACCTGATGCATCGGTAAAGATATTAAATACTTCGGCATGGTTAGGAAAGGCTAACACATTTGGCGAAACCAAGGCATGTTTAAGAGTATTAAAGGCAGTCTCTGCCTCTGAAGACCAAGCAAAGTGTCTATATTTTCGTTTCAAAGCGAATAAAGGTTCGCATAGAGTAGCGTACCCCGGAACGAACTGTTGGTACCACCCGGTCATGCCTAAAAATCGCGACAATTCTTTCGCCGACTTAGGCCTCGGAAAGTCCGAAATTGGCTTTATCTTTGAGTCATCAGTTAGAAGACCCTTAGGGGCAATTTTCAGTTCGAGATATACTAGTTCGTCCCGGCTAATTTGACATTTGCTAGGCTTTAACATCAAACCTGCATTATGTAGCAATTGGAAAACCTGGTCCAACAGAGATAGATGCTGTTCAAAAGTTTCAGAAGAGACGATAATATCGTCCAGATAAACATTGACATTAGGTCCTAGTACAGGACGTAAGACTGAATCCATTAAGCGCTGAAATGTTGCAGGAGCATATGCCAAACCAGAGGGCATGTGTAAAAACTCGTATGTTCCAAACGGGGTAATAAATCCATTTTTTTCAACGGAATCTGGATGGACAGCCACCTGCCAATAGCCACTAGCCAAATCCAATGTTGATAGCCAGTTTGTTGACGATAAGTCCTGGAGAATATCGCTAATTATAGGCAATGGGTAATTGATAGCTTTGGTTACCGCATTGAGTTTTCGGTAATCTATTACGAAGCGATACTCTCC
Organism: Macrothele yani; assembly: GCA_039090855.1. Lineage (NCBI taxonomy): Eukaryota > Metazoa > Arthropoda > Arachnida > Araneae > Macrothelidae > Macrothele > Macrothele yani. The sequence continues at coordinate 67,180,804 of CM076989.1, read as the reverse complement.
AGATTGTTTTTTTGGAACAAGAAAAGCAGGTGCTGCCCAAGGACTAAGTGATTCTTTAATTATCCCTGAATGGAGCATGTCCTGTATTTGTCTTTGGAATTCAGCTTTCTTCTGGTTCGGACATGGATAAGGCTTACATACAATGGGTTTAGCTTCTTCTGTATCAATAGTATGATACACCACCTGTGTAAACCCTGGATTATCTGAAAATAATCCTGGTCTGCTGCGTAAAACCTGACCAAGTTCGCTTTTATGTTCAGGCAATAATTTGTCACTTGCAAGAACTGCAGAAAAATCAATTGGCTCTTCTGGGGTAGGAGGACTAATCTCAGGCATTAAGATTAGGCCATGTTCGAAATCAAGTGTGAGCTTAAACATTTTAATGAAATTCACCCCAGAAGGCAATCCACGGGTAACTCTTGGATTAAAAAGAAAGTATAAGAAACTTGCACTTTGCCAATCTTGACAGGTAAATTAACTGATCCAGAGATTGCAAACATTTTATTGTCGGCACCTCGCAGACATTGCTGGGAGGGCTCGACACAAGCATTTGGAAAGGTAGCAGCACAGAAATCAAAATTTAATGCCGAGATGTCAGATCCAGAATCAATTTTAGTAGACACCACCACTTTGCCCAAGGTCACAAGAATATCAGGCAAAAGCGGAGGTTGAATAGTTAACAAGAGAGATTTGAGGTCTTCAGAGAAACGAGGAGATAGATTCGACCCATCTACCTCCTGTTGAAGTTTAAATTGTCATGAAACTTATTAGAGTGTCTAGATTGATTTTGGAAATGTGGCGAACCACCAGGACGTGCTGAATTGTAACGTGCAAGAGAGACAGCATTATTATCATTAGGCTGGCCTTGCCTCACAGCACGGTGTTTTGGATATGTCTGGTCCACTGGGTAGTAACTATCCCGGGGACGAGAAACTTGGGTGTCCTGATTTCCATAATGGCCAGGACGTCACACCTCTGGTACCCGACGATGCGGCGGCACGTATCTAGACTGCTGATAGGTGTTTCTAGGCTGATTGAAAAATTTTCTTTGATGAATGTTCTGGTTTGGCTGCTGATTCCTGTTGTTTTGAATATGTGGTTCACGGTACTGCGTAGGTTGGCGGTACTCGTGAACCTGTGTAGACTGACCTTTGCTGTGGCGGTCTTCATAAACTCGAACGAGTTTTAAGCACTCGTGAATGGAGACGGGACGTCGAACTTCAAGATAATCCTGCAGGAAGGGATCCAGCTGCAGTAACAACGTGTCACAAATCTCAGACTCGGCTGCAGCGGGATCCCATAATTTGTAAAGTCGGACTGTTTCCAGGGCGAACGAGACTGGGTTATCTGACGCTCGCTGTCGCCTGGAAAACAGTTGTTGTGCAAGGCCGGCCTTATTGGTTCCAAAAGGAAAGACATCCAAAGAGTCAGCTTGGAATTGCTGATAGGAATCCTCTGGGTTCATTCGACGCCACTGTCTGTACCAGACTTTTCCGTGTCTTGAAAACATGTGCCAGCAATAGGTACCTGACAGTCTTCAGGAACATTATAAAGGTCAAAATGATCGTACAGATCCTCCAAAAACCTAAGCGAACCGCCGTTTCCCTAAACATAATAGAACCCGCATGGGGTACGTAATGAGCAAGAATTTTGCTCCTTCTCATGGGGGTGGTGAAGTAAATATTTGTTGAGGCACTGCGGTCGACGTACGCTGTACATAGGCTTCGTACCTCGCGTACTCGTTATCTGGTAAGTCAGAACCGCAGGCCTGGTATAGAGCGCTTGGTGAGTTATGAGGAGCTCTATAACGCTGAGTACATATATTGTCAGCTGTAGAGTTATGAGCCTCATCATTTCTATAGCGGTCATAAAAGAGACCGATATAATTCGTTAAATTTTCCATTTTCCGTGACTTCTATGGATTTGTTCGAAGGAAGGTTCGGGCGCCAATGTGGCGTAAAGGTAAGTCTTGACCTTTACGCTAACTTAAAATATCAACATATACTAATAAATTGTTCTTAAATGAAACAAACCTTAACGGCCAGACAAAACATATAACCAGAAATCAACTTACGGAAACAGTCCTTTATTCGGAATCGAATCACAACACTCTCCACACATTTAGCTCAACACTGTTCAATTCTCTCGTACAGCACTTTCTTAACAACGCTCATCATGATCGCTCACAACAATAGCTCTCAATAATCGCTTCTATCAACACACCTCAATAATCGCTCTCAATAATATCAACACCTCCCTCATACAACAGATCAGTCGTCGCTTTTTATCTCTCGTTCTTTTCTTATTACATGCATACGTCACTTGCATTCCACCTCAATTGTGTTGCCAAACGTATTCATTTGAAGGAAAAGATATTCCGTTAAGCGGGAAGAATACTGAGAATAAACACAAGAATTACATAGGGAAAGAAACTAAAAACGAAAGTTAATCTAGAATTTACGTCACAACTGTTGTGAAATTTAAGTGCGCATGGAGCAACACACTTTTGTATAATACGTTAAGCACACATTTTGGTGTAACTGAAGGAGTTACACACTTAGGTTCCCGCATATATCTTGGTGTAAATTATGTCCTTATGCAAGAACACATTTCACTGTAGTTAAGTACTCATGCATGCGCATAAATCGGTTATTTCATCTAGCCTCTTGCGTACATTTTAGTGTAGTTCAAGAGCTCATGCACACATTCATTTCAGCATGGCTCTTTCAGCTTGTCCAAGAGGTAAGCTAAGCGATTCAATTCTGGATGGGCCACAGAGCTGTACGAACTAAGAATTTCTTAGAAAAGTTGTGCGACTGTGAAATTTATTTATATGCTTAGAGACCTCAATGCAGGACTTGAGTACTTAATTTCTTCCCCTTCCTTCTTTGAGGCACCTTTTGTTTGACTCCTTACCTGGAACTAGAAATTCTATATTAGGATCCCGAATTCGAAAACTTTTCTAGAAATTCTCATAAAGTACATCAAAATATAACTCAATCTAAGTTCTAGTAGCCTCTCGCACAAATTTAGGACTGGTTTCTACTTCTGTGTATCCCTGATATTTTTCGAAAAATGAAACAAAACCTGAAACCCTTTCCGATTTAGAGTCCAACACAAGAAAAACTATAAGGAAGGTACCTGCAGAAATGAGCAGATGTGTCACATATGTTTAAAGGCATCAAACAAATGCACTAGTGTTCGAAAATTCACAATTTAACCGATATCGAAGTTTTACGATATTGACAATTGAATTTTTAATGTATAATCCATACTCATATAGCCACGGTGCAACATGTGATATCAATGAATGAAAAACGGGATTACACTCTTGTACAATACAAATTTGGAAGATGTGAATCCGTTTATTGGTGTAAATATGTCATGGATGTTAAGTCAGATAATATCCGAAAACTTGAAAATTTCGTCCAGATTCGCTAGATACTGTAGTTTCACTATATATGAATGCCGGTTGCTTCTACTAGCGAATCCTGTGAAGGTTATATTCAAATTATTCGGAAACTTGAAACTTGGTCATTCTGGATGGTGTAGTGTTTAGCATACTCGGGCGCTCTCCGGGAGACGCGGATTCGATTTCCGCTCCAGGACGACGAAACTTTCAAGTTTTTGGATATTATCTGACTTAACATCCATATCATATTTACACCAATAATCGGATTCACATCTTCCAAATTTGTAACGTGATATCAATGTTTGTTTAATTTCCACACTCAAAAACCTCAAAACTACGTGCCTGTAATTCGACGCGCGGCCTCCCAAATTCACCATACTTTATGTACTAAGGTTATTGTCTATTAACCATTCCCATAGAATCAGTCAACACAACCATTCTCAGTTGCATAAATTTGGAGCTAAATTAAATTTTCCAAATAACCTCTTCGCAGTCAGAACTAAGAACATTTTACATGTAACTGAAAAATCTCAGTTCCATACGATATTTAACATTAATGACCGAGTGGTCAGATGCGCAGGCTTCTGGCGAATCATCTGAGTTGGGGCGTTGGATTTAGTCCCGCATGAGATGTGAGTGGTGCATTTATTTGAAGGCACTAACTCTCTCCTTTTCCTGTAATCAGTGTCCCTAAATCAGGGCGAGGCAACTCTTTATAGCCTTAAATGCTCACAGGAGTTGTTTATTCTTGTCTCCCAAAGGGAATTTAGCCGTCATTAGCTACTGAGTCCTTAAAATACAGAAACTTAAATACAATTAATTTCTCCAGAGAACAACTTTTTTCTTAAGTTTACTGGAAACGCGAAACAGAATACGCGTTCACTTCTTAACACTGAATAAATACATCGATACACAATCTACTATGTTGCTTCTCCTTGTTGACGAGTCTTAAGTAAATAGTTTTTAAGACGGAGAACCATTATTTATCATAAAGTTCATCTGGAAGCTGCCACATTCTTGAAATTTGCCCAACCACGAGCGCTTCAGAGGTCTAGATAATTTTGTTAGGTTATAAAGCTTTTCTTTGGGGAAGTTTTCTAGTGAAATGTAACTTGACAGCTTACAGCCTCTAGAAAATATGCCTTCCGATAGATCGTATATAAAATTCCCTTACCTCTTTGATTTAAAATATCTTTGAAACTACCTAAACGTACAAGTTTCTACCAGGAAATTCAGATCAGTGTTCTGAAACGCAGTTTTTTTACGTGTACGATTTACCAGCGCTTTTCCAGGAATCAAATAAATGTCCATCCCATTGTCACTTTAGAAACTTCATAGAACTTATATGGTGCATAACGATTTTGCTTTCCTAAACAAATGTGTTTCTCTTCTCCGATTTGTTGTTTGATCGAAGTTTGCATTTGTTCATTCTTAGAGTCCTCTGTAATGCGTGAACACACACACACACAGACGCACACACGCGCGCGCGCACACACACATATTTTATTTTTTGTTTATGTAAGAAACACATCTCTCTAGTTGCCGAATAAGAACATTTAATACGCCGTAATTTAATTCTCTTCTTTCACACTCATAATAATAATAATAATAATCTTTGAAGTTATTTGAGCGAAGCGAGGCGGAAGGCCGAGCGGAGCTCTCTTTACGAGATTCTAGACAATTAGTTGTTCGGGCATAGGTATGAGATGACACATCCGATCACCGTGATTTTTTGCATGCGATTGGACGTATTCCATGGTCAGGTTTTGACGCCTTCCGATTCCCGAAATTCCGTGTCAATGAGGAATAATCATCCAAAAACTTGAATGTTTAGGGGTTTTCCGGGTTTTGAGAAGTGGTCGTTTGTTACCTATCCCCTCCAAAGATCTTCAGCCGATCGCGGTGACACTTGCCACAGAGAAAGGAAAGGACATGGTGAGTGACATGGGGTTGGTATCTTGGTTATTGGTCGTGTCGTATAAAAATAACGACCATTAAAAAACTGACCAATTTTCATAATAATTGAAAACATCCGCTCTCTATACGAGACTCGAGACAATTAGTTGTTCGGGCATAACTACGACATGACACATCCGATCACCGTGATTTTTGGCATGCGATTGGAAATCGTCCATGTTCAGGTTTTGACGCCTTCCGATTCCCAAAATCCATATCATTGAGGAATTTCAATTAAAACTAGGTGGCCTTTTACTTGAACCGTTTCATGAAAGTTGGCTCGCTAACATTAATTAAAAAATAATCGTTTGAATTGAAAAACGAAGAAACGGAAAGACTCCGTCTCTTAGCTCAACACTTGCTTAATCTATAATAATAAAAGGAAGTTTGTGTAACAGTGTGTGTATCTTTCGCGATTCAAAATGAAAAACGTGCTTCCCAATCTGAGCGTGTCTTTCCGCTTTGTTAATATGCAACCTGATCACAACCAACGTAAAGGCGTGAAGGAAAGTAGTTCATTATGAATTTTAGGCATTTCTTTTTTAGAATGATTCATACTTTTGTTCTGGAAGTTATACATTTTACGCGTTCGTTTTTTAGAATTTGTTATAATAGACGCCTTAATGAGCTCAGATTTTGCAATAGCTTCGCTCAAACTTTTCAAACTGTACCCGAGTTATCGATTACCGTTGGCGGCTTGTCCTAATTTAATTTCAAACCTTATATGAGCATTTATCTTATGCTTAATACCTTCATGTGGGCTATCTCTCGAGGAAGACAAAGACGATAATCACTTTCAGTTTTACTTCATTGACTAAAACAATCGAGAGAGTACCCTGGTGCTCTTTGTAGATAATTTATACTATGCATCTTTCGTTTGCCAAGATCTGTACGGATGTAAAATACAACGAGTGTTCAAGAGTATACATTTCTTTATGTACAATGCATTTCATTTACTCGCGTCACTCACGACCACACCTCACAGCCCTTTACATACTTAATAGAATTAAATCATAACAACAAACAATAAGGTTTATTAATTCCTGACATTGAACTGTATTTATGTAGGAGGGTTAATGAATGAAAGTTACTGCCGTAAAACAAATGAAAGGAGATATGCCAGTCATAAAAGTAAGTTTTTGTTAAACTATGGCGGCAGCGATAGTAAGTATATTTCGACTGTTTAGTTTTTCAAAAAGAATATTTATTATTATTATTGTTATGTGTTATTCAGATTCAGACGAACGTAAGAAACGACCGTGACACCAATGAAATGTGATGTAGCTACGAAATTCCATCTGCGCATGCGCAAGATAAAACTTCACCTCAAGAGAGAAAGAAAAGCCGAATCGCCAGTGCGTAAGTCATGGATTGGTACCTTTTGGTCTGAGGTCAGGGTCGTTGCACTCCCAGTATGGTCATTTCAGGGGCGTAAATTCATCCTCTAGTGGATGTAAAGATAGAAATTATAACTAAAAAAAGAAAGTTATACCGTTCAGTATTTTCTTTTTAAAGACTTTAATTAGTCTCATACAGTATTCCATGCAGTTAATTAGGTTACAGAGTAACATACACTATGAGGTTACAGAGTAAGCTCATAGTGTATCATATTGTATGTTTGTTACAGAGTAATATACACCTCATATCCATGAATAGAATTTTCCAAAACAGTGAATGGAGGCATAGAAAACAATATGCTGATATGTCCAACCTCTATTACCTTTCCAAGCATGTCGTTAGGAGGAAGAGCTAATTATCTGCTTGCGCAGAAAGTTCTCAGGGGCTTTAACCTTGAATGGAATTTTCCAAGCCCTACCCTTAATGTTTTTTCCTATTGTTCCGTTCACTATCCGATAATCATTCGTTCTGCGTTTCTGTGGAGCGTTGTGTTGTCGGCGTTCCCATAACGTTTATACTTTAGTTGGTATTTACAACCTGTGTTTCTTGGTTATTTACCTAGTTTTTACATTTTTAATAAAATTACGTCAAAAATTTGAAATCCAATTTTTGAACGATCATAATACTTTCCTATAACGGCGGTGTGCGAGAAAGTAAAAATCACGTATTATTTGAGTGGTACTCGAAGGAGCGTAAGTTTAGCTCGAAGGGGCGTAATTTCAAGTCTCGCCCTCCCAGATAAGAAAAACTTGCTACGGTCCTGTCTAAGACACCTACGTGTTGCTACACTCCTTCATGTTATACCTTCCCCGTGGCAATAAATGTACGCTTACTTACTCCATGCGTGGTTGTCATAAACGGTAAGAAAAAGAGGACTCGTTTGCGTTTGTAAGTAAACCTGTTTAATAAACAAAGTACCCCGATTGAACTATGATTTAGAACAAAAATCGGTACAAACACTGTAACAGGCATGTCGATATATGCCTGGCAGCATTACTTCTCCCAAAACTCGGAGGCAATAAATTTAAGCGCACCTAGCTTTCGCGTACAATCACCACTTCGTGGAATTGTACGCGAGAGTGAACAATCTACGAAGTGGTGATTGTCATCCTTTTGAATTGTACCCATCGGCAACTCACCTCGGCATCGATTTGGTGTTGGTACGACAAAGGTATTGTGGAATGTTGGCCCATACGTTTTGAAGAACCGTCTTCAGTAGATCTCTTGCTCTGGGCCTGCGTTTTCGCGCTTCTTTCTTGACGACACGCCACAGGTCCTCGATAGGGTTCATATCGGGAGAATTAGGGACTGGACCCTATTTTGGAGAAGCCAAGCAGTGGTGCAGCGTGCAGTATGTATCTTGGAGAGATCTTGTTAGAAGATCGCATCTCTTTGCGGACGAAAGTGGGCCGAGGAGGCAGGAAATGTTGCCAAGCTGCCTGGTAGTATTGTGCATCGACAGTACCATCATATGGAACCAAATCACCAATGCCAGACTACCCACAACATCTAGACTCTCTCAAAGTGCCTGGGAACTTGTCTTTTTGCTTCATAGAGTTTTGAGCGATTCTCATTCAGCTGGCGGATGACTCTCCTTGCGATATGCACAGGACAGGGAAGGATGACTCGTCAGACCAAATTTCCCTCCACCATTAAGCCTTCATCCAGGACAGATGGTCTCTGGCCCATGCAAACCCCTTCTTTCGCTGAACTGGCATCAACATGGGCTCTCGCTTACTCTTGTACGAGCTGTAGTCCATGTAATGTAGCCACCACAGTTCTACAGCTTCCACGAACGTACCAGTTTTGTGTTTCCTGAGAAGTCGACGCAAAATTCCATTTTTCCTGGCAGTAGTCGTTGGCTGTGTACCATTGCTTCGTCCAGGTGTTGTTCAGTGGCAGAGCAATTCGCCACATAGCTGATCCATTTCGTCGTTTCGGGAGGATCTTCTCGCGTACCTGCAGTCTAAACCTCTGTCTTGCCATTTTTTCGAGTTCTGAACAACGTAGGGACTGCACCGTATTTTATACTGTCCTTCCTTTGCATATTGTCGACGGCGCAAGACACACCGCAGCAAAAATTTGCATGTCCAGCACCAGCAACCTCTGGCGAGCATTCGGTAAGCGTTAATTTATTGCCTCCGAGTTTTGGGATGAGTAATGCTTCCAATCCAAGCATATATCGAGATGCTTGTTGCAGTGTTTGTATCGAATTTTGTAGTAAACCATAGCTCAAGGAGAGTACTTTGCTTGTTAAACAGGTTTTCTTAAAAACGCAAACGAGTCCGCTTTTCTCACCTTTTATAACAACCACGCATGGATCGAACGTACATTTATTACCACGGGAAAGGTACATCACTTTAAAGATCTCGTCAATAGCAGGTAATCCTTCCTTGAGGGAGTCGAGAGGAAGCCAAATTTTTCTACGACGTGCTAGCATTAAAAATACATTTTTGTGATGGCTTTCATCAAATTTAGCACCAGGTTCTAGTAATTTACGCAGATTGCAATGAGATATTGTTACGTTTAAATAAAACATGATTAAAAAATGTCGGCGATAGTGTAGTGAAATACACTGCTCGGCATAGAAATTGCCCACCCGGAAGGAGTGACGATAGAGGAGTGAAATTGAGCGTGCAAATAGGAATTTACCTTGATGTCATTTTCTGCCACGTACAGTGTTTATCACATGAGATAATGCAGAACAATGGGTACGCTTCAGTAAGTGATTTCTCCGCCGCGAATGGCAATACAGGCAGCAATACGGCGTGACAATAAGTCATACAATTGACGGATATCGTCCTGAGGAATGGAACACGAAACAAGGTTGACTTGCTCCAATAATTCATCGAGATCGTGCGCTGGCCAATTCGATTGCAGACGACATCCGATGTGGTCCCACAGATTTTCGATTGGGGATAAATCGGGCGATTTTGCTGGCCATGGCAGTGTTTGAACATGGTTCAAACACTGTCTGGAGACCCCAGCGGATTTTACACGGGCGTTATTTTGCTGGAAAATGGGGTGCTGTAGGCCATTCAGGAACTGTATCAAAATGGGCTGCAAAACCTCGCTTACGTACCGTGCAGCTGTCAGCGTGTCTGTGATGAGGACAAGAGGTGACCTGCTGTCATGCGCAATAACACCCCATACCATGAAACCTGCATGACGGGCGGCGTGGCGGTCGCAAACGAAACCAGGATCTTCTAATCACCAGGCTGTCGCCAGACACGGATCCGTTCGATTGTCAGGCTGATTACCACAGTGGCCCATCCGCGACCAATTCACATGACTTCGTCACCAATCTACACGAGCGCTGCGATGGCTGGCAGTTATAGTAAAGGTTGCCTACTGCGTAGGTTTACCACATGTAACCTTCGGTTTACAGTTCGGATCGTTATGGCGACGTCCATGGCCGATGACACAGCACGTCGAATATCGGCTGCAGTGCTTTCTGGTGACGAATGAACGTGTAGAACAATCCGCCACACCAGGCGTGCTGACGTCTGTCGGACTGCACCACTGCCGCTCCGACGCACGTACGAACCTTCTTGTAGCCGCTTGAGCCAACAAAGTCCAACAGTTCATGCATCCCGTTGCACATGTGCGACGATATGACGTGTTGATCAACCCCTTCACACAGGCCTACAATTATTCCTCTCTGAAATGCATCCGATAACATGCCGACGGCGTGTACCTTGCATTTTCGGCCTTCGATGAACAGCTTCCCAGCACAAACAACAAATCTGAAACGTCCGCGAAACTTCCACCACCGACAACACATTACCATCCCTGTTGCTGCTGGCATCTTTATCTCATGAAAGTGTGACGTTATTGGCTCCGGTTTAACATCATTTGTATATCTCGAATAGGTACACCCGTCCTGTGATTTGCAAATTTGTAGCACACCTCTTTCTGGGTGATGCAATTCCTATGTCGAGCAGTGTATGTTGTTCAGTGGCAATGAAATTAACTGCTGTTGCGTTACTTCCTGGGACAGCATTGAAAAAATCAGATGTCAACAATGGTTTTGACTACTTCCGTTACCCATTTTCGTTACATCGAAATCTTTTATTTGTGATTTACTTTACTGCTGTGGGGAAAGATGCATAGCAACAATTCAGATCTTCCTTTCTCCTTAAAACACTAAATGGAATTTTGTCCACTGCAACCTCATCTTCATTCCCACTCCCTTATCTCGGTGGTTGTTAAATATCACTCCTCTGAGCCACCCTCCACCAAAGTAAATATCACAAGTACTAAATAAGTATAAAGGACACCGTCTCTGTATGAACAAATGAATAAGCAAATCAAGGAACCAATAAAATTAAAAGCTGTAAAACTTTCAATTCATTAGTTTAATCTAAAGATACACATTAGTATTTTCGGGCTACTTTGGTCTCATCTTCAGATGTGAGGTGAACATTTGAACAATGCTGCAATTTATAGAAACCAGGGCAGTATGGGTAAACATAGTATGTGTGTGTGTTACGTCAGCGATGTTTAAGATGGAGCTCCCCCGTTTTGTCCAGTCTCCTCTGGGTGATTATATATTATGTTTTTTTCCATACAGGTAGTAAATCACATGGTATATAGTCATTGCAACATTTGTTACGGGCTTTACAAACAAATAGACTTTCAGTCAATAACAGCATTGAACGGGATCTTGGCGTTACTAGGATTCTTGCAGGGTCCCAATCCGGGTAGAAAGTTCCATCGCTGACAGTTCGCGCCAAGGCAATATTTTGAAGCTCTGCCTTAATATTGTATTTGTGTTCCCGGACTCTGCAGGCAAGACTGCGAGCTTGTAGATCCGATATAACAAAAAGAAAGCTGGCCCGTTCCATCAAGTAAGGGAATGCTGTAGATACCCCATTTTTGCTCTTCCTGGGTTATTTCTCGATCCTTTCGGATCATGGTTAGCATATTGCGAGTTTTGGTGCCGACATCCTAGGAAAAACGGTGACAGATGTTTCTGAGGGGTTTAGTGAGAGCTGGAATATAATCTATTGAACCCACGTATCTTTTCGAGTGATCATCAATACGTTGTAGCGAAGAGCTCAAGGTGGTCCTGGCACGTGAATGAGTTCTGTTGATCAAGTACGTAGGGTATCCAAATGCTTTAGCAAGCCCAGTTATCCTATGGATCTCCTCAATACGAGTTGGACGGTCAGATGAGTGAGTATAGGCTCTTCTCAGTAGAAAGTGTAAAGAGACAAGTTTTTTTTTTTTTTTGATTGAAGGTTTAACGACCACCGTGAGCAACTCAATGGGCTATAAGCAGTCGCCCGTCCCTAATTTAGGGCCACTGGTTCCAGGGAAGGGAGAGAGCCAGTACCGTAAGACAAACACAACATCCATGCCTCACCGGGATTCGAACCCGGACCCCTTTCGGACGAATGATCAGAGCCCATCGCTTAGACCACTGCGCCACCGGGGCGGCAGACAAGTTTTTGATTAGGCGAGTGGGCTGAGTCATAAGGAATCATAGTTGGTATGGCTGTTGGTTTCCTGTAGACATAAAATGATATGAAGTTATTATTAAGTGGTGAGCGTGCTATAAGTATATCCAAAAAAAGGTAGTTTATAATTTTGTTCAATTTAAATAGTGAAATTTATGGATGATTTCTGTGAAGAGAATTCATTGGCAAATATATTTAATTATTCAACTGAGTATGGCCATATAAGCAGAATATCGTCCACATAACGAGAGTATAGGTTTTAAGGGATTATCATTCAGAAATTTTTCTTCGAGATGCTGCATGAAATTTCCGCCAGGGTGGCCGAAAGCGGGGAGCCCAAATGTTGTAATGACTATATACCCTGTGATTTACTACCTGTATGGAAAAATATTTTATAATCACCCAGAGCAGACTGAACAAAACGGTGGAGCTCCATCTTAAACATCGCTGACGTAAACACACACATACCATGTTTACCCATACTGCCTGGTTTCTATAAATTGCAGCACTGTTCAAATGTTCACGTCACATCTGAAGATGGGACCAGAGTGGCCCGAAAGTACTCATGTGTATCATTAGATTAAACTAATGAATTGAAAGTTTTACGGCTTTTAATTTTATTGGATCCTTGATTTGCTTATTCAATTGTTCGTACAGAGACGGTGTCCTTTATACTTATTTATCAAGAATGTAGGAGTGAGTGGTCTTATATCACAAGTACTACAGCTTTTACGTATTATGCTGAGAACAAAAACTTCGTGCGTATGAATTTATTACATTACGTTAGTATTAAGTTTAAAAACTGGATTAATTTTATCAGAACATTACCTGACAGAAACTTTGACTACACTTAGTGTATAATTAAGACTATTCACTTTACATTCCCTTAAGGAAAGTAAAAACCAATATATATTCTTCACCTTCTCGTTTCAATAAATTTAGTTACAGAAATTTTTTTCACAATCAGCAAAAATCTAGCACCACGTCAAGAAAAACCTTACAACTTGAGATTTCTCATGCTCTAAAATTAATTTAGAGCTTTGACCATCGGATTAAAATTAACAGGTGAAGTGGTCAGTTAAATCTCTCGTAATCGAATATAATGTCTCCCTAGGAGATTTTTAGCACGTTATTACAGAGTCGCTCTGTCCGTCTGTCTGTTCGTTTGTTTCTGCCCATATAACTTATGTCTGTAAGTTTTATTTAAGAATTCTCATCTGCACTGCCTAATAATGACGATGGTGAATCAAACATTTTCGAACCCCTGCGATATGCAATTTTTCTGCTGCTAGGTGGAGTTTACCGGGTGTGACGATTAAAAAAATGAATATGCCCCGCAGCTCAACATATGGCAACATTGAAGCAATAAGGCGTAAGCTGCGTGTGACCTTGAAATGTATTACGACTAACATAGTTGTGTGATTGACTTCTAAAGAGGCAGGCGGTCGCAGTAGTGGCTGCTACTGTGGAGTAACATTTGCTCTCACCATGCAGTCGCGACCGTTATTAACATTAAGAGCCAAGAGCAAACATCAAATTCTTTGTGTTTCTCAGGAAAACTGAGCCTGAAATACCGGAAATGTTACATACAATAACGCATTCGGAACAAATGCAGTGCCAAACTGAATCAAGTGTGACGTTATCGGCTCCGGTTTAACATCATTTGTTTTTCTCAAATGGGTACACCCGCCCTGCGATTTGCATGTTTGTAGCACACCTCTTTCTAGGTGGGGCAATACGATGGCTCGCAAGGGTGATTAACAACCAGCAGAACGAGTCAAATATTGTCAATAAGATTTGGCAAGTTGTACGAGCCAGTCGGCGATTAAATGTGCGAAAGTATGTAGATGAAATGCGAATGGATACAATAAACAGAAAATTTTCGATTTTAGCTTTGAAGACGAGTAAGGTTTAGGCAAAAATGGTGATGCCTAGCAATTTGAGTGACGAACAGGGACAAAGAAGATTTTAAATTTGCACATATTTTTTGGAATAAGAAGAAACGGGATATAACCGACTTAAACGAATCATTAGTGGTGATAAGTGTGCGTTCTCTAAAACGATCCTGAAATCGAGCGGAAGAAGATTTAGTCATTTACAAAAGTTTAAGACCACCTGTCAATTTATTGAAAATTAAGATTTTCAAAAAACAACTAATTACTAGTCAGAGATATTTGTTGAAACAATGACAGCACAGATGAATACTTACATTCTGTAGAACACAAAAAAACAACCCGAAATCGGTACTTTGTGTGGACACCTTTGATTTTTTATAACGGACAGGATACGATGTGGCTTACTCTCAATGAGAGATTTGCAGTAGTATCTTGAAATGTCTTTGCACCACACGTACTTTATCGCGTCAATCAAGCATGGGAATTTGATGTCTGTTTTTCTGCTACCTTGTCTTTTAAAATGGTCCACAAATTTTCGATGGGTTAAGGTCGGGACTATTACCGGGCTAGTCAAGTAGTCAAGCACAGTTATGTTTTTCCTCTGCAGGTAGTCCTTTAATGTCTTTGATCTGTGGCATGGATCACCATCATCATAAAGATTGTGCATATGAGTTAACACCTTCTCACGTAACATTTCCACATAAAAAGGACCAGTCATGGTAGTGCCTGTCCTCAAAAAGGATAATGAAGCAGTACCGGATGCTGACATAGCACCTCATATCATCTGCTCATCTGCGGTTGTCTCACGGTGCTACCTGTGTATTTTTCATCAAACCTTTTGCCTTTTGGTCATCGAACATGTGCTTTGCATGATTCGAATACACGCACAGTTGATTCATCAGAAAAAAGGACTTAGCTCCAATTTTCAGCAGTTCACGATTGATGACGCTTCGCAAACTGGAGTCTCTTCTTTTTCATGCAACAGGTTAGTCTAGGTTTACGTACAGGTTTATAGGACTTCAATCCAAAATCTTTGCTAAGACGTCGGGAAACAATGCTGGTACTGATATCAGACCCTTTTAAATGCAGAGAGGCCTTGGTTTTCTTGCACAAACTCCTCGGAAAACGCATAACTATTTGTATTATGGTGTGGCTGTTTTCCTTGGACGTATAACTATTTGTCTTATCACGCATAACTATTTGCCTTATCACGTGCGGCTGTTTTCCTTGGACGCCCACTTCTCCTTTGGTTACTAAATTCATCTGTATCTCGATATTTCATAATTGTACAATGTATTATGACAGCAGTCTTGCTGACATTTACTTTTCTGCTTACGTCACGTTCGGAGTATCCTTCATGATATAAAGTCACTATTTATGCCCTCTGAGTAACACTTAATGACGCTTGTTTGCCCATTTTTCGCTATATAGAAAACATGTACAAAACCTCTGAGCATGAAAACCAGAAGCAAACTGACGCTCGCACGCTTCCCCCAACTCTATCAACAGCTGCCGTTGTAGGATGATGCAACACCGACAGCAAATTGAGTAATACAGACAGTAGCTGACTCAATCGGCAGACATCTAATACCAACAGGTGGTCTTAAACTTTTGCAAAAGATTGTAGTATAAAATATAAAAACTGGCCAAAACTATCACCTAAGTCCAAAGTAAAAACAATTACTTTTGTTATTTGTTTACTCCAAAGGCAAAGTGCTCACACGATTTGTCCCTGAAGGTTAAAACCAATTCACACTACCCTCCTGGAAGTACGGAAAAGACTGAAAAGTTTCAAAGAAAATAGTCGGAACATTTACCTGAATGCGAATGCATTTTGGATCATAAATACTCACACGGCGTTGACTGTAAAGGAATGACCTGTTAATAATACTGTAATTGAACATCATCATTTTTCACCTCATCAGACACCATACGATTTTTAAAATTATTTGTATAAAGAAAAACTTCATGGGGATGCATTATTAAGACGTCGTTCCGAGCCCATGACAGCTGCTCTAAAAGCAATTCTAGAGAGTGTGTTCCAGAAATATTTCCAGCCGGTAGAAGAAATGATAGTGGTAGTATAAAACATCATAAAAGAAGTATACAACCAAGTTCAGTGACAATAAGGTACGTACCACCGCTTACAGGGTGAGTTCGGGAGCTTAATTATAAAACATCGTACTGAGTTTCATTTTGGTACGACACCTACATTCCGTAAAGTTGAATTACAAAAACTGTTTAGAATCTGATACCTTCTACTATGAGCAAAGTTTTTCAGACGTTCCTTGTTTTGCGTGATGCAAGATTTAATCGTGCATTTTTTTTTTTTGGTCGTCACGTAAAAATACATTTGCCTTTGGATCGATATCGCTGTGATAGAAAGCCAATATGAAAAAAATATTTTTATATCCAACAACTGGAATTACGATCAACATTTCTCCTTTTTCTGAGATAAAATGTTCCATCCAGGTGGCGCTAACTAAACTTTTCTGTTTCAGATCGACCGCAGGTAAGTATAATTCACCGAATATCTGATTTTCCGGAGTTTTTATTTTTTCTGCTGAGATAATCACGGTATGTTTGCATTTGGAGTATTCTGAGTGGTCACTGAATTATGACCAGCTGCCTAATACTTCTTAGGTCCTCCTTTCGCCCTCAGTGCAGCAGCTATCCGACGTGGCATAGATTCAATAAGATGCTAGAAGCAGTTGGGAGGTATGACCAACCAAGTTGTGTGTAATGCGGCCTTCAACGTAGGTATGGAGGTGATTGGTGTATCAAGACGTCTGATATGCTGTCCCATAGTGTCCCACAAGTACTCTATGGGATTGATATCGGGAAGTTCGGAGGCCAATCGGTACGCTGGAAGTCTGAACTGTGTTCCTCAAACTATTTCTGCGCAACATTGGATCTGTGGCTCGGCATCTTGGAAGACACAGTTGCAATTCTGGAAAAAGTTCAACATTGCTTGGTGTACAGAGCCAGCAAGCAATTCACGATAGTGGGCACCACATCATACAATCTCCTCCACTGGCTTACACTATGGAGACCATGCAAGATGGATCAAGAGCCTCATGATGTTTCCGCCAAATACGTAGACGAACATCCACTACGTGGAGTAAAATACGCTGCACATCAGACCAAAACACTTTTTTCCAGTCATCTGGGGTCCAACTTGCATGATATTTGCACCAGACAAGTATTTTGCGCCGACGAAACCGAGGTTACGAGAGCATGTCGTCGGGGTCGTCTGCTGTTATAGCCCATAAGTGCGACGCATGGTCATGACAGATACTGTTCCTGGTTGACCACTGTTGTATTGGGTAGTCAACTGTTGAACAGTCTTCGATGTACCGTGGTTACGAGAGTATGTCGTCTGGTTCGTCTGCTGTTATAGCCCATACGTGCGACGCATGGTCATAACAGATACTGTTCCTGGTTGACCTCTGTTGTATTGGGCTGTCAACTGTTGAACAGTCTTCGATGTACCGTGGTTACGAGAGTATGTCGTCTGGGTCGTCTGCTGTTATAGCCCATACGTGCGACGCATGGTCATGACAGATACTGTTCCTGGTTGACCTCTGTTGTATTGGGTAGTCAACTGTTTAACAGTCTTTGATGTACCGTGGTTACGAGAGTATGTCGTCTGGGTCGTCTGCTGTTATAGCCCATAAGTGCGACGCATGGTCATGACAGATACTGTTCCTGGTTGACCTCTGTTGTATTGGGCTGTCAACTGTTGAACAGTCTTCGATGTACCGTGGTTACGAGAGTATCTCGTCTGGGTCGTCTGCTGTTATAGCGCATACGTGCGACGCATGGTCATGACAGTTACTGTTCCTGGTTGACCTCTGTTGTATTGGGTAGTCAACTGTTTAACAGTCTTCGATGAACCGTGGTTACGAGAGTATGTCGTCGGGGTCGTCTGCTGTTATAGCCCATACGTGCGACCGTGTGACGCATGGTCATGCGAGTTACTGTTCCGGGTTGCCTTCTGTTGTATTGGGTAGTCAACCATTGAACAGGGCTGTGTCTGTTAGCCAGTAAGAGTCGTCGGACCTGGAGCTCACCTCTCACATCAACATTCCGCTATCCTGTGCAGGTTTGCCTCCGTGTCGTTGTATGACCATTTTCATGCCAGTCCTGATACACTTTAACTACGGATTCCATGTTAAAGTGTATCACGAAATATTCAATTTATAAAACCATGAAGTAACACCAGATAATCCCTTAAGTGGCTAACCTAAGTTCACCTTGTGGGAACAAATGAGCTGAGCCTATGGCATCTCGTTTGAGCCAACTCTTTATTTCTTTATGTAAAAATAAAAATTTCCTGTTTAATCTACGGCGGCTCGCGAACAACCTACCAGTTCATCCTTTTGGGACATCTGGGCACCCGCTCTCCAAACTCCCACAATCTCTCCTTTCTCAAAATACAATAAATCCTTCCGTTTACTCATCACGCTCCGAATTTTACTACCTAAATGATCATGATCATATGTAGAGGATTTTACGAAGGGAGTGTCTGACCCCAGGTCTTAAACAACCCTTAGAAATAGGAAGCTAGGAGATTTGGGCTAGAGTACCCGATAGGAAAGTGATACGGAAGCGAAGTAGAAAGGTGGAGTAAGACGCCCTTATTTATTACCGGGGGGCAGTACCAGGGATCCGACGGCTTAACGTGCCCATCCGACGCACGGCGGATATTTAGTGGATCGAGCGTTTGTACCTGCCTGGGATCGAACTTGAGGTCCTTTCCGTGGCATTCACGAACGTTGCCCACTAGGCCACCCTCGACCCTTTTTACTAACTACCGCTCCACTCACACCTTTTATATGCTACGTCGGTCGACTAAACGCGCCCTCTCGTAAATCACATGGTCAACGGGCCGCATCCACTTTTGATAGAGATAGTCATAATTTTGTGATCACTTGGTGTGTATCTACTGTTCAAATAAAAAATCCTTTTTGGGTCACATTTTTATAGCCATGACAATATCTTCCTACATAATTCCTGCTTTAGTGATGCAAACTGTACTCGCTAAGTCGGCTAAATTCAGATTTTTATTTGGGCGATATCTAAGCACATGTCGGATTGGAAAAATTGTTTAACATTGTTTTGCTCTTCCTGGTAAGTATTATTCGTTTGAATTTTCAAGTGCGTTAACCCACTTGCAGGCGGGCTTATACTTCCATTTGGCATTTCACCTGCACCACTGAAATTCGCATTCTTGATATTTCTTTTTGCATACAATTGTTGCAGCCATGACAACGGGTTTCCACGCTGTTTCCTGCTTTACTGATGCGTAATTTTCCCACTGGATGACGTAAAATTAAACTTTTCTCTGT
This sequence comes from Macrothele yani, assembly GCA_039090855.1. NCBI lineage: Eukaryota > Metazoa > Arthropoda > Arachnida > Araneae > Macrothelidae > Macrothele > Macrothele yani. The sequence continues at coordinate 67,161,330 of CM076989.1, read as the reverse complement.
TACAAAAGTGCTGTTTTTACAGTTTACTGGTACTTTAAAAAAATACCAGATATGAGGCTTTTGTCGAAATTGCATACTCGAATTTGGCGCTGTCCTTCTTTTACTTTCCTCTTTTTTATAGCGTCTGCAGAAAGTTTCCCACGCACTTGTTTAAAGAACGTTCAGGAATACTCTTACAAGACTTGTGGAATAACTGGAATTCCAGCTGTGACACAATTTCTCAAAGCCAGCTGAAAATGAACATGATCTGCTCACGTAATATATTTCGGCACAGATGAAAATCTTATCATGAAAGGTGCAATATCTAGCTAGTGCATAGCAACATATCCTGATTATATGACATCATATTTTCCTGACCTGTTTTTCAGTGCATTGAGTTTTCTCTTGTGTAAATTGGTCAATTAAATTTTCCGTTAATTCGGTTGAATACACGTTAGTGTTTTTTCTGATCTTAGATGAAAATGTTTTGGTAACATTTGTGCAAGAGACTTCCGGTCATTCCCGCAGAAAATTTCGTGAATAACTGAAACTTAAAGACAGGTAAAACTGACGCTATAGGAGCTATATTCAAGGAGACTCAGTTATTGCATGTCATCTGTCACGTTCATTAGCAAACGTTAAGAACACTGTTTCAACCGCATTGCATCATATAGTAGACTGATCGACAATTTTAATTACATTGTACAATATATTGACTGATCGATGCTATTTGTATTGCATTGCATGGTGTACTATAGACTTATCGACGATATATTTATTGCATTACACTATACACCGATGAGACATTATGACCACCTACTTAATAAGCTGTAGGACTCCCTTTAGCTGGCAGAACAGCGGCCACTCGGCAAGGCATCGAATTGATTAGTTGGCGATAGGCATCCTGGGGTATCTGGTACCATAATGTTAACAGCAGATCCTCCAGTTCCCGTACATTTCAGGGTGGTGGTGATTTAGTGCGAACCAGCTTTTCTAAGTCGAACCACAAATGTTCGATTGGGTTCATGTCAGGTAAATTTGGAGGCCAGGCATTAACAGAAAGTCACCAACATGTTCCTCGAACCACTCTTTCACGATTCTGGCAGTGTGGCATGGCGCATTATTCTGTTGGTAATAGCCATCACTAGTAGGGAACACAGTTGCCATAAATGGGTGAATTGGTCCGCAACGATGTTCAGATACCTGATAGCACTCAGGGATTGTGCTATTGGGATAATGGGATCTAAAGTGTCCCAAGAAAACATCGCTCATAGCATAACACCGCCGCCGCCGGTCTTTTTCCGCCCAAAAGTGCATCCAGGTGCCATAGCCTCCATTGGTAATCAGCGTATCCGCGCTCGGCCGTCTACGTGATGCACCAGGAATCTTGATTCGTTAGACCAGGCCACTTTCTTCCAATCATCCTCGGTCCAATCTCGATGATCTTGGGCACATTTCATGCGTTGTTGGCGATGACGTGCAGTGAGCATGGGGATCTCGCTGGGTCTTTGGCTACGAAGACCCATGCTCAGAAGGCTGCGATGAACTGTGTGCTGTGACACATTGTCCTGATCACCACTGTTGTAGCTGCGGGTGATTTGTCGCACTGTGGCCCTGCGGTCGCTGTTAACGATGCGCGCCAGTCTCCGCTCCCTTCTGGCATCAGTGAGGTGCGGACAGCACACGGCAGGACGACGGTTCGTCGTTTGGCCATCTGTGCACCACTTTTGATACGTACTCACTACAGCGGCACGTGAACAACGCACAAGACGTGCTTTTTCCGAGATCGTAGTTCCAAGGCACCGTGACATCACATTTTGTCCTTTATCAAACTCCGATAAATCGGCAGCTTTTTCCATTCTGACTCCGAACACTCTACTAACCGAAAGCCGGTCTTCTGGTTGTATATATAATGCGCTGTGAACTTCGCCTGCGCCACCGTTCGGTCTCCAGGCGCGTTCATTTTTCTAGGCTGCGGGTGGTCATAATGGAATGCGGCTATTACCGGTGTTTACTAGACCGATTCACATTGTTCATATTCGATTGTACCGGACAGTACAATACTGTACAAATAAGACTTCGACACTATTTGTACAGTATTGTACCGTATACCAGACTGTTCGACACAATTGTAATCGCATTGTATCGTGTGCAGACTGATCGAAAGTGGTTCTATCATAATGTAGTTTATGTAGATCGATCGAGAACTCTTCTCACATTCATTTATACGCACTTCACCTAGAGCTTTGAGTGGATATAAAATACTAGCATTTATTACATGTCTGTACGATGTGAAACGTGAAAAAATAACATTTTATTTGGTAGGGAGAGAAAATTCAGATGGATATATAGTATCATCAACTTAGGAGATTTTCGTATCTAGAGATATTGAATTAATAATATTCCTGATCGAATGAAAGGCGAATGATGTGGCAAAAAATGAAGGAGAGGAATGTACGAGACTGTTTACGTAGAGAACAAACGGGACTGTGGGTGCCAGAAAGATCAATAAAAATAAATCTTATTTATGTAATTTATTTTGTGTGTGCAGCATCCTTAGAGATACGTGAAACGCGAGGCTTTCGGCGATAAAAGTAAGCAAGGGAGTCGTAATTTCTTGGAAAAAGACATTTTCCTCTATCTGCGAATAAACCTGGTAAGAGTTTACTTTAAAATTTTCAGTTTTTAAAGTTTTCCTTTCAAGAAACTGGATGAAAACAAGGATTCGGGGATTAGCCTTTCTTTGCAGGTGGTAGACTTCGCAGCCATGTCTTCCTACTTCGGAGCGGCTATACCCCCAATCGAACTACGCCGGCGGGCTTATCACTGCTTCTTTGTCGATTTGACTCATGCGTCACCTTGGCTGTACGTCATCTGCGCCATGACACGTAGTACTTTGGGGGGAAGGGGGCGGTAAGGTTTAACGACCACCGTGAGCAACTCAAGGGGCTATAAGCAGTCGCCCCACCCTAATTTATGGCCAGTGGTTCCAGGGAAGGGAGAGAGCCAGTGTCGTAAGACAAACATAACATCCATGCCTCACCGGGATTCGAACCCGGACCCCTCCCGGATGAATTGTCATAAGCCATCGCTTAGACCACTGCGCCACTAGTACTTCACATCATTCCCTTCGAGAAAGGTGAGGGCAGGGCACAAAATCGCAGGTTTCGAGTCAGCAGACAATCATGCTCTGCGGACCAACTCATTGTAGAAGAAGTGAGTTTCATTAATTACGTGCTTTGTGTGGAAGAATTATCACACAAACTTTTCAGACCTATCGGCCAGGATATTCTTTCTTTTTTTTTTTTGATTGGAGGTTTAACCACCACCGTGAGCAACTGAATGGGCTCGCTATAAGCAGACGCCCGTCCCTCTAACTTAGGGCCACTGATTCAAGGGAAGGGAGAGAACCAGTGCCGCAAGACAAACACAACATCCATGCCTTACCGGGATTCGAACCCGGATCCCTTTCGGACGAATGATCAGAAGCCATCGTTTAGACCACTGCACCACCGGGCCAGCACCAGGAGATTCATTTTCTTCCAAACAATAATACACCGTGACGCAATTAAGTAATGAGAATGATAAAAAAATCCTTGTGAAACTTATGGTCGGGAAGGCATGGTTTTCAGATGTCATTTATCAGCTATTCGGTGGCAAAAGCGTTTGCGTGAAAATTGCGCAGATGATGACGTCATTCTGTGGAAGACATTGTCACAATGTGAGAATTGACATCATAATGTGTCAATTTTTACATTATGACAAAATGTGAGAACCGAAGAACAACATGATTATGCGGCGATTGCGCTGTACATGACGCCATTCGGTGGAAGAGTAATTCACAGCTCTGTCATGGAAGAGAGAGCAAATATCAGGTTCCGTTTGAAAATGGGTAAAACTGCAGCTGAGGCAGTTGAATTGTTGGGTATTGTATATGGGGGTAATTGGCTATCTCGTACACAAATAGTCCGATGGTATGCGCGTTTCAAGGATGGGCGGAAAGATTTGGAAAATGAAGAAAAGACCGGACGCCCGATTTCAGCGTGCACGTCTGAACTCCTCAAACAGAGGTCATCGCTCTTTCTACGTTTATAAGTGAGTCACGGAAAAATTATCATTGGCCGCCACCGGGAATCGAATCCAGTGTCTTCGAGTTACGCGCCGGATATGCTTCCACTGCACCACAGCGGCCTCGAATTCCTCCACACTCACACACAGTAACTTCCAAGCCAATATAACAGGTTCCTTCTTGGAGCAACTCAAAATGCTGGGGATTCACCAAAGATGGTAAGCAGCAACTGAACAAATAATTAGAAGGCGAATGAATAATTAATACAGACATTTGACGTGGACCAGGAACATCAAACAGAGGTCATCGCTCTTTCCACGTTTATAAGTAAGTCACGGAAAAATTCTCATTGGTCACCACCTGGAATCGAATCCAGGATCTTCCAGTTACGCTCAAAGAAGCAACCTGCCAAATTGGCTTGGAAGTTAGCGTGTGTGAGTCTGAAGGAATTCGAGGCCACTGTGGTGTAGTGGAAGCGTATCCGGCGCGTAACTGGAAGACCCTGGGTTCGATTCCCGGTGGCGGCCAATGAGAATTTTTCCGTGACTCACTTATAAGCGTGAAAAGAGCGATGACCCCTGTTTGATGTTCCTGGTCCACTCAAATGTCTGTATTAATCACGTCTGAACTCATTGAGAAAGTTCGTGACAGGATAAACAATTTTCGTCCTGTGACCTTGAGGACTAGAATGTGATCTCGGTGTTAAATAAGGAGACAATTCGATAAATCTCAGTCCAAGATTTTGAAGAGAAAAAAAGTTTGTGCTCGTTTTGTTTCGCATGCTTTGTCAGACGACCAAAAGACATCCTGGAGACCGCAGAAACAATGCAAAGTTTTCTTCAAAGCACTGTGGCAGATGAAGTGACATGGTGTTGTCGCTATGATCCTGGAACGAAGCGTCAAAGTACTTAGTGGAAGTTGCCACAGCAACTCAAGACAATGCTTGTGTGCTTTTACGACAGCAAGGGAATTCTGGACCACGAGGTCATTCCTGAAGATAAAACTGTCACTGGAAGTGCTTAAACATCCATTTTGAAACGACTGTGGAAGAATATTGTTCGTGTCAGGCTTGAGTACGAAACCGGACAATGGCTCCTTCTTCACGATAACGCACCCGCACACACACTGAGTAGTAAGTGAAAAGAAATTTATGGACCGAAAACAAGTGCGTGTACTCAACCATTCCCCCTGTTCTCCAGATTTGTCACAGTGTGACTACTTTACATTCCCTAAATTAAACCTGCCTTTAAAAGGAAATGTTTTTCAAGACCTTGAAGACATACAAACAACCGTGGCGCCGCCACGGTGGCGCAGTGGTCTAAGCGATGGCCTCTGATCATTCGTCCGAAAGGGGTCCGGGTTCGAATCCCGATGAGGCATGGGTGTTGTGTTTGTCTTGCGGCACTGGCTTTCTCCCTTCCCTGGAACCAGTGACCCTAAATTAGGAACGGGCGACTGCTTATAACCCATTGAGTTGCGCACGGTGATCGTTAAACTTCCAATAAAAAAAAGAACTGTGGCGCCAGCTCTTCACTCCATATCAGAAGATGTCCTCTGCAAGTCTTTCTTTCGTTGGCTGATCGTGCCACTTCGTGTATTAACGCAAGGGAAATGTTCTTCGAATAAAACATATTCACGTAAATTTTCCTGCTTTTCCTTTTTTTAAGAGTAGTGTCATTACTTAATTGCAGCACTGTACACTGAGGTGCCAGAAAAACTGCTACACGAAATCTAATACTTGGTAGGTTCCCCACGGGAGCGCAGGACTGCAGAAATGCGACGGGGCAAGGAATCCACTAGCTTCTGGAAATATGCTGTAAGCAATGCACACCATACTTCCTACAGAGCGTTCCACAATTCGGGTGTATTCCGAGGGCTCCGTTTCCTGTGTTCGATAGCGTGTTGCATGGCATTCCAAATGTGTTCTGTCACATTCAGATATACGAACTTGGGTGGGAATGGCAACACCCCAAACTCAGATGAATGCTCCTCTAACCATAATGTGGCGTCCCGACATTTGTGTGGAGGTGCATTGTCCTGTTGGAACAGGCCCCAAACCATCAGCATGAATGGAGACATGAACGGGTGTACCTCGTTAGAAAGGATGCGCACATAGCGTTGGCCGGTCACAGACGTTTGTAGACGTACCAGGGGTCCCAGTGAAGTCCAGCTAAGCACACCCCATACTATTATGGACCCCCCACCAGTCGGCACAGTTCCCTGTTGACAGGCGGGATCCATGGTTTCCTGGGGTTTGCGCCACACACGAATCTTTCCATCTGCCCGATACTGTTGGAAACGCGAATCGTGAGACCAGGCTACTTGTTTCCAGTCATCAAGTGTCCAGTAGTGGTGTCGCCGTGACCAAGTGAGGCGCATAGCTTTGTGTCGTGCACCCATCAAGGGGACTCGATTTGGGCGTCGGCTCCCAAAGCCAATATCGTGCAGGGTACGTTGCACAGTCCGGACGCTGATGCGTGTTGAGGCTCCAGCATTGAATTCCGATGATACCTGCGAGAGTGTTGCTCGCCTATCGCGTGAAACGATTCTTGACAGCCGACGAAGGTCACGTTCACCGAATGTCTTTTAACGGCCACACTGGTATCGTAGATTGGAGGTTTTGCCGGAATTTTTGTAGTCACGGTACACCCTTGCAATGGTCGTCCGTGAAAATCCAAACTTCGTTTCTACCTCCAAAATACTATGGCCCATCTCACGAGCGGCAACTATGACACCGCGTTGAAAATCACTTAAATCGTTATTACTCGTCATTCTCATGCCGAAAACAGCTCTGACAGCTGGCAAGGATGAATATCGCTTTATATGCGCACTGGCGGACGCAACCGAGTACGCGCATAGATGACGTTGCTATGTATTTTGCATAAGCTCGTCTGTGCCAGTTTTTCTGGCACTTCAGTGTATATAACATAAACTTTTGCTGGTGATGGAGTTCCAACCCAAATCTTTCTACTCCGGAGCGGCTATTCCCGCAACTGAAGATGCATTCACAGTACTATCTTGGAGTTTGTATTGAGACTATTCATATCCAGAAAATAAACAGATTTCTAAACTTCCACCAATTCGCGAAATCTTCAATGTTCTAGTAGATGATCAACAAAAAGTAATCGGGATAAGGAACTTTCATAAACACGCATATGTGCTAATGCTATGACTAAACGATGACGATGATTGATAGCATCGATCATCGTCATTAGTCGATCAGAAATAATGGCACTAGTGTCTTGCATCGAGAAGAAGCAACGCTTGATTGTTTCAGCTCTATTGAACGCGGCAAGACCTATCTGGGTTGTGATGCTTCCTTCATATATCAACTTGTAGTTTCTGTCCTTTTTTCTCATCGAATTAAGCACAGCTACAAATCGTACAGCAGAAGTCATCAATCGGTTAGTGAAGTATAAGTAAACGAAAATAAGTTATTCTGATTTAGCCATTCTTATTTTCTGATAAACGGCAAGCAAGAAATCTATCATCCATAACCGATCTATCAGTTTGTAAATAGAGCTATAATTTCGTTTCAAAAATTGTTTTTGCACTGTTTCATAAGGGAAATGAAAACTCGAGTTAATAGAAATTAAAATTTGAGGTTTCAAACATTTCTTAACTTTTTTTCCAAACTCGCTAAAACGCTGAATATTGGAAATCGACACTTTCGAAACACACGATGTCACAACATTGTCACGTCGAAATAAAATAATCGTACCTTTTTAGTTTTTTTTATATTATTAGAAAAAAATTGCGCTAAATAGCGCTTGCTGTTCGTAAGATTGATAGTTTATGCATATTAAAATTCCGCTGTCCGTAAGGGGTCCGGGTTCGAATCCCGGTCAGGCATGGATGTTGTGTTTGTCTTACGACACTGGCTCTTTCCCTTCCCTGGAACCAGTGACCCAAAATTAGGGACGGGCGACTGCTTATAGCCCATTTGAGTTGCTCACGGTGGTCGTTAAACCTCCAATCAAAAAAAAAAATTCCGCTGCTGTATAATTTTTCTGCAAGGTGGCACTTTTCATGTTTCGAACGATTTACGCTCTTCTAAAAATCGTAATGAAATAATTTTTGTTTCCGTATTCGATAAATGGAACGTAAGCTATGCGTTTCTTGCATTTACGCAAATTTTTATAGTTGCACACACCTGCCATGGGATTAGAAACCTTTTTGCATACTTACGGAAACGTCATTTACACAGCGCGCATGTAAAATACGTGGTCACTTGCATCCCTAAATGATCCAGGCAACTACACTGACGGAAAAAAATCCCAACACCAAGAAGGGGTTGTGTCAGATAAACGACAGTTAGTAGGCGGTGAGAGTACATCTGTAAGTTGACGTCTATGCAAATTTCGCGCTCGGCGCATACGTGAGGCGCCAGTAGCGGCCCTCGGAACATGCAAAGCAGGTTTGCTGTACATACGCGCTGTAACGTTCGTGAGCGTTGGTTATCGTTGAGATTCGACGTAGTGTGTTGATGCTAGTCAAGAATGTCTTTAAGAAGACGAAGAAGCCATTATCAACAGCTCACGGAGTTTGAACGAGGTCGTGTAATAGGGCTACGAGAAGGTGGATTTTCTTTCCGCAATATTGCAGAACGACTTGGCAGGAATGTAGCCACTGTGCATGATTGTTGGCAGCAGTGGTCAAGGGAAGGTACTGCCTCAAGAAGACCGGGTTCCGACCGGCCACGTGTCACTACTGAGGGGGAAGACCGCCGTGTACGGCGTATGGCCGTGGCGCATCTTACTGCGTCTGCGGCAGCAATTCGAGCTGCAGTTGCCACCACACTGACACAACGAACTGTTACAAATCAGTTACTTGAAGGACAGATCCGAGCCAGACGCCCTGTAGCGTGCATTCCACTTACTCCAAACCACTGTCGTTTGCGACGTCAGTGGTGTCAAGCTAGAATTCATTGGAGGACGGAGTGGAGATCTGTTGTGTTTTCTGATGAAAGCCGGTTCTGCCTGGGTGCCAATGATGGCCGTGTGTTGGTTAGAAGGAGACCAGGTGAGCGCCTGCAACCAAACTGTCTGCGGCCGAGACACACTGGACCTACACCTGGAGTTATGGTCTGTGGAGCAATTTCCTATGACAGCAGGAGCACTCTCGTGGTTATCCCACGCACCCTGACGGCACAGTTGTACGTCGGTCTGGTGATTCAACCTGTTGTGCTGCCATTCATGAACAGCATTCCAGGGGGTGTTTTCCAACATGATAACGCTCGCCCGCATACCGCTGTTGTAACCCAACATGCTCTACAGAGTGTCGACATGTTGCCGTGGCCTGCTAGATCACCAGATCTTTCACCAATCGAGCACGTATGGGACATCATTGGACGACACGTCCAACGTCACCCCCAACCAGCATTAACCGTCCCTGTATTGACCGGCCAAGTGCAACAGGCATGGAACTCCATCCCACAAACTGACATCCAGCACCTGTACGACACAATGCATGAACGTTTGCGTGCTTTCATTCAACATTCTGGCGGTTACACCGGTTATTAATGTACCAGCATTTCACATTTAAAATGACTCTTCTCGAGCTTACATTAAGCTGTGATCTTGAAACCTTAATCGATTAAATATGTTACCTATACAAATGTATTGCCGCCATTTCATTCCTCTACAACTATTTTTTCGTGGTGTTGGGATTTTTTTCCGTCAGTGTATTTACGACAGCTCTTTGCCAGTAGTCGACAGTAGTGTTGATCACAATGGGAAAAACAAAGGATCTTTCGGAGTTCGACAAAGGGCATATTGTGAGAGACTGTCTGGCTGAAGCGACGATTTTGAAAAAAGAAGAGCCGACTGGTTTGTCAAAAGGTGAGGTTTCCCGGATCTTTAATCAATAGAAAAATAACCCACATTGCTTATCTAAGAGGCGCAACTGTGGCGCGACGACAATCTGTCAGGAACGAGATTGCCCTCGCCGAGAAGGCTTGTAACAAGAAACAGGACTTTCAGTGTGTAGCAATTGACCAAAACATTCAAAGAAGGTTGTACGCGATCCACATCTCAGCAAACTATGCACAGGGAATTGAAAAGGATCGGTATTGGTAATCGCATATCTGTGCGGAAACCATCTACTTCTGCGAAGAATCGGAAAGTTCGTCTACGTAGATGTCAGAAGCACCGGGATTGGACACTGGAAGACTGGGAAACAGTCATGTGGTCCAACGAGTCACGGTTCGTCCTTGTTCTGTACCGACGGTAGCCAGAGTGTTTGGCGGGAGCCTCATGAAGCAATGGACCCTGCTTGCCTTGTAAATACCATCCAAAGTTTTGGAGGTTTTGGTGTGGGATTCGTTGTATTAGTATAGAACGGGTTCTTTGATATTGCTGGAAGGTCGCGTGTCCTCCAAGGATTATTTGAATTTATTTCTGATGAAGTTCATCCTGCAGGTGACCGCTGTTTCATGGACGACAATGCAGCTGTCTATCGCGCAAGATTTTTTCAGCAGTGGTTCAGACAGCATGACAGCATTGGCGCACCCACGGAGGGGCTTTGGGGGCTTAAGCCCCCTCCAAGAATATCAAGAACGACGTACGTCCGAAATTAAACATTAAAAATATTATTTTACATGTTCAAAAAATTACATAGTGTCTTCTATTACATGGTGTTTTCTTCCCAAAGCCCCAAAGAGATTAAGAGCGACGTACGGCACAAATTAAACATTCAAAAATATTATTTTAGATGTTCAAAAAATTACATAGTGTCTTCTTCTCAAAGAGATTAAGAGCGACGTACGTCACAAATTAAACATTCAAAAATATTATTTTACATGTTCAAAAAATTACATAGTGTCGTCTATTACATAGTGCTTTCTTCCCAAAGCCCCAAAGAGATAAACAGCGACGTACGTCACAAATTAAACATTCAAAAATATTATTTTACATGTTCAAAAATTACATAGTGTCTTCTATTACATGGTGTCTCCTTCCCAAAGCCCCAAGAGATTAAGAGCGACGTACGTCACAAATTAAACATTAAAAATATTAATTTACATGTTCAAAAAATTACATAGTGTCTTCTATTACATGGTGTTTTCTTCCCAAAGCCCCAAAGAGATTAAGAGCGACGTACGTCACAAATTAAACATTCAAAAATATTATTTTAGATGTTCAAAAAATTGCATAGTGTCTTCTTCCCAAAGAGATTAAGAGCGACGCACGTCACAAATTAAACATTCAAAAATATTATTTTACATGTTAAAAAAATTACATAGTGTTTCCTATTACATGGTGTTTTCTTCCCAAAGGCCCAAAGAGATTAAGAGCGACGTACGTCACAACCGTATACAATGTATAAACTATATGAGTACACTACATATACGTACACACATTGTGTACGTGTACTGTATATATATATACAGCCCATTCAACCAGAATTCCTGGGTTCGGCACTGCATGACAGCGACTCCACCATCTTCTCTGTCCACCACGAAGCCGGGATCTGATCCCCGCTGAGAATGTGTATTGGAAAAATAGATCCAGGAGCAAAGTCCTCTTCCATCAAGTCTGAGCAAGTTAAAAGACTGTCTTCTGAGCGTCTGCTATGCTGTAGACGTAGATGCAGTCCAACACCTTGTGGAATCTATACCAACCTGCATACGTGCTGTAATTCGGGCTAAAAGAGGTAGAACCCAGTATTGAATTGAAGTTTCTATTTCATAGGCTGGTATGTGCAGGTGGCGTAAAAACAAGTTTGTGTGAGATGAAAAAGTTAATGTGTACATGGCACTGTATGTCCACTTCTAATCGTCAGATTTGAAAAAATAATTGCTTGCTGTCGTATACTATGAAATATTTTAATGCATTCTATAGTTGTGATTACAATTAAAAAGTCAAGAAATTTTTAGTTATGATTATGTAAGGTACTAGACCTATTTAGAGCGCAATTAAATTCTTACTTCAAGGATATCTCAACTTCATTTAGCACACAATTCTTTTAACATCTCTGCAACTTAAACCATAAAATTGAAGTACGCACACTATCTAATTTTTGTTTCATTCTAGGGTTTAAATTCCGCCGTAAGGAACTCTAAGCCGTTATCAGTCCCTAATTTGGTGTCACAGGCTCCAGGGAATGGGCAGAGCCAGAGCCGCGTAATACAAACACACCACCCATGCCTCACCCGGGTGCACTGGACAGTCAGAAGGCAGCGACATCTAAGTTTCCACATTTTTCCTGCAGAAGATGTTTGAGTCTTGCGTTATACAGTATTTGCATTGGGAATTATATTGACTCTTCCGAAAGTACCATCTGAAAAAACATTTCTGCATCCAATTTTTGCAGATATAAACAGCGTCAGCATCATTTATGAGTTAATAATGTTTGCAGATGCCATTTTTACTTTCCGAGGAAGTAATAACATACTCTGAATCACCAGTTTATCAGGACTACGTACGTTACAGAATAAAAATCGCTACTTTTCTCACAATAAAATGTTTATTATACATCGACCCTAGTTTCGCACAGCATTTGGCTCGGCATCCTCAGAACGAATGAGGATGCTGAGCCAAATGCTCTGCGAAACTATAGTCGATGTATAATAAATATTTTATTGTGAGAAAAGTTGCTATTTTTATTCTATCTGAACACCACAAGCTTAGTATACGTACGTAATAATCTGTTGGACCTATTATGGCCTTCAGCGTAGCAGCATATCGCCTCGACATTGATTTGACTAAGCTTTGGTAACATCCAGGTGAAACATCGGCCATGCATATCGAATAACATCTGCCAATTCAAGCAGACTAGTTGACAGTGAATCTGAATGTCTGATGCAAGTTCTACTTCATCCCACTAATTATCCATGGGACGGAGATAGCCTATGAAGTAGGGAAAAGTCTTCACGGTGTTTCTAAAACCATTTCGAGACAATGCGTGCATTATGGCGTGGCGCACTATCCCGTTGGAGGTCTTCATCACCACGGAGGTACAGAGTGATAATGGTTCAACGGGTATGATCAAAAACAAAATATAAATAGTCTTACTCATTCACTTATTGTCCTACTTGATTCAAGGATCTACCTTCTCTCATGAAAACGTGACCCATACCATTAGAGTACCTTTTCGAACCTGAAGTGTCAAGACTCTTCATGACATCATGCTCCGGAGAATGGTGAAAAGACATCATCAAAATCATGAGAAGACATCATCAAAATCATGAGAAGGCATCATGCTCTCATGGTTTCTTCTCCAAATTCTGACCATCTCATTGGGATTGTGCAATTGAAAAGGTGATGCGTCAGACCACGATGTCGTTTTGAAATTGGTGCTCTCAGACCAACTGGAGACGTTTTTCTTGCTCACTGCATTACTAACAGGGCTTCTGCTGTTGTAACGCAGACGGTGCAACGTACATCGCATCATCTTCTGGGATGCCTTTTGCCATGGTCCTTACCGTTTATCCTGCTGAAATGTCTTTGGCGGATTCTTAGCCCTCTGACGTACTTGAATGCCTGTTGCAATTGTAACTTTAACCAGCTGGAACGCCTTTTGGGATGGTCTTTTAACTCTTTAATCTGCTTAATTCGGAGTTAGCAAAATGGACCGAAATAAGCTCAAATATATTTGCTGCCTAAGAAATGGGTCGAACGCAGTTGGAACGAGTGAACTTGCGCATCAGAAAGCATTGTTTCCCCTTAGTTTTGTTATTCAAAGTGGTCATTTAGGCGGATAGTTACAAAATTAATGATTTCTGACTTATTGCCTGTTAAAAGGGGATTACCGCGAGGTGAGAAGAACTGCGCAAACTCAGAGATATGACGACAGCACAGATGAAGAAGTGACAGAAAGTCAGATGATGAACCAATACAAAGCATGCAGCAACAGCTCAAATGAAACTGCGCAAACTCCGAGACACGGCAGCAACACGAACGACGACGTGGCAGAGAGCCAGAAGGAGAGCGGCTGGAGGGCGAGCAGCAATAACGGTTGGGCAAGACAGAAAACCGATGCAAGAGCTACCGATGATGACCCAGATATGTGGGAACGAAATGCATCTATCTGATACAATGACCATGCAACTTTTGATGTGATTTCTATGCCTCATGTGCAAAATATTTTAATTATTTTTGCGCTCTTATACTCCACCTGCTCATTTTCAACATACAGTAGTGGCCAAAATTGTGGAAACCTTTCGGGAAAAGTGTATTTTTGAGGTTTCATGGCTCATAATACCACCTTTTTTTGTAGTAATACCATAAAATTATATATCAATGGAAATATAATTTCATCAAAAATGTAATGCAACAACGTTTGTTCAATTATGTGTATTCTATGAAAAGTTATAGCCAAATAACCAGAAAAGGAAGCACAACTTGCTTAGGTTGATATGAGGTTGCTTTTCTTCATTTGAATGTAGCCAATGAGCATTAGTGTTTAGAGACCCAATCAGGTGTCATCTTGTTTTGGCAATGAGCCAATCAGATTACAGTAGGATTCCGCTATTGATGTCATGTACTGGAGCTGAGAGGAGGACATTTGTTAGTGTGTTATGTGATTTCTATCAAGTTGGTTGGTCACTTTTTTTTTGTTCTTTCATTTAGTGAGCTTGTAAAACGTAATAAAATTAAAGAAATCGCGCAAAAAGTTGACTGGTCACCCAGAAAGCGATGTAACATAGCACTATTAAGTGAACAAATCTTCGGTTATGAAGAAATTAGAAGAAAAATTGGTTGAAACTTAACCAACGGTGGCATTTCTAAATTTTTGAAAAGGTATAAGAAGACTCAGTCAGTACAAAACCAGACTGACAAAGGCAGGAAAAGGTGCACAACAGCAAGTGATGATAGAAGAATTAAGAGACTGTGCCTAGGTGATAGAAGAAAATCATCTGGGTGTATACAGGATGAAATGGCGCAATGCAAAGTGAAGTTGAGTGCAAGGACTGTTCGGCACAGACCAGAAATTTGATCTAAAAGCTAGAATTCAACAAAAAAGGTCATTTTTATCTCTCAAACAAAGGTTGAAAAGATTAAACTGGGCTAAAACTCATGTTAACTGGACAGCGAAACAATGGAACAGTGTTATTTCGAGTGATGAGACCAAAATCTCCCTGTTTGGTAGTGATGACATAAAATACGTAAGGAGAAGAATCGGAGAAGATTTGCATCCTGATTGCATTACATGTACCGTGAAACACCCAGTTAGTGTTATGACCTGAGGTTGCATGACATCAAAAGTTGTGGGCAGAATTTACGTGATTAATGGGAATATAAATGGTCAAAAATACATTAATGGAATACTTGAGCCCACATTGAAGCCTTCCGCACGTGATCTTTTTCAATATAATGAAGCATTTATATTTCAACAGGATTCAGCTCCATGTCATATTGCTGCTGTGTGCAAAAAGTGGTTTCAAGATAATCATATTCCACTTCTGGAATGGCCTGGGAATAGTCCAGACCTAAACCCCAACGAAAATCTATGGAGCCGACTAAAGAAACTTGTTAGTCAGGAGCAATCAAGCAATAAAACCCAATTAATAGTGAACCAAGTTTTCTAGTTTCTGCAAAACTAGAAAACTTGGTTCACTCCATGGGAAGGCGTTGTAAAGCCGTAATTAACGCTAAAGGTTACCCAACTAAGTATAAACTGACATGGTGAAAATTTTTGTATATCTCATTTTTTCTATGTGTTTCACTTTTCTTCTTTATAACTGCTGTTCTAATACAAAATCCTTCATAAAAGTTATTGTATTACATTCGTGATGAAATTATCTTTCCATTGATATATAATTTTATGGTATTGCTCCAAAAACAAGTGGTGTTATGAGCCATCAAACCTCAAAAATACATTATTTCCAGAAGGTTTCCACAATTTTGGTCACTACTGTATGTTCATCTTTACGAAGTATCTCGACATGTATCTCAATATGTTTTTCATCCCTTTTTTTGTGGACGTTTCATGTTTTATCAACGACGATATGAAGTTTTAGCACTTCTGTCTGTTTCATTGAAACACTGGTGTGCAAAAATTAAGGACGAAGAGGAGAAATTAGCATAACAGCGGAACGAGCAGGCAGAACGGACCGAAAGACCACTCAGGAGATAGACTAGGGTCCGGTA
Organism: Macrothele yani; assembly: GCA_039090855.1. Taxonomy (NCBI): domain Eukaryota; kingdom Metazoa; phylum Arthropoda; class Arachnida; order Araneae; family Macrothelidae; genus Macrothele; species Macrothele yani. The sequence goes on along the minus strand of CM076989.1, from coordinate 67,145,190 downwards.
CGGTTGGGCATGCGCATATATGCAGCATGACGTAGGGGGAGGAATTTCGGAAGGGTATAAAGCACACGGGCGGTGTACGCTCAGCAATTCAGTGAAAGCTATTGCCCGGTGTACAGCGGTTTGAACGAAATCGAGTTGCTGCCACCGTGTGAAATGGCCAACAGGCAATCCAGTAGACGACATCTTGATGACTTTACCCGAGGTCGCGTCATTGTGAAGTTGGAAGAAGGTCGAAGTGTGACTAGTGTGGCCGAGGAGCTCGGGATCGCTCACAGAATCATTTCACAAGCTTGGAGAGCATTTCAAAGGACAGGAATAGCTGTCCGAGAGTTTAGAAGTGGTCGTCCACTAGCAACCACGGCGGCGGACGATCGGTATATTGTCCTACAGGCGAGAAGAGACAGACGGCTGACAGCGGAGAAATCGCAAGGCACATGCAACAGACAACTGGACGTCCGTTAACGCGTTTTACCGTGGCTAGGAGGCTGCACAAAGGTGGTCTATTTGCACGACGACCAGAACGAAGTGTGCCATTAACGCCTGCTCATCGGAGACGGCGGTTTCTGTGGTGCCAGGAACACAAGAACTGGACACATCAGCAATGGATCATGTTCTCTTTACGGATGAGAGCCGATTTAGTCTGACGAGAATTCTGGGCGTATACGCATCTGGAGAAAGCAGGGAACACGCAATCACACCTCCAACATCATCGAAAGGGACCGGTTTGGAGGTGGCGGAGTTCTCGTTTGGGGCGGTATCATGCTTGGTAGCCGTACTGACCTCCACATATTCCAAGGAGGTTCAGTCACTGGTGTCCGCTATTGTACCGAGGTTCTCCTGCCTCACGTGCGTCTGTTTAGAGATGCTGTGGGTCCTGAGTTCCTCTTCATGGACGATATCGCTACACCTCATCGCACAGTGGCTGTCGCAGAGCTGTTGGAGAGTGAAGATATTCAACGCATGGATTGGCCCGCAAGGTCCCCGGACCTAAATCCAATCGAACACGTGTGGGACCTTCTCGGGAGACGCTTGGCAGCACGTCACCAGCCGCCAGCAACGATTCCGCAGCTGCGATTGGCGCTACAAGAGGAATGGACCGCGATGCCTCAACAGCTCCTTGACAACCTCGTCCTCAACATGGACAGACGTTGTAAATCCTGCAACGCAGTCAGGGGTGATGATATCCACTACTAAAGACTGGATTTTTCTTGGCAGCCGCCTGTCACATGGACGTTTCTGTCTTCTGTCCAGTTGTGCTCGAAGCTACCTTTTTAATAAAGTGCCTGTGTATCCTGTGGATTCCTTGTTTGGACGGTTTTGCTCACTTGTCCCATATTCTTACATCTTGAGGATCTTATGGTATGATTTGAGTCGATGTGGTGCACTTCTGCACGACGTTACATTCGAAAATCTCGTCATTAATTTTTGCATGCCAGTGTATATACGAGTATACATGGTGAGCCTGCTGTTTCCCACCGGTGTTGACACTAATTTTGAATTCATTTCACTCCTACATCGCCGTTTTTTTACGCTTTCCAACCGTAGGTTGAACAAGGATATATGCTTCAGTTTTGTCGGTCTGTATGTTCGTCCGTCTGTCAGTACGATAACTCACGTAAAAATGATTCGATTTCGGTGAAATTTTAGTATGTGGTAGGGGACAACCGAAAGACGAACCCTATTGAAAATGGACGAAATTGAATCAAATGTCAGGACATAGGAGCGGGATCCATTCAATCGCCCTTATGCGTCATAACTTACGTAAAAATGCTTCGATTGCGAAAAACCTTCAACATGTAGTTGCGGAGGTATTCTTAATGGGTTCTGTTGAATATAATCGAAATGGGGTCAAAGGTCAGGGCACAAGAGCGAGATTTATTCCACAGCCATTATCCTCATAACTGGACTAAAAATGTTTATATTGCGACAAAACTGCAGTTTGTTGTTGCGGAGGTATACCGAACCAATTCTGCTTAATATCATCCGAATAGGGTCAAAGGTCAGGGCACAGGAGCTAGATCTATTCCATAGTCATTATCCTTATAACTTGAGTAATGATTTCTGGTATGTTGGAAAGCGTATCATAATGAATGCATTGCATGATTTTACCAACTTGTTTCTTTTTTCTTTTAATACACTGCTGGACAATTGCTAAGGACGGATCATAAACGGCTACATAGCGCATAAAAAAGTAAGTGTGGTTGGATGCCAAGTGAAATAAAATAATGTCAGAATGCCAGGACATTACAAGAAAGACAATTTATTGTGCTCTGAAATCCAGAGGGCTTTGGAACGTGTTCAAGGGACAAACAGTCCATTTTGTGCAGAATACGTAAACGTGAAAAAAATGCAATTACCGTCCGCAGGCGTTCCGGCGTAAGATGTCAATACAGGATATGGCCACCATGGAGAGCGATGCAAGATTCCACACGTCGTGTCATGCTTTGCACAACATTATCAAGCAGCTGTTGGGGTAATTTATCCTATTCCTCTGTCAGTGCACGGATGAGGGTGTCCTTGTTTATTGGAGGGCATTGGCGACCAGCAAGACTCCTGCCCAAAGCATCTCACACAATTTCAATGTGATTCAGATCTGGAGAACGTGCTGGCCATACGAGGCTTTGAATATCCTCGCTGTCCAGGAGTGTCTCGCTCTCAAGACACTCCTGGACAGCGACTGTTCGATGACATGTTGCGTTGTCGTCCATGAAAATGAATCTATCACCGACAGCACCACGGAACATGCGAACATGAGGTAGCAGATCATCATTAATGTATCGTTGGCCAGTCATAGTCCCAGTTGGAAGCACATAGAGGGACGTACGACCATTGATCATGATGCCAGCCTATACCATGACACTACATGTTGGATATCGGTCCCTTTCCTGTATGTTTGCTGGACAATATGCAGTACCACTATCACGCCAGATCAGTTGTCGTCGACAATCAGACGATAGACTGTATCTACTCTCATATGAGAAGAGGACAGCAGACCAGTCGTTATCAGTCCAATTGCGATGTTGATGGCACCATTGCAAACGGGCGGTACGGTGACGTCTGGACAATGGGATGCACACAAAAGGACGGCGGGCGTATAGTCCTCCTTCATGCAAACGTCTGGCGACAGTTTTTCGGGAGATCCGCTTGCCAGTAGTAGCCATAAACTGATTTGCTACCTCACTAGCTGTGCTGCGCCGGTGTCTTTTTGTTGATAGCAGTATGTACCGATCTTCTGCAGGTGTCGTACTGCGAACACGACCTCCCCGTGACGTTTGCTACACTCTCCATTTGTTTGAAATGATTTCCAAAGCCTTGAAACAACACTGTGGCTGACGTCGAACTCCCTGGCAACATCTGTTGTTTTTCGCCCTTCTTCAATCTTGCCAATAATACGGCCACGCGTAAAATCATCTAGGTGATGTCGGAAAGACATACTGAAAATTGCAAGTTCGTCAATTGATTCTTTCCCTTTCAACTTTGCGTTTGAACAACAACGGTCAATACGCGTCAAATCCTTTATATCTCTTATCAGCGCTATGACGTCACGACCAAGTTCGGCAATCCAAAATTTGCATACGCACAACACGTCTTACTGTATCCCGCACTTATGCTAATTTCCACATTTTCCTGCCTTCCATTTTATGGTTGCTATCGTTGCTATTGTCATCCGTCCTTAGCAATTGTCCGGCAGTGTATATCTGCTATCTTTTATACCAAAAATTAGACCGTTGCTTTATTCTCCGAGTGGCCTCGTACAATATTTACCGTACGTGATTCCTTTTTGAAACCTTAGCCCATTTATAAGTAATACATTTTGGACGAATGACAAGCTAAATTTCAATGGTCAGTCAACTGCGATGTTCAACGTTATATTAAAGACAAAGAAGCAGCACCAAATGAAGACTAACCGCCAAACTACGGTAAGTGCAAGTGCCTTTTTTTTTTTTTTTTTTTTTTTTTTTGACTTAGCTATTACTTAATATATCAAGGCATGGAAATTACAGATGAGAAGTATGACCATATTATCTAACGTTAAACGCGTGTAACAGAAAAATTAGCAATGAAAAAACGAAAAGTTGGTTGTTTCATTAGATTTATGTAAATCAAGCTATTCTTCCATGAAACGTAACAGCAGAAATTTGAAAATTTGATCGTCCTGGAAAGGGAATCGAAGCCGCATCTCCTGATTTACGTTCGAGTATGCTAACCATCACACCACCCAGGACAGTAAAATCCAAACAACTGAGGCTTATCTGAGATGTCACTGCACTAGACGAAACAAACATGTCCCATTGTAGCGCTAAGTAATATCACCAGCAAATGAGTAAATATCAAGTTGAAAACACATGGAATAATTAATACGGATATGGATCAAGCTGTTCTTCCATGTAACGTAACCATCTGACGTCACAGATAAGCCTCAGTTGTTTGGTTTACACGGTCGTGGGTGATGTAATGGTTAACATACTCGAGCGCAAATCGGGAAATGAGGGTTCTATTCCCGTTCCAGGACGATGAAATTTTTTAATTTATGTAGTTACGTTACATTGAAGAACAACTTGATTTATGTCCGTATCCCATTTATCACTTTTCTAGAGTCCTGAGAATAGGGATACTTATTTTATAACTACCTGGTTTATGTATATGAGGGCTTAAAATATTCGCCTAAATAAATTCCTTTCGAACCATTTTCTGCAACCTTGACATGACTTACTGTACAATTTTTGATGCAAAATATTTTCGTTAAGTTGCTTGAAATTCGATTTTTTTGTACGCCTGTCCTGAATTCAGATTTAAAAGCAAAAATACCTTCAGCGTGCTAAATTTGAGACTTCTGTCAAAAGTCGTGCTCATTATGACCGAGAATTCGATGGCATCCTTTTATTTGAATTTTGTCCTGTCACCATAACAAAACTCATGAGATTGATTTGTTCCTCCCACTTCAAGTGCAGGTAACTTGACTTTCGTGAAACTTTTGTCCCTTTAGAGTTATGGAGCTCAGAGGTGTGAGATGCCGCTATGCTTAGAAGAAAGCCGCATTCCATAAATCTCTTACCTTGTTACTGTAGTAAAACTCATGAGATGAAACTGTCTCCTTTAAACATACGGCCACTCACGTATATTGACTGCAGCGTCCGACGCACTTTCATGCTGTTGTTCTCTCTATGAAAAACTTAGTTTTTCCTCTCAAAATTTTCTATACATTTCCATTAGTTTTTTTCTCAAAACAAGTAACTTTCCGTTCACTTTTGAGCTTGTTCTTACAATTCCTCGTGGTCTTCTAAATGCCTTTTAATTTTTACCTTATTCTAGGAGGACGCACGCACTCTGTTTGAAACCTTACCGTGACCTGAATCCCAAAAATCGAATTTCCTTTTTTGGATTTCTCTCGAGCTGCTTTTTGCATTTTACAAATGCCGTTCCATAAAAACCGAGAGTAATTCTTTTTTTGTTGGCAGCTGTGCGAAGGGGGAAAATAACCACGCAGACGACTAACTGAATTAAGGAAGTATCTATGGCAACAGTTATTATCCGTGGCAGACGATTCTGGTTTTGTTATTGCGCAGTTGCTGAAGGTACGTCTGCATTTCGCCATGCAGGTGATTGATTCAGAGTTAAGAAGTGAAATGCGTTGTGCGATAACATTTTACGATCGTTTGGGTAAAACAGCTCCAGAAACAGTTGATTTAATGAAAAAGCTTACAAAGATAAATGTTTGGGCGAGTCAACGATGTTTAGTTGACACTATGATCTGAAAAAAGCGTGTTTGTCGGCAGAACTCGCTCCTAGGCCTGATGTGTTGTTACGGAGAGTATTGTTAACAGTGTTTGGTCAATCCTGGAGGAAAATCGACGACTGACGTGTGAAGGCATAGTTGCGTCAACTAATATTTCAAAAACGTCGACATTTTGCGTTCTACGCCACAAATTACTGCTGCATCGTGTGTATTCCAGATGGGTACCTCATCACCTGACGAGGGAACAATTGTTAGACAGAGTTCAGGTGTGTTATGGGTGGAAACAAATGATTGCAAAGGATTCAAACTTTCTAAACACAGTAATAACTGCCAATGAAACATGGCTCCACTATTTCGACCCTCTCACGAAGCGCACAACGAATGTCTGGAATCACACGGGCTCTCCTACTCCGAAAAATGTCCGCCAAATCAAATCAGCTGGGAAGGTGATGATGATAATTTTCTTTGATCATAAAGGGGTAGTCTACCAGCATGCCATTCCTCCGCAAATTACTGTCAATGCTGAGTATTACATTTCAGCCTTGAAGCGTCTGCGACGACACATATTGATTAAGCGTCTGAAACTGGTGGGCGAGTGGACCCTACACCATGATAAGGCCCGCCCACATGTGGCTGATTGTGGTCTGAAGTTTCTTATTAAATGCAGTATTCAATTCATGCCACAGCCTGCCTACAGTTCTGACCCCACCCCGTGCGATTTCAGGTTGTTTCCAACAATGAAGAAGAAGTTCCGTGGCGCAACATTCAACACAGATGCTGACTTTATTCAAGCTGTACAGGGGTCGCTAAAGCAGCTTCCACAAAATGCCTTCATCACGTGCTTTGAAAAGTGGACTGAACAATGGGACTGTTGCATATCTGTACATATATTTCTTCATTTTGTGTGATTTTTCTCTCAATTTTTATGGAACGGCTATTGTATCTTCGGAAAATGAAAAAGCTTCATATAGGATATTATTTTCATCAGGGTTCTGTGCTCCCCTGATATTAAACAAAAGTATTTTTATACATCGAAGTATTAAACTCTGCGTCTACACAGCTCCCAGTCCGACCATTTTTTTTTTTTTTTTTGGTTGGAGGTTTAACGACCACCGTGAGCAACTCAATGGGCTATAAGCAGTCGCCCGTCCCTAATTTAGTGTCACTGGTTCCAGGGAAGGGAGAGAGCCAGTGCCATAAGACAAACACAACATCCATGCCTCACCGGGATTCGACTCCCGGACCCCTTACGGACGAATGATCAGAGGTCAACGCCTTAGACCACGGCGCCACCGGGGCGGCCCAGTCCGACTGTAATACATGTGATAGATTTCTGACATATTCATTTCAGTTGAAATGCTCTTGAAAATGCGTGTTGCTTCTGGCATGGGAAGTCAGTCAGTATTCAAGCGGGGGAGGAGGGGGGGGCTGTTCTAATATGTAATTTGATGCTCCGAAAATTATTGAGCCGCTAAAACGAACACAAGCGCTTAGAATGCAATTTTTAAGTTGCTGTATGACTTATAGTGTAGTGAAACGTAAAAGATGAGCTCCTGTTAGTATCTTCACGAAGCAATTTCTAAAAGCAGATTTTCGGGTGTTCGTGTGGCTTTGATGCTTGACAGCGGAACTTAGCTGTTCATTGTGAAATGATACTGCGTCATGACATATTCATGGCACCTTCTTTTGTTCTGCAAATTTCCAGGAAGGTGCGAAGCGGAACGTAGTTTTTTTGTTTTCTCGCATGCTGAATTTTTTTAAAGTAAACCAGAAAACATTAATCGGAATTCAGGAACGCATATCTATTTGCAAACGGCGATTGTTTTATGCTGATTTCTTCATGATGAGGAAACCAAAAGATAAAATTTCAGGGGAGATGGAAACAAGATAAAAAGCAAAGTTAGACTAGATATTGTAAAAAAAAAAAAAAAATAGTGGGAAAACGAAGAGGCGACATCTGATGAAAAAGAAGAAAGAAAAACTGCTGCTCCCATTAGCTGGAAATCAATAGCAGGGAAACAACTGAGTGAAACACGTGAGGATCCAGATTATCCAAGTGAGAACAAATTATGGGGTTGGTGCGAATGAAATGTCCGGCAAAGGGCCAGCACACGCGGACGGCGAGAACGGAAAAGTAGGACAACTTACCTACGCAAAATAATCCCCCTAGGTATCGACACATAGTTGCCATCTGTCCGGCAAGGCCATGATCCCGGAATGAAAAAAGTCTTGTGGCTGGAACCCGAAGAAGTCATCAACTGCACGTTGAACCTCGTTGTCTGTCGTGAACTGTTTCCCGGACAGGAAGTGATCCAGGCGACGAAACAGATGATAGTCTGTCGAAGACAAGTCCAGGCAGTAGGCAGGATGAGGAAGTGCTTCATATAGTCCAAGGCACTTAATGCCAGCATCGTTCGTTGTGCGACATGAGGGCGAGCGTTGTCCTGGAGCAGAAGAACTCGATGTCTGTTGACCAAAGCCGGTTGTTTCTTCAGCAGTTTCTGATGCATCTGGTGTAATTCAGCACATTAACGTTCTACAGTGATGGTTCGGCCTCTTTCCGAGAAACTCCGATGAATTATCCTGGCTGCAAACAACCAGACAAGGAGCATTACCTTCTTGGTCTGTTGGGCGGGCTTAGGATGCCGTTCAGCAGGCTGTGCTTTGCTTATTGTTTCCAATTATCATAAAGAACCCACTTCTCGTCGCTGGTGACTATTCGATGCAGTAGAGGTTCCTGTTTATTCCTGGCAAACAGCGGCGTGCAGACTTCCAAACGCCTAGTATTGTTGGCAGTTGTCAACTCATGCAGCAGCCATATCTCCAGTTTTTTTACCTTACCCAGCGCAGCCAAATGCAGAACAACTGTCGTGTGGTGGACACCTACCTCTGCCGCTATCTCACGACACTTTTTTGCGGGATTCTGTTTCAACCACACGGAACAGAACATCGTCAGAAACAGCAACAGATCGGCGACCACGTGCTTCGTTTTGCAGGTCCGTATCTCCGCTTCGAAACTTCACAAACCATCGCCGAACGGTTCGTTCGTTGGCTGTATTCTCCCCAAACGCTTTGTTAACGTTTCGAGCGGCAATTCCTGCAGAATGGCCCAGTTTAAATTCATACAGGAAGATGACTCTCAAATCCGGCGTCTGCATGTTTCCTTTGCAAGCCCCGTTACGTCCAAACAAACCACGCCTGAACCTTGTTCTTCACAAACGCAACACCTATGGGTGGTTCCATTCCCATTCCGCTGTGTTGGGGGCTTGTCTCCACTGCTCGTTCGCGCCGGACATTTCATTCGCACCAACACAATAGAAAGCGGGATAACGATACATGGAGTATACGACTTCGTAATCTATTGAACGAGTAGTCAAAAGGCTGTGTCAGATCAGCTAAAAACCTTTAAAGTGATCTTTGAAAGAAGCATAGAGTCATTTAAAAGAGCAAACTGTGCAAAATACGTACATCGAAGGAATGCTAAATTACGGACGCTGAAATATTATGAATTGAGACGGAATGGAAATACAAACTAAATGAGAATACAATACAATACAATTGTTTTACTGCACAAATTTAAAACTTTCAGTCATATGAAAATGCAATACACTAGGAGGAATCTGAACATACTGGTTGTAAGGCGATTCCTCCTATCAGATGTAAGAAAAGGAATAAAATATATAAAGGCAAGTAAGATGGTTATAACACAAACACCACTCTTACCAGCATAGCTTGGGACTACAATTTAATGATAGGATTGAGATCTATTACGGAGATCAGGAGGATTTACAATGACGTAATTTCTTGTTAGGAACAGATCTGGTGAAGACAGTATAATCCAGATATATGATGTCGTTTTTTTTAGTATATGCTTATTGTGTTGTTTTTTTCATCACTAGGAAGTGTGCCTAGTGTTTCTTTCTTGTGATGAGAATGCAGCAGATTGTGTTTTGTCTTCCGGGGAGATGAGACTGATCCTTCCATGATGTCATCCATCAAACTTCACTTTCTTGTGCTCAGCTGCGAATGTGTACTTGACTTCGACAGTTCCTGAGACCTCCTGGACCTTGTCCGTTTCTTCTGTCCTTGCCCGGTTCGCTGCTTTTGTGTTCCATTCTCTCGAGTGATCACCGTGATTGAGGTCTGTGACTGCACCATCCTATCTGGTATTCATCGCTTCCTGAACGCTTCATGTGTGTGCCATCCTTCCTTCACCTCCTCATCAGCAGTGCTTCTCGACTTCAACAGTGTCGCATTGTGTTGTACGCAGTCATCATTGAACTTTTTCCGTCTTCCTATGATGAGCTCCTTCTTTCGCAGTGTATCATAGTGCTTTCAACAATAGACTTTCATTTGTTGCGAAGCCGGCACACAACATCAAGCTGGCTTTCCCCCTTCTCCATCAGTGCTATTCCTACATTTTTTTTTTCAACAATTGATCCCTTTGTGTTTTGTTCTTCCGATTTTTGAGCATTTCTCCGAATGTCTTTCACTGAATTTTTATGAACAGTCCTATACATACGTCATTCTTCGCTACTTCTGTTAAATGCTTTTTCAGGTGAAAAGTCTGATGGGATTGCCTACGCGCGACGACAATCCGGTGATTGTAAATACAGGTATATATTTGTTTGTCAATAAATACCATTTGAAATTCTGATCATTCTTCCGAGATGGGTCCGAATTCGAGCCCCGGTGAGGCATGGATGCTATGTTTGTCTTTCGCCACAGGCTCTCTCCCTTCCCTGGAACCAGTGACCCTAAATTAGGGACGGACGACTGCTTATAGCCCATTGAGTTGCTCACGGTGGTCGCTAAACTCTTAATTAAAAAAAAATAAAGCCCAGTGATCACAAATTAAAGCGGAGGACGTTTATTTTCCACACTGAAATGCATTAGAAAGTTTTCCGCTCTAAATGACTCATGAACGCTTTACCGCTTTCGCACTGCTCAGTATCGAATGTGAACTGGTAAGAAACTTAGATTTCGAAGACATTGTCCACGACTTTGCTGCTGCTAAATCTCGAAGATAATTTTAGTAAATTTGTTGCAATGTCTTTTCAATATATTTTTTGTTGTCAACATTGCTAATATTTCATTAAACACTTTTTTATTTCATTTTCACCTGTCTTACTCTACTGTGGACATACTGCTCAATTAAAAGGTTTAAAGAAAACAAAAATAAGGAATTATTTACTGTGCACTTTTTATTTTTGGCATCGACAACCGGGTCATAAATCCTTCTACAAATATGAGACTGTATATGCGTGTGTGTGTGTGTGTGTGGGGGGGGGGGCTTAATACATTTCGTTAATGAATAATTTCGGCCCACAATTGAAAAAAATAACCTTAGGCCCTTGATACCCTTACTTCGGGCTACTAATAGGCACACTGTGACAGACCACAATCACAGAAGCACCTCAACGCAAATCAACGCAACACGAATTAAGGAAATGAAATTTCACACGAAATTACTACTTTGAAAGATGACCCAAAAGAGGACTATGAAGAAGTGAACACTGCTGTCAAAGTATGTATGATATCTCCAGAAACAGGAACAGCAATTTCATACAGAGGGAATAAATAATTTCATAACAAGTAACCGCACGTTTCTAGTGACTGTATCGCAAAATAAGGATGACTGTACGTTTTATTTTGTAGATTACCTCACTAAACACATAGTCTTGTTATGTCAATTAAAGTGAATAAATTAGATTTTTTTATACGTTGTGAGTTGTAAATTTAGCAATATTGCCTAGAGCTGGAAGAGAGGTTACATTTTGTAAGCTCCATGTATTTGTTCTAGAAAGTGATACTTTCACAGTGTTTAAAGTACATGTACAGATGTGCTTTCATTGTTATTGGTATACCTTAAAGCTGCGTCACTTTTGAAGTACACCAATTTTGGGCAACATTGATGAGGGATTTATGTTATGGATTCACTTTCCATACATTCTAAGACAGTGACGCTCAAAAATCACTCTTACGAGACAAACAGAAATTGTAAAAGCATGTAATGCCAGTCAATAAAATTTTAAAACAAAATTTGAACTTGTCAAGAAAATTAAGAAGATACTGGTTCAGTTTCCCTTGATCGCGAAAGAAAATATGAAAGAAAATGTTTTACCACTCACGAAATAAAATGACGAAATGTTGCTAAGAATCAGTAAATTAGGTCAGGTCTTACTAAGAGGACCAGTAATGTTATAAAAATGAAATGCTGCAATATGCTTGCGACGTACACTGAAGAGCAATTGAATTAGAGATACCTGTCTAGTAACGTGTAGCACCACCTTTCGCCCTGATGACGGCGGTGATTCGTCTCGGCATGGACTCGACAAGACACCGGAAGCGTTGGGAAGCCATACGGATCCACGACCCCTGAACAAGCTCCCACAGTTCACGAAGATTTGATGGAGGGGGATCAGAGCCTCAAACATATCTCTCTCGGTGGCATCCCAGATGTGCTCGATGGGATTGAGGTCAGGTGACCTAGCTAGCCAAGGAAGCGAGGTCACGTCTGTGGAGTGTTCATCCAACCATTCAGATACAATTAAGAAGCGATGGCACGGTGCATTGTCTTGTTGCAGGATGAGGTCCCCAGTGGGATGTTGAAGACGCACGAACGGGAGCAAATGGTAGTCCAGGATATCCCGGTAACGTTGACCTGTGAGGGACGATGTCACACGTACCAGGGGTTCCATCTCAGTCCACGTAAACAGTCCTCAGACGATAATGCCACCCCCACCAGCTTGAAGAGTACCCTGCTGGCAAGAAGGATCCATCGCTTCATGTGGTTTGCGCTGTACTCGTATCCTGCCATCCGCATGTACCACCGTGAATCTCGACTCATCAGTCTAGGCAACATTTTTCCACATGTCTAGGGTCCACTAACGATGTTCCCGGGCCCATGCTAATCTTTGCACCCTCTGATGTACGGTCAGCAGCGGTACCCTCGTGGGACGATGTCTTCTGTACCCCATAGCGAGGAGATGGTTCTGGATGGTGTGGCTGCTTACACGTTTTTGTGCACCAGCGTTAAATTTCCGAGTGATTTCTTGCACTGTGGCCCGTCTACCCGCTGTTACAATGCGAGCTAGCCGACGATGACTCCACTCATCCACACGCTGTTGTCCACGGCAGTTGGCCCGTGCAGGGTTGGTTTTACCGGATTCGATGTACTCACGGTGCACCCGTGACACAGTGGCTCGTGAAAATCCCAGCCCCTGCACGATTTCCGAGATGGAGTGACCCATTCGTCGGGCCCCGACAATTTGCCCACGATCAAATGCGCTTAGATCCTTCGTCTTACCCATTCTGCGTACGACTCTTACTGATTCCCTTCGGTTCACTCCTTATATTGTCGGATCGCTGCATGTCGTTAATAGGGCCGCCCACAGCGCCACATTTGCATAACGAAAGCTGTCTCTAATTCAATTGCTCTTCAGTGTATACTTCTAAAGCTTCATTTTGAGTTTTCGTTTTCTTATGTAAATTTAGCGATTTCTTGGTTAAACATTTTGCCGCTGAACAGAACATTACTTCACGGAATAACTTTTACAATTTGCCAACATTGACAGTGAGTCAAAGTATCATAAAATGACTAGATCCAATGTACACTGAGAGGACAAAAATAATGGGAAACCTGATTCCTTTGCAACGCGATTCTTTTGTCACTCCTCTCGCTATTGGGCGAAAGCACTTCTCGGAAGGTATAGAAACAGAAGGACATCACTTTACCAACATGGATGGTAATTCGATGTCATTATGGCCAAAGTCGTGAATTAATGGAGTTTGAAAGGGAGATTATAATGGGTGCCCGACCATGGGCCACTCTATCGCGGAGGTGGGAGAGAAATTGCAGTATTCCTGTTCGATAGTATCAAGCGTGTATCTGGAATACGCCATTTCCGGAATAACATCGCTTCGTGTATAGCGCTGTCGGTGAAGAAAGGTGATAGGTGAACGTGGCCATGTATAGTTGCGACCAACCTTAGAGCGACAGTGGCACAAATCACCGCCGATTTCCACGAGAGAGGTGCCAGAAAAGTCTATACCAAGACCATCAGTTTGCCGGAGCGGCTGATCCACCACTTTCCCGTTGCTAACATCACATCACTGGGCTGCACGCTCAGCTGCGCAAAAGTACATCCGCACTTGACCTTGGATGGACGTTTCCAGTTATTTCTCCTAGACGTGAGGGTGAGGACCTCTGGTACGTCTAGAGACATCTCTGAACGAACCAAGCTACTTGTCCATTCTTGCAGATCATCTGCATCCGTTCATGGTTATCATACACCCATAGGGTAATAAACCCTTCCAGCTGTACAATACGCTTTCCCACAGAGCCTGGGTGACTAGAATATGGTTAGAGGAGCATTCTGCAGAAGTTCTCACCTTGGAATGGCCTCCCCGCTTACCGGATATTAACCCCGCAGAAAAATTTGGGATACTGTGGAATGGTCGGTTTGAGCTTTGGATCCTCCACCCTGGAACGCGTGGCATCGATTCCACAAGTGACCCGAAGACTTCTGGAGAGCTGTTGAGCCATGACGCCTCAATAGACGCCCACAGCTCCTGGTATTTTTTTATGAAGGATCTTGAGTACGAATGGAACTTTCCACTACGTCCCATAAGTGCTCTATCGGGTTCATGTCGGGCGAACGTGGTGGCCACACCATCCTTCGGAACTGTCCAGAATGCTCCTCGATCCAATTTTGAATAATTTCGGCCCGATGACATGATGCATTGTCCGCCTGGAAAATCCCATCGTTGTTGGGGTGTATGGTCACACAACAGAGCAATAAAGCGATTACCGGTTAATGACGTGTTTACGAGGAGCAGAGGACCCAAACCGTGCTACTTAAAAACACCCCACACATGTATGGAATCACCACCAGCTTGCACAGTGCCTTGTTGACAGTTTGGGTCCATGGGCTCATGGGATCTCGCCACAGCCGAACCCTACCATCAACTTGTAACAACTGGTAGCGTGACTCATCGGACCACACTACATGTTACCAATCTTCTTGGGTCCAATTACCGTGTTCACGAGCCCAGGTGAGGCAATGTGTCCGATATCGTAGTGTTAACAAAAACACTCTGGTGGGTTTTCTCCGGGTCTGGTTCATTTGCCCGACGTTTACTTCACCGAAGGGTCAGTTGACCGAAAATCACTTCACCGAAAAGATTGGTTCACCGAATGATCGCTTGATCGAAACGTTCATTTCACCGAAGAGTCACTTGATCGAAAGGTACGTTTCACCGAAAGGTCACTTTATCTAAAAGTTCATTTCGTCGAAAGGTCATTTCACCGAAATGTCAGTTTATCGAAAACTTTTGGCTTTCATTACAGGATCTGTTGAAGCATGGTGCCAGTTTGGAAGACAGACCACACCGAAACGCTAGGGGATCATACTCAAATTGCACTTTGGATTTCTCCGCGTCACAGAGAAAGCAAAGATTTAGTTTTAAGACAAAAATAATTAATTTTAAGTGCCTATGCCTCGGCTTAGGCCTTTTTAGCAAATTTTAATTGCGCGTGCTCATGTTCATAGGGTTTACATAGAAAGTCAAGTTAATAATGTTCGCATTTATTAAGGCAAAATGAATCCATTTTACGGCTTAGCCCTTTTTTTGAAAATTTTAATCGCGCGTATTCATGTTCATAAGGATTACATAAAGAGTCAAGTTAATAATGTTGCAAAAAGACCTAAGCTAAGGCTAGGGACCTAAAATTAATTTTTGTGTTTTAGTAAATGTGCAACATTATTCCCTTGACTTCGTATGTAAACATTAAAAGTGTGAAGCGGGGTGATTAAAATTTGTTAAAAAGGCCTAAACTAAGGCCTAAGGCCTTAATAATAATTTTCTGTGTCTGAGTAAATGTATGAAGTTATTAACTTTGCTTGTTATATAACCCATGGGAATATGAGCACTGTAGCTTAAAATTTGCTAAAGGGCCCAACTCTAGGCCCAGGGCCTTAAAATTAACATTTAGGGTCTGGGTAAAAATTCAACATTATTAATTTGCCTTGCTGTGTAAACCTTATGAATATGAACAAGGAGGATTAAAATTTGCTAAAGGGCCCAACTCTAGGCCCAAGGCCTTAAAATTAACATTTAGGGTCTGGGTAAAAATTCAACATTATTAATATGAACAAGGAGGATTAAAATTTGCTAAAAATTCCCAGATCTAGGCCTATAAGGACTTAAAATTAATGTTTTAGACTTGAGCAAAAGTGCAACATATTTTACTTTAAATTTTATGTAATGCTTAGGAGTATGAGTAGGGTTAAAATCTGTTAAAATGGCCTGTATATAGGCCTACACTCAAAAAATTAATGTTTTGTGGCTGAGTAAAAGTGGAACATTATTTACTTGATTTGCTATTGAAACCCTTATGAATATTCACTCGGAGGATTAAAATTTGATAAAAAGGCCCAGATCTAGGCCTTCTAATTAATGTTATACACATGTGTATTTCGATAAACCTACTCATAGAGAGGTGTTTCATAGAAATTAAAAATGCATTTTTTATACAATCCCATAATGTTTAGGTGGCCGGTTCTTAAAACACCTGCACCACACTTCTAACAACAAAAATTCTAAGTTTCCGATAAACTGACCATTCAGTGAAATGATATTTCGATCCAATGAACTTTTAGGTCAAGTAATCCTTCGATGACATGAACTTTTCGATCAAATGTCCTTTCGATGAAATGAACTTTTAGGTGAAGTGACCTTTCGGTGAAATGAACTTTTCGATCAAATGTCCTTTCGATGAAATGAACTTTTAGGTGAAGTGACCTTTCGGTGAAATGAACTTTTCGGTCAATTGATTTTCGGTTAAGTGATCTTTCGATGAAATGAACGATACCCGTTTTCCCCCATACCCCATGGACTCTAAATTACGCTGCACTGACCTGATGGATATGTCTCTGTTATCTTGTGACGAACTACAGAAGTGAAAACATATGTCAAGACGTCAAATCTGCAGCAAGACATTCTGTCCGAGTAGCTTAGTTGGGAGAGCGACTTACTCCGGAGTGAGGGGTCGTGGCAACGATGCGCGTCGCGGACAAACTTGTTTTTTCACAACCTCCTGTATTGAATGTGGATGCTATTTGAGCTAGTGTTGCTTATTTGTTAGCATAGACAATCCTTGTCAGACGCCGCTGGTCACGGTCATTCATCACCCGTGGTCGGCCACTGCACTGTTCACGGTAAGTGGTAATGCCTTCCATGAGTTATTCTTTGTACACACATGACACCGTGGACCAAGGAATGTTGAATGTTCGCACAACTTCGGAAATTGAATGTCCCATCCGTCTGGTTCCCACTATCATACCTCGTTGAAACTCCGATAGCCACCCAGGTGGCGCAGTGGTGTAAGCGATGGCTTCGGATCATTCGTCCAAAAGGGGTCCAGGTTCGAATCATGGTGAGGCATGGATGTTGTGTTTGTCTTACGGCGCTGGCTCTCTCCCTTCCCTGGAACCAGTGGCCCTAAATTAGGGACGGGCGACTGCTTATAGCCCATTCAGTTGCTCACGGTGCATAATGTGGAATTTTGGCAATCTAGGTGGACAAAATGCAATTTATCAACGTGGCCAGACGTTCGAGCCCGTTGTAGATTTCGATAGTAAGATGTCTACAGCACATGAGAACGGAGTTAGTTTCCCCAAAGATCGGCAGAGATAGCGGTAGTGCGCGGCGATACAGACAGCGATGTGCACGGGCCCCACAAACTATGACTCTGTCGTCTCAGTACAGCGAGGTCGCTTGACCTGTGTGCATCCCAAGCCACTTGTAAAGCTTTACCGAACTTAAAAGTGTAATTCTTATGGTTATTCGTAGTTACTAGTGCCGGTAGTGTCTCACAGGTAGCTGGTGTCGGCTGGTAGAAGTCTTTTGAAAAGGTGAGGAATTTATATATATATATTTTTTTTATTGTAGGTTTAACGACCACTGTGAGCAACTCAATGGGCTATAAGCAGTCGCCCGTCCCTAATTTAGGGTCACTGGTTCCAGGGAAGGGAGAGAGCCAGTGCCGTAAGACAAACACAACATCCATGCCTGACCGGGATTCAAATCCAGACCCCTTTCGGACGAATGATCAGAGGCCATCGCTTAGACCACTGCGCCACCAGGGAGGCAGGAATTTATATTCAATGCAAAAGCCATGTCGTAAGTGTATCGAAGGTTTGAGAGTAGAGTTTCACCGAGTTCAGCTTTGTGGCTAGGTAGGTATTAAAGCTCAATCATCTGGGAATTTAAATCGTGAAAGAACATTTGCAAATATTTGCGAACGGAGTTGTTTTGGCATACTTTACAGAATGGCACTTTCGATTTCCCGGAGGGCGCTGTTCGAGATATAGGATGAAAATCCGAAAGATTCGAAGTTAGACGCTGTGATGGCATATGTTTTGCAAGAACTAGGAAATCTAGCGACCTCTGAAACTGCTTTCAAGTGCTTACAAATGAAAATAAAAAAAATTCTGCCTAAAAGTTAGTAGCAAATGGGGAAAAAATAGGAAGGCATAGACAGCGCTTTCTGCATTACAATGCATCTTGGCTTAACGAAAACATTACTTTTGCGGAAGATGTGTTTAAGGCTGTCCCAAGTACAACAGGAACTACCATGATTCGACCTGCCCGGCCAACAAAGCCGTTCAGTGCCTCTGGTCCGAAGGCTAAAAGACGAAAAGTACAGCACCTCCGGCAGTCAAGCAACGAAGACCTGTGTGTGGCCACCGAAATTCAGTTACAGAAAGAAGGAAAAAGAGATTCTGCAGCACTTGTTAAAGAATTCTCTACTGCATCTCCGAAGAAGGGTACAACTATTAAAAAGGCTCGAGGTCCTAGATTCAAAAGCCAGTGTCAGTATTGTCGGAACAAGCGCTTGCATTAATGGTGGATACTAATTTGTCCACTCGTCAGTACCAACGGATACGCGAGGAAACCGAAAACTTCAATTGAAAATTATATCCCCCCTATCACAGAGTTAAAGAAGCCAAGCAGTTATGTTATCCACAAGGTATTCTCATAAAGAAAGTGTCAGCCGCTCATTGACCACGCGATTCCTCGCCTATATCAAACTGACGAGGTCCACGAGAAACTGCCTCTTCCACAAACGTCTGCGTTTAACGTCATCATGAAATGGGGATGAGATGGAACAGAACAGAACCGATACAAGCAGAAGTTTGCCGAAGAACATTGCAGTCATGAAAGTCTATTTAGTATTTCTGTGGTTCCTTTGCAAATGTATTGTGCCACAGACGAGTCAAGAACCAACATTTGTAAAAACCCAGTCCCATCTTCCACGAAGTACCGCCGCCCGACCGCATTTGTGTTCGCCAAAGAATCGGCCAAATTAGTTACCACAGAAGCTGATAAGATAAGACATTAAACAGAAAAACTTTGCCCCACCAAAATCGCTCTGGATGTCGGAATTACCGTAACGCTGACTTTGATATTTTGCATGGTGGACAGCAAAGTGTGTAATGCCATATCATCATGTTCCTCTGCCTAGACATATTACCTCTGCGGGGCGAAAGCCAGTGAAATGAATAATGTTAACGTCATCTCAAGAAAAGAAGTAAAAAAAGGGATTCCTTTCCTTTGGTATATCACCTTTAACTCTTGGATCAGGCTGTTCGAATGCATGCTTCACATTTAGTACCGGCCAACGATTAAAACATGGTAAGCAAGGGGTTCCCTAAATAAAGCAACCGTTTCTCAGAAGAGGTCCAGGGAAGGTTTCGACGGGAGTTAGGCCTTTTAATTGACATGCCGAAGCAGAACAGTGGAAATATAAATGACGGCCACTCCGCTCGCAAATTTTTCACAAACCCCGGGAAGGCTGCAGAGATAACTGGAGTGAATATGGACTTGATTAAGCGTGTTCTCGAATGTATAAATTCTGACAGACAAATTAATTTAGATAAATTTCACGACTTCACAAAAGAGCCCAGGACCTATACCTCCAACACTACAGCTGGTATCCAATACCTATAAGCCTCCATAAAGTTTTATTTCACGGGAGAGACATTATTAAATCGTGTATTCTGCCTATTGGGCAATATTCGGAGGAAGCCCAAGAAGCTAGGAATAAAACAATAAGCGGTATAGAGAACTGTTCACAAGGAAGACTTTCAGAATAGACACGAATACCAACTTGCTGAACAGACTGCTTATTACATCAGAGCCTTATATAACAAGTTTACGGGCGTCTCCAAATCCCAAACACAGAAAAGTGAATCAAGAAGTGATTAATTTGTTAGAATTCAATGCATCCGTAAAACACGGAGACGATTCCGATGACTCATTCGATGCGAGCAGTGTCTTTAGTGATTCCGAATAATTGATCTGTCATTCTACTTTACAGCTAAAATATTTGTTTATTCGTTTCTGTTTCCTAATCTGTGTCATCTTTCTGTATTCTTTCAGGCTAAGCATTACATTCAAACAATACGTAGTTGGGAATTCCAGCTACATTTCGGCGGAACTGTTGTATCCTATCGTACACGGGAAGCCGAACTTCAGTGTCAATTTACCTGTATTCCGGCTTTCCGCATATCATCTTGAATTACAGTGTAGCCCTTTGCCTCGTTTTCATTTGAAAGACCCCTATAATACTCTTCATGTTCGGTTTTGTTGTTTTGTTACCTCTAAAATGTGCGACATATAACATTTTCTATTTATGTACGTATTGTATTGATAATAAACCCGTTACATTCAAAAAATTGGGAGCAATAATATTGTCTTCCCAGATCTCGTAAATATAAAACTGTGCGGTGGTCGTAAACCTCCAATTAAAAAAAACTCCGATAATTCACGTCGGCTTGCCATAATCCTACTGGCGGTTGTTCAACCTGACTCCCGAGATTACACCTCGCAACTGATAAAAATCGTGGCGTGCGTCGAAGACTTTATACGACGGCAGCGCCAGTTAAAAATGTGCATATATGTTATCCTATGACTTTTGGCACTTCAGTGTATATGAATATAAGACTTCGTGCTGTAAGAATGCTTGAAGATTCTCCATTTCACATTTTTGGGGGCGTATTTTCTTCAGAACGTCTCTTCATTTTCTTTGCGCCTTCCGTAAGCACAAATTCCGTTTGTTTGTTTTTTCTGGTTGGAGGTTTAACGACCGCCGTGAGCAACTTAGCGGGCAATAAGCAGTCGCCTGTCCCTAATTAAGGGCCACTGGTTCCAGGGAATGTAGCGAGCCAGCGAGGAAGTAAGACAAACACAACATCCATTCCTCACCGGAATTCGAATCTCATAAGCGATCGCTTAGACCACTGCGCCACCGGGGCGGCAAATTCGTTATTTACCCATACAATCCATTGCTGAAATACTGAGTTATTTCTCGTATTTTATCTGTTCTGAACTGTAAAACACAAAATAGTAATATTTAGCATCGTATTACGTAAATTATTTCGAATTGTTAGTAAAGCGAATGAACAAAGTGTTAATGGTAAAATAAATATAAAAAGTTTCTACCTCTGTCAAACACTTGAATCTTTTCTCGAAGTTTGACAAAGGAATCTTTCAAATGGGTACGGCTCCTGTTTGAATATAGGATTCCATACATAACAACACATTTTGTAAAGCTGCAAATGGTTGTCTCCGTGACAAAAAAAAATATTTTCTGAATACCATGGAATCATCTAATGCACCGAACTCTGCCAGACCGTAAGTCATCATCATCATCATCATTGTCAACCATTATCAATCCACTGCTGGACGAAGGTCTCCCCAAGTTTCCTCCACAACGGTCTGTCTTGTGCCAGTCTCCTCCATGTCACTCCCGCATATTTACGAATTTCATCCACCCATCTCCCATGTGGTCTTTTTCTGGGTCTTTTCCTGTCCCTTGGAATCCAATCTAAAATTTCGGCTGTCCATCTATGGTCTGTCCTTTCTGGCAGTATGTCCAGCCCATTGCCATTTCAGGGATTTAACTCTGATCATGATGTCTTCCACTCTTGTCATTTTTCGGATCCACGAGTTCCTCTTCTTATCTCTCCTGGTTACACCAAGCATGCACCTCTCCATGCTACTTTGAGTTGTCTGCAGCTTTTGTATGTCTCTTTTAGTTAAGGTCCACGTCTCTGCACCATACGTAAGCACTGGAAGGATGCATTGATCAAACACTTTTCTTTTAAGACATAATGGCATATTGCTCTTGAAAATTATGCTGTTTCTTCCAAAAGCTCTCCAGGCAAGTTTTGTACGCCGATTAATTTCTTCATCAATGTGACCCTCACTTGATATCTGCTGTCCAAGATAAACGTACGTGTCTGTTATCTCCAGTTTTTCTCCATCAATCGATAAATCTTCATTTCTTGTAAAAGCATTGAACATCACTTTTGTCTTCTGAAAGTTCATTTTTAATCCCACTTCTTTACTCTTGTCAGCAAGTTCCTGGATCATACTCTGCAGCTCTGATGGGGTAGTTGCAAAAATGACTACGTCATCAGCAAAACGAAGGTGGGTTAGATAATCTCCATTAATCTTTATCAATTTGTTTTCCCAGTTCAGTGATTGAAAGACATTTTCCAATGTGGCATTAAAGAGCTTCGGAGATATGGTGTCACCTTGTCTCACTCCCTTTCCAATTTTTATGTGTGTTGTATTTTCACTTACGGTCTTTGAAAGACCGTAAGTACTAATAGATTTTTCTGCCTTTAAAATAAGACTGTGGTATCAATTTCTTTCGTTGCAAGAATTTGATATTAGAATCCTTAATTCTGATATCCATCTGCTATATTTTTTGAGGGGGAGCGTTGTCGAGATTTATTATAACACCAACCAGAGGCGTAACTGGGCATTTCTTCGCCCGAGACAAACCATAAATTATTGAGCCCCGTCTCACGGAAGTCGTTAAGACAAAAGAGCTTTATCGCCTGAAATATTATAATCTTGCTTGTTGCGCGAGTTGTTAGGATAGTAAAATTGGTCTTGTCTGTTGAATACGGACAAATCTGCATTACGTAGTAGCCTATATCAACAAGCATATGCAATTACAGTTTTTCAAAAGAACACTAAAAGCCACTTGGAGTTGCTTCTGACATTTCGCTTCACACTGAATCTTGTACCTTTTTTTCATCATACTAGGTGAAATCCCGTCAATAATGACAGGATAATATAAAATATGTAGAGTAATTTTTTAAATCATTAATCGATGTTATGACATATTTTCGGTCCTATTAGCAGTACGTGTCTGTTTTAACTTATCTTTTTCATGTTTTACAAACCATATTTTGTATAAAAATTTTATTCTTTTCGTTATTTTTGCGTACCGATTGCTTTTTCCTTCGAAGTGGCATGGTTAAACAAACACAGAAAAAATGTCACAACTTTGCGAACATCATTTCGTCAGAATTGTCGCCCAATGTGTTCGACGGTCTCTTTCAGGTGATGCCATCTGATGAAATGAATATGTTCTTCCAATTGCTCAATTCTCTTTGCGCTGCGAGCCAGGAAAGGGCGAGGCAAAAGCTTACATTTACATAGGTATTAACGTATGCCGGCGGAAAACGCCGAACTTTTAAAATTCATCGCTACGTCATGCGTCATTAACAGTTTGATTGTAGCCTCTCCTTTCACCTAGCGAGAAGAGAGCGCTAAAAATAGATGCGCCATCATGGCAGCAGGTCACGGTACCAGAACTTTCCTGTGTGATTACCGCTGAAGGCAGAGAAGGCAGTTCGTTCCTTTTCTTTGCGTCTTTAAATCATGCTTAAAAATCAGAAAATGATTTTTTATTAATTTTTTTGAGAAAAGGGATGATAGTTGTGAGTTTATGCTGTAAAAATTGCAATACGTTATGATTTATAGTTTGTCATATTTCCGCTTTTTTTAATGGAATCCATCGCAAAAACAGATAATTTTGTGAAATTTAAAAATTTAATTTCTCGTACACTAAATCGAAATTCAAAAAAGGGCGATGAGGTTCAAAAATTCAGCCATGCCACTTCGAAGGAAAAGGCAATGCCTACAAAGTTTGGTGGTTCTGTTGCTGTTAGTGTGTCCGCGTGAACTGATAGCACTTTTTTGCTTACCTTAAATTTGTAATATACTCACGGACAGTGAAATTTGCACACCAAATAGGAAGCATCGGATTGGACCGAAATTTTATTGACGTAATGTTACAGATGAATGATACACATGATGGCAAAAACAGAGCTGCAGGACAATTACAGATGGATCTGTGGCTCGTAGTCAGGTCATCTTCAATTTCGAGTAGCGCCGCCTCGTGCGGCGATACATGCTGCAATACTGTCCGGCATGGAGGCGAATAGACGCCTGATGTTGTCCTGCGGCAGACTGGCCCACACATATTGGACGGTGTGCTCCAAATCACGGATAGTGCTGCACAGCGGCAGCCGGCGTTTCCACTGGTCCCACGCATACTCGATAGGGGACATGTCCGGGCAGTGGACATGCCATCGAAGTGTCTGGACATGACGTAGGCAGTCCTGGGGAACCCGAGCTGTGTGTGGGCGGGCATTATCCTGCTGGTATAGCACACTTGGAATCCCGGCCAGAAATGGGAGCACATGGGGCTGAAGGATCTCATCCACACACCGCTGGCCCGTCGATGATCCACGTACCACTAGTAGAGCTGAACGGCTACAGTAGGCTATGGCTCCCCAGATCATAATACCTGCAGTGGGGAAGATGTGGTGCTCGATAGCGAGGTTGGGATTGTGACGTTGATCCGGGGACCTCCACACCCGGACAATATGATCATCTGTCCCCAAAACGAAGTGGCACTCATTGCTAAACACCACACGTCGCCAGTCTGTGGCGTTCCACGTCACTCTGGCCTAGCATCACTGCATACGGAGCCGGCGATGTTCCGGTGTTAATGGAAGCGCACGTAAAGGGCGCTGGGATTGCAAATTCGCTTCCGCGAGGCGTCGGAAAATGGTTCGTGGGCACACAGGAGCCGCTACATCTACCTGTATAGTGGCCGGATCCTCGTGGAATCCGTTCATGCTTGGCGCACAAGCCGTCGATCCTCTCTACCGGTGGTCCTCCTGATCCGTCCGGAGCCGCTACGCCGTGTGGCAGTGCCATCATGTAACCACAGCTCCCAACACAGTCGGATGGTAGGGTCAGAACGATTCACGTGGCGGGCTATACGGCGAGCCGTATACGTTGCATAAATCGACGTCTGTGACTTCTACTCGGCCTTATTGTCACTCTGTACTCTTGCTTGCGTCTGCTGGTGCTTTTCCCTTTCATGGGGATCGACAACATGCCGGTTTATAAGGCTGCCTGTTCGTGCTTGCACCGCCACCACAGGGTGTGCGGTCATGCGTTCTCGCACCAAACGTGGATCATGTGCATACCAGCACGCACTCTAGCTATTTGCAAAGTTTCGCGGTTGTAGCATGTTTTCTTCTAGGTGCGTAAATTTTATTGTCCGTGAGTGTACAATAGCTCTTGAAGTATCGCTAGAATCGAAAAACTTTTTATTTTAGCTTGTTTTCCAAACGAATTTCATATTTTTGTGTTCAATACTTTTTGCGCTGCGAGCTAGGAAAGCGCGAGTGTCGCGAAATTTCTAAAACAGCGGCGGCCGCAGCGGCAGTTGCTTTTTATAGAACAGAGAGATTCTCTTGTAGTTAATTGTTAACTAATATTCACTAACGGTTGTGCAATAGATTTTGAAAACAGGCAAGTTTTTCCACGGAACAGAAGAAGACATTTGCAAAGTTATTGTCATTTTAATTGTATAGGGTGATACATAATTGTTGTCGGGGTTTCAGTGGCCTATAATCGGAAAACGGGAAAGAACAAACTAAAACAATAAACAGAATATGACAGATGACAACTAAAAGTTTTATTACCTGTGGAATCGATACATCAGATTGAAAAACCACTTCGATATGCACGCCTTTCGTGGCACGTAAGATATCCAATCGAAAATCAATTTCCCGCCAAGAGTTCGTCAGCATTAGCGACGTTGCAGTTGCTATCGCAGCACCAATTCTGGTCTTCAGGTCATCGAGGGAGGTCACAGGGTCTGTTAAACGATGTTTCTCACGTATCCCCATAGGACGAAATCCAGTGGCGTAATATTGGGTGAGCGCGAAATCCACGGAATGGGTCCACCACGGCCAACCAGCGCCCAGAAAAATGCAGGTCAAGAAAGTCCCGGACAATAACAGCCCAATGCGGCGGTGCGCCAGCCATAGTGAAACATCGCATTGGGCTGCCGATCTTCTAACTGAGGCAACAGATACAATTGTAGCATGTCCAGATAGATCACCACTGTAACTGATTTCTTCACAAAGAAAAAGGGTCCCAACATTTGCGAACATGACAAAGCGCACCAGATGTTCACCTTTTGACTATTTCGTTCGACTTCTCGAATGGCGGAAGGGTTTCCGGAGCCCCATATTCTGCAGTTATGCTGATGTATGCTCCCTGAGACGAACGTTGCTTCAACACTAAATATCCATGTCAGCTGGTAATGTTCATCAGCTTCAACTTTGTACAAAATGCTTTGGGCAAATTGGAAACGGCGGAGTTTATCGTCCCGCTGTAAAGCCTGTACAATCTGTAGTTTGTATACACGGAGTTGTTAGCGGTTATGCAGAACCTGTGAAAACACAAGTTTGTCTGTGTCCCCTCTCTCCAGAGTAAGTCGTTCTCCCAACTCAGCTACGCGAACAAAATGTCTCGCAGCTGATTCGTCGTCTTGACATATGTTTTCACCTCTGTAATACGTCACATCATCTCCCTCTTAATTTTTTTCTTCTGTCTTTGAAGCGAAGTAGGAATTTTTCATTAATTCCTAACAATATGTGGATTGTCCGTGACGGGCATCGAAACCTTGTCCCCTCACTTCGGAGCAAGTCGCTCTCCCAACTGAACTACGCGGACAGAATGTCTCGCTGCAGATTTGTCGTCTTGACACCCGATTTACCTCTGTAGTACGTTACAAATCCCCCAAACAATCGTTTGTGGTATACCTAACTGCGACGCAGCTCATCTCGTTGACTTCTGAGAACTTCGAGGAAAGGCTTCCGAGACGCGATCTACATCGTCCTGCGAAGTGCTCGGTCTTCCCGCTTCTTTTTGATGTTGCACACTAGCAGTCTTTTGAAACTGCTTTTTTTTTTTTTTTTTTTTTTTTTGATTGGAGGTTTAACGACCACCGTGAGCAACTCAATGGGCTATAAGCAGTCGCCCGTCCCTAATTTAGGGTCACTGGTTCCAGGGAAGGGAGAGAGCCAGTGCCGTAAGAAAAACACAACATCCATGCCTCACCGGGATACGCCTTTCGGACGAGTGATCAGAGGCCATCGCTTAGACCACTGCGCCACCGGGGCGGCTGAAACTGCTTTAACCAACGTTGGACAGCATTATCGGAAGGTGAAGCTCTGCCATACTGCGTTCTGTAACGACGTTGAGTTGTGATAACTGACTTTGTTTCGAAGAACCAGATTACGCACATTGCTTTTTTTTGAACAGTTGCCATTTTGAAGTATGACGTCAATTCAACGGGTACCGTGTTGCCACATAAAACTTTCCGCAGTGAACTTGTTTATGCTGTAGGCAGTTCTATCTGGTCGGTTACGGTTTGACCAGGCCAGGCAACGGAAACCCCGATAGTAAGTATGAATCACGCTGTATATAATATTCAAAAATATAGGGCTGAAAAAAATGAAGGCCCTAAGGCTATATAGTCTTATTAGCCTAATAGTAGATCCGTTCCTGCCTATTAGCCTCAAACATTTGGCACCATTCAGCAATACGTTGACGCAACTTTACACGTTCCAAACGCACTTCAGTAAGCTGTCAGTGGATACCTTACACGTTCCAAAGGCGCTTCAGTAAGCTGTCAATGAATATCAGCTGGTGGAACTTTCTTGACCATAAAAATCGAATTGCATCTCGCACTTCTGCACGAGTGCAACGTCCGAGTCTGACCACCATTAAGAACTGCCACAACACAATTGTAATGTGCACATGAGTCTTAATGCTACACAGTGTTACTATTCGTGTACATTATTATCTACACCGATTAGACATTCCATTATGACCACCACCAGCCTACTAGAGAAATGAGCGCACACGGAGACAGAACGGTGGCGCAGGTAAAGTTCACAGAGCAGCATATATACAAGCCGAGGACCGGATTTCGGGCAGCAGAGTGTTCGGAGTCAGAATGGGAAAAGCTGTTCATTTATCGGAGTTTGATAAAGGACAAATAGTGTTGGCACGGTGCCTCGGAACTACGATCTCGTAAACGGCGCGACTTGTAGGTTATTCACGTGCCGCTGTAGTGAGTACGCACCAAAAGTGGTGCACAGATGGCTAAACGACGAACCTCCGTCCAGCCGTGTGTCGTCCGCAGCTCATAGATGCCAGGGGTTAGCGGAGACTGTCGCGCATTCTTCACAGCGATTGCAGGGCTACCGTGCGACAAGTAACCCGCAGATACAACAGTGGCGATCAGGGCAATGTTTCACAGCACACAGTTCATCGCAGCCTTCTGCGCATGGGCCTGCGTAGCCGAAGACCCAGCCGTGTCCCCATGCTCACTGCACGTCATCGTCAACGACGCATGAAACGGGTCCAAGATCATCGTGGATGATTGGACCCGCCTGGTTTGGCGAATCAAGATTTCTGGTGCATCAAGTAGACCGCCGAGCACGGATACGCCGATTACCAATAGAGGCTATGGCATCTGGATGCACTGTTGGACAAAAACAGACCGGCAGTGGCGGTGTTATGCTATGGGCGATGTTTTCTTGGGACACTTTAGGCCTCATTATCGCAATAGCACAGTCCCTGACAGCTATCAAATATCTGAACATACGATCTCGTAAATGGCTGAAACAAAGTTCACCCATTCATAGCAACTGTGTTCCCTGCTGGTGATGGCCATTACCAACAGAATATGCGCCATGCCACACTGCCAGAATCGTCAAGTTCCAGGAACATGCCGGTGACTTTCTGTTAATGCCATGTCTTCCAAATTCCACTGACATGAACCGAATCTAACATTTGTGGTTCCACTTGAGAAAGGGGGTTCGCTTTAAATCACCACCACCCCGAAATATACGGGAAGTGGAGGACTTGCTGTTGACATTATGGTACCAGATACCCAAGGATACCTGTCACCACCTCATCGAATGGTCCCAGCCGTTTGCCTCGCCGAGTGGCCATTGTTTTGTTGGATAAATGGGGTCCTGCAGCTTGTTAGGTAGGTGGTCATAATGTAATGGCTCATAGGTCTATACTCACGGTTGTGGCACTTTCTATGTTCGTGGAACGACCAACATTTTAATCCCATATTTCTTTCGGCCTTCTGTTCCAACTTTTGTAACATTGCGAACTCATATTAAAATAGCGATTTAATGTGGATCTCACAGTTTTAAAACACACGATCAAATTGACAACACGGTTTTCGCATTAAATGTAGAACTAATGCAGCTTTTGTGTCAAGAGTTGATCAATAAAAAAAGATCACAAAATTAGCAAATACGTATTCATAAAAATCTTCGATTAATAAACTTAATAAATCTAACTGAGTTATTACGAAACTACCAAGTCAGCAAAACCCACGTATTTTACTGCGAGTATAGCTAGTTTATATTATTTCTTGTAGATTTTACTTGTTTGACTGGTAAGAACTTCAGTTTACGGCACATACCTTGGGAATGAAACAGTTTCGTTTACCCACGTAGAGGAATTCAGCAAATGAAGAAGTTTGATTTGGCGTCTCTAAAGCAACATTCTGGGAATTTTCTCCTAAATGACCCTTAGCGAAATGGAGTTCTAATGGCCTATTTTGGATTTTGTTAACAGTAATCTATCAAGAAGTTGACGTGGTTCAGCCTTTACTTGCATTATCATCCCTTGGCCGAGGTAACTTCTGTAATTCCCGGTAAAGCAGCTGATATTTTTTTCCTCTAAAAGTCGAACTAAAGAAAAACTTCTTCACAAGAAGAAAAGTCACGGTATCTCAGACATGTTTTTCTGTTCTTTTTTTTTCTTTTTCTTTTTTACACACGGTACATTTAGGTCAGAAAAAGGAGAGGACCATTTTTTCTTCTTGCAGAAACGATGAGTATGTGTTACCGCTATTTGCGTGTTGCTCGTGAATATTATATTGCGTGTCATTTCTGAAAATCATATTGCGTTAAGAAAAAGTACGTACGCCTTCGGTATTACATCTAAAGAACATTTTCTGTTATTCCGATATGCTGAATATTGTTAATTTCGATTTTCTAAAAAATTGTGAGGCGGATAACTCTATCCGCCATTTTTTGGGGTTAAAGTATCTCTCAACATCCCATGTCTAATAAGACGGACAAATTTCCAGTATGCCTTGTAAATTTTTTTAGTAGGATGGCTGAAGGTCAGGAAAAAGTGAAAGTTCATCGAGTTCCAAGGTAAAGGAACATGCTTAAGCACGGGTTTCCCAAAAAGGTTAGTAAAACGCTGGACGTGTTCTGTTCCACATAATAATTTTTAGGGTGGTGGGAGGAAGGTAACGACCACCATGAACAACTCTTCGGTTATATTTAGGGCCAATGGTTCCAGAGAATGGACAGAGCCAGCGCCATCAGACAAGCACATCAACTATACCTCATTCGAGCCCAGCAACTCTTGGGCTATAAACAGTCGACCATACCTAATTTAGGGCCACTGGTTTCAGGAAAGAGACAGAGCTAGCGACATCAGACAAGCAAATCACCTATACCTTATCGAAGCGCAGCAATTCTTGGGCTATAAGCAGTCGTCCATCTCTAATTCATGGCTACTGGTTGCAGGGAAGACACTGAGCCAGTTCCTCTAGACAAATGCATCACCTATACGTCATCTGGGCTTATAATGAATTAGCTTTATTTACTTTCCGCTAAGCTAATTATTATGAATGATTCTCTTCCTACCAGCTAGCTAATGATTTACTTGTACTAAGCTTCAAAATAATGAATTCAAAAGGGTGTTGTTACTAGTTAATTACGAACTTAAACAAAGTTTCAACGCTGGTTATTTATAGGAATCAAATAAATGTTATAAACCTAACAGCCAGACAGAGGTCTGACAAAAACTATGAATTGAGAAAGACTGAACTTACTGAAAACTTCTTTATTTCAACGACTCTTGGTCAACTAAGGCACGCACAACACTTGTAGAACAATAATGAATAATCACTCCTCGTAATATACACGCTCTCACTTAACGACCACAAGCTCTCCTCATAACAACACAAAAGCTCTCCTCATAACAACACAAAAGCTCTCCTAAGTCTCGATGAACGCGCCTATATACTAGCTACCACCACGTCATGACTTACACTCATTGCCAGATCTCATTCAGCGGGTGAAATAATATTTCGTTCAGTAGAAAGATAATTTACATAGTAAAATAAAATAACCAGAGATAGTAAAATCAAAAGGAAAGTGAATATAGAGTATACGTTACATCATCTCCCCCTTAATTTTTCTTTTTTTTTCTTTTTTTTTTTGTTTCCGAAAAACCTATCAATTTTGGAGTGTAAGTCGTACATTTCGTTCATTGACGTTTCTCGACCTCTTTTTTGTTTTGTGGTTTGGTGGTAGCCGTATTTACATTACCAAACTTGGCATGACAATTTACGAAATCTGTATTCGACTGTGAAACTTATATTGTTGAACAAAACAAACCTGCATCGGCATACTTTCCTTTTATTCTGCCTAGCAGGAATCACTTTTTTAATTTCAAATGACGGTCTCATTATTCGTTGAAATACACACCAACTGTATCAGCAGCGAAGATTGCCTGGAGCTGCCTAACAGTAACAATTTTATTATTTCATTTCAAATTACGTTCGCATTATTCGTTGAAATACATACCAACTGTATCAGCAGCGAAATTTACCTGGAGCTGCCTAACAGTAACAATTTTATTATTTTACCCCTAAGCACATAGATATATATAAAAAAAGTGGATTAGTAGATGGACATAGAAGAAATATAAAAAAAAAACACATATATACACAAAAAAGAATGCATAGGCCCACACGAAAAAAAGAAATTCTGACACGCCAACCGGTCGTGCAGGAAAAACAACAAACTGAGAAAAGAACCTGTCCACGAGAACTTACTTATCTCGAGGACGCATAACAGACTCTAGTGCGATAACGTTTTCCAGGCCTAATTGGACTGGTAAAATCAGGTGGCTTGGATCTCTTCAGGGACTGGAATGGAACTGGAACATCGGTCTGCTGTCGGTCAGGAAATCCCGGCGGCTGACGGGAACGGTCAGGAATGGCGGAAATTCTTCGGTCCGAAACGGCTGAAGTCTGTGGGTCCAGAAATCCCCGCGGCTGAGAAGAACGGTCAGGAGTCTGGCGGTCTGGAAATCCCTGCGGCTCAGAAGAACGGTCAGGAACGTCTGAAGTCTGGCGGTCCGGAAATCCCTGCTGCGGCTGATAGGAACGGGCTCCCCCAGGCTTTGGATATTAAGTCCCTTTGTGCTGGGGCCCGTTGTGTCCTTCCAGTATCTTTTTGGACGGACGTGTCTCCGGCCACATCGTTTGCTTTCGCTTACGCCCACGTGGCATGAGAGTAGCAGCAGGCATCGGCCCTGTTTGCCCTGAACGTAGGTTCCAGGGGCGAAACTCGGGCGGATGCAAAGATTTCTGCCTCCGTCGCTGTTGCGGCGAAGCAGATTGGGGAGACAAGTCACGTTTGCGCCCAGCCTTTGGGGGTGCTGGACGGTTTGGAACATAAAATGTAGGATTCATAACTGATAAGTCAGAAATGTCCGAAGCCTCTGAGTCGCTGCTGTAATGCAGTGGTCGTGCAGGGCGATGTTTAGATTTGCCTATAGGAATACTTTCGGACGAGGTATTCAAAGAAGAAGTAGCCCGCATTGGTGCAGAGTTATCCGGAAACGGCGCAGCAATAGTCTTGGCAATGGTTGGAGGGAAAGGAACGATACTAGTATTCGACGAACTCGATTCGAGCCTTGGTCTCATGGGAGAATCAGGTTGCGTTTGTAGAAACCCGTCTGGAGGGGGAGGGTGAAGGAAAAATCACTGGAGATTCTTCAAAAATGTTTGTTGGTTCGTCCAAAATTTCTGGCGGTTGAACATGAGATATAGATTCTTGAGTCTGTGGAACAGAAGGTTGAGTAGGATTGATAATGAAATCTATATTCCGTTCATGATACTTTCGACACTGATCAACATGTACATATTGAAAATGGTTGTCAGGTTTCTCCAGAACAATATTATTTTCAAAGACATTTGCCACCCGATATGGACCTTCGTAGCTGGATTCAAATTTCTTCACTAAAGTATGCGAAACAGAAGACTGGAAGTGCGTTTCCACGAGAGTAAGATCTCCAACGACAAGATCTGGTTCCCTACGCCTAGAATTATAATATCTTGCTTGAGCCGCTTGTGCTCCTAGCATTGCAACACGAGCCTTTTCTGCCATGATTCTTACTGATTGCGGAGTTGGTCGCTGGTTTAGTTCGTCGATAATCCCCGTTAAATTTTCAAAAGGGGTTTTAATTTTGCGACCCAGAAAAAGTTCTGCAGGAGTAATTTTAGTAGACTCGTGGACAGACGAGCGGAGGGCGAACGCAAAAAGCTCTAAATGGTCATCCCATCTTTCATGATGATCCATTACAAAAGTCGCAATCATTTTCACTAGCGTTCGGTTAACGCGTTCCGCAGGATTACTCTGGGGATGATATGGGGAAATGAATTTATGTTTAATGTGTAGTCTCGCACACATTCTTTCAAAAATGTCAGAAATAAATTGAGGACCATTATCCGAAACTACTTTATTAGGTGCACCATATCGAGAAAATACTTCATTAACTAAGACATTACAAATAACTTCAGCCGTAGCGGCTTTAATGGGAAAAACTTCAACCCATTAAGAAAAATTATCAGTTAGTACTAAAACATAACGAGGTTTATTTTTAACAGATAATGGATAAGGTCCCAATAAATCTATGGAAATAATATCAAACACATGAGAACTTGAACTAGATTTCAAGTGACCGGCAGGTCTTACATTACGGTAATTATTAATCTGACACAAGTGACATGATTGAACGTATGCGAGCACACTTTGGTACATGCCAGGCCAATAGGCAACATCCCGCAATTTACAACGGGTCTTGCGAATACCTAAATGGCCTGCAAGAGGGTTGTCATGAAATTCATTTAAAAGAGCCATTCTAAGGGTTCGCGGAATACATGGGCGAAACTCTGCCCTAGTAGTCCGAGATTTTGTATAATAAAGAAGACCCTCTATTACTTCAAAATGTTGTGCCCTTCCAGCCAGAGAAGGATCACTTGGTAGGGGCGAACCCGCAAGCAAAAAATTGTAAATATCCCCAAAATCTGGATCATTTATTAATTCTGCCATTATCTGCTCTCTGGATGTTATATCAGCTATTAGAAGTAAAGGCTGACATCCAGGAGTAGTTTCTGTGGGGACCCCACTAATCGGAACGCGAGATAATGCGTCCGGTAATTGATTCTTATGACCTGGCTGAAATGAAATTTTGATATTGCTCTCTTGTAACTTCAGAGCCCACTTCATAAGTCTTTGAGATAGGTGCTTAGCAGAATTCAAATACTGAAGGGCAGAATGATCCGTAATTATGTTAACTGTCAATTCGTTAAGATAACATTGAAATTTATTCAGTGCATACACAACAGCAAGACATTCACGTTCCGTAGCTAAATAATTGCGTTCAGCTTTGGCTAAAGTACGAGACGCAAAAGCTATTGGATGCCCAGCTTGTGACAAAACGCAACCAAGACCAACTCCGGATGCATCAGTATAAATATCAAATTCCTTAGTATGATCCGGAAAAGCCAACACCGGAGGCTGAGTCAATGCAGACTTCAGTGTTTCGAATGCAGCGTTAGCCTCAGGTGTCCAAATAAACTTCTTGTATTTACGTTTTAACGCATACAATGGCTCACATATTGTAGCATAAGCGGGGACGAACTGCTGATACCAACCGGTCATTCCCAGAAAGCGGGATAGTTCTTTTGCTGTTTTAGGCCGAGGAAAGTCAACAATAGGCCTAATTTTTTCATTATCAGTGAATAAGCCGTGGGGAGTAATTTTCAACCCCAGATATACAATCTCGTCCCTCGCTATCTGGCATTTACTAGGTTTTAACGTCAAGCCAGCATTGTATATGAGTTGGAACACCTGTTTGAGCAGAGAAAGGTGCTCGTCAAAAGTCTCTGATGTGATAATAATGTCATCCAAATAGACATGCACGTGGGGACCTAGGACAGGTCTGAGAACCGTGTCCATAAGCTTTTGGAAAGTAGCAGGTGCAGAAGCTAGTCCAAAAGGCATACGTAAATATTCATAGGCCCCAAAAGGAGTCACAAAGCCAGTTTTATCGACAGAGTCCGGATGTACTGCCACCTGCCAATATCCACTCGCCAAATCCAAGGTTGACATCCATTTGGTTGACGACAAGTCATTTAAAATATGCGACATGACAGGTAGTGGATAATTGATCGTTTTTGTGACTTGGTTGAGCTTGCGGAAATCTGTCACGAAACGAAATTCATTGGGTTGTTTCTTTGGAACCAAAAAGGCAGGAGCAGCCCAGGCGCTTGTTGATTCCCTGATTATGCCCTGCTTAATCATTTCAGCAATTTGACGTTGCATTTCCTGTTTCTTATGTGGAGCACAAGGGTAAGGTTTCGTCGCAATGGGTTTCGAACCATCAGTGTCAATAACATGATAAACCACCTGTGTGAAACCAGGTTGATCCGAAAATAAACCAGGGCTTTCCTGTAAAAGGAGAGAAAGCTGGTATCGTTGCCCCTCATTCAATTGGTTACTCAATAATAAACTCGTGATATCTACAGGAACCGTAGGAATCATTTCGACAGGTTCCGGAAAGGAAATCACATGTTGTACAAAATTCAAAGTTGTTTGAAACTTGTTTATAAAGTCCATACCCATTAAACATTTCACGGGTAGCTCGTCTATAAGCAGGAAAGAATGTGTAAAACGAGCTTTTCCCAGCCCTAAAAATAATGTGACAGTTCCTGAGATACTGAAGATTTCATTATTTGCACCTCGCAAATACTGCGTTGCAGGCTGAACGTGTATTGCAGAAAAAGTGTCAGTGCAAAACTTTGTATTTAGGGCTGATATTTCAGACCCAGTGTCGAACTTTGTCTCGACAATAATGTCTTCAAGTGTCAAAAATACATCAGGCAACTGAGGAGTTTGAACAGTCACTAATACTGTTTTAGGGTCAGAATGTGTGGTATCAGGAAGCAGGACCGACCCTTCGTCTACTTCCTGTGGAAGTTTAAAGGAATCCTGGTGGGGTTATCATGTGGTCGGAAACCTCGACCCTGCCGGGTATTGGGAAAATTTTCACGATGAGGAAAACTGCGTGAAACGTGCGTCGGGAAATCCGCGTGTCTGTTGACATTTTCATATCCGTTACGTCGGCCCTCAGCACGGGCAGAAAAATTATCATTGCCCTGAGCATGATATCGTTCCTAATGCTGCTGAGTGAAACGGGGTCGAGCATACTGTGCAGATGTACGATATCCCGAAGCTGGTTCAGAAACTCGCTGTTGGTTTGCCACTCTTCTGTGTGGTGGAACGTATGCAGCTTGGGTGTGCACTTGTGTATGCTCGCGCTGAAAGTTATGTCTATTATGCCGCTGAGGGTTTTCGTAATAAGCCTCGCGGGGTGCTCGAGCATGGTGAGTTGAACCATGTTTGCCATGTCGCTCTTCATACGTGCGTATGAGGCGAAGGCATTCATGAATTGTGGCAGGGTGTCGAACCTCAAGAAAATCTTGTAAGAATGGGTCGAGCTGCTGCACGAGGGTATCCAACATGTCAACATGACTGGCACGTGGATCCCATAGGTTATAAAGGCGTGTAGTTTCCAACGCAAATGCAACAGGGCTATCATTGGGACCTTGCTGACGCGAAAAAAGCTGTTGAGCAAGGCTAGCTCGACTGAGGCCGAAAGGAAAGACCTCCAAGAATTCTGCACGGAAATTCTCATAATGAGAATCCGGGTTCGACCCTCTCCACTGCCGATACCAGGTCTTAGCGGTATCCCTCAAGCAAGTGCCGGCAATTTGGACTTTGCAGTCTTCAGGAATATTATGTAGATCAAAATGATCTTCCAGATCTTCGAGGAACTTTAAGGACCCCTCCAAACCATTGAAATGAATTGTTCCTGCATGCGGCACGAAATGAGCAAGCATTCTGCTTCGCTGAGAGGATTGAACTCCCTCAGGTACGACCCGCGACTCAGAGTAATAAGAAGCTGGTGCATTACGAAATGGTGAAGAATGCCTGGGTGCGTGTAAATCATTCATATCAAAGTCAGAGCCACAGGCTTCGTGCAAATTGTCCACAAAAACACCATTACCCTCGAGACTTGCCGGAGGGTGGAAATTTGCAGTTGTCTCAGGTAAGGAAGACATGGGTAATAATCGTCAGGATCTCGTGTTCGAGAAAAGTTCGGGCGCCAATTATAATGAATTAGCTTTATTTACTTTCCGCTAAGCTAATTATTATGAATGATTCTTTTCCTACCAGCTAGCTAATGATTTACTTGTACTAAGCTTCAAAATAATGAATTCAAAAGGGTGTTGTTACTAGTTAATTACGAACTTAAACAAAGTCTCAACGCTGGTTATTTATAGGAATCAAATAAATGTTATAAACCTAACAGCCAGACAGAGGTCTGACAAAAACTATGAATTGAGAAAGACTGAACTTACTGAAAACTTCTTTATTTCAACGACTCTTGGTCAACTAAGGCACGCACAACACTTGTAGAACAATAATGAATAATCACTCCTCGTAATATACACGCTCTCACTTAACGACCACAAGCTCTCCTCATAACAACACAAAAGCTCTCCTCATAACAACACAAAAGCTCTCCTAAGTCTCGATGAACGCGCCTATATACTAGCTACCACCACGTCATGACTTACACTCATTGCCAGATCTCATTCAGCGGGTGAAATAATATTTCGTTCAGTAGGAAGATAATTTACATAGTAAAATAAAATAACCAGAGATAGTAAAATCAAAAGGAAAGTGAATATAGAGTATACGTTACAGGCTAACTTCGGAAAAGTTATCGGAAGCCAGTGCTTCAGATCATTCGTCTACCAGGTCTGCGAGACGAATGATTTCTAATATACTCTAATATGTAGTATTACTTAATAATTACACACTATCAATATGTACTATTAATATATTTAATATACTCTAATATGTACTATTACTTACTGATTTACACTCTCAATATGTACTATTACTTGGAAGGAAAGAGTTGCAGGAAACTCTTTCCTTCCAAGTAATAGTACATATTGGGAGTGTAAATTAGAAAGCCTGTGAATTTAATCAGCTTCTACTTCAATACACTGCACTCGACTGATCAGAACAATTATGTAAATCTACATCAGAGAAGGTGTTCCAAATGGCACCTCTGTGCAGAAACACACGCTTCACCCTTTCGAAAAGTTCTGGAGCGTTCTAAGTTCCTTGGAAACCACCCATGACCCGTTAGCGGAGATTTTGTGTTTTAGGTACAGGGGAAGCGTAAATATCAACCCTATGATGTTCCCCACGAAAAGAAGTCCAGTGGATTCAAATCAGGAGAGCGTGCAGCACAAGAAGTTGATCCACCTTTACCAATCCAACAGGTAGGATACGTACTATTGAGACGCTGTCGAGGAGTGAGGCTAAAGGATTCTGGAGCTCCATCTTGTGCGAACTACATCCGACACCGTATTTCTGAGGGAGCGTATTCCAGCAATGTAACTAATTCCTTTTGGAACAAATTAGGGCGTCGCTGGCCATTGAAATTTGATAGCAGGAAAACGGGTATGTCCAGTTGTCATGAACTACACCAGACTGAACATTGGTAGGAAACCACTGCTGATGCCTGCATTGCGTTGTTTCATGAAGATATTCGTCACTGGACACTCTCTAAATTGGAGTACTTTGAATTTCTCTTAGTGGAGATAACATAAGGCTCATGTTACACTTTCTAATTCCTAATACACAACCCACTTCGAAAGGATCGTGAATGGTATTGAAAAAATTCAGAACACTCCAAAATTTTTGGAATGTGTTCGACAATCGATGATAAAAAGTTTTAAGACGTGTGCGGCTGCCCAGGAAGACCATTTCGAAAACCCGCTGTAAAGTAGACTTACGTAATTAATCTCACCAATTATTTGCAGCATTTTGTAATAACTGAAGTACAGTTATTTGCAAAAGTTTAAGACTACCAAATATTTTTCCCGTTTTTACTGGTATGTTTACACATATAATTATTTGGAAGATATATCGTCTTCGCAAATAAAAAATAAATAAATAAACGAAACACCCCGAGAAAGTCTTTTGATGCTGATGAAACTCGACATGCACCTCAGGGCCAAATATGCAAATGATTAAAAAATAACGACCAATGACGAAATAGTGTCCGCCATAGCGCGTGGGAACCGCGGATTGAGGAGGGTATATCAAGAGCAACACTTCCACGCAAGGAAAATTGTGACGGTGCATTGCGGTTGCATTAACCACCACGGACCGTGTGGATGCCTCGACGTCGGATTCGTACACAATACGAGCAGGTGAGCGAGTTTGAGAGAGGAAGTATAATTGGGCTCAGAGATGCCAATTGGTCAAGTCGCCGTATAGCTAAGGATTTAGATCAGAGCGACGCGACAAGCCGACGATGTTGGCGCCAGTGGGTCGAAGAGAACATACCCATCTGGCATGTTTTAACTCAGGATAGTATCTGTGAACTGTATGCGTCTATGTTACGCCCGAGTAACCGCTTGTATCGGAGCCAGAGGTGACGGTACAACCTACTGACTTGTTCCATTCGTGTGGCTGTTTTATCAAAATAAATAGCCCAACTCCTATAGAATTGCAAACATTTTCTTTTCCATTATACTTATCAATTTTTATCTCGAGTGGATGATTCCTTCTGGCTGCTTCTTCTTTTTGTCAGTGTAATAAGAGTGTAAATAAACACGTAATATATTAACTTAGAGACATCTTTTAGCAGGAAGGCTCAAATTTATTGAGATTTAATACTTGGTACGCCTTACTTTATAGCGATTTGCTGCTTGAATATGATATGGAATGCTGATAATGTGGAATTTGCAGTACTCACTGGATATTTTCTTACCCCAAACATACTGGATGGTTTCAATCAAAGCTTTCTCATTTGATGGTTGTTTTCCTGTGACCTAATCTTTTAAAACAACCCAAAGATTCTGAATAGGATTTAAGTATAAACTATTACCAGGCCACTAGAGCACAGTGGTCTTCATCTTATTCAGAAAGTCATTTTCTATCTTTCATCTGTATCGCGTAGCACCGTCATGTATGAATCTGGTGCATCCGTGAATATTCATGTGAAGTGTTAGTTTATCCCGTAACATCTCCGCATACCGAGTTCCGTTCGTGGTAGTGTTAGGCGACAGGAAGTATAGAGCAGCAATGCTAAATTTCTGCACAGTAGTTCACATTGTCTGAGTTGGATGGTATTTCATGGGAGAAACTGTGTATTTCTCATCAAACGTCTTTCGTTTTGGACGTCAGAAGTGTTGTGCACGTGATACAAATTATTGCAAGGTCGATTCTTCTGAAAATGGCAAAAGCAAACTTCACTCCACTTTCCAGCAATCCAAGATCGATCACCCTTAACGAACTGTAATGTCTTTCTTTTTTCATAACAAGAGTCAATAGAGGATTACGAGTAGGTTTGTAAGACTTTAATTAAAATTCTTTATTCTTTACTCATACGTGTTGAAACAGTACTGAAAGTAACTTCTGTCCTCTTAGAATGCAAAGACGCCTTGAGTTTCTTGCAGGAAGTCCTCGCGGAGCTCATGAAGAATAGTCGTATGGCATAATCATTTCGGGGATTCGTTTTCCTCAAACAACCATTGCTCTTTCGATCGCTAAATGTGTTTCTATTATTATTTGAAGGTTTAACGACCACCATTAGGAACTCGATGCGCCGCCCCGGTGGCGCAGTGGTCTAAGCGATGGCCTCTGATCATTCGTCCGTAAGGTGTCCGGGTTTGAATCCCGGTGAGGCATGGATGTTGTGTTTGTCTTACGGCACTGGTTCTCTCCCTTCCCTGGAACCAGTTACTCTAAATTGGGGACGGGCGACTGCTTATAGCCCATTGAGTTGCTCACGGTGGTCGTTAAACCTCCAATAAAAAAAACAAAAAAAAACTCGATGCGCTATATGCTGTCGCCTGTCCCTAACTTAGAGTCATTGGTTCCAGGAAAGGGAGGGATGGCAGTGCCATAAGACAAACACAACATTCATGCCTCACCGGGATTCGAACCCTGACCCATCTCGGACGAATGGTCAGAAGCCAGCACTTAGACCCCACGTGGGCGGCATTGCTGAATGCCAGATCATCTTTAAATTTCACGTTCGCATTATGGACAGTAATCTTTCTTTCTGACGTACGACTTTGTGCTTATTTTGCGTTCAGAGTGTCCTTCTTGGTGTCAAGTCACTAACTGTGCCCTCTGCACTACGCTCAGTGATGCCTTTGTTGGCCATAATTCGACATAGAGAAATTGCAAATCATATAGAAACCAGCTGGGCAATTTCAAATATGCTCGGCCGACTCTATATGTCTTTGCTGTTGACGTATGATGCAATGATAAAATGATATGACGCAATTAAGAAATCAGGTGATGTAATCTGAAAAAATGACAGAAAAATGATTGGCGGTCTATCTCGAAAGGGAAGGGTTTCTGGCCCAATGTTCGCAGTAACTGTTTTCATCGCGTTGCGCGCTACAACGCGTTCCCAAAGTTTAAGTAGACCTTTTGAAAGCATCCTATATTTTTCTTCTCACTTTCTCATTTTCAGTTCAGTTCAGTTCATAGCGATTGTTGCAAAAATTTTTCTTTTTGACATCGTTTAAATGACAATTTCTGCTTTTTCAGGGCTGTGTGGTAAAATCTTTCGTGCATTTTGCCCAGCTATCCTGACTTATCGAATGTTATCCTGACAAATTTCCGTTAATTTGTGAGTCTGTGATGTATACTTTAATATGACTTTCCACTTTAGTTCCTGTACCTATGAAAATTCGTTCTTCTTAAACGGTTCCTACCACACTTTGTCTCTCGATTGAAGGTTTTGTGCCAATCTGAACTGAGGTCGCACGATGAGTGACGTATGTGTAAAACTGA
This sequence comes from Macrothele yani, assembly GCA_039090855.1. NCBI lineage: Eukaryota > Metazoa > Arthropoda > Arachnida > Araneae > Macrothelidae > Macrothele > Macrothele yani. Next base: position 67,103,193 of record CM076989.1, on the reverse strand, counting down.
AAGGTTGTTTACGATGTGTCGGGTCTGGATATTCGGTTAGCTTTGCTTTGCTACTAAGCTCTGCACTCTTTAGATTTAGCTAGAGATCGTTCTAATTAAATTGGAAAGAGTTTTTTTATGAGAACGTGAAAATCTGATGTTAATCAAGCGTGATTAAAGCGCGTGTGTTGAAAGCTGTGCTTCACTGCTGCTGAAGTGACATTTGTTTTCAGTGTGACGTGGATATTATCGTGCGTTATGAGCTGTCGCTTATTCTACTATTGAAGTAACCGCTGAAATGACTACAGTTTTGCTGACTTGAATAAAAGGTTGAAATTGTAAGTAGATCTCTTGCTGTATTCTTGAAGTGACATTAAGGACATTACCAGCCATTAAATTAAGCTCTCCGGAATTAAGTTAAAGCTAATCAGTTACGATAATTGATCAATGTTGGTGTTATGAGAAACTGGCATTTCACGTATATTTTAAACTATCAGTCACGTCCCGTTCTCAAACGGTGAATGTATAAAATCCTTTTTTGAACATAAGATTAAAGAAAGCGAAAAGTAATTAAGGGAAAGAAAAGTAATTTAAGAACCGTAACTGTTTTACGATTTATGCCAAACCACGTTTAGTCGTGACGTCATGTGCACACGGTTTTACGTAAAACGATAGAAGGTCTTTGGCGCCCCTTAATTTTAAATCGAAATTTCATGGACTTTTTACAGCATCTCAACTTTTCTGGCATAATTATCATTAAACCTATCAGCATTTTGAACAGTAAAGCTAAGCCTTTCTTTTGAATGTTTTGGTTTTCGGACTTTTCTAGGTGTAGAAGTGGTAGAAAAATTCAAACAGATAATGTTCCAAAGCCGCCATTTTGACTTTTTTGGTTTTCGAAGTTTTCTAGGTATTCGAACCTTAAAGACTTATCAGCATGCCAATTTTCAGATCTGTTGGTCATTTAGAAGTGGGCGAACGATTGGCGAAAACTTCAAGCAATGTTCCAAAACCGCCATTTTGATTTTGTTTTTAGTTTTCCGACTTTTCTAGGTATTCGGACCTTAGGACCTATCAGCATAGCAATTTTCAGATCTCTAGGTCATTTAGAAGTGGTCGAACACTTCGCGGACGGTAACACTCCCATTTTCCCATTATCTCACTTAGCTTTATATTTACAGATTCTTAAAATCAAAGAACACCCCAAGTGCTTTTTTTCGTCTTTTTAGAGCTGCGTTTTCAGAAAAGTCATAACTTCCTTACCCTTTGAAATTTTAAATAAACGAAATGTAAGCTTTCTTCTGTAGTTTTGTAGCACTATTGGTAAGAAAAGTTGATAGATATTGGGTGTGCAGCATAGGTGTGTCGAAAACATGATGCACTTCGCTGAATACGCAGATTTCAGCTGTTCTAGAAGAGCAGCGAAGTTCCTGACAGAACGATCAGTGCTTTGCTTGAGGGCTTGTCATTTCCACGGGCAGCTTCAAAATTACTTTGTCATTTGCTGCCAAAAACATAACGACGGCTTTACCGAGAGGCGGTTAATTTTGGAAGCCCATTCTGTGTTAGATCTAGGTAACATTCAGCTCTGATGATAATCTCCAGACATGCATATACAATACCAGCGACAGTCAAATCCCAACAGCATTTAAATCTTTAATACTTACAAGCCCGTAAAATTTCCGAGGAAAACGTTGACCAAGTTTATTTCGATGTAAAATCTTCTGGTTTGCAATTTAAGGGTTTAATTTTCCAGGTGCATATTATTATTACTGCAGATACGTTGTGAGGATTTTTGGCATCCATGTGCCACTCAGGTTAAACGAAACACTACCTTCTAATTATGGTCTTCTGTAAAATCAGTTTCAGGGGAAATATTTGCTTATCTCTTATAGGCTGTTTTTAGTTTTAAAATAATTTTCAAAGTTTTTTCATTACCTATGTTAAGAGGTAATGAAAAGATGCAATCGCTTTAACGGTATCTTATGATTATGTGTTTTAGACAGAAAAATAATTTATCATAGAAATACAGTAAATCTGTAAAAGAATTTTGTTTGTCGAAAGTGTTTGACCATTTTTAATTACAAAAGATTCTTTCTGTTGAAGTTGTTTATTACGTCCTAACGAGTCTAGGTCATGTTTCTATTTACATAAGACAAGAGAGAATGAATGAGGTAATGACTTATAATTATTAGTTTTTATTGCCATTGCCAGAATCCAATCTTTCAGCGTTATTTTATCTGAGCACAAAAATTTAACTTAAACGCCATAACGGAGCCTTTGTTAACGGCGATATCTGCGTTACTTTATCAAGCAATAGTAACAAATGACTAGATTGTAAGCTAGATGAAAAATATCACATCATTGCTTATCGTCTACGCCTTCTGACTTGACTGCCTGCCAGAAGTTTTCAAAAAAGTAAGCTCTCTTTGGGGGACAGATGGGACGTTCCAGTAAGAAGGTGTGACGTGGAGTAACGTAGTTCAAATAAGAACAGACAGATGTAATTGAAAGTTGAATTAGAGAATGTACATCCAACGTACGCTCGTTTTAGCTGAGCACAAAAGGATTAAACATAAACGCAATACCGGCGCCTTTGTTAACAGCGATATCTACGTTACTTTATCAAGCATTGGTAACAAGTGACTGGTTCGTAAGCTAGATCACAAATTTCACATCATTGCTTATGACATGGGCTTTTATCTATGCCTTACTGACTTGACTGCCTGCTAGGAGTTTCTCCTGGAAGGACCGATGTGGCGTTCCAGTAAGAAGATGTAACGCCAAGTAACATAATTTAAAAAACAACAGACAAATGCAATTAAAATTTAAATTAGAGAATTTACATCACATGTTGCAAAATATTAAAAATATTCTTAATATAGCATCGGTGCTAACTTTCTCATGTGCATTTTTCAGTCACTGAATCAATCCTGTATTCTGACTGGTAAGCCCAATAAATTTCATTACGTTTTGCGCAAAAGGTGCAAACAAGAAAGATGGCATCGAATTCTCTGGTTTAATGAGCATGTGTTTTGAATCTTTTTTGACACGAAATAATTCTCTAAAGTAGATTTTTAGAAAAAGAAAGAAAAAAGGCAGCGAAAAAGGGATTGTATTCACGACATGTAGATTCGAAACTGCATTATTTGAAGAACACCGTAGCGGATGTCATGCAGTACAAAAATAATTTTTCAATAGGATGTTCAATACTTGCAGACATTAATAAATTCCAACGCCAGAACTATGTATTACAAAAATCCAAGAGTATATGAAAAATCTTCCACAAAGTAAATGGTATCCGGTTTTAAAAGAATTTTTGACATCAGACTTTTAGTAGCAGAACTATCAAGACTATATATTATCCATTGGCCCCCTCTGGCGAGTAAGTTGTGCATTACTTTAGGCTGCAAATGAGCATAAATGCTTGCGTGGTTAATGGTATCAGAAGGAAAAGGAATTTCTCATTGGAACTTTTAGCAGCTGCAAGTATTTAGTATTTCATTGGGAACTATGCAGCTGCAAGTATTTAGGAAACAGAAATAAGAACTTACGCCCTCTAGTGGCAAAATTGTTCATTAAGAAAAATTAGAAATCATATACAAAATATTCCTCATTAGGAACGCTGCCGGACAAAGAGTTTTTCAAATTGGACTGTCAGAAGCAGCGATATCGGCAAAAACATGATATACATCTACGCATCTGGCGGAAAAAACTGTACATTATTTTAAACAAAAATTGTGCGCAAAATGTTTTTCGTCATGAGCGATATCTGACCGAAAAATATTTTTTTCCTTCGAGTTTTCAGAGGCGCAGATACAGCAGCAAAAAAATCGAAAACAAAAATATGCGCATACAATGCTGAATGTTCAAAAATTAAAACATATCAAAATATTCTCTATTATGAATTCGATCCGTATCAGAAATAATTTTGCAAGTAGGACTTTTAGAACCAGAGATGTCGAAGGAAATGCAATATACGTTTACCCTCCCAAGAGGGAAAACATTTGAAAAGGAAACTATATGCCAAAATAGTCTTTGTTGTACAAAAAATAACTTTTGTAAGTTATATTTAAGAAGTAATGATATGAAATAAAATATATTTTGATTTCGATAGCATTTGCAATTACTCCTTCTAGCGGCGAAATCGGAAAATGACCGAAAAGCGGGAATCATCGCTCATGCACTTCAAGCTTTCGAATGTTTTTTATAAATTGGACTAACCAATCCAGACATACACTGAGATGACAATTTATTCTGCACACTTCCCGTCTTCACATATATGGCTCACTCCATCACGTAAGATGGCACAGAAGCGTAGTGAATGGTATAAATCAAGCAGAACAGCTCATCGAGCATTGTTTAGAATTTGACTTAAGGATGGGAATGGGTAAAACGAGTTCTCTGAGCGACTTTGAACGTAGCAGGATAGTTGGCATCAGGTGTGCTGGTTCGAGAATCTCCCAAACGGCCATTCTCTTGGGCCTTCGGTCTGATTAATCCAGACATACACTGAGATGACAATTTATTCTGTACACTTCCTATCTTCACATATATGGCTCATTCCAATATGTAAGACGGCACAGAAGCGTGCTGAATGGTATAAATCAAGCAGAACACCTCATCGAGCATCGTTTAAAATTTGATTAAGGATGGGAATGGGAAAAACGAGTTATCTGAGCGACTTTGAACGTAGCAGGATAGTTGGCATCAGGCGTGCCGGTTCGAGAATATCCCAAACGGCCATTCTTCTGGGCCTTTCACGCATGAACGTAGCAAGGCTTTGTCGTGAATGGTACGAAACGCAAAAAACTTCCAACAATCGGCTATCCTGTGGACAAAAACAGCTGGGGGGGATCAGGCAGGTTAAAGGTGACTGATGACATAGTCGCCGGCTGTTGTAGCCATTCGTACCATCATCCAATATGTGGTCCGTTCGGAGATGGCCTTCAGTAACCAATGTTGAATTCTACAGAGAATTCTCAGGTTGGAACCCGTCTCTTCGCTCGCACGATTTTTGAAACTCTCCATTGACCCCTCTTGATGAGAGGGCTCAAAAAACACTGTCGAGCTTTCTTGCCGTTAAAAGAGACTGTCGGGCATTCTTGCCGTTAAAGGAGACTGTCGATCTTTCTTGCCTTCAAAGGAGACTTCCCGGCTTTCTGGCGGTCAAAAGAGACTGTCGGACTTTCTTGCCGTCAAAGGAGACTGTTGGGATTCCTTGCCGTCAAAGAAGACTGTCGGACTTCTTGCCGTCAAAGGATATTGATGCACTTTTTTTGCACAGGAGAATGGCGGTTCAGCAGATTCTCGTAGCTGCACGCCTGGCGCTGACTATAATGCCACGTTGAAAGGCGCTCAGATCACTCGTTTTGCCCGTTCCGATGCTCAATTGAACACAAACTGATGCTTGTCGAGCTGGTCTGCCTGATTTATACAGTGCCCACAGCTCTGACGTGCCGTCTTACATGTTGGAGTGTGACATTTATGCGAAGAGGACAGGTGTACTCCTAATAAACTGGGATCTCAGTGATGTCCGCAGCCGGATAAACATAATAATAACATGAGCACGTCCTTTTCCAGACCTGTGCTTTTCAGGATAGTTGAGCCATTTGTTTCTTAACAAAATTTATTTCGAAAACTACCTACGTTTTCCTGCTATGTTTTATAATTTCATACAGCGAACCATATATCTCAGTCCTCTAGTTCATCCATTTAAATTCATCGGTTAATAGGATCGCTGAAATCAACTGACTCAATCTCAGCTTCTTCAGTGATCTGTTCTGCCTGTTTTTTTCTTCGGTAGAAGTTGATTCTTGCTGAATGGTGCATTCACAACTTCTTTAGTGTTTTTTTTCTTTTTTTCTGTTGATTGCGGCAAAACGGATGATTTCCTTTCTTTGTTCTTGATCCCCGTTTTCAGCCTAGCGTTTCTTAATTGAATTAATCCAAGCTTTCTTAAATTTAAGAAACTGGAATTTTTATTTTTTGCTTAATTTCCCTTTCTTTGTTCTCCCATCCTGCGAATTTTTCGCATATTCTGTTCATAGAGCGCAAGTAAACATTCAAGTTTCAATCTCTATTACACTAACAATATCAGTTCGCAAATTTCTAGTACTTAAGCAAAGCTTCACCAATTTCAATTATTGTTCTAAACTGATTCGTGGGTTGAAATCCAAGACATATGAAAAATATCCTCTCTTTTGCGACTGTGTTCTGAAATATGGTCTAACACATTCACGGATCACCGCTCAACTTCTGAAGAAGCTCGACGTCCAGCATTGAAGTTGGATCTAATTCAAACAAGAAAAATGACACCGGCTTTTGAATCGTTTCTGACATGCTAATTATATTTCAGAACAGATTTTTAGAAAAAGAAATGATAAGTGAAAAACATAATTCCATTACAACCCCTTCTAAAAAAATTCAAAATACGCAATGTGAGAAGTGTCCTTGTATTGAATGGAACTTGTTAGAAAAAAAATTAACTGGATTTTTACAGCCGGTAGAACATCCACGTATAGAAATTACATTTTACGCGTGCTAGTGACTCAAATGCGTGGCACTAAAAATCTCAAATTTTGTACAAACTGTTTCTCATAGCGAGAGATATCTCAGGAAAATGCAATTTTCAAAATCATTTACAGCAAGAAATATGGTAGAACACGTGAAGTAGCTTTACGCCCCTTGTCAGAAAGCTGTGCGATACTTTAAGGAAACAATTTGCGCAAAATACTCTTCATAATAACGAAATACACTTTCAAATACGCATGAGCCTATTTGAAAGTGTGTCTCCGTATCTGTATTTCTGTTTGAAAATGTATCTTCAATTTGAATGTGTATCTGCGCTGAACCCCCTGGAGGAAGCATTACGACTAATACAAAAGCAGGAAATATGTGCAACGTATTCATTGTAAAAGCTACGCAAAGTAAAACGTTTTCGAAAACGACTTCTAGAAGTAGAAACAGAGAGGAAATTTTTTTTACTCACGCGTCTCCCTTATGGAAAAACTGCAGTATTTAAAGATGTTAATGTTCCCAACTGTAGTAAAAGTCATGTAGTACAAAAATAATATTTTCAATAGGAATTTTAGAAGTAGAAAAGTATTTTCAAACAGAAATATACGGTAATACTACCTAGCGTCAGAACAATGCACTATAAAAAATTCAAGAGTACGTGCAAAATGTTCCACAAAATGGATCGTATCCGGTGTTAAAAGTGTTTTTCGAATCAGTAGTTTAGAAGCAGAGATATCGGGGGAAAAATTACATATAATTGGGCCCTCTAACGGGTAAAATGTGTATTATGCAGGATATGCGCAAAAAATATTTCGTGGTTAACGTTATCTGATCGAAAAAGAATTTTTTCAGTCAGGTTTCGTGATCAAAGAACCTCCACAAAAGCATATATCTAAATAAAGAGAGAAAAGAGAGAGAGAGAGAGAGAGACAGAGAGACTTCGGACTTCGTATATGAGTCTCTCTCTCTCTCTCTCTCTCTCACACACACACACACGCATACACAGGTAGAGCTGCCCCTCTATTGAATTGCACGGCTTTTACAAACTTTTCCGTAAAAATAATTGTTCAAAATTTCTAAATCACAAAGGGGAAAAACAACTGCAAAAAAATCATTATTATGTCTCTGTCAATCATTATTATGTCCTTTCCTAGGAAACGAGTACTGTACTTTTTAAATATCAGTTCTGCATAAAATCTTTCAAAATAAATTTGACCCCTTCTATTCTTGGACGGCTTAATTTAATATAATAATTTCCAGCTTGAATCATCGAATCATTTCTGAGCAACTTGACCGCTAATTCCTCTTTAAAATATTCGTTTAGCCTTTCGCAATGCATGATTCCCACTTCTTTTGAAAGGAAATTCCATTTACTTCACTTCATTAAGTCATTCCTGCGCCATTCATTGTCTTACTGGAAAATTTCTCTCCGTGGTTTATGAAAATATTACATTAAATAAGGCATACCCATTGCTTTTCGTAATCAGCCAAAATCTCTTTTCCCCTCCACTCTCAGCTTCCTCTTTTTTTAAACTAGTTTTTTTTTCTTTCAGCTCTCCCCCTCACTCTCTCCCCCTCTTCCCCTCCCTCTCCTCTCTCTCTTTCTCTCTCTCCCTCTCCTCTTTCTCCTCTCTCTTCATTTTCTCTCTCTCTCTCCCCTCTCCCCTTTTCAGTCCCTCTCCCCCTCTCTCGCTCCCCCTATCTCTTTCTTCCCTCTCTCCCCTCTCTCTTTTCTCTCTCCCCTCTCCCACCTCTCTCGGTTTCTTTCTCCCTCTAAATTTTAATCGTTATAAAAGCTTTTACGAAAATTTATACATTTATTACTATAAATTTAATCGTTATAAAAGCTTTTACGAAAATCCATGCACTTATTAATATAATTTCACAAAAATAAATTCATTAATTATTCACGATCTTGGCCATTTAAAAAGGAAAAGTCGACTTTAGGAACGGTAATCGCCCCCGCTGAATACCCTAGTAGTGCAAGCATTCTCCTTTATCGTTAAAGATACGAAATCAATCATATCTTGTATGCGTTAGTTTTTTTTATATGTAATTAGTATGTCATTGCGGTATTTTATCAATAAAAGTTGCATGGCATATACGTTGGCAGCACAATGGTGTCGGCGTCTCCTGGATTCCGTATGATGGATGAATTTTGTAGATAGATTTGGTGAGGTCCGATTCCTAATCATTTTCAACTGACGTTATCGCTGTTTGCTTTGAATTGCTTTAACCACAGCGCATGTCGCATCAATTCATTGATTCGCTTAAATTGCGAAATACATCTGTCATCGGATCAAATAGATACCAGCACGTAAAGATACGGCGAAACACCACAATATCCTGTACATAAGAGATGGAAGACCGAATGAAAGGGAGCACAATAAACTCGCTTCATTTTTGTTTTCTCGACGATGCTTGGGACAGCCAGGGCCTTATTTTTGCACGAGCACGCGGTGCACGTGCACAGGGCCTCAGATTTTGGGTGGCCTCCAAACTACCTCCAAAAACCAAATATATTTTTAAGTCTCTTCATGCCTAATTAATAAAAAAAGAGACTGCTTTGTTAACAATTATCTGGGACAATATTGCAACGAATCAACAAAGTGATCACTTCCCTTTCAATCTTCCATGGGCAATTTGTCGTTAGTTTTGCCATTATACAAGTCAAATATTGACTTCATCCTGAATTTTGGTAGAAAAATTTCGAACTGCTCGAGAAAGAATCCAAGCAGTTATAAGGGAGAGAAATGGAATATGAATCCTCAAGAAGGAAGAAAATAACCAAGAACCGACTTCTAGATGATTCATCAACTCCAGACGTTGTTTTTAATAATCGAGATCCTTCATCACTTAAACTTTTTACGTAATATGTGACAATCTTGTTTCACAGTTGCAAACCAGAAAGAAGTCATATGAGGAATTGGACTCTAGATTTGGATTTGTCTACAAGAATGACCTAAGCGATGTGATGGAAGCAGCTGAATTGTTACAAAAGTAGTATTCAAATGAACTTGAAGTAGATTTCGCTGAAGAGTTCCCTCAGTTTCGAATCCTGATTAAACAATTCATTCACTGAGAGCACAGATCCCTTGCCTTGGGAAGTTAAGGGACTTGAATTTAGGTTATATTTTCCCCATTGTTGACACATGCCTCAGAATATTTTTACTAATTTCCAACTGTTCAAACGAACGCTCGTTTGCGGTTCTGAATAGAACAAAGCATCAAAGTTTAAAAGAAGAGTCAATTGATGCTCTTCATATACTGTCCATCAAAAGTGATTTAACAGCAGATTTAAGTTTTGACAATATAATTAATGATTTAGCAGCCACTATAGAAAAAAAGCCATTTTTTAATATCCTACTGCCAATTCAACAGTTAAAAATTACCAAGTATTGTTTTAAATATTTTTATTCATACATTTTAATGGTTTGTTTAAAAATGGGGTGTGACTTATAATCACGCTCCTGTAATAACATGTAGGTATGGTTTGTTTTTCCTTGAGATCTCATATCACGGGTGAAGACTATATTTGGAGCAATACGGTATATTATACATGAAAAGCATTTCAACAAAACATGTAGAATTTACTAAAAATATTTTTATTAATATTAGTTTTGTGAGAACAAGATTTGTGAATCAATATTCATAATTGTGTAGGGTTTATTTTCACATAAATAAAAATACGTAAAACATTCAAATGACACTACTTTATTTAAAGACTGTTGTAATAATTCACATCCACTGTTGCAATCATTTATCCCCCAATGTGTGCTGTCAGCTGCAACATTTTGTGAGAGATTACAGTTTGGAGCTGGCTGTGTACTCGTGTGAGGGTGAGTTTCGTGGTATGGTCCCGATCCATTGGTTATCGTGGACAAACCTGTTAACCAGCACGTCTATCTCGATATTCTGGACAATTATGCCCTACCAACTCTGTGGCAATACTATGGAACCGAGCCTGGTTGGTACCAGCAGGATAATGTACCGAGCCATAAAGCAAGAACTGTTACGGAGTGGTTTGACGATAATTCTGTATCGTGTGAGGACTGGCCAGCACAGAGCCCTGATCTTAATCTAATAGAGCACCTATGGGATGACTTAGAGCGCCGCATAAGAAGTTTGGAACCAAAGCCTACTACTAAGGAACAGTTAGCGGCAGCATTATGTACTGAATGGAAGCGGATACCTATCGCTGTGTTGCAAAACCTTGTCAAAAGCATGTCTCGAAGGGTCAGTGCATGCATTAAGGCTAAAGATGGGCCCATACCGTACTAATGTATGTCAGTAAATGCTACGTTGGGTCTCTTCTAGGTGTCCTGTGACTTTTGTCAATATAGTGTACGTTAAGTATCAGTTTTATGTTGCTTTGCATTTGCAGATATTGCTTTCTTTCCAACCCAATGCTACTTGAATTGAAGTGTGAGTACAAAGGACTATAAGCTCTGTCTCATGTTAGCGATGTATCTAACGAAACAACGACGAAGTTCGTTTCAAATAAGGAAGACGTAAGAACACATTAGCTTTGGTAGTCTTGATTACAGAAGAATTTAATGGATTAAAATGACGCGATTATTATCCATGGATGCGGAATACCATGTACTCGTACGCATTCCACAATCGGCAGTATCACTCAGTTTCTTAGTTGAAATCCATTGCAACCAACTTTAGAATACACACGCCGATCTACGCTGAGTCAGGAACCAAAATTACTAAAGTTTATATCTTTTTACTAACGAAGTCTCTTCACGGGCAACGAGCGCGTGACTAATTGGGTCCAGTGTTTCACACGACCATGTGCGTGCGCTCTCTCTGTAACATTCCGTTGTTGCACATTGAACGAAATCAATCTGCGCTGCAGCTGGATTTGCTCAATGCATTACAACGTGTCATGCGGCTATCCAACAGATAGCACACGAACAAATTCACGACGTTCGAAAAATGTGAAATACGAATTTCTGTTCGAGGTAGTTACAACACATAATCAGAATGTACTCCTTTTTGGCGTTGGGGAATGACTCTCCTCAAGCATCTGAGGCTACCGTCTTTCGTCCTTGATTTTGGGCAGCTGACTCCAAGGAAGGAAAAAATTCAGCGCCGTGATACGGCCGGGAATAGAATACGAGGACAGATCGGAAGATTAGCCAAAGGCTCGCGTTTGTGACCCCTCTGCCACCAGGGCGGCAAACACAATCTTTCCAGTAAGACAGTATTCTTAGATTGGAAGCTTTCCCTAAGCCAGTGTTCAGTGCGCGCACAAACATAGCTTTTCCCGCAAAGTTGTGATACTCGCGTCTAGTGGCAAAAAATGTTACACAAAATAAAAAATTGTATGACAACATTTCTCATCGCGAATTGTATGCGGCGCATAAAAATAATTTTTCAAATCGGGTTTTTAGAAGCAGATATATCGTGGAAAACGCAATTTATATAATACCTCTAACGAGAAAATTGTGGATTACTTGAAGAAGAAAGTCTCCCTAAAATGGTTTTCATTGGAAATGGTATCGAAGGAAAGAAAATTTCTTTCCCAATCGTATGTTTATGTATTTAGAAGCAATAATATGGAATAAATGTATTTTGAATTCGAGAAAATCTGTATTTGTGTCCTCAAACAGAAAAATTCTTCATTGGAAAAAAACCTCAGAAAAGCAAGGATCGTTGTTCTCGCATTTCAGGCTTCCCAATGCAAAAAGAATATTTCAAAGTGTAATAAGAGACACAGAGATATGTTGAACATAGATAGTGATAACATTAGCACGTGCGGGTTTTTTCTTCTTCAAAAGACGTAATAGAAAAGAAAAGAAAAGTCATTAATCAAACTGGTGCCGCAAGGAGCGTAGACAGAAGCTCTTACTTAGTAATAGTAACAGAACAAAGAACAGTAAAAAAAGAGTGTCGTTACAAGCATGGTGGACACAAAGTCTTATTTAATAATAACACAGAAAACATTCAAAGAACAATATCCAAGAAAATCTCGAAATATGAGAACATGTAAATGGAAATGCAAAGGATCTGGAAACAAATCATAACACAGATCGTACCATCTGTCATTTTGGAATGGTACCCAGTGGCGGTTGCAGAAATTAAGGAAAGAGGCACTTAATACCCCTATCAGATTGATCGAATGTCAGAATATCTTACCTTAGTGTCATGGGGGGGGGGCAGATGTTCGATTTATGTATTATCGATTTTACAGTCTTTTTTTTTTCCGGAGAATGAGTTGCGTGATTATATTGGCATTTTGATCGAGTCTATTCAAGTTTCACTTGAAGTGCACAAATTTATTGGATAACCCTTCTTAATAAAGAACGGAGTGCACGTTACACAAAAGTATGTCTCCTTGGGTGCATTCGAACAAATCTGTCCACAATTTCATCAACATTTTTTAGGGCAATATTTCGGTGAATATGCACTAACGCTACTAGTCCTGTGAGACTCTGCTGGTCCATTTTGGTACTTCGATATCTTTTCAGCTTTTTCATAGCTGAGAGATATCTCTGACGTCGCTGTTGTATCGGGAATAACAGCTAATACTGTTAACAGATATTTGATGTTGTTCAAGCAAATCAGATCTTCGTTGGTATGAATTACAGTAATGCATTCGACGGCACATTCTGGAAAAGAATCTACTTTTCTTCCTGGTTCACATTGGCTTGACGCTTAAGGGGTGATTGATTTCTTTCTGAAAAAGGCTTCAAGAGCTTCAAGAACTACTTGGATTATTTTACAAGCTTTAACAGTACAAAAAATGAATAGACAGATGTGTACTTCTCTAGCAAAGTGTAAACATACAGTGAAAAATCTCGAGGAATTGAAATTGCCACAGAGACTGCTTCACCCAATCCAAAAGGCAGTATAACGTACTGTATTTTTCGTGAGCAAGATTGACGTTACGCTAAGTCTAAAACCATTAAATAAGAATCCGATGCAATAGTTTACAGGCAGACGAGACATAAACAGAACTCAACTTACATGACTTTTTATTGGTCCAGCAATACTTCTGTAGATCCAAAATAGAGGGTGCATAGGAAAGTCCCTTTAGCCTGGAATAACTTGCGAACGGAGAGAGGTACAGTTATGCAAATGAGATAACGGTATAGTAAAGCAAATGCGCCCGACCGAATGCAACCAATACCAGCGCCCCTAGTGCCGAAATGCGGAAGTTAGCCATTGCAAATTGAAAACGAAAAGAGATGGAGCAAAATTTCCAATTGCAAAGTTGTAGAGCATCAATTAATTAGTACAAAACGACATTTGTTTTACACGGATAAGATAAATTGTCGCCTGAATACTCAACAATGTCCGAAATCGATGCGCGACGATTCGATTCTGCATATTCACATTTCGTAAATGTAGCCGTATGCAAATGCAGATTGTGACGTTGTACCGTACCTACGATATAACAAGAAAAATGACACCGAATTTTCGGGTGTAATAAGCACGTCTTTTGAATCCGTTCTGACGCAAATTAAATTTATCAAAGCTATTCAAAGTCAATGGAACTGGTATGGAAAACAATAGTATCTGACGGAGGAAAGAAATTTTTCAATCGGGTCTTTAATCCCTCAGATATTGCTGCAAACGGAATCGTGAGCTTACGATCTCTTAGAAACAGAGTTATCGACAAAAATAAGATGTGGCTTTACGTCCCTCGGTGGAAAAACCACGCATTATTTTAGGAAGAAAGTATTCACAAAAGGTTTATCCATATGAGCGGTATCGGTCCAAGAAAAAGAATTTTAGTCGAGTTTTCAGGAGCCCAGATTTTGCTACAAATACATCAGAGATAGAAATTAACACTTATTACCCCTGGTGGCCAAACCATTCTTTACCAAACATTAGAAATTATGTGAAAAATATTTTCCATCACGTCTTGTATTCGATACAGGAAGAATTTTTCAAATCGGAGTTTTAGGAGCAGAAAACGCAATTTACCATTGTTCGTCCTAGCGGAAAGTCTATGATTTACTTGAAAATTTTGAATTTATACGAAAAACATTTCTCATCGGAAACAGTATCCAACAAAGAGGAAATTTTTCAAATCGGATTTTTAGAAGTAGAGATATTGACAAAAATAAGATACGCATCTACACCCCTGGCGTAGAAACCATGCATTATTTCAAGAAGAAAATGTTCCAAAAATGTTTGTCGGCTTGATTAGTATCGGCTCACAAAAAACTTTTTTTCAATCGAGATTTTAGGAGCTCATATTTTGCTGCAAATACATCAGAAGCGGAAACTAAGACGTACGCCACCTGGTGGCCAAACAATTTTTTACAAAAATTTGAAATTACGTGCAAACGATTTCCCATCAGGAGCTGTATCCGGTGCAGAAAGAATTTTTTAGATCGAAGATTTAGAAGCAGAGAAATACGGGGAAAATCAATTTACCTTTACGCCCCCTAGCGGAAAGTCTATGAATTACTTGAAAAATCTTCATTTATAGGAAAAACATGTCACACTAGAAACACTATCCAACAAAGAAATAATTTTTTAAATCAGACACTTAGAAGTCGAGATATTGACAAAAATAAGATATACATCTACGCCAACTGGCGTAAAAACCATGCACTATTATAAGAAGAAAATGTTTCTTAAAAGTTTGTCGGCATGAGTAGTATCGGTCTACAAACGACGTTATTTTAAATCGAGAATTTAAAAGTTCATATTTTGCTGCAAATACATCAGAAGCGGAAATTAAGGTTTACGCCCCCTGGTGGCCAAACCATTTTTTTACAAAAATCAGAAATTATGTGCAAACGATTTTCCATCAGGAGCTGCATCCGGTTGAGAAAGAATTTTTCAGATCGGAGATTTAGAAGCAGAGATATGGGGGTAAACGCAATTTACCTATACGCCCCCTAGCGGAAAGTCTATGAATTACTTGAAAATTTTGAAACTGTATGAAAAATATGTCACACTGAAAACACTATCCAACAAAGAAGCAGTTTTTCAAATCGGACTCCTAGAAGTCGAGAAATTGACAAAAATAATATATACATCTACGCCCCTGGCGGAGAAACTGTGCAATATTTTAGGAAGAAAATATTCCGAAAAAGTTTATCGATGTGAGTGGCATCAGTCCACGAAAGAATTTTTTCAATCGATATTTTAGAAGCTCTGATTTTATGGCAAATACACCAGTAGCGAAAATTAACACTTACGTTCCCTGGTGGCCAAAGTATTCTTTACCAAAAATTCGAAATTATATGCAAAAATTCGAAATTATATGCATCAGGAGATGTATCCGCTAAAAAAAAAATTCAAATCGGAGTTTTAGAAGAATAGTTATTGGAAAAAATGCAGTTTACTTGTACGCCCCCTAGCGGAAAATCTGTGCGCAATTTGAAAAGGAAACTATATCCAAAATACTCTTCGACATAAATGAAATCGAGAGATAAAAATTTTTTTTCAATTGGATGTTTTGAAGTAAATATGTGGATTAAAACGTAATTTTGAATTCGACAGCATCTGCATTTACGCCCTCTGGCGGCGAATTGTGCATCGTAAAAAAAAAACGAAATAAAAGAATATCATTCGCATATTTCAAGCTTTCGAATGCAAAAAGAATTTTTCAAATCGGACTAATGGTTGCAGAGATACCGTGGATACAGACGGACGGACAAACTGATAACATAAGCACGATCTTTTTTTACAAAAGACGTGCTAAAAAGCAGTAACAGTATGTACCCTGATCAGAAGTTTAGGTCTACGTACGCTGTGTGAGAATGACGAGCTTGGATTTCGGCGGTTACGTAAAAAATCAGGTGTATGCAACAGCACCAACAAGTCTGCAGGATCTACGTCGTCGTGTTACAGATGCTTGCAGTAGTGTGACACCTTTCATGCTGAGGAATGTGCATGCAGAGTTACTTTCACGGATACAAATGTGCATCGTGGGCAATGGCGTACTCTTCGAACGTACTCGACATGAACTTTTTATCACTGTGCGCATGTTTTCCTTTTTTAGCACGTCTTTTGTTAAAAAAGATCGTGCTTCTGTTATCAGTTTGTCCGTCCGTCTTTACCCACGATATCTCAGCAACTATTAGTCCGATTTGAAAAATTCTTTTCGCGTTGGGAAGCTTGAAATATGCAAATGATGATCCTTTATATCTTTTTTTTTTATGATGTACAATTTCACCGGTAAAGGGCGTAAATGCAGATGATGTCGAATTCAAAAATACGTTTTATTCCCCATATTTGCTTTTAAACATCCGATTGAAAAAAATTTATATCTTTCAATTCCATTTATGTCGAAGAGTATTTTAGATATAGTTACTTTTTCAAATTACGCATAGATTTTCCACTAGGGGGCGTAAAAGTAAATTACATTTTCCCCGATAACTCTTCTTCTAAAACTCCGATTTTAAAATTTTTTTTTCAGCGGATACATCTCCTGATGGAAAAACTTTTGCATATAATTTAAACCTTTTGGTAAAGGATACTTTAGCCACCAGGGGGCGTAAGTGTTAATTTTTGCTTCTCATGTATTTGCCATAAAATCGTAGCTTCTAAAATATCGATTACAAAATTCTTTCGTGGACTGATGCCACTCACATCGATAAACCTTTTCGGAATATTTTCTTCTTAAAATATTCCACAGTTTCTCCGCCAGAGGGCGTAGATGTACATCGTATTTTTGTCAATATCTCTACTTCTAGGAGCCCGATTTGAAAAATTCCTTCTTTGTTGGATAGTGTTTTCCGTGAGACATGTTTTTCATATAATTTCAAAATTTTCAAGTAAATCATAGACTTTCCGCTAGGGGGCGTATCGGTAAATTGCGTTTCCCCCTATATCTCTGCTTCTAAATCTCGGATTTGAAAAATTCTTTGTGCACCGGATATAGCTTCTGATAGGAAATCGTGTGCACATAATTTCTAATTTTTGTAAAAAAATAGTTTGGACACCAGGGGGCGTAAATCTTAATTTCCGCTTCTGTTGTATTTGCAGCAAAATATGAGCTTCTAAATTCTCGATTGAAAAAAACGTCGTTTGTTGACCGATACTACTCATGTCGACAAACCTTTTAGGAAAATTTTCTTCTTAGAAAAATGCATGGTTTCTACGCCAGGGGGCGTAGACGTACATCTTATATTTGTCAATATCTCTACTTCTAAGAGTACGATTTGAAAAATTCCTTCTTTGTTGGATAGTGTTTCCGATGCGAAATGTTTTTCCTATAAATTCAAAATTTTCAAGTAAATCATAGGCTTTCTGCTAGGGGGCACAAAGGTAAATTGCGTTTTCTGTGTTATCTCTACTCCTAAAGCTCTGATTTGGAAAATTCTTCCTGTATCGCATACAAGACCTGATGGAAAATATTTTTCACATAATTTCTAATGTTTCGTAAAGAATCATTTAGCCACCAGGGGTCATATGTAATTTTTGCTTCTGAAGTATTTGTTGCAAAATCTGGGCTCCTGAAAACTCGACTAATTTTTTTCTTCGACCGATACCGCTTTTACGGATAAACCTTTTGAGAAAACTTTCTTCCTAAAATAATGCGTGGTTTTCCGACCAAGGGACGTAAAGTCACATCTTATTTTTGTCGATAACTCTGTTTCTAAGAGTTCGTAAGCTCACGATTCCGTTTACAGCAACATCTGAGGGATTAAAAACCCGATTGAAAATCTCCTTTCTTTGGTCAGATCTATTGTTTTCCATACCGGTTCCATTGACTTTGAATAGCTTTGATAAATTTAATTTGCGTCAGAACGGATTCAAAAGACGTGCTTATTACACCCGAAAATTCGGTGTCAACTTTCTTGTTGTTTTTGTTTTGTCTAACGTCATCAAACTGTATTGACATAAGTACGCATTTATGCAATAAATTGTGTGTATTTGCTCATACCTATGCTTGTTCCCTTCAAACGTTCACACAAAAAGTCGCGCATGGATTTCGGACATTTAGGGTAGTCAGGCGACAATTTATCTTATTTGTGTAAAACAAATGTCGTTTTGTACTAATTAATTGATGCTCTACAACTTTGCAATTGGAAATTTTGCTCTATCCCTTTTCGTTTTCGATTTGCAATGGCTAACGTCCGCATTTCGGCACTAGGGGCGCTGGTATTGGTTGCATTCGATAGGGCGTAGTCGCTTTACTATACCGTTATCTCACGTGCATAACTGTACCTCTCTCCGTTTGCAAGTTATTCCAGGCTAAAGGGACTTTCCTATACACCCTGTATAGCACAGCAAGTATAAACTTCACATTATTCTTAGCGATCGAACGTCTACACACACACATCCACATGAGCAACTGTTGTATCGTCCTTTTTATCCATCGTTCTTATCACATTCATACGTCACTTTCTCTCTGACCTCAAATGTGTTGCCCACCTCATTCTCGTGAGAGAGAAGATATCACGTTAAGTTTGGAAGTACAGAGGAGAACAAACTCAAATTTACGTAGGAAAAGGAACTACAAATGAAAGTTATTTTAGAATATACGTCACAGCAGTCATACTACAAATTTCATATCACTAGAAAATTCTTGAATTTCCAGGCTTGAGATGAATATCTCCGTCATTTTCGCACCAGCCCTGGCCGAGAAAGTCGACGACAACGATAATAGAACAAGAAAGATAACACCGAATTTTCGGGTGTAATAAGCACGTCTTTTGAATCCGTTCTGACGCAAATTAAATTTATCAAAGCTATTCAAAGGCAATGGAACCGGTATGGAAAACAAAAGATCTGACCAAAGAAAGAAGATTTTCAATCGGGTTTTTGATCCCTCAGATATTGCTGTAAACGAAATCTTGAGCTTACGAACTCTAGAAACAGAGATATCGACAGAAATAAGATGTGACTTTACGTCTCCTAGTGGGAGAATCGTGCATTATTTTAGGAAGAAAGTATTCTTAAAAGGTTTATCCATATAACCAGTATCGGTCGAAGAAAAGAAAATTAGTCGAGTTTTCAGGAGCCCAGATTTTGCAACAAATACTTCAGAAGCAAAAATTAACACTTATGACCCCTGGTGGCTAAATCATTCTTTACCAAACATTAGAAATTATGTGAAAAATATTTTTCATCAGGTCTTGTATGCGATACAGGAAAAATTTCCAAATCAGAGCTTTAGGAGCAGAAATAACGCCGAAAACGCAATTTACCTTTGTGCCCCGTAGCGGAAAGTCTATGATTTACTTGAAAATTTTGAATTTATAGGAAAAACATTTCACATCGGAAACACTATCCAACAAAGGAATTTTTCAAATCGTACTCTTAGAAGTAGAGATATTGACAAAAATAAGATATACATCTACGCCCCCTAGCGTAGAAACCATGCATTTTTTCAAGAAGAATATTTTCCTAAAAGGTTTGTCGACATGAGTAGTATCGGTCAACAAACGACGTTTTTTTCAATCGAGATTTTAGAAGCTCATATTCTGCTGCAAATACAACAGAAGCGGAAATTAAGACTCACGCAACCTGGTAGCCAAATTATTTTTTTACAAAAATTAGAAATTATGTGCACACGATTTCCCATCAGGAGCTGTATCCGGTGCAGAAAGAAATTTTCAAATCGGAGATTTAGAAGCAGAGATATAGGGGGAAACGCAATTTACCGCTACGCCCCCTAGCGGAAAGTCTATGAATTATTTGAAAATTTTGAAATTATATGAAAAACATGTCACACGGAAAACACTATCCAACAAAGAAGGAATTTTTCAAATCGGACTCCTAGAAGTAGAGATATTGACAAAAATAAGATGTACATCTACGCCCCTGGCGGAGAAACTGTGGAATGTTTTAAGAAGAAAATATTCCAAAAAAGTTTATCGATGTGAGTGGCATCAGTCCACGAAAGAATTTTTTCAATCGATATTATAGAAGCTCCGATTTTACGGCAAATACATCAGAAGCAAAAATTAACACTTTCGCCCCCTGGTGGCCAAAGTATTCTTTACAAAAAATTCAAAATTATATGCAAAAGATTTTCCATCAGGAGATGTATCCGCTGAAGAAAAAAAAATTCAAATCGAAGTTTTAGAAGAAGAGTTATCGGGGAAAATGTAATTTTCTTTTACGGCCCCTAGCGGAAAATCTATGCGTAATTAAAAAAAAAGAAGCTATATCTAAAATACTCTTCGACATAAATGGAATCGAAAGAAAAAAAATTCAATCGGATGTTTAGAAGCAAATATGTGGAATAAAACGTATATTTGAATTCGACATCATCTGCATTTACGCCCTCTACCGGCGAAATTGTACATCGTAAAAAAACAAACGAAATGTAGGATCATCATTAATTGCATGTTTCAAGCTTTCCAATGCAAAAAGAATTTTTCAAATCGGACTAATAGTTGCAGAGATATCGTGGGTACAGACGGACGGACTTCCAAACCGGTAACAGAAGCGCGATCTTTTTTTACAAAAGACGTGCTAAAAAGAGAACAGTCACTAACGAGAGTGCAGGCATGGGCGTGATACGAGCGGTTATTTAACAATAATAGTAATAATAGTAGAAAAAAGAACAGTCACTAACGAGAGTGCATGTGTGGACGTGATACGAGTGGCTATTTATCAATAATAATAGTAATAATAGAAGAAGGAACAGTCACTAACGAAAGTGTTCAATTATTTTCCTCAAGTCAAAGCCTGTTTGGTATCTGGTCAGCCCTTAGGAATGTTCGACCAACAACACACAACCCGGAATCGTTAACCCTCGGCAATGCCTTCTGAGTTTTCGACAAAAGAGAAATTTTGATACGCTTGCTGCTGCGTTCAGGTTTATAACCTCACAAGGAAGAGAGAGAGAGAGAGAGCATGTCGCGAAACAAACACAAGGACATATTCACCGGTGGCAAGACAACAATAGGTTTCATACCAGCAATAATAACAAACAAGTAGAATCCAACTTTGTGCGGTGGAGCTTCAAGGAAAGTTTTTCATTACAAGTCATGTGCTTCTGACCGACGCAGTTCGAGAAGTTTCCTGCAGCATCTTTCATTTCAGAGTGACTTCGGGAGCTAAATTGCCTGTGCTACAGAAACCAACTTTCCTTCGCAGTATTAGAAGAAAAAAAGTATCGAATGATCAATGTTGCTTTGAGAGCTAGCTGACGCCACACGCAAGTCATCACTTTTGCTTTGCGGTGGTTTTATTTGTTCATTTACTGGTCTTTTGACAAAAGTGCACTGCGGGGAGTTGTAATAGTTCTGGGCCTGTATACTTAAGCTACTGAAACATCCGTGGCTGCTGATGACCCTTTGCCGCCAGTTTTTCATTAGGTGGCAAACAGCACTTCAAGGAAGCATTGCTACATGACCTTGCTCCGCTGAACTGAATTTTTTTTTTTTTACTGATCATTACTGTGTCTCATTTATCCTTAAACGCAAAAAAAGAAATTTGGAATTCTCTCTGAAGCTCCGCAAACTCTTCTTATATTGGGCAGGCAAATTCCGTACGTAAAACTCCACTTGGGAGAATAAAAAAAAGGCATTAATCACGGTTTTCTGCGCCACTGGACATTTTCATAACCGTCCGCCCATGAACATTACGCCCGATTACACACACACACACACACACACAGAGGCTTCGGCATTTTGAACTACTTTACCCTCCACTCTTCGTTTTCAGCTCTGATTCAACGTTATACAATGATAATTTTTGCAAATCTCACTAAAATTCATTTTCACATTTCTTACTCACACCATAACCTTCTGAAACACACGCTTGAAGTAAGCAAAACATAAAATAAAAAAACAAAATCTTTGATTATAAAGCACTTTCCGACGCAGCAAAACGAAAACTAATAATATGCCAATTTCAGATTTTTATTTCCGTTTTGCTAAATCCATTGCAATATGTTTCCAATGCAAGAACTAGAGAAATAAGTGTCGTAGTAATGATTATTTTGAGATTGATTTATTTGTTTTTTCATATTGTAATTGATAGCATATAACTAAATACTTACCGAAACACTATTAACTTCATACACATTAAATTATATCCTGAAGTAGCAAATTATTAGAAACACCCATGTACGATCAGACCCGTGCTACCCTCACTTACATAAGCAACTGTGACGTTGAGATGGCTTTAGAAACAGCCCACTGCAGAGAATTCAGACGTGTATGAAACCAAGATAGTGACAATATAGGAAAGACTCGTCATTTAAGTGGCTTTGAAAGAGCTATAATAGCGGGAGCTAGCTGGGGACGTGCAAGCTTCTCAGAAATGGCAAACCTTCTCGGCTGTGCAAGAACAACTGTATGGAAGATGTATATGCACTATATTAACAAAGGTCACCGGACACCACTTCAAAAGCAAACAAATGGATCCGCTGCGTTGTTAAGATGCGCGGTACAGCTGCAAACGGTATAGAAACAAGCCCGCAGCTGTCCGCAATCATATCGCACTGTGAGGTTGAGGGAAAATGTCGCGGCAGGAGAGAACTGACTTTGAGAAAGAAAAGATTGTTGGGTGTTATATTAGTGGGTTGTCCATAAGAGAAACCGAAAGACGTTTAAACATACCCAAGTCAAATGTTTTGAATGTACTGAATAAGTGGAAGACACATGGCATGTCTGAAGCAGCAAAACGTGCCGGCAGACCAAAAAAAGTCCGTGATAGAGGACGTCGAAGCCACAGGAGAGTCGTTACAGCTAATCGACGGAGTACTGCACAAGACGTCAGTGTACAGGTGAGTAAAAATGCTGAAACCTCGGTATGCACGTACCATTCGCTGAGAACTTCATTCCATGGGCTACCGTGGTCGTGCGGCTACTTATAAGCCTTTCATCTCCGCTGGAAATGCTACTCGTCGTTTAGCATGGTGTAAAGAACATTTATCGTCGACCGTAGATCAATGAAAACGGGTCCTATAGACTGATGAATTCAGATAAACAATCCATCCGTCTGATGGCTGTGTCTGGGTATGGCGGCAGCCGGGTGAACGCCATTTTCCACAGTGTACATTTCCTAGGGTCACGCTTGGAGCTGGCAGTGTGCTCGTGTGGAGGGGTTTTTCGTGGTATGGTACCGGCCCATTGGTTATCGTGGACAAACCTGTTACCCAGCACGTCTACCTCTATATTCTGGACAATTATGCCCTACCAACTCTGTGGCAATACTATGGAACTGAACCTTGTTGGTACCAGCAGGATAATACACCGAGCCGTAAATCAAGAACTGTTACGGCGTTAATTTTGACGATAATTCCGTATCGTGCGTGGACTGGCCAGCACAGAGCCCTGATCTTAATCCCATAGAACACCTATGAGATGAATTAGAACGCCGCATAAGAAGTTTGGAACCAAGGCCTATTAGTAAGCAACAGTTAGAGGCAGCATTATGTACTGAATGGAAGCTGATACCTATCGCTGTGTTCCAAAACCTTGTTGAAAGCATGTCTCGAAGCGTCAGTGCATCATTAAGGCCAAAGGTGGTTTCAAAATATCTTTATTCAAGGTAGAAATCAGGAGACGAACTAATAAGGACGTCTAAATACAAATAAAATACGATCAAAGATCGTTAAACTACTAAAACCTATATAAAAATATACAGCATAGTGCACAAGTTGAAAAATGGAGCAAAATTACAGCTCGTGATAAATGAACAGCGACAAGCATGTCTGGGCATTTAGGAAGGATTTTAACAAAAAAACTTATTGCTCATAAGTGCATTGCTGTGCGATTAACAAACTTGTTCAAGAAAATATTGAGAGCTTCAGGAGACAACATTTCTCTTGAAAAAAAAATACAATAAGACAGTAAGGTGTAACACATCATAGTTACAAGAATGTACAGTACAAAGCAATTGACAAACTGATCATAAGACAAATCAATGAAATGATGAATATCAGGAGAAGAACAAACTTGGACTTCCTGGTGTAAATATAATATATTACCTGTTCGGCAATATTCAGAAACAATGTACAGATATACAGCACAGTGTCAACATGTTACAAATCAAAAGCGGACCATATACAGAAATGTAACACTATTCTGTTGACCAGATAGAAAATGTAAGTATAATAAGAAAACACACGATGAATAAAGCTTTAACATATTCTCACTATCCATATGTAGTAATAGAAGAATGATAGTACCAAGCATCACCTCACACAAAAGAACAAAATAGGTAAAATGTTTTTCAAAATATATTACTCATGAGTACAACACCATGCAATTGACTAACTTGTGCAAAAATAAATACAGTAAGAATCATTAGTCAACATGTCTCTTGAAAGAAGGTACGATATGACAGTGAGTTTTAACACAACATATTTACAAGGATGTACAGTACTATGCAATTTAAAAACTGATTATCAGACAAATCATTGGAATGTTTAATAACAGAAATAACTAAACTTGGACATCCTGATGCAAATAAGATGGATTACTTGTTCCGCAATATTTTCAAAACTATGTACAATTATACAGCACAGTGCAAACATGTTCGGGAAACAAAATAGAACAAAATTACAAAAAACTACACTGCAGAAACAATTTCTATGTTTATACAGCACTATGCTAATGACTAACTGCAATATTTATACTCAAAATGTAAACTAAAGACGAACTAACTTGAACGTCAATGTAAGAAAAAAATACAAGATGAGTGTCACAAAAAACAATTTGCTGTGTAAACACGGACAGCCCTTTAGAAAAAAACCCCATGCGGTAAATTTCCAAGCTGTGCAAAGATCTTGAAAACAGATTGTTGAGATTTACATATGCAGTTCTGATTCAAAAAGGTCCAATACCAAATCTGCCAACCGTCAGGTACAATGACGCTGGCGAGCTGGTAAACCATGAGGCAGCCGGTGACCAGGTGGCAAGGAACTGGCTCTCCTGACGCTGAGTAACTGCAACAGAATACTCTAGCCGAAGTCGAGATGTCAGACGGTCGCGGAAATGGCATAATAATGCCGTAGAAGCTTCATGCACAGTCAGAGGAGTAGTCAAATATCTGCAGCGTTGATGAAACACGTAGATTACATGCTTCGCTAAAATAAAAATATAGGCACAGACTGATGGGAGCTTGACTGGGGGATAGTTGTGTAGCAGAAGAGTCCGATATGCATCAAATGTAAGATCTGCTGTAATGGAACATTGGGCGATAGTAAATGCTAAGTTCAGCATTGGGAGTAATATAAAACAGTGTTGATAGACATGGGAGACATCAGCCTCCCGAGCACAGAAAGGGCAAAGAGGGGAATCGAGAAGAGACATTCGGAAAAGAACGGAGGGAACAGGAAGGCGGCGATGGAGGAAAAGCCAATGGGTATTAATTTCTAGAGGAGCAGAAAGAGGAGACAGGGCGGCTGACCACACCGTAGCAGTGGCAGCAGGGGGAACATCAGGAATGGGGAGAGGAGGAGAAGAATGGGACATAGAGAGGAACCGATAAAGAGCTGACACCGAGAGAGAAGAAATGGGATGAGCTGAGCCAGAAGTAAGCAAGAAAAGAGGAAATGGGAGAGAAGCAGAAGGAACAAAGGAAAGACCTGAGTGGGAAGCAAGATGAGGAAATTGAGAAATGATAGATGAAAGAATAGAGTCGTAGATGTCACGAGAGGAGGAGGAGAGGAGAAGAGAGGGAGGGAGGCTGGCGAAGGGTCGCCAAGAAAGGTCAGGGTTAGTGAGATCTTTAACTGTTACCACACCTGCTCGGAGCCAGGTAGGATAGGCAAAGTACGGAAGATGAGAGGGGTGAATAATCGAAGAATAAAAGAGGGGTTCAGCAAGGAGCTCAGTTGTGGAATCAGGTGGAGAACGAGAGAGAGGGAGGGAACGAAGGAAAGTTAGAGCTTCACGGTAAACAGGGGGAAGTCGAATGAGGGTGAGGGGTCGGTGGTCCATGAGTAGTAAGGAGAGAAAAGAAAAGTTAGGGTTGCTCGGGGAGGCGATGACGTCCCTAGCTAAAACGGCATCTGGTAGTGGCGACGTGAAGAGACGGAGAAAAGTAGTAATTCTGACGGCCTTGTAGTACTCCTGTGTATCAAGGAGTCCGATGCCGCCGTGATCCGGAGGAAGGCAAAGCTTTGTGACACTGACCCAGTGGTGGCAGGTCCATATCAGAGAAGTAAGACATCGGGTAATTTCATGAAGGCGGAGTTGTAGAGACTTGACACCAAGCCAAGAGTGTGTGCACAAGGAAATCAGGTAAGTTCGAGAGAGGCGAGCTCTCTGGAAGAATGATGAGCAGAACTGGGCTCTCCTCCAGGAGGCAGTTGACCTAAGCAAGCGTGGGTGAATAGCATTCCACGTGTAGAGGGGGGCAGCTTGCAAGGAACCAAGATGAACTCCAAGGAAGCGCTGTGAGATGGACGACCAGCTTGCTCCCCAAGGGGTGTCTACACGATGTGCCCATGAGCCGCACCATAAACCAGTGCTTTTAGATGAGTTGAGCGCTGCACCGGAGCATGAGGCATAAGCTGCGAATAGACGTTGGAGACACGGAAACTGTGAGTCATGACGGATGCAGATGGTGACATCATCTGCGTATGCAACAGAGGTAGTGGCATGATGTCTTGTGCAGGCAGAGAGTGGTGGCAGAACTGCTTTAAAGGATTGGTGTACAGAGCGGAGGAAGGGTTCAATTGCGATTGCAAAGAGTTGTCCGGAGAGTGGGCAACCCTGTCGCACTCCCCGGCGGAAGGGAATAGGCGCTGTGAGAAAGGTGGGCAGCTTGACCTGGAGAACGGCGTCTTGATAGAGTGAGAAAAGAAGAGAGACGAAGGAAGGAGGAAAACCGAAGTGAAGGAGTGTAGCCGATAGATAGGAATGTGAGATATTATCAAAAGCGGATTGTTGGTCAAGAGTGAGAAGGGCGAGGGGTTCAGAGCGAGATCGGGCAAGATGGATTAGATCATTTAGTAGATGGATGTTATGGGAAAGTGAACGGCCGGGAACTGTGTAAGTTTGATTTGGGGAGAGAATGTGAGTGAGAATGGGGTTAAGGCGTTGGGAAAGAAGTTTAGTATAAAGTTTATAATCTAGATTTAAGAGGGAGATAGGGCGCCAATTCCCCAGGTCAAGGAGATCACCTTTCTTAGGGAATAGAACAACATATGCTACTGTGAATCGCCTTGGTAGAGAGGAGTGATTGAAAGCAGCAGAAAGTGCAGAAAAGAGAAATGGTAGAAGGAGAGGTAGAAAGGTTTTATAGAAGAGGAAAGTGAGGCCGTCCGGACCCGGTGCGGCCCTAGAGTTTAAAGAAGAAAACGTAGAGGATAGTTCAGAGAACGTGTTAGGAAGGTGGAGGGAAGAGGCAAGATGGGGAGGAACTTGTGGTAGGTTAGAAAGAAGTGATGCCAAAGCTGAAGAGGATGGCGGAGGAGATTCACAGAACTTCTCTGTATAGAACTTTCGGACCTGGGAACATAGAGTGAGTGGATCATCAGACACCTCTCCAGATGCGAGGCGAAGGTGCCGAAGTGAATTCGATGCTGTTCGTGTTTTTTCTATGGATGTAAGGAAATCGTAATTGGATGCGTCTGGCGATAGATGTTGTAGCCGGAGACGTCGTAGAGCTTGTTGAGCCAGAGGAAGGAGGATTGATCGCAGTTCTTCTTGATAGTGGCAGAAGAGAGGATCACTTAGGCTTAGGATGGAGAGCATGGAACGGACATGGTTGAGACGCATGTTTTGAAGCGTTTTTGCTTTAAAAGAAAGTTTGCGAACGTGGAGAACGAGTTGCTGTTTAATGTCCAACCAAAAAGTCAGACCACAAGGAGCTGATTGAAGTTGAGTTCGTTTGTCCTCAAGGAAGGAGCGTACTGAAGTACAGAAGTCTGGATCTGTAAGAAGAGTGTCGTCAAGAGTCCATGGACGAATTGTACGGGTTTGTGCTGGAACTGCTTGAATAATAAGAACGATGGCACAATGGTCAGAAGAAGCTGTAGGAGTGATAATAGATTCTGTCACAGCTGTAAGCAGAGTAGATGAGGCGTAGTATCTGTCAAGGCGAGCTGTGTACGGATTTTGATTATGTTGCGAGCGCCAAGTATGTACAGTCGATGAAGGATGGAAGTGACGGTGAACATCAATGAATGAGTTGTCGGAGACCACTGACTGAAGAAGATTCACCAAGTTAACACGGCGTTCTCTGGTGGAAGGAGATCGGTCCAGGGTAGGATTCAGAGTGAAATTGAAATCCCCTCCAATTAAAACATGATCTATGGGAGGAATGCGAGACAAGGCACGACGAAGGCGAGTAAAAAGTATTGTCAAGCGGGTTGAAGAACTTGGAATATAAATATTAAATATATGATAAGATGTGGAAGCTATGGTGAATGATGCACACTGTAATAGGTCTCGACATAAGTTTCGAACCGAAAAAGAGGTGATTATGGAGTTGAAAGTATGGCGGATACCTATAGCTAGACCACTATGGGATGATAGTTGGTAGGCGTGGTGAAATGTGTAGTTCCACTGGCGCCATCGTGAGAATATCGTAGTGGATTGGCAATTCGTCTCTTGTAGTAAGAGAAGATCAGCTCCTAACGGAGTGAGGTCTTCATGTACCAAGGCATTAGAAAATGGGGATGCAAATCCCCTGTAATTAAGAGATACAATCTTGAAGACTTTTTCCATTAATGCTTGCTGAAGAGCCTTCACAACAGGAGGAAATGATTTGAGTCGATTAAAATAGGTTTTAGCCCACGGATGTTCCTTGCGAAGGCGAGAGATGCATTGATTAAGGACTTGGATCTGATCATGCACTAGAGGGAGAAACGATGCATACTTTGAGAGTAAAGCATGCGTTGTGGAGTGGTCTGTCTTATGTGACAGGTATTGATGTAAATCTTCAAATGAAATCGGCCCAGTAGGAACCGAGTCATCCTTAAGGTATTCGACAAGATCCTCAAATTAAAGAGGAGGCTCTTCGTCGGCCTGGACAGAAGAGCCTTTGATGGTGAATTCTTTCGAGAGGTACTACCAGTACGGGGAGAGGTGCGGGGTGATGCGGCAGTCGGCTTCTTTGGTGGGCGTCTTCGAGAAGAACCACGACGTTTCAGCGAAGGCTCAGTTGAGCTCTCATCAACTCGAGATTCGTGGCCAGAAAATCCGTCATCAGCAGATTTAGAAGTATCAATGATAAGGGCAGTGGAGAAACCCCCTGAAGGGGACTCCGCTACAGAATGACGACGCATGGGAAGCGAACAATTAAGTGAGGGAAAATCCAGTTGCTGGTCGAAGGATAAAGGGTCCGTAGACACGCGTTGACCAACTCCTGCAGTCGACTTTTGTGAAAGTTTCGATTCTGAAGCTTTCTGTGCAGTGGAAGAAGGTGTTGCTCGGCTCAGAAGAGGGCCAGAAGTTGTAGGAGAATTATTAGGAGCCTGTGATGCTAGATGTGGGCAATGCACACGTAAATGATTCTCTCCGTGGCAAAAAGTGCAGTAGAGGAAGGTAGTCACTTCAATTCTCCTACGTTGCTGTCCACAACGAACGTTGAGCACCTTTGGGCAGGCGAGCAAATGTTCATCAGATGGAAAGATCACTCTTGCACTTCGGCGAAATCCTCCTACGGATTTATCGTCTGGATCTCTCGGCGCGGCTGAAAGAGTAGTAACTGGCCCAACAACTCGGCCGAACTTACTGAGTACAGTGCACAGCGCAACGTCTGACACCTCAGGTGGAACCGGATAAAATGTAACCTGGATTGGACGCTGAGAGACAGGTTCTGGTAGAAGATGGACGTCTTTGAGGGACAAACCTTCTGTCAAGACAAGATCCGCATGCTCTTTAAGAGCAAAGTACACCAACACAGCTCGAGGTTTTCGAGCCATGTGAGTAATACTGGCTCCAGCTGGAAGTATCTGCTTGAGAGCCATACTATATTCTTTCAACTTTGTGTCTGGGAGCGCATCAAAACACACTCCGAAGTCCATTCTAGAATAGAATTGTTTTCCCGCTGGGGAATCTTCGGGAATATCTATGGTGGCAGTAAGGCCATCAACAATGACGTACGAGTCTGGTAAGACTTCTGCAACAAACTTGGAAGGAGCTTTTGTTCCAGTAAGAGCGGCAGAGTATGCCCTAGGAGCAGGACTCGAGCGTGAGGGCTGCAACGCAACCGGCTGTTTGAACTGAGTTGAAGTAGAGGGTAAATTAGCAGCGCTGTCAGACACATCCATGTCTTCACTTAAAGCAACAGAGAGTTGCGCTGCACTGACGTCACTGGTCGAAGCAGGGCAAGAAGCTTGAGCTGTAGTTGAGGAGTCACTTTCCACTTCTAGTGGTTGGGTGACGTCACCTACAAGCATTGGAGGAGATTGGTCTCGTGTCGAGGAGGAGGAGGAGGCGGCAGGAAATGCCTCGCTGATATGGGCGTGGACATCGCTCTTATCAGCAGCAGCCGCCGCCATTGTTAATGACGAGGGCTGCCTGAGAAATCGACCAGCTCGGTCGACAATTCAAATGATGATAACAGAAAAAATAAACTACTCACCAACTTGGGAGATGTATCAAAACAAAGCACGAACCTTCAGCTTGAAGGAACACGAAAGGAAAATGACGAACCACACGATAAAACACACTAAATAGGCACACAACACGGAGCTCAGAAAAACGTGACTTAGGCCAAAGGTGGACCGACACCGTACTAATGTATGTCACTAAATGCTATGTTGTTTTTCTCTTATTTGGTGTCGGGTGACTTTTGTCAATATAGTGTATAATGAGTGGTGCACTTCCGATATTATCATATGCAAAATCCATTCATAATGGCATATTATCATTTGAGTTATGAAAGACGTGACAAATTTTCTGGAGGGGTGTTCAGTCAGTTGATAAGTTTTAGAAACTGCTGCTGATCTACAAGTATTTGAAAATCTGTCACGAAGATCATCTTTAAGTGCAGGGGAAAACCAAAAATCAGTTCACGCGAGAGGTTTTAAATTTGCAGGATGCTGTTCGGGAGTTTAACGACCACCATGAGCAACTCGATGGGTTACAAGTAGTCGGCCGTTCCTAATTTGGGATCACTGGTTCTAGGGAAGGCAGAGAGCCAGTGCTGTCAGACAAACACAACATCCATATGTCACCGGGATTCAAACCTGGGCCTACTCGGACGAATGGTCCGAAGCCAGCGCTTAGACCACTGCGCCACAGGGGCGGTAATTTACAGGCTGTATGATAAAATGAGTGTTCCGCTCTCACTACAGAAGAAAATACAAATCTAAGCTCACTAACAATATGTACCATTGTAACGTACCAGGAGATGTGACGTACCTGCCAGAAGGACGCACACAACATAAAGGCAGATAGGAATCAGAATAAAACGTCCGCGTAGCTCAATGGGTAGAGCAACTTATTCCGGAATGAGGGGACCCGGGTTCGAATCCTGGCGCGGATAAAAATGACGGAGAAATTTACTTCGTTATAATGGCGCCCGAACTATCCGGATGACCCGACCGTTCAAAATCTCGCATTGGTGTGATGTTATTTCCACACCGTGAGATAGGAAAAATAAGAGAATCCCTTCTCCAGCACTTCGAAAAAAAAAAAAATAATAAGGGGAAGATGATGTAACGTACCAGGAGATGTGACGTACCTGCCAGAAGGACGCACACGACATAAAGGCAGATAGGAATCAGAATAAAACGTCCGCGGAGCTCAATTGGTAGAGCAACTTATTCCGGAATGAGGGGACCCGGGTTCGAATCCTGGCGCGGATAAAAATGACGGAGAAATTTACTTCGTTATACCATGTAGAACATGGTTCAGCTGGGAAAAAAGATTGGCATGAGATATGCAGCCACCAACAAAAAAGACTCATAACGAACCAGTGAAACTTTTAAAACCAGTGCTAATAATTTATGCCTATCAATATACACTGCTGGCCACCCAAAATGCAACACCAAGAAAGAAGCATCCGATTGGCCTGAAATTCGCAGCATGCGTCGCCCGCGAGAGGACATGCAAACGATTAGCATTGCAGGGCATATGCAAATCTTGTGCGCCCGGCACGCCACCGAGAAGCACTATAAGAAGGGTGCACAGAAGGCGGAGTGTAAGTAGTGGAATTGTGTTGTGCTGCCGGACCTGTGCGTGGGAAGCTTCCTGATGCCTCGTCGCAGAATACGGTAGTCATTCAAAGCAGGTTTCGGAGTTCGACAGAGGAAGAATAGTAGCTTATCGCGACAGCAGTTTATCGTACCGAGACATCGGAGCACGGGTGGGACGACAACCAACCACAGTGAGGCGAGTAGGGATTCGGTGGGTGCAGCAGGGACCGACGTGAGCGATTGCCGCAGCCGCGGCACACCACCGAACGAGAGGACCGACATGCTGTGCGGCGGGCATTGACGGCTCGCACCGCCACATCACGAACGTTAGCGCGAGGATTAGGGTGTGTTGCGCAACAACCTGTGTCAGCACACACCGTTCGACGTCGTCTGCAGGAGCGGGGACTTGTCGTACGGCGCCCATTGCTCCGATTACCATTGACGTTACACCACCGACGAGTGCGGCGGCAGTGGGCCGTTGAACGCCGCACCTGGACTACGGAATGGCACGACATTGTCTTCTCCGATGAATCCCGCTTCTGCCTGCAATACCATGATGGTCGGATCCGCGTGTGGCGGCACCGCGGCGAGAGACTGTATGACGCCTGCATTATGCATCGCCATACCGGTCCGTCGCCTGGCGTTATGGTTTGAGGCGCATCGGATATGACACCCGCACCCTTCTGGTGCGCATCGCCGGTACACTCAACAGCCACCGCTACATCTCCGACGTTTTGGAGCCTGTAGTCCTCCCTTACCTGCAGGACCTGCGAGTGGCCATGTTTCAACAAGACAACTCGCGCCCGCACGTGGCACGCATTGTGCAACAATTCTTCATGGCCCACCAGCTGTCGTAGCTGTCGTAGCCCGCCTGTTCTCCCGACATGTCGCTCATCGAACACGTCTGGTCGATGATGGGCAACCGAGTGGCCCGGCAAGCACCACCGGCGGCTACGCCTGATGAACTGTGGCAACGTGTGGAAGCAGCCTAGACCGACATACCCCAAGCTCACATCCAAAGCCTCTTTCATTCGATGCTGTTCCGTGTAGCGGCCGTTATTGCCAGCCATGGGGGGCCACACAAACAATTGATGTCTGCGTGTTCCGCAAGTCGCACGGGCCTGTAAGGTCAATCGTTTCATTATTGTATCTGTTCTTATGTGTCCAGTAAATCTGGCTTTGCTATCCCGTGTCCTTCTTGGTGTTGCATTTTGGGTGGCCAGCAGTGTATTTCAATGAAACAAACAAATAGATTAAAAAAATCAAATGCCCCTCGTATGCTTATCTTTCAAAACATTTTTTTTTGTTTAGGGTTTTAACGACAGCCTAAGGTTTTAACAATAACTCTATGAGCTATAGATAATCGCCCGACCCTGATTTAGGGTCACTGGTTCCAAACAAGGGAAAGTAGGCGAAGAGCATCACCCAAACCACATCCGGGACTTTCACCGAGCGCATTCCTACGAAATGCTAGAGATTTTAACAACTCTAAGAGCTATAGACAGTCGCTCGTCCCTAATTTAGGGTCACTGGTTACAAGCAAGTAGAAGTAGCCCAAGAGCACCATCCAAGCCACATCCGGAACTTTCAGCACACCCATTCCTACGAAGTGCTACAGGTTTTAACGACAACTGTAAGAGCTATAGGCAATCGTCCGTTCCTAATTTAGAGTCATTGCTTCCAAGCAAGGGGAAGTAGGCCAAGAGCACCACCATAGCCCCATCCGGGGCTTTAATCGAGCCCATTCCGACGAACTGCTGGAGGCTAGGGCCCATTGCGCCACAGGTGCGGCGTTTCAGAACATATAACTCAGGGTAGTTTTATTCATAAATCATTTCACATTCTAAACGTATAGTTTATTGTTATGAAGGAATGAGCAATAAAACATATTGTAGTGCAATATGACGCACCATGATAACACTGTTTTAGCTTATAAGATAACGAAAAATAAAACGTGGTTTTACGTTGTAGAGCTTGTAGAGCAAAACATCCAAGTGCGTAATGAGCAGCTACCGGGCGTAGCACAAGTGGCTGTTCGCTAGCATCGTGCCTGCGTGGTACACGACAGACTGGGGTTCAAGTCACCGTTGCCACCGTTCCACTGCGTTTGCTTTTCAGAGCCCCCCCCTCCCCACCGAACGTAACGTGAAGACGTGGAAGTCCTCGAAAATCTGCCCTGCGTACAAGCCACTTATGGTGGCAGTTATCCCTGTGATTTGTAATCTCTCCAAATTGGACTGGCCACACAATCTGGAGCATTTCCGACTGAATATCCAAAGAATGCGGTTCCGGCTGCACTAATGGTCGAGGAAACGTGTTTTGATTGTAAATTCCTGACGCAAGAAATTTACAAGTAGGGTTTATGATGTATTGTTCAAACGATTGCAATAATGTAGTCGTGACTGTGGTCATACGATTTATGTACAAACTTCATATTTTACGGAGTTGAATTCGAATGTTCGTAAGTCATCCATTGATATAGCAGCGTTTTTGTGTGTTCTTCTGCCTAGGAGTCTGGATTCGAATTCCCGGCGCAAGAAATTAATTTTTCTGTTGGTCCTTCCTGCTCAGGTTCTTTCCCTCCTCTGGACCTGGCGACTATGAATTAGAGATGAGCTAGACCTTATGTAATACTTTAAGGTTATCGTGGAAGTTGTTAAATACCTTTTCACGAAAAAAATTAGGTAAGTCAACGGGATATGTGCTTGTTCGTCTGTTGTGCCTTTGTTCTTTGCGTGGTATCAGTTCCTCTAAGGTAAGACAGACGCACCATACTACCGTATAGAAACTTTTCCTTTGTGGTAGGTCGAAAAACTAGCAAGTTACTAAAATCATGCGATGCATTGATTGTATGATACGCTTTCCAACACATCAGAAATCATTACTCAAGTTATGAGGATAATATCTGTAGAATAAATCTCGCTAGTCTGACCGCCCTTCGACCCCATTTCGATGATATAAAATTAATGCTCAATAGGCACACAGCGCGTGACGTAATGGGGCAGATGGTCGTGAGAGTGTGACGTCATAAAACGTTAACAGGATCCACAAAATACGCGTGACGTAATAAGTCAGATGGCGTGACCGCGCGCCTACATCACAATCGCAAGTCGATCGCGAGAGTGTGACGTCATAAGATTTCTAAGAATGGGGGAATTAATAGGACGACGCCATGACACTAAAAACGTAGTAACTCGGGGTGGTTATTTAACCCACTAAACGAATTTTTCCAAAGTCGAGATCAAGCTAAATCGATTTCTAATACCAGAAAACGGTAGGTTAACCACTTTCATGAAAATTCTTAGAGCCGTTTTCAAAGTAAAATTTACATATATACAAGAATTGCTCCTTTAATAAGATATTATGGAATGCATCCCGCTCCTATGTCCTGAACTTTGACCCGACTTCACCCATTTTCAACAGGGTTCGTCCGCAGGTGGTCCTCTACGACATACTAAAATTTCAACGAAATCGAACCTTTTTTACGCAAGTTATCGTGTGGACAGACAGACGGACAAAGCTGGAGCATATACGCTTCTTCAACCTACGGTTGGAAAGCGTAAAAAAGAAATCATTGCACTTATGTCAGTATTACTGTTAACCCCAACAACACGGTTAAACTTAATGAAGGTCTGACAGTCTTTTTACATTACTGAA
Organism: Macrothele yani; assembly: GCA_039090855.1. Taxonomy (NCBI): domain Eukaryota; kingdom Metazoa; phylum Arthropoda; class Arachnida; order Araneae; family Macrothelidae; genus Macrothele; species Macrothele yani. The sequence goes on along the minus strand of CM076989.1, from coordinate 67,067,054 downwards.
TCTGTTAAAGTATTTAGAGTAGAAACTTTAACATCTACCTCAAATCATAAAAATCCTGTTCTGGAAACTTTCCTCTTAAATTTGATCCGGACCTGGATATGGAGTTGTGATGAAAAAGTTTCTCATAAAAAACTCAGATCAGTTTCTATGGATATACATATACAAAATAAGTGTAATTTGACATTTTTTATAGATTTCTACAGTTAGGAAACATTCCGATTTGAAAATAAAGGGTGGGGCAGGTAAAAACGTCCCGAACGCGGTTTGGGTTACAGTTGTAAAGTTATATTTCGTAGTTCGCCGCTAGAAACTATTCGACGCTACCGCGCATACAAGTTCAGCGATCCTCCACGCTCCTGGAGACAATCTGTATCTGTCTCTCGGAGAGTGGAGGATTCCGAATTCAATTGAACAACGCGTTTTTATTGTGGTGGAGAATATTCGCACATGTTCTTTCGTTTTGGTTCTTGAACGATTTAAAGCAAAATATTCTGGTGCCAATGTTCAACGATTCAGGACTTAGTGAAGAAATGGCGTACAACTGATTCTGTAATCAGAACACAGAGAGTGAAACAACGAACTGTACGGACATCGAAAGCTGTGACCGATGTAGCGAATCGTATCGAACGAAGCCCCACAAGGTCAACACGCCGTTTATCCCAACAGACAGGCATTACTCGTAGTTCAATTCAGCGCATATTTCATGATCTAAAATTTAAGCCTCATCGTGAGAGTGTTGTGTAGGGATTAAGAGCACTTAATAAGGGAAAATATGTTCATTACTGTCAGTGGCTCTTAGGGATGGTTTCGGAACAACTGCTCAACCCATTTCTTTTCATTTCAACACACGAAGCTTAATTCCATTTTTCAGGGTATGTCAATTCGCAGAACACACGGTACTGGACGGCTGAAAACTCACACGTGTTAACAGAAACCACTCCATGATTTAAAAGTCGGTTTTTGGTGTGGGGTGTCAACCCAACGCATAATCCGACCCATTTTTTTTTTCGAGAAGAATTTAAATACAGACGTTTATCTACGGATCACCGAAGAGTTTGTAAGCCAGCTGACTCCACGTAAGTCACATGTGCAATCTTCTAACAAGATGGAGCGATTTGCCATACCTCTGATTATTCATTCGCTGGAACCCACTGTGATTTTACTCAGGAAAGGACAACCAGTGAGAGTTCATGGCTATTCTTCTTTCCCGACTTATCACCGCGAGACATTTAGCTGTGGGGCCAGCTAAAAGGGAAAGTCTACTGCAATAACCCTCGAACGTTGGAAGAATAGAGAACCAACATACGGCAAGGGACCGCCCTCATTTCAGTCGCCGAATTATGGGACATTTTCCTAAACATGCTTCGGCGACCAGAAAAATGCAACGAGGCAAGTGGCGACCATTTCCAACAAAGGCTTTGAAATGATATGCAGCCATTTTTAAAGTTAAAAATACCGTTTTCTTTGACCGTACCAAGTGTAACTGAAATGAAATATGCGGTATATTATGACCAAATAAAACTGCACAACCTGTTTTCCGCATTTGAGGCCGATTTTATGTGGGCCACCCAGGAATATGGAGTTTTATCAGAATTTGAGAGAGTAAGCAGCAATGGTCTCACAGTGATCGAGGGAATGGTGAGAATCTGACTTCCTACGTTGCACCTGGGTTTGGGTTCGAATACCAGGGAAGGAAATGTGTTTGTCGTTTCGGATCCGGCTCTCTCTCTCTCTCTCTTTCTCTTCTCCTAAGTTTTGGATGGGCGATTCCGTATAGCCTTAGACGCTCATGTACTCTCCCTCCCATAGCAGTTAAGTGACACCACATATTTTGATCACTTTTTCTCACCTACTCTCATTAAATTACGTTTTGTAGTTAATTTGCATCATTTACTGTTTCAACTCTTCGTTCTCAATCGTTATGATTTATGTCTCTTTGAGGAGAACACAGGCATGTCGTAATATTTCAAAATTAAGCCCTCTCGTTAGTATCTCCGAAATCGCTGTTGATTTTACGGCGCTGGCGCCTTACTCTGTGATTATCTTCATCCAGCTCCATAAATAAACATCGTACTAGAATATTTGATCGATTTAATTTACGGAGTGCCCTCTGCGACATGAGCTTGGAGATGCAGTTTGTCTTCTTATCCCCATTAAATACCACTTTGTAGGCAGAGCGAACAAAGATTTAGTTTGAAGCCCAACAGGATAAAGCCTAACAGATGGTTACGGAACTCACAAGAGTGGTCTCTATTGTCTGTGGCTCCGAGAAGTGAGAAACTTTAGAACAGCTATACACTGAAAGGTCATCTATAATTTATGACTACAAAACGTGTGGTGTTGATATAGATAGAATAAAAACATCAACGTTTACCACAATTAAATATTTAATTGTAGTAAAGCTGCTATTTTTATTCTACACTGGTGTGCAAAAATTAAGGACGAAGAGGAGAAATTAGCATAACAGCGTAACGAGCAGGCAGAACAGACTGAAAGACCACTCAGGAGATAGACTAGGGTCTGGTACGGTAAGGCATGCGCATATATGCAGCATGACGTAGGGGGGGGGGGGGCGGAGCGTCAGAAGGGTATAAAGCACACGGGCGGTGTACGCTCAGCAATTCGGTGAAAGCTATTGCGTGGTGTACATCGGTTTGAACGACGTCGAGTTGCTGCCACCGTGCGATATGGCCAACAGGCAATCCAGTAGACGACATCTGGATGACTTTACCCGAGATCACATATTCGGAAGTTGGAAGAACGTCGAAGTGTGACTAGTGTGGCCGAGGAGTTCGAGATCGCTCACAGCATCGTTTCACAAGCTTGGAGAACCTTTCAAACGACAGGAACAGCTGTACGAGAGTTTAGCAGTGGTCGTCCACGAGCAACCGCGGCGGCGGACGACCGGTATACTGTCCTATTGTCCTACAGGCGAGAAGAGACAGACGGCAGACAGCGGGAAAAATCGCAAGGCACATGCAACAGACAACTGGATGTCCGTTATCGCGTTTTACTGTGGCCAGGAGGCTGCACAAAAGTGGTCTATTTGCACGACGACCAGTACGGTGTGTGCCATTAACGCCTGCTCATCGGAGACGGCGGTTTATGTGGTGCCAGAAACACAAGAACTGAACACACCAGACTGGGGTCGAGTTCTCTTTACGGATGAGAGCTGATTTAGTCGGACGAGCGATTCTGGACGTATACACGTCTGGAGAGCGCAGGGAACGCGCAATCACACCTCCAACATCATCGAAAGAGATCGGTTTGGAGGTGGCTGAGTTTTCGTTTGGGGCGGTATCATGCTTGGTAGCCGTACTGACCACCACATCTTCCAAGGAGGTTCAGTCACTGTTGTACGCTATTGTACCGAGGTTCTCCTGCCTCACGTGCGTCAGTTTAGAGGTGCTGTGGGTCCTGAGTTCCTCTTCATGGACGACAACGCTACACCTCATCGTACAGTGGCTGTCGCAGAGCTGTTGGAGAGTGAAGATATTCAACGCATGGATTGGCCCGCAAGGTCCCCGGACCTAAATCCAATCGAACACGTGTGGGACCTTCTCCGGGAGACGCTTGGCAGCACGTCACCAGTCGCCAGCAACGATTCCGCAGCTGCGATTGGCGCTACAAGAGGAATGGGCCGCTATGCCTCAACAGCTCCTTGACAACCTCGGCCTCAGCATGGTCAGACGTTGTGAATTCTGCAACGCAGTCAGGGGTGATCATATCCCCTACTAAAGACTGGATTTTTCTTGGCAGCCGCCTGTCACATGAACGTTTCTGTCTTTTGTCCAGTTGATGCTCGAAGCTACCTTTTCAATAAAGTGCCTTTGTATCCTTTGGATTCCTTGTTTGGACAGTTTTGCTCACTTGTCCCATATTCTTACATCGTGGGGATCTTATGGTATAATTTGACTCCATGTGGAGCATTTCTGCACGACGTTACATTCGAAAAACCGTCTCATCCTTAATTTTTGCACGCCAGTGTATAACTGAATCGTCAGTTCATTAGAACAACCTGCCTAGCAGTGGTTAGACAATCTTTGACCATCAGAGAACCTGTAATTCGCCGAGGCATTGATTCCCATGCAAGCTGCTGAAGAAACGAGCAAATTGCGTAGGGGTTATCTGCAAAGAGGAAGGTACAGAGTCTTAACCACCTGTGTCAAAAATGTGAGTCTTTTGTTCGGCGAAGTGACATGAGATTGAACCTAGAAGCTCGAATAGGAGACATCGTGGCAAATGCCAGACTAGGACGTATTGAAAGGAAGCACTCGGGTGAGAGAAAGGACAGGAACATATGACTTAATTTCTAATGTGGGATCCAGTTCCCTAGGTCCGACGGCTTAACTTGCCCATCCGACGCGCTGGAGAATATTCAACGGTGCGGAGCACAGCAAACTGCCTGGGTCGATCCCGCGACCATCTGGTCGGAAGGTGGTTGCTCTAACCACTAGGCTATTCGCTGAGGGACATTGGTTCTACTAAAGTTTGATAATTGGCTCACGATGTCCAATAGCACCTTCCAACTCACACAGATTGGGATACATGGGATCTTGGCGTCCCGTTCTATTTCCTTTTAGAAATGCTCTATGAGATTAGTTTTGGGGACTGAGATGATCCATAAAGTAGTCTGTAGGATCTTCTTATTCTTCATACTACAAAATAAAAGCATGACAGCATCTCTCCAATCCCGAGGGACAACTCATATCTCCCAACAAACAAATTTTAGCTAAGCAATCAATAAAAGAGTCGTTATCATTATGCGATCTTTTCTAGGAGTTCCACCATGTTGAAGAATTTTTAACCAACAACCAAGCAATGAATAGTGCTCATCTGAGAGGAATCGTCGCTGTCAATCAACGTTATTTAAAGGAAAGAGCCACGCATTTAATCAGCCCACTTCTTATAATCAGCTGGGTTAACGTTGCCCTTTTGTACACGTGCTTCCTGGTTTGACAGGATGCAACATAATTTACACGACATAACATAAAAACATATTCATATTTCCTACGATATCGGCTATTCGAATGGCCCCATATGGAAGCTTTTTTACATAATATAGCTGTAACCACAGAAAAAGAAACTTCCAGTTTTGCTGCAAATAATGTAAATTTAATTAGACAATATGTTCGTTCTCTTACACTTAGTTTGAATAGTGCTTTCGTACAGCTAGAATAATTGCCAATATTATCTCCGATTTTCCTCATTCACGTTACTGCCGCCAGGTTGTATAATATACCTACGCGAAATATAAGAATAGCTTTGCAAAGTGTTGAGCTTTTGGGAAAACTGTTGTTTTAAAATAATCTGAAAATACTGTTTCAAGTGTATTTTGTTTGTTTTTTCAAAAGGCTCGCTGAACCTGAAAATTGAATGGCATACCCATTTTTAATAATATTCTCCCTTAAATCAATAAAAACCGAAATTCACAATTCTTTCGTATCTTTTATATCAAATTACAAGCCCTTTTTTATATATCTGCGTTTGCTAATTTTTAAACCATCTATAAGAATATAGGATTTCATTTGACTTCAGAGAATTAAACAGTTGTACTTTACGTCCATCCGAAAACTTATTCATAAACAACCATTTTGAAGTCTACGAACTATGCAGTTCTTGGTTTATCTACGAAAGACTTGAAGTAATGTAAAAAAAGAAATTGTGTCTCAGATGTAATACGATTCTCCCTGCATTTTCATCCATCCTTTTATGCTCTAGAAATACTATTGATTATTAGTAAAGCAGCAAATTGAAGGATGAATAAAGAAATGCAACACTGAAAAAAATACAGTGCCATAATGTCAGAACTTTTATTTTTCTTCACAAAAAATGTTTTTTTCAATAATTTGTATATTAAGTTATTCCTTTAATATACAGTATACTCATCCTGCATTCACTAAGGAAAGAATTTTAAAGTCACATAGCACAAGTTCAATGCTATGGCTTTTTCTCAATTTAACTCTGTGGGAGTGAAAATGTAGCAGACAAGAAAAAAGTACCTCATTAAAATTCTCCGAAACATTGAAAAGTTATTTAAATAATTATATCGCAGAAAAAAAGGGCAAAGATAAAAAAATGAATTATGAATAAATTAACACAGCAGTAACGAAAACAGATCCTTTTAACATGAATATCTAAAAAAATTGATTAATGAAGATTTTACGGTACAAAATCGTTTTCCAAAACTATTAAAGCTCTTCCTAGAAATTAGGCACATGTTGTTTTTTTTAAGTTTAATCATAAATTTTGAGTAAATGATGAACTTCATGAATAGTGATGCCACAGGTAAAAGGTTTCTTTTTGTTTGCTTTAAAAATGAAACTGCTTTCTAGAAAAATACTTACATCTTTAAGTAAGTTGAGATCAGAAATGCACAATCGAAAAACTCTATAAGTTTATATACGTTGCTGATTGCTTCATTAGGAACCCCTTAAGCAGCTATTGAAATGATTGTTAGGAACGTCATCCTTCGGTAACGAGGGTTAGCACAGTATTCGTGGATAGAACGTAACCAAGAAGATGCGAAAAATTATTCACCTTACGCTCGTATGTTTAAAAATGTAGTTTTTATTAAATAAACTTGTAGATTACGATGAAAACATTTGGATCAACCTGAAACTTAATTTCAATTACAAAAAAAAAAAAATTCCATTGTAACGGTATACGGGGAGTCATAGATTAATGACTATCTTCCTCCATTAGACTCACAACAACACCAAAAAAAGTTCGGCTGTCTTACGTGGGCTCATCCATCTGACGTCACAACACGTGTTTTCAGAACGTGGCACGTTGCTTGGCGCCTGTCGCTAATCGTGTTTGGTCACGGTTTATTCTTAACAATGGTCACCTCTAATATCTATGGAAAAGATCTCGTCAAATATCTTTGAGAAAGGGAGAACGTCAATTGTGTATGAAAAGGTACGAAAACGGTTTTTTTTTGGAAACAGAACACGCCTGGTAAAAGAAGAACCTCAGAAAGTTTATTTTTTGCCAAGGGATACCTAAAATATCTGTAAAAATTGGGCACCTCAAATGTCTAAAGAGAGGAGTACCTCACATATCTAGGGATAGGGGAGCCTCAAATGTATATCGAAAAGGGACATTCCAAAAATTTCTGGAAGGTAACACCCCAGATATACACTATAATGACAAAAAAGTCACCGGACACCTAGAAAAGAGAAATACAACATAGCATTTACTGACATACATTAGTAGAGTGTCAGTCCACCTTTGGCCTTAATGCATGCACTGACCCTTCGAAACATGCTTTTGACAAGTGTTTGGAACACAGCGATAGGTATGTGCTTCCATTCAGTACATAATGCTGCCGCTAACTGTTGCTTAGTAGTAGGCCTTGGTTTCAAACTTCTTACGCGGCGCTCTAACTCATCCCATAGGTGCTCTATGAGATTAAGATCAGGGCTCTGTGCTGGTCAGTCCTCACGCGATACGGAATTATCGTCAAAGCACGCCTTAACAATCCTTGCTTTATGGCTCGGTGCATTATCTTGCTGGTACCCACAAGGCTCGGTTCCATAGTATTTCCACAGAGTTGGTAGGGCATAACTGTCCAGAATATCGAGGTAGACGTGCTAGTTAACAGGTTTGTCCACGATAACCAATTGGACGGGACCATACGAAGAAAAATACCCCCACACGAGTATACTGCCAACTCCGAACTTGACCGTAGGAACAGTACACTGTGGTAAATAGCGTTCTCCCGGCTGCCGCCACACCCACACACGGCCATCAGACTGAAGGATCGTGTATCTGGATTCATCAGTCTATAGGATCCGTTTCCATTGATCTACAGCCCACGATAAATGTTCTTTACACCATGCTAAACGACGAGTAGCATTTCGAGTGGAGATGAAAGGCTTATGAGCAGCAGCACGATCCCGGTAACTCATGGAATGAAGTTCTCTGCGAATGGTACGTGTACATACCGAGGTTCCACCATTTTTACTCACCTGTACGTTGAAGTCTTGTGCAGTACTCCGTCGATTAGATGTTACGACTATCCTGAGGCTTCGACGTCCTATATAATTAATTTTCTTTGGTCTGCCGGTACGTTTTGCTGCTTCAGACACGCCATGTGTCTTCCACTTATTCAGTACATCCAAAACAGTTGACTTGGGTATATTTAAACGCCTCGCGGTTTTTCTTATGGACAACCCACTAATATAACACCCAACAATCATTCCTTTCTCAAAGTCAGTTCTCTCCTGCCGCGACATTTTCACTCAACCTCACAGTGCGATATGATCGCGCTCGGCTGTAGGCTTGTTTTTGTACCGTTTGCATCTGTACCGCGCATCTTAACAACGCAGTGAATCCGTTCATTTGCTTTGGAAAGGGGTGTCCGTTGACTTTTGTCAATATAGTGTATACTGAAGGGTCAAAAGCCATGGAAAAGCAGTATGCAAGTTTTTAACTGGCGCTGCTGGAGTATAAAGGCTTCGACGCACGCCACGGTCGATTTTTATCAGTTGCGAGGTGTAATCTCGGGAGTCAGGTTGAACAACCGCCAGTAGGATTATGGCAAGGCGACGGGAATTATCGAAGTTTGAACAAGGCACGGGTGGGAGCCAGATGAACGGGACATCCAATTTCCGAAGTTGAGCGAACATTCAGCATACCCCGATCCACGGTTTCACGTGTGTACCGAGAAAACCTCATGGAAGACATTAGCACCCACAGGTTGCAGCGCAGTGGCTGACCACGGGTGCTGAATGACCGTTACCAGCGACGTCGGACCAGGATTTTCCATGCTAACAGACAAGCGGTACTGGCTCAAATAACATCCACATAAAATGCAGGAGGTACCATAGAGATATCCATCAAGTCAGTGAGGGGTAATTTAGCGTCCATGGGGTTTGGGAGCAGAAGACCCACTAGAGTGCCTTTGTTAACACCACGACATCGGACCCAGCGCCTCACCTGGGCTCGGGAACACGGTAATTGGACCCTGGGAGACTGGCAAGGTGTGGCGTGGTCCGATGAGTCACGCTACCAGTTGTTACGAGCTAATGGTAGGGTTCAGGTGTGGCGCAGACTTCATGAGCCCATGGACCAAACTTTCAACAAGGCAGTGTGAAAGCTGGTGGTGGTTCCATACATGTGTGGGATGTCTTTACGTGGCACGGTTTGGGTTCCCTGCTTCTCGTAAACACGTCATTAACCGATACTCGCTTTGTTGCACTGCTGGGTGACAGTTTGCAGCCCTTCATGGACTTCACGTACCTCAACAACAATGGGATTCTCCAGGCAGACAATGCACCATGTCATCGAGCCCAAGTTGTTCAAAATTGGTTTGAGGATCATTTTGGACCGTTCCGATGGATGGTATGGCCACAGCGTTCGCCCTACAGGAATCAAATAGAGCACTTATGAGACGTGGTAGAAAGGTCGATTCGCACTCAAGATCCTGCTCCTATAAATACCAGGGAACTGTGGGCAGCTGTTCAGATGGCATGGCTCAACATCTGTGCAGAAATTTTCCTGCCACTTGTGGAATCGATGCCACGTTAAATTGCTGCACTTCGCCGGGCTAGAGGAAGTCCTACATGATACTAGGTTCGTATCCCATAACCTTTGGCACTTCAGTGTACGAAAAAGGATCCTCAGATGTCTGTAGGAAAGGATACTCTAAATTTCTAAGGGTAGAGGATACTCAAGTGTCTAAGGATAGGGGTACGTCATGTGGTTATACAAAGGAAAACCTTAAGTGTTTTTAGAACGGGGTACTTCCAAAATCTCTGGTGATTAACTCCTCAGAAAAGTGAAAATTGATTTTCAAATGTCTATAGGTAGGGTCATCTCAAATTTATACGGATAGGGAAATCTTAAAGGTGTGAGGATAGGGGAAACCCAAATGTCTAAGGATAGGGAAATCTGAAATGTGTGAGGATAGGGTAAACCCAAAGTTTAAGGATAGGGAAACCTCAAATGTCTGTGAAAAGAAAAAAATTAAGTGTTTGTAGAAAGGGACACCCCCAAATGTATAAAAAAGAACACATACACCCAAGACCGACTTAGAAATTTTGGGGCCCTGGGCACAGCTAAATTTGTGGTTCCTAATAATTTTTTAAATGCCCTCGACTGCTCCCTTACGGCATTGTTAATGTTGATTTGAAATATATTTATTTTATAGTGAACACTATTTTAGCAAATGCTTATCTGAAATTGTCGTAAACAAAATCAGCTGTAACGGTTACGGTTAACGTCAAGGTAACTGGCCACGCCAATCGCCGACAGGCTTGACCATTTGTGGGTTAGGTGCGTTTGTATTTCTAGTGCTTTTAAAGTGTAGCAGACGACTGGTCGAATCGTCAAAGCTGAAGTCAGTAGTTCCGCATTCTGACGTCATATCTGCCAGTTAGAGTTAGCAGCATCTGAAAATCAAAGTGGGATTTCAGAGGTGTCGTTCCAAGCAATTGGATTACAGACATGAACACGTAATCACGTCAAGATCATAAATATCAGATTGGCTTTGCAAGGGTGTTTTTTTTATTATTTATCTCATTATTCATTTGTTTTTACTAAAGTAATCTTACATTAAATGTTTTCAGAGTTGATATATTTACTTCGTAAATTGGTTCATTAACGATGAATAATTACTAAATAAAAACACGCACACAATTTGGGGGCCCCCAAAATATGAGGCCCGTGGTCCGGGACCCGCGTGCCCCTGCGAAAATAAGCCCATGCATACACCTCAGATATATGAAAATGGCTCCTCAAATGTCTGTGGGAACGGGCAACTCAAGTGATTATTGAAAGGGAGACGTCAAGTTTCTGTGGAAATGGACACTCATTTCCTCACGATTTAAATGAGCTATTCTACTTTTCTTCAGTGTATTAATTATTCTTTGCGAAATTGTTATGTACAATGTTATAACGTTATACGAGTGTTCCCTTACATTGGAGTAATATAACGGTGGCAAAAAAATAAAATAAAAAACGAGGCATTAGTTTGGGATTCCAGTTTTTTTTTATTTTTATAATTTTGCTGAATGAATTTTATTTTTATGATAAAATGCATGAAAAGAAACGCCCTTATATACTGACGGAAAAAAATCCCAACACCAAGAAGAGATTGTGTTAGATAAACGACAGTTGGTAGGCGGTGAGAGTACATCTGTAAGATGACGTCTATGCAAATTTCGCGCTCGGCGCATACGTGTGGCGCTAGTAACGCCCCTCGGAACATGCAAAGCAGGTTTGCTGTAAATACGTGCTGTAACGTTCGTGAGAGTTAGTTATCGTTGCGATTCGACGTAGGGTGTTGATCTTAGTCAAGAATGCCTTTAAGAAGACGAAGAAGCCATTATCAACAGCTCACGGAGTTTGAACGAGGTCGTGTAATAGGGCTAGGAGAAGGTCGATTTTCTTTCCGCAATATTGCAGTACGACTTGGCAGGAATGCAGCCACTGTGCATGATTATTGGCAGCGGTGGTCAAGGAAAGGTACTGCCTCAAGAAGACAGGGTTCCGGCTGGCCACGTGGCACTACTGAGAGGGAAGACCGCCGTGTACGGCGTATGGCCGTGGCGCATCGTACCGCGTCTGCGGCAGCAATTCAAGCTGCAGTTGCCACCACAGTGACACAACGAACTGTTACAAATTGGTTACTTGAAGGACAGCTTCGAGCCAGACGTCCTGTAGAGTGCATTCCACTTACTCCAAACCACTCCCGTTTGCGACGTCAGTGGTGTCAAGCTAGAGCTCATTGGAGGACGGAGTGGAGATCTGTTGTGTTTTCTGATGAAAGCCGGTTCTGCCTGGGTGCCAGCGATGGCCGTGTGTTGGTTAGAAGGAGGCCAGGTGAGCGCCTGCGACCAACCTGTCTGCGGCCGAGACACACTGGACCTACACCTGGAGTTATGGTTTGGGGAGCAATTTCCTATGACAGCAGGAGCCCTTTCGTGGTTATCCCACGCACCCTGACGTCACAGTTGTACGTCGGTCTGGTGATTCAACCTGTTGTGCTGCCTTTCATGAACAGCATTCTAGAGGGTGTTTTCCAACAGGATAACCCTCGCTCGCATACCACTGTTGTGACCCAACAGGCTCTACAGAGTGTCGACGTGTTGCCGTGGCCTGCTAGATCACCAGATCTTTCACCAATCGAGCACGTATGGGACATCATTGGACGACAACTCCATCGTCACCCCCAACCAGCATTAACCGTCCCTGTATTGACCGACCAAGTGCAACAGGCATGGAACTCCATCCCACAAACTGACATCCAGCACCTGTACGACACAATGCATGAACGTTTGCGTGCTTGCATTCAACATTCTGGCGATTACACCGGTTATTAATGTACCAGCATTTCACATTTAAAATGGCTCTTCTCGCGCTTACAATAAGCTGTGATCTTGAAACCTTAACCGATTAAATATGTTACCTATACAAATGTATTGCCGCCAATTCATTTCTCTACAACTATTTTTTCGTGGTGTTGGGATTATTTTTCCGTCAGTGTAGTTTAAAAAATGGCGCTACCAAAAGTAATAGTTTCCAAAATTTTCAGTAAAAGCCTTAATGGGTTTATCTCCATAGCTTAAAATGCTATTAAAGAAAGGTAACATAGAGAAACTAATCTCTGTTATGAAATTCAGAAAGGTTGAAATATTGGGTGTTCATAAAGTTTTAATAGCACCAAAGTTCCAGATTTTCAATAGGATCAAATTCTTCCGTGTTCACAGACAGTCAGCCAGTTGATGAATTAGGGAATTAGGGGGGAGAGAGAGAGAGAGAGAGAGAGAGAGAGAGAGAGAGAGAGAGAGTAACAGAGAAAAAGGAAGTCCTCGTTAGACATGCAATTAATTTATACCATCGAAGACTGGCTGTTCATTTAAGATGTACGAGGTGAGGAATTAGCTGAACTCATAGCAGTATGACATATGATATGACAGTCTTGCAAGTCGAAAGGAATTCATATATATTATAATTCTGATTCTCTTTCTTTCTTCCCTGAAGACAGTATCCCAAAATTAGGGATGAACCTTTTTTTCCAGCTTTCCATACTGAACAAATTTCACGACTTCTGCTTCCAGCTTTTTATTATCAAAAAATTTGATTCGCTATCGTAAAACCAGGAGTGTGGGGAAATTATTTCTTTTATTACAGTTATATCGGATCTCAAAATGAAAAGTCCCAAAACAACCGAAAGAAAAAGGTGGTGAAAGAAAAAAGAAGTCATGTCATCCAATGCCGACCTCATAAGATGCATACGAGGAGCATCATCTCAATCCGGTAGATTTTTCTGGGAAATAAGCTTAAAACGAGACGTTACGTTAACAGCGAGTTCTGTGTGTGTGTGTGTGTGTGTGTGTGTGTGTGTGTGTTCCTTTTCTTTCTTTTCTATTCTAAAAGAAAGCCTGAAGTTTTGCCCATTTAATGCTGCATCTTCGTGACGAGACAACGTTCAATGAACAGTAACAGAGATAAACATGTAGAATTTATTATTTGACTACCGCTGTTTAACGGCACACACGAAGCAAAATCAGCACTGATCTTCCTAATGCAACAATGCAACGCTCACTTGGAGGGTAAAAGAGGCAATGGACATAATTATATGCATTGCTATCTCTTGCTTCTCCATTAGTCCTCAGTTCCTTTGCAATAGCCGCCCACAAATCCACTCAATACATGTGTGTGAACCCAACCCATTCTCTTTTTCGCTCATTAGTAGTACGGCGCCTGTTTTAAATTCTGCTGGCACGATACTCCCAAGCATGGACGCTCATAGCTTAGTTTTCAGAAAGGGACAAACAGAAACTGCAAGTACGAATAACATATACAAACACCATATTCAAATTTCCCTGTGCCTTCTTTTTTATAACCATTTTTGCCACTCTCTCAACACATAAATTTAGTTGGAAACCGGAAGACCCAAAAACTACACAAAACTCTTGGATAAGTGAAATTACACAGTATGTTAGGACAATAAGGAAATTTCTTGGTCTTTCTTCTGATCAATTTGGTCACGTGGGTCCCATGCATTTCGAAATCCCCAGAGATTACTCTACTAGTAATACGAATGAAAAAATACCCTCAAGACAAATTTCTGGGAAAAAATTCGAGATATCTTTGTTCAACAGTGAATAGCTGCTGCAAAGTGTGATACCTTTTTCATTCTTGGCCTTTCATATTTAACCATACATGTATGCTGTTCAACATGCAACGGGAAATTTCATTATTACTTCCTACTGTGAATTTTCGCTGTTTCTACTGCAAACTACCAACATTTTCCTTATTTTTCTGCATAAACGCTCATCCAGAAATTCAACGGCAAAATTAACAATCAGAATTAGATTGTTAATTTAGCGTTAAAGCAAAAAATCTCTGAAGTACCTTCCAAGGGCAGGAAGGGCAAGGTCCGATTTCCAGGAGAAGGCAAATGCCCCCTCTTGCCCCCTATACTGTATAAGCGACCATGTTCCCAAGGCGTAGCCCCTTGGAGTGGGTGGCAGAGATGGTTTTTCACAACTCGCTTGTTGAGCTCTCTTCCCATTGCTTTTCTGTCAATATTTGTCCACTAGCACACCAAGATTCCATTGTGCTGTTGCAATTTTACCCCATATGCCACCATTTATACTCGTACAATAATGAAACGCATATAGCGTATTAAATCCATTTATTTTTGTGTTGTAGTCAGCACAAAGATTCGCCAAGCTTTCGCACTCTACTGGGAGGCTTTTTCAAGGCAATGGTAGACATAAAAATACAGAGAATTGGAACATACAAAGAACGAAGATGATTTTTGAAAATAACATGGGTGACATCACGAGCATATTACATGAATTTTTATCACGCAATTACACGGTGCGCCATAATATGTTTCCATCTTTTAATGACGCATGCCAAACTATTGGTAGTTCAGTAGAGACTTGCATGCCAGTTTGCTGGATAGGATTTCCACTGTTTCCCTGATGGCAGTCTTTTTAAAATTCGTGTAAGTAGGAAATTCTTCTAATATTATTCCATACAGGAGCGTCCGAGCAATGTATGACTTCTCTGGCGAGGGTTGTATTCTGCATTTCCTAATTTACACTTACCTTCGAAGGGCAGGAAGATAATGATAAAGAGTGCGCCATATAAAAGGGGCCCCGTGGCCAGACGTTGTTAGGCTGGTTAAAGTTGTTTGGCGGGTTTCCAGCTAAAACCGCTTTGTTCCACTTCTAACCGGTTTCTCCGTGTACAGCTGCAAAGGAATTCTTCGAAGTGGTTAGTCACAGTCACAGCACTGTAGGTACGCGGTCATCAGTGTAAGTGAAGAGAGAACAAAGGCAACGCAAATGGTTTTAAGTACGGAACAGGCCGAACAGCGGATTTTTATTGTGGAACAGTATTTCAGAAATAATTCATAGAAGGTTTAAAATGAGTAATAAATCCGCACACCCAACTTATCCGCACACCCTTGATGAATTAAAAGTGAACATTACGGATGCCATAGACCAGATTACTGCCGATGAGTTCTGGCGCGTTACGAACAACATGTTCCATCATGTGCAGCTGTGTCTTGATGTCGGAAGACAGCACTTTCAGCAATTGTTGCAAACGCAGGTAAATTACTTCTGTTTTCTGTCATTTCAACTAGTCTTTACCATGTATAGTAGCATTTCCTGACTATTGCCGTTCATTATACTTGGGCCTCTTTTATATGGCACACCCTGTATAAGAGGGATGGCATTCAAAAGGCTGAATATAAGAAGGATGACATAGACATAATACATAAGACTGTAAGAAATCGTATAATATCAGCAATAACAAAATCGCCTAGTTGGACGATGAAATACGCAGGATCCATCTCATATATCCCAGGCTTTACATATCGGTTAAAGAATATTTTACGCAAATATAGCATATTAATAGCAATGAAGTCCCCAACCCCGTTATCACATATAATATCAAGTTGCAAGGAGAGACAGTGTGAGAAAGAAACGGCAGGTGCTATACCGTTGGTATATCCTGACATCACGGAAAAGATATATATCGGAATGGAAAAGCGATTCCTGGACACTAGATGTAAAGAACACGTACGAAGTGTGAACCAGGACTTGCAGAACACAGCCCTCGCCAGAGAAGTCATGCATTGCTCGGCTGCTCCTGTATGGAATAATATTAGAAGAATTGCCCCTTACACGAATTTTAAAGAGACTGCCATCAGGAAAACAGTGGAAATCCTATCCAGCAAACTGGCATGCAAGTCTCTACTGAACTACCAATAGTTTGGCATGCGTCATTAAAAGGTGGAAACACATCACGGCGCACCGTATAATTGCGTGATAAAAATTCGTGTAATATGCTCGTGATGTCACCCACGTTATTTTCAAAAATCATCTTCGTTCTTTGCGTGTTTCAATTCCCTGCATTTTTATGTCTATCATTGCCTTGAAAAAGCCTCCCAGTGGAGTGCGAAAGCTTGGTGAATCTTTGTGCTGACTACACCACAAAAATAAACGGATTTAATACGCTATATGCGTTTCATTATTGTTCACGTCTGGTGTATTTATACTCGTATTCTTCCATTTCAGGGCAATGAGAAACAGGTTTTTTCTGTCTCGTGGAACATGTAATTTCATTAATTTTTATGTTACTTCACTTGTTAAAAATTTATCATCTTAGCTGTTCCCTTTCCAGCTAAATTCTGGGATTTCACTAAATTTTGTTGGCTAAAAATAATCAAATTAGCTTTGAATTAACATTATACCCCACAGAAGTGCTTGTTATTCTCACTAAGTCCAAGATCTCGCTAAATGCGGGATCGTAATAAGCGGGTTTTACTGCATTTAAATTCCTCAGTGATGCTGGAATACAACGTGTGCATGTACAGCAGCGAAAAGTGTGAAAGGCAAAGAAATGAAAAAATACACCTTCCGGCAATAAAGTTCCAGGACAGTGGGTATTACTCTGTTAATGGGTAGTGGTAAAATGGGTCAAATTGCAACTGTGTTTTCCCTCTCTTGTAGGACACAAGAAGATCTGAGAAAGTGCAGACTTGTCCGATTCTGAAGACTGTTAATAGAAGGTATTCCAAAGACCATTGTCATGGATTTGAACAGAGAGCAGACAGTAAACACCAAGTTTTGCTGCAAGTCCGGTAAGGCAGCAACGGATACCTTCGAAACGATCAAAACTGTTTGCAGGGACAATGCCCTATTCCGTGGTCACGTTTTTGAATGTTATGCTTGCTTTCGCGAGAGAAGGGAAGACATTGGGGATGACCCAAAGATTGGAAGACCGTCAACCAGCCGTTCTGAGGAAATAGTGGAGAAAGTTCACGTTCTGTTGCAGTCAGACCGTCGAATGAAGGTGCGGATGATGGAGGACGAACTCCATATACACCGTGAAACAATCCAGCTGATTTTAAAGGAAGATCAAGGGAAAAGGAAGATTTGTGCAAGGTTTGTGCGGCACACTTTGACTGAAGAACAGAAACTGTAAGGAGTCGAAAGCTGCATGGCGATCGTTGCGGCCGTGGAATCGAACCCTTTGATGCTAGACCGCATTGTAACAGGTGATGAGACGTGGTGCTTTCAAAACGATCCAGCATCAAAGAGGCAAAGCATGGAGTGGAGGGCACCAAGTTCACCGAGACTTCTTCTATCTACGAGTTCTTGATCGCGTACGGAAGAGAATTCATCATGTGAGGCCGCACCTGCGAGCACGTGGAAGTTGGTTCCTTCTGGATGACAACGCGCCTGTCCACTCTGCACACACAGTTCCTCGCCAAGTCCGGAGTACCCAGACTCAACCATCCGCCCTACTCCTCGGACTTAGCTCCCGCCGACTACTTCCTGTTCCTCAAAGTGAAATGGTCGTTGAAAGGACGGCGTTTCATGACTGTTCAGGACATCAAGAATACTGTTACCGCGGAAATGAACAGTGTTCCGGTAAATAAATTCAAAAAGTGTTTCACACATCTAGTAGGGCCATAAAGTTGGTGCATCGATAAGAAGGGGGATTACTTTGAAGAACCATTACCACAGTTGGATTCAGTGCATTAAACTTTCCTCGTAACAGCAGCTATCCTAGAATGTTTTTGTCAGATGGTGTATATCATCCTCTGCGGGAACCATTCAGTGCTGGACAAAGATATCTGGAAGTTTCGTGCCGAATTTTTCGTGAGGATATTTTTTCCTTCTTGATGGCCGATTGATTTATCACTGTTATCCAATGGCGCATGGTACACAAGTGGCTAAGAACCGCAACCCCCCCCCTCCCCCAAAGGTCTTTACTCATTGTACTAACATGCGTACAATTAATTCATTTGTCTAATTTTATACATCCAGCTCTTTCATGTACATTTTTGATCTCCTGGTTTTCAGTTAAATTTATCCCTTGTTGGTGAGTGTGGAGAAAAAACGATTAAACAACAGAAAAGGCGCGATGGAAATTCGAACATGCTGAGTGTGAATGTTATTTGTATTGAAACAGTTTCGTTTGTCCTCTTCTTAAAATTAATCTAAGAAGGCCCTTGTACACTCTCATGGCATTTTTAGTGTCCTTGGGAAAATAATGGTGCTCCTGGTGGCCTAGTGGTCTGAGGCTTCTTCCCTTCGTCTGCGAGTCAAGCTGAGAGTATATCACTACTTAAGGTAAGGAACAGCTACTTCCGCTACGAAAAGTAGTCCCTAGCGTTTAGAGCGAAAGTCAAGAAAATTATTGCTCAGAATCCATTTTTGTTTGCTCAGCAGTTCATCTGGAAAAATTGCTGTCCAAAACATACAGGGTGGCTCCCCAAATAAACTATACCTACAGTGGCCCAAACAAATGAACAAATCAAATAATCGCAAGTTTTATTTAATGTTATAGTATCCAAGACAGTTTCTATAGCAGGTGTTGGAAGTGAGCGCCCTCATTATTAAGGCACAGGTAGGTCGGTTCTTCGCAGCATGTTTTGGAACACAGTTTGAAGTTGTTGTGGTGTAATCTTAGCAATTTCAGCGGAGATGTTGGTTTGAAGCTCTTCAAGAGTTCTCGGGTTATCGGAATACACCTGACCCTTTAGTGCACCTCGCAAGTAAAAGTCACATACAAACAGATCAGGCGATCGAGCAGGCCAAAGGTCACGACTCATAACACGATCTTCCTCAAACACCTCAAAAATCGCATTCATTGAATGCTGGGTAGTATGTGCTGTAGCTCCATCTCTTTGAAAGTAACAATATGTCTTCTCCTCGTTGGTAAGCTGATTGAAAAATGGGTTGAAAATGTTTGCAACATATCGAGTTGAGTTTATGATTTCGTTGAAAAAAATGGTAATAATCCTACGTGCTGACAAAGCACACCACACACCAAGTTTCTGCGCATGTAGAGGGGTTTCCACAAATTTATGTGAATTTTCTGTGCTCCAAAATCGACGGTTCAGGGAATTTACATATCCATTTAGGTGGAGCCATGCCTCATCACTCATGAAGTAGAGATTCATGTCAGCATCCCAGATGCAATATCTTCCTGTAACCACCGGCAGTATCGCACACGTGCGGGTTTATCTTGATGTTGCAATTGATGCAATGCAGAAATTTTGTACGGTTTAGCACTTATATCGAGTTTCAATATTCGCTGGCACAAAGAACGTGAAATTCCTGCTTGTTGAGATAATCGACGAGTAGATTTTTTAGGAGACTGTAAGATTCGCTTCCGAATGTTCTCAATGTTCTCTGGAGTACGTACGCGCTTGGCATAACTTCTGGCAGCATTTGTCACTGAACCAGTTGTACGCCACTTTTTCACCAGATCATTGATTGCCACCTTCGTTAGTGGTCGAATTTTAAACCTTGTTTGAAACTCCTGTTGACACATTTTAAAGGACGTATGCTTTACATATACCTCGACGATGAAAATTATTTGCTGCAAAGTCAGGACCATCTTATCTGCTGCTGGGAAACTCCTCACAAGTAAACTGGTATGTAGATCGATGGATTGTCAGCACCTGCAACCAAAAAAGTTATGATTAACAAGAAACAAACTGTTCTGTTAATTGTCAGTTTCTGTAAACCAAATAAGTAATCATTAAATTGGGCTACCATGCGTATAGGTTTGTTTGGGCCACTATGGGTATAGGTTTGTTTGGGTAAAGGTTTGTTGGGGCCACCCTGTATTTTCAAATTGTCAGAGTGTTTTTAGAAATTAATTTTATATAAGAAGTTAATAAAGAGCCTTCCACTTTTGGCAGCTGACTGTCCAGGTGGGAAATGTTAGTAACCAGGTGACGGGGAAGGGGATGGAAGACTTCCACCAATATTTGCAACAGAGAGACAATAAACTGACAATCAGGGAAACTCGAGAGGGTGTAGGGGGAAGAGAGTCTTCAGCAGCACGGGGAGAAAAATTCCTTCGAAGTTCGGACCCCACCACACCTCTATTTCTTTTCATCGCCACTGCTTCTCTTGAAACGAATTCCTGTATAAGGCTCATTCAGTTCCTTTTTATGTTAAGGTTAACTTCGATACTCAGCGTAATTCTTCCTGGGTAAATGGGTAAGGGGAGGTGGGTGGACATAATTGCTTAATAGAAAAGCCACATCACGGGTGCAAGCAGGATGCATTGATACAGTTCTTGCATTCCACCGAGAGTCGTTGATTAGGCTTCCCCAGCTTTTACAACAGTACACTCCTAGTGTGACTTGGAGTAAAGTCCCGGATGAACCATAGATTGTGTGTTTATCTGATGGTGTTAATTCCTTCCCTTCCGTGAAACCAGCAACCCTAAGTTAGGGGCAGACAACTGCTCGTATAGCCCTAAAAGTTGCTTACAGTGGTCGTTCAACCTCGAAACAAAGAAAGAACATGGATTAGTTTCTCCGTTGCCTTTCTCATTGGAGCAGGGCAGCAACGATATCAGCCAAAGCATACATGTAAGTGCCTAAACTGGTGATATTCTGTTGCCAGTTGATATTGGCTTCTGTCTAGTGGGTAGGAGAGTTACTGCGATCTACCGTGGATTGGTATCGAAGTTGTCTTCTCCTAGCTATCATTATCTCTCAGACACCTACAATACAAATACATGTTCAATAGATAAGGTACCTGCAAAATAACTCGCTAGGGTTGCGAGAGCTTTTAAGGTTCCCTTCGCAATGGCTAGGTGAAAATAACATCGGCGTTTGTCTTCCCATAGCCGTGTTGCAAATAGTGATTACTAAAGACAACCTTTAGTGGGTAGCATCATGCCGAGTCTTATTTTAAATCACAGCACTCAGAAACAGCTTATTTTCTCTTAAATTAGTTATTGAAATTAGTAATCATTAGAGAAAGCCTAGACTTGCAGTGAATTCCAAAGTTTAGGCGTATAAACAATTACCGGCATAATAAAGCCGCGTTTCTTATGCGTACTGCGAAAAACGCTATGCGAGTGTTGAGAGTATTTCCTGTGGTGAGTGAAAAATTATGGGAGGTAAGTGTTCATCCTTTTTTTCTGAAGGGGCGGGGGCTGAGAAACTCTGAGGGCTATAGGCAAACGCCCGTCTCTAATTTGGCGCGTTTGATTTCAGGGTAAACACCAGGCCCATCGCCAGACAAAAAAGTTGGGAGGGGTTGCTGGTGATTGGGGTCGAGCAAAGGATACAAAGGATTTATTTCTTTGTTTGGGGGTTTAACGACAACCGTGAGCAACTCGATGGGGTATAAGCAGTGGCCGCCCCTAATTTAGTGCCCCTGATTTCAGGGAAAGGCGACAGACAGCGCAGTCAGATAAAAATAACATCCACGCCTCATTCAAAACCCGGACCCATCTCCGATGAATGGACAGAAACCCTCGGTTAGATCGCTGCGCAAGATGGGTGGCGATTTAAAGGATGTCGGGCAAAAGATACAAAAGAGGTCGAGCACTGGTCTGTGGTGTGAGTCGCTAGGGATGGGCAAAAGGTAAGGCAGGCTAGGCGCCCCCTACCTAGTCCTCTCCTGAGTATGGACCTGGAAGGCACATAGCCAGTGTCGTAAGAAAAACTCACCATTCACTGAGGTTCGAACCGGAAACTACCTTGAACAACTAGACATAAACTGTGCCTCTAACCACTCCACCACCAGGAAAGACCTCTCCTTTCCCTAAAGACCTTCTAAAACATTCTCAAATCTAAGAGTGCATATTTGTGTGAAAGTGTTTGTGGTGAATATTTGAGAAACCATACGACATGATCATTTCCGAAACCCATCAGAAAATGTCAGAGTTGATTTGAGTGCACCAATGTGCAACCAGATTTTGAAATGTTTGTATTTCATAAAAAATGATAGAAATGTCCAAGATTAAACCAAACAAAGAAGCATTACTTCCCTTCAAAACCTTTGATTAGCATTTTAAAAAGAAGAGAATTGATAATTTTTCCTATTGATACCAAAGGGCAAGTTTTCTTCAAAAAAATTAAGCTAAACCAAATTTGATTTGACAAAAACCTCATGTATGACTTAAATTAGAGGCAGTTATTTCTGATGTGTTTTTTCTGTATTGCTATTTTGTCACCGTATATACAAATATACGGTAATTATGGGGTAAGAAAGTTATTACATAGATTCAAACACAATTTGTGTTCTAACTGATAACAAAGTAATTTTCCCGTGAAAGTAAAATTCGTTCAAGCTGGCACACATTTTATTAGAAACGTAAAAGAGAAAAAAATTATTCAATAACATTTCCTATGAAAATGGACATCCTCTCGTTATGTCTCTCGTAATCACATTTGACGTGCGTGACAACCGTTTCGTAGAAAAAATAAAAGATCTCTAGAAAAAGGTGTAATGAATACTTGAAGAGTAGATCGATGTTTCATCGTTATGTTTGTCCATCGAAATTTTCCTAAAGCACCTACAGAATAGTACGGATATTGCGTGACTGAAGTCATTTACGTGACCACGTCTAAATTCCATTCAGCCTGACTAAATAATGATTTCATTGCGGAGAAGTCAATTTCGCATTTCTGAATTTCCAGATTCTCGAAACGGAAGCTTAATGTATTTGCTGTAGTTCCCTGTGACATCTCCGGTACAAATGTTACTAACTGGTGTAAATTTCTACAACTTTTTTCTGGTACTTGTCTTGAAGAAAAATGCACTGAAATCAATCTTCTATTGATGCTATATGTATCTTTCGCGACAGTATTGAAAGCAAATCTCAAGTTAAAGAATGTTGATGTAACGAAAATGGGTAACGGAAGTAGTCAAACCCGTTGTTGAAATCTGATTTTTGAATGCTATCCGATGAAATGATGCAACAATAGTTAATTTCAAAGATACTTAACAATATATTCTACTAAACCATCGTCGAACGTTATTTCATCACGTTTTGCAGTCATGTGCAAAAGTTTAAGATCATCTGTTGGTATTAGGAGATTTCTGCCGATTGTGTCAGCTACTGTCTGTATTACTCAATTTCCTGTTGGTGTTACATCATCTTTAATAACATCCACGACACATTCGCGCCACCTGTTGATAGAGTTGGAAGCGTGCGAGCATCAGTTTGCTTCTGGGTTTCATACTGAGAGAGTTTGTACGTGTTTTCTATATAGCGAAAAATGGGCAAAAAAACGTCTTTAAGTGTTACTCAGAGGGCACAAATAGTGACTTTATATCATGAAGGATACTCCGAACGTGACATAAGCAGAAAGGTGAATGTAAGCGAGATTGCTTTTCATAATATGGTCATGAAATATCGAGATACATATGAATATACCGACCGAACGAGAAGTGGATGGCCAAGGAAATCAACCCCACGTGATGACAATACCATAAGGTGAATAGTTATGTTTTCTCCGAGGAGTTTGTGCAAACAAATCACGGTCTTTATACATTCAAAAGGGTCTGGTATTAGAAAAAGCACTGTTTCCTGACGTCTTAGCAAAGCTTTTGGATTAAAGTCTTATACATCTGCACATAAACATAGACTAACTTCTGTAGTGAAAAAAGATGCTCCAGTTTCCAAAGCATCATCAATCGTGGACTGTTGAAAATTAGTGCCAAGTTCTTTTTCCCGATGAATCAACTGTGCGTCTATTGAATCACGTGAAGCATATGTTCGACGACCAAACGTTTGATGAAAAATACACCGTTAGCTCCGTGAGACATCCGCATAATCGGAGGATGATGATGATCATCATCATCATCGTCAACCATTATCAATCCACTGCTAGACGAAGGTCTCTCCAAGCCTCTTCCATAACGGTCTGTTTTGTGCCAGTCTCATAAATGGTACTCCCGCATACTTTCAAATTTCATCCACCCATCTTCCGTGTGGTTTTCTTCTGGGTCTTTTCTTATCCCTTGGAATCCAATCTAAAATTTCGACTCTCTATCGATGGTCTGTCCTTCTGGCAGTATGTCCAGCCCATTGCCATTTCAGGGATTTTACTCCGATCATGATGTCTTCCACTCTTGTCATTTTTCTGATCTACGAGTTCCTCTTCTTATCTCTCCTGATTACACCTAGCATGCACCTCTCCATGCTACTTTGAGTTGTCTGCAGCCTTTGTATGTCTCTTTTAGTTAAGGTCCACGTCTCTGCACCATATGTAAGCACTGGAAGGATGCATTGATCAAACACTTTTATTTTAAGACATAATGGCATATTGCTCTCGAAAATTATGCTATTTCTTCCAAAAGCTCTCCAGGCAAGTTTTATACGCCGATTAATTTCTTCATCAATGTGACCTTCACTTGATATCTGTTGTCCAAGATAAATGTAGGTATTGATTGTCTCCAGCCTTTCCCTGTCAATCGATAAATCTTCATTTCTTGTAAAAGCACTGTACATCACTTTTGTCTTCTCAAAGTTCATTTTTAATCCCACTTCTTTACTCTTGTCAGAAAGTTCCTGGATCATACTCTGCAGCTCTGATGGGGTAGTTTCAAAAATGACTACGTCATCAGCAAAACGAAGGTGAGTAGATAATCTTCATTAATCTTTATCCCTTTGTTTTCCCAACTCAGTGATTGAAAGCCATTTTCCAATGGGGCATTAAAGAGCTTGGGAGATATCGTGTCAACTTGTCTCACTCCATTTCCAATTTTTATAGGTGTTGTATTCTCAAATAGCAGAATCTTTGCACTTGCATTTTCATAGATGTTATTAATAATATTAATGTATGCATTTTCAAAACCGCAAGATTTCAAAGACATTGTAACTTCTGATGGTTTCACCGAATCAAAGGATTTTTCATAATCGATAAAAGCCATGCATAATGGAAGTTCATGTTCCCTCGCTGTTTCAATTAGTTCTCTCAGTACGTGGATATGATCTATTCAGGAGTGCTGTAGCCACTCCTGAATCCAGCTTGTTCTCTCGGTTGAGCCATGTCCAGTGTTAGCTTCAAACGGTGTGAAAGAACTTTAGTGAACATTTTATAAACCACTGATAGGAAGCTAATAGGTCTGTAGTTCCTGAGATCCTCAACGTCACCTTTTTTATGTAGCAGGATCATTGTATCATTGTTCCAATCCTCAGGAAACTTCCTTTCGTTAACGCATCGAGTAAAAACTTGGGCGAGTACTGTTTCAATTTCTCCACTTGCTTCTTTCATGATGTATACGGTAATTCCATCTTCTCCTGGAGCTTTCACCCGTTTCATGTTCTTGATTGCATGTGCAAATTCAGCCGGGAGGACCGGAAGAACTCTGGTACTGGTATCTTTTGTAATGTCTGGAGTACATGTATCATCCCTTTCATATAGTTTTGAGCAGAAATCTTTCACTCTTGTCAAAATTTCACCTCTATTTCTTGTTACAGAACTATCTTCTTTTATGAGAGCCATAATCTGTTTTCTTCCCCTACTCAGATGTTCCTTTGCTCTCTTCAGGCTTTGGTTGCTTTCAATTGCTTTCTTCACTAGTTCACAGTTTAATTTCCTTACATCTTCGGTGATACCTTTCGTACCGTCTTGCATAGCTCTATATATTCCACTTTGGAAGTCACATCTCTTTAATTGTCCTCATTTCTCTTCTTTTTTGCATCAGAATTTTGGGTTTTCCTGATAATTTGTTCGTATGCAACTTGTTCAATTTTTGTTGCAGTTTCCATAAGAGCCTTGGTTAGTTTTCTGTTAACTTCAGAGATGTCCACTTCTTCCGACGTTAGACCTTTTACAGCAGAAAATCTGTTCCTCAGTTCCAATTTGAAGGTATTATGATGTTTTTTAAGGTTGGTCATGTCAATACACTTTGTTTGTTTTATGAGCTTGCCACGCCCGAGTTTAGCGTTGAGGTGAATCTTACCTCTTACCATTCTATGGCCACTATTTGTGTTGAACTTGTTTAGCACAGTGCAGTCTTCCATGACAAATTTCTTGATACACATAATAAAATCAATTTCACTCGTCAATCCATTGGGATACCTCCATGTCCGTTTCCTTTCCGGCTTTTTCTTGAAAAAGGAGTTCATGATGAAAAACCCTTCTGCTTCTGCAAACTGTACGAGAGTATTTCTCCGCTGGTTTCTGTTGCCGTGATCGAATTTATCTACTTAAGTTTCGTCCTGTTGCCGTTGCCCTATTTTCGCATTGAAATCTCCCACAATGATCTTTAAGTACTGCTTGCCTTTATTATGTAGATGCATTTTCTCGTACAATTATTCAGTCTCTTCTTCAGGATGACTTGTAGTGGGTGCATAAGCTTGAATAATCTGAGCCTGGTATCTTCTCGAGAGTTGTATAACAAGTCGTGCAGCACTTTCAGAGGAAATTTCACCTTCTACAACTTTATCCTTCCGTTTCTTGTTTATTATAAATCCAACACCACTATTTCTGCCAGTATCTGTCCTACGATATAGAAGAGATGTTCGCTTTTCAGTTCAATGAAATCATCTCCTTTTCTCCTTACCTCACTTAGCCCGACGATGTTCCACTTGATCCTTTGTAGTTTCTCTTCCAATTCAAGGAGCTTTGAATCAGAAGACAGGGAGCGTCCATTATACGTAGCCAAGATCAGCATCAGATGGCAGCGTAGTCCGGTCCTCCGGTGATTCTTAGCACCCTCTGCCTTCATGTCGCCTTGGCCAGGTACATTCCAGCTGCCGGAGACTGAGGGCCAAGATTTAAGTTGTGGATTCATTTTGGAGGGGTTTGGCCATAACTCACCACGCTGTCCAAGCGGTTTGGTGCAGTTATACCGCTATTGGCGGTCATATATATATATATATATATATATATATATATATATATATATATACATAGGATGTAAGGTCAGGTGATGCGTAACATCACAGCCTCTCCTTGACAAATGTCAACCCCGCCTTCTCGTGGTGCATCCTGTTCCCACTAAAGGGGCTCTGACGACCGCAAATAGCGGTATAACTATACCATCGGGATCAGAGGAAATGCTATCCCACACTCACCAACCCGCTTGGCCAGCGTGGTGAGTTATGGCCAAACACCTCCAAAATGACTCTACAACTTAAATCTTGGCCCTCAGTCTCCGGCAGCTGGAATGTACCTGGCCAAGGCAGCGGCCAGTGCGACATGAAGGCAGAGGGTGCTAAGAATCCCCGGAGGACCGGACTAGGCTGCCATTTGATGCTGACCTTGGCTACCTACAACGGACGCTCCCTATCTTCTGATTCAAGGCTTCTTGAATTGGAAGAGGAACTACAAAGGATCAAGTGGGACATCGTCGGGCTAAGTGAGGTAAGGAGAAAAGGAGAAGATCTCATTGAACTGAAAAGTGGACATCTCTTCTATTATCGTGGGACAGATACTGGCAGAACTAGTGGTGTTGGATTTATAATAAACAAGAAACTGAAGGATAAAGTGGTAGAAGTTGAAAGTTCCTCTGACAGAGCTGCACGACTCGTTATCCAACTATCGAGAAGATACCAGGCTCAGATTATTCAAACTTATGCACCCACCACAAGTCATCCTGAAGAAGAAATTGAAGAATTTTATGAGGAAATTCGTCATCTAAATAATAAAGGTAAGCAGCACTTGAAGATAATTATGGGAGATTTCAATGCAAAAATAGGGCACCGGCAACAGAATGAAACTTCAGTAGGTAAATTCGGTCACGGCAACAGAAACCAGCGTGGAAATACTCTCGTTGAGTTTGCAGAGGCAGAAGGATTTTTCATCTTGAATTCCTTTTTCAAGAAAAAGCCACACAGGAAATGGACATGGAGACATCCAATTGGGACGACAAGTGAAATTGATTTTATTATGTGTAACAAAAAAATTCGTCATCGAAGACTGCAGTGTGCTGAACAAGTTCAACACAGGTAGTGACCATAGATTGGTGAGATGTAAGATGCACCTCAACACTAAACTGGAACGTGGCAAGCTCATAAGACAAACAGAATGTATTGACATAACCAACCTTAAAAAACACCATAATACTTTCAAGTTGGAACTGAAAACAGATTCTCTGCTTTAGAAGGCCTAACATCGGAAGAAGTGGATATTTCGGAAGTTAACAGAAAAGTAACCAAAGCTCTTATGGAAACAGCAACAAAATTAGCTGGGTCTAAGAACAAGTTGCATGTAAACAAATTATCAGGAAAACCAAAATTTTGATGCAAAGAAGAGAGATGAGGACAACTAAAGAAGATGTGACTTCCAAAGTGGAATATATAGAGCTATGCAAGACAGCACGAAAAAGTATCACTGAAGACGTAAGGAAATTCAACTGTGAGCTAGTGAGGAAAGCAATTGAAAACAACCAAAGCCTAAAGATAGCAAAAAGGGACATCTCAGTAAGGGAAGAAAACAGATTATGGCTCTGAGAAAAGAAGATGGTTCTATAACAAGAAATAGAGGCGAAATTTTGACAAGAGTGAGAAGATTTCTACTCCAAATTATATGAAAGGGATGATACATGTACTCAGACATCATGAAAGGTACCAGAGTTCTTCCAGTCCTCCCAGCAGAAGTTGCTCATGCAATCAAGAACATGAAGCGGGGGAAAGCTCCAGGAGAAGATGGAATTACTATAGACATCATACAAGAAGCAAGTGGAGAAATTGAAACAGTACTCGCCCAAATTTTCACTCGATGCCTTAATGAAGGGAAGATTCCTGAGGATTGGAACAATGCTACAATGATCCTGCTACATAAAAAAGGTGACATTGAGGATCTCAGGAACTACAGACCTATCAGCCTCCTATCAGTGGTTTATAAAATCTTCACTAAAGTTCTTTCACACCGCTTGAAGGTAACACTGGACATGGCTCAACCGAGAGAACAAGCTGGATTCAGGAGTGGCTACAGCACAATATAGATCATATCCACGTACTGAGAGAACTAATTGAAAGAGCGAGGGAATATGAACTTCCATTGTGCATGGCTTTTATCGATTATGAAAAAGCCTTTGATTCGGTGAAACCATCAGCAGTTACCACGGCTCTGAAATCCTGCGGTATTGAAGATGCATACATTAATATTATTAATAACATCTATGAAAATGCAAGTGCAAAGATTCGGCTGTTTGAAAATACAACACACATAAAAATTGGAAAGGGAGTGAGACAAGGTGACACCATATCTCCGAAGCTCTTTAATGCCACATTGGAAAATGTCTTCAATCACTGAACTGGGAAAACAAAGGGATAAAAATTAATGGAGATTATCTAACCCACCTTCGTTTTGCTGATGACGTAGTCATTTTTGCAACTACCCCATCAGAGCTGCAGAGTATGATCCAGGAACTTGCTGACAAGAGTAAAGAAGTGGGATTAAAAATGAACTTTCAGAAGACAAAAGTGATGTTCAATGCTTTTACAAGAAATGAAGATTTATCGATTGATGGAGAACAACTGGAGATAACAGATACGTATGTTTATCTTGGACAGCAGATATCAAGTGAGGGTCACATTGATGAAGAAATTAATCGGCGTACAAAACTTGCTTGGAGAGCTTTTGGAAGAAACAGCATAATTTTCAAGAGCAATATGCCATTATGTCTTAAAAGAAAAGTGTTTGATCAATGCATCCTTCCAGTGCTTACGTATGGTGCAGAAACGTGGACCTTAACTAAAAGAGACATACAACGGCTGCAGACAACTGAAAGAAGCATGGAGAGGTGCATGCTTGGTATAACCAGGAGAGATAAGAAGAGGAACTCGTGGATCCGAAAAATGACGAGAGTGGAAGACATCATGATCAGAGTTAAATCCCTGAAATGGCAATGGGCTGGACATACTGCCAGAAGGACAGACCATAGATGGACAGCCGAAATTTTAGATTGGATTCCAAGGGACAGGAAAAGACCCAGAAAAAGACCACATGGGAGATGGGTGGATGAAATTCGTAAATATGCGGGGAGTGACATGGAGGAGACTGGCACAAGACAGACCGTTGTGGAGGAAACTTGGGGAGACCTTCGTCCAGCAGTGGATTGATAATGGTTGACAATGATGATGATGATGATATATACATGCATACACTGAGGTGCCCAAAAAACTGGGAAGGGCGCTGCCATTTCCATTACATGCCACCACTCCCATGCGGTGAATGGTATCGTCCACAAATGACGTAATTATACAAGCAGATACAGTATCTCTGCAATATCAAGTGGGCCGCGGATGGCCTAATAGTGAACGTTTGTGACTGCTAAGGACGAAGCTCAGTTCGATCCCAGGCAGGTACAAACGCTCGAACCACTAAATATCCACTGTGCATCGGATGGGTACGTTAAGCCGTCGGACCCCGGGTATTGGCTTCCCGGTAATGAATAAGGACGTCTTCCGCCCCTTTTTACATCGCTTCCGTGTCACTTTCCTATCGGGCACTCTAGCCCGAATCTCCCAGGTCCCTATTTCTGAGGGTTGTTTAAGACCTGGGGTCAGACACTCCCTTTCTAAAATCCTCTACATAGGATCTGATCTGATCTGCATGCTTAAGCAGTAGCATTCGCAGTTCAGATGGCAACTTATGAGGATTTAAGCGATTTTGAACGTGGTGTAATAGCCGGCGTCCGGGTGATGGGTCACTCCATCTCGGAAATTACCACGAAATACACGATCAACAATTTCAAGTGTGCACCTGCACTACACAAACTCAAGGGGGAATTCCAGAGTGCGAAACCGGTGTGGCCGTAGAAAAGCCCTGTACAGCAGCGTTTGGCACGCATTGTAACATCCGCCCGGGTACAACATTGCTGCAAATCACAGCGCAATTCAATGCTGGGGCCAGTTGTAGCACCTAGACAAAGCCTACTTGAGGTGAGCAAAAACGCGGCAGTTCTTGAGCTTATTTTGCGTCTAATAAACGAATATTTAGGACCACTGTTTATTCTTTTTTTTTTTTTTGATTGGAGGTTTAAATGATTTATTGGACCTGGTGGTACAAAGACATACAGACAGACATAAACAGGAGACAGAAATTACACAGCAACAAGTGTAAATCATACATGGTTGTCTTTTTTTTTTTTTTTTTTTTGATTGGGAGTTTAATGACCCCCATGAGCAACTCAATGGGCTATAAGCAGTCGCCCGTCCCTAATTTAGCGTCACTGGTTCCAGGGAATGGAGAGAGCCAGTGCCGTAAGACAAGCACAACATCCATGTCTCACGGGATTCGAACCCGGACCCATCTCGGACGAATGATCACAAGCCAGCGCTTAGAACACTGCGCCACCGGGGCGGCACATGTTTGTCAACATGCCAAATGATCAATTTATACAGATATAGACAGTGTTGATCATGTAACACATTGTGAACAAGTGTACACCAAACGTGGAATTTTACAGTATGCTAAATGACCGATGTACACAGATAACCAGTGTTGGACAAGTAACACTTTGAGGGCCAGTGCCGAAAGACAAACACAAACATCCATGCCTCACCGGGATTCGAACCCGGACCCAACTAAGGCGAATGATCATAAGCCAGCGCCTTGGACCACTGCGGCGACTACTATTTATTCAGTGTACACGTGATGGAAACCTCCTGTTTTGGAGCAACACATAAGTCAGACAATCAAATGCAACAACAAAAAATTGCTGAAGTAACTCTGTAGTGTGACAGTAAAAAACTGACTTTGATTCCGCAGTGCAATGTTCAACTGCTCGGTGCTCACGCACATATACACGCTTCCATGAGAAGAAAAGCATTTTCCGCTTAAACTATATATAACGTGATCGGGTCGAATGCTCTCAAACCTGATTAGGTGTATAAAACTCCAGACAAAATTACTCAGCGTTGAGAGCCTCTTGAATAAGTTAATACGTGAGTTGAAAATTTTTGCGGAGAAAGAACGTGGAAATATGTCATTCAGGTAGTATATATATATATATATATAGGAAAAAGAAAAACTGGAAGTTAGAGAAAATGTCGAACAATCCGATAAACACGAACTTGGATAAAAAAATAACACAGCTTCTGGAAAACAGCCAAATCGATACAGTTCAAACTTTTAGAGGCAGTTTCGTGGATGACCACGCTTTTCCATAAATTACGTGAAGGGACTGCGTACGGGTTGACTGCGGAGAAGCATCCCCTTTTTCAAAATACGGCGATATTCTGCTGACGAGTAACCAATCCCGAAGATTTATTTTTGCTTTGGTTTCCGTTTTTCTCCTTTTCTGTTTTTGTTTTCCTTACCTTTCGGAGGATTTTATTTTTATAGTGGCCCTTCCAGCATCAGTAAAAGTCAATATTTCGGCCATAACTTCTCCGGTTACTGCGTTAAGGTAAACTGTAATCTCTGAACCCCTCGACGTATCGTTTTCATTCCGATGCTGCTTGACTTATATACGTTCCCTTTATTATCTTTAATTTATGAGAATTAAGGCAGACCGCTGTCCTTTCACTCGTGTGCATTTATGCTGGAATGAAGATGAGCATAACGCGATGAAACAACTACTGGTATTGGACAAAGTACTTACGTAGCTTGCGTTCTGTTGGAGGAAGAGCGCAAAGGATTTATGACGGCATGCTGCGGTCATAAAATATTTATGTACCGAAAGCCACAATGTGCAATATGTAATTAGAAAGGCTAATTCAGCTGGAAGGGCTCAAGAATGCAAAATCTGAAATATTCCTCTCAAAGCTCCGTTTTCAGTACGCATGTTGATGTGGGGGGGGGGGTGAAGCAACTGTCTCTTATTAATCGTGAAAAAGGGAGCAGGGAAGAATTCGCGTAAAATTCGTTGAATATTAAATATAGATGATGATCGCATTTGTCTTTACAATGGGGAATGTAAGAAATTCATGACTTATTACATTTCTTTGCGTCATCTTTAGGTGGGAAGGAAAAATTTGTAATTGTGTTTTTAAAAGTTTTATCATTCATAAGCAAAAGAAGTACCGAAATTTCACGTCGTGGAATAAGAACTCCAACCGGTAAGATAATTGCATATTGCTTGACAAAAGGAAAAGCATCGTGTTTGATTTCTTCACTTATTGAGGGGCTCAAGCTATATTTTTTCTAATTGCTATGGAAATTAAGGAAGAAATATTGTGTAATATTTGTCACAAATACATTGAAAATTCACAAAACCATTCTCAACAATCAGGTTGTGGTACTGAATTGCATGTAGTTTAGTGTTCATAATTTGCCATCTTACCAGAAAGCTTTAAAATCCCATCGTCCTGAAGCGGGAATCGAACCCGCATCTCCAAAATTCCGTTCAAGCATGCTACTTAACAAGTACCCGGATCTCCCGATGTGCTCGAACGGAAACTGGCAGATGCCGGTTCGAGTCCGGCTCCAGGGCGATGTAATTTTCAAGATTTCTGATAACATGATTCGTTGTGAACACCAAACTATATATAATTTAGTAACACAACTTGATTGATCAGAATTATCTTGTGTTTTTTAATTGCTGATTTTTTTAATTAGTGAACTTTAATTAGGAAGATCGACGGAAGATATCACTAGATTTTTTCCTAAGTATCTTAAGATGTGAAAGGAGCTTCAATTATTTTATTACTGTATTACTGAAAATTTGATTTCTTGAAGTAGTTTCTAACAATAAAAATCCACACCTGAAGCAAAATCCCAAATGCCAAAAAGGTTCTGCACAGTGTCTTAAAACTAGCCGTTCAGGAAAACATTTCTGCAGTAATCTCCTTATTTTTAGAATGTTTTTAACAGACACGTATAGGTCTGAAATTGATGGACTTACGTTGTAGCTTTGTTTTCCCCTACGCGAACACGATCTCTGTTTCTCGAAGGCTGCAAAATCTATTCTTGGATCTACAGAAGACAACCAGCTTAAGATTTTCGCATGTCCTTCGGGATTTCCTGGTGCGCAGTAACTCTCCCCCGCCCCTCTGTTTGGTGTAGATCTCCATTGATAATTGTCACCATGTCTTTGTTTGTATGAAACGGAACGGAAAGTTTTGGTATCTTCGATTTTATAGAGGAAAACAAAATTACACAAGTCGTGTAAGCACGCAAGTATTGTTCCAGCTTGAATACATGGGGAAAAGGCACGATATTTGCTATCAATGAGCGTGATGCCTCCATTACCTTGGAGACTTCCATGTGTCCCACATTATTTTTGAATACCTTGTGAAAGGATATTCACGTTACAATTGGAACTTTGGCGTCATGCCTTTTGCTGTCGTCTTTGCACCATTTATCTTCCAGTTTTTACCATGTTTCGGATTAACACTACAATTCGTGAATTCAGCCGTAGCTTTCTTTTTCAGCTTACTGACACCTACTACATATCTCTTCCTGTGTGATCGAGTTCCTTTCCATTAAAATTAATCCAACAAGATACATCAGGGGTTCCCTTTTGGGTCAATAACACTATACATGCATGTTATAGTCTACTTTGTTTCAGTGGTGGCAACGTAAGTCATCGATTGTACTGCTGTGTTCTACCTTTTGTTGCACTACGGCGCTGAGGCTATTTTTTACAGGGTGAGGTCAGAGTTAGGCCCTCGGAATGTGAGCCCCATATTTAAACACCAAAAGAAGCCAAATATTTTCTCTTATTTCCGTATCACATAAAATTTTGTTAAGGAATACTTCTTTGAAAGTTTCTAGGCGTGAATACGTTTTTTCAGCAACTAAATCCGCTTCACGAAGCAAATTTAGAGCTGAACGAGGCCTATACTGAGAACAGCTTTGTCGCTATGTAATGTTTTTTGTTCATTTGTTCAGGATTTAATGCTGTAGTTCCTAGGAACATCTAAGATGATAAGGAATTATCCGTCCCTAATTTGAGGCTACCGGTTCCTGGGTTTAGAGCACCACCCACGCTATTTCAGGTATTCGAAACCAGGACCGGCTTTGTCAATATGCAAAACGCCCGCTCCCATGACCACTTGGCCATCCACGAGGCCTATATAAATTGCAAGTTTTTCTAATGGCGAAGTATTTTTCTCAAATTTAGACCGCCAAATTCAAAACTCTAAAACCTGCGCCTTAAGGAATGGCGGTTAACATTCCTGTCACTCACTTGTTCTCTTGAATAGTTTTTCCAGCTGTAGCTCTTTGCATTTTCACCAGTACTCTCACGGGCATTGCTCTTAAAAGCTTGATATTATCCCAATTTTTTTTATTTTCACATTTTTAAATAGGAAAATGAAATTAATTGAGGTTCCATATACTATAGGTTTCGCTTTTCGTAATCAGCCCTAAAAATTCCAAATAAAAATATTTATCATTATTTTTTTGTTTCTAACGGGGGAAACAAAAGAAATTTTTTGACTCGTATGGGAAGATGCTTTTGTTTCGAAGGGAGAAAAGCACATAATCTCTTTGTGGAAGTCCATACTTTAAAGAAATTCGAGGTGACGAGACATTCAGCGATTTATGCGCGTGCCAAAGGGGCATAATTTGAATATCACTCCGGGTAAGACTTCAAGAACATCGCAGGCTAAAGATAACTCGTTTTCTAGCTTACACATGCCATATTTCAATTTACTTTCATTAAAGTTGAAATGTAATAGCAAACCTATTGAACATGAAATCGCAAAATACTAAAGTAAATACTTAAACAGTTTTAAGACTTTTTAATTACTATTTTTTAATTTCGGAAATCATGTAAGTGAAAGATCAACTTTTAGAATTTCTTTAATGATATTTTTACCAACGTTTGTTTGCCTTTCTGTATGTCAGAAGTGATGTACGGCATTTATGGACCCGAAATTTAACACTAACTTGCAGGTTTGTCTGCAGAATGCCCTTTCAACAGGTAAACGGAAACGTCTACTGATAAATATAAAGACTCTGGTGCCTCAGAAGTTATTTAAAAGTGATCTGTTCGTGTCGTATGTAACCAAGAAAAACTCTATGGTTTGAAAGCCGATGACAACATTGTAAGCTCATTTAAGAGAATCCTCATTCATTTCTGTACTTTGCAATGCTCATGACTGTACTCGTCAAATAGACAAATGGTCTGGCAAAGAAGTTTTCATTTATCTCCACAAACTGCCTATTCGAAGAGGCAAGTCTCGCGTTTCATATAGCAGGCCTCAAAGAAAGTCTATTAGTGACCAATAATTGTATTTTGCCATGGAATTCCTGGATTTGTTGTACCAAATTAAAAGGTTTTTAAACTTCTAGTAACTGCGCATCCAGCAACAAGACATAAATGTGAGAAAATACTAAGTTGTTCCACATGAAATGTCGGAAAATACTTATAGATGAAAACTTCAAACATCCAAAATGCCGTGCAAGCAAGTTATTATTAATCGAAACAAACACCGCAAGCAGCCAAGTCACTTTTGCCAGCAAGATATCATGTATCCACGAACGTATTTGCTGTTTTCAAGGGGGCAAAAGAAACTACTTGTAGTGAATGGATTTTCGGAGAAATGGCTTTCCGCCAGCGGTATAACGTCAGTTGAAATCCCAAGGTGCCTTGCACATATGAATTAGATGAGTAATCAGCTTGGTTGAGGAAAGAAGTGCGATTACAGTGGTGGTATCAGCGGAGATTATTCGTGGGTGTTTGTTATACGAATTTAAACTCGGTTCATCTGCTCCAGAAACAACTCGTCACATTTGCGTAGCATTCGGGTCAGATGCTGAGAAGGAAAGCACAACTCGGAATTGGCTTCCAAAGTTCAGAGACGGTGATGAATTCCTTCAAGAAAAGGCCAGCAGTGGTCGTTCTGTCAACTTGACAGAAGTCCTGAAAATTGTTATTGAGAAGAACAGTAGCAAAACTGCCGTGAACTAGCCCAGCCATTTGGTGTTAGTGATGAAACCGTCCGAAGATTTCTACATGCAATAGGTAAGGCAATTGTCTAAGTGGGTCCCCCAATGAATTGTCCGCAGTGAACGAACAACAACGTGTCTCAGCTTGTCTTCCATTGTTATCTCGCTATGAGAAGGAACCAATTTTGGATAGGGTACTCACATGGGATTAGAACTGTGGTCAGTACAGTACACCAAAACGTTCCAGATATCGGTTGCCCACCAGTGACTCAATTCCTCACACATCAAAGCCAGCACTGAATCCATGTAAGTTATGCTGTGTATATGGTGGACAGCACGTGGTGTTGTTCATTATGAACCCTTGCAATGCGGCCAAACGATCACCGCTGCAGTGCACTGTAAACAACTGAAACGTGTGCATCAGGACTTGAAAAAGAACGAAGCAGCACTGGTTAACAGAAAGGGAGTTCTGCTCCTTCAAGTTAACACACTCCATTTCATTGAACAGAAACACTATCAAAGAACTTCAGTGGGAGCTTCTATGTCATTCAGCTTACTCACCTGATATCTCTACTTCATACTATCACTTGTTTCTTTCATTCGACAACCATTTGGGTGGATACGACTTCTCCAACTTTGATGAGTTATGCACTACCCTCCAAAACTGTTTTTTTCCCCATGATCCGGCATTTTATCGCAGGGCTATATACTGGTTGTTAACACGTGGGTAGAACGTTGTTGATGCCCATGATAATTATTTTGATTAATAAATTGCTTTTACACTACGTATGTGCTACTGTATACTTTGTCTCAGTCTCCGAAAACGGCAAGTACTTTTGTGGTTACCTGATACAAGCTTCTGTATGCCATTGTGAAAAGAAGCTTCGGGATACTACAAACTCATAGAATGCGATTTCAACTGATGTTTGATCGAGACACGATTTACCCTGCAGAAAGGTGTCGAGGAGCTTGAAGAAGTAGAGGACAGATGAGGTGAATATGGTGGACGAGGTAAGGCTTCGTAGCACAACTGGTGCAGCTTCTGGTTAGTCTGGCTGACAACGTGAGATTTAGCGTTATCATGGAGAAGTATAGGCGCATTACGATTGACTAAAACTAACTGTTTCATTGACAGTTTTCCATGCATTACGTTAAGATCTTGATAATATCTGTCCGCCGTGATGGTTTGACCCGGTTGTAAGAAGAAGGAGTAGATCACACCAGCTGCGGACCACCAAATACTGACCATCTTGTTTTTGGTATGGAGTACCGACTGCAGGATGTGTTTCGGGGCTTCACCACAGTTGAGCCTTTGCACCAAGCGTCAGAGACTGTCATACAGCATCTATTTGTCATCACACGTGACGAGTCTCCTTAAAATGTTGTTCATTTGGTTTCAGATAAGCAAATAAGAGCAGACACCAAATCTCCATTAAGTACTGTTCCATGAACTCGTATAGAAGCCATATATCCATTTTTTTCACTTTGTTTGTGGACGTTGAGTTTTAAGAAACGGTTGCTTAGTGTACTTCGAGTTTCTAGTCAAGTTCTCGTTCCATCTGATGTGGATCTGATTCAACTAAGGCCTCCGAGTCGGCATCATTGGCAGCTCCTTCTGGTCTACCGCGTAGTTCATTTTCGAGGTTCAAATCGCCAGATCGGAATTTTTACAGAATTGCGTCTTGGTTTACAAACTGTTCGGCTATCCCGGTGGTGCAGTAGTTTAAGCATTTGCTTCCGACCATTAGTCCGAGGTGAGCCCGGGTTCGAATCCCGTGAGGCATATATGTTGTGTTTGCCTTACGGCACTGGCTATCTCCCTTCCCTGGAGCCCGGGACCCTAAATTACACCGACACTGCTTCTGTTTAGTCGGTTAGACTTATTATACAACGCATTTCCTACATTAGGACTTTCTATGTTACTCTTGGCATAATGTGAGGTGTTTCCACCAACATGTGTAGTTGTAGCAAGAGTGCTGTTACAACGAGGGAGATTCGTGGAAGGAATGGCTAATGATTTCAGCCTTTTCTGCTCACTCGATGGATGACCCGGTAGTTCTGATTTCAAATCACATCCATAGCCACCTTCAGTAAAATGTTTAGAGTAAATTTTGGTATGTTTTACATTGATAGCATCTTTTCGTTTACAGTTTAGTAGCCACGGTGTTCGCAACATTTAATCTTTTGGGAATGCCTCATAAATAATCCTATTTCCTTTGGTTTTCTTATTCTCCCACGAGCACAGGGCAACAGCACAATTAGGCATCGTTCTTACGAAATAACAGCACAGAATGTTAGGGTTGTGGAGTTTGTTAACAAACACGCACAACAATAGACCGATTTCTGAAGTTACCCGAACGACGTAAGTTTTAACAACATTTACCGTTTTTCTAGCAGAACGCTTACCTTTTTGTTAATACATTACTTACCCTTTTTCATCAAACAGAGGCCATCGCTCTTTCCACGTTTATAAGTGAGGCACGGAAAAATTGACATTGGCCGTCACCGGGAATCGAACCCAGGGTCTTTCAGTTACTCGCCGGATATGCTTCCAATGCACCACAGCGGCCCCGAATTCCTCCAGACTCACACACACTAACTGCCAAGCCAATTTGGCAGGTTGCTTCTTGGAGCCCCGCACAATGCTGAGGATTCACCAAAGATGGTAAGCAGTAACATTTGAGGCCGCTGCGGTGCAGTGAAAGCATATCCGGCGCATAACTGGAAGACCCAGGGTTCGATTCCTGGTGGCGCCCGATGAGAGTGATGACCTCTGTTTGATGTTCCTGATCCACGTCAAATGTCTGTATTAATTATCCGTTTTCTTAACACAATAAAAATCTGAAACTCTCCATCGGGAAAGACCGATCAAATACCTCTAGAAAAAGCAAGAGTAATAGTAAATGAATGTAAACTAACCATGGAAGCAAACGATTTCCCTCCTTAACTACGCCATGCACGAATCGCCTAAAATTGCTCTCACTACTGAGCATCGAATTGGATCCCTCTGATTGCTCTACCAGTTGTGAGTTGTCTTTCACAGTGCAAGAATAACGAGTGTTGTACTATCTTTTCGAAGTGAATAAGAACTTCTGGAATAGTGTTTGTTTTAAATTGTTTCACGCCAAGGAAGTGTTTAAATCACCCTGATACTTTCTGTTACGTGTGTTGTGACGTACTACAGAGGTGAAGCATTTGTCAGAGTGGCAAATCTGCAGCGATGCATTCCGTTGGTGTAGTTTAGTCAGTTAGAACAACCGGCTCCGAGGCTCGAAGGCTCGGGTTTGATTCCGTCATCGATAAATACCTGTTTCCACAGTGTAGTGAAGTAATCTTCAAATCTCAGGGGCGAAATTCACTCCGTTAATTAAAAAGTGTTATCAGGTTTATTTTGGTTGTAAAGTGGGTGACCAAGATCATAGTTGGGGCCCCTCATATCTGTTGTTTAGTATGTACTCACGGGATAGGTGAATGGTTCTCGCCACATGCCTTTTGAAATTCTCATGGTTTGGAGAGAACCAAACCATGGAAACTACATTGTTATGTTTTTATGTTTGTTAAAGAGAAATAACCTTCAGACTGTTATTTCCGTTTTAACAAGCATAACAGGGATCACATCCAAATCCAAAGACAGCATGAAGTACTCTGATTTGCCTTCTGCAATGAGGATTTACCTGGAACCCAACCTCCAGAGAGTTTGACATTCAGTGATGATGACTCAGATACTAATTACATTCATCAAGAACGGGAGGAAAACGTTCATCATGATCCTGATTTTGAAGCAAGTAATTTTTCATGGGTGCTTCATTTTTTAACACAGCGAGACCTTAACGACTTGGTACATGGTTTTAATTTTGTCCAAAAAGCAAAGTGAACTTTTAGGATCCAGTTTAAAAGGATAGAATCTTCTCCATGGGGATAACAAAGCAGGGGATTTTCCCCAACCGTAAGTTGAATTTAAAAATATCTTTTCACAAGAAAGGAATTTGGTATTTTATAATGATATTTCCTCTGTAATGGAAGCACAGGGTAAATAAGGGAGGATGAAAATTTTGAGAATTTGAGCCAAGTTAAAAAAAGAAGCTTCAAAATCTTTCAAAAGTGTTACTAGAAACTTTTAGGGAAAATTTGAAGGAAGAAAACTATCGTGAACTCTTGGATACCTACAAAGCTTCGAGATATAATATGTCCCTGAAATTACATTACCTGGACTCCCACTTGTATTTCGTTCCTGAGAATCTAAGCGCTGTCAGCGACAGACATGGCGAGCGATTTTACCAAGACATTTCGAACCTGGAGAAATAGAAGGTGGGCAAGTTGAGTCCCAGTATGCTCGATGGACACCCAAAAGAGGCGTATCATGAAAGAAATACACTATTTTTTACTAGGAAGACATCAGTTGTTACGTTTTAGGTAATTTAGTTGTGGGTTATCATATATGTAAATATAAGATTCATTGAAACTTAGTGTGTCACTGAAGAACCTTGCATGATAAAAAAATGATATCATATTTCAATTTAGCATTAAAAGTGCTGGCAAAATCTCATATTATGTCTTGTGGGACAAAAACGTTTGTTTTTTCTGTAGACCAGTGTTATTTTCAAGACAATGTTTAACTATCGACGATTTCTTCAATTCAAAGTCCCGTATGTAATTCTGTGAGAACACAAATTTGTTGGTGTCGAAGCTCGAATCCGCATCCTTCTGCCCCAAAGCCGAATGCTTTTCCAATTAAGCTACACCGACGAGTAATTTATTATCACTGCTACTTGCCTCTTGACATGTACGTCACCTCTGTAGTGCGTTTTGTGTTCCTTTAATCGATAACGCGAACTCTTGTGTTCCTTTAATCGATGACGCGAAGCCTTGTGTTTCTTTAATCGATAACGCGGTCTTGTGTTCCTTCAATCGATAATGCAGCTCTACCGGTCTGCTTTTTACACGAAGAACCACATTCATGTGGGATTTGATAAATTCCCTACGAATTTATATATATGGTATTTTGATCCAAAAATGTTCATTTGTTAACAGGTTTAAAAATCACTTTGAAATTAAAAGTTTTGAAATTCTAAAGGCAATGTCACGAGAAAAAGGAGCAATGCCAATTTTTTCTCTTGCTTGCTTGCTTTCTTTTTTGAAAGGGAAGAGGTGTTCGACCACAAGAATCAGATCTAAGGAAAGGGTTTGGGGCCTTTGGTTCCAGGAAGTGAGAGCAAGTGCTATTCCGCAACCTGGGCTCTAGCCAACTCGAACGAACGGTCATCCAGCACTACTTCACCAGGGCTGCTGCCAATGACAAACTTCTCTCCTAATGGATGCACTATAAAGAATCAACGTTAAGACACGCTTCGGGTTTCGAAAATTTTAAGAGCCTTTTTTATCAAAGAACAGCTGTATCCTCTCTGTGCTTCAATTCTTTTAAGAAAGTCAAATACTTTTTTGAATGGCTTTTTTGTAAACAAAAAAAGTACGTGCTTACGGTATCACTTTGCCGTCCACCAGTCTATGGACATCTTTGCAACTATTCGCCCGATTTGAAAAACTCTTTTTCCACTGCAAAGCTTGAAATGTGAGAACGATGATTCTTGCTTACCAGTTCTTTTCCGATGCGCAAATTTGACGCTGGAGGACGTAAATGCAGATGCTATCGAATTCAAAATACATTTTATTTCATATCATCATCATCATCATTGTCAACCATTATCAATCTACTGCTGGAAGAAGGTCTCCCCAAGTTTTTTCCACAACGGCCTGTCTTGTGCCACTCTCCTCCATGTTACTTCCACATACTTTCGAATTTCATCCACCCATCTCCCATGTGGTCTTCTGGGTCTTTTCCTGTCCCTTGGAATCCAATCTAAAATTTCGACTTTCCATCGATGGTCTATCCTTCTGGCAGTATGTCCAGCTCATTGCCATTTCAGGGATTTAACTCTGATCATGATGTCTTCCACTCTTGTCATTTTTCGGATCCAGGAGTTCCTCTTCTTATCTCTCCTGGTTACACCAAGCATGCACCTCTCCATGCTTCTTTGAGTTGACTGCAGCCTTTGTATGTCTCTTTTAGTTAAGGTCCACGTCTCTGCACCATACGTAAGCACTGGAAGGATGCATTGGTCAAACACTTTTCTTTTAAGACATAATGGCATATTGCTCTTGAAAATTATGCTGTTTCTCCCAAAAGCTCTCCAGGCAAGTTTTGTACGCCGATTAATTTCTTCATCAATGTGACCCTCACTTCATATCTGCTGTCCAAGATAAACGTACGTGTCTGTTATCTCCAGCTTTTCTCCATCAATCGATAAATCTTCATTTCTTGTAAAAGCATTGAACATCCCTTTTGTCTTCTGAAAGTTCATTTTTAATCCCACTTCTTTACTCTTGTCAACAGGTTCCTGGATCATACTCTGCAGCTCTGATGGGGTAGTTGCAAAAATGACTACGTCATCAGCAAAACGAAGGTGGGTTAGATAATCTCCAATAATCTTTATCCCTTTGTTTTCCAAGTTCAGTGATTGAAAGACATTTTCCAATGTGGCATTAAAGAGCTTCAGAGATACGGTGTCACCTTGTCTCACTCCCTTTCCAATTTTTATGTGTGTTGTATTTTCAAACAGCCGAATCTTTGCACTTGCATTTTCATAGATGTTATTAATAATATTAATGTATGCATCTTCAATACCACAGGATTTCAGAGCCATTGTAACTGCTGATGGTTTCACCGAATCAAAGTCTCTTTCATAATCGATAACAGCCACGCACAATGGAAGTTCATATTCCCTCGCTCTTTCAATTAGTTCTCTCAGTACGTGGATATGATCTATTGTGCTGTAGCCACTCCTGAATCCAGGTTGTTCTCTCGGTTGAGCCATGTCCAGTGTTACCTTCAAGCAGTGTGAAAGAACTTTAGTGAAGATTTTATAAACCAATAATAGGAGGCTTATAGGTCTGTAGTTCCTGAGATCCTAAATGTCACCTTTTGTATGTAGCAAGATCATTGTAGCGTTGTTCCAATCCTCAGGAATCTTCTCTTCATTAAGGCATTGAGTGAAAATTTGGGCGAGTACTGTTTCGATTTCTCCACTTGCTTCTTGTATGATGTCTACAGTAATTCC
The DNA here is from genome assembly GCA_039090855.1 of Macrothele yani. Lineage (NCBI taxonomy): Eukaryota > Metazoa > Arthropoda > Arachnida > Araneae > Macrothelidae > Macrothele > Macrothele yani. Next base: position 67,022,897 of record CM076989.1, on the reverse strand, counting down.
ATCTTCTCCTGAAGCTCCCCCCCCCCTTCATGTTCTTGAGTGCATGTGCAACTTCTGCTGGGAGGACTGGAATAACTCTGGTATTGGTACCTTTCATGATGTCTGGAGTACATGTATCATCCCTTTCATATAATTTGGAGTAGAAATCTTTCACTCTTGTCAAACTTTCGCCTCTATATCTTGTTACAGAACCATCTTTCTCAGTGCCATAATCTGTTTTCTTCCCTTACTGAGATGTCCCTTTGCTATCTTTAGGCTTTGGTTGTTTTCAATTGCTTTCCTCACTAGTTCACAGTTGAATTTCCTTACGTCTTCAGTGATACTTTTTCGTACTGTCTTGCATAGCTCTATATATTCCACTTTGGAAGTCACATCTTCTTTAGTTGTCCTCATCTCTCTTCTTTTTTGCATCAACATTTTGGTTTTTCCTGATAATTTGTTCACATGCAACTTGTTCTTAGACCCAGCTAATTTTGGTGCTGTTTCCATAAGAGCTTTGGTTACTTTTCTGTTAACTTCAGAGATATCCACTTCTTCCGATGTTAGGCCTTCTAAAGCACAGAACCTGTTCTTCAGTTCCAACTGAAGGCATTATGGTGTTTTTTAAGGTTGGTTATGTCAATATATTTTGTTTGCCTTATGAGCTTGCCACGTTCGAGTTTAGTGTTGAGGTGCATCTTACATCTCACCAATCTATGGTCACTACCTGTGTTGAACTTGTTTAGCACTCTGCAGTCTTCTATGGCGAATTTTTTGTTACATATAATAAAATCAATTTCACTTGTCGTCCCATTTGGATATCTCCATGTCCATTTCCTGTGTAGCTTTTTCTTGAAAAAGGAGTTCAAGATGAAAAATCCTTCTGCCTCTGCAAACTCAACGAGAGTATTTCCGCGCTGGTTTCTGTTGCCGTGACCGAATTTACCTACTGAAGTTTCATTCTGTTGCCGTTGCCCTATTTTTGCATTGAAATCTACCATAATTATCTTCAAGTGCTGTTTACCTTTTTTTATTTAGATGACGAATTTCCTCATAAAATTCCTCAATTTCTTCTTCTGGATGACTTGTGGTGTGTGCATAAGTTTGAATAATGTGAGCCTGGTATCTTCTCGAGGATTGGATAACGGGTCGTGCAGCTCTGTCAGAGGAACTTTCAACTTCTACAACTTTATGATTCAGTTTCTTGTTTATCATAAATCCAACACCACTAGTTCTGTCAGTATCTGTCCCACGATAGTAGAAGGGATGTCTACTTTTCACTTCAATGAGATCTTCTCCTTTTCTCCTTACCTCACTTAGCCCGACGATGACCCACTTGATCCTTTGTAGTTCCTCTTCCAATTCAAGAAGCCTTGAATCAGAAGATAGGGAGCGTCCATTATACGTAGCCAAGGTCAGCATCAGATGGCAGCCTAGTCCTGTCCTCTGGGGATTCTTAGCACCCTCTGCGTTCATGTCGCACTGGCCGCTGCCTTGGCCAGGTACACTCCAGCTGCCGGAGACTGAGGGCCAAGATTTAAGTTGTGGAGTCATTTTGGAGGGGTTTGGCCATAACTCACCATGCTGGCCAAGCGGATTGGTGAGTGTGGGATAACATTTCCTTTAATCCCGATGGTATAGTTATATCGCTATTGGCGGTCGTCAGAGCCCCTTTAGTGGGAACCCGATGCCCCACGAGAAGGCGGGGTTGACATTTGTCAAGGAGAGGCTGTGATATTACGCATCACCTGACCTCTAAATATTCGACTAACAAAATTCTCTCTTCTTTTCGATTCTATTTATAACGAAAGCTATTTTAGGTACAGTTCCTTTTTCAAGTAATGCTTAGATTTTTCGCTAGGGTGCATAAATTTAAAGGGCGATCTCCCCAGTATATCTGCTTCTAAAAGCCCGATTTGAAAAATTCTCTCTGCATCGAATACAGCTTCTGGGGGAAAATATTCTTCATAAAATTTCCGATTTTTCGTAGATAATAATTTGACCACCAGGTGCCGTATCTGTTTATTCTTGTTTCTGATGTATTTGCAGCATAATTTGGGCTTCTGAAAATTCGGAAAAAGTTCTTTCGTGGGCCTCTACTGATCTTCTTGGAAAATATTTTGAAAATATTTTTTTGCTTAAGACATTGCGTAGTTTTTCTGCCTGGGAGCGTAAACGTATATTTTATTTTGGTCGATATCTCTGCTTATAAAGTCCGATTTAAAACATTATTTCTTTATCGGAGAGCGTTTTCGGTGCTAATGTTTCTCATATGATTTCAGATTCTTCTTAACGCACAAGTGTGCCAAAGAGGACGCAATTTCGTTCGCTTTTTCATTTACAGTAATATCTGTGGGTCTAAAGCACCGATCGAAAAAATCTTTTTTCGGTAGGATACTACTAACTATGAAAACACTTTGCGTATATTTTCTTCCTAAAATAATGCACAATTTTGTCTGTAAGAGATACAAACTTTTCATCTGTTTTTCTCGATATATCTGCTCCTAAATGTCTGATTTCAAAAATTCTTTTAATATCAGATATCATTTGCCTTTAGGATTGCACTTGAGAAGTTTTTTCCTTTGTAGTTCCCACTTCTGTCGCTAGGTGGTGTTTCTGTACTCCTGTTTGCACCCGTATCTCCACTTCTAAAAACCCTGTTCAGAAATTTCTTTTTTTCCCCACTGTATGCCATTCGCTACAATAAAGATGGCGAACATTATCCTCTTTTAATAATGCACAGATTCCCCGCTAGGGGGCGTAAATGTCAAAACTTTTTTCTCGCTATCTGTTCTCCCAGTAGACGTTTCTGAAAAATTATTTTTCCTTAGCATAGCTTTTGCCATGATTAATACTTTTCGAATATTTTCAACTTTTTTATTATGCAAAACATTTCAGGTAGGAGGCGTAGATTTGTATCATGTTTCTTTCTGTATTTCTTCTTTTAACTGTTCGATATGAAAATCTCTTTGTCTCAAATACCTTCTGCTAGAAAACGTTTTTGTGCACAATTTCTTAAATTTCGTAACATACTTTTTAGCCGCTTATGGAAGTAAGTAGCTGTTTCTACTTCTGGATCTTTTATCGATTGTAGTATTATATCGATTGTAGTATTCCAAGTGATTTTTGTTTCATAATCGATTTCATTGACTATGAATGGCTTTGATAAAACATTCAAAAGACATGCTCATTACAACCGAAAGTTCGGTGTCATCTTTCTTATTTCAAATAGTCTTCATCTGAGTATATACCGCAGGAAATAAGTGAGAAAAATACTAAGTTTTTAATTCCCAAGGTTGATTCGACTTCGCATGTAGGTATGATGAAACAGGGAATGTTTACGATAAATCGAAGTTACGTAAGATCCTTCTGAGCGTTATGCCAGGACTTCAAACACTAAAATAGGCAATCGTTGTTTTCAATCTCGTAGCTAAATTGTACGTGAGGATCAACAGAATTAGTAAATTCGAATAATTCAGGAATTTCAGGATTTTTACTTTTCCCCGTGTGTGCACATTGCTGTATGTTGATGACACTGTCCTGTTGGCAGAGAGCAAAAGTGAGTTGCAGAGTATCTTGTCCCGGATGTACGAAATTTTCATGAAATTCAAACTGAGTATAAATAAAGGAAAAACCAAAGTCATGGTTTTTGAGAGAGGAACTGACTGGTAGTACTGAATGTAGTATAAGTCTAAATGGCACAGTGAGTGGCCAGGTGAATTAATTTGTGTATTTGGAAAGCATGTTTGACAGAGAGAACAAGGTGGATGGTGAAATTAGTTGGCGAGTGAATTCTTCATTGAAAATCATGGCTGCTTTGGGAGGTTTTCACAGGAATTATGGGTTCTCAAGAGAGTCCCGAATGGCTGTACATGAAAGTGTAATTGTTCCTACTCTGATGTGTGGCAGTAAAACCTGGGTACTACAGAAGAAACATAGGAGTCGTTTGTGTGATGGAGAAATGCGTTACTTACGGGGGTTTTGTGGCAAGGCACGTTCTGATTGTGTGAAGAATGAAGATGTGTTGCAGTTGTATGATGTGAAGCGAAATGTTGTTAGCAAGGAGGAGACTAATATGCTTCGGTGGTTTGGCCATGTTGAAAGAATGAGTAATGAGATGCTTACTAAGAAAATCTTTTTAGCCCAAGTGGCAGGAATGAAAGGCAGAGGAAGGCGAAGGAAGTCATGGGAGGATCAGATTCAGGAGTGTCTGCGTGAGAAAAAAGATTATGAGTATGAAGTATAGAATATCTTGTTTACGGCGTGTGATGGATGTCAGTTAAGGCTCTACGAGACCCGCCATCTTGTATTGTGCCTTCTCTTGTTAACTAACAGCAAGCGTATTTCACAAATTGTGCGGGAAATTTTGCACATTTTGGAACACCATTTGTGGCTAACGCAAGATATATGATAAATAAAGAGTTCCCTGGTTTCAGATTTTCATTTTGGACTCTAAGTATTTTTTATTAATTAATAAAACTATGGAAGACGCCTTGGTACGACTTTCCCCTGCAGATAAAAAATGAAGGGAAAGGTCAATAAAAATTCTGAAACCAGGGAACTCTTTATTTATCATACACTGACGGAAAAAAATCCCAACACCACGAAAAAATAGTTGCAGAGGAATGAAATGGCGGCAATACATTTGTATAGGTAACATATTTAATCGATTAAGGTTTCAAGATCACAGCGTAATGTAAGCGCGAGAAGAGCCATTTTAAATGTGAAATGTTGGTACATTAATAACCGGTGTAACCGCCAGAATGTTGAATGCAAGCACGCAAACGTGCATGCATTGTGTCGTACAGGTGCTGGATGTCAGTTTGTGGGATGGAGCTCCATGCCTGTTGCACTTAGTCGGTCAATACAGGGACGGTTAATGCTGGTTGGGGGTGACGCTGGAGTTGTCGTCCAATGATGTCCCAAACGTGCTCGATTGGAGAAAGATCTGGTGATCTAGCAGGCCACGGCAACATGTCGACACTCTGTAGAGCATGTTGGGTTACAACAGCGGTATGCGGGCGAGCGTTATCCTGTTGGAAAACATCCCCTGGAATGCTCTTCATGAATGGCAGCACAGCAGGTTGAATCACCAGACCGACGTACAACTGCGCCGTCAGGGTTCGTGGGTTAACCACGAGAGTGCTCCTGCTGTAATAGGAAATTGCTCCCCAGACCATAACTCCAGGTGTAGGTCCAGTGTGTCTCAGCCGCAGACAGGTTGGTTGCAGGTGCTCACCTGGCCTCCTTCTAACCAACACACGGCCATCACTGGCACCCAGGCAGAACCGGCTTTCATCAGAAAACACAACAGATCTCCACTCCGTCCTCCAATGAGCTCTAGCTTGACACCACTGACGTCGCAAATGGCAGTGGTTTGGAGAAAGTGGAATGCACGCTACAGGGCGTCTGGCTCGGAGCTGTCCTTCAAGTAACCGATTTGTAACAGTTCGTTGTGTCAGTGTGGTGGCAACTGCAGCTCCAATAGCTGCCGCAGACGCAGTACGATGCGCCACGGCCATACGCCGTACACGGCGGTCTTCCCTCTCAGTAGTGCCCCGTGGCCGGCCGGAACCCGGTCTTCTTGAGGCAGTACCTTCCCTTGAACACCATTGCCAACAATCATGCACAGTGGCTACATTCCTGCCAAGTCGTTCTGCAGTATTGCGGAAAGAAAATCCACCTTCTCGTAGTCCTATTACACGACCTCGTTCAAACTCCGTGAGCTGTTGATAATGGCTTCTTCGTCTTCTTAAAGGCATTCTTGACCAACATCAACACACTACGTCAAATCTCAACGATAACTAACGCTCACGAACGTTACAGCGCGTATTTACAGCAAACCTGCTTTGCATGCTCCGAGGGGCGCTACTAGCGCCACACGTATGCGCCGATCGCGAAATTTGCATAGACGTCATCTTACAGATGTACTCTCACCGCCTACCAACTGTCGTTTATCTAACACAACCCCTTCTTGGTGTTAGGATTTTTTTCCGTCAGTGCATATCTTGCGTTAGCCACAAACGGTGTTCCAAAATGTGCGAAATTGCGGAGCAGTTTGTGAAATACACTTGCCCGTTGGTTAACAAGAGAAGGCAGCAATACAAGATGGCGGGTCTCGTAGAGCCTTAAGCCCGAGCTGTATGTCAAGATTGCTGTAAATGGAGAAGTTTGATACAGCAACAATAAGTCAAAATGTGTTACTTTTTGGAGCTAACCTCTGAATCTCAGAGAACAGCTTAGTGATATGTATATATGTACGATTTTTTTTGATTGGAGGTTTAACGACCACCGTGAGCAACTCAATGGGTTATAAGCAGTCCCTAAGTTAGTTATAAGCAGTCCCGTCCCTAAGTTAGTTTCACTGGTTCCAAGGAAGGGAGAGAGCCAGTGCCGTAAGACAAACACAACATCCATGCCTCACCGGGATTCGAACCCGGACCCCGTGCGGACGAATGATTAGAGGCCATCGCTTATACCACTGCGCCATCGGGGCGGCATGTACGATTTGGAGTCTACGATCTGTGATCAAAATATTCATTTTCCAAAAAAAAAAAAAAAAAAAAACTAAACAAGAAAGATGACACCGAATTTTCGGTTGTAATGAGCACGTCTTTTGAATCTTTTTCGACACGAGAAATATAATTCAAAGCTAGTTTTTTAGAAATTTAAAATTCAGCAAAAAAGAAAATACACCGACACCACCTCGAGAAAAACGCAAACTCTATGAATCCATGGATCCCGCCTGTCAACAGGAAACTGTACCGGCTGGTGGGGGTCCGTAATGGTATGGGGTGCGTTTAGCTGGACTTCACTGAGACCCCTGGTACGTCTACAAACGTCTGTGACCGGCCAAAGCTATGTGCGCATCCTTTCTGACGAGGTACACCCCGTTCATGTCTTGCATTCATGCTGATGGGTTCGGCCTGTTCCAACAGGACAGTGCACCTCCACACAAGTGGCGGGATGCCACATTATGGTTAGAGGAACATTCATCTGAGTTTTGGGTATTGCCATTCCCACCCAAGTCCCCAGATCTTAACGTGATAGAACACATTTGCGATGCCAAGCAACGCGCAATCGAACACAGGAATCAGAGACCTCGGAATACACCCGAATTGTGGAACGCTCTGCAGGAAGTATGGTGTGCATTGCCTACACCGTATTTCCAAAAGCTAGTGGAGTCCATGCTCCGTTGTATTTCTGTAGTCCTGCGCTCCCGTGGGGGACCTACCAAGTATCAGACTGGTGTACCAATTTTTCTGGCACTTCAGTGTAGTTTTGGTAATATATGGTATCGAAGAGAAGAAAGAATTTTTTCAATCGGATGTTTAGAAACAATTACGAGGAATAAAATGTATTTTGAATTCTATAGAATCTGCATTTACGCCCTGTTGCAACAAAGCTATGTTTCGGAAGAACCGGATGGAAACAATCAACCTTTTCAGATTTCAGATTTTCTAATGCAAAAACAATTTTTCAAATCTTACTATTACTTGCAGAGATATAGTGTCCACAGACGGACGGACAAAGTGATAACAACATACCCACGCACCTTTTTTACGCTTTCCAAACGTAGGTTGAAGAAGCGAATATGCTCCAGCTTTGTCCGTCCGTCCGTCCGTCTGTCCGCACGATAACTGGCGTAAAAATGGTTCAATTTCGATGACATTTTAGTATGTGGTAGGGGACCACCCTGGGACGAACCCTATAAAAATGAGACAAATGGGGTCACAGGTCACGACGTAGGAGCGGGATCCATTCCATTGCACTTATACGTCATAACTTGCGTAAATATGGTTCGATTTCAATGAAATTTGACTATGTGGTAAGGGACCGCATGGAGACGAACCATATTCAAAATGGGTGAATTGTGGTCAAAGGTCAGGACATAAGAGCGGGATGCTTTTGCGCTCCTTTATGCATCATAACGTGTGTAAAAATGGTTCGATTTCGATGAAATTTCAGTATGTGGTAGGGGACCACCTGGGGACGAACCCTATTGAAAATGGACGAAATGGGGTCTAAGGTCAGGACATAGAATTGCGATCCATTCCATCGCCCTTATCCCATATTATTAAGGTGGACGTCAAGTAATTTTGCTTCCTATACTTCCAATGGAAAAACTTTTGTACACATTTCCTTCACAATTAATGTGTCCCCAAGGATGAAAATTTGATCATCGATTAAAATAACTTCTTATTATCACTTAGATTACTTAATATTTTCTAAAACATAACCATAATTATATTAAAAATCAATAACTTTTCCTTTGGTGGTGTTGAAACCAGAAAAAGATGGCGCGACCTGTACTTTGATGACGTCAGTAGACAAACAAATGTTGGATTACATAATTAAGGTTATGTTTTAGAAAATATTAAGTATTGCAAGTTATAAAATGAAGATATTTTAATCGATGTTCAAATTTTCATCGTTGGGAACGCATTAATTGGGAAGAAAATGTGTACATAAATTTTTCCATTCGAACTACAGGAAGCAAAATTACTTTGACGTTCACCTTAAAGAAGCAATTCTTGTATGTATGTAAATTTAGTTTTGAAAACGGCTCTAAGGAGTTTGATGAAAGTCGTTAACCTACCGTTTTATGGTAATAGAAATCGATTTAGCTTGATCTCGACTTTAGGAACATTCGCTTAGTGGGTTAATAACCACCTCGAATTACCACGTTTTTAGTGTAATGTCACGGCGGCGTCCGATTAGATGTTGGCGCGCGGTCACGCCATCTGTCTCATTACGTCACGCGTTGTGTGCGGATCCTATTAAAGTTTTATGACGTCCCAGTCTTGTCAGCAGATGGTCGCGATTCCCATCTGCCTCATTACGTCACGCGTTGTGTGCATATGTTCGTCCGCACGATAACTCGTGTAAAAATCGTTCGATTTTGATGAAATTTTAGTATGTGGTAGGGGAACACCTGGGAAGGAACCCTATTGAAAGTGAACGAAATGGGGTCAAAGGTCAGGACATAGAAGTGGGATCCATTCTACTGCTCGTATGCGTCATAACTAACGTGAAAATGGTTCGATTTCGATTAAATTTTAGTATGTGGTAGGGGATTACCTTGGGATAAACCCTATTGAAAATTGGCGTAATGGGGGTCAAAGGTCAGGACATAGGAGTGGAATCACTTCCACCGCCATTATGCGTCATAACTTACGTAAAACGGTTTCGATTTGGATGAAATGTTAGTATGTTGTAAGGGCCTGCCTGGGGACGAATCCTATTGAAAATGGGCGAAATGGGTCAAAGGTTAGGACACAGAAGCGAGATCTATTCCATAGCCCTTATGCATCATAACTTACGTAAAATTGCTTCGATTGCGACAAAACGTTATCATGTTATTTCGGAGGTATACTGAACCAGTTCTGTTGAATATCATCGAAATGGGATCAAAAGTCAGGGCACAGGAGTGAGATTTATTCCACAGCCATTTCCCTCATAACTTGAGTAATAACTTGAGTAGTGATTTCTAGTATGTTGGAAAGCGTATCATAATCAATGCCTTTCATGATTTTACTAACTTGTTTACAAAAGACGTGCCAACACGATTTCTTTCCTGGCAATATAAATATTGATAAGCTGGTTTTTGTACACACTTAATGTTTCTCAAAAATTATTAAAAAGTTGGTGATTCTACAGAAAGAACAGATGCTATTTTTATTACCACAAACGATACCTTTCTCCTGACTGTAAGTAAGGAATGATAAATAGTCGCTTGAAGTAACATTTTTGTCGTTTTCCTCTAGGTATATAATTTTGCAGAATGGGAAACTGGTAAAGTGGAGAATGCATGATGATCACTGTCGCTATCGATTTTTTCCTATCAGAACTGTTCTCCTTTGTTTTTATATATTATGGTCTGAAGTTTCATTATCAGGTGGAAATAGAGTCCGTGTTTCTACAACAGATGGTGCTCGTGTTATATACATAAACTAATAAGTTGTGCAACAAACACTATTTGTTTCGTTCTTAACCTGATGTGCTGCTGGAAAAAGGCTTTCTCCCGCTTCTCTCCGTTTGTCTCTGTCTTTCTTTGTTGATTCCATTCAGGCAATTCTTTTTATCTCTGTCTGGTTCTCTCTCTTTTTCCGTGATCCAGTCCACAGTACCAGTTAGTCGTTCGAATAGAGTATCTACCATGCTGCCTTCAGGCTAGGTGATCTGCCTATTTCCATTGCATTAGTATGATGTACATTACTGAATCTCCTGTTTTTGTTTTTTTGTCTTATCAAGGTATTTCCTTTCTATTCCTCAAATTTATGGCTAACGTAATTCTTTCCATCTTTCATCATGCACTATTTTTTTATTCCTGGATTATTTTGCACGAAATCTCGCGAAATTGATTCAGAAAATATGTTATCATTGATACTATTTGAATTTTGCCATCAACAGAATGCTACTAATGACCAGAGTTTTGTTTCAGATCTTTCTGATCGAATTCCAACAATTTACACGAAGATGCTCATCAGTGATGTGAAGCTAGGGGGCAACTCTTGAGTTCAGAGAAATACAGACAATGTAATAATGCACATAGTCACGATAAGTTGCTGTTTCCATTTCAAAAGTCTCTCTTAGAAGAAATTGCTGAGAACATTTTCATTTCCGTTAAGAATTGATATAAATAATATTGCAATAAAGCACAGTTATAACGGGACCGTATTCAGCGAGATCTCGGATTTAAATGAGCAAAACAGGAGCATTTGTGGAAATAACTATTTTACGAGATAATTATTTAAAAGAGTTGCTGGTCAAATTTTCGAACTATAGAACCTAGTTCCTCATTAGGACTACGTCAACTAAGTTCTAGTTCGAAATTTGACCTCCAACTCTTTTAAATAATTATCTCTATGAGACCCGTAAAATAGTTATTTCCACAGTAAACTATGAATAGATGTGTAATAAATTCATTTACTACTACACTGGCGTGCAAAAATTTAGAGACGGTTTTTCGAATTAAAGTCGTGCAGAAGTGCTCCACATCGACTCAAATCATACCATAAGATCCCCAAGATATAAGAATATGGGACAAGTGAGCAAAACCGTCCAAATAAGGAATCCAAAGGATACAAATGCACTTTATTAAAAAGGTAGCTTCGAACACAACTGGACAGAAGACAGAAACGTCCATGTGACAGGCGGCTGCCAAGAAAAATCCAATCTTTAGTAGGGGATATGATCACCCCTGACTGCGTTGCAGGATTTACAAAGTCTGTCCATGCTGAGGACGAGGTTGTCAAAGAGCTGTTGAGGCATCGCGGCCCATTCCTCTTGTAGCGCCAATCGCAGCTGCGGAATCGTTGCTGGCGGCTGGTGACGTGCTGCGGAATCGTTGCTGGCGGCTGGTGACGTGCTGCCAAATGTCTCCCGAGAAGGTCCCACACGTGTTCGATTGGATTTAGGTCCGGGGACCTGGCGGGCCAATCCATGCGTTGAATATCTTCACTCTCCAACAGCTCTGCGACTGCCACTGTACGATGAGGTGTAGCTTTGTCGTCCATGAACAGGAACTCAGGTCCCACAGCACCTTTAAACAGACGCACGTGAGGCAGGAGAACCTCGGTACAATAGCGGACACCAGTGACTGAACCTCCTTGGAAGATGTGAAGGTCAGTACGGCTACCAAGCATGATACCGCCCCAAACGAGAACTCCGCCACCTCCAAACCAGTCCTTTTCGATGATGTTGGAGGTGTGATTGCGTGTTCCCTTCTCTCTCCAGATGTGTATACGTCCAGAATCGCTCGTCAGACTAAATCGGCTCTCATCCGTAAAGAGAACCCGACCCCATTGCTGATGTGTCCAGTTCTTGTATTCCTGGTACCACAGAAACCACCGATCCGATAAGCAGGCGTTTATGGCACACACCGTATTGGTCGTCGTGCAAATAGACCACCTTCGTGCAGCCTCCTGGCCACGGTAAAACGCAATAACGGACGTCCAGTTGTCTGTTGCATGTGCCTTGCGATTTCGCCCGCTGTCTGCTGTCTGTCTGTTCTCGCCTGTAGGACAATATACCGGTCGTCCGCCGCCGTGGTTGCTCATGGACGACCACTGCTAAACTCTCGGACAGCTGTTCCTGTCGTTTGAAATGCTCTCCAAGCTCGTGAAACGATGCTGTGAGCGATCCCGAACTCCTCGGCCACACTAGTCACACTTCGACCTTCTTCCAACTTCCCAATGACGCGACCTCTGGTAAAGTCATACAGATGTCGTCTACTGGATTGCCTGTTGGCCATATCACACGGTGGCTGCAACTCGACGTCGTTTAAACCAATGTACACCGTGCAATAGCTTTCACCAAATTGCTGAGTGTACACCGCCCGTGTGCCTTATACCCTTCCGACACCCCCCCCTACGTCATGCTGCATATATGCGCATGCCCTACCGTACCGGACCCTAGTCTATCTCCTGAGTGGTCTTTCGGTCCGTTCTGCCTGCTAGTTACGCTGTTATGCTAATTTCTCCTCTTCGTCCTTAATTTTTGCACACCAGTGTAAGAGCTTTTGTTTTGTATCACGCTACCTCAAAGCTCATTCTATCCTTTTTAACTGACAAGTTTTAATGAAGTCCGCGGATTTAAAGAGGGAGAAAAGAAAAGCTAATCTGATCACCCTTCAACAAGAAAAGTAACGCAATTTAATAAATTCCGTATTTAACTAGGCAAAGACAATCTGTCCTTGAAAGAATGAATAAAAATGTTGGCATACAGGTCAAATTGCAACAGCGCAGGCAAAATCTTGATGTGCTAGCCGAAGAATGTTGATACAAAAGAAATACGAGAGAGTGCATCAAATGCTCAAAACTAGTGAGATATGTAAGGAATCCTCTCCTACATATTGAGATTATCTCTTTTTTTAATGTTCCAACATTATGTTTGCTTCAATATTCGCTGCTATATATTCGTGTGTTTTTAGCACGTCTTTTGTAAAAAATGATCGTGCTTATGTTATCAGTTTTTCCGTCCGTCCGTCCGTCCGTCCGTCTGTACCCACGATATCTCTGCAACTATTAGTCCGATTTGAAAAATTCTTTTTGCACTGGGAAGCTTGAAATATGCGAATGATGATCCTTTCTTTCTTTTTTTCTTTTTTTTTACGATGTACTATTTCGCCGCTAGAGGGCGTAAATGCAGATGATGTCGAATTCAAAAATGCGTTTTAATCCACATATTTTCTTCTAAACATCCGATTGTTAAAAATACCTTTTATCTTTCGATTCCATTTATGTCGAAGAGTATTTTAGATTTAGTTAATGTTTCAAGTTACGCATAGATTTTCTGCTAGGTGGCGTAAAAAGTAAGTTACATTTTTCCCGATAACTCGTTTTCTAAAACTCCGATTTGAATTTTTTTCTCTTCAGCGGATACACCTCTTAATGAAAAATCTTTTGCGTATAATTTAAAATTTTTGGTAAAAAATACTTTGGCCACCAGGGGGCGTAAGTGTTAATTTTTGCTTCTGATATATTTACTATAAAATCTGAGCTTCTAAGATATCGATTGAAAAAATTCTTTCGTCGACTGATGCCACTCACATCGATAAACCTTTTCGGAATATTTTCTTCTTAAAATATTCCGCAGTTTCTCCGCCAGGGGGCGTAGATGCATATCTTATTTTTGTCAATATCTCTGCTTCTAAGAGTCCGATTTGAAAAATTTCTTCTTTGTTGGATAGTGTTTTCAGTGTGACATGTTTTTCATATAATTTGAAAATTTTCAAGTAATTCATAGACTTTCCGCTAGGGGGCGTAAAGGTAAATTGCCTTTTCCCCTATATCTCTGCTTCTAAATCTCCGATTTGAAAAAATTCTTTCTGCACCGGATACAGCTCCTGATGAGAAATCGTTTGCACACAATTTCTAATTTTTGTGAAAAAATGGTTTGGCCACCACGGGGCGTAAATCTTAATTTCCGCTTCTAATGTATTTGCAGCAAAATATGAGCTTCTAAATTCTCGATGGAAAAAAGCGTCGTTTGTAGACCAATAGTTCTCATGTCGACACACCATTTAGAAACATTTTCTTCTTGAAATAATTCATGGTTTCTACGCCAGGGGGCGTATATGTATATCTTATTTTTGTCAATATCTCTACTTCTAGGAGTCCGATTTGAAAAATTCCTTCTTTGTTGGATAGTGTTTCTAGTGTGACATGTTTTTCATATAATTTGAAAATTTTCAAGTTGTTCATACTATCTGCTAGGGGGCGTAAAGGTAAATTGCTTTTTCTCTTATATCTCTGCTTCAAAATCTCCGATTTGAAAAATTCTTTCTGCACCAGGTGGTTTGGCCACCAAGTGGCGTAAGTCTTTATTTCCGCTTCTGATGTATTTGCAGAAAAATATTAGCTTCTAAAATCTCGATTGAAAAAAAGTCATTTGTCGACCGATACTACTCATGTCGACAAACCTTTTAGAAACATTTTCTTCTTGAAATAATGCATGGTTTCTACGCCAGGGGTGTAGTGTATATCTTATTTTTGTCAATATCTCTACTTCTAGGAGTACGATCTGGAAATTTCCTTCTTTGTTGGACAGTGTTTCCAATGCGAAATGTTTTTCCTAAAAATTCAAAATTTTCAGATAAACATAGACTTTCAGCTAAGGGGCACAAAGTCAAATTGCGTTTTCTGCGTTATTTCTGCTTCTCAAACTCCTATTTGAAAAATTCTTCCTGTTTCGCATACAAGATCTGATGGAAAATATTTTTCATATAATTTCTAATGTTTGGTAAAGAATGGTTTGGCCACCAGGGGGCATAAGTGTTAATTTCTGCTTCTGATGTATTTGTAGCAAAATCTGGGATCCTGAAAACTCCACTGAATTTTTTTTCTTGGACCGATACTGCTCATATGGAAAAACCTTTTGAGAACACTTTCTTTCTAAAACAATGCATGATTTTCCCACCAGGGGACGTAAAGTCACATCTTATTTTTGTCGAAATCTCTGTTTCTAAGAGTCCGATTTGAAAAATTCTTTCTGTGTTGGAGAGCGTTTCCGGTGCGAAATATTTCTCATATAAATTCATGTTTTTCTTAACACACAAGTCTCCAACCAGAGGACGTAAGCTCACGATTCCGTTTACAGCAATATCTGAGGGGTTAAAAACCCGATAAAAAAACTTGTTTCTTCTGTCAGATACTATTGTTTTCCATACCGGCTCGATTGACTTAGAATAGCTTTGATAAATTTAATTTGCGTCAGAACGGATTCAAAAGACGTGCTTATTACACCCGAAAATTCGGTGTGATCTTTCTTGTTTTATTTAAATTCGCACAACCAGTTAAATAAATAAGTACACTCTTTACAAAAATAGGAAGCACCCAGAAGGAATCATCCAATTCAGATGAAAATTGGTATGTGCAATGTACATATAGGGAAAAGGAAATGAACGGCATTCCAGAGCAGTTGAGTAATTTATTCTGATAAACCACGAGTGGAAGAAGTCAGTACGTTGTAGCACCACATCTGGCTCTGGTACAGGCGGTTACCCGGTGTGGCATAGACGCATACAGTGCAGGGAAACTGCTCTGAAGTATAGTATGCCAAATGGCGTGCAAATTGCGCGCCACTTCGCCAACATTCCTGCATGGGCGTAGGTGACGTCCCATCATGTCTCAAACATGTTCGATCGGTGAAAGGTCGAGCGATCGGATTGGTCATGAAAGGGTGTCACATTACGGAGGCAGGCCTGGGAGAGCTGTGCCGTGTGTTGCCGGGCGTTATCCAGTTGAAAAAATTGCTCGTTGATTATGCGATAGAAATGGCTACACAACAAGTCGTAGAATGCCGTCGACGTACCGTTCAGCAGTGAGGGTGGTCCATGGGTGTCCGGCTATTGTGGGAAATGGGTCCACAGACAGTCCCTCCCGGTTTTGGAGTCGTGTGCCGTTCCACGGGAAAGGCATGTTTCGTGTGTTGCCGGCTCGTCTCCAGACACATATGCGCTGGTTATCGGCGCTAAGTGCAAACCGTGATTCATCACTGAAAACAACACGACGCTATTGGACACTCTCCCACTTTGATAGGGCCCGACAGCACTGCAGCCGGTGCCCGGCGATGCTCACTGGTCAGTGGCAGTACGTGGAGTGTCCTCCTCGAATGTCGTCCCCGTGCCACAAGTCGTACGGCAACGGTCCGGATGTCCATTTCCGTATCTGTAGACGATGCAACATGGCTACAGATGGCTGGGAGCGACGAATTCAGTTCTTTCGTGCGGATCTCAGAACCGCTTGATACTCGCATTCTGTCGTTGCCTTCGGCCATCCACTGCCAGCGTGACGCTGGTTTGTCCTTCACAGACAAATTGGCGCCAACATCGTCTGATTGCCGCATCGCTCAGATTCAAATGCCTGGCGATACGGTGACTTGATCAACTGGCCTCTCTCAGTCCAATTATACGTCCTCTCTCAAACTCGCTGAACTGCTCCTATTGTGCACAGATCCAACGTGGAGGCATCCTCATAATCCGTGGACGTTAATGCAACCGCAATCCGTTGTCACAATTGTCCCTGCGTGCGAGCTTTACTCTTGATAAATCCTTCTCGATGCGCGGTTCCCACGCGCTGTGGCGGGCCACTATTTTTTTTATTGGTCTCTACTTTTTAATCATTTGCATATTCTGCCCTGAGGTACTTGCCTGCGGAGTTTCATCAGGATCGAACGAATTTCTCACCGTTTTTCCCCTTTTCGTTTCTTTCTTTCTTTTTTTTTTTTTTTTTTTTTTTTTTTTTGAAAGAGTGTATTTCAAGTCTGATTCTTATGGATAGAAAGCATAAACGTGTACGCACATTTTTACATAGAGGGATTTTTCACAACGAAACGGGTTTAACGAAGATTTCCGTGTTTTCCGGGTGCCTCGTCATGAGCAGGTTCCACTTGTTTCCTTTTCCTTTTTTCACTCACCGATATTTCCCTTCCTAACTAACATCATCACCGTCGCAGATTTTTTTGTACACTGGTTGGTATGGAAAATGTCACACCGGGAAGTATTTGTCGGAGCACTGTACATATTGATGGGTATGTGTCAACGGTTGGATTACGTTAATAATGCATTCACGAACCAATCACGTCATATGTGAGAGAGATAGGAAGATAAAACGGTTCGTTGTAGCTAATTCTTGATCGTTCTCACCTAGACGTGTGCACTACTGCATCGGAGTGATCCCACTACTTGTAAACAGCGAGAATACCTCGGCGACGTCATTGGGAATCCTACCACCACACTGACAGACACCTTTAGAGAAGCTTCATCATAAGACAATACGTTATAACGAAGTAAATTTCTCCGTCATTTTGGTGCACGCCGGGGATCGAACCCGAGTCCACTTATTCCGGAACAAGTCGCTCTACCAACTGATCTACGCAGACGTTCGTTCTCGCTGCTATCTGCCTTTATGTCGTGTGCTTCCTGCGGGGCAGCCACGTCACAACGTGTATATCACAACGGCGGAGACTCATCTGGATGCAACACATGTCGGTCGAATGTGGCAGCAGTATTTGGTGGAAGGTAATGTGATTTGCTGTGGTGGGACTGGTGCACATAGGCTGTCTTTCGAACGCTTCGATCATCGCATTTAACGAAAGCCGTAGCATTCCCATAATACACAGAGGATGATATTCGACGAGGTGAAAAGGCTGCACGGACATTTCCTTATCGACACGGACTGTGAATCGCAAACAGACCGAGACAGTTTGCTGTCTCGCCAGCCATTGCAACGACTGCCACTCACCGCCCTATAGCGCCACACAGAATTGCAGTGGTGTCGCACCAGATATGCATGGTGGCAAGAATGGAGCCCTGTGATATTCAGAGACGAGTGCAGCTTCTTTCTTCGCGCTGACGGTCGCTTATTGAGAGCCTCGAGATTACGTGGTCACCGGGTTGATCAAGCTGCCATCAGTGAGCGTCATGTTGCTCCTCTCCTAGGGTTATGCTTTTGGGGCGCTATCAGTTTCAACAGCCGATCACCGCTCGTAGGCATAGTGGGTATAATAACAGCACGACAATGCATCGACGAGGTGCTGCAACCTATTTTGTTGCCGTATCTTCCTGGTATCCTAATGCTTAGTTACACCAACATAAAGCCCACTCGCACACTGCCAATATCAGCAGACAGTGCCTAATGTCCTGGTCAGTGTGACTTCCAGACTTCTTCCCAATTGAGAAGAGAAAGTGTGGGACGTCACTGGCAGACGTCTTAACGCGTTTGCACGACCCCTTCGAACTGTACATGCATTGTGGACACAGGTCAACGACGCGTGGTCAGCGATAACTCAGAACGCCATCCGGAGACTTTTCCATTCCATACTAAGCCGAGCTGTCTATGTGTAGTCCAGCATAGCGGTCATAAAACCTTATGACTTAAGCCACATTATGCTGTCTCCTTGCCCATTACATTCATGTAATCCCTAAGAATTAAATCACTTCTTTCCTACCTACTTATCTACATGTGAGGTAAGTTTCATCTCATTTCATGCATTCTTTCATGGTTTAGTACTTTCTACGTCAAGCAGTGTATTATGTAATACAAAGTTTTTGTAGAGATGTGTAAAACACTACTACGGAAAAAATAACAAATTGAGAAACGCTTTTCTTGGTGTTAGATCGCAAAAAGCATTTTCGAAATTTTTCTGTAAAGCACGGAATTATATCAACTTTATTATATACCTTCTGTATTTGGATATGACAGCCAAATGCTATTGGTCACCAAGCTACACTTTCCGATGCTTTCGCGGGTAAATTATCTTAACTAAGAAACTGAGTTCCCTTTGCAAACTGGGGCTTTTATGGGTGTTTGAAATATGGCACCAATATTGCCCCTCTTCATTTCTCTGAGGCAACCAAGTTCACCATTTCTAATTTTAGAAGCATTGGCTAAGCATCCTTGTGACGTGCCTGCCCCGCAGGACGCACACGACATAAAGGCAGATAGCAGCGAGAACGAACGTCACTTGGTAGAGCGACTTGTTCCGGAATAAGTGGACTCGGGTTCGATCCCCGGCGTGGACCAAAAATGACGGAGAAATTTACTTCGTTATACCCTGTAACAATGAGAACGAAGGTTATATGCCAAAAAATCATCCACGCGTTGCTTGTAATTTGAACTGTTGTGTGGACTCTCGCATTGGTCAAAATTCGGGGCAGCTATAAAAAGAATTCCGCGTTGCAATTGATTCACATTCACCTTTCTTCAGATCACTAGTTTTGACTCAGCTTTTCGGATCGCTTCTGTTTTTCCAGTTCTTGCAAGTCCCTAAACTCGTATAAACTAAACTGACCCTACTTACATTTAATTGAGAGTCGCCAAATTTTACATTTTTGCGATTTGCTGATACAAATCAGTTCTCATAATATATAACATCACGACGATATTTTTTTCTTTCTTTAAAGCATCGATTTCACCCGGCCACTTAAATTTTAAAAGGTGAAAAAATATCCGAGTGAAGCGAAGTCTGCTGCTTTTTTGGCACGTGTATTGAAAAAAAAAAAAGAGTTCGTGTTTACAACAACAAAATATTCGTCCGTCTCTCTGCGGGTACTACATCTCTGAACCTATTAGTTCGATATGAAAAGTTTTTTGTTTTAGCATTGGGAAGCTTCAGTTGTGAGAACAAAGATCCTTTTACAAATCTGCTTGGAAAAAATGTCTTTTTTCCTTGGGATACCTTTTACGAAGAAAACTACTTTGCATACATTTTCTACTTCAACGAATGCACAGTTCTCTCGCTGGGCAGCGTAAGCAAATGTTCTGTTTTTCTTGCTGTCTCTGCTAACAGGCAAGTTTTAAAAATTCTTTTTGCGTTGCATAGCGTCAAATGTGTGGAATATTATATAATTTTTCTGATTTTTCTGAATGCAAAGTTTCATCTCTTTTATATAACGCGTGAGTGCATATTTCTATTTGAAACGGTAAGTCCGCTTCTAAAAGTTAAAAGCCCGATTGATTTCTTGCTCTTAATGATACACAGTTTATCTTCTAACTGGAGCAAGTGTCTATTTCTTTTTGCAATCATGCTTTCAATTTTGAAAGTCTGATCGAAATAAAGGTTCTGCTTCGGGTATAGTTCGTTTGGAATTATATGCTACATGAATTTTGTACTCTCGTAGTGAAGTTTTCTGGTAGCAGTGCAAAACAGATATTTTATTGGAATCCGTTTCATCTCTTCAAACGTAGCGATTTAGTCAGTTCAATGTGCATCGCATTGCGTTCTTTGTGATGACGAAAAAACTGCCAGTTACTATATATATTCGATAATTATTACATGTCATATTTTACACACTCTTTTGATTTAAAGGACTGGCTCATTACCCCCGATTATTCGGTGTCATCTTCTGGCTTATTTATATTCAGAAACAGGACTGATCAAAAGAATACAAACTGCTGTCTAAAATTTCTTTGTTTGTCCTAACTTTTAAAAAGTCGAATACTGCAATTTTCGGAGTAAATGCAACAAGGTAGAATGACTCCTAATGAATGCGACGCTAAACGACTGATATGACAGTCATTTAGTTTGACATAAATTTCAGTAGAGGTGCTGGGTAGCAATTTCGACCGTTCGACGAATGATCATTGGTCTAATTCTGAGTCGCCCAATGCATATTCGTTTAAATGGGACAATTCGTCCAAGCCGAATTGGTGCTATGATGCATTTCATCCAATCCTAATCGGTGCTATTATGCGTTTCATCTAATACCGGGTTGTCCAAAGGAAAGAATTAATTTAATCCAAATTGCTGCCTTGATACGTTTTATCCAATACTTCTTTGTCTAAATGGAATAATTCATCCAATCCCAATTGGTGATGTAATATACTGTATTTCATCCAATTTCAGTCGGTGCTGTATGCGGTTTATCCTATCCCAGTTGGTGCTATGATGTGTTTAATCCAATCCCAATTGGCACTATGATCCGTTTTATCTGACACCGGGTTGCCCAAAGGGAACAATTCATTGAATGCAAATTGATGCCGTGATACGTTTCATCCAATATCCATTTATCCAAAGGTAAAACTTCATTCGATTCCAGTTGGTGACGTGATACGTTTCATGAAAAACTCATTTGTCCAAAGGGAACAATTCATTCCAATTGATGCTATGATCCTTTTCATGTGATACTCATTTGCCCAAAGGGAATAATTCATCCCCTCCAAACTGATGCTCTGAGTTTCGTCGGACACTCGCTTGTCCAAATGGAACAACTCATCTAATCCCCATATGTGCTACAGTGCGTTTCATGTGATACTGATTTGTCCAAAGGAGAACAATTCATCCAATCCCAACTGGTGACGTGATACGTTTCATCAAACACCTACATGTCCAAAGAAAACAATCCAACCACTACCAATTGGTGTTACGATGAGTTTCATCTGATATTCATTTGTTGAAAGGAAACAATCCCTCCAATCCCAATTAGGGACGTGATATGTTTCATCAGAAACCTATTTGTCCAAAGGGAACAATTAATCCGCTCCCAATCGGTGTTACTATGAGTTTCATCTTATATTAATGCCAATTCGTCCAATCCCAATTGGTGAAGTGATGCGTTTCATTCAATACCCATCTGTCCAAAGGGAACCATTCGTCCAATACTCATTTGGGTTAAATTCCCAGCTTAACCTCGAGGCTTACCCCGCCCATTATGTGAAAGATACAGCCATTGCCAATTCTACAATATTTTTAGGTGATACAGAAACAGAACCTCAAAACTTCACCGGCCTACAAATATTTAATCCCTGTATCCACCCCTTCCCCTTCAGCCTTCGCATTTTGTGTTGAAGACTCAATAGCTACGAAATGGAGAAATAGAGACATAAAACAGCAGATAAAGTTGAAGACTCTTACAAGAGCTAGGAAAGCTCTTGTTAACATAATAAACATTTTCTGTTTATAATAAAACGCTGAATATTGCACATTTAACCTCTACAATGAAAAAAATATTTTAAAAATTTATAAATTTACTGTATATGAGTAACGTTTTTGTAAATAATTTTGTACTACTGACGAAAGTTTTAGGGCTTTAGTTGTTATTGATGTAATTGTGAGCTATAGAAATTAATAAAGGCTTTTCTGTAAATATTTTCTGAAATATTTTTATGTCATCACACCACAGAAAAAAATAGCTATTAATTCTTATAACTCGTAATTAAATTTGCAGTAAGGTAAATTATAGATTACATAAATCTGAAGGAAACGTAAATTCACAGCAGATTTCGCTTTATTTTTATACACAAACAAAAAGCAAACTTCAGGAACAGATTATGTATGCATATTGATCATTTGTGACCAAGGAAAAACATTTTATTTCGTTTTCCGGATCATATGTTCCTTCCAAATTTAATTTCCTCTGATTCACGGCACTGTATGCTTTGTTTGCTGAAAACCTGGGAATGGAGTTAAAAGTAAAAATTCCCATACATTTTTGTTTTATTTACTGACTTTTTCTAATCGTCTTTTTCCGTTTTCCGAACAGAACAAAGTTCGAAATTTAATCCTGTGACTTTACTATGTGCGTGACAATTTTCGTATATTTGTTTCCTCTTAGGCATAAGATAATTGGTTTTCGGTGCCATCACTGCAAATGGATTGTGCTCATAAACAAACATGAATCAATACTTCGCGTGGCAATGTGAGTCCCATCTATTATGTTACCATGCTCACTTGAGGAAAACTGTTGACGCTAAATCATAGTAGTTGCTGATGACATAAGGATGAACGCGTATCTCGACAAGTGGAAATTGAACCGACTGATGCCTTGAGGAATCCCAGCGATCAATTTTGGCTTAGTTAGTCTAAAGACCGCCTTTGTCTGATATCGTGATCTAGGGCTTGAGGACGATAAATCCGCTGAAGGATTTTTATACCTATATTCTTACATGCATTGCATGAAAGCTGTGAATTCTGAAACCTCTATGTACACTGCTGGACATAGGAAATGCCACAAAAGGAAGTATTTTTCGGAACGTCACGCAAATTGGTGGGCATATGTCGACAGTTGGGTTATGCAAATTATAGTAGCTGCGATGTGCGAACAAGCTGCGTTATAGGTGAGGGAGATAAAAGGGCAAAACTCGGAGTAGCAAGGTTTGGGTAGTCCCCACATAGTCATGTGGACCACTACGGTTGCAAGCAAAGAACTTTAGTGCCAGCAGATGACGTTGCAAAGTCTGAGGTCTGCGCTCCTCGAGAGAGAGAGAGAGAGAGAGCGAGAGAGAGAGAGCGAGAGAGACCTCGTGATTTTTGTTATTGACTTTAAAAAGTGGAAGCTCGAACGTCTTTATGCGAGAAGGAGCTGCTCTTTTTTAGTCGTGCCTAGTGAAAGAGCTATCAAGTCGCTGGTTGATGTTGTGCAACTTAAATTGTTCTGTACGCTTTTCAAGTTTACCTTATTATTAGCTGTGCAACTTTATTCTCGGTCCCAGGCACCACACGTTGACAGCAAATTATGGCAAATGGAATACGTACCTAATCAGGGAAATAATCTCCGTCGTGTTGAATACATTTCATCCATCGATCAGGGAGCTGCCGAATGCCACTGAGGAAAAAGGAGGGCTGCTTCGAGTTGATAAAGTCATCAATACTTGTGTAGACCTCCTCGACAGAAGTGAAGTGCGTATCACTCAGGTGATGTTGCTGGGAGCGAAAGAGGTGATAATCCGACTGAGCGAAGTCTGGAGAATACGCCGGGTGGGACAAAATCTCCCATCCCAGGTCGGTAATCGTGTTTAAAGTCGTTTTCGCGGTGTGAGGATGCGCGTTATCCTGAAGCAACAGGACCGACCTTCTGCCCTTGCCGGTGTATGGCCTTTTCGCCTCCATTGCATCACTCACACGAATGAGTTGCTGACAATAACGCTCAGCATTGACCGTTTCACCAGGTTTGAGCTACTCATAGTGTACGACATCCCGCTGATCCCACTATATGCAGAGCAACAACTTCCTGGCATGGATATTCGGTTTGGCGGTACTGGTGGTAGGCTGACCTGGATAAACCCACGATTTGCGCCGCTTAGGATTATCGTAGAGGATCCACTTCTCATCACAGGTCAAAATCTTGTGGAGGAAATCCTTCTTCTTGAATCTGGAAAGCAAGGACACAGCAACATCGTAGCGCCTAGACTTGTTCGCAGCTGTGAGTTGGTGGGGCACCCAACGGTCTTCTTTGTGAATCCGTCCAAGCTTGTGCAGGCGATTTGCAATGGCTTGCCGTGTTACTCCGAGTTCCTGGGCGAGCTCTGACTGTGTGCGACAGGGATCCGCGTCCAACAGTTGTTCCAGTTCCTCATCGTCAACTTTCTGTGGCTGTCCGAACGTTCTGTTTCAGGGAGATCAAACTTTCCCTGCTTAAACCATTGGAATCACTTCTTAGAAGTACTGTAGGACACAGCAGCCTCACCCGAAACAGCACAGATCATTTGCTGGGCTTCCGCGGCACTTTTGTTCAGCTGAAACGCGAACAGGAGGCTGTGCCTCAAATGTTGTTTCTCGAACGACATTGCTTTCACCGTCAACTATCGTACCTTCTGTCACTATAGCTGTGATCGGTTACGGTTGCTTGGAAAACTGTTGGATGGCGCTGCAATCAGCCATTATTGCACACAGCTATTTGCATTTGCCGACGTTCTGTGATCGCTTGCGGTTAGGGGCCGAGAATTAAGTTGCACACCTAATAAATATCCGTTGCGGTTTCGCAAAGTGCTGTGGCCCTTTTTGATAAGGGCATAAACACGGGTAATGATTCTTCCTGTAATAACTATTTCGGAGTGATCTCGGTGGCGAAAGCACGTGAAGGAAGGAGAATGTCTGGGTGACGTCATCGAGAATCCTACCATCACACGAAAACGTTTACTAGATGCTACATTATGGGGATGTGTACTGTCCCTGCGTCACATCTCCGTGGAAATACATTGGAATGCATCGACCAAAAGTGGTGACAATGCTTGGAGGAGGTAATGTGCTCCGCCGTAGTGGGGCTCGCGCACGTAGGCTGACATCCGAAATCCTCTATCATTTCATTAGACGGTAAGCTATAGCAGCCCCACAATCCACAGCGTACGAGATTCAGTGACATACAGGAAGCTATGGACATCCCTGTATCCACACGGACTGTGAACGAAGATTGACTCAGAGATGGGTCAACTGGTTCTCTTGAAAGAATCGATTCTTTCGATTTGACTCATTAAAAAAATTCGTTCGGGCAGATTCATTCGTTTCGTCCGGTGATACTTCAGGTTTAGAGAACGATTTGTTTCTAGGGAATCGATTCTGAGTTGGTGCCTTTCGTTCATTTCGTCTGGTGATTCTTCCGGTTTAGAGACCGATTTGTGTCTAGGGAAACGATTTTGAATTGGATCCTTTCGTTCGTTTCGTCTGGGGATTCTTCCTGTTTAGAGAATGATTTGTGTCTAGGGCAAAGATTTTGAGTCGGATCCTTTCGTTCGTTTCATCTGGTGATTCTCCCGGAATAGAAAAGGGTTTCTGTCAAGGGAAATGATTCTGAGTCGGATCCTTTCGTTCGTTTCGTTCGGCGATTCTTCCTCTTTAGAGAATGATTTGTGTCTAGGGCAACGATTTTGAGTCGGATCCATTCGTTTGTTTCGTCTCCGGGTTAGAAAACGATTTGCGTCAAGGGAAATGATTCTGAGTTGGATCCTTTCGTTTGTTTCGTTCGGCGATTCTTCCTCTTTAGAGAACGATTTGTGTTTACTGAAACGATTTTGAGTCGGATCCTTTCGTTCGCTTTTTTAGGTGATTCTTCCGGTTTAGAAAACGATTTGTGTCTAGGGAAATGATTCTGAGTCTTATCCTGCTGAAGACTAAGTCTACCTGCGAGAGGGAACGGATAAATATACGCTAATCCCTTTGGGGCATGCAGGAGCTACAGAATGATTGTTTCAAGGCATACTGTTTGTAGCATTGCCTTCCTTAATTTGTGTCACCCAAACTTCCTCCTCTTGGCAAACTCATTGAATGTGGAGGCGCCACTTGGAGTCCAGACAAATGTGCGAATTTTGTTTTCACAGATGATCATGATCATATGTAGAGGATTTTAGGAAGGGAGTGTCTGACCCCAGGTCTTAAACAACCCTTAGAAATAGGAAACTAGGAGATTTGGGCTAGAGCGCCTGATAGGAAAGTGATACAAAAGCGAAGTAGAAAGGGGGAGGAAGACGCCCTTATTTATTACCGGGGGCCAGTACCCGGGGTCCGACGGCTTAACGTGCCCATCCGACGCACGGCGCGTATTTAGTGGATCGAGCGTTCGTACCTGCCTGGGATCGAACCTGAGGCCATTCCCGTGTCAGTCACGAACGTTGCCCACTCGACCACCCGCGGCCCGTTTTCACAGATGAATCGCGATTCCACTTAAGTACTGATTCGCGACGTATTCTCATCTGAAGAGAACCAGGAATGGCGGTAGCGTGATGGTTGGGGCAGGAATCATAGGGACCGTGCGCACAGACATGCGCATTTTTTAAAGTTGTTCTGTTACTTCCCTGAAGTACAATCACGAAATCCTGAACCAATATATCTAGCCATGCAGGGGAGTCGTCGGTTCAGTTGTTATGAACGCTAACGCCTAATCTCATCGAGCTCATTTGGTCGAAGATTTTCTCGAAGGGGAAGATTTCGCTGAATGGACTAAACAGCTAGATCTCCTGACCATGGCCGTCTTAAGGGATGGACCAACTGGGCTGGTGCCCAGTGCCCCCACCTGAACTGGGGCCCCCAACGCCCCAAGAGTCCTATGGGTATACGAAAAATCAAACTCTTTCATCACTCACCAGAACGCTGTTTTTTTATTTAAAGAAAAGACGAAACACCAATGCAGAAAGATGGAAGTCCTTCCACCTTTTTTTTTTCAAACCTTGCTCGTAGTTTCGATTTACCGAGGAGGCAGAAGGGAAGTTATGTGTTAAGGTGGATCTTTTGTGACAAAATAAGAAAAAAAACCCAATCTCTCTCCCGATCCCGATTGTGAGTGAGGCTTGAGGGTCATGAAGGCCACGCACAAATTGCAATTTTTCCGAATCACTTTTTCCTTTTAAACAGTCACTCGTGTTGTCTATCTATACGGAGAAGCGTACGTATATACGCTGGCGGAAAGTGAAAAAAGAACACCAAGAAGGAATTGGCGGACGATCATGAAATTTACATATGTTATTTGGGTCGAGTTTACGTATGTGTGATGTTAATTTCGAGACCAACCGGTGAGCGCTTACGCCACAGCACGGCATAATATGCAAATTATCGTCGGTGGTATTTAAGGAGTACGGCGAAGTGAATGTAATCAGTTGTCGGCGTACGGACACGTGCGAAGACCCTGAAGAAACTGCAATGCCCGGACATGGAAGACGTGTACGATTTCAGCAGTTATCGGACTTTGAGCGAGGTCGTCTAGTCGGACTCCGCGAAGCCGAATGGTCGTATCGTCGTATTGCGGAGCGAATTAGACGGGAAGTATCAGTGGTGGTACGATGGCGGCGTAGATGGTCCGAGGAACATTCCCACACGAGAAGACGTGGAACCGGGAGTCACAGACGGACTGATGAGCGGACCGATCGACGCATAAGAAGAGCGGCGTTGTCAAGCAGAACATCCACTGCGACGCAAATCCGAGCTGCGGTTGCCCCTGAGGTGACTATGCGAACAATCCTCAACCGTCGAACTGGATGCAGGACTACGTGCAGGTGTACCTCTGGCATGTGTACCTCTGACTCCAGCCCACCGTCAGGAGCGGCTGCAGTGGTGTCGCCAACATCTGCACTGGAGAACGCAATGGCGATCTGTCGTGTTCAGCGATGAAAGCAGATTCTGCTTGGGAGCCTCCGATGGCCGTATGCGTGTTCGCAGACGCACAGGAGAGCGTCTCCGCCCTTCTTGCATCCGCCAGCAACACACAGGGCTTACACCTGGTCTCCTAGTGTGGGGAGCGATCAGCTATCACTCCCGTATACAACTAGTGTTTGTACCGGGTACGTTGAACAGCACCTCCTACATCAACAATATCATTCAGCCCGTTGTTGTGCCATTTGTAAGGTCGGTCCATCGTGGTGTTTTCCAGCAAGATAGCGCACGCCCACACACGACACGTGCAACGCAACATGCACTTTAGGGCGTGAGGCATCTTCCATGGCCTGCACGTTCACCGGATTTGTCCTCCATTGAGCACGTGTGGTATTTTATGGGACAACGACTTATCCGGTTTCCACGGCCAGCCACGACCATCCCGGATTAACGCGTCCAGGTTGAGAATGCTTGGAACTCAATACCCCAAACTTGCATCCAACATCTGTACGACAGACTCCATGCCAGAATTCTCAGTGTGACGCAGTTCATGGCGGTTCAACCTCGTACTAACCATGTTACATGGAAATGTTATTTTTCAGTTTACCAGCAAATACAGCTGTATTTTGTCATAATGTTTTGATCACGTTATCCTCTGTATTCCGTTATTATGCTGTATAAATTTCGTTGGTATCAGACGTCTCCTTCTTGGTGTTCTTTTTTCACTTTCCGCTAGTGTATATCATTCAGGTTTTCCCACCTGGGCTACTTATATATATTCAATCATCGCTGTTTAAATAAATAACAATGACGGGGGGCCGCATATCAGCGTTTTTGTCCGGTGCATCACACTGTCTAGAAACGGCGCTGGTAGGTTTATTTCTTCTGCTTTTTTACGCTTTCCAACCGTAGGTTGATGAAGCGTATATGTTCCAGCTCTGTCCGTCTGTCTGTCTGTCCACACGATAACGCGCGTAAAAATGGTTCGATTTCGATGAAATTGCAGAATGTGGTACATGACCACCTGGGGATGAACCCTATTGAAAATGGACAAAATGGGGTCAAAGGTCAGGATATTGGAGCGGGATCCATTCCATTGCCCTCATGCGTCATAACGTGCATAAACATGGTTCGATTTCGATGAAATTTTAGTATGTGGTAGGGGACATACTAAAATTTCAATGAACCCTCTTGAAAACGGAAGACATGGGGTCAAAGGTCAGGACATAAGAGTGTGATCCATTCCATTGCCTTTATGCATCATAACTTACGTAAACATGCTTCGATTACGACAAAACTTTATCATGTTGTTCCGGAAGTATACTGAACCGGTTCTGTTGAATATAACCGAAAAAGGGGTCAAAGGTCAAGGCACAGGACCGAGATTTATTCCGCAGCTATTATTCTCATAACTTGACTAAAAATGCTTCTATTGAGACAAATGGTGCTTTGAGTATGTTTCTATTGAGTATGCTTCAAAATGCTGCTATTGAGTATGTTGTTCCGGAGGTATACTGAACCGCTTCTGTTGGGTAACATCGAAATGGGCTCAAAGATGAGGGCACAGGAGCGAGATTTATTCCACAGCCATTATCTTTATAACTTGAGTGATAACTTGAGTAATGATTTCTGGTATGTTGGAAAGCGTATCATGATCAATGCATTGCATGATTTTACTAACTTGTTTAATTTAATTTCCGTTGAATAATTTGTAGAATGGGGAAGAAACATCATATCTTTCAGCACCAATTTTCTTGTAATTTACTAAGCAACTAAATGTGAGTTCATTTGGTACACTTAATACAGTTCAACAGTTTTGTCATGCACCATTTTTCATTCAAGTGGTATTTAAAATGTTACTGGACATTGAATGTTTCTTCTCTGGGATAACATGGTGATGGTGGTGACTATACCTAAGAATTATCCCATGCTATATATACATAATACAGTATTGTAATAATACCATGTGTGAATAAAAAAAATACTAATCACACATTGTAATAATACCATATGTTGTATATATATAAATAATATCAGAGGCCCCGAAAATGCGACGGCCCAGGGCACCCAGAAGCGTTAAGATGGCACAGCTCCTGACCTCAGAACCATTGAGCCTGTATGGAATGCCCTGGAGATCGCCAGCCCTCTTACAGAACACTTGAAGAACTTAGAACTGCTCTTCTTGAGGAGTGGCCATTAGTCCCTGAAGACCTCGTCAGTACTCTACGAAAACAGAAATTTGTCGATGATGACGATCGAACCCGCGTTTCCTCGCTCAGGAGTGAGTGGCTCTAACGGACTAAGCTACATCGACGGAATATATCGCTGCAGATTTGCCATCTTGACACGTGCTGCACCTCTGTAAGACGTCACAACCCTCATAAACACTGTGAGGAATCGGTACTTGAACTGCCTGGGTGTCAGGGGTGATCACGCTCCTCATTAAAATACCAGATGTCTTAAGCAAGTGTTGTTCCATGGACTGCTCTTGAGTACCGCAAAGACGAATAATTCATCGAGGAGGAGGTTTGGCGATTTAATGCAGCCGCCTCGCCACTGCTCCGCTGTACATCGGGACAAGGAGTAAAGTGCGTCCGGAGCCAACTTCACAGGAAACCATCCATGCATTCGAACCCCCATACCCAGGGATTCTGTGGAAAACACCGGAAAAACCGCAGACTAGATGGCCGGCAGGATTCGGATTCGAACACCCTTCAGAAACGTCAGCCTACCACACAAAGCATAGCAACTTAACTAACTGCGCCATACCACTTGAACTTTAAACTACTTACCAATGAAAATTGGAAAGGAAGACAAGCTGACAGCATATTTGCCAAACTCTTTAATGCCACATTGCAAAATGTCTTTCAATCACGGGAATAGGAAAAAAAGCGATGAAGATTAATGTAGATTATTTAACTCGTCATTTTTGCAACTGCCCGTTCAGAGCAGCAAAGTATGATCCGGGAAATTGCTGACAAGAGTAAAAAAGTTAAACTGAAAATGCGCTTTCAGAAAACAAAACCGATGTACAATGTTTTTACAAGAAATGAAGATTTATCGACTCATGGGGAAAAGTTGGAGATAACCGATACCTACATTTCCTTTAGGCAACCGATATCAAGCAAGGGTCGCATTGATGAAGAAATTAATCGACGTATGAAACTTGGCTGGAGAGCTTCTGGAAGAAACAGTACAATTTTTAAGAGCATTATGCCATTATGCCTTAAAAGAAAAGTGTTTAATCAATGCATCCTTCCAGTGCTTACATATGGTGCAGAGACGTGGACCTTAACTGAAAGAGACATACAAAGACTGCAGACAACTGAAAGAAGCATCGAGAGGTCCATGCTTGGTTAACCAGGAGAGATAAGAAGAGGAACCCAAACTACTTTATTCGTAGTGGATAGTTTCGAAATTCCATTCGAAGACCTCTAGTTTCGTGTTACTAATACAACCTGATAACTCGTTGTAACGTATAATTAAAAACCAACAGCAATTGATAGATTATCACAATCTCATTGAGTCGCAGATAACGGTCGCGTGACGATATCTCTTGCCACCCCTTCTATGCACCTTGCTTGTCGTTTATTTACACTGGTGTTCAAAATTAAGAGAATTTGCACATTTTGTCGATTTACACAAAATATGCGGAACCAAAGGTACAAATTGTGCCACCGAATAAGAATGCAAATTTGCAATGTCCAATGCGTAAGCGTACACGTGCGTGTGGGCAGAGCTGTGACAGCGGAGGGTATGAAAAGCATAAGTGGCTTTTTTCGCGATTAGTTCACACGTACTCCTCGGCGACATTCGTTGTGTTCCTTGCAGGAGTTGGTTCAATTTCATAAACAATCAGGTAAAATGACTTGCCACGAACGTATTGATGACGGAATGGTTATACGTCAATTCGTCGCGCGTCAATTCGTCGCCCACGACGATTCGTCGAGCGTCAATACGTCGCGGACAAATTCGTCGACTACGTCAATTCTTCGCGTTTGCAGATTTTGGTTACATACAAAACGAATGCAGGAAAACGTGCGATTTCGAACGTCTTTGACCCTCATCAAATTTATAAGGTTTGGACACTCAGACAGGATAGGAATATTACGCTTTTTCTTTGGCACTAAAAATATTAGACGGTAGACGGTTTGTCAGAGCCCGGCATATAAAATTTTTTCGAAAAATCTAGTTTTCAATTCAGAACGACCAAATCTGGTATACTATCTCATGGTACTCTAACTTAGACGGTTGTCGGTTTTTGGAACGGGTCAAGGCCCGGGGTGTCGGAGCCCCCCCCTTATACAATTTTTTTGTAAAATCTAGTTTTCATTTCAGAACCATCAAATTTGGTACCATGAAACTCCAACTTAGCCGCTAGACGGTTTTTGGAAGGGGTTGGAGCCCGGGGGTCAGAGCCCCCCTCATAAAAATTTCATAAAATCTACAGTATTCAATTTAAAACCACCAGATTTGGTTTACTCTATCATGGTACTCTAACTTAGACGGTAGACCGTTTTTTGAACGGGTCAAGGCCCGGGGATCAGAGCCCCCCCACATACAAATATTTCTTAAAAACTACTGTTTTCAGTTCAGAACCACCAAATCTGGTATACTATCTCATGGTACTCTAACTTAGACGCTAGAAGGTTTTTGGAAGGGTTTGAGCCCGGAGGGGGGTAAGAGCCCCCAGATAAAAATATTTCTTAAAAACTACTAGTTTCAGTTCAGAACCACCAAATCTGGTATACTATCTCATGGTACTCTAATTTAGACGCTAGAATGTTTTAGGAAGGGGTTTGAGCCCTTACGGGGGGAGGGGGTAAGAGCACTGCCTCATTAAAATGTCGTAAAATCTACAGTTTCCAATTTAGAACCACTAAATTTGGTATACTATCTCATGGTAGTCTAACTTAGATGGTAGACGGTTTTCAGAACAGGTCGAGGCACGGGGGATTAGAGCCCGCCACACACACAAAATTTTCGTAAAATCTACAGTTTTTAATTCAGAACCACCACACTTGGTATACTATCTCACGGTACTCTAACTTAGACAGTAGACGTTTTTGGAACGGGTCAAGGCCCGGGGGTAATAGCCCCCCCTCCCTGCAAAATTTTCTTAAAAACTGCAGTTTTCAATTCAGAACCACCGAATCTGGTATATTATCTCATGGTACTCTATCTTAGACGCTAGACGATTTTTGGAAGGGGTTGTTGCACGGGTGGTAAGGGCGCCCCTCATAAAAAAATTCGCAAAATCTACAGTTTTCAATTTAGAACCACCAAATTTGGTATACTATCTCATGGTACTATATCTTAGACGGTAGACTATTTTTAGAACAGGTCAAGGCCCGGGGGTCAGAGCCCCCCCTAATAAAAAAATCGTAAAATTTACAGTTTTCAATTTAGAACCACCAAATTTGGTATACTATCTCATGGTACTCTAACTTAGACGGTAGACCGTTTTTGGAAGGGGTTGCAGCCCAGGGTAAGGGCCTCCTTCATAAAAAGATCGCAAAATCTAGTTTTCAATTTAGAACCACCAAATTTGGTATACTATCTCATGGTACTCTAACTTAGACGGTCGACGGTTTTTGGAACGGGTCAAGGCCCGGGGGAGTCAGATCCACCCCACACACACACACACACATACAACATTTTCTTAAAAACTACAGTTTTCAATTCAGAACCACCAAATCTGGTATCATGAAACCCTAACTTAGACGCTACACGGATTTTGGAAGGGGTTGGAACCCGGGGGTTAGCGCCCTCCCTCCTCATAAAAATTTCGTAAAATCTACAATTTTCAATTTAGAACAACCAAATTTGGTATACTATCTCATGGTTATCTAACTTAGACGGTAGACAGTTTTTTGGAAGGGGTCGGGGCCCGGGTCAAGCGAGCCCCATACAAAATTTTCGTAAAAAGTTCCGTTTTTTACTCTAAAGAATACCCTATCTACGTTCTAAGGCGCTCTTTGGCCCTTTGAGGGACTTGCACCATAAACCATCAACCAACCAACTAACCAACCTACGGTCTAAGTCAGAGACTGTAGATTACAATAAAGTGCAAAAATATGCGTTTAATGGTGTATTAAAAACACAAATCAATATAGTTTAGCTTTCACTACCAACGAACGGCTTATCAAGAAGAAATATAATGTAATGTAAATAGAGAGTTCCAGATTTTCAAAATTCAAAATGGTAAGAAAAAGATGAACAATGCCAATGTGAAGTCGTACGCATGCGACATCACATAGGGGCATTGTATTTCTGTGTCGCGGGATTCACAGAAGCACACGCCAGATGTACGGCAGTTCTATAGATGTCTCCTAGAAGGTATGTATTCCCATTCTTTTTTCTTTCCTTTTTGCTTCGCAAAATTAAATTAACTAAATCAAAAAATTTAAAATAAGTTTACTGGAAAATTGGAGGAATATCTTTTTCATTCATTAACTTTCACCCGCTGAACTTGGTGATTCTACAAATAGTAATATGTACCTGGCAAATAACTGGTATCCCTGCTAGTACAAATTATATTAATAATTTATTTGCGTCCAGTTCACTCTAGTATGTCCATAAGAGCGTTTAGGGCCGTATGAAAAATACATTTCAACGTGTGCCGCAACGGCGGCGGAGTGATCTAGGGGCTGGCTTCTTACCACTTGTCAAGAAGAATTTTTATGTGGGGGCACTTACTCCCGGGCTTTGACCCGTTCCAAAAAACCGTCTACCGTTTAAGTTAGAGTACCATGAGATAGTATACCAAATTTGGTGGTTCTAAATTGAAAACTGTAGATTTCACGAAATTTTTTATGAGGTAAGCTCTGACTCCGTGCCCGTCCTTCCAAAAACTGTCTGTTGTCTAAGTTAGACTACCATGAGAGTGTATACCAAATTTGGTGGTTCTAAATTAAAAACTAGATTTTACGAAATTTTGATGGGGGACATGGGGGGGGCTCTCAACCCCGGGCTCCGACCCTTTACAAAACCGTCTACAGTCTAAGTTAGAATACCATGAGATAGTATACCAAATTTGGTGGTTCTAAATTAAAAACTAGATTTTACGAAATTTTGATGGGGGAGATGGGGGGGCTCTCAACCCCGGGCTCCGACCCTTTACAAAACCGTCTACAGTCTAAGTTAGAATACCATGAGATAGTATACCAAATTTGGTGGTTCTAAATTAAAAACTAGATTTTACGAAATTTTGATGGGGGAGATGGGGGGGGGCTCTCAACCCCGGGCTCCGACCCTTTACAAAACCGTCTACAGTCTAAGTTAGAATACCATGAGATAGTATACCAAATTTGGTGGTGCTAAATTGAAAACGGTATATTTTACGAAAATTTTGTACGGGGGTGGGGGGTGGGGGGTGAGGTTCTGACACACCAAGCCACGACCCGTTCCAAAAACCGTCTCCCGTCTAAGTTAGAGTTTCATGATACCAAATTTGGTGGTTCTAAATTGTAAACTGTAGATTTTACGAACATTTTGTATGTGAGGGGCACTCAACCCCCGCGCCTTGACCTATTCCAAAAACAGTCCACCGTCTAAGTTACAGTACCGTGTGATAGTATACCAAATTTGGTGGTTCTAAATTGAAAACTGTAGATTTTACGAAAATTTTGCATGGGGGGGGCTGTGACCCGCCTGGCTCCAACCGCTTTCACAGTCTAAGTCTACAGTCTAAGTTAGAGTTTCGGGA
This sequence comes from Macrothele yani, assembly GCA_039090855.1. Lineage (NCBI taxonomy): Eukaryota > Metazoa > Arthropoda > Arachnida > Araneae > Macrothelidae > Macrothele > Macrothele yani. Next base: position 66,987,409 of record CM076989.1, on the reverse strand, counting down.
GATAGTATACGAAATTTAGTGGTTCTAAATTAAAAACTAGATTTTACGAAATTTTGTAGGTGGGGGGCTCTGAACCCCAGGCTCCGACCCCTTTCTCAAAACCGTCTACAGTCTAAGTTAGAATACCATGAGATAGTATACCAAATTTGGTGGTTCTAAATTGAAAACTGTAGATTTTACGGTAATTTTGTACGGGAGAGGGGGGGGGTTCTGACCTCCCGCGCCCCGATCCGTTCTAAAAACGGTATTCCGCTAAGTTAGAGTTTCATGACACGAAATGGTGGTTCTAAATTGAAAACTAGATTTTACGGCAGTTTTGTACGGGGGGGTAACCCCCGGGCTCTAACCGCTTCCAAAATCCGTCTACTGTCTAAGTTAGAATACCACGAGATAGTATACCAGATTTGGTGTTTCTGAATTGAAAACTGTAGATTTTACGAAAATTTTGTAGGGGGGGCTCTAACACCCTGGCCCCGACCCGTACCGAAAACCGTCTGCAGTCTAAGTTAGAGTACCATGATATAGTATACCAAATTTGGTGGTTCTAAATTAAAAACTAGATTTTACGAAATTTTGTTTGGGGGGGGGAACTGAACCCCAGGCTCCGACCCTTTCCAAAAACCGTCTACAGTCTAAGTTAGAATATCATGGATAATATACCAAATTTCGTGGTTCTAAATTGAAAACTGTATATTTTACGAGTTTTGTATGGAGGGGGGCGGCTCTGACCCCCGGTCCCGACCCGTTCAAAAAACCGTCTCCCGTCTATGTTAGAGTTTCACGACACCAAATTTGGTGGTTCTGAATTGAAAATTATAGATTTTACAAAAATTTTGTATGTGGGGGGCTCTTACTCCCCGGGCCTTGACCCGTTCCGAAAACCGTCTACCGTCTAAGTTAGAGTACCATGATATAGTATACCAAATTTGGTGGTTCTAAATTGAAAACTAGATTTTACGGCAATTTTGTAGGGGGGGGGGGTAGGCTGACCCCCGGGCTACAACCGCTTCCAAAAACCGTCTACAGTCTAAGTTAGAATGCCACGAGATAGTATACTAGCTTTGGTGGTTCTGAATTGAAAACTGTAGATTTTACGAAAATCTTGTATGTGGGTGGCTCTGACAACCCGTTCCAAAATCCGTCTACCGTCTAATGTTTTTATTGCCAAAGAAAACGTGTAATATTCATATCTTGTCTGAGTGTCCAAACTTTATAAATTTGATCAGGGGGAAGACGTTCGAAATCGTACGTTTCCCTGCATTCGTTTTGTATGTAACCAAAATCTGTGAACGCGACGAATCGTCGTGGTCGACGAATTGACGAGCGACGAATTGTCGTAGTCGACGAATTGACGTGACACCTGACGGAATGAGGTGGAATATCGTCGGTAGATTGTAGGCAGGGCAATCGCAAGTGCAGGTTGCTACAGAGCTCACTGTTACGCACAGTGTTGTCTGCAATTTGTGAAAACAGTTTAAGGACACCAGATCCATATTGAGAAGGCCTGCGCTAAGTCGTCCAAGAGCCACGACGGCCAATGAAGATCGTTATTTGGCACTTTCAGCGAGGCGCCACAGGACTGCTGCAGCTGCATGCCGCCACTGGAACCCGAGTTTCAAGGGTTATTGTTTCCCGAAGGCTTCATAAGTGAGGGCGTTTTGCCAGAAGACCCGCTGTTTGCGTCCCGCTCCCTTCAGCACACAAGAGAGCAAGTTTCGCATGGTGCAGACAACATCAGCGTTAAACCGGAATTCAGTGGGATAACGTTTTCTTCCCAGACGAGTCGCGATTCAGCCTGGACACTGATTCTCGACGTACCTTCATCTGAAGAGAACCTGGGACCCGATACCTTTCCTCCAACATCCGAGTAAGGGACCGATATGGCAGCGGAGGTGTCATGCTCTGGGCAGGCATCATGTTGGACGGCCACACACGTCCCCATGTGTTTGGTACAGGCTTCCTGACTACTGAGAGGTATAGGAAGGAGATCATAGAGCCCTATGTTCGACTTTTCAGGGACGCAGTTGGCCCTCGTTTCCTTTTTATGGACGTCAACGCTCGTCCACATAGGGCTCACCTGGTCGACGATAATCTGGAAAGTGAGGATATTCGCCGGATGGATTGGCCAGCCAGATCACCAAGCCTAAACCCTATCTAACATGTCTGGGACGCTCTTGGTAGGGCAATTGCCGCTCGCCGCCCCATCCGAGAACCATTAAGGAGCTGAAAACTGCGTTGCTGCATTAGTGGGACCGACTGCCACAGGGACTCATCAACTGCCTCGTTTCCAGTATGACGTCGCGCTGTGAGAGCTGTATGACTTTGAGAGGGGACCATACCCCATATTAGAGTCATTTTATGTTCGATCTTGCAACGTGGATTTTAGACACTCCCGCGCTGATGAGCCTTACTGACGATCATGAGTGCGTACCATGACTGTTGTATGGTATAATTTTTTCACTTATATAACTGTGTATCCATACCAAATTTCTTTAAAATGTGTCCATTAGTTCTTCAAAAATTCGACAAAATCTGCAAATTCTCTTAATTTTAAACATCAGTGTACTTTCTGATTAGTCTACAGCTGTTTCCAAAACGTAAAAAAAAATTAGAGGTTTCGATATGACGTTCAGAATGAAAAATGTAAGTGAATAAATTTACATAAGATAAAGAATGTAGAAGAAAGGAAGGATAAATTAGAGACATACGTCCCAAAACCTTTCGGTAAAATGAACCTTTCGGCGAAACGACTCTTCGGTGATGTAAACTCTTCTTCCAAATGAGTCTCAATGAAGTGACCTTCGGTAAAGTTATCTTTCGATCATATGCTTGTGTGACGTATACTCTAATATAACTTTTCTTTTCAGTTCCTGTATCTATATAAATTTTGGTCCGTTCTCCTTAAAGGGCATCTAAACTTAACGCTACATTTCTCTTAGATAATTTTTTGAAACTTTATTAAATGTAATGTTCTTAGTTAATTATGTATAAAGAAAAGTCAGCCTCTCTCATTAAAACATTACATTACGTGAGTCAGAATACTGCTTTGATTTAAAAGTCACGTAGCTTTTATAGATGCCCGGAATAGCTAAATACCCTAGACATATATTTTTTAATTACACACTGATTGGCTTGAAACCAGTAAATAACAGTCTACTTACTGCAACTTTAACTTCTTTGTTTCATCTCAAACTGATTGGTCAGTTTAACAATTAGCACATTTCGTAATATTACTCTTAGCATAGATTACTATTCAGGTACAGCAAAAATGGTAATAGGTTAATGCTGTGAGCTCGAAGCAATATAACAATCAACTTCTAACAAACTCGAGCCTCAAAACATCTAAATAGCAAATATAACCAAAACACAACACTTTGACGAAAATCAACTATAAAGCATCTGATCAAAGTCACCTAGAATGCCATCCAGATCAAAAGCCAGCCAATATACACTGTAGACATCATTCTTATCTCACCTTTTTTTTCATATGTCATTCTAATTCTGACCTCAGTTCAGGTTACCGCAAGATATTTATTAGAGAGAGAAATGTAGCGTTAAGTTTAGAAACCATTTAAGGAGAACGAAAGGAGAAATTTACACAGTATAGGGACTAAAAAGCAAAGTTGTACTAGAATATGTCACAAGAGTTGCCCAAATGTAAAGCATAACTGGAAAAAATAAGAAAGAAACCGTTTTCGAACAGGTCTCTCAGTGTGGATACGATATCTCTGTTGCTTTGAGATATTTTGGATATTATTTTTGTTTCTGGCTTCATCTACTGCCGTGAGCAACTTAAAAGGCTATATGCTGTCGCCTCTCCTTAAATTGGCGCCACTGGTTCCAGGGAAGGAGCAGAGCCAGTGCCGTGGGGCAAGCGCAGCACCGATGCCTTTTCCGCAGGGCCGCTAGAAAGACAGTTCCGCCTGTTCCAGCAAACTACTGTATATACACTACTGGCCATCCAAAATGCAACACCAAGAAAGACACGAGATAGCAAAGCCAGATTTACCGGAACATAGCAACAGATACAAAGCTGAAACGATTGAGCTTACCGGCCCGTGCGACTTGCGGAACACGCAGACATCAATAGTTCGCGTGGCCCCCATGGATGGCAATAACGCCCACTACACGCCGCGGCATCGAACGAAAGAGGCTTTGGATGTGGGCTTGGGGTATGTCTGTCCAGGCTGCTTCCACACGTTGCCACAGTTCATCTGGCGTAGCCGCGGGTGGTGCTTGCCGGGCCACTCGGTTGCCGATCAGCGACGAGACGTGTTCGATGGGCGACATATCGGGAGAAAAGGCGGTCCACGGCAGCAGTGACACATGGTGGGCCCCGAAGAATTGTTGCACGATGCGTGCCACGTGCGGGCACGCATTGTCCTGTTGAAACGTGGCCGCTGGCATGTCCTGCAGGTAAGGGAGGACTACAGGCTCCAAAACGTCGGAGATGTAGCGGTGGTTGTTGAATGTACCGGCGATGCGTACCAGAGGGGTGCGGGTGTCATATCCAATTGCACCCCAAACCATAACGCCAGGCGACGGACTGGTATGGCATGCATAATGCAGGCGTCACACAGTCTCTTGCCGCGGTGCCGCCACACGCGAATCCGACCATCGTGGTGTTTCAGGCAAAAGCGGGATTTGTCGGAGAAGACAATGTCGTTCCATTCCGTAGTCCAGGTGCGGCGTTCAACGGCCCACTGCCGTCGCACTCGCCGATGATGTAACGTCAATGGTAATCGGAACAATGGGCGCAGTGCGACAAGTCTCCGCTCCTACAGACGACGTCGAACGGTACGTGCTGCACAGGTTGTTGCGCAACACACCCTAATTCCTGAGCTAACGTTCGTGATGTGGCGGTGCGAGCCGTCAATGCCCGCGCATAACATGCCGGTCCTCTCGTTCGGTGGTGTGCCGCGAGTGCGGCAATCGCTCACATCGGTCCGTCCGTCCCTCCTGCACCCACCTAATTCATACTCGCCTCACTGTGGCTGGATGTCGTCCCACACCGGTGCCGATGTCTGGGGAAAGATAAACCGCTGTCGCGATAAGCCACTATTCGTCCTCTGTCGAACTCCGAAACGTGCTGGAATGACTGCCGTATTCTGCGACGAGGCATCAGGAAGCTTCCCACTCACAGGTCCGGCAGCACAACACATTTCCACTACTTACACCCCGCCTTCTGTGCACCCTTCTTGTAGTGCTTCTCGGTGGCGTGTCGGGTGCATATGATTTGCATATGCCCTGCAATGCTAATCGTTTGCATGTCCTCTCGCGGGCGATGCATGCTGCGAATTTCAGGCCAATCGGATGCTTCCTTCTTGGTGTTGCATTTTGGGTGGCCAGCAGTGTATATACATAATATTGATTCTGAAAAGGCCTTTGAGTCCGTGAAACCGTCAGCAGTTACAATAGCTTTGAAATCCTGCGGTATTGAAGATGCATAAATTAACATTAATAATAACATCTATGAAAATGCAAGTGCAGAAGTTCGGCAATTTGAGGATACAGCACCAATAAAAATTGGAAAGAGAGTGAGACAAGGTAACACGATATCACCCAAACTCTTTAATGCCAGATTGCAAAATGTCTTTCAATCATTTAAGTGTTAAAACAAGGGGATAAAGATTAATGGAAAATATTTAATTCATCTTTGTTTTGCTGATTACATTGTCATTTTTCAACTGCCCCATCGGAGCTGCAGAGTATGATCCAGGTACTTGCTGACAAGAGTAAAGAAGTGGGATAAAAAATAAACTCTCATAAAATAAAACTGATGTACAATGCTTTTATAAGAAATGAAGATTTTGGGATTGATGGGGAAAATCTCGAGGTAACTATCTCTACCTTTACCTCGGACAACAGATATCAAGCGAGGGTCACGTTCATGAAGAAATTAATCTGCGTATAAAACTTCGTGGGGAGAGCTTTTGGAAGAAACAGTGCGATTTCCAAGAGCAATGTGCCATTATGTCGTAAAAGAAAAGTGTTCAATCAGTGCATTCATTCAGTTCTTACCTACGGAGCACAGACATGGACCTGAACTAAAAAAGACATACAAAGACTGCAGACAACTGAAAAAACAAACATGGAGAGATGCATGCTTGGTGCAACCAGAAAAAGATAAGAAGAGGAATTCGTGGATAAGGAAAATGACAAGAGTGGAAGACTTCATGATCATAGTAAAATCCCTGAAGTGGTAATGAGCTGGACATGTTGCCAGAAGAACGGACAACCGAATTTTTAGACTAGATATCAAGGGACAGAAAAAGACCCAGTAGAAGATCACGTCAGAGAAGGGTGGATGAGATTAGAAAGCATGCCGGAGCGACATGAAGGAGACTGGCTCAAGACAAACAGTTATGGAAAAAACTTGGGAAGACCTTCTTCCAGCAGTGGATTGATAATGTTTGACAACGATGTTGGTGATGATATAGTAAATTACAACGGGAGAAATCGCTGAAAGCCTGGAGTGCGATGAAATCAGATGATTTTGCTAATTTTAAATAAATAATGCAACATTTATATTGAAAAACAACATTTATTCCGGAATTTTTGTGCGTTTTCACAGCTTACTTTGATATCACAAAACATATCTTACATTCGATGTTGCTTTTTCTTAAAAGTCTTAAATTGCATAATCCATTTAAAAATTCACTCTCTTCGCCCCGCTGTAGCGGGGCGAAGAGAGTTATTGGCTGTAAAATTAGTCCTCCGATTAAAAGGGCTGGCCAGTTTGTTAGCTAAAGAAAAAAAAAATGTAAAAGAAGCTTCTTTCACAAATACTTTCTTCAGAGTACTTTGGAAATTCTCTAAAATTTTCGAAGTAAACATGTAAGATATTAATTATATTCTGATCGTAGATCGAAATCCTAATTTAAGAATGGCGAATGTCTTATTCAAATATCTTTATTCAACGTGAAAATCCTCCAAATACTGGCGTCATTGAATAAACAAAGGCATCGCTTTTTCCACGTTGTATCAACACATAGCAACCGAAAAATTGCTATCCGGTCACTGCTGGGGATCCGAACCCCCAGACCTCTCAATATCTAGCCGAACGCGTTACCCTGACGCTACGGTGGGCAATAATAAACGATGCTATGTGTGTTTTTTTTTTTTTGGGGGGGGGGGGTTCGGATCCCCAGCGGTAACCGGATAAAAAATTTTTCTGTTGCTATATGTTGGTACAACGTGGAAAGGGCGATGTCTTTGTTTATCTTCATTCACACAATTTTTAACATAAGTTTCACATACGTTGTTCCGTTTAACCGTTTGATTGCCTTTAATGTTCTTCAATTTTCTTTGTATTATTATTATTACGTTTTATTATTGTTTTGAAAAACGTTTTATGTCTCCTAAGTAGCTAAAACTTCCTTGACTTTCTTTCTGCAATTCCATATGGGGCTTCAGTGACATCCATCGCTCCATATAGGCTCCCCCGAAATTGATGGGACAGCCTTGTTCTTCAGGCACTCGTGCCAGGCCTATCTAAGAAGCCAAGCCAGTTACCTGCGCCTCTGACTACTCGGCCACCGAAGCAGCTTATGGAACTTTCTTTGTGATTATGAAATAATTTGACGAAATTTACATTTCAGATTTTTAACAAAAGATCTCATTCCACCAAGAGCTTCAGTGGTGTCATTTCTTCCCTTAATTATTCTGTAGAATAATAATGGGAAACATTTCCCCCCAATTTCGCTTAAAATTTTAAAATGAGATATTCCAATTTGCGTGTAGAAGTAATTTAAATTGTGCCCGTAATTCAAAAGCGGATTCTTGTTAAGGACCGTACTCCCTATTACCACAAACAGGGCTTACCAAAGCTTTATTAATAACAACCCACAATTTACTGCTGCGCTGTGATCCTGGCAGCTGCGGTTCTTAATGATTTGCTGCTTCATTACTGAGATAGGCGGAATCAATAATTCCGAATAATTCCCCTTATCACCTCTTCTTTCCACGAAAATATTACAACCTGGTTGGTGGCGCCTTCATTTCGTCTTTCCACTGATTAATCGCGGAAGGATCGTCTAACTTCAACGCTTCCTTGTGGTTCCACCCTGTGCCCATATCGCTGTTCAGCGTGGGTATTAAGCAGAGATTACAAAAGCTTTCTTTAAACATTTTGTCAGGCTGGCCTTACAAAGAAGAGACATTTGTGGCTGCTTGACGTCCTCTTCTGGTTTCTGCTCCAAGAAGCATGACTAAAAATGTTTTGTAGATGCTTATCTTTGCCGAAAACTTTAAACTTTGCCCTTCGAAGCATGCTATGTTGAATAGACTACCCACAAAGCAAGGAACGGAGGATATCATTTCATGCGTAATACAAGTGTAATGAGCCAGTCTTTTAACAAAAAGAGAATTAAAAAATTAACAAAATTTCAGAATAATGGGAAATGTTGCCAGAGATACGTGGTTTTGTTAATTATTACTTACGCGACTGGTATCTACCGGGTAAATTTCTTAGTAAAGAAAAACTGAAAAATCTTTGTACTTAACACAGGGTGTCCGAAAAATAACTGCGCACTGAAAGTAACACTTATCATGTCGAACTGGTTTCTACAGGAGGTGTTGGAAATGGGTCCCATCAAATGTCCATACATGTCTGGACGTCGGTGGGGCCCATTTCCAACACCTAACTACCGACCTTCTGGTTGTAGAGAGGCACTTCCTTAAATTCGTGCGAATATCAGTACCCCATGGACGAGTGTTTTGGCTGTTAATGTACCCCGACAGATGGAACCATGCCTCATCTGTAAAGAAAGTCGCGTCCAGTTTGTCCTCGCCTTTTTTAGATAGGAACCCTTGGAACCACCTGCAGTACCGAACACGGGTCACGTGGTCTGTTCCTTTAAGCTGATGCATGACGGACACTTTGCACGGGTGGAAACGCAACTTCCCTTTCAGAGTGCGGGATCCCAATTGCCCCGTCACACCACAGAACGAGAGGACCCAGATCTGGGGCGCATGGCTCTGACGCATCTCACAGCCACATCGACCATCATAGCTCAACAGTTCGGGTCTACGGCACAACACCCAGTCTGCGCAAGGACGGTTCGACGTCGTCTGCAGCAGCGGGGCATCAATGGTGCCAAGAACGCCGCGTATGGAGGAGCGAATGGCAAGGCATCGTTTTTTCCGACGAATCCCGCTTCAGTTTGCAGCACCATGATGAACGAATCCGTGTTTGGTGGTACCGCGGCGACCGATTGAGTGAGTCCTTCATTATGCTGCGCCATACTGACCCGGCACCCGGCGTTATGGTATGGCATGCCAATGAATTCCACTTCCGCACGCGCCTCGTTCACATTATCCGTACGGTGACCAGCCATCGTTCCATCACTGAGGTGTTGGAGCCTGTTGTTGTACTACATTTTCAGGGACTGTCTGGTGCCATTTACAAATACGATAATGCGCGACCGCACGTGGAACGCAGCTCCTAAGACTTCCTGGATCGCCAACATGTGCCACGCCTTTCTTGGCCAGCGCGGTCCCCGGATATGTCGCCTATTGAACGCGTATGGTCCATGATCGCCGGACACCTACCTGGCACGCCTGCGAAAATTCCCGGCTCCAACGGTGGAACTGTGGCATCGTATCGAAGCTGCGTGGACGGGCGTTTGCAAACACACATCCAACGTCTCTTCCTCTCGATGCCGGGTCGTGTAGCAGCTGTAATTGCCGCCCATGGTGACTACACCAGATGCTGATTGTCATGTGTTCCCCTCGTGTCGCCGTACTGTGACTGCCGCCCATGGTGACTACACCAGATGCTGATTGTTATGTGTTCCCTTCGTGTCGCCGTGCTGTAATTGCCGCCCATGGTGACTACACCAGATGCTGATTGTCATGTGTTCCCCTCGTGTCGCCGTACTGTAATTGCCGCCCATGGTGACTACACCAGATGCTGATTGTTATGCGTTCCCCTCGTCCTACCGTGCTGAATTTCTAATAGATTTACCCCTGTATCATCAGCTTTCTGTACAACAAATATGGCTTTGACATCTCTTGTCTTTCGTGGTGTTGAACTTTTAATGGCCAGCAGCGTACATACATGCTTGAGTTCTTTTATTCCTGATTTTAACTAGAAGGACAAGCTTGTTGAAAATGGATACGATGGCAGTTTGAATGATCATTATTCATTACTTATAGCAGGTCAGTTAAAAGGTCGTTCAGGCGATCGTATTAGTATTGACAAAACAAACTGACGTATCAGAGTTTTTAAAAATCAATAGATTATCTGACTGCCCTGTCTCTTCATTGTTGACTTTCACCATATAACTCATTACGTGCAGGAATGTGTTTTTCTTTTCGTTGATCACAGCAAACGCAGCTTGACTTTCTTCTCCCCTGCAAGCACCATTCATGTTGCGGTCAGTGGAAACCATTTGTTATCAATTCACCATGTCAACTAGCGCTCACACACACAGTGTATGAAAAATTTAATGCCCCCAAAAGTGGAAATTTAATGTATTATCTAAAATTATATAAAAAAAACCCCTTTAATTGTTCAAGCAACAATTAATCATTAATTGAGTTTAATCTCTGTGTGTCGTAGGGTGTCACAAGCGAAAGTTTTTGGAAATTGCAATCCTAACTTCCCGAAAATCATTCGTTGGAGCAACATATACAACCACGTAGCTCCAGAAGAAAAGTAGAGTATAACGTAAACGTCTTTTCGTACTTCTACGTTATTTTAAAACATCACCATACGATGAAAAAGCTCCTAAACTAAACCTTAACGGCCAGACGAGACACTTAAAAAAAAACAGACGTCAAACTTACGGAAAAGATGCTTTATTCAAGATGCTTTCTCCAACACTTCGTAACATAACATAGCACTTCGCATTAAACGCACCACACAAGCTCTACATTAAACGCACCACACAAGCTCTACATTAAACGTTCCACACAGCTCTACAAGCAACTCACCACGCCATGCCACAAGAGCAACTGTTTTCTCGTTGTTTATATCTCTCGTTCTTATCTAATAACAGGCATACGTCACGTTTATTCGCCTCAATTATGTTGCCAACAGTATTCGTTTGAGGGAAAAGATATCACGTTAAGTGTGAAATATGCCTGAGAATAAACTCTAGAGTTACATAGGAAAGGAAACTGAAAAGGAAAGTTAATTTAGAATATACGTCACAAGAGTTAAATTCGTAAAAAAGAAAAGTACGGTTAAAGACAATAGGGTTAAATTCGTAGAAGGTGGTGTCCAAGAAATCGGCCTTATCGTCAAATTCATCTCCAACGAAATTATTTCCCAAGGAAATCCGTTTCACAGAGGGACAAATACCAGGAAATCCCAGCGTATATTCAGGAGACATAATATCTTATTCAACTGTAGGAACAGGAATTGGTCCAATATATTAAGATAAGCTGCCCATGGTACTGTCTTATAGTGAAAAAAGTAACCAGAGGTTAATTCTTGCGCTGCATTTCTCGTGCTCGCGTACAACATTTGCAGTTTCAAAAGCACATTTTCGAATGTTTAGGTAGTTTATTTGGACTCCTTCATGAAAGTAGTATCGTCGAACAAAAATACCAGTTTGTTAACCCACGTTTGCTTTCGTCAGTTTTATGCAAAACATCGACTGCATATTTATTCAATTTGGTTTAACACTTGGAGTGCCTGTACAACTTACCCTTCTATGTAAAAGGTTTTAGTCGTTTATGGGGTGCTATGTGGACATTAGGTGTTCATGTCTTGTGAATTTTCTTTAGCTGCAATGGAATGCTTCTCTAATTTATTCAATCTGCGTTCCAGATAACAAAGCCTTTGGGATTGAAATGCACAACTCGACATACAAAATGTCTCACCGTGAAAGAACGCATAAAATGAGGCAAAACTTACAGCCCTCGTACCTTAAGTAGGTAGGAAAGAAACGGTTCAAATTCTCGTGAATTATATGAATGCCATGGGCGAAGAGACAGTATAGCATGTCCTAAGTCAGTAGGTCGTATGACCGCCATGCTGCGCTATTCATTCTGCAACACTGCGTGGCATCGAGTGGAAAAATCCCCGAATGGTGTCTTGAGGTATTTCTGACCATACGTCGTTGAACTGTGTCCACGATTCGACGACCATCCGAAGGGTTAGCGAAGAAACGTTAAGTTGTCTTCCATTGACGTCCCACACGTTCTCTATTGGCGACAAGTCTGGGGATCATGCTGGTCAGCTAGGACAACACCTGGGCACCTTCTAGATTCCGTCCGCTGACGTATTCCGGAGTTATCTTCTAGCAACTGGGCACCAGGGATACCACGGATGTACGGCAACAAATCGTGCTTCAGAACCATATCGACGTATCATTGTGATATCACTGTACCTACTATGCCTATGTGTAGGAACGGTGAACCAAGATCGTCTAGAAACACAAGGCCATGACGTTAGAGAAATGAGTTCCCACTTTCAGTGATGTCACGCGGAAAACAAGGCTTCCGATTGTTTTTAACGCTGTCGTGTGTGACGCTAAACACGACACCGACGTATCAGTCTGTATAAAATGAGAGTAACGTATGGAACTCGTCTCTCTAATGTCATGGCCTTGTGTTTTTCTTGACGGCCTCGAGTGGACCGCTGCTGAAGCTGACAGAGCCCCAAACCATGATACCGGGCTGAGGAGCTGCATGACGCTTATGGGTGGCAGAAAGATCAGCCCTGTGAACACGTTGCCCCCATGCTTACAATAGGCGACCTTAGGTACTAAGACAGACGTGGGACTCGTCGCTGAACACGACATGACTCCATTAATCCCGCCACGCATGTCTGTTATCGTACCGCTGAAGAATTACGCGACGATGTGCTGCGGTGAATAGCAGTCGTCTGAATGGCTTCAGGATTGCACACCTGCCTGAACCAATGTGCGATTTTCAGCCCGTGTGTATACGGGGAGATATTCATAGCTACATGTACAGCTCATTGAATGTTGTCTTCTGAGGATCGTGGGGCTGCTACGGTTTACCGTCGATTACGGCAATCGAGGCGTTTGGACGTCCACCAACCTGCACCAGTCTCTCTTTAGCGACGCGGGCTACCTTTCAGCCAATCACTGTCACCTCATTCGGCGGACAGTATTTCCATCCCGATGGGTTTACTCCGCAGGAACCATCCACCTGTACCTACCCCTACGATAAAGCCTCCGGTAAAGGTCTCCGTGTGATGGTGGGATTCTCGATGACGTCACCCAGGCATTTTTACTCCTCACACATGCTTTTGCAACAGAGGTCACTTCAATGCAGTTATGCGCATACCCCGGTGAGGACGACCGAACTTTTCCCTTATACCTCCGTCATCTTTCACGTGATTGATTTTCAACTGCTGTCATTTACATAACGCAAATGTCGACACATACCTACCAATTTCCACGCGGCTGCGGTAAATACTTCTTGGTGTTGCATTTTCTATTCCCGGCAGTGTATCTTCGAAACTTTGCCTGTTGTCATAAATTGTTCATACCTATTTTTAATTTCACGCTTTTATAACGAATTAGGTATAGTTCGTTTTGTGAGCGTTGTCGTTTATTTGGCCTCAGAAAGCAACTCATAGTCTTCTGTTACATTCAGACCGCACTATTTCAAAATGAACTTTACTCTCGGCAATGAGCACACAGCACCATTTGGTAGCTCCCACAAGAAATTACCGTTGGTAGCAAGTAGCTTCATGACAAACGCTATATTTTTAATTTCATATTTTTCTTTCCACTTCGTTATGTTACACTAGTGTCCAGAAGCTAAGCATAGTTGAAAAGAAAAATACATTTTAGAACAGACGAAAGGAGGAAGAACGGTAATAATGTATATATAGTACGGAGGACGTGGGAAAATTCAAGTGTGGAAATAATGACGCAGTACCATATGACTAATGATAATTGGCATAAAAAAGCGAGGCGGCACATTTGTGGAGTCGAGAAAAAGCTACAAAAATGCGAAAAGTGACATTTCTTGTCGTCACCACGCCCTGTTAGTAGTAGAATTTATCTTTCTTATTAAAACCGTATGTCGGAAAGACGGCAAATGGATATGCTTACACCTGGTCGGGTTATTGGAATGTTGGAATCCGAGCAGTCGCAGAGTAATGTTGCCAGAGTCACTGGCGCGAATCAATCAATTGTATCCAGATTTTGGAGATGGTACCAGGACACCATAGATCTTAATCGTCAATCTGTGGCAGGCTGTCCACGGATTACAGCATGTGGCACTAACAGCTAGACGTAACAGGTCGATGCTAGCGAGAGCGCGTGCTCAAATTGTATATACACTGATCAACGAACAAAGGCAATACGCGAGAAGACATGCAGTTTTCATCCCATTCATTTCGTCATCAAGAAATGCCAGAGTTCTGTGATGCAGACAGCATCGAGATTCGGCCAATGACTTTTTCTCCGATGAATCCAGGTTTAGTCTCAAAAGTGACAGCCGTAGTGTTCTCACTCTAGAGAGAACCTAGAACTCGCTATTCCCCACCAAACATTCGAGAAATGAAACATTACAGAGATGGTGGTGTACGTGTCTGAAGTGGTGTCATATCCAACGGGCGCACACAGCTCCATATTATTCTAGTAGAACTTTAACAGATCGGAGATACCAAGACGAAATCCTTGATCCCTACGTGAGAATTTTTTCGCGGTGTTGGCCCAGATTTCCTGTTCATGGACGATAACGCGAGACCGCAAAGACTTGCAGTTGTCGACGATTATTTAAAAAGTGAAGATATTCGGCGTATACTATGGACGGTACATTCCCCAGACCTCAATCCAACAGAGCATGTGTAGTATGCATTACATCCCCGTAGAGCCTGTGTGCAATGAGGAAACACATTACAGATCGTCAACCTCCTGTCAGAACTCTCAAGGGACTCCGATCTGCTGATGTTCAGGAGTGAAATTTGCTGCCACAGAGTCCTCTTGTTTCCCTTGTCAAAGGCATGAGGCATCGATATGACACTTGTATAGCTGTAAAAGGTACTATAACGAAGTAAATTTATCCGTCATTTTTGGTACACGCCGGGGATCGAACCTGAGTCCACTTATTCCGGAACAAGTCATTCTACCAACTGAGCTACGCGGGCGTTCGTAATCGCTGCTATCTGCTTTTATGTCGTGTGCGTCCTGCGGTGCAGGCACGTCACATCTCCCCCAAAGAGGGGGGCTATGGCCCACGGGTCAACCGTGACCATGAATCGTCGCAGGAAGCCATCCTCTGTAGAGCGTGCACTTGAGAACCCCCAGTCAATCTAGTGTGTGGAATGCAACGTCAAACACATTTTTATTTTTCGAAGCGCTGAAGAAGGGATTCTCTTATTTTTCCTATCTCGCGATGTGGGAAGAACATCATACCATTGCGAGATCTGTAACGGTCGGGTCATCCGGACAGTTCGGGCGCCATTATTACGAAGTAAATTTCTCCGTCATTTTTGGTCCACGCCGGGGATCGAACCAGAGTCCCCTTATTCCGGAACAAGTCGCTCTACCAACTGAGCTACGTGGATGTTCGTTATCGCTGCTATCTGCCTTTATGTCGTGTGCGTCCTGCGGGGCAGGCACGTCACAGTACGCCCTACTAGACCGTTGTAAAAAATCAGAAACGTCTCCGGAAAATCTCTACTGCCTTCGCCGTTTAAGGCTATGGGTACGTTTTCCTGGTTCATCATTTTTTAATGTAATTTATACTGCCCATTCAGTTCCTCCCCTAGATTTGTAATTTATTTTGCTTAACTTTTGGACACCAGTGTATTTTACAATACGTGTTACTTGCTGATGAACATGGTTTTCAGCGTCACACATATCAGTCACCACAAGTCCAGTGCATTGTGTTAAAATACTTAGGCACAATCTCCCTGTTAGCTTTGGATACTGTTTCAAGCCAACTTTCCAGAAATTAGAAGACAGGATCAGGAAGCTTTTCCTAAGTTCTAATTATACCAATAAAATTAAACTTTGTGTCTCCACTTCCGTTCACGAACTCAGCTGCTAAATTGCTCCGTTAAATGTTACAACATTAAAGCGAGTCAAAGAATACCGCAGAGGAAGCGGATAGAAATGGGGTTTGGAAAGTTGTTGTCCCTAAGTGCTGACGGAGTTGTATAGGAGATATGAAGATGCTTCTGATACCCTTGAACGTCCGGTGTCAAACTTGTAATCTCTATTATCATGGCTGAAAATTTGCATCATAATTACGAACCAAAATTCTGAAATCCCCGGAACCGGAAAGCATTTATTAAAACTCCATGGCCATGAGCCTTAATGTGGTATTAACCGTTCAATTAATAGCATGCGTGACATACTAGAAAGAAAAATCAGAGGAAAGCAAGGTCTCGTTTTCTTAAAATATTATCTTCTATCAAACAAACTTTGTTACATTATGGTCTTATTAGTGAAGGGTCGTATTTTGACATAATCAGCATTTTATTTAATAGACTTTTACAAACCATCAAAAAGATAATTTTTAGGAATTGTGACTTTAATTATTTTTTGAATTACTGTTTGGTGGTGTGGGAAACTTTCCTTGTTACTGTGAAGAAATATTTTTGTGTTTTCGGTACAGAAACAGTGTTGGCTTTCTTGTTATTCTTTCAGTATGTTGATTTTTGTGGTTTTGAGTTTGAAATATGCGGCTTCTGAAACTGTCTTTAAAAAACCATAATTCAGGAGTTTACAATATCTGAAGTTATTGCGTGTGCGTCTAGAAACAAAATCATTCATAATTTATCTCCCAAATGAGACATTTCAGAGATTTATGATGTCTAAAATTGCCTAATATCCAACAGGATTTCAATATATTATAGATTCTTATTTTTCCGATAAGTGTATGTTTTTTTCGTTAAGGAATTAGCTAGTTGGATAATGCTCTTAGATAACTTCGTAGTACATGAATCGCACTTTAGAAACGAGTACCGAAAAGATCAGGTAGAAAGAATCGACTACCAGGGTGAGTCTAAAGTGTTTCCCGCTTTGAGTTAGACATTACATTGGGATTCTATTCTTGTGTGAAATGCACGTGAGCCTCCACAGGGTATCGCAATAAAGTGGAACATATGAGACTGATGACATGCATTTGGCACGGAGCCATATTGCGTTTTCAGGTGAGCTTGATAAATGTGCAGTTTGGGTGCTCCCAAGTTATCTTTTTAAAAGAGGTTAAACGCGGCAGCTGCGAAATCCACATGACGATATCGTCTGATATTGTATCGTCACGGCTGATGAAAAGTGGATATTCTTACGTCATCCTAACACTGGGAACCAGAGGCTAAAGCCACAACAGGAAAGACAGCCAAAGAATAGCGGTTCGAGAGGAGAGTCGTGCTGGGCAAAGAGGGTGGTTCAGAAAACAGGGAGGTTGCAGAGGATAGTCATGCTGTGCAAAAAGATCGATTCAAAAAACAGGGAGGTAAAACGGCCGGTTCGAGGGATAATCCTGCTGCGCAAAGAGAGGGATTCTAGAGGATAGCCATGCTGTGCAAAATAGGCTACCAAAAAAAAAAAGGAACGTAAAGAGGGCAGCTCGAGCGTATAGTCATGCTGTGCAAAGAGAGGGATTAAAAAAATAGGGAGGTAAAGAAGGCGGTTCGAGAGGATTGACAGGCTGTGAAAAAAAGAGGGGGAAGTTTGAGGGGATAGTTATGCTGGGAGGTGAAAATAGCAGCTCAAGAGGATATTCATGCTGCAAAATGACGGCGGTTCAGAAAACAGTTAGGTAAAGGGGACGGTTCGGGAGGATAGTCATGCTGGGAAGTAAAAAGGGCAGCTCGAGAGTATAGTCATGCTGTGCAAAGAGCGCGATTCAAAACACAGGGAGGTAAAAAGGGCAGTTCGAGAAGATAGTCATGCTGGGAGGTTAAACTAGCAGCTCGAGAGGATATTCATGCTGCAAAATCACGGCGGTTAAAAAAAACAGGTAGGTAAAGGTGACAGTTAGGGAGGATAGTCATGCTGGGAAGTAAAAAGAGCACCTCGAGAGTATAGTCATGCTGTGCAAAGAGCGCGATTCAAAAAACAGGGAGGTAAAGAGGGCAGTTCGAGAAGATAGTCATGCTGGGAGGTAAAGGGGGCAGCTCGAAAGGATAGCCAATAGCCATACTGGGCAAACAGGACGATTAAAAAAACAGGTAGGTAAAGAGAGCATCCCTCTTAGTATAGCAGAATTTGTATAATATCATGCTATGCAAAGAGGGCGGTTCGAGAGAATTGCCATGCTGTGTAGAAAGGGCTATTGGAAAACAGGGATGTAACGAGGGCAGTTCGAGAGGATAGTCATGCTGTACAAAGAGGGCGGTTGAAAAAACACTTAGGTAAAAGAGCAGTTAAGAATAGAGCCATGCTATACATAGAACACGGTTCAAAAAACAGAGACGTTTAGAGAGCGGTTTAAGAGAATAGTTATGTTATGTAACTGGTGGAATTTTGAAGGTCCTATGCACTGGGAACTCGGTTCCAGCGGATAGTCATACTGTACAACGAGAGCGGTTCAAAAACAGGTAGGTAAAGGGGGCGGTTCGAGAGAATAGTCATGCTGTGCAATTGGTGGAATTGTGAAGGACCATTGCACTGGGAACTCCTCCCAGATGGTCAGGCTATGGACAGAAACCTGTATTCTGAACAACTAAAGAGGGTTCATGATTCTCTGAGTCATCGCTTTGCAGCGCTCATCAAGAGGAAGTGGTCGTTGCTGCAAATATATGATGTCCCAAGTCACACCTCCAGAGTGGTCCACCAAAAATTACCCGATATGGAAGGAGTTGACATCCCACCCTATCCTCTATGCAGTGCGAACCTTTCCTCGTCGGACTGCCACCTGCTTCGCTCCATGCCCCATCCCCTGCAAGGACGGCATCTCGCTTTAGTGAAGGGCATGGAATCAGAGAGTTTTAGTCCTCGAAACCTGGGCGAGTGGTGCCGTGTGGGGATCGTAGCTCTGGTGGAACGTTGGGACAGCAACTATAAAAAACAAGTTACTAAAATCATGCAATGCATTGATTATGATACGCTTTCCAACATACCGGAAATCATTACTCAAGTTATTACTCAAGTTATGAGGATAATGGCTGTAGAACAACTCTCGCTCCTGTGTCTTCACCTTTGACCCCATTTCGATGATATTCAACATAACCGGTAAAGTGAACTTCCGGAACAACATGATAAAGTTTTGTCTCAATAGAAACATTTTTACGTAAGTTATAACGCATAAGGGCGATGGAATGGATCCCGATCCTATGTCCTGTCCTGTGACCCCACTAAACCCATTTTCAATAGGGTTCGTCCCCAAGTGGTCCTCTAAGACATACTAAAATTTCATTGAAATCAAACTACATTTATGCAAGTTATGACGCATATAGGCAATGTAATGGATCTCGCTCCTATGTCGTGACCTTTGACTCCATTTCGTCCATTTTTAATAGGGGTTTCCCCAGGTGGTCCCCTACGACATACTAAAATTTTATCGAAATTGAACCATATTTATGCATGTTATGACGCATAAGGGCAATAGAATGCACTATGTCCTATGTCCTGACCTGTGACCCCACTTAACCCATTTTCAAATAGGGTTTGTCCACAGGTGAGCCCCTACCACATACTAAAATTTCATTGAAGTCGAACTATATTTACGCAAATTATGAGGCATAAGGGTAATGAAATGGATCCCGCTTCTATGTCGTGACCTTTGACCCCATTTCGTCCATTTTCAGTAGGGTTCGTCCTTAGTTGGTCCCTTACCACATACTAAAATTTCATCGAAATAAAACCATTTTTACGCGAGTTATCGTGCGGACAGACGGACAGAGCTGGTGAATATACGCTTCTTCAACCTACGTTTAGAAAGCGTAAAAAACGGCTTGTGCTGTGCAAGATGAGGTGAACGTGTATTTGTTTCTTGCATCATCAAACATTTCAGCTGCAAACGGGACTCACTTTTGATACACCCTGGTACTTAGAAGAGAACACTAGCAACCAGGGTACAAGAAAGGTATGAAAATAATTTACACTTTTTATTTAGTCCTTCCTTAAAGCATAGAGGTCTACTTGTCAAACACAACTTGAAATATTAACTGAACTAATCACATACGTTAAGAATGATATGCATGCTCTACAGAGCTATAAATATCTCAAAAAAAAAAAAAAAAAAAAAAAAAAAAGAAGAAGATATGCTAGAATTTCAATTGAAAACTCGTAAAGTCAACATCAAAAATTTGCTCTTTCAATACTGTAATTGCACATAAAGAAGTTTTTAGCGTTTACAGCTTTTAAGACCGTTTTAAAGTGTTCTTAAGTTGATGGTTAGTTGAAAGTTTTAACAAATGACGAACTATGCAACCTGGAGGGTGTCATTGATAAACACGTGCATTAGAAAATGTTCGCCTTCCGTCGAGGAATAAAGTATGCTTTTGTTATTAATACTGACAAATCTTGTTTGTATTAATTACAGAAGTATCTTTTTAGAGGAAAAATGTACTAAATCGCCGAATAATAACAGAAACACTAATTTTTGCATATTATATCTTTTTCCGCATACCTTTAGCATGCTGTATCTCATTGTGAACTCTTCTCGCTGAGAATATCGCCTTTTATTTACCTTTTCGCTAGCTGCGAGTTGTTCCCAAAATGTACAGAGAAACTTGGAGGCTCTGACGTGACGTTGATAAGGAAAATACAATTAATAGGTTACATGTTAATGGAACCTATTTTTATATGTTGTGACGCATATTTTTAAAAACAAATATGCGTCACAACGTCTACAGCTGATTCAGAATATCCCCTAAAATAGTTGCGACGTACACTGTCTCTTTATCTTTTGCTTTTTCGACTTATATAAATTTCGGTTGGTTTTCATCATGTTTTCCGTACTTAACGTCCCGTCTGAACTCCCGTGAGTTTTTTCCGTGGGTCTGACTGGCAATCAGTCAAGTGAGGATAACTGATAGAAATATAGGGACTTAGCAACTTGTTGAGAAATTTCGATTGTTCCTCGTGTTTTCCATACTTAACGTCACGTCTCAACTCCCATAAGTTTCTTCCCTGGATTTTTACTACTAGTCGGTTGAGTCAGGATTACGAATACACTGAAGAGCAATTGAATTAGAGATACCTGTCTAGTAACGTGTAGCACCACCTTTCGCCCTGATGACGGCAGCGATTCGTCTTGGCATGGACTCGACAAGACACCGGAAGCGTTGGGAAGCCATACGGATCCACGACCCCTGAACAAGCTCTCACAGTTCACGAAGATTTGATGGAGGGGGGTCAGAGCCTCGAACATCTCTCTCGATGGTATCCCAGATGTGCTCGATGGCATTGAGAGGTCAGGTGACCTAGCTGGCCAAGGAAGCGAGGTCACGTCGGTGGAGTGTTTATCCAACCATTCGGATACAATTCGGGAGCGATGGCACTGTGCATTGTCTTGTTGCAGGATGAGGTCCCCAGTGGAATGTTGAAGGCGCACAAATGGGAGCAAATGGTCATCCAGGATATCCCGGTAACGTTGACCTGTGAGGGACGATGTCACACGTACCGGAGGTCCCATTTCACTGCACGTAAACAGTTCCCAGACGAGAATGCCACCCCCACCAGCTTGAAGAGTACCCTGCTGGCAAGAAGGATCCATCGCTTCATGTGGTTTGCGCTGTACTCGTATCCTGCCATCCGCATGTACCAACGTGAATCTCGACTCATCAGTCCAGGCAACTTTTTCCCACATGTCTCAGTGGCGATGTTCCACATGGCCCAGTGGCGATGTTTCACATGGTCCAGTGGCGATGTTCCACATGGCCCAATGGCGATTTTTC
This sequence comes from Macrothele yani, assembly GCA_039090855.1. Taxonomy (NCBI): domain Eukaryota; kingdom Metazoa; phylum Arthropoda; class Arachnida; order Araneae; family Macrothelidae; genus Macrothele; species Macrothele yani. The sequence goes on along the minus strand of CM076989.1, from coordinate 66,965,619 downwards.
ACATGGTCCAAAGGCAATGTTTCACATTGTCCAGTGGCGATGTTCCCGCGCCCATGTTAATCTGTGCACCCTGTGATGTGCGGTCAGCAGCAGTACCCTCGTGGGACGATGGCTTCTGTACCCCATAGCGAGGAGATGGTTCTGGATGGTGTGACTGCTTACACATTTTTGTGCACCAGCGTTAAATTGCCGAGTGATTTCTTGCATTGTGACCCGTCTATCCGCTGTTACAATGCAAGCTAGCCGACGAAGACCCCGCTCATCCACACGCTGTTGTCCACTGCAGTTGGCCCTTGCAGGGATGGTTTTACCGGGTTCGATGTACTCGTGACACAGTGGTTCGTGAAAATCCCAGTGCCTGCACGACTTCCGAGATGGAGTGACCCATTCGTCCGGCCCCGACAATTTGCCCACGATCAAATGCGCTTAGATCCTTCGTCTTACCCATACTGTGTCCGACTCTTACTGTTTTCCGTCGCATCACTCCTTATATTGTCGGATCGCTGCATACGTCATGTCGTTTCCGTTTACAGGGCCGCCCACAACACCACATTTGCATAACGCCAGCTGTCTTTAATTCAATTGCTCTTCAGTGTACATATAGACCAAGCAGCTTGAGCATGAACTGATTGGTTTCTGTGCTGCAGTATTATTCTTATCCGTGAAATTTGCTCCTACCTTCCAAGCGGTGGGTTCGTTCACTGGCTAGAGGAATGATCGCGTCGCGTTGTACAAAAACCAAGAAACCGATTATTTGTGTCCCCTTAATATTTATGTATACATAGTGTCTCACTGTCAGCTATCAAGTAGCATTGAAAACATATATTATACAGCAAGAAAGATGACACCGAATTTCGGGTGTAATGAGCGCGTCTTTTGAATCCATTCTGGCACAAATTAAATTTGTCAAACCTATTCAAATTTAATGGAACCGCTATGGAAAACAGCAATATCTGACCGAAGAAGGAAGTTTTTCAAACGGGGTTTTAATCCCGTAGGTATTGCCGTAAACGGAAACGCGAACTTCGCCATCTGGTTGCATACTTGTGTGTTAAGAACAATGTGAAATTATGAGAAACATTTCGCAGCGGAAACGGTCTCTAACAAAGAAAGAATTTTTCAAATCGGACTCTAAGAAGCAGAGATATCGACAAATATAAGATATGCATCCACGCCCCCTGGCAGGAAAAACATGCATTATTTTAAGAAGAAAATATTCTCAAAGAGTTTTTGGATGTGAGCCGGAATCGGTCCAGGAAAAAAATTCATTCGAGTTTTCAGAAGCTCAGATTTTGCTGCAATACATCAGAAGCAGAAATTATCACTTATGTTCCCTGGTGGCCAAACCATTCGTTACCAAACATTAGAAATTATGTGAAAAATATTTTCCGTCAGGTCTTTATGCGATACAGGAAGAATTTTTAAATTCGGAGTTTTAGAAGCAGAAATAACGCAGAAAACGCAATTTACCTTTGTGCCCCCTAGCGGAAAGTCTATGAATTCCTTGGAAATTTTGAAATTATATGAAAAACATGTCGCACCAAAAACTATATCCAATAAAGAAGGAATTTTTTCAAATCGAACCATTAGAAGCAGAGATATTGACAAAAATAAGATATACATCTACTTCCCCTGGTGGAGACACCATGCTATATTTTAAGAAAATATTCCGAAAAGGTTCATCGACGTGAGTGGTATCGGTCCACGAACGAATTTTTCAATCGAGATTTTAGAAGCTCAGATTTTGTGGCAAATACATCAGAAACAGAAATTAACACTTCGCCCCCTGATGGCCAAACCATTGCTTACCAAAAATTAGAAATTATATGCAAAACATTTCCAATTAGAAGCTGTATCCGCTGAAGTAAGATTTTTGAATTCGGAGCTTTAGAAGTAGAGATATCGGGGGAAACGCAATTTACTTTTACGCCCCCTAGTGGAAAATCTATGCGTAATTCGAAAAAGATACTGTTCGGCATAAATGGAATCGAAAGGTAAAATATTTTTTCAAACGGACGTTTAGAAGCAAATATATGGAATAAAATGTATTTTGAATTCGACATCATCTGCATATACGCGCCCTGTAGCGGCGAAATTGTACATCGTAAAAAAAAAAAAAAAAAACGAAATGAAGGATCATCATTCGCATATTTCAAGCTTGCCAATGCAAAAAGAATTTTTCAAATGGGACTAATAGTTGCAGAGATATGGGCAGACGGACGGACAATCCACAGGCAGACGGACAGACAATCCACAGGGAGACGGACGGACAATCCGATAACATAAGCACGACCTTTTTTTACAAATGACGTATTAAAAACCTAGGGGTGGTTGACGATCCTCGTAAGCATCCAAGGTTATAAGAAGTTCGCCCTACGTTAGTCACTGAAGTTCGAAATTGTATAAGAAAAAAGAGTATTCACTCTAAACTTGAACAGAACACTAAGTAAAGTACTCTGTGCCGCCTTGGTGGCCGAGTGCACTCAGGCGCGGGCTTCGGATCATTCGTTCGAGATGGGCCAAGGTTTGAGTCCCGGAAGAGGCATAGACGTGCACTTGAGTTATCCTTTCCTGGAACCAGCGGCCCCAAATTAGAGCCGGGTGACTTTTTGTAACCCTTACAGCTGCTTATGGTGGTCGTTAAATTCTGAAAATAAAAATAAAATAAAAAAGTTCTGTGCCTTGGTAACGCCTCGGTGGCTGACTGGTGAGAGGTGTTAATTTCTGGCTGGTCGTCCGAGCCGGGTCTCAGTTCCGAAAGAAGCATGGCTATTGCGTCTTTGCCACGCTGCAGGCAGCAACCACCCACAACCTGCGACCCTTGTATCTCTAAGAGTTGCCCATGGCAATCTTTAAACCCCGGGAAAAAAAAAGTTAATAGAGTACTAAGATAGATAAAAGCTGTTTTGGTTTTTCGCGTCGAAATGCTGACTCCATAATTTTTATGTTGTCCAAAAACTGCGCGTGCTTTCTTTCGAAAATCCGTTTTTAATCTTGTCTTTCTCGGAACTAAGGTAAAAGAAATCCGCTATGACTTCTCAAAATTTTCCACTTTTCTTCCAGAAACTAATCTAATTTTCCCCCCAGTTTCGAAGTTATTTCCGCGAACAGCAGCGGTACTCTCCGTTGAAAACGACTTTTTCAACCGATATGCATCTTCCAGATTAGAATTGGCAGTTTTGTTTCGTTTGGCTTTTCGCAGACTTTAATTTTCTTGAGTAGGCCATTGCAATCCTTTATACCTGACGGCTGTGTCAACATTAAATCCCTCTCCCGGGCAAATAATCACCATGGCTTCCTGTAGGCAATATCTGCAGTAATTTCGGGAAATCACTTGGAGTGCCGCATGCAATTTAATGCGCATTTCATAAAGAGAGCTTTGCCTTGTGTGTCATTTTTTTTTCTTTGGTAAAAGACAGTTTTCATTCTGAGGGATCAGTTCTGTGTTAAGAATCATTTTGAATTTGTTTTTATGGCGTAGAGTGAGAAAAAAGTGACATGAACATAAATATGTAGGAAAAAGGTTTTTTTTTTTTTTTTTGTTAATTTAAAATTCACTTTTGAATTTCGCAGTTAAAATTTCAGCATTAAAGTATCTTCAATCAATTTTCGTAAAGCTTAGGCTGGAATACGGTGGCCTATTTTCAATCATCTTTCTACCAGTTTTTTCATGAAAATTTTAAAAACCGAAATGCTTCGCCGGGAAGATGAAATTTTTGCCCCGAAAAATTTGTAAATTAATGTAACGAAATCATTAACTCATGAGATATATACAGTTCGTTATTTCCCTGCTTCAAATCCATTCTTTCTCTCTGCTTTTAGAAATTTAGGAACTGGTTCCTGTTGGCATATGTTCTTTTTTTTTTTAACACGCCTTTTTAAAATAAGTAATATCTATCATTTTCTGTGTCCGTCCGTCCTGAAGATTGTATTTGGTTCCATAAAATTCCCTTCGGCGTGCATTTTTCATAGCTCCAATTGAAAAATTATTTTATTGTATCTGACAATTTCAATTACGAACAAAACTTTTCAAATATTTCTGAGATTTTCTATTTAAAATTTTTTGAAACTAAATTTCTTTTATCTCAAAAAATTTTTTAACTAATTTTTTTTTATTTTTTTTACATTTTTTATCTGAACTGTACGTTTATTTCAAAGTGTATAATTGGAAAAATTATTTTAATAGCGGCTATTTTTACCCGTAGTTCAGTAATATCTATGCACAGACACTGGCAAAGATATTACTAAAGTTTAGGATAAGACAGTCATAGGAAATAAACCCAAATATGAGTTAATAAAGTGGAAAAACTTATAACGAGGAGCGCGAGACCTACAGAAATTCTAGTTAAATCCGTACTCTCGCTAAATCCGTTTTTGTGGGGGAAATTTCCACCATGTAAAAATATACATACCTGGTACGTAAATATGCATGCACGTTCAGATTGTACACTGAAGTGCCAAAAATCATAAGATAGCAGTATGCAAATTATTAACTGGCGCTGTCGTCGTATAAAGGCTTTGACGCACGCCACGATTTTTATCAGTTGCGAGGTGTAATTTCGTGAGTCAGGTTGAACAACCGCCAGTAGGATTATGGCAAGCCGACGTGAATCACCATAGTTTGAACGAGGCATGCTAGTGGGAGCCAGATGGTTGGAACATTCAATTTCGGAAGTTGTGCGAACACTCAGCATTCCTCGATCCAAGAATACCTCATGGAAGGCATTACCACCCACCGTGGACAGCGCAGTGGCCGACCACCGTTACCAGCCCCGTCGGACCAGGATTGTCCATGCTGTTAGACAAGCGACACTGGCTCAAATAACATCCACATTCAATGCAGGAGATACCAGGGACATATCCATCAGGTCAGTGCAGTGTAATTTAGCGTCCATGGGTTATGGGAGGAGAAGACCCACCAGAGTGCATTTGTTAACATCCAGGCATCGGACACAGCCCCTCACCTGGGCTAGTGAACACGGTTTTTGGACCCTGGATGTCTGACAACATGTGGCGTGATCCGATGAGTCACGCTACCAGTTGTTACGAGCTGATGGTAGGGTTCTGATGTGGCTCATACCACATCAAGCCGTGGGCCCAAGCTGTCAACAAGGCACTGTGCAATCTGGTGGTGGTTCCATACATGTGTGGGGTGTCTTTACGTGGCACAGTTTGGGTCCTGTGGTCCTCGTAAACACGTCATTAACCGGTAATCGCTTGGCTACTCCGCTGGGTGACTATTTGCAGTCTTTCATGGACTTCGTGTACCCAAACAACGATGGGATTTTCCAGGATGACAATGCACCATGTCATCGGACCCAAGTTGTCCAAAATTGGTTCGAGGAGCATTCTGCACAGTTCCGATGGATGGTGTCGCCACCACGTTCGCCTGACATGAACCCAATAGAGCACTTATGGGACGTGGTGGAAAGGTCCACTCGCACCCAAGATCCTGCACCTATGAATACTTAGGAAGTGTGGGCGGCTCTTCAGATGGCATGGCTCAACATATCTCCGGAAGTCTTTCGGGAAGTTGTGAAATCGATGCTACGTCGAGTTGCTGCACTTCGCCGGGCTGTAGGTGGTTCTGCAGAATACTAGATATGTATCCCATGACTTTTGGCACTTCAGTGCATATCCATAACAAGTGGATATACGTTCAATATTTAAGTGATTAACCATATCGGTATTATAGTTACATTGATTAAATCTTTCAAGTAAATTCAATTTCACGGTCACGTGAGACTCACCTCTGTTTAACAACACAACAGACAGGAACAAAAGCAGCACTGATCCTCCCAATGCAACTCTCACTTGGAGAGTGAAAGCAGCAATACACATCCCTTTTATCTTCTGTTTTTCCTTCGGCGACATGCACAAGTTCATTATTATCACAATCCAACTATCGCCCAGAAATCTACTCGCGAGTGCATTAGCCCCACCCATCCTCTTATTCCCAGGAAGTAGGTGGCCTGTTTTCAACTCTATTGTATGGGCGTAATACCCCCAAAGCATAGCTTCTTGGAGTGTGAGGAAGAGAAAGTTTCCTGCCCAACTCGTCTCTTGAGCATTTGATACAACTCCTCTCCATTGCTTTTCTAACAAATTGCTTCCACTAGCACATCAAGATACTCCTACGCTGTTGCAATTCTGTCCTGCATGCCACCATTTCTCTTCCTCCATTCCAGAAGAGTGATTGCACAGCAGATTTTCTCTGCCTCGTTAAATATGAAGTTTCTTTTAGTTTCCTAACTTTGCTTTTTAAAAGCGACCATCTTAGCTTTTCTCTCCCTCGTTAAATCAGCGGGCTTCATTAAATGTTGTTCGTTAAAAATGACCGAATTAGCTTTGTATTAACGTTATACCAAATAAAAGTTCTCGTTCGGCTCGTTAAATCCGGGACTCGTTAAATCCGGGATCGTTATAAGCGGATTCTACTGTATAACAGTCACACGGGCTGGTGGAATATTGCCTTGTCCTTCATAATGAGCTTACAGATTAGCTTGTTGCAGTAACTCATGTAAATATGAAAAAAATCAGGATCTGTCGAAATTCGAAAACAGCACAATAGTAGTCACATGTCACAATTAAAAATCGAAAGTAATTACTGGTTTCTCAAAAGTAACTATTTCTAAGGTGTTTAGCCACTGCGAAACAAGCGGATCTTCCATATTCAAAAGGCAAAATTGCGGCGGGAAAACTAGACTTAAGGAGGATATGTAAATCCAGAGATTTTCGTAATGCAAAGCTAACTCATTGTATAAAAAAAACTTAACAGAATACCACAATGTTTTGCGCATAGTAAAAGTTTTTTATTGACTATTATAAAAATGATACAGGTCTTTGTTTCTTCGTCCCTGTGAAGAACACTTTTATTTCATTATGCAAAGGCCGTTCCATAAAAACTGAGAGTAATTTTTTTAAGTGGCAACAGTGTGAAGAAGAAAAATAAGCAAGCAAACGACTAACTGAATTAAGGAAGTATATGTTAGATTAAAGGTATTTCTAGAATAGACAATCGGCAAATCTCTGCTATGTGGGCTCGACCTATCGAAGCCTGGGTACTCGCTGGGCTGAACACAGTTATATCATACGTAAAGAATCTGCTATTTCGACACCTGATTGGGACAATGCAAGCTTACTGCCGACTGCTCTTAATAAACGTTCTATGCTTTTTACTGAGAGTCTATATATCATTAAACTTGGACTAACATGCTGTAATGAAGAGGTGCCTGTATACATTCCTTCTATCAGATGAAATTTGATTTTACAGCACTCTCGGGAGAAGAATACGAATGATTGCGAACGAACTTTCAACAATAATTTGGTAGTGAATGGCAATGATTTGTGTGTTCATTTACATAATGTGCATTATTTATGCTCTTGTCTGTTACTATTTAACCTTGTTCCGCTCAAATCTGTTTTCACTCAATGTCCTGATGATGCGGCCATAGTGGTCGCTAAAGTGCTCACCAGAGCTTTTATCTACCATAATTTTTAAAATTGTAAACTAAGACGTTTTTTTTTTATCCTACGTTTCTAGAAGGAATATTTAAAGTGTGGTATGTGTGCTTTGGCTGCTTCATGAAAATTTACCATGCTTCGACAGCTTTGAATTCCTCTTGTAAGGAAGTATGTATGGCAACCGTGGCAGACGATTCTGGCTTGTTATTGCGCAATTCTTTAAGGTACGCCTGCATTTCGCCATACGGCTATGGAGGCGTGTGATTCAGAGTTAAGAAGTGAAATGCGTTGATCGGTAAAATTTTGCTATCTTTTAAAACGGCTACAGAAACAGTTGATTTAATGAAGAAAACCTTGATAAATGCTTGGGTGAGTCTACGATTTTTAGATGGCACCATGATTTCAAAAAAGGGCGTTTGTTGGCCGAACTCGCTCCTAGGCCTAGTCGACCTGAAGGTGATGTTATGGAGTGTATTGTTAAAACTGTTTGGGAAACCCTGCAAGAAGATCGACGAATGACGTGTGAAGACATAGCGGCGTCAACTAATATTTCAAAAACGTCGGCATTCCGCATTCTACGCGACAAATTACTGCTGCATCGTGTGTGTTCCAGATACGCACCTCATCAGCTGATGAGAGAGCAATTGTTAGCCATAGTTCAAGTGTGTCATCAGTGGAAACAAATGATTGCAAAGGATCCGAACTTTCTAAACACAGTAAAAACTGCCGATGAAACGTGGATCTACTATTTCAACCCCATACGAAGCGCGCAACGGGAGTCTGGAAACACACAGTCTCGCCTCCTCCGAAAAAGTCCGCCAAACCAAATCAACTGTGAATGTGATGATGATCATTTTCTTTGATCATAAAGGTGTAGTCTACCGGCATGCCGTTCCTCCACAAATTACTGTCAATGTTGAGTATTAAATTTCAGTCTTGAATCGCCTGCGACGACACATATCGATCAAGCTACCGGAACTGGTGTGACAGTGGATTCCATACCATGATAACGCCCGCCTACATGTGGTTGTTCGTGTTCTACAGTTTCTTACGAAATGCAGTATTGAAATCAAGCCACAGACTGCCTACAGTCCTGATCTCGCCCCGTGCGATTTCTGGTTGTTTCCAACAATGAAAGAGAAGTTTCGCGGCGCAACATTCAACACAGATGCTGACGTTATTCAAGCTGTGGTCTCTAAAGCAGCTTCCACAAAATGCCTTCGCCACATGCTTTGAAAAGTGGACTGAACGATGGGACCGTTGCATATCATCCCAGAGAAGATACTTTGAGAAAGAGTAACATATATTTTGCTGTACCTGTATTTCTTCATTTTGTGTGATTTTACTCTGAGTTTGTATGGAACGGCCGTTGTATTTTGAAGGATGTGCAGCTTTGCGCATACAACTACAAAACAAATCTGAAAAGAAAAGTCGTAGATGTAAAAGACCATCTGAGTTTTCGATACAAATAATATCCTCCTCCTTGATCAGAGGAAGTTAAAACTCATGCTAATTGCCTACATCGTGTGTACACAAATTATATTGAAAGAGAATAAAATGTGCGAAATAATGCTTCAAAGCTTCCCGAAAAAACAAGTTTATACATGAGTTAGATTTTTCTCATCCTGTACATTATTTTATAGCTTTCTAGGTTTTAAGTGCCATGTAGGTATTATAAAAGTTTATCTTCAACCATTTTCTCAACTCTTCCCATAGTTTCTTCGTGACTGATCTTCATTTTCTCTGATGCTAATGTTGCCCGTGAGTATGAAAGAGAAAAAAATGCCATCAGGTTTGGACCGTTTCCCATTTTTTTTACATGCCTTACTTTGGTTTGACGAGTCTTTTCACTTCACTGCCAGATTCACCGGATTGTATTTCCCCATATCTTCGGAGTCTTTCCCTCTGCCTTTGTGGATCTTCAGCAGGTAAAGGAGAACATAACCTTCAGAAGTAGGTACCAGGAACGTTATATGCAGCGTGATTTAAATAAAACTCCTCCGCACTACGCTCATAAAAACCGACTTCATCATCTTTATTTCGGTATTTCATAGTTTTCGGATTAAATGGGTACGTGGCAGGAATATTTTGGAACTGAGCCTGAAAATGTTACGAAAAGAAATGAAAATCTCAAATTATACTCGCAAGATAGCCGGCTGCTAATGGCTAAATTTTTTTATTTCCGTTAAGTGCACCACAGAGTGACCCAACAGTTTCAAAACTTACGGATAAATGAAAGGATTTAATGATTTCACAGTTACAGGGGTTATATATTCTAGTATAGGCCTTAATGGTACTTTGCTGAGAGAGGTGGACGTTTTTGTACTGCTGCCCACCGCACACATACGCAAAAAAAGTTCACGGCATTTTTCTGTCAGAATACTTTTTGTTTGAAGATCTTCTTAAGGCAAGGAAAAGGCTACATTAGAAAAATTGTTTCTTGACTGCAGTGTGTTATGAACTATATAATAATAATAATAATAATAATAATAATAATAATAATTATTATTATTATTAGTTATTATTATTATTATTATTTTTATTATTATTTTTATTATTATTTTCTTTATTCGAAATATACGAATCACAGCATATGACAAACAAAATAAACAACAAATTATTATCATTGACTGGTATTGTTGAACTGATACGAGTTTCCACCGAAGACCTAGGGATCAGTCAAGAATCGGCGTAAAATATATGATGTCCCAAGTAAAGCTGTCATTTGCAGTTCTGTAGGTGGCATATCAGAAGGCTGCAACTTTTCAAAATGATTCATAATTTTTTTTGACATTGTTCCAAGTGCCCCGATGCCAATAGGGACTACCGTTGTGTGTTTAGTCCATAACCGGGTAACTTCTATGGCCAGGTCTCTATATTTAGTCCTTTTTTCCAATTCTCTTTCATTGACTCTGGCATCTCCAGGGATCGCTATATTAATTAGCCAGACTTTGCGATTTTCTATGATGTTATGTCTGGTGTGTTATATGTTCTATGTGTCGATCGTTTTGAATTCTGAAATCCCACAAGATCTTGACTTCATTATTTTTTTATGACTTTTTCAGCCTTGTATTCCCATGAGTTTTTCGATGCTGGAAGATTGCGTTTTCTGCATAATGACCAGTGAATCAATTTTGCAACCCTGTCATGTCTAACTTTGTAATCTGTCTGTGCAATTTCGCTACATTCACATATTACACTGGAGTGCAAAAATGAAGGACGAGACGGTTTTTCGAATGTAACGTCGTGCAGAACTGCTCCACATCAACTCAAATCATACCATAAGATCCCCAAGATGTAAGAATATGGGACAAGTGAGCAAAACCGTCCAAACAAGGAATCCAAAGGATACAAAGACACTTTATTGAGAAGGTAGCTTCGAGGACAACTGGACAGAAGACACAAACGTCCATTTGACAGGCGGATGCCAAGAAAAATCCAGTCTTTAGTAGAGGATATGTTCACCCCTGACTGCGTTGCAGGATTTACAACGTCTGTCCATGTTGAGGACGAAGTTGTCAAGGAGCTGTTGAGGCATCGCGGCCCATTCCTCTTGTAACGCCAATCGCAGCTGCGAAATCGTTGCTGGCGGCTGGTGACGTGCTGCCAAGGTCCCACACGTGTTCGATTGGATTTAGGTCCGGGGACCTTGCGGGCCAATCCATGCGTTGAATATCTTCACTCTCCAACAGCTCGGCGACAGCCACTGTACGATGGGGTGTAGCGTTGTCGAGCATGAAGAGGAACTCAGGACCCACAGCACCTCTAAACAGACGCACGTGAGGCAGGAGAACCTCGGTACAATAGCGGACACCAGTGACTGAACTTCCTTGGAAGATGTGGAGGTCAGTACGGCTACCAAGCATGATACAGCCTTAAACGAGAACTCCGCCCCCTCCAAACCGGTCCCTTTCGATGATATTGGAGGTGTGATTGCGTGTTCCCTGCTCTCTCCAGATGTGTATACGTCCAGAATCGCTCGTCAGACTAAATCGGCTCTCATTCGTAAAAAGAACTCGACCCCATTGCTGATGTATCCAGTTCTTGTGTTCCTGGCACCACAGAAGAACTCGACCCCATTGCTGATGTGTCCAGTTCTTGTGTTACTGGCACCGTTTCCGATGAGGAGGCGTTACTGGCACACACCGTACTGGTCGTCGTGCAAATAGACCACCATTGTGCAGCCTCCTGGCCACGGTAAAACGCGAAAACGGACGTCCAGTTGTCTGTTGCATGTGCCTTGCGATTTCTCCCGCTGTCTGCCGTCTGTCTGTTCTCGCCTATAGGACAATATACCGGTCGTCCGCCGCCGTGGTTTCTCGTGGACGACCACTGCTAAACTCTCGGACAGCTGTTCCTGTCGTTTGAAATGCTCTCCAAGCTCGCGAAACGATGCTGTGAGCGATCCCGAACTCCTCGGCCACACTAGTCACACTTCGACCTTCTTCCAACTTCCCAATGACGCGATCTCGGGTAAAGTCATCCAGATGTCGTCTACTGGATTGCCTGTTGGCCATATCCCATGGTGGCAACTCGACGTCGTTCAAACCGATGTACACCGTGCAATAGCTTTCACCGAATTGCTAAGCGTACACCGCCCGTGTGCTTTATATTCTTGCGACCCCCCCCCCCTACGTCATGCTGCATATATGCGCATGCCCTACCGTACCGGGCCCTAGTCTATCTCCTGAGTGGTATTTCGGTCCGTTCTGCCTGCTCGTTCCGCTGTTATGCTAATTTCTCCTTTTCGTTCTTAATTTTTGCACACCAGTGTAGATGCGACACAGTTTCATCTTTTTCTTGACATAGTCGACACTTTGGATTATCGCTGACTTTCTGGATTTTCGCCTTCATAACATTTGTTTGCAATGGCTGTTCCTGTGCAGCAAAAATCAGACCTTCTGTTTCTTTCTTGCTGGAACGCGATTTCAGCCATGCCCAAAGTCAAGTTGTTGTCACTTTTTCCATCAATATTCTTTAGAAGTTGTCCATGCAGTGGCTTGTTCTTCCAGCCGTCTAATCTGCTTTCAAACGGTTTCCTCTTGTATTCAGCCTTGTTTTCTGTTGTTTTTAAGTTATTTTCAAGATATTTTTTACCTGTTTGAATTTTGAAAGTCCACTAAATTTTAACTTCAGAGCTTTCCTCTACATTCTTCCACCTAATTCCTGCGAATGGCACTTGTTATTATTATTATTAATTAAATAATTAATTACAAGTGCCATTTGCAGGAATTAGGTGGGAGAATGTAAAGGAAACCGGTGAAGTTAAAATTTAGTGGACTTTCAAAATTCAAACAGGTAAAAATGTACACCATAATCACTCCGTATATTATTGTACTATTCATAAAGAAGAGAAAGTTGTAATACAGACAGAGTGAGCTTCACTTAACCGAAATTTTCGAGACCGGAAGTGATTCGGATTTCGGGTTTTTCCAGTTTTGGAAAGTTCGCATACGGTATACTTGTATAAAGAGATAGCTTGGGAATGCGACCAAGTCGAAATACTAAATTAATTCTTATTTCGTAGGATTTAAAAGTAAATTTAGACCGAAAATCATTCACTAACCCGAAAGAATCGGCGACCAAACTAGAACCGATTCGCGAGCGATCTCTGTTGGAAAAGTTCACTGGAAGAGTCAACAAATAAGAGAAATGCATCCAATTCATAACCGATTCGTGAATGACATTCCCTGCGGAAATCGTTCACTGGAAGGGTCAACTAAGAAATTAGTGCGAATGAACTGTTTTGGAGAGTTAAATCGATTCTTTGAAAATAATCGTTTTCTTTTTCTTTTTTTACCGCTACAACAGAGCACAGCATAGACCACCACGTAGGGTATCTCAAGGTAAAGGTTTACAGAGGGCTTAATGTGGAAAGCCCGAGCCCTGCCCGACTGAGAAATTCGAGTTTACGTTCCAAACCGACCCGTATCAGACTTTCGTCAAGAGTTCGCCGCCACTTATCAATAATAACGCGAGGCTTCCCATACAGCAAGAGTCTTCAAAACATATATTAGAGTATATGTCACTTCATAAGACAACGTAGTTAACTTCAAATCTAGTTATTTGACAGCATTCAAAGTCACGATAATGACAGAATTTTTTATCTTATCGATCACTCTGATAGCACTGATATCGCTGATCGATGCACTGTCGTATTTATATTCAAGTCTTCTGAATTGACTGATTGCCAGCGTTGAAGCAGAGAATAAGCTCTTGGGAGTTTTGACGTGACGTTAATACAGGTCCCACATAATGAGAGGTAACTGAAGTTTACATACAAACATTGGCGCAGCCGTGGGGATGCTAACAGGGCTTGAGCCCCTCCCGGGAGCATTATTTTGTGCCCTTCTTTGTCTCCAACTTCCAGTGGAGCAACTATTACCCAAATCAGTTAGAAAAAAGAAAGAAAGAAAAAACATTATTACAGCATGTATTCTTTTCCTAGTTCACAGTTTGTTCAGTTTGTTGTCTTTCAATTTCAACCTGCCTCTTTTTATCCCCACCCCCTCCCCAGCGTTGGTCCTTATTGCTGTGGTGTCTTCACCTAGTTCTTTTACATAGGCAAGGTAAGGATTAGAAAGGTTGTAAAATCTAGTTGCTATTCAATAAAGCAGAAGTGAATGCATCCCGATTCGCAGGATAACCAGATCAATTAGGGTTGAGTACATTTGTGGGGTTCAATTAGGGTTGAGTGCATTTGTAGGGTTCAATTAGGGCGGAGTACATTGGTTGTCGTTTATAGGCAGCTTCAGTTTGTTAGCGTTCAAATATAGTATCTTCATTTGTGTTTTGTTTTTTTAGTACACGTTATACCATTAAAGGATTTGAATAATTATATCGGATACTTCTATGCAATTAAGGTACGTTACGTTAAGTTTTGTTTCTTTTTCCTTTTGCATGCTGTGATGTTTTTATGATAAATACATGCTTCGACGTTCAGCAACGTTTTACTCACAACCTTCACTGTTGGTATCGTTTCCGTCCAACACACTTTACACCAGCAGATAAACAACGGGGTTTGGAATTCTATTGTTTTGCAATCAACCTAAGTATCACCAAGGACTACACTGGCTGCTTATCTGCAAAAAAGGAAACCGAAGTAAGAAGTATAAAACGTGATATACGCGCGTCACAGACTCTTGTAAGTGTTTTAATATATCAGTTACTGAACATGCTGTGTTCGTAATAGTCGCCGGATACCGTTTTTTGAATTTAATAGGCAACTTCTCCCCATTTCAGTTGTTCAGTTCAGAACAGCCATAAATTATACGTAGGAAAGCGTCTATAACTAGTTGATATTTTAATATCTGCAGCATGAGCTGTTGTTGCCACCTAACGCATGATGAAAAATGAATCATAATCCAACGCCATATCAGTGGTTGCTTAGATAATCGTGACTGGGTGCTTGTTTTCTCTACACAATGAAATAAATAGCCTGGGCCGAAGCCCTTACGGAAGGAAATAAAGTTGTTTATGATTGGGAAAGGGGGAAGGGGTCTCTATTCCAAGATTATGGGCTTGATATGACTTCCAAATTACGCTTTGTGTTTTGAGGTAGCGAGATAACATGAAAAGATCATCAGTCTTACCAAGTCATGTACGCTAACCATCAGACCGCTTGCGGCCAGCCATATCAGGGACTCAGAGTATGTAGATCACCATTGCAATTATGTCATTAATCGTCACCTGCTGAAAACTTGATTCACATGTATGAGGGACGTTCAAGAAAGATCCACATTCACCAATATACGATGCTACTGAAAAGCTGAGACTCAGTACATCAATTAGTCCTTTTCTACGTAATCACTACATAAAGGAACACACCCTTCCCAGCGAGGAATACAATTTCAAACCTTGACTCTTTCACAGAAATGAATGCGTCATCATCAGAAAAATACTTTCCCCGTGGAAATCCCTTTCGGGGATGAAAAAAGGGTAAAATTCAGAAGAAGCAAGGCAGGTGAGTAAGGCGGATGGGTGCAAAATATCGAATCCTAGTTAACTGTCTTTTGCTGTAGCAGCGAGAGAAGCATGAGGTGGTACGTTTTGCTGGAGCGGGACGACAACCTCAGTTTGCTTGCGTTCCTCTTCTGTGCTTTTTTTCATGAAATTTGCTAAGGATAGCGTAATACGTTTTTGTGATGCTTGGACTATCTAGAAGGTAATAAGTGATAATCACTCCTCGCTGATCCCAATAAACACTGAGAGCAACCTTTCCAGTAGATGTTTGGACTTGCACCTTTTCGGTGTATGCTTCCATTATCTGGAGTTCTCCATTGTTTTTCCTGGGTTTAAATGATAAACCCAGCTTTGTTGCATCGTCACTAATCGGAAAAAGAAGTCATCCAAGTCATCGTTTGGCATGGCCAAAAGCTGCTGGTTTTATCATTTAAACCCAGAAAAAACAATGGAGAACACCAGATAATGGAAGAACTCCGCTCTGTTTTTCCTCTGCAAAGGTGTGAGAATGAGTGCAATCCATCTAACCTTTATTGATATGCAAGTGGTTGTGAATGTTTTTCACAAAGCCAACACTAATTACTAATTCTGACCTCATTACCCGATTCTCGCATTGTAATGCGCCGATCTTTTATGATTAATGTCTAGACTTTCACCAACTTCTCCGTCACAGCAGTTCTTTGTTGGCAAAGACTTGCTCCGTTGTAGATAGATACTCAGCCGTCCAACTTGAATCGTCTGTAAGATTAAAGTGGTAATCCGTTTAATTGGCGTAAGAAACAAAATAAAATTTGCCGAGCTTTCGCACATCTACGGTTGACTTTGTCAAAGCTAAAAGTGTAGACAAACTGAATGAGAGCGATTACAATTTAAATATGAGAATAGTTACACGAGACATAAAGAATGATAAAATACGTGGAGCTCTCAATGTGAAGTCACGAGATGTGTTAGTTTGGAACATGGAGGTTTTCAGGGGGAAATCATTCAGCCATTGAATCCAGTTTTTTAGTAAATCCTGGTAGACGCTGTAGTTGCAGGCCTCACGGCTGGTTGTAATCTCCAGAAACTCTCTGAACGCCGTTGCGGAAAATTGTATTTTGTTTCTTACGCCAATTAGACGGATTGTCATTTTAATCTTTTATACTTGGTGTATTAATCACTTGTACTACGGAATTAGATGTAACACTCCTCTACAACATTATAAGATGGGCACACCGCCCTATATACCGCACTTGTATTCGCTAGAATAATCATCGAAGTTTTGTCTTGGAGAATTACGAAACATATCTGGGCTCTATACTCATATTAACATTTCACTTAATTTTACCACCTGTAACTAGAGAATGAGCAATCGCAATTTTTCAATACTATGTGCCATTTTCAATACTATATGCCATTTTTCAATACTATATTGTATTTAGTAGGCTGTCAACCAACTAAATACCGCAAAAATACCACAGAATATTGTACTATTTCTTCTATCCGAATATGTACCTTAATTGAACACCACTTACACATTCGAGTAAGCCCTGAAAATTGAGCCACATAGAATGTCGAACCTTAAAAAACCTGTTTTTTTTCTTCTCCCTGTCTTCTTTTTCTTATTTTCGATATTTTAAAATCTCTCATAAGTGCCAAAAGCCGGAAGTACCCTTTAACACCTAATTTAAGATTGATCACTCCAGAAGAGAAGCATAGTCATATAACCAGCACAACTCTGCTTTTCACCCAAGACATAGCATGTTTCACTTGAGCAGATAACATTTCCGACTAACATCCATTCGCAGAAGAATAAGAACCGCAAAATTTCTTCCTACGCATCACTGAATTTGTTATGGCACGTAGATCTCGAATTAGCAGAAACTGTCTATTTTCAGAAACTCAAAGATAGCGCATGACACGCGTGATAAGTTTTTTCAGCCTCGTGTCTAGTTTGCGTTATTAAAAATTGTTCCGCTCCAATGGATCAGCTGCTCTGAAAGTCCTGTTTTGGGAACGTGGACACTTTATGCTCTTTAAAGCATGGTCGCTTTTGCTCCAAACAGTGGAGGAGAAGTCATCAACTATGCACTGAGTAGACGTCCGAATGGAGTTAATAATGCAGAAATCATTTGAGCGTATATTTTGACAACACTGGCTTTTCATCCTGCAAGGAATATCGTGAAATATCGGACTCATCAGATTTTAATATCGTGTGGATATTTATGAGACACCTTAAAGATACAGTCATTGAGACGTATCTGTTTTATGGGACTTCCGGTCGGGAGACAACACTGAAAATTTTGAGCAATGAGTATTTTTGGTTGCTTTGTATAACAGGAATTTCTACACTAAGAAAGAATTGGCGGACGATCATGAAATTTACATATGTTAATGGGGTCGAGTTTACGTAGGTGTGATGTTCATTTCGGGACCAACCGGTGAGCGCTTACGCCACAGCACTGCAAAATATTGAAAATATCGTCGGTGGTATTTAAGGAGTACGGCGAAGTGAATGTAATCAGTCGTCGGCGTACGGACGCGTGCGAACACCCTGAAGAAACTGCAATGCTTGGACATGGAAGACGTGTACGATTTCAGCAGTTATCGGACTTTGAGCGAAGTCGTCTAGTCGGACTCCGCGAGGCCGGGTGGTCGTATCGTCGTATTGCGGAGCCAATTGGACTGGAAGTATCGGTGCTGGTACGATGGTGGCGTAGATGATCCGAGGAACATTCCCACTCGAGAAGACGTGGAACCGGGAGTCACAGACGGACTGATGAGCGGACCGATCGGCGCATAAGAAGAGCGGCGTTGTCAAGCAGAACATCCACTGCGACGCAAATCCGAGCTACCGTTGCACCTGAGGTGACTGTGCGAACAATCCGCAACCGTCTACTGGATGCAGGGCTACGTGCACGTGTGCCTCTGGCATGTGTACCTCTGACCCCAGCCCACCATCGGGAACTGCTGCAGTGGTGTCGCCAACGCCTGCACAGGAGAACGCAATGGCGACCTGTCGTGTTCAGCGATGAAAGCAGATTCTCCTTGGAAGCCACCGATGGACGTATGCGTGTTTGCAGAAGCACAGGGGAGCGTCTCCACCCTTCTTGCATCCGCCAGCGACACACAGGGCCTACACCTGGTCTCCTGGTGTGGGGAGCGATCAGCTATCACTCCCGTACACAACTAGTGTTTGTACCGGGTACTTTATACAGCACCTCCTACATCAACAACATCATTCAGCACGTTGTTGCGCCATTTGTAAGGTCGGTCCATCGTGGTGTTTTCCAGCAAGATAACGCACGCCCACACACGGCACGTGCAACGCAACATGCACGTCAGGGTGTGAGACAACTTCCATTCCCTGCACGTTCACCGCATTTGTCTCCCATTGAGCACGTGTGGGATTTTATGGTACAACGACTTATCCGGTCTCCACGGCCAGCCACGACCATCCCCGATTTACGCGTCCAGATTGAGGATGCTTGGAACTCAATACCCCAAACTTACATCCAACATCTGTACGACAGACTCCATGCCAGAATTGCACAGTGTGACTCAATTCATGGCAGTTCAACCTCGTACTAACCATGTTACATGGAAATGTTATTTTTCAGTTTTCCAGCAAATACAGCTGAATTTTGCCATAATGTTTTGATCACGTTATCCTCTGTATTCCGTTATTATGCTGTATAAATTTCGTTGGTATCAGACGTCTCCTTCTTGGTGTTCTTTTTTCACTTTCCGCCAGTGTATTTTAAACACGTTATTAAAAATTGCAATTAAGGCTGGTCGAACGATTACTAGGAAAAAGTTTTGGTTCAACTTTTTATATCAAACAGAGATCATCGCTCTTTCCACGTTTATAAGTGAGTCACGGAAAAATTCTCATTGGCCGCCACAGGGAATCGAACACAGGGTCTTCTAGTTACGTGCCGGATATGCTTCCACTGCACGACAGCTGCCTCGAATTCCTCCAGACTCACACACACACTAACTGCTAAGCCAATTTGGCAGGTTGCTTCTTGGAGCCCCACACAATGCTGGAGATTCACCAAAGATGGTAAGCAGCAATTGAAAAAATAATTAGAAGGTGAATGAATAATTAATACAGACATTTGACGTGGTCCAGGAACATTAAACAGAGGTCATCGCTCTTTCCACGTTTATAAGTGAGTCACGAAAAAATTCTCAATGGCCGCCACAGGTAATCGAACCTAGAATCTTCCACTTATGAGCCGGATATGCTTCAACTACACCACAGCGGCCTAGAATTCCTCCAGACTCACACACACTAACTGCCAAGTTAATTTGGCAGGTTGTTTCTTGGAGCCCCACACAATGCTGGGGATTCACCAAAGATGGTAAGCAGCAGCTGAACAAATAATTAGGAGGCGAATGAATAATTAATACAGACATTTGACGTGGACCAGGAACATTAAACAGAGGTCATCGCTCTTTCCACGTTTATAAGTGAGTCACGAAAAAATTCTCAATGGCCGCCACAGGGAATCGAACCCAGGATCTTCCAGTTATGAGCCGGATATGCTTCCACTACACCACAGCGGCCTCGAATTCCTCCAGACTCACACACACACACTAACTGCCAAGCCAATTTGGCAGATTGCTTCTTGGAGAACCCCGCACAATGCTGGGGATTCACCAAAGATGGTAAGCAGCAAAATTCTAGGCCACTGCGGTGCAGTGGAAGCATATCCGGCGCGTAGCTGGAAGACCCTGGGTTCGATGCCGGGTGGCGGCCAATAAGAATTTTTCCGTGACTCACTTATAAACGTGGAAAGAGTGATGGCCTCTGTTTGATGTTCTTGGTACACGTCAAATGTCTGTATTAATTTTAATTATATATTTTTTAATAAAACTGATTCTTGTATTTTCAAGTTTTATCTCAATATCTATCATAAAAGCAATTCCTGAAATGCGGTCCGCGAATCGCTCGCAGTCAGCCAGATCAAAAAGCTACTTTAAAAATAGTACTAAGGCAGGAGTAGGGAACCTGTTGCCTTCTAGGCCATTAGGAGTGGCCTTTCGAATGAATCCAAATTTTGCAGAACAAATCTTTTTATTTTTATTAATATGTTTTTCTTTTCGTCTTTTATTATTTTTATTTTAATCTTAAAATGACGGTAATTAAAATACCAAAGAGTAAAAGAAAATTCAACAAAATAATGCTGCCTGACTGACGGCCACAACCAAAATATTAGTAAGTCATAAGGGCTATTTTGACACATGCTATGCTCATGATTTCGCTCTAGTGCTCCTAAAGAACTACAGATGGAATTGATTGATCTCTCAGAAGTTGACATTTTAAAGTCTTTATTTGACCCTAAGAAAGTTCCAGTTGAAATATAGAAAAATGCAATAAAATACCACCGCCTTCGGCAACATGCAAGAAAAATGTTTTCTTGCTTTTCAACCACTTATTGCTGCAAATCTACATTCTCCTAGCTAACCCAAATCAAGACATTTTAAGTCCTTATTTGGACATAAGGTCACAAATGACGGGTACCTATCTAGAGGATCAGCTAAAAGTGCGGACCTCCATGTTGCAACCTATATTCAGATGCTTTCCAGCAAAAAGCAGTCACAACAAATTCATTAAAAGGTTAGTTAACTTTAGAATTAACATTTTGTTTTCATTTTTTCAAGTTAGTTAGTACATAGTGAGATTTTGACAAAATAATGCACATTTCGAAGTATACTTAATTGAAGTCTCTTGAATGCAGCCTTATTAGATTACAGCTAACTTAATGCGGCCGTATTAGATTACACCTAACTTAATGCGGCCTTATTAGATTACATCTAACTTACTGCGGCCTTCCAACATGAAAAGGTTACCCACCTCTGTACTAAGGTGTCGTCATTTACCTCTTTTTCACTCTCATTCACTCACAAGTGAAGAATGGAGTTTTCCATAAGCTACATGACGTTGATGATGTCATCGCTCTGACGCCTAATGGAATGTGAGCCTGCGTATTCTAGTGTTTTCTAGAATTTTCTAAGGTAGTAGGCTTAGTGTAAAAATATGTGCGTTTCATGATTTAATTCAGTTTCTCCTCAGTAAGTTCTATACTGTGCTCTTACTAGTTATCTTTGGTTGCTCCAGCTAGCTTTCTATAATGCAACGGGTGCAACAAAAGTTCGTTGATATGTTTTTTCAGATTCCACAGTGCAACTATTCTTCACTCTTACAGTATTAAAATTGCAACTAATTTTAACAATTGCAATTTTAACATTGCAACGAGCCTAAGATTCTACAACATGCCCAGTTTTTGTGCAGTATCCAAGTAGAACATCCACTATTGCCTGAAAAGGCTACTAAAACATTCTTCCGTTATTCAACTACATATCAGTGTGAGGCCGAATTTTCTTAAAGTACGGAGCAAGCTCAGTGTGCTCTGTGGTCAGCGGAGACAAAATATCCCATTCAAGTTCAGAGGAATTATCATAGTACGTATGTAACTCCCCCTCCCCACACACGCACACTCCCAACTAAAACCACTATTTATGCATACATAAAAAAGTCTAAAGCGACATGAGTAGTCTAGTGGTTAGAGCAGTTTACTGTTAATCATTGTTAGCTTGCTCAAAACCCACTAGAGATAGTCCCGATTACCTACTCAGCATTGGAGAGTGCTTTAAATCGACTAACCTGAAGAATGGACCCCCACCCCTTAGAAGAAAATGGAATGTATGTTTCAAGAAGCAAGAAGCGTCTATTGTGAAAAGGGATACGGTCGCTTCTCAACTTCACAAGAAGCCGTTTAAAGTGTTTAAGAAACGTTTGCGCGCAAGAAGTCCTAGGAAATGAATCAGCGTTCAAACACAAGACTTACAGTCGACGCACAGGAACTTCTGTTACCGAAGTCTGCCGTCTATAAAATTTTGCGCAAAAATCTACGTCTTCGCTGTTAAAAATAGAAATAAGCAAAATGTGCTCGTTTTTGAGTACATTCTGGGATTATAACAGCTCCGAGTACTTGTGTCTCATTTTTGGAAAAGACGCGTACTCATTTTTGAGTACATACAGGGAAGCAATTGTGAGTAAATCTGGTATTTCTAATTTGAAATATACGTATGCACTCATTTTGAGTACATATATTTCAAATACATGTACTAAAAAAAATTCATGTATATGTGAGCTCTAACTTCATTCAGTTTCTGTGCCCTTTCGGGCAGGGCACAGAAACTGAAAGAAGTTAGAGCTAATCTAGCAATTCTGACAGGATAGTTTGTAAGTGAGAAAGAGAGCACACTAGATGGCGCCACCGTACGATTTTTCACATAGAAGGCAGAGAGAAATTAGGGAAGGGGTTAGGAATAAACACCTTTATATGTAACCGGGGATTCTTACCCGGTGGCTGTCACTTAACCTGCTGGGCCCCAGGTAGGAATATTCAGCGACTGTTAGATATTCACAATACCACGGAGAGCACCCAGGTTCTAGCCTATCAAGCTAGGTTTGAACCTGGGGTCCCTCCATCAGTAGTCTGAATCTCTAACCACTAAGCCATCTATGGCTCGATTTCAAATTTGGAATACGTGTACTCCATACATACTGATTTATTCATAGAATCAACTGGAAGTATATTATTCGATGGCACATCTGGGGTAATAAATATATTCGTTGTCACATATTGGGCAAATGGACCGCACAATTTTATGACAAATACAGTGATGAAGCAACAATATATTATTTATGAGATTGACACAAATATAGTTAATGTAAAGACGTACACAAAGATACTTTATGCATAATTAAATTACTTGTGATCAGTGAGTTTGTTGTGCTAATTATTTTTTTTATTCATGTGTGTCACTTTACACATTTGTTAAAAAATTATCTTGAAATCTATAATATCTAAAATGAAGTAATATGATATTATATTTATATTTATTGACGCAGTTATTTGTAAGTACGTATGGTTACTTATATTTGAGCATGTCATATATTCGTTTACGATACGATTGAACTTAAAAAAAACGAGTAGGTTTAGGTTCTCATTTTTAAGTAGATTTTTTAAGAGTGTTCGTGCAATATTGTTTGGACACCCTGTATACCTTTAAAAAAATTGAAGTCACACGAAGCAGTAACAAACTCTTGCATCTCACCATCAATGAGTTGCGTTTCTGGTAAATTTAAGTCATGGGAAATGTTACACATATCCGATTCAAATGGAATTTTTCCGTTTCAATTTCTAGCAGCGAAGATATCATGCAAAAATACAAATAAGTATTTACGCCAGGTATTTAAAAAATGATTCACAAGGAAAAAGTGAAAAATTCGTGGTTATTGTCTTCATAACTCACGCTATCAGATGCAGAACAAAGTGTTTCCCATCCTAATAATAAATGTCGAGATCTTATATTCATAGACGGACGGGCAAAATCATAGCTACGCAAGTCCCGCTTTAGCAGGCGTACGAGTCTCAGAGAACGTGCTAAAAATGAAGCAAACATTTTATGCATTGTGAAGAAGTGATTATGAATATAATTGCGTCAAGAACGCATTCAGAATTCATTGCTTTCATCATATAACAGACATAATTAAAACTGAAGTCATTTGAGATTTAGATAACCGATGTCTATGGCAAATATCTTTTTCTTTCTACGTTTTACGCTTACCCCAGAGATCGTCAGACCGCGAAATTGCTGCAAACGCTCCCCAAAAATAGTATGCAGATGATTTTCCTGAGTCACAAGTGTTGAAAGATCATCTGCTTTTGTTAGAACCTTACATTACTTGATTAAAAGTTACGTATCATTAGGACATGAGCCAAGTTTGGCATTCATAAAATCTACTCTGCGTGTTTGCAGAAGTGTACGCTTCTCATTAAAATATTCCACACAGAAAGTTAATTTTTCAATTCATTTCATCCATTTTTGAATCAGAACATTTCACATACTTTGAAATTCAACCCATAGTCACAGCATCGTCTGTAATGAGTGTCTCATAAAATATTTAATTATAAAGTGAAAGATTTTAGCACACGTAAGTTTAGTTAAAAGGTACAAAGGATCGTATTAAATTTATGGCAGTTGCAGGATGATGAAGGCACCCATGTACACTGATGTGCCATTGAATTAGAGGAACCTTCTTAGTAACGTGTCGGACCACCTCTTATCCTAATGAAGACGGCCACACGACGAGGCACGGGCTACACGAGCTTACGAAAAATATTCTGTAGGTATCGCCATACGACGAGGCACGAACTCCTCGAGTTTACGGTAAATGTTCTGCAGGTATCGCTATACGACGAGGCATGGACTCCACGAGTTTACGAAAAATGTTCTGTAAGTATCGACATACGACGAGGCACGGATTCCACGAGTATACGAAAAATGTTCTGCAGTTATCGCCATACGACGAGGCACGAACTCCAGGATTTTACGAAAAATGTTCTGCAGGTATCGCCATACGACGAAGCGCGGACTCTACGAGTTTACAAAAAATGTTCTGCGTGTATACGACGAAGCACGAATTCCACGAGTTTTCGAAAAAATGTTCTGCAGGTATCGCCATAAGACGAGGCACGGACTCCACGAGTTTACGAACAATTTTCTGCAAGTATCGACATATGACGAGGCACGGACTCCACGAGTTTGCGAAAAATGTTGTGCATGTATACGACGAGGCACGGGCTCCACGAGTTTACGAAAAATGTGTTCTGCAGTTATCGCCATACGACGAGGCGCGAAATCCATGAGTTTACGAAAAATGTTCTGCAGGCATCGCCATACCACGAGGCACGGACTCTACGAGTTTACAAAAAGTGTTCTGCAAGTATCGACATACGACGAGGCACGGACTCCACGAGTTTGCGAAAAATGTTCTGCATGTATACGACGAGGCACGGGCTCCACGAGTTTACGAAAAATGTTCTGCAGTTATCGCCATACGACGAGGCGCGAAATCCATGAGTATACGAAAAATGTTCTGCAGGTATCACCGTACGACGAGGCACGGACTCTAAGAGTTTACAAAAAGTGTTCTGCATGTATACGACGAATCACGGATTCCACGAGTTTTCGAAAAAGTTCTGCAGGTATCGCCATAAGACGAAGCACGGACTCCACGAGTTTACGAAAAATGTTCTGCATGTATACGACTAGGCACGGGCTCCACGAGTTTACGAAAAACGTTCTGCATGCATACGACGAGGCACGGACTCCACGAGTTTACGAAAAATGTTCTGCAAGTATCGACATACGACGAGGCACGGACTCCACGAGTTTACGAAAAATATTTTGCAGGTACCGCCAGCCATGCCTTCTCCAAAGCTGTTTGTAGTTCTCTCAGGTTCGTAGCCGATGGAAGACGTGCCCGAATCCCAAATATGGGTTTAAATCCGGTCTTCTGGGTGGCCTCAAGCGTTTCAAATTCACTACAACGCTCTTATAAAAATGCATCAGCCAGATGGGACCTGCCAGACAGGCAATTAACCCTAATACGCCATTGCCACTGGGATGCGTGTTGTGCATGAATGGATGTAAATTGTAGGCTAGGATGTACACATATTTGGGACACTCAAAATAGACTGTACACGCACCAATGGTCCCAAGGCATTCCAGCTTATGACACCCCAGACCATCACTAAAACACCACCAATCTGTACTGCCCAACTTGACATGAAGGGTCCATGGCTTTATGAGGCTGATGGCAGATCCCCACCCTCCCATCGGCTCGACGTCTTTTAAATCTGGATTCATCTCTTCAGGCTACCCCCTTTCCAGTCTCCTATGTTCCAGTGTCTTAGTGCTTTTGTCTAGGTAAGGTGTTAAGTCCGGTGTCATGCCGTTAACAGTGGCACTAGTGTAGGCCGGCGGTTCCCGAACCCTAAATGTTTAAGTGTACGTTGTACTGACATGGCGACTTGATCCACTGTTCAAATCGGTGACGATTTGGGACATTGTCTTAGGCCTATCAGTTCGAATAATGCAGCCCAAATGGGGTACATCGCGAGCTGTTAAGGCTATTACGCCTCTGCAATTCATTCGGGAGCTTCTTTTGCCAGAAGTTTCGTATTCCAGAAACACGTTGGATATTGTCTCACGGGAAAACCCCAGTGTGTTGACGACTTCCGAGATGGAGTGGCCCTACAACCTTTCCTCTATCAAAAACATCCAAATCACGCATCTTACTTATCACACCTGTAATCGATCGCTATTTGGGAAACATGAGCGATAATGTTGGAGTAGCAGCCAAGTGTTTGCATAACTTCTGCTGTCTATAATTCAATAGCACTTCAATGTATACAAGTAAGAATTACGGAAATGTGACTGGAATTTATTCTGTAAGTACAAATTCTTTGTGTATGATGAGTACAACTGCAGGAGGAGAATTTCACACACATGGAAAAGTCAGTGTATAACGGAAACTCGACCCAAACTCACTCTATTATCTACGTCTTGTGAGTACATAATCTGAAATAGTGATAGTATAGCCATTGGAGATCATTCATCATTCGCGCGAAAGAGTCATTCACGAATTAACATTCAGATAAATAACGCAATTTCCAGATTTCCATTGCGCTCACTGAGTAACTCAATCGTTGAAAATACTTCGTGTTCATGACCAAAGCGCTTACAAGGCCGCACCTCTTCTTGGAAAACTTCACAAAAGAGTTCAGAATTCACCTTCACCATGAATGATTTCTCACAAGCCGGCTCTTGACGAACAATTCAAGCACACAATTCAAATGAATGGCATTTTCGTTTCATTCCCATTCTTATGTTTCACCATAATTTCCTAACTGACTGCTAATTGCGCATTCACGCAACGGTTGACAGTTACTTATTCTCGACATTACTTTGCGTAATGGAAATTCGATTCCTAAAGCATGCAGACGTAAAAAAGTTAAACGGGTTGTGACTTCAGTGTGTGTCGCAGAAATGGCGGATTGAATGATCATCTATAGCGGTTTGAGCTATCCATTCACTATTCACGGTGAAGAGTCATTCGTTAGGAACGAATCCTTCACGAATGGTCCACCACTATAGGACAATAGTGTGTGTAGCAGTAATGGGGGATTGAATGGTCATTCACAGCGGTGAGAGCGAGCCATTCACCATTCACGGTGAAGAGTCATTCCTTGTGAACGAATCGTTCACGAATAGTCCATTACTACTCCGAAGTTAAGGCACCAGTTTCATTTTAAAAGAGGTCCGTTGTAGATTCGCTCGTAGTTGTACGGCATATGACTTCAGGAGGGAGGAACCTCTCGACCTGGCCATTCTACTCATTTTGACTCTGGCCCACGAATCTACTGACGGATTTTCGTAAATCGCAGAAATCTACTATTTTTTCCTGGTTTTAAGATTTGCATTCTTCTCGCAAGTAATTATGGACTAATTTATGTTTTGACGTCCTCTGATGTCAATACTATACCATTTTCCAAGTAAATTACTATGGTTATTATATCATCGAATAACCTACTGATAACTAAAAAAGAACGTATCTACAGATTTGGGCCATTGGTGTTTATCAATTTTAAATAATTTGTAATATCAGTTTATATTCACGTAATACAGGTTTAGGGGAGAAGGCTGAAGCCAGCAATACGTCTGCCTAAAGGACCTCAGGAATGCTCAATAGGGTTCAGGTCAGGGTAACGAGATGGCCACTCCACAAGGTTGCTGGAGTTCCTCTCAAGATATTGCTCAATAATTCTGGTTCGGTGAAGACAAGCGTTATCGTCCTACAGGATAAAACTGTCGCCAATTGCTCCTGCGTAAGACCTGACAAAGCGTTCTAAGATCTCATCCCTATAACTCTGAGAACGTACAGCGACGGTTTGAAGCACGTTGAGATCTGTGCGGCCATACAAAGGAAAGCCTTTCCGCATCATGATACCGCTACTATTATAAGTGTCTCTTTCTAAGACGTTTAAAGAATCATGGATGTCCCTGATGATCTCCAGATAAATCTTCGTCTGATGTCACTCTGGAGAACGAATCTGGACTTATCCGTTGAGAACAGAGCTCCATTGATCAAAAATGATGACGTGCTTATACTTCTCTTCAGATAAGTCTTTGGCTGATGTCACTCTGGAGAGCAAATCCAGACTCATCCGTAAAGCTAACAGAGCTCTATTAATCATCAGTCCGGTTGACATGACTGTGACACCAATTGAGACGGTTGTTTTCTTTCATGCCCAAAACTGAGTGGGACATACACCATTTGTCTCCTATGAAAATATTTTTCTTGCGCCCCGTTTAGTAAGACACCATTTTTCTGTTGTTGCCATAAGATCCTAATCCGCCGCCCCGGTGGCGCAGTGGTCTAAGCGATGGCCTCTGATCATTCGTCCGAAAGGGGTCCGGGTTCGAATCCCGGTGAGGCATGGATGTTGTGTGTGTCTTACGGCACTGGTTCTCTCTCTTCCCTGGAACCAGTGACCCTAAATTAGGGACGGGCGACTGCTTATAGCCCACTGAGTTGCTCACGGTGGTCGTTAAACCTCCAATCAAAACAAACAAAAAATCCTAATCCAGTTAGGTAGGCGTGGTAGTCTTTCTTCTTCTTAGCTGTGCAGATAATGGTCATCTTTTGAAATTGTTGCCCGAAGCGTTCCACTATTAAATCCTCTCGATGCCGCATTTGTCCTTTGGAATGTGACCCAAATCCGATGGGCTAAGGAACGACTCATAACAAGCCACCTGGCGACTTCGGTTTGAGACTGACCGGCTTCGAGCCTTCCAATGGCTCTTCATCTTAATTCTTCTCCTAAACGGTGTCTAGACAATGTCGCTATAACAGTAAAGCGCAATCGTGAAAGTTCAATTCATCGTGCTAATCAGCAGTCAAGAAACCAAAGTGCCGTCGCTGCACTATAATATTATAATTAAAGTACATATCCCCTCAAAGTCTAATAATCATTTAATTACTAAGACATATACAAACCTATGGTTCCAGTTGTTGTAATGAAGACTTACCGAGATTCATACCATTACCTTGGAAAATGTTAATTCAAAATTTGTCCATTGACAATGTTAATACAGAACACTAACTAATTTGATAATTCAATCTAATATGTTTTCTAGAACAGACTGAATTTGTTGGAATCTAAATGTACCTTTGTGCTATAATTGTTATGATAGTATGAGTGCATAATTTATTTATTTACTTAATTTCAATCAAGCTATTATCGATTTTATATTTCATATGATATTGTTATCGATTTAAGAATCTGTTTACGCATGCACATATTTATGCAATTTACGTCATTGTCTGTTATAATTTGAATCTTTGTTTGATCCATTCTGTTGATTCTCGTACCTAAGGATGGAGTACATGGTGCTCCGAAAGATCTTGTACATATGTCTTAGTAATTAAAAGGTTATTAGACTGTGAGAGGATATGTACTTTAATTATTATCATGTAGCGACGGCACTTTGGTTTCTTGACAAGTAAAACGCAAACTGTCAAAGCAACGCATTATGTTTGCAATCCAGAGGGGAAAGGACAAGACGCTCTCAACTGCTTCCTTGCAACCTAAATCTGATTTGCATATTTTGACATACTTTATAATAATTTGCATATCATATTATTATTTTTTTTATTGAAGGTTTAACGACCACAGTGAGCAACTCAATAGAATATAAGCAGTCGCCCGTCCCTAATTTAGGGTCACTGATCCCAGAGAAGGGAGATAGCCAGTGCCGTAAGACAAACACAACATCCATGCCTCACCGGAATTCGAACCCGGACCCCTTTCGGACGAATGACCAGAGGCCATCGCTGAGACCACCACGCAACCAGGACGGCGCATAATATATTTGACATCGCCAGAATGACTGAGGATATTTAATTTTTTTTAGGATTTTTTTAATAAAAACTCCAAATTTCTTGTTGTACCTTAATTTATGAAAGCATTCCCGGTGACGCAGTGGTCTAAGCGCTGGCTTATAATCATTCGTCCGAGATGGGTCCGGGTTCGAATCCGGTGAGGCATGAATGTTGTGTTTGTTTTACGGCGTTGGCTCTCTCCCTTTTCTAGAACCAGTGGCCCTAAATTAGGGACGGGCGACTGCTTATAACTCATTGAGTTCCTCACTGTGGTCGTTAAATCTCCAATTAAAAAAAAAATTATGAAAACCAATAGTGGGAAGTGAACTGGTGTTTAAAATTGAAGAACAGTTTATAATTCGTACGTAGTTTGAAGTATTTATAAGGAAATTGAATGAAATTTAGTAAAACGGTGTGTTATTACAGTGGTGAAGTAATTCAAGCAGAAGAAAAGCATAATCTCATGATTTGTATGTGTTGATAAGTAATCATAATCTTATAATTTACATGAATGAGCAGTCCGTGGAACAAATTTTAAAGCCTTTTGTTTCAGACCTGTGCAATTTTAGTATAGAGTATGATCACTCCTGACAGCCATGTGCCCAAAGAAACGACTCTTTAAATTGTTTATGAGGACATTGATGAGGTCTTCAGGGATTAACGACCACTCACTGGTCTGCACTCCAAGTATGATGCTGACGACATCACTTTAATCGAGACCGTCGAACGGTAGAAGTTAAAGGTACAAAAATAACTGGTCTCCTTGAATAAAGGCATTCATCCTGAAATCTCTTACAAACAACATACCTTGAAAACTCTCCTTCCCCTGGAACCAGCGACCCTAAATTAGGGACGGGTAACTGCTTATAGCCCATTGAGTTGCTCACGGTGGTCGTTAAACCTTCAATCCAAAAGAAAAAAACAACAACTTTCCTTCCTGCATGCTGAAAACACAGTTGCGTAGCAGACGTCTCTTTGTACCATCTGGCAGACAGATTCATTTAGTGATCGGCTGAAGCAGTTGCGGCTCCGGAACTGCCTTGTTCAGGCTAACGACGAACTTCTGTCTGTTGAACCAATCTAGAAATGTCCTCTCACTTACAGCGCCCGTCCCATATAAAAGGCGTTTGTTTCGAAACTTCAAGAACCAATCTCAAAATGTTTTGTCACTTACTGCGCCCATTCCGTATACAGAGGATTTGTTTCTATGTACCTTTGTAGCCGAATATTTTTATCGAACGCTAAAAAGTAAACAGTTAAAAATAGGCGCTTTATCAAAACTCGTGAAAGCACGACCACCGTCAGCAGCTCGATGGATTATAAAGCAGTAGCTCGTCCCTTATTTTGGGCCACTGGTTCCAGGGAAGGGTGAGAACCAGAGGCGTAAGACAAACAAAACATCCATGCCTCATGGGATTCGAACCCGGACCCATCTGGGATGAATGGTCAGAAACCAGAACTTAGACCATATCTCCAACGCGGCGACACCATTTCCCCCTGGGGCCCACGGATCATTGATTGCTCACTCTAGAGCTCTCTGAAAAAAAATATTTTCAGTACTGCAGCACCAAAACTCTTTTATTCTGTTATCCTTAAACGATTACCCTACGCGCGATACCTCGTGAAAATTTGCCCTCGATTTCACCGTTTAAAATTTCTTGTAATTCAGGCATTTGAAAATACCTGAAATGAGGTCAGAGGTTAGGGCATAAAGCGCAATCTGATTTCAATGTAACGTCATTATTTTGTCGAATTTAAAAAGCATTCTATACTCATTCATGTTGCCATTTTCCAAAATGTTTTGTGTCACATTGAGTGATTTTTCTTAACTGTAGCACACATAACCAGATATTGCAGATAGTTATTTCCACCGACCTACTATCTATGATGTAGATCCAGTTTAATAAATCCCCCCCCTCCCCGACACGCACATTGAGCATAAGCTTTGGTAGAGCAAATACACTTCACATTTTTTTATGTTTCCGATGCATTACTACAGTAAAAATACAGTTAGACAGGACCTTTTTTAAAAAACATGTATCTCAAGAAAAATTACATCTGCTTCAAAAAAATGTTTTTAAATATATGTTAAATGCGTATACAGAAACGGATCGGCATCTGCAAAGGGCGGGGAAATATTTTTGAGCTAGGTTTCCATCTAGTTGTACTGTGTTATATGTAAAAACAAGCTGGATTTTTTCTGCTTTAGTCATTTCGTTAAAACATTTGTGACGTATATTCTAAAATAACTTTCATTTTAAGTTCCTTTTCCTATGTAAATTTGAATTGTTCTCTTTTACACATTCCAAACTTAACGTGATATCTTCCCTTTCACATGAATGAGGTTGGCAACACTTTTGAGAATCAGAGAGAGTGACGTATGAATGTGATAAGAATGATAGATAAAAAAGACGATACAACAACTGCTTAGTGTATGTGTGTGTGTGTGGAGATGTTCGGTCTTTGTTAAGCGAGTTTATACGATAGGTTGTTAAGGTATTATATGTGAAGTAGTGCTATATTGTGGATGTCATCATTCGTTGCCTGGACCAATAAAAGGTTATCATAAGTTTGGCTTCTGTATACGTTCCATCTGGCCATAAATCATCAATTTACAGCTATTTCGTGCATCTATTGCATCATATTCTTATTTAGTTCAACATATCCTTAGTCATTGTTTTAGACATAGTCTTAGACAACAACAATCTCGCACACGAAAACGGGTTATGTAGTACTGGAGCCCGAACTTCCAGGATGACCCGGCTGTTAAGTTTCTCGCAATGATGTAATGTTCTTTCCACACGGTGAGACAGGAAAAATGAGAATCCTTTCTTCAGTGCTTCGAAAAATGAAATCAGTGTGATGTTACGTTCCACACACCAAATTGTCTGGGATTTCTAAAATGCACGTCCTTCATTGGATGACTGCCTACAGCGACGCATGGTCCCGGATGACCCGTAGGCCATGCTTCTGGCCCTCTTTCGGGAGAAGGGGGGAGAGGTGACGTACCTGCCCCGCAGGACGCACACGAGATAAAGGCAGATAGCAGTGAGAGCACATGTCCGCGTAGCTCAGTTGGGAGAGCGACTTACTCCGGAGTGAGGGCACCCGGATTCGATGGCGGTGCGGACAAACTTGTACATTATACATTTTTATTTGTAAAGCTATCCTTAATCTTACGTAGCTGTTCATGTTTGCTAAAAGAAAAACAATTAGTGATAGAGCATGTATAGGATGTCCTGGGAAGATCAATTGCAAGCCAGTATCCCTATCCCATAATTCTCCCAGGACTACGATGACGTTGGTGGAGGAATGGCATTTATTTCCCCCACCTATGACTCACAGCCTTGTAAACAGAATGAAGTCTCGTTGTACGAGCTGTATTGCTGTTCGGGGTAGTCACATCCGTGTTAGCCTCTCGAAATCTGCACCACTTTCTCTATCACTTTTGGACTGCCGTGCAGTTACGCTCATGCTTTTTCCTCATGCGGGGATGGCATCCTTTTTCTGTAGTGTATTGCTGCATTATCGGTCCGCACCAACTGTCATTAAACTGTGTCATGTGGGTTTTACGTTATTCCTGATCACCAGTGCACATTTATCCATTATGATTTTTTTTTTATTTGAAGTCGTGATTCCGTCTATTGGTGTAAATTATGACAAGAGTGGTAAGTCAAATAATATCCGAAAACTTGAAAATGTCAACGTCCTGGAGCGGAAAGCGAATCCGCGTCTCCCGGTTTGCGCCCGAGTATGCTAACCACTACACCACCCAGATCACAGGAATCGCCAGTCAAAGCAACGACATTCATATTTGGCGAATCTGGATGAATAGAGTTCATTGTCTACAGTGATTTCCCGGAAAAGCAGATTAACCATAAAATATGGAATTACACCCATGTTCTCGGAAACTTGAGACTTGGTCGCTCTGGGTGGTGTAGTGGTTGGCATACTTGGGCGGAAACCAGGAGACGCGTGTTCTATTCCCGCTCCAGGACGATGAAATATTCAAGTTTTCGGATATTATTTGACTTAACGAATTTACACCAATTGATTGTGACGTGCCTGCCCAGAAGGACGCACATGACATAAAGGCAGATAGCAGCGACAACGAACGTCCGCGTAGCTCAATTGGTAGAGCAACTTATTCCGGAATGAGGAGACCCGGGTTCGAGCCCCGGCGTGGACAAAAATGACGGAGAAATTTATTTCGTTATAATGGCGCCCGAACTTTCCGGATGACCCGGCCGTTCAAGATCTCGCAATGGTGTGACGTTACTTCTACACCGCAAGATAGGAAAAATAAGATAATCTCTTCTCCAGCGCTTCGAAAATTAAAAGTGTGTGAAGTTGCATTCCACCCACTAAATTGACTGGGAGTTCTCAAGAGTACATTCTTCAGCGGATGGCTGCCTACGACGATTCATGGTCACGGCTGACCCGTGCGCCATGCCCCCGGCCCTCTTTAGGGGGGAAGAGATGTGACGTGCCTGCCCAGTAGGACGCACACGACATAAAGGCAGATAGCAGCAACAACGAACGTCCGCGTAGCTCAACTGGTAGAGCTACTTATTCCGGAATGAGGGGACCCGGGTTCGAGCCCCGGCGTGGACAAAAATGACGGAGAAATTTACTTCGTTATATGATGGAATCACAACTTCAGATCTGTATAGTATACTGGCGTAATCCCGTATTTCATGATTATTTTTTAATTTTTTTCTCGATCGCAGTTTTTAGGTATACTATGGCCTAGCTAACATCAGGGAAAATGGCACGTAAATATTCAAATCTCTGTGTCCTAAATTCATTGTGACTAAATGCTGTTTCCCTCATTCCTGTATGACCTTACGTTTGTCTAAGATTTGTAAAAATCCTATTTTTGTTCTTCTCTGCGTAGAGAACTTGAGTATTCAATTTGTGTGCTATCTAGCAGTTTTGAGAGCACCGTATATATGAAATTAAAGCATCGCAAATCGAGAATTACTTACAATAATAATAATAAATATTTGGAGCGGAAATGCTTGACGTGTTTGCCGAAACGCGCCGTAGTTCAGAGCTTTCGGAACAATTTTCAATAACTCGTTCATTTAGTGAAATAAAAGAGTTACCTAAACGCACGACTGGAAGTTTGAAGTCGGGGTGGAAGTAATAGGATCACATATCGCAAAACACTTAATGGACAGCCATAAGGTGTCCGATTTTGCATGATATACTGACTGTTGAACATTTAATCGATCCAGCAAACCGAGCGCTTTTGTAAGGATGGTAACTTAACGATTTTTCTATTGGAGCCACAGAGCGGTCTGCTACTTTCTTTTGGAAAGTTGTATAACAGATAACAGCTGCCACTGCAGTTTCCCGAAGCGGAGAGATTTGTGTTCGTGGTAAGGAATCGCACATTGTGGTTTGCGGTCTACTAATGGTGGCGGGGAGATAGATGGAGAGACAGAAAGCGAGAGAGAGTGTGTGGGAAGGACAGAGGGAGAGAAAGAGAGAGAGAGAGAGAGAGCCGGAGAATTACGTTTTGCATGGTTTAATGGGATGCGGCTCACGCCCGGCGGGGAGCAAACTATTTGTTTTACATGCATGGTAAATACATTACGTATTTCTGGAGTTTGTTAGCTAGGAGGAACAGCACAAAGGAAACTTATGACAGCGGAGAAATATTATTTCCTTAATGGCGCTAAGGAGTACGGCTTTTTCACACTACTATAGAATGGCTCTTCCTGGATAAATTTGATAAAAGCGAAACAGAATAATCCCACGGAGACACTTTCCGTCCGCATCAATATTGCAGGAAGAGAAAGGGCAACGGGCGTAATTTGCATTCAACAATGTTGGCGAAGTAATTTTTCAGAAAAAAAAAAGAAAAAGAAAATTTTTGTATTGATGCTTTAACTTCAGCGCACGAATTACGATCTCTTCCTACTTTTCTTCCCATGCGTGTCGAGGAGAAAGTAATTAACTTTTTGTAATTTTTTTTCTTTCACACACACTTAATTTTCCGTTTCCCCTCTCTCTCTCTATTTCACTTTCCAGCAGGCACGCTCCCTTTACACTCTGTTATGTAAACTTATGGGATAATGTTCCCCATACTTAGAGCACGTCGAGCAACAAATGCGCGATACTGTCAAAATGTGGCTCCGTTTTTCACTGTGAAAAGGAAAGCTTGAGCAGAAAGAGAAGTAAAAAGCTCTCCCAAAAAGATGTTACTCAACGCAGCTGTCAGCGAAATCACTGTACATCAAATTACAATAATAAATAAAATATAAAACTGTTTCCGATTCGTTCTGAGAAGCAGGACTTTATGACTCAGATACGACTTCTACATTAACGGTATACCGATTGCCAAACAGTAATATACTGAAAAACAAGAAACATGATACCGTATTATCAGGCACAATAGAGTGCGTTTTATGACTCAAAATAATATTCTCATACATAATTTTCATTGTAATTCCGTATAACGAAGTAAATTTCTCCGTCATTTTTGTACACGCCGGGGCTCGAACCCGGGTCCCCTCATTCCGGAATAGGTCACTCTACCAATTGAGCTACGCGGACGTTCGTTCTGACTGCTATCTGCCTTTATGTCGTGTGCGCCCTGCTGGCAGGTACGTCACATCTCCCCCCCCCCGAAAGAGGGCCGGGGGCATGGCCCACCGGTCAGCCGTGACCATGAATTGTCGCAGGCAGCCATCCGCTGGAGAACGTGCACTCGGGAACTCCCAGTCAATTTTTTAATTTTTCGAAGCGCTGGAGAAGGGATTCTCTGATTTTTCCTATCTCGCGGTGTGGAAAGAAGATCACACCATTGCGAGATTTTGAACGGCCGGGTCATCCGGAAAGTTCGGGCGCCTATATAACGAAGTAAATTTCTCCGTCATTTTTATCCACGCCGGGGCTCGAACCCGGGTCCCCTCATTCCGGAATAAGTCACTCTACCAATTGAGCTACGCG
This sequence comes from Macrothele yani, assembly GCA_039090855.1. NCBI lineage: Eukaryota > Metazoa > Arthropoda > Arachnida > Araneae > Macrothelidae > Macrothele > Macrothele yani. The sequence goes on along the minus strand of CM076989.1, from coordinate 66,928,445 downwards.
GACGTTCGTTCTGACTGCTATCTGCCTTTATGTCGTGTGCGTCCTGCTGGCAGGTGCATCGCATCCGTATGTAAAATGTGTACTGTGTTGTCATAGCAACGAAAACCTAGCTGCGTAAAATCGTGCTGTGACGTCATTTTATCCAAAATATTCTGATACGACGTTAGAACTGTATTACGTCACTCGATCAAAGTCGTTTCAGCAACTTCTTAGAAACACGGAAAGGAAAACATTGCGTCACGAATATTTGTTTTGCTTTGTCACCCATAAACGACCTTTGAAGAACAAATTCATGAATTTATAAATAATTAAACAATATATTTCCTTTTACTTATTTTGTAGGTAAACACGAGAGAGGACAGGAATCAATAAATGCGTTGAATTAAGATCACCGTGTGCTTTAAATTACGTCTTTTTTGAAATAAAACTTACTCACTCTGAACTAAACATTTAAAAGGGATGTTTTACAAGGCTAACCCGTATTTTCCTGCTTCGTGCGCACCTTCGATGACTAAGGACTTCCAGTCTGAGGGCCATGTCGATTCTTAAGATCCTTTCGGCAGTCTCGTGGGGTGCAGGCAGGAGTTCTTTATTCGGTATCTACCATTCTCTTATACCATCTAAACTGAATTATGGTTGTATATAGTGTATGGCTATGGGCGTCTTTCCGTTCTCCGGTTTTTGGACATCATTCATAATCAGGCGCTGCGTCTTTGTACCGGAGTTTTCCGAACATCACCGATTCCCAGCCTTTATACTGACGCTAACGAACTACATCTTGAATTACGCTGTCTGTCGCTGCCTCTTTAATATTTTTTGAAACTTTGATCTGCTCCAGAATATCCCTTATACGATACATCCCCAGCATGCTCGTTTATTTGAGAACCGGACCTCGTTCATTTGAACATGTCGTCCGTAGCTCGGGATGCAGGACCCGACTTGTCACTGATTGGAGAGACAATGGGCTTTGAGGAATCTCCCTGACTTCCTCTGGTTGTCATAACTCATAGCAGTTTTACATCTTTTGGTATATCCCTAACCTCTGGGTTAGTATACCAACAGCTCTTCGCTGAACACAGTTTCTGCAGTCCATATTATGTTCCTATTTTTGTCGACGAATCTAAGATGGGTAGTGGTGTCGGATCCGCCGCCGTCTGCATTGATGACGTTTCTGGTGCGCGGATCCCTAGCGAGGCCACAGTGTTTTCGGCGGAAATGCATGCTGTGTGTCTTGATGTTCATGCTGTGTGTTCTTCATGTTCAGTCGAGCTCTCATCGCGGTGTAATGGTCTGTACTGAATCGTTAAGTGTTCTGCACAGTCTCTCTCCTCTATCTATTATTCTGACCATCCTTTTCCTTTTAACATGAGACGTTTACTGCGTTCTTTTCTCGAAACCGGTTTACAGATTCAATTCTGCTGAATTCCTGGCCAGCTTTGGAATCCCAGGTAACGGGTCAACTGATTCTGCCGCTAGATCTGTTCCCTCTTTGGTTGTCACACCCTTGCTACTGTTCTACCAAGATTCATGTTTTCTTGCTCAAGATCATATCAGGGGAATCTGGCAGGGTCTGTGAGACCAACAGGTGGAAAACAAATTGCATCGTATGGAACCAGTTCTTGGAGTCTAGGATTTATCTTGTCGCCGGAACCGTAGGGAGGAAGTTATACTGGCACGTCTCCTCATTGGACATTGCCATCTCACTCACCTCTATTTGCTATGTAGCGACACTGTCCCTGTGAGTGGGACGTGTAGTGTACCTTCAACTGTTGTTCATATTCTATTGTTCGGGCCATCGTTTTGTTCGTGAACGTGCTCGGTTTTTTTTTTTTTGGTTTTTTTACCTACTATACCAGACGACCCAATGACCTCAGTCTCCTTTTAAACAATCATTGTGACGCTACTTCTGTGTTATAATTTCTTCGTCGTACCGGGCATTTTTAGTTCCGAATAGTGTGTTATTGTTTTAAACACCTTTTCATCGCTGTAGCGTACTACAGAGGTAAAGCACGTACCAAGACGACAAATCTGCAGCGATACATTCCGTCCGTGTATCTTAGTTGAGAAAGCAACTTATTCCAGAGTGAAGGGGTTCGGGTTCGATCTCTGCCACGGACAAACTTGTGATTTCACACTGCTTGTTCTTCTGTGTCGTGACATCATTGTTCTATTGTTCCTGTCAATCATTGAATTCGTTGTACCAGTGTTCTTCTTTCCTTTATTATTGGTTTTTGACACTATTGTTGTTCTGTTTTATTGCATAAATGTTTGTCATTTTCTAATATTGTAATTTTTATTTTATTTTTAAATAATTGGACTTGGCGCTCTTTCGCCCATTGATGCCCCTGCGCATTAAACACCTACCAAATAACTGACCAACCATATTTTCCTGCATTTGTTTATTTATCTGTGTATTACCCCATTGGGAATATATTGACTCTGCAGTACATTTATTTAATTATATCATTCTAAAATTAAGCATGCTAATCCATGCTAAAATTAAGCATGCTATTTATGTGTGTATTAATTTGTTGTGGATACATATTAATTAACAGCACGTAAGATTTACTTGATTTAATTGTAACGACTGATAATAATAAGACGTAACGTATTTGCTAACCTACGTCATACAGTTGTTTCGTCACACGCTGGCATAATTTCATCCGGGAAGCAGTCCAGTTACCAAATACCTGCCCGAAAATACGTAAAGCTAAGCGTGGCGTCACAAATATTTATCTCTCAGTTGTCGCTAAATTTTGATGGCGTGTATTATTCAACGTGAGCAGCGCACATTTACCAACAATGTAATTTTTCAGCAGTTGAATTTATTTAATTTCATTCTGTTTCATACCAGTCACATCGTTGACGGGTTGTGGATAGTGTGTAATAAAAAGTGTTATTATTACATTTTATATTACACACTATATAATATTTGTTGGGATATGAAATATTATTACTAACTCTTTATAATAACTTACGGCTGTTTAACACAAATTTGGAAGATGTGAATCCGTTTATTGGTGTAAATATGACGTCATATTTACACCAATAAACGGATTCACATCTTCCAAATTTGTATTGTACAATGGTGTAATTCCATATTTTATTCATTGATAGCGACTGTTTATTATAGAGAAGAACAGTCCGATGAAAATTTTTAAACCGTTTTTTTTAGGAACGCAGAAAATATAAAACATTACGGAAAAAAAAGCATACTATACATCAAACTTTTACCGTAATAGACGTTTTCAGACATGGAAAAAAATGTTTTAAATCCGAGTTTTAGAAAAGGAAGAAAAATCAGAGAAAAGGTATTTGCACTTACTCTCCTTAGCGTACAAAGTTCGTATTATTTAAAATACACAATCTTCATGGAGTTCTTGACAGTAATTGGTGTGCGGTCGAAATGAATTTTTAAAATAAATTTTTATAAACAATTACTTAGAATATGGTATGTATCAAGGTCAGTATTCATCTGCAATTACACCTCCTAGCGGCAATATTATTTCTCGGAAACAGACCGAAATTATGAATCGTTGTTGCACAGGTCATGCTCCCAAACACAAAAATAATTTTTGCGTTAGGGAGTTCCAACCGTACAAATAGGTGAAGAGATATTAATCCCATAGACATACGGACAAACAAATGTAAGCACGTGTCTCTTCTCCGAAACAATTTCTAAAGAAAAGTTCCTGAAAACTTTGCAGTACTATTTCCAATTAAAAAAAGTCGGAAATGAGCGAGCTTTTGTCGGTAATTTTATAAATTTTTTTCCGTTCCTGTCAATTTTTGGCATTGCATGCATGCATACAAAAAATGTTGGTATGCAGTATTATTAATATGAATAAATTGTATTTTTGTTAATTTGTGTGTGTGTGTGTGTTAAATGCTTTTACATGTGTGTTAAGGGATTATAAGTAGTTTCTGGTAAAGATGGCTTAACCTGAGCTTACGTTATGCAACACGAAAAAGAAAATGGAAAGCATTTGTAGTATATTTTTGTTGCAGCGCTTTTTATTGTAACATGTTAAAGGGTAATAAGTGGCAATCGTTATATTGGGGGAGTCGATTTTTCACATATAGAAAACAGAAATTCCAGTGATGCATGTGGAGGAGAAGTAGAAGACGTTAAGCTGTTTTTCCCATGCATGACAATAGGATAAATGCATTATGATCATTACTTGGTGCTCTAAAAACAAGATCCACAGAAGGCTGCTTATAAAAATCTACCTATTTTGTAATGGATTGTAAAAGAAGCTATTGTGATGAAAGATGATAGTTTATTGTGCCGACCTGGCGGCCTAGTGATCTAAAGTGCTGGCTTCTGATCGTTCGTCCTTAGGCTGCGGGTGGCCTAGTGGTCAACGTTTGTGACTGCCACGGAGAAGACCTCGGGTTCGATCCCATGTAGTTACGAACGCTCAAATCACTAAATATCCGCCGTGCGTCGGATGGGCACGTTAAGCCGTCGGGCCCCGGGTACTGGCCCCCTGTAATAAATAAGGGCGTCTTCGACCCCCTTTCTACCTCGCTTTTGTGTCAGTTTCCTATCGAGCACTCTAGCCCAAATCTCCTAGCTTCCTATTTCTAAGGGTTGTTTAAGACCTGGGGTCAGACACTCCCTTCCTAAAATCCTCTACATATGATCTGATCTGATCTGAACGTTCGTCCGAGTTGTTCGTAGGCCACTAATCCAGATAAAATGTGGGTAGTGTGTTTTTGTCTGATGGATTTGGCTCTGTCCGTTACCTAAGAAAAATGGCCTTAAATTAGAGAGTGGAGACTACCTTATAACCCTTAGAGTTGCTCATGGTTGACGTTAACCTCCTTCCACCCAAAAAAGACAAAATAAAAGAACATTTAATGCTTCTTTTCTACCTGGTTCGGGTCATTGCTGGACGAAGGTTACTTATGTGACCCTGGAGTTACCTCTGTCTTTATCTCTAAATTTCCATAAAGTGCATTGCAATGTTTCGTAATCCGCTAACTGAGGAGCGCGCAAGCAAAACCAAACATGTACATCAGATCTAGATTTCCAGTAGGCAGAAAAAACATTCATTGAGTTATGGACAATGAATTTCGTACTGTTCAACTCTCAGCCACTTTCCTTTTGATGCTTTAAACACGTCTATGGATGTGATTCAGATCAGAAATGTTTTAAAATCAAAATATTAAACTTTTTGTTGTTGTTCGGGCTTCAAGTGACATGTTTGTTTTTGATCAGATGCCCTAGTGACTTGTTGGAGTTTGCTTGAACATATTCTGAATTTAATCTACCTATCTGTTCAGTAATCAACCTGCTTTTAATAGAATACCTATTCTCTAACAAAAATCTGAAGGTTTGAAAGAAAAAGCTGAGTGAGAAAGAGAAGCATTTCACTTTTCAGTTGATGTTTTTTATTTTATTTTTTTACAATTTTTGTTCATTATTTACTAAAGTTCCTGTCACATGTTGATATGTCTTTAGTTTGCTCAATTTATTACAAATTAACAAAAATAATAATAGGTGGTATAAAAAACTGCTTGACTGAGAAGAACGGATTTTCATCAAAATTAGAAAACAAGTACATTAATAAAAATCAAATATGTAGACCACACTCGTTCTCCAGGCAGTCATATTGTTCCTGATGTTTACATGGACGAATAACGCATCACATGGACGAATTTTACAGCACAAGAACCGAGTGTTCTGGTGTTTGCAACCCATGAAAACTTTGGAACCATCTGGTGCACCATAGCGTTCTTTCTTAGCTTTTTCTTTCACACTTTCCCTTTTAGTTCTTTTCCTTTGTCCTTTTGAACCTTCTTTCACCACTAAAAAACCATCTCCGACCTCTTCCATATCTCTAAAACTATGACAAACGCACGAAAATAATTACCACGTTTGAACAGAACACGTCGACTGTCTGAAAACGTGAATGCCACTGCGTCACTCTTATCGGCTTCGTCACGTGACGGAATTTTGTAGCTCTGATTGGTTCACTCGACATGTTTGATTTTGCTTGAGCCTGCAAATGGGACATGTTCGTTTTTGCTTGAATCGCGCATTCTTGGCCTATAAAATGAGTAAGAGCTGTTTGGTTTGGGCCGGCTTATGATACAGGAACGGAATCAGACCATCATCCTTTATCATATCCAATGCTTACTTGATAATTCACATTTTTGTGACATGTTTAGTTTTGCTTGCGCGCTCCTCAACTCTTCACTGCATTTTTTTTAAGTAATAATAATAAAAACCGATCTATGTTGTAGCTCTTTCAGTGATTGTGCTCATTAAGAACGGACTGACTTCATGAGTGGTCTGATACACTCCTTGGAAAAAAAAACAAAAAACAAAAAAACGAAGCACCAGACAAAGTCGTTTGATTCTGATGAAATTCCGCATGCAAATACCTCAGGGCCTAATATACAAATGATTAAAAAAACGACAAATGACGAAATAGTGGCTCTCTACAGCGCATGAGAACCGCGCATCGAAGCGGATATATCAAGAGTAAAGCTCGCACGCAGGGACAATTGTGATAGCGGATTGTGGTTGCATTAATCTCCACGGACTGAGACGTCGAATCTGTGCACAATACGTGCACTTGAGCGAGTTTGAGAGAGGACGTATAGTTGAGTTGAGAGAAACAACTTGATCAAGCCGCCGTATCGCCAGGCGTTTGGGTCGGAGCAACGCGGTAATCGTCCGATGTTGGCGCCGATGGGTTGAAGAGGGTACAACCCCTCGCCACGCGAGCAGTGGATGCCCGAGGGCAACTACAGAACGCAAGGATCGAGCGATTGTGACAGCCGCGCGAACAGAACCGAATTCGTCGCTCGCAACCATCCGGGTCATATTGCGTCGTCTACAGCTACGGAAGTGGCCACCCAGATCGTTGCCAGACGGCTTGCATCACGAAGACTAAATTCGAGGCCACTCCGCCGCCTACCATTGACAAGTGAGCATCGCCAGCACCGGTTACAGTGGTGTCGAGCCCGATCAACGTGAGATTAGTGTCCAGTGTCGTCGTGTTGTCTTCATTCATGAGTCGCGGTTTGCACTTGGCGCCGATAAGCAGCGCATACATGTCTGGAGACGAGCCGGCCAACGCACGGACCCTGCCGTTACTGGAGAGTCGTTTCCTACTATAGCTGGATACATTTGGTAGACCTCTGAACCACCTTCACTGCTCGACGACACGTCGGCGGCATTCTACGACCTGTTGTGTTGCCCTTCCTGTCGCAGAATCACCGAGCAGTTTTTCAACAGGATAATGCCAGGCCACACACGTCACGAACCTGCCGCAACTGCCTTCGTAATGTCGACACCCTTCCATAGCCAGCCCAATTACCCGACCTCTCACTGATCGAACATGTTTGGGATATGATGGGACGCCATCTAAGCCCATCCCAGAATGTCGGCGAACTGGCCCGCATTTTTGACACCTTCTGGCATGCAAGACAGTATCCGTGAACTGCATGTGTCTATGCCACTGTGGGTAACTACTTGTATCCGGGCCAAAGAAGATGCCACAACGTACTGACTCGTTCCACTCGTGTGGTTGTTTTATCAGAATAAATGGCCCAACTTCTCTGGAATTGCAATAATTTCCTTTCCTATTAATGGACACTGCGCATACCAATTTTCATCTCGATTGGATGATTGCTTTTGGGTGCTTCGATTTCTTTCTTTTTTTTTTTTTTTTTTTTTTTTTGGAAAAGATTATATGGAAAAATAAATCTCAGAGCCGTACTATTTCAAAGAAAATTTTATGATATCTATAAAACTGAGAAAAAACGTGTGTGGCGGCGAGGGGGGGGGGAGGTGTCAACCATAACTCATCAGGAAATTGTAGCCCACCCTTCAATATTTCAAATCGAATTTCCGGAAGGGGAGTTTACAGAAAACAGAAAGTTGTCCCGGTGGCGCAACAGTCTAATCGCTGGCTTGGGACTATTCATGGGACCAGGTTCGAACCCCGGTAAAGCATAGGTGTTGTGTTTGTCAAAGGCTCTTTCCTTTCCCTGGAGTCAGTATCCCTAAATTAGTGAAAAGCCGACTGCTTATAGCTCCCTGAGTTGCTTACGGTAGTCGTTAAACCTCAAAAAAAAAAAAAAAAAAAAAAAGAAAAGAAAAAGAAAATCCGTTTACCATGCTCTGGAAGCCACAGAAACAGCCGAGAAACCTTCTGCGACCTTGAACAAGGTTACACGCATGCTTGAAAACGCTCGTGTCACGGGTGCTTCGGAGAAGAAAAACAATTTCGCTTATTTGCCCATTGATATTCTATTGCTAATCAGAATGTTTATTTTCGACAAACATAACTCGATTCCTCAGAACCTGCAATGTTTCACTACCGCATCGATTTTGGTAAATTATTTTACTTTCGGGTCATTAAGGATTGACTGTGCAGGGTGTGTCTGTCACAAACGCTTTCATTAACTTTTTTCTCAAAGTAAAATTCATAGCTGCAGCAGCAGCTGTGGAAACAGAAAAAGCGAAACAACAGGGAAAAGAAACATTTTTAGCACCTGATAGAAAGATGGCAAACGTAAAAAAAATTATAGAAAGATATTACAGTCTTATAACGTATATTTTTCTGTATTAAGTATTCCATAGATATTTAGAGTGCATGAAGAACGAATATTTCTTGTTGTTAGAGGGATCGGAAGGTGATGATACTCACATAACAGTCATTCAAAATGTAAAAATCAGAATAAAAAATTATTTAAACGTTACGCTCCGGACACCTAAAGCTACAGTTCTGGTTACAGAAACATCCATAAGCTTCGGTGTTCATGATATCTTGTAGATCTAAAATACGTTGGGCTTAAAAACTTGCCGTTCATACAAGTTAAAGCAAAAACATGCGTGCGCGTACACCTCTCTTCTCCGTAAGGTTCTCATAGCTCAGTTAAATACTGTTATACACTGGCGTGCAAAAATTTAGGACGAGACGGTTTTTCAAATGTAACGTCGTGCAGAAATGCTCCACATCGACTCAAATCATACCATAAGATCCCCAAGATGTAAGAATATGGAACAAGTGAGCAAAACCGTCCAAACAAGGAATCCAAAGGATACAAAGACACTTTATTGAAAAGGTAGCTTTGAGCACAACTGGACAGAAGACAGAAACGTCCATGTGACAGGCGGCTGCCAAGAAAAATCCAGTCTTTAGTAGGGGATATGATCACCCCTGACTGCGTTGCAGGATTTACAACGTCTATCCATGCTGAGGACGAAGTTGTCAAGGAGCTGCTGAGGCATCGCTGCCCCTTCCTCTTGTAGCACCAATCGCAGCTGCGAAATCGTTGCTGGCGGCTGGTGACGTGCTGCCAAGCGTCTCTCGAGAAGGTCCAACACGTGTTCGATTGGATTTAGGTCCGGGGACCTTGCGGGCCAATCCATGCGTTGAATATCTTCACTCTTCAACAGCTCTGCGAATGCCACTGTACGATGAGGTGTAGCGTTGTCGTCCATGAAGAGGAACTCAGGACCCACAGCACCTCTAAACAGACGAACTTGAGTCAGGAGAACCTCGGTACCATAGCGGACACCCGTGACTGAACCTCCTTGGAAGATGTGGAGGTCAGTACGGCTACCAAGCATGATACCGCCCCAAACCAGAACTCCGCCCCTCCAAACCGGTCCCTTTCGATGATATTGGAGGTGTGATTGCGTGTTCCCTGCTCTCTCCAGATGTGTATACGTCCAGAATCGCTCGTCAGACTAAATCGGCTCTCATCCGTAAAGAGAACCCGACCCCATTGCTGATGTGTCCAGTTCTTGTGTTCATTGCTCCACAGAAACCGCCGTCTCCAATGAGCAGGCGTTGATGGCACACACCATACTGGCCGTCGTGCAAATAGACCCCCTTTGTGCAGCCTCCTGGCCACAGTAAAACGCGATAACGGACGTCCAGTTGTCTGTTGCATGTGCCTTACGATTTCTGCCACTGTCTGTCGTCTGTCTCTTCTCGCCTGTAGGAAAATATACCGGTCGTCCGCCGCCGTGGTTGCTCGTGGAAGACCACTGCCAAACTCTCGGATAGCTGTTCCTGTCGTTTGAAATGCTGTCCAAGCTCGTGAAACGATATTGTGAGCGATCCCGAACTCCTCGGCCACACTAGTCACACTTCGACCTTTTTCCAACTTTCCAATGGCGCGACTTCGGGTAAAGTCATCCAGATGTCTACTGGATGGTCTGTTGGCCATATCACATGGTGGTAGCAACTCGACGTCGTTCAAACTAATGCATAGCGTGCAATAGCTTTCACCGAATGGCTGTGCGTACAACGCCCGTGTGCTTTATACCCTTCCGACCCCCCCTCTCCCCCTACGTCATGCTGCATATATGCGCATTCCCTACCGTACCGGACACTAGTCTATCTCCTGAGTGGTCTTTTGGTCTGTTCTGCCTGCTCGTTCCGCTGTTATGCTAATTTTACCTCTTCGTCCTAATTTTTGCACACCAGTGTAGATATGACATGGGTTCTCTTTCTGCGTGAAACACTATAAAACAGAATCGAAAAGAATAAGGAAATTAAAAATTTCAAACTCATGCAAGAAAGCGATCTCAAAACTTCCATGATTTTACTGTTGTTGTTTGTTCTCAATTTGTTTTTCACAATATCTCTTATTTTAGACACAAACTCTGGTTAACGATTTCAGAACTGCAGAAATTCCAATTTTCGTTTCATTCAACCACCAGCTCACCTGCAAGTTACTTTGAAATAACTTTCTCAATGACTCACCAGAAGGGTATGAAACCCTCTATGAAAAGTATGAGGACAAAAATATTCTGACCTCCAGATATGCAAACAGACGTACATTTGCAGAGCCACACACGCACGTGCGGGGATGTGTTGGGCGCTGTATAGAAAGGGGAGCGTTGACACATCTGTCAGACGACATTGAAATAAAATATGTTGTGTGGAGTTGAACTGACAGATTCTGAAAGTGACATCGTCATTCGATGCTACGTGAGTAGGCAATGAGTGCGTAATATCGCGGCTGTCGATGTTTTTTCAATCGATGGGAAAGAGATAGTGACACTACCACGAAGGCTCGCTCTAGAAGTGCTACACAAACTGAGTTATGGAGTCACGCCCGTTCCCCGCCACAGACCTGGCCGCCGTCGTCTTCCGAGCCAGTGAAATATACACTATATTGACAAAAGTCACCGGACACCTAGAAGAGAAACACAACATAGCATTTATTGACATACATTCGTACAGTGTCGGCCCACTCCACCTTTGGCCTTAATGCATGCACTGACCCTTCGAGACATGCTTTCGAAAAGGTTTTGGAACACAGCGATAGGTATGCACTTCCATTCAGTACATAATGCTGCCGCTAACTGTTGCTTAGTAGTAAGCCCTGGTTCCAAACTTCTTCTGCGGCGATCTAATTCATCCCATAGGTGCTCTATGGGATTAAGATCAGGACTTTGTGTTGGCCAGTCCCCACACGATACGGAATTATCGTCAAACCACATAGTAACAGTCCCTGCTTTATGGCTCGGTGCATTATCCTGCTGGTATCAACAAGGTTCGGTTCCATAGTATTGCCACAGAGTTGGCAGGGCATAATTGTCCAGAATATCGTGGTAGACGTGCTGGTTAACAGGTGCGTCCACGATAACCAATGGGCCGGGACCATACCTCGAAAAATACCCCTACACGAGTACACTGACAGCTCCAAACTTGACCGTAGGAACAGTACACTGTGGTAAATAGCGTTCCCCGGCTGCCGCCATACCTACACATCAGACTGATGGATCGTGTATCTGAATTCATCAGTCTATAGGATCTATTTCCATTGATCTACGGTCCACGATAAATGTTCTTTACACCATGCTAAACGACGAGTAGCATTCCGAGTGGAGATGACAGGCTTATGAGCAGCCGCACGACCACGGTAACCCATGGAATGAAGTTCTGTGCGAATAGTACGTGTACATATCGAGGTTCCATTATTTTTACTCACCTGTACACTGAGGTCTTGTGCAGTGCTCCGTCGATTAGCTGTAATGACTGTCCTGAGGCTTCGACGTCATCTATCACTGATTTTCTTTGGTCTGCCGGTACGTTTTGCTGCTTCAGGCACGCCATGTGTCTTCCACTTATTCAGTAAATGCAAAACAGTTGACTTGGGTGTGTGTAAACGCCTTTCGGTTTCTCTTATGGACAACCCACTAATATAACAGTCAACAATTTTTTCTTTCCCAAGTCAGTTCTCTCCCGCCGCGACATTTTCTCTCAACCTCACAGGGCGATATGATCGCTGGCAGCTGCAGGCTTGTTTTTATACAGTTTACAGCTGTACCGCGCATCTGAACAATGCAGAGGAGCCGTTCATTTGCTTTTGAAGGGGTGTACGGTGACTTTTACCAATATAGTGTATGTTCTAATTTTGCATCTGAACAGTCCGTGAGGAACTGAAGTCCCACGGTTACCATGCCAGGTCATCTACGCACAATCCTACATCATTCCAAGCTATGCCAGACAACGACTGCAGTGGTGTCTCACTCGCATTTCGTACACAACAAGAGAAGAAGAGGGTCCTGAGGAGTGACGAGTCTCTATACTCATGCTTTCTTTCGGATTGGCATGCGTTTGCGTCAGAAATATCATCAGGAGGACTGCGTTGCCGGTACAATCACGTTTAGAGGGGAATCTGTGATAGTGTAAGGCTGTTCTTCTGAAAATGACTCGGTCCTTCGGTTGTGGTGCCCTCCAGCTCAACAGCCACCAGGTACAAAGATATTTTGAGCAATTCCTCACTGGCTGTGCTATGGCAGTACTTGTACTTCGGTACATATCCTTGCCGGTTTCAGCAAAATCGAGCGTCTTGCCACACTGCAAGGCCTGTCCAGGTTTGGTTTGAGAAACAAGCCGTCCAAGTGTTGGATTGGCCACCACAAAGTCAGGATCTAAATCCCGTACAATATTTGTGGGACGAAGTGGAGTACCTAATCCGATCTCGCCCTGTAATACCATCGTCTAATGTAGCTATGGCAGAATCTTTGCTGGAGGAATGGAACAAAATTTCGGTACAGAGCTACCGGCATCTCTTGTGGAAAGCGTGCCTAGAACGGTCGTTGCATTCATAACCGTCAAGGTTGGGCTGACTGTGTGTTGATTTCGGATAATAGATGCTTTTCTTTGTTTTTGACCTAGGCGTCCTAATACGTTTGTCTATAAAATTTAAAATGAGCATTTTCTACTTGCTCACCGAAATGACTTTACTGCTAACTTTAACAATCTTTAACTGCAGGATGTCATTGTCTTTACTGCTAACTTCAACAATCTTTAAGGGCAGGACGTCACTGATTTGCCCTCAATAAATTCCATACTCAATTTTGGTGTCATTCTAGTACCTCCACAATCAATTTCAGCAACTTTTTTCATTGGGGTTTTTATTCCATTACTAGGGTTTCTCAAATTCTTTTCCAAAACATTAACATATTTGGTATGTCGTTTTGAAAATATATACGTGCCTGTAGAAAGTACCATCATGTCGGTCTGTTGGTATCTCTTCATCGACTAGTCCGATTTGAATAAAGTATTTTGAGACTGAGAAGTTAACTGTTAGAATGCGGATTCATATTTGTTGGTCTTTGTCGATGCACTACCTTTCTGCTAGGGGCGCGAAAGCATATGCTATTGGATTAAACATATGTTGTTTCATATCGCTGCTTCTAAAAATCCAACTGAAAAAAATATTTTTTTAGACAAATACCACTCACTGCGGAAAACAAATTATGTACATTTTCGGGTATCGTTCACTTGATCGAAAATCACTTTACCGAAAATCAATTGATCGAAAGGTGCATTTCACCGAAGGGTCACTTGACCAAAAAGTTCATTTCTCCGAAAGGAGACTTCACTTAAAAGTTCGTTTCATCGAAAGGACATTTGATCGAAAAGTTTATTTCACCGAAGGATTACTTTATCTTAAAGTTCATAATATCGAAAGATTATTTCACCGAATGGTCAGTTTATCGAAAACTTAGAATTTTGTTGTTAGAGATCTGTTGGAGTGTAGTGCGAGTTTTTGAAAATTTGGCTACCTAAACATTATCGGATTGTATAAAAAATACACTTTTAATTTATATGAAACACCTCCCCATTAGTAGGTTTCTCGAAATATAACGTTAATTATAAGGCCTAGATCTGTGCCTTTTTGTCAAATTTTAATCCTCCGAGCTCATATTCATAAGGGTTACATAGGAAATCAAGTAAATAATGTTCCTGTTTTATTCAGCCACAAAACATTAATTTTTTTATCGTAGGCCTAGATTCAGGCCATTTTAATAGATTTTAACCCTACTCATATTCATAAGCATTACATAAAATATATAGTAACGTTTTATGTACATCTTATGAACATGAGCACGCACTTTTAAAATTGGCTAAAAAGACCTAAGCAAAGGCCTAGGGACCTAAAATTGATTTCCTTTTCTTTTTCGCCTGAAAAAATGTGCAACATTATTAATTTTACTTTTTATGTGAACGTTATGAACATGAGCACTGAACATGATTTTTATGTAAGCCTTATGAACATGATTAAAATTTGCTAAAAAAGGCCTAAGCCGAGGCCTAGGGACTTTAAAATTAATTATTTTTGTCTTAAAACTAAATCTTTGCGTTCTCTGTGACACGGTGAAATCAAAAGTGCAATTTGAGTGTGATCCCCAAACGTTTCGGCGGTCTGTCTGCCGAACTTGCACCATGCTTCAACAGATCCTGTAATAAAATCCAAAGTTTTCGATAAACTGACCCTTCGATGAAATGACCTTTTTATGAAATGAACTTTTCGATCAAGTGATCTTTCGGTGAAACATTCTTTTCGGTGAAGTGATTTTCGGTCAAGTGACCCTTCGGTGAAGTAAACGTCGGGCAAATGAACCAGACTGTACATTTTCTGCTCAAAATAATGGACAGTGTTTTACCGCTAAGGTGCGTAAATATATATTGCAGTTTTCTAGATAACTATATTGTTCGATTTCGAAAATTCTTTTTGCTACCTGTAACGTTCATGATGAAAAATATTTTTTATACATTTGCTAATTTTATAGTTCTCCCATTTGAGCCATATGACTGCACATTTTTATTGGCAAAATATTTTCAGTTTTATCTCTGCTTCAGAAAAACAATTGTCAGATACCATTTATCGAGGAAAACTTTTTGCGCAAATTTCCAGCTTTTCCTCTAGGTGATAAAAAATTATTATTATTATTATGTTCTTTATTCGAAACACACGAAAAACAGCCCATGAGAAACATAAGTAAATAACTAAATTAAGGGGTTTGCAGCAAAAGGGGTCAGCTCAATTTTTGGTCGATTTTTACTTAACATTATTTAGTAATCTAAGAAAAATATGTCGTATCGATTGATACAAGAACCAGGCAGATCCGAAATGGGTGAGATATTAATATTGTGGAAACTGCCCCCATCACCGTTTGGTGCAAGTACGATGCAGGCCGATGAATAAAATTGCAATATTTTAGATTTATAATGTCGTTTAATGGTCATTCAACACATTTTATTAAC
The DNA here is from genome assembly GCA_039090855.1 of Macrothele yani. Taxonomy (NCBI): domain Eukaryota; kingdom Metazoa; phylum Arthropoda; class Arachnida; order Araneae; family Macrothelidae; genus Macrothele; species Macrothele yani. The sequence goes on along the minus strand of CM076989.1, from coordinate 66,912,903 downwards.
ACAATTTAGTTTTTCTATCCTTTACTAAATGCGAAATTTAATGAAATTTATGACATTTGTTCAAAAATTTTGCAGCTCCGATATTTTTATATTTATCCTATATTCATTTTAGGGACAAAACATTCATAAAATACATTTATTTATGAGAGATAATGTTATCTTCACAGTGGGGAATTTTTTCCAACCTCGATCAAACCGTATTTTTTTTAAACAGTTTTTTCCTTTTTCCCACAAAACGTCGAAAAGGGAGTTGCCTTAATTTTGCTGCAAGCTTCTCAATTATCATTGACTGGCATTGTTCAGCTGATACGAGTTACCACCGGAGACCTAATAATCAATCAAGAATCGGCGTAAAATACACGGCCGAGTCACATTATTGTGACCACCAGCTGATATCCAGATCCAGAGTAACCAGCGTGTGCAGCGTGGACAGCCATGCTGACTGCATTGCATCTGTCAGCTGTTTTAGGGTGCGTGGTGAAGGATCCATAGAGCGAACTACACGATTGAGGTGGCCCCACAGATGTTCAATTGGGTTTAAATCTGGGGAATCAGGGGGCCAGAGAAGTTCTTTGAAGTCTTCATCGTGCTCTTCCAACCACTCTGGGACATTTCTAGCTATGTCACACGTCGCATTGTCGTGCTGTAAGATCCCATGCGCCCAAGGGAAGACAATTAGCATGTATGGGTGTACGTGGTCTGCAAGGATGGATTCATAGCGAATTCGGTCCATAGTGCCTTCCACAGGTATGAGAGGATCCATGGAATGCCTTGAAAACATTCCACAGATCGTAACGCTGCCCCCAACAGCTTGTGTTCTCCCAGCAATGGTTGAAGACTGTCTGTTCTCCGATGTTTCTTGCTTTATACGCCAACGTCCATCAGTTTGATGAAGCACAAAATTTGACTCATCGGAGAAAGTCTAGGGAATTAGGGGGTCATGGAAGTACTTTGAAGCCTTCATCGTGCTTTTCCAACATTTCTAGCTGTGCCACACGTCTCATTGTCGTGCTGGAAGATCCCATCCGCCCCAGGAAAGCTAGTGGTCACAATCAGCATGTGGTCTGCAAGAATGGATTCATAACGAATTCGATCCATAGTGCTTTCCACAGGTATGACTGGACTCAGGAAATACCACGAAAACGTTCCCCAGACCATAATGCTGCCCTCACCAACTTGTGTTCTTCCAGAAATGGTTGAAGAGTGTTTTTTCTCCGATGCTTCTCGCCTTATACGCCAACGTCCATCCGTTCGATGAAGCAGAAAACGTGACTCATCGGAGAAGGCAATCATTTGCCAATCAGCGGAGGTCCAATTCCTATACTGCCGTGAAAATGCGTCTTTTCTGCCGATGCACCTTCGTTAGCATAGGTGCAGTGACCATCTATCTGCATCGGAGCCCTATACGCAGCAGGGTTCGCTGAGCTGTCGTTTTTGACACACTTTCGGTATCCCCCTGGTTCATTTGGCCAGTTAGTTGCTCCACTGTAGCTTATCGATCGGCTCTCAAGAACCTTGGAAGCCGACGTTCACCTCTCACATCTACGGCACGTGGTGCTCTGCAGTTTCCACGTCGCTTATTCGCAATGGTGCCATTTCTCCAATCGCGATACACTTTAACCACAGCAGCACGCGACCAGTTCACGAACTGCGCTGTTTCCGAAATACTGCCACTCTTGGCCGGAAAGTCGATAATCATCCCTTTTTTCAAATCTGATAAATCGCTCCTTTTATCCATGACAGCAACGAGTGATATGTTTTCAGAATGCCTAGAGCACACCTTATATACCTTGCAAGCCAGCCCACGACGCGTGTCTTCATTCATTGGCTACGTGCTGTTGACGTCAAAAGTAGGAGGTGGTCACAATAATGTGATTCGACTGTGTATATGATGTCCCAAGTAAAGCTGTCTTTTGCAGTTCTGTTTGTGGTTTATCAAAAAGCTGCAATTTTTGAAATGATTCATAAAATTATTATTTTTTTGCTCGTATTATTTGATATCTTCTAGAAGTTTTACTTGAAAAATTTCTGTTTACGTCGGATATCTTTCACTTGCGGAACATTTTAAATGCATTTTTGAACTTTTCATGACATGGTTCTGCCAGTAGGTGGCGTAAGAGCGTAATTTTGTTTTCAATACTGCCTGCGCTTTTCAACATAACGAATGGCACACAACACAAAATTCTTTTTCAGGTACTTCTAATACCGTTGTGAAGCATATAAAAATATCAACATCTCTCTCGTTACGTGTGCTCAACCTGCTTGCCAAACCGGAAGCCGCCACTGCTTCCTTTGCTTTTCATTTTATGAATACGTTGGAATAAAGGAACAAAATTGTTTTGATATCAAATAACTTTTCAAGACCGTTTAGAAATTTCTTAGCAGATTCCTAACAGTTGAATATTCCCATTTTAAAGGGAAGTGAAAGCAGTAGTTTATATTATGACTCATCTGGCATGCTTCGTGACACTTATAAAATGAAAAAAAAAACAACGTAAGATTTCAGAGTGAAAATCCTCCAATTACGTGTCAGTGAATAAACAAATACATCGCTCTTTCCACGTTTTTAGCAACGCACAGCAACCGAAAAATTATCATATGGTCACCGCCGGGGAATTAAATCCCGGATCTCTCGATATCCAACCCAGCGCGTTAGCCTTACACCACGGTGGCCAACAATCCACGGCGCTATGTGTGATTTTCTGTTATCTTACGGATTTATAATGTCAGAAGCTGACTGAAAAACACACATAGCGCCGTGGATTGTTGGTCACCGTGGTGTAAGACTAACGCGCTCGGCTAAATAACGAGAGATCCGGGATTCAATTCCCCGACGGTAAGCGAATAATAATTTTTCGGTTGCTGTGTGTTGCTAAAAACCTGGGAAGAGTGATGTATTTGTTTATTAAGATTTCACTTAATGCACCTAAGGAAATTTCGCAAACATAACGATATTGCATTAATGCATTTTAATATAAATGATACAAATTATAATTAATAACGAGGAACTGTACACCAACTACATATAAGTAGCAAAACTATGTTAGTAATTCGATTTATCGGCATAAAAATAGAAATAAACGCTTCCAAGCTTTCGCACGAAATCCAGATGGCTCTTTCAAGAAAGATAAATAGAAAAGCGCAATATGAATAATAGTCTATTATTAAGTAACCTTGGTCTATTATAAACCACGTTCATTCCCAACCTGATCTTTCGCTGCTCGTTCTACACCGCGAATTAGAAGAACTTGCGTCGTCTCCTCCGATGTCCATTCTAGATAATGCAAACTAAAAATCATCATCCAATCGACCACTGAGGCAGGATACACCTCAAATCAGATACATTATCGAATAAGCCCAAATCAAACGCTTTAATTTTTCTATGCCGCAACTACGCTATCTGGGCTCAGTTCCCTACGCACATACCAAATGTTTCCTACTAACTCAACAACGCTCTCAAGAAGATGAACTATGGATGTCGGCATAAGGTCTTCTGCATCTTTATATACCATGCTTAAAAGAAACATTGACAAGCCACCTCCTTCCACCGAACTAGGTGCTTATGCCATTTCTCTAAAATATCTGGACGACTCCAAGTCATGCTACATCGGGATAACCAGGCATTCGTTTAGAATTAGAATTAAAGAGAATAAAAGAGACACGAAGGACAGTAAAGTAACCATAGCCCGATCCAGAGAAATCAAACTTCAAATCCGCTGCTCGTGTATGGGATGATATAAAAATATTAGCTCCGGACTTCATTCCCTAAGTCCACAGCCTTTTGAGAAGCCTTGGGCATCATTACCAACAGTGAGGCTAGCAATGATAGCGTCTCTCTACACTGTTAAAATTTTGTAGTAGGTCGCACCAAAAATTGGTTCTACACCATCTGTACTACTTTCTAAGAAATGATACAGTATTGTGTGGTGCAAACAGAACCCAACAACATGGTGCAACTTTGCACCGCGACATGTTACAAGATTGTCGCACATTATGGTGCAAGGTTGCACCATTTGTTGGGTTTTGTTTGCATCACATAATGGTGTGTCTGTTCTCGGTGAGTGGCACTACTTTTTGATGCAACCTGCCACAACATAGAGTTTCCATGAATTTGGAAGCAGTTCTTCAGATAATTACTTTTTTCTTCCAAGATACCGCGTGCCACCCAAGTGACGCCTCGTGTCTTTGAATGAAAATAACATTCGCATCTATTCGTTTATTGTCTAATCAAGTCACTACGTTCAAATTGTTGAAGCGTTTCTTATTATTTAGATTGCAGTTTTCTGTCTACCTTCCTTGAAAAAGCCATCTGGTTCATGTGCGAAAGCTTGGAAATGTTGTTTTTTTTTATTTTTATGGCAATAAATCAGATTACTAACATAGTTTTTGTCATTTAGATACAAATTATGATTAATTGTTTGGATTTCTAGCTTTTTAATGAAAGATTACAGTTTTAATCTTCTCAATTATTAGTCATCAGGAACACCCCTTTCAGGAAGCATTACATTTAATAATCGGTTATGCGGCATTTTTTCTCCTCTTTTTTTTCTCTTTAAAAGGATGTATAAAGGTTTAACATATCAGCATAAAGGAATCATTAAAGAAAAAAAAAACACGTTTAGGTAAGTAAATTGATCAAGAAAGAAATGAGAATGTAATTTGTTATTTCCTTTGTCTTTTCTCATTTTTCTATCCTTTCGCTTTTTTTTGTTCTGTCTTGTAGCTCTTTGGAAGAAGTGAGTTCTTGAGTTGCGTGTGTTGGTAGGATTGAGAGCGGATTGAATGAGGGGCTTTGTCTTGTGAAATAATTTTTATATTTCGATTTCGCTTTTCTCCAATGTTATTTTTCGCTTTGTTCGTTTGATAGATATTCTGAAAAACTGGCGGCATAGTAGTGCAGAGTTTACCTGCGTAAAAGAGTTTCCTCGTGAGTTTGCAGGTGAATTTGCTCGTGTGTTTCAGTTTCTAAATATGTATTACGTTGCAGATACCACCAGGATGCGAACCCGGACAGTAGAATCTGTTGCTAGTATCGATCGAATAAACTAGTTGTAATAGATAATTCACAACAGTTTTTTTACCTTAAACCCATTCGAATATCATTTCTGAAAAGACATGATGTAACAGATGCACATTTTCCAGTAACCTGGCTGCCAAAAGCATGAAATAGAAGGATCAAAAATGAAGCTGAAGACTTTCTAAAATTGCTCATCATTTTTGTATTTTAGTAACTTGTTACCTTTCCGAAAAAATTCCGTAAAATTTATTTCTTAAATTTTAAGAAGTTTCCGATTCCACAGACTGATATTGTCAAACGAAAAGAAAATCGAAAAACTGATCATGGCTTAACGTGAAATGCTCAATTTAGTTTCTTCTGTTTTCATATTTCTGAATCAAATATTCATAGATGCCATAGATGCGCATCGGAACTACCGAATTTCGAGTTTTATTTCCTCTCCACTAATGAGCTCAAAAACTATGTCACAACCTAATTTCAGAAATCAGAAATCTTTATTTTTGCACAGCTGTAATCAAAATAACAAATACAATTCTAATTTTTTTTTGTTGGAAGCTTAACAACCACCATGAGCTACTCAATGGACTATAAGCAGTCGCCCGTCCATGATTTAGGGCGACTGGTTCCAGGGAAGGGAGAGCCAGTGTCGTAAGACAAACACAACATCCATACCTCACCAGGATGCGAACCCGGACCCATCTCGGACGAATGGTCATAAGCCAGCGCTTAGATCAATGCTCCATCGGGGCGGCCTAAATGTGTTCGTACTTTCGTGATGTCAACATACTTTTTTATGATGTTATTCACTCTGAAGGTTATATAGCGTTTGAAGTCATCATCATTGTTAGAAGAACTGATCACCGTTGTACAAATGAAATATTAGCCTGGATACCAATGGAAAGGAAAGATCCAAAGACGACCACGTGAGAGATAATGAATAAAGTTGGAAAGCATGTCCCAGTGACATGGAAGAGAACTGTTCAAGACACCGAGTTGTGGAAGAGACTCGGGAGGACCATCATCCAGTAGTGGATTAATAATGCTTGATCATGTTAGTGAGGGGATTTAGAACTACAGAGAGAAAATTATAATTTTGGTTGTTTTCCTTGTCTTTTACCCTTGGCTCTGAAACTAGGTAAAGCGCTGTTACGCTGATGACTTAGCAGTATAGTCGCTTTGTTATTTCAATTTTAAAGAGTACATTAAAGGAGAAATTGCGGACGGACTTCGATGGCATTTAGAAACACTCAAATAAACCTGCATGTCAAGGCAATAAATAAGCTGTAGCAATGACAATTGGTTTAGTTCAGATTGCTATTTCTTTTGAAAGAAACCCCACAGAGAGCACTAGGGGATCCAGCAGGGGATGACTGGTGCGATCTCCCCCCCCTCTCCCTCCAAACAGATGTTTTCGTTTTAAATGGCCAAGATCGAAAGTAACTGGTGAATTTATTTTTATGAAATTATAGCAATAAAGGCAGATGTTCGTAAAAGTTTTTGTAACGGTTAAAATTTGTTGTGGTAACTTCAGAGAGAGAGAGAGAGAGAACAGAAAGAAAGAAAAAGCTAGAGTTTCACAGAAACAGAGGACGCTGAAGAGAAAAGAGATTTTGGCTAATCACGAAAAGTACTGGGGGTGTGGTTTTTTTTATGTGATATTCCTACAAGTAAGACAATAAAAGGCGCAGGAATGACTTGATGAAGTAAAGTAAATCGAAGTTTCTTTCAAAAGAAGTGAGAATCGTGCATTGTGGAAGAATAAACGAATATTTTAAAGAGGAATTACTGATCTTATTGTTCAGGAATGGTTTGATGACTCAAGCTGGAAAATATTCTACTAAACTACGCCGTTCGAATAGAAAGAAAGGCTCACATTTATGTTGGCGGATTCTATCTTGACTTGATATTTAAAAAGCACGGGGTTTTCCCCCTCGAACGACAAGAAAATATGGCCGAATTTTCAGTTGATTTTTCCACTTTGTGATTTAAATATTTCGCACAATTTTGTTTTATTTTGATGGAAAGTTTTTAAAACGCCGAGCAATGCCAGGGAGGGGAAGCTCTGTCATCAGTGCGTGTGCGTGAGTGAGACAGAGAGACCTCTCCACAAAGTCTTTCTATCCATCTCTCTTTTTAGAAATACAGAGCAGCACCCCCCCCCCCCCTCCTCCTCCACTAAGATAGGCATGTGGATCCACTCTTGACAGAGTGTTGCTAGAAATTTAATCAAGACGTGCGTTTACTACATGGCGTTTGTCATAAACCTTCGCGAAGGAGTTTTTCCTTGAACGCGTTGGTGATTTGGCAATTCTGCTGTACTTACTGAAAAAACAAATAAGGATTTCTTCAGCAAGAGTTTGAGTGAAAACAGGTTTAGTATCATGCAACGAATCGGTTCTTACTGCACGGCTACTTCACTTCGCGCAATTCAAGGAAAGAATTCTGTATTCAATCAGTCACGTGCGTTATCACTGGATGAATTTCGCACATTTTTTCCCCTCTTGGCGCACAACAACGAATCTAGACCTCGCTTCATGAATACAGCAAAATTGCCCCACTCTTTTTATTATGAGAAACACAAATTTAAAAATATATCAGATACTGTCATTCGCCAAATAAAAAATCTGCGGGGTGATCACGATTAAAAAAGAGGTGTTTAGAACCCTGTAACGAAACATCTATGGTACGAAACGTAACTAAACATGGTGGAAATACTTTCACAAACATACGCTCTCGATTTAGGAAAAAAACGTAGTTTTATTTCATACCACTAGATGATATGTGGTGCTGCAAGCATTAGAAAGAAGGGCAATTTGCATACCAAACAAAGACAGGTATTACGCAACACGCCGCCATATGTACAAGTAGTATGGCTCTTACCTTGCCTGAACTTACGTTGCCTGTCAAGCTTTATTATCAAAACAGCGGTAATGCAACTCCTGCGGTTCGAAAATTCCAGCAACTGAAGCATGTGAGGAAAGGCCTAATAACCAAAATGAAAAATGATTGAACTGTTTAAGAATGCCGGACCTTTACCAGTGAGACCAGGACGAGAGCGCAAACCGATTATGCGTCAAGCGGCAACAGAAGTTGCTAAATAATCGCAATTGCGAATAAATCACGTGATAGGTGAGGGAGTAAAAACAGCAAAACGGCTCTGCGCAGCTAAGTTTGGTTGTCCTCACCTGGGCGTGTAGATCACTAAGGTGGAGTGATCTCGTTTGCGAAAGTATGTGTAAGGTGTGAAAATGCCTGGATGATGTCATCAGGAGCTTACCATCACACGGAGAGCTTCAGCAGAGGCTTCATCACAGGGCCACGTACCGCTGTTTGGTCCTTCGCTCGCATAGTGGTGGAAATACATCGAGGTGTAACAACTGTCTGTAAAATAGGGCGACACTGGTTGGAGGAAGGTAACGTGGGTCACCGTAGTGGGACTGGTGCAAGCAGGCGGACCCGAACGCTTTGATGTCCCCATACGATGGCAAGCCGTAACTGTCTCACAATCCACAGCGGACAACATCTCAAGAAACGTATAGGCAGCTATGGATATCCTCATATCGACACGGACTATGAATCGCAGATTGGGTGAGACACATTTGCTCTTTTGGCAGTCGCAGTGGCGACTCCATCTCAACGCAGCACATCGTCGCGGAAGATTGCGGTTGAGCCCAGACGTCTCGCTTCTGTCTCAGCACCAAGGATCTCCAACTGAGAGTCTGAAGACGACGTGGTCACCGGGTTGATTTTGTTTACATCCGTGAGGTCATACAGATCCTCTGCTGGTGCAATGGTTGACGCAGCAGTCTATCTCAACAGCCTTTCAGTGCTCGTACGTATATTGAGTACAATCACGCCACGACGATACGCCGATGAGGTGCTACTTCTTGCTTTGTTACTCCGTGGTGTTCGTGTTCTCCAGTTTAAACAAGATTACGCCCGCCCGCACACTGCCAACATCAACAGATAGTGCTTACAAGGTGTACAGGTGCTACCTTGGCCAGAGCGATCCTCAGACATCTCCCACTAGAGAACCTGTGGGACGTCGCCTCTGCACGATCCCTTCGAAGTTTCAGTGCATTGTGGACACAGAACTAAGATGCCTTGTCAGCGATGTCTCAAATCACCACCACGAGACTTTTTCATTCAGTGTCACGCCGTGTTGCCGAATATGTATATCCTACCATGATAGTCATACACTGAAGAGCAATTGAATTAGAGATACCTGTCTAGTAACGTGGAGCGCCACCTTTTGCCCTGATGACGGCAGCGATTCGTCTCGGCATGGACTCGACAAGACATCGGAAGCGTTGAGAAGCCATACGGATCCACGACCCCTGAACAAACTCCCACAGTTCACGAAGACTTGATGGAGGAGGGTCAGAGCCTCGAACAACTCTCTCGATGGCCTCCCAGATGTACTCGATGGGATTGAGCTCAGTGACATAGCTGGCCAAGGAAGCGAGGTCACGTCGGTGGAGTGTTCATCCAACCATTCGGGTACAATTCGGGAGCGATGGCACGGTGCATTGTCTTGTTGCAGGATGAGGTCCCCAGTGGGATGTTGAAGACGCACAATCGGAAGCAAATGGTCGTCCAGTGTATCCCGGTAACGTTGACTTGTGAGGGACGATGTCACACTCCCATTTCAGTCCACGTAAACAGTCCCCAGACGAGAATGCCACCCCCACCAGCTTGAAGAGTACCCTGCTGGCAAGAAGGATCCATCGCTTCGTGTGGTTTGCGCCGTACTCGTATCCTGCGATCCGCATGTACCAACGTGAATCTCGACTCATCAGTCCAGGCAACATTTTTCCACATGTCTAGGGTCCAGTGGCGATGTTCCCGCGCCCATGCTAATCTTTGCACCCTGTGATGTGCGGTCAGCAGCGGTATCCTCGTGGGACGATGGCTTCTGTACCCCATAGCGAGGAGATGGTTCTGGATGGTGTGGCTGCTTACACGTTTTTGTGCACCAGCGTTAAATTGCCGAGATATTTCTTGCATTGTGGCCCGTCTATCCGCTGTTACAATGCGAGCTAGCCGACGATGACCCCGCTCATCCACACGCTGTTGTCCACGGCAGTTGGCCCTTGCAGGGATGGTTTTACCGGATTCGATGTACTCACGGTGCACCCGTAACACAGTGGCTCGTGAAAATCCCAGTGCCTGCCCGACTTCCGAGATAGAGTGACCCATTCGTTAGACCCCTACAATTTTCCCACGATCAAATGCGCTTAGGTCCTTCGTCTTACCCATACTGCGTCCGACTCTTACTGATTCCCGTCGCATCACTCCTTATATTGTCGGATCGCTGCATACGTCATGTCGTTTCCGTTTACAGGGCCGCCCACAGCGCCACATTTGCATAACCCCAGCTGTCTCTAATTCAATTGCTCTTCAGTGTACATTCTACTGGCTCCGTTCATATTACAGTATCCCAGCCCATCACTTTCATGTCATCGCCCAGAATCTAAATAATTTCTTTCCCACCTACCTGATAACATGTGAGATGAGTTTCGCCTCATTTTCGTGCATTCCTTCATGGTGTGGCATTTTTTTATGTCCAGCAGTGTATTAAAAGAGCTAATCCTTTCACGGTTGTGATCTTTTATAGCTAATTCTTCCAGTTGTGTCGCTAGGAAACAACCTCAAATCTTGACATTTGAAATCCTTGCCAGCAAGCTGGTATGCAATGATGCTGTCTTTACGGTACTACGAGTGGTTTAGCATGCGTTATTAAGGTGTGGAAATAAGCCTCATCACAGCATATAATCGCATAATAAATGACACGTAATGTCGCTCGTGATGTCTTTTACCCTATTTTCAAAAAATCAACTTTTATTTCTTAAGCGTTTTGTTACCTGCATTTTATATCTAACAGCTGCCTAGAAAAAAACTTCCAGTGGAAAACGAAAGTTCAGCAAGTTACACATACCATATATATAACACCACTAAAAAACGAACTTCTATAGGTCATTACTTGTGTGTTATGACGAATTTTAGTGGCATTTCATTATCCGAATTCATACTGAGGTCAGAGGGACAGAAAATATTTGGAATAACAAAGTGCGCTTCTACGACTACTTTAGCACATCTTTTGTGGTGCTTGTATCATTTTGTCCGTCCGTTCGTTCATCCGTCTGTAGACAGCACTCTGCAACTATTAGTCCAACTCAAAAAATTATTTTCTGATTGGAAACCCTGAAATGTGGGAACTATGATCCTCGCTTTGCTTTTTTATTATGATGCATTACTTCGCCGCTAGAGGACGTAAATGCAGATGCTATGGGAGTAAAAATATATTTTATTCCATATATTTGCTTCTGAACATCCAACTGAAAAAAATTGTTTCTTTCTTTCGATGATGTCATTTATAACAAACACTACGTGTATTTTCCGCTATGGGACGTAAAGTTAAATTGCAATTCCCCCAGTATGTCTGCTTCTAAAAATTCGATTAAAAAAATTCTTTCGTAGACCGATACTGCCCAACGAAAAACTTTTTGAGAATACCTTCTGTTTAAAACAGTGCACGGTTTTTCCTCCTGGGGGAGTAGATTTATGTCTTGTTTTTGTCGATATCTCTGCTTCTAAGAGTCCGATTTGAAAAATTATTTCTTTATTGGAGAGCGTTTCCCATGCGCAATGTTTTGTATGTAATTTAAAAATTTTCTTAACGCACAATTATGTACCAATAGAGGGGGTAATTTCGCATTTCAATTTACAGCATATTTGCAGCAATATCTGCTAACTAAGAAAACATTTTGTGTGCATTTGCTTCCCAAAATAGCGGACACTTTTGCCCATTAGGGAGCGCAAATATTTAATCTGTTTTTTCTTGATATCACTGCTCTTAAATGTCCGATCTAAAAACTTCTTGTTCCGTCGGATGTCATTTACCTTTTGGAAAACTGCTTGTACTTGTGGAATTCGTAGTTCACAGTTCTACCGTTAGGGGGCGTTTTTGTACTTCTGTTTGCAGCTGAATTCCTCTCCTAAAAACCCTATCGAAAAACTTCCTTTTTTATTGTACGCCATTCGCTACGATAAAAAATAAAGAACATCATCTTTTTTAAATAATGCACAGTTTTTCCGCTAGGGGACATAAATGTCAAAACCCTTTTCTCGCATCTCCTCTGCTTCCGGGAGATATATTTGAAAGATATTTTTTACCTTAGTATAGCTTTTGTTATGAAGAATACGTTTCGCATATTTTCAACTTTTCCGTTATGCAAAGTTCTTCCGTTAGGGAGTGTGGAGTTGTGTTTTTCTCTATACTTTTTTCTTCTAACTGTTCGATTTGAAAACCCCTTTGTCTTTGATATCTTCTTTCTGACAATGAGAAACTTTTTTGTGTACGATTTGTCAATTTTCATAACATATTTTTCAGACGCTAGAAAGAATAAGTAGCTGTTTCTATTTCTGAATATGCTGTGGGTAACAGAAATCCGGTTGATTTCTTTTTCGTACCAGTTCCATTCACTACGGATATTTCTGAAATACAATTGAGTCCCTATTTATCGAAGTCCCATCGTTCCACTTAAAAACTTCATTATAAAAAAAATTCGTTAAATAGAAATGAATTTAAACTGTAAAAGCTTAATCAAATAAAATGAAAAAAAAACGTAAAATGCAGTTGAACTTGGACAGTAAATTAAACTTTTGAGTAGAAACTTTTGGTAAATGAGTTTAAATCTTTTTTTATACATATATTCGTAGAACTAGAATACATTGTCTGAATACACAAATTAAGGAAGGGAAGGAAGAGAAAACTAAAGCTTACCTCGCTTTTTCATTATCATAATAATATATGTATATATTTTAAACTGTAAGGGATTCCGTAATTGTGCTGTATACAAATTTCCTGTAAAAAGTGTTTTGTTCATAAAAATGTTTCATTTCAATGTTTGCAACACTTTCTTGTAACTGCAATCCTCGTCGAATCATATCGAATGCCTTTAGCATTTCTTCATGTGAAGGTTTTTTGATAGCCTCTTCATCATCAACTTCATCATTTACTGTAGTTTCTTCACTACATCGTATAACTCTTTCTAGGATGTCATTCTCTGTAGGATAATCAGCGATCATAACGCTTTCATCAAAGTTGAGAAAATCACGGAGCTCTGCAGCTTCTTCAACCCTTCCTTTGTCTTTCAGCTGCTGGCAACTTTATAGCCACAGGTTCTTCTTCTTCAACCTTGAGAAACATCATCTAAAATTTTCACTTTATCCGCAAGAGACAGCCATTTTCTTTCCGATATTTTGAGCGAACAACACAGGCGTGGCAAGCGTGTACTTATTGAATGAGAATGAATATGTAACTTCTACAGCGTCAGTTCCACACCAGTGACAACTGGTTTTTTCCTGTGAAATGCAGTTTCTGGATTTAGAAAAACACCTGTTTCATAAAGTCTCCATGGATATGACTCTCCGCGTAGCGTCTCTATTCCAGCAAGATTCCGTGCGCCCTCACGGAACCAAAGGTTTCAAGATAAGGAATTAACCCTTTAACCGGCTGGAACGAATTAACTTGGCGTTAGCAAAATAAAAATGAAATCAACTCAAACGAATATGTTCGCTGTCTAAGAAGTGGGCCAAAGAATTCTGGAACGACTGAGCCTGTATATCAGAAAGCGTTTGTTATCCTAAACGGTCATTTAGGGGAATGATCAGGAAGCGTTTGTTATTAGCTTTGTTACTGAAAGTGTTCATTAGGGGAATAATTGACACCAATCTTCTTTGACTGAGTACTTGCTAAAAGGGCTACGAATCTAATATAGGAGAGTGAAGATGTTTGAGGAGTCACTTGTTTCTACCCAGTGGCATGATGTTCGTGTCAGGGGGACTCTCCCTTCCCCCATCAGACCTTGAATCGTGGAAAAGGATTAGAAGTGAGCACTTACTACTCATGACAGGTTCATGGTCGGTACTGCTGATATGAGAGAGGGAAAGGAATTGCTTTGCTGCAACGTTTGTAGAATCGGGCCACTATGTGAACATTTCAATTTGGGGAGCGCAAAGAAATTTAGGCACCGTTTGATCCAGATACGTAGGCCGCTTAAAGTGTTAAAGACGATTTGCTCCCATTCGGATGCTAAAAGATTGTAAAGCAAAATTTTTGAAACACAAAATAGTAATTTTTAGTTGAAAAAGCTTCCGTTATATAGAAATTGATTTTCGTAATATGGAGATTAATTTACATGTAAATGTCGTTCAAAGTCAAAGCTTTGCGGAAAATTTCGTTAAATGGAAATTCGTTGTATAGAGACTCTATTGTACTTTATTCCTATCGGAAAGGATTCAACGAACATGCTCATTACAACCGAAATATTTTTCTTATTGTTGTTTGTTTGTTTGGGTGTTTTACGGCCACTGGTACAAATCTATGGGCTATAAGCAGTCCCCGTCCCTAATTTTGGGCCACTGGTTCGACGGAAGTTAGAGAGCCAGTGCCGTAAGACAAACATAACATCCGTGCCTCACCGGAATCCGAACCCGGACCCATCATGGACAAATGGTCAGAAGCCAGCGCCGAGACCTTTGAGTCACTGAGGCATCAAATTGTTATACAAATACGTTTAGTTTCAGAAACTGATTTGAAACCTGTACAACTCGTTACTGTAAATCTGCGATCTAAAATGATGTGCGTATCCCTATCCTGATAGAAATGATCTGCATAGGAATTATTATAAGAAATTCGTAATATACATATACATCACAGCTGTGAGGATTTTTGAGTTCCATGACAACTTTTTTTTCATAAAATTTTTTTATTTATTATGTCATTCATGTCTATGTTTTGGGTTTCTTCGTATTCGGTAATTAACACTGTTCGTGCACTACAATGCCGTGATTCATTTGTTGTGTTCAATCAGTAGTTCTTTATAAATTTCAGTTTTGGGAACGATCTTTCAGCTGAAGTCGTCCTCACAGGAAGAATTTGATGTAATAGGAATTATGATCTGGTAGACTGTTACAATACAACTGCTTTGGTGCTTAAAATTAGAGGACAATCTACAAAATCGTATACAGTTGCCGACGTGTTTACAATAATGCACTGAAAATTGCCGAACATGCAAATTTCTGTTCGCTGAAGATTATCCCGGATTTACTTTTTGCCGCAGCAAAGCAGGGATATGCAAATTAAGATTGCTCTAAAAGGCGCGCGAAGATGCGAATCTGCGCGTCATGTAGAAACCTGTACAACTCGTTACCAACTTATGTCACTTATGTCACGAAAACATCATACTGATGATTTTCAGAGGTTTAGAGCGATTGGTAGGATGGACGCTGGTCAGTTTCAGATGGAAGATTCAAGAGCGCACACACACACACACACACACATTTTATGTTTCATAAAATATTCTGAAGTGTCCTGTCAAGACACTGGTGACAGTTAAACACACAGAAAGTATTCATCATCGAGAAGGACAAGGCCGTCCCAGAGTCAAAACTACTGAAGGCAATCGCTATATGACTCTCATTGACAGACGGAACATAGAAGTGTCCGCTAGGCAACTCTCTTCGGGGTTTGCACAAGCTACAGAAACGAAGGTTTCAAGGCATACTGCTTGCAGAAGACTTCATGACAAATGTCTTTATAAAAGAAGACTAGTTATTTTTGTGCCTCTCTAAATTCCGTTACCTCACCCGGCGAGCTTGTTTAATGTGGAGTTGCCACAATCACACTTGGAGTCCAGACTAATGGGGAATGTTCTTTTCACAGATGGAGCGCGGTTCAGCTTAATTACTGAATCGCGACGTATTCTCGTCTGGCCAGAACCAGGGTTCCGCAATAGTCCTCTATCGTCATGAAAAGGGAATAATCTGGTGGCGATGGCGTGATGGTCTGGGTAGGAACGGGCACACAGAGCTGTACATCTTCCAGAGTTGCTCTCTTACTGCTCTGAGGTACATAGAACAGATCCCGAACCCATATGTCAGGTCTTTAAGGGGAGCTATCCGCCCAGATTTTATTCTGATGTAGGATAATGCCCGACCTCATCAAGTACATTTGGTCGACGTTTTCTTAAAGAGATATTCACCAAATGGCGTGGCCACCCAGATCCCCTGACCTCAATCCCATTAAGCATATTATGAGATTTTCTAGGGAGCGCATTGATCTTCACCAGCTTATTGCCAAAACATTTCAAGAACTCAGAACAGCTCTTGTTGAGGGGTGGTCAATCCCTGAATACCTCATCAATACCCTCATAAACAGTATGCAGAGTCGTTACTTGAGCTGCATGACGTCAGTGGTGATAGTACTCCATATTAAAATGCCACATGTTTAAGCAAAGTACTTTATATATTGTTGCATGAACTACGCTTTAATGTAAATAACAAAATTATGTTGTTAATACATGCAATTATAACATTATGATTTTCTTCTGCTTGAGTTTTACACTTAGTGGCCATTTTATTATGATCACCCCCTCAGTACTTCGTTGGGCCACCTTTTGCCTTTAATACTGCGTCGATTCTTCGTGGCATGGACTCCACGAGTTGTTGATAGTTGGTTTATGGAATCTGAGACCATGCTTGATGAATAGCACTTTCCAGGAGTGTGAAATTGCAGGGTTGTGGATCCAGCTGTCTGATGGCTCGTTCAACTTCATCCCGCAAATTTCAAATGGGTTGAGATCTGGAGATTTTGGGGGCCACCTAAGCAAAGTAAACTCACCGGCATGTTCCTGAAACCAATCCTGTGCAATGCGAGCACTATGGTAGGACGCATTATCTTGTTGTAAGTAGCCATCGCCATTGGGATAAACCATCCACATGACAGGATGCACTTGGTCCGCAAAGATGTTTAGATATGATGTGCCAGTCAGACGTTGATGAACATGAATTATAGGGCACGAAGCATGCCAGGAAAACATTCCCCAAACCATAACGTTGCCTCCACCAACTTGAAGGGTTGTAGCAATGCATTTGGGGTCCACGCTTTCGTGCTGTTTCCGCCAAATTCTTACTCGGCCATCGGCATGGTGCAACTGAAAACGTGATTCGTCGGACCACATAATTTGCTTCCAATTATCGACTGTCCAATCCTTGTGCTCCTGTGCGAACTGGAGACGTTTTCTCTTGTTAACTGCAGACAGCAAAGGTGTTCGAACAGGCCTTTGCTTCCATTACCCACCCGATACAGTGTATGACGAAAAGTGCATGCAGAGATCATTTGAGGGGGATCCTTGATTAAGATGGTCTGTAATTTGCTGCAATGTTGCCCTTCTGTTGTCTGTTACCAGTCTGGACACCCTCTGTTCCGCCCGAGCAGTCACTGGTCGATGATGACCACACGTTGCACGTAGAGACTCAGTTTTTTGGCTGACAGTCCAGTCTTTAAACACTTTAACAATAGCTGCTCTGGAACATTTCACGAATGCGGCGGTTTCGATGATACTTGCTCCATGGCTCCGAGCTCCCACAACCATCACACGTTGAAAGTCCGTCAAATCGCATTTTTTACCCATCTCGTCACCCCAAAATCACTTCTATAACTGTCGCAAGCACTACGCTTTCCCTTTTTATACTAACTTCGCCCTCTGGCGGAAACAGCGTGCAACCATAGCTCATTTGCTTAAAACTGTCAGGTGGTCATAATAAAGTGGCCACTCAGTGTATAAGTAATGTAATAATAACATCTGTACTAAATTTGATTAAATTTCCTCTTCGAGTTATGTATTAGGCGTACAAGTAAGTTTTAAAGCGCTTTAAGACAACGCAACGTGTAATTTGAGAAAAAAACAACAATACCTGTACGAATCAAAATACGCGCCGTCATTATCTATCACGTTCCGCCATCGGTTGAGCAGCTGACGAATTCCAGCCATGAAGAATACTTCGTAATGTGACGTGATAAAGTCGTCAACCCATTTTTGCACTTCATCACATGTCCGGAACCGTACAGCAGACAAAACATGTTGCATCGATCTGAACAAATGATAGTCTGAAGAGACTATGTCGGGACTATACGTCGGGTGCCCCAAAACTTCCCAGTCAAGTGTCAATAACGTTTCCCCGACCGATTTCGCGACATGCGGCCTAGAGTTGTGATGCAGTAATTTCACGGGACGCAATCCTTTGCCTGTGAATGGACGTTTCCGACAGATTTCCTGGTTCAATCGAAGCAATTGTTGCTTGTAGCGATAAAGAATAACAGTTTCACCCTGTTCCAATAGTTTATAATAGAGCACTCCCTTCATATCGCACCAGATGCGCAGCAGAATTTTCTTGGAGTGAATGTTTTGTTTCGGTGTCGAAGTCGTTGCTTCACCGGAATCTACTCAGTGTTTTTTGCGTTTGGGATTGTCGTACCATATCCACTTCTCATCACCCATAACGATTTTCCACAGGAAAGATTCTATATGTTGTTTATTCAACAGATTCAAACATTTCATGACACGCTCATCCTTGTTCTTTTGGCCCAGGTCATAGGGTACCCATATCCACTTTTCATCACCAGTAACGATTTTCCACAGGAAATACTTTATGTGTTGTTTATTCAACGGATTCAAACACTTCATGACACACTCATTCTTGTTCCTCTGGCTCAGGTCATGTGGCACTCATTTTTCTTCTTTCTGAATTTTTCCCATTGCGCGTAAACGATTGGAAATGGTTTGTTAAGTTACCCCCAGTTGTTCAGCTAGT
The DNA here is from genome assembly GCA_039090855.1 of Macrothele yani. Taxonomy (NCBI): domain Eukaryota; kingdom Metazoa; phylum Arthropoda; class Arachnida; order Araneae; family Macrothelidae; genus Macrothele; species Macrothele yani. Next base: position 66,894,227 of record CM076989.1, on the reverse strand, counting down.
TCTTTTTGCATTTGAGACGAATCTTCATCCAGCAATGCTTGCAGTTCCTCATGTGCAACCTTCTGCAGGGCGCCGCTACGTTCTCGATCGCTAACATGAAAATCACCTGCTTTAAACCGTCTAAACCAAAACTCACACGTACTTTTCGATACAATATTATCCCCAGAACAGAACGGTTCGTTGCACATGCTATTGCAGCACCTTTTCCTTGATGAAATTCGTAACAAATGCAGTGTCGAATAAATGCAGTATCGCTTGCCATCTTTCACCTACCGATGTGAAAATGCGTTTGACTGCTGGACAAACTTCGGTGTCACATTTTGTGCTCTGGACCAGTTATATGGTCACTTGACAATAACACGGAGGAATGCCGGATATGTAAATTAGCGGTATATGTCACACAAAAAAAAAAACGCTTTAAAACTTATTTGTACACCTAATACAAAGTTATAAATTATCCTGTAATTCTGAGCGCCAGCATACTATCACTAATTTAAAGTGTTTCTTATTCTTTCTGAGTAGTTATTTCCTAGGCAAAGGAATTTTTAAAGCTATGGGATTGGCCACCAATGGAAGCTCACGTGTCTGACTCGTTCGTGTTTCACCGAAAGTTCTCTAGATTGTGAGCTCCCATTGGGGAAATCCTCGGTTAACACTTTGCCTATTTCTCGGATGCGTAAAACTGAGTGTATTAAACCTTTGATATCTCGGTGAAAGGGGTGAAAGGGGGCTACGGCACGTGGTCTGCAGGAAGTTATGAGTACGCCTCTTCCATTACAACTTTACAGTTAATAGAGTGAGATTTTATATCTTTAACCTGTCTGCCCTTTGAAATGACATGTTGTGTTGTACTCTGTTTGACAGTTATATTCAAAAAAGCAGCGGAAAGCGGAGTTTCTCATGTTTTCGTGAACATTTGTTGCGGAATCAAAAGTTCGACCATGTAAATCGGTGTAGGAGTTTAAACGGAATAGGGAGTTTAACTGGGTCGAACTCCACCTCCTGTCGAAGAAGGAAAAATTCTCATAGAGTCTGACACAATGCGGTGCTCGACTTCCTGTCGTGAAGGAAGGTTTGGAACTTGCACAATATGTAGCCTTGAAACTTTCATTGGTTTTAGATGTGTTTGCTTCATATCCACACGCAAAAACTAACCGGGAAAAAATGTTTCAACGGTAAATAACATTTACAAATGTGAAATCCTTCATGCGGAAATCCTTCCTCCTCATCTTCTATGCACACAACCTTGCAAACTTTAAGAGCTACTTTCATGCAATTTCATTTCAAAGGAATAATATTTTCACAAGGAAATTATATTGCGAAAAAAATTTCAGGTTTCCACAAATTCCTCTAAACTTTGAATTTCAAATAATTTTACATATTGATGTAAATAATGAATTGTTTGACAGCCAAGCTTGTGCTCGTCAGAGGATGGAATTTTCAAAGAACTATGTAACGCTAAGAGTAGCTTATCCCATAAATAAAAAGCATGCACAACTTTAACGATGCTCATGATTTTTAATACTCATCTGTAACATCCCCAGCAAAACGGAATGAATCTACACATAATGAAGTCAATTTATTCGTGCTTGAAGGATATAAAAACACAGGATGCCGTCTGTACACGATTTTAAAAATTACAGTTAAAAATTTTTATACACAAAACAATAGCACTTTCAAATCCACTGTGGACCCGTCATCAGATGGTGTGGTTCCGTTATGCCTTAAAAGGATATATACGTATGCAATAAGCACATTGACGAAACCATTTTTTGACGTACGCATGCTCATTACGTAATCATTTCGTTATACATTGGACATTGGGTCGCTGCCGGTATTGTCCATTTCGTTGCAGTAGTTACAAAGCAGTTTCCACGGTAATGGTATAGTGATAGGGGTATCGTCGTTACAACATTGTACCTTATATTTATGGATCAATAAGCTTTCTGTCAAGAGGATAGAAGAGTAGGTAGTCGGTGTATTTAATAGAGTAACTTAATCGCAGATGGGTTAGTGTTGACCCTTCAGGCATAGTTTTGAAAGGCCGGTGGAGGTAGAGCATGGTTTAACATTATATTTATATTAAAAGACACGTAAATTAAGGTTGCAACGGCTCGAGCCTATGTACGTCTGGTCAGATACATCATCATTCATGACTTTTAGTGGGATTACATGCAAACTATATTTAGAATCAAGGGGGATCTGATCGCTGCCATTTTTAATATGGGCGAGAATGTTGCACGTTTTTGTACCAAAATCGATATTGAATGGTCGACATGCGTTTTTAGGGTATATGTGACAGCAGGGATGTATAGTAATTTGCCCACATATGAAGAGCATGGTCTCGTTCTTGGCAATGTTGAGTATGATGCATTAAAAGCATGGCGCATTATGGAGTTAACGGTGGTAGTTGGGTAATCGTTGAATGCCGCAATGTCCTTAACTTTTGCAATTTTTAGGTCTCTTTGTTCGGTTGTGGACGAATGTGTAACTTCTCGATGAAACATAAAATGAAGGGCTGAGAGTTTTTGTCTGAGTGGGTGGAAGGAGTTGTGTGGAATCATAGATGTTGCTGCAGTTGGGTTTCTATTTACAGAGTGATTTACTTCGTTCGTAATATGGTTTCTTTCTAATAAGAAGTCTAGATATGGTAATGCATAATTAGTCTCAAATTCCATAGAAAATTTTATGGAACTGTATTTTGTAGACAGAAAAGTGGTGAAGTCAGTAAGATTTTCAAGGGTAGATTGTCAAAATAATAACACATCAATCATCCACGCATCTCAGGTATAGAATAGCTTTCACATGAAAGTTTGTAAGGACTTCGTTTTCCAGATCTTGTAATAACAATTCAGCTAGAACTGCTGAGAGCGGTGACACCATAGGGGGCCCCCTCCCGCTGACGGTAAATATTACCATTAAATTGAAAGAATGTTCTATTATACAGAAGTCATAAGGCATTAGCAATGCCTTGGATTTCATTATGGTTTAGGTTCTCTGGGCTAACAGCTTTCCTTCGATAAAACGGTGGACAGTAGGGACGGGTACGACAGGATATAAGGAGATGATATCAAGTGAAACCATTATAAACTGCTAGCTAGATGGTAAAACTGAATGAAATTTAATGGAAACCGAGTAGATGGATGAAGAAGTTAATGTCTAGCGCCATTAACTACTTCATCCATCTACTCGGTTTCCTGCTCCATTCAGGCGTTAATTAAAATACATTCAGCTTTATCGTCTAGCTCCCAGTTTATAATGGTTTCACTTGATATCCTCTCCTTATATTCTGACGTACCCGTCAATACTGTCCACTGTATCATCGAAGGATAGCTGTTAGCCAAGAGAACCTAAACCTATAATGAAATCCAAGGCATTGTTAATGCCTTATGACGTGTATAATAGAACATTCTTTCGATTTAATGGCAATATTTACCGTCAACGGGAGGGGGCCCCTATGGGGTCCCCCTCTCGGCGGTTCTAACTGAATTGTTATTGCAAGATCTGGAAAATGAAGTCCTTACAAACTTTCATGTGAAAGCTATTCTATACCTGAGATGCGTGGATGATGTGTTATTATTTTAGCAATCCACCCTTGAAAACCTTACTGACTTCACCACTTTTCTGTCTACAAAATACAGTTCCATAAAATTGTCTATGGAATTTGAGACTAATTATGCGTTACCACATCTAGACTTCTTATTGGAAAGAAACCATATTACGAACGAAGTAAATCACTCTGTATATAGAAACCCAACTGCAGCAACATCTATGATTCCATTCAACTCCTTCCACCCATTCAGGCAAAAACTCTCAGCCCTTCATTCTATGTTTCATCGAGAAGTTACACATTCGTCCACAACCGATCAAAGAGACCTAAAAATTGCAAAAGTGAAGGACATTGCGGCATTCTACGATTACCCAACTACCACCGTTAACTCCATAATGCGCCGTGTTTTTAATTCATCATACTCAACATTACCAAAAACGAGACCATGCTCTTCATATGTGGGTAAATTACTATACATCCCTGCTGTCACATGTACCCTAAAAACGCATGTCGACCATTCAATATCGATTTTGGTATAAAAACGTGCAACATTCTGGTCCATATTAAAAATGGCAGCGATCAGATCCCCCTTGATTCTAAATATAGTTTGCATGTAATCCCACTAAAAGTCATGAATGATGATGTACCTGACCAGATGTAGATAGGATCGACCCGTCGCAACCTTAATTTACGTGTCTTTTAACATAAATATAATGTTAAACTATGATCTACTTCCACCGCCCTTTCAAGACTATGCCACAAGGGTCAACTCCAACCGATCTGCTATGAAGTTACTATGTTAAATAAGCCGACTACCTGCCCTCCTATCCTCTTGACAGAAAGCTTATTGATCCATAAATATAGGGTACAATGTTGTAACGACGATACCCCTATCACTATACGTTACCATGCAAATTGCTTTTGCATGGTAACGTATAACTTTGTAGTAGTTACGTATAACTTATAACTTTGTAGTAGTTACAAGTCTAAGGCGTTGGCCTCTGATCATTCGTCCGTAAGGGGTCCGGGTTCGAATCCCGGTGAGGCATGGATGTTGTGTTTGTCTTACGGCACTGGCTCTCTCCCTTCCCTGGAACCAGTGACCCTAAATTAGGGACGGGCGACTGCTTATAGCCCATTGAGTTGCTCACGGTGGTCGTTAAACCTCCAATCAAAAAAAAAAAAAAAAAAAGGGACAATACCGGCAGCGACCCCATCTCCAATGTATGACGACATGAATACGTAACGAGGATACGCACGTCAAAAAATAGTTTCGTCAATGTGCTTATTACATACGTATATTATCCTTCCAAGGCATAACACAACCACACCATCTGATGACGGGTCCGTAGTAAACTTGAAAGTGCTAATGTTTTAACTTTGTGTATATATATTTGTAACTGTAATTTTTTTACTCGTGCACAGACGGCAACTTGTGTTTTTTATATGAATCTACACATACGAGAATTTTTTCCAAAATTTCTAAATTAATGAACATCTTCGACTACGTATTAATGTACATATTTTGTGCTAAAACAAAACACGCACTCACTAACAGTGCTCGATATATTTTATATACAGTAAACAGATATAATTATGATATTCATACGCACCAGCATTAAATTTACACTGAAACGTTTTCAGCAAGACCTTTTAACTTGATTTGAGCAACATCATACTGAGCTGAATGAAGCTAAACGTGTTTCAGGAGAATTAAAATTACTTTGTTTGTTAGGGGCACATATTGAGCTTCCGAGCCGACTGCAGAACGATCCGAGAAGTATTCACACATAGCAATATAATTTTTAAAAAACTGTTACAAATATAATCGAAATGAAAAGGCCACTTCTTTTAATTCATCCCTTATCGTAAAATGACATCTCTGTATTATTTAAGTTATTGTAAAATTTAAATATTCACTTCATTGACCACTAAAAGGAATATTTGTAAAGTGTGCCCCCATATGAACATCTGGAAATAAATGCACTTTCTCAATTGTTTCGAAAGATGATAAGCGACGTGCTCAATTCTATTTTGATATTACTCTGGGAAAATAAATATACATCGTATTCCCAAAGTTTGTTGTAATTTCATCTTTCACAGACAATCCTAATTTGTCATGTAGTTATTTTATTATATATGTTTTTATCTAATCTATAATAATAATAAAATCACCGTTTCTTTCTTTCTGTTAGTCGCCTACAGAAGAAACAACTGAACAATGACTTGAACTTTGGCAAAAAACCTTCAGAAGAACAAAGCGATGTGCTCCTCTGATCCCAGTTTTTAGCACGTCTTTTGTAAAAAAAGATCGTGCTTATGTTATCGGTTTGTCCGTCCGTCCGTCCGCCTGTGCCCACGGTATCTCTGCAACTATTAGTCCGATTTGAAAAATTCTTTTTGCATTCGGAAGCTTGAAATATGCAAATGATGATCCTTTATTTCCTTTTTTTTTTACGATGTACAATTTCGCCGCTAGAGGGCGTAAATGCAGATATGTCGAATTCAAAAATACGTTTTATTCCACATATCTGCTTCTAAACATCCGATTTGAAAAAATCTTTTATCTTTCGATTCCATTTATCTCGAAGAGTATTTTGGATATAGTTTCTTTTTCAAATTACGCATACATTTTCCGCTAGGGGGCGTAAAAGTAATTTGCATTTTTTCCGATAACTTTTCTTTTAAATCTCCGATTTGAAATTTTTTTCAGCGGATACATCACCTGATGCACAATCTTTTGCATATAATTTGAAATTTTTGGAAAAGAATACTTTGGCCACCAGGGGGCGTAAGTGTTAATTTTCGCTTCTGATGTATTTGCCATAAAATCTGAGCTTCTAAAATATCGATTGAAAAAATTCTTTCGTGGACTGATGCCACTCACATCGATAAACCTTTTAGGAATATTTTCTTCCTAAAATATTCCACAGTTTCTCCGCCAGGGGGCGTAGATGTATATCTTATTTTTGTCAATATCTCGACTTCTAGGAGACCGATTTGAAAAATTCTTTCCTTGTTGGATAGTGTTTTCCGTGTGACATCTTTTTCATATAATTTCAAAATTTTCAAGTAATTCATAGACTTTCCGCTAGGGGGCGTAAAGGTAAATTGCGTTTTCCTCTATATCTCTGCTTCTAAATCTCCGATCAGAAAAATTCTATCTGCACCGGATACAGCTCCTGATGGGAAATCGTTTGCACATAATTTGTAATTCTTGTAAAAAGTGGTTTGGCCACCAGGGTGCGTAAACCTTAATTTCCGCTTCTGATGTATTTGCAGCAAAATATGAGCTCCTAAATTCTCGATTGAAAATAATATCGTTTGTAGACCGATACTACTCATGTCGACAAACATTTTAGAAACATTTTCTTCCTAAAATAGTACATGGTTTCTACGCCAGGGGGCGTAGATGTATATATATTTTTTTGTCAATATCTCGACTTCTAAGAGTCCGATTTAAAAAATTCCTTCTTTGTTGGATAGTGTTTCTAGTGTGACATGTTTTTCCTATAAATTCAAAGTTTTCAAGTAATTCATAGACTTTCCGCTTGGGGGCTTAAAGGTAAATTGCGTTTTCCCCTATATCTCTGCTTCTAAATCTACGATCTGAAAAATTCTTTTTGCACCGGATATAGCTCTTGATTTTTATTATATAGCTCTTGATTTTTATTATGTGTAACAAAAAATTCGTCATCGAAGACTGCAGTGTGCTGAACAAGTTCAACACAGGTAGTGACCATAGATTGGTGAGATGTAAGATGCACCTCAACACTAAACTGGAACGTGGCAAGCTCATAAGACAAACAAAATGTATTGACATAACCAACCTTAAAAACACCATAATACTTTCAAGTTGGAACTGAAGAACAGATTCTCTGCTTTAGAAGGCCTAACATCGGAAGAAGTGGATATTTCGGAAGTTAACAGAAAAGTAACCAAAGCTCTAATGGAAACAGCAACAAAATTAGCTGGGTCTAAGAACAAGTTGCATGTGAACAAATTATCAGGAAAACCAAAATGTTGATGCAAAAAAGAAGAGAGATGAGGACAACTAAAGAAGATGTGACTTCCAAAGTGGAATATATAGAGCTATGCAAGACAACACGAAAAAGTATCACTGAAGACGTAAGGAAATTCAACTGTGAGCTAGTGAGGAAAGCAATTGAAAACAACCAAAGCCTTAAGATAGCAAAGGGACATCTCAGTAAGGGAAGAAAACAGATTATGGCTCTGAGAAAAGAAGATGGTTCTATAACAAGAAATAGAGGCGAAATTTTGACAAGAGTGAAAGATTTCTACTCCAAATTATATGAAAGGGATGATACATGTTCTCCAGACATCATGAAAGGTACCAGAGTTCTTCCAGTCCTCCCAGCAGAAGTTGCTCATGCAATCAAGAACATGAAGCGGGGGAAAGCTCCAGGAGAAGATGGAATTACTATAGACATCATACAAGAAGCAAGTGGAGAAATTGAAACAGTACTCGCCCAAATTTTCACTGATGCCTTAATGAAGGGAAGATTCCTGAGGATTGGAACAACGCTACAATGATCCTGCTACATAAAAAAGGTGACATTGAGGATCTCAGGAACTACAGACCTATCAGCCTCCTATCAGTGGTTTATAAAATCTTCACTAAAGTTCTTTCACACCGCTTGAAGGTAACACTGGACATGGCTCAACCGAGAGAACAAGCTGGATTCAGGAGTGGCTACAGCACAATAGATCATATCCACGTACTGAGAGAACTAATTGAAAGAGCGAGGGAATATGAACTTCCATTGTGCATGGCTTTTATCGATTATGAAAAAGCCTTTGATTCGGTGAAACCATCAGCAGTTACCACGGCTCTGAAATCCTGCGGTATTGAAGATGCATACATTAATATTATTAATAACATCTATGAAAATGCAAGTGCAAAGATTCGGCTGTTTGAAAATACAACACACATAAAAATTGGAAAGGGAGTGAGACAAGGTGACACCATATCTCCGAAGCTCTTTAATGCCACATTGGAAAATGTCTTTCAATCACTGAACTGGGAAAACAAAGGGATAAAGATTAATGGAGATTATCTAACCCACCTTCGTTTTGCTGATGACGTAGTCATTTTTGCAACTACCCCATCAGAGCTGCAGAGTATGATCCAGGAACTTGCTGACAAGAGTAAAGAAGTGGGATTAAAAATGAACTTTCAGAAGACAAAAGTGATGTTCAATGCTTTTACAAGAAATGAAGATTTATCGATTGATGGAGAAAAACTGGAGATAACAGATACATATGTTTATCTTGGACAGCAGATATCAAGTGAGGGTCACATTGATGAAGAAATTAATCGGCGTACAAAACTTGCGTGGAGAGCTTTTGGAAGAAACAGCATAATTTTCAAGAGCAATATGCCATTATGTCTTAAAAGAAAAGTGTTTGATCAATGCATCCTTCCAGTGCTTACGTATGGTGCAGAGACGTGGACGTTAACTAAAAGAGACATACAAAGGCTGCAGACAACTCAAAGAAGCATGGAGAGGTGCATGCTTAGTATAACCAGGAGAGATAAGAAGAGGAACTCGTGGATCCGAAAATGACGAGAGTGGAAGACATCATGATCAGAGTTAAATCCCTGAAATGGCAATGGGCTGGACATACTGCCAGAAGGACAGACCATAGATGGACAGCCGGAATTTTAGATTGGATTCCAAGGGACAGGAAAAGACCCAGAAAAAGACCACATGGGAGATGGGTGGATGAAATTCGTAAATATGCGGGAGTGACATGGAGGAGACTGGCACAAGACAGACCGTTGTGGAGGAAACTTGGGGAGACCTTCGTCCAGCAGTGGATTGATAATGGTTGACAATGATGATGATGATGATAGCTCTTGATGGCAAATCGTTTGCTCGTAATTTCAATTTTTTGTAAAAAATTGTTTGGCCACCAGGTGTTGTAAGTCTCAATTTCCGCTTCTGATGTATTTACAGCAAAATATGAGCTTCTAAAATCTCAATTGAAAAAAAAGCCTTTTGTGGACCGATACTACTCATGTCGGCAAACATTTTAGGAACATTTTCTTCTTGAAATAATGCATGGTTTTTACGCCAGGGGTGTAGATGTATATCTTATTTTTGTCAATATCTTTACTTCTGAAAGTCCGATTTGAAAAATTCCTTCTTTGTTGGATAGTGTTTCCGATGCGAAATGTTTTTCCTATAAATTCAAAATTTTTCAAGTAAATCATAGATTTTCCGCTAGGGCGCACAATGGTAAATTGCGTTTTCTGCTCCTAAAACTCGGATTTGAAAAATTCTTCCTGTGACACATGCAAGACCAGACGGAAAATATTTTTTACGTAATTTCTAATGTTTGGTAAAGAATGGTTTGGCCACCAGGGGTCATAGGTGTTAATTTCTACTTCTGATGTATTTGTAGCAAAATCTGGGCTTCTGAAAACCCGAGTAAACATTTTTTTCTTGAACCGTTACCGCTGATATGGATAAACCTCTTGGGAATACTTTCTTCCTAAAATAATGCATGGTTTTCGCACCAAAGGACGTAAAGTCACATCTTATTTTTGTCTATAACTCTGTTTCTAAGATTTCGTAAGCTCAAGATTCCGTTTACAGCAATATCTGAGGGATTAAAGACCCGATTGAAAATCTCCTTTCTTTGGTCAGATACTATTGTTTTCCATACCGGTTCCATTGCATTTGAATAGCTTTGATAAATTTAATTTGCGTCAGAACGAATTCAAAAGACGTGCTTATTACACCCAAAAATTCGGTGTCATCTTTCTTGTTTAAATTCGAATTTGCAAATTTTTGATTAATTTAGCTTTTAAAGTTCTCAGCCATTGTTCAAGAAACTATTGTTGAAATTTAATCTAGTGGTATGCTGCACCGTAAGTTCGCGCAGCAATAGTTCGTTTCATAGTTACGCAATATTATTTCATTTTACTCATGCACAACAATATTTCATTGCACTTTACATAAAGTCAGTAATATTTCATTGAACGGTTATGTGTAAACTACAAGAGCATCAAGTCAAACGTGATAGACTCTATTGAAAAAAATGATTTTTACTGACGCTGCAAGTTATATATATGTGCCGATTTACACACCTAAGTGCAAACTCGTGTTTTGCTTTTGGGGAGAGGCCATTCTTCCCAAAATGTTTTTCTTTGGTGGAGGCACGAAAGAGTGTATATTGATGTTTTCCTTTTGGGAAGAGACCATTCTCCCGAAAATGTTTTCCTTTGGTAGGGGCACGAAAGAGTGCAAATTGATGTTTTCCTTTTGGGAATAGACCGTTCTCCCCAAAATGTTTTGATTTGGTGGGAGCACGAAATGGTGTAATTTGATATTTTCCTTTTGAAGAGAGATCATTTTCCACAAAATGTTTTTCTTTGGTGGGGGAACGAAAGAGTGTAAATGGATATTTTCCTTTTGGGAAGAGACCATTCTCCCAAAAATGTTTTTCTTTGGTGGGGGCACGAAAGAGCGCAAATTGATGTTTTCCTTTTGGGAACAGACCATTCTCTCCAAAATGTTTTCCTCTGGTGGGGGCACGAAAGAATGTAAATTGATGTTTTCCTTTTGTGAAGAGACCGTTCTCTCCAAAATGTTTTCCTTTGGTGGGGGCAAGGAAGAGGTTTGACTGTTGTTTTCCTTTCAGAGAGGTACCATTCTTTTCGAAATGTTTTCCTTTGGTAGTGGCACGAAAAAGTGTAAGCTGACGTTTTGCTCTTAGGAAGAGTCGAATCTTGTAAACAGTTTTTCCGTAAATATCATAAAATGTAAGTCTTTTAAGTGCATAACTAACTTTTTTTGTTACGCGTTAGTCTTCAGTCACTGTTAATCATGAACGATGACCAACAGTTTAGCGTATTACTGACAAGATACCAAGTTTTCTGAAAATGAAGAGTTCTCTCTTTTTTTACAAATTATTTTAAATACTAAACATCTCTTTGCTGGTACATTCTGTAAATAATGTTATATAATGAGATCTCTACTTTGATAGCATCTTAATGGGGCTCTACTTTCTCACAAAAACCGGAGCGGATTTCCAACTAGGCTCAGTATGCGCGCGCCTAGGGCCCCAGAGCGTGAGGGTCCCGGAAAATGTACAATTGGATTGCCAGTTTTGTTTTGGTTTTCATAGACTGAAACAAATCAGCCCTTAATACGACCACTTTATTTGTATTATCAATTGCTATGTTGCTTTCTCATCTTAGTAATATATTCTGTATTTTTTCTTGCTGTTGTTGATACTCCAAACTTTCGAGTTCTGATCGGCGTACTTGTTTTGAAAGGAACAGTTAAAATCATTTAGCCTTCCTTTTAGTTGACTAGAGTCTTCACAACAGAACTTCAGTTCTTTGAATTTTCAACTTTGACAGCGCTTAGAAGTAAATTCATGAAGTACGTATATGGAATATTTAAAGTGCCAATCTTAATATCCTTTGATTTCCTATTCTCCGCAAAACTAGTTTTTGAAATATCTCTAAAAACAAAAAGTTTCATGTGCACGGACAGACAAAATGATTACATTAGCACTGTTTCTTACAAAACGTTCTAATAATAAAAAGATAGAATGGCATTTTAAAAAATGTAAAAACTTTTTCTTTACCTTTTCTTTAATCTGATGGATGAAAATTTCTGAGGCGATAAGTGGATGGCTAAATCTTTTAGCGCCTAGAGCCCCAAAAGATCTAAAGTCACCTCTGCATAAAAATGAATCACAGTCAAATCAAGAAGGTGAGCATAACTGTATATGTTTGAAGCTCTTCGATCTTCCTCTTTATGCTTTGTAGCGACTCCATTAAGCTTTCCATCCGTATTTGCTGCCCCATCGAAGGCTTGCCCTCCAATTAAATTCTTCTAAAGCCCCATGGTCCCCCACCTCCGTCGTTCCCAAGCCTGTGATTATGGCACTAACTCCCTCCCTTTCGCCGGAACTAGTGGCCTTCCTAAATTACGGACTGCTGTACTCATTGATTTGCCGCTCAGGGTCGGATTTAAACCCACAAAAAGAAAAACAAAGCTGTGCACAGTCACCCGCCAATAATTTAGGACTACCGGTCACAGGAAAGGGACATTACAAGTGCCGTAGTATATGCACATTGCTGTTGTTTCATCCGGGACTCGAACTCAAGCCCATCTCGTACGATTAAAATGAAGAGCTCTCTCTTTTTTTACAAAATCGATATCGATATTCTTCCTTTCCTCAGTATTGTCATTGTTATTATTGGAAATGTGTGACCTTTATTACAGAGTAGATATCGATTTCAATTGTTCTGTAATTTGAGACTACTGAAGCTAGAGAGGGTAGATAACAAGAACTTTGAGAGTTGTTTAGATTGCATACACAAAGTAAGTTATACATGTCAGTTCCCTGCTGCGTGTGGTAATTCACGGTTCCAATGTACGAAAGATATAGTTGTGCTACAAGCCTGATTATATTCTTGGACATTTAGGGTATATAAACGAAAGAATATCTTTTTTTCCTAAAACGCATGCCGAAAAATATTAGGGCAACACTACATTTGATGTTATGTTGTACGCAATATGGCGGTTCTCCAGTGTGGTGTCATTTGGAGAAAAGGAAAAAATTAGGATTTTTCGATTTCTTTTTTGTTTAGATGTCTAACGACCAGCAGCACCATAACCAACTTCTAGGACTATAATCTATCGACCATTTCTAATTTAGGGCCACTAATTCCATAGAGGAGACAGATCCACTGCTATCGGACAAGAACAGCACCCAAGCCTCATTTGGCTCGTAAACCCGGATCCATCCCAAGTTGATAGTCAGAATCCAACTTCTCAGATCATTGCATTTGCGTATGTCATAAAGTAATGATCAGTATATTCTCCCTGAAGTCTTACGCACAGTAAAGTGTGTGAGAAGTGGGTTGAAGGTATATTAACAAATGAAAACGAATTGATGCGAATGATGAGTAGTCACACATTAGTTCAAAGTCATGCGCAAGATGGAAACCAGTTTCTTTTTTGACTGGGTTATTAGAGAAGAGAGAAACTTGGATCCACCATTGCGCTGCCCCCGCTGAGTGAGCTTAGTGGAAACAACCCTCAAGGAAAATGTTTAAAATGGCACCTTCTGCTGGGAAAGTTCTGACGACGACTTTCTGGAACTCGTCCAGGGTGCTTTCTGCAGGTTTTTTGTTTTTAAAGAACGACGCGATGACTGCTGACAACGCTGAAACGCTTAAGAGAGACCGTTATAACAATACTACCAGGTCTGCTTTGCTAAGGAGTCACTTCATTCATGACAATACTAGGCCCCACGCGACGGCCCAAACTCTAAACTTGTAAAAACATTTACGAACGCATATTCATCAACATCTTCCATATAGCTCGAAACTCGCACCAGGCGATATTTTAAGCTTTTCTAAGGTAGAAAGGTCACTTGAAAGTCGCTTCAGTGCAATTAAATTTGCGAAAGTTGCCGTCAAAGCATGGATCTAGAAACAGAGACATTCATTACGAATACACTACACCATATGCACTATATTGACGAAAGTCACGAGACATCTAGGAGAGAAATACGACATAGCATTTATTAACATACATATTAGTACGATGTCGGTCTACCTTTGGCCTTAATGCATGCACTGACCCTTCGAGACATGCTTTCGACAAGATTTTGGAACGCAGCGATAGGTATGCGCTTCCATTCAGTAAATATTGCTGCCGCTAACTGTTGGTTAGTATTAGGCCTTGGTTCCAAACTTCCCATAAGTGCTCTAAGGGATTAAGATCAAGTCTCTGTGCTGGCCAGTCCACACATGAAACGGAATTGTCGTCAAACCACGCCGTAACAGTCCTTGCTTTATGGCTCGGTGCATTATCCTGCAGGTACCAACAAGGCTCGGTTCCATAGTATTGCCACAGAGTTGGTAGGGCATAATTGTCCAGAATATCGAGGTAGACGTGCTGGTTAACAGATTTGTCCACGATAACCAATGGCCGGGACCATACCACGAAAAATACCCCCACACGAGTACACTGCCAGCTCCAAACTTGACCGTAGGAATACAGTACACTGTGGTAAATACCATTCACCCGGCTTCCGCCATACCCACACACGGCCATCAGACTAATGGATCGTGTATCTGGATTCATCAGTCCATAGGACCCGTTTCCATTGATCTACGGTTCACGATAAATATTCTTTACACCATGCTAAACAACGAGTAGCATTCCGAGTGGAGATGAAAGGCTTATGAGCAGCCGCACGACTAGGATAACCCAAGGAATGAAGTTCTCTGCGAATGGTAAGTGTACATACCGAGGTTCCAGCATTTTTACTCGCCTGTACACTAAGGTATTGTGTAGTACTGCGTTCATTAGCTGTAACGACTCTCCTGAGGCTTCGCCGTCCTCTATCACTTATTTTCTTTGGTCTGCCGGTACGTTTTGCTGCTTCAGGCACGACATTTGTGTCTTGCACTTATTCAGTACATCCAAAACAGTTGACATGGGTATGTTTAAACGCCTCTCGGTTTCTCTTATGAACAACCTACTAATACAACAACCAACAATTTTTCCTTTCTCAAAGTCAGTTCTCTCCCATCGCGATATTTTCACTCAACCTCACAGTGCAATATGATCGCGGTCAACTGCAGGGTTGTTTTTATACCGTTTGCAGATGTACCGCGCATCTTAACAACGCAGTGAATCCGTTTATGTGGTTTTGAAAGGGTGTCCAGTGACTTTTGTCAATACAGTGTATATTATTATGCACGACTTTCCGTTACACCTTCTGTATAGTATAAAACAGAACTTTCCACTACATTTTCTATATGTTATAACACATGACTTTCCACCACACCTTCTATACATAATATAACACATGACTTACCACTACACCTTCTATACATATTATAACACACGACTTTCCACTGCATCTTCTATAGATTATAAAACATGACGTTGCACTAAGCCTCATATACATTATAACACGTCTCATATGAGTTAAAATATTGAGTGTTTGTCTTTACGTCATAAAAGAATATTTTAGACTCATATGAGTCGTGTGTTATAAGAGACAATAATGTTTTGCGGAAGCAACAAACTCGTAACACGTAAATTCTTGGATATTTTAGTGAGTACATTGACAATAGAGCAATATAATTGTACCTAGTACGTACTATTCAAAGCACTAAATGCATTGATAATCTGACTTTTGATCAATGTGAGTGAGATGGGATGAAATCGTCAGGAATTATTTGCGAATTCCTGTATGAAATATTTCCCTGGTGTACGTGTATACGCTAACTAGTTCTGCAGACAAAGTGAGTCCAAATTTGGACGCCTATATTGGAATAGTTAGTAAGCTCGCGCTGCTCACTTCATTTGTTGTGGAACAGGCTGAGTTGACAGAGACAGAGCTGCAAGCCAAGCGGGTAAGGGGTCCGGGTTCGAATCCCGGTGAGGCATGGATGTTGTGTTTGTCTTACGGCACTGGCTCTCTCCCTTCCCTGGAAACAGTGACTCTAAATTAGGGACAGGCGACTGCTTATAGCCCATTGAGTTGCTCACGGCGGTCGTTAAACCTCCAATCAAAAAAAAAAAGAAAAAAAAAGGAAGCCAAGCGGGCGATGGACTTGGCCATAACGAGAAGTCTCTATCCACGGACTAATGATTTACAGTGACTTCCGAACCGGAGATTGCTTGATTGCAGCTGGACCATGCGCGATGAGCGCTGACAACTGGGCAATCCTCCAGCATCCGTAGAGAAAAGAATCGCTGTACAGCGAATGAGGTTTAAACGGCCCTGCAATATAATATCAGATACACATAGTCAGAATCTCCTTACTATACTTTTAAATTTCAGGGTGTTCTTAAGTTGCTTTGCCAAGCGCGAACATTCTCTTTCAGTGCGGATTCAGTTCTATAGCGTAAACCCTCTTCACCGGTGGTGGTTTGGAAATCACATTTCCCCGCTCTGAAGCCAGTTATCCTCCCAACTGAACTACACCGGCTTTGGCTTATCGCTACAACTTGCCGTTTTGACAAAGTAATCATAAATGCACCAGACTGGGCAAGGCAATGGTAGACATAAAAATGCATTTTTATTCCTACCATTACCTTGAAGGAGCCTCCCAGTGGAGTGCGGAAGTTCCGCGAATCCTTTTGGCTACTACAAAACAAAAATAAATGAATTTAATGCGCTATATGTGTCTCTTGAGTATTACCGTTTTGACTCTTGCGTCACCTCAGTGGCACGTCACATATATCCCCTTCTCTTTTGAGAAAGGGAAGGGGCTCGAAATTCTCGGTTTCGGGTCTGCCGCAAACCATGCTTGAAGTAGCGCGCTGTAGAAGGAGGAATTTTTATTAATTCCGGACTATGTGTGGAACAAGCATCGCACATTTTCCCAAGAGTTTCGTGGAAGGAACGTCACACATTTTTCTCGAACCTCATACCACGAGATTCTTTAAAACATTCGTGCGCTAATATGAAAATAAAGCCTCATTTACCGGTGGTGGGATTCGAACAAACATCTGCCTTCTCCAGAGTGAACTGTCCTACCGATAGAACTACATCGACGAAGCTCATCGCTGCAACTTCGCCGCCTTAATATGTTCATCACTTCTGAGATCCCTACGTCATACATCCACTCTTGAGTCCCATTATTATGACCACCTCCTACTTTTGACGTCAACAGCGCGTAGCCAATAAAAGAAAGCACGTGTCGTGAGCTGGCTTGGAGGGTATATAAGGTGTGCTGTAGGCATTCTGAAAGCATATCACTCGTTGCTTTCATGGATAAAAAGAGCGATTTATCAGATTTGCAAAAAGTGATGACTATCAGCTTTCGGCCCAAGGGTGGCAGTGTTTCTCAAAACAGCGCAGTTTGTGAACTGTACGCGTGTTGCTGTGGTAAAAGTGTATCGTGATTGGAGAAATGGCACCTTTGCGAATAAGCGATGTGGAAACTGCGAAGCATCACGTGACATTGATATGAGAGGAGAACTTCGGCTTCGAAGCTGCGTGAGGGCCGATCGACGCGCTACAGTGGAGCAACTCACTGGCCGAATGAACCATGGATCTACCGGAAGTGTGCCTAAAACGAAAGTTCAGCAAACCTTGCTGCGTATGTGGCTCCGATGCAGACGTGTGGCCACTGCAATTATGCTAACGAAGGTGTATCGGCAGAAAAGGCTAACATTTGCAACTGCAGTATCGGAACTGAACCTCCGCTGATTAGCAAAGGATTGCCTTCTCCGATGAGTCACGTTTTCTGCTTCATCAAACTGATTGGCGTTGGCGTATAAGGCAAGAAACATCGGAGAACAGACAGTCTTCAACCATTGCTGGAAGAACACAAGCAGGTGGGGGCAGCGTTGTGGTATGGAGAATGTTTTCGTGGCATTCTGTGGGTCCACTAATACCTGTGGAAGGCACTATGGACTCAATTCGTTATGAATCCATCCTTGCAGACCACGTACACCCATACATGCTGATTGTCGTCCCTGGGGCGCATTGGATCTTACAGCACGACAATGCGACGCGTGACACAGCTAGAAATGTCCGAGAGTGGTTGGAAAAGAACGATGAAGGCTTCAAAGTCCTTACATGTCCCCCTAATTCCCGAGAATTTATCCGATGAGTCACATTTTCTGCTTCATCAAACTGATGAACGTTGGCGTATAAAGCGAGAAACATCGGAGAACAGACGGTCTTCAACCATTGCTGGAAGAACACAAGCTGGTGGGGGCAGCGTTACGGTCTGGGGAATGTTTTCAAGGCATTCCATGGGTCCTCTCATACCCGTGGAAGGCACTATAAACCGAATTCGCTATGAATCCATCCTTGCAGACCACGTACACCCGTACATGTTAATTGTCTTCCCTGGGGCGCATGGGATCTTACAGCACGACAATGCGACGCGTGACACAGCTAGAAATGTCCGAGAGTGGTTGGAAGAGCACGATGAAGACTTCAAAGAACTTCCCTGCCCCCCTAATTTTCCAGACTTAAACCCAATTGAGCAACTGTGGAACCACCTCCATCGTGTTGTTCGCTCTATGGATCCTCCACCACGCACCAGTTTTAAGATGCACTGCAGTCAGCTTGGCTCTACATACCTGTGAACACCTTGCAGCACCTTATTGAGTCACTCTCAGCCCGTCTAGTTGCTTTCCGCGCTGCACACGGCGGTTACTCTGGATATTAGCTGGTGATCACAATAATGTGACTCGACCGTGTATATCTCTCTTGAGAAAGGGCTGAGACGAAGTCGTAGTTTCCGGGTCAGCCGCAATCCATGCTTGAAGTAGCTCTGTGTAGAAGGAATGCTGATTAATTCCAGACGATGTGTGGAAGAAACATCATACGTTTTTCTCGAGCCTCACGGCCAGGAGATTCATTTTCCTTTTTGGTTGCCAATGTGAAAATAAAGCCCAATTTCTGCTGCTGGTGCGTTCCGGAACCACGTCTCCTCGCTCCGTAGCAGACCGAAATACACCGACGAAGCTTATCGCTGCAACATTTTCGTCTTCACGTGTGCGTCACCTCTGAGATAGGCACGTCACAGTACATTGAAGGCGGATGACAAGAATACTGCTTTGTTTTAGGTATTACTCAAGTATACAAACAATTTTCTCTTTCTTTCAGTTTCTAACCGTTTTAGGTTACAGCCAAGGAGGTTAGAATAATACTTTTGGAGATGCCCTGAGTCTCTTAACCGTGAAGCCGCAATGTGTGGGAATTTGACGTTGTTTACATGATATCCATGTAATTTCAGCTGTGTGTGTTTTGGAATTTCGTAATTATTGGTTGCAGAAACTGTGTTAATATCAAACCGGAATGGATTATACTTCTCACTGGAGTGAAGTGTTCAATTTTAGCGTTATGATTTGTTTAGAATTCGCACTAACGTTCGTGTATTTCAATTTAAAATAAAAATGGGAAGAAGCCTCAAAATAATTAAGAATTTTATAAATTCAGCATTTTCTTACACATTGGCAACAAGTTACGATGCAAAACTGAAAACATTTGCAAAGAAAGAAGGCGATTCGGCCAACACAAAATGCATTGCAATAGCCTTGAAAACCATCAGCTTTCCCACACTTTGACGGCCGTCACTTGCGGTTATAGGGTTCACGCAAAGTGGTACTGCTCCATTAACAAAGGCATCTCCAGATGCCTTATTCTGACTTCCATGGTTACAGCAGGCCTTCAGTAAGGGGTGCTGTACTGATAGCTAGAGATACTGGCATCTTGGATAGTTGTGAAAAGTAGACAGAACGAACATGAAAAACATTTCTCATCCTGGATTCACATCAGCTCCTGACAACTTGGGCAACTTAGAAAATGTAATTGAGCTTGGTTGTGCTCATGAAACAGAAAATTTTGAGATCCTTCTAAGATAGCGATAAGCTACCAACTGCAACTTATAATGGAGAACCTTTCGTCTTTTAGTCCCAGCGTCATAGTCACACACGTTCTCTTTTGTTGTTATTATTGATGCATTTAATCAGATTTTCGTCCTGATCGGGAAGTAAAAACGTCTGCTATATGCGCCGTACTTTGTTTTGCTTTTAGGTATGCAATGCACGGTAGTGAGTGGATCACGTGACTTTGTCAAATAAAGCCTCCTTTCTTTTTTTTTTTTTATTAAAATGTTCCTGCATTTAAAGACTCACAAAACTGCAAGTAACGTGCGTGAGGGAGGTTCAACTACTGATTCCACGCAGAAAGACCACCAGCTGTCCCGTACGACACCTTTGATTTGTATTCCTGTAGTAGAGAAGAAAGTCATTGGCTAGAATTTTTTTTTTTTTTTTTTTTTTTTTTGAGGTTTAACGACCACCGTGAGCAACTCAATGGGCTATAAGCAGTCGCCCGTCCCTAATTTAGGGTCACTGGTTCCAGGGAAGGGAGAGAACCAGTGCCGTAAGACAAACACAACATCCATGCCTGACCGGGATTCGAACCCGGACCCCTTACGGACGAACGATCAGAGGCCAACGCCTTAGACCACTGCGCCACCGGGGCGGCGGCTAGAATTTTACTTTCATGTCATGTGCATATGAAATTAGACCACTTAGGATTTCACAAAGTGATCTTCGGATGCTGTGGGTGCGTGTAGTAGTGGAGAATGCAGATATTTCTCAAGAAAGTAGGAGGACAGTTTTTATATTTTGAAATTAAAATTTGAGATGATTACTAATCTCCACACATCTAGAATTATATTAATAATTCACACTAGAAGTAGTGTATGAAAAGCAAATGGTAGAGAAGTATGGAATTATATGTAAAATCGTGCAGTAAATGCATAATGAAAAGCTAACACATTTAAATGAAAGGTGTAAAGCAAAATTATTCCAATTTATTTTATTTCATCATCATCATCACCATTATTGTCAATCTACTCTGTATGAAAGTCTTCCCAAATTTCTTCCACAACTGTCTGTCTTCAGCCAGTCTCCTCCATGGCACTCCAGCTTGCCCTCAAATTTCATCCACCCATTTCCCACTGGTCTTCTTCCGAGTCCTTTTTCTGTTCTTTGGTATTCAGTCAAACATTTCAGTTGGCCGTCAGTGGTGCTTTCTTCTAACAATATGTCCAGCCCATTTTCATTTCAAGGATATTACTTTGATCGTGATGTCCTCCACTCATGTCAATTTGCTGATCCATTAGTTCGTCTTCTTATCTTTCCTAGATGCAACAAGCATGCATCTCTCCATGCTGCTTTCAGTTGTCTACAATCTTTGTATGTCTTTCTTAGTAAAGGTCCATGCCTCTAATCCACAAACAAATAGTGAAAAGATGGACTCATTAGATACTTTTCTTTTAAGACACTAAGGGCTGGGTCTCTAGGCTCGCTACGCTCGTTTCCAGAGTAGCGCTCGGGCCCTGCAGCCCGATCTTCAAGTATATCACATGAAATAAAATCTAGAAAATTCATATAAATTTCAATTTTTATTGCATGTCTATTGTCAGAATTGTCGACAAATGTGTTCGACTGTCTCTTTCCGGTGGTTGCCATCTGACGAAATGAAAATGTTCACCCAATTGTTCAATACTTTTTGCTCTGTATCGACACCAAGATGGCGGCTTGTTTATAGTTTTTGTTTCGCTCCTGGTGAACTCCCTGTTGGATTTTTGCGGAACTTTTTACAATTTCCTTCTGTTTTTATTGAAGGACTTTGCTCCGCCGCCATTCCGAAGTTTCCGATTTTTCTTACTATTGTTATTTTTTTTTTTTGGAGGCTGGATTTCTGTCGTTTGAACTTATAGCACTTACTAAATTTGCCACTAAGGAAAACAAAAGCGGTCCAAAAAAAAAATACATTTCCGTGCCCGTAAATCGTTATGCTAAACCGTGAAACAACTGAGATAGCTTCGCCAACAAAACATATGCATAAAAAATTCTCTGCGTCACCATGGCAGCAGGTCACGGGACCAGAACGTTGCTCTGTGATTATTGTGAAGACAGACAAGCCGTTCGTTTCCTTCCTTTGCGTCTTTAAAAATGCTTAAAAAATCAGAAAATGATTTTTTTTTTGTGAAAAGGGATGATAGTTGTAAGTTTATGCTGTAAAAATTTGCAATGCGTTATGATTTATAGTTTGCCATATATCCGTTTTTTTAAATGAATCCCATCGCGAAATAGAGAATTTTGTGAAATTTAAGAATTTCATTTCTCGTAAACTAAATCGAAATTCAAAAACAAGGGCGACGAGATGCAAAAATTCGGTCATGGCACTACCTACCTACAAAGTTTTGTGGTTCTGTTGCTGTTAGTGTGTCCGGAACGCGACCTGATAGCACTTTTTTCTTACCTTAACTTTAAAATACAATAATAGCTCTTGAAGTATCGCCAGAATCGAAAAACGGTTTATTTCAGCGTGTTCCTTAAATAATTCCTACAAACGATGTAAATTTCATATTTTTGTGTTCAATAAGTTTTACGCTACGAGCTAGGAAAGCAAGAGTGTCGCGAAATTTCTAAAACAGCGGCAGTTACTTTTCTTTGGAATAGAGAGATAATGGTAAATTGCTCTTGAAAATAGATAATGAAAAGCTGACACATTGAAATGAAAGGTATAAAGTAAAATTCTTCCAATTTATTTTATTTCATCATCATCATTGTCAATTATTATCAATCCACTACTGTGTGAAAGTCTCCATAACTTTCTTCCACAACTGTCTGTCTTGAGCCAGTCTCCTCAACATGCTCTCCAACCAAGGTTTACATGCCGATTAATTTCTTCACCAATGAGTCTCGTTTGATATCTGTTGCCCAAGGTACATGTAGGTAACGGTTACCTCCACATTTTCTCAATCAATCGATAACCTACATTTCTTGTAAAAGCATTGTTTTGTAAAAGTTTATTTTTAATCTCACTGCTTTACTCTTGTCAGAAAGTTCCTAGATCATACTCTACAGCGCTGAAGTAATAGTTGTAAAAATTACTATGTCATCCGCAAAATGAAGGTAGATTAAGTAAACTCTATTAATCTTTATTGCCTTATCTTCCCAGTTGATGATTGAAAAATATTCTGCAATGTGGCATTGAATTTTCTTTTCTCAGGGTTGCAATCTATTTTCCTCCATTACTAAGACACCACTTTGTTTTCTTCAGGCTTTGGTTGTTTTACCAAAGCCTGAAGAAAGCGAGGAATTTTATTTATTACTTTAATTATTATCTTTAAGTATACGCAACTAAAAGCTTGAGCAATACTAGCCATTTGAAGAAACATATTTTTAGAGCTACTACGAATAATAGGTTTTAGGAAATAAACAAATCTAAGAGCCACCTGTACACCACATTAGCTGAAAGAAAAGGAAACCAAAGATTTTAAAATCTAGCTTTCAAATATGCGAGATTTTGGTAACTTTAGACAACTTTTCATGACTACATCGAAAGACTCTGCATCAACGGCGCAGCTTTTTCAACAAATCTTGTTAGGAACTGTTATGGTTCTATAGGAATAACACGAGAATACAAAAAATTCCTTAATAGCGAGATAATTTATTTCATTTATTAATTGAGAATGTTTTTTGAAGCAAAATGCATACATAGCAAGGTACTCTTTCATTTCTGCTGGGACTATTTAACGAGCTGTTAATGTTATCAGGATAACCAAATTTCTCATAATATAGGGTAGCATTGTATTATGTAGTACGTTGTCTAGCTAATTTTTCTTCTGCCTCCTGTCTTTTTAATTTGTTACGAAAACATTTGGCGCATTTCTAGCTCTAAGATACATACAAAGAAAGTTAGTTTTGATTTTGTTTATATATACTACTCGGCATTGAAAATGCCACACCAGGAAGTATTTGTCGGAGAGCCATGCAAATTGGTGGGTCTGTTTCGACACTTGGGTTATGTAAATGACTGAAATTGCAAACCAATCGCGTGGTAGGTGAACGTGATAAAAGAACAAAACAGCTAGTGTTAGATAATTCTTGACAGTCCTCACCTGGGGGTGTGTACCACTGCATCGGAGTGATCTCGTTGGCGAAAGCACGTTTAAGGGTTGAGAACGCATGTAGAATTCTACCATCACACGGACACCATTATTACAGACTCCATTGTGAGCGACGTAAAACTGGTTTCTAGTCTAAAATATCAAACACTCAATATTTACCGAACTCCGCTGGACACAGCCTCGCAGCGGAGTACGGAAGCTCAGCTAATATTGACTGTTTGTCTTTACGTCATAAAAGAATATTTTAGACTCATATAGTCGTGTGTTATAAGAGATAATAATGTTTTGCGGAAGCAACAAACTCGTAGCATGTAAATTCTTGGAAATTTCAGTGAGTACGGTGAGCAATAGAGCAGTGTAATTGTACCTACGTACTACTCAAAGCACTAAATGCGTTGATAATATAACTTTTAATCAATGTGAGTGAGATCTGATGAAATTCTCAGGAATTATTTGCGAATTCCTGTATGAAATATTTCTTTGTAGCTTTTTGCGAATTCCTGTATGAAACATTTCCTTAACAACTGTCTGCAGAATTTGGTGACAGTGGTTGGAAGAAGGTAACATGCATCGCAGCAGAGGGGCTGGTGCACGTTATTGCAAAGTGTGTCGAATACTCCTCGATGGCAAACCATCTCACAATCCACAGCAGACGACATTCGGAAGCGTACAGGCAGCTGCAGATATTCCCGTATCGATACAGACCGTGAATCACCGATTGGCGGAGGCAGGCTTCCGCTTTTGCCCGCAATTTCAACGACTGCTAGTCACCGCACCACATCAATCGCGCAAGGTTGCAGTGCGTGGCGTGACGGATGGAAATATGTTGTATTCGGCGACGAATCTCGGCTTCGTTTCAACGCCGACAATCGCTGATTGTGGGTCTGGAGACGAAGTGGACACCGGGCTTATCTCGTTGCCATCCATAGGCTGTCATACGGCTCATCAGCCTGATGTCATGGTTTAGAGCGCTATCGGTTCCAACAGCCGTTCATCTCTCGTACGCATAGTGTGTACGATGAGAGTACATCAATACGTCGATGAGGTGCTGCAGCCCGTTTTGTTACCGTAACACCGTAGTATCCCTGATGCCAAGTTTCAACAAGATAACGCCCACTCGCACAATGCCAACATCAGCAGACAATGCCTAAAAGTGTCCAGGATTTGCCCTGGACAGGCCGATCCCCGACTTCCCCGCAATAGAGGACACACGGGACCTTATTGGCAGACGACTTAAAGCCTCTGCACGATTAACTCGTAATGTCGATGTACAATATTGACTCAGATCAACGACGCATGGCCAGCAATACCTCAGGACAGCATCCGGAGTCTTTTCCATTCGATGCCACGCCGTGGTGCCAAATTATATCGCAGCAAGTCGGTCGTACGACCTACTAACTCGGGCCACAGGGGGGTATTTAGAGGAGGGAGGAGGATCAAGAGGACCTTGTCCACCGAAGGAGTTTCATGTTTTATGTTTGGGTTAAAATGCGACTTACATTAGAAAAAAAGACTTAATTTGATAAAAATGCATATACTTACATTACAAAAACATGCTTTAAATTTTTTTTTCTATTTTCCGTTTTGTTCTGGTGGATTTCAGAAACTTCCATTTTTGCCGCTACCCCCGAAAAAAATTCTATATACGTCCCTGTCAGGGCACATTATATTGTCTTCTCACCCATCGCGTTCATGTAATCCCTCAGAAATTAAATAATTGAATAATAATTTCTGTGCTTAATGTTACATGATGAACAGTAAATACCAGCAATTCACAGATATCTGATTGCTGAGTTAACATTTCTGATGAACTTCCATGTATTAAGAGAAGAATTTTTTATTTATTTCCCATCAACTTGTCTACATGTGTGGGAAGTTTCGTTTCATTTTGTGAATTTCTTCATGTTGTGGATTTTTTTTTTTTTTTTTATGTTGAGCGATGTTGTTTTGTGATACTATGAATTTAAAGCCAAAATTCTTTCTTTCTTCTGATTTTCGAGCTTTTTTTAACTTTCATTTCTGGGTTTAACAACTACCTCGAAAACTGAAGGCTTTCAGTTTTCGAGGTCGTTGTTAGCCCGTTCGAAATGGATCTGGGAGGGGGGCTTCGGGCAAGCTCACCACCCATTCCTGGAATCCAGGCCCAGACTGGGTGACTAGCCAGAAGACAACGCCTGGGACCACTCTGCTATACGGGGCGAAACATTTTCATCGCTACTGAACCTTAAAGAATAATATTTAATCCAGACTGTGAATACAGATTTTAAAATTCTTTGATGATAGATTAAAATTTCGAAAATGTTTTTCCAATTTTTTTTTTCACATTATGCGATATTGTGACTTTAGAAATACGTCTGTCTTAATGATTTATTATTTAATTTTCAACTTATGAATAGGAATAAATAATATTATATCAGCTCATGTTTTTCTTTTGTTTCTTCTTAGGTCGTAAACCACCTTACTTATTGCACTGAGGGAATGTAAAACGTCAAGGTAAGACATTCAATCATTTCGAAATACCAATAATGATGCACCACTGACATATGACCTTCATTGATTAAATAAAACAGAATAGGCAAACATCTATATTTTGCTAAAGTTCTTTGCGGTTTTAATTCTAGCTAATGTTAAATGTAGAGCTCTGGTTGTTAAACATGGAGGATAGTTGTTAGCTGTTAGACATAATAAGCATTGTTTCGCAAAACAAGATGCTCCTTATTGAAACCAATCTCCTGCCCTGATGGCTCAGCGGTTTAATCGCTGGAGTTTTATCATTCGTCCCAGATGGGTCTGGGTTCGAATCTTAGCTGGGTCGGGTTACAGTTTACAGTGTGATTTTATTTTGCTACGGTCCTCTTTGAACCATGCGAAATGGGTCACTCTGGAACATCTCTTTTCACCGTATGTAATGGGCCACTCTTGAACATCTGCTTTAAACGTGTGATTTTTTTATGTCGAGCAATGTGTTTTGTGATACTATGAATTAAGAACATTTCTTTTAACATTTTGAAATGGGTCACTCTGAAAATTTCCTTTTAACCGTACGAAATGGGTCACTGTGGAACATCTCTTTTGACAGTATGTAATGGGCCACTCTGGAACATCTGTTTTAAACGTGTGAAATGGGTCATCTGGAACATTTCTTTTATATTATGAAATGGGTCACTCTGGAACATTTCTTTTAACCGTACGAAATGGGTCACTGTGGAGCATCTCTTTTGACCGTATGTAATGGGCGAGTCTGGAACATCAGTTTTAAACGTGTGAAATGGGCCATCTAGAACATTTCTTTTAATATTATGAAATGGATCACTCTGGAACATTTCTTTTAACCGTACGAAATGGGTCACTGTGGAACATCTCGTTTGACCGTATGTAATAGGCCAGTCTGGAACATCTGTTTTAAACGTATGAAATGGGTCATTCTTTTAACTTTATGAAGTGGGTCACTCTGGAACATTTCTTTTAACCGTACGAAATGGCTCACTCTGGAACATCTTTTTTAAATCTATGCAATGGGCCACTCGAATATCTGTTTTAACCGTGTGAAACGGATCACTCTAGAACATCTGCAATTTTCCCTACAGTAAAAGAAGTTTATATCATCAACATATTTTAATTCTCTAGTAAGAAAGATCAACTCACGTTAAATTTGTAAGAGTTTCGTTTAATGCAGGTACTTCGTCCTATGAAATCACAGATAAGTTATTTCAGTGACAAAGCATATCCATGAAAAGCGAAGTTCTTTATGCATTTTTAAAACACGATCCCATATGTTGGTCTATGATTTCGCGCTCGATGATTTTTCATTCGATGATTTCACCCAGTGCTCGCGCGGGTACGAAAATGTAAATCTTATTCATTTTAACTATACCTCCACTTACATCCATTCCTTGATGATCTGTTCTAGTCGCCAGAGCAAAACCGTTGAACCTTTAAGATTTCTGTTGCGATCACTTCAGGCTAATGGCCTAGCTAAGCTATAAGCACTGCGCTTAATTTCCAGTTCAGATTATCTTCTTTCTTTGGGATCGGTGTCCCTAATTAATGGCGATTCTCTGAAGCCTTCGATTCGCGGTGCGAAAAGCTATAAAAAAACTTTGAGGACATTATATAATTTGCCATCAACATAATAAAAAAAACTGATCAAATTATTACTTTTTAAAAGTTGTACATTTCTAGAATATGCGAAACGGGTACGACGCTTAAGCGGCGTGAATGCCATTTGAAATAAAGACAAGTTAGTAAAATCATGCAATGCATTGATTATGATACGCTTTTCAACATACCAGAAATCATTACTCAAGTTATGTGGATAATGGCTGTGGAATAAATCTCGCTTCTGTGTCCTGACCTTTGACCCTATTTCGATTATATTCAATAGAACCGGTTCACTATATCTCCGGAACAACATGATAAAGTTTTGTTGGAATAGAAGCAGTTTTACGCAAGTTATGACAATAATCGCTGTGGAATAAATCTGGCTTTTCGGCAATGATCTTTGACCCCATTTCGTTGATATTCAACAGAACCGGCTCACTATACCTCCGGAACAACATGATAAAGTTTTGTCGCAATCCAAGCATTTTAGGTAAGTTATGATGCACAAGTGCAATTGAATGGATCTCACTCCAGTGTCCTGACCGTTGACCCCATTTCGCCCATTTTCAATAGGGTTCGTTCCCATGTGGGTCCTTACCACATACTGAAATTTCATCGAAATCGAACCATTTTTACGCACGTTATGACGCATAAGGGTAATGGAATAAATCCCGCTCTTATGGCCTGCCTGACCTTTAACCCCATTTCGCCCATTTTCAATAGGGTTCGTGCCCAGGTGGTTCCCTACCACATACTAAAAGTTCATCGAAATCGAACCATATTTACGCATGTTATGACGCATAAAGGCAATGCAATGGATCCCGCTTTTATATCTGACCTTTGACCCCATTCCGCCCATATTCAATAGGGCTCGTGCCCAGGTGGTTCCCTACCACATACTAGAATTTCATTGAAATCGAACCATTTTTACGTAAGTTATGACGTAAATGGAATGGATCCAGCTCCTATGTCCTGACCTTTGACCCAATGTCACCCATTTTCAATAGAGAACGTCCCCAGGTGGTTCCCTACCACATACTAAAATTTCATCGAAATCGAACAATATTTACGCAAGTTATGACGCATAAGAGCAGAGGAATGGATCCAGCTCCTATATCCTGACCTTCGACCCTGCTTCGCCCATTTTCAATAGGGTTCGTCCCCAGTGTTCCCCTACCACATACTAAATTTTTGTCGAAATCGAACAATTTTCACGTGAGTTATCGTGCGGACGGACGGACGAACGGACGGATAAAGTTTCAACCTAGGGTTGGAAAGCGTAAAAAAAGGTGGCATCGTATTCTTTGATGTATAATAATAAGTACATGGTTTTGATTCTTTCCAAGAAATAAAGAATTTTTCAGAAAAGTTGAAAGTCAGCGAAAACGAAAATGCCTTTAATGTTTTCCCTAGCGGGGAAAACTGCTCGTTATTTAAAATACTTAATGTGTGCCGAATTCTCCATAGTGAATGAAAGCAATAGCAACAAATTATTTTACTTGGATTTCTACAATCGGTGAAACATTTGCCGAAAGTGTTACATTGCGTTACATTTAGAAAACATTTCTCAAAAGTGTTGGTGAAACATTTGCAGGAGAAAGTGTTACCTACTCTTACCAGCGTAAGAAACGTAC
Organism: Macrothele yani; assembly: GCA_039090855.1. Taxonomy (NCBI): domain Eukaryota; kingdom Metazoa; phylum Arthropoda; class Arachnida; order Araneae; family Macrothelidae; genus Macrothele; species Macrothele yani. Next base: position 66,864,472 of record CM076989.1, on the reverse strand, counting down.
GATTTGAACGAAAGATTGTGCGGAAAATGTTCCTCATTGCCGAAAATATTTGAACCAGAACGATATTTTCAGTTCGAATCATGAAAAATAGAGATATGTAAAGGAAACCGGGTTATACCTTTACGCCTCCTAACGGGAAAACCTGTTAAAGAAAATGAACGCAAAATGTCCTTATTTGTCGAGGGTATCGTCTATGAAAGACTTTTTTTTTTCTGTCGGCTTTGCAGAAACCGCTGAAACTATGTTGAAACAATAATACACTCTTACTCTATCTAGTGGCGACACTGTGAGTTTTGAAAAAGCAGAGTCATGTGCAAAACATTCATCACTGTGAATGTTGCAGCATAAAACTGTACGCAAAAATGGTCTTACTGCCCCGGTGGCGCAGTGGTCTAAGCTCTGGCATATGACCATTCGTTCGAGGTGCGTCTGGGTTTGAATCCCGGTAAGGCATGGACGTTGTGTTTGTCTTACGGCACTGGCTCTCTCCTTTCTCTTGAGCCACTGACCTTGAATTACGGATAGGCGACTGCTTATAGCTCAATGAGTCGCTCACGGTGGTTCTTAAATCTCAAATAAAAAAAATGGCCTTCGCAGGAAAGGGCATCAAATAACAAATAATGTTTTAATGTATTTTTAGAAGCAATAACAAAATATTTTTAATTCAATACAATCCGTATTTACTCCTACAAGTGTAAAGGTTTTTGCATCGGAAAAACAAGAAAAGCTATGGATATTTATTCTCGCAGTTCAAGCTTTCAAATGCAAAAATAATTTTTCGAATCGGACTAACATATGTAGAGATATGGGATTTCTACAGAGAGACGGACGGAGATAGCTACACTATAAGCAAACGCTTTCTTTTTCCCAAAGACCTACTAAAATAACTGATATTTGGTGATGATCACCTGTTTATGAAAACGAACAGCTAAGTCTCTATGGTAGCGATAAATAATGTCGTGCGTATGTTTTCCATATCGTGACAGACATGCATTTATTCCGCTTAGTAGGAAAGAACAATTTTATTCCTACATTTTCGAAAAAAGGCGTATTTCAAATTCAAGAGGTTTCCAGGACTGAAAAACATGTACCGAAAGCATGCAAATTTTTGGCAACGATAAGCCTTACGTTTCTTCAATGTAAAAAATGATAAAATAATTTTTATTATGTCACTTTTGTAAACGGAAATTATCGTGACATGCATGCATATACATATACACTGTATATATGCATGCATGTACTCATTGTCTAATCTGAAAATTGCACATTGAAAAATAAGAGAGATGTCGTGACAGACAAAAGTCTATAACATCACGCAACGGGAGAACTGTGTGTAAGAAAAAAGTGATAAAATATCGAAATTCTCTAACATGCTTTCATCTAACCTTCTCTAACAGAAATTTTCGCATCCATTTTCGAGAAAGAAAGGCATTTTAAAAATTGTATATGTACAAGGATGAGTCAAAAGTTCGTTCCGTTTTGAATTACACATGACGTTGGTCTTCCATTCCCGTGCGAAATGTGCCTCAGCGTTGACTGGGAACCGCAATGACGTTTAGCACACGAGCTTGATGACGTGCATTTTCCATGGAGCCACGTTGCATCATCAGATGAGCAGAGGATGGAGGTCGATAAACGTGCTGTTCGGGTGCTCCTATGCCATTCCTGGAAACACGAGGTTAAAGCAATAGAGTGAGAAATTTGTGCTGTTGAAGACAAAGAAACAGCGGACAGCAGCACTGCATGAAAATGGTTGCGACGGTTCACTGCTCGGGACACCAATATCGAAGACAAGCCGAGGTCAGGACGTTCAACCACTATCACTCGTCACCTACACCAACTTGGTTTTTCCTCCTGACGCCATGGAATGATTACCCATAAGTTGGCACCCCGGCAGGAGAAACAATGCATCGCTCTGTATGGCAGAATGCTGTTAAATCCACAGGTCGATAGATTTCAACGTCGTATCAGCACAGGAGACGAAAAGTGGATAACCCCAAGTTATCGTACTATTAGGGACCGGCAAGGCAGCGCCAGAGAGCGCAGCCAGTGGTGCAAATAGGGTGGTTCGAGGGGAAAGTCGTGCTGTGCATTTGTTGGAATTGTGAGGGTCCTTCCTGTACGCTGAGAACTCGTGCAAGATGGTCAGGCTGTACACGGGATGGTCAGGCTGTGGACTGCAGCGGATCCATGATGTTCTATGCCAACGCTTCCAGCGCTCATCAATAGGAAGCAAGTGGACGTTCCTGCAAGTGGATAATGCCGCAAGTAACAACTCCAGAGGGGTCCGCCAGAAACTACAGGAAATATAAGCGGTTGAGATGCTACTCCATCACCCCATACAGACCGGATCTTTTTCCATCTGTTCCTACATGGCACATTTCTGCAAGGACGACAATTTTCTTCAATGGTGGATGCGCAATGTGACATCAGAAAATTTCTGTTCGGTAGCTTGCAGGGTTGTTTCTCTGTGGGATCGTGGCTCTGGCGGAACGTTAGCAACGGACTGTACAACACAACGGCCTACACTTTGCAGAATGATGTGAGCGTGTATGGATGTTTTACAACATTAAACTGTTGGAAATAGTCATGTTCGTGCTGTGCTTCCCCGCCCGTTTAAACCAACGCGTTTATGCAAAGACGCAACGCATACACATGTGACGTTGACTACCGTCGTCAGTCAGAATAAAAGTTAGAGGAGTCGACTCAGGGGATTGAAAGCGAGCTGTCGCTAGAGTACGAGGGCAGGAAAGACCTCAGGTGTTTGGAAGCAGGTCTTAAGCTGACCGGGGAAAGGAGGTTTCCTCCGCAGGGGCAGAAGGGAGACGGAGGAAATGACCGAAGCAGGATTTAGAGAAGGAAATTTTAGTTTCAAAGGAACAGGTAGGAAATATTAGTGAGCTGAGGAAAACTTTTCTGCGTTTAAGTAGAGAAAGGAATAAAGTGCTTTTAAGAGATCTGAAAGGATTGCAAAAATTATTAATTATAGTTATTTTATTATCTGCAACCACGCAAGACTATGGAAGCTTATATAAACCACCTAACAAAAATGGCGCCCAACGTAGGGCATGACCCCACGATCATGAGATTAACAGTCCCGTGCTCTACCGACTCTTATTGTAAATAACAAAAAAAATCATCTTGCTACAATGAAGTTTTTACGAGACCCAATTTTCTCCATAAGATTTTTTAATTTTAATAATAACTCAGTTCGTGAAAACACGCGCGCATCGCGTAACGAGCTATTGTGTTTATTTACACAACGAGACAAGTTACCGCCACTCCGGTGGCCAAGTGGTTTGAAGAACTAGCTTCTCACCACGTGTCCGAGATGGGCCGGGATTCTATGTCCGATGAGGCGTGAATGGTGTTCATGTCCTAAGGAGCTGGTTTTCCGCCCTTTCTGGAACAAGTACACACAAATTAGAGGCGGGCAACTGCTTATAGCCATCATGAGTTTCGCATCCGGAATATAAACTGAAAATATTCGCCATGCTTACTTGTATATGATTCAAACTGGATGTTTTGCATTAGGACTTCCATAATGGAAAGGGAGTGAGACAAGGAGACACCATATCTCTTAAGCTCTTTAATGCCACATTGGAAAATGTCTTTTAATCACTGAACTGGGAAAACAAAGGGATATAAAGAATAATGGAGATTATCTAACCCACCTTCGTTTTGCTGATGACGTAGTCATTTTTGCAACTACCCCATCAGAGCTGCAGAGTATGATCCAGGAACTTGCTGACAAGAGTAAAGAAATGGGATTAAAAATGAACTTTCAGAAGACAAAAGTGATGTTCAATGCTTTTATAAGAAATGCAGATTTATCGATTGATGGAGAAAAGCTGGAGATAACAGGCACGTACGTTTATCCTGGACAGCAGATATCAAGTGAGGGTCACATTGGTGAAAAATTAATCGGCGTACCAAACTTGCCTGGATAGCTTTTGGAAAAAACAGCATAATTTTCAAGAGCAATATACCATTATGTCTTAAAAGAAAAGTGTTTCATCAATGCATCCTTCCAGTGCTTACGTATGGTGCAGAGACATGGACCTTAACTAAAACAGACATACCAAGGCTGCAGTAACTCAAAGAAGCATGGAGAGGTGCATGCTTGGTGTAACCAGGAGAGATAAGAAGAGGAACTCGTGGATCCGAAAAATGACAAGAGTGGAAAACAACATGATCCGAGTTAAAATCCCTGAAATGGCAATGGGCTGGACACACTGCCAGAAGGACAGACCATCGATGGACAGCCGAAATTTTAGATTGGATTCCAAGGGACAGGAAAAGACCCAGAAGAAGACCACATGGGAGATGAGTGGATGAAATTCGAAAGTATGCAGGAGTGACATGGAGGAGACTGGCACAAGACAAACCGTTGTGGAGGAAACTTGGGGAGACCTTCGTCCAGCAGTGGATTGGTAATGGTTGAAAATGATGATGATGATGTTGATATAAGAGTAGAGTATACATTTTTGTCTCTTGTCCGTAGACGAAAAAATTAAATTTAAATATTAGTTCATTTTTATTTAACGTGCGTAGGTTTGTGTTGGGAATTGGCAAAGGTTAAATAATTTTAAAACCTGCAAAGACCTAATCTTAATTAAAGGTTTCAAAGGTATGTGAAAAAATGGCCAAATGGCCATTCTTTACACCTTTTATGAACTGTACACTGCAAAAAATAAGCTGTGTGAATTCACGGGAAATTCGTGAAAATAGTTTGCAACAAAGTTGCTGGTAGGCCTCCGACTTTCAATGACATTTCCGTTTTGAAAACTTTCCGCGGAAAGTTCAATATTTTGACAGGTTTGCCTTTAAAATCTTCACTAAAGTTCTTTGAAACAGTTTGAAAGTAACACTGGACATGTCCTAACGAGAGAACAAGCTGGATTCAGGAGTGGCTACAGCACAATAGATCATATTCACGTACTGAGAGAACTAATGGAAAGAGCGAGGTCATATGAACTTCCATTGTGCATGGCTTTTATCGATTATGAAAAAGCCTTTGATTCGGTGAAACCATCAGCAGTTACAATGGCTCTGAAATCGTGCGGTATTGAAGATGCATACATTAATATTATTAATAACATCTATGAAAATGCAAGTGCAAAGATTCGGCTGTTTGAAAATACAACACACATAAAAATTGGAAAGGGAGTGAGACAAGGTGACACCATATCACCTAAGCTCTTTAACGCCACATTGGAAAATGTCTTTCAATCACTGAACTGGGAAAACAAAGGGATAAAGATTAATGGAGATTATCTAACTCACCTTCGTTTTGCTGATGACATAGTCATTTTTGCAACTACCCAATCAGAGCTGCAGAGTATGATCCAAGAACTTGCTGACAAGAGTAAAGAAATGGGATAAAAAATTAACTTTCAGAAGACAAAAGTGATGTTCAATGCTTTTACAAGAAATGAAGATTTATCGATTGATGGAGAAAAGCTGGAGATAACAGACACGTACGTTTATCTTGGACAGCAGATATCAAGTGAGGGTCACATTGATGAAGAAATTAATTGGCGTACAAAACTTGCCTGGAGAACTTTTGGAAGAAACAGCATAATTTTCAAGAGCAATATGCCATTATGTCTTAAAAGAAAAGTGTTTGATCAATGCATCCTTCCACTTCTTACGTATGGTGCAGAGACGTGGACCTTAACTAAAAGAGACATACAAAGGCTGCAGACAACTCAAAGTAGTATGGAGAAGTGCATGCTTGGTGTTACCAGGAGAGATAAGAAGAGGAACTCGTGTATCCGAAAAATGACAAGAGTGGAAGACATCATGATCAGAGTTAAATCCCTGAAATGGCAATGGGCTGGGCATACTGCCAGAAGGACAGACCATCGATGGACAGCCGAAATTTTAGATTGGATTCCAAGGGACAGGAAAAGACCCAGAAGAAGACCACATGGGAGATGGGTGGATGAAATTCGAAAGTATGCGGGAGTGACATGGAGGAGACTGGCACAAGACAAACCGTTGTGGAGGAAACTTGGGGAGACCTTCATCCAGCAGTGGATTGATAATGGTTGACAATGATGATGATGATGACCTTTGTCATTAATTCCATTTTCTTTTAGAGAAATGTTAGTTTCGGGTTTGTCCGTTTTTGTACAGAAATTTCTGAATTTCCAAATACTTATATACTTTTAGTCCTTTAACAGTAGAAAGTTCCACTTTTATTTTAAGCCCGACACATTGCAAGAATTTTTCCTGGGATATGAAGTTAAGGAATCCTTGTATGCTGTGGAGATCGAGTCTGTGATGGCTTGAACGTCAACAAGTAGCGCAACCGACTGAGCTATCCGATCAACAGCTCACACTTCTAAGCGCACTGCAGTCAAGCAAAGATGAAATATTTTTCGCTATGAATGCGGGTTAATTGGTCATTTTATTTTCTGTAGGAGCTTCATATTTTTTCTGAATAGTTTTACAATAATTTTATTTCTTCTTTAAGTGGGCTTATTACAAATTGCATTCTACTTTTGTCGTGATTTTTTTCTTTTTGGTTTGGGGATTTGACAGGTGCATTTCACCAGCCCCCCCCCACCACGGAATTTTTTAATTTTTCAGACACCATTCGTTTGTACCACGTATGAACCGGAATGAACTCGGTTTTTTTCGTTTGAACCGCAAAAGTTTTGGAGATATTTAAAAAACAAAGTGGGGGCTGGTGAAACGATAGCCCCCCACCATGGAATTTTTAAATTTTTTTTTGCACCATTCGTTTGTACCACGTATGAACCGGAATGAACTCAATTTTTTTCGTTTGAACCGCAATAGTTTTTGAGTTATTTAAAAAACAAAGTGGGGGCTGGTGAAATGGTATCCCCAAAAAATAGATATTTCAAATTTCAGCATAGCCATTCGTTAATAAATCGTATGAACCGGAATGAACTCCATTTTCATCGTTTGAACCACAATAGTTTTTGAGATATTTAACAAATAATATTGAGAATTTGCATATAATTATAGGAGGCCGACCATTTCACCAGCCCCCCCACCATGGAAATTCAAAATTTCGAAATAGCCATTCGTTAGTAAATCGTATGAACCGGAATGAACTCCATTTCTATCGTTTGAACCGCAATAGTTTTTGAGATATTTAACAAATAATATTCAGAATTTGCATATATATACAGAAAGACCGACCATTTCACCAGCCCCCACCATGGAAATTCAAAATTTCAAAATAGGCATTCGTTAGCAAATCGTGTGAACTGAAAAGAACTCCATTTTCATCGTTTGAACCGCAATAGTTTTTGAGATATTTAAAAAATAATGTTACAGGCCTATCATTTCACCCCCCCTCATCATGGAAATTCAAAATTCCGAAATAGCCATTCGTTAGTAAATCGTATGAACAGGAATGAACTCCATTTTTATCGTTTGAACCGCAATAGGTTTTGAAATATTTAATAAATAATAGAATTTACATATACGCACAGAGACCGACCATTTCACCAGCCCCCCACCCCCATGGAAATTCAAAATTTCAAAATAGCCATTCGTTAGCAAATCGTATGAACCGAAAAGAACTCCATTTTCATCGTTTGAACCGCAATAGTTTTTGAGATATTTAAAAAATAATGTTACAGGCCTATCATTTCACCCCCCCCTCATCATGGAAATTCAAAATTCCGAAATAGCCATTCGTTAGTAAATCGTATGAACAGGAATGAACTAAATTTTTATCGTTTGAACCGCAATAGTTTTTGAGATATTTAAAAAATAATATTGCGAATTTGCATATATACACAGAGACCGACCATTTCACCAGCCCCCCACCATGGAAATTCAAAATTTCAAAATAGCCATTCGTTAGCAAATCGTATGAACCGAAAAGAACTCCATTTTCATCGTTTGAACCGCAATAATTTTTGAGATATTTAAAAAGAATGTTACAGGCCATTTCACCCCCCTCCCCCTCATCATAAAAATTTGAAATTCCGAAATAGCCATTCGTTAGTAAATCGTATGAACAGAAATGAACTCCATTTTTATCGTTTGAACCACAATAGTTTTTGAGATATTTAAAATATAATATTGCGAATTTGCATATATACAGAGAGACCGACCATTTCACCAGCCCCCCCCCCCCCGACCATGCAAATTCAAAATTTCAAAATAGCCATTCGTTAGTAAATCGTATGAACAGGAATGAACTCAATTTTTATCGTTTGAACCGCAATAATTTTTGAGATATTTAAAAAGAATGTTACAGGCCATTTCATCCCCCTCCCCCTCATCATGGAAATGTGAACCGGAATAGTTTTTGAGATATTTAAAAAGAACCGCAATAGTTTTTGAGATATTTAAAAAATAATATTGCGAATTTGCATATATACAGAGAGACCGACCATTTCACCAGCCCCCCCCCCCCATGGAAATTCAAAATTTCAAAATAGCCATTCGTTAGCAAATCGTATGAACCGAAAAGAACTCCATTTTCATCGTTTGAACCACAATAGTTTTTGAGATATTTAACAAATAATATTGAGAATTTGCATATAATTATAGGAGGCCGACCATTTCACCAGCTCCCCCACCATGGAAATTCAAAATTCCGAAATAGCCATTCGTTAGTAAATCGTATGAACCGGAATGAACTCCATTTCTATCGTTTGAACCGCAATAGTTTTTGAGATATTTAACAAATAATATTCAGAATTTGCATATATACACAGAGACCGACCATTTCACCAGCTCCCCCACCATGGAAATTCAAAATTTCAAAATAGCCATTCGTTAGCAAATCGTATGAACCGAAAAAGAACTCCATTTTCATCGTTTGAACCGCAATAATTTTTGAGATATTTAAAAAAGAATGTTACAGGCCATTTCATCCCCCTCCCCCTCATCATGGAAATGTGAAATTCCGAAATAGCCATTCGTTAGTAAATCGTATGAACAGGAATGAACTCAATTTTTATCGTTTGAACCGCAATAGTTTTTGAGATATTTAAAAAATAATATTGCGAATTTGCATATATACAGAGAGACCGACCATTTCACCAGCCCCCCACCATGGAAATTCAAAATTTCAAAATAGCCATTCGTTAGCAAATCATATGAACCGAAAAGAACTCCATTTTCATCGTTTGAACCGCAATAATTTTTGAGATATTTAAAAAAGAATGTTACAGGCCATTTCATCCCCCTCCCCCCTCATCATGGAAATTCAAAATTCCGAAATAGCCTATCGTTAGCAAATCGTATGATCTGAAAAGAACTCCATTTTCATCGTTTGAACCGCAATAATTTTTGAGATATTAAAAAAAGAATGTTACAGATCATTTTATCCCCCCTCCCCCCACCTCATCATGGAAATTTAAAATTCCGAAATAGCCATTCGTTAGTAAATCGTATGAACAGGAATGAGCTCCATTTTTATCGTTTGAACCGCAATAATTTTTGAGATATTTAGAAAATAATATTGAGATTTTGCATACATACAGAGAGACCGACCATTTCACCAGCCCCCCACCATGGAAATTCAAAATTTCAAAATAGCCATTCGTTAGCTAATCGTATAAACCGAAAAGAACTCCATTTTCATCGTTTGAACCGCAATAGTTTTTGAGATATTTAACAAATAATGTTACAGGCCTACCATTTCACACCCCCCCTCATCATGGAAATTCAAAATTCCGAAATAGCCATTTGTTAGTAAATCGTATGAACAGGAATGAACTCAATTTTTATCGTTTGAACCGCAACAGTTTTTTTTTATTGGAGATTTAACGACCACCGTGAGCAACTCAATGGGCTATAAGCAGTCGCCCGTCCCTAATTCAGGGTCACTGGTTCCAGGGAAGGGAGAGAGCCAGTGCCGTTAAACAAACACAACATTCATGCCTCACCGGGATTCGAACCCGGACCCTGTTCGAACGAATGATCAGAGTCCGTCGCTTAGACCACTGCGTCACCGGAGCGGCCAACAGTTTTTGATAGATTTAAAAAAAAAAAAAAAAAGTTTGAGAAAACTGGGGGACGACCATTGCACACACCCCCATGGAAAAATTCAAAATTTCAAAATAGCCATTCGTTAGCAAATCGTATGAACCGAAAAGAACTCCATTTTCATCGTTTGAACCGCAATAGTTTTTGAGATATTTAAAAAAAGAATGTCACAGGCCTACACCATTAAACCCCCCCCCCCTTCATCATGGAAATTCAAAATTCCGAAATAGCCATTCGTTAGTAAATCGTATGAACAGGAATGAACTCCATTTTTTATCGTTTGAACCGCAATAGTTTTTGAAATATTTAAAAAATAATATTGAGAATTTGCATATATACAGAAAGACCGACCATTTCACCAGCCCCCCCCCCCCCCCATGGAAATCCAAAATTTCAAAATAGGCATTCGTTAGCAAATCCTATGAACTGAAAAGAACTCCATTTTCATCGTTTGAACAGCAATAGTTTTTGAGATATTTAAAAAAGAATGTTACAGGCCATTTCATCCCCCCTCCCCCCTCATCATGGAAATTTGAAATTCCGACATAGCCAATCGTTAGTAACTCGTATGAACAGGAATGAACTCCATTTTTATCGTTTGAACCGCAATAGTTTTTGAAATATTTAAAAAATAATATTGAGAATTTGCATATATACAGAGAGACCGACCATTTTACCAGCCCCCCCCTCTCATCATGGAAATTCAGAATTCCGACATAGCCATTCGTTAGTAACTCGTATGAACAGGAATGAACTCCATTTTTATCGTTTGAACCGCAATAGTTTTTGAAATATTTAAAAAATAATATTGAGAATTTGCATATATACAGAGAGACCGACCATTTTACCAGCCCCCCCCATGGAAATTCAAAATTTCAAAATAGCCATTCGTTAGCAAATCGTATGAACCGAGGGGAAATCCATTTTCATCGTTTGAACTGCAACAGTTTTTGAGAAAAAAATAACAATATTGAGAACTTATGTATATATATATTCCAGACCGACCATCACCCCCCCTCTCACCATGTAAATTCATTAAAAATTTCAAGATAGTCATTCGTTAGTAAATGGTGTGAACCGGAATAAACGCTATTTTCATAGTTTGAATAGCAATAGTTTTGGAGATGTTTAAAAAAGAATGTTAGTAGCCCACGATTTCACCTGCCTCTTCCCCCCGCCCACCCCAACCTGGACATTTCCCATTACAGGATAGCTATTCGTTAGCATGGTGTGAATCAGAAAGACCTCCTTCTTCATCGTTCGAATCTTGATAGTTTTTGAGATATTTGTAATAAGGGTAATGGAGAATAATGAAGAAGTAATTTGTTTTGCACAAAGTCTTTCATTCGTTCCTGACATTAGCTGAAAGAACTCCCCGTTTCTAGCTTTGAACCCCAGCAGTTGAAAAGACATTCCAAAAACAACGTGACGTTGCTTTATTAGGTATCGAGGACTAGTACACAGGAGAACGGAAAATAAATGGCATGATAAAACAATAAGAATAACGGTACTGGACGAGCAGCATAAAGCAGTCTGTAAAAGCCAATCAGGACATACAAAGATAAACGAAGCTGAACGAGCAGCACAAGGCAATCTGTGATAGGCGAAGCACACTGGAACAGTCACTGAGCAGAAGGAACGACGGACATGGAGATGGAGAATACATCGAACTGGAGGCTGCTTTTCATGCTCGGGGGCGCAGCATGAAAAGCAGAAAACGAGGTGCAACGGATAACACTTGCAAAGATGGCATGGTGTAGGTAACAGTATGGGACAATCAATTAGCATGAGGCAAAGCAATAACGGTAAGTATCTGACGAGATGAGTCACACTGGATGAGCAAGTAACGTAGCACAACAGTAGAAGGTATGCTGAGGCACATGGCATGACATAAGACAAATACTCGACGAGACAGGAAAAACACCTGAAAAAACTAACTGGGTGCGAACAGCAACATAGGGCAATCCAGGACAGTGACGAAAGGTATAAGAGAAGAATCGCGCATAACAATGCACACAGGAAGAAGCTCTGTGAACAAAACGATGTGACGGGTTCACGGAAGTAGGCACCGGGCGGATGTTTGAAAGAACCGAGATGTGGAGAAAACATGGCGGTACATAGGATACAACGGAAAGAAAAAGGTTGGGTACAACGCATACCAGAAACATGCAAAGGAGTAAGACGGAACAGCAGCAAGGCAAAGACGGCAGGAAGCGAAACATCATGCAAGTGCAGACAGAAACTAATCGGTCAGAACCAGATCAATGAGGCGATTTTGAGTATCACCAAGGTAGCAATTAAGAAAACTTTAATAACGAAATATCTCAGGGGTAAGATCTCGTGAGGTCAACGAAAACTTGGAGGAAGCAGCGAATATCCTCGATCATATTCGAGTAATCAGCTGGATCATGGGAGTCAAGAAGGGGATCCAAACCAGCGTCACAAGAAGAGGCAAAGAACAAGGGTTGGCAGCATCTGGGAAGAGAATCTTCGAATACCCAGGGACAGCTTGGAGGCGAGCGACAATTGCAGTGGAAACGGAGGGAGTACCAATAAGGTCGGCGTAAGCAGCAACAGTAGAATTAGGAGCAGAACCTGAAGAACGATGAAGAGAAGGCTGAGCGACCGCGGTTCGCTTAGTACGAGTCTCTCGATTAGAGCGACGACGGCACTTCTTATTAGAAGCAATACCAACAGGGACGTGGTGAAGAAGGAGTAACCGACAGCAAGTGAGAAGTCTGACAAGGAAGATCTGGATCATGTGCGCATAACGCAAGCAAAGAGGCAACTGATGGGGCAACAGGAGCTGGTGAAGGTAAGGCTTCACACAAATCCAGAAGAGTAGCTGTGCTGGAAAGCGGGGACCGATCACGGGACCAGAAATCGAAAGGAAGGCAACAATACTAGAGGCATCAGAAGAGCTCGGAGAAGGTGAAATGGGCGGAGAGCACACCGGAGTACTGGAACGGCTGAAGAAAGGATGAGCGTCTGAGGGTGGCGAAGCTGACGTACACAGCGAAGATGAGGGAGCAGAGAATCCCGGGGTTGGGATTGACGAGGTGACGTGCGAAAACAAAGAAGGCAGCACCTGAACAGGCGGAGAAAGGTTGGCAACGGGATGTGACAAAGCACAGACAACAGACGACGAAGAAGAAAGCAAGACAGACGAAGGCACCGAAGCAGGAGCAGTAGATCCAGATGTATCCACAAGAGGCAACGCTAGTGGAGAAGGAAAAAGACCTGCAGAGGAAGGCAACGACAATCGAGATGGAGACTAAGAAGGTGGAAGCGAAACAAGCGCAGGCGTGGTGACCGGAAGTGAAGAAGGGGGTTCTGTGATGGGCACTTGAGCAGCCGTTGAGGAAGAACAAGAAGAGGTGAGCGGACACTGCAAGCGATGATGACCAGGCGTTTTACATGAGAAGCAATGATACGCAGTGAACACGTTTATAACGACGTTGTGATGAACACAAAGCACCTGGAAAACAGTGGGGCAGGAAGTAATGGAGTCCATATCAGGGAAGAGAACTAAGGCTTGGCGTCGGAAGCCTAAATAAGGACGATCACCTTGATCGGCGGGGAGCGTGCGAATAACACAAACAATGCGCCCACACCGAGAAAGAAATGCATGTAAAACCGTCGTCGGGGCTGACGTTCGCAAACGGAGGACTTTGCTATGACATTTGTTACAGTTCAAACTGTAGTTACGAAGATACTGCAATATCGGAAAGTATGTTTACAATTAATCCCGCGGATGCTGACTGACCACCATAAGGAAGAATGTATGGGTTGGAGTTTGAACCACTTGCTGCGTTACAAAGCAGAGGGTGATGCATTTATATCGCGCATAGTGGCAGGTGACGAATCGCGGTGCCACGGCTTTGAGCCATCCAACAAACCAGCGAGCATGCAATGGAAACATCCCGGATCACCAAAATACATAAAATTCAAGTCACAGGACTCCGTCGGGGAGGTTATGCTGAAGGGCTTTTGTTGGTGGACTTTAAAGAGCCTCACGTGAACAGCAATGCCAACCACTACATCGACACAGTGGACAAGCTGCATAAAGCAATCAAGAATGGGTGACCTGGCATGCTTTCGCGTGGTGTGATTCTGTTGCACACATTATGCAGGATGCGTTAGCACGGAAAGGGTGAGAGGTTCTGCACCACCCAGCCTATAGCCCGGATCTGTCAACATGTGACTTTCATGTTGACATATCCAAATGATTCAAGGAGAAACTAAAGTTCCTTTTTCCAGACGGTATGCGTCGTCTTTCCCAGCGATGGGATGCGTCGTCTTTCCAAGCAATGGGATGCGTGTTAATTCTGCCACACCTGCGGATGTAACTCTTCGTTCGTTTATATATATATATATATATATATATATATATATGTGGAATGTAAGGTCCGGTGATGCGTAACATCACAGCCTCTCCTTGACAAATGTCAACCCCGCCTTCTCGAGGTGCATCCTGTTCCCACTAAAGGGGCTCTGACGACCGCCAATAGCGGTATAACTATACCATCGGGATTAGAGGAAATGCTATCCCACACTCACCAACCCGCTTGGCCAGCGTGGTGAGTTATGGCCAAACCCCTCCAAAACGACTCTACAACTTAAATCTTGGCCCTCAGTCTCCGGCAGCTCGAATGTACCTGGCCAGGGCTGCGGCCAGTGCGACATGAAGGCAGAGGGTGCTAAGAATCCTTGGAGGACCGGACTAGGCTGCCATCTGATGCTGACCTTGGCTACTTACAATGGATGCTCCCTATCTCCTGATTCAAGGCTTCTTGAATTGGAAGAGGAACTACAAAGGATCAAGTGGGACATCCGAGGTAAGGAGAAAAGGAGAAGATCTCATTGAACGGAAAAATGAACATCTCCTCTACTATCGTGGGACACATACTGGCAGAACTAGTGGTGTTGGATTTATAATAAACAAGAAACTGAAGGATAAAGTTGTAGAAGTTGAAAGTGCCTCTGACAGAACTGCGCGACTCGTTATCCAACTCTTGAGAAGATACAAGGCTCAGATTATTCAAACTTATGCACCCACCACAAGTCATCCTGAAGAAGAAATTGAAGAATTTTATGAAAAAATTTGTCATCTAAATAATAAAGGTAAGCACCACTTGAAGATAATTATGGGAGATTTCAATGCAAAAATAGGGCAATGGCAACAGAATGAAACTTCAGGAGGTAAATTCGCTCACGGCAACAGAAACCAGCGTGAAAATACTCTCGTTGAGTTTGCAGAGGCAGAAGGGTTTCTCATCTTGAACTCCTTTTTCAAGAAAAAGCCACACGGGAAATGGACATGGAGACATTCCAAATGGGATAACAAGTGAAATTGATTTTATTATGTGTAACAAAAAATTCGTCAACGAAGACTGCAGTGTGCTGAACAAGTTCAACACAGGTAGTGACCATAGATTGGTGAGATGTAAGATCCACCTCAACACTAAACTCGAACGTGGCAAGCTCATAAGACAAACATAATGTATTGACATAACCAACCTTAAAAAGCACCATAATACCTTTAAGTTGGAACTGAAGAACAGATTCTCTGCTTTAGAACGCCTAACATCGGAAGAAGTGGATATTTCTGAAGTTAACAGAAAAGTAACCAAAACTCTTATGGAAACACCAACAAAATGAGCTGGGTCTAAGAACAAGTTGCATGTGAACAAATTATCAGGAAAAACCAAAATGTTGATGCAAAAAAGAAGAGAGATGAGGACAACTAAAGAAGATGTGACTTCCAAAGTGGAATATATAGAGCTATGCAAGACAGTACAAAAAATTATCACTAAAGACGTAAGGAAATTCAACTGCGAACTAGTGAGGAAAGCAATTGAAAACAACCAAAGCCTAAAGATAGCAAAGCGACCCCTCAGTAAGGGAAGAAAACAGATTATGGCACTGAGAAAAGAAGATGGTTCTGTAACAAGAAATAGAGGCGAAATTTTGACAAGAGTGAAAGATTTCTACTCCAAATTATATAAAAGGAATGATACATGTTCTCCAGACATCATGAAAGGTACCAGTACCAGAGTTCTTCCAGTCCTCCCAGCAGAAGATGCGCATGCAATCAAGAACATGAAGCGGGGGAAAGCTCCAGGAGAAGATGGAATTACTGTAGACACCATACAAGAAGCAAGTGGAGAAATCGAAACAGTACTCGCCCAAATTTTCACTCGATGCCTTAATGAAGGGAAGATTCCTGAGGATTGGAACAACGCTACAATGATCCTGCTACATAAAAAAGGTGACATTGAGGATCTCAGGAACTACAGACCTATCAGCCTCCTATCAGTGGTTTATAAAATCTTCACTAAAGTTCTTTCACACCGCTTAAGGTGGACGTCAAGTAATTTTGCTTCCTATACTTCCAATGGAAAAACTTCTGTACACATTTTCTTCACAATTAATGCGTTCCCAAGGATGACAATTTGAACATCGATTAAAATAACTTCATTTTATAACTTGGAATACTTAATATTTTCTAAAACATAACTATAATTATGCAATCCAACATTTGTTTGTCTACTGACGTCATCAAAGTACATGTCGCGCCATCTTTTTTCTGATTTCAACACCACCAAAGGAAAAGTTATTGATTTTTAATATAATTATAGTTATGTTTTACAAAATATTAAGTATTCCAAGTTATAATATGAAGTTATTTTAATCGATGTTCAAATTTTCATCCTTGAGAACACATTAATTGTGAAAGAAATGTGTACAAAAGTTTTTCCATTGGAAGTATAGGAAGCAAAATTACTTGACGTCCACCTTAAAGGTAACACTGAACATGGCTCAACCGAGAGAACAAGCTGGATTCAGGAGTGGCTACAGCACAATAGATCATATGCACGTACTGAGAGAACTAATTGAAAGAGCGAAAGAATATGAACTTCCATTGTGCATGGCTTTTATCGATTATGAAAAAGCCTTTGATTCGGTGAAACCATCAGCAGTTACAATGGCTCTGAAATCCTGCGGTATTGAAGATGCATACATTAATATTATTAATAACATCTATGAAAATGCAAGTGCAAATTTTCGGCTGTTTGAAAATACAACACACATAAAAATTGGAAAGGGAGTGAGACAAGGTGACACCATATCTCCGAAGCTCTTTATTGCCACATTGGAAAAGGTCTTTCAATACTGAACTGGGAAAACAAAGGGATAAAGATTAATGGAGATTATCTAACCCACCTTCGTTTTGCTGATAACGTAGTCATTTTTGCAACTACCCCATCAGAGCTACAGAGTATGATCCAGGAACTTGCTGACAAGAGTAAAGAAGTGGGATTAAAAATGAACTTCCAGAAGAGAAAAGTGATGTTCAATGCTTTTACAAGAAATGAAGATTTATCGATTGATGGAGATAAGCTGGAGATAACAGACACGTACGTTTATCTTGGACAGCAGATATCAAGTGAGGGTCACATTGATGAAGAAATTAATCGGCGTACAAAACTTGCCTGGAGAGCTTTTTGAAGAAACATCATAATTTTTAAGAGCAATATGCCATTATGTCTTAAAAGAAAAGTGTTTGATCAATGCATCCTTCCAGTGCTTACGTATGGTGCAGAGACGTGGACCTTAACTAAAAGAGACATACAAAGGCTGCAGACAACTCAAAGCAGCATGGACAGGTGCATGCTTGGTGTAACCAGGAGAGATAAGAAGAGGAACTCGTGAATCCGAAAAATGACGAGAGTGGAAGACACCATGATCAGAGAAAATCCCTGAAATGACAATGGGCTGGACATACTGCCAGAAGGACAGACCATCGATGGACAGCCGAAATTTTATATTGGATTCCAAGGGACAGGAAAAGACCCAGAAGAAGACCACATGGAGATGGGTGGATGAAATTCGAAAGTATGCGGGAGTGACATGGAGGAGACTGGCACAAGACAGACCGTTGTGGAGAAAATTTGGGGAGACTTTCGTCCAGCAGTGGATTGATAATGGTTTGCAATGATATATATATATCATCATCTTTGAATCCACTACTGGATGAAGGTCTCCCCAAGTTTCTCCCACAATTGTCTGTCTTGAGCGTGTCTCCTCGATGACACACCTCTATGCTTTCGAATTTCATGCATCATTCTATCATAGGGTCTTCTTCTGGGTCTTTTCCTGTCCCTCGAAATTCATTCTAAAATTTCGGTTTTCCGTCGGTGGTCGTTCTTCTAGCAACATGTCATGCCCTCACCATTTCAGTGACTTCATTGTGGTCATGATGTCGTCAACTCTTGTCGTTTTCCTTATCCATGAGTCCGTCTGCTTATCTTTCCTGTTTACACCAAGCATGATTCTCTCCAGGGCTTTTTGCGTTGTCTGCAGTCTTTGTTTGTCTTTTTTACGCTTTCCAACCGTAGGTTGAAGAAGCGTATATGCTTCAGCGTTTTCCGTCCGTCTGTCCGTCCGTCTGTCGGCATGATAACTCACGTAAAAATGGTTCGATTTCGGTGAAATTTTAGTATGTGGTAGGGAACCCCCTGGGGACAAACCCTATAGAAAATGGACAAAATAGGGTCAAAGGTTAGGACACAGGAGCGGGATCTATTCCATAGTCCTTATGCATCATAACTTACGTAAAAATGCTTCGATTGCGACAAAACGTTATCATGTTATTTCGGAGGTATACCGAACCGGTTCTGTTGAATATCATCGAAATGGGATCAAAGGTCAGGGCACAGGACCGAGATTTATTCCACAGCCATTATTCTCATATCTTGAGTAATTATTTCTGGTATGTTGGAAAGCGTATCATATTCAATGCATTGCATTATTTTACTAACTTGTTTAGTGAAGGTCCATGTCTCTGCTCCATACGTAAGCACTGGCAGGATGAACTGATTAAACCCTTATCTTTTAAGACACAATGGCATACTTTTCGTAAAAATTTTACTTCTTCCAAAAACTATCCATCCAAGTTTTACACGCCGATTAATTTCTTCATCAATGTGATCCTTACTTCATTTCTGCTGCCCAAGATAAATGTAGGTATCGGTTGTCTCAAGCTTTTCACCATCAATAAATAAATCTTCGTTTCTTGTAAAAGCAATATACGTCACTTTTGCCTTCTGAAAGTTCATTTTTAATTCCACTTCTTTACTCTTGTCAGCAAGTTCCTGGATCGTATTCTGCGGTTCAGAAGTCGTAGTTGCAAAAATGACAACGTCATCAGCAAAACGAACGTGATTTGAATTATCTGCATAAATATTTTTTTCTTTGTCCCAGTTCAGTAATTAAAAAATATTTTGCTATGTGGGATTAAAGAGTTTGGGAGATATGATTTTACTTTGTCACACTAGCTTTCCAATTTTTATTAGTGCTGCATCCTCAAATATCCAAACTTTTGCAAATGCATTTTCAGAGATACTATTAATAATGCTAATGTATGCATCTGCAATACCGCAGGTTTTCAAAGCAGTTGTAACTGCTGATGGTTTTACGGAATCGAAGGCCTTTTTATAATCAATAGAAGCCTTGCATAATGGGAGTTCATACTCTCTTGTTCTTTCAGTTAGTTCTCTAAGTACATGGACATGATCTTCAGTGCTGTAGCCACTCCTGAATTCAGCTTCTTCTCTTGCTTGAGCCATGTCCAGTTTTACCTTCATGCGATGTAAAAGAACCTAATTGAAAATTTTATAAATAACTGATAGGAGGCTGATGAGCCTGTAGGTCCTGAGATCCTCAACGTCACCTTTTTTATGTAGCAGGATCATTGTACCATTATCCCAATACTCAGGAATCTTACCTTCGGTGAGACAGCTGGTGAAAACTTGGGCGAGTGAAGTTTCAATTCTTCCACTTGCTTCTTGTACACTCGTGGACAAAAAATTTGCACACCTAGAAGAAAACATGCTACAACCGCGAAACTTTGCAAATAGCTAGGGTGCGTTTGGTGCGAGTGCGCATAACCGCACACCTTGTGGCGGCGCTGCTAGCACGAACCAGCAGCCTTATAAACCGACGTGTAGTCGATGCCCCATGAAAGAGAAAAGCACCGGCCGGCGCAAGCAAGAGTATAGAGTGACAAGAATGCCGGGTAGACACCAGAGACGTCGATGTACGCAACTTACGGGCTTTGAGAGAGGCCTGATCATCGGGCTGAAAACAGCAGGTCGGTCGGCGCGCCGTATAACCCACCACGTGGATCGTTCTGACCATACCGTCCGACTGTGTTGGGAGCAGTGGACACGTGACGGCACTGCCGCACGGCGGGTGTCTCCGAACGAACCAGGAGGACCATCCGTAGAGAGGATCGACAGTTCGTACGGCAGGCACGAATGGATCCCACGAGAACCCTGTCCTCTCCCCAGGCAAATGTAGCGGCTCTTGTGTGCCAACGAGCCATTTCCTGAAGTCTCGCGGAAGCGAATCTGCGATCCCAGCGCCTCTTACGTGTTCTGCCATTAACACCGGATCATCGCCGGCTCTGTTTGCAATGGTGCCAGGCGAGAGCAACGTGGAACGCCACAGACTGGCGACGTGTGGTGTTCAGAGATTGGTGTCGGTTCGTTTTGGGGACAGATGATCATCGTGTCCGGGTGTGGAGGTCCCGGGGTCAACGGCACAATTCCAACCTTGCTATCGAGCGTCCCACCTACCCCACTGCAGGCATTACGGTCTAGGGAGCCTTTATGGTTTATTGCCTACGATAGCCGATCAGCTCTAGTAGTGGTACGTGGATCATTGTCGGGCCAGCGGTATGTGGATGAGATCATATGGTCCCATGTGCTCCCACTCCTGGGCGGAATTCTAGGTGCGCTTTACCAGCAGGATAGTGCCATCCCGCACACTGCTCGGGTTTTCTAGGACTGCCTACGTCATGTCCATACAGTTCCATGGCATGCCCGCTCACCGAACATGTCCTCTATCGAGCATGCGTGGGACCAGTTGAAACGCCGGTTGACTCTGTGCCGCACTATCCGGGATTTGGAGCACACCGTCCAACAAGTGTGGGCCCTCTTCAGCAGGACATCAGGCGTCTGTTCGCCTCTATGCTGGACCATATTGCAACATGTATCACCGCACGAAGCGGTGCGACGCGCTATTGAAGATGACCGGACTACGTGCCACAGATGCCTCTGTAATTGTCCTGCATTAATACACACAATCGACGTGGATTAGGAACATCAAACAGAAGTCATTTCTCTTTCCACGTTTTTAAGTGAGTCACGGAAAAACTATCATCGGCCGCCACCGGGAATTGAATTCAGGGTCTTCCAGTTACGCGCTGGACATGCTACCACTGCACCGCAGCGGCCTCGAATTCTCCAGACTCACATGTGATTAATTGCCAAACCACATGGCTGGTTGCTTCTTGGAGACCCGCACAATGGTGGGGATTCCTCAAAGATGGTAAGAAGCAATTGGTGCAGTGGTAGCATGTCCAGAGAGTAACTGGAAGACCCTTGGTTCGATTTCCGTTGGCGGCCGATGATACTTTTCCCGTGACTCACTTAAAACCGTGGAAAGAGCCATGCCATCTGTTTGATGTCCCAAATCTACGTCAATTGTGTGTATTAATTATTCATTCGTATACTAGTTATTTGTTCAGTTGCTGCCTAACATCTTTGGTAGGCAGCAACTGAACAAATAGTACTGAGATTTGAATTGACAAAATCTTCTATAGATCTAAAAATAAAATCAGTTATCTCCTGCAACATGAGGAATCTGTGATATAAATTTCTTTTGAATAGTGCGATTCTTTTTTGGCGTTGCAATTTTCACAAACAGTAATGTACGCATTTGCTCGTCGTAACAGAAAAATTCGGTAATATTAAGATACAATAAGCTGTACGTAAAAATGGTACATTCAATAGGCGTCGAAAGTGTTTCAATCTGATTTTTGAGCAACGATATGAAGCAAAATATATTTTGAAATCGGTGGAATTTGCATTTCGCTCTTGGCGGCGAAATTATGGATCAGATAAAGATTAAAATGCTAGGATCATCGTTCTCACTGTTCTAGCTTCCCAAAGCAAAAAGAGGCTGATATTAAATCAGACTTAGAGGTACACAGATAAACGTATACAGACAGATACATGTATATAGTGAAGGTATAAGTACATCCTTTAGTTTTCAAAGAACGTGCAGGAAACTTTTTCCACTTTACCACGCTTCGGTCGAAAGGAAGTGCAAAGCAGATGCACCCTTAAATTTAAAACAAACATTCTTGAAATGGTCCCATCCAAACAATTGTCTTTGTACGATATTTGACTCACACAGCATCCCGTCACGTTGCTCTGCTGGCCACGCCCTTTCGAGCTCTGCATTTTGTGCTCCGCCTGTATCTAGCGCCCACCGCCGAATTAATTTGTGTTTCTCTCGTGCATGAATGTCTGCGCTCTCTTCCTAGTCATTCTTTCGAGTTGGTACATGCATATTTTGCCGATATTCCCTTATAATTCATCTCGTTGGGCCTGTTTACAATTAATTTCGTTGGGCCTGTTTACAATTCATTTCGTTGGGCCTGTTTACAATTCATCTCGTTGGGCCTGTTTACAATCTGCCCATCGTGACTCGCCTTGACTTTTTGCTCTAAAACTGTCTGCTGCATGTAGTAGCCTTCCTGCTGCTGTGTCTACGTTTGCCTTCCGTGTTTGCGCTCCAATCATCGTTAATGGTTCTCTGCGCTGCCTTCACCGGTGTGTGGATTACCTTCCTTGTGTTCCACCCATTGACAGTGGTTCTCTGCGCCGCCTTCTTCGGTATGCTGATCGCCTTCCTGGTGCCCCACCTTGTTATAGTGGATCTGTGTGCCCTTCGCCGTGCATTTCTACACATTGTCCATGGCCTGTGCTTCTGCTTCTAAATTCTATTTCCCTCTCACGTCACTATGTGCTGCTTCGATGACTTGTCCTCCAAGTGTGTTGGATGCGTCCCAGGACTGCTCTTCTCCTCATCCTGCTACAGATCCGTGTTCAACGTCTCCGACTTTCCTCGCGACAGCCTTGGACTCCTATATTTCATGTCAAGGTTCCACGCTTATTGCACACGTACAATGCTTTCAACTCTTAGTTTAAGTGTCAAGTTCGACGCCTTACCCAATGTCAAGTTGCACGTCTATACAGTGTATGTCTGCATTGTCGTTTCTCCCTTCCGGTGCAATTACACATTTCGCCAGCAAGCCTAAGTCCATTCTTGTATATATTTTTTCACCTGAGTTTGTTCCTCAAGTCCTATCGACTAGCCTTTCCGTTGGAGATCATAGCTTGGTCCCTATCCTCCTTGCACATTCTCCCGTTTTTCTTAATTTGTAACCTGTACCTCCGGACGTTTCCGATGAGTTTTTACATGCTTTTCCTTCTCGGTGTGGCCGCGTTCTTGGTGATATCCGCAAGATACCCGCCGCCCATGTTGATCAAGGTGATCGTCCTTATTTTGGCTTCCGCCGCCAAGACTTAGTTTTTTTCCCTGACACAGACTGTTTCTTACTGCCCCACAACTTTTCTGGTGATTTGTTGTTATCACAACGTCGCATTCAACGTATTCACTGCCTATCATTGCATCTCATGTAAACAGCCTGGTCACCATTTCTCGCAATGCCCCCTCATTTCTTCCTAGTCTTCTTCAACGGCTGCTCAAGTTCCCGTCACAGAACCTCTTTCTTCGCTTCCAGTTACCACGCTTTCGCCTGATCAGTTCACACCTTCTTAGTCTCCATCTCCATCATCTGCCTCCGTTGGTCTTTTTCCTTCCTCGCCAGCATCGTCTGTTGTGGGTACATCTGGATCTACTGCTCCTGTTTCGGTGCCTTCGTCTGTATTTCTTTCTTTTTCATCGTCTGATGTTTGCGCTTTGTCACATCCTGTTGCTGCACCTTCTCCGCCTGTTCAGGTGCTGCCTTCTTTGTTTTCGCAAGTCAACTCGTCTATCTCGATCCCGGGATTTTCTGCTCCACCATCGCAGCTGCGTACGTCGGCTACGCCACCCTCAGACGCTCATCTTTCCTCCACTGGTTCCAGTACTCCGGTGTGCTCTCCGCCCTTTTCACCTTCTCGGGGCTCTTCTGATGCTTCTAGTGCCGTTGTCTTTGTTTCACCTTCTGGTCGCCATGGTCTGTCCCCGCTCTTTCGCACAGCTCCTCTTCTAGTCTCGTTTGAAACCCCACCCTCCCCGGCTTCTGTTGTTCCTGCAGCTACCACCTTACATGTGTCATCCGACTTTGTACCCTATTCACCTCGCCAGAATCCCGAGACGCCGCCTGTTGTTCCTTCTACGTCGTCTCGTCCTCTTCGTCAACATTTCCCTACTGGTATTGCTCCTAATAAGAAGCGTCGTCATCGGTCTAATCGCAAGATTCGCGCTAAGCGTGCCGCTGTGATTATGTCTCCTCCTCATCGTTCTTCGCAAGGCACCGCTCCTGATCCTGCTGCCGTCACTTTTGCTCGCGTTCTTGACAGTCCCTCTGTTGTGCCTGATCTTGTTGCTCGCCTTCAAGTTGTTCCAGAGTTTACGCAGACTCTTTCTCTAGATGCCGCTTTCCCATTGTTCTTTGACTCTTCTCACGATGCTACACTTAATCACTTTATTGCTTCCAACGATCCGGCAGTTTACTCATCTCTGGTTGACAATCTTAGCGCTTTTTACTTTGCATTTTTTCACCTTTCGGGCTCTTACCCGGAAGTTGAATGTTACTATGGTTGTCTTGACCACTTCATTTGTCATGCTCAACATCGTCTCCTTCTTCGGTGTCCACCTGATTAGCTCCTGTGTGGTTTTGTTTGATGATTGATTTCTGTTGTGTTTTCTTAGCTATGTTTCTCCCTGTCTCTTTGAGCCCTTGTTGTTTCGTTCTCCTCTTTGTGAAGTGTTTTCCCTCGTGCCTCGTTTTTTTCCCCTCATCATTCTGCTTTGTGACCTTTTTCTGTGTGTTTTGTCTTACGATGTCCTGCCTGCATCCGCTTTACATGACCATCACCAACTGCCTCGCACCGTTCGTTCTGCTTCTGTTTTTCTGTAGTTCAAGCATGCCCCCTGCCCGATTTTCCCGGAGTGCCATGTGTTGCTTCCTACCCTGCTATGTTTTGTATAGTATGTCTAACTGCTATGCCACTGTTAGACAGAAAATGCCAATTTTAAAGAAAGTAATAGTTTTTCCTTAATGTTTTTCTTTTCAATGTGGCATTAGTACCATTATTTCTCTTTTTGTCGGAGGATGGCGCCCAATAACCACAGATGGACAGCAATAATTTCGCACCAATAATTTCGTTTTTTCCTTAAAAGGAAGAAGGAATAGTTCCTGGGTTTTCTACTCATCATGTTGCTCCCTGGTTCCAGGTATGGTGCTTTCTCTATTTGCTGGCTCAGCCGTTCCTCTGCTTAGTGACTGTTCCCTGTGTGCTTTGCCTCGTGTTGTATCTGCCACCGACTACAGCGCACGATTGTAATGTAACGGACTGCTTTGTGCCTCTGCCATGCTCCCTTTCTTTCTGTGATGCCTTGTACTGTATGTTTACTACAGACTGGATTGCGTCGTTTGTTTCAGCTCCGAGATTTTGGCTGTTTTACTATGCCATGCATTTTCCGGTTCTCTTGTGTTCTGGTCCTTGAGACACATTGAAGAAATGTTGAAACCTTCACGTTCTTTTTGGAATGTCTTTTCAACTGCTGCGGTTCAAAGCTAGAAACGGAGAGATCTTTAAGATAATGACAGGAACGAATACAAGACTTTTTGAAAATAAATTACTTCTTCATCATCCTCCATTACCCTTTATACAAATATCTCAGAAACTATCCAGATTCGAATGATAAAGATGTAGCTCCTTCCGGTTCACACGATGCTAACGAATAGCTATTCTGAAACAGGAAATGTCCGTGTTTGGGGGTGGGGGCAGCTGAAATCGTGGAACATTTTTAAACATCTCAAAAACTATCGGGGTTAAAAAAATAAACATGGAGTTTGTAAGAACGGACACATTAACGATGTTAATTCATTTCAATGATAAACATTATGTGGTTTTTTGACCAAAGAAAACGTCGCAAGTTCCCAAAATGGCGACAGAGAATTCGCAAATATGTTTAATCCTTTGGGGGGGGGAAGGCGAGATGTATGACAAAAGACTTCAGGTTCTCACGCCTTAGAAAGGGCGAGGACTTGTTCTACGAACTGCAAGTATCGCCAAGGACGCTGTGACTTTCACAGATACATTGTTCATTTTCACTAGGCGCATACAAGTCTGAAATGCAGACATACTCTTTTGTATAGTTATAACAATGTGTATTGTATTGCTACGGATGTACTACGACGATAGGATTGCTTTCTCGGAAGGAGGCACTCAATAATGTATAGCCTGAGGATAAGCGAGGAATGCGCAAGGTAGATTTAAAGGTCTAGGAGCCCGATTCCCGGAAAACGACTAGGGATGGGGCAGGTGAAGGGCGCGAGAGGTGACACGCGGCGCGAGAGGAGAGCAGCATGTTGAAGGTCAGCGCCGTCGCCCTTGAAGAAGGAGCAGCGTGAAGGGGGGCGAAGAGGTCGCTCCGAGTGGACCTGTTGGAGCAGTCTGTCTTCGGAGAGCGAAGGTGATAGTCCTCCGATAGAAAGGAACGCGTTTGCGTGGATGGTGTGTTGGGCTCTCGGAGTCCACGGGGAAAGAGCGGGCACCGATTTAGATGAAGTAGGTCGCCGCTACAGAAGGAATCTACCCGAGTCAGGGATACCGGTAGAGTAGCTGATGATATACTACTGAATTACGGACTTAGTACAGTCCACTGAAGCATCGATTAGAGAAGGATAGCTAGAAGACTAGTCCTGAAGCATCGATAAGATAGAGGTATATCTAGTGCCAAGGAGCTCCTAAGTTAGGACGCCAACGCAGGGTGAGATTTCTACAGAATTCGATCACCTTATCTTGCGCGTTCCACGATCTTTGCCAGGTCCAGTCATAACGAGGTCACTTTCAAGAGCGAGTAATCCGCCGCCATCAAAATTCTAGTTGATGAAGAATAAGTGTTTCGTATATGTGTTAACCAAGCGTTCTTTTCAAATTATGTCTGAAAGTGGATAAACTTCGGTATAACCAGCTGTTGTCGCTCTGCCTCCCCGATTCACAGATATATATATAGTAAAGTGGGGGAGGTTTCGTTTGTTCGCTCGAACAGAGTGAGAGAGAGAGAGTGTGTGTACTTCCGGGAAGAGTAAACGAACTCTCTGCTTGTTGTGAGCCCGCTGCGCGTGCTCCTCGGATGCTTAAGTAGGAGGCGGCGCTAAGTCACGTGACGACACGTTCGCTCTTACAGAGTTTTCCCGGTTCATACGATTTACTAACGAATGGTCATTTTGAAATTACATGGAAGGGGGGAGGAATTGTCGGCTCCATATTTTCTGAATCCTTTTTTTTGTAGGTATGTCAAACTCTATTGCGGTTCAAACGATAATAATGGAGTTCTTTTCGGTTCATACGATTTTTTTTTTGATTGGAGGTTTAACGACCACCGTGAGCACCTCAATGGGCTATAAGCAGTCGCCCGTTCCCAATTTAGGGTCACTGGTTCCAGGGAAGGGAGAGAGCCAGTGCCGTAAGACAAACACAACATCCATGCCTGACCGGGATTCGAACCCGGACCCCTTACGGACGAATGATCAGAGGCCAACGCCTTAGACCACTGAGCCACCGGGGCGGCCATACGATTTACTAACGAATGGCTATGAAATTTCGAATTCCATGGTGAGGGGGGGGGGGGTTAATAGTGTAGGCTTGTAACATCCTTTTTTCAGTACCTCAAAAACTATTGCGGTTTAAACGAAGAAAATGGAGTTCTTTTCGGTTCACACGATTTGCTAACGAATGGCTATTTTGAAATTTTGAATTTCCATGGGGGGGGGTGAAATGGTCGGGCTCTGTATATATGCAAATTCTCAATATTATTTATTAAATATTTCAAAAACTATTGCGGTTCAAACGATAAAAATGGAGTCCATTCCTGTTCATACGATTTACTAACGAATGGTTATTTCGGAATTTTGAATTTCCATGATGAGGGGGTGAAATGGTAGGCCTGTAACATTATTTGTTAAATATCTCAAAAATTATTGCGGTTCAAGCGATGAAAATGGAGTTCTTTTCAGTTCATACGCTTTGCTAACGAATGGCTATTTCGGAATTTTTAATTTCCATGATGAGGGGGAGAGGGGGTATGAAATGGCCTGTAACACTCTTTTTTAAATATCTGAAAAATTATTGCGGTTCAAACGATGAAAATAGAGTTCTTTTCGGTTCATACGATTTGCTAAGGAATGGCTATTTTGAAATTTTGAATTTCCATGGTGGGGGGCCGGTGAAATGGTCGGTCTCTCTGTATGTATGCAAAATCTCAATATTATTTTTTAAATATCTCAAAAACTATTGCGGTTCAAACGATAAAAATGGAGTTCATTCCTGTTCATACGATTTACTAACGAATGGCTATTTCGGAATTTTGAATTTCCGTGATGAAGGGGAGGGGGGGTAAATGGTGTAGGCCTGTGACATTCTTTTTTAAATATCTCAAAAATTATTGCGGTTCAAACGATGAAAATGGAGTTCTTTTCAGTTCATACGCTTTGCTAACGAATGGCTATTTCGGAATTTTTAATTTCCATGATGAGGGGGAGAGGGGGTATGAAATGGCCTGTAACACTCTTTTTTAAATATCTCAAAAATTATTGCGGTTCAAACGATGAAAATAGAGTTCTTTTCGGTTCATACGATTTGCTAAGGAATGGCTATTTTGAAATTTTGAATTTCCATGGTGGGGGGCCGGTGAAATGGTCGGTCTCTCTGTATGTATGCAAAATCTCAATATTATTTTTTAAATATCTCAAAAACTATTGCGGTTCAAACGATAAAAATGGAGTTCATTCCTGTTCATACGATTTACTAACGAATGGCTATTTCGGAATTTTGAATTTCCGTGATGAAGGGGAGGGGGGTAAATGGTGTAGGCCTGTGACATTCTTTTTAAATATCTCAAAAACTATTGCGGTTCAAACGATGAAAATGGAGTTCTTTTCGGTTCATACGCTTTGCTAACGAATGGCTATTTCGGAATTTTTAATTTCCATGATGAGGGGGAGAGGGGGTATGAAATGGCCTGTAACACTCTTTTTTAAATATCTCAAAAATTATTGCGGTTCAAACGATGAAAATAGAGTTCTTTTCGGTTCATACGATTTGCTAAGGAATGGCTATTTTGAAATTTTGAATTTCCATGGTGGGGGCCGGTGAAATGGTCGGTCTCTCTGTATGTATGCAAAATCTCAATATTATTTTTTAAATATCTCAAAAACTATTGCGGTTCAAACGATAAAAATGGAGTTCATTCCTGTTCATACGATTTACTAACGAATGGCTATTTCGGAATTTTGAATTTCCGTGATGAAGGGGAGGGGGTAAATGGTGTAGGCCTGTGACATTCTTTTTTAAATATCTCAAAAACTATTGCGGTTCCAACGATGAAAATGGAGTTCTTTTCGGTTCATACGATTTGCTAACGAATGGCTATTTTGAAATTTTGAATTTTTCCTGGAAGTGTGTGCAATGGTCGTCCCCCAATTTTCTCAAACTTTTTTTTTTTTAAATCTATCAAAAACTGTTGGCCGCCCTGGTGACGCAGTGGTCTAAGCGACGGACTCTGATCATTCGTTCGAACAGGGTCCGGGTTCGAATCCCGGTGAGGCATGAATGTTGTGTTTGTTTTACGGCACTGGCTCTCTCCCTTCCCTGGAATCAGTGACCCTGAATTAGGGACGGGCGACTGCTTATAGCCCATTGAGTTGCTCACGGTGGTCGTTAAATCTCCAATAAAAAAAAACTGTTGCGGTTCAAACGATAAAAATGGAGTTCATTCCTGTTCATACGATTTACTAACGAATGGCTATTTCGGAATTTTGAATTTCCATGATGAAGGGGGGGTAAATGGTGTTGGCCTGTGACATTCTTTTTTAAATATCTCAAAAACTATTGCGGTTCAAACGATGAAAATGGAGTTCTTTTCGGTTCATACGATTTGCTAACGAATGGCTATTTTGAAATTTTGAGTTTCCATGGTGGGGGGGGGGGGGTGAAATGGTCGGTCTCTCTGTATATATGCAAATTCTCAATATTATTTTTTAAATATCTCAAAAACTATTGCGGTTCAAACGATAAAAATGGAGTTCATTCCTGTTCATACGATTTACTAACGAATGGCTATTTCGGAATTTCAAATTTCCATGATGAGGGGGAGGGGGATGAAATGGCCTGTAACATTCTTTTAAATATCTCAAAAATTATTGCGGTTCAAACGATGAAAATGGAGTTCTTTTCGATTCATACGATTTGCTAACGAATGGCTATTTTGAAATTTTGAATTTCCATGGTGGGGGCTGGTGAAACGGTCGGTCTCTCTGTATATATGCAAAAACTCAATATTATTTTTTAAATATCTCAAAAACTATTGCGGTTCAAACGATAAAAATGGAGTTCATTCCTGTTCTTACGATTTACTAACGAATGGCTATTTCGGAATTTTGAATTTCCATGATGAGGGGGGGGGGTGAAATGGTAGGCCTGTAACATTATTTGTTAAATATCTCAAAAACTATTGCGGTTCAAACGATAGAAATGGAGTTCATTCCTGTTCATACGATTTACTAACGAATGGCTATTTCGGAATTTTGAATTTCCATGATGAAAGGGGGGGGGGGGAGGGGGATGAAATAGCCTGTAACATTCTTTTTTAAATATCTCAAAAATTATTGCGGTTTAAACGATGAAAATGGAGTTCTTTTCGGTTCATACGATTTGCTAACGAATGGCTATTTTGAAATTTTGAATTTCCATGATGAAGGGGGGGTAAATGGTGTAGGCCTGTGACATACTTTTTTAAATACCTCAAAAACTATTGCGGTTCAAACGATGAACATGGAGTTCTTTTCGGTTCATACGATTTGCTAACGAATGGCTTTTTTGAAATTTTGAGTTTCCATGGTGGGGGGGGGGGCTGGTGAAATGATCGGTCTCTCTGTATATATGCAAATTCTCAATATTATTTTTTAAATATCTGAAAAACTATTGCGGTTCAAACGATAAAAATAGAGTTCATTCCTGTTCATACGATTTACTAACGAATGGCTATTTCGGAATTTCAAATTTCCATGATGAGGGGGGAGGGGGGATGAAATGGCATGTAACATTCTTTTTTAAATATCTCAAAAATTACTGCGGTTTAAACGATGAAAATGGAGTTCTTTTCAGTTCATACGATTTACTAACGAATGGCTATTTCGGAATTTCAAATTTCCATGATGAGGGGGAGGCGGGATGAAATGGCCTGTAACACTCTTTTTTAAATATCTCAAAAATTATTGCGGTTCAAACGATGAAAATAGAGTTCTTTTCGGTTCATACGATTTGCTAACGAATGGCTATTTTGAAATTTTGAATTTCCATGGTGGGGTGCTGGTGAAATGGTCGGTCTCTCTGTATATATGCAAAAACTCAATATTATTTTTTAAATATCTCAAAAACTATTGCGGTTCAAACGATAAAAATGGAGTTCATTCCTGTTCATACGATTTACTAACGAATGGCTATTTCGGAATTTTGAATTTCCATGATGAGGGGGGGGGGGGGTGAAATGGTAGGCCTGTAACATTATTTGTTAAATATCTCAAAAACTATAGCGGTTCAAACGATAAAAATGGAGTTCATTCCTGTTCATACGATTTACTAACGAATGGCTATTTCGGAATTTTGAATTTCCATGATGAAGGGGGGGGGGGGTAAATGGCGTAGGCCTGTGACATTCTTTTTTAAATATCTCAAAAATTACTGCGGTTCAAACGATGAAAATGGAGTTCTTTTCGGTTCATACGATTTGCTAACGAATGGCTGTTTTGAAATTTTGAATTTCCATGGGGGTGGGGGCTGGTGAAATGGTCGGCCTCTGTGCGTATATGTAAATTCTATTATTTTTTAAATATCTCAAAAACTATTGCGGTTCAAACGATAAAAATGGAGTTCATTCCTGTTCATACGATTTACTAATGAATGGCTATTTCGGAATTTGGAATTTCCATGATGAAGGGGGGGGGGTAAATGGTGTAGGCCTGAGACATTCTTTTTTAAATATCTCAAAAACTATTGCGGTTCAAACGATGAAAATAGAGTTCTTTTCGGTTCATACGATATGCTAATGAATGGCTATTTTGAAATTTTGAATTTCCATGGGGGTGGGGGCTGGTGAAATGGTCGGTCTCTGTGCGTATATGTAAATTCTATTATTTATTAAATATTTCAAAAACTATTGCGGTTCAAACGATAAAAATGGAGTTCATTCCTGTTCATACGATTTACTAACGAATGGCTATTTCGGAATTTTGAATTTCCGTGATGAGGGGGGTGAAATGATAGGTCTGTAACATTATTTTTTAAATATCTCAAAAACTATTGCGGTTCAAACGATGAAAATGGAGTTCTTTTCAGTTCACACGATTTGCTAACGAATGCCTATTTTGAAATTTTGAATTTCCATGGTGGGGGGCTGGTGAAATGGTCGGTCTTTCTGTATATATATGCAAATTCTGAATATTATTTGTTAAATATCTCAAAAACTATTGCGGTTCAAACGATAGAAATGGAGTTCATTCCGGTTCATACGATTTACTAACGAATGGCTATTTCGAAATTTTGAATTTCCATGGTGGGGGGCTGGTGAAATGGTCGGCCTCCTATAATTATATGCAAATTCTCAATATTATTTGTTAAATATCTCAAAAACTATTGTGGATCAAACGATGAAAATGGAGTTCATTCCGGTTCATACGATTTATTAACGAATGGCTATGCTGAAATTTGAAATATCTATTTTTTGGGGGTACCATTTCACCAGCCCCCCCACTTTGTTTTTTAAATAACTCAAAAACTATTGCGGTTCAAACGAAAAATATTGAGTTCATTCCGGTTCATACGTGGTACAAACGAATGGTGCAAAAAAAATTTAAAAATTCCATGGTGGGGGGCTATCGTTTCACCAGCCCCCCACTTTATTTTTTAAATATCTCCAAAACTTTTGCGGTTCAAACGAAAAAAACGGAGTGCATTCCGGTTCATACGTGGTACAAACGAATGGTGTCTGAAAAATTAAAAAATTCCGTTATGGGGGCTGGTGAAATGCACCTGGATTTGACGATCTTCGTGAGCAGCTCAATGTGCAATAAGCAGTCGCTATTCCCTAATTTGTGTCCATGGTTCCCGGGAAAGAAGGGAGCCAGTGCCATAAGACAAACACGCCATCCATGCCTCATCCGAAAGTCGAACCCGGACCAAAATCGAATGATTGGTTAGAAACCAGTGCTCAGACCATGATTTTTCAGAATTATTTTTTCTCTTATGATTTTTTAGAGCTACGGAATGTTTTGAGACTCGAGATTTTCCTATGGCAATGACTTCCAATTACGTTCAAGAAAAGTTCAAATGAAATAGTTCAGAAAAGTTCAGTTTTTAGAAAACCCCTAAATATAAAATTTATAATATTATTTTTATTTTATTTTTTTCGTTGTGATTTTTTTAAACACACATGTTTTGAAACTCGAAATTTTTTTCATACTTACAATGACTTTCAATTATGTTTAGAGAAAGGTGAAGTATCCTACTTCATAGTATTAATTCACAAAATTCCTAAATATAAAATTTGCTCTTGGTATGTATAATAGATTTTGTGTTAAAGGATCCACAAACTGATACATAGATACCATGCTACATAACCCATACGACAGTTCAAGCGCCCAGTTTCTTACGGTCACATAATGTAAAATAGCAAGTGCACCGACTGGAGGGTGTGGATATTCGTTGCCACAATAACCTTAATATCATGCGATATATTGTCCACAGTATGTAGTCTTGCTGCAGAACCTCAAAATGAGGTCCGCCAACAGATCATTGAAATTTTGTAGTTATTCAAACTTCAAGTATTATCGCGGATCGCTCTTATTACTTGAAAGTTTCCGTCATATGGATACGGAAAATGTAAAACAGAATTTTCCGGTTAATAGTCAAACGGAATCACGGAAAGGCTCCCTGGAAAGACAAAATTTTCCGTTACCGTAACTTATAAGCAGAAGTTTCCCATTTTTTAACAGGAGATAGATTAACAGGAGTATTTCCGTCAGTTCACGAATAAAAGATCTGTGAAAATCAGAATTTTTCTATCATGTCGCGGAAAAGGTTGAATCAGGAATCATCATCATTGTCAACCATTATCAATCCACTGCTGGACGAAGGTCTGTCTCTCCAAGCCTCTTCCTGTGCAGTCTCCTCCACGTTACTCCCGCATACTTTCGAATTTCATCCACCCATCTCCCATGTGGTCTTCTTCTGGGTCTTTTCCTGTCCCTTGGAATCCAATCTAAAATTTCGGCTGTCCATCGATGGCCTGTCCTTCTGGCAGTATGTCCAGCCCATTGCCATTTCCGGGATTTAACTCTGATCATGATGTCTTTCACTCTTGTCATTTTTCGGATCCACGAGTTCCTCTTCTTATCTCTCCTGGTAACACCAAGCATGCACTTCTCCATGCTGCTTTGAGTTGTCTGCAGCCTTTGTATGTCTCTTTCAGTTAAGGTCCACGTCTCTGCACCAAATGTAAGCACTGGAAGGATGCATTGATCAAACACTTTTCTTTTAAGACATAATGGCATATTGCTCTTGAAAATTATGCTGTTTATTCCAAAAGCTCTCCAGGCAAGTTTTATACGCCGATTAATTTCTTTATCAATGTGACCCTCACTTGATATCCGCTGTCCAAGATAAACGTACGTATCTGTTATCTCCAGTTTTTTTTCTCCATCAATCGATAAATCTTCATTTCTTGTTAAAGCATTGATACATCACTTTTGTCTTCTGAAAGTTCATTTTTTATCCCACTTCTTTACTCTTGTCAGCAAGTTCCAGGATTATACTCTGCAGCTCTGGTGGGGAAGTTGCAAAAATAACTACGTCATCAGAAAAACGAAGGTGAGTTAGATAATCTCCAGAATCAGGAATATGTTTCGTTAATACATGAGAGGAATCACTGAAAATATAGCACGAGAATTTCGGAATTTTTTTACAGTTTAAGTCGCACGATTTTCCTTATTTATGCGGGATCGTACAGTCCGCTGGAACAAATGGAAATGCAGTGAATAATTGCTGCTGTTCATTAATTACTGACTTTTTTTTCTTATTTCTTTCGCGAATACCTGATTGCCATAAAGCCGAAGAACTTATAACACTTGCGATTCCTTGGCTAAGAGATATTCCTGGGATTTCATTATGGAATAGCATTTATTTTTCACATGACGGTAGCTAATGCTGGTAAGAACAGGTGTACGTACTTTTACGATATTAATATGGGTAAGGCGCAAGCTCGCCATCATTAACAGGTATCACTAGAATTACATATTCCTAATCTGATTAATCAAACACAAGCTGACAACGCTAAGTGAATAATGATCCTGCATGATGCAAGGGAAAGCTAAAAAGCACAGAATCGTTTACACATCTGTTTCTTGCAGCTCAAAATAATAAGAGATGTTGCTCTTTTATAGCGTTTCCACAATAATGATTCATTGGTTAATTAGGTACTGTATATTACACATCACATACATGGTTTGCTGATCTGATATTTGTATTTGCACATGATGTTAATGAAAAATTACTTTCTGTTAATAATTGTTTCAATAGAGTTAACGGATTATAAAGTAAGGAGGGTGTTCAGAAAATAATGCCTCATATTTATATACAAGCCCAGGGGTAAGGCATCAGATTGAAACAAAACAAGAACAAAGCTTAGAATTTCTACTTTTTAATTCACATATTTTATTTTTCTACATAGTGCGAAAACACAAGTTTGTCCGCGCCGGAATCAAATCCGGGTTTCCTCACTCCGGAGTAAGTCGCTCTCCCAACTGAACTATGCGGACAAAATATCTCGCTGCAGATTTGTCATCTTGACACATGTTTTCACCTCTTTAGTACGTCGCATCATCTCCCACTTAGTTTTTTTCTTCTTTGAAGCGAAGTAGGAATTTTTCATTAATTCCAAACAATGGGTGGAACAAACAACACCCACTTTTCGAAGAACCCAACGGCCAGCGGATATATTTTCCACAATCGGGCGCAAATGTGAAAACACAAGCTTTCCGCGCCGGGCATCGAAACCAGGTCCCCTCACTCCGGAGTAAGTTGCTCTCCCAACTGAGCTACACGGACATGTTTTCATAATCTTTTTATTCAGAGCAAATGAAGGGAATTTGGATGCAGAAGGCACGGATAATATAGTGCCGGAAAAGTAGGCAAAAGATGTAAAATGTACAATGAGATCGTATATGTACGAGACGCGTATGTACAATACACTGAAGAGCAATTTAATTAGAGACAGCTGGCGTTATGCAAATGTGGCGTTGTGGGCGGCCCTGTAAACGGAAACGACTTGACGTATGCAGCGATCCGACAATATAAGGAGTGATGCGACGGGAATCAGTAAGAGTCTGGCGCAGTATGGGTAAAACGAAGGATCTAAGCGCATTTGGTCGTGGGCAAATTGTCGGGACCAGACGAATGGGTCACACCATCTCGGAAGTCGTGCAGGCACTGGGATTTTATGAGCCACTATGTCACGGGTGCACCGTGAGTACATCGAATCCGCTAAAACCATCCCTGCAAGGGACAAATGCCGTGGACAACAGCGTGTGGATGAGCGGGGTCATCGTCGGCTAGCTTGCATTGTAACAGCGGATAGACGGGCCACAGTGCAAGAAATCACTCGGCAATTTAACGCTGATGCACAAAAACGTGTAAGCAGCCACACCATCCAGAACCATCTTTTCGCTATGGGGTACAGAAGCCACCGTTCCTCGAGGGTACGAAGGTACCGCTGCTGACGGCACATCACAGGGTGCAAAGATTAGCATGGGCGCGGGAACATCGCCACTGGACCCTAGACATGTGGGGAAATCACTCGGCAATTTAACGCTGATGCACGAAAACGTGTAAGCAGCCACACCATCCAGAACCATCTCCTTGCTATGCGGTACAGAAGCCATCGTTCCACGAGGGTACCGCTGCTGACGGCACATCACAGGGTGCAAAGATTAGCTTGGGCGCGGGAACATCGCCACTGGACCCTAGACATGTAGGGAAATGTTGCCTAGACTGATGAGTCAAGATTCACGTTGGTACATGCGGATGGCAGGATACGAGTACGGTACTAACTACATGAAGCGATGGATCCTTCTTGCCAGCAGGGTACTTTTCAAGTTGGTGGGGGTGGCATTCTCGTATGGGGACTGTTTACGTGGACTGAAATGGGACCTCTGGTACGTGTGACATCGTCCCTCACAGATCAACGTTACCGGGATATCCTGGGCGACCATTTGCTCTCGTTTGTGCGTCTTCAACATCCCACTGGGGACCTCATCCTGCAACAAGACAATACACCGTGCCATCGCTCCCGAATTGTATCCGAATGGTTGGATGAACACTCCACCAACATGATCTCGCTTCCTTGGCCAGCTCGGCCACCTGAGCTCAATATCATCGTGCACATGTGGGATGCCATCGAGAGATATGTTCGAGGCTCTGACCCCCTTCCATCAAATCTTCGTGAGCTGTGGGAGCTTGTTCAGACGTCGTGGATCAATATGGCTTCCCAACGCTTCCGGTGTCTTGTCGAGTCCTGCCGAGACGAATCGCCGCCGTCATCAGGGTGAAAGGTGGTGCTACACGTTACTAGACAGGTATCACTAATACAATTGCTCTTCAGTGTATATATATAAGTCAAATTATTCAATTAGCAGGGTCGCTTTGCCCACGGTAAAATGCAACAGGGTCGCTTTGCGCACGATTTCCAGAGGGTGGCTTGGCGCACGGTTCGCTCCGCGCACGACACCCTATTCACGAGGAATAATTTGCCAAACTCCGTCACACCATTCAAATGGAGGCATTCAGATATCATTCCCATTCTTAAGTTCCACCATTATTTCCTAGTTCACTGTTGATTGCTCACTCACGTAATGGTTGACAATAATTCCCAGCATTACTTTTCTTATTGGGAATTCTTTTCCGAGCTCATGCGGGCGGAAGAACTTTAAACGCACTGCGACTTCAGTGTGTATTGAGTAATGGCGGACTGAAAGATCGTTTACAGCACAGCGGTGAGAGCGAACAATTCACAATTCACGGTTAAGATTCTTCCGTCGTGAACAAATCGTTCATCAATGTTCCATCACCATTAACTCTACTGTTTGATATAATGCTTTATACAAAGTTTTACCATAACACTGTTGTCTGAATGAAATACAGTAAACGATGCTTTCATTGTAACAACTAAAAACATTGAAGCTTTTTTTTTAATTTTTAAAAATAAGAAATATTTATCAAATGTTTTCCCTGAACGGACAATTTATTGTACATACATACCTAAAAACGTATAGGCTTTCTTTATTCTCACAACAGCAGCAGCACGTCGTGGTATGCACTGTACTAGGTATCAGAAACTTTTGCGTGATGGACTATGATTACAGAACAGCCGTTCTAAAGTGCCGAGAGTTGTCAGTGGTGGTTTTAGGATTTTGTTTGTTTGTTTGTTTGTTTGTAGGTTTAACGACCACCGTGAGCAACTCAATGGGCTATAAGCAGTCGCCCGTCCCTAATTTAGGGTCACTGGTTCCAGGGAAGGGAAAGAGCCAGTGCCGTAAGACAAACACAACATCCATGCCTCACCGGGATTCGAACCCGGACCCTTTCGGACGAATGATCAGAGGCCATCGCTTAGACCACTGCGCCACCGGGGCGGCGGTTTTAGGATCGAATGCATCACTCCACTTTGTCCCACCGGGGCTCAATTGGGTTCAAATCCGGAGAGTGGGAGGGCCGTTCGACGGTTGTGTAATCACTGAATAATTCTCAGACTAGTACTTCACAAAACGGGAGCCATTAGGCGGGACGTTGACTAGCTGGAAAGAATAGCATCCTGCTATGGGAGACGGATAGCCATATGCATCGGAATAGAATCAGACAGGAAGAATCATTGTTCTCCCATTTTGGGCTTCCCAATGCAAAGAGAAATTTTTAAATCAATCCAATAGTTGCAGAGACA
Organism: Macrothele yani; assembly: GCA_039090855.1. Taxonomy (NCBI): domain Eukaryota; kingdom Metazoa; phylum Arthropoda; class Arachnida; order Araneae; family Macrothelidae; genus Macrothele; species Macrothele yani. The sequence continues at coordinate 66,825,343 of CM076989.1, read as the reverse complement.
TGATTTCCATAGATAGACAAACGGACGGACAAAGTGATGCTATAAATACGTACTTATTTTACACTAAAAACACAGATCCGGAAACTCTTTCCTACGGAGATATACAGGATGTATAAACAAATCGGGCATAAGCCGCGACACAGTAAGATGAAGCCTCATAAAAATGTGGAACCAGTGGGATTAGTGTGAGTGTTATTGGGTCCATCCCATCAGCTCGACTTCAGCGCTTCTAGGGATACATTGGTAAACTTAGCTCACCGAAGTGCTTTTGCCTGCTCAGTGTAAAACCTAAATTAACCCTTTGACCCCGACTTTTTATGACCGATTTGCAGCAAATCAGCGACGCTCCCCAACTTTAAACTAAGGGTCATTCCATCTCAAATCAGTACACTGTTTCAGACTCACCTCCTTACACATATTTTTTTCATTTGGGGTGCTTTATCGTCCTATGTGTAGTGCAAAAATACCAATTTTTAGGGGGCCTATGTTCATTATGTGAAATGTTCGAGCTATGTAAAGTTTATGGTTTTTACTTAAAAATGGCTAGAAGATATTTTTTTGTTTTGCTTTAATGGGCTTCCCAGTTGAGATATAGAGCTGAGAGTGGTCTCATTTTAAAGCTCCATTAATGAGATTTGATATGATGCACAACACAATAGAGTTTATAATGTATAACAAATTTCACAATACAACTCAAAATTTCAAAATTGATTTTTTCAAAAATAGACATTTTTAAAAAAATTTAAAAACTCACAATATTAATTCATACTTATCTATAACTATCCGTGAAATATTTTTGGGATCATGAGATATGAGAGAGAACACATACATACGTTCAGCATAAATATGACCCAGATTTTCTGTTTTGCACTTCACATTTTTTCCCCACATCGTGTAGCTTTTTGGATTTTTTTGTGTATTGCATTATCTCTAGGTAGTGAGCCTATATATTTCAATTATATTAGAGCCATAAAAGATAAAGAAATCAAATATGTGGTGCACTTGAATTACAAAATCAAAATCAATAGCCAACAATTAAATCATTACAAAGATTATAACTCACATGATTGTTTTAGTTCAATCCATTTTTGCTAAAGTGGTCACATTTTTAATCTATCTTTTCTTGAGCTAGTGAACTGGTAGAAAACCTGAATCGCTTGCAGGACTTCTTGAGTAGAAAGGATATATGTACCGCCAGTTGGTGTTGCAGGGTTTACTTTTTACACAGGGCATATATCGATGGAATCCACAGAACATCTGGATTTTTGGGGTACACGAATGAAGGAGATAGGCCTGCATGGTGACGGACTATTACCCTCATTTCATCTTTCTTTTCCTATTTTGCTAAAACATAACCCAGTCACTAATTACCACTGTAAAGTGCAATGACACGACCACATATTTCACTGTAAACAAGTCTTCCTGCACATGTTGTTACAGTATGTTCAACTAATGTTGAAGCAAAAGAGAAAGGTTTGACCAAGATTTTTGTTTCACTTGAAAGTATGAAAGCATGTTGTTTCCGACTTCCGAGAAGAGTTTGTGCTTTGCTGAAACGATCTGTCAAAAATTGCTCTGTTGCAATGTATTCTGCCTGAGTAACAAATGTAAAGTAAAGTTTTGAAGTGTCTTCTTTTGCCCATTCATAGAGTGGTCTTTTGCCATTATCTGGTCCTTGTATGGTCTTTAAAGACTTGTTTTTAAAAGTTTTCCTTTTTTCTATTGTGCAGGAGAGCTATCTGAAAAGTAATAGATTTTTGGGGCAATTTCTCAAATCCGCTCTTTACAAAGTATAAGGGTTTTTGATGAAAAGAATACACAGGCTCTCTGAAATCACAACAGAGCTGGCATGCTTAGTTTTTTCACCTATTTTAAAATACACAGCAAACTGATGCACTGTAATTTGGTGGCTGGTCCAATGATAGAACTGTGCTTCGTCTTGCACAACAAAATAATAGTTTTCTGAAAAATCGCACACTAAAGCAATTTCCGAATCGGGCAGATTTTCTTTCACGCGATTCATAAATGACCTTTGTTGTATTAAGTCATGGCGAAGTAAAACGGAAACTTTCTCACAAAATAAATTGACAAATTCAAAGACTGTTTTTTGCAATGTCTCTAAGGGGCATAAGTCAACAGAAATCCAGTGGGAAAAAGTTACAGTCTTGATCATATTTTCTTCGAAGGCATTTTCTAGCAAACTTTGAATTACTTGAATTCCAGGGCAAGATGCACTATTACCTAAATACACTGCCGGACAATTGCTAAGGACGGATGACAAAAGCAACGATAGCAACCATAAAATGGAAGGCAGGAAAATGTGGAAATTAGCATAAGTGCGGGATACAGTAAGACGTGTTGTGCGTATGCAAATTTTGAATTGCCGAACTTATTCGTGACGTCATAGCTCTGATAAGAGATATAAAGGATTTGACGCGTATTCACCGTTGTTGTTCAAACGCAAAGTTGAAAGGGAAAGAATCAATTGACGAACTTGCAATTTTCAGTATGTCTTCCCGACATCACCTAGATGATTTTACGCGTGGCCGTATTATTGGCAAGATTGAAGAAGGGCGAAAAATAACATATGTTGCCAGGGAGTTCGACGTCAGCCACAGTGTTGTTTCAAGGCTTTGGAAATCATTTCAAACAAATGGAGAGTGCAGCAAACGTCACGGGGGAGGTCGTGTTCGCAGTACGACACCTGCAGAAGATCGGTAGATAGTGCTATCAACAAAAAGACACCGGCGCAGCACAGCTAGTGAAGTAGCAAATCAGTTTATGTCTGCTACTGGCAAGCGGATCTCCCGAAAAACTGTCGCCAGACGTTTGCATGACGGAGGACTATACGCCCGCCGTCCTGTTGTGTGCATCCCATTGTCCAGACGTCGCCGTACCGCCCGTTTGCAATGGTGCCATCAACATCGCAATTGGACTGATAACGACTGGTCTGCTGTCCTCTTCTCAGATGAGAGTAGATACAGTCTATCGTCTGATTGTCGACGACAACTGATCTGGCGTGATAGTGGTACTGCATATTGTCCAGCAAACATACAGGAAAGGGACCGATATCCGACATGTAGTGTCATGGTATGGGCTGGCATCATGATCAATGACCGTACGTCCCTCTATGTGCTTCCAACTGTGACTATGACTGGCCAACGATACATTAATGATGTTCTGCTACCTCATGTTCGCATGCTCCGTGGTGCTGTCCGTGATAGATTCATTTTCATGGACGACAACGCAACATGTCATCAAACAATCGCTGTCCAAGAGTGTCTTGAGAGCGAGGATATTCAACGCCTCGTATGGTCAGCACGTTCTCCAGATCTGAATCTCATTGAAAATGTGTGAGATGCTTTGGGGAGGAGTCTTGCTGGTCGCCAATGCCCTCCAATAAACAAGGACACCCTCATCCGTGCACTGACAGAGGAATGGGATAAATTACCCGAACAGCTGCTTGATAATGTTGTGCAAAGCATTACACGACGTGTGGAGTCTTGCATCGCCCTCCATGGGGGCCATATCCCGTATTTACTTCTTACGCCGGAACGCCCGCGGACGGTAATTGCATTTTTTTCACGTTTACGTATTCTGCACAAAATGGCCTGTTTGTCCCTTGAACACGTTCCAAAGCCTTCTGGATTTCAGAGCACAATAAATTGTCTTTCTTGTTATGTCCTGGCATTCTGACATTATTTTATTTCACTTGGCATCCAACCACACTTACTTTTTTATGCGCTATATAGCCGTTTATGATCCGTCCTTAGCAATTGTCCAGCAGTGTAGCAGTTAGTTGATGCTGGGTTGCATACTATCTTTACAAGGAGCATCTTTGTAATTTTTTATTCCATTATTAGTGCTTGTTGGTAACTTGACATTTTCAATCATAAATTTTACATTCCCATGTATGGTACACACACAAGCGGCGTGTGAGCCTCACTGACTAACTAGAACACAATTCTTTGGGCGTAGCCCTTCAAATTTTGAAAACCCGACATTTTCATCTGGAAACTTACCTTTAAAAAATCTGTAGACCTCCTTTAAATTATAAGAATTGTACGTTTGGATACATGAATTTTTCTAGCCAGTACTGTCCTTCATAGAAACACAGTCTTTCATCGCAGGCACAGGTCGGCTGACCTCGCACTTTCATAAAATTATTTTATGATTTCAGCTGTTCCCACAAGTGAAGTTTTTCCAGGTTTCTGACCTGGAGTAGATATAATTCCTTTTTGTTTCAAAAGTTTATTTGCCTGTCTTACCATGTAACTTGGTGTACTAAATTCCCTTAAAATAATCTTGATACTCGAAGATTCAGGCAAAATAGTCAGCATCATAAGCATTTCCTTTCTGTTGGTTAAATTTTGGAATTTTGTTTTCAAGTGGCTTCAAATAGTTTCCTCTTGGGACTTAACATCACTGCAGGAAGGCTCTACATTGACAAGAAGTTTGCGCTTTACAGCAGTATTAATTCGTTTAACTTTTTCTATAGAATATCGTTTTTATTCTGCCTTTTTCCGGTCAATAGGGATTACCATCGGTCTTAGAGGGATGTAATGAAAGTTTTAAAACTTCTGAAGGGAATGATAGATCAGAATCGCTATCAGAATACATACTGCGATCATAATCTACACCCTGCCTAGTACTTGGGAAATCTGTAATTTCATCTTGCTCAGTTCTTTCCTACAACTGTCACAAACTTTAGCTATCATTGGTGCTTCAGGAGCAACGGAAAACATCCATGTTGTCATTGGTCTTTATACCTTCCTTATACGGGAATGGTTTGTTCTTTTAAATGGATTAAAACAATTTAAGGTGTTTGTCTACGTTAAAATACCCATTTTTGGCAAAATTTTCGAATTTTGTTTTATTATATTACTTGAAAGAGTAGACTTTTAGGAATCCAAAACACTTTGATTTTTGTTTCTACGCTTATTAGAACAGAAGTTATAGCACATTGAATAAACCGGAAGTGAGATCGACCGAACAGTAAAAAGTTAAACATTGTAATTCATAAGTGATTTTCTTCACTTATATATTTTTTAATGCTAACAGAATTTATTTGTAATGATTTTGGATTCATTTATTCGCATTTGGCAACACTTAATTAATTAAATAATATATTTTATGTTCTGTGGAATGGCAATCAGTATTATTCTGAGATTTGGTTACGTTTGCTTCGCGCTTTGTTTAGTCATAATTTCTGGTGAAATTTTGTATGTTCCGTTGCTATTTTAGTAGTGAACTTGCTTTAGATTTATTGTTTATCATTTGAAGTGAATTAAGATGCCAAAAGTAAGGTCTAAGAGATCGATAAAACGATCCTTTCACGGCAATAGCTACACTGCCCCTAAGCCATGTGATAGTGACGATGTAATGACTGCAAGTTCAAGTAAGCTAAAAATTCAGAATATTCAAGTAAATGTATCAGACAATGAAACAGATGCGCCCAAAGACAATAGAATATTTGATATTGAGACTTTAATATCTGTGTTGTCCAAACTATCTTGCCCAGAATGCTTTCAAACTGATTTGAAATTAGTTGAAGATTCAAAATTTGGACTGTGCTCAAACTTGTGTTTATTTTGTAAGTGTGGTTTTAAAATGGGTTTTTCTTCAACTTGCGAGGAACACAACAAAAACTTGATAAATTTAGCATTAGTTCTTGGATTACGATTAATTGGAAAGGGTTATTCTGCAGGGAGAAAGCTGTTATTCACTTTGAACTTGCCTTTTCTATCTAAGGCAGCTTTCAGACGGCATGAAGGCCACCTATTTGAAGCTGTACAAGCTGCAACTAAACAAAACATGCAAGAAGCAGCAACAGAAGTAAAGAATTTAAAAAGGAGTACATCTAAGAAAGCAACAAAAATTACAGCTTGTATTGTGTCAGTCGATGGCACTTGGCAGCGGCGCGGGCATACATCCCTCAATGGTTGTGTGTCGGTAATTTCCATTGACACTGGGAAAGTTTTAGATTTGGAAGTTAGGACACAATATTGTTACAAGTGTAAAAGAGACTATGATTCGAGTAAGGAGCACTTATGCTCAAATCACACAGGATCTGCATCAAGCATGGAATCAGTGGGAGTGTATAGCATAATTGAGCGGTCTAAAAAAATCGACAACTGAAGTACACCGAATACTATGGAGATGGTGACTCCAAAGGCTATATGGAAGTAAAAGACAGTTATGGGCAAGACACAATTCAAAAACTGGAGTGTATAGGCCATGTGCAGAAAAGAGTTGGTTCTCGCTTGAGGAATTTGAAAAAAAGCAAAAAAGGAATCGGAGAGAAAGGGAAATTAACCGATAAGTTTAAAGACAAACTGCAGAATTACTATGGCATTGCTATCCGGAGCAATGTAGGAAATTTGCAGAGTATGCAAACTGTGGTTATAGCTGCATTTTTTCACTGCTGTTCCAGCGACAAGAACATAATGCATGGACAATGCCCGACAGAATCAGACAGCTGGTGTAAATACCAGCGCGCATTATCTGCTGGTAATCAGATTTGTGATAAATCTCCTGGTCTTCCAGATTCTGTCATAAAGGTTATAAAACCAGTGTACATGAGTCTGTGTGATCAAGCTCTACTTTCAAAATGTTTGCATGGGAAGACCCAAAACTGTAATGAAAGTTTTAACAATTTGCTATGGACTGTTTTACCAAAAGAAACATTTGTTGGACTGCAGACCATGTTATTAGGAGCAAATATTGCAGTTTTGCTGTTTAATTCTGGTTATTTTGGACTGTTACCTGTGTTCGAAATATTAGGAATACCATTTGAACAAAAGATGGTTAATGATTACTTGAGACTGGACAATGAGCGAATAATGAATTCGAGACGTCAATCCTTACCCACTGCAAAACTTGTTCGGAAAAAAAGAAGAGCTGCAAAAAAATCAAAATTGGCACGAAATGAAATCAAGGAAGGTTGTACGCATAAGAGTGGTGAATTTTAAATGTGATGAACAAGTAGTATATAGAATTTTCTTCAAATAAAATCTTTTAACGCGTTTTCTGAAAAACTAAATTTTCAGCTATATTTCCGTACGAGAAATGTGATTACTCATAAAGTTTTCAAGATATGGTTTCGAAATTTTGTTCTATTGTTTCAAATATTCTCTTCTATGCTTTGAATTAAAAGTTAAAGTGTACATGCATATTTGGTGATATTATAAATGTTTAAACATGATGCGATAAGATTTTTTCAATAAATTTTCAAAAAAATTTTGCAGTTTTTGTTCGATTTGCTATAATAATGTGAATTTAAGGAATATCACAAAGTTTTTAATTCATTGCACAGGAAAGGATTCCAGTGATATGTAAAGTATCAAGGAAATTGAAATATATAGAGTTTAATTGACTGTACAGTGTCTGGCGTCAGTATGAAATTTTACTTAATTTTTACTCACAATGACACGTTTCATAACATTTTAAAGAAATTTTGTCAAAGTTATATGTGTTTTTTCATGTTTTGCATTTCATATTAACTCGAATTGTGTGTATTTAATTAATTTTGTGTTAATTTAAAAAAAATGCTTCTAACGTAGACAAATACCTTAAGGCCCATTTCTTATCCATTTTAGTGAGATTTCTCGAAACCTCACTAACAAAATACTGCTTCACATTATCTTTTCACATTCACACTGCATTCACTTTTATCTACAAAAATAAGCAACAAGTGAATAGCTACGCACGTTGTCTTCACAAACTCTGCTAGTGAGCCAAGTGCAGTATTGTGGAGAGGAAGGGAAATGGTTCTGTTGCATGATCCAACATGATCATGCTTGTTCCAGCTTGCATTTTTCTGGCTATGAGTTTGAATTAAATCACCTTAAAGTAAATACACTGGTGTGCAAAAATTAAGGATGAAGCAGAGAAATTATCATAACAGCGGAACGAGCAGACAGAACGGACCGAAAGACCACTCAGGAGATAGACTAGGGTCCGGTATGGTAGGGCATGTGCATATATGCAGCGTGACATGGGGGCGGGGAGTGTCGGAAGGGTATAAAGCACACGAGCGGTGTATGCTCAGCAATTCGGTGAAAGCTATTGAACGGCGTACATCGGTTTGAACCGCGTCGAGTTGCTGCCACCGTGTGATATGGCCAACAGGCAATCCAGTAGACGACATCTGGATGACTTTACCAGAGGTCGCGTCATTGGGAAGTTGGAAGAAGGCCGAAGTGTGACTAGTGTGTTCGAGGAGTTCGGGATCGCTCACAGCATCGTTTTACGAGCTTGGAGAGCATTTCAAACGACAGGAACAGCTGTCCGAGAGTTTAGCATTGGTCATCCACGAGCAACCACGGCGGCGGACGACCGATATATTGTCCTACAGGCGAGAAGAGACAGACGGCGGGAGAAATCGCAAGTCACATGCAACAGACAACTGGACGTCCGTTATCGCGTTTTACTGTGGCCAGGAGGCTGCACAAAGGTGGTCTATTTGCACGACGATCAGTACGGTGTGTGCCATTAACGCCTGATCATCGGGGACGGCGGTTTCTGTGGTGTCAGGAACACAAGAACTGGACACATCAGCAATGGGGTCGAGTTCTCTTTACGGAAGAGAGCCCATTTAGTCTGAAGAGCGATTCTGGGCGTATACACATCTGGAGTGAGCAGGGAACACGAAATAACACCTCCAACATCATCGAAAGGGACCGGTTTGGAGGTGGCGGAGTTCTCGTTTGGGGCGGTATCATGCCTGGTAGCCGTACTGACCTCCACATCTTCCAAGGAGGTTCAGTCATTAGTATCCGCTATTGTACCGAGGTTCTCCTGCCTCACGTACGTCTGTTTAGAGGTGCTGTGGGTCCTGAGTTCCTCTTCATGGACGACAACGCTACACCTCATCGTACAGTGGCTGTCGCAGAGCTGTTGGAGAGTGAAGATATTCAACGCATGGATTGGCCCACAAGGTCCTCGGACCTAAATCCAATCGAACACGTGTGGGACATTCTCAGGAGACGCTTGGCAGCACGTCACCAGCCGCCAGCAACGATTCCGCAGCTGCGATTGGCGCTACAAGAGGAATGGGCCGCGATGCCTCAACATCTCCTTGACATCCTCGTCCTCAGCATGGACAGACGTTGTAAATCCTGCAACGCAGTCAGAGGTGATCATATCCTCTACTCAAGGCTGGATTTTTCTTGGCAGCCGCCTGTCACATGGACGTTTCTGTCTTCTGTCCAGTTGTGCTCGAAGCTACCTTTTCAATAAAGTGCCTTTGCATCCTTTGGATTCCTTGCTTGGACGGTTTTGCTCACTTGTCCCATATTCTTACATCTTGGGGATCTTATGGTATGATTTAAGTCGATGTGGAGCACTTCTGCACTACGTTACATTCGAAAAACCGTCTCGTCCTTAATTTTTGCACGCCAGTGTAGGTCAGGACAGAACAGACTAAGAAAGCTAATACTAATAGAGAGCAACATTCATAAGTATTGTACAAACTTATGCTGTGGGAAAAAGCTATTGTACTTATTTGGTAATTGGAAAATTCAGATCCAATTATTTTCTCTTGATCATAAGTATGTGTTACCACTCACATCTTATGATCCCAAAATTAATATTTCATGGATAGTCTCAGATAAATATGAACCAATTTTGTGATTTTTTTTTCAAAATTTTAAAAATGTCCGTTTTTTGAGAACATCGATTTTGAGTTGGGTTTTGAATTTTTTTAATATAAAACCTATTGTCATACGAAAACTCATTAAAAGATCTCTAATTTAGAGACCACTCCCAGTTCAATATCTCAACCGATGACTAATTAACAGGTGGTTAAAATATCTCTGGCAGGCCATTTTTTAATAAAATTTTGAAAATTTAGCCTTAAGTATATTTTTTTCCCTGTGAGTTTAAAATGCAAAAAAAAAAAAAAAAAAAGTTTTCTATTCATAACTATTAGGTGCTTGAATTAATCCCCGCTGTTTTTTACTCACATACACCTGTGTGTTGCCACAGAACGGTACAGGATAGTCTATTCAAAGTAGTGTCCGTTGGCAGCTACGACCCTTTCCCACCGTTGGGGTAACAAATGGATTCCGTGGTTTAAAAATGCAGGTTCTTTCGAGGCGAGCCATTCATCGAGCCATTTTTGGATATCCGCGACAGAAAGGAAGTGCGGCTCTGACAGGCCATGTTGTAGAGACCGGAAAAAATGGAAGTCCGAGGGAGCAATGTCCGGGGAATAAAGCAGGTGGGGTAAGAAGTCCCAGTCAAGTGCCTCCAAGAGTTCCTTCATGGATTTGGCGACATGAGGTCTAGCGTTGTCGTGGAGAAGAATAACCTTTTCATGTGGGATCCAGTTTCCGAGCTTCTGGATCATTCATATTGCCTTTAAACGTTTGCTAACCGTTGACTCATCGAACCATAGTGTTTCAGACAACTCGTGGAGCGTCTGACATGAATCCTCGTTCAATAAGGCCTCCAATGCGCCATGTTCGATCTTTTTCGGCTGCCCAGGGCGCTCTTTGTTCTTCACGTCATATTCGTTGGCTTTGAAGCGTCGGAACTACTCTCTGCATTTTGTTTCCGATATGGAATGTTCTCCATAGGCCTACACTAACAAACGATGACTTTCCGCTGCTGATTTCTTGAGATAAAAGCAGAAGAGTAATGTTTCCCGCAAATGCTCCTTTTTTGGTACGAAACTCGACATCGTGAATGCGATGCAAACTCGTGTTCTGTGCCCTCCGATCGCGTGTCACACACTGCTTCGCCCAAACTACGGACGGTACGTGCGTGCACAAGGGAGGTCACGTGTGGCCCGGGTCACAGTGCACCACTGCTGCGCTCTATTGGGCAACAGCGGGAATTAATTCAAGCACCTAATACGTAGTACACAGGATAAATAAGAATGCCAAGTTTCATCAAAATCTACGTGAGGTAGATATACAGTATATTATTAATCGTGATGATTTGACATAGAATGACCCTTGACATTTTTGCTCTATCTATAATATTTTCGGAGTTCTGTTAATTTAAAATGGACGCTTGGTTTATGTTGCTATTTTATCACAAAGATCAGAAATAATGCGTCCTTGTTTCGAATAGGAAATTGCTTTTGCTTAGAGCATAAAGTTCGCAACAGCTTCTGCCAGTAATTAGTTGTGAGGTTAGGTACAAATTTTTAATGTGAGTATGAGTTTCCTCATTAACAAGCTGAAGGAAAAGGAAAAGCAGTTATATCGTAACAATGCATGAAACGAGTTTATATTTGTCGCAGAAATATCTGAACTAAATCTAATAAGTATATTTTCTACGTTTTGTGGGATGTTTCCACATACCACAAGTTGAGATCAAGTGGCCTACATTTATGACATGCTCATGAAAGCCGTCGAACTCCTTGCTGTATTTTCAAACATAATTTTGGTTACAAATCCACTTAAAGCATGTTTATTGTTTCCAGCTGTCCTCCGCGATCTTGGAAACAAGATTACTGTTTTCCCCAAGAGAAATGCGCTGTGAACATCTGCTTAAAAATCTGTGGCTTCTTGATCCAAAGACAGCGTAATGCGTTATTCAGAGATAAAGTGTGATTTCTGGGGTTCCCATGGCAACTGGACGCAAACAAGTTGCTAACTTCATCTGGACAACGTTAGGTGCCGTCAGAGCAAGATTTCGAAACAAGTTTTAATATAACCAGAAGCCGTTAGAATGTGCCTCTTACACAACCGAAACGAAAATTGCAGCACGTTTTCTGCCTAGCACAAGAAGATATTACATTAAGAGCAGCAGTTAATGAGAAAAGTGGCAATGCAATGGAACAAAAATCTACTGCAAATTGGAGATGCGATATAGGGCATTTTAGACTAAATTCATTACAATTTGTCATCCAGGAGCTCTTTAAATACACTGATGAACAAAAGTTTTGTTACAAACATAAAAGTTGACATATACCGTAAAAAAAGTGGTGTGAATTCACGGAGAATTTCTGAAAAAAAAACGAGCAGCAAAGTTGCCGGTAAGTGTCCGACTTTGAACGAAATATCCATTTTTATCCATTTTTTTATAGTTAGTAATTCCGTTTATTTCAGAAAACCCCGTTTCAAGTTTTTCCGTATTTATATAGAAATTTCGCAAAATTGAATGCTAATGCGTTCAATTTTTTCAGCTCTCATACCAGAGAACCATTTCGCGCCGGTGGTTGGGATCGAATTCAGGTCGTTTGGGTTAGAAACCGTGCGTCTTACACTCTTCGGAATCGCACTCGCGTTCAAGGTAAAGCTAATTGGGCAATGATAATTTTTTCCATTAATGGGAGTGATTTAGTCATTTTATTTTGTATTGGAGCTTATTGTTTTTTTTTTCAATACGTTTGTAATAATTTTATTTTTTCTGTAGGAGGATTTATCACAAATTAAGTATTTTTTTTCATCGTGATTTTTCGAAGCAATAGAATACTTTGGAACTTGAGATCTCTTTTTAGCTGACAATGACTTTCCATTATCTTTAACTCTTTAAGTGGCCAATATACGTAAACCAGATGATGCCAAAAACTTTCTGCTCTTCCTAAACAGAGATTTTCCGTACCGACCATAAACCTGTCACGTGTGATAAACGCTCCCTTTTAGTCCTTTATTCTCTGCTCCATGACGTGACAGGGAAGGTCTAGTCCCCTGACACGGATATCATGCCACTGGATAGAAAAGAAAAGAATCAAACATCTTCTCGTTCCTTTCTTAATTTCGTCGCCACTATTGTTGCACTTTCATCATCTATAATCAGTCAGAAAAGTCAATCACTTCTATAAATAGTCCCTTTGAATAACAAAGCAAAGGGGGAAAGTAAAGTTTTATGATGCTCTGGCTTTTCAAGTCACTCCTTTGAGCGGCGTTAAGACCACTAAACATACTCCCAAGGAACATCAAACAGAGGTAATTGCTCTTTCCACGTTTATAAGTGAGTCACGGAAAAATTCTCATTGGCCGCCACCAAGAATCGAGCGGGTTCGATGACCTCTGTTTGATGTTCCTAGTCCACGTCAAATGTCTGTATTATTATTCTTTCGTCTTCTGATTATTTATTTTAGTTGTTGCTTACCATCTTTGGTGAATCCCCAGCATTGTGCGAGGCTCCAAGAAGCAACCTGCCAAATTGGCTTGGCAGTTGTGTGTGTGAGTGTGAAGGAATTCGAGGCCGCTGTGGTGCAGTGGAAGCATATCCGGCGCGTAACTGGAAGACCCTGCGTTCGATTCCCGGTGGCGGCCGATGAGAATTTTTCCGTGACTCACATACTGTATAAACGTGGAAAGAGCGATGACTTCTGTTTGATGTTCCTAGTCCATGTCAAATGTCTGTATTAATTAAAGAGTCTGGAGGAATTCGAGGCCGCTGTCGTGCAGTGGAAGCATATCCGGCGCGTAACTGGAAGACCCTGGGTTCGATTCCCGGTGGCAGCCAATGAGAATTTTTCCGTGACTCACTTATAAACATGGAAAGAGCGATGACCTCTGTTTGATGTTCCTAGTCCACGTCAAATGTCTGTATTATTACTCCCAAGGAATTCGTTCCAGCAACATTTCACCCACTTCTTATACAGCGAATATATTCGTATGAGCTGACTTCAGTCCATTTTGATAAGCCCGAGTAAACTCGCTTCGGCCACTTAAAGGGTTAAGAAAAAAAGTGAAATGTACTGTATTATAGTATTATTTCACGAAACTGCTGAATATAAAGTTTACTCTTGATTGCTATAACAGCTTTTGTCTTAAGGACTCCACAGACATATGACATAATACAAATCACCTGTATAATAATTTAAGGACTCGGTTTCTCACAATAACACAATATATAACAGCTGGTACACAAAATGGGAAGAGGAGAAGAATTATCCTTTGCCACGATAACCAATAGTCATGAAATATGCAATATACGATTTCGCTACACAATATCCAATTTCGCTACAGGACTTCAAAATCAGATTCTTCGACAAACTATGGAAATTTAACAATGAATCAAACCTCAAGTATTTTCGCGAATTTCTCCTATTACTGGAAAATTTTCGTCATATGGATGCGGAAAAACTGGGATTGTAGTTTTTCCGTTAATATACGAAAGGATAAAGTCGTGAAGTTTTCGTGCTAAGTAAGTGAAGTCACAGAATAAGCCGTCTGATGCACGATTTTTCAGATAAAACCACTCTTTAATATTTAAAAAATGGTGTTAAAAACACATTAAAAACATTAAAAAGGGACGAGATCTTTCGGTGACCGTGTCGGTCCCTTCATCAGTTCATACACACTGAGCAATAGAAAGGAAAAGTTGGGTGACTTAAATACAGAATGAAGATGTCAATAGCATTACACTGCTCATGTCAGAGAATCAGATTTACATAAAGTGGATACACCAATTAAAGTTCTGAACAATTTGAAGTTATGGTTCCGGTTTTAAAAGAAATTTCCAAGGGAGAGGTATGTGAACAGGTGTGTCGTCATTGCAACATTTAGGTCCACACTTGTAAATCCATAAGCTTTCAGGGAATAGAGTAGCAAAGCGTGTTGTTGGAGCCGAAAGGATAGTAGTAAGGTTCCGTAGTGGCTCGTGATTACCTTCAGAGCATACTCTGGATAATGCCGTAGCAGAGGAATTTGTCGTTAAGTTGTATTTGTGTTCATACGTATGTTTGGCATTTTAAATTACGAAATGTAGAACCTATATATACAGAGTCTCTTTCATTAGGAGTCTATGTCCCTTAATGGAATGGCGTAAACTCCGTGAGGACAGTCCAAATTCATTATATCTTTGTCATTTCTTATTTGCAATATTAAATTACAAGTTTTTACTCCAAAACTCATATAATACCTCTTACAGATGTTCTTAAGAATATTGCAAACAACCGGAACATATTGTATTGACCCTATATACTTAACTGGGGTTCTGTCACGGGTAAGGGTTAAGGCAGGTAATTCAGTTGAACGGCGAATTAACTTGTTAATGATATGGTTAGGGTAACCATAAGTCCTGGCGAGGTCTATACGAAAGGAACTACGGAAAGGTTTCTGAAAATTCAGGATATTCCGTTAACACATCTTAAAAACGCCAATTTACCGTCAATATAGGAACAGAATTGCCGAAATGTTTCTGAAAATTCAGAATTTCCCTGGCGTACGAAAAATCCGTGAATTTAAGGCTTTTCCCAGTCATTTCGCGGAAAAGGTTGCATCAGAAATATGATTCCCTAAGGTGAAAATCATCAAAATACGTGGCGTCACTTGAATAAATAAATTCATCGTTCTTTCCATCTTTCCACGTTAAGCAACGCACAGCAACCGAAAAATTGTTATTCGGCCGCCGTCGGGTATCGAATTCCGAATCTCTCGATATCTAGCCGAGCGTGTTAGCCTCACACCACAGCGGCCAACAATTCACGGTGCTATGTATGTTTTTCTTTTTCAGTCAGCATCTGACATCATAAATCCGTAAGATGGGCTCAGCTACTGATATGACTCCATCTGGTGGGCATTAATTCTCTAATTCACGAAAGGAATCCCGGAAACGGCTGGTGAATTTCATAATTTTTTTACAGTGTAGCAGTGTTAGGCTTTATTAAAATCCAAGTGATAGGTACATCAGACCATTAGAAAGAATACATGGTGTAAACAAGAGATGCATACCAGAAATATGTTGTTTTTTTTGCTTCAGAGAAAGTCCTCCTTTGCTGGTGGTAGCAGAAATGCGTTGTTTCGATGATTAGTTGCTAGTACGATTGCGCCTGACCATAAAAGTTGTACGATGATCGTCCATGTTAGTGACAAGAAAAGAGATGAAGGCGACATTGTTCCGTTAGCGCAGATCGCAACTTTAGTAAGCTTCTGAAATAGGGGAGAAGAATATAAATGTGTCTTCCCAGTGCGCCTCAGACATGCCCAATAGAACTCGGATCCAGAGACCTGGGTGGATAACTCTGGAGGTATCTACCGACCAGCCAAAATCTACTGTAAGATAACAGGAATCAAAAAGAAAAGTCAAGTTAGAGTATGCGTTACAGCTTCAAATGCGCCATGAAACCCGACAGATCACTCCCAGCAAAAACAGTGTTGCTGGGCCAGCACTCAATCCAGCACTGGCCCAGCACTATGTTGCCGCCGCCGAGCTGTCAATAAAATGTCGCGGCGGCCACCACATGGCCCAACAGTTCAGGCCAGCAGCTGGCCAACAGTCGGCACCCCATCAGTTGTTTTATGCCAGAACAGGGCCATTAGTTATCCATCCCAGGCAGTGGCCCTTCAGCGGCCCTGCAAGCACGTGCCATAAATGATGGCAAGCCTAATGTGGTCCGTTGGTTTCCCGACAGTGGCAGCCGGCAATTACATGACGTAACTGATAGCTTGCCGATTTTTTTCCGCTAAATTCCCAGTAGTAGCCATAAAAAAAAAGCATAATCGCAGTTTCCTAAAGCTTCAACTACTTTTTTTCCCTTTACGCAACTTCTGCATGACGGCACGGCGCTGGTGAAATGTTCTCAACAGGTCCTGAAAAACTACTGTTTGGATCCGGTTGAAAACGAACCAACGAAAGTCGGCGTGTGATCTGCCGACTTCATTGATTTGCCACGCACGAGGATTTGCTTGAAGCTGAGCCTCTTTCCAGCGCGATGTGAAACAGAGTTCTCTTTTTAATTTTACAATATAGCTAGGTATTTTTCATAAATGTCAGTTTCATATAATTTAAAAATTTATTTTTTCAACGTAACGATTGTTTTTATTTACCTTAAGGGAACTTCCCTCATTTTCAACGAGTGCACCATCTTAGAGGTGCTTTCCAAAGTTTTGTGCTGTCCTTGCGGTCTTGAAAGGCGATTGTTTAATTAATATATCAACCCGTTCTTGTCACATTCAGTTACATTTTTAACGTTGTATCGTTCCTTTCCGCGGTCCAAAGCTACATTTATTTTAAAGAGGAAATATATATATTTTTTTAACTCTCGTTATTTTTAGCAGCGAATACCTCCAGTATTGTGTATTGAACCCATGGATGAATTCATTATATCCACATAGCGTTGCCCCCCCCCCCCCATCCAATAAATAATAAATTTTGTACGCGTACAATTCTTTTTTTTTCCAACATAACTTTTTTAATGCTTTTCCAGGACTTTTGTTTGAAGCAGTTTACTGTGTGTGTAACGTACCAGGAGATGTGACGTACCTGCCAGAAGGACGCACACGACATAAAGGCAGATAGCAATTAGAATCAATGTCCGCGTAGCTTAATTGGTAGAGCAACTTATTCCGGAATGAGTGGACCCGGGTTCGAACCCCGGCGCGGATAAAAATGACGGAGAAATTCACTTCGTTATAATGGCGCCCGAACTATCCGGATGACCCGACCGTTCAAAATCTCGCATTGGTGTGATGTTATTTCCACACCGCGAGATAGGAAAAATATGAGCAGCACTTCGAAAGAAAAGAAAAATAAGGGGGAGATGATGTAACGTACCAGGAGATGTGACGTACCTGCCAGAAGGACGCACACGACATAAAGGCAGATAGCAATTAGAATCAATGTCCGCGTAGCTTAATTGGTAGAGCAACTTATTCCGGAATGAGTGGACCCGGGTTCGAACCCCGGCGCGGATAAAAATGACGGAGAAATTCACTTCGTTATATGTGTTAAAACGAAAGATAACACAGTAATAATTTCTTGTTATTCATGGGAATGGAGTGGGTACATTTCATGGCTGTCTGTATTCTCGATTCTTTGTGTGTCAGTGCAGGAATGTTGCAATGAAATGAGTTTCTGTAAATACACGAGAGTAATTGACTAGTTCTTACAGTTCATTATTAATTATATATCTTTCTTTCGATGATAATCTTCATCGACGTGGCATTTCATTAGGAAAAGAATTCGCCTCTCTACATATGGCCTTGTTTTTTAACATCCAGTTAAATAACACGATGGCGATTGCGTAGTCTTCAACTAACTGGTACCACGAGACACAACACGTGTTTCATCTGCGCTGGCGCAGTCCAGTTGCTTCCACCTTGTGTTGGGGCTGCAACGGTTGGCCAGCAACGGGCCACTAGTGGCACTTGCTTCGTTGCCCGCAATTCGCGGCGATCCCCAACGGACCGCTACTGTGCCGTGAGCGACAGATTTTAGTCAGAAGTGACCCATCACTGCCAGCTGGTGTCCAGCAGTTTACCAACACTTGTGTTTTTGCTGGGCTTAATTGGTCATCATGAAAAAACACGCTCAAGACAAATTTCCAGGGGAAAATTCCGAGGAACTTTGTCCAACACTGAATTGCTGCTGCATAGGATGATATATTTTTCATTTCTTCGCCGGTCATACTTTTCGGCACTGTACGTATGTCCACTTTTCTACAACATTCAATGGAAAAATTCATTGTTACTTTCTACCATAAATTTCCGATTTTTCTATTGGAAATTCCCAAGGTGTTTCTTATACACTGACGGAAAAAATCCCAACACCCAGAAGGATTGTGTTAGATAAACAACAGTTGGTAGGAGGTGAGAGTACATCTCTAAGATGATGTCTATGTAAATTTCACGCTGGGCGCATACGTGTGGCGCTAGTAGCGCCCCACGGAACATGCAAAAAAGCAGGTTTGCTGTAAATACGCGCTGTAACGTTCGTGAGCGTTAGTTATCGTTGAGATTCGACGTAGTGTGTTAATGTTAGTCAAGAATACCTTGAAGAAGACGAAGAAGCCATTATCAACAGCTCACGGAGTTTGAACGAGGTCGTGTAATAAGGCTACGAGAAGGTAGATTTTCGTTCCGCAATATTGCAGAACGACTTGGCAGGAATGTAGCCACTGTGCATGATTGTTGGCAGCGGTGGTCAAGGGATGGTAGTGCTTCAAGAAGACCAGATTCCGGCCGGCCACGTGGCACTACTGAGAGGGAAGACCGCCGTGTACGCGCATCGTACCGCGTCTGCGGCAGCAATTCGAGCTGGAGTTGCCACCATTGGTTACTTGAAGGACAGCTCCGAGCGAGACGCCCTGTAGCGTGCATACCACTTACTCCAAACCACCGCCGTTTGCGACGTCAGTGGTGTCAAGCTAGAGCTCATTGGAGGACGGAGTAGAGATCTGTTGTGTTTTCTGATGAAAGCTGGTTCTGTCTGGGTGCCAGTGATGGCCGTGTGTTGGTTAGAAGGAGGCCAGGTGAGCGCCTGCGACCAACCTTTCTGCGGCCGAGACACACTGGACCTACACCAGGAGTTATGGTTTGGGGAGCAATTTCCTATTACAGCAAGAGCACTCTCGTGGTTATCCCACGCACCCTGACGGCACAGTTGTACGTCGGTCTGGTGATTCAACCTGTTGTGCTGACATTCATGAACAGCATTCCAGGGGGTGTTTTCCAACAGGATAACGCTCGCCCGCATACTGCTGTTGTAACCCAACATGCTCTACAGAGTGTCGACATGTTGCCGTGGCCTGCTAGATCACCAGATCTTTCACCAATCGAGCACGTATTGGACATCATTGGACGACAACTCCAGCTTCACCCCCAACCAGCATTAACCGTCCCTGTATTGACCGACCAAGTGCAACAGGCGTGGAACTCCATCCCACAAACTGACATCCAGCACCTGTACGACACAATGCATGAACGCTTGCGTGCTTGCATTCAACATTCTGGCGGTTACACCGGTTATTAATGTACCGGCATTTCACATTTAAAATGGCTCTTCTCGCGCTTACATTAAGCTGTGATCTTGAAACCTTAATCGATTAAATATGTTACCTATACAAATGCATTGCCGCCATTTCATTCCTCAACAACTATTTTTTCGTGGTGTTGGGATTTTTTTCCGTCAGTGTATTTACGGCATACAGATGTTCTACAGGGGGGAGGGGGAAATAGCTATCAGAAATAGTGTTAACATAAAAATATCTGTAGTACCTTCCAAGACCAGAAAGGACATGTTCCTATTTCCAGGGGACAGCAAACGCTCTTCTTTCCCTCCTATATGTGGTGGAAACATAAATAGGTTTCACAGCAGTAGCCAAACATTGTTCCCACGTGCGGAGAGAAAAACTTGTTTATTGTTTCTAGCAGCTCTGCAGTAACTGCATAACTACTTTAAGTACTAAAAGTGTCACGTGATCACTTCGTGGGAAAAACACACCTGGCTGAGAAATTCATTTGGCTTCTGTTCACAACCTTTCACACGCTTTGTGGCAACCCTTCTGTTTTGATGGTCGTTCTGTCTTCTGCTGCGAACATAATTTACCACATTTCTGCAATCGATAAAACATCCACAAATAGCAATAGCTACTTACTTCCACTAGCAGCAGAAAACTACTTACTCCCATTAGCATGACAAAAAAAAAATTCTTATAGCGGAAAATATCAGGGCCAAGAGGGATTTGCATGTTGAACAACGGGAAGAAGAAATAACAGATCCGGTGGCGCAGTGGTCTCACCGCTGGCTTCTGACCATTCTTTTGAAATGGACCCGTATTCGAATCCTGGTGAGGCAAAGATGTTGTGTTTTCACTACGGCACTGGTTCTCTCACTTCCCTGGAACTAGTGGCCCTAAATTAGGGATCGGCAACTGCTTATAGCTCATCGATTTGCTAACGGTGGTCGTTAAACCTTCAAAAAAAAAAAAAAAAAAAGAAAGAAAGAAAGAAGAAAAAGAAGTATAGAGTTTAACGGGATATACATTTACGCTACCTATCGGAAAATCTGCGCGTTACTCAAAGAAGAAAATGGATACAAAATATTTTTCATAATGAAGAGTATCCTACCAAAACATGATTTTTCTTATGGGTTTTTAGAATCGAATAAAGTCATTCACACAGAAATATACTCTGACGTCCCCTGGCGGGATAATTTTGAATAATGGAAAAGTAGTAAACAAGTGAAAATGATTCTTCATAGCAAAAGTTCTGCTAAGGAAAGATATTTTTTCAAATATGCCTTCTCAAAGTACAGATAGCGAGAATAAAGTTCTGACATTTATGCCTCTCATAAGGAAAGCTCTGCGTTATTTAAAACAGATAAGGCTCCCAATATTCACTGTGGCGAATGGCATACATAAAAAATATATGTTCTTCAATTGGATTACTAGAAGCGGAGATACAGTCGCAAACAGAAATACACACTTACACAATCTAGCGCCTTAACTGTGAACTACAAACAACCCACGAGTACATACAAATTATTCCACAGAGTAAATCGTGTCCGTGTCGAAAGAAGTTTCTAAATCGAACTTTTAGAAGCAGAGATACCGAGAAAAATAAATTAGATGTGTTCGCACCCTAGCGGAAAACTGTACATTATTTTGGGTAGCAAATGCGAAAAAAACAATTCGTAGTTAGTATGACCAAAAACGGATGTTTTCAATCAGGTTTTTAGATGCCAACAAATATGCTGTAAACGGAAACATGACTTTAGCTCCCTAGTGGCAAAGAAAAATTTCGAATTCATATGCAAAACATTCTGCGTGAAATACGCTGTCCGAGAAAGCAAACTGTTAGTATTAGAGATATGAAAAATAAGAGATACACTCAATGGATAAAACATTATGCAGATCGTAGATACCTACCTAATAGCATGTTGATCCTACTCCAGCACGAATAACAGCTTGAACACGCCAAATCATGGGCTCCACCAAATGCCAAAGGGTTTACTGAGGTAATGCTAGCCATGCCTATAATGCAGCATTGTCCACAACTCCACCCGAGACGTCGGTACAGGATTCATGGATCTGATGTCCCGCTGCATGGTATCCCAGAGAGTTTCCATAGGGTTTAAATCCGGTAGCCTTAGGGGCCATTGGATGGTTCCAATTTCATTGAAGGTTCCTCGAGCCGTGCCTGGGTGGTTGCGGTGCGGTGGGGCGGCACATTGTCCGGTAACCGGTAAATTTCCCCACCGAAAAATTCCCCCACATTCGGTAAATTGCCCCACATTGGAAAACTGCCCCATAAAAAAATTCTCCCACGGAAATCTCCCCCACATTTTTCTGTCAGGGACCGCGCACAAATTGAATTTTACACAAAATATCGAATATGGGGAGATATCCGAGTTCATCAATACCATTTTCAAGCACTTCAAATAAAACGACAGCCTTACATTACAAGTAGCACAAATATGTGGGACAAATTTCCGGGGTCGGCATTTCGATTTTTACTCTACTTTACAGAAGTTTTGCAAGTATTATTGCCATGTGGGGGAAATTACCGGGTTCGTGATTTGGATTTTTAACTCAGTGTATATACTGCTGGCCATTAAAATAGCAACACCAGGAAGGACAAAGGATAAGATAGCAAAACGGAGTTTATTTATACCTTATAGCACAAGGATGAAATGATTAAAATTTTAAATAATTCGGATGCATAGAACGTACAAAAATCAGTACGGAGAGTAGCCACCATGGGCATGAATAACCGCTGCCAGACGGTTCAGCGTAGAGTCGAAGAGACTCTGGATGTCACCTTGGGGTATTGCATTCCATGAGGCTTCATTTCTGTGCCATAGTTCATCTACTGTAGTTGACGGGGGTCATCGTCGAGCCACTCTCTCCACGATGAGGAACGAGACGCTTTCAATAGGCAAGAGATCTGGTGATCGCGCCGGCGAAGGGAGTAGTGGAACATGCTGGGCATCAAGGAAATGTCGGACGTTGCCTGGACGTGCGGTGGCGCATTGTCTTGTTGGTAGATGGCCACCCGGAGGCCCTGTACATATGGAACAACCACAGGATCTAACACCTCGGAGATGAAACGGCAGCTATTCAAATTTCCGTCTATGCGTACTAGACGCGTGCAGAATGCATATCCAATGGCAGCCCATACCATTACTCCAGGTGCTCGGCCGGTATGACGCTGTAAAATCCAAGATTCCAGGAGCCGGTCTCCACGGATACTGCTGTCATGGTGATGGATGCAAAAACTGGGATTCGTCTGAAAAGACGATGTCATGCCATTCCCGCGTCCATTTGCGTCGTTCAGCGCACCATTGATTACTCAGACGCCAGTGCTGTAGAGTTAAAGGTGGGGGCAGCAATGGGTGCCATGCAAACAGTCCGTGCTGCTGCAAACGACGTCGCACCGTTCGTCCGGATAGTTGTAGTCGTGCCACAGACCCTAATTCGTGAGCTAGGGTCTGTGATGTGCTGGTTTGATCCCTAAGTGTCATACGTACAACATAACATGTCTGTCCTCTCGGGCGTTGGTGTGCCAGAGCCGTTGTGATCCTTCCCGTCGCTGGACCGATCGATTTCAAATTCGCATCACAGTGGTCAGATTTCGCCCAACGCAAGCACCAGTTTCGCGGCACGATAATCTAGTCTCGGTACGCTACGATTCTGCCACGATCGAATTCCGACACGTGCTGGGAAGCAGTGGTGTCGCGTCAATTCGTCGCGTGCGTCAATTCGTCGACTACGTCAATTCGTCGCCTGCGTCAATTCGTCGACTACGACAAATCGTCGCGCGTCAATTCGTCGACCACGACGATTCGTCGAGCGTCAATTCGTCACGGACAAATTCGTCGACTACGTCAATTCGTCGAGTTTACAGATTTTGGTTACATACAAAACGAATGCAGGAAAACGTACGATTTCGAACGTCTTGCTCCCTGATCAAATTTATAAAGTTTGGACACTCAGACAGGATAGGAATATTACGTTTTTCTTTGGCACTAAAAATATAAGACGGTAAACGGTTTTTGGAACGGGGCAGGGCCCGGATGGACAGAGCCCCCCATATACAAAATTTTCGTAAAATCTACAGTTTTCAATTCAGAACCACCAAATCTGGTATACTATCTCATGGTACCCTAACTTAGCCTGTAGGCGGGTTTTGGAAGCGGTTAATGCCCGGGTGGTCAAAGTCCCCCCCCCCGCGCACGAAAATTCCGTAAAATCTAGTTTTCCCACGAAATTGCCGTAAAATCTAGTTTTCAATTTAGAACCACCAAATTTGGTGTCGTGAAACTCTAACTTAGCGGAAGACGGTTTTGGGAAGCGGTTGGTGCCAGGGGGGTCAGAGCCCCCCCTACAAAATTTTCGTAAAATCTAAAGTTTTCAATTTAGAACCACCAAATTTGGTATACTATCCCATGGTACTCTAACTTAGACGGTAGACGGTTTTTGGAATAGGTCAAGGCGCGGGGAGTAAAAGCTCCCCATATACAAAATTTTCGTAAAATCTATAGTTTTCAATTTAGAACCACCAAATTTGGTATCATGAAACTCTAACTTAGACGGGAGACGGTTTTTGGAACGGGTCGGGGTACGGGGGTCAGAGCCCCCGTACAAAATTTTCGTAAAAATACCGTTTTCAATTTAGAACCACCAAATTTGGTATACTATATCATGGTACTCTAACTTAGACGGTAGACGGTTTTCAGAACGGGTCGGGGCACGGGGAGTTAGAACCCCACCCACACACAAAATTTTCGTAAAATCTATAGTTTTAGAACCACCAAATTTGGTATACTATCTCATGGCACTCTAACTTAGACGGTAGACGGTTTTTGGAACGAGTCAAGGCCCGGGGGTAAGAGCCCCACCCCACACACACACACATACAAAATTTTCTTAAAATCTATATTTTTCAATTCAGAACCACCAAATTTGGTGTCATGAAACTCTAACTTGCGGGAGACGGTTTTTGGAACGGGTCGGAACCCGGGGGTCAGAGCCTCCCCTCCATACAAAATTTCGTAAAATCTACTTTTCAATTTAGAACCACCAAATTCGGTATACTATCTCATGGTACTCTAACTTAGACGGTTGACGGTTTTTGGAACGGGTCAAGGCCCGGGGGTCGGAGCCCCCCCCACATACAACCAAATTTGGTGTCATGAAACTCTAACTTAGCGGGAGACGGTTTTTGGAACGGGTCGGGGCCTGGGGGTCAGAGCTCCCCTCCCCCGTACAAAATGTTCGTAAAATCTAGTTTTCAATTTAGAGCCACCAAATGTGGTTTACTATCTCATGGTATTCTAACTTAGACTGTAGACGGTTTTTGGAAAGGGTCGGAGCCCGGGGTTCAGAGCCCCCCCCCCTACTAAATTTCGTAAAATCTAGTTTTCAATTTAGAACCACCAAATTCGGTATATTATATCATGGTACTCTAACTTAGACGGTTTTCGGAACTGGTCGGGGCCGTTCCGAAAAACCGTTTACCAAAAATCGTCTAGTTTCTAAGTTAGAGTGCCATGAGATAGTATACCTCCACCGCCGTAGCGGCACACGTTGAAATGTATTTTTCATACGGCCCCAAACGCTCTTATGGACATACTAGATTGAACTGGAAGCAAATAAATCATTAATATAATTTGAACTAGCAAGGATACCAGTTATTTACCAGGTACATATTACTATTTGTAGAATCACCAAATTCAGCGGGTGAAAGTTAATGAATGAAAAAGATATTCCTGCAATTTTCCAGTAAACTTATTTTAAATTTTTTGATTTAGTTAATTTAATTTTGCGAAACAAAAAAGAAAGAAAAACGAATGGGAATCCTTACCTCCTAGAAGACATCTATAGAACTGCCGTACATCTGGCGTGTGCTTCTGTGAATCCCGCGACACAGAAATGCAATGTACCTATGTAATGTCGCATGCATACGACTTCACATTGGCATTGATCATCTTTTTCTTACCGTTTTGAATTTTGAATATCTGGAACTCTCTGTTTACATTACATTATATTTCTTTCTGATAAGCCGCTCGTTGGTAGTGAAAGCTAAACTATATTGATTTGTGTTTTTAATACACCATTAAACGCATATTTTTGCACTTTATTGTTATCTACAGTCCCTAACTTAGACCGTAGGTTGGTTAGTTCGTTGGTTGATGGTTTATGGTGCAAGGCCCTTAAAAGGCCGAAGAGCGCCTTAGGACGTAGATAGGGTAGTCTTAAGAGTAAAAAACGGAACTTTTTAAGAAAATTTTGTATGGGGCTCGCTTGACCCGGGCCCCGACCCCTTCCAAAACCGTCTACCGTCTAAGTTAGATAACCATGAGATAGTATACCAAATTTGGTTGTTCTAAATTGAAAACTGTAGATTTTACAAAATTTTTATGAGGGGGGGGAGTCTTTCACCCCCGGACTCAAACCCCTTCCAAAACCGTCTAGCGTCTAATTTAGAGTTCCATGATGCCATACTTAATGGTTCTGAATTGAAAACTGTAGATTTTACAAAAACAATTATGGGGGGGGGGCTCTGACCCCCGGGCCTTGACCCGTTCCAAAAACGGTCTACTGTCTAAGTTAGAGTACCATGAGATAGTATACCAAATTTGGTGGTTCTAAATTGAAAACTAGATTTTGCGAATTTTTTTATGAGGGGTGCCCTTACCCCCGGGCTGCAACCCTTTCAAAAAATCGTCTAGCGTCTAAGTTAGAGTACCATGAGATAGTATACCATATTTGGTAGTTCTGAATTGAAAACTGTAGTTTTTAAGAAAATTTTGTATGTGGGGGGCTCTGACCCCCGGGCCTTACCCGTTCGAAAAACGGTCTACTGTCTAAGTTAGAGTACCATGAGTTAGTATACTAAATTTGGTGGTTCTAAATTGAAAACTGTAGATTTTACGAATTTTTGTATTATTTTTGCTCCAACCCCTTCCAAAAACCGCCTAGCGTCAAAGTTAGAGTTTCATGATACCAAATTTCATGGTTCTGTAACGAAAACTAGATTTTACGAAAAGTTTGTATGTGTGTGTGGGGGGGTGCTCCAACCCCCCCCCCCTCGGCCTTGACCCGTTCCAAAAACCGACAACCGTCTAAGTTATGGTAGGGTACCTGATTTGGTGGCTCTGAATTGAAAACTGTAAGTTTTACGAAAATTTTGTATATGCGGGGCTCTAACCAACCGGGCCGTGACCCGTTCCAAATACCATCTACCGTCTAATATTTTTAGTGCCAAAGAAAAAGCGTAATATTCCTATCCTGTCTGAGTGTCCAAACTTTATAAATTTGATCAGGGAGGAAGACGTTCAAAATCGTACGTTTTCCTGCATTCGTTTTGTATGTAACCAAAATCTGTAAACGCGATGAATTGACGCTCGACGAATTGACGCGCGACGAATTGTCACAGTCGACGAATTGACGCAGTCGACGAATTGTCACAGTCGACGAATCTTCGCAATCGACGAATTGACGCAGTCGACGTGTTGACGCACGCGACGAATTGACGTAAACCGGAAGCGTTCTGTGTTCTTACACGAGGCATCTTGAGACCAGCGAGAAAAAACCGCGAGCAAACACAATTCCACTATGGAAAAGTAGCCCTCCTATCTCCCCTCTTATACTGCTTCTAGGTGGCGTTACTGGCGCAAATGTTTTGCCACTGCACTCCGCTGCTAATCATATGCTTGCACTACCATGCTGTACGCATCATGCAAATTTCAGGTCTGTTGGATGCTTCCTTCTTGGTGTTGCTATTTTAATGGCCAGCAGTGTATTATCGAGTCGGTGCTCATTTGAGTATGACAGGTAAGAAGCCTTCTTTCTTCAGCTATATGCAGGCCTGAATTTTAAATTGTGCATCTGCAAATAACGCATGGCATCCCTGCCGGGACTCGAGTCGAGGAATTTTTGAATACATAACAACAGATTTACGTAACCGTGAGGATTCCGTTTGTTGACATTCTGATACATTATTTTGAAAGAAGATGACCGAAGAAATTACAGCTAGATTGAAGCAGAACCGCGGCGTAATGAGAACTTCCGTTACAAAAATTGTTAAGGGATTGGAAGCGGAACTTGTTAACCGATTGGAAGCGGAACTTGTTAACCGATTGGAAGCGGAACTTGTTAACCGATTGGAAGCGGAACTTGTTAACCGATTGGAAGCGGAACTTGTTAACCGAAGTGGATGCAGATAATCTTGAAGAACTTTTAGAACATTCGAATGAAATATCAACAGAGCTAAAATTAATTGATTCCGTGCAGGAAAAGATATTAGACCCAAGTGAGTAAGAGTCTAAGTTAGAAATTGCCGAGGAATATCGTGAGAAAATAACTACGAGGAAATACAGAGCGTCCAAACGAATTCATATCTTAGATAAACAAGTTAGTAAAATCATGCAATTCATTAATTATAATACGCTTTCCAACATACCATAAATAATTACTCAAGTTATGAGGATAATGGCTGTGGAATAAATCTCGGTCCTGTGCCCTGACCTCTGATCCCATTTCCATTATGTTCAACAGAACCGGTCCAGTATACCTCCGAAATAACATGATAAAGTTTTGTCGCAATCGAAGCATTTTACGTAAGTTATGATGCATAAGTGCTATGGAATAGATCCCGCTCCTGTGTCCTAACCTTTTACCCCATTTCGCCCATTTTCAATAGGATTCGTCAACAGGCAGGCCCCATACAACATACTAACATTTCATCCAAATCGAAGCATTTTTACGTAAGTGATGACGCATAATGGCGATGGAAGTGATTGCGCTCCTATGTCAAGACCTTAGACTCCATTTCGCCCATTTTCAAAAGGGTTTGTGTCCAGGTAGTCCCCTACCACATACTAAATTTCATCGAAATCGAACCTTTTTTACGTTAGTTATCACGCATAAGAGCAATGGAATGGATCCCGCTTCTATGTCTTGACCTCTGACCCCATTTCGTTCACTTTCATTAGGGTTACTTCCCAGGTGTTCCCCTACCACATACTAAAATTTCATCGAAATCGAACCATTTTTACGCGAGTTATCGTGCGGACGGACATACGCACACAACGCGTGACGTAATGAGGCAGATGGGAATCGCGACCATCTGCTCGCAAGAGTGTGACGTAAAATTTTTTTATAGGATCCACACACAACGCGTGACGTAATGAGACAGATGGCGTGACCGCGCGCCAACATCTCAATCGCGAGATTGTGACGTCATAAGATTTCTAAGCATGGGTAACATTAATGGGACGACGCTATGACACTAAAGACATGGTAATTCGTGGTGGTTATTTAACCCACTAAACGAATTTTCCTAAAGTCGAGATCAAGCTAAATCGATTTCTAGTACCAGAAAACGGTAGGTTAACGACTTTCATAAAAATCCTTAGAGCCGTTTTCAAAATAAAATTTACATACATAGAAGAATTTCTCCTTTAATAATGTGGGATAAGGCCGATGGAATGGATCCCGATCCTATGTCTTGAACTTTGACCCCATTTCGTCCATTTTCAATAGGGTTCGTCCTCAGTGGTCCACTACCACATACTAAAATTTTCATCGAAATCGAAACATTTTTACGCACGTTATGACGCATAAGGGCAAAGGAATGCATCCCGCTCCTATGTCCTGGCTTTTGACCCCACTTCATCCATTTTCGATTGGGTTCATTCCGAGGTGGTCCCCTACGAAATACTACAATTTCATCGATATCGAATCATATTTACGCAAGTTATGACGCATAAGGGCAATGGAATGTATCCCGCTCCTATGTCGTGACCTTTAACCCCATTTCGTCCATTTTCAATAGGGTTCGTCCCCAAGTGGTCCCGTACCACATACCAAAATTTCATCGAAATCGAACCAGTTTTACGCGAGTTAACGTGCCGACAGGCGGAGAGAGGGACGGACAGAGGGACGGACAGACGGACGGTCAAAGCTGGAGCATATACGCTTCTTCAACCTACGGTTGGAAAGCGTTAAAAATGGTGTGAATGACGTTGTGCCTATTGGTCAGAACCCTGAACTACATGTATAAAAAATAGAACAACGAGTGAGGGAAACTGCGACTAAAAAACTGCCGAAGCTATCTATTTCCAAGTTTTATGGGGATGTGAATCAATGGCTTTCATTTTGGAACTCCTTTGAAACGGCAATTCATAAGAACGATTCCTTGAACATTGTAGATAAATTTAATTACCTTAAAGCTCACTTAGGCGTCACAGCTATAAACACTGCCCAAGGATTTGAAATCACACAGGAAAATTACGGCATCGCTACAAAATTGTCGGAGGAACGATTTGGGCGAAAAGATTTATTAATAAATACACATATGAGTAACTTGTTGGATCTTTCCCCTCTCCGGAATTTCAGTGATATCGGCGCATTTCAAAAATTGCTTGATAATATTCAAACGCAAGTAAGAAGTCTAGAGTCACTGGGAGTGTTATCAGACACGAATGGAAATCTTATGGGCCCAATGCTGTTGAAATTGTTACCCCCAGGTTTGGTTTTAGAATTTAACAAGCAAAGCAAGAACGCTAGTTATGACACCAATGAGTTGATTGAATTTTTAAGGAAGGAACTGGGATCAAGAGAGCGCGAGAGTTCTTTTATTTCGACCGCCAGAGACAAGCGCGGCAGTTCGCCGGCATCTTTTGATCTTCGGTCAAGCTCTTCTGGCCAGAAGATTTCAACAAAAAGACGCCGACCGCAGCAGAATTAATCAGCCACAGCGTTGAGCTAGGACAAAAAAACGTGTTTGTGTTTTTTGTGACAAGCAGCTCGGTGATTCTGAATGTAAACAAGCTGGGAGCCTGTCCTTGGAGGAAAGAAAATCTACACTGCTGGCCATTAAAATAGCAACACCAAGAAGGAGGCATCCAACAGACCTGAAACTTGCATGATGCGTACCGTATGACAGCGCAAGCATATGAGTAGCAGCGCAGATGTAAATCATTTGCGCCAGTAACTCCACCTTGAAGCAGTATAAGAGGGGAGATTAGAGAGCTGGTTTTCCATAGTGGAATTGTGTTTGCACGCGTTTTTTTCTCCCAGAAGGCCTCAGGATGCCTCGTGTAAGAAGACAGAATGCTTCCAGGCACGTGTCGGAATTCGATCGCGGCAGAACCGTAGCGTACCGAGACTGTGGATTATCGTGCCGCAAAACTGGTACTCGCGTTGGGCGAAATCCGACCACAGTGATGCGAATTTAGAATCGGTGGGTCCAGGAGGGTATGACGGAGCGACGGGAAGGATCACAACGGCTCCGACAACCCAACGCCCGAGGGGACAGACATGTTGTGCGCATGGCCCCTAGGGATCGAACCAGCACATCATGGACCCTAGCTCACGAATTAGGGTCTGTGACAGGACTACAACTGACCGGACGAACGGTGCGACGTCGTTTGCAGCGGCACGGACTATTTGCACGGCGCATATTTCTGCTCCTACCTTTAACTCTACAGCACAGGCGTCTGAGGCACCAATGGTGTGCTGAACGACGCAGATGGACGCGGGAATGGCATGACATCGTCCTTTCAGACGAATCCCGCACCGTGATGGCCATATCCGTTTAGACCGACTCCTGGAGTCTTGCATTTTGCAGCGTCATACCGGCACAGTACCTGGAATAATGGTATGGGCTGCCATTGGATATGCATCCCACACGCGTCTGGTACGCATAGACGGAAATTTGAACAGCCACCGTCACATCGCTAAGGCGTTAAAGCCTGTGGTTGTTCCATGTGTACAGGGCCTCCAGGTGGCCACCTAACAACAAGACAATGCGCCACCGCACGTCATAGGCAACGTCTGACATTTCCTCGATACCTAGCATGTTCCACTACTCTCTTGGCCGGCGCGATCATCAGATCTTTCGCCTATTGAAAACGTCTCGTCCCTGGTCGTGGAGCGAGTGGCGCGACAACGACCACCGGCAGCTACAGTAGATGAGCTATGGCGCAGAATTGAAACCTCGTGGAATGCAATACCCCAAAGTGATATC
Organism: Macrothele yani; assembly: GCA_039090855.1. NCBI lineage: Eukaryota > Metazoa > Arthropoda > Arachnida > Araneae > Macrothelidae > Macrothele > Macrothele yani. Next base: position 66,793,679 of record CM076989.1, on the reverse strand, counting down.
CAGAGTCTCTATGCCGAACCGTCTGGCAGCGGTTATTCATGCCCATGGTGGCTACTCTCCGTACTGAGTTTTGTACTTTCTATGCATCCGATTTACCTTAGATTTTAATCACTTCATCCTTGTACTATAAGGTGTAAATAAACTCAGTTTAGCGATCTTATCTTTTGTCTTTCTTGGTGTTGCTATTTTAATGGCCAGCAGTGTATACACTGAGTTAAAAATCCAAATTACGAACCCGGAAATTCCCCCACATGGCAATAATGCTTGCAAAACTTCTGTAAATTGCAGTAAAAATCGAAATGCCGAACCCGGAAATTCGCCCCACATATTTGTGCTATTTGTAAGGCTGTCGTTTGATTTGAAGTGCATGAAAATGAAATTGGTGAAACCGGAAATCTCCCCCACATTCGATATTTTGTGTAAAATTCAATGTGTGCGTGGTCCCGGACGGGAAAAGGTGGAGGAGATTTCCTTGGGGGAATTTTTCTACGGGGTAATTTTCCAATATCGGGCAATTTACCGAATATGGGGTAATTTACAGGGATTCCATTGTCCTGATGGAACAGACCATCGGCCGCAGGATGCGCCAAAACCGTAAAACAGCGTCGGTGATCAACCAGCACATACTGGTAGCGAGCAGTGGTTAAGAACCTTTCCAGACACACAGAGAGACCTAATGTGTCACATGAGAAAGCTCTCTAAACCATCACAGAGCCACTACCGCCTTGAACAGAACCGACCTGGCATGGCGGAGCCATGGGCTCATGCTGTCGATGCCACACCCGCACCCTCCCGTCAGCTTGGTATAGCTGAAAACAAGTTTAGGACATTTGGGCACCCGGTCAACTGGGCACATTCCCTTTTAGAGCCATGAAATTGCGCTGCGTAATAAATTATAGTGTTCCTATATTTCTCCCTACTTGAGCAAGTGGCGTGTACAAAATGTTTTCCCCCCATATCTCATTATCATTAAGAAATTAAAAAATATTTGCGATTTTCTGTCAGAAAGACGGGGCGAACATTTTAGCACCGGACATCTGGGCACCGGACATCTGGGCACCGGACATTTGTGCACCCGGACATTTGGGCACAAATCTTTAAGGGACCGTATAACAATTGTCGTTTCTTGGTCATATAGTAACAATTTGTTCGAGAAAATGTTCACCGCAAAACAACTGATAATTATACTTGAATTTGCGGAAACAAAAGTACATTAGTGAATACAAAAAAAAGTTCATAGCACATGATCTTAGCTTTCAACGAAACAAAGCAATTACACTAGAACTGATACTATTTTCGGAAAAGGAAGACAAGGTGGGATTTTTTAATAACGCTGCAACTTTGCTTAGGCACTAAATATTTACATAACATGTCAAGCTATTAATTTTTCTCTTTTACTTAATTAGGCACTAAATTACTATGCCTCATTCGTAGGACCTTTTGACAGTCTTTTTTCTACCGATGCCATATTCATAACGTTTACGTATCAACTCAAGTTAGAAGTATTGCACTTTTTCTTTGGCACCAAATATTAATTCAAAGGACCTACGCCTAGGCCTGTTTAACAATTTTTGTTCTACCGGTGTCACATTCATAGCAATTGCGTATCAACTGAAGTTAATAATATTGGTCTTTTACTTAAGTGCATAATAATATTTCACAAGCCCTAGGCCTAAGTCTTTTTAATAGCTTTTACTCAACCAATGTCATATTCTTTTTTTTTTTTTTTTTGGATGGGAGGTTTAACGACCACCGTGAGCAACTCAATGGGCTATAAGCAGTCGCCCGTCCCTAATTTAGAGTCACTGTTTCCAGGGAAGGGAGAGAGCCAGTGCCGTAAGACAAACACGCCATCCATGCCTGACCGGGATACGAACCCGGACCCCTTTCGGACGAATGATCAGAGGCCAGCACCTTAGACCACTGCGCCACCGGGGCGGCAATGTCATATTCACAACCTTTACGTATCAACTCAAGTTAATAATATCCTGCTTTTACTTTTTCACTAAACTTTTTTTCACAGGCCCTAGGCCTTTTTCATATTTTTTATTGAATCAATGTCATATTCACAACATTTACGTATCAACTCAAGTTCATAATATTCCGCTTTTACTTAAGCACTAAATATTATTTCCCAGGCTCTAGGCCTATGCCTTTTTAACAGTTTTTGTTCTACCGGTGTCACATTCATAGCAATTACGTATCAACTGAAGTTGATAATATTGGGCTTTTACTTAAGTACATAATAATATTTCACAGGTCCTAGGCCTAAGCCTGTTTAATAGCTTTTACTCAACCAATGTCATATTCACAACCTTTAGGTATCAACTCAAGTTACTCCTGCTTTTACTTTTTTACTAAAAATTTTTTTCACAGGCCCTAGGCCTAGGTCTAGGCCTTTTTAATCGTTTTTATTCAATCAGTGTCATATTCACAACATTTACGTATCAACTCAAGTTCATAATATTCCGCTTTTACTTAAGCACTAAATATTATTTCACAGGCCCTAGGCCTATGCCTTTTTAACAGTTTTTGTTCTATCGATGTCATATTCATAACGTTTGCATATCAAGTCAAGTTAATAGCATTGAGTTTTTACTTAGGCACTAAATATTAATTCATAGGCCCTAGTCCTAAGCCTTTTTAGAAAAATTTAATAAGCGCAACACATTAACTTGTGCTGATATTTAAAGTTATGAATATGACACTGTCAGAATAAAAATTGTTAAAAACGCCTCGGCCTCGGGCCTGTGAATTAATATTTCGTGCCTAAGTAAAGGCGCGATATAATTAACTTGATTTGATGTGTAAACGTTGTGAATATGATATTGGTAGAGTAAAAACTATTAAAAAAGCATAGGGCCTGTGAAATAATATTTAGTGCTTAAGTAAAAGCGCAATATTATTAACTTCAGTTGATACGTAATTGTTATAATGTGACATCGGTAGAACAGAAACTGGTAAAAAGACCTCGGCCTAGAGCCTATGAATTAATTAATACACTGGCGGAAAGTAAAAAAAGAACACCAAGAAGGAGACGTCTGATACCAACGAAATTTATACAGCATAATAACGGAATACAGAGGATAACGTGATCAAAACATTATGGCTAAATACAGCTCTGTATTTGCTGGTAAACTGAAAAATAACATTTCCATGTAACATGGTTAGTACGAGGTGGAACCGCCATGAACTGCGTCACACTGTGCGATTCTGGCATGGAGTCTGTTGTACAGATGTTGGATGTAAGTTTGGGGTATTGAGTTCCAAGCATCCTCAACCTGGACGCGTAAATCGGGGATGGTCGTGGCTGGCCGTGGAGACCGGACAAGTCGTTGTCCCATAAAATCCCACACGTGCTCAATGGGGAGAAATCCGGTGAACGTGCAGGCCATGGAAGTTGTCTCACACCCTGAAGTGCATGTTGCGTTGCACGTGCCGTGTGTGGGCGTGCGTTATCTTGCTGGAAAATACCACGATGGACAGACCTTACAAATGGCACAACAACGGGCTCAATGATGTTGTTAATGTAGGAGGTGCTGTTTAACGTACCCGGTACAAACACTAGTTGTGTACGGGAGTGATAGCTGATCGCTCCCCACACCAGGTGTAGGCCTTGTGTGTTGCTGGCGGATGCAAGAAGTGTGGAGACGCTCCCCTGTGCGTCTGCGAACACGCATACGGCCATCGAACGCTCCCAAGCAGAATCTGCTTTCATCGCTGAACACGACAGTGCAGTTCTGATGTTCCCGGCACTAGTCGAAGCGTAATTTCCGATGACGAGCAATCAATAGTGGTACCCGAGTAGTGCGTCATCTCTGCTAACCCATGTATGCTGTATCGTTCCCTTGCAGATGTTGCTTGATCCTCCGACATTTAACCTGCATATATGTATGATTTACGCAGCCATTGCCCAGCGGTCGTTTTGTACGAGCCTGGATAACCTACTTCGATTCCAGTTATCAATTGCGTGTGGTCGGCTACCACTTGTCTCTGTGTTCTGGTACGTCTGTGGGTGGAATACTCGCGATGCACTCACGGTACACTCTCTGTACGGTTGGCCTCGAGAACTCTAAGTTTCTTATCACTAGGGCGATAGAATGACCCATCTCTCTTGCTCCGACAATGCGTCCAAAGTAGCTCAGATCCCCACGTTTACCCATGTTTGTCAATTGCGCGCACACCCTGTTGGGAAGCCGTGCTGTCCGCCTATTTATTGCGTGCGTTCGGTTTGTGTCTGTTCCATTCTGCGCGGGGGAATGCCATGTCATCTGCCCATCACTAGTATCTAATATTTTGTCTGCTGAATGTATTTCTACGCAACCAGATGGGAAAACTGCAATATTTTATGCAGAAAGTATGCGCATAAAGTCTTCGTAATGAGAGGTATCTGACAGTGAAAGAACTTTTCAATCGGTGTTTCCGAAGCGCAGATACTGCTCCAAATACATCGGAAACGTAAACATACTCTTACATCCTCTAGTGTCAAAACAATTCTTCATCAAAATTTAAGACTATATACGGAACGTTTCACACTAGGATATCTATCAGACACAAAAAAATCGGACATTTAGAAGCAGAGATTTCGGATAAATCGCAATTTGACTCTTAACCCCCAAGCGGAAAAACCATGGATTACTCGAAAAAGAAACTTTAGTTAAAATAGTCTTCATAATAAATCGCATTGAAAGAAAGAAATAATTTTTTCAATCGGATATTTAGAGGCAAACGTATGGAATAAAATGCTTTTAAATTGATAACATCTGCATGTGCACCCTCTAGCGGCGAAGTTATGCATCAGAAAAGGAATGGAGAGCAAAGGATCATTTGTCTCACATTTCTGGCTTTTAAATGCAAAAAACAGTTACCAAATCGGACGATTAGTCGCAGAGATATGGTGTCCACAGACGGAAAGACAAAAGGATGATGCTCTTAGAGCGTTCTTTTTTTACGAAAGACGTGCAAATATAGATTCTGTAGGCCCTATTATCAACAGCATTTTTACTTTTTCCGGTAGCTCGGTTTCTCAATTCTCTTAATCTTTGTCTGTGTAAACTGAGCACTTAAATTAGATTAAAACGAGACTGATTCAGTAATAAAAAAAGCTTTTGACAAATTCTAGAATTTTAATGATTAACAAGAACTAGGCTTAATGACGACTACTTAAGCTGACAGGAATGCACATAAACTGAATACTGATGATGAGGCACAATAATATGTTTGTTCGAAATTGTTCGCAACGGTAGGTAGTTCGTCATTTAACGAACAAAATACGTGACTACGTGACTAATGAATCAAACATGGACGTCAAAAGTTGTTGACATGTAATGTTTTGAAACATTAATGAAATTTTCTCTTTGCTTTACAAGTAATTAAACCACTGCGCTTATTTTTAAGTGGTTACACTTAACAAGTGGGAAGGTAACCCTTAATCCCAACTTTAACTCCATTTTTCGCTCTTATTGCACTCGCACGAACCCTTTTTCTTCCAAAGCTTAATCCAACAAACACTCACCGACATCTTTAAAGTACTGAGAGAGAAGAAGAAGACAGCATGCAACGACAAATAAGATGATATCATGAAGAGTGGCTTGCTCTTAGAGAAGTAGCCTGGAAACCAAACAATGTTGAAGGAGAACAAAGTTTCGTCAGCTCGTTTGGCAGTTCACTTTTTCAAAAACAAGAAAATGTGCCTACATCTAAAATACTGAACGCGCGTGTTTCAGCTGTTTCATTATTCGTTCAAAAGTTGAAAATCAGAAAAGTTTACACCTCATAATATTTCGACAGATAGTGATATTAAACTTGTATCGACTACACGGCGAATTGTTGTTTTCTGTGAGAAGTACAAATTAATAACTGAAAACTAATTATAAAGGTTCCTTGTGAAAACGAAATTGCAGCAATCAGAACTATTTCAAACAAAAAATATGTCTCCCAGTTTTTAAATGTAATGAACACATTTTTCAAATCTTTTCCGACTCAGTGGAATTTTTCACAGCAGATTTTTAGAAACGGAGGAATTCAGCGAAAATGATAAATGCATTTTCGCTCCTAGATGGAGAACTCCACGTTATTTAAAATACATACAATCAATGCGCAGTGTTGTAATCGAATGGTAACTGTCAGTGTAAAAAATATTCAATTATATTTCTGGAATCGGCAAGATATATTTGAGGAAAAATAGCAATTTACGTCCACTAACGATAGAAATCAGAAATTGTGCGAAACATTTTCCTCATACTGGAAGATACCCGAAACAAAAAAAAACAAAAAAAAGCAATTCATGAGAGAAATACGGGATTACGCAATACAATACAAATTTTGAAGATGACAATCCGATTTTTGGCGTAAATGTGACAAGGATGGTATGTCAGATAAAGGATGGTAAGTTCGCTAAACATGAATGCCGGGTGCTTCGACTAGCGAATCCTGTGATGGTTATATTCAAATTGATCGGAAACTTGAAACTTGGTCGTTCTGGGAGGTGTAGTGGTTAGCATGCCCGGGCCTTCTGTGAGACGCGAGTTCGAGTCCCGCTCCAGGACAATGGAAATGTTCAAGTTTTCGGATATTATCTGACTTACCATCCTTATCACATTTACGCCAAAAATCGGATTGTCATCTTCAAAAGAAAGTTCAATTTTTCAAAATCGAACATTTATTAGCAGAGATATGGTGGAAAACGTAATATGTAATGTATATAAATCGCTGTTATGTTAATTGCATTTCGCGCGAATAGCAGTTTAATTTAAACAACGAGTACAAACATGAATGTATAATTTTTTTTAATAAAATATTATTAAGAACTAGTTTAGTGCTAAATAAACACAAGGAAGATGTCACCGAAATTTCAGTTGTAACGAGCGTCTTTCGAATCCTTTCTGACCCGAATAAAATGTTTCAAAGTCATTCATAGTCAGTGAAACCCGCCACAAAACAGGGGAATGTGACTGGTGGGGGTGGGAAGAGGAAAGAAAGAAAAAGAAAGTATACATACATACATACATATCACTAAGCTTTTCTCTGAGATTCAGAGGTTAGCTCCAAGAAGAAATACAAATTACCAGATATTTTTACTTACTGTTTCCGTATCAAACTTCTCCATTTACAGCGATCATGATATACAACTCTACTCACATCCATCACACCCCGTACCCAAGATTTTTCTCATGCAGACACTCCTGAATCTGATCCTCCCATGACTTCCTTGGCCTTCCTCTGCCTTTTCTTCCTGCCACTTGGTCTAAAAAGATTCTCTTAGTAACCATCTCATCCCTCATTTTTTCAACATGGCCAGGCCACAGAAGCATATTAGTCTCCACCTTGCTAACAACATTTTGCTTCACATTACATAACTGTAACACATCTTCATGCATCACACAATCAGAACGTGCCTTGCCACAAATCCCTCATAAGTAACGCATTACTCCAGCACACAAACGACTCCTATGTTTCTTCTGTAGTACCCAGGTTTCACTGCCATATATCAGAGTAGGAACAATTACAATTTCTTACACAGCCATGACGGACTCTCTTGAAAACCCATCATTCCTGTGAAAACCTCCCAAAGCAGCCATGACTTTCAATGAAGAATTCACTCGCCTACTAATTTCACCATCCAATTTGTTCTCTCTGTCAAACATGCTTCCTAAATACACAAACTCACTCACCTGGTCAATCACTGTGCCATTTACAGTTATATTACATTCAGTACTGCCAGTTTCTCTCTCAAACACCATAACTTTGGGTTTTTCCTTATTTATGCTCAGTTTGAACTTCGTATTCCGGACAACATGCCGTGTAACTCACTTTTGCTCTCTGCCAACGGGACAGTGTCATCAGCATATAACAGTGTGCACGAAAAATATAAAGTCAACCGCGAATTTCTACAATAGGTAAAACATCTAGAAATAGAAATAGCTCCTTTCTCCCACTAGCAGCTAAAAAGTATGTTTTAATTATTAGCTAATTGTGCAGAAACTCTTTTCATAGCTGAAGGAAGATATACCAGAGTAGTGATAAATGCTATGTTCTAGGTCCCTTCACTTAATATTGTGCTCATCACAGTTGCTCATCACGGGGCCGCAGCAGGGAGGGAGGGGCGAAGCGCCTCACGGTTGCTCATCACGGGGGGCCGCAGCAGGGATGGGGGGCGGAACTCCTCTCGAGTGAGCCTACTGGAAATGTCTTTCCTCCAGAGATAAGACCTTTTACAAACATTTTTGGGAAATCTTTTCGTGTTTTTAATTCTGATTTAATAACTTTTTTGATTAAACAATTTAGGATTCTTTTTTTTTAATTCACAACTTGTTCGTGTATCATTTCTTGTTTTTATTTTATAAAACGTATATTTTTAGAACTTGAGTGAGGTGTTAGGAAATTTTTTATAGGCGTTGCATTATTGCTCAAGTATTATTGATTGTTTACAACAAATGTTTACTCCATGTCCCTTACTCAAGAAATGTTTTATGTAAAACAAATGAATTATTCCTTCTTGAAAAAACCCTCATTACGCGTTTGCATGGTGATCATGATTAATATTTTGTAATTTCATTTCCGAAGAAAGAAAGAATTCTTTTAAAACATCGTCAGTGATACATGCCATTTGTTTCTTGATGGGAAAGATAAAACCTTGAGACGTTATCTTTTTTTCCTGTTAGCGATAGTGCAATCTCCCCACCATGCGGACTTCAATATCTTGTGTGACTAATCTGTTCCTGTGTCTAATTTCTTATCTTTTCACCCCGATTTGGTAGAGAAGGTTATGTACATAGCCAACCAGGGTTTTCCTGGTTTTCCATACCGATCCGTATTCACAACAATGCATGCTGGGAACTTGACAATTCTCTTGGGAAGTCTGTCACAGGCTAACACTCCGAGGAAGGACTGTCGTGTCACGTTATCTTGCTTTAGGGTCTTGGCAATTTGAACACTGTTCATTTCTTCAATTGGAGAAATCACAAAGAATGTTTCTGGACTTTGGAATTTCAATAATGTTTTGGAACTCTGCATAGATTAGCTTAGAAATGGTTTTTGCTAAAGCTTTTCCAAATTGGATTTCCACTCTTAAATTTCCTTGTTGGATCAGGTTCATATGTCCTCCATCACACAGGTCCGGACTGAGATTGAATGCATAAAGAGTGTATCCCTTGGAAAATTCCTCTCGATCGATATATATTCCACAATCTTGGCCCAGTTTCTCGGTTCCTTGAAATAGACTATGGAAAGAACGAATTGTGCTTCCCTTTTCGAAATTGGGTTCTAGAGGTTTATGAGGAACTGGCTGTCCGTCAACGTACACGGCGATAAAGTTAACATCATAATGCTTAAATTCAAAGGGGTTGGATTTATATGTACCATTAAAAGCATCGTTATCGACACATCCAATAATCAATCTTTTGGGCATTTGTCCTAGGAATACGTTGTCTTGCACGAAGGACATACTTCCTTGAGAGACGGAATACACTTTGCATAAAACACGATCGATAGGATACTTGGCGGGAGATTTTTCTAAAGCTTTTGCATGGCCGATGGCAACTCCCGGGTTGACTTTCACTTTTCTCACAAAAATGGAGGCGTGTTCGATGAGAACTCTGTAGTTGGGGGTCTCGTAGGATGAAACGAGGCAGAAATCAGGTTTACTTCGAACCAGTTTAATTTTCACATCCACTAAATTGAGAAGCAGTCTGTTTTGAAAAAATAAATCGCAGTGCAAGATTCCAATCATGTCAAACGTTTTGCTGTCTTTCACGAGCTCCTAACGTTGATGTAATCCTTTGTTTGTTGCAGCATTCGTGGGATTAATTTCGTTCAGATGTCCGGCTGTATCCTTGTAAAACCCTTCACATGCTAAATAGGATTTCTTTGCGTCTTCTCCATAATTTAATAGAGTTTCATCATATGCTCTGTGAGGATACGTGTTGCTCGAGGACGAAATCACTCTTTCGTTTAAACTAACATCAACTTGGGAAAACAGAGAATGAAGAAAACAGTTAATGGGCCCCACGGGCTCTTTGTCAGCTATGACAGAATTGTCAGCTTTCACAATTTTAATTTTCACGTAGAGTTGGCTGGAAGACAAGTCCATGTATTCTTCTCCACTCCCAGAAATAATAAATTCCAGAGGTCCTCCATCTCGAATGTTGGCCAATAGGTGATATCCGATCCATTGTCCTTCTTCTATGCTGGTTTGGGTGGGCGGTAAAGCAAATAAATCAAGTTCCGACTTTAAACATACGGAAGAATGACTGTGAATCAGAGCCATGGTTTACGGATAAAAAATATCGTGTACTGTCGTCTTGGTTTTCTTTGAACGAACGATGCGTTTCTTCGTATTTCTCTTCCTTTTAACGCTTCCTCCCAACATTTTCTTCACTTTATTAGCTGCTTTGTCAGTGAGAATTTGTCCTGCATCTTTAGCTCGTTGTCTGGCTGCTAATTTTGCATCCTTTCCTTGCGTTAAATCATTTGCAAGGTCGACCCCCGTTCGCAAGACTTGTTTTCCAAGCGTTTTTGCACCTTGCTTGAATAATGGTACCGCTGCTCTAAATAATGAGCGAAAAGGTCCCCCAAGTCCATACCCTTTTTGAAGGGGTACTCCTTGATAGTAGACTAAACCTTTTCCAGTTTGATTGACGTAATAATCCTCGAAGGATTTTGTACAACAGCGGTATGGTTCATACATGACTACAGAGCCTTGAGACGAAAATGAAGTTTCAGGATCGCTCTCCCACGTTCAAATGGTACTAATTGTCCAGAGTGGTTCCTTATAACGATTTCTACGGTTTGGAAATGTTTTCTTGCTAGAGGCAAATATTGAGGGCGGTCGTATAAGGCACTCACCACATCTCCGTCTTCTCCGCTCACTTTAAGGATGCGAAGGAGAGGAGCAACCATGTCTCCCACAGGCTGAGGATCCACAATATCGCTGTACACGTACAATAGGGAAAGCGATGTGCTCAGATCGGCTACGAAATTCCCATGAATTGTGACATCACTCCCTTCTGATGCTGAATACACTCCAGTTTGAAAGCCTAGAATTTCAGCTATTCCAGGAAATAACTGCAGCTGAGAACCAAGAGTTAAAGCTGCTTTGACACGTCTCGTGGTTTTATTAAAAAGCATCGTAATTTTTTTCGACCAATGCTGGGACATGGCTTTTACCACGTCTCCCACAGAATCATAATATCCAGCAGGGTATTTTGCTGCTTTCAGTTGACTTGGACCTAGACCGTAAGCAAAGGAATTTGAATTTACATTCACATTAAACCAGGAATGAGGGTAGATGAGTTCGACGAGTCCCACTTCTCAGTCACCATTGAGTTCGATCGGGGAAGGAAGACGTGTGATGAAATGAGAGATTTTATTGTCTGAAAAGTAGCGGAGAGAGCTGTCGCTGGGTAACGTTAGGTAGAAACTTATGTTGACGAATGATGTTTCATCTAAATAAAAGGTCGATTTTATAGAGAGGTCAAGTCTTCCGCGGGGATCCAAGCATTAAATTTTTCAAGATACCCTTTAAATTTAACAAAGTATTCCATTTTTCCTTTTCTTTTACGTTTCTTTAGAACACGTTCCACAGGAAAGGCCTCGGACAGAGTAACGTTTTGAAGCTCTTCGGCGTAAAAAGTTCCTTCCATCTCTTCGTTCAATAAATCTTTAACTTTATAGACAGGAGGGGATCTGGGAACAAGACCGCTCACAACAAAGATTTCTTCCGTCCAATTTGATTCGTATCCTTTCTCAAATGTCAATTTCGCTTTACTAATCCTCACGTTATCTCCCACCTGAAATTAATAGGACTGTTTTTCCCTCTTGAGATCACCATACAGATTGAGAAACACTTGCTTTTCATTATCTTTGTTTAAATCTACAGTTTTCATTTTTATACGTCGATGGGGAGAATGATTGTAACTATGAACTAAATCGTTGAGCACGTCTATGAATTTAAACGTATTTTGACTTGTAAAGTATCGCCACATGCGAGTTTTGAGCGTGCGATTGAATCTCTCCACAACACTTGCTTTCGTCTCGTTGTTCGTTGTAAAGAAATGCACACCGTGCTGTGTTAAAAACCTTTGAAACTCTTTGTTCTTAAATTCAGTTCCTTTGTCTGTTTGAAGTTTTACTGGTTTTCTATCTTGGAAAATCTGGGAAAATGCTTGAACGATACAGGACCCCGACTTATGCTTTAAGGTAATCGCCCATGCATATTTGGAAAATATGTCAATGCATGTTAACAAGTAACGAAATACATCGTTATATTGACTCCAACTGGAGACATCAGCTAGGTCTGCTTGAAACTGTTGTCCTATTTTATTCACCATGACTCTATTTCTCGGAAAATGTCGTCTCACCGGCTTGGAAGGGTGTACGTTTTCTCCCCCTTCAACCATTTCATGACGTCTTTTTTCTTGACGCCTTCTTTTTTGACAGCACGGTATAAAGCATCGAGACCACCTAAACTTCCTACTTTGTGAGTTGATAGATACGTCTGTTTCATCATTTCCTCCATTACAACAGTTCAACGAGAGACGATCTACCGTACCAGAAAAACTCATGTTCAAACAAACTCGATCACAACTCAAATAACGTCGACTCCCCCTCACACACCATTTTAAAAGAAATTCCAAATCCCCTAAAACATTTGAGCACCATGAAAACCATAAATCTTACTCTCTCAAGCATCTTTTTCCAATGGTTCGATGGTCTAGTGGAAAGAATGCAAGCTTTCTGAACAAAGGACTGGGAGATCGAATCTCGCTGGAACCATCAGAGCATTTTTTTATGAATTTGAGCGAAAGTAATACAACGCCTATAAAAATTCCTAACACCCCACGGAAGTTCTAAAAATATACGTTTTATAAAATAAAGACAAGAAATAATACACGAACAAATTACGAATTTTAAACAAAAAAAGAATCCTAAATTGTTTAATCAAAAAGTTATTAAATCAGAATTAAAAACACGAAAAGATTTCCCAAAATATTTCTTAAAGTTCTTATCTCCAGAGATAAGACATTTCCGGTAGGCTCACTCGAGAGGAGCTTCACTCCTCCCTCCCTGCCTTTAGGGTTCAGTGGAATAGTTTATCATATCCACTCTGAAGGACATGATATCTCAATATTCCCTTGTTGTCAAACGCATGGGGTGAAAAACAAGTCATCTTATCTGTTAAGCGGTTCAGAGAACTTTGTTCTGGAGAAAGGGTTTGTTTGTTTACAAAACAAAGCATTTCCTTCCAAAAGTTGTGTTATCAACTTCCTGTGGTACTGAAATCAGCTAACCTTCTCTACCAAATCGGGGTGAAAAGATAAGAAATTAGACACAGGAACCGATTAGTCACACAAAATATTGAAGTCCGCATGGTGGGGAGATTGCACTAACGCTAACAGGAAACAAAGATAACGTCTCAAGGTTTTATCTTTCCCATCAAGAAACAAATGGCATGTATCACTGACGATGTTTTAAAAGAATTTTTTCTTTCTTCGGAAATGAAATTACAAAATATTAATCTTGATCACCATGCAAACGCTTTATGAGGGTTTTTTCAAGAAGGAATAATTCATTTGTTTTACATAAAACATTTCTTGAGTAAGGTACATGGGGTAAACATTTGTTGTAAACAATCAATAATACTTGAGCAATAATGCAACGTCTATAAAAAATTTCCTAACACCTCACTCAAGTTCTAAAAATATACGTTTTATAAAATAAAAACAAGAAATAATACACGAACAAATTGCAAATTAAAAAAAAAAGAATCCTAAATTGTTTAATCAAAAAAGTTATTAAATCAGAATTAAAAACACGAAAAGATTTCCCAAAAATGTTTGTCAAAGGTCTTATCTCTAGAGATAAAACATTTCCGGTAGGCTCACTCAAGAGGAGTTCCGCACCCCCCCCCCCATCCCTGCTGCGGCCCCCCGTGATGAGCAACCGTGAGGCGCTTCGCCCCTCCCTCCCTGCTGCGGTCCCCGTGATGAGCACAATGTTAAGTGAAGGGACCTAGAACATAGCATTTATCACTACTTACCAGAGACAAAGGAATTTTCAAATCGAAGAAGAGATATAGGGTAAAACATGATAAAACTTTAACCCACTTGGCGGAAGAATTTTAAATAATGGAAAAGTAGAAAATATGCGAAAAATAATTTTCATAGCAAAACTAATGCGGAAAAAAATATTTTTCAAATGTGTCTCCTGGAAGCAGAGATAGCGAGAAATAGGTTTTGACATTTACATCCCATAGCGGTAAAACTGAATTATTGAAAGAGGAAAATGTTCCTCATTTTTACTGTGTAGCAGATAACATACAGTTAAAAAAGAAATTTCTGAAGAACATTTTTAGAAGCAGTGATACTTTTGCAAACAGAAATACATACACTAACGCCACCTGCCGCCAGAGCTGTTAATTACAAAACCCCCTTGTACAGGCAAAGCGTTCCACGAGGTAAATGGTATCCAGTGTTAAAGAGGGGTTTTTTTTAATCGAACTTTTAGAAGAGCGACAAAAATAAGTTAAACATTTGCGACGATATGCATTATTATGCATTAATTTTGGCAAGAAATGCACACGAAATGTTTTGGTAGTTACAAGTATCTGACCGAAAAAGGGTTTTTTTAATCGGGTTTTTAGACGCGTAGGTATTGCTGCTAATATGGTGAAGACAGATCTGTGAACATATGTTCTCTAGGAACGCACTCATGTGTTAAGAATAGTTTGAAATTATGTGCAAAACATTTAGCACCAGATGCGCTATCTAACAAAGAAGGAATTTTTCAATCAGACTGTTAGAAGTGGAGAAATCAAGAAAAGTAAGATATACATCTACCCCCTAGCGGAAAAACTATACATTATTTTAAGCAGTTTTTTCTGAAAGGGTTTATCGTTGTGAAGGGTATCTGACCACAAAAGAATTTTTAAAATTGAGTTTTTTAGAAGCGCAGAAATCGCTGCGAATACAACAGAAACTGAAGGAAACACTTACCTAGTGGCCAAACCATTACTTACCAAAAATAAAAATTATATACAGAACATTTTTGACCAGGTATCGCATCCGATGCAAAAAAGGCATTTTTCAAATCGGACATTTACAAGCAGAGATATCAGGGAAATTGAGATTTAGCTTTACGCCTACTAATGGAAAAACTATGTTCTGGGATCAGCCGCCAACGGTAACCAATAACTCTGGTACAGTTGGCAAATTTTGAGCGAAGCTATTGAAAAATCTGAGATCATTAAGGCGTCTATTATAACAAATTCTAAAAAACAAACGCGTAAAATTTATGACTTCCAGAACAAAAGTACGAAACATTCTAAAAATGAAATGCCTAAAATTTATCATGAACTATTATTACTTTCCTTCACGTTGGTTGTAATCAGGTTGCATGTAAACAAAGCGGAAAGACACATTTAGATCGGGAACCAGGTTTTTCATTTTGTATCGCAAAAGACAAACAGGCCGCCCCGGTGGCGCAGTGGTCTAAGCGATGGCCTCTGATCATTCGTCCGTAAGGGGTCCGGGCTCGAATCCCGGTGAGGCATGGATGTTGTGTTTGTCTTACGGCACTGGCTCTCTCCCTTCCCTGGAACCAGTGACCCTAAATTAGGGACGGGCGACTGCTTATAGCCCATTGCGTTGCTCACGGTGGTCGTTAAACCTCCAATCAAAAAAAAAAAAAAAAAAAAAGTCAAACACATACACAAACTTCCTTTTATTATTATAGATTAAGCAAGTGCTGGGCTAACAGACGGAGTCTTTCCATTCCTTCGTTTTTCAATTTAAACGATTTTTTAAAATGAATGTTAGTGAACCGAAAGCAGTCCAAATAAAAGTCCACCTAGTTTTAATTGAAATCCCTCAATGACACGGAATTTCGGGAATCTGAAGGCGTCCAAAACTGACGATGCACGATGTTCAATCGCATGCCAAAAATCACGGTCATCGGATGTGTCATGTCGTAGTTATGCCCGAACAACTACTTGTCCCGAGTCTCGTATAGTGAGCAGATTTTTTAAATTATTATTAAAATTGGTCAGTTTTTTAATGGTCATTATTTTTATACGACAGGACCAATCACCATGATACTAACCCCACGTCACTCACCATGTCCTTTCCTTTCTCTGTGGCAAGTGTCACCGCGATCGGCTGAAGATCTTTGGAGGAGATAGGTAACAAATGACACCTTCTCAAAACCCGGAAAAAACCCTAAGAATTCAAGTTTTTGTATGGTTATTCCTCATTGACACGGAATTTCGGGAATCGGAAGGCGTCAAAACCTGACCATGGACGATGTCCAATCGCATGCAAAAAATCACGCATGTGTCATCTCGTATCTATGCCCGAACAACTAATTGTCTCGTGTCTCGTAAAGAGAACTCCGCTCAATAAAGAAACTACTAAAAATAGTCTTCGTTAGCAATTCTCATGGAATGGTTAAAAGATCTTTTCTCAATGGGATATTATGTGGAAACACTTATACGGAATAATATACATTTTGAATTCTATAGCATCTACATTTAAGCCATTCCGAAGCAAAATTATGCAGGGTACAAAAACTGGAAAGGAATGATCATCACTCTCACATTTCAAGCTTCTCCATGCAATAAACATTTTTAAAATTGGACTAAGATTTGCCGAGATATGGTGCCCATAGATGGGCTGACAGACGGGCATAGTCATGCCATAAGCACGCTTTATTTTTTCAAAAGACATGCTAATAATTAGGTATGGAGGATTGCTTAAAAATATATTTTCAAGAAAACATGAATTTTAGATATAAAGTGATATTTCACCGCACTTTAGATCCTGCGGTACAATGGTCACCTATTGGATGTAGGGCAAGAGCACGTTGAAGATTAATTTTATTTGTACAATCTAACATGTGAATGTTCTTAACAATACAATACATAAAATGAAAAGAAACTAAAAAAAAAAAAAAAAAAACACAGATGGTACGCAAATCTAAAGTTCCACAATCTGAACCATCCTCTCTCTCTCTCTCTCTCTCTCTGGTTAAGTCTTTTGAAAATGATCATCCAGCTTCATATGTCAAATCGTTTAAACCATTAAATCGATTGTCAATATTCCAGAACATGAAAAAGTCCCGTAAGCTCTATTTCCTCGTCCTATCGGACAAGAATTCTTTAGGAAAAAAGAAATGGCTCATTCGCTTTTATGTCTTATTAAAGCGATAAGGAATACAGAGAATAATTTATAGTGGGAGATTAGGAATTGAGCTTTTCTCTTTTTGAAGTAATGGCAATAAGAGATTATTCTCTCTCAGAGAGAAAAAAAATTATTGGCATTATATCGATTGCGAAATGCCCCTATAATGAATCATGACTTAACGCTGTCAGTTTTTACTCAGCTTCGATTTTTGAGGAGAAATGTGCTGTTCTTTTTCTGGCTGCTTTGGAATTTAGATCACCTAGTTCTCAAAGTACAAATCTTTTCTAGTCTTTTAGGTTTCAATCTCCCATTTTATTACTGAGCGACGCACAGAATAACCCGGATTTTCTTCACAATGGTTTGAGCTTTATCAAATTCAGCAACACTCTGGTTCTTAGGTTCTTAGAAATATTAACTATTGATCAAAATTCAAACTCTTTTTAGCACGTCTTTTTTTAAAAAAGATCGTGCTTCTGTTATCGGTTTGTCTGTCCGTCCATTCTTCCGTCCGTCCGTCCGTCCGCCTGTACCCACGATATCTCAGCAACTATTAGTCCGATTTGAAAAATTCTTTTGGCATTGGGAAGCTTGAGATATGCAAATGATGATCCTTTATTTCGTTTTTTTTTACGATGTACAATTTCGCCGGTAGAGGGCGTAAATGCAGATGATGTCGAATTCAAAAATACGTTTTATTCTACATATTTGCTTCTAAACATCCGATTGAAAAAATTCTTTTATCTTTCGATTCCATTTATGTCGAAGAGTATTTTAGATGTAGTTACTTTTTCAAATTAAGCATAGATTTTCCGCTAGGGGGCGTAAAAGTAAATTCAATTTTCCCCGATAACTCTTCTTCTAAAACTCCGATTTGAAAAAACTTTCCTTCAGCGGATACATCTCCTGATTGAAAATCTTTTGCAAATAATTTCAAATTTTTGGTAAAGAATACTTTGGCCACCAGGAGGCGTAAGGGTTAATTTTTGCTTGAGATGTATTTGCATAAAATCGTAGCTTCTAAAATATCGATTGAAAAATTCTTTCGTGGACTCACATCGGTAAACCTTTTCGGAATATTTTCTTCTTAAAATATTCCACAGTTTCTACGCCAGGGGCGTAGATGTACATCTTATTTTTGTCAATATCTCTACTTCTGGGAGTCCGATTTGAAAAATTCCTTCCTTTTTGGATAGTGTTTTCCGTGTGACATGTTTTTCATATAATTTCAAAATTTTCAAGTAATTCATTGACTTTCCGATAGGAAACGTAGTGGTAAATTGCGTTTCCGCTTATATCTCTGTTTCTAAATCTCTGATTTGAAAAATTCTTTCTGCCCCGGATACAGCTCCTGATGGGAAATCGTTTGCACATAATTTCTAATTTTTGTAAAAAAAAAAAATAGTTTGGCCACCAGGGGGCGCAAATCTTAATTTCCGCTTCTGATGTATTTGCAGCAAAATATGAGCTTCTAAATTCTCGATTGAAAAAAAACGTCACTTGTTGACCGATACTACTCATGTCGCCAAACCTTTTAGGAAAATTGCCTTCTTGAAAAAATGTATGGTTTCTACGCCAGGGGGCGTAGATGTATATCTTATTTTTGTCAATATCTCTACTTCTAAGAGTACGATTTGAAAAATTCCTTCTTTGTTTGGATAGTGTTTCCGACGCGAAATGTTTTTCCTATAAATTCCAAATTTTCAAGTAAATCATAGACTTTCCGCTAGGGGGCACAATGTAAATTGCGTTTTTTGCGTTATTTCTACTCCTAAAGCTCTGATTTGAAAAATTTTTCCTGTATCTCATACAAGACCTGATGGAAAATATTTTTCAGATAATTTCAAATGTTTGGTAAAGAATGGTTTAGCCACCAGGGGTCATATGTGTTAATTTCTGCTTCTGAAGTATTTGTTGCAAAATCTGGGCTCCTGAAAACTTGACTAATTTTTTTTTTCTTCGACCGATACCGCTTATACGGATAAACCTTTTGAGAATACTTTCTTCCTAAAATAATGCATGGTTTTCTCCCCAGGGGACGTAAAGTCACATCTTATTTTTGTCGATATCTGTGTTTCTAAGAGTTCGTAAGCTCACGATTCCGTTTACAGCAATATCTGATGGATTAAAAACCCGATTGAAAAACTTCTTTCTTCCGTCAGATACTATTGTTTTCCATACCGGTTCCATTGACTTTGAATAGCTTTGATAAATTTAATTTGCATCAGAACGGATTCAAAGGACGTGCTTATTACACCCGAAAGTTCGGTGTCAACTTTCTTGTTTTCTATTGTTCAGATATATTCATTCGTAAGGCCTCTTCAAATGTTACACACTTCGAAAATAAAAACAAGTAAAAAACAAAGAGCACCCTGGTACACTTTGCCGATAATTCATGCTGCGCTTCTTTCGCATGCCAAGATCTTTGTGTGGATGAAATAAAGAGAGTGGTTCGAGAGTATATATTTATTTCCGTACAACACATTGCATTTATTCGCGTCACTCCCAACCACACTAAGCCACAGACCGGTACATACTAAGTGAAATTAAGTCATAACAACAAACAGTAAGGCTTCCTAATTCCTCACATTGAGCGGCACTTAGGTAGATGGATTGAATATGATATGTAAGTCATAAAAGCAAATATCTACTGAACTATATCGCCTGCAGTAGTAAGTATTTCGACTGTTTAGATTTTCAAAAACAATATTTATTATTATTATTATATAATAATCAGCTTTAAACGAACGTAACAAACGACCCAGACACCGATGAAATGTGATTTAGCAACGAGAGTCTATATCTGCGCGCGCGCAAGCTAAAATCTGAACTCAATACAGAAAGAAAATCTGAATCACTAGTGTGTTAGTGAGGGGGATTGGTAATTTTTGGTCTAGGATATCTACAGGTTTACACCTCAGTATGTTATACAACATTTTAAAGTTCTCGTCAATAGCGGATAATTCCCCCCGCCTTTTGAAGGGATCGTGAAGAAGCCAAATTTCGCCACGACACCGTTTTCATAGCATCAAAAATGCATTTTTGTAATGGCTTTTACCTCTTAGCATGAAGTTCTCGTAATTTACGCAGATTGCAATGAGATGTTGTTATCTTTATGGCCATCCCGGAGGCGCCGTGGTCTAAGAGCTGACTTACGACCAACCGTCCGAGATGGGTCAGGGTTCGAATATCGGTTTAGCACGGATGTTGTGTTTGTCTTACGGCACTGGTTCTCTCCCTTCCCTGGAACCAGTGACCCTAAATTAGGGACGGGCGTATAGCTAGGGCAGTAATTTTATCGCGGGAAAAATAGGCAAAATTTACGGGGGGGGGGGGGGGGGTCGCGGGATAAATTATGAAATTTCGCGAAAAGTTCACGGCCGATGATATACACTAACATTTCCAAGAAAAAAGTCTACCGAGTGACGAAGCAGTAATACAAATGACTAGTACGTAACTAAATAAGCATTGTAACTTTATAAGTTTTTAAAATTGATACTTACATTTATAAACCATTCAAATTCTGGCAACGTTATCAACGCCGTTACATGAGATCATGATTTCCATTTAAGTGGACGGCATTTTGATGCATTATATTGTACATGCACAGATTTGCTTCTTAAATGCTGTGTCTGTTGTCCTGTAACACGTTTTTTACGCTTTCCAACCGTAGGTTGAAGAAGCGTATATGCTCCAGCTTTTTCCGTCCGTCTGTCTGTCGGCACGATAACTCACGTAAAAATGGTTCGATTTCGATGAAATTTTAGTATGTGGTAGGGGACCACCAGGGGACGAACCCTATTGAAAATGGGTGAAGTGGGGTCAAAGGTCAGGCAGAGCATAAGAGCGGGATTTATTCCATTGCCCTTATGCGTCATAACTTGTGTAAAAATGGTTCGATTTCGATAAAATTTTGGTATGTGGTAAGGAACCACCTGGGAACGAAACCTATTGAAAATGGGTGAAATGGGGTCAAAGGTCAGGACATAAAAGTGGAATCCATTCCATTGCCTTTATGCGCCATAACATGCGTAAATATGGTTCGATTTCGATGAAATTTTATTATGTGGTAGGGAACCACCTGGGCACGAACCCTATTGAAAATGGGGGAATGGGGTCAAAGTTCAGGCAGGACATAAAAGCGGGATGCATTCCATTGCCCTTATGCGTCATAACTTGCTTATTAATATTCGATTTCGATGAAATTTTAGTATGTGGTAGGGAGCCACTGGGGACGAACCCTATTGAAAATGGGCGAAATGGGGTCAAAGGTCAGGACACTGGAGTGGGATCCATTCCATTGCCCTTGTGCATCATAACTTACCAAAAAATGTTTCGATTGCGACAAAACGTTATCATGTTGTTCCGGAGGTATAGTGAACCAGTTCTGTTGAATATCAACGAAATGGGGTCAAAGGTCATTGCACAAAAGCAAGATTTATTCCACAGCCATAATTCTCATAACTTGCGTAAAACTGCTTCTATTACGACAAAATTTTAGTATGTTATTCTTGAGGTGTACTTAACCGGTTCTGTTGAATATCATCGAAATGGGGTCAAAGGTCAGAACACAGGAGCGAGATTTATTTCACAGCCATTATCCTCATAACTTGAGTAATAATTTCTGGTATGTTGGAAAGCGTATCATAATCAATGCATTGCATGATTTTACTAACTTGTTAAATTTAGAAAAGGATCATTCAAGCCAACTGTTCCACCTAGTCTGCACAGGTACTGGTGGTAAGCAAGGTACTTTGCCCTTCTCTTGCAAAAATAGTCGAAAACGTCCTTTACGGAAGGGACAAGCTGTGAAAGCACGTTTAAAAACAACTACTAAAGAGCTAA
This sequence comes from Macrothele yani, assembly GCA_039090855.1. NCBI lineage: Eukaryota > Metazoa > Arthropoda > Arachnida > Araneae > Macrothelidae > Macrothele > Macrothele yani. The sequence continues at coordinate 66,771,660 of CM076989.1, read as the reverse complement.
CATTTTCAAATTCATTCTGCCAAATTTCGCCCAAAAGATTTAAAAGATGCGCATTGCAGGTGACGTGAACACCATTCAAAGATGCGGCTTTCAGGTTCTTTCCACACAATTTGGGCATGTAAGATGCATTGTCTGTCACAAAAGTGGTTATATTAGCAATAGGTATTTCATAATTATTAACACACTGAAGTATTGCCTCACTGGCTGCTTTAAAATTTACGGATTCCAAAGTAATGCACTCAAGGAAGATTGCACTCAAAGAGGTTTCATCATTGCAGCTTTCAATATTCGGCTCAGCTGATGCAACAGCAAGAATATTCAAAATGTACCTATCTTCTGAATCAGGTGTTTCGTCTGCAACGATGCTTACACCGGATAATGATTTAAAAAAATATTTCACTTGTTTCTTGTGAATATCTTATATTTTCGCCAAATAACATTTCCTCATCCAATTTGCGTTTAGAATAACACCATCTTTCAACGAATTTTCAAAGTAATGTTTTAATGTAGGGTTATCCAGTTTGGAAAGTGGGATGTTAGCTGCACAAAAGGCACCGGTGAATTTCGAAAGTTCCATTGGGCGATGCTGTTCTTGTGCAGTTCTTTTCTCAATTAATTTATTAACATATTTCTGCATTATTTTTGGTTGACTATTCAGACACACCTTTCTTTTATGCAGCTTGCTTGCTAAATACTTTTCACAACTGTTCTTTCTTGAGAAATCCAGTGGTATGTTGAAACACGAACAGAACAATAATTATTCTCAAAATTAAAAAAACAATATCTAGAAACTTCATAAACTACTCACACGAAAGCACAAATATTCTAAACTAAGCTTCTACGAGACACTCTTTTCTGTGAGCTGCTTTCGCAGCTTAAATTACTAACACAACTGACGACATCCGGTTTACTATTCCGGCAAGTCGCTAAGATCATTCAACAGTAGCGGGGGAAATTACGTAAGACCACGTGTGCACTCTTCAGCAGAGTGCATGTGACCTTGAATGACCAGTCAGGCTTGTTGGAAAAAAGTATCTTCGTAGCGAACAATCTTGAGAGGTAATTCAAGGTTTAAAGCTCTGGTTTGGACTTTCGAGCAAGATTACTTTGCGGTTTATTTTCCGCGTAAATTCTAACGAAGGCAGTACTAAAATTATTTAATTATGAAAAATACAGTTATCAAAAAATTATAATAGAAATTAGGCAAAAATAGGTAAAGAATCTGAAATTCGCGGATACATTTAATATTCGCAAAATTACAGAAAACATCCTAAAATTCGCGAATAAAATCGCGAAAAGTCGCGCCGCGACAGAATTGCTGCCCTACTTATTGCTCACGATGGTCGTTAAGGCACCGATAAAAAAAATTGTTACGTTTATGTAAAACGTGATTAAATAAAGTTCCGGTGATAGTTTAGTAAAATATATTATTGAGTAACATGACATTAATTAATGGTGCTTCACTTCATGCGACAGCAGTCAAAAATCAGGTTTCAAAAAGGATTTTGATTACTTCCTTTACCCATTTTCGTTACATCCAAATTTTTTCCTTAGAATTTACTTTACTACTGTCGGGAATTGTGCATAGCAAAAAAAAAAAAAAAAATAGACAAGAAAGACGGCTCCGAATTTTTGGGTGTAATAAACATGTCTTTTGAATCCGTTCTGACGCAAATTAAATTTATCAAAGCTATTCAAAGTCAATGGAACAGGTAAGGAAAACAATAGTATCTGACGGAAGAAAGAAGTTTTTCAATCGGGTTTTAATCCCTCAGATATTCCTGTAAGCGGAATCGTGATCTTACGCCATCTGGTTGCAGACTTGTGCGTTAAGAAAAACATGAATTTATATGAGAAATATTTCGCACCGGAAACGCTCTCCAACACAGAAAGAAATTTTAAATCGGACCCTTAGAAACAGAGATATCGACAAAAATAAGATGGACTTTACGTCCCCTGGTAGGAAACCATGCATTCTTTTAGGAAGAAAGTATTCTCAAAAGGTTTATCCATATGAGCGGTATCGGTCCAAGAAAAAAATTAGTCGAATTTTCAAGATCTCAGATTTTGCTACAAATACATCAGAAGCAGATATTAACACTTATGCCCCCTGGTGGCCAAACCATTCTTTACCAAACATTAGAAATTATTTGAAAAATATTTTCCATCAGGTCTTGTATGCGATACAGGAAGAATTTTTCAAATCGGAGCTTTAGGAGCAGAAATAACGCAGAAAACGCAATTTACCTTTGCGCCCCCTAGCGAAGAGTGTATGATTTACTTGAAAATTTTGAATTTATAGGTAAAACATTTCGCATCGGAAACACTATCCAACAAAGAAGGAAGTTTTTCTAATCGGACTCGTAGAAGTAGAGATATTGACAAAAAATAGGACATACATCTACGGCCCTGGCGTAGAAACCATGCATTATTTGAAGAACAAAATGTTCCTAAAAGGTTTATCGACATGAGTAGTATCGGTCAACAAACGACTTTTTTTTTTTCAATTGAGATTTTAGGAGCTCATATTTTGCTGCAAATACATCAGAAGCGGAAATTGAGACTTACGACACCTGGTGGCCAAACCATTTTTTACAAAAATTAGAAATTATGTGCAAAGGATTTCTCATCAAAAGCTGTATCCGGTGCAGAAAGAATTTTTCAAATCGGAGATTTAGAAACAGAGATATAGGGGAAAAGGCAATTGCCCTTTACGCCCCCTAGCGGAAAGTCTATGAATTACTTGAAAATTTTGAAACTATATGAAACACATGTCACACTGGAAACACTATCCAACAAAGAAGGAATTTTTCAAATCGGACTCCTAGAAGTAGAGATATTGACAAAAATAAGATAAGCATCTACTCCCCCTGGCGTAGAAACCATGCATCATTTTAAGAAGAAAATGTTTCAAAAAGGTTTGTCGACATGAGTAGTATCGGTCTACAAACGACGTTTTTTTCAATCGAGAATTTAGAACCTCGTATTTTGCTGCAAATACAGTACATGAGAAGCGGAAATTAAGATTTACGCCCACTGGTGGCCAAACCATTTTTTTTTACAAAAAATAGAAATTATGTGCAAACGATTTCCCATCAGAAGCTGTATCCCGCGCAGAAATAATTTTACAAATCGGAGATTTAGAACCAGAGATATAGAGGGAAACGCAATTTACCTCTACACCCCCTAGCGAAAATTCTATGAATTACTTGAAAATTTTAAAATTATGTGAAAACATGTTACACTAAAAACACTATCCAACAAAGAAGGAATTTTTCAAATCGGACTCCTAGAAGTAGAGATATTGACAAAAATAAGATATACATCTAAGCCCCTGACGAAGAAACTGTGGCAAATACATCAGAAGCAAAAATTAACACTTAAGCCTCCTGGTAGCCAAAGTATTTATTACCAAAAATTAGAAATGATGTGCAAAAGATTTTCTATCAGGAGGTGTATCCGCTGAAGAATTTTTTTCAAATCAGAGCTATACAAGAAGAGTTATCGGAGGAAATGTAAATTACTTTTACGCCACCTAGCTGGAAATCTATGCGTAATTTGAAAAAGTAACTATATCTAAAATAGTCTTCGACATAAATGGAATCGAAAGATAAAAGAATTTTTTCAATCGGATGTTTAGAAGCAAATATGTGGAATAAAACGTATTTTTGAATTCGACATTATCTGCATTTACGCCCTCTAGCGGCTTAATTGTACATCGTAAAAGAAAACGAAATAAAGGACCATCATTCTCATATTTCAAGCTTTCCAATGCAAAAAGATTTTTTCACATGGAACTAACAGTTGCAGAGATATCGCGGGCACAGACCGACTGACGCACGGACGGACGGACAAACCGATAACATGAGCACGATTTTTTTTACGAAAGACGTCCTAAAAAGGTCGTACATACACAACTCGGCATAGCAAATGCCAAACGATGAAGGAATTCAAGAAATGAGATGAAACATACCAATTCGGCTGACCGTTGTTACATTCTCGTGCGTCTCCGCAGCGAAGCGACGCAGGAACCAATCAATGATACGCAGCCCTAAGGTGAAGTTTCTGGTAAAGGTGTTCATGTAATCGTAGGATTCCCGATGACGTCACCCAGGCATTCTAACTCCTTATGCGTGTCTTCGCCACCGAAATCACTCCGATGTAGTGACCTCACATGTACACAGAGGTGAGGACGACCATGCTTAGCTACGCCGAGAGGTTTTGCCCTTTTATCTCTCTCAACTATCACGTAATTGGTTCGCAACAGCGATCATTTACATAACCCAAATGCCAACACATACCCCCAAATTTGAATAACTCTTCGACAAATAATTCCCGGTTTGACATTTTCTGTGTCGAGCCTAGGATATTATCACAACCTAAAGCGGGCCTGATCGTGTCTTTAGTTACACAAGACGAAAGAGAACAAATCATATAACGATCACTTACATTTTCCTTTATTGTCCTTGCTAAAGTTCAAAACTTCAACGTAGACTCAAACTGATGATAAGAACTACTGAAAATTAAACCAAGGTAAATAAACTGAAGTGCCAAAAATCGTGGGATACGTACTTAGTATCTTGTAGGACCTTCTCTAGCCCGGCGAAGTGCAGCAACACTGCGTGGCGTCGATTCCACAAGTGGCTGGAAGACTTCTGGAGAGATGCCGCCTGAATAGCCGCCCACAGTTACCTGGTATTTGTAGGTGCAGGATCTTCAGTGCGAATGGACCCTTACACGACATCCAATAAGTGCTCTATTTGGTTCATGTCGGGCGAACGTGGTGGCCACACCATCCGTCGGAACTGTCCAGAATGCTCCTCGAACCAATTTTGGATGATTTGGGACAGATGACATGGTGCATTGTCCGCCTGGAAAATCCCATCGTTGATGGGGTGCATGAAGTCCATGAAGGGCTGGAAACGGTCACCCAGCAGAGCAACAACCGGTTAATTACGTGTTTACAAGGACCAGAGAACCGAAACTGTGCCACGTAGAGACACCCCACACATGTATGGAACCACCGCCAGCTTGCACAGTGCCGTGTTGACAGCTTGGGTTCATGGCCTCATGGGGGTCTGCACCACACCCGAACCTTACCATCAGCTCATAACAACTGGTAGCGTCTCTCATCGAACCACGCCACAAGTTGCCAGTCTTCCGGGATCAATTACTGTGTTCAAGAGCCCAGGTGAGGCGCTGTGTCCCATGTCGTACTGTTAACAAAGGTACTTTGGTTGGTCTTCTGCACCCATACCCCATGGACGCTAAATTACGCTGCACTGATCTGATGGATGTCACTGGTACCTCCTGCATTGAATATGGATGTTATTTGAGCCAGTGTCGCTTGTCTGTTATCCTGGTCAGACGCAGCTGGCCACATTCATTCAGCACCCGTGGTAGGCCACCGCGCTGTTCACGGTGCGTGGTAATGCCTTCCATGAGGTATTCTCGGTACACACGTGACACAGTGGGTCGAGGAATGTTGAATGTTCGCACAACTTCGGACATTGAACGTCCCATCCGTCTGGATCCCACTAACATGCATCGTTCAAACTCCGATAATTCACGACAGCCATCCATAATCCTACTAGCGGTTGTTCAGCTTGACACACGAGATTACACCTCGAAAGTGATAAAAATCGTGCGTGCGTCGAAGCCTTAGTATGCGCGGCACCAGCAGTTAAAAAATTTCATACTGCTATCTCATGGCTTTTGGCACTACAGTGTATAATAACTGTTCCAGAGTGTGTCAGGCATAATATTACATTCACTGAAATAGTGCTGGATGTTTTCTATGAAAAACACGAGCGAAGTCATCTTTATAACAACCTTAAATTTATTCGCTAAAAAAACTGGATAGCTTTTTTTTCTTTTCCGTTTTATGCATGCGAGTTTCATTTGCTTACCACCACCTTTGGTTTAGGTAAATTTCGAACCAAAAACCACATGAAATGAAGCCTGTTCGCAATTTCCCCCATCTGAACACATTCATGGTTTAAGAGATATTTACAATTCTACATTATACTTTATGATGGTTTTGCATGTTCGGAAACGAATGCCTTTGGCTATCGAAGGAATTCTTCGGAACTCTTTAAAACAGATTCCTTGATTCGTTTTCGATACACTAATGCTAAAGGAAAATTCTCAAGTGCGCACTTCACTTGTGACACACAAGAAAGCCATCAACTGTAAAAGTTTTTACATAAATACAAAGCGAAGAACAAGAAACGTTTCGTGGGAAGGAGCGATTGCGTGATTGCGGGGTATTCATATGACTCCGGCATCACGCGATAACCGCATCCCTGTCTCACTGGGAAAGAGCGCCCACAAGAATATCCATAGCGTGCTACCATCTTACGATGACTACTGTTTTTCTTTCAATCAGCCTCGACGAACTGGAAACTGTTTTCATAAGGCCGAGGAAGGAATGTGGCATGCAGTGGAAGAATCTCAAGCATGTACATGATTCCTTATTCGTAAATACAATCAGTTTTCCAGAGGGGCGAGACTAAAAAGACTAAACATGACAATGATGGAAAAGAAAAATTAAGATAGATCTTATTTAATTTTGTTTCGGAATTTAACGACCACCTTATGGATACCAGCAGTCTCCTTCTGTAATTTGGGGCTGTTGGCTCCAGAGAGACGACAGAACCAATGCCATCACACAAGTGCACCCTATTATCTCATTCAGAGCTCGAGCCCCCGGGCCCATCTCGGACGAAAGGTCCGAAGCCAGTGACTCCAAACTCTCGCCCATTTGGCCGGCCAGCATAGTTCAGCAACCTCCGGTGGCTAAGTGGTCTAAACCAGACCAAACTGCACACACAGACAGCCAAGTAGGTCCTGAACAAACCATTTAATTGTCACATACAGACTGAGCTTTAGTGGCCGAAAATAAGGGATGATCAATAAGGAGGGTGACCCCCCATTTTTGGCTATACAGCGTTGAATCCCACGTGGCATCGAGGCAATAAGAGTCGATATAGAGTCCCGGGGTATCGTGGACCATGTGGTATTGATCTGAGTTCACAGTTCATCTTCCTTTTGCGGAGGTGGGAGGGTAAACAACCGGCGTCTAATGCTGTCCCACATATGCTCGATACGCGAGAGGTCAAGAGATCGTGCTGGCCACTGAAGCATCCACACACCGTGTAAAGCATTCAGGCTGATCCTGTTGAAAAACGGCATTTGGAATGCCTTGCAGATACAGTAGTGCCAGGGGCCCAAGCACCTCGTAAACATAGCTGCGTGTCGTCAATGTGCCCGTAACGCGTACTTGCGGTGAGCGGATGTTTGCGATGATAGCACCCCCACCGTGATTCCACCTTGCCGGCCCGTGTGGCGCTCTACAATGGCGGAGCAATCCTCCCGTTCGCCACGTCGCCTCCAGACTCTCACACGGCGATCATCCGTGGTGAGACAGAACCGCGATTCGTCGCTGAACACTACCCTGTTCCATTCAGCACCCCATGCAGCTCTGGAGCGACACTACGCGAAGCGGTGACGACGATGGCTCGCTGTTAAGGATAGCCTTCGCAACGGACGGCTGGACAGCACACCAGACGCAACCAATCGGCGCGACACTGTCCGCGTCGATATCGGAGTATCCAAGCCTCCCCGTACACTCCGCAAAATGTCGATATCGGAGCATCCAAGCCTCCCCGTACACTCCGCAAAATGTCGCCCGTTGTGGCCTGTGGGTCCGCTATGGCATGACGTCGGATGCGACGATCGATGCGCTCGGACGTCAGTCTCCGTGCTCCGGTCCCACTACGACGTTGCACAGATCCTTCCTGGGACTACTGTCTCCAAAAGCGACTGACGGTTGTGGCATTACGCTGCGCTTCTTCCGCAATACGACGCAAGGACCATCCGGCGGTACAAAGACGTACGATGACACCTCTCGTGAACTCATCCGTTTGACGAAATCACGTACGACGGCGTCTTAACGGCATCGGCACCCCTTGAGACACGGTTACAGCAAATCCACTCACTTGTCGTGGCCGTGACGACGTCTCGACTGATGGTCTCACGGGCTGGTTGTCCGCTTATATCCCGCGCGCCGTTCGTGCGATTGGCCTGCAAATGCAATCATTTCATAACTTGCACGTGTGCACCCACCCTCCAATTTGCATGGCGCTGCGTGCACGTCTTCGTGGTGTGACATTTTCTCTGTCAGGCAGTGTATATAGAACAGAAAACGGAATGGACAGCCTTAGCAGATTATTGCATGCACACTTACCATTGTGCAGAAGCAGTTGCAAATGCTGCTACGAGTACTGGGAAATTTGCATCGCACGTACAGACGTCCTATTCTAGTTCACAGAAGGTTTTGCTGTTTTGACATGTGCATCCCCTTTGAGGTAGGTACGTCACAACTTGAATAATACCATGCAGCCCCGGTGGCGCAGTGATGGGCATGGCAGGCATTCATCCGAGATGGTCCGGGTTCAAATCCCGGTGAAGCATGGATGTTGTGTTTGTCTTCCCTTCCCTGAAACCAGGGGACTTAAATTAGGGACAGGCGACTGCTTATAGCCCTGTGAGTTGCTCACGGTGGTCGTTAAAACTCCAATAAAAAAAAGAATGCCATTGTGCATTTAGATAATATAGTCGTTAAAATTTCGTCTACAAAATGCCGTGAGAGTGCCTCGCATAGTTTGTTCTGATAGATCACTATTCGCTCAGCGAAACGTCCCATTTGAAATTTGCGTAGGTTTTGGTTCTTAACATCTTGGAAGCTGGCGGTAAATCAACGTGCATCACAAACTGTTGACGAGTGGGATGGATGGGTTACCTTTGTGAATTTCTGTAGTACAGTGCTTTTGCAATATATCTTGTGTATACTAAGACGCCAGTTTATGAGGTATACCTGCCCTCGTCACATAATTGACTCACTCTAGCACGTAAGGCGTCACGTGGTATCAACCAGACAGACCAATTTTTGCGGCAACACTTAGTTTTAAATTTAGAGTCGGAATAGGCAAAACAAGTGATCTGAGCGACTTTGAACGTGGTATTGTAGTTGGCTACATGCGTGCCAGTGGGAGGATCTACCAGAGGGCAGTTCTTTTGTGCAACCGTTGCAAGGGTTAGCCGTGAACTATGTAACACGCACAAAATTCCAGCGATCGGCGATCTTCTGTATAAAAATACCTGGTAGATCAGAGAGATCAAAATAGGCTTGCGAGAATCGTACAAGCGAACAGATGGGTCGCAACCCAGCGAATCACTGCAAAGTTCACATGCCGAGGTTCATCTCCAATGCACCGCATGTTAGCAAATGAGCTACAACAGCCGTCTGCTATGTCACCAGTCTGCTTTGATCCATTTGATCCACCAGGAGTTTTCATCCACAGGTACACCTTCCCTCGCCGCATAAATGGCTCACTCCAACACGTAAGACGTGCGGTGTGCCGTATGAATCATTCAGACCAGCTGTTTGCGAAAACATGAGCACGTATGAAGAATTTTGCTTTTCCGTATCAGAACAAAACACCTTTTTCTGTATACTCGTATAAAGCAAAGTGGGAAAATACGAGTGTTTTCGTCCGCGAAATGTTCGACCACTTCTAAATGGCCTACAAATCTGAAAAACTGGTAGGCTGATAGGTCTTAACGTCCGTATACCTAAGAAAGTCCAAAAAATTCAAAATGAGTCTTTGGAACAGTGCCTGCATGAATTGTTTTGTGAATTGTTCGACCACTTCTAAATAACCAAGAGATCTGAAAATTAGTATGCTGATAGGTCTTAACGTCCAGTCCGAAATAAAAAAAAATCAAATTGGCGGCTTCGGAAAAAAAAATCAAATGGCGGCTTTGGAACACTTTCTGCGTCAATTTTTGGCAAAATTTTCGGCCACTTCTAAAGGACATAGAGATCTGAAAATTGGTATGCTGATAGGTCGTAATGTCCGTATACCTAGAAATGACCGAAACATAAGAAAAACAATTTTTTAATGGCGGCTTTGGAACACTGCCTGCATGAATTTTTTCGCGAATTGTTCGGCCACTTCTAAATGACCTAGAGATCTAAAAATTGGCATGCTGATAATCCTTACGGGCCGGGCCGTATACCTAAGAAAGTCCGAAAACCAAGAAAATCAAAATGGCGGCTTTGGAACACTGCCTGCTGGAATTTTTTGAGAATAGTTAGACTACTTCTAAATGCCCTAGAGATCTGAAAATGGGCATGCTGATATGTCTTAAGGTCCGGATAAATGAAAAGTTCGAAAACCCAAAAGTCAGCGACTTTGAAATATCATTTTCTTGTGTTTTTCTACCACTTCTACAATTAGAAAAGTGTGAAAAACTAAAAAAATTCAAAAGAATGGCTTAGCTTTACTTTTCAAAATGCTGATAGGTTTAAAGATGATTATGCGAGAAACGTTGAAATGCTGTAAAAATTCCATGAAATTTTATTTTTAAAATTAAGGTGGCTCCAAAGCCTGCTCCGTTTGCGTCAAACCGTATGCATTGATATTACGACCTTGTTCTAAATCATGAAACAGTAACGGATCTTAAATTACTTTGCTTTCCCTTAATTACTTTTCTCTTTCTTTGTTTTATGTTCAAAACTGATTTTATGGATCCACCGTTTGGAAAACTGCGATTATTGCTAGCATATTTATGAATAACTCTCTCTGATAAAAAAAAAAAAAGCAGTAAAAGAAACCCTGCTTCACAAATTACCTGGTACATCCTTGTACCCTTTAACGGGCTGGAACGAATTAACTCGGGGTTAACAAAATAGGCTGAAATCAGCTCGAACGAATATATTCGCTGTCTGAGAAGTCGGCCGAATGCGGCAGGAACGACTGAACCTGCGCATCAGGAAGCGTTGCTTTTATGCTACGTTAGTCATTCTAAGTGGTCATCTGGAGAGTATGATTATCATTTATCCTTGCTGCCTGATTACCTTTTCCGCTGCGAATGCCAAGAAAAGGGTGACGAACCTAAGAAAGAAAAGAAAAGTGGTTTGAGTAACTTGTTTCTACCCAGAGGCATGATGTTCGTGTCCCGGGGACTACTGCTTCTGAATCATTCTGTGGGTAATGGAACTGGAAACAAGTGACTATAAGGGAATCAGACTACATACTGTAAGGCTAAGGACTGTAAGGGAGCATTCACAACCAGCCACAGATTTGTAGTTGGTACTCTTGAGATGAAAGAGGGAAAGGAATTATTTTGCCGTAGCTTTTGGTATAACCTGGCTACTATGGAAACACTTCTGTTTGAGGAGCGCAGGGAAATTCGGACAACTTTTCGTTCAGGTGCATCGGACGCTTAAAGGGTTAACGCAAAAAATTATCAGCTAAAAGGAAAATCAAATGCTTTGCTGAAAGTTTTTTTACACGTCGCACAATTCACGGTAAAACCTTGCCACGGTTTTGGATGAAAAGCCGAGGAGGACGGTCGTTTGCTTGATGCTTGAACTGACATGCGTGGCGACAACTATAATGCCACGTTGTAAGTCGTTCAGATCAATAGTTTTTCCCAATCCGTTCATCAATCGAACGCTAAATGGTGCAACACGAGCTGGTCTGCTTGATTTATACCGCATAAAACGCGTCTCCCGTGTAAAGTGAGCAATTCATGTGACGCAGGCAGATGTATCTAATAAACAGTCACCTCAGTTATTTGTAACTGTTACCGATCACATGAGGATTTCACTTCAGCAAGAAAAAAGATAAAATAAATACGAAAGCTTCGTATTTCTTACATTTCGCAAATTAAACAGAAATGAATTTAATTCTGTTAATAACGATTTAAAATTTCATAGGGTTTCAACAAAATATGAAATCTTAAACATTTGTTGCTTTGATAAAACGATTTATTTTTCATTTGCATTTAGCTAATAGCAATTTTCAGACTTTTCCTCTAATGAATAAAAATTGAGGGCATTGCGGTAAGAAATGGTTTAAAAATTCTTCAGAACCGATGAATGCGAACGAACAAAAAGAATACTCTCCTAAACAACTACAGCGTCTTTCCCCTTCCCCCTTGTCATTTTGTTGATAACAAAAGAGGATTGTTAAGATTGAGTTCTTTACGTTAATGGAAATCCAAGCAGATTGGAAACCTCACGACGCTAACCTTCAGTTTGTCTTCGTAAGTTGGTAGCAAATATTTCGTGTGGCCGCGCTAAATGGAAGAATAATAGTTGACTAACGACGCAGTTTCTGGAAATGCAAACCAGTCAGCAATTGACTCCTGTGCCACCCCTAATCAGCTAGACTGCGCCGCTGGTGACTAATGATTAACTTCGGTTGCTATGGTAACAGGGTCCTAATACCCGCGAACCCGACCTTAGCCACACAGGAATTGTCAGGCGGTTTGAAATAGCCCTGCTTGCTCAGCCACGCCGATCCAATACGTTTGTTGAATGTCCGCTTAGCTCCACCGCGAATTTAGACGCAGATGAACAATGAAATCTATTTTACCTGAAAGCTGAGCTACCTGACAAAATGAGGTTAAATTTGGAGGCGTTTGTTTTCAGAAGGAAACCAAGATAAAACTCCACAGTAATTAACGGAGAAATTACCAAAGTTACAGTATCAGTTTTATGTTCACGGTCGCATAAATACTCTCGGGCGCGGAACGTTTCGGTTGCATTAATAAATGTGTCCTGTCTTCTGATAACTTTCTAGCTCCACCTCACTTTTTTATAAGTGCGTAATTAAAATTAGTTTTTTGCAACTATCGTAATTAAATTAGTTTATTGCAACTATGGTCTCCTGATTAACTGCCATTGATGGGGAACTGAAGTAATAGACTAGCTACCAAAGGACACGAAATGACCCAGAAGAAGGTCACATGGGATTATGGGTGGAGGAAGTTCGAAAACATGCCGGAGTGACGTGGAGGAGACTGGCTCAAGACAAATAGTTGTAGAAGAAACTTCACTCAGATATACACTGCTGGACAATTGCTAAGGACGGATCATAAACGGCTATATAGCGCATAAAAAAGTAAGTGTGGTTGGATGCCAAGTGAAATAAAATAATGTCAGAATGCCAGGACATTACAAGAAAGACAATTTATTGTGCTTTGAAATCCAGAAGGCTTTGGAACGTGTTCAAGGGACAAACAGTCCATTTTGTGCAGAATACGTAAACATGAAAAAAATGCAATTACCGTCAGCAGGCGTTCCGGCATAAGATGTCAATACTGGATATGGCCACCATGGAGGGCGATGCAAGATGCCACACGTCGTGTCATTCTTTGCACAACATTATCAAGCAGCTGTTGGGGTAATTTATCCCATTCTTCTGTCAGTGCACAGATGAAGGTGTCCTTGTTCATTGGAGGGCATCGGCGACAAGCAAGACACCTCCCCAAAGCATCCCACACATTTTCAATGGGATTCAGATCTGGAGAACGTGCTGGCCACACGAGGCGTTGAATATCCTCGCTCTCAAGACACTCCTGGACAGCGACTGTTCGATGACATGTTGCGTTGTCGTCCATGAAAATGAATCTATCACCGACAGCACCACGGAACATGCGAACATGAGGTAGCAGAACATCATTAATGTATCGTTGGCCAGTCATAGTCCCAGTTGGAAGCACATAGAGGGACGTACCGCCATTGATCATGATGCCAGCCCATACCATGACACTACATGTCGGATATCGGTCCCTTTTCTGTATGTTTGCTGGACAATATGCAGTACCACTATCACGTCAGATCAGTTGTCGTCGACAATCAGACGATAGACTGTATCTGCTCTCATCTGAGAAGAGGACAGCAGACCAGTCGTTATCAGTCCAATTGCGATGTTGATGGCACCATTGCAAACGGGCGGTACGGTGACGTCTGGACAATGGGATGCACACAACAGGACGGCGGGCGTATAGTCCTCCTTCATGCAAACGTCTGGCGAAAGTTTTTCGGGAGATCCGCTTGCCAGTAGCAGCCATAAACTGATTTGCTACCTCACTAGCTGTGCTGCGCCGGTGTCTTTTTGTTGATAGCACTATGTATCGATCTTCTGCAGGTGTCGTACTGCGAACACGACCTCCCCTGTGACGTTTTCTACACTCTCCATTTGTTTGAAATGATTTCCAAAGCCTTGAAACAACACTGTGGCTGACGTCGAACTCCCTGGCAACATCTTTTATTTTTCGCCCTTCTTCAATCTTGCCAATAATACGGCCACGCGTAAAATCATCTAGGTGATGTCGGGAAGACATACTGAAAATTGCAAGTTCGTCAATTGATTCTTTCCCTTTCAACTTTGCGTTTGAACAACAACGGTCAATACGCGTCAAATCCTTTATATCTCTTATCAGCGCTATGAGGTCACGAACAAATTCGGCAATCCAAAATTTGCATACGCACACGTCTTACTGTGTCCCGCACTTATGCTAATTTCCATTTTCCTGCCTTCCATTTTATGGTTGCTATCGTTGCTATTGTCATCCGTCCTTAGCAATTGTCCGGCAGTGTACTAATACGAGGCTAATGTGACTCGACCGTGTATATATATATATATATATATATATACATGTATACACGGTTGAGTCACATTATTGTGACCACCAGCTAATATCTAGAATAACCGCCGTGTGCAGCGCGGACAGCAGCTGGACGGGTTGGGAGTGCCTCAATACGGTGCTGAAAGGTGTTCATGGATATGTAGAGCCATGCTGACTGCAGTGCATCTGACAGCTGCTGGAGGGTGCGTGGTGGACGATCCATAGAGCGAACAACACAATGGAGGTGGTTCCACAGATGCTCCATTGGGTTTAAGTCTGGGGAATTAGGGGGCCATGGAAGTACTTTGAAGTCTTCATCATGCTCTTCCAACCACTCTCGGATATTTCTAGCTATGTGACACGTCGTATTGTCGTGCTGAAAGATCCCATCCGTCCCAGAAAAGAAAATCAGCATGTGTGGGTGCACGTGGTCTGCAAGGATGGATTCACAACGAATTCGGTTCATAGTGCCTTCCACAGGTATGAGTGGACCCAGATAATTTCACGAAAACATTCCCTAGACCATAACGCTGCCCCTACCAGTTGTGTTGTTCCAGCAATGGTTGAAGAGTGTTTGTTCTCCGATGTTTTTCGCTTTATACGCCAACGTCCAGCCGTTCGATGAAGCAGAAAACGTGACTCATCGGAGAAGGCAATCCTTTGTCAATCAGCGAAAGTTCAATTCCAATACCGCCGTGCAAGTGTAAGCCTTTTCTGCAGATGAACATTAGTTAGCATCGGTGCAGTGACCATCCGCCAGCATCGGAGCCCCATACGCAGTAGGGTTCGCTGAACTGTCGTTTTATAAACACACTTCCGGTATCCTCCTGTTTCATTCGGCCAGTGAGTTGCTCCGCTGTAGAGTGTCGATCGGCCCTCACGCACCTTCGCAGCCGACGTCCACCTCTCACATCAATGGCACGTGGTGCTCCGCAGTTTCTACATCTCTTTATTCGCAATGGTGCCATTTCTCCAATCACGATAAACTTTAACCACAACAGCACACGAACAGTTCACAAACTGCGCTGTTTCAAAAATTCTGCCACCCTTGGTCCAAAAGTCGATAATCATCCCAAATCTGATAAATCGCTCTTTTTATCCATGACAGCAACGTGTGATATGTTTTCGGAATGCCTAGAGCACACCTTACATACCCTCCAAGCCAGCTCACCACACGGCCCTTCTTTCATTGGCTACGCACTGTTAAAGTCAAAAGTAGGTGGCCACAATAATGTATATATACGTGTATAAGTGTCTATACTTGAATATAACAAATTTAAATCTTTCCAGTGTTTATTTTTGTGTACTATTGTGTGTAACTACTGGGAAATCCTAAACCAATATTTTTGAGAGGAAATTACTTGTCATTGTTGCATGCGAAAAAACGCTTGACCTGGTAGTTTAAGCACAGTTTCCTCTTTCTTTATACATTTGTGTCAAATAGAAATTTACATCGGAGAAGCATGTGTTAGATTTAGGTGTGGATTTGAGATATAAGAACTGAAGATTTAGGAATTAATGGGGCAAATTTAGAATTAATTGGTGACTGCATCTACCTTGGACAACAGATATGATGCCATGGATACATACAGCGAAGAAGAAATTAATGGAATACACGGTAATGTCCTAATAGAGACAACTTTGAAATACACCGGGGGATGCAACGAAGTCTCGCGGTGAAGATCGCAGTCAGACGCGGCAGCTATCTTTGGTGACGACCGTCGGCTCTTGGACTCTAAGGGGCCCGTCTGCAAATTGCGTTTGTAGCATTAACCTAGGACACAGCTAATATTGGATCAATTTTTCTCTTTTAAACATAGCACAAACATGTATAATGCACTGATAACAAAGGCAGAGTGTAACATCAAATGCATGCATGCTGCTTATGAAAACCTTAAGGTGAAAAGTAGTTTTATTTTCTCCTGTTCCAAGCGTAGTTGTGTAGCCGAAAAACGAGTGAGAGCCCAAATTAGAAAAAACAAGGGGTCAGTGTATGCAAATAAGTTGATATCAAGGGCTATCTCCTGAACTAATGGAGATATAGAAACGTAATACAACTTATTTTAAAGCTTAGGACAAGTGCTATCGGGAGTATTGTCGGAGTGCACCCTGGGCTAACACCCAAAAACTAATTAAATGATATTTCTCTGACAGCAGGTAAAACAGTGAGAAAACTAGTGAAAATAAAAAAAATAAAGCTAAACGGCTATCTTGAGAACTAATGGAAATACCAAAACGTAATACAACTTTTTTAAAGCTTAGGACAAATGCTATTTGAAGTAATGTCTGAGTGAACCCTGGGCTAATACCAAAAAAGTTATCAAAGGTTATTTCTCTGACGACAAGTAAAACAGTGAGGCAACTAGAGAAAATAAAGCTAGTTTTCAACTTAACGTTTCCATAATCAGCATCCATTCATTTTATGGTACTCGCTGCCTTTGGTATTACTGTATTATACCTATTTGTGCCACGTTTAAAAGAGAAAAATGCGTCCGATCCTGACAGTGTTTCCTAGTTTACTGTTAAAAACGCAATTTTCAGACGGGCCACTAAGAAGTCCAAGAGTCGACGGTCGTCAGCAAAGATAGATGCCGTGTCTGACAGCAGTCTTCGCCGCGACACTGCGCTGCATCTCCCAATGGATTTCAAAGTTCCCTGTATTACCCAGCAAAAACACAAGTGTTGGGAAACTGCTGGCCACCAGCTGGCAGTGATGGGTCACTGGTGGCTGAAATCTGCCGCTCACGGCCCGGTAACGGTCCGTTGGTGGCAACGCTATCAATTGGCAGCCATTGATGGCCCTGCACCATCGCCGTGAATTGCGGGCCACCAAGCAAGTGCCACTAGTGCTCCAGGAGGAAGAAACGGGACTACGCATGCGCAGAAGCAACACGTGCTATGTCTCTCGTGGTATGAGTTAGTTGAAGACGACGCTATCGTCATTGTATTATTTTAGTATATGTTAAGAAAAAAACATACGTAGAGAGGCGAATTAATTTCCTATAATGAAATGCAACGTTGACGAAGATATCAGATTAAGCCATGAAACACACCCACTCCATTCCCATGAATAACAAAAAATAATTTCTGTGCAATCTTTCGTTTTAACATACACTAAACCGCTTGAAACAAAAGTCCTGGAAAAACATTAAAAAAACGTTATGTTGGAAAGAAAAAAGAAGGAGTAATTTTACGCGTTCAAAATTTATCAATTATTTGAAAGAAAAAAAAAGCAACGCTATGTGGATATAATGCCCTCATCCATGGGTTGAATGCACAAGACTTTAGGAATTCGCTTCCAAAAATAACGAGAAGTAAAATAACATATCTTTCCTCTTTAAAACAAATGTAGCTTCGGGCAGCGGAAAGGAAAGATACAACGTAAAAATGTAACAGAATGTGGCGTGAACGGGCAAATATATTAATTCAACTATCGTCTTTCAAGACGACACGGACAGCACGAAACTTTGGAAAGCGGCTTTAGGTTGGTACACTCGTCAAAAATGAGTGAAGTTTCCCTAAGGTAAAAAAAAAAAAATCATTACGTTGAAAAAATAAATTTATGAATTATATGAAACTGACATTTATGTAAAATATCTCGCAATATTGTAAAATTAAAAAGAGAACCATAGTTACACACTCCGCATGAAAGAGGCTCATCTTCAAGCAAAGGCTCGTGCCTGGCAAATCAGTCACTTTGGTAGAACGCCCGCTTCCCACGCAGACAGTCCTGGGTTCGTTTCCACCTAGGTCCAAACGGATGTTTTTCAGGACCTGTTGAAAACATTTCCCCAGTGCAGTGCTGTAATGCAAAAGTTTTGTAAGGCGACAAAAAAAGTTGTTGTAGCTTTGGGAAACTGCGGTTATCCTTTATTCTTTTATGTCTACTACTGGGAAATTGGCGGACAAGATTCGTCAAGCCATTAGTTACGTCACGTGATTGCCAGCTGCCACTGGCGGGAAACTAGCGGACCACGTTAGGCTAGCCACCATTTATGGCACGTGCTTGCAGGGCCGCTGAAGGGCCACTTGTTGCAGCTACTGACTGTGATGGATAACTAATGGCCCTGTTCTGGCATATGACAACTGATGAGAGTGCCATTGCTGGCCCGAACTGCTGGCCCATGTGGTAGCCGCCCGGACATTTTATTGTCGGTTGGGCGGCAGCAACATAGTGCTGGGCCACCGCTGGCATTGCTGGCCCAGCAAGACTGATTTTGCTAGGTATGGCATTACCAAATACACATTTACCTTGGACAACAGATGGCAAGCCAAGGATACATATATATAAGAAGAAATTAATAGAATACTTACATCGCAAATGAAATTAATTGGGTATAAAACTTGACTGGAGTGCATTTGAAAGGCACAGTACAATTTTCAAGATCAATTTACCATTATGTTTTGAAAACACGGTTTTCAATCAATGCATAATTCCAGTCCTTACTTATAGATCAGAGATATGGACGCCTCTGCGGTTGTCTGAGTGGGGCTGGCCTCTGACCATTCTTCTGAGATAGGCCAATGTTCTAGTCCCAGGTGAAGCATGGTTGATATGCTTGTCCGATAGCACTGGCTCTGTCTCTGGATTTCTGACTCTGCAATAAGTGACCACAAATCAGGGACAGGCGACCACTTATTGCTCTCATAGTTGCACATGGTGGTGTTTAAACCTCGAAACAAAAAATAGAGAGAGAGACATGGAACCTAATTAAAGATACATACAGAAGCTATAGACAACTCACAGACGCACGGAGAGATGCATGCTTGGTGTAACCAAGAATGACAGTAAAAAAATCGTGGGTCAGAGAGATGACAAGAGTTGACGACGTTATGATCAAAGTAAAATCCCTCTAACGGTAATGCACTGGATATAATATATATAAACACCCAGACCTATCTGTCTGTCTCTCTGGAACGCTTAACGTCACAGCAATGTCTGCGTTGTTGCGCCATCACTTATGGATCAATTCATGTGCGCTCTCGCGATGTCAAAATGATTGCAGGCTATATAATCACACGCGATCACTTTCAGATGTCAAGGTGATCGCGTGCTAATTTAAAAACATTGGATTATTAATGACTCGAGTGCTATTTTTCCAATCTACAAAATTTGAATTGAATTCTTAATATCACCGAAAGTTGAGTTTGCACGCGATTACATTGAGATGTCAATGTGATCGCGTGCTAATTTAAAAACATTGGATTATCAATATCTCGAGTTCTATTTATCCGATCTACAAAATTTGAATTAAAATCTTAATATCGAGTCAAATTGCGTGTGTATATTAATTTAATTTAGCACAATTCGAATATTAATTTGTACGCTTTAATTATTTTTACTTTTTGAGTTTAACTAAGTTTCCGAGTTTAGAGCTGATTACATTATACATTTTGGAAAATATCAATCTATCTAAACGCGCTAACCTACAATAAAAAGTGAAATCTTGAGATGTCAAAGTGAACAAGATTGCATCTAAAAGCAGATGTCGTCCTAATAGCACATTGTCGAGAATTTAGATAGTTGTGATTTGTAATACCAGATATCGCATTATTTTGTAGAAAACGGTTCGGTATGAAGTTTCAAACTAACCGTCGAATAGGACAAGCCGTGAAGGGAATAACAAGTGTGCCGGAGAAAAAGTAATTTAACGCGAAAAATCAAAGTAAAGGTTATTATGGTAAGTTTACACGAAAACAACTTTGCGAGTTTAGTGCTGATTATATTACAGACTTTGCGAAACATCGATCTATCTAAACGCTGTAATCTACAATTGTTAAACAACAAAAATTTTACACAGAATGTTATTTAACGCGAGGTCTTTTGAAAAACGGAAATAAATAGCATATAATTTGTAGTTCTAACATGAATGAGTTCTTACTATATAAGTTTTCACTATGTTTCCTTACAGATTTCCGGTCTATTTTATTTGTTTTCAATCTGCTTCAATTAAAAATTACGCTCCGTCACAGGATAGGCAACATCCCCCTATATATTAATATTTATTTAATGCTTAAAAACAACCGTCCTAGGACTGCTGTAGGCTAGTATTGTTAGAAGAACTGACCACTATATTAATATTAGACTTGATACCAAGGGACAGGAAAACACCTAGAAGAAGGCCACGTGGGACATAGTTGCAAGAATTTCGAAAGCATGCCCGAAGAGAATGGCTCGACAGAGAGCTGTGGAAGAGACACTTGGAGAAACTCTCATCCAGAAGTGGATTGAGTTTATGATGATAATAAAACGATTTAGCTGGTGGTAAAAATGGTGTATTTCCTTTATGACATAAGTAGGCGCCTTCCGATCTCAAGTTTTCACCGTTTCCTTGTATCCAAGCGACATTTCTTTACAAGATTCATGTCACACAATGCCTTTCTAATCTCATCATACAATGTTCTACACTTAAAAATCTCCTTCGTTCCTTTGATGCAAATTCCATAGCAGTTTTAGGAAATCTTTCATCTCTTATTCTTCTCGCATGAACATATCAAATCAACTGTCTCTTCCATAAATCCTCCAATGCAGTTATCTTTACACTCATCATCTCTTTAATTCTTTCATCTGATGTTATCTTCCTTCCTGATGTTTAACATGCAGTGCATCTATATCTAGTGCTGTTAGTTTTCTTCTCTCCTCCTCTGAGCGTCACCAAGCCAAAGCTTCATAAAGCAAAATGCTCTTTACAACAGCATTTTAAACATTTTACTTCCTTCTTCTAGGTAGCTTTCCACTCCGCCAATCTCTATTTAGCCTTTTAACAGGCTTTTTTCCATGTACAGTTTTGTTTCTCACCTCCCATGAATCCCTGACCTCTCTGTAAGTAATTATAACTTTTACGTAATACAGTTTCTACACCATCTTCCAATTACTGGGTTTGTTCTCATCCCCAACGCACAAATACCTTGCTTTACATATACATGGTAAATTCCCACCTTCCATATCCTTTCATTTTTCCTGGAATATATTCGAAACCAAAAACGGTAAAGCAAAAAAGAATTTAGTCAATCTTTATATCAAAGTATACAAACGGGGAACCGGCTTACTTTCATTGCTTTATAAAACCAATAATTACCTATAATTAATTATTAACTTGAGTATATTTAAAATGAAAATTAAATAATTATTTAAATTTAGTTCATAGTGTTGCAAAAATTCACTTATAGCTAGTTGTTCACCTAATGCAATTTTACGTTTCCATCAAAATACATGAATCGAGATAATATTCTAGTTTTTTTTAATAATAGTTCCAAATGATTCGTTTATAAGATACACAAAGTAAAAAAAAATTAAAGAATGGAGACCACCAAAAATATTTTTCTTTAAAATGAAGTTATCGCTTTCACGAGGCTTTTACGTTTTCGTAACGCGCTTCGGTTTTAAAATCATTCTTAATGTCCCTATTAACAGCGAGATTCTGTTGATATAATTCAAAAATCAAAAACTTATTTGTTACAATATCTTCATGCCAACTAAATATCCTTTACAAAAGAAACATGCATTTCAGCATACTAGGCCTATGTGTATGAAATTTGCAAGGCATTTCCGCGCGCTCATGTGTGTGTGTGTGTGTGTGTGTGTGTGTGTGTGTTTTCATTTTGGTTCGCTTCAGTTGGACGAGGAAACGGAAATATTTTCCCAAAGGATCCGTGCCACCCACGAATTTTAAGAACCATATTGAACTTTTTGCTGTGAGTTTTTTTTTTATCTCTGTTAATAATAATGGTATTGATGCCGTTATATTTAGGTGTTAAG
The DNA here is from genome assembly GCA_039090855.1 of Macrothele yani. Lineage (NCBI taxonomy): Eukaryota > Metazoa > Arthropoda > Arachnida > Araneae > Macrothelidae > Macrothele > Macrothele yani. Next base: position 66,749,414 of record CM076989.1, on the reverse strand, counting down.
TGCGAAGTAAATGTAAACCCCCGGGATCATTAAATGCGGGAAATATTACACCAGTTCTCATTATACGAAATCTGGGTTTAAAAAGCATCGTAGAATATGAAGCACCAAAACATGGTTCTCACTTTATTCTGTCAATAAACACGACAATTTGAATCCCTACTGTATCATCGACATTTAATTGTATTATGATAATCGAGTTCAAAAATAAAAATTAATTCCTAACATTTATTTCCCTACGTAATATTCAGTCTAAATTTACCCCTTATTTGGAAGCACAAATGATCAGTATTCCGATATATCAAGTGGATCTTCAGAAATTTTTGCCCGAATCCATCCATCCATCCACTCCATACATTTCAACGTTGTTTTGGCATCGCTGGCTTTGCGTGATCTTCATAAACTTCAAAATCAGAAAACTGGCAACTTTCAGCAATTTTCCCTTTTTTTTTCTCTTCCTCCTTTTTTTTTAATAAAGCCTTGCATTTCCCGAAAAGCAGTCATTGTGATTTTTACCGACGTAACATGTTCTTTTTAGTCTTATTTCCCAACATTAATTTAATGCTGAAAACTAATGCTACGGAAATTGCACGGAAGCTGGTGGTTCCTGTCGTCGTAACGAAAGCATGCGAACTACTGAATAGCAAACGCTTGTTTCCAGTTATACGTTCTCTACACAGCGCAACATACACCCACACGAACTCTTTCTTTTATTTCCTCTCTATTTTTATCACACATACACTCGCAAGTGTTCTAATGTAGCGTACGTATACCGATGGGATTAACGAAATGAAATAAATTTCCCTTATGTGCTGTTCAAGTCTCGTTCCGGAGGCTTCAGTTTCCAACCAAGGGGATGCAGAAAATTATATGAAATTGCTAACGAAATTGAGAAAAGGTGAACAAGAAATTTAAATCTTATTGCTAAACATCCTTCACTCCAGAAAGCAAAAACGAAAAGGTAACACCTAATTCTCAGGTGTAATGAGCGCGTCTTTGGAATCGGAAAAAATGTGTGGTAATATGAAACGTAATAATCACCATGGATCTATTAGCATAGAAAATCTCATAAATAAGAGTTTATAATGACAATCTGTTCGTTGTAACGAAAGCAATTCGATGACAGGAAAATTACTATGAATTCCGTCGAAGTCATATTCTTCCCTAATTACGTAGAACAATGCCTGGTTTATTAACCTAGCAATCAGATATGCATGAATCGCCAGTGTCACTGTTCAATACGTACCATCCTCACATCAGAAAACTCGAAGATTACATCCAGTGGAGACGCCAGTAGCTCAGAACTCGGAGGGGGCGGGGGCTAAGCATCATACTGGTGGGGCAGAAATTTTGGCGAAAAAAATTCCGTTTATTTAGATTTTACCCGACGCTCATGATGTCATCCCCAGTAAAAATAAGTTTTCTGTAACATATTGTACATAGTATTTATTCAATGTATTCTATATACAAATCTCCGTGGCTTTACTATTTTTTCGCCGTTTTAGCTTACTCATTTCCTTTTCGTTTTTTGTTTTGTTTTTTTTCACTTCATCTAGAATCAGGATCAGAATCAGAATCAGGATTTGTTAGTATTTACTTCATCTATAATCAGTTTAATACTACAAAAAAAACTGTTTATTTGTTTTTGTTTTTTAATCTTTTTTAAATATTTGTTGTCACAAAGTTGTTTATGAATTTTAGTTTGTACCTGAAAAAGAATATATATATATCTCTCTCTCTGTCTCTCTCTCTCGCTCCTCTTTTCTTTTTTAAAGTATAATTACAAAAATGGTGTCCTACTACACTCTGAGAAATTTGCTCAGAGAACTCCTTCCATTTCACAAATATTGCTACACTAAATTTAACAGGAAATTAATTTTATACAACAAATTTTTTGTGAATTCCAAAAATTCACATAGGTTTATCCAAGTTCCCTAAAATCTTAAAAGGCTGCACTCGCCATGTGTTCTAACTGCCTAAGTTTTTTTTAAGTTTTTTTTTTTTTTGGGGGGGGGGGGGTCTACAGAGTGAGTTAACGCCATAATGCAACGAGTTTTTAATGCCTCATACTCCACATCACAAAAAACAAGATCAACTACCTGATATGTTGGCACAATGCCATACATCCCTTTTATTCAGACATGTCCTAAAAAACTCATGTCGACCTTTAAACATCGACTTTGGTTATAAAACGTGTTACATCCTTGCTTATATCAAGAAAGGCAGGGATCGGATCACCCCTGATTTCAAGTTTGGTGTGTATGCAGTTCCACTAAAAGCCATGAACGATGATGTCTCCGACCAGATATACATACATAGAATCGACCCGTCGCAAATCTTAGTTTACGTGTATCTGAGCATAAATATAACTCAAATCATATTCTCCCTCCACCGCCCTTTCAAGATTATGCCTAGAGGGTCGACACTAAGCTATCTGGCCAGGTGTAACTATGCTTATAAATTTAGAGGAAAGTGTTTTAACGACAATGCCCCTAATTACCACACCGTTACCATGGAAATTGCTTTGCAATTATTATGGAGAGGGGGGGGACAACGCAGATAACGACCCGATCTCCCATGTATAACAATATGACTATGTAATGAGCATGCGCATGGACAATACTGATAAGTCGGTGTGCTTCCAGTATATACAGGGTGTATCAGAAATGATGGTCACAACTTTAAAGGGTGATAGAACACGGCACAAGGAACAATATTTGATATACAAGACATGGTCGAATGTGAAATGTTAATGCGCAAGCACATGAAGGACGAAGAACATGGCAAAGGAATAATCTTTATGAACGGATCATGTACAAAAAGGGATTTAAGGATATTTCATAAATATTGTTCAAAGGAACGTCCATCTACCGTAAGACATGCCACACAGCGGTGACGGAGCGATTGGAATAGAGTTTGGAGGATGGCACGTAATTCGCCAGCAGCGGCGCTAAACAGAACAGATGCTGCAAACTCTGGCTGCCACTGTTGCAGGTACCAGCGTGCAAATGTCACACAGCGAGGAAAATCCGGTTCTTGTAAGGCCTGAACCCCATGGAGATGGTAAGCGTGGAGGTGTTCCTTGTGAAGCACACGCCATGCCGTCATATGACTCAGTCCGTGGATACGTGCCATCGCTCGAGTGCTGCCTTCCGGCCGATCTTCCAGAATCGCCTCTATCCTATTCGGTTTTCTCACCGTCCATGAACAGCATGTGGGTATGGAACGACCTCGTCTCACACAGTTGTCTGTGCAAGCGCTGAAAGGTTTCGGCGATCGGGCACTGGCCGATGTGGAAAACGCTCCCGGGTCAGTCGTTGAGCTTCGACGGCGTTACCATTTGCGGCTCCGTACATGAATTGGACATAGGTTTTCTCAGCATTCGAATACCACTGCATCTCGGTGGCCGTACAGCTTGTGAATGACGGTGTGTGTGCGTGTGCGCGAAGCGCGACGGGAACACCCTCTACTGGCTAACCACGCGGCTTCCGACCAGGCCTTGTATTACAAATATTGTTCCTTGTGCCGTGGTCTATCACTCCTTAAAGTTTTAACCATCATTTCTGATACACCCTGTATATCTCTTCCGTGGCAAATCATAACTACATCATCTGATGACGGGTCCAGAGTGGACTTGAAAGTGCTGTTGTTTTAACCTTGTATATACTGTATTTTAAGTATTCTTTTAGAATCGTGTACAGACGGCAATAGGTATTTTAATATCTTCCAGCAAGAATAAAGTTTGTTCATATGGCCAAAAGGTGGGTTCAAAGTAACGTTTGATGAGCTGAATCCGACCTTAGGCCACCTGTAGCGTCACGTCTGATTACATTGTCCTAGAACGGGAATCAAAGCCGCCTCTTCCAATTTCAATTCGAGCTGGCTACCCGTTACACCAACCAGGACAACGAAATTCCAAGTATATGAATTGGAAGAAAATGGACATCTCGCCACTCATATAACCGACTGGCGAGATCTGGGTAGGCGTAACCTCGGTTATACGTTAACATCGATTATACGTTTTTCTTGGGAATGGCCTTAAAAACGTATTAAAGAAATTTCAAACGTTCAGTCTGACTGTAATATTTATGCTTCGAAGGACTATAAGATATACCTTAGTGATGATTTATTTAAAGTCGAATTGCGGCTAAAGAAAGAAAAGCATTACAAATTACAACATTTTATCGCATTGCAAAAATCGCAAAGCTTATGAAAATCAAACTTCTCGTTCGACAGATCTGTCTGTAGAAATACTAATTCTAGATGAAGTGAAATGCTCACAACTTAGACTATGAGACCAGTGATTCAGTATGGAACTCACGAATTAAGACAATTTTTTCAGAGGATCCTGGGTGCGCCCATTTGGAATCAGAATGTACAACATTGATGATACATTTAGGATTTTATTCTACTACACAACGAAATAATGAAGCCACAAAGTTACGTCCAGATAATAATCAGTTCTTGAACAGCGGATATGTGTGTGAATCGTGAAATGCGTAGACAATTTTGCATCCAAACCGAAAGTAAACAACATACCTTTCTCTGATGTGATCAAGATTTAACTTTGGCTGCACCTAATGGCACGTTTATGCTGCAGCCTCGCTGCTGCCACATCGCCGAGCTGTGCACATGGATGCCTAGCGATGATGAAACAAAATCACTATTCTTTGCATGCTCATTTATCATGGAGCAGCGATGCTATCTGCGCTGCTCGCTGCGATCATCGCCACAGCGATGATATCAAACTGGTTTGTTTTTCGAGCTTCGACCATCGACAGGCACCCTCAAACTTACGCTGTGATTGGTTCCTTCAAGGCCACTCTTCCCGTCCATTGACCCACTTTCCCAACCGAGTGTAAAACTACGCAGTCGTCTCTCTCATATCTTTAAAAATCATTTGGTGTTCTTATAGCAGCAAGTTTTATTTGTGGAGTTTTCCTGTGATTCGAACTGTGATTTGAACTTTTATTTTTTTGAACTTCTCCTTGGATTGATCAATAGTTTTCCTAGCGTAATGCTTCATCATGTGACTCAGTAAGGGATAGGCTTCAACACCTATGAACACAAAGGAGGCTTGGATGTCAGTACTTGGTAGGAAATTATCTTCAGGAATGCTAAGCACACCCTTTTTCATTCTGTTATACAAGGCATACTTTCTAAAAGTGCCCCCATCACTTTGTTTTCCATAGGCTTCGACCTCAATGAAAATAAATTTACAGTGTGCATTACTGAGGGCCTGCAGAACTATTGAAAAGTAGCTTTTATGATTAAAGAACATGGAGCCTAATCATTGAGGGCGAAGTATTCCGATGTGCTTTCCATCGATAGAACCTAGACAGTTATGGAATCCCCATTTCTTGTGAAACATCTTGTAAAACACTTCTTTGAATTCTTCTTTAGTTGGTGGCTTCACATGCAGTGGTTGTAAAACTTGCCATAACACCGGTAAAGTCTATTTGATAATAAGAGATACAGCCGTGATTCCTGTAAAAATAAAAGCGATGTGAATAAACATAAACGTACCTAAGGTACGTTTATAAACAAAATAACAATAAACAAAAATATAATAAAAAATAATAAAATAAAAAATAATAATAATAATAAAAAATAATAATAAAAATAAACTTACCTAAGGTACGTTTATGCTGCAGCCTCGCTGCTGGCACATAGGTGCTCGTTCAGGCACCTCGCTGCTTGCATGTAGCTGCGATGCTCGCTATGGAGCATTTACCCTGCAGCTTTTATTATTAGTCGTGTGTCCTCTGAAATGAAACGACGCTCTCTCTTAACATTTTGGACTACGAGGACATACTTCCTGGAGTTCCTATGTCCAGAATTAGCAATGCAGCTCCTGCTGACGCTATCGAAGTTTGTTCCACATTTTCTTGCAACTTCGTTCCATAGTTTATCCAATTTGAATTTGTTGTGGTGATGTGCATGCCACTGGTCCCAAATAGCGATGCGTTCGAAAACTACTGATATCAGTGTCTCTTTGAAATTGTCACCCATACTTCAAAAGGTCATTAAATTTTCACCTTTTAAGCAAATCACAGGAAAACTCCAAAAATAAAACTTGCTTCTATAAAAACACAAAACGGTTTTTAAAGATACTAGAGAGATGACTGCGTAGTTTCACACTCGGTTGGGAAAGTGGATCAATGAACGGGAAGAATGGCCTTGAAGGAACCAATCACAGCGTAAGTTTCAGGATGCCTGGCGATGGTCGAAGCTCGAAAAACAAACCAGTTTGATATCATCGCTGTAGCGATGATCACAGCGAGCAGCGCAGATAGCATCTCTGCTCCATGATAAATGAGCCTGTAAAGATTTATGGTTTTGTTTCATCATCGCCAGGTATCCATGTGCACAGCTCGGCTGCAGCATAAACGTACCCTAAAGAAGGAACACAACAACACTGTCTCGATTGTCTGAAAGTTGTAACATACCTGGTTACGTATAAAAAAATCAAAGAACAGTGTATGTTTTATAATCAGAAGTTCACATATAATCGCAAAAAGCGAATAAAAGAATTACGCATAACCGAATTAGAAAAGCAATAGAAGCTACAGTTAAAATATCGGGACTAACGCGACGCAAAATTACGTATAAACGTGAAAAACGCAAAACTGTGAAACGTGTAACCGAGGTTCAATTACATCACCAGTATCTCAGGTATTGATTACGCTATAATGAGGCACAATTGCCTTCGACTTGAGAGATTTGATGTTCAAATTCTTCTAACTCAGATACTTGGGATTTCATTGTAGTATTAGGAAGTGTAACAGATGACACGCTCGAACGGAAATCGGGAGAAGATGTGTTCGATTCCCGCACCAGGGCGGTGTAATCTTCAAGTTCTCTGATGTGCTGATGTTACATCACATCATGAGCATATCTGGTTGCTAGGTTAATAATTCTGAAAAAAAAAGGACTTTTAAATTGATCTTTTAGATGCAAATCAACGGTTGCTAACAGAAATTTCCGTTCGCAACACTACCATAAAATTAAGTTAACGTGACACAATATTGACACCAATAAATCTATCCGCAGCTAAACACTTCTTTTCTGTTGGACTCTGAGAAACAGAGATTTGGTCTTATCGTCAGCTTAACGGGCCGTTTAGACCGAGCGCTACGAACACCAAGCATCTCCATCACTGCCATCACCATTTTTGTTTTGATTGGAGGTTTAACGACCACCGTGAGCAACTCAATGGGCTATAAGCAGTCGCCCGTCTCTAATTTAGGGCCACTGGTTCCAGGGAAGGGAAAGAGCCAGTGCCGTAAGACAAACACAACATCCATTCCTCACCGGGATTCGAACTCGGACTCCTTTCGGACGAATGATCAGAAGCCATCGCTTAGACCAGGGAGGACCATCACCATTTCACTTTATTGCTGTCGATCATGTGTATCCTCAGGTCTCGCATTAATTCTTCTCAGATCTCCAAGCACTAAGTCCACCCACCTAGTCCCGGGGCTTCCCTTCGGTTTTGTCATTTGTTTTATTAACCAGAATCTCATTCACAATGAGTCCATCTGCTCACCACATACGTTTGAACTATTACAGACAATTGCATTTGACAAATGAGAAGCTATCCGGCTTTTTATACAGCTGTTGAAGTTCGTCATCATGTCTTCTTTTATATCTTCCTGTCTCAATATTGTATAGAGAACCGTATACTAAGTAGTCTTCATTCAAACGTTACAAGACGCCTACATGAGCTTTTGTAGTTGACCAGTTTCCAGCCATACCCAAGCCTAGGCCAATGAATCTATGGTGTATGTATAAAGTATGGTGTTAGGTTTCACGTTATATGTAATCACATGCCGATAAAAACATTGCACATTTAAATGATGCGCAGCTTTCCCAAGAGGGTGCATAAATACCTATTTTCTTTTACGCTGAGCTTTTCCTTTTATCATACACACCTTTTGGCTTTTATTGATCATGATCTACTTTTCGTAAAATCGTCATTCTGTCTGATATTCTGTTTAAAAGGATTTTCTTCGGGGAAGTATTCATTGCTTACTGCATGTCCTTTTGGTACAGCAAAGGTAACGAATCGAGTACATTATTATTACTTATATTATGTAGACTATTTGGGCCTATTATTGGTCTATATACAATGTACTGACTAAAGTCGCCGGACACCCCTTTAAAAGCAACTGAATGTTAAGATGCGCGGAACAGCTGCAAACGGTATAAAAACAAGCCTGCAGCTGATCGCAATCATATCGCACTGTGAGGTTGAGTGAAAATGTCGCGGCGGGAGAGATCTGACTGTGAGAAAGGGACGATTGTTGGGTTTTACATTAGTGGGTTGTCCATAAGAGAAACCGAGAGGCGTTAAAAGATGCCCAAGTCAACGGTTTTGGATGTACTGAATAGGTGGAAAACACATCGCGTGCCTGAAGCAGCAAAACGTACCGGCAGACCAAAGAAAATCAGTGATAGAGGACATCGAAGCCTCAGGAGAGTCGTCACGGCTAATAAACGGAGTACTGCACAAGACCTCAGTGTACGGGTGAGTAACAATGTTGGAATCTCGGTATGTACACGTACCATTCGCCGAGAACTTCCTTCCAGGGTTACCGTGGTCGTCCGGCTGCTCATAAGCTTTTCATCTCCACTCGGAATGCTACTCGTCGTTTAGCATGGTGTGAAGAACATTTATCGTGGACCGTAGATCAATGGAAACGGGTCCTATGAACTGATGTATCCAGATACACGATCCATCACTCTGATGGCCGTGTGTGGGTATGGCGACAGCAGGGGGAACACTATTTACCACAGTGTACTCTGTTCCTGCGGTCAAATTTGGAGCTGGCAGTGTATTCGTGTGGGGGTGTTTTTCTTTTTATGATCCAGGTCCTTTGGTTATCGTTGACAAACCTGTTAACCAGCACATCTACCTCGATATTCTGGACAATTATGCCCTACCAACTCTGTGGCGAATAGTATGGAACCGAGCCTTGTCGGTACCAGCAGGATAATGCACCGAACCATAAGGCAAGGATTGTTACAGCGTGGTTTGAAGGTAATTCCGTATCGTGTGTGTACTAGCCAGCACAGAGCCCTGATCTCAATCCCATACAGCACCTATGGGATGAATTAGAGCGCCGCATAAGAAGTTTGGAACAAATGCCTACTACTAAACAACAGTTATTGGTAGCATTATGTACTGAATGGAAGCGCATACCTATCGCTGTGTTCCAAAACCTTTGTCGAAAGCATGTCTCGAAGGGTCAGTGCATGCATTAAGGTCAACGGTGGACCGACACCGTACTACTGCATGTCAATAAAGGCTATATTGTGTTTCATCTTCCAGGTGTCTGGTGACTTTTGTCAATTATAGTGTACGTCATGCTTTCCAATTTGTGCATTTTGATTACTGAGAGCTGCGTTTGTACAGTGCTCCGCAAGAGAATCATAAACCACCTCCAGATCCTCATAAAATTTGTTTGTTATATCATCCTCTTCGCCTAGAGTTAGACCATATAAATTCACAATTAGTCCAAATATCCAACATTCGTCCAAATATGCGAATATAACGTGTCCAATTAGCAAATGAGGAAAATCCGTTACATTTGGCAGAACACTGCCATGTAGGATAAAGCCTACAGCTCTTTCATGTTTGCCGTTAGTTGTTCTTCTGTAAGAAAATGTTATATTATTTTTCTTTGTTACCCGAGTGTGGCCGTCTGACCTCCTGTAAAGCCACAATCTGCATATCATATATTTGCAGTGAATTCAAGACACAATACAAAATTCCCAGTTTATATAAAGTCTGAACATTCTCTAACCCAGTTCTTAATCCATTTATCCGCTTCAGTCGTTTTCCAAATTGAGTAGTCCAGTTTTTAATTCTGGTAGGTAGACTCACAACCGACATCCCTTTGTTTTTACACTAGACGAAGGGTTGACCCGTCAACAACTTCCAGAAGTAGAGGACCACTGTGTTTTTCTTCTTCTGGCACCTGACTTTGGACTTGTCCGGCTTGGATGACTCTTCCAGTAGTTAAACTACCACTGGCACTGCGACGTACTACAGAGGTGAAGCACGTGTCAAGACGACGACAAATCCGTCGCGATATATTCTGTTCGTGTAGCTTAGTTGGGTGAGCAACTTACTCTGGAGTGAGGGGGCGCAGATTCGATAGCCGTTACGGACAAAATTGTGTTTTCACAGTACACAGCTTTCCAGATCCCTGCTGCACACAACCCCCACACACCCACCATAACAAGGTAGAAACACGTTGGGGAGAGATTTGGTTTGAAAGGAAAATAAATACTTCGCCCATAGTAGAAATAAATTGTATTGGTCGAAGCAGGCAATGCATTTAAATCTTTTGTCACAGTAGCTTATTTCTTATGCAGGAAATATTCTTTTAGCCCTTTACCTGGCTAGAAAAAATTAACTCCGGGTTAGCAAACTCGGCTGAAATCAGCTCAAACGAGCATATTCGCTGCATAAGAAAAGGACTGAGAGCGGATGGAACGAGTCAACCTGCTCATCAAAAAGCGTTGCTTTTCCCTTAACTATTTCACTCAAAGTTGTCATTTAGCAGGACGATTAACATTAATCTTTCTAACTGATTAGCTGCTGAAAGTTCTCTGTCAATGGCGACGAACCTAAGATGAGAGAGAAGATGTTTCAGTCACTTGTTCCTACCCAGTGGTATGATGTCCGTGTCGGGACTAGCACTTCCTCGATCAGGCCTAGGAGCAAAGAATAAAGGACAAGAAGGGAGCGCTTATTACCGGTGACAGGTTTGTGGTCTGTACTGCTGGGAAGACAAGAGGAGAGAAATTGTTTTGCCGTACCTTTCGTAAAACCCGTCCTTTATTCATATATTTTTGCTTGAGAAGAGCAGTTAATTTTGGGAGCGATTTGTGTCAGATACCTCAGCCGCTGGAAGGGTTAATCGATATTCTTGAATCGAAACTATGACTTCCGATAAAGATATGTACACTCTACCTCAAAAAAAATAGTTGCACCCGGAAGGACCTTCTGGATTGTAATGCTATTCAAAAGGAAGGTAAAGGTTACCAGGAACAATAAATGATTAGACATTGAGACTGATATGGGCAATATTTATTGAGCTACACGCCAATAAGTAGTGTCTCTCAATATGGCGTCGAGCCCATGTTTGCTCACACATCATGCCAGACGTCTCCGCATAGAGTTGTACAGTTTCCTAATGGTGTCCTGCGATAAGCCATCCCATACAACTTGAATCTGCTCACGCAGTTCCTGCAGATTGTGCGGTTGGGGTGGAGTGTGAAGAGCAAGTCCAATAGCATCCCACACATTTCTAATCGGCGATAGGTCTGGCGATGCGGCTAACAATGGCCGAGTGTCAGTGCTTTGCAGGCAAGCTTTCGAGACAGCAGCAGTATGCGGACGTACGTTGTCCTGTTGGAAATTCGCACCTGAGTGAGTGTTCAGAAAAGGTAGGGCCACTGGTTGCAGGAGACCACATTAACGTAACGTTGGGCTGTCAAAGTGCCTGTAGTGAACACGAAAGGTGATCTGGCATTGTAGGCAATTGCACCCCACAACATGACACTAGGTCTTCTGTATGTGTGACGCTCGACAACAAATCGTTCTTCTTGGCGCTGACCACGGTGCCTCCACACACGGATACGTTGGTAGTCTCCTCCATGATAAATGCGGGACTCGTCACTGAAGATCACCCTTGGTCGTTCTGAGTGGCTCCATGACAGTCTGGCACGACACCATTGCAGTCTTTGGGGACGATGCAATGGTGTTAAGGGCAGTCGTCGTAACGGTCTGCGTGCGTGTAGTCCTACGTCGTGCAACAGTCTGCCAATGATGCTGGCACTAATCGTAGGATGCATGGAGGGCACCACTGCTCGCTGAATATCCGCAGTCGTGGCTGTAGCGACATATCGGACAACCCGTTGGTCCTCTCTCTCCGTGGTTCGTCTAGGTCTCCCAGATCCTTCCTGGCGCTACTGCGTGCCTTGTTTCATCCCCTGTTGCCAACAGCTTGCTGTGGTGATATCCGCACTACCGGTATGGCACGCAATACATAGATAAGACCATCCCGCTTCCCGGAGCCCGACAATGCGGCCCCTCTCGAACACCTCCAACTGCTCGTATTGCTTCCGAACTTTTCTCTGAGGCATACTTCACTTGCAAATGATGCAACCATATAGAACAGCACGAGTCAGAATGGCAAGCACGCGCAACGGGACGACCTTATACTGTATAACCGGTCAGCCACAGCGCTAGGACTCATCATTGCTTGCATCACATGCTCAGCCGAGCATGGTACTTGAATCATTTACATGTCTCACGATGTCAAACCTACTTACAAAGATTCATTCCTGTCGGTTGCTTCCTTCTGGGTGCAACACTTTTTTTTGACGTAGGGTGTATTTCCAACCGTCAGTTTCAGAATTGTTCGTTATGGTAAAAGAAATATGTACGGTTCCCTTAATGGTACATCTACAACACAAAGATTGTTTTCTAAGCGGATCGCACAGAGAACGATCTCCGGCAATGCTTGCAAGACTGGTAAGACCTCCTCCAGCGGTATTTTGCTTCCGTAGGGGATCACGTTCAACTGTAAAAATGTGTTTTTGCTGTATCGGTTTTCACTACTTCTGTGACAGACCCCGTATATAGCTGTCACCACTCCCAATTTATTACACATGTAAGCATTCCTTCCAGGGCAGCGTTGTTACCCATAAGTACGAAATACATTTCTTTTTTCATCTCATGAAAGCTAAAAAACCGACAACAAAGCAGGTGTGTTCAGTTCACCAGGAAATAATAAAAGCAGTTGCTGTTCGCCTGGAAATTCTCCTGTGGCCAAGTTTATTCTTCATCTCGACAACAACTAGAAGTTTCCGGAGATCAAGAAAATACAGCGGATATACAATGAAAGCTCAGTTTGATTTCACTGAAAAGATGTTGGCACTTTTAAACAGATGTAGAAAAAAATATTGAACCATATGCCCACATCCAACAGGTGTATCTGGAAAACACTGCAATTTCATTCTCTCTGTCAGTTTATTTAGGAAATTGAATTCTTTTATTTATCCTGGAATTTACTGTTTGGAAGCTACAACTCGAGAAGTGTATATCTTCAGTCATCTGAAAAAAGATTTTCTTCGGAATAACTACTTTTTTGAACAAGGTTTGTGAAATTTTGCATTCGTGGAAGAACAAAATCAAACTCTACTATGGAGAATTCTGTATCTATTATATAGATCAATGTATATTTTAAGCAGAGAAATAGATATACACCGATGAACCATTACATTACGACCACCTAGAAAAATGAGCGCGCCTAGAAACCAAACGGTGGACCAGGTGAAGTTCACAGAGCAGTATATGTACAACCCGAGGACCGGCTTTCGGTTAGTAGCGTGCTCGGAGTAAGGATGGGAACAGCTGCCGATTTAACCTGAGTTTCATAAAGGACAAATTGTGATGGCACGGCGCTTCAGAACTACGATCTCGGAAAAGGCGCGGGTTTTGAATTGTTCACGTACCTCTGTAGTAAGTACGTATCAAAAGTGGTGCGCAGATGGCCAAACGACGAACTGTCGTTTGGCCCTGTGTCGTCCGCGGCTCATTGATGCCAGAGGGGAGCGGAGAATCTCTTGCATTGTTCACAACGACCTCAGGGACACACCCGCAGCTATAACAGTGGTGATCAGGGCAATGTGTCAGAGTACACAGTTCATCGCTGCCTTTTGCGCATGGGCCTACGTAGCCGGAGATCCAACCGGGTCGTAGGGCTCACTGCAAGTCATCGCCAACAACACATGAAATTGGCCCAAGATCATAGAGATTGGACCGTGGATGACTGGAAGAAAGTGGCCTGGCCTGACGAATCAAGATTCCTGGTGCATCACGTAGACGGCCGATCGCAGATACGCTGACTACCAACGGAGAGTATAACACTTTAATGCACTGTTGGGCGGAAACAGGCCAGAGACGAATGTGTTATGCTGTGAGCAATGTTTTCTTGGGACACCTTTGACCCCATTATCCTAATAGCACAATCCCTGACAGCTATCATGTATCTGAAGATCGTTGTGACCAAGTTCACCCATTCATGCAACTCCCTGCTGGTGATGGCCAACAGATAATGCGCCATGCCACACTGCCAGAATCGTTAAGGAGTGGTTCGAGAAACATGCTGGGTTTTTTACGCTTTCCAACCGTAGGTTGAAGAAGCGTATATGCTCCAGCTTTGTCCGTCCGCCTGTCCACACGATAACTGACGTAAAAATGGTTCAATCTCGATGAAACTTTAGTATGTGATAGGGGACCACCCGGGGACGAACCCTATTGAAAATGGGACAAATGGGGCCAAAGGACACGACGTAGGAGCACGATCCATTCCATTGCACTTATACATCATAACTTGCGTAAATATGTTTCGATTTCAATGAAATTTGACTACGTGGTAAAGAACCGCCTGGAGACGAGAACCCTATTTAAAATGGGTGAATTGGGGTCAAAGCTCAGGACAAAAGAGCGGGATGCATTCCATTGCCTTTATGCGTCTTCACGTGGGTAAAAATGGTTCGATTTCGATGAAATTTCAGTATGTGGTAGAGGACCACATGGGGACGAACTCTATTGAAAATGGACGAAATGGGGTCAAAAGTCAGGACATAGAATTGCGATCCATTCCATCGCCCTTATCCCATATTATTAAGTTGGACGTCAAGTAATTTTGCTTTCTATACTTCCGATGGGGATGTAAGGTCAGGCGATGGGTAGCATCACAGCCTCTCCTTGACAAATGTCAACCCCGCCTTCCCGTGGTACCTCCTGTTCCCACTAAAGGGGCTCTGACGACCGCCAATAGCGGTATAACTATACCATCGGGATTAGAGGAAATGCTATCCCACACTCACCAACCCGCTTGGCCAGCGTGGTGAGTTATGGCCAAACCCCTCCAAAATGACTCCACAACTTAAATCTTGGCCCTCAGTCTCCGGCAGCTGGAATGTACCTGGCCAAGGCAACGGCCAGTGCGACATGAAGGCAGAAGGTGCTAAGAACCCCGGAGGACCGGACTAGGCTGCCATCTGATGCTGACCTTGTCTACGTATAATGGACGCTCCCTATCTTCTGATTCAAGGCTTCTTGAATTGGAAGAGGAACTGCAAAGGATCAGGTGGGACATCGTCGGGCTAAGTGAGGTAAGGAGAAAAGGAGAAGATCTCATTGAACTGAAAAGTGGACATCTCTTCTACTATCGTGGGACTGATACTGGCAGAACTAGTGGTGTTGGATTTACAATAAACAAGAAACTGAAGGATAAAGTTGCAGAAGTTGAACGTTCCTCTGACAGAGCTGCACGACTCGTTATCCAACTCTCGAGAAGATACCAGGATCAGATTATTCAAACTTATGCGCCAACCACAAGTCATCCTGAAGAAGAAATTGAAGAATTTTATGAGGAAATTCGTCATCTAAATAATAAAGGTAAGCAGCACTTAAAGATAATTATGGGAGATTTCAATGCAAAAATAGGGCAACGGCAACAGAATGAAACTTCAGTAGGTAAATTCCGTCACGGCAAGAGAAACCAGCGTGGAAATAGTCTCGTAGAGTTTGCAGAGGCAGAAGGGTTTTTCATCTTGAACTCCTTTTTCAAGAAAAAGCTACACAGGAAATGGACATGGAGACATTCAAATGGGACGACAAGTGAAATTGATTTTATTATGTGTAACAAAAAATTCGTCATAGAAGACTGCAGTGTGCTAAACAAGTTCAACACAGGTAGTGACCATAGATTGGTGAGATGTAAGATGCACCTCAACACTAAACTCGAACGTAGCAAGCTCATAAGACAAACAAAATGTATTGACGTAACCAACCTTGAAAAACACCATAATACCTTCAAGTTGGAATTGAAGAACAGATTCTCTGCTTTAGAAGGCCTAACATCGGAAGAAATGGATATTTCTGAAGTTAACAGAAAAGTAACCAAAGCTCTTATGGAAACAGCAACAAAACTAGCTGGGTCTAAGAACAAGTTGCATGTGAACAAATTATAAGGAAAAACCAAAATGTTGATGCAAAAAAGAAGAGAAATGAGGACAACTAAAGATGTGACTTCCAATGTGGAATATATAGAGCTATGCAAGACAGTGCGAAAACGTATCACTGAAGACGTAAGGAAATTCAACTGAACTAGTAAGGAAAGCAATTGAAAACAACCAAATCCTAAAGATAGCAAAGGGACATCTTAGTAAGGGAAGAAAACAGATTATGGCACTGAGAAAAGAAGATGGTTCTGTAACAAGAAATAGAGACGAAATTTTGACAAGAGTGAAAGATTTCTACTCCAAATTATATGAAAGGGATGATACATGTACTCCAGACATCATGAAAGGTACCAGTACCAGAGTTCTTTCAGTCCTCCCAACAGAAGTTGCACATGCCATCAAGAACATGAAGCGGGGAAAAGCTCCAGAAGATGGAAGTACTGTAGACATCATACAAAAAGCAAGTGGAGAAATCGAAACAGTACTCGCCCAAATTTTCACTCGATGCCTTAATGAAGGGAAGATTCCTGAGGATTGGAACAATGCAACCATGATCTTGCTACATAAAAAAGGAGACATTGAGGATCTCAGGAACTACAGACCTATCAGCCTCCTATCAGTGGTTTATAAAATCTTCACTAAAGTTCTGTCACACCGCTTGAAGGTGACACTTGACATGGCTCAACCGAGAGAACAAGCTAGATTCAGGAGTGGCTACAGCACAATAGATCATATCCACGTACTGAGAGAACTAATTGAAAGAGCGAGGGAATATGAACTTCCATTGTGCATGGCTTTTATCGATTATGAAAAAGCCTTTGATTCGGTGAAACCAACAGCAGTTACAATGGCTCTGAAATCCTGCAGTATTGAAGATGCGTACATTAATATTTTTAATAACACCTATGAAAATGCAAGTGCAAAGATTCGACTGTTTGAAAATACAACACACATAAAAATTGGAAAAGGAGTGAAACAAGGTGACACCACATCTCCTAAGCTCTTGAATGCCCCATTGGAAAATGTCTTTGAATCACTGAACTGGGAAAACAAAGGAATAAAGATTAATGGAGATTATCTAACCCACCTTCGTTTTGCAGATGACACAGTCATTTTTGCAACTACCCCATCACAGCTGCAGAGTATGATCCAGGAACTTGCTGACAAGAGTAAAGAAGTGGGATTAAAAATGAACTTTCAGAAGACAAAAGTGATGTTCAATGCTTTTACAAGAAATGAAGATTTATCGATTGATGGAAAAAAGCTGGAGATAACAGACACGTACGTTTATCTTGGACAGCAGATACCAAGTGAGGCTCACATTGATGAAGAAATTTATCGGCGTACAAAACTTGCCTGGAGAGCTTTTGGAAGAAACAGCATAATTATGCCATTATGTCTTAAAAGAAAAGTGTTTGATCAATGCATCCTTCCAGTGCTTACGTATGGTGCAGAGACGTGGACCTTAACTAAAAGAGACATACAAAGGCTGCGGACAACTCAAAGCAGCATGGAGAGGTGCATGCTTGGTGTAACCAGGAGAGGTGAGAAGAGGAACTCGTGTATCCAAAAAATGACAAGAGTGGAAGACATCATGATCAGAGTTAAATCCCTGAAATGGCGATGGGCTGGATATACTGCCAGAAGGACAGACCATCGATGGACAGCCGAAATTTTAGATTGGATTCCAAGGGACAGGAAAAGACCCAGGAGAAGACCACATGGAAGATGGGTGGATGAAATTCGAAAGTATGTGGGAGTGACATGGAGGAGACTGGCACAAGACAGACCGTTGTGGAGGAAACTTGGGGAGACCTTTGTCCAGCAGTGGATTGATAATTGTTGACAATGATGATGATGATGACTTCCGATAGAAAAACTTCTGTACACATTTTCTTCACAATTAATGTGTCCCCAAGAATGAAAATTTGAACATCGATTAAAATAACTTCTTATTATCATTTGAAATACTTAATATTTTCTAAAACATAACCATAATTACATTAAAAATCAATAACTTTTCCTTTGGTGGTGTTGAAACCAGAAAAAGGATGGCGCGACCTGTACTTTGATGACGTCAGTAGGCAAACAAATATTGGATTGCCTAATTATGGTTATGTTTTAGAAAATATTAAATATTGCAAGTTATAAAATGAAGATATTTTAATCGATGTTCAAATTTTCATCCTTCTGAACTCATTAATTGGGAAGAAAATGTGTACAGAAATGTTTCCATTCGAAGTACAGGAAGAAAAATTACTTGACGTTCATTTTAAAGGAGCAATCCTTGTATGTATGTAAATTTTATTTTGAAAACGGCTCTAAGGATTTTGATGAAAGTCGTTTACCTACCGTTTTCTGGTACTAGAAATCGATTTAGCTTGATCTCGACTTTAGGAAAATTCGTTTAGTGGGTTAATAATCACCCCGAATTATCAAGTTTTTAGTGTAATGTGATGGCGTCGTACGATTATATGTTGGCGCGTGGTTCCGCCGTCTGTCTCATTACGTTACGTGTTGTTTGCTGATCCTAATAAAGTTTTATGACGTCACAGTCTTGCGAGCAGATGGTCGCGATTCCCATCTGTATCATTACGTCACGCGTTGTGTGCGTATGTTCGTCCGCACGATAACTCGCGTAAAAATCGTTCCATTTCAATGAAATTTTATTATGTGGTAGGGGAACACCTGGGAAGGAACCGTATTGAAAGTGAACGAAATGGGGTCAAAGGTCAGGACATAGGCGAGGGATCCATGCTCTTATGCGTCATAACTAACGTAAAAAAGGTTCGATTTCGATTACATTTTAGTATGTGGTAGGGGACCACCTGGGAACAAACCCAATTGAAAATTGGCGAAATGGGAGTCAAAGGTCAGGACATAGGAGCGGAATCACTTCCATCGCTATTATGCGTCATAACTTACGTAAAAATGTTTCGATTTGGGTGAAATGTTAGTATGTTGTAAGGACCTGCCTGGGGACGAATCCTATTGAAAATGGGCGAAATGGGTCAAAGGTTAGGACACAGAAGCGGGATCTATTCCATAGCCCTTATGCATCATAACTTACGTAAAATTGCTTCGATTGCGACAAAACTTTATCATGTTATTTCGGAGGTATACTGAACCAGTTCTGTTGAATATCATCGAAATGGGATCAAAGGTCAGGGCACAGTGAGATTTATTCCACAGCCATTTTCCTCATAAATTGAGTAATAACTTGAGTAATGATTTCTAGTATGTTCGAAAGCGTATCATAATCAATGCATTGCATGATTTTACTAACTTGTTGTTAATTCCCTGACTTCCAAATTCACCTGGCATGAGCCCAATCGAACAATTGTGGTTCGATTGGGAAAAGCGGGTTCCTGCTAAATCACCACTACCCCGAAATGTACGGGAACTGGAGGACGTGCTGTTGACATTATAGTACCAGGTAGCCCAGGATACGTGTCGCCACCTCATCGAATCGATACCTCGCAGAGTAGCCGCTGTTTTGCCGGCTAAAGGGAGTCCTACAGCTTATTTATTACGTAGGTGGTCATAAGGAAATGGCTTATCGGTGTATATAAGGGTAGTCTCTAAACAGCCGAGAATGTTTTTATTAAAAAATGTAGTTACCTTAATTTATCAAGGAAGTGGTCATCATTTTCGAAATACTGTCCATTGCATAGAATACAGGTGCCCCAAGATTTCTCCCACTCTTTGAATGTCTTCTGGAATTCTTCTTTTGAAATGCTTTTGAAGCACCCCTACATAGCTGTAATAAGTTGTTGATCAGTCTCAAATTGTCGTTCGCGTGATGTCTTTTTTTTTAAGTGGGGAACAACGGGAAGTCACGTGGTGAAATGTCTGGACTATATGCAGGTTGGGGCGTCAACTGAATATTCATTTTCTCCAAATAACAAACGACAGAACTGGCCATGTGTAGCCTTGTATTGGGCCACGCATGAAAAGAAATGGGGAACCCAAGTTGAACAAACTCGATTCATGCCCAAATGCTCAGTTAAAATTCTGTGAATTGATGATTTTGAAATGTGAACCATATCTTCGGTATCTCTAATCGGTAGGTGTCTTCTTGTACAATAACATCTATTGTATTTATGATTACCTATGTAGCACTCGTTGAAACTCTTCCTCCACGCGCAATTAAAACTGCCGACTCACGACCATCTAGAAAGTCTTTATGCCATCTGTAAATTGTTGATTTTCCTAGATATTCATCTTTATAAGCCTCTTGCATAAGACGGAAAGTCTCTCCTACAGACTTCTTATGTCGACAGCAAAATTTAATGGCATATCTTTGTTACTCTTTCACACCCACGTTTTCGAAAATTCACAGCGCGAAAACACTTGTTAAGGGTTCACGAAACAACACTTACTAAACTCCGCACTACCGACGATGCACGCGTGATAAACAGGTGTAGCCGGTTGCTACGGTTGCTCAACGGCTACCATTTTTTTTGTCTCGTAGCAAGGTCGAACGCAGTATTGCACATATTTTATAAAAACATTCTCAGTTGTTTTGGAACAATTTATGTATCTGTTTCTGCAAGGTAACAAAAAATGTATTGCAGCAATTCAAAATGCAAGTAAGACTAATGCAAGAAGTTTCTACCAAAAATAAATTTATCTTGCATCACAAAATAAGAAGCAGTGATTTATTTGTTAAGCTGTTGTAATAACATATAGTTCACATGAGTATTAGTTTTGGTGAGTTAGCCAGTGTATTGTAAACCCCTCGAAATTTTCAAAAACCGATGCTAATTTCCGAAAACTAAGACATCGGTAAGTCTGTCTCTTTGATTGATGTGCACGGAATTTAAATGCAAATGCACTAAACAAAACTGAATTTTTTCTTCTCACTGGTCGAAAGAGCATTAATTTGCAGTGCGACGGATAAAATATTTAAGAGGCACTCGTAAACTAGAGCAGCAGTACCTTGAAAGAGGCATGATATTTATAATGATTATGGTGGAACTTATTCAGTTCTCTTAACAAGCTCATCATCCACTTGTTAAACCACAAGTCATTGAGAGGTAGGATTGGGTACTTGACAGTTTCTCTAAGATAAGAGTCAGCTGCGTCTTTATAAGAAATGAGATAATCTATACGGTTCTTTCGTTAATAAGAGCTACCAAAAATGCAAAAGGAAATAAAGACGTAGTTTTAGAAAAAATTATCTTTCAAAAGTTGGAACAGTTATTTCGTGATGCATTCCATGAAGTGGTATTGATTTTGACTTTTTTTTGAGCGTTTCGTCATAAAGGGTTGATTTCTGGCGAACTTTCGAAAATATTGACAGCTGCAGATTGTCAGGAGAAAGAATTCCATTCTTATTTTTAAGTGAATGATATTGAAAGCAGGAGCCAAGAAACATGCAAAGTTTTTCTCAGTTTCTGTTTTAGTTTTTGTTCCCAGATCGTTTCTCTCTCTCTCTCTCTCTCTCTCTCTCTCTCTCTCTCTCTCTCTCTCTCTCTCTCTCTCTCTCTCTCTCTCTCTCACACACACACACACACACACACACACACACAAGAAAATACACCGATGGACAAAAGTTAAAACATAAACGGTGACACTTAGGAAAAAAACGATCTGATACACATTAATGAAATTCAGGTGTGAGATGCATCAGATCAATGACAAAAACATACACAAGCATGAGAATAATCAGACGTAAAGAACATATGCACGCACGACGTGAATTAGACAAATAATTAAAACCATATAAAAAAGATGCTTCAGACCAATGACATAGAACATATGCTGCCACGAGATGCATAAGACCAATGATGAAGAACATATGCAGCAATAAGGTGCATCAGACAAAGGATAATGAACATATCCAAACACAAGGTGTATCAGACCAATCATAAAGAGCATATCCAAACACGAGGTGTATCTGACCAATCATAAAGAAGATATGCAAACATGAGCGGCATCAGATCAATCATAAAGAATGTATGCAAAAATACGGTGCACCATAACAATGATAAAGAACATATGCAAACACAACGTGCATTGGATGAATGCTGAAAACTATATGAAAAAAGATGCATCAGACACATCAATGATGAAGAACATATGCGAACACGAGATGCCTAAGACCAATGATAAAGAACACATCGAAATAGGAGGTGTATCACACAGAATCATTAAGATCAAATGTAAGCACGACGTGCATTTATTAGACAAATGACAAAAGCCGAAAACACTAGGTGTATCAGACGAACGATAAAGAACATATGTAACCACGACATGCATAATACAAATGATAAATAACATATGCTGAAATAAGGTGCAACAAAACAACGATAACGGAAATATCCAAACACGAGGTGTATCAGACCAATCATAAAGAACATATATAAACACGAGATGTATCACACTAATCATAAAGAACATATACAGACCAGTGGCGGCTTTTCAGATGAAGTAGGTGAAGTGCCTCTTCACCTAATTTACTTAAAATAAAGTTTTATTCAGTAATTTTTTATAATATATTCTTTTTTGCCTTTATTCAGTTCCAAAATACTCAAAATTTTGAATAGATATTAATTCACATGGCACGCTCAATACGGAAAACAAACCTTATTCACAAAACAGTGCAAGGGAAGAGCCGAAATGAGAATGCTTGGAAGTCTGCATTTTCGGCCGAGTTGTCATGGTAACCGTGACGTCACCCTCCCCAATCTGCTCGCACAAGTGAAGTGTTTCAGCTTCAGGCACCTTAGCTCTGCATATCTCAGTTTTTGAGCGTGAATTTGTGAGGGATCACGGTGGAGCGGGTGGACTACCAGGGTACCTAGCAATCTACTAGGGCTTTTTCCTTGTAGTGCTGTGGTACATTATTTTCCGAAAGGAATTTGTTTTTTCGTGCTTTGTGATTATTTGTTGAAAGGTTTAGCTGATATTTTAGGTTTATGTACAATTTAAATGATAGTAATAGTTTTTAGTATGCATCCTGTGGACGACATTGTAATTTATTGCTAACTCAATTTAATCGGTAGAAAGAAGATAAAAGAGACATTTTGCTTCTAGGACGACCAACGGATTCACTAACAATTGCTGCCAAGAAAGAAATCAAGAAGAGCGGTAAATCTAATAATATTAATATTAAAAATGATTGTTTTACTGAATATAAATGGATTTGCAGCTCTTCTGCGTTAATTTTTTTTTTGGCCCTGCTTACTTTCTAGTAATAAACATTCGGCGTGGCATAAAGACGGATTCTCAGATTTATTAAGCATAACACGGTCACTTCATAAACATCGTGATTCTAGCGAACACCTGAAATGCGAATTAATGTGAAGGAAATTTGAAAAAATCAAAACACATTGCCGATGCCCTGAGGAAGAAATGCTAGGCTTTTGAAAATGCATTTTAACGAAAACGTTCGCTTAAATAGACTTTTCATGAAGACAGTGATTGATGCAGTATTAGTCTATACTGTATTTGAGCAAACAAGAACAAGCATTCCGTGGCCATGACGAAAGCATGGACTCGATAAATCCTGGAAATTTCATTGAATTACTTTCATTGTTGAATCAAGAAGTCCTTTAGAAATTCAAAATCAATACGAAAGGATAAAAAAAATATTCACTGGGAACTCGGAAACTATTCAAAATGAATTAATTGAATGTATTCCTGAATATATAAACAATCACGTCAAAAACTGAATAATTTTTTATTGTTGATTCGGAAGGTGTATTGGTTGAGTGATTTTTTGGGTTTCCATGATGTGAGTAAAGACAGACCGTCAGGAGCTTTATACAAAACGCTAGACAAAATTTTGGAACAGTTTGATTACCAACGCAAATGTAAATAGGATATTATTACGATGGGGATAATGTCTGGACACTTAAATGGTCTACAGATAAAATAGTCAAGGATAAAGCTTATCAAGCTGATTTTGTTCATTGTTTGAATCTTGTATTACAGCAGAGTTTTTCTAAAATTTCTAAGTGGCGAATACTTTTTGCAAGCCTCAGTGGAATTGCTTCGTTTTTTCATCATTCTGCGAATCGGTCTTATACACTTATATCAACAACCGCAAGACGCATACCAACCATAACAGAAACTCGATGGTCCTCCACTTCGAAATTATTTAGTGTAATTGTTGAAGATTGGGATAAATTGAAAAAAAGTGTTCGTATTTCTAACGAATAGCGAACAATCAGACAAAAAACCAATTCATCTTGCCAAGGGGTTTTTTAAATGATATGAACACTTTTGAATTTATATTTTTGGCTCCACCGATCTATTATTCAAACTTTTGAAGAAAAACTCACTGAACATAAACTACTGTGTAACTGAAATAAAAAAAAACTCGTGAAATTTTGAGCCGTAAAAGAAACGATGAGGTATTTGAGACACGGTTTGAAAAAGCTAGCAACATTACAGAAATCATCAGGGGAATATGCTGCTCTTACACAGGAAACAATTTTTTAAACTTATAAGCAATTATATTTGGAAATTTTGGACCACATTCTTACGGAAATGGATATAAGATTTCAAGACTGTAAGAAACTTCAATTTGTCTGACTTGCTGACACAACTAAATTCGAATAATTTAATGCATGCTTTCCCTCTCGCGCTCTTGCAAATCTACATTTTTACGGAAACGTATTTACTAAACACCAGCGCCTTAAAAATGAACTGAGTCTTGTATATGCCGATGAAAAATTCAGGAATATATTGACTCAAGAACTTCTTCGAGTGTTTCACGGAAACAAAGACATTTTCACCGAAGATTCTAAATTGGTTTCACTCATTTCAACAATTCCATCTACAAGGGTGTCAGTGGAAAGAGATTTTCTTGAAAGAATACAAACTTGCTCAAGAAACACTGGTTCCCAAGATATACTTGCTTCTTTGGCAAATATTTCTATTTAGGAAGACATTTTATTGATGCTCACGAAGAAACAACCATCGTATGACGATATAATCGACAAATTTGCAGTTTTAAAAGGAAGAAAAATCGATTTAATATACAAAAAATAGGTAAGTTCTCATTAAGTGATTTTCGTTGTAGACAGTACATATCTTTTCATACTGCTCTTGTACCTCTTCACCTATTTTTCCAACGACGAGCCGCCACTGATACAGACACAAGGTGCGTCAGACCAGTGATAGCAAACATATGGAATCACAAGACCAGTGATAAGGAACATATGCAAGCATGAGGTGCATAGAAATGGATGGGCAGGAATACTGCTGATATGTCAGAAAAAGTCCTTCGCTGATGAAAGATGATGTGTGTTTTTCCGTTACAATAAGAAATACGATCGCCCTTGACTGCCAAACATGTTGTGCAACAATAATGTATGCCGGCGACATGATGTGGGATGACATTTGATGGCAATAAACGTCTCTTTTCCGTTGGCCAAATCTCAGCACTATGAGGATTGCGTAATGGGACAAAAGAGCTGGAATGCGTTTCCCCAGAGTGTTACAGATAAGCTCAATGGAAGGGTGCATGGCTGGAAGCTAGGTCCTATAGATATTCTTACTCTCGAGGTAATTGTCGACCAGCCGAGTCCTATGAAGACGTGAAGTATCGTTTTCATTTAAATGAACTCATGGCCGACAATCCCGGAAAAGCCTTACCTAAGGCTTTCTCTATGGATCTTAGAGCATGCGCTGTACTGTTCAGAAACACATGGAATGGTATACGGACATCAAATGTTGTGCCTTCTCTTCACACTGGTGTCAGGTCCAAATGTGGTGCTACCTGCACCATATTTGCACCCAACACTCCACCCTTATCCCTCTCAAAGAAGATGAGTCAGAGAAACGCATACCATCTGTGTCCCACATGCAAACCCCTCTCACGAGGTCATCTGGACACTTTGCTCTCAGATCTGTTTTTCTGACATGTCTCATACATTCTCAATGGATTTCGTATCCGGGCTTTATTGTGACTAGGAAAGATGGTGAAAATCGCCTTCATACTCGCTAAACCATTTCTGAACAGATCTCGCTCGAACGACAGTAGCATTGTAGTTTATGAAACAGCCGTCACCTGCTGGATAAAAAGTCAACATTGCAGGATGGACTCTATCGGCAACAATGTTCAGATAATCTTCGAAGGATATCCGACTTTCCAGCAATACCAGAAAACTCGTTTCGTACAAACAATGTGCCCCATAGTTTCATACTGCTCCCAGAACCTAGAGTTGCGTTTACAAGGCAAGCTGGGTCAATTGGTACATGAGGCTTACGCCAAACTCTATGACGATCGTCGGCACAGAAAAAGGTGTGCAGCGACTCGTCGGACCACATGACTTTTTTCCAGTTTGCCAGTGTCCCAAAATTTATTGGTAAATCCTGTTTTGGATTTATATCCTAATTAAAAAAAAACTCTAAAAAAATAAATAAATATACGTATATATATATATATACCCTAATTAAGAAAAACATTATATCCTAATTAAAAAAATATAAATAAATATAACCTAATTTAAAATATATATATATCATAATCATCATCATCAACATCATTGTCAACCATTATCAATCCACTGCTAGACGAAGGTCTCCCCAAGTTTCCTCCACAACGCTCTGTCTTGTGCCAGTCTACTCCATGTAACTCCCGCATACTTTCGAATTTCATCCACCCATCCCCCATGTGGTCTTTTTCTGGGTCTTTTCCTGTACCTTGGAATCCATCATAAAATTTCGGCTGTCCATCGATGGTCTGTCCTTCTGGCAGTATGTCCAGCCCATTGCAATTTCAGGGATTTAACTCTGATCATGATGTCTTCCACTCTTGTCATTTTTCGGATCCACGAGTTCCACTTCTTATCTCTCCTGGTTACACCAAGCATGCACCTCTCCATGGTTCTTTGAGTTGTCTGCAGCCTTTGTATGTCTCTTTTAGTTAAGGTCCACGTCTCTGCACCATACGTAAGCACTGGAAGGATGCATTCATCAAACACTTTTGTTTTAAGACATAATGGCATATTGCTCTTGAAAATTATGCTGTTTCTTCCAAAAGCTCTCGAGGCAAGTTTTCTTAGCCGATTAATTTCTTCATCAATGTGACCCTCACTTGATATCTGCTGTCCAAGATAAACGTACGTGTCTGTTATCTCCAGTTTTCCTCCATCAATCGATAAATCTTCATTTCTTGTAAAAGCATTGAACATCACTTTTGTCTTCTGAAAGTTCATTTTTAATCCCACTTCTTTACTCTTCTCAGCAAGTTCCTGGATCATGCTCTGCATCTCTGGTGGGGTAGTTGCAAAAATGGCTACGTCATCAGCAAAACGAAGGTGGGTTAGATAATCTCCATTAACCTTTATCCCTTTGTTTTCCCAGTTCAGTGATTGAAAGACATTTTCCAATGTGGCATTAAAGTGCTTCGGAGATATGGTGTCACCTTGTCTCACTTCCTTTCCAATTTTTATGTGTATTGTATTTTCAAACAGCCGAATCTTTGCACTTGCATTTTCATAGATGTTATTAATAATATTAATGTATGCATCTTCAATACCGCCGGATTTCAGAGCCATTGCAACTGCTGATGATTTCACTGAATCAAACGCTTTTTCATAATCGATAAAAGCCATGCACAATGGAAGTTCATATTCCCTCGCTCTTTCAATTAGTTCTCTCAGTACGTGGATATGATCTATTGTGCTGTAGCCACACCTGAATCCAGCTTTTTCTCTCGGTTGAGCCATGTCCAGTGTTACCTTCAAGCGGTGCGAAAGAACTTTAGTGAAGATTTTATAAACCACTGAGAGGAGGCTGATAGGTCTGTAGTTCCTGAGATCCTCAATGTCACCTTTTTTATGTAGCAGGATCATTGTAGCCATGTTCCAATCCTCAGGAATCTTCCCTTTATTAAGGCATCGAGTGAAAATTTGGGCGAGTACTGTTTCGATTTCACCACTTACTTCTTGTATGATGTCTACAGTAATTCCATCTTCTCCTAGAGCTTTCCTCCGCTTCATGTTCTTGATTGCATGTGCAACTTCTGCTGGGAGGACTGGAAGAACTCTGGTACTGGTACCTTTCATGATGTCTGGAGTACAAGGAGTGTTCAAATGAAAAGGTACGAAACGACACTGTGGGTATAAATGAAGACTTTATTCAAATTATACACCATAGGCCGTAGCACAACGATCCCATTGATTAACGAGCCGAAGGATTCCTTGTTCCCAGAACTCCTGTGGCCGTGACGAGACCCATTCCTGCACAGCGTCCTTGAGTTCGTCGTCCGAGTGGAAGCGCTTCCCTTTTCAGATGTTTTTTCAGGGGACCAAACACATTGAAATCGCAGGGCGACATGTCCGGGCTGTAGGGCGGATGGTCAAGCTGCTCCCACTAGAACTTGGCCAGTTCCGCGTGTGTGACCCTGGAGACGTGGAGACGCGTTTTATCATGGAGCAGAACCCCACCCTCCGCGATGAATAGCGGCCGGTTTAACACCTTCCCGCTGTCAGAAATCGGATAACGCCTAGCTGCTCCTCAATCGTCGAATTTTGCAATGTGAACGCCATCCTGTCCTCACACGCACTGCCGCGTCAATTGGACTGCGCTCTTTATAAGAGCCTCTGCTTTCTCCTGCGCATGCGGGCGCCCGCGCTTGCTCTGATCCACGCCGGCGACTCCAATCGCATCCGTAGATGTGTCGCTACGTTCTCCCATAGCGGCATAGGCAAATATGTTAACGGTTACGTTCTTTTGACGTTTCGTGCCTTTTCATTTGAACACCTCTAGTACATGTATCATCCCTTTCATATAATTTGGAGTAGAAATATTTTATTCTTGTCAAAATTTCGCCTGTATTTCTTATTACAGAACCATCTTCTTTTCTCAGTGCCATAATCTGTTTTCTTCGCTTACTGAGATGTCCCTTTGCTATCTTTAGGCTTTGGTTGTTTTCAATTGCTTTCCTCACTAGCTCACAGTTGAATTTCCTTACATCTTCAGTGATACTTTTTCGTACTGTCTTGCATAGTTCTATATATTCCACTTTGGAAGTCACATCTTCTTTAGTTGTCCTCATCTCTCTTCTATTTTGCATCAACATTTTTGTTTTTCCTGATAATTTGTTCACATGCAACTTGCTCTTAGACCCAGCTAATTTTGTTGCTGTTTCCATAAGAGCTTTGTTTACTTTTCTGTTAACTTCCGAAATATCCACTTCTTCCGATGTTAGACCTTCTAAGGCAGAGAATTTGTTCTTGAGTTCCAACTTGAAAGTATTATGGTGTTTTTTAAGGTTGGTTATGTCAATACATTTTGTTTGACTTATGAGCTTGCTGCGTTCAAGTTTAGTGTTGAGGTGCATCTTACATCTCACCAATCTATGGTCACTACCTGTGTTGAACTTGTTCAGCACACTGGAGTCTTGGATGACGAACTTTTTTGTTACACATAATAAAATCAATTTCACTTGTCGTCCCAATTGGATGTCTCCATGTCCATTTCCTGTGTGGCTTTTTCTTGAAAAAGGAGTTTAAGATGAAAAATCCTTCTGCCTCTGCAAACTCAACGAGAGTATTTCCACGATGGTTTCTGTTGCCGTGACCGAATTTACCTACTGAAGTTTCATTCTGTTGCCGTTGCCCTATTTTTGCATTGAAATCTCCCATAATTATCTTAAGTGCTGCTTGCCTTTATTATTTAGATGACGAATTTTCTCATAAAATTCTTCAATTTCTTCTTCAGGATGACTTGTGGTGGGTGCATGAGTTTGAATAATCTGAGCCTGGTATTTTCTCGAGAGTTGGATAACGAGTCGTGCAGCTCTACCAGAGGAACTTTCTACTTCTACAACTTTATCCTTCAGTTTCTTGTTTATTATAAATCCAACACCACTAGTTCTGCCAGTATCTGTCCCACGGTAGTAGAAGAGATGTCCACTTTTCAGTTCAATGAGATCTTCTCCTTTTCTCCTTACCTCACTTAGCCCGACGATGTCCCACTTGATCCTTTGCAGTTCCTCTTCCAATTCAAGAAGCCTTGAATCAGAAGATAGGAGCGTCCATTACACGTAGCCAAGGTCAGCATGAGATGGCAGCCTAGTCCGGTTCTCCGGGGATTCTTAGCACCCTCTGCCTTCATGTCGCACTGGCCGCTGCCTTGGCCAGGTACATTCCAGCTGCCGGAGACTGAGGGCCAAGATTTAAGTTGTGGAGACATTTTGGAGGGGTTTGGCCATAACTCACCACGCTGGCCAAGCGGGTTGATGAGTGTGGGATAGCATTTCCTCTGATCCCGATGGTATAGTTATACCGCTATTGGCGGTCGTCAGAGCCCCTTTTAGTGGGAACAGGATGCACCACGAGAAGGTGGGGTTGACATTTGTCAAGGAGAGGCTGTGATGTTACGCATCACCTGACCTTACATCTCTGTCTATATATATTTAGATTTATATCATATTAAAAAAAACAGTAATTAAAAAAAAAAGTCTATGACGATCGTAGGCGCCGAAAAAGGTGTACCGCGACTCGTCGGACCACATGACTTTTTTC
Source organism: Macrothele yani (assembly GCA_039090855.1). Classification (NCBI taxonomy): domain Eukaryota; kingdom Metazoa; phylum Arthropoda; class Arachnida; order Araneae; family Macrothelidae; genus Macrothele; species Macrothele yani. Next base: position 66,718,875 of record CM076989.1, on the reverse strand, counting down.
CAGTTTTCCAGTGTCCAGTCACGGTGTTCCTGACACCATTGTAGACAAAATTTTAGATTCTTCTCAGAAATCAGTGGTTTCCGTACAGGCATGAAACTGGCAGTACCGATGCTCTTCAATTCTCTGCGAGTTCGCTGAGATATGTGTCGGTAACAACGTTCATTGAATGCTTCCATCAATTGCTACACACAGAATGTCCTGTTTCTCCGTACAAGCCTTCTCAGACGTCCGCAATTTCGTTCATAGATTATCGTTGCACCAGAGTTACGCCACTTAGAACAGCAATGTGGTTTCCTTTTTCCACTGATTTAAGATCCGGGATATCTCACCTTTCGTGAAACCAGTCAGTTTTCAAAAACGTCGCTCCAACGAGATGCGCACTCACAATAAGCCCTTTATCGAACTCTGAAAGATCCTTTGTCTTTCCCCTTGTTATCAACACTACTGACGATTACTGACAAGCAGCATTCTTAAACAGCTGCCTAGATAACGGGGTGACGCGCGTAAGCACGTATTTTGCATATATGCTACGTAAGTGACGTTTACGTTCATTCACCGCATAAAGGTTTCTAATTCAGTAGCCGGTGTGTGTGTGCGTGTGTTTGCAGATATACATATTAAACTGGTATCACAGCATACATATTGTCATTAATGAACGCTGCTATGAGGGTTTTATGGAACATCGGATATTTACATTATTTTATTCACCCACCAGTGACAAATATATCAAATATATCTGGAAACTTTTCCTTTTGATCATCCGTAAGTCAGGGTCTTCTTATATGAGAAAATAAATACGAAATAGTGAAAATCCCCATGGATCTTTCAAATTTAGTCGAGTGCTAAAGTAATGCAAATAAACAAAGTCATCGCTCTTTCCACGTTTTTCTTTAATTAACACACCGAAAAATTGTTATCTGGACACCGCTGAGATCGTATCCCAGATCTCTCGATAACTAGCCAAATTTCTTTTTTGTGTTTATTAAAGAAAACCGTGGAAAGAGAGATGACTTTGGTTTATTTACATGGTCTACGCGTATTTGGAAGATTTAGACTGTCACTCTTGTCCTTCGGATTTATTAACTACAATTAAAATAGCTTGTGCCGTTAAACCCCACCAGATGGAGATGTCTCAGTTGCTGAGCCCATCTCTACGGACTTGTGAAGTCACATGCTGACAGATAAACACACACAGCGCCGTTGATTGTTGGCTACCGTAGCCTAAGGCGAACGCACTCGGCTAGTTATCGAAAGATCTGGGATACGATCCCAGCGGTGTGCGGATAACAATTTTTTGGTGTGTTAATTAAAGAACAACGTGGAAAGAGCGATGACTTTGTCTATTCACATTGTCTCCACGCATTTGGAAGATTTACATTAAAGTGATGCATTTCTTCTTCTCCTTCTCTCTTTATTTTTCTTCCCTTCTTTCTTTGCCTTTCTGGATCCCTCTGCTTTTCTTCCGTTCCGTAATTCTCTGCATATCTCTTTCTCTCGCTATCTGTCGTTTTTCTATCTCCACCTCTATGCGCCTCTCTTTGATATTCTCCCTCTGCATCTCTATGTCTGTCTTTCTTTCTCTCTCTCTCTCTCTCTCTCTCTCTCTCTCTCTCTCTCTCTCTCTCTCTCTCTCTCTCTCTCTCTCTCTCTCTCTGTCTGTCTCCTACAACTCTGTTTGTTTCTGTTTTTCTCTCTTCCTCCCCATCCATATTTTCTCCCTTCTTTCCCCACTGCCTTTCTTTGAATTTTGACTCTTTCGCTTCGCTGTTCTTTCTCTTTCTTCCCATCCACCTTCGCTCACCTTGACTCTCTTCTTGTGATTCTTTGTCTGGAGCTTAAATCTAAAATCAACAAAAACATATTAGGAAATACCGGTGCTTCCGGACTAAGGGAACCTCTATTCCAAATCTGAGAATAGCTGCTGTCCGTGGGAATTTCAGAAGTCCTGTCAGCTTCCTATAGACTGGGAGTAGAACTGTGGGAAACTCAGAGAAAACAATAAAAAAGGCTTATACTTACGTTACAGTAAGTTAGTTGTCCCATCTTTATTGAAAGCAGTAACAAGTAAAACTCTCAAAAGCGCTGCATGACGAAAAACACTAATTTTATTTTAATAATCATTTAGCCAAAATGGATTACTCCAGCAAAGATCAGAAAGTGGAAAGAGATTAAATTTTGCTGTGAAGCCTAATAATGCCATTTTGATGATTCTGCCCAATGGATGAGTATTAGTAATGTGCATGCATCTGAAAAAAATTTCCACATTTTTGTCGATTTTCAGCTCTCATCATCTGGTGGATCTGTTAAAATACCGATTTCTTAAGTTCATTGCTTTTTCTCGAAAGCATGTATTTAACAATTCATTTCACGTAGCCAGAGCGGAACCCTAATTCGGCGTGAAATAAAAAAAAACGCGAAACGAAGATAAAAACTAAAAAAAGAAGAACGGAAGAAAAGGTGCGTGTACCGTATTTTCAGTCAAGCTCTGGATCTATTACCGCAGTGTTAAGCGTAGGAGAAACAGACGCAGAACAGAACATTTTGTTATCGATGTCGGCTACCTACAACGTGACTGTGAGTCGCCCACGCTCATACACGCACACACACACACACACACACACACACACACAGAGCATCGTTGTTCCACAACTATACTTTTCCAGCAAGAATTCTTCGGGTCGCGGAGCGGAACTTCGCTTAATGTTGTTCTCCATTTATCTTTGCTAAGTCGATGATAATATCCACTGCGCGTCTACTGACGCGTGTAAATAGGGCAATTATATAGATTCCACGGGTGCTTGGCTACCTGAAGGTTGTACTTATTACATCTTCCCTTCGATGATATGTGGTGTACGTAATGAAAACCCAGCATATACTGTAGAACTATTAGAAATGAATTATTTCGGCTCAACGATAAGCGATTTCATAACCGATATCGATAGCAGCTTACACAGTTATTGCATACTCCGGGCTAGTCTCTCTTTCACAGAACATAATGTCTTTAGAAAAATTAAAATTAAAATTCAAAAACTTTTTCGGGAAGAGTAATATAAAACATCCAATTTTAATCAGCTAATGTCTGCGCATCAGCATTTAGGAAGTGATGCATGAAAAGTAGTTCTCGTTAGAATAAAAAGAAAATATATATGCCGATGTCTTAAATATCAGTTGCATGAAATGCATTTGGTCGTTTCGGACCAAATGTATTTCATTCAACTGATATGTTTAAGGTAAAACGCACCAAAAAAAAAAAAGCAATAATAACGAATTAAACAAAATACAAACAAATATTCTAGTGCTCTTCGACATATACACTATCTACCAACAAGTAATTGGACACCCTTGCAATCGACGATATCTGCGGTCCTGATACACGCCACGGCCGCCGCCGTTAAATATCGTGTGGGAAACAAAAACGCAACCAGTCGCATGCAAGATGCCAGGCAGTTCGGAGCTCTCTGATTTCGAGAAAGGTGTAATCGTCGGGTATCACAGAAATGGCCGATCCATACGTGACATATCCAGCGAGTTGAAGTACCCAAAATCGACAGTGGCCTACGTGATTGGCAAGTGGAAGATAAGAGGTGACTGTAGGAATGTGCCCCGACTCGGCAGACCCACAAAACTGGGAGTTAGAGACCGACGAGTGCTGGCCAAAGAAATTCGGAAGAACCGCACCAAATCGATGGGCCACATCCGCGAGGAGTTTCAACGGGCATCCGGAAGTGCTCTTTCGATGAATACCATCCGTAAGGAAGCCCATCTGCTCGGTTATCATGGACGTGCTGCCGCCCACAAGCCTTTGATCACCAAGTCCAATAGCGCTGCTCGGCTAACGTGGTGCAAAGAACGTCGACAGTGGATCGTTGAACAGTGGAAACAGGTTCTCTGGAGCGACGAATCAAGGTTCAAACTCTACCGTTCGGATGGCAGGGTCTGGGTTTGGCGTCTGCCTGGAAAACGCCTCCTGCCGGAATGTATTGTGCCAACTGTGAAGTTCGTCGGAGGTGTAATTATGCTATGGGGCTGTTTCTCCTGGTATGGCATGGGACCCTTGGTCGCAATTCCTGGTAGACTCAACGCCAAGACCTACTGCACCATTTTGGATGACCATGAGCTTCCTACGTTGTGGCAGTTTTACGGGGTGGAGCCATGTTACTTTCAGGATGACAATGCCACCTGTCATGTTGCGAGGTCCACCATGGCTTGGTATGGTGACAATGGGGTTAATCGAATTGACTGGCCTGCGCAGAGTCCGGACCTTAACCCTATCGAGCACCTTTGGGACGAGTTGGAGTGGCGACTTAAGGGGTGCTCCCACCGTCCGAAATCGGTAAAGGAACTGACCTGTCTTCTCCAAGCCGAGTGGAAGAAAATACCGCTAGCCGTCGTACAACGCCTGGTTGGGAGTATGCCCCGGAGGGTCTCAGCTGTAATCGCTGCTCGTGGAGGCTCCACCAACTATTGAAGGTGAATAAACTTCGTTTTCCTTTGCTATCACAGGTGTCCAATTACTTGTTGGTAGATAGTGTAGTATGTCGAGTGTACAACGTCCTACCAATATTTTTGTAGACATACAGACATAGAATCTTTTACACGGTATGTCGTCTTCCTTTTTGGTAATACGTATTCGGAGCACTCGACGCGGTAGCACAGAAACTATCTGTATGTAAATTTTTAATCTGAAATATAAAAACAGAAACTGTCTTACAACTCCATTATGACCATCCAAGCATTATCTCTATAGAATTCTTCTCCTCCCTGTTTCCTGTACATTATCTTCATGAAACGTTCCTATTCGATAGCCCAGTATTGCCCGCATGTTACACTGGGGTGCAAAAATTAAGAACGAGACGGTATTTCGAATGTAACGTCGTGCAGAAGTGCTCCAAATCGATTCAAATCATACCATAAGATCCCCCAAGATGTAAGAATATGGGACAAGTGAGCAAAACCGTCCAAACAAGGAATCCAAAGGATACAAAGGCACTTTATTGAAAAGGTAGCTTGGAGCACAACTGGAGGACAGAAGAGTCCATGTGACAGGCGGCTGCCAAGAAATATCCAGTCTTTAGTAGGGGATATGATCACCCCTGACAGTGTTGCAGGATTTACAACGTCTGTCCGTGCTGAGGAAGAGGTTGTTAAGGAGCTGTTAGGGCATCGCGGCCCATTCCTCTTGTAGCGTCAATCGCAGCTGCGGAGTCGTTGCTTGCGGCTGGTGACGTGGTGCCAAGCGTCTCCCGAGAAGCTCCCACACGTGTTCGATTGGATTTAGGTCCGGGGACCTTGCGGGCCAATCCATGCGTTGAATATCTTCACTCTCCAACAGCTCTGCGACTGCCACAGTACGATGAGGTGTAGCGTTGTCGTCCATGAAGAAGAACTCAGGACCCACAGCACCTCTAAACAGACGCACGTGAGGCAGGAGAACCTCGGTACAATAGCGGACACCAATGACTGAACCTCCTTGGAAGATGTGGAGGTCAGTACGGCTACCAAGAATGATACCGCCACAAACGAGAACTCCGCCACCACCAAACCGGTCCTTTTCGATTATGTTGGAGGTGTGATTGCGTGTTCCCTGCTCTCTCTAGATGTGTATACGCCCAGAATCGCTCGTCAGACTAAATCGGCTCTCATCCGTAAAGAGAACTCGACCCCACTGTTGATGTGTCCAGTTCTTGTGTTCCTGGCACCACAGAAACCGCCGTCACCAATGAGCAGGCGTTAATGACACACACTGAACTGGTCGTAGGGCAAATAGACCACCTTTGTGCAGCCTCCTGACCACTGTAAAACGCGATAACGGACGTCCATTTGTCTGTTGCATGTGCCTTGCGATTTCTCCCGCTGTTTGCCGTCTGTCTCTTCTCGTCAGTAGGACAATATACCGGTCGTCCGCCACCGTGGTTGCTCGTGGACGACCACTGCTAAACTCTCGGACAGCTGTTTCTGTCGTCGTTTGAAATGCTCTCCAAGCTCGTGAAACGATACTGTGATTAATCCCGAACTCCTCGGCCACACTAGTCACACTTCGCCCTTCTTCCAACTTCCCAATGACGGGACCTCGGGTAAAGTCATCCAGATGTCGTCTACTGGATTGCCTGTTGGCCATATCACACGGTGGCAGCAATTCGACGTCGTTCAAACCGATGTACACCGTGCAATAGCTTTCACCGAATTGCTGAGCGTACACCGCCCGTGTACTTTACACCCTCTCGACACTCCCCCTACGTCATACTGCATATATGCGCATGCCCTACTGTACCGGACACTAGTCTATCTCCTGAGTGGCCTTTCTGTCCGTTCTGCCTGCTCGTTCCGCTGCTGTTATGCTAATTTCTCCTCTTCGTCCTTAATTTTTGCACACCAGTGTATATCTATGGATGCCGTCATGGTGGCGCAGTTGTCTAAACAGACCATTCGTCCGAGAAGGGTCCGGTTTTGGATCCCGGTAAGATATGGATGTTGTGTTTGTCTTTCCGGATTGTGATATTGTGTTCCGGTCGGAAAGAAACTTTTTACCGGACTTTGTTGCATTTCTGGAAGTTCGGAAGATGTTTGGCCGCCGTTCGGCATTTTTTGGAATCGGCGGAAGGCGGAAATGACCATTACAGCAGGGATGAAAATATTCCGTGATTTTTCGCGTTTCAAAGTTTTCTGACGAAGTTCTCTCTCTCTCTCTCTCTCTCTCTCTCATTTTTTCATAATGGTGCAAAAGAGCGACTTGGTATTTTTTTTAAATGTTTCTGAATTAAATGTGTGTTTATCTATTTCGACAATTGCTCCTTCAAAATCAATCAGCGGGGCTCGCACTTTTGCCCATCTCCCCATTTTTAAGCAAATTAAAATTTCATATTCGGTGCTTAATCTGTCGGATGGAATATGTCCCATTCCGTGACTCCTAAAATTGTTTTCGTGCCAGAGTTAGCTATCGCAGTACCGATGTTTTGGAATAAACTTCTCTTAAAATGCACATTTTACCATTCCTTAGTCACCTCTTGCTGTGTCCAAGAACAGAGAAGCCATTTTTTTTCTTAACAAAATTAAAGTTCAAAATGATCGCTTCCTACTCACTGTGCAGAGAAAACGACTTTGCTTGCCATAATGAGCAGCAGCGTACAGTTGAAGTTCCAATTTTGAACTTAATCTCTGTTCTTTGTAATATAGCAAACAGTGACTAATAAATGGGAAAGCATTTATTTTCAGCAGAATTAAAGTTTAAAACGAGTTTAATTACCACTTCTCACTTGAAGTTTAATTACCACTTCTCACTGTACTGTACAACTGTGCGGATCACCGAAATGGCGCTGTTTCTAGCACGCACAGTTAAGAAACGATTTTACGATTTTCAAATTGAATTGTTCTCTGTAAAAGTAAAAATACTTTCCCTGTAATGGATACAGCAAGAAGAGACTACAAGGAATAAGAAAAATATTCATTCGTTAAGAAAATTTATTGAAACATATGAAGTCGTATTTCAAGTGTTATCTGGATCAATATAGAAACACCGAAAGAAAAAATTTCATCTTCAAAAAGGCATTTATAATATACAGTATGTCTTTAATATTTTTGCAAATCGTAATTATACACACATATATATATATATATTTCTTACCGCCTCGACTGATAAGGGCGAACTCCTCACGGTGAGTGTGATTCGATTTCATTCTTGGTTTGAACACCTTAGTGGCCCTCATGGTGATTCTCTTTGCGTGATCGACTGTGATGCGGTATTGATGAAGCTTGCCGGCTTTTGGCAAATGATTTTGGACGTTCCCATTTCTTGTCCGAGTTTCTGCAAAGACTTCATTAGAGAGGCCAGCAGTTTTTGTGTAACGTCCTCCACTGTTGCGTAGGACATCTTCGGCCGACCTCCGCCGTGCACATTCAGCAACGTTCCCGTCGTTTCCAGTTTTTCACAAAATGCTGAATGTAGAACTTTGCGGGTGTTTGCGACCTCCACATTTTGCCAGGAATTGGGTTTGGCATGCTTTGATAGACCCAGTTGTCCAATAGGTCCGGACCAGAAAAGCATGTGCAACTGTGTACCGATTCATGTTTCAATGGGAACAAAACACAGCACTCCCATCTGCGAGGCTCACACAACCGGTGTTAATGCCAGACTGGCATTAACACCGGTTGTGTGAGCCTCGCATTCGCTGGCATTAACTGCCCGCGAATGACGTACCTGGCGTTCCGCAGCGCCACCTGTGTTTGGTAAGACCAACAGTCTCGCTCCTTACGGCGTTTCTTTCTCACGCTCTTCCGCCCTTCTTCCCAGAGTTTCTATTTCGTATCCATCTTCTTTCCAAAGTAATACAGAAAACTATGGGGCCAATAGCGAGTGGGATTCCCTGCATAATAGATGTGTCCTTGAAGGTAAGTATTTCCATTCCTCTTCCTTTCTTTTTTGTTTCGTAAAACTAAATTAACTAAATAAAAAAAATTGCACATTTGCACCCATCCCGGCTCCTTTTTTTTTCTAACCCGGTTAATGCCGGGTACCCTTGCTAGTATTAGATAAATGTGAGTGGGACAGGGATTTCGGAATACCTCTACCCGAGAATCGCTTTGCACTCTGTGTCATTCTGTGGATAAGAAAAAGTGTTGGGATGTTGGACCATCACAATGGCAACTAGTATATCCTTCAAGATTACAAAAGGAGGATAGGGCATACCAATGACTCTAGGCTCCAAACCCAACGACCGACATCTAACTACAGTTAACTTTAGCTTAACCCTCTAAGCGGCCGATGAATCTGAACCAAATGCGGTCCAAAATTTTCTGCGATTCTCGAAGAGAAAAGTTTACCGCCGGGTTTTACGAAAGCTACGGGTAAACAATCCTCCTTCTCAGCGGTTCTTACCATAAACCTGTAACGACTTCCCTCTAGTCCTTTATTCTCTACCCATTAACTAATGCTAGATAGGGAAGGACTAGTCCCCTGACACGGAAGTCATTCTACTGTGTAGAAACGAGTGACTCAAACACATTCTCATTTGTTTCTTAGGTTGGTTTCCATTGTCGTAGCCCATTTAGCAAGTAATCAGTCAGAAAAGGTTAGTGTCAATCATCCCAGTAAATGCCGGTGGCCGCACTCGAAACCACATCTTTCTGTTGCGGAGCGGAATGATTTCCCAATTAAGTTACGCCGGCAAAGGCTTATTACTGCTACTAGCCGCCTTAGCATTAGCGTCACCTCTGAAGTAGATACATCACATGTATCTCTCCCCCCCCTTCCTTGAGAAAGGGCTGGGACGGAATCGGAGGTTTTTGGATCAGCCCGCAAACCACGCTTTGACGGAGAGCTCACTATAGAAGACGGCAATCTGACTAATTCCAGAGGACGTGTGTTACAAGCATCACACATTTTTTGAAGCGATGGAGGAATTCTCATTAATTCCAAACGACGTGTGGAAGGAACATCACACATTTTTCGAAGAACCTAACGGCCAGTAGATCCATTTTTACGTCCAGACGCCAATGTAGGAGGCAAATTTGCCGGTGGTTTGTCTCGAATCCATATCCTTCTGCTCCGGAGCCGAATGCTTTCTCAATTAAGCTACGCCGGCAAGTCTTATCACGGCTGCTTACCGTCTTGACATGTTATGTCACCTCTGAGGTAGGTACGTCACAAGCTGAGGGAAAAGCAAAGCATTTTGACGAGAAGATTCACTCATTCCAGTCACGTTCGACCCACTTTCAGACAGCGAATATATTCGTTTGAGCTGATTTTAGCACCCCGAGTTAATTGGTTTCAGCCAGTTAAAGGGATAAGTCATTTCTAACAGCATTCTTGGTCCAGCGGCACTTTTCTCGTGTAAGTACATATAATTTTGCTGAATCATTTCAGAACAAAAGCCCAACTTACAGATAGAAGGAAACGCTTTTACCTTTTTTATTTTTTAAAGGAAATAAATTTTCTTACAGATATAAAAATGAAATGAAGTTAACGACTGTTATTCAAAAGCACCGAAAATAATCCTTTCTTCCCAAAATAAAAAAAAATTAATTAATTAATAAAATAAAAACAAAAACAGACAAAAGGAATACGAGAAAGTGGGCCATTCCTAGAGTGGTTTACCAGAAAATGCCCTGGGGTCCCGGTGGGCCAAGCTATCCATGATTGCCAATCTCCAAATGTGGTGATTTATGAATTCATCGGCAACTAGTCAGCTACACTGAACGATGTTTTACTCTTAGTTAGATGATTAGATTGACGAAAATGGACTCCTTTATGCTTCTCTAGACTGATTAATATCTAAAATCCAGTATTTTTATGGTAATATATCATAAATCGAAAGTACTGGAAACATAATATTTAATTTGAAATCGAACTGTTTCAGTACATTGTATTCCTGAATAGTTACATTGATTAAAATAATCTGTAATTGCACCGATGACCACCAACTAATAAGCTGTAAAAAACCCTTTAGCACGCAAAACAGTGGCCACTCGGCGAGACATCAATTCAATGAGGTGGCGATAGGTATCCTGGGGTATCTGGTACCATAATGTCAACAGCAGGCCCTCCAGTTCCCGTACATTTCGAAGTGGTGCTAATTTGGCGCGCACCCACTTTTCCAAGTAGAACCACAAATGTTCAATTGGGTTCATGTCAGGTAAATTTGGAGACCAGGGCGTTAACATAAAGTCACCAGTATGTTCCTCGAATCACTCCTTGGCGATTCTGGCAGTGTGGCATGGCGCATTATCCTTTTGGTAATGGCCATCACCAGCAGGGAACACAATTGCCATGAATAGGTGAACTTGGTCCGCCGTGATGTCTAGATACCCAGCAGCTGTCAGGGATTCTGCTATTGGGATAATGGGATCTAAAGTGTCCCAAAAAAACATCGCCAAAAGCATAACACCGCAGCCGCCGGCCTGTTTCCGCTCAACAGTGCGTCCAGGTGCCATAGCCTCCGTTGGTAATCGGCGTATCCACGATCGGCCGTCTACGCGATACACCAGGAATCTTGATTCCTCGGACCAGGCCATTTTCTTCCAATCATCCACGGTCGAATCTCGATGATCTTGGGCCCATTTCATGCGTTGTGGGAGATAACGTGCAGTGAGCAAGGGTACCCGGTTGGGTCTTCGGCTACGCAGGCCCGTGCGAGAAGGCTGCGATGAACTGTGTGCTGTGACACATTGCCGTGATCACCACTGTTGTGGCTGCAGGCGATGTGTCGCCCTGTTTCCTTGCTGTCTCTGTGAACAATGCGCGGACGTCTCCGCTCTTCCTCCGACATCAATGAGCTGCGGACGAGACACGGCTGGACCACGGTTCGTCGTTAATCCATATGTGCACCACTTTTGATACGTACTCACTGCAGCGTCACGTGAACAACCCACAAACCACGCCGTTTCCGAAATCGTAGTTCCGAGGCACCGTGCCACCTCAATTTGTCTTTTATCAAACTCTGATAAATCGCAGCTTTTCCCATTCTGACTCCGAACACTCTACTAACCGAAAGCCGATCCTCAGGTTGCATATATGTGAACTTCATCTGTGCCACCGGTCGGTCTCCAGGCGCTCTCATTTCTCTATGCTGGGGATGATCCTAATGTGATGGTTCATCGGTGTATTCGGTGGTAAATTTGCCTATGATGGCATTAATTATGCGATATAATAATTTTTAATCATCTTCTCGGTCCAGTGATCAGACTCGATTGGTGGCCGCTGTAGGTAAATGGAAGTAATTTTTTATAAGTATATTATAATATATTCCCATAAACAAAAACAAAAGATTATGGGAAATCTCAAAGAAATGAAATAAGGACAGTTACAATAGATATAAGTAAACAATTGCAAAACAAATTTTTGCTAATATAAGGCAAAGATATTTTCGACATTCTTTTATGTTTTGCTGTGGTTTTAGTGTGATTTGTTCGGTGCCCAACATCACTTGATGGAGCGACGCTTTGGGCGTTTCTCGGTTGTCAGTGGTGACTAATTGCGTGCTCTGATTGCAATTGGGAGACCCTTGGCAAATTTCAAGGAACAAGTGCAGAAGAAAGAACCAAAAGCAATTAACCAAGTGCAGTTAGGAACCACCACGTACTTGGAATGGCTTATATAAGTATGCCATTTGGGAAAAGCGTGAATTATTGCGGAGAAAATGAACAGACAGATGGCTCTCTGCAGGTGTGTGGCAAATCAAAAAAGCCTTTTTGAAACAGATGGACGTTATATCCCTCCTGAACAACTGATATAATCCCCCAGATAGTCGTATACTCTTTGGCAATGTTTTCTTTTTACATCAAATGCAATTGCTACGGAGATAAATGCGAGTAACTGTCCAAATCTAGAGAGGTTTGAAATGAATCTCTGGTGTGGAGTTCAGTTCAGGGATTGGAACTTATTAATTCAAAGATTTATACAAAATTAAGCGAACAAATGCTAGATTTTGTTCCATGTGAAAAATGCAAGAGGTCCATCACAGGTTGCCCAGCTGTTTAAATTTCAAGTGCCGTATTTCGAGAATTTGATGACATCAAAGATTTGTCTTTACTGCATTAAGCGAACGGTGCATTTTTATTTTCTCTGTAGACATAAGGTGAGTTTTAGTCATACGCACCGTCTACGGAGTGTTCAGGCGCAGGAACACCGTGGATTTTTTTAGATCTGTCTCTCATGTATCAGCATACAGAAGTTCTACAGGGTGTTCCAAAATTATCTGTACAACTTTGACCCTCAATAAAACAGAAACGTAATAAGAGAACAAAAATCGGTTTACTTTATGTTGAAGAGCACGTGCCAAAGTTTGTTGGTATACTAGTAGAGCTCCACATGCGCACCGTTGTTTACACGAATAACATCGAGACGGCATTTGACCTCCTTCCATGTTCTCCCAAGCATGTCGTCAAGAATTATTGTGATGGCAGCTGTAATCCTGTGCTTGAGCTCATCCACATCCGGAACCTTTGTGCTATACATTATACAAAATTCCTACACGTAGCCCCACAGAAAAAAAGTCTAGGGGCGTACGATCCGGTGAACGTGGAGGCCAAGGAATTGGACCATCCCGTCCAATCCATCGCTCCGGAAAGGTTTCATCAAGAAACTCACGAACACGGAGTGCGTCGTGCCGAAAGATGATAGTCGGTTGCAGGCCCTCCGTTTGGGGGGTAACAAACTCTGATCACTGAATTTGACTGTATTTTCGGCGAAAAAGACTGGACCGATGATGCTGTTGTGCAGGAGACCGCACCAGACGTTAACCACAGGGCTGTCATGTTAAATCTCACGGATGGCATGTGGGTTTTCCGAACCCTAAATTCTGCAGTTATGCCTCTCGATAACACCACAGGCATGAAACGTTGCTTCATTGCTGAATAAAACACGTTTCAGGAAGCCTTCCTCATTATCAATTTTGTATAACATATCAACAGCAAAATCGAAACGTTTCGGTTTATCCCCGGGGGGCAGTGCCTGTGTCAGATGCACTTTGTAGGCAATCAGGTGTAAGCGCTTGTGCAGTACCCTGCTTTACGTAGGTATTTGGTACGGAAATTCCTTTGGACTTTTGTATCTGACTTCGTCTCTATGAATTATACCACACACTGGGCCTTTTCCTGTGAAGGAGCCATCACAAGTTCAGCGTCGTACCTGAAAGTAAACAAAAATCTTTTGCGCACCAATGAAACTTTATGCGTTGCTGTTACATGTACAAAAAGCAGAACTTCGCTATCTGATTTCGTTTAGGTTTCATTGAGGGTCAAAGTTGAAAAGATAATTTTGGAACACCCTGTATTTAAATACCTATTTCTTTAAGCTCTAGACAGATGTCGTACGGCTTGATACTCTGTTGTGCAAAATTAAGGGATAATAGCTACAACCGTAATAATGACGCGATGCATAGATGGAAGTGCAGTGAAAGAGGATGAATATGCAAATATTGTGGCACCGAAGAATAAACCATGTGCACCTGAAGAATAAACCATGTGCACGTACGTCTCTGTTAGTCCTAAATATGTAACTCAGGACCGCGCTATAAAGGCGGTAAATAGGCTCGCGTTTTATCGCGCGTCGTATTCCTTCTCGAAGTACGCTGGTCAGTATTGCAGTGTTAGATTGAGTTGAAATGTCTCTAAGACAACATTTGGATTATTCTCAGTAGCTGTGAGTGATTGTTACGATGGAAGTACGTCAATCTCAATCGAGGATATCCAGAGCGTTAAATATACCACAAAACATCATATCAAGACCTTGGGGATGGCTCCTTCTTGCAGGAAAGGTTCATCGTCAGCAAGGCTGTCCCGAGGATACCACTGCTGCCTAAGACACAGCTGTATGGCTCTAACAGCGAGAAAGCCCAAGACATTTTCGGATGACAGGTAGGCAACTTATTCTGGAACTAGCAGCATTCCTGGCACTATAATTCAGTGATCACTCAGTGTATAATCTGTAGTCACTCCTGAATCGATCTTATTCTCTTGGCTGGGCAGTGTATGACGTTTCCTTCAATTAGTGAAGATTTTATAAACAACCGATAGGAGGCTAATGTATCAGTAGCTCCTGAGGTCCTTAGTGTCTCCTTTTTAGGTAGCAAGATCATCATAGCACTGTTCACTTCATTGGGATATCTAGTGAAAACTTGGGCTAGTGTGGTTCCTGTTTCTCCACTGACTTCTTGTATAACGTCCACTGTAATTACTTCTTCCCCAGGAGCCTTTTCTAGTTTCATGTTCTTAATTGCATGCCAACTTCTTCCGGGAGGATTGGAGGACCTTTAATGATAGTGGATTTCTTGGTGTTTGTAATTGATATATTGGATCTTTCATATAGTTTTGTGTAGATCTCTTTACATCTCCAAAATTTTACCTACGTTTCTTGTAACTGTGCCATATTTTTTCTGAGTGATCTGTTTTCTTCCATTAGCTCACCCTTAGTTTCCATCAAGCTTTGGTTATTTTCAATTGATTTTTTCACTACTTCACAATTGAATTGTTTTTCGTCTTCAGCTCTACATTTCTGCACTGTCTTGCATAGCTCTATATATTCCACTTTGGAAGTTATATTTTCTTTGTTTATCTTCATCACCCTTCGTTTTTGCATCAACAGTTTTGTTTGTTTTGGTATTTTTTTATATGTAATTTGCTCTGGCAATACTTGCATTTTTCATTGTTTCCATAAGGACCTTGGTAAGTTTTCTGCAAACTTCAGAGATGTTCACTTTTTTTGACGTTAAACGTTCTAGCGCAGAGTTGCAGTTCGGTAGTTTTTATGTCTTTTAAGCATTACCATATTCATATATTCGCTATCTTCCTTCGATGTTCAAGTTTCGTGTTAAGGTGCATGTTACGCTATACCAGTCTATGATCACTTCCTGTGTTGATCCTATGAAGCGCATTGTTGTCCTCAATGACAAATATTTTGGTACACATAATAAAATAAATCTCACTTGTCCCCTCCCATCCGTTGGGATGCCTCATGTACATTTTCTATGCGCCTTTTTGTTGAAAAGTATGGAGGAAAAATTTGAGAGAGTACCCTTGTACTTTTGGCAGATATAATTTATGCTATGCATTTTTGGTATGCCAAGATCTTTGTGGGTGTGAAATGAAACGAGTGATTCCAGAGTATTCATTTATTTATGTACAATGCATTTCATTAATTCCCATCATTCACCACCACACTAAGCCACAGTCCAGTACATCTTAAATGGAATTAAATCATAACAACAAACAATAAGGTTATTTTATTTTTATTAGGGTTTAACGACAACCGTGGGCAACTCAGTGGGCTATAAGCACTCGCCCGTCCTTAATTTCGGGCCACTGGTTCCAGGGAAGGGAAAGAGCCAGTACCGTAAAACAAACACAGCATCCATGCCTCACCGGGATTCGAACCCGTACCCCTCTCGGACGAATAGTCATATGCCATCCCTTAGACCACTGCGCCACTGGGGCTGCTTCCTGAAAATGAGCGGTACTTAAGGTAGGTGGATTAATGAATGTTATTATCGTAAAACCAATTAAAGAAGATATGTGAAAGCAAATATTCAATTTCGACTGTTTAGTTTTTCAAAAACAATATTTTTATTATTATATATTATTCAGACTCACACGAACGTAAAAACGACCCTGACACCGATGCAATGTGATGTAGCCACGAAACTCCAACTGCACAAGCGCAGATGGACGTTCGTAGCCACATTTTTCAATTGGAACTGAGGAAAAAACTTCAGTTGGAGCTTTTCTTTTTTTTTTTTGATTGGAGTTTTTTTTAAATGACTTATTGGAGCTGGTGGTACAAAGACATACAGGCAGAGATAAACAGGAGAGAGTAATTACCCAGTAACAAGTACAAATCATACATGGTTGACAGCATGCCAAATGTTCAATTTACACAGATATAGACAGTGTTGATCATGTAACACATTGTGAGCAAGTATACATCAAACATGGATTTGACAATATGCCAAATGACCAATGTACAAAGACAACCAGTGTTGGACAAGTAACATATTGAGAGACAGTGCCGTAAGACAAACACAACAGCCATGCCTCACCGGGATTCGAACCCGGACCCCTTTCGCACGAATGATCAGGAGCCATCGCTTACAGCACTGCGCCACCGGGGCGGCCAGTTGGAACTGAGAAACCGAAATCTGACCTCAAGATAAAAAGAAAGCTGAATAGCAAGTGCATTTATGAGGTGGATTGGTAATTAACTTTTGGTCTAGGATATCTACAGGTTACACCACATCGTGTTATACATTATTTTAAAGCTCTCATCAATAGCAGTGGGGGGGGGGGCAAATTTCGCTACGACGCACTGTTTTCATAGCATCGAAAATGCATTTTTTGTAATGGCTTTTATCACATTTATCATCAGATTCTCATAATTTACGCAGATTGCAATGGAAAATTATTACGCTTATGAAAAACATGATGAAATAATGTCAAAATATATTGTTGAGTAACAATTAAATTAACTATTGTTGCGTCACTTCATGGGGCAGAATACGGCACGATTAAATTTCAGCAATGGTTTTCACTACTTCCTTTAACCCATTTTCACTGTATCGAAATTTTTTACTTGGGATTTACTTTACTACTGCCAGAAAAATGCATAGCATCAAAATTTAGACGCAAATCTCTTGGGAAGTTCCTAGGGAGTTTTCAAAAAGAGTAGACAACTAACCGGAAATTCGCCATCTTATTCTGTTGCTTGACTAAGCGCAAAGTCGAAAATGGCGCACATTGCTTCACTGTCGTACTTCTGCACGGATGAACGTACACCTCGGCTAAGGCCACCAAACGTTGCTTGCTCACTTACACAGGCGGGCGAGAAAGGACGTCAGAGGCGAGACTCTCTGTCAGTAGATCGTCCGAAGGCTAACCACCGACTCGAAACTAAGGTAATTTGTTACGTCACTTCATGGGACAGCATGCGTCACGTGGTTTTAACTACTTCCGTTAGCCATTTCTGTTACACCAAAATTGTTTGCATGGGATTTACTTTACCGCTATCAGGAAAGACGCATAGTATCAGAAAGAGATATTGAACATACGACTTATGGTTGGAAATGGTGAAATGGTTATCGACGGTCGACATGAGCGTTTCCAACATTGTCTTTCTGGAAAGTCTAGAAGCGCAAGGCACTACACCACAGTGCCAACATTGACTCACAGTGGTTTTAGGGACATAATAGAGAAAACTTCCTGAGGTCACTATCGATCTTTCTCCAGACCTCATTTGTGGGATGAAGTTGAACGACACAGCATACGTCTCTTGCAACTTTCAATATAATTGTCACAAGCTGGAAGATGCTATTCGAGACACTGATCAAAATTCAGCAGCATAAACTTGAAACATAGCCTAATCAGCGCCGACACCAATTGCAGCTGCTCTGAAGGCCAGAAGAGGTCCAACACGTTGTTAAGTACGTAGTCGTCATGAATTGGCCATAGCCTCCGTTGGCAATCGGCGTATCCGATCGCGGATACGCCGATTGCCAACGGAGGCTATGAATTGGCCTTAAGTATACGCTCAACGTTTCACAGTATGATTCAGGAACTGCGGACAACAATAAAGAAATGAGATTACAGAT
This sequence comes from Macrothele yani, assembly GCA_039090855.1. Classification (NCBI taxonomy): domain Eukaryota; kingdom Metazoa; phylum Arthropoda; class Arachnida; order Araneae; family Macrothelidae; genus Macrothele; species Macrothele yani. The sequence continues at coordinate 66,700,804 of CM076989.1, read as the reverse complement.
GAATTTCAGAAAACGCCAATGTAACATGCTTCTACAAGAACTTAGAGATAGTTGATGGGTAAAATTTAGAAGTAACTGACAACAGAAGCGATGATAATTCTGAAAAAAAACAATTAATAGGTGTACGGAATTTGGCTGGTGTTCATTTGGAAGAAACAGTGCAATTTACCTTTATGATTTAAAACAAAAATGTTTAATCAATGTATCCTTTCTTTAGAGTTCTTACTTATGGGTGAGATACATACAGTAGATAGGCCCTAACAAGAAAAAACGAAAATACATCCATGGCTGTGGACAACTCCTAGAATAATAGAGAGGTTCATCATTGGTGCAATCAGAAAAAATAGTAACTTGAACTCGGGAATCAATAACATGACAGCGGTGGATAAGATGATCGTACAACCTACGTCCGAAAAGTTCCAGGACTGACCGCGTAACATTAGTGGGTTAAAAATATACCTTGGCCAATGGCCGAACACCTACAAACCAGTTAATACCGATACCGACAGGCGGCAGACGAGCATTAAGGGAGTCATATCAACCTTACTCGTCCCATTTCATTTTAGCGATGGAAGAACAACATCCGTTTTTGTTGGAAAGTTGGTAAATCAGCTACTGAAACTTACAGAATGTTAAAAGAAGCGTATGAGGACACAGCATTCTCCCGCAGCAGTTTTCGAATGGTATGCAGGGCTTCGTGACGGGCCGGAATCCTTTGATGATGATCCGAGATCTGGGCGTCCCTCCAGTGTGTGGACAGCACAAAAATTAGAAGCGGTGCGTAATCAAAGAAGGATCACCGAATCAGAGTGAGATTTTGGCTGAGTCGGTGGGCATCAGTCAGTCTATCTGTCATGAGATTCTACGCGAGTGTTTGGGAAAACGAAAACTTAATGGCAGATTGGTACCCCGCAGACTGGAGAGAAGCCCAGATCTCGGATCGCCATCAAAGGATTTCCGCCCGTCACGAAACCGTGTATACCATTCGGAAGCTCTGCTGCGGAAGAATGCTGTGTCTCCATACGCCCCTTTAAGTTTCAGTAGCTGATCTACCAAGTTTCCAACAAAAACGGCTGTTTACTCTCTGTTCTTCCATGACTAAAATGAAATGGAACGAGAACGCTTGGTATGACTTCCTTAATGCCCGTACGCCACCTGTCGGTACCGGTACAAACCGGTTTCTAGCTGTTCTCTGATTGGACAAGGACTGCTGTCTTTTGCATACAGCGATATTTTCATCCCACTACTGTTATGTCAGTTATGCAGTCAGTCCTGAAACTTTTCGGACGTAAGTTGTAGTATAGACCCTCAGACGGCAAAAACTGACCATTACCGAACAACTGAAACGCTGAACTGGATTCCAAGAGAAAGGAAAATACCCAGAAAATGACCAGGTGGGTAATGATTGGATGAAATTTGAAAGCATTCCTGAGGGTCTCTGAAGAGAGTGGCTCAAGGAAGAGATTTTTGGTAGAGATTCGGGGAGACATTGATCCAGCAGTGGAATAAAAACAGTTCATGATGATGATATGCACATTTTCTGCTTCAGCTAAATCTGGGACTTAATTAAAACACAGGAGACTAAATTTTCAGCTATTTAATTCGAAAAGAACGAGCAAAAGCTCTTAGTGAAGCGTTTATTTACGCTTAATAATAAACTCACGTTTTTTAAATCTTGTTTTAAATCTTTATTAATCGTGGATAATATATTAATTGCACATATAGCTTTTCTTATATTTCTTTCCGAGCTCTTTACTTTTTTTCTTTTAAATATTCACGAAGTATTTCTATTGCGTAAAAAAAGCACTGGCACAGAAAAGAACGTTTCTGAAATTGTGAATCAACCTTTCACATTTTATGGTACGATGATTTCCTTTTATTTTTAGGTGTCGCAGCTTTTTTCTGAATAAATTCACCCGCCACCTTCACAGAATTAGTTCGTATTATTTCGTGCAGATAAATGGAAAAAATCCCAGATTCAGTTAAGTGAACAATAATCATGAAATTTACATGAACCTAAAACTAAAGAGCTGCGCGGACACCACGAAATTTGTGCTGTGTATTAACATTTAATAAAAAAGGGAAAGAAAGAAGAAAACCCGATATGGATAAAGTGTATCTCTAACGCAAAACTGAGTTCCAGGAGCGAAAAGCTAAAAATGCTTGTCACGTTGTTCTTGAACACTCACCTCTGAAGATGGGTTACTTTCGCGTGCGAATAATAACTGGGTACCGCAAGATGCTTCGAAGCGAAACGAGTAAATAAAAAAGAAGCGCTGAAATAATTGTAAAAGGAAGCGCTCCAGTTATTTCGAGAATTAGATTACATTTGACACTTGCGGTTGTGTTTTCACTGAGTGCTTCTTCTTTGACTTTCTTTGGAAGCGTAAGAGGTAATTATATTAATAAAACGCGTCAACGTCTTGTCAATTTTTTTCGCAAACAACGATCAACTCGCCGCATTATAACATGCTTCGGAGTTTAAAACAAATGTGAACAGCTTAATTTATATGCTAATGAAAAGCATTTCTGACGACTCCACACTTCGCAATATCAGGTGAAACTTATCGTTGTATGCCAGCTGTTCAAAATATTTCATTCGCCATAATAATTTTTTCACAATTCTCGCTGTGTGACTTCCTGAATCATATGCACAATACTGATTTTCAAAATTGAAGCAACAACAAAGAAAATCTAGTTAGCAGATAATAACTAAAATAACTGATAAAATAGTGAACTTCTATAAGGAAAGGAAATTTTATATATGCTTTGTGCTACAGCGCTTCACACTTGTTAACATAAAAGAACCAAAATGTATGCAAATAAGCCTAAATTATGGGCCTGTGAAAAACTTTTTGTATGTTGTGTGCTACAGCGCTTCACACTTGTGAACTAAAAGAACTAAAATATATGCAAATCAGCTTAAATTATGGCCCTGCGAAAAACTTTATGTATGCTTTGTGCTACAGCGCTTCACACTTGTGAACATAAATGAACTAAAATCTATGCAAATAAGCTCAAATTGGGAGGCATGTGTAAAACATTTTTTATGTTGTGTGCTACAGCGCTTCACACTTGTGAACATAAATGAACCAAAATGTATGCAAATAAGCTCAAATTAGGGGGCATGTGTAAAACTTTTTGTATGCTGTGTGCTTCAGCGCTTCACACTTGTGAACATAAAAGAACTAAAATGTATGCAAATGAGTCCAAATTATGGCCCTGCGAAAAACTTTATGTATGCTGTGTGCTACAGCGCTTCACACTGGTGAACATAAATGAACTAAAATCTACGCAAATTATCTCAAATTAGGGGGCATGTGTAAAACTTTTTTTATGCTGTGTGCTACAGCGTTTCACACTGGTGAACATAAATGAACTAAAATCTACGCAAATTATCTCAAATTAGGGGACATGTGTACAACTTTTTTTATGCTGTGTGCTACAGCGTTTCACACTTGTGAACATAAAAGAACTAAAATATATGCAAATGAGTCCAAATTATGGCCCTGCGAAAAACTTTATGTATGGGGTATGCTACAGCGCTTCGCACTTGTGAGCATAAAAGAACTAAAATATATGCAAATGAGCCCAAATTATGACACTGTGAAAAAATTTATGTATGCTGTGTGCTGCAGTGTTTCACACTTGTGAAAACAAAAGAACTAGGATGTACGCAAATGCGTTCAAATTATGAGTATGTGAAAAAAATTCGGTGAAATAAAACATAAAACGATATCACATAAATCAGCAAAAACTGTTACTACAGTCTTCAGTACGGAACGTGATCACTAATGTTATTATGCTCGAACTATGTTTTCAATGAGAATGCCTACAAGAGCCTGTAGGATTAAGTCTCATTCTTCCAGAACAGCACACCGTAATTCTTGTAGAACTGTGTGATGGGAGGTAGTAGAAATTCATAGACCTAAAGTTACCCAAACATCCTTAATCAGATTAACATCTGGTGACTGTATGATATCTTTGCTCCAAGATATTCACTGACCGGCAAAGCCCTATAAGGTCGGGCGTTGTCGCCCATTAGCAGGAAATCTGGACCCACTATAACTCTAACAAGTTAGTAAAATCATGCAATGCATTGATTATGATACGCTTTCAAGCATACCAGAATTCATTACTCAAGCTATGAGAATAATAGCTGTGGAATAAATATCGCTCCTTCGCCCTGCCCTTTGACCCCATTTTGATGATATTAAACAGAATTGGTTCAGTATACCCCCAGAACAACATACTAAAGTTTTGTCGCAACAGAAGCATTTTGAGTCAAGTTATGAGGATAATGGCTGTGGAATAAACCTTGCTAATGTGCCCTGACCTTTGACACCATTTCGATGATATTCACCATAACAGATTCAGTGTATCTCCGAAACAACATACTAACGTTTTGTCGCAATAGAAGAATTTTTACATAAGTTATGACGCATAAGGGCAATGGAATGGATCCCGCTCCTATGTCCTGACTTTTGACCCCATTTCGTCCATTTTCAACAGTGTTTGTCCCCAGATGGTCCCCTAACGCATACTAAAATTTCATTGAAATCGAACAATTTTTACGCGAGTTATCGTGCGGACGGACAGACGGAAAAAGCTGGAGCATATACGCTTTTTCAGTTCAACACAATTTTATTAACACGGTTGGATTCAGGAGGCGAACATGGGCGTCCTGATACATATACGGTACGGTAAAATATACAAACTCTAAAATCTTTGTACATTATATACAGCACAATGTATTGATTCACAAGGGAGCTTCGTGGTAAGGGGTGCAGACATTTTGCACAAGAACAATAAAAGAGACTGTCGGAACATTTCGTCGGGAGCATAAGTACATTATAGTGCTGACAAATAACAGAACGAGAATATAATAATGTAGCACTTTGCAAAAGGAGAACTGTAGATTACAAAGTAGGCAATGTGAAATCTAAGGCAAACAGAATTAGGATGTCTTAGTACTGGGATAAATTATGATAATCATAGGGGAGACAAGTAAGACTATATACGTTTGTACAGCATGGTGCATATTATATTCACATTTGTTAGAAGATATAAGCTTTATGTTGAAGTTTGATTCGAAAAACCAATGGTGAGCATGCACGTTGAACTGAAGTTCAACAGAGCTAAGAGAATTGGGGTTATGAACTGCCGACAGTCAGTTGCAACGTCGCTGGCATGCCGGCGAACCAGGAGGCAGTGAAATGGAAATGTTGCTCTCTATGTTGGGCAACTGCCTCAAGGTTCTCTAGACGAAGTCTTGAGAGGAGACGCTCCCGAAAGTGGCACAGCAGTACTACGGAAGCTTGGTGAATGGTATAAGGAGATGAGATATCTCGGCAGCGCTGATGAAATACGTAGATGGAGTGTTTCACTAGGATGAAAATATATGTGCAGATGCTTGACTGGCGAGAGACCTTGCAGGAGGAGTGTCTTATAGGCATCGAAAGGAAGATCAGTTGTAACTGAACGTTGAGCTATGGAAAATGCAAGATGGGGTAGTGGAAGAAGGATGACAATGTAAATAAACGTGAGAGACATCAGCTTCTTGAGCACAGAAGGAGAAAAGAGATGAGTCAAGAATGGTCATGTGGTGGAGGATGGATGGAACGGGAAGACGGCGGTGGAGAAAAAGCCAGTGAGTGTTTTTTTTCAAGAGGAGCTGAAAGCGGAGAAAGGGCGGCAGACCAGACAGCGGTGAGAATGGATTGGGAGACATCAGGGATGTGGAGGGGCGAAGGAGAGTGGGATTTTAAAAGGAACCGATAGAGAACTGAGGTTGAAAGAGAGGAGAGTGGAAGTGTGGATCTGCCGACTGAAAGAAAAAAAGGAAGGGGAAGGGAGGTGGAAGGAACAAAGGTTAGGCCGGTGGGGGTTGCGATATGAGGGAACTTAGCAATGATGGAAGAAAGTAGGGAGTCATAGACAGAGCGAGAGGAGGGTGAAAGACGAAGAGTGTGGGGGAGGTTGGCGTAGGGTCACCAGGACAGGTCTGAGGTTACAAGGTCTCTAACGGTTACAACTTCGACTCGGAGCCAAGAAGGATAGGCGAAGCATGGAAAATCAGGGGGTGAAGAAAAGAGGAGAAGAACAGGGGTTCGACAAGGAATTCAGTGGTGAAATCGGGTGGGGATCGAGTGAGCGGGAGAGAGCGGAGAAAGGCAAGAGCCTCCCGTAAGGCAGAAGAAAGGCGAACGTGAGTGGTAGTTCGGAGGTCCATTAGAATGAAGGAAGAGAAAGTGAAATTAGTGTTGCTTGAAGAGGTGATGACATTCCTTGCGGTAACGGCGTCGGCAACAGGTGAAGTATGAAGACGGAGGAACGAAGTAATCCGGAGAGCTTGATTGTACAGTCGTGCCAATGCCACCTTGGTCAGGAGGACGGCTGAGCTTGGGGGCACTGAGCCAGTGGTGTCCGGTCCAGATAACTGAGGTGAAGCAGCGAGTGATATCATGGAGTCGAAAAAGTGGGGATTTAGTAGCAAGCCAGGAATGTGTGCACATGGAGAGAAGATACGTTTGCGTAAGACGTGCACGTTGAAAATACAAAGTGCAGAACTGCGCTTTTCGCCAAAACGCAGTTGGCCGATGTAGACGTGGCTGGATGGCATTCCACGTTGTGCTGGAGGCTTCACCTGAGACGCCAAGATGTACGCCAAGGAAACGTAGAGAGGCTGAAGACCAGTGCGCTCCCCATGGGGAATCCAAGCGGTCAACCCATGAGCCGCCCCACAGGCCTGTGCTTTTGGTTGTATTAATTGCAGCTCCGGAGCAGGAGGCGTAATCGGCGAAAAGATTTTGAAGCAAATGGAGCTGTGAATCCAGGCGTATACAGAAGGTAACGTCGTCTGCATACGCCACGGAAATGGTGACATGGTGTCTCGTGCTGGCGATGAGTGGAGGAAGTGTGGCTTGAAAGGAGCGTTGAACGGAGCGGAGAAAAGGTTCTAAGGCTATGGCGAAAAGTTGACAGGAGAGTGGGCAGCTTTGCCTCACTCCACGGTGGAAGAGGATCGGTGCTGTAAGAAAGGTGGGCAACTTGACCTGGAAACTGGCGTTCTGGTAGAGGGAGGTGAGGAGAGAAATAAACGGAGGTGGAAATCTAAATCGGAGAAGCGTGGCGGAGAGATAAGTGTGGGAGATGTTATCAAAGGCGGACTGTTGGTCTAGAGAGAGGGGTTCAGAGCGGGAGCGCGCAAGGTGAATTAGATCAGTCAGTAGATGGATGTTGTGAGATAGGGTACGGCCGGGAACTGTGTAAGTCTGGTTAGGGGAGAGGATGTGAGTGAGAATGGGATTTAATCGCTGTGAAAGAAGCTTGGTATAAAGTTTGTAGTCGAGATTTAATAGGGAAATTGGGCGCCAGTTCACCAAGTCAAGGAGATCACCTTTCTTGGGGAAAAGGACAACGAATGCAGCTGTGAATCTCCTCGGGAGAGCAGAGTAGGTAAAGGCAGCAGAGAAAGCGGATAGGAGAAACGGAAGAAGAAGAGGCAGAAAAGTTTGATAAAAGCAAAAGGTTAGGCCGTCCGGACCTGGAGCGGCATTAGAATTCAGAGAAGAGAATGTAGCGTTTCGTTCAGAGGGTGTGAGGGAAAGAAGAAAAGAAGAAGCGAGATTGGGGGGGGGACCTGAGGTAGATTAGTAAGGAGAGAATCCATTGCTGCAGAGGATGGTTGAGGAGGTTCACAGAACTTCGTGGAAAAGTACTGACGGACATGGGAACAAAGCGCAATCGATTCATCTGATACCTCTCCAGATGAAAGGCGTAGCAGATGAAGTATGGTCGAATCTCGTCGGGTGTTTTCCACCGACATCAGGAACTCATAGTTGTGAGCATCCGGCGTCAGATGTTGCAAACGAAGTCGGTGGAGAGCTTGTTGCGCCAGAGGAGTGAGAAGAGATCGGAGCTCTTCTTAAAAGGAGGAGAAGAGAGGATCACTAAGACTGCATGAGCATGGATAGCATTGAACGAACATAGTCAGTCTAGGCGCATGTTCTAGAGTGTCTTTGATTGGAATGAGTAGTTTCGGACATGCAGAACGAGCTGTTGCTTGATCTCCATCCAAGAATTTAATCCGCAGAGAGCAGATTAAAGTTTCGGTCGTCTGTCATTCAGGAATGACCGGACCGAAGAGCATAATGCCGGGTCGGAGAGCAGTGCATCATCAAATGTCCACGGGCGTATTATCCTGGGTTTGAATGGTGCAGCATGAACTATGATGGCAATGGCGCAGTGGACAGATGAGGCCGTGAGATGCACACTTGATTCTGTCACGGCTGGAAGTAGAGTACTGGAAGCATAAAACCTGTCAAGGCGGGCTAAGAAAGGATTTTGCACATGAGAGGAGCGCCAAGTTTAATTAGTCGACCATGGATGAATATGCCGATGTACATCATGAAGGGCGTTGTTGGTGACAACTGTCTGGAACAGGTTCGCCAATGCATGGCGGCGCTCACTATTGGTAGAAGACCTATCCAGAAGAGGATCCAGGGTACAGTTATAATCACCACCAATGAGAACATGGTCTGACGGTGGGATACGATCCAGTGTTTTATGAAGACGTGTGAAGAGAATCGATAGATGAGTTGTAGTGCATGGAATATAGATATTGAATAAATGGTATCTGGAAGACGCGATGGTAAAGGATGCATGCTGTAAGAGAGCTCGACAAATATTTCGCACAAAGAGGGATGTGACATTAGAATTGAGAGTATGACTAATGCCGATGGAAAGGCCGCTATGAGATGTTAGTCCACAGGCGTGATGAAATACAAAGTTCCACTGGCGCCATCGAGAATAGACGGTAGTTGGTTTGCAGTTTGTCTCTTGAAGGAGGAGAATATCAGCCCCTAACGGGTTGAGGTCTTCATATGCTAGAGAGTTGTTGGGGGTGAAAACGAATCCCCTGCAATTAAGTGACACGATCTTAAATTGTTAGGTTCCTTGCCTCTAGCTGAAGATCTTTCAGAGCTGGAGGAAAAGACTTGAGATGATTATAGAAGATTTGTGCACAAGGATGGGTGGGTACATTCTAACGGCAGAAATGCAACACATTGAAGATCTGCCCCAGCACAAGTTGACGAAGCGAAAGATTCTTGATTGCTAAGGCACGTGCTATTGAGTAGCTGGTCGTATTAGTTAAGTATGTATGGAGATCAATGTATGAGAGTGGTACGGGAGGTATATTGGCTGCCTGGAAAGATGCAGCGAACTCTTCAACCGTGGGGAAAGAGACTTCGGCTGGCCAGATGTGTCGAGAAGAATTGCTGGAGAGGGAGGTTGAACGAGGTGAAGAAGAGTTTTGCCTCTTCGCTACTCGCCTGCTGCGGCCAGAGCCGCGGCGCTTCAGTGGAGGCTCGGTTGTCTCATCCTCACACTGTGTCTCTGGACCAACGGACTCCACATCAGATGTTTCGAAGGTTCCGGTGGTAATAGCTGGTTGTAAACCCTCTATCAGGGACTCAGTGGTGGAGCTACGACGTTGCGGAAGTGAGGAGGCAATTGTAGGAAAGTCCTCTGGTGAAAAGAAGGAAACGGCCGTGGGAGCGTCGCGTCGATCAACGTCTGTAAGCGAACTTTTTCATCATATCTTGGCTGAGAGGCCTGCTGTGCTGAAGCAGATGGTGTGGTACGCTTCGAGGTAGGAACAGTACCTTATGGAGCGCCAGTCGGAGTCGGTGGAACTTGATGTGGGCAGTGCACGCGTAGATTGTTTTCGCCATGGCAAAGCGTGCAGTGCAAGGAGGTAATGACATCGATTCTCCGACGTTGCTGGCCACACCGTACGGTTGGGATCTTCGCTTCGGGCACGCAAGCAGATGATCGTCCGACGGAAAGATGACACGGGTACTTCGACGAAAGCCTGCAATGGATTTGTCATCGGTGTCTCTGGGCACCGCTGAAAGGGTCGTTATTGGTCCAACTACTCGGCCAAATTTGCTGAGTAAAGTGCATAGAGCGACATCTGAGACTTCAGGCGGAACTGGGTGGAAATTGACCGGGATAGATCGCTGCGGAACAGGTTCAGCCAGAAGATGCACATCTTTGATGGGTAAGCCATTAGTCATCACAAGGTCTGCGTGTTCTTTACGGGCAAAACACACTAATACGGCTTGTGACTTTCGAGCCATATGAATGATATAAGCTCCTATAGGAAGCATCTTCTTTAGGGCAATACTATATTCCTTGAGCTTCGTGTCTGGTAAAGAATCAAAACAGACACCGAAATCCATTGTGGAGAAAAATTATTTCCCGGCTGGGGTGTCCTCTGGAATATCGATGGTGGCAGAACTGCCCTCAATACTGACGTAAGAGTCAGGAAAAACCGGAGCAATAAACTTGGATGGAACTCTCGCCCCGGAGGTCACTTTGGAATAAGTTAGAGAAGTAGAGTTGGCAGGGGAGGGCTGCGACACAGTGCTTATTGCTGGTAGCGGCTTGGTAAACTGAGTGGAGCTAGTGAAAGGCAACGCAATCGTGCTATCGGTCACATCCATGGCTTCGTCAAATGAACCAGGGACGTGTGTCAAGGTGACGTCACTATCCTGGGCAGGGATACCAGCTTGAGCCTTTGAAGAGGATACGCGCGCCAAATCTTGTATGCGTATGACGTCTCTGACGTGCATAAATGCTGATTGGTCTCCTGAGAGTGAGGAGGAAGTTGAATGAGCATCACTGGTGTGGGCGTGGACTTCACCCTGATCAGTGCCCGCCATTGATAATGGCGAGGGCTAACTTAAGGATCGATCAGCTTGATCGAAAATAATAAAACGCTGAATGCAAGCAAAATATGCTACTCACCAACTTGGGAGCCGAACTAAAAGAAAGCACAAACCTTCTTCTTGAAGGGGAACGCACAAATTAGGAAAAACACGCACTATACACTTCCAAAATCGGGCACAAACACAGTGCTCGAAACGAACGTGACTATATCTTTAATACGCTTCTTCAACCTACGGTTGGAAAGCGAAAAAAGAGGAACACGGGGATCCAGGATCTCGTCACAATATCGGGCTGCTGTTAGACGTCGACGGCTTTCCCTGGTTATTAAGTAGAGTGGCGAACGACCTTTGATACAGATTCCAGCCCAAACCATTATTCCACCACATCCAAAGTGGTCCTGTTCCCGAAAGTTTATCGGCTGATATCGTGGCCTGCCGCCCCGATGGCGCAGTGGTCTAAGCGATGGCTTCTGATCATTCGTCCGGAAGGGGTTCGGGTTCGAATCCCGGTGAAGCATGGATGTTGTGATTGTCTTACGGCACTGGCTCTCTCCCTTCCCTTTAACCAGTGGCCCTAAATTAGGGACAGGCGACTGCTTGTAGCCTATTGATTTGCTCACGGTGGTCGTTAAACCTCCAATACAAAAAAAAAAAAAAAAAATATCGTGGCCCACGTTCTCGCCATATGAATATCCGCCGAGAATCTGGTTACAAGCAGAGTCTGTTCTCATTGATAAAGAGTACGCGGGCTCATTCTTGGTGGGTCCAATGAATATGTTGATGACATCATTCGCAGTGAGCTCTTTTCCGGATGCTAAGGAAACACATGCAACAGGGCATCTCCCTTGTTGTATGAGAGTTACAAAAGCGTGTCAAGCATTGCTTTAAAACCTACTCTGTCAGACTCGGACATTGTGTTCTACGCACTCTCCTTTATTTCTACGTCCCTGTAAAAACTCTGGTTTTAATTTGTGTTCCCATTTCATGAGAAACTACAGACCTTGTTGGTCGTTTTAAGAGAAATCTAACACCGTATGGTGTCCTTTTTTATGCTTTCCATCCGTAGGTTGAAGAAGCGTATATGCTCCAGCTTTTTCCGTCTGCCCGACCGCACGATAACACGCGTAAAAATGGTTCGATTTCGATGAAATTTTAGTATATGATAGGGGATCACCTGGGGACGAACCCTATTTAAAATGGACGAAATGGGGTCAAAGGTCAGGACATAGAAGCGGGATCCATTCCATTGCCCCAATGCGTCATAACCCACGTAAAAATGGTTCGATTTCGATGAAATTTTGGTATGTGGTAGGGGACCACCAGGTGACCCTATTGAAAACGGGCGAAATGGGGTCAAACGTCAGGACATAGGAACGGGATCCATTCCATTGCTCTTATGCGTCATTACTTGCGTAAATATGGTTCGATTTCAATGACGTTTTAGTATGGGCTAGGAGACCACCTGGGGACGAAACCTACTGAAAATGGGATCAAAGGTCAGGCCATAGGAGCGGGGCCCATTCCGCTACCCTTATGCGTCATAACTTGCGTAAATATGGTTCGATTTCAATGACATTTTAGTATGTAGTAGGAGACCACCTGCGGACGAACCCTATTGAAGATGGGCGAAATGAGGTTAAAGGTCAGGACATAGGAGCGGAATCCATTCCATCGCCCTTATGCGTTATAACTTACGTAAAAATGCTTCGATTGAGACAAAACTTTATCATGTTTTTCCAGAAGTTAACTTCATTGGTTCTGTTTAATATAATCGAAATGGGGTCAAAGGTCAGGTCATAGGAGCGAGATTCATTCTATTGCCATTATCCTCATAACTTGAGTAATAACTTGAGTAATAATTTCTGGTATGTTGAAAGCGTATTATAATCAATGCATTGCATGATTTTACTAACTTGTTCAACATGCTTTGAAAACTCTGTAATTTGTTTCGGGCAGGAACTAAGGTTTCCAAATTTTATTAAAATCGATCAAATATCCATTTTAAAACGCATATTTTGCACCTAAGCTGTTGAATCTGTTGTCGGAAGTAGTGAGAGCATTATCTGCATTGCAAGACTTTTTAGCTGAAAAATGCATGTTTTCGATGTTCCTACACAACGTCTACTACGGATGAATGTAAATAAAAAAATACCATCTTATTTTCCTTTTAACTGATGTCATTATATTATGATACGTCACTAGCATGACGTAGTTGGATAATCGTCAGCTTCGTATCTGCGGGGAAGAAGACTGATGGGGGCTCCAATCCCATTGCCGACCATCCAGTCACCGATTTTCCAGGAGTTCCACGAATGTAACATGCATGCGTGGGTGAATCCCTAAAATAGGCCCTGAATGCCTCGTTTCTAGCGGTTGCCTTTTGACACTTTTGATGAGAAAGACAGAGGTAAACCATTTCATTGTAATTCCTTTTCCCTGGGATATTCGTCACCATGACTGACTCCAGCCCTACCTGCTTGTCCGGATATGTCACTTCAAGAAGAAGGAGAAAAGGAGTGTTAGTAGCAGTTGACATAGAATTCTCTGTCAAACACTAAACGAATTTTAAAAAATAGCTGTCTGATTAGACTGAAAACACGTATATCTAAGCAAAACACATTTAATGTACAATAGCCATATAACATCAAGAGATATCCGAACTTATAACCAGACAACAGAGTGAGAGCTGCCTCGCTCGCATATCTGTATGAGTTGACTGATATAAATAGGCTAAACATCCACACCGCCCACTGAATTTGATACCTTTATGCAGATGTACGCAAAATGCACTTACGCAACGTACATGCAAAATACGTGGTCACGTGATCTAGGCAACAATTTAAGACTTATGCTTGTCATTAATCGTCAGTACTGTTGATCACAATGGGGAAAACAAAGAATTTTCGGATTTCGATAAAGGGTTTATTGTGGATGCCGTCTGGCTGGAACGACGATTTTGAAAACTGATTGGTTTCGCAAAAAAGGGATATACCGGGTCTTTAATCAAAGGAAAAATAAACCACATTGCTTTTTTAAGAGACGTAACTGTGGAGCGATGACAATGTGTAAGGTACGAGACCGCCGTCGTCTGAGAAGGCTTGTACGGAGAAACAGGACTTCCGGTGTGCAGCAGTTGCGGAGCATTCAATGAAAGCTGTTCCAGACTCATATCTCAGCGAAGTATGAGCAAGGGAAATAAAGAGGATCGGTATTGGCAGTCACATACGTATACGGAAACTACTGATTTCTGCGGTGAGCAGGAAAGTTCGTCTACAGTGGTATCAGGAACACCGTGAATGGACACTGGAAGACTGGAAAAAAATTATGCGGTCCGACGAGTCTCTGTGCACCTTATTCTGTACCGATGGTAGGAGGAGACCCTGGGGGAGACCCATGAAGCAATAGACCCAGCTTACCTTGTAAATACAACTTAAGGCTGTGGAGGTGGTGTTATGGCATGAGGCACGTTCTATTGGCCCGGATTGGATCTCCTGATATTGCTGGAAGGTCGAGTGTCCTCCAAAGATTATTTGAACATTGTTGCCAATCAAGTCCATCCTGCAGTACTGACTTTTTATCCAGCACATGACGGCTGTTTCATGGATGACAGTGCTACTTTCCATCGCGCAAGATGTGTTCAGAAAGAGTTCAGCGAGCAGGAGAGTGACTTTAATCATCTTTCCTGGCTACCACAAGGCTTGAATCGGAACTCCATTGAGGACGTATGGGACATTTTAGGAAAATATATCCAATAGCAAAGCCATCTTCCATCAAATGAGAGCTAGTTAAAGGTCGATATGATGAACATTTGGTATGCTGTGCACGTAGATGCATTCTAACTTTTTGTGGAAACTATGCCTAACCGCATAGGTGCTATATTTGGACCAGAGCAGGCTCAACCCGGTATTGAATAAAAGTTTCTAATTCTGTGGCCAGTATGTGTACAATGTGAAGAGAGTTAAATTTGATACAGTTAAGTTGCCCAGATATACAAATTAGGCTAGAGCCGTAGCTAGACAGAAGAATGAAAGGTGGCAGAGACTGATAAATGAATAGACAGATGAACGACATAACAAGACGTATAGTAAGACTGACAGGTAAGAGGAGGTGAGAGAATTTTCTATTTTGTGGCATAAAATAGAGGAGAACTGGGAAGAAAGACAGAAATTGAAATACATGGCAGAGATCTTTGTTCAGAAGTAGACTGAAAACCATTGATGAAAAAGACGTAGAAGAACGAAACACACCAACTCATAGAGGGCACATAAGTAATAATGAACTCTGAATAAAGGCCTTATGGATATAAATTCAATACAATATTTTCTTTTCACAAAAATTTACATTTTATTTGGATACATACTCAGTGCTATTTAGTTTCTTTAGAGAAAATTCTGTCCGTGCTGTTTCTTTTAAACTGAAAGTTTGGTGCATATGTATTATCACAAGTAAACCAAGTCTCTTAAGCTATTTTCTTCAGAGAGAAATCCAGAATTCACCAGTTTCAGTTACAGGGAAATCGAAATTATTCTGGCTGCTTTTCAACAAAAATCCAAAACCACTTATTTCTTTACAGAAGCCCCGAACACCAAGATTTTGTTTTAGGCACTAACTCACCAAAACGAGGATATTAAAGGTTTTTCGGCATTCGACAAGTAGAGCAATACTGGAAATGCCTTGTCGTCGATCTACGACCACTAATTGGTTTGTTAACTGTTCCACCTGGTCATCCCAAAATCCCAATAAAATAAAAGGTCACACAGAAATTTTACCTTAAGGAAGTCCCCTTAATGAAACAGAAATAAACACACAATTTAGTACAATCACAACTGAAAGTCTGCTTAAAAGTGGGAGAGCTAAGTATTCTGCCAGTTGACTGGTGTTTTATCAAAATGGTTTTCTATTGATGGAGTCAGACAAAGACGATTGCGTAATGTCACCATGGGTGTTTAATATACACTGCTGGCCACCCAAAATGCAACACCAAGAAGGACACGAGATAGCAAAGACAGATTTACTGGACACATAACAACAGATACAAAGATGAAACGATTGAGCTTACAGGCCCGTGCGACTTGCGGAACACGCAGACATCAATAGTTCGTGTGGCCCCCATGGCTGGCAATAACGGCCGCTACACGCCGCGGCATCGAACGAAAGAGGCTTTGGATGTGGGCTTGGGGTAAGTCGGTCCAGGCTGCTTCCACACGTTGCCACAGTTCATCAAGCGTAGCCGCGGGTGGTGCTTGCCGGGCCATTCGGTTGCCGATCAGCGGCCAGACGTGTTCGATGGACGATATATCGGGAGAAAAGGCGGGCCACGGCAGCAGTGACACCTGGTGGGCCGTGAAGAATTATTGCACGATGCGTGCCACGTGCGGGCGCGTATTGTCCTGTAGAAACGTGGCCGCTGGCAGGTCCTGCAAGTAAGGGAGGACTACAGGCTCCAAAACTTCAGAGATGTAGCGGTGGCTGTTGAGAGTACCGGCGATGTGTACCAGAGGGGTTCGGGTGTCATATCCAATTGCGCCTCAAACCATAACGCCAGGGGACGGACCGGAATGGCGATGCATAATGCAGGCGTCATACAGTCTCTCGCCACGGTGTCGCCACACGCGTATACGACCATCGTGGTGTTGCAGGTAGAAGCGGGATTCGTCGGAGAAGACAATGTCGTGCCATTCCGTAGTCCAGGTGCAGCGTTCAACGATCCCCTGCCGCCGCACTCGCCGGTGGTGTAACGTCAATGGTAATCGGAGCACAGGGCGCCGTGCGACAAGTCCCCGCTCCTGCAGATGACGTGGAACAGTACGTGCTGACACAGGTTGTTGTGCAACGCACCCTAATTCCTGCGCTAACGTTCGTGATTTGGCGGTGCGAGCCGTCAATGCCCGCCACACAACATTCCATTCCTCTCGTTCGGTGGTGTGCCGCGGCTGCGGTAATCGCTCACGTCGGTCCGTCCGTCCCTCCTGCACCCACCGAATCCATACTCGCCTCACTGTGGCTGGATGTCGTCCCACACGGGCGCCGATGTCTCGGTACGATAAACCGCTGTCGCGATAAGCCACTATTCGTCCTCGGTCGAACTCTGAAACGTGCTGGAATGACTGCCGTATTCTGCGACGAGGCATCAGGAAGCTTCGCACGCACAGATCCGGTAGCACAACGCACTTCCACTACTTACACCCCGCCTTATGCGCACCCTTCTTATAGTGCTTCTCGATGGCGTGCCGGGCGCACATGATTTGCATATGCCCTGCAATGCTAATCGTTTGCATGTCTTCTCGCGGGCGATGCATCCTGCGAATTTCAGACCAATCGGATGCTTCCTTCTTAGTGTTGCATTTTGGGTGGCCAGCGGTGTAAATCCAGAATAGACGGAAAGCCATCACGTTAAAAGTTTTTGAAAAACCGTTAATTAATTAATCACGCTTGAGTATTCGATACTCCTAAAGAACATTACCCACTGCACAGCAATACTGCCTTCTCATTAAACTGCATCGAGGTCATTCACAATAGGGTGCGGATACACGTTACTAACAGATCCTTTAACTCTTGAAAGTTACGTGGTTGAGCCGCAAGAGATCGGATGTCTGTTCCAACATAAACCGCCAGATGCTCGATCGGATTGATGTCTGGGGAATTGGGAAACCAGGACAATACTTAGAAGTCTTCATCGTGTTCCACGATCCATTCTCGAACAACCAGGGCAGTTTGAAATGGCGCATTAAACTGCTGGAAGAAAGCACTACTTGAGCGGAATACCCTTCCAATGAAAGGATTTATCTCGTCTATAATAATGATTAGGTAAGCGGTAGATGTCATAGTTTCCCGCACATGAATGACTGAACCCAGAATTTCACAGAAGAACAATGCCAAAAGCATTACACTTCCTCCACCGGCTTGTTTCCGTTCCGTAGTGCTTCCTGGTGCCAACACTTCCCCAGATAAACGACGCACACGTTATCTGGGGAAGTCTATATGGTGCAACAGGAAACAAGATTCATCGGACCAGACGACCTTCTTCCAATCATTCAATATCCAGCTTTGATGCTCGCGTGCCCATTGTGGACATTTTCGACGATGAACAGAGGTTAGCATGGAGACTCAGAGCTGCCTGCGGCTACGCAGCCGCATTTTCAGAGAGGTTCTAAACAGTCGAGTCACATTATTGTGACCACCTCCAACTTTTGACGTCAACAGAGCGTAGCCAATGAAAGAAGGCATGCGTCGTGAGCTGGCTTGGAGGGTATATAAGGTGTGATGTAAGCAATCTGAAAACATATCACTCGTTGCTATCATGGATAAAAGGAGCTATTTATCAGATGATTTTGACTTCCGGTCCAAGGGTGGCAAGATTTCTGAAACAGCGTAGATTGTGAACTGTTCGCGTGCTGCTGTGATTAAAGTGTATCGTGATTGGAGAAATGGCACCACCGTGAATGGGCGATGTGGAAACTGCGGTACCACGTGCCATTGATGTGAGAGGTGAACGTCGGCTTCGAAGGTGCGTGAGGGCCAATCGACACACTACAGTGGAGCAACCCACTGGCCGAATGAATCAGGGGACTACCGAAAGTGCGTCTAAAACGACAGTTCAGCGACGTATGAGGCTCGGATGCAGACGGATGGTCACTGCACCTATGCTAACGAAGGTGCATCGGCAGAAAAGGCTTGCCTTTGCACGGCAGTATCGGTATTGGACCTCCGATGATTGGCAAAGGATTGCTTTCTCCGATGGGTCATGTTTTCTGCTTCATCGAACGGTTGGACGATGGTTATAAGGCGAGAAACATCGGAAAACAAACATTCTTCAACTATTGCTGGAAGAACACAAGCTGGTGGTGACAGCGTTATGGTCTGGGAATGTTTTCGTGGCATTCTCTGGGTCAACTGATACCTGTAAAAGACACTATGGACCGAATTTGTTATGAATCCATCCTTGCAGACCACGTACACCCATACATGCTCATGGTCTTTCCTAGGGCGGATGTAATCCTCCAGAACGACAATGCGACGCGTCACACAGCTAGAAATGTCCGAGAGTGGTTAAAAGATCACGGTGAAGACTTCAAAATACTTCCCTGGCTACGTAATTCCCCTGACTTAAACCCAATTGAGCATCTGTGGGACCAGCTCGATCGTGTTGTCTGCTCTATGGATCCTCCTCCAAGCATCTCCCCCCAGCAGTTGTCAGATCCACTGCATTCAGCATGGCTCCATATACCTGTGAACACCTTCCAGCACCTTATTGAGTCACTCTCAGCCCGTCGTCTAGCTGCTGTCCGCGCTTCACACGGTGGTTACTCTGAATATTAACTGGTGGTCACAATAATGTGACTCGACCGTGTATATACTGTGTGTTGCGAAACATTACTTCTGTCACCAGCATTCAAATCACGGGCGAATTGCGCCAGAGTATCCCTTCAGTTGGCTCATACCATACGGGATAGCCCACCTCTAGCATCAATGAGCCGTTTTCGGCCCACACTTTGCCGACAATCCGTAGTTTTTCCTCATGAGACAACTTTTTAAAGGTATTAACAACGGCTGGCTGTGAGCACCCAGACAAGACTGGACGCCTCGAATATGTTTTGACCTAATCGTCTGGCCATTACAATTCGGCATTTGTCAAACTCGTTTAAATATGCTGCCTTTCCCATCTGAAGGACAAGAATAACACTGATTGACAGAGTATCGTGTGTTATTTATACATTTATATCATTATGGACAGCCGAAATTTTAGATTGGATTCCAAGGGACAGGAAAAGACCCAGAAAAAGACCACATGGGAGATGGGTGGATGAAATTCGTAAATATGCGGGAGTGACATGGAGGAGACTGGCACAAGACAGACCGTTGTGGAGGAAACTTGGGGAGACCTTCGTCCAGCAGTGGATTGATAATGGTTGACAATGATGATGATGATGATCATTTCATGATCTTCACACGTATTGTCGTTTGCCTGCAGTTGCTTCGACATGCAAAACGCAATAAGACGCGATAGTTATAGTCCTATAAAAATGTTCCGAGACTAGGCCAATATACAACATAGTACTTACGTTACTTAAGTCTGGCTATGATCTTCCTCAAAGTACTAGCAGTTTCCTTGGGCAGCGATACGCCGCTGCCAGCGTTTTTGCCACTGTTGGAACGCTCCCTGGAAGTCTTGTTCGCAAATCGTCTCAAGCACCGTCGCGCTGAGTCCCGTCCACGGTTTCAAAACCCTTGAGCTTCAGCTTCAGTGTCATCTTCGGGAACAGAAAGAAGTCGCAGAGGGCCAAATCCCGTGAGTAAGACGGATGAAGAAGGGTAGTCATGCTGTTGTGGTAGTAAACCTGGCTTGTTGCTAACCCTCTGTGAGCTGCTGCATTGTCGTGATGAAGCAGCACATCGTCCTTGCTCCACATTTCAGGTCGTTTGCGGCGAATGTCCTCCCTGAGACGCTTCAGAACATCGCAGTAAAAAAGGGCGTTGACGGTCTGGCCCTGGGGGAAGAATTGACGGTGCACAACACCACGAATGTCGAAGAACACGATGCGTATGTTTTTGATTGCACTCCGGACCTGTCGCGGACATTCTTCGGTCGTGGAGATGCTGAGCTCTTCCACTGCGACGACTGTTGTTTGGTCTCCGGGTCGTAATCGTAGGCCCAAGTCTCGTCCCCAGTGAAAACCCGCGACAGGAACGTTGGTTCATTCACCACTTGCTGACGAAGATCTTTATAGAGTTCGACACGGAACGCCTTCTGTTCGGGGTTCAGAATCTTTGGCACAAACTTTGCAGCAATGCGGTGCATGTTCAAAACCGACATCAGAATTTCTTGCACTGTTTTGTATGACACATTGACGATGGTAGCAATGTCTTGAATGGTTCTTCGATAATCCTCATGCACCAGTTCTCTAATTTTGTCATATTTTCGGAGATTTTGGTTGTGGACGGTAGCCCTGACCTCTCGTCGTCTTCCAGTGCCGTGCTGCTCTTGAAGCGCGAGTGCCACTCAAAACTCTTCGCACGACTCATTACTTCATTGCCATAAGCCTGCCGCGACATTTAATGCGTCTCCGTTTTCTATTTGCCGAGCTTGACGCAGACTTTAACGTTCGCTCGCTGCTCTAGTTTGCAGTCGATGCCGAAATCGGAGCTGTGCCTGCACGTGGTCACCAATTATCATATAGCA
The DNA here is from genome assembly GCA_039090855.1 of Macrothele yani. Taxonomy (NCBI): domain Eukaryota; kingdom Metazoa; phylum Arthropoda; class Arachnida; order Araneae; family Macrothelidae; genus Macrothele; species Macrothele yani. The sequence goes on along the minus strand of CM076989.1, from coordinate 66,679,888 downwards.
CAGCTCCCAATGTTCACAGAACTACGCCACTCGGCACAATGACTCCTGAAGGTCACTGCCCTCGACAGCTGCTCGCGCATCCGTGTACTGTCATCTGTTGGTGCGCTACGTACCTAGTCTTGGAACTTTTTGATCGCACTACGTATTTTGGTTCTTCGGTATACACCGATTGGCCACTTTATTATGACCACCTGACAGTTTTAATCAAATTAGCTATATCTGCACGCTCTTGCCGCCAGAGGGCGAGGCTAGTATAAAAAGGGAAAGTCTAGTGCTTGCAATAGTAGTAGAAGTGATTTTTAGGTGACGAAATGGGTAAAAAATGCTATTTGACGGACTTTCAACGTGGGGTGATTGTAGGAGCTCGGAGCCATGGAGCGAGTATCACCGAAACCGCCGCATTCGTGAAATGTTCCAGAGCAGCTGCTGTTAAAGTGTTTAAAGACTGGACTGTCAGCCAAAAAACTGGGTCTCTACGTACAACGTGTGGTCATCATCGACTAGTGACTGCTCGGGCGGAATGGAGAGTTTCCAGACTGGTAACAGACAACAGAAGGGCAACAGTGCAGCAAATTACAGACCATCTTAATCAAGGATCTCCCCAAATGATCTCTGCACGCACTGTTCGCCGTACACTGCTTCAGATGGGATATGGCAGCCGAAGGCCTGTTCGAACACCTTTACCGTCTGCAGATAACAAGAGAAAACGTATCCAATTCGCACAGGAGCACAAGGATTGGACAGTCAATAATTTTAAACAAATTATGTGTTGCGATGAATCACGTTTTCAGTTGCACCATGCAGATGGCCGAGTGAGAATTTGGCGGAAACAGTACGAAAGCATGGACCCCAAATGCGTTGCTACAACCCTTCAAGTTGGTAGAGGCAACGTTATGGTTTGGGGAATGTTTTCCTGGCATGCTTTTGGGCCCTTTAATTCGTGTTGATCAACGTCTGACTGGCATAGCATATCTAAACATCGTTGCGGACCAAGTGCATCGTGTCATGTGGATGGTTTATCCCAATGGCGATGGCTACTTTCAACAAGATAATGCGTCCTGCCATAGTGTTCGTATTGTACAGGATTGGTGTCAGGAACATGCCGATGAGTTTACTTTGCTTAGGTGGTCCCCACAATCTCCAGATCTCAACCCTATTAAGAATTTGTGGGATGAAGTTGAACAAGCCATCAGACAGCTGGATCCACAACCCTGCAATCTCACACTCCGGGAAAGTGCTATTCATCAAGCATGTTCTCAGATTCCATAAACCATCTATCAACATCTCGTGGAGTCCATGCCACGAAGAATCGATGCAGTATTAAAGGCAAAAGGTGGCCCAACGAATTACTAAGGGGTTGATCATAATAAAGTGGCCACTCAGTGTATAACACAACGTTAACTATGAAAATGAATACTTATATAAAAAGTGCATCACAGTTTTTTCTTAAAAACAGCATAGGTATGATCTTTAATAATGAAAGTAATTTATAGCTATTTTCAGTGTAACAAACTTGCCGTTTCGTTCCAACATTGTTAAAATATTTTTTCTATACACAGATCGTTTTGGGGACCATCCAAAGGTTCTCCTATCAGTGTCACCTGCATAACTCAGACATGCCTCCCTTGTCGAGGAATGCAAAATGTTCTCACTCGCGGTTATAACCCGGAGGTACATCAGCTTGCTTCGAAGATCAAGAAAGGGATTAGCGTTTTCTTCTGCGTTCTTGTGACCCAGGCTTGCTGTCAACTTCTGAAGAAATGACAACAGTTCATGTCGCCGTGGAGAAAGAAAATTCAAACATATATGAAAATCATTCAAATAAATAGAACGTCTGTGTTACCGCTGCTGTTTTAAACCTTATAGTTATTATTCATTCAACTATTTTAAACCCCGTGCATTTTCTTAGCGCCTATGGCTGGGGTCACACTGGCCGTACTCCTAATTACGACCCTGTACTGATTTCCTTCTGAATACTAATTCTAACTTGTCTTGGCATAGCCACTTTAAGAAAGAGCTAGAATTAATCTTTCGAGTTAGAAAATATTTTGCCCTTAACAATTTTTTATACCGCATAAGCATGCAGTGTTGTTAAGTGCACCTAATTTATCCCTTCAACTTCTTGATGCTGAGTAGAAGAGAAGAACTTACCTTGTTAACTGCGAGACGAAATGAATATTCTATAATCTTCAGATAGATGAAGCTCTTCATGTCTTTTGCATATTATAATGGCCATTACTGTTAAAGTCGCCCCGTTGGGCGTGTGGTCTGAAGCGATCCCAGGTCCGATTCCTGGTTGAGACATCGGTGATGCGTTTGTAAGATGAGGCAAAACCCATGTCTTTGTCAACCAGTGGCTCCAAATTAGGGACGGGAAATTGCTGATAGCCTCAAGGGAGTTGTTCATGATGGTCATTAAATTCCGAAACAAAAGAAAATTTGGTATTAGGAGCTGTTACAACTTTTCCTTGGCGCTACAAGAAACAGTATTACACAAGATCCATTCTGTATCCTACAGAGTAAGAGCGCTGCACGAATTGCTTTGGCTGGTCATTAACTTCTGTCACTTCAAAAATTTTACCTAGTCACATTTTTCGTGAACATTATGATATGCAACTATTTAAACTAAGAGCAAAGAAATTACTTTTGACCAGTTCTTTGCTTTAACCCTTTAAGCGGCCAACGCACCATAACTAAATTGTGCCCAAAATTTTCTGCCCTCTCAAAGCAGACATTTTCACATATCGGCCGAGTTTTACGAAACCTACGGCAAAACATTTTTTTTCACCTCCCACCTCAACTGCAAGCACCATAAACCTGTCTCTAGTGATAAGCACTCTCTCTCCTTCTGCTCTATCATCCAAGGCACGATAGGAAAAGGCTAGTCTCCCTATCACGGATATCATGCCATTAGGAACGCTGTTTAAGTGATTCAAACATACACTATATTGACAAGTCACCGGACACCCCTTCAAAAGCAAATGAACGGATCTGCTGCTTTGTTAAGATGCTCTGTACAGCTGCAAACCGTATAAAAACAAGCCTGCAGCTGACCCCGATCAGATCGCATCATGAAGTTGAGTGAAAATGTCGCGGCGGGAGAGAACTGACTTTGAGAAAGGAAATATTGTTGAGTGTTATATTAGTGGATTGCCCATAAAAGAAACAGAGAGGCGTTTAAACATACCCAAGTCAACTGTTTTGAATGAACTGAATAAGTGGAAGACACATAGCGTGCCTGAAGCACCAAAACGTACCGGCAGACCAAAGAAAATCAGTGATAGAAGACGTCAAAACTTCAGGAGAGTGTTACAGCTAATCTACGGAATACTGCACAAGACCTCAGTGAACAGGTGAGTAAAAGTGCTGAAACCTTGGTATGTACACGTACCATTCGCAGAGAACTTCATTCCATGGGATACCGTCGTCGTGCCGCTGCTCATAAGCCTTTCATCTCTATTCGGAATGCTACTCGTCGTTTAGCATGGTGTAAAGAACATTTATCATGGATCGTAGATCAATGGAAACGGGTCCTATGGACTGATGAATCCAGATACACGATCCATCAGTCTGATAGCCGTGTGTGAGTATGGCGGCAGCCGGGGGAACGCTGTTTACAATAGTGTAGTGTACCTACGGGCAAGTTTGGAGCTGGCAGTGTACTCGTGTGGGAGTGTTTTTCGTGGTATGGTCCCGGCCCATTGGTTTTCGTGTACAAATCTGTTAACCATCACGTCTACCTTCATATTCTGTACAATTATGCCCTACCAACTCTGTGGCAATACTATGGAACAGATCCTTGTTGGTACCAGAAGGATAATGCACCGAGCCATAAAGCAAGGACTGTTACGGCGTGGTTTGACGATAATTCCGTACCATTTGTGGACTGGCCAGATAGAACCCTGATCTTAATCCCACAGAGCACCTATGGGATGAATTAGAGCACCGCATAAGAAGTTTGGAACCAATGCCTACTACTAAGCAACAGTTAGCAGCAGCATTATGTACTGAATGGAAGTGTATACCTATCGCTGTGTTCCAAAACCTTGTCTAAAGCATGTCTCAAAGGGTCAGTGCATGCATTAAGGCCAAAGGTGGACCGACACCATACTAATGTATGTCAATAAATGCTATGTTGTGTTTCTCTTTTAGGTGTCCTGTGACGTTTCTCAATATAGCGTATATTATAAATGGGTTATATCAATGACGTAGAAATTAAGGAAGGAGCGATCCTTTCTTATGTTCTACTCATTGTCAATGCCGTTTTAATAGGTATTCTGTCAAAAAATATTAAATCATCCCCTAAGTGACCACTTTGAATACCAAAGCTAAGCGGAATGCAATTCTTTCTGATTAGGTGATTTACTCTGTTCAGCCGCGTTCGGGCCACTGCTTAAACAGGGAACATATTCATTCAAGCTGATTTCAGCCCATTTTGATCACCACAAGTTAATTCTTTCTTGCCAGTTAAAAGGCTAACAAAGGATACAAAATCGGTCGTAATGCCACCAAAATCCCAGAAGGTAATAAAACTTCAGGAAGTTGTTTTACAATCAGATTCAAAAGTTCACTCACCAGATTAATTATGATATAAGTATAAAATGCACCCTGCATTTTTTCTGCAGTGGAAAGTCAGTCTTGCTTTCCTTGTAAAATAGCAATGAACTAAATGTAGTTGAGGCATATGAAGACAAGGATCATTTTTTCGATATAAGGAGAACATCGTCTTGCTGGGCCACCGCGTCTCAGCATTAACATCATGCAGTGGACCGTTCTTCGATCCGTGACTTTGATTAGTAGTTTCCTTAATATATGCAAGTTCGTGCGTAGCAACGGCTGAGGAGAATTACGACAAGCCTTAAACTTGGAAAACATCCGAAGTGGTCTTTCGTGTAATGGGTATTTATTTCATTTTTGTTTTACTGCGGCAGAACTGGGGTTCGGTAAAAGCTCCTAAGTTCTACTTCTGCACGCCCCATTTCCTCGAAATCTCCACTTTTCCCAACCAAGAGACCAATGAATGGCTTGCGAGTTTATCTTCATCCGGGCGAAAGGAAGAATTGATCTTTGGAAACCTCACTGGACAAGAACATGAAGGAACTATTCACTGAGAAATTTGGAACGTATATCTTTGTAATATATACAATAGATCTCCTTTTATACATTTCTCTCTTATACGTTTGTCTGCGCAAAATGTCGCCTGTCCAAAAATTCTGAATTACCTTTAATATTAAATTTTAGCAATTATACACATGGTCGTTAATCGAATCGGGGGTGTCGTGAATTGGAAATTTCAAACAACGTGAATTCCGTTTATCAAACGCTTTTCCCACCCTTCTTCCACTTTACCGTGAATTCTGTTTCCATTTCCCACTAGTCGAGTATCTAAAGGATTATTAGCGACAACAAATGGCGCAGCTTACACTCGAAAACATATCTGTTGTCAAAACGTTTACGCTGAACACGTTGTAAGCAATGGACATTTTGTCAGCTGCATGAAATCGTGTTGCGTCGGAAAGAATACTCCACTGTTTTGCAAAAGCTGAACTGCTACAGTTCTTGAGTCTTACACTTCTGGTTCTACGTGGACGGTGCTCAGATTACGCATCTGGTGTGATGTCTTCATTCTTCTGCGCCTTACTTTCTCTTCACACTACCCGTGAATCTAGTGTTACTCCTATATGCCACCTTCTTGAAAAGTCTACTTCCTCGCCTCTTCACTCGTCATTTTCTTTGTAATCAGCCTAATCCATGAACAATATTATGCCAGGCATTCGGGCTATGCTGCTGTTATCACTCTTGGAAATATCATGTGATCTCATTGTAAATATTCCAATTTCATTGTATAACACTTTTTAGTTTTGTGCTGCATTTTCCTAAACAAATAAAGCGAATTTGTAGACCTTATTAGAGATCATTTTCACCCTACTAGAGGTCGCTTGTAATTATACACCCTACTAGAGATCACTGGGTGTTGCCACAATATAATCGTCAATTTTCTCAAATGGCTTGTGCGTTGTTTATTTTTTTATGGTCTATATTCCTTCAGCCTCATATTTATGGATTTTTACTTAAAATACTATGATTGGTAGAAACAAGAGGTTTATGGCACGATGCACGTCAACTAGTAGAGTTTATTTCTACATTGTTAGTACACCTCTACATGTGCGCCGTTCGTGTCTAGTCGGTATTCAATTTCTCGCCATGTGTTGCCTAACATCTCTTTGGAGACCGTGATAATAGCATTTGTTATCCTCCTCCGCAGTGTATCCTAGACATAACCCCACAACAAAAAGTCTGTGGGTGTTGTGTCGGGTGACCTTGGCGGCCATGATATTGGACCGTCCCTCCGAATCCATTTGTTGGGAACTGTGGTATTGAGGAATTTTCGAACAATTATTCCTCAATGGGGCGGAGCGCCATACTCCTGGAAAATTACCCACGGTTGACATTTGTCAAACTGAGGTGCAAGAAAAATCTACATCACGTCCTAGGTGCACATTTGCTGTTATTGCGCGTTCACGTAGAAATAAAAGATCCACACTGTGTTGTGCATGAGATCACATGAAACATTCACTTTCGGGCTGTCCTGCTGTTTTTCAAAGACAACATGGGGATTTTCCGACCCACCATATACGTGCATTGTGTTTATTTACTTCACCAGAGGAGTGAAAAGTAGAATCGCTTGAAAAGTGCACACGCTGAAGGTAGTTGTTGTTGTCATTGATATGCTGTAAAATCGCAGTTGCAAAAGCAGCCTGATGTGGGCTGTCTTTCACCTTCAAGGCTTGAACAATCTTCACTCTGTACGCATACAAACGAAGCCTTTTTGTGTAAAACTTCCTTCAGCGTAGTGCAGGGGATTCCAAGTTCAGACGAAGCTCGGCGAGTGGATTTTGAGGGACTGCATACGAAAGCTGTCAGCACTGCATTAACAGTTTCTTCACTACACCAGGTCGGCCCGTTCGTTTTCAGACGTCAAGACTTCCTGTCTCGTTAAACTTTGCATATCAAATTGTTCTGCTTTTATGATCAGGTAGTGGACGTCCTTACTCTCTTCTGAAATTACGCAGGACAGTCAGTTATCGGGGATTTGGTTGCATGGTACCACAGTATACAAGGCACCTTTTTCTCAAAAGACGCCATTTTGACTTCTTGCGCTGGCAGCACCATTTATTAGGTGTGCAACTTAATTCTCGGCCCCTAAACGCAAGCGATCATAGAACGTCGGCAAAAGCAAATAGCTGTGTGCGATAATGGCTGATTGCAGCGCCAACGAACAGCTTTCCAGGCAACTGTAACCGCTCATAGCTGTAGTGACAGAAGGGACGAAAGTGGACGGTGAAAGCAATGTCGTTCGAGAAGCAACATTTGAGGCACTGCCTCCTGTTCGCGTTTCAGCTGAAGAAAAGTGCCGCGGGATCCTAGCAAATAATTTGCGCTGCTTTGGGTGAGGCTGCTGTGTCCTACAGTATGTGTAAGAAGTGGTTCCAGCGATTTAAGCAGGGAAATGTCGATCTCCGTGATGCAGAACGTGCGGGACTGCCACAGAAAGTTGATGATGAGGAACTGGAACAACTGTTGGACGCGTATCCGTGTCGCACAAAGTCAGAGCTCGCCCAGGAACTCGGAGTAACACGGCAAGTCATTGCAAAGCGTCCTGCAGAAGCTTGGATGGATTCACAAGGAAGACTGTTGGGTGCCCCACCGACTCACAGCTGCGAACAAGTCTAGGCGCTACCATGTTGCTGTGTTCTTGCTCTCTAGATTCAAAAAGAAGGATTTCCTCCACAAGATTTCGACCTGTGATGAAAAGTGGATCTTCTACGATAATCCCAAACGGCGCAAATCGTGGGCTTATCCAGGTCAGCCTACCACCAGTACCGCCAAACGGAATATCCATGCCAGGAAGTTGTTGCTGTGCATATGGTGCGATCAGCGTGGTGTCGTACACTATGAATTGCTCAAACCTGGTGAAACGGTCAATGCTGAACGTTATTGTCAGCAACTCATTCGTGTGAGTGACGCAATGGAGGAGAAAAGGTCATACACCGGCAAGGGCAGGAGGTCGGTCCTGTTGCTTCAGAATAACGCCCATCCTCACACCGCGAAAACGACTTTAAACACGATCACCCACCTGGGATGGGAGATTTTGTCCCACCCAGCGTATTCTCCAGACTTCGCCCCGTCCGATAATTACATCTTTCGCTTCCTGAACATCACCTGAGTGATATGCACTTCACTTCTATCGATTAGGTCTACACAAATATTAATGACTTTATCAACTCAAAAAAGCCCTCTTTTCTCCGACGTGGCATTCGGCAGCTCCCTGACCGATGGCTCAAATGGATCCAACACGACGGGGATTATTTTCCTGATTAGGTACGTATTCCATTTGCTATAATTTGCTGTCAGCGTGTAGTGCCTGTGGCCAAGAATTAAGTTGCACACCTAATAGTTATTGCTCAGCAACATAAAAAAACTCTATTAGTTTGCATGCATCAAGCCACAAAATGTTTGTTTTTACCTGACATTAACTTTTCAGATAAAAATTTTCTTAATGACGGACGAATTTTATGTCCACCCTGTAAACCCTTCTCGTGTCAGTCCGAGCACGGTCGCTACCAGAGTTGGAAACGGGTCAAACATTTTGGACCCGGACCCAGGCGTCACATAAGTGGACCCGACCGGGAAGTGTAAGTGACCCAGACCCAACCCGGAACTGTAAGTGACCCAGATCCAACCAGGAACCCAGGAACTGTAAGTGACCTAGACCCGACTCGGACAAATCTGCTTCGAACTACACTATCTACCAACAAGTAATTGGACACCTGCGATAGCAAAGAAAAACGAAGTTTATTCACCTTCAATAGTTGGTGGAGCCTCCACGAGTGGCGATTACAGCTGCGACCCTCCGGGGCATACTCTCAACCAGGCGTTGTACGACGGCTAGCGGTATTTCCTTCCACTCGGCTTGGAGAAGACAGGTAAGTTCCTTCACCGATTTCAGACGGTGGGGGCACCCCTTAAGTCGACGCTCCAACTCTTCCCAGAGGTGCTTGATAAGGTTAAGGTCCGGGCTCTGCGCAGGCCCGTCCATTCGATTAACCCAATTGTCACCATACCAAACCATGGTGGACCTCGCAACATGACAGGTGCCATTGTCATCCTGAAAGTAACATGGGTCCACCCCGTAAAACTGCCACAACGTAGGAAGCGCATGGCCATCCAAAATGGTGCAGTAGGTCTTGGTGTTAAGTCTACCAGGAATTGCGACCAAGGGTCCCGTGCCATACCAGGAGGAAACACCCCATAGCATAATTCGACCTCCGCCGAACTTCACAGTTGGCACAATACATTCCGCCAGGCGGCGTTCTCCAGGCAGACGCCAAAACCAGACCTTGCCATCCGAACGGTAGAGGTTGAACCTTGATTCGTCGCTCCAGATAACTTGTTTCCACTGTTCAACGGTCCACTGTCGACGTTCTTTGCACCACGTTAACCGCCGAGCAGCCCTATTGAACTTGGTGATCAAAGGCTTATGGGCGGCAGCACGTCCATGAATAACCGAGCAGATGGGCTTCCTTACGGATGGTATTCATCGAAAGAACACTCCCGGATGCCTGTTGAAACTCCTCGCGGATGTCTCCCATCGATTTGATGCGATTCTTTCGAATTTTTCTTCACAACACCTGTCGGTCTCTAACTCCCAGTTTTGTGGGTCTGCAGGGACGGGACACATTCCGACAGTCACCTCTTATCTTCCACTTGCCAATCACGTAGACCACTGTCGATTTTGGGTACTTCAACTAGCTGGATATGTCACGTATGGATCGGCCATTTCTGTTATACCCGACGATTACACCTTTTCTCGAAATCAGAGAGCTCCGAACTGCGTGGCATCTCGCATGCGACTGGTTGCGTTGTTGTTTCCCACACGATATTTAACGGCGGCGGCCGTGACGTGTATCAGGACAGCAGATATCGTCGATTGCAGGGGTGTCCAATTACTTGTTGGTAGATTGTGTATAATATATGCAGTATACACTGAAGAGCCATTACATTATGATGACCCCAGCCTAGAGAAATGAGCGCGAGTGGTGACCGAATGGTGGCGCATGTGAAATTCACAGAGCAGTATATATACATTATACAACCCAAGGACCCGCTTTCGGTTAGTAGAGTGTTAGGAGTCAGAATGGGAAAAGCTGCCGATTTATCGGAGTTTGATAAAGGAAAAATTGTGATGGCACGGCTGGAGTCTCCGAAAAGGCGCTGCTTGTGGTTTGTTCACGTGCCTCTGTAGTGCTTACGTGGTGCACAGATGGCCAAAGAACGAACCGTCGTCCAGCAATGTGTCCTCCACAGCTCATTGATGTCAGAAGGGAGCAGAGGCTGTCGCGCATGGTTCACAGCGACAACAGTGCCACAGTGCGACAAATCACCAGCAGCTACAACAGTGGTAATCAGGGCAATGTGTCACATCACACAGTTCATCGCAGCCTTCTGCGCATGGGCCTGTGTAACCGAAGGCCCAGCCCGGACCCCATGCGCACTGCACATCATCGCCGACAAAGCATGAAATGGGCTCAAGATCATCGAGATTGGACCGTGAATGATTGGAAGAAAGTGGCCTGGTTTGACGAGTCTAGGTTCCTGGTGCATCACGCAGACGGCAGAGCGCGGATACGCCGATTACCTATGGAGGCTATGGCACCTGGATGCACTGTTGGGTGGAAACAGGCCAACGGCGGCGGTGTTATGCTGTAGGCGAGGTTTTCTTGGGACACTTTAGATCCCATTATCCCAATAGCACAATCCCTGAGTGCTTTCATGTATCTGAATATCGTAAGTTCACCCATTCATACCCCAACTATATGTTCCCTGCTAGTGATGGCCATCACCAACAGGATGATGCGCTATGGTACACTGCCAGAATCGTCAATGAGTAGTTCTAGAAACATGCTAGTGAAAATCCTCCAAGTACGTGGCGTCAGTAAATAAGCATTGTTATTAACATGCTCGTGACTTTCTGTTAATGCCCTGGTTTGCAAATTCACCTGGCATGAGCCCAATCGAACATTTGTGGTTGGACTTGGAAAAGCGGGTTCGCGCTAAATCACCACCTTCTCAAAATGTACGGGAACTGGAGGACCTGCTGTTGACATTATGGTACCAGATACCCCAGGATACTTATCGCCAACTCATCTAATCGACACCTCGCCGAGGGTCGCTATTTTGCGGGCTAAATGGGGTCCTATAGCTTATCAGGTAGGTGGTCATAATGTAATGGCTGATCCGTGTATAGGGCGTTCAAAAAGTCTCTCCGCAGTCGGTAGCTTAGGTTATATGGAAATCAAACAAATGTATTATAGATAATTATGCTTACAGGACGGGAAGTATTGAAACTGTCGTTTTTATTTGCATGACATAACCTAACTCACAGTTTTTGTTTTACACATGTTTTCAAACACATCTGAGAGAGTCAAAAAGTCCCTCCACAGTAATTTGAGGCTGTTCTACCTTATTTTCATGGCGCTACAGTCAAAATGGCCGCCCCGGTGGGGCAGTGATCTAAGCGATGGCCTCTATCATTCGTCCAAAAGGGGTCCGGGTTCGAATCCCGGTGAGGCATGGATGTTGTGTTTGTCTTACGGCACTGGCTCTCTCTCCCTTCCCTGGAACCAGTGGCCCAAAATTAGGGAGGGGCGACTGCTTATAGCGCCCATTGAGTTGCTCACGGTGGTCGTTAAACCTTCAATAAAAAAAAGAAAAAAAAAAAAACCAGTCAAAATGTTTCAATTAAGCAACTTTTAAGTTTAATTTTTGCTGTTTTCTTGATAGCATATCAAGTTTCAGAATATGTTTCACAGCAACACCATTTTTTTACAAGTTAAAGATCAGTTGAAAGTTTCCAAAATGTGGATGTTGTTCCCCTCAGAAGGGAGGGATATTTTTCCTACTGAGGACGCTCTTCCTTCATATTGCATGAAAAATCATTTTTGAGTCCGCTTGCACCAGTATCGAGCACAAAATTCCGTAGTGTGGATTTTATTTTTAAAAATATTTTTTTTTTTGCTTTTCAAAAGTAAAATAGAAATAAAACCGGTTTGACCGGCTAGAAATTGTCTACCGTGGGCCCCCTGACCCGTGACCCGTTTCCATCTCTGGTTGCTACCGCAATATACACTATACTGACAAAAGTCACTGGACACCCCTTCAAAAGCAAATGAACGGTTCCGCTGCGTTGTTAAGAAACTCGGTACAGCTGCAAACGGTATAAAAACAAGCCTGCAGCTGACCATGATCATATCGCATTGTGAGGTTGAGTAAAAATGTTGCGGAGGGAGAGAACTAGCTTTGAGAAGGGAAAAATTGTTGGGTATTATATTAGTGGGTTGTACATAAGAGAAACCGAGAGGCGTTTATACATACCCAAGTCAACTGTTTTGGATGTACTGAATAAGTGGAAGACACATGGCGTGCCTTAAGCACCAAAACGTACCGGCAGAGCAACGAAAATCAATGATAGAGGACGTCGAAGCCTCAAGAGAGTCGTTACAGCTAATCGACGGAGTAATACACAAGACCTCCGTGTACAGGTGAGTAAAAATGCTGGAACCTCGATATGTACACGTACCATTCGCAGAGAACTTAATTCCATGTGTAAGCTGCTCATAAGCCTTCCATCTCCACTCGGAATGCTACTCGTCGGTTAGCATGGTGTAAAGAATATTTATCGTGGACCGTAGATCAATGGGAACGGGTCCTGTGATACACGATCCATCAGTCTGATTATTTAGATACACGATCAATCAGTCTGATTATTTAGATACACGATCCATCAGTCTGATAGCCGTGTGTGAGTATGGCGGCAGCCGGGGGAACGCTGTTTACAATAGTGTAGTGTACCTACGGGCAAGTTTGGAGCTGGCAGTGTACTCGTGTGGGGATGTTTTTCGTGGTATGGTCCCGGCCCATTGGTTATCGTAAAAAAACCTGTTAACCAGCGCGTCTACCTTCCTATTCTGGACAATTATGCTCTACCAACTCTGTGGCAATACTATGGAACCGAGCCTTGTTGGTACCAGCAGGATAATGCACCGAGCCATAAAGCAAAGACTGTTACGGCGTGGTTTGACGATAATTCCGTATCGTGTGTGGACTGGCCAGCATACAGCACCTATGGTATGAATTAGAGTGGTGCATACTAAGTTTGGAACCAAGGCGTACTACTAAGCAACAGTTAACGGCAGCATTATGTACTGAATGGAACCGCATACCTATCGCTGTGTTCCAACCCCTTGTCGAAAGCATGTCTCAAAGGGTCACTGCATATATTAAGGGCAAATTTGGACAGACACCGTACTAATGTATGCCAATAAATTTTGTGTTGTGTTTCTCTTCTAGGTGTCCGGTGACTTTTGTCAATGTAGTGTACTTTAATTTTTGAACAGTATATATTTAAAGTAGATATTTGTCATATATGAGAACGATTTTGTGTTTCAATATAATAGCTCTCATTTACTCTGAAAAGTCAGTTTGCGGCTGACTAACACTTGAGTCAGTCGGACCCATAAGCTCACAGGTAAAACGGCATTTTTATGACTTCGTTTTCATTTCTTCGCATGGTTAGCTAGCTCTTTATCGTAGCCCGGAAAATTTTCACTTACATGTGGGATATGCCAGCACCCGAGATCGATATCCTTTAACACCTGCGAAAATAAAATGACTAACATTCTTGGAAAATGTGAGTTGGTACAAGCCCAAACAGTGATAATGACAGAATTTTGCCCCTTTTCCCTCTACCAAGCTCTGGATAGCGGTAGTAAATGATGGTAACAAAAGTTCTCAGTTCCACCACGTGTACCGGAATCAAGAAAAAGGAAACGACTGCTCACCTACACATTTCTCGAGTTCGTGTCGAAAATGCTTTCCAGAGTCATTTGACAGTGCGGGTAATCAATGACGCTGCCGCTCCTGCAAACGCTGGTTATTGAAGGTTACATTCCAGGAAAAGTTGCTCATGCCGACTCTTTTACGTCCTCTCATAAAATTTTGCATGTAGAATATTACAGGTGACGGGTTAGAAAACAAAATCTGTCACCAAGAAACATTTCTGCAATGAAACGGTATCAGCGATGTTCTTCGAACGCTGTTAAAAGTAACGCTGCAGGGAAACAAATTCTGCAAATATATTCTACATTTTCTTATTTTTAATAAAACGGTAGCTTTATATATCAGGTTCACAGAGTGATATAACAGGAATAAATAGTCTTGTCCGTTCCGGCACGTGTCTTCATAAGAACACAAAAGTGAGCTTTCTGTCAAAATACCTACCGAAATTCTCCGTATATATACTTAAAATATTATGCATAAATTCCCACAGAAGTGTTTTGTTTCTGAAACTAATACATACATCTTTAACCGGCTTGAACGAATTAACTCAAGGTTAGTAAACTGTGCTGAAATCAGCTAAAGCGAGTATATTCGCTGTTTAAGCTGCTGGCAGTAGAACTTGTATGTGAGTGAATGGCATTTTATCAAAATGGTTCTCTATTGGTGTAAGGTGGTGTAATGTCCCCATGACTGTTTAATATATTTATGGATGTGTGCATGCGTGATGCCAAAATAGATAATACTGGTTTATATCTTGGTGATATCCGTGTGTGCAGATTGCTGTATGCTGATGACACTGTCCTGTTGGCAGAGAGCAAAAGTGAGTTGCAGAGTATGTTGTCCAGGATGTACGAAGTTTGCATGAAATTCAAACGGAGTGTAAATAAGGGAAAACGCAAAGTTGTGATTTCTGAGAGGGGAATTGGTAGGACTGAATGTAATATAACTCTAAATAGCGCAGTGATTGACCAGGTGAGTGAGTTTGTGTATTTAGGAAGCATGTTTGACAGAGAAAACAAATTGGATGGTGAAATTAGAGGCGAGTGAATTCTTTATTGAAAGTCATGGCTGATTTGGGAAGTTTTCACAAGAATGATGGATACTCAAGAGAGTCTTGCATGGCTATGTATGAAAGTGTAATTGTTCCTACTCTGATGTATGGCAGTGAAACCTAGGTACTACAGAAAAAGCATAGAAGTCGTTTGTGCGCTGATAAAATGCGTGACTTACGCATTTATCAGCGCACAAACAAATGCGTGACTTACGCATTTATCAGAACACAATCAGAACGTGTCTTGCCACAAACGATGTTTGTGGCAAGACACGTTCTGATTGTGTGAGGAATGAAGATGTGTTGCAGTTGTGTAATGTAAAAAAAAATGTTGTTAGCAAGGTGGCGAGTAACATTCTCCGGTGGTTTGGCCATGGTGAAACAATGAGTGATCAGATGATTACTAAGAAAATCTTTTCAGCCGAAGTGACAGGAAGGAAAGGCAGAGGAAGGCCAAGGAAGTCATGGGTGGATCATATTCAGGAGTGTCTGCATGAGAAAATTATTATGAGTAAGAAGTATAGAAGATCTTGTGTACGGCGTGTGATGGATGCCAGTGAAGCCCGAGTTGTATGTCAAGATCGCTGTAAATGGAGACGTTCGGTACGGAAACAGTAATTAAAAACTATCCAGTAGTTTGTATTTCTTTGTGGAACTAACCTATGAATATCAGAGAACAGCTTAGGGATATGTATGTATGTATGTATGTATGTATGTATGTATGTATGTATGTATGTATGTATGTATTTTAAGAAGTGGCCAGACAGCGGCTGGAATGAGAGAACTTGAGCATCATCGTATTTTACTGACTGATCACCAGCTAAAAGAATTATTACAATATCGACGAACGTACGAAAGGAGGGTGAGGATGTTTAAGTCACTTGTATCTGCCCAGTGGAACGATGTCCGTATCAGGACGACTATCTCTTTCCCATTATGCCTTGCGTCATGGGAAAGAGAACAAAAGAGCAGATCAGATCATATATAAGGATTTTAGGAAGGGTGTGTCTGACTCCAGGTCCTAAACAACATTTAGAAATAGGAAGCTAGGAGATTTGGGCTAGAGTGCCCGATAGGAAAGTGACACGGAAGCGAGAAAGAAGGTGGAAGGAAGACGCCCTTATACAGTATATTTTGCCAGGAGGCAGTAACCGGGGTCCCACAGCTTAACGTGCCCATCCGACGCACGGCGGATATTTAGTGGTTCGAGCGTTCGTACCTGCCCGGGATCGAGAAAGTGGAATGAAATGTCATAAACGGAAAAGAAACTAAAATGGGGAAGTGGAATGATATATCATAAACGGAAAATAAATTAAAATGGGGAAGTGGAATGAAATGTCATAAACAGAAAAGAAACTAAAATGGGGAAGTGGAATGAAATGTCATAAACATAAAACAATGGAAAAGTGGAATGGGATGTCATAAACGGAAAAGAAATCTATCAATAGTGTGCAGTGTGTTAAGAGAACAAAATAATAGAAGGGCCGTATAAAAGGGAGCGCTTATCATCAGGGACAAGTTTATGATAGAAACTGCTGAGATGAGAGGGGAAAGGAATTGTTTTCCGTCGATTTCGTAAAACGCGGCCGGGGCAGTGGTCTAAGCGCTGGATTCTGACCATTTGTCCGAGATGTATCCGGATTTGAATATCGTCTGGTGAGGTATGGATGTTGTGTTTGTCTCTTGGCACTGGCTCTTTTCCCTCCCCGGAACCAGTGGCTCTAAATCAGGGACTGGCGACTACTTATAGCCTATTAAGTTGCTCATGGTGGTCGGTAACCCCCCCCCCCCCAAAGACAAATTAAAAATAACAGCCACGACTGGAAAGTTTCTGTTTGGGGAGCGCAGAAAATTTTGGACACTCTTTGGTGTCCAAAGAGGGACATCCAGCGACCAACAATCCCAGTCCTGGTGGAACCTGTGACAGCGAATCCCGGTACCAGTACATGACATTGGGCAGCAAAGGTGGGGTCTTCCCAATTCATCATCGTTCGTCATCTGTACCGGCTGGGTTTCTCCTCCAGTTCGCATCGAAAAGTTCCCGACAAATTGACACGCCGGAAAGTGGAACAGCAACTGTTCTTTTTTCTTAAGACTGCATCACTGCATAGAAAAAATAGTGGAGGAATTCATCATGGTAAATCACAGTGTGACGATTCCACAGATTGAAATAGAGATAGAGTTAACTAAGACGTAGGATTTCCCAAAACTAAAGGACACATTTATTTTCCCAAATAATGGGGAAGTGGAATGAAATGTCATAAACGGAGAAGAAACTATCAATAGTGTGCAGAAGCACCGCTTATGCAAGGCAGCGCTGCTATCATTCCACAACTGATTCCAGTTGCAAGATAGAGGCCACTGTGAAAGGGTAGTCCAAAACAGGGTAGTCCACTGGTACCAGGGAAGAGAGAGAGCCTGTGCCGTAAGACAAACACAACAGTTATGCCTCAACGGGAAACGGACCCGTATACCCATCTCGGACGAATAATCATAAGCCAGCGCTTAAACCACTGCGTCACTGGGACGGCAAAAGTGATGTCAAAGAAGCATGTGTGTGTTTCGGTGAAATGAATTTAACAAGAAAGATGACACCGAATTTTCGGGTGTAATAAGCACGTCTTTTGAATCCGTTCTGACGCAAACTAAATTTATCAAAGCTATTCAAAGTCAATGGAACCGGTATGGAAAACAATAGTATCTGACGGAAGAAAGAAGTTTTTCAATCGGGTCTATAATCCCTCAGATATTGCTGTAAACGGGAATCGTGAGCTTACGAACTCTTAGGAACTGAGTTATCGACAAAAATAAGATGTGACTTTACGTCCCCTGGTGGGAAAACCATGCATTATTTTAGGAAGAAAGTATTCTCAAAAGGTTTATCCATATCAGCGGTATCGGTCCAAGAAAAAAAAATTTAGTTAAGTTTTCAGGAGCCCAGATTTTGCTACAAATACATCGGAAGCAGAAATTAACACTTATAACCCCTGGTGGCCAAACCATTCTTTACAAAACTTTAGAAATTATCTGAAAAATATTTTCCATCAGGTCTTGTATGGGATACACGAAGAATTTTTCAAATCGGAGTTTTAGGAGCTGAAAACGCAATTTACCTTTATGCGACCCAGCAGAAAGTCTTAAATGATTTACGAGAAAATTTTGAATTTATGGGAAAAACATTTCGCATCGGAAACACTATCCAACAACGAAGGAATTTTTCAAATTGCACTTTTAGAAGTAGAGATATTGACAAAAATAAGATATACATCTACGCCCCCTGGCGTAGAAACCATGCATTATTTCAAGAATAAAGTGTTCCCAAAAGGTTTTTCGACATGAGTAGCATCGGTCATCAAAAGACTTTTTTTTCAATCGAGATTTTAGAAGCTCATATTTTGCTGCAAATACATCAGAAGCGGAAATTAGGACTTACGCCACCTGGTTGCCATACCATTTTTTTTACAAAAATTAGAAATTGTGTGCAAACGATTTCCCATCAGGAGCTGTATCCAGTGCAAAAGGAATTTTTCAAATCGGAGGTTTAGAAGCAGATAAATAGTGGGAAACGCAATTTACCTTTACGCCCCCTAGCGGAAAGTCTATGAATTACTTGAAAATTTTGAATTTATAGGAAAAACATGTCACACTAGAAACACTACCCAACAAAGATAGAATTTTTCAAATCGGACTCCTAGAAGTCGAGATATTGACCAAAATAAGATATACGTCTACACCCCCTGACGCAGAAACCATGCGCTATTTTAAGAAGAAAATGTTTCTAAAAGGTTTGTCGACACGAGTAGTATCGGTCTACAAACGACGTTTTTTTCAATCGAGAATTTAGAAGCTCATATTTTGCTGCAAATACATCACAAGCGGAAATTAAGACTTATGCCCCTGGTGGCTAAACCATTTTTTTTTTACAAAAATTAGAAATTATGTGCAAACGATTTCCCATCAGGAGCTTATACGGTGCAGAAAGAATTTTTCAAATCGAAGATTTAGAAACAGAGATATAGGGAGAAACGCAATTTAGCTTTACGCCCCCTAGCGGAAAGTCTATGAATTACTTGAAAATTTTGAAATTATATGAAGCACATGTCATACTGGAAACACTATCCAAAAAAAGAGGAATTTTTCAAATCGAACCCCTAGAAGTAGAGATATTGACAAAAATAAGATATACATCTACGCCCCCTGGCGTAGAAACCATGCACTATTTTAAGAAGAAAATGTTTCTAAAAGGTTTGTCGACATGAGTAATATCGGTCTACAAACGACGTTTTTTTAAATCGAGAATGTAGAAGCTCGTATTTTGCTGCAAATACATCAGAAGCGGAAATTAAGATTTACGCCTCCTGGTGGCCAAACCATTTTTTACAAAAATTTGAAATTATGTGCAAACGATTTCCCATCAGGAGCTGTATCCGGTGCAGAAAGAATTTTTCAAATCGGAGATTTAGAAGCAGAGATATAGGAGGAAAGCAATTTACCTTTACGCCCCCTAGCGGAAAGCCTATGAATTACTTGAAAATTTTGAAATTATATGAAAAACATGTCACACGGAAAACACTATCCAACAAAGAAGGAATTTTTTAAATCCGACTCCTAGAAGTAGAGATATTGACAAAAATAAGATATACATCTACGCCCCCTGGCAGGGAAACTGTGGGATATTTTAGGAAGAAAATATTCCGAAAAGGTTTATCGATGTGAGTGGCATCAGTCCACGAAAGAATTTTTTCAATCGATATTTTAGAAGCTCAGATTTTATGGCAAATACATCAAAAGCAAAAATTAACACTTACGCCCACTGGTGGCCAAAGTATTCTTTACCAAAAATTCGAAATTATATGCAAAAGATTTTTAATTAGGAGATGTATCCGCTGAAAAAAGATTTTTCAAATCGGAGTTTTAGGAGAAGAGTTATCGGAAAAAATGTAATTGACTTTTACGCCCCTAGCGGAAAATCTATGCGTAGTTTGAAAAGGACCCTATATCTAAAACACTCTTCGACATAAATGGAATTGAAAGATGAAAGAATTTTTTCAATTGGATGTTTAGAAGCAAATATGTGCATTAAAACGTAATTTTGAATTCGACATCATCTGCATTTACGCCCCCTAGCGGCAAAATTGTACATCGTAAAAAAAAACGAAGTAAAGGATCATCATTCGCATATTTCAAGCTTCCGAATGCAAAAAGAATTTTTCAAATAGGACTAATAGTTGCAGAGATACCGTGTGTACAGACAGACGGACGGACGGACGGACGGACGGACAAACGGACAACAGAAGCACGATCTGTTTTTACAAAAGACGTGCTAAAAAGGGCCATGTTGACATCAATGGTAAATATAGTGCTGAAGCAACCGGGAAGATAAAATTTCACGCATTAAGGGCATTGCTTTTGATAACAAGCGAGTGAAGCTCAGTGAAGCTGCGTAAGACATCAATTTGTCGAATGTCTCAAGAGTCTGCTTGAGGGAAGGGTCTTCACAATTGATGTGGAAGTCGGCAGGAGGTGTAGTTGTTTAATGATGGAGTGGTCAAACTTTTGTGCGGGTGGACCACATAAAGAAAAAAGAAAATATAAAGTTTTTCATAAAACAAAAATTTATTAATAGCTCTTATAAAGTTCAAGGAAATCATGAGGATCAGAGTCAGGGATGCCTGCATGAAAAAAATATAATGAGAATGAAGTACAAGAAGTCATGTGTGAGACGTGTGATGGGTGTCATGGAGGCGTTTGATATATTGACAGTAAGTAAAATTTAGTCCCATCAGTTTTAAACTTTTATCTGGCAGATGGTCTTTCTTTGAGGAGCTAATGTCTAAATCTCTCAGAACAACTTAGTGATATGTATGTATCGTGTTGATGTATAGAAAAAGTATTTTTATTTTATATATCTGGTTTGAATTATGTTCTGTAGGACGAGTGGAACTGCGACTGAGTTTCAAGTAGTTTTTCATATTCTGTCTCCATCTGAGAAGCGGTGATTCTTAGAAGTGAAACCAGGTGGCTCTCCGTAAGTCTATTTCTAAGTTTTATTGTAGGAAACACTTGATCACACAAATATGATGAAGCAAATATGGCCATAATTTTCTAGGAATGACAAGTCAGATTTCGAAAACTTGATTTCAGCTGTTGTAGAACTTTAATTTCGATATACAAAGTGCGTCAAAGAATTTTTAAGACTGGCGCTAGATTTCAGCCTACGGTGGCGCAACCAGTGTAATCGCGAATGCATTATAAACCGTGACCATCTGCTTGCTTTCTGCCAAAAGTACTGCGCAATTGTTAAAGTAACTCAAACAAAGCGGGCGTTCATTAGAGAAGTAATTTTTTTCATGTTGAATTATTAAGATGGAACAAAAGGCTGTTATTAAATTTAACGCAAAACTTGGTAACAGTGTCTCGGAAACGTATCAAATGATGAAACAAGTTTATAGTGAGTTTTGTTTAAGTAGATAAAATGTTTTCCTGTGGCACAAACGTTTTTTGGACGGAAGAGAGACGCTAGAAGATGATAAGCATACCGGAAGACCAAGTTCATCTAGGACACCTGAGATTATTGAAAAAGTGCGTGATTTCGTGGCAAACAATCGATGTGCATCACTAAAAATGATGGAAGAATCTTTAAACATCAACAAAGAAACAATTCGAAACCATCCTGCATGAAGATTTGGGCAAAACAAAGGTCTGTGCTAAATTTGTTCCACGCACGTTAATCAATGAATGAACAAAAATCAAGGAGAAGTGCACATTGCAGAGACATCATTTCAGCCACTGAAAATGATCCAAACTTCTTAAAATCGATTGTTACTGGTGATGAAACATGGTGTTTTCAATATGATCCTAAAACAAAACGACAAAGTGCGGAATGGAAGTCAAAAAACTCGCCACAAGCCAAAAAAGTAAGAAAAGTTTCATCGAAAATCAAAACAATGCTCATTACATTCTTCGATAGTAAGGGTATTATCCACAGAGAATTTGTTCCAAGTGGACAAACAATTGCTGGTGAGTTTTATTTAAATGATTTGGGGCATTTGATGGGCAGAATTCGTCGCATTCATCCAGAATATCGAGATGAAAACAGTTGGTGTTTGTTGCACGATAATGCACCCAGTCACA
This sequence comes from Macrothele yani, assembly GCA_039090855.1. Classification (NCBI taxonomy): domain Eukaryota; kingdom Metazoa; phylum Arthropoda; class Arachnida; order Araneae; family Macrothelidae; genus Macrothele; species Macrothele yani. The sequence continues at coordinate 66,657,804 of CM076989.1, read as the reverse complement.
CCTCACTTCTTGTTCGTAGATTTTTCGCGAAAAATAACGTCTGTGTGTTGAATCATCCACCGTATTCGCCTGATTTAGCACCCTGCAACTTTTCTTTGTTCCCAAAACTTAAAATGACGTTAAAAGGGTGTTATTTTGATGATATTTCGACCATACGAACAACTTCGATACGTGCTTTGGAGGCAATTCCACAAAGTGAACTGGAACAGGCATACGAATCATCATTAAATCGCTGTAACAAGGGTATTGAAGCCGGAGGGACTTATTTTGAATAACAAACCAAAATAAATTATAATTTCTTGTTTCTACACTGACAGAAAACAAAATCCCAACACCACGAGAAAATAGTTGTAGAGGAATGAAATGGCGGCAATACATTTGTATAGGTAACATATTTAATCGATTAAGGTTTCAAGATCACAGCTTATTGCAAGCGCGAGAAGAGCCATTTTAAATGTGAAATGCTGGTACATTAATAACCGGTGTAACCGCCAGAATGTTAAATGCAAGCACGCAAACGTTCATGCATTTCGTCGTACAGGTGCTGGATGTCAGTTTGTGGGATGGAGTTCCATGCCTGTTGCACTTGGTCGGTCAATACACAGGGACGGTTAATGCTGGTTGGGGGTGACGCTGGAGTTGTCGTCCAATGATGTCCCATACGTGCTCGATTGGTGAAAGATCTGGTGATCTAACAGGCCACGGAAACCTGTCGACACTCTGTAGAGCATGTTGGGTTAAACAGCGGTATGCGGGCGAGCGTTATCCTGTTGGAAAACACCCCTGGAATGCTGTTCTTGAATGGCAGCACAACAGGTTGAATCACCAGACCGACGTACAACTGTGCCGTCAGGGCGCGTAGGGATAACCACGAGAGTGCTCCTGCTGTTCATAGGAAATTGCTCCCCAGACCATAACTCCAGGTGTAGGTCCAGTATGTCTCGGCCGCAGACAGGTTGGTTGCTGGCGCTCACCTGGCCTCCTTCTAACCAACACACGGTCACCACTGGCACCCAGGCAGAACCGGCTTTTCATCAGAAAGCACAACAGGTCTCCACTCCGTCCTCCAATGAGCTCTGCTTGACACCAATGACGTCGCAAACGGCAGTGGTTTGGAGTAAGTAGAATGCCCGCTACAGGGCGTCTGGCTCGGAGCTGTCCTTCAAGTAACCGATTTGTAACAGTTCGTTGTGTCAGTGTGGTGGCAACTGCTGCTCGAATTGCTGCCGCAGACGCGGTACGATGCGCCACGGCCATACGCCGTACACGGCGGTCTTCCCTCTCAGTAGTGCCACGTGGCTGGCCGGAACTCGGTCTTCTTGAGGCAGTACCTTCCCTTGACCACCGCTGCCAACAATCATGCACAGTGGCTACATTCCTGCAAAGTCGTTCTGCAATATTGCGGAAAGAAAATCCACCTCCTCGTAGCCCTATTACACTACCTCGTTCAAACTCCATGAGCTGTTGATAATGGCTTCTTCGTCTTCTTAAAGGCATTCTTAACTAACATCAACACACTACGTCGAATCTCAACGATAACTGACGCTCGCGAACGTTACAGCGCGTATTTACAGCAAACCTGCTTTGCATGTTCCGAGGGGCTCTACTAGCGCCACACGTATGCGCCGAGCTCGAAATTTGCATAGATGTCATCTTACAGATGTACTCTCACCGCCTACTAACTGTTGTTTATCTAACACAACCCCTTCTTGGTGTTGGGATTTTTTTCCGTCAGTGTATTTCATTTTACAGACCCAGTCTTAAAAATTCTTTGACGCACTGTGTATTGTGTAAAATAATTGCTTTCGTCCATTGTTGCAGAATAAAATCTAGATTAATCAATGAGTGAAATACGGGATTACACCATTGTACAATACAAATTTGGAAGATGTGAATCCGTTTATTGGTGTAAATATGACATGGATATTAAATCAGATAATATCCGGAAACTTGAAACTTGGTCGTTCTGGCTGGTGTAGTGGTTAGCATAATCGGACTCTATCCGAGAGACGAGGGTTCGATTTCCGCTCCATGACGACGAAATTTGTAAGTTTTCGGATACTATCTTACTTAACATCCATGACACATTTACACCAATAAACGGATTCACATCTTCTAGATTGATCAGCTATTGTTTGCAGCTTTGGCGATAAGTTCCTATCGGTAGTTTCGATTCTCTCTGTAAATGTTATTCGAGACACACTGTTTCAAAGTTCGTTGTCTTATCAGGACAAAGAATACCACAGACACTAAACATGCAGACTTTGTAAATTGACCATCCACTGTGTTTTGTTATATTTTGCAATTTTATATGGGGGGGTCATGTGTACCATCTGTTGGAGAACTGTTTTGCTTTCTTAAACTGTTCTGTTGACCTGAAAGTTGTTTTCGTAGGTTTTTTTACTTTTTGTTTCCTTTCAGCTTCGGTCATGAATGCATAAGTCTAATTGTCCTGCTAACTGTCGGGGAAGGTTTAAATCTTTGAACACCGCCACAGTTACTTTATAAATACGACATAATGGCTTATCTCCAAAGATTGCAAAAAAAATAATTTCCACGACAATTCATCTTTTAAAACACGGCCTTTGCAATCAAATTTACGTTCTTCACTTGCCATCTTAACGGCACAGAAACGATCAGTCACACTGTGCTAACACTCGCGGAAACAACAATAATAAATCGGCAAGACAAACACACGATCTTCGAATAGGAAGGTAAAGAGCGTCGCTTTAATGTCAAGCAGTGCAGAAACAGCCTGGGCCAGAACTGTGCTCAACCTAGAAAATATATACTACGGTTCGGGCTCGGGTTCGGAATTTTCTTCTTATGCAAATGTGATTTTTTTATGATTTAGCATACGATACTTATATTACATTTCCTGATTGATAAAGAAAATTCTTGGACAACCGGGTGGGAACTGAGGTGAGCTATTGATTCTTTACTTGGGGAGTAAATGCCATAGGCCAGGTATTAGTGAATTTTTGTGGAGATGGAAAAGTTTTTTCAAGGACTTTAGATTCTAGTTATTAGATACCACCTTATCAAAATTTCGCAACGTTCCCCCATGAGGCAGCCCCCAGCAAATTTTATTAAGCAACGTAGGTAGATCGCAACGCAACTGGATTTTACCGAACACTCGATTTCCCAAAATACACTCAAGGACAATGAAATTTGCGCACCTAGAAGAAAACATGCTACAACAGCGAAACTTCGCAAATAGCTATAGTGCGAGCTGGTATGCAAATGATTCACGTTTGGTGCGAGTGACTACACACCCTGTGGTGGCGCCCTGCAAGCACGAACTGGCAGCCTTATAAACCGGCGTGTAGTTGGTTCCCCCATGAAAGCGAAAGCAGCGGCCGACGCAAGTAAGACTACAGAGTGACAAGAATGCTGGGTAGATGCCAGAGAAGTAAGTGATGTCTCGCAGCCATTACAACAAATCTGTTCCACAGTCTGTGGCTCACAGAAGGACCATGACCATTACATATAGCCATTTTACAACTTCCACCTGACTTTGGCCTACCTCTAGCCTTTCAATTGCTCCCACCACAGTTCATCAGTTAAGTGATGTCTCGCAGCCATGACAACAAATCTTCTATCGCAAAATCCTTTCCTTACAGTTTACAAATTATGTGACATTACACGTCTACAGCAGCTCTTTTTATGATACACTTCATTTGCTTAAACCGATGCTACCGCCACTTACTTGCATGCGAAACCCGGACTCAGCATTATATTTCACGTTATGTACCCAAGTTTCGGGAATTCCCAACTCTTCTTTCACAAATAATCGCAATCCTGGGGTTTTTCCCTCTTAATTTATGGTAACTAGTGTACACTGAAGTGCCAGAAAACCTGGTACAGACGAGCTTATACAAAATACATAGCAACGTCACCTATGCGTGTACTCGGTTGCGTCCGGCAGTGCGTATATAAAGCGATAGAGATCCTTGCCAGCTGTCAGAGCTGTTTTCGGCATGAGAATGACAAGTAATAACGATTTGAGCGATTTTCAACGCGGTGTCATAGTTGGCGCTCGTGAGATGTGACATAGTATTTCGGAGTTAGAAACGAAGTTCGGATTTTCACGGACGACCATTGCAAGGGTGTACCGTGACTACAAGAATTCCGGCAAAACCTCCAACCTACGATACCAGTGTGGCCGTAAAAAGACACTGGGTGAACGTGACCATCCTCGGCTGCCAAGAATCGTTTCACGCGATAGGCGTGCAATACTCACGCAGGTATAATCGGAATTCAATGCTGGAGCCTCAACAAGCATCAGCGTTCCGGACTGTGCAACGTACCCTGCACGATATGGGCTTCGGGTGCAGACGCCCAACTTGAGTCCCCTTGATGGGTGCACGATACAGAGCTATGCTGCTCGCTTGGGCACGGCAACAACGCCACTGGGCACTTGATGACTGAAAACAAGTAGCCTGGTCTGACGAGTCGCGTTTCTAACTGCATCGTGCAGATGGAAGGATTGGTGTGTGGCGCAAACCCCATGAAGCCATGGATTCCGCCTGTCAACATGGAACTGTACCGGCTGGTGGGGGGTCCGTAATGGTATGGAGTGTGCTTAGCTTGTGACGTACCTGCCAGCAGGACGCACACGACATAAAGGCACATAGCAATCAGAACAAATGTCTGCGTAGCTCAGTTGGTAGAGCGACTTGTTCCGGAATAAGCGGCCTCGGGTTCGAATCCCGGCGTAGACCAAAAATAACGGAGAAATTTACTTCGTTATAATGGCGCCCGAACTATCCGGATGACCCGGCCGTTCAAAATCTCGCATTGGCGTGATGTTATTTCCACACCGCGAGACAGGAAAAATCAGAGAATCCCTTCTCCAGCGCTTCGAAAAATAAAAATGTGTGATGTTGCATTCCACACAGCAGATTGACTGGGAGTTCTCAAGTGCACGTTCTACAGTGGATGGCTGCCTGCAACGATTCATGGTCACGGCTGACCCGTGGGCCATGCCCCCGGCCCTCTTTCGGGGGAGATGTGACGTACCTGCCAGCAGGACGCACACGACATAAAGGCACATAGCAATCAGAACAAATGTCTGCGTAGCTCAGTTGGTAGAGCGACTTGTTCCAGAATAAGCGGCCTCGGGTTCGAATCCCGGCGTAGACCAAAAATGACGTAGAAATTCACTTCGTTATAAGCTGGACTTCACTGGGACCCCTGGTACGTCTACAAACGTCTGTGACCGGCCAACGCTATGTGCGCATCCTTTCTAACGAGGTACACCCGTTCATGTCTCCATTCATGCTGATGGGTTGGGCCTGTTCCAACAGGACAATGCACCTCCACACAAGTGTCGGGATGCCACATTATGGTTAGAGGAGCATTCATCTGAGTTTGGAGTGTTGTCATTCCCACCCAAGTCCCCAGATCTGAACGTGGTAGAACACATTTGGGATGTCATGCAACGCGCTATCGAACACAGGAATCCGAGACCTCGGAATACACCCGAATTGTGGAACGCTCTGCAGGACGTATGGTGTGCGTTGCCTACAGCATATTTCCAGAAGCTAGTGGAGTCCATGCCCCGTCGTATTTCTGCAGTCCTGCGCTCCCGTTGGGGACCTACCAAGTATTAGACTGGTGTACCAGTTTTTCTGGCACTTCAGTGTATATATACTCTGCATCTGCCCCGGAAAGTAATGAAGCGGAAAAATTATTATAGCGAATGAAATTTTTTGAACAGCTGACATAAAGTAACGAACTTCCTCTGGTATTGCAAAGTTTAAAGTCTTCACAAATAGAATATAAATTAAGCTGTTCACATCTATTATAAACCACGAAGCATGTTACAAAGCGGTGAGTTCATCTTTGTTTGCCGAAAGAATTCAAGAGACGTCAGCGGGTTTTATTAATATGATTATTTTATTCTTCCAAAGTCGAAGATAAATCATTCAGTGAAAACACAACCGAAAGTGTCAAACATAATCAAATTCACGAAATAACTGGAGCGTTTCTTTTACAATTATTTCAGCGCTACATTTTTTTTATTTATTCCTTTCGCTTTGAAGCATCTCTTGGCACCCAGTTATTATTTGGGCGCAAATGTGGCCCATCTTCAGAGGTGTTCAAGTACAACGTGACAAGAATTTTTTTAGATTTTCGCTCCTGAAGCTTTGTTTTGCAGTAGAGATACACTTTTCCCACATCGGACTTTTTTATTTTTTTAATAAATGTTAGCACTGATCATCACAGTTCTGTGGCCTTGGGATTCATGTAAATTTAATTATTACTGTTCACTTAACTGAATCTGGGGCTTTTTATTCTGTTTATTTGTATGAAAGAATATGTACAAACTCTATTACGGTGGTGGGTGAATTTATTCAGAAAAAAAGCTACAGCGTCTAAAATTAAAAGAAAATCAACATATCATAAAATGTGAAAGGTTTATTTACAATTTCAGAAATATTTTTTTTGTGTGTGCTTGTATTTTCTTTTTGCATAGTGGGAATACGGCGGAAATATTTAAAAGAAGAATTAATGTAGGGAGGGCGAAAAGAAATGGAAATAAAGCTATAAATAAAAACTTAATATACGACGGGAGGTCAGTAAGTAAGCCATAAACAATTATTTAAAAAACTAGCGTATAGCCTGCCCTAGGACGGTTGTTTTTAAGCTTTAAATAAATATTAATATATAGGGGATGTAGTCTATCTTATGATGGAGTGAAATTTTTAATTGAAGCAGATTGAAAACAAATAAAATAGACGCCGGCTCTTTTATAAGGAAATATAGTAAAAACTTATATAGTAAGAACTCATTCATGTTAGAACTAAAAATTATATGCTCTTTATTTTCGTTTTTCAAAAGACCTCGCGATAAATAAACATTCTGTGTAAAATATTTGTTGTTGTTTAACAATTGTAGATTAAAGTGTTTGGATAGATCCATATTTTGCAAAATGTGTAGTATAATCAGCACTAAACTCGGAAAGTTGTTTTCATGTAAACTTAACTTAATAACTTTTTCTTGGATCTTTCGTGTTAAATTACTTTTTCTCCAGCACACTTGTTATTCCCTTCACGGCTTGTTTTAGATTGTTTTATTCGACGGTTAGTTTGAAACTTCATACCGAACTTTTTTCAACAAAATAATGCGACATCTGGTATTACAAATCGGAACTATCTAAATTCTCGACAACGTGCTATTAGGGCGGCATCTGCTTTTAGATGCAATCTTGCTCACTTTGACATCTCAAGATTTCAGTTTTTATCGTAGGTTAGAGCGTTTAGATAGATCGATATTTTGAAAAATGTTTAATATAATCAACACTAAACTCGGAAAGTTAGTTAAATTAAAAAAGTAAAAACTAATTAAAGCTTACACATTAATATTCGAATTGTGCTAAATTAAATTAATATACAAACGCAACTTGCCGCGATATTAAAAATTCAATTCGAATTTTGTTGATCGGAAAAACAGAACTCGAGTCATTGATAATCCAATGTTTTTAAATTAGCACGCGATCACCTTGACATCCAAAAATGATCGCGTGCTATTATATTGCAGGAAATCATTTTGACATCGCGAAAGCAAACACGAACTGATCAATAAGTGATGCGCAACAATGCAGATGTTGCTGTGACGTCAACCGTTCCATAGAGATAGATGGATCTGAGTGTTTATATCATTAATTCTGTGTGAGATACGAACTTGAAAAAAAATTATTATTACCTTAATATTTCCCCTTATTTCTCAACATAATTTCCTTCAATATTGATACACTTATCCCGTCGCTTTATCAGTGCATCGAAATCTGCAGCATAAAGTCTTGGGTCTGCTGTCGCACCAAGATTCATACTTCACGTTTATCCTCTACGTCATCCGTTAAACGTTTTCCGCCAAGGTGAGTTATTAGCCGATCAAACAGGTGAAAATCGCTCGGGGCTAAGTCGGGGCTGCGAGGCTGATGTTCAAGAAGTTCTCAGCGAGTTTAATTTTCTAATGGGTTAAACGAGCATTTGATGTCTGGTGTTGTCATGATGAAGTCCTCTAGCCAGTAGGCCTGGATGTTTTTTTTGTTTTTGTTTTTTTCCGAATTGTATCCCGAAGCATCAACAGAGTTTCAGAGTACGATGCAGCATTCGTATTCTCAGATCGCTTCTCGAAATGGACTAACCGCATTCCTTCAGAATCCCAAAACACTGCAAGGATAACCTTCCCTGCTGATGGCGAAATTCGGAATTTCTTGGTTGAAGGTGAAGAGGGATGTTTTCATTGCGCTGAAGCACGCTTTGATTTGGGTTGGTAGTGATGCAACCATGATTCGTCCCCACTAACAATCCTGTTAAGCATATCTTCTTCACATGTGTACCGAGAGAGACGTTAGCCCATTTTTTTAAGGACAGGCTCATCCGCGTCATTTTCTGTTCCTGAGTCCGATCTCTGGGCACCCACTGTGCGCACACTTTCCAGAAATTCACACGATCATGCATTATACTGTTAGCTAAGCCATGGGAGAACTATTGCAGTTGTTACACTGTCTGTCGTTATTCGCCTATCAGTTCGAATCATTTCCTCAACCCCCATCGCAGTTGCTCCTGTGGCGATCTGAACAGAACAAGCAGGTCAGTCATCATCAGCAAACGTTTGAGCGTCCTTGAGAGCATTTATCGACCCAGTTGTGTACGTGACAAACATTTTTCACCCTACAGAAGAAGTATTTTCGTATGAATATCCTTTGCGGGAAGACCTTTCTCCCAAATAAAACGCACAACAGCATACTGCTCTTCGGTGGTACATTCCCCGAGCGCGATCGCCATTTGCAATCTGAGCTGGGCATGCGCATGTGATACCTAGCGTCTGTTATATTGAACTACGAGGTAGCTGGATTGTGCTGCCACCTAATGACACCTTTAGAAACCAATAACTATCATTATCAGCTATACGACGTACACTGAAGTGCCAGAAAATCTGGTACAGACGAGCTTATGCAAAATACATGGCAACGTCACCTATGCGCGCACTCCGTTGCGTCCGCCAGTGCGTATATAAAGCGATAGACATCCTTCCCAGTTGCCCAAGCTGTTTTCGGCATGAGAATGACAAGTAATAACGATTTAAACGATTTTCAACGCGGTGTCATAGTTGGCGCTCGTGAGATGGGCCATAGTATTTCGGAGGTAGAAACGAGGTTCGCATTTTCACGGACGACCATTGCAAGGGTGGACCGTGACTACAAGAATTCCGACAAAACCTCCAACCTACAATACCAGTGTGGCCGTAAAAAGACATTTGGTGAACGTGACCATCGTCGGCTGTCAAGGATCGTTTCACGCGATAGGCGTGCAACACTCTCGCCGGTATCATCGGAATTCAATGCTGGAGCCTCAACAAGCATCAGCGTCCGAACTGTGCAACGTACCCTGCGCGATATAGGCTTTGGGAGCCGACGCCCAACTCTAGTCCCCTTGATGGGCAACACCGCCACTGGACACTTGATAACTGGAAACAAGTAGCCTGGTCTGACGAGTCGCGTTTCCAACTGTATCCGGAAAATGGAAGGATTCGTGTGTGATGGTGCAAACCCTATGAAGCCATGGATCCCGCCTGTCAACAGGGAGCTGTACCGGCTGGTGGGGGGTCCGTAATGGTATGGGGTGTGTTTATCTGGACTCCTCTGGGACCCTTTGTACGTCTAGAAACGTCTATGACCTACCAACGCTATGTGGGCATCCTTTCTGACGAGGTATACCCGTTCATGTCCTGTATTCATGCTGATGGGTTGGGCCTGTTCCAACAGGACAATGCACCTCCACACAAGTGTCGGGACGCCACATTATGGTTAGAGGAGCATTCATCTGAGTTTGGGGTGTTGCCATTCCCACCCAAGTCCCCAGATCTCAACGTGATAGAACACATTTGGTATGCCATGCAACGCGCTATCGAACACAGGAATCCAAGACCTTGGAATACACCCGAATCGTGGAACGCTCTGCAGGAAGTATGGTGTGCATTGCCTGCAGCATATTTCCAGAAGCTAGGGAGTCCATGCCCCGTCGTATTTCTGCAGTTCTTCGCTCCAGTGGGGATCTATCAAGTATTAAACTGGTGTACCAGTTTTTCTGGCACTTCAGTGTATGCTCTAATTTAACTTTAAATTTTATTAGTCTTTTTCTGTGTAAATTTGGTGTTCGTTATTTTTTTGCGTTTCAAGCTTAACTTTATAATTTATCACTCACTGAATGTTATGTTGAGAGCAGTCTTGAGGTCAGGGTGCGTAACATGTGTGTGTGGACATGATAAGAACGAGCCATATAATATTGAAGCAAGCAGCGAAAGGTGTAGTGTGGTAGTCATGGAAGCTGTCCTAATCTGTAAGCGATAGTGTCTGTCGATCTGTGGTGTACATATATTTTATATTTCGTGTTAGTCTTTTCAAACTACTATTGTATTTACTAATTCACATTAATTCGACTAATTGCATATTGTAGTTAGTTATGACTTAAAAATTTCTTCATTAGTGAAGTGCGGTTGAATAAAAGGCGAACTGTAAGTAAATATTTCTTGAACTTTATTTAAGTGACTCTGTTTCACTAAAAGTGTGTGAATAAGAACAAACCTTATGTAGTGTTCCCGAAGTTACATAAACGTATTGTAAAACATTGAAGAACACTACAGTTTCCGATAACTGTTTAGGACTTATGACTTCCCCTCATATTATCCACTTTTAATAAGGTTTAAAACGAGATCACGGAAATGTAACTTTATTACTAAGTTATGTATTAAAAAGTAGTTCTTTCCTTTGTGGAGATTTGAGTACTTGTGCCATGTTAGGTTTAGGTTTAAATGTTGCTAATAGTTGTTTTCACTGTAATAGCAGTAGTTTTAAGGCTTCAGCTTTAAATGTAGAAGTCGGTATTTAAGCAAGATTTACTTGCTTAAATATCAACGTTGCTTTAGCTGTGGTGTTCTTTGGTTTTGAGAACATAAACATACGTGAAAAATGTCAGTTTACCTAGAACACTAACGTTACGTATACTTGATTAACTATCGTAGCTAGTTCGTTTTAACTGAAACTTTTGATGGTTTTTTTTTTGTTTTGTTGAAGGTTTAACGACCACCGTGAGCACCTCAATGGGCTATAAGCAGTTGCCAGTCCCTGATTTAGGGTCACTGGTTCCAGAGGAGGAAGAGAGCTAGTACTGTAAGACAAACACAACATCCATGTCTCACCGAGATTTGAACCTGGACGCACTTGAATGAACAGTCATAAGCCAGCGCCAGCGGAGCGACATGATAGCTTACAATTTAGTAATTGCAAATGCCCTTAATGAAGTGTATAAATAGCACTTCCAGAATATGTCTAGGGATTCAGTGAAAACAAATATACAGTACTTACTAGTTCAACCTTTTGTTCAAGTCAGGAAAAGCAACAGTCACTTGAACAATAACGAAGATTTCAACAAACGCGCTTGGATCAGGATCGAATAATATAACATCGACCATCGCATAAAAGATCTCTTTTCAAAACAATTACAATCTCTAGCCGATTATCCCACTCTTGTCTCTTCTGTTGGCCTTTTGTCTGTCACTGCTGCTTCTTATCCTCTTCCCTTCTTTCTCTCCTTCCAGGGCGAGACTCTCAATCTCTCTTCTGTTTCCACCAAACTTCTCTACCGCCTCCTCCGTACGCCTCTCTCTCTCTCTCTCTCTCTCTCTCTCTCTCTCTCTCTCTCTCAACCCCTTCCTTGTGTTCCTCCTTCTGCTCTTTCCGCTGTCTGGTCTGCTTCTACTTCTTCTCTTTCCTCCCTCCTTGAACTGAACTCCCACTGGCGTTTCCTTCATGGCCGTATCCCTGCCCCTTCGCTTCTCTTTCGTATGTCTCTCATTTCTTTACCTCTTTCCTCCTTCTGTTTTTAATCTGGCAACGTCGACCATGTTTATTTGTACTGCCCGGTCCTCTTACCGATGCTCCATTCTGGGTTCACCATTGCCAACCGTATCTGCTCATCTGATCTGCCTTTCAGTGCCTATCGTTGGCTTCTTCGCACCGTGCATCCTCCCACTAGCCTTCCACCAATGTGCTCGTAGATCTTTATACTCACCAAACACATCATGTTTGTATTTCACCAATCTTTGCGTACTGTTACGGTGCTTCCTTCTATCCTGACAGCCGGTGAGACCCTCCGGTCTTACTTTCTGGCCCGCCTTACTGACTGTCTTCACCTTTAGTACTCGATTGTCATCTCGTCTTCCCAAATGGACTTTTTTGTATTACTTGGGCTCAAGACTCGTAAATGGTTCCACATCCCGGCGACGTCTCCCTGTCCCACCGTTTGATGTGCCGCCAACTCGTCCCTTGTGCCTGCTGTTACTTCTTGTCTGCCGGTCACCGCTGCCCTGGCTGACCGTTATAGTCTCCTACTCTCTGTGGGCTTATATTATATTTTACCGGTATTCTGAGTTTGTTTTCAGGCTAACGCACTAGCCTTCATTGTACAAATCATTTTTATTATTATTATTGCTTGTTCCTTTGAGACACGATATGTAATGTCTCCTGTATCCCCTTTTTACACCAATAAAGCGACGTTTGATCTCTAGCCGAATATCTAACAAGAACGTGAATTTAACAAACGTGATTAGCCAGTACATCTAACGGGAGACAGCCTGAACATACATCGTAAACCTCGTTCTTATCTCTGTTTTCCTCATATGTCACTCAACCTCCGACCTCAATGCAGTTGCCACAAGACCGGTCGAGAGAGAAAATATAGTGTTAAGTGAGAAACTGTTGAAAAGAGAACAAACTGAAATTTATATAGATACAAGACTGAAAAGGAAAGTTAAATTAGAGTATACGTTGCACAGCTATGAACTTATGAACGTATTATTGGCGCTTGTAACTATGAACAAGAGAGAGGGCACCTAATTTTCGGTTGTAATGGGCACGTCTTTTAAATCCTTTCCGATCACGAATAAAATATTTCGAAGTTATTCATAGTCAATGGGAAACATTACCAAAAAATACAAAAAAATATACCGCAGTTCTACAATCGATAAAACATCTAGAAATAGGAGCAGTTACTTTCCCTCATTAGCGGTTGAAAAGTCTGTTACGAACATTAGCAAATTGAGTGCATTATATCAGAAGACAGCAAAACATGTTGTGAAAGGCCAGAGTATAAATTAAGTTTAGGAAACAGAAGTTTAAAATACTAAAGGAAAGACGCAATAAAGAACAACTGCCAAACCTAATACTATGTATGAAAGAAACTAGACTTAGAACTTCTAACTGAAAAGGTAAAAACAATAATGAGAAAATCTTTGGAAATTCTGAAATAAAGGGTCTGTGACCTATGGTTTCTTCAGAGGCAAAGCACTTGTTATAACATCTGTATTTCGTCATCGACCAGAAAAATGGGTTTTCTGTCTATGTACTGGTCCTAACTGAATAAAGAAAACCATTTCCGAAGAAATTAATTTTAAAACACATTTAATAAGCTTAACTCCAAGCGCTTGTGATTCAGCAAGTTAAGGATCTAAGAAGTAAAAATTAAGAGACATTAGATGCATTATATTCGAAAAAAAAAGTTTCAAAAATTATTTTGTGTTTGCGAAAATTATACAGATCTTAGGACCTGCATAGCCATGCCCTATCTAAAACTAAGCCAAACATAATGATGAAATGAGAAGGATTTCCTACAGGGATACGCATGGTGCACAGTAAAGTCGCGTAAGTACTGCTTCATAAGCAAACGGAAGGTCAAAACGATGTGGAACCATTGGTATTTGTGTTAGTACTGCAATGCCTCTAGTTGCGAATTTGCAAACTTAGCTGTCCTAACTCCGAAAATATCAATTGCAAAGTTGGAGAACATAATTTGTTTGGTACAAATCGATCATAAAAAGTGGTCAGCGACGAATTTAAGCTGCACACTGAAGGTCGAAAGAATCCAAGACCGCTTTTGAGCAGTGCAATGTCAATGAATTTTTATTTATTTGACTGCTGAACGAGGTATTATCTCGTCCGTTGTTCACTTGTTGAGCATTTGGCGTACTTTCTCCTCATTGCTTTTCTACAACCTACGTCCGAAAAGTTCCAGTACTGACAGCATAACTGACGTAACAGTAGTGGGATAAAAATAACATATGTAAACAGCAGTCCTTGGCCAATCAGCGAACAGCTGGAAACAGGTTTATACCGGTACCGACAGGCGTTAGGCGAGCATTAATGGAGTCATAGTAAGTATTATTGTCCCATTTCATTTTAGCCAAGGAAGAGACGAAAGTAAACATCCGTTTTCGTTGGAAACTTGGTAAATCAGTTACTGAAACTTACAAGATGTTAAAAGAAGCGTATGAAGACACAACATTAACCCTCAGCAAAATTTTCGAATGGTATGTGCGGTTTTGTGACGGCCGGGAATTCTTTGATGATGATCCGAGATCAGGAAGTCCCTCCAGTGTGCGGGGTACCAATGTGGCATTAAGTTCTCGTTTTCCCAAATCCTCGCGGAAAATCTCATAACAGATAAACTTACTGATGCCTACCAACTAAGACAAATGTCTCACTGTAATTCGGCGATCTTTCTTTCACTGATTCCGCCTCTTTGATGTTTTCCTCTGTCCGCACACTGTAGGAACCCCAGACCTCGGATCATCATCAAAGGATTCCGGCCCAACACGAAACCCAGCATGCCATTCAAAAACCCTGCTGCGGGATGATGCTGTCTCCATACGCTTCTTTTACCATTCTGTAAGTCTCAGTAGCTGAGATTTACCAAGTTTCCAACAAAAATGGATGTTTACTCTCTGTTCTTCAATGGCTGAAAGGAAATGGGACGAGAACGCTTGCCGTGACTCCCTTAATGCCAGTCTGCCGCCTGTTGGTACCGGTATAAACCGGTTTCCAGCTGTCCCCTGATTGGCCAAGGACTGTTGTCTTCTAGAATACACCTTGTATTTTTATCCCACCACTGTTACGTCAGTTATGCTGTCAGTCCTGGAAATTTTCAAACGTGAATTGTATTAACATTCTTCTACTAGCACACCAAGATTCCGCTACAGTGTTGTAGTTTCGTCCTGTATGCCGCCACTTCTATCTTTCCATTCCAGGACAGTTCGCAGTAGATTTTCTCTGCCTCATTAAATATGGAATTTCAATAAATTTTGTTACGTTACAATTTGTTGAAAGTTAGGTTTACTTTGTCTCCTTAAATCATTTCATTTATTATTTCTGCTGTTAAAGATTCATGATTCATTTTTACATTGTTATTTATCTATTTTGATGACAACAGCAAAGAAGCTCCGGGAAAGGGCCTCACAGAGACCTGACTTAGCCCCGAGCTCTCTAAGTAAAGTCAACAATCCAAGATAGCAATGAAATTAGATTACTATTAGTACAATATGAAATTTCCGCTGCGCTACAATTAAATATGACTCTTGCCCTCCAACTTTCCGATTAACCTTCCCTTCCCATCTCCTTTTTTTGCAGTTAGTTTAATATATATGCTTTATTTTTTTTTGTATAAGTTATAGTTATTGATTTCTGTTAGTTCACTAGGTAATGAATTCCAAAATCTTGGTCCACAGTAATGTAGACTTTGTTTTATGGTTATAGTTTTAGGCAAAACTGGTATGAGTATGTGCTGATTTCTAATATCATACTGATGCGTATAAGTAGTAATTTTTATTAGATCATGTTCTATGTTATTTTTTATTATTTATAAATAATTTTCCCTAAGTTAAAATTGTATAATTGCTTAACAGTCATTATACTATATTTATCATTGAAAACTCTTGTAAAACCATGAATACCCAACCGCATATAATTATTACTCTTAAAGTTGTATTTTAAATCTATTAGTCTAATAAATTTATTTTGAAGTATTTGCAGTTTTTTTATATTAGATTGAGTTGTTTGACCCCATGTTAATATGCAATAATTAAGGTGTCTATGAATTAAGGTAAAATATAACAATTTTATTGTTTTAACCGGTGATTTATTAAATTTGTTCATAATAAACGATCAAATTTGCTTTCAGCTAACATTGTACCAAAAAAAGCTCTTGTTTTGCTCGTTAAATACAGGATATCGCTAGATACGATCACGTGATAAGCGGGTTGTACCGATCACGTTATAAGCGGGTTCTAACGATTACGTTATACGCGGGTTGTACTGTATTTTGAGAAGTTAAATTTTGGGCTTTGTGTCTGTTCTTTGGTTCGCTTGCTTTCCTTTCCTTTCTTCTGATCGGCAGCAGTAAATCAAGAATGTTCGGTTCCGACTGCTCCAATGGACCCGTTAACCTACAACAACTGTATCTTGTAAAAAGGAAGTTTGAGGAGAAGAAACACCGTTCCGATGACAGTACTATACAGGCAGAAAATAAAATGCTGCTTAGTAATACACGTAGCAGTGGAACAAATACGCAAATGAAATAAGAGGATGAGGCAAGGCTTGGCTTTGAGCAATACAATACAACAGAATAAACGAAGCATTAAAGATAAACCGGAGAATTATAGAGAAGGGTCGCCGGAGGCACACGAGGTGTTTTATTAAACAGACTGTCCAAATAATCTCCAGGTAACAAAACTGAAGGTAAAATCTGTAATGCTGTACGAGACGAATGATTCATGGAGAGGAAAAGATTTAAAAGCGTTAAAAATTCGGCTGTTTTGTAGAAATAGCCCAAAACGCGGAGATTTTTATTGAGAAGAAGCAGTGGAAATGTGGAACAACAGATAAAAGAGTGTGTGGAATAAAAAGCAAGAGCAGAGAAGAATCCCAGGTGCATGTCAAAACATCCGTGATCTCAGAAACCGTCGATGCCGCTGAAGGGAAAATGCGCCTGCCAAACCGAGGAAGGAAATGTACTCGAATGTCACCCAGCGGTCTTTCAGTATTGTCATGCAGCACTGAATCTTTAAAACGCCTGACGCCTTTTTAACTTTTTTTCTTTCTGTCGGGTCGTCAGCAACCATTTTTTTTTTTTTTAGATAATGCTTTTTCCACAATTTCAGAAAAGCAATATGAGACTGCACCATTCAGTTTCTCTCAGTACTTATGCTTTGTATGGATTGTGAATTTTCAAACTTATCTGCAATCTTTTACGATCTGTGTACTTTATTTCTTTAAAAGCATACTTATATTTTGCCTTAACTGAATAAGGAAATGAATGCTACATAAAATAATATGTAGAAACACACTGAGTGGTCAATTTATTAGTAATAGTAGAACATTTATGGCCGCCCCGGTGGCGCAGTAGTCTAAGCGATGGCCTCTGATCATTCGTCCGTAAGGGGTCCGGGTTTGAATCCCGGGGAGGCATGGATGTCGTGTTTGTCTTACAGCACTGGCTTTCTCCCTTTCCTGGAACCAGTGACCGTAAATTAGGGACGGGAGACTGCATATAGCCCATTGAGTTGCTCACGGTGGTCGTTAAACATCCAATCAAAAAAAAATTATGCAAATATGCTGTTAATCATCCGTTGACGTCAGGCGCCTAGAATTGCTTAACCAAGTGAAAGAGGCCACCCCGGTGGTGCAGTGTTCTAAGCGATGGCTCCTGATCGTTCGTCCGAGATGGGTCTAGGTTCAAATCTCGGAGAGGCATTGATGTTATGTTTGTCTTACGGAACTGGCTCTCTCTTCCCTAGAACCAGTGACCCTAAATCAGATCCTAGATCCTATGTAGAGGATTTTAGGAAGGGAGTGTCTGACCCTAGGTCTTAAACAACCCTTAGAAATAGGAAGCTAGGAGATTTGGCTAGAGTGCCCGATAGGAAAGTGACACGTAAGCGAAGTAGAAAGGGGAAGGAAGACGCCCTTATTTATTACCGGGGGCCAGTACCCGGGGTCCGAAGGCTTAACGTGCCCATCCGACGCACGGCGGATATTTAGTGGATCGAGCGTTCGTACCTGCCTGGGATCGAACCCGAGGTCCTTTCCATGGCAGTCACGAACGTTGCACACTAGGCCATCCGTGGCCCAGTGGCCCTAAATTATGGACGGGCGACTATTTACAGCCCAATGAGTTGCTCCCAGTGGTCGTTAAAACCCCAATAAAAAAAGTCAAAGAAAGGACTCCTAGTATTTGTTCGTAATACGTTGCTGAGAGGGGAATGGGAAGGCGACGTGACTTAACGGACTTGGAAAGCGTGGCGAATGAGTACTCAGCGGAATGCGAGTATCAACAAAATGTCTGTATTTGTGGAATGTAGAAGACCAACAACAGTAAGAGCATGTAGAGGATAGTTGGCCTAATTGCCTTTGAGCTTGGAATGACAGTAGGAGCTCGGAGGAGTGGTTTTGAGTACAACAAGAATGTGGAAGTACAACAATAGCAAAGTATACAGAGAGTAGTTGATCTAATGGACTTCGAGAGTGGGATGATAGTAAGGTAAGCCATCAGAGGAGTGGTTTGAGTATCCGCAAAACTTCTGCTTTTGTAGAATGCGGGAGACCAACAATAGTAAGAGTATACAGAGAGTAAGTGGTTTAATAGACTTCGAGAGTGGGGTGATAGTAGGCAGGCACTTAGAGGAGTAGTGTGAGTATCAGTAAAACTGCTGCCGTTGTAGAATGTGAAAGTACAACAGTAGTAAGAATATACAGAGAGTAGTTAATCTAATGGAGTTCGAGAGTGGGATGATAGCAGGGTAAGCACTCAGAGAAGTGGTTAGAGTATCAGCAAAATTTATGTTTTTATAAAATGCGGGAGACCAACAGTAGTAATAGTATGTACAGGATAGTTGACCTAATAGCCTTTAAGCGTAGGATGATAGAGGGTGCTCGGAGAGTGGTACGAGTATCTGCAAAACTGCTGTGCTTATGGAATGTGAAAAAGCAAAATTGGTAAAAGTATACAGAGTGGTTGATCTAGTAGTAGCCTTTTAGAGTGACATGATAGTCGGTACTCGGGGGAGAGGTGCGAGTATCATAAAAATTTCTACAGTTGTGGAATGTTTTAAGACCGACAGCAGTAAGAGTATTCAGAGAGTGGTTGATTAAGTAGCCTTTGATAGTGACATGATAGTGGGTGCTTGGAGGAAAGGTGCGGGTATCCCCAAAACTACTGTGCTTGTCAAATATTACAGTAGTAATATACAGTGAGTAGTTGATCTGGCAACGTTTTAGAGTGGTATTTTAATGGGGGGTACTCGGAGGGTTGGTGTGAGCATCAGTAAAACTGTACAGCATGGAAGAGTAATGGTAGTAAGAGTATACAGGGAATGGTTGAAGCTGGAAAAAACCGGTATGAGAGAATGACCTCTGGTCTAAAAAAGATAGCCGAAGCATTTCGAGATTTGTGAGGGACGGCAGACCCCAACGGAGAATAAACCAGAAAGATGACACCGAAATTTTCGGGTGTAATAAGCACGTCTTTTGAATCCGTTCTGACGCAAATTAAATTTATCAAAGCTATTCAAAGTCAATGAAACCGGTATGGAAAACAATAGATCTGACCAAAGAAAGAAGTTTTTCAATCGGGTCTTTAATCCCTCAGATATTTCTGTAAACGGAATCGTGAGCTTACCAACTCTTAGAAACAGAGATATCGACAAAAATAAGATGTGACTTTACGTCCCCTGGTGGGAAAACCATGCATTATTTTAGGAAGAAAATGTTCTCAAAAGGTTTATCCGTATAAGCGGTATCGGTCGAAGAAAAACAAAAATTAGTCGAGTTTTCAGGAGCCCAGATTTCGCAACAAATACTTCAGAAGCAGAAATTAACACATATGACCCCTGGTGGCTAAACCATTCTTTACCAAACATTAGAAATTATGTGAAAAATATTTTCCATCAGGTCTTGTATGCGATACAGTAAGAATTTTTCAAATCAGAGCTTTAGGAGCAGAAATAACGCAGAAAACGCAATTTACCTTTGTCCCCCTAGCGGAAAGTGTATAATTTACTTGAAAATTTTGAATTTGTAGGAAAAACATTTCGCATCCGAAACACTATCCAACAAAGAAGGAATTTTTCAAAAAGTACTCTTAGAAGTAGAGATATAGACAAAAATAAGATATACATCTACGCCCCCTGGCGTGGAAACCATGCATTTTTTCAAGAAGAAAATTTTTCTAAAAGGTTTGTCGACATGAGTAGTATCGGTCAACAAACAGCGTTTTTTTCAATCGAGAATTTAGAAGCTTATATTTTGCTGCAAATACAACAGAAGCGGAAATTAAGATTTTTTTGATTTTTTTTTGTTTTTTTTTTATTGGACGTTTAACGACCACCGTGAGCAACTCAATGGGCTATAAGCAGTCGCTCGTCCCTAATTTTGGGTCACTGGTTCCAGGGAAGGGAGAGAGCCAGTGCTGTAAGACAAACACAACATCCATGCCTGACCGGGATTCGAACCCGGACCCCTTACGGGAAATTAAGATTTACGCCCTTTGGTGGCCAAACTATTTTTTTACAAAAATCAGAAATTATTTGCAAACGATTTTCCATCAGGAGCTGTATCCGGGGCAGAAAGAGTTTTTCAAATCGGAGATTTAGAAGCAGAGATATAGGGGGAAACGCAATTTACCGCTACGCCCCCTACCGGAAAGTATGAATTACTTGAAAAATTTGAAATTATATGAAAAACATGTCACACGGAAAACACTATCCAACAAAGAAGGAATTTTTCAAATCGGACACCTAGAAGTAGAGATATTGACAAAAATAATATGTACATCTACGCCCCGTGGTGAAGAAACTGTGGAATATTTTAAGAAGAAAATATTGCGAAAAGGTTTATCGATGTGAGTGCCATAGAAGCTCCGATTTTATGGCAAATACATCAGAAGCAAAAATTAACACTTACGCCCCCTAGTGGCCAAAGTATTCTTTCCCCAAAATTTGAAATTATATGCAAAAGGTTTTCTATCAGGAAATGTATCCGCTGAAGAACATTTTTTTCAAATCGGAGTTTTAGAAGAAGAATTATCGGGGAAAATGTAATTTACTTTTACGCCCCCTAGCGGAAAATCTATGCGTAATTTGAAAAAGTAACTATATCTAAAATACTCTTCGTCGTAAATGGAATCGAAAGATATAAATTTTTTTCAATCGGATGTTTAGAAGCAAATATGTGGAATAAAACGTATTTTTGAATTCGACATCACTGCATTTACGCCCTCTAGCGGCAAAACTGCACATCGTAAAAAAAACGAAATAAATTATCATCATTTGCATATTTCAAGCTTCCCAATGCAAAAGAATTTTTCAAATCGGACCAATAGTTGCTGAGATATCGTGGGTACAGACGGACGGACGGACGGACAAACCGATAACAGAAGCACGATCTTTTTTTACAAAAGACGTGCTAAAAACAGAAGATCTGACTCAAAAACAATACCAAACGTGTACCCTAGCGCACATTGTTCCTTTAACTGATTCTTCTGTTTTACAACCGAAAGGGATCTGAGCAACTAACTTAAAAAATGTCTTCGGTATGTTTGGTTGCACTGTAGATGGACCTAAAATCATTGGTAAATGGTAATGTGGTTAATATGATTGGACGATTTGGATTTTAATCTGCATTATGGAGACGGGAGGGTGAGAATTTAGAGACAACAACATGAGATCATGGGTCTACCTTGCACGATCACGATTCTCCAGACTAATGGAGGTAGTGTAATGATATGGGCCATGTTTTCATTGGGCACTTTACGTCCTTTTATTCAAGTCGACGTTCTCCAGAATGTGCAAACACATCTAAACATCACTGTTGATCAAGTTCATTCAATTAGGATCACTCGCTCCATCACCATGATAGATAACTCCTTGCCGAAAACAAACGAAGCACCTCGAGAATGTCGTTTGATCCTGATCGAACTCCGCATGCAAGTACCTTAGAGCCAAATATGCAAATGATTAAAAACATCAACTAATGACTAAATAGTGGCCCGCCACAACGCACGAGGCCCACACATCGTGGAGGGAATATCAAGAGCAAAGCTTGCACGCAGAGACAATTGTGACAGATGATTGCGGTTCCATTAACCTCTACGGACTGTGAGGATGTCTCGACGTTGAATCCGTGCACAATACGAGATGTCAAGCAAGTCTGGGAGAGGGCGTATGATTGGGTTGAGAGAGACCGGTTGGTCAATTTGCCGTATTGCCAGGCAATTGCATCGTAGCGACGAAGAAATAGAATAGGGTTGGCACCAGTGGGTCGAGCAGGGCACAACCTAGCGGCACGCGGACGTGTGGACCCAGGGCAACGACACAACGCGAGGATCAAGCGATTGTGACAGCCGCACGAACAAAACCTAATTCGTCATGTTGCGTCGTCTAACAAAACCGTGCCCATGTTGCTTTGTCTACAGGTACGGAAGTGGCCATCCGTACCGCTGTCAGACAATTATCGGCACGGGACTGCATTCGAGGAGGCCACTCCGCCACCTACCACTGACCAGCAAGCATCTCCGATACCGGTTGCAGTGGTGTCCGTGCAGATCAGCGTGGATAATGTCCAGTGGCGAAGTGTTGTCTTCTGTGTTGAGTCACGGTTTGCACTTGGTATTGATGACTAGCGCATACGTGCCTGGAGACGAGCTAGCCAACGCACAGGTCCTTCCTTTACCATGAAGCAGTATACGGATGGCACACCAGGAGTGACTGCCCAGGGAACAATTTTCTACGATAGCCGGACGCTTTTGGTGGTCCTCCGTACACCTCACGGCTCAACGGTACGTCGACGAAATTCTGCGACCTGTTGCGTTCCCATTCCTGTAGCAGCATCACGGAAGAATTTTTCAACAGGATAATACCTGGCAACACACTGCATGGCTTTCCCAGGCATGCCTCCGTGATGTCGACACCCATCCATGTCTAGCCCGATCGCCCGATCTCTAACCGATCGAACATGTTTCGGACATGATAAGACGCCACCTACTCCCATCCCGGAACGTCGACGAACTGGCCCGCAATTCGGATGCTATACTTCAGGACAGTATCCGTGAACTGTATGCGTCTATACCACGCCGGATAACTACTATTTTCGGAGCCAGAGGTGGAGCTACAACGTATTGACTTGTTCTACTCGTGTAGCTCCTCTGGAATTGCAATCATTTCGTCTTCTATACATGTACAATTTACATACCAATTTTCATCTGAATTGGATGATTCCTTCTGGGAGTTTCGTGTTTTTTTTTTGTTTTTTTTTTTGCAAAGAGTCTCTTTTGGAAGGGCAATGCACCATGTTGCAATGAACACATTTTCTCGAAATGATTTCAGGAACGTGATGAGGCCTTTTCGTTGCTTCGGTGTCCACACAAGTCCCCAGATTTCAAACCTGTGGAGCATTTGTGGGATCATATCTGAAGTCTAGCTCTCTACCATCCAATCTGCGAGGACTGGAAGACGCTATTTTTATAGGTGGACTAATATTTCATCGGAACGTGAAGCTTGAGCAAATGAGTGCCGTGGCGAATTGCTGTGGTTCTGAAGGTCAAAAGTGATTTAGGCTGGTAGCCCAAATACGGTTCTTTTCTATACGAAAGTTGCACTACAGCTGCCGCGAGTGCATCTGGATAGAGTGAAAATGGTGACCAAGGTCAAGAACCTATACTTTCAACATCGTTTTGTTCTTCTTTCGTCATATTTGTATCATACCAGCTTAATAAACATACATTAATGAACCGTGAATAAGTTTACTTATTTCTTTGTAACCAACGTAACGACTTGAAATATATAGTTTTATTCCACAACTTGAACTACCTTTGGCTACTTTTTTTTTCGAATTAGTGAGATTTTCATATCCTTGCAAATATTACTGAAGCATCAGACCGAAATTATAGTCTGAAGGCTTTTGGGCAAGTTTAATTTAACACGGCAGTCAAAACTAAGTTACAGGAATTTATAAAAAGTAATGGAAATACTTGCTGTTTGTGGATACTTTTTATTAATAAGCTGTAGGACCACCTCGAGCTTTCAGAAAAGAAGCAATTGAATTTGGAATAGACTACAAGTCGTGCACATATGATAGTGGAATGTGGAACCATTGTTCCTGTAAAATGGTTCCCAATTGTGCCAGTGATGTTGGTGGAAAGAGTGATATGACTTTTCGCTGTAGGTATTTCCACAAATGTTCAATAATATCGGGATCTGGAGATTGATGTGACCAGAGTATCTGCAGTACCCTATCCTCATGCTTTGCGAACCACAACTTGACAAGTTTCGTGTGACGCACCGGTACATTTTCTGCTTGAAACCAGGGACTGCCATTAGGGAACAATACATGCAACACTGGATGCTGGTGATCCCGAAGAATGGATTGGTACGTTGAAGATGTGACACGACCCCGCACAATAACCAGTGGCACTAAAGACTGCCGTGATATGGCACTCCAAAGCATTAGGAATCCATTTCTCCTGCTTCACAGTCGGAAATAAACAGTAGGGAAGGAACGTTTCTGAAAGTTTACGCCAGATATTCCACCAGTAGTGGGAAACAATTTGAAGCTCGGTTCTTCAGAACAGATTCCCAGTCTTTAACATCCCAGTTTTGTACTACCGCACACGTTTTGTTTCATTGATATTGGTTATTAGAGGTTTATGGATTATAGCATAGGCATCAGTACATGCACGATGGGGTTTACGTCGAACTGTTATGACGAAAACGAGATCATTCTGACTAGTATTCAACTCTTCTGCTGTTTGCGATGTGGTGGTCTTGTGCTTCCGTTGTGCAATCCATGACAATCTTCAACTATCCCTTTCTGACATCTTCGTATGGTATCCACATTTGGCACGTTTGGAGACAAATCCACGTCATTTTTACGCTTTCCAACCGTAGGTTGAAGAAACGTATATGTTCCAGCTTTGTCAGTCTGTCCGCATGATAACTCGCATAAAAATGGTTCGATTTCGATGAAATTTTAGTATGTGGTAGGGGACCACATTGGAACGAACCCTATTGAAAATGGGCGAAGCGGGGTCAAAGGTCAGGACATAGGAGCGGGATCCATTCTGTCGCCCTTATGCGCCATAACTTCGATTGCAACAAAACTTTATCATGTTGTTCCGAAGGTATAGTGAACCGGTTCTATTGAATATCATCGAACTGGGGTCACAGGAGCGAGATTTATTCCACAGCCATTAGCCTCATAACTTGACTAAAAATGTTTCTATTGCGACAAACTTTAGCATGTTGTTCCGGAAGTATACCGAACCAATTCTCTTTAATGTCATCCAAATGGGGTCAAAAGTCAGGTCGTATGAGCGAGATTTGTTCCACAGCCATTATCCTTATGACTTGAGTAATAAGTTGAGTAATGATTCCTGGTATGTTGGAAAGCGTATCATAATCAACGCATTGCATGATTTTACTAACTTCTTTGATAGGTAGTCACAATCTTAGATACAGTTTTTAGAGCAGAAGCTCAAGGAAAACACTGCATCTTTGAAACGTTCAACACACAACGGAGCGATTCCGAAGTGGCAGTAGTGACTAAATGTGTAACTTGGGGAAAATTTGGCTTACGAAACTTTCCAGAAATGTTTGGATGTGTCTTGCAGATGTAGCACGAAGATCTTTCATTGTTTGTTGCTTCGTAAGTGTACCTTTCTTTTCATTCATAAAACACGAAAAATTATTTTTTGTTCTATTTTTCTTATTTTAAAGAAAATAATTATTTCTCTCATAATAAACTGAAGAATTACAGACTTACTGTTTTCTCGAATGATCCGTCAACTACTCTACAGCAGAATGGCATCCAAACAATTTAAGTTTAAAGTGTCTCTTGTCATTGTGTTTTATCTTTCTCATGTTGCGTTCTATCAGCACTACAGTAGCAAATTATTAGGAAAACCTACCTAATAGGGTGTTGGGATGCCTTGTCCTTCAAAACATCCTCGATTCGATGTGGCATGGATTCAACGAGGCACTGATATCGTTCGACAAGTATGTTCAGCCAAGAAGATGTGATAGTATTCAACAATTGCCTAAATGTTCGCTGAACGAGGATCTCTGTTCCGAATTCTCTCTCAATCTCACAGTTGTTAAACTGGGTTAATATCTTCGTGCTGTGTGGGATATTTTAGCATTTTGAAATCATTTTCGTCCTTTTGGAACAGTAGTTGTGTAACAATCCAAGCATTGTACCATAGCGTATTGTCCTGCTCTGAAAGTAGTCCTCTCTGTCAAGAGACACAATACACATGTAAGGGATGTCTGGGCCACACTGATATTAAAATACCTCATGGCATCCAAATGTTGTTCTAAAGCTATTACAGAACCAAATACCGGCCATGAAGAAAGGCCCCAGACCTTCAACCCTCTCAACCGGATTGCACAATTAACGCCCGATAGCTAGGATACATCGATTCGTTAAATTGTTGCATATTCTGTACCATTCATCGTCATGAAAATGTGGTTCATCGGACCAGGCGACCTTTTTCCAGTCCTCAAGGTCCCCGTTTTGGTGCTCCCGTGCCCACTGTAGAAGAATTTGTCAGATTTTTTCATGCAGAGACCAGTAGTACATGACCTTTGTTGTTGAAGTTCATTCCCGCCAACATGCTTTTGACAGTATATGCTATATCGCTGCGCGGTTACCTTTCGAAATAGAGTTCGTCTGTTACCTCGTACAATCCTCCGCAGCCGTCGTTGCACTTGAACATCGACTAGTCGTTTCCGCCCAAGGTAGACCGCTGACTGCTTGTTTTTTGTTTTGTTTTTGCACAACTCACTGTACACCCTCGATGCAGTTGTTCTTGCGTGGCCGAGAAGGTTTGCCATTTCTGAAATGCTTGAATTCGCCCGCCTAGCATCCACTATCATACCTCTTTCAAAGTCGTTTAGATAATGTGTTTTCTCCATATTTCTGCCATTCGTACAAGTCTGAATCCTTTGCAGTGGGCAGTATATTAATATAAAGCCATGCCTAACTCATATTTGCGTACGTAAGTGAGAATGGCACGTGTCTGATTACTCTTGGGTGTTCTAATAATTTGCTACATCAGTGTAGATCTTACCTTGCTTGATGTAAAGACCACAAACTAACTACTTCGTCTGCTTTTGAAATTTACTGTGATACAATAGTAAATATGTGATGAAGAAGTTGAAGCAAGAACGAAGTGTATATGTTGCGTTCTTTCATCCAGTGGGATCCTCACAAAACGCTACGGTTCGTTTTTAATTCTTATTTTATAAATCTCTCCACCCTCCCCACTGGATTTGTTCCGTTTCGTGGCATATCCTTTCTTTTCCTACTGCACTTGACGATAAAATAACCTTAGCGATATCGGTTGTTATAGCAACACATGTCAATGATTCTATTTCAGATAATGAAAAAAGTAAAACCAACTTCTGCACTTTCTAACATGAGCATTAGGTACAGTCACCTCATAACTAATAGAATTTTGGTTTTGAGGCTATTTTCGAGTCGAGAACTAAGCTCATGTAGACCTCGTTCAACGGTCTCGTGAAACGTTACTCTCTTCATGTTCCTCTCTTTCTTTCTGTCTGCCTTACACCCTTCCCCATTCGTTCTCTTTACCTCAAACAAGCACACCCTTTCCCTATATCTTTCGCTTATAATAATGACTTGTTGTTTTTCCACTTTCACATTTATCTTTATGTTCTAAATTATCTTACTGTTTCCATCTTTATGTATATATATATATACTACTCTTTCTCCCTTTTCACATTCCGCTGCCTCTCCTCCCTTTTTTCTCTCTCTGTTTCTGTGCTATGCACAGAAGAAAAGCACAGACATCAAACGATATATTGGGGTGTGTGTGCATTTACTGTACTCTGGTTCAAAAAGAACCGAACTCAATCATTCAGAAAGAGCATGAAACTGTAGCATCGGCCATTTTAAGCACAGTCTAGGCGAGAAGTCGGTGAGGTAAATCAAAAATAAAAGAAATAGAGCGATAATCTAAAGCACTACGCTTGAGATTGTATTGTTTCCACCCTGTTTCCCCGGAGCTGAAACTTGCTAGGTTAGTGATCCGAAGATGATTGAGATCAGAGAGATATCAACGGTATATATCTGTTGAAGTCACGTCATCCCTCGAGGTCTGGGAACTTTGTGGAAGATAAAACTTAAGCGAAGATATGAAACTTCGTATTTCTTTCTTTCCTTCGTTCTGCCGTAGATCATTTTTTTTTTTTTCGGTAGTAGGCCTACATCTAACAGATTTTTTCACTCAACAGGAACTCCTTTTATGAGCAGAAAATATGGATTGCATCTATCGCCACTGAGTGTATTCTTCACGAAGTCCAGTGGATTGGCGCGGAGAAGAAACCTTTCAGACGCAAGCCATATTTTTGATGAGGAGGCTGAAACGGATCTTGTTTATTTTGAGCTATTAAGACTCTCCGTTGAATGTAACTTGGTGAACCGGGTTTTTTGCTACATTAGCCACATCAATCCGAAATGGATAGTGAGAACATATTTTAAAGGAACAATGTGTCCGCATTTCGAAGCCATAAAACTTCTCAAACTTTTACAGAGTTCTGTCGTTTTATCAGTTTTTGACGCCAACATGATTTTAAAACTTTAACTCGAACTTTTTCCTGAAACCAGAGTGAAAGAGCCATAATGAGTAAAACACGATTGTAAATTTTCTCACTCCGATAAAGCTTCCTTTTAAAAATCGTGCTCTTTGTTACTTAATTTTGTAATTTATTCTACTTCCGCTTTTTGGCATGAATACCCTTACACAAAATCTGATAAGGAACGTAAAAGCCACATCAACTTTGTTATTCAGAGCACATTACTATTTAAGTGCGATGCTGTGCGAGGCCTGCTGAGAGACAAGTAAGTAAATTTTCTTTCACCGCATTTAAAGAATTTACGCTAGCTATTTTTTTCACTGGGAAACCCATAAATCATCTTTGATTCTAGTTTAAGGACATGTAAGTACGCTTTGAATTTTGCTGAGGAAGAACATGCAAGTCCACTCTGAATTTTCATGAGGAACGCGCCTATGTATTTTGATTCCTGCTGATGGAAATTCAGGTTAATATTCTCTGAGTGATATCCCTATCCAGTTTGCTCGCCGCTAAGGTACGTGTAAATCCACTCGAACTGTCACTGAAGACCATACCAATCTACGTAAACTGCTGCTGAAGAGTGTTTAAATCGCTTTAATTTTTCCAGAAACGCGAGAATCCATTTTAATTCTTATTTATCCATTTTAGTACACTTGGATTCTTATTGATAAATTTTAGTACACTTCATTCTTACTGATGGATTTTAATCCACTTTGATTCTTATTGATGGATTTTAGCCTACTTTGATCCTTATTGATTTATTTTAGCTCACTTTGATTCTTATTTATGGTTTTAGCTCACTTTGATTTTTATTGAAAGATTTTAGCCCACTGTGATTCTTATTGATGGATTTTAGCCCACTTTGATTCTTATTGATCAATTTTAGTACATTTGATTCCTATTGACGGATTTTATCCCACTTTGATTCTTATTGATCAATTTTAGTACACCTGATTCCTATTGATGGACTGTAATCCGCTTTGATTCTTATTGACAGCCCACTTTGATTTTATTGATGGATTTTAGTCCACTTTGATTCTTATTAATGGATTTTAATGCACTTGATTCTTATTGATGAATTATTTCTTATTATCCTTATATATCTCACTTTGATTCTTGCTGACAAATGATGGCTTGTAAACCCACTCTGCTTCTTGCTCATGAAAAATCCAATGTAATTTTTCGCTGAAGGAGGTACAGTGCAGTACAGTCTGATTGTAATGGAAGGATGTGAGAACGGTTATGTCGCTTAAGCACGTGACTTCTGTAAATCGTCTTTGATTCTTACTGAGTGACACATAGAATTAGACCACTTTGGTTTTCACTGAAGAGCATGTGAATCCACTTTGATTATTTGTTTAAGGACATGACATGATAAAATCCACTCAGTTCCTCTCTAAGGAGTATTGTAATCCGAATCTGTTTCCTATCATGTTGTTCGTAGGGTTCCCGTTTGACTCAGACCTGATCCAAAATTGCATGTGTTAAAAGATTTTTTGCCACAGCCTTTCAAATGATCCACGTTTCTTGTGAAATCGGATGTTTCAGTTGTTCAGTTATGATCCTACAATTTTTTTCTGCCTCTAGTTAATGAGGAATGGTCGATTTCTCGTACAGTGCGTTGCTCATGAGGGTTGTTAAATTACCCTTTGGATAAGATATCTCTGCTTCTAGAAATTGGATTGGTTGAATTCCCCTTACATTTCGCTCCTGTTTCACATGCAGAATTTTCTCGCTAAATGGCATCTCACTGCATTAAAAGTATCACAATATTTCTCTATCAGACTTACCGAAAAATTGTTTTTAGTGGTAATCATGACTTAATTATTCTAGGTTTTGTGAGGAAATTTGAATATTGTACTTTAATATTTAATCTCAGTGGCAATAAATTTATGTTCATAAATTCATAGCATATACAGTGTACCTAAGAAACAAAACGCAATGTAATATGCCAATAGTCATGGTCAGGACCGGTTTATATGGTGGGGTGAGTCCCAAAATTACGCCCCTTCGAGTTCACGAGTTTCCCACTTCCACGCAAAGAGTCCGCAGTTTTAACTTTCTCACACCTCTGTTATAGAAAAGTCCTATAATCATTCAAAAATCCCACTTCCGCTTTTTGTCTTAATTTCAGTAAAAATGTGAAAACCAGGTACGTACCCAAGAACCCACAGTGGTAAATAACAAGTAAAACGTGAAAGTTAAAAGAACGCCGACAACACAACGCTGCGCAGATATCCAGAATGGAAAATGAACCAGAACAGAACTACTGAGTATCATAGAATGAACGCAACAACAGGAAAATGCTTTCTGGGTAGGGCTTGGGGAAATTGCCCCCAAGAACAAACGCTCAGAGGCGCTTTATTCGAAAGAGCGCAGATGATAAATTAGCTCTTTATCCCTACTGCGTATTCGGAAAAATCACGGAGGTTAGGCACATCCGCATATTGTTCTATCAGCTATTTTGGACAATTCATTTCACAGAGAAGAAGAGACAGATGCTCAACTCTCTTTTTTTTACTACCACCCCAGTTGTCGGACATGAAACTACGTTAGCTTCGGTCATGGGATTCAGTACCAGTAGCTATATAAGAAGCATCACGGAGAGAGTTGTAACTCTTGAAAAAAATAATAATAAAAAAAGAGAGACTTTCACGGTTACGGCGCATTAGTTCCACGTTCGTCCACTGGCTCGCTGTTCTATTGAGATCAGCAGGCCAAAATATTTCTACTATCCTCTATGGGAGATATACCTATGGATATCATCCTCTGTGATTCCTTTGGTGCATATGAGACGTCCTCACCTCATAGAGTTGGTTACTCTGTACCCTGGTTGGCTGCCCAGAATACTGTATGCGCCTAACTCAAGTATTTAAAAAGAAGATACTAAAATGTATAACTAGTTTTGGATCTACAATTTTCAGTAAATTTTTTGGTACCTTTTCACGTCCGTCAGAGCATGAATTTACGCCCCTGATGTGACCATTTTGGGAGGAGAACCCCTCTCCACGCACTCCGGTTAACTACGGCTCAGGCCATGGCATCTATGTTCCTCTGACTTTCTGGGATGTTGTGTAACACGCTGAATTTGAGTCTACTGTATCAGAGTATATGGTTATCGTATTCCTCAGCTCCGTGGCATTTATTCTTGTTCATAAATTAATCTGTATATGAGGTTGTAATAATTCATTACAGCTGGATTCTGCCCCCTATACAGAAGTACATTGCCAAAATACACAAATTTTCAAAAATCGTGAGAGACAAAACTTGGTGTTGAATCTCCGAGCTTCATATCCCGAAACGGGTCGCCATTACCTCGTTAAGTTATTTCAAATTCCACTGTACCTGTATTCCTTACGAGCAAAATAATGCACTGCACAGCAAATTTGATATTGCTAAAAACTTACACGAAACGTTAATATCCGTAGGTCATGTCTACCTTTGCACATAAAGTTGCACCGTTACATAAAAAAATTAAATATTGCCAGCTGTGTCCGGTATAAAGGCCGGCAATCGTTGGTTAGCACTTGTATAACGAAGTAAATTTCTCCGTCATTTTTATCCGCGCCAGGATTCGAACCCGGATCCCCTCATTCCGGAATCAGTCACTCTACCAATTGAGCTACGCGGACGTTTTATTCTGATTCTTATCTGCCTTTATGCCGTGTGCGTCCTTCTGGCAGGTACGTCACATCTCTTGGTACGTTACATCATCTCCCCCTTATCATTTTTTTTCGAAGTGCTGGAGAAGGGATTCTCTTATTTTTCCTATCTCGCGGGGTGGAAATAACATCACACCATTGCGAGATTTTGAACGGTCGGGTCATCCGGATAGTTCGGGCGCCATTATAACGAAGTGAATTTCTCCGTCATTTCTGTCCACGCCAGGATTCGAACCCGGATCCCCTCATTCCGGAATAAGTCACTCTACCAATTGAGCTACGCGGACGTTTTATTCTGATTCCTATCTGCCTTTATGTAGTGTGCGTCCTTCTGGCAGGTACGTCACATCTCCTGGTACGTTACACTTGCTACATTGTACATTGCATTTGTACAGAGTCCATCATTGGTACCATGATCTTGAGCACTATAACGAAGTAAATTTCTCCGCCTTTTTTGGTCTACGCCGGGATTCGAACCCGGATTCCCCTCATTCCGGAATAAGTTGCTCTACCAAATGAGCTACGCGGACGTTTTATTCTGATTCCTATCTGCCTTTATGTCGTGTGCGTCCTTCTGGCAGGTACGTCACATCTCCTGGTACGTTACATCATCTCCCCCTTATTTTTTATTTTTTTCGAAGTGCTGGAGAAGGGATTCTCTTATTTTTCCTATCTCGTGGTGTGGAAAGAACGTCACACCAATGCGAGATTTTGAACGGTCGGGTCATCCGGATAGTTCGGGCGCCATTATAACGAAGTAAATTTCTCCGCCTTTTTTGGTCTACACCGGGATTCGAACCCGGGTCCCCTCATTCCGGAATACGTTGCTCTACCAATTGAGCTACGCGGACTTTTTATTCTGATTCCTATCGGCCTTTATGTCGTGTGCGTCCTTCTGGCAGGTACGTCACTTCTCCTGGTACGTTACAGCACCTTTAGTCTCACGTTTAGATGACAGCTCGTTGTTTACGCTTTGCAAAAATGCATAGGATTCGGAAGTTCATAGAGGGACTGCGTTCCGATAGCACGTAGCTTTCTGGCTTGACGAAGAGCGTCCGTATACAACTTCACTGATGGTACTCCATCAAAAGAAGCATAAATTCAGTGTTATATACACTGAAGAGCAACTGAATTAGAGACAGCTGGCGTTATGCAAATGTGGCGTTGTGGGCGGCCTTGTAAACGGAAACGATATGACGTGTGCAGCGATCCGACAATATAAGGAGTGATGCGACGGGAATCAGTAAGAGTCGGACGCAGTATGGGTAAGACGAAGGATCTAAGCGCATTTTATCGTGGGCAAATTTTTGGGGCCTGACGAATGGTCCACTCCATCACGAAAGTCGTGCAGGAACTGGGATTTTCACGAGCCACTGTGTCACGGTGCACATCGAATCCGGTATAACCGTCCCTGCAAGGGCCAACTGCCGTGGACAACAGCGTGTGGATGAGCGGGGTTATCGTCGGCTAGCTCACGTTGTAACAGCGGATAGACGGGCTACAGTGCAAGAAATCACTCAGAAATTTAACGCTGGTGCACAAAAACGTGTAAGCAGCTACACCATCCAGAACCATGTCCTCGCTATGGGGTACAGAAGCCATCGTCCCACGAGGGTACCGCTGCTGACCGCACATCACAGGGTGCAAATATTAGCATGGGCGCGGGAACATCGCCACTGGACCCTAGACATGTGGGAAAACGTTACCTGGACTGTTGAGTCGAGATTCACGTTGGTACATGCAGATGGCAGGATACGAGTACGGCGCAAACCACATGCAGCGATGGATCCTTCTTGACAGCAGGATACTCTTCAAGCTGGTGGGGGTGGCATTCTCGTCTGGGGACTGTTTACGTGAACTGAAATGGGACTTTGGTACGTGTGACATCGTCCCTCACAGGTCAACGTTATCGGGATATCCTGGACGACCATTTGCTCCCGTTTGTACGTCTTCAACATCCCACTGGGGACCTCATCCTGCAACAAGAAAATGCACCGTGCCATCGCTCCCGAATTGTATCTGAATGGTTGGATGAACACTACACCGACGAGACCTCGCTTCCTTGGCTGCCAGCTAGGTCACCTGACCTCAGTCCCATCGAGCATATCTGGGATGCCATCGAGAGCGATGTTCGTGGCTCTGACCCCCTCCTTCAAATCTTCGTGAACTGTGTGAGCTTCTTCTGGGGTCGTGGATCCGTATGGCTTCCCAACGCTTCCGGTGTCTTGTCGAGTCCATGCCGAGACGAATCGCCGCCGTCATCAGGGCGAAAGGTGGTGCTACACGTTACTAGACAGATATCTTTAATTCAATTGCTCTTCAGAGTAAAATTCATTTTATCTTGTTGCTGTAAAGCTCACTGCTTTGTGAACTCCCGAAGATGCTCTCACTAACTTGTAGAGCTAGCGCCGTCTCTTCGTAATATGCAGCGCCGCTATGAATTCTTGAGCTGGTTTTTTTAAATATTATTATGTGCGAAAATTTTGTTCTTGCAATAAATTATACTTACTTCCCTATAGATTTTTTTATTCTCATGTTCTCAGTAGTGGGTTCCCATTCTTACCAGTTATAAGAAATAATGATGCTGTTACAAAGGTTCAGATAGTGCCATCATTGTAAAACGATTTTCTAATTGATGGTTTTTTAACCAAAGAATATGATGCTGTGTAATTGTCTCTCATTTCCAGATACCCTTTCATTAGCTGCAAAATAGTGCGTTATTGATTGTGCTCCTAAAATTAGGTTTTCTCTATTAGGGGTATATGAGCGTTTCTATCCCGGTATTTCGTTGAGGATTTATCGACATGGTGAATTACAAATCTTTACTTTTTTATTTTTCTGAAAACTGAGCCGTAATTTCTTTCAAGACTCACTTTTAATATGCTCCGAGGTCATTTTTTTATAATTTTAATATGCTGCCTCTATATACGTAGTTCTAAGATAAAAGCGTCTTAGTGATCAATGGATTAGGAATAAAAAACAACTCGGAAAGAAGGTCATCAAAATTTTCAAAAGCAATTTAAAATTTGATTTTTGTTCTATCATTTATCTCTTCTCATTAATTTTTTATTACCGACCGTTTTTATCAATTTTCATCAAAGTTACTTATTTCGGGCAATTTTAAATAATAGAAAGAATGTAACGTAAGAGTCGATGCTAAGAAATTTTTGCTTCAACATTGGTTTGCCATTCTTTGCAGTTCCAAATATTCAGTGGCCGTCCCGGTGGAGCAGTGGTCTAAGCGATGGCTTCTGATCATTCGTCCGAAAGGGGTCTGGGTTTGAATCCCGGTGAGGCATGGATATTGTGTTTGTCTTACGGAACTGGCTTTCTCCCTTCCCTGGAACCAGTGGCCCTAAATTTGGGACGGGTGACTGCTTGTAGGTCATTTAATTGCTCACGGTGGTCTTTAAACCTCCAATCAAAAAGAATATATATTCAGTGTAAATTATACTAATCAGTCATACTGAACACATGGGATTTGGACGCCATTTTTTTTAAGATTATGGGGTGGAAGCATCTTTGCTGTGATTTTTGGTTTGGGGTTTAAACCATCGTGAGCATCTAGTGCCTTAGGCAGTTCTCTATCTCTAATTTAGGGCCACTGATAGCAAGGAACCCAGGCCAACAACGTTTGTCGGGCGCACGGTCTGTTCCTTACTAGTAAAATTAGGCAGAAGTCCTCTGGTCACTGGGGCGTCATTTTTATGCTACTAAATAGGACTCAGAGCATAGACGGTTACTTTTTTGGAGCCGGTGGGAATTTAGTAGAAATTGTCTTCGCAACCATGAAACATTTGTCACTCAGTCTTCGTACCTATCTAATTTTTCTGTGTTTATTTCCCTCCTAGCAGTACTGTCTTAACCTAAAGAGAAGTCACATGCTGCAACTTCCTTTTGAGGACTGCCGTTTTGACTCGATTGTGTGATACGGCTGTTTAATCTTATCCCTACAACACGAACGTTCTGTTAAGATACAAGAGCGCGGTAGATCACATGTGTTTGAAAAAAAAAATCTGAACGTGAAGGCATAAAGGTACGAACGTGTAATTTACGTTATGTCTCAGGGACATCATCTACATGAATCCACGTATTATCGGGAAGCTGGAAGAAATCCCCCGAGTGAGTTATGTTGCCAAGGAGTTTGGAATCTTGCATAGTGTTGTATCCTGGCTCTGGGCAGCATTTCAAACCAATGAATGTGTTCCAGACACATGCTAAGGGTCACTCTTGCTCTACTATGCCGCACGAAGACAGCTTTTTAGTTATAACACGAAGGCGTCTGTATGCTGCGTTCCTTTATCCAGTGATCAACGTAGCGTACGTTTTTAGGGGTTTCGTATCCACAGAAATTGGACACATCATCAATGGGCCAATTTACTCTTCACACATGAGAGTAATTTTAGTTTGTCTTCGGATTCTAGACGTTGTAACGTACCAGGAGATGTGACGTACCTGCCCGAAGGACGCACACGACATAAAGGCAGATAGGAATCAGAATAAAACGTCCGCGTAGCTCAATTGGTAGAGCAATTTATTCCGGAATGAGTGGACCCGGGTTCGAATCCTGGCGCGGATAAAAATGACAGAGAAATTTACTTCGTTATAACGTCAGTTGATCTGTCGTAAAAGTGGTACTCCATACCAGCGCGAGAATGTTCAGCAAAGGGACATATACCGAGGTGCCGGGGTTATGGTATGAGGCGGCATCATGATTGATGGAACTATCTAGCTACAGGTGCAGGATAATGGGACTATGACGAGCGAACGATATTACAACGAAGTTCGTCAACGTCATGTTCGACTATTCCGTGGTGGTGTAGGCGAAGACTTTCTGTTCATGGATGACAACGCGGGACCTCATCGTACGCCAACCGTGCAGAAACTTCTGGAGACCGAAGGTATGCATCGCATCGACTGGCCAGCACGCTCTCTAGACCTGTACCGCATCGACTACGCCTGGAACGCAATGGAGAGACGGATTGGTGCTCGAAACCCCTCTCCAAAAAACATGCAGGGACTCATCCATGCTCTGAGAGAGATGTGGGTCAGTTTACCTCAGGAACTCCTGTATCATTTGGTGCTCAGCATGCCATGACGTTGTGAGAGCTGCATTGCAGTCCGTGGTGGACATATTCCATACTGAAATGTCTCTCTGCCTGTTTATCGATAACTACTGTACATACATTCTGCCACTACACTGCTGGCCACCCAAAATGCAACACCAAGAAGGAAGCATCCGATTGGCCTGAAATTCGCAGCAGGCGTCGCCCGCGAGAGGATATGCAGACGATTAGCATTGCAGTTCATATGCAAATCATGTGCGCCCGGCACGTCACCGAGAAGCACTATAAGAAGGGTGCACAGAAGGCTGGTGAAGTAGTGGAAGTGTGTTGTACTGCCGGACCTGTGCGTGGGAAGCTTCCTGATGCCTCGTCGCAGAATACGGCAGTCATTCCAGCACGTTTCGGAGTTCGACAGAGGACGAATATTGGCTTATCGCGACAGCGGTTTATCGTACCGAGCCCGTGTGAGATGACATTCAGCCACAGTGAGGCGAGTATGGATTCGGTGAGTGCAGGAGGAGCGGACGGACTAACGTGAACGATTGCCGCAGCCGCGGCACACCACCGAACGAGAGGACCGGCATGTTGTGCGGCGGGCATTGACGGCTTGCACCGCCACATCACGAACGTTACCGCAGGAATTAGGGTGTGTTGCGCAACAACCTGTGTCAGCACGTACCGTTCGACGTCGTCTGCAGGAGCGGGGACTTGTCGCACGGCGCCCATTGCTCCGATTACCATGGACGTTACACCACCGGCAAATGCGGCGGCAGTGGACCGTTGGACGCCGCACCTGGACTACGGAATGGCACGACATTGTCTTCTCCGATGAATCCCGCTTCTGCTTGCAGCACCACGATGGTCGGATCCACGTGTGGTGGCACAGTAGCGAGAGACTGTATGGCGCCTGCATTATGCATCGCCATACCGGTCCGTCGCCTGGCGTTATGGTTTGGGGCGCAATTGGATATGACACCCGCACCCCTCTGGTACGCATCGCCGGTACACTCAACAGCCACCGTTACATCTCCGACGTTTTGGAGCCTGTAGTCCTCCCTTACATGCAGTACCTGCCAGCGGCCACGTTTCAACAGGACAATGCGCGCCCGCACGTGGCACGTATCGTGCAATAATTCTTCACGGCCCATTAGGTGCCACTGCTGCCGTGTCCCGCCTGTTCTCCCGATATGTCGCCCATCGAACACGTCTGGTCGCTGATCGGCAACCGAGTGGCCCGGCAAGCACTACCCGCGGCTACGCTTGATGAACTCTGGCAACGTGTGGAAGCAGCCTGGACAGACATACCCCAAGCCCACATTCAAAGCCTCTTTCGTTGGATTGCGCGGCGTGTAGCGGCCGTTATTGCCAGCCATGGGGGCCTCACGAACTATTGATGTCTGCATGTTCCGCAAGTCGCACGGGCCTGTAAGCTCAATCGTTTCATCTTTATATCTGTTGTTATGTGTCCAGCAAATCTGGCTTTGCTATCTCGTGTCCTTCTTTGGATTGAATTTTGGGTGGCCAGCAGTGTATGTCATTCGGAAATTTTTAACTTTTGCGTAAACACTGATCATAATGTAATATTTGGGTCATTTATAAGCAAGTTTTGTGTCTTTTCATGAGTTTGCATGCTACAATATAAGTATTTCCCCATTTGGATGTCGTCATGTGTTGTTTTCTTGTACATGTAAAAATGTACCCGTCCTTAGGTTTTGGCCACCAGTGCATATCAATAAATGGGGATATATAAAATACTCCCAGAAGTACCTGTTTCATTAAATATTTTTAACCCTCCCCCATCTCCTTATACTGCTTCATCTTCTAAAATCTCGGTTCATCTGGTGCCCGTCGTGTTCATTTCAATGTTATTATTTCATGTTTTAAAACACTTCATTACACCACTCGCGGCGTAGTGGTCTAAGCGGGCTGGATTCGAATCCTTGTGAGGCATGGATGTTGTGTTTGTCTTACGGCACTGACTCACTTGCTACCCTGGAACCAGTGGCCCTAAATTAGGGACAGGTGACTGCTTATAGCCCATTAAGTAGCTTACGGTGGTCTGTTTAACATCCCCCCTCCCCCAATAAAACAGTAAAACATTTTTTCTAATACTTGATTTTCTATGGAGATGCAGTGTTCTTCAAAATGTTGTTTTTTTTTTGTTTTTTTCAGGGTGCGATTTCTCTCTTTCTTAGACCTGGCGTGATAACGACAACACACCAATTTCGCAGCTCATCAAAGAATTTTAATCAGGTAAGAAATACCTTCGTACAGTTCAGTAATTCCTCATTTTAATTTTTTAGTACGATGGCAATTCAATCTTTGAGAATCTGTTCAAATGTTATTCTATTGGAGAAAATAATTTGATTTTGAGTGTTTGTGAAAACATAAATAGATAATTTGATAAAGGTGAATCACATGCAGCTAATATGTCGTATTAGAATAATATGACTACCCTCGGAATTACAGTGTACCCACAGTGTACAGAGTGCACGTGACAAAGTCGACCACACGGAGATATAAGCGGCCAGCCAGGACACGTGAGCCATAGTGCGTAAAGTGAGCACAATAAGCAGAGGTAGTGATTTGAGGGACGTTCAAAAAGGAATGATCATCGGCTACCGCGCCGAGGGTGGAAGTGTCTCAGAAACAGCAGACTTCTTGGGTTGTCCGCGAGGTTCTGTAGTATAAGGGTGTTCCAAGAATCGACCGCTGGCACACCAAGTACCTCATGACGTCATAACTGTGGAGCCCCAAACCCCAGAGGAGAACGTCGCCTCCGTGGACTGGTAAAGGGCAATCGACGAGAACAGTGCACCAATTGGCCACATAAATGAACGCTGGGTTGCCCAGGTACGTGTCCCCGATAACTGTAGGGCGAACCCTGGTTACGCATGGGTCTCCGGAGTCGAAGCTGTGTCGAGGCGCCCATGTTAACACAGGTCCATCGGCACCGACGCATGCAGTTCCCATGGGACTACCGTCACAGGTCAGAGGAAGAGTGGGAAAAGGTTGCCTTCTCCGACGAATCGAGGTTTCAACTCCACAGAAGTGACAGGCGGTGGCGGATATGACGTCAGACACACGAGAACCAACCCCTGGACAGGCTTGTCGATCAAATACAGGCCGGTGTGCATGTCTGGGAGGATGTTTTCCTGGTATGACCTGGGACCGCTGTTACCGCTTAATGAGTCCCTGAACGCCAATGGCCACCTGTCCATCTTCGCTGACCACATGCATCCCTACAATTTCGGCGTTCATCCTGGTGGTGATGGAGTCTACCAACAGGACAATGCGCCGTGCCACATCTCTAAGGTTGCGCGTGACTGGTTCCAGTAACACGACAGCGATGTTTCCGTTCTCCCTAGGCTGGCGAAACAGCCTGACCTCAATCCCACAAAGCACTTGTGTGATCGATGGATCCATTTGGATCGTCAGGTTCGACATGCCGACCCGCAACCATATCATCTGCGGGACCTCCGTGCTCTAATACAGTCTGAATGGGTACGGGTGCCTCGGGCATCTTTCCTGGGCCTTATTGCTTCCAAGACACGCCGTATCGCAGCTCTCATCTGGGCCAAAGCTGGGTATTCCTATTATTAGGTAGGTGGTCATATTATTCTGATACGACCGTGTATGGACATATGAAGGGGTTTTGTTGTTGTTGTTTTTTTGGTTGAAAATTTTTGATAGCTTTCTTATAATGAGATTTAATTTCCAGTGTTTGTTATTGGTTTTTCTCATGTTTTTCTGTTTTGTATTATTATGTTTTCGTCCTTGAATTGAATGTGAATAGTTCATTAAAAAGTTTCTAAAGGCTTTATACTTCCTCTGCAAAATGTGATTTTTTTCTAATTATTTCAGGTTCTTTTACTGCTTTCTTATTAAGGAATAATTCGTCAAATGTTTTATATCTTTCTCACCTTTATTGTTAGGAAAGGGATTCTTGAATGCGGAGTTCATAATTTTCATGAGAAGTAGTTTCTGA
Organism: Macrothele yani; assembly: GCA_039090855.1. Classification (NCBI taxonomy): domain Eukaryota; kingdom Metazoa; phylum Arthropoda; class Arachnida; order Araneae; family Macrothelidae; genus Macrothele; species Macrothele yani. The sequence goes on along the minus strand of CM076989.1, from coordinate 66,616,600 downwards.
AAGTTACTTTCTTTAAGTTTTTTGGGGAAAATATTTTCGAAGAACATGGAGGATGCTTTTGATGCATCACTCATGTTGTTTATCTGGCTCATTAAAAAGGAGGTTAATAATTACTCTGTAGAAATGTTTATTTGTTCATCATTTGTTGATGAAAAAAGTACTTCCTAAGAGCAATTATATCATTCCTTCTTTCTTCATCTTTTTTTAATGAACAAGAAAAGAAAACCGTTCAGCAACTTCCGTGCCTTTCCAATTGAGTCATCATCATCTGACTTACCTAAACAGACCTTGTAATTTTTGAAAGCGTTTTAAAAAAATGTGACCAGGAACTTAGAAAAATAAACTTCGTGTTTTGAAAACTGTTAATGCCTTACCAATTTCTTGAAAAACAAAATGAAAAATACGAAAACTGAAGAAATAATACTTCAAAGGAATTGTTTTTTAAATAATTTCAATCCTATAGTCAAGAGTCCACAGCTGTCGGATGCACGATTAAAAAAATTAATTGAGAACTAGCAATTAAAATTTACATTTATTTACAAGTTAAAGATACAACTAAAATGATCCATAATGGCAAGCACTTTCAAAAATATCTTAGCTTCATCATCAGGCTTAATGCACGAAAGGACAGGTACAGGTAGTTATATACAATCATGAGCCGATCAGTGTTGCAAAACTGAAAAAGGCATACTACAAATAATTATAAGTCAATGGAACTTACATATCTGGGGAATTACCAGGTGTTACACCCAGTTGTTTTAACAGCAGGATCCCAGGGTGAGGTATGGTCACAGGCAAGTCGTTATTACAACAGCTGGAGGAAAAGCGTGTTATACAAAGATTTTCCGCAAGTAATAGAGAATATTTATCGGGTGCAGACGCTAGTAATGTTGTACGACTCCAGTCTGGGAAATGTTCACCATGCGCAACTGTGCGGGCTAAGGCAGAAGAGGTTTAACCGATACGTACTGCGTATTTGTGCCATTTTACTTAATTCCAATCTTGTTGGTCACTCTTAGATAATTAACATTTTTGCTAATGATAGCCTGCTTCGCGTATCTTACGCCGTGGATTACTCGCATAATGCGTATGGTGATCACTATCGTTTATTGTGATACAATATTATCGTTCCCTCGAATGGAGATATTCATGATATTTGTCGTTTGCGTGAAAACAATTTTGTAGAACTTGATATTTGAAAAATCCGTTCCTTCATTTCAAGTAGCAGGGGAGAGCAAAATTTCCTTTGGGGAAGTGGTTTAAGGGCCACAACCAGCAACTCTAAATGCTATATAGGCATGTACCGTCCATAATTTAATGCTACTGGTACCAGGGAAAGGAAGGGACAGATACAACGCCCGTGGCTGATCCGAAACTCGAACGCATGCCCAACTAGTAAAATTTGTCAGAAATCTACGCCTCTGAATCTTCAGCCGCCTGCGTGGTTCCTTCCTTTCGTAAGTAACACATTTTTCCTCTCTACCTGCTCTTTGAATATTTTATCTAATTTATCTTGATGGAGCCTTATTTCTTCCGCTGCTAAATCCGCTTGAAAAATACTTTCGTGATGGGACACCCTTTTGAACTAAAACAGCTTTTAAAAAATTGTAAACTTCAAGTCTGTCCGTCTCCGCAATATTGTTTTCACATTTACGATAGCATAACGAAATCATTCCAAAAATTTCTTGATGCAGTTGTGACGTACGTACTATTTAAACTTCCTTTCGAGTTTCTATTTTCTTAAATAAATTTCTTTACTGATTAGTCAAAAATGTTCTCACTTATAGAAATACGGGGTGTTTCAAAACTTCCCGAATTCAAAGTCAAACCTTGTACTTCTTAATTTTACAGATAAATTATTACAAGCAGGCAAAATATGATAGTATTATAAGCAAATATTAGGAAAGGATTAAACATATGAATTAATACGTTTTTCAGAAGCCCTCGTCATTGAGAAAACATGGAAGGACAACTGCGATAAGGTCAACCCCATTGAAGTGCCATACCCATGGAAACTTATATTAGAAAAAGAAACTCAAAGTAAACCTAAAAATAAAAAGACTCAATATAACTTAAGAAATATTAGAGAGTTGGGAACTGTCCACTTAACTATGATCCTGAATTGAGTTCAGTAGTCGGCTTACAGCAAATTGTTATGAAAAAATTAACTCGTGCACCAAAAGCTATTAAATTGAAAACAAATGCCGTCTCCTTCACGATACACTTTAATGATAAAAAACTATGTACAATTAAAATAAGTATATATTTAAGAACTTTCAAAGCCACAACGGCGTCATCCTCAGAAACAATGCAGCAGTGAGCACAGAAGTGAATGGCCTATATAATTAAACAATTAAACATATACTTATTAAATATACAATTAAACATATGCTTATTTTAATTGTACATAGGTTTTTTATCACTAAAGCGTATCGTGCAGGAGACGGCATTTGTTTTCAATTTAACAGAAAATTGTTAACGAAGTTCCTCACTACGACGAATCAATACATGACGTCACAGATGGCGTTGACAAGACGTGACAACCAATGATATGCATCGATGAGTTATAAATGCCCAGGTGCTTTACTAGCAATACTAAGAACCACTTGATAATATTATACTAGACATACCGAAATGCATCGCGCGTGTCAGAAAAATCACACGAATGTACTTGTGACGGGTGATGTCAGTGACAGTTGTGTAGTTTTACTTCTTCATTTGATTTTAATTATAAGCTCAGAGTCCACAGATTGACTATTGAACGAGAGACTGCAATACCTCTGAGAAGGCCTAGTGCCAGCTACGGAAAATTCATTAGAAGCCAGAGCAACAAGGTTTTTATTGTTTAATAGCTCTTAACTAGCATCTAGGTTTTAATAAAACGGACTGTTTTTTAGTATACTACAATATTGTAAGCAATTCATTCAATTCACCTTGTGACGTGCCTGCCCCAGCAGGACGCACACGACATAAAGGCAGATAGCAGTCAGAACGAACGTCCGCGTAGCTCATTGGTAGAGTGACTTATTCCGGAATGAGGGGACCCGGGTTCGAGCCCCAGCGTGGACAAAAATGACGGAAAAATTTACTTCGTTATAATGGCGTCCGAACTTTCCGGATGATCCAACCGTTCCAGATCTCGCAATGGTGTGATGTTCTTTCCACACCGCGAGAGAGAAAAAGTAAGAGAATCCCTTCTCCAGCGCTTCGAAAAATAAATGTGTGTGACGTTGCATTCCACACATCAGATTGACTGGGAGTTCTCAAGTGCAAGTTCTACAGAGGATGGCTGCCTGCGACAATTCATGGTCACGGCTGACCCGTGGGCCATGCCCCGGCCCTCTTTCGGGGGGAGATGTGACGTGCCTGCCCCAGCAGAACGCACACGACATAAAGGCAGTAAGCAGTCAGAACGAACGTCCGCGTAGCTCAATTGGTAGAGTGACTTATTCCAGAATGAGGGGACCCGGGTTCGAGCCCCGGCGTGGACAAAAATGACGGAGAAATTTACTTCGTTATACAGTATATTCTTACCTCATATTTCGCAATCTGAATTACTTGTACATATGTGTTTGTAGATCGTATGTAATGAAAATAACTACACGTTTCATAGAGTACAAGGAATTTTGGTTTATGTATTCAAAATCTATTAAGCCACTGTCACTGGTGTGGTATCTTCATTTCGCCGCAAATGATGAAAATGTGCACAGAGTTTTATACACTGAATGGCCATTTTATTATGACCACCTTACAGTTTTAAGCATATGAGCTATGGCTGCACGCTGTTGCCGTCAGAAGACGAGGTTAGTATAAAAAGGGAAAGCTTAGTGCTTGCGACAGTAGTAGAAGTGATTTTTGGGTGACGAGATGGGTAAAGAATGCGATTTGACGGACTTTCAACGTGGAATGATTGTAAGAGCTCGGAGCCATGGAGCGAGTATCATCGAAACCGCCGCATTCGTGAAATGTTCCAGAGCAGCTGTTGTTAAAGTGTTTAAAGACTGAACTGTCAGCCAAAAAACTGTGTCTCTACGTGCAACGTGTGGTCATCATCAACTATTGACTGCTCGGGCGGGACGGAGAGTGTCCAGACTGGTAACAGACAACAGAAGGGCAACATTGCAGCAAATTACAGACCATCTTAATCAAGGATCCCCTTAAATGATCTCTGCACGCACTGTTCGCCGGACACTGCATTGAATGGGATATGGCAACCGAAGGCCTGTTCGAACACCTTTGCTGTCTGCGGTTAACAAGAGAAAACGTCTCCGGTTCGCACAGGAGCACAGGGATTGGACAGTCGATAATTGGAAACAAATTATGTGGTCCGATGAATCACGTTTTCAGTTGCACCATGCCGTTGGGCAAGTGAGAATTTGGCGGAAACAGCACGAAAGCATGGACCCCCAAATGCATTGTTGCTACAGCCCTTCAAGCTGGTGGAGGCAATGTTATGGTTCGGGGAATGTTTTCCTGGCATGCTTCGGGCCCTTTAATTTGTGTTGATCAACGTCTTACTGGCACATCATATCTAAACATCGTTGCGGACCAAGTGCATCCTGTCATGTGGATGGTTTATCCCAATGGCGATGGCTACTTTCAACAAGATAATGCGTCCTGACATAGTGCTCGTATTGTACAGGATTGGTTTCAGGAACATGCCGGTGAGTTTACTTTCCTTAGGTGGCCCCCACAATCTCCAGATCTCAACCCCATTGAGAATTTGTGGGATGAAGTTGAACGTGCCATCAGACAGCTGGATCCACAACCCTTCAATCTCACACTCCTGGAAAATGCTATTCATCAAGCATTGTCTTAGATTCCACAAACCACCTATCAACATCTCGTGGAGTCCATGTCACAAGGAATCGACGCAGTATTAAAGGCAAAAGGTGGCCCAATGAAGTACTGAGGGTGGTCATAATAAAGTGACCACTCAGTGTAGTATGTTTCATACAACTTCAATTTCGATATGTATAAATTTACGAAAGTTGTTGAAGTGCCCATCTGTGTTTTGATAGGTCGACTTTCTAGATATTATGTTCAATGTTTGTTCATTTACCTACTGAACAATGTTCGTTGTGTTCACTTTCAGGTTTAGTCAGAGATCATTTGAGATAAACTGGTCTTCGGAGAAGTCTATGAGTAAAGCTGTAGATCATGTATGGCATGCTGCGCCATCTTGTTGAAAGGAAAATAGCTCTCGTCCACTCCAAGTAACACAATAAACTGTTCAGAAATGCCAACATACACCTGCGAGTTCACAGGGATCTCAAACCCAATAATTCCTCGACGAAAAAATGTACGTCAAACATCGAATTATTCTGTATGCAATGGGAGCTCGTGTAGGTAGTGTATATTTTTAGTAGAGCATAATCTCGTGTTTTGTGAGTTCATACTTCACATAGCCGTTGAGACGAAACCACGCTTTGTCAGTGGAAACTTTGTTTTAAAGTACAGCAACGTTTTTACGATTGAGTCTTCAGAAGCAGCGGCAGTAACAAAAATGCTTATGTGTTTCCATTGTGCACAACGTATGCACTTCTCTTACTCTTTACGGATGAGTTTTTACTTTTTCGTAACTCAATAAACTGATGTCAGAGGTGTACATACCTGTTAAGACAAACGTCGCAGTGATTTCCTGGGCGAATGCGACAAGCGATGTCTGACGCCTTTCTTTAGCTCTGACATTACTACTGGTGGCCTTCTACTTAGTTGTTAATTACAAACACTTCCCGTTTCCCCAAAACGCTTAACGAGATAATAAAAAATAGTTTTACTCTGTCTTTGACAATCACGATATCGTGTAGTTAAGACTTCAACACTTCTTTTCACAGGATTTTGTCTCATAACAGGCCTCTAGAAGAGCACACGTTGTTCTCGCGTGAGACTCTTGGCTGACTGACCTTCACTGCACCACCTGCCCTTCTGTTCCAGTAAGGTCATGTGACTAACCAATGACTAGCCAACATTCTTCAGTGTAGCCACTACGCGCCGGCGGACAGTTCTCTGGTAATCACGCCGCATGCATAAAAAACGTGTGATCAAATTCAGAGTTCGGAGACTTTTCAAACACCCTATAAAATGGTTTAATGTCTGTAGAACTTTAAGGTTTAGCTAGTCACTTGAATTTTAATGTAGTTGTCAACGTGACTCTGCTGCTGAACCCGTAAGTTTTAAACAGTTGTCCGTGGAAGTTGCACCTTAATTAAGCACTTCTCTAATTACACACTTTAAAGAAAACAGCGACCAGTGTAAATGATTCAGCAGAAGCATTACTTACTAATTCAACGTCTAAATTTTATTAGTATTGATCTTTACTTGAAGTTACACACGATGATAAAAATTCAGTAATTCAACTATTAGCTGGTTACATCTTAACAAGACACAGTTATCCAATTTTCGATCGCTATATAACAAACGTAATCAGCATATATCTCTTCGTACAATAATTATCGCTGTCACCTAACACATAGCATATCGTATTCAGCACCAGCAACGCTCTCATCGAACTTCGCTTACATTTTATAGACCTTTGACTCACGGTCCGGTTAACAACTTTGAAAAACTTGTCGAGAGGAATTGTGTGTCGTGAAGTCAGAAAAACGTTGTATGCCAGTAGTGTGGAGAGAGTGGAGATTGTTAATAGATAGAAGAGATAGAAGCTTGTTGGGTATCTGTGTAAATCGACAAATACACTGCCGGACAATTGCTAAGGACGGATCACAATAGCAACGATAGCAACCTAAAAATGGAAGGCAGGAAAATGTGGAAATTAGCATCAGTGCGATATACAGTAAGACGTGTTGTGCGTATGCAAATTTTAGATTGCCGAACTTGTTCGTGACGTCATAGCGCTGATAAGAGATATAAAGGATTTGACGCGTATTGACCGTTGTTGTTCAAACGCAACGTTGAAAGGGAAAGAATCAATAGACGAACTTGCAATTTTCAGAATGTCTTCCCGACATCAACTAGATGATTTTACGCGTGGCCGTATTATTGGCAGGATTGAAGAAGGGCGAAAAATAACAGATGTTGCCAGGGAGTTTGACGTCAGCCACAGTGTTGTTTCAAGGCTTTGGAAATCATTTCAAACAAATGGAGAGTGTAGCAAACGTCACGGGGGAGGTCGTGTTCGCAGTACGACAAGTGCAGAAGATCGGTACATAGTGCTATCAACAAAAAGACACCTGCGCAGCACAGCTAGTGAGGTAGCAAATCAGTTTATGTCTGCTACTGGCAAGCGGATCTCCCGAAAAACTGTCGCCAGACGTTTGCATGAAGGAGGACTACACGCCCGCCGTCCTGTTGTGTGCATCATATTGTCCAGACGTTACCGTACCGCCCGTTTGCAATGGTGCCATCAACATCGCAATTGGACTGATAACGACTGGTCTGCTGTCCTCCTCTCAGATGAGAGTAGATACAGTCTATCGTCTGATTGTCGACGACAACTGATCTGGCGTGATAGTGGTGCTGCATATTGCCCTACAAACATACAGGAAAGGGACCGATATCCGACATGTAGTGTCATGGTATGGGCTGGCATCATGATCAATGACCGTACGTCCCTCTATGTGCTTCCAACTGGGACTATGACTGGCCAACCATACATTAATGATGTTCTGCTACCTCATGTTCGCATGTTCCGTGGTGCTGTCGGTGATAGATTCATTTTCATGGACGACAACGCAACATGTCATCGAACAGTCGCTGTCCAGCAGTGTCTTGAGAGCGAGAATATTCAACGCCTCGTATGGCCAGCACGTTCTCCAGATCTGAATCCCATTGAAAATGTTTGGGATGCTTTGGGGAGGAGTCTTGCTGGTCGCCAATGCCCTCCAATAAACAAGGACACCCTCATCCGTTCACTGATAGAGGAATGGGATAAATTACCCCAACAGCTGCTTGATAATGTTGTGCAAAGCATGACGCGACGTGTGGAATCTTGCATCGCCTTCCATGGTGGCCATATCCCGTATTGACATCTTACGCCGGCACGCCTGCGGACGGTAATTGCATTTTTTTCACTTTGACGTATTCTGCACAAAATGGCCTGTTTGTCCCTTGAACATGTTCCAAAGCCTTCTGAATTTCAGAGCACAATAAATTGTCTTTCTTGTAATGTCCTGGCATTCTGACATTATTTTATTTCACTTGGCATCCAACCACACTTACTTTTTTATGCGCTATATAGCCGTTTATGATCCGTCCTTAGCAATTGTCCAGCAGTGTACGTATTGTTGCCGTATGATTGAGACATATATTGATAGAACAGATATTTTGTGTCAGTGGATAAATTGAGACGCTAAGATTCTGAGATTCAGTGTGTGCGTAATAAACAGTTGGCGTTACGTAAGTCTTTTCTCTCATTCTTTCAGCCTGGCTGTTAGTATTTATTATATTTAGTTATGTAAGGCGCGATTTAAACAAAGTTATCTAAAAATATTAATTAACACTTAAATTACTGCTTCAAATATTAAAAAACAAGTGAGTACTCTGGTACTAATTGTAGATTATTTACGCTATGCATCTTTCGCATGACAAGATCTTTGTGGGTGTGAAATAAAACGAGCGTTTCGAGAGTATACATTTATTTAGGTACAACACATCGCATTTATTCGCGTCTCTCATGACCTCACAGAGCCACAGTCTGGTACATATTGAGTGGAATTAACTCATAACAGCAAACAATAAAGTTTACTAATTCCTCACATTGAGTGGTACTTAGGTAGGTGAATTAAAGAAAATTGTTGTCGTAAAATCAATGAAAGAAGATATGTGAGTCACATAAAAATAATATTTACTAAACTATGGCGGTGTTCATAGTAAGTATTCCGACTGTTTAGATTTTCAAAAACAATATTTATTTTTATTATTTACGTATTATTATACAGGGTGATTGTAAACTCCTTCAATAAAACAAGAGGAGTCATAGTACACATGACGACGAACAATATTTGTAATGGAACCTAGGGCCGCATTCCACTCCTAGTGCCAGAAAAGAGCGCGTTCGAAAAACGTCCCGCAGGCACACGGAGTTCCAAGCAGTGCATGAGAAGCACAAGATGCAAATCAGGTGCGCTGAACACGTGCGTAGACGATGAGGGGCCAACATTTAAAAACGCAGCCGAACCCGTTCAGCTATATTACCGAGCAAACATTACATAAGAATTGACGTATACGTCTGACCGGCGCAGCGTACCGTGTGTTCTTGGGACAAGTGCTTCCCTGTATGTTGCAGGATGTTTCGCTCATCACAAGGAGGGACATGTGGTTTTTGCATGATGGGGCCCCAGCACACCTTGCCACCGAGGTCCGATACTTCCTAAATGCGACATATTCCGGGTGGTGGATTGGACGCGGTGGACCTGTGGCTTGGCTTCCACGCTCCCCATACCTTAATCTACTGGACTTCTTCTTCTATGGGGAACATGAAAGCATTGGTGTACGAGACACCTGTGGACTCCCTGGAAGATCTCTTCGCGCGAATCGCTGTTGCTACGGGCAAGATCAACACCACACCGGAAGTTTACGAGAGGGTGCGATAGTCCTTCATTTGCCGGTGTGGGATGTGCAACGACGCCCTTGGGCGCCAGTTTGAGCAGCTCCTTTGAATCTTTCTCTGATGCGATTGGAATTGGGCAACCCATAAATTAGGTATGTTTCTTTGTTTTCACTGTTGAAAGCTCAACATAAATATGTAATTTTACTATTTTCTGGCACTAGGAGTGGAATGCGGCCCTAGGTTCCATTGCAAATATTGTTTGTCTTGATAAGTACTATCACCCCTCTTGTTTTGTTGAAGGAGTTTACGATCGCCCTGTATATACTCGCATTGTTCAGATTTAGAAGAACGTAAGAAAAAATCACTGACACCGATGAAATGTGACGTACCTACGAAATTTCATCTGCGGATGCGCAAGCTAAAATCTGAACTTAAGATAGAAAAACAAGCTTTTTTGCAAGTGCACTAGTAAGGGCAATTGGTAATTTTTGGTCAATGATATCTGAAGGTTACACACCATTGTGTTACATCATTTTACGGCTCTCATCTATAGCAGTTAATTCTCCCTTGAGGGAGTCTAGAGGAAGCCAAATTTCGTTGCGACGCACCGTGTTCGAGATATTTGAGAAAATCAGCCCCATCATGATATACACTTTTAAAGCTCTCGTCAGTAGCAGGTTATTTCCCATCGGGGGCGGGGAAGAGGATCGAAAGGAAGCCAAATTTTGCTGCGGCGCACCGTTATTGATATACACTGGCGGAAAGTGAAAAAAGAACACCAAGAAGGAGAAGTCTGATACCAACGAAATTTATATAGCATAAAAACGGAATACAGAGGATAACGTGATCAAAACATTATGGCAAAATACAGCTGTATTTGCTGGTAAACTGAAAAATAACATTTCCATGTAACATGGTTAGTACGAATTTGAACCGCCACGAACTGCGTCACACTGTGCAATTCTGGCATGGAGTCTGTCGTACAGATGTTGGATGTAAGTTTGGGGTATTGAGTTCCAAGCATCCTCAACCTGGACGCGTAAATCGGGGATGGTCGTGGCTGGCCGTGGAGACCGGATAAGTCGCTGTCCCATAAAATCCCACACGTGCTCAATGGGGGACAAATCCGGTGAACGTGCAGGCCATGGAAGTTGTTTCACACCCCAAAGTGCATGTTGCGTTGCACGTGCCGTGTGTGGGCGTGCGTTATCTTGCTGGAAAACACCACGATGGACCGACCTTACAAATGGCACAACAACGGAATGAATGATGTTGGTGATGTAGGAGGTGCTGTTTAACGTACCCGGTATAAACACTAGTTGTGTGCGGGAGTGATAGCTGATCGCTCCCCACACCAGGAGACCAGGTGTATGCCCTGTGTGTCGCTGGCGGATGCGTCTGAGAACAAGCATACGGCCATCGGAGGTTCCCAAGCCGAATCTGCTTTCATCGCTGAACACGACAGATCGCCATTGCGTTCTCCAGTTCAGACGTTGGCGACACCACTGCAGCCGTTCCTGACGGTGGGCTGGAGTCAGAGGTACACATGCCAGAGGCACACGTGCACGTAGTCCTGCATCCAGTACACGGTTGCGGATTGTTCGCACAGTCACCTCAGGTGCAACGGCAGCTCGGATTTGCGTCGCAGTGGATGTTCTGCTTGACAACGCTGCTCTTCTTATGCGTCGATCGGTCCGCTCATCAGTCCGTCTGTGACTCCCGGTACCACGTCTTCTCTCGTGGGAATGTTCCTCGAACCATCTACGCCACCATCGTACCACCACCGATATTTCCCGTCCAATTCGCTCCGCAATACGACGATACGACCACCCGGCCTCGCGGAGTCCGACTAGACGACCTCGCTCAAAGTCCGATAACTGCTGAAATCGTTCACGTCTTCCATGTCCCGGCATTGCAAATTCTTCAGGGTCTTCGCACGCGTCCGTACGCCGACGACTGATTACATTCACTTCGCCGTACTCCTTAAATACCACTGACGATAATTTACATATTATGCCGTGCTGTGGCGTAAGTGCTCACCGGTTGGTCCCGAAATTAACATCACACCCACGTAAACTCGACCTATTAACATATGTAAATTTCATGATCGTCCGCCAATTCCTTCTTGGTGTTCTTTTTTCACTTTCCGCCAGTGTATTTGAGAAAATCAAACTAGGTGGCTCGCCAACATTATACATTTTGTAATGTGAGTCAACCTAGGTGGCTCCCCATCAAAATGCATTTTTGTAATGGCTTTTACTACATTTGGCATCAGGTTGTTGGATTTTTTGCAGATTGCAATGAGATATTGTTACGTTGTTGTAAAATGTGATGAAATAATGTTCGGCGATAGTTTTGTAAAATATAGTGTTGAGTAACAATGAAATTAACTACTGTTGTGTCACTTTATGGGACAGAATGTGGCACGATCATATTTCAACAATGGTTTCGACAATGAAATACCGTTGCCCATTTTCGTTACACCGAAATTTGTTGCTTGGGGTTTACTTTACCACCGTGTTTCCCCGAAAATATGACCGGGTAATTTTTGCTCCAAAAGACGCATTAGAGCTTATTTCCAGGGGATGTCTTATTTGTTCATGTACTACCAACTTTTTTCCATCTACATTTATTCATTTATTCATGTACAAAAATCTACAATTATTCATGTACAAAAATCTACATTTATTCATGCACAAAAATCTGCATTTCTTCATGTACACAAATCTACATTTGTTCATATACAAAAATCTACATTTATGCAAATATAATTACGTCATCTCCTTCTGGAACATCGTCATAACTCTCCAAACCCCGAATTCCGACCTGAATTTCTTGGGACTACATTTCCTGTAGAACCATTGACCCCAATCTCTCATGTCCAGCAATAAAAATCTCCTTAAATGAGCACTTCTTGTCCATGTAGCCTGCTCTTGGTGCATTGGCAACACAGCTGTCAGTGATTTTATTCCATGAATTCTTCACACAAGTCACGACCTCTTGCAGGCTAGGCTTCACAAAGTTTCCACGCCGATTTCTCTCCATTCTCTTTTCAATGTAGTCATTGATTTCCATGCGCAAATGATACTTGAATGGCTTGTTTATTGCAATATAAAGAGTCTAGAGATAGGCAGTTATTCCTGCGGGAATCATTATTTGATCTATTCTTCTCTCTGCAAGGCAGTTCTTCATGTCTTTAGCGCGGTGAGTGCTGGCTGAATCCCAGACTAGCAGACTTCTTTGGCCACTTCGCAAAATAAGTGGCAGCATTAAATCGGTTATACGTCAATTCGTCGACTGCGTCAATTCGTCGACCACGACGATTCGTCGAGCGTCAATTCGTCGCGGACAAATTCTTCGACTACGTCAATTCGTCGCGTTTACAGATTTTAGTTACATAAAAAACGAATGCAAGAAACGTACGATTTCGAACGTCTTTAGCCCTGATCAAATTTATAAGTTTGGATACTCAGACAGGATAGGAATATTGCGCTTTTTCTTTGGCACTAAAAATATTAGACGGTTTTTGGAAGGGGTTCAGGGCCCGGTTGGTCAGAGCCCGCCATATAAATTTTTTTGTAAAATTTACAGTTTTCAATTCAGAACCACCATATCTGGTATACTATCTCATGGTACTCTAACTTAGACGGTTATCAGTTTTTGGAACGGGTCAAGGGCCGGGGGTCGGACCCCCCCCCCACACACACACACATACAAAATTTTCGTAAAATCTAGTTTTCATTTCAGAACCATCAAATTTGGTATCATGAAACTCTAACTTAGACGCTAGACAGTTTTGGGAAAGGGTTGGAGCCCGGGGTAAGAACCCCCCCCCCTCATAAAAAATTCGTAAAATCTACAGTTTTCAATTTAGAACCACCAGATTTGGTATACTATCTAACTTAGACGGTAGACTGTTTTTGGAACGGATCAAGGCCCGGGGGGGGGGGTCAGAGCCCCTCACATACAAAATTTTCTTAAAAACTACTGTTTTCAACTCAGAACCACCAAATCTGGTGTACTATTCATGGTACTCTAACTTAGACGCTAGAAGGTTTTTGGAAGGGGTTGGATCCCGGGGGGTGAGAGCCCCCCTCCCTCCCCCTCATAAAAAATGTCGCAAAATCTACAGTTTTCAATTTAGAACCACCAAATTTGGTATACTATCTCATGGTACTCTAACTTAGACGGTAGAGCGTTTTAGGAACGGGTCAAGGCCAAGGGGGTCAGAGCCCCCCACAAACAAAATTTTCTTAAAAACTAGAGTTTTCAATTCAGAACCATCAAATCTGGTATATTATCTCATGGTACTCTCACTTAGGCGCTAGACGATTTTTGGAAGGGGTTGCAGCCTGGGGTGTAAGGGCCCCCCTCATAAAAAAAATTCGCAAAATCTACAGTTTTTGATTTAGAACCACCAAATTTGGTATACTATCTCATGGTCCTCTAACTTAGACGGTAGACCGTTTTTAGAACAGGTCAAGGCCCGGGGGTCAGAGCCCCCACATAATTTTGTTTCGTAAAATCTACAGTTTTCAATTCAGAACCATCAAATATGGTATCATGAAACTCTAACTTAGACGCCAGATGGTTTTTGGATTTGGAAGTGGTTGGAGCCCGGGGGTGAGAGCCCCCCCCCCCCTCATAAAAATTTCGTAAAATCTAATGTTTTCAACTTAGAACCACAAAATTTGGTATACTATCTCATGGTATTCTAACTTAGACGGTAGACCGTTTTTGGAACGGGTCAAGGCCCGGGGGTCAGAGCCCCCACATACAAAATTTTCTTAAAAACTACAGTTTTCAATTCAGAACCACCAGATCTGGTATACTATCTCATGGGGCTCTAACATAGACGCTAGACGATTTTTGGAAGGGGCTGCAACCCCTCATAAAAATCGCAAAATGTACATTTCAAAATTGTCTTTATTTTTCAAATAAAAATAGCATTTCTATGTACATGATAGTAGAATTTTGCCAATAAATACAGTGGTATATACATCAACTGGAAAGTTCCAGTGAAACGTAAAACAAAATATTGTTAAAATCATAAAAATATTTCGCCACGAAGGGCGAAGGAGAGGCAGACAATAAAGCACGAGCGATGCAATTGAAAATGTATACTGCAGTATTGTAGGCAAGAAAAGACATGATTCTATACTATTCACAAATTCCAAATAAGCATTACTACCATACTCAAGATTAAATATGCACAAGGTACTAATTCACAGAAAAGACCATGGGTGAGAATGAACTAACAGGTGCAACAGTATTTAGAAATATGACAGAAATGGTAGAAACAATTAAGCACAAATACGTATTATATGTACAGAATTATGCAGTGACAAGAGAGAAATACGCTAAACGGACCCAGGAGGGCAGCTTCTCATGAAACAGAAATGTAACAGTGATGCTACATTCAAATTTTACATCATATGTACAGACGTATTCGGTGACAAGGGGGAGAATCGCTGAAAGTACTCAGAAGGGCATCTTCTTACATTAAATTATACATACAGGGACAATAAAATTTCAAAATATATTCAACATAATACAGGGGACATTGCGTGTGCAGTACACTGTGCAGAAGAAAGAATTATATACAACATAAAATACAAAATAATCGAAGAGAACATGGGAAACATGGTGAGCTATCTCCAATAGCACATCAAACAGAATAATCACAAATAGCGAATCATGTGGGTGAAAAGGAGACTCCACCTAGGAGCCTCATACCACCAAAATTAATACGTAAAATCATGAGTTGTGACAGTGAACGTGGGCGACAACAAAAATCCCACCTATAAGTTGAGATGTAGCTGGAAATTGTGGACATGTAACCACCCAGCCGATTGGGCCCAGGTGGATTGAAAAACGTTATCGGTGTTTGTTGAGGCAGCACGAGAGTGCTCCATTCGGAGACGAGTGGTTAACCGTGCTAGGAAGCGTCTCCGAATGATAGCACTTGCCTCCTGAGGAGGTGGAGTAAGAGCAGGGAGGCGTTGATGAAGATAGAAAGCGTATACAGTGAACTTCACAAGAAGAAAAATGTAACGGCACACAGGAGGCAAGTGAGTAGGTGGATGCTTAGTTTGGAGTAGCCAAGCATATGCAAGAAATGGTAACGATCGAGCACAAATTCGATCAGCAAGACGAAATGCTGTGTTTAGGACTGGCTGGAGTACGGGGCAGAATAGGTATTGATGTTGGACGTCGCTGACTTCAGGGCAAAGGGAGCATTGTGGAGAGGTGAGAAGAGTCATGCGAAATAGTACTGATGGGGCGGGGAGACGAAGGTGAAGAAATTGCCAATGGATATTGAGTTCAAGAGGGGAGGAAAGGGGAGAGGTAGAGGCTGTCCAGATGGCGGGGAGAGGAGAAGCAGAATGAACAGAAAGTGGAAGTGTGGGAGGGGAAAGAAGGAGCCAATAAAGAGAAGAGGAGGAGATAGAAGTAACTAGAACCGGGGAGCTACGAATGAGGAGGAAGAACGGTAGAGAAAGAGGAGCGAAGGAGACCGAGAAGAGACCATCAGGGGAAGCGAGGAGTGGAAAGAGGCTCCAAAGCGCTGTGCGAAGGAGAAGATATTCGTTAGCAAGAGTAATGGTTGGAGATAGAAACAGGGAAGAAAGAGGTCTCCAGGTTAGATCAGAAGTTACGAGAGAACGGACAGTTATCACACCAGAGCGGATCTAATGAGGAAAGTAAAAGTAAGGGAGGTTAGGAGGGTGAATAAGAGAAGAGAAGAAGAGAGGTTCATCTAGAAGATCAGGAATTGAAGAAGGAAATGAGCAGAGAAGAGGAAGCAAACGAAAGAAAGAAAGGCCCTCTCGCAGGACAGGAGGGAGGTGGGACGGAAGACGAGAGTATGCATCCATCTTCAGAAACAGTAAGAAGGTGAAAGATGGGTCACGGGAAGAAGCTAGAACATTCAAGGTAGTGGTAAAGGACGGAACAGTTGAAGTGGCAAGGCGAATGAAATGAATAATGCGATGTGCTTTATAAAGGACAGCTGGATCAGGAAGCTGGATGCCACCTAATGAGGCTGGTAGATGAAGCGTGGCAGGTTTAACCCAGTGATGTGAAGACCAGATGACGGAAGTTGAGAGGCGAGTGATGGTCATCATTTGCGATACGGGAACAACCGTCGATATCCCAGAGTATTCGCATAGGGAGATAAGTTGTCGACGAACAACGGCTGCTCGTTGACGGAACGATGTGAAAGGGCGGGCCTTACTCCAGTAGGCAGCAGCCCGTTGTATCCGGGGAAGAAGAGCAGTCCAGGTGGCGGATGCAGAAATCAAGGGCAATCCGACATACGCACCGAGGATCTTCTGTGTCGTGGCCGTCCGCTGCGCACCCCAAGGAGCATCCGTGCGGGCGGCCCATGCCCCACACCATAAGCCAGTACTTTAGTGGCATTCAGCGCAGCTCCAGATATAGCGACATATTGATGATGTACAGAATACAGGCAATCATAATTAAGATTCATCCAGGACGCAAAAGGTAACATCATCAGCATAGGCGGTGAAAATTATCCAATGATGACGAGTACTAGCCACTGTCGGCGGTAGGACATCCAGGAGTGATCTTCGGGCTGCTAACAGGAAAGGCTCAAAAGCGAGAGCGAATAGCTGGCCGGAGAGCGGACATTCTTGCCGGATGCCTCGCTTAAACGGAATTGGAGCAGTTAGAAAAGTGGCCGCTCGAACATGGAAACTGGCGCCCTGATAAAGTGCCAAGAGAGCGGAAGAAAAGGCAGGAGGAAAGCCAAATTGTAAAAGGACAGCAGAGAGATATAAGTGAGAGACGTTATCAGAAGCGGACTTTTGATCCAGATTGAGAAAGGCAAGAGGTTCAGAAAAAAAGCGAGCGAGGAAGTGAAGATGAAAGAGAAGAGAAACGTTAGTGGAAATAGTCCGACCAGGCACGGTGTATGTCTGGTCGGAAGAAATAACGAAAGAGAGAACAGAATTAAGGCGACGTGGTAAGAGTTTTGTATAGAACTTATAGTAAATGTTTAGGGTAGAGATAGGGTGCCAGTTTCCAAGATCCAAGAGGTCACCCTTCTTAGGAAGGAAGATGATGTGTGCCAAAGTAAAGTCGGGCGGTAACACAGGAGAGGAAAAAGCAGACGAGAAACACGCAGACCGAAAAGGCAGAAGGCACGGTAGGAAAGCACAATAAAAGGACAGAAGAAGGCCTTCAGGTCCAGGAGTGGCATGGGGATTGAGAGTAGCGAACGCCTCGTGGAGTTCGCGAAGAGAGAAAGGGGAGAGTAAAGAAGTAGATAAAGTAGAGGGGACCTGATTAAGAGAGGAGAGAAGAGGAGAAGCTAATGAGGAAGAAGGCTGCGTTACCGCACTGTACTTGGCGGTGAAATACTGTCTGGTGATGAAAGTGCATAGCTTCGAGGAGTTCAAAGTGACGGAACCATCCTGGAGGCGAAGATGACGCAAAGATGTAGCAGAACGATGTTGAGATTCCAAGGCGGTTAAGTAATCGTGAGAATCAGCTGTAGGGGAGAGATGCAAGAAATGCATCCGGCAGACTGCATCGGATGCGCGGGGAAGAAGCAAAGCGTGGAGATCTGCCAGATAGCCGGGGTATTGCGGATCATCAAGAGAGAGAGCATGGACAATAGTGCACGTAGATTCGCAATTTTCATATCGCTCTCATTCCGAGAGGCATGGGAGTAGCGCCATACAAAAAGGACCAAGTCATGTTTGACACTGAGCCACAGTTGCATCGCATCTGGCGTAGTATCAAGAAGGGCTGACGACTTCGGAGGAACTCACGCACAGCAACACAAAATTGTTGATCATCCAGGAGCGAGTCCGGAAAAGTCCATACTCGGTGAGTCCTTGAAGGTGAAGGAGAAACACACACCAACGGACTGAAAATGCTGTGGTCTGAAACGGCGGAAGGATGATGGGCAGCAGCTGCGATCGACGGGAGAAGAGCATTCGAAACATAAAATTTATCCAGCCGTGCTGCCGTATTGCTGCCATGGATGGAAGAGCGCCAGGTAAAAGAGATTTCCGACGGATGTAGATGCCGGAACGCATCAACCAATTGAAAATCATCAACTAGCTGCGAAGTCTGTAATACACCTTGCCTGCGGTATTCGCCAACGGTTGAATTGCGGTCAAGGGCCGGCAACAACGTACAATTGAAATCTCCGCCGATGGGAATATATTCAGTCGGTGGGATGCATGACAGCTCTGTACGGAGTGTGGAGAGAAGATCAGGTAACAGACGCTCATCACAGGGGGCATATATGTTAAAAACATGATAGGTCACGTTTTCAATGCAAAAGACAACGACCTGTAGGTTGTCCACATGTAATGCACGAATCACTGGCGTCGAAATCTGAGGGAGTAGGCGGTGATGGATCCCAAGTGCAAGGCCACCATTCCGTCCAACTCGATAAGCATGGTGAAAATCGTAGGGCCAAGCCCGCCAACGAGAGAACAAAGTGGTAGCAGAGCAATTGGTCTCTTGGAGCAAGAGAAGATCTGCGTGTAGAGGCGCCAAGTCCTCATACACTAGGGCATTTCTAGGAGAAGCAGAGAACCCTCTGCAGGTAAGTGTGACCACCTTGAATCGGTAGGTCCTTCCCAGGTCGACACATACGTGCGCTGGAATCTGTTATTTTCTTCGCTTGCTTCTTCATTCTGTCAATACTAAATTTGAGATCGGGATAGGAAAGCACAAGTTTTCGAAACACAGATGTCACACTAGAAACTTTGGTTAGAACAGTAGGAAGATCAAGCATATGACGTGCAACAAACTGATTAAAGAATCTAGGATGTTTATGAGAGCATAATACTTTATATATTTTATGAAGAGAAAGCGGGCCTACCGGTATATCCTCCTTCGCTTCAGCTAGGTACCGGAGAAAAGAATCTAGGGAAAGCACTGGGGGTGGAGTCTTAGAACCTGGAATCACAGCAGGATGTCGACTTGTTCGTGGCGAAATACGTCGTTGAGAGGAGGAGCGGGAAGATGAGTCAACAGAAAGACCTCTTGCAGCACCGGTGCGAGGAGGGAGCGGAGTCTGCGGAGCACTCCGGGACTCCCGTCGAGCAGGCTTGCTGGTAGTTGTAGGGTCAGTGTCATTGCCAGAAGAGTCATTAGCAGTAGGGCAGTCCATGTCAGTAACTGTACTTGGAGTGTCTTCATCCGACGGAAGATGAAGGTCAGCAGTCAGGTCGGGCTGGAGCTGCAAGGAACGTGGGCGGAGCAGTCGGCACCAGATGAGGAAAGTCCACTGTCAACAATTGTGGGACAGGACCCCGTGGAGGAGGGCCCGATGGTAGAGCGGGTTGATGAAGTTCTGAAGACACCTCCTTAGAAGCGGTAGGGGTGGACAACATAGAGCTGTCACGAGTGACTTTTGGTCCCGAAGACTGAGGTACAGCAGGGCGGCGGAAGCACTCACTTCGTTGATGGCCATACGCCTTACAAGTCTGACAATGAAAGGAGGTTAAGACGTCGATGCGTCGGATCTGGTCTCCGCATTTTACAGTGAAGAGAGTAGGAAAAGTCTTGATATGTTCATCCGAAGAGAAAACTACTCGTGCAACTCGTCGGGCACTTTCAATCGAACGATCATCCTCGTCCTTTGGAGCAGCGGAGTGTGTGGAAATGTTACCAACAACACGACCGGATTGCGTAAGAAAAGCACAAAGCATAGCATCTGTGACTTCAGGATGTACAGGGTACATCGAGACCGTTACTGGTCTTTGGGCGACAGGCTCAGGAAATAATTGGTGATCATCAACAACCAGCCCAGTCTGTAAAACAGAGGTAGCATCTGCCGTATGAAAGAAATAAACAATGACACTCGGCCCTCTGCGCGACATATGACGTATCGCTGACGGAGATAACTTTTGTTTCAGAGCAGTAGATTACATTTTGAGTGGTGTGTCCGGCAGCGCCTCAAAGCACACACCCAACTCAGTAGCCGTGGTGAAAGAAGTACCTGCTGGAGAATCCACTGGAATTTCGAGCACAACCTCATTACCAGAGCGACGGACATGAGGTTTTAAAGCTGCGGATTCCGCTCACATGGAATTAGACTTGGGCTGAAGCCTTTGGGAAATTACCGCTGAAGAATAGGAGCGAGGAGAGGTTGAAGTGGAGGTTGAAGGCAGAGGAGCACCGTCACCATAGTGTCCATGACGTCATCTGTCACTATATAAGAAGCAGCTGGGGCAAGAGCTGTAATAGTGACGTCAGGGGAGGAAAACGATACGCCGCCAACGGTTGACGTCGACCCGGAGGGCAACGTGACAACGCCAACGATGGGCAAAGTGCCTTGATCACCGGAAGTGATGTCAGGGCTGACAACACCACCGGATGACGCCATTTTAATGGCGCCGAGATACCTAGGCTTCTACCAGCTCGGTAGGAATTGTAAACACGACGATAAGAAACGAAAAAAGGCACTCACCACTTCGGGAGATGTCCGAAACGAATCATTAAACCTTTATAGTGGAGGTAAGCACAAACTCAGTTATCCTAGTAGCCGAAATACTTATTATTCAAACAAAACTCACGGAGCACAATTTCCGTAAATCTACAGTTTTCTATTTAGAACCACCAAATCTGGTATACTATCTCGTGGTACTCTAACTTAGACGGTCGACGGTTTTTGAAACGGGTCAAGGCCCGGGGGATCAGAGCCCCCCCCCCCTACAAATTTTTTGTAAAATCTACAGTTTTGAATTCAAAACCATCAAATTTGGTATCATGAAACTATAACTTAGACGCTAGACACTTTTTGGAAGGGGTTGGAGCCCGGGGGTTAAGAGCATCCTCCTCCTAAAAAATTCGTAAAATCTTCAGTTTTCAATTTAGAACCACCAAATTTGGTATACTATCTCATGATTATATAACTTGGACGGTATACGGTTTTTGGAAGAGGTCGGGGCCCGGGGTAGAGGGGGCCCCATACAAAATTTTCGTAAAAAGTTCCTTTTTTTACTCTTAAGATCTGCAACACAATTCAGCACTCGAATATCCTACCTACGTTCTATGGCGCTCTTTGGCCCTTTGAGGGCCTTGCACCATAAACCATCAACCAACCAACTAACCAGCCTACGGTCTACGTCAGTAGCTGTAGATAACAATAAAGTGCAAAAATATGTGTTTAATGGTGTTTTAAAAACACAAATCAATATAGTTTAGCTTTCACTACCAACGAGCGGCTTATCAGGAAGAAATATAATGTAATGTAAATAGAGAGTTACATATATTCAAAATTCAAAACGGTAAGAAAAGATTATCAATGCCAATGTGAAGTCGTACGCAATTGCGATACAGTGTGTCCTTAAGACTTCTCTTTCAAGACGTCCAAAGGTCGGCACTAGGGGATGGGGAGGGATACAGTGCGGATGATCTTTTTTGTTGCAGTTAGAAATTCCTAAGCTCATTCTTCCTTAAAACTTTGCCTGGTTACCAGTAAGTACTGTCTCATGCCTCAACCATTGCACAGATTTGTTGTTTTTGTTTTCATTCTTTGAGTTAACAGCGGGAAAATATCTGAACTGCGTTGTTTCAGTTGGAAATATTTTTTTTTACTTCAGCAACAGGGTTTCACGTATAATTGCAAAATACTTCGACAGAATAGACATACCTTACATAAAGAGTTTGCATGAGAAAATAGATTAATAATAAGGAAAATATTCTAAAACCAAGAAAAGAAATTCCGGAGCCGAAAAAGCTAGGTAGAGGAAACAGAAGGCTCTAAGAAAAAGTTCATACTTAAAGAAGCCTGTAGTTGCTTAATGAGTAAGTGGTATAAATCAATACAAAATCATGTGCTGTATTTGAAAAAAAAATTATTATCAAGTAGGTATCGTGACTGTCCACAGTTTCTCCTTTTCATCTTATCGACAGTACAACCACCACAGAAAATAAAATAACCAAAACATAACAAAAATACCCATACAAAGTAAAATGCCCAAAACATAAAAACAAGTAACCACACAAAATAAAATGCCCAAAACATGGTAAGAAATTCTGTTAAAAGCACAATGAAGGTAAACAATAGGAGAAATATATGTTTTTAAAACTTAATACAAGTGTCAAAACTGAAATAAAAAGAAAGAAAAAAGAAACATTCTAAATTTCATTGTTACTTTAGATATTTTGACTTGTTGACATTTCGTAAATTGCTCTTGCACTCGGTCAAAAAATATTACTTACAAGGACTCTTTAGTAACTTTTAATCGCTGTAGTCGTATTTATAAGGTTGGCATAACAAATCAAGTTAATAATGTTGCGCTTTCACTTAGGCACCAAATACTAATTATTGGCCGCTAGGCCTAGGCCTTTTAAATAATTTTTAATAGGCGTAACACTCTTAAATTGATTTGTCATGCAAACCTCATATGATAACAGCATTATAAAAATTACTATAAATGCATATGCCTATGTCTCGGGTGTATCTATTAATGCTTTGTGCTCGAGTAACATTTCAACAGAATTCATTTTATTTTCTATGAAAACTATATATATATCAGCTCGGAGGACTGAAAACTATCAAAAGCCCTAGGCCTAGGGTCTGCTTAATAGTTTCAACCTCAGTAAAGTGCATTTCTAAATTCATGAACTTCTATGCAAACCTTATGAAAATTAGCACGGCGGACTGAAAATTGCTAAACAGGCCCAGGCCTAGGGCTTTCTAATTATTGTTTTGTACCTGACTAAAAGTGTAACATTATCTTTAGTTCTTACTAGCAGGGGTACCCGGTATTTTCCGGGTAAATATTACTATTTGTAAAATCACCAATTTCAGCGGGTAAAAGTTAATGAATCAAAAAGGTACTTCCGTAAATTTCCAGTAAACTTATTTTAATTTTTTGATTTAGTTAATTTAATTATACGAAACAAAAATAATTTACATAATTTACATTACATTGTATTTCTGCCTTTTTAGCTAAAGTTTATTAATTTGTGTTTTTAATACACCAATAACCGGATATTTTTTTCACTTTATTGTTATCTACGGCCTCTAACTTAGACCGTAGGTGGGGTAATGGAGTGCTGTATTGAGATGCAGTTCTTAAGAGTAAAAAATGTAATTTTTACGAAAATTTTGAAAGGGCACCCTCACACCGGGCACCGACCCATTCCGTCTGCGATCTAAGTTAGAATACAACGAGGTAGTGTACCAAATTTGGTCGTTCTAAATTGGAAACTATAGATTTTACAAAAATTGGTTGGGGGGCTCTGACTCCCTGACTCCAACCGCTTCCAAAAACCGTCTACAGTCTAAGTTAGAGTACCATGAGAAGTACACCAAATTTGGTGGATCTAAATTGAAAACTGTAGCTTTTAGGGTTTTTTTAGGGGGCTCTGAACCCCCGGGCTCCAACTCCTTCCAAAAACCGACTAACGTCTAAGTTAGAGTTACGTGATACCACATTTGGTGGTTCTGAATTCAAAACTGTAGATTTTACGAAAATTTTATATGTGGGGCTCTGACCCCCGGGCCCCTACCCGTTCCAAAAACCGTCTACCGTCTAAGCTAGACTACCATGAGGTAGTATACCAAATTTGGTGGTTCTAAATTGAAAACTGTAGATTTTACGAAAATTTTGTATGGGGAAGGTTCTGACCCCGTACCTCGACCCATTCCAAAAACCGTCTGCCGTCTAAGTTAGAGTACCATGAGATAGTATACCAAATTTGGTGGTTCTAAATTGAAAACTGTAGATTTTACGAAAAATTTGTATGGGGAGGGCTCCTGAAACCCGGGCTCCGACCCTTTCCAAAAACCGTCTACCGTCTAAGTTAGAATACCATGAGATAGTATACCAAATTTGGTGGCCCTAAATTGAAAACTATAGAGTTTACTAAAATCTCGTGCGGGGTGGGGGCTCTGACCCCCAAGCCCCGACCCGTTCCAAAAACCGTCTCCCGCTAAGATAGAGTTTCATGACACCAAATTTGGTGGCTCTGAATTGAAAAATATAGATTTTAATAAAATTTTGTATTTGGGGGGCCTCTTACCCCGGGCCTTGACCCGTTCCAAAAACCGTCTACCGTCTACGTTAGAGTACCATGAGATAGTACACCAAATTTGATGGTTCTAAACTGAAATCTGTAGATTTTACGAAAAAAAAAAATTGTTGGGGGTGGACTGTAACCCCCGTGCCCTGACCCGTTCTGAAAACCGTCTAAGTTAGAGTACCATGATATAGTATACCAAATTTATTGGTTCAAAATTGAAAACTGTAGATTCCACGAATTTTTTTTATGGGGGCGGCTCTCAACCCCGGGCTCCGACCCTTTCCAAAAACCATCTACAGTCTAAATTAGAATACCATGAGATTGTATACCAAATTTGGAGGTTCTAAATTGAAAACTTTAGATTTTACGAAAATTTTGTATGTGGGAGCTCTTACCCCCGGGCCTTGACCTATTTCAAATACCGTCTACCGTCTAAGTCAGAGTACCATGAAATAGTATACCAAATTTGCTGGTTCTATATTGAAAACTGTAGATTTCACGAAACTTTTGTAGGGCGTGGGGCTCTAACCCTGGGCCCCGACCCGTTCCGAAAACCGTCTACCGTCTGAGTTAGAGTACCATGATATAGTATAAAAAATTTGGTGGTTCTAAATTGAAAACTAGATTTTACGAAACTTTGCAAGGAGGGTGGGGGTGGCTCTGAACCCCGGGCTCCTACCCTTTCCAAAAATCATCTACAGTCTAAGTTAAAATAGCATGAGATAGTATACTAAATTTGGTGGTTCTAAATTGAAAACTGTAGATTTTACGATTATTTTGTACGGGGAGGTCTGACCCCCCGTGCCCCGACCCGTCCAAAAAACCGTCTCCCGCTAAGTTAGAGTTTCATGACACCACATTTGGTGGTTGTGAATTGAAAAACATAGATTTTAAGAAAATTTTGTATGTGGGGGAGGGGGCTCTCACCCCCGGGCCTTGACCCTTTCCAAAAACCGTTTACCCTCTAAGTTAGAGTATCATGAGATAGTATACCAAATTTGGTGGTTCTAAATTGAAAACTGTAGAATTCACGAAATTTTTATGGGGAGGGGGCTTGAACCCCGTTCTCCGACCCTTTACAAAAAACCGTCTACAGTCTAAGTAAGAATACCATGAGATTGTATGCCAAATTTGGTGGTTCTAAATTGGAAACTGTATTTTACGAAAGTTTTGTAGGGGTCTCTGACCCCCGGGCCTCGACGCGTTCCCAAAACCGTCTACAGTCTAAGTTAGAGTTTCGTGAGATAGTATACCAAGTTTGGAGGTTCTAAATTGAAAACTGTAGATTACCAAATTTTGTGGTTCTGTATTGAAAATTGTAGATTTTACGAAACTTTTGTTGGGGAGAGGGGAGGGGGGCTCTAACACCCGGTCTCCGACCCATTCCGAAAACCGTCTACCATCTAGGTTAGAGTACCATGATATAGTATACCAAATTTGGTGGTTCTAAATTAAAAACTGGATTTTACGAAATTTTGTATGGGGGAGGGGCTCTGAACCCCGGCCTCCGACCCTTTCCGAAAACCGTCTACAGTCTAAGTTAGAATACCATGGATAATATACCAAATTTGGTGGTTTTAAATTGAAAACTGCCGATTTTACGATAATTTAGTACGGGGGGGAGACCTGACCCCCGGGCCCCGACCCGTTCCAAAAACCATCTTCCGCTAAGTTCGAGTTTCATGACACCAAATTTGGTGGTTCTGAATTGAAAATTATAAATTTTACGAAAATTTTGTATGTGGGGGCTCTTACCTTCTTGGCCTTGTTCTATCGTCTAATATTTTTAGTGTCAAAGAAACAGCGTAATATTCCTATCCTGTCTGAGTGTCCAAACTTTATAAATTTAATCAGGGAGGAAGACGTTCGAAATCGTACGTTTTCCTGCATTCGTTTTGTATGTAACCAAAATCTGTAAACGCGACGAATTGACGTAGTCGACGAATTTGTCCGCGACGAATTGACACTCGACGAATCGTCCTGGTCGACGAATTGACGCGCAACGAATTGACGCACGCGACGAATTGACGTGACACCCATTAAATCGACCCATTTCCTTATAACTGCTTGTATGCACCAGACTTTTTCGGTTTCAAGAACATAAATGTCTGAAACTCGCTCAATCTTATTTTTCTTGCTCTTAGTGATGATTAGAGGTGTGGCTTTCTTTCCATCCAGACGAATTGCCAAAACACAGGTAACACACGTGCACTTTCGTAACAAGTGGAGGGAATGTAGATTGACGAGGCACCCCTCTGATCAATTGTCGTTTGAGATCCTCGGCTCTTAAACACTGCAGTTTCATCCATAGCAATCATGTTGGAGTGTTGGTATTTAGAAAAGTCGATGCCATGAACAAAGGACTTGAATGCAAGTGCACGTTTAATAATTCCAGTATCTTCCAGCTTGAACAGTGTTGTCGATCTTCTTAGAGACAGTTTATATCGCTGAAGGAAGCCATCCAGCCAGTGTTGTGATGCTTTGAATTCTTCTGGGGATATTTCTAACTGTGGTGCCATTGCAAGGGAAAATGCTTGAATATGAGCCCTGCGCACAACCAAAACCTTTGCTCTCCTGTCAGCAATCCATTCACAGATGATGTCTTCCAGCTCAGGAAATAATGGTTTCCGACCTGTTCCACACTTGCGCTTCTTAGCATTTCCCTCGTCCACCTGTTGACTGAGGTTATCGTACTCTGCTCGCCATTTTTGGTCCATTCGGAGATCCAACTTCTTCTCTTTGCAGAAAGCCGTAAGATTCTTGCCCCGTGAGTCCTCCAGGATTCCTTTCTTGTACTCGACGGAATAGCTCTTTCTTTTTGCACTCATCTTACCTGGGGGTCAAAATATTATTCCCTTTAAATCTACCACTAAATCAAGTGTTAATTGAAGACTGTGTTAATTGTTAATCGACACAGTAGTGGCAACAAAAATGATGACAGTTAAGAATGTACGTGCAGCCCCAAAATATTAACTCTCTGATTTTTAAAGAATTCTTTCAGTCACCGTTGCCAACACAATTACTCCCCCATTTCTAAAAATACACACCGCCTGTTGATGAATAACTTTTCCGCAAAAGATAGCGTTCCCCAGTAAAGTTTCCCACGTCGGATTCCCTTTTCAGAACTGGATGTTACAGCTGCCGAACAAAAGACGGCTTCTTTTCATCTTCTGCTAGCTCTCTGAAGCGAACTGAATACACTTGCCATAACTACAAAAACCATATCCTCAGCTGAGTTCAAAGTCAATCGCCTTTCTTTCTTACTCTGGATATTCAAGCCAAATTAAACTCATGAACAGGTTATCCTCCAGTAATTTTAGCACTCGCTTCAGTTTTTTGAACAGTAATAGGCTGGCTGACTACGGTACTACGTATAGCAACTGGGGCTTATTTTCGGGGTAGTGCTTATATTACGAGCATCCGGAAAAATCATTCTAGGGCTTATTTTCCGGTTAGGTCTTACTTTCGGGGAAATATGGTACTGTCGGGAGATGCATAGCATCAAAAATACTACACAGTGTAGAACAGATAAGTTCACATGTTTAACAGTTCAGCTTATTCTCTTCAGTCTCCTTATAAGGATGTAGTGTTTTATAAGTATTAACACGGACACGGCTTTGAAGAACTGCCAGTCACTTTTTTTCACCTACTGAAGCTTTCCTTCACAATAAAAAGATACACGCTTAACCGAAACTCGTTTTACGTTCAACTGGGCAAATCCGAACCTACCGGTTTGCCATTTTGTTAACTTTTACATCGAAACTTCTTTTTCTGCAAACTGGGTTGCTTTGGATTTTCATAAAATTTTCTGTGTTGTATCAATAGAGGTACATTTTATATAAAACCATAGCAAACGGTGATATTTTGATCACTGCAATTTATTTTAGTTTTGTTTTTGTGTGAGTTTTGTAGAGTTGTTTGCATTTGAAATTTTCACTTCTGGCGGTGTGATACACTTTCTATTGAAGATAGTCCCAATTCTGAATTATTAGAAACTGCAGCTTATCGGTTGCATCTGATTACGATGAGGAGGAACTCGCATTGTCGGTACTAGAGTGAATAAATTGGATGGAATATACGACGACACTTTAATCACGAAATCAGACTTTGTGAACAGAAGACGTATGGCTTATATGCCGGACATTTACAGGCTGCTAAATTAGTGCAGCGACAGTGCGGAAGAAGCAAGTTGATAACCATACCACCCAATTTCTAATCTTCATATCGTTGCCTGTGCTACTCTGAGCTTCTCCGAGGAGCGCCATGTCACGTGATTGCAGAAGTAGACGTTGATGAAGAGGTCGCCACAAATTATGCCAATATTTTAGTAGATACGTCTGTATTATTTTGAAGTATAACATAACATAATTTTAGAGTTACAGGACTTGAAAAACAGAAAGGAAAATTAAGCAGCGGGTAAGTGGGCCCTGATTAGAAATAGAAAATCAGGGGAAATTTTATTTTAGAAATATATTCCAGTTTCGGTAACTAAGCAAAAAGCACCCATGGCCCCATCTCACTGAACGAAGAAAGCGAGCCACCATGTCTGGCAGCAGAAGGAGACAGGAAAAGGGAGATTGAGAGAGTAAGCAAAATATTTTAAGTGTTTCTAAAAGTAATGGAATTACCAGTAGCGTATCAAGTAACGTCGGATGCAGAATCGTGCGATAGGCCCCGTTTTTCCGTAGAAATACGGTATGTAGTTGTATCAGGTATGTCTAGATGTATTGCAGCGAATTTCGTTTCACATACGTTATTTTCTTACATACTATACCGGTAGCTCATCATGCAATCGGAAGCATAGAATGCAGCGTATGAGGTTATTTACTCACACCAATATTCGTCTCAACACGAAACTAAGAACCCCTCTCCTTGTTTTCTGAAATGCAGAGACCGACGATCATCTGGAAAATATCCAATTTCCTTGCAAATTTATTCTCAATTGACAATAAAGAAAGGCCACTAAGTCGTTCTTCCGCAATTGCGCTTCGTAGATACCTTTTGATGAATATTAGTTTTGAGCGGCAACAGACACAGGAATCGTCAAACACAAAAGAGTTACGTAAGCGAAACGACGGAACGAGAAGGCAGATAAAATATACATTCTCGGAGTTTAATAGTAACTTTGCTTTTTTTAATAAATTATTTAATCATTTAAATTATTTTATGTGCTAAATTATATATTTATATCTCCAAGAAGTAATATTTTACTGCCAGTATTGAAGCCAACCAAAGTTACACAAGTGGTCTTTATACTAGGGGTGTTCAAATGAAAAGGTACGAAACGTCATAAGAACGTAACCGTTAACATATTTGCCTGTGCCGCTATGGGAGAACGTAGCGACACATCTAGGGATGCGATTGGAGTCGCCGGCATGGATCGGAGCATGCGCGGACGCCCGCATGCGCAGGAGAGAGCAGAGGCTCTTATAAAGAGCGCCGTCCAATTGACGCGGCAGTGCGTGTGAGGACAGGATGGCGTTCACATTGAAAAATTCGACGATTGAGGAGCAGCGAGGCGTTATCCGATTTCTGACAGCGGAAGGTGTTAAACCAGCCGCTATTCATCGCGGAGGGTGTGGTTCTGCTCCATGATAACGCGCGTCCACACGTCTCCAGGGTCACACACGCGGAACTGGCCAAGTTCCAGTGGGAGCAGCTTGACCATCCGCCCTACAGCCCGGACATGTCGCCCTGCGATTTCCATATGTCTGGTCCCCTGAAAAAACATCTGAAAGGGAAGCGCTTCCACTCGGACGACGAACTCAAGGACGCTGTGCAGGACTGGGTCTCGTCACGGCCACAGGAATTCGGGGAACAAGGAATCCTTCGGCTCGTTAATCAATGGGATCGTTGTGCTACGGCCTATGGTGTATACTTTGAATAAAGTCTTCATTTATACCCACAGTGTCGTTTCGTACCTTTTCATTTGAACACTCCTTGTAGTATAATTTGAACAGTAAGTCACATAACGGATTTAAATAGGTCAGTAAGAAGGCAAGTTGGGTTGCATACAGTAAAACAAATGAAAATGGCTATTGCAATACAAATTTAACCATTAGTGAATATTCACAAATAGTATAGTTTGCTTTGTCTGAACGTTTGTCCCACTTTGGTGACGCAATGGAAGGAGTCATCACCGTTGCAACAACCGAGAAAAAAATTTGTGGCGTTAGGCTTAGCTTTTCGTGTTTTCGTTCAGGTGTTCAGTGAATGGAAAGTGCTTCCCGGATATAATTATGTGACGTAATCGCCATGCCACCAACTGAGAAAGAGATATGTGTGACGTCGCCCTTAGCTTTTTGTGTTTTCGGTCAGGTGTTCCGTGAATGGAAACTGCGAATTATGTCAGCGTGTGGCATAACAACTGTATGACGTAGTACTTTTTTTTTACTGTTATAATGTGCATGAAACATACTTTCCTATTTAGACATCAAAAACAAAAAGAATACCTGGTACAATCAAGAACCGCTTATAACGTGGTAAATCCGTTTATTTTTTGGTGCAATACACATTAAGACTCGCCAAGCTTTCGCTTTCCACTGGGAGGTTTTTTCAAGGGCATTTCATGTCTACGGTTGCCTTGAAAAAGCCTCCCAGTGGAGAGCGAAAGCTTGGCGAATCTATATGCGTATTGCACCACTAAAATAAACGGATTTACTACGCTATAAGCGCTTTTTGATTGTGTAGGGTCTAGTGTACTTTGAACTAAGAATTATAACGAAGTAAATTTCTCAGTCACTTTTGGTCTACGCCGGGATTCGAACCCTAGGCCGCTTATTCCGGAACAAGTCGCTCTACCAACTGAGCTACGCAGACATTTGTTCTGATTGCTATGTGCCTTTATGTCGTGTGCGTCCTGCTGGCAGGTACGTCACATCCCCCCGAAAGAGGGCCGGGGGCATGGCCCACGGGTCAGCCGTGAGCATGAATCGTTGCAGGCAGCCATCCACTGTAGAGCGTGCACTTGAGAACTCCCAGTCAATCTGGTGTGTGGAATGCAATGTCACACACATTTTATTTTTCGAAGCGCTGGAGAAGGAATTCTCTGATTTTTCCTGTCTCGCGGTGTGGAAATAACATCACACCAATGCGAGATTTTGAACGGCCGGGTCATCCGGATAGTTCGGGCGCCATTATAACGAAGTAAATTTCTCCGTCACTTTTGGTCTACGCCGGGATTCGAACCCGAGGCCGCTTATTCCGGAACAAGTCGCTCTACCAACTGAGCTACGCAGACATTTGTTCTGATTGCTATGTGCCTTTATGTCGTGTGCGTCCTGCTGGCAGGTACGTCACAGAATACCTAAAAACTTACTTTTACATATAATAATGAAACGCATATAGCGTATTAAATCTGTTTATTTTTGTGGTGTAGTCAACACAAATATTCGCCAAGCTTTCACACTCCACTGGGAGGCTTTTTCAAGGCAATGGTAGACACAAAAATGCAGAGAATTCGAACATGTAAAGAACAAAGATGACTTATGAAAATAACGCGGTTGACATCACGAGCATATTATATGAATTTTTATCACGTAATTATACAGTGCACCGTGATGTGTTTCCATCTTTTAATAACGCATGCCAAACCATTGGTAATTCAGTAGAGACTATATCATTGCATGCCACTTTGCTGGATAATGTTTCCATTGTTTCCCTGATGACAGTTTCTTTGAGATTCGTTTAAGGGGCAATTCTTCTAATAGCCTGCTGGCCACCCAAAATGCAACACCAAGAAGGACACGAGATAGCAAAGCCAGATTTACTGGACACATGACAACAGATACAAAGATGACACGATTGAGCTTACAGGCCCGTGCGACTTACGGAACACGCAGACATCAATAGTCCGTGTTGCTCCCATGGCTGGCAATAACGGCAGCTACACGCCGCGGCATCGAACGAAAGAGGCTTTGGATGTAGGCATGGAGTATTTCGGTCCAGCTGCTTTCACACGTTGGCACAGTTCATCAGGCCTAGCCGCGGGTCGTGCTTGCCGGGCCACTCGGTTGCCGATCAGCGACCAGACGTGTTCGATGGGCAACATATCGGGTGAACAGGCGGGCCATGGCAGCTGTGACACCTGGTGGGCCATGAAGAATTGTTGCACAATGCGTGTCACGTGCGGGCGCGCATTGTCCTGTTGAAACGTGGCCGCTGGCAGGTCCTGCAGGTAAGGGAGGACAACAGGCTCCAAAACGTCGGAGATGTAGCGGTGGCTGTTGTGTGTACCGGCGATACGTACCAGAGGGGTGCGGGTGTCATATCCAGTTGAGC
The DNA here is from genome assembly GCA_039090855.1 of Macrothele yani. Classification (NCBI taxonomy): domain Eukaryota; kingdom Metazoa; phylum Arthropoda; class Arachnida; order Araneae; family Macrothelidae; genus Macrothele; species Macrothele yani. Next base: position 66,583,785 of record CM076989.1, on the reverse strand, counting down.
CCCACACCATAACGTCAGGCGACGGACCGGTACGGTGATGCATAATGCAGCCGTCATACAGTCTATCGCCGCGGTGCCACCAGACGCGGGTCCGACCATCGTGGTGTTGCAGGCAGAAGCGGGATTCGTCGGAGAAGACAATGTCGTGCCATTCCGTAGTCCAGGTGCGGCGTTCAACGGCCCACTGCCGCCGCACTCGCCGTAAGTGTAACTTCAATGGGTATCGGAGCAATGGGCGCCGTGCAACAATTCCTCGCTCCTGCAGACGACGCCGAACGGTACGTGCTGACAGAGGTTGTTGCGCAAAACACCCTAATTCCTGCGCTAACGTTCGGGATATGGCGGTGCGAGCCGTCAATGCCCGCCGCACAACATGCCGGTTCCTCTCGTTTGGAGGTGTGCGGCGGCGGCGGCGGCAATCACTCACATCGGTCCGTCCGTCCCTCTTGCACCCACTGAATCCATACTCGCCTCACTGTGGCTGGATATCGTCCCACACGGGCGCCGATGTCTCGGTACGATAAACCGCTGTCGCGATAAGCCACTATTCGTCCTCTGTCGAACTCCGAAACGTGCTGGAATGCCTGCCGTATTCTACGACGAGGCATCAGGAAGCTTCCCCCGCACAGGTCCGGCAGCACAACACACTTCCACTACTTACACCCCGCCCTCTGTGCACCCTTCTTATAGTGCTTCTCGGTGGCGTGTCGGGCTCGCATGATTTGTACATGCCCAGCAATGATAATCGTTTGCATGTCCTCTCGCAGGCGACGCATGTTGCTAATTTCAGGCCAATCGGGTGCTTCCTTCTTGGTGTTGCATTTTGGGTGGCCAGCAGTTTATTATTCCATACAGGAGCGGCCGAGCAATGCATGACTTTGAGTGCGACAGCTTGCCGAATCTTTGTGCTGATTACACAAAAAAAAACGGATTCATTACGTTATATGCGTGTCATTATTATTATTCAGCTCTGGTGTATCTTTTACATATCTTATTTTCCCCGGTTGTTATTGACCGTCTTTCACATAGTTTTCGTAATAATAACAATATCTGATTCAACCTGATGATCGACGAGTGTTCAATATGCGCAATAATGCACGATAATGATATTACCATTGTCTTCCATTGGCTTATTGGGGGATGGATTCTGTGTTTCACCTTGAAGAATGTCACACAAAAGTCTCTCTACAACCAAATATAAATTGTGAGGGTATCTGGTATTATCACCAATTTTTCTCTGCAAGCGTTCGTTCTTTCCGTAGTTGATCGTTACCCCGCAATAGGCCCTTCAAGCGGCTGGGCTCTAATGTAACTGCACCACCTCACTCTAGGGTAGATATGCCAGTGGGAATTTGTAGGGGTGAGGAGTTTATTCTTAGCATGGTCGAGCTAGGGGAACAAGAGGCACAAGACGAAACCCAAAGGGCCATCAGTGTGTTGCAGTGATATGAGCGCTGGCTTCTGACCATTCGCTCGAGACGGGCCCTGGGTCGAATCTCTGTTGAAACATGGATGGTATTTATGTGTTTCGGCACTGGCTCTCCTCCTTCTCTGGAATTAGCGATCCAAAGTTAAAGACAAGCAACTGCATATATCACATGGAGTTGCTTGGTCCGGTCGTCAAATTCCGAATTAAAAGAAAATTCGAAAGCGAAGGATGATGGCGAAGGGTAACGGCCAACTGTGGCAATCGGATAAGAACACTGATCTACAGGGTGTCCCAAAATTTGCTTACCAAGAGTAAGGCGATATGACTGAAGAATGAAGAGGACCAGAAATAGGAATATGAGTGTGTGTAGGAATCTTCACTGCCAGGAATTTACACATGTTCACTGTGCCTGCCTTCGACTGAAATGACATTACGTAACCGCAATATAAAATCAGAGACCACACGGTCCACGAGGTCAGTGGAAATAGCGCAGATTTCATGTTCAATAACTGTTCGAATCTTCTCCAATGTCCGTCGGTTGTAGCGGCGCACCTGGTGTTTAAGATAATCCCATAAGAAATAGTCGCATGAATCGAAATCCGGAGAATAGGATTGCCAATTCACTCTGGTGCTATAGTGCTCGCAAGAGACCAAAGCAATGACACGTTCTTTGAAATGTTCGTGGAGCAGTGCAAATACCGGTGCTATATGTCTACCGTCTTACATGAGAAAGGACCTTGCAGATCACTACCAGTGAAACCTTGCAAACATGGAATGAAAGCCGTTTCCAACCCTATCCTATGTTTCGCAGATGTTACAGTTTCATTGATGAAGATTGGACCGAAGATTTCACATCGTGACAAGGCACATCACACAGTCACAGGCTGTGGGTGGAGGGTTGTATCAGTAGCAAGATGTGAGTTTGTGTACCGACAGTTCTCTTTGTTTACAAAGTCATCCAGGTGGAAATGAGCCGCATTCGAAAACCAGATGAGCCCTGTGCCGATGTTTTGTGTCTCAATTCTGTTGAGCATTGTCTCGGCAAATGCCAGCCTTGCACCTATATTCCTTGCTGTTAGAGGTTGTTTTGTCTGAATCTTGTACGGAAACAAATGCAGATCTGTTTCAAGAGTGCGATTAATACTGCTGCCTGATAGCCCCAACTGTTGTGCAGCCCGTCTGACAGACTTTTTGGGGCTTCTGTCAAATGTTTCTCGCACATTTCCAACGTTGGTTTCCGTGCTTGATATGGAGGGACCTGCCACTTTGGGTCTGATACCGACCCCTTGTGTGAAATTTGGTGACGATGTTTCGTACAGTGTGTCTGTCTGCTCCGGCTTTGACGTTGAACTTCTTCTGGAATTCTGGAATGCCCTCACCTTTTCCGAATCTCCGATTATCGATAAAACTCTTCCACGGTGAAGATACGCTGCTTTGTAATATACGTTGTCATTTTCTCGACTCTTGCAAAGAAACATAAACACTGGTGCATCACAAATTCCAGCTACCTCTGAGTACGATATTAAAATTTCTTTACATTCCCCGCAGCCGTTGTGGTGTTATCTCCCTTTAAACTTGGTAGGTATCTTTTGGAACACCAGGTAGGATTGGAATAATATAAGAAAACAAGAAAGATGACACCGAATTTTTGGGTGCAATGAGCACATCTTTTGAATCCGTTCTGACGAGAATTAAATTTATCAAAGCTATTCAAAGTCAACGGATCCGGTATGGAAAACAATAGTATCTGACCGGAGAAAGAAGTTTTTCAATCGGGTTTTTAATCCCGCTGACATTGCAGTCGATGGAATCGTGAACTTACGCCCTCTGTTTGCACACTTGTGATTTAGAAAAGTATGAAATTATATGAGAAACATTTCGCAGCAGAAACGCACTTCAACAAAGAAAGAATATTTCTAATCGGACACTTTGAAGCCGAGATATGAGCAAATATAAGATATGCATCTACGCCCCTGGCGGTAAAACCATGCATTATTTTAGGAACAAAGTATTCTCAAAAGTTTTTCTTAGTGAGCGGTATCGGTCAAAGAAAAAAAAATTTAGTCGAGTTTCAAGAGCTCAGATTTTACTGCAAATACATCAGAAGCAGAAATTAACACTTGTGTCCCCTGGTAGCCGAAGCATTCTTTGCCAAATGTTAGAAATTATATGAAAAAAAAAATTCCATCTGGAGTTGTATGCGATACAGGAAGTATTTTTTCAAATCGGAGTTTTAGAAGAAGAAATATCGGAGAAAACGCACTTTACCTTTGGGCCCCCTAGCGGAAAGTCTATGATTTACTTGAAATTTTTGAATTTACATGGAAAACTTTTTGCATTGGGAATACTATGCAACAAAGAAAGAATTTTTCAAATCGGACTCCTAGAAGTAGAGATAATGACAAAAGATAGGATATACATCTACACCCAATGGCGTAAAAACCATACATTATTTTAAGAAGAAAATATTCCGAAAAGGTTTGTCGACGTGAATAGCATAAGTCCACAAACGAATTTTTTCAATCGAGATTTTTGAAGCTCATATTTTGCTGCAAATACATCAGAAGCGGAAATTAAGACTTACTCCCTCTGGCGGCCAAACCATTTTTTACCAAAGCTTAGAAATTGCGTGCAAAGGATTTCTCATCAGGAGCTGTATCCGTTGCAGAAATAATTTTTCAAATCGGAGTTTTAGAAGCAGAGATATCGGGGAAACGCAATTTACCTTTAAGCTTCCAAGCACAAAGTCTATGAATTACTTGAAAATTTTTGAAATTATATGAGAAACATTTCGCAGCGGAAACGCTCCCCAACGAAGAAAGAATTTTTGAAATCGGACTCTCAGAAGAAGAGATATCGACAAATATAAGATATTCGTCTACGCCCCCCTAGCTCAAACGTTTTTTCGATGTGAGACGTATTGGTCCAGCAAAGAAATTTTTCAGTTGAGTTTTCAGGGGCTCAGATTTTGCTGCAAATACATCAGAAGCAAAAATTAACACTTACGCTCCCTGGTGGCCAAAGTATTTTTTACCAAAAATTAAAAATTATATGCAAAAGATTTTTCATCAAGGAGTTCTATCCGCTGAAGAAAAAAGTTTTCAAATCGGAGTTTTAGAAGAAGAGATATCGGGGAAAGCGTAATTTAGGTTTACGCCTCCTAGCGGAAAATCTATGCGTAACTTGAAAAAGTGACTGTCCCTAAAATACTCTTCGACATAAATGGAATCGAAAAATAAATGGATTTTTCAATCGGATGTTAAGAAGCAATACATGGAATAAAATGTATTTTGAATTAGATATCATCTGCATTTACGCCCTCTAGCGGCGGAACTGTACATCGTAAAAAAAAAAACGAAATAAGGGATCATCACCAAAAATAACTGAATGCTGTCTAGACACGGTACCAAACAATGGAGATAATTGCAAAATTAAAACATGAACTTTTATTTACAACCTAAAACCATATATACAAGCGAGATCTTTCTGACCCACTATGGGTCAATCATCAGGCACCGCAGAGGGTGGTTCCGCGATTATAAAGTCAGATAAAAGAACCCACAATGCATTGGCATGGAGGCGCCGCTCAAACTCACGCATGCGCACCTGTTAGAAATATAAACATGCAAATTTTATAAAAAGTACAAGAAACATGTCTCCATGAAGAGGGTAAAGTCGACGGCATGTCATCATTACAACACTGGTTAGCAAATAGAGCTATGTACATGCTTTCAGTGAATAATAAGCCAGTCTTAGTTGCAGGTGTTGTTAAGATCTTGGTGCTGTTCCAGTCCGGAATGTGTTGGCCTTGTTTAACTAGTCGGGATAAAGCAGTGGTACCCGATCCAGTCCGGACATTGTACTTGTGTTCAGAAATACGGGTAGCAACAGTCCGAATCGTGGATCCTACGTAATTGGTGTTTTGTATATATCTGGCTCAATAGCTTTTAATGGAATAGAATAGACACCGTGTCTTTGGAACGTATTAACCCTATCTCGATCCCTCCTAATCAAGGATAATAATTTATGAGTTTGTACACCAAAGGCTATGTTCTGTCTGTGGCAAGCCTTTTTCAAAATACTGTATACATAACTTCAGGAACATAGTCGATAGAACCAATGTATTTAACAGTTTCCTCATTTCCTGGTAAAGAGGTGTAGGTGGATCGTTGGCATCTACGAAGTTGCCTTACCACAAAATCCTGCGGGTACCCGAAAAGAGAGGCCAAATCAAAAATAAATCGAATTTCTTTATTGCGATTTCTAGCAGAAGAAGAGTGTGAGTGCCCCCTGCGAAACAGAAAAGACAATGCTGCAGTCTTATATTGATATGGACTGGCTGAGTCAAATGGAATCAATGTAGGGGGTGCAGAAGATTTTCGATAGACGGAGAATGAAAAGGTACGGTTGGAAGTGTTACGAGTTAAACAGAAATCCAGAAAAAGTAACGATCCCCTAGTCTATAGTTCAATGGTAAATTTAATGGTGTGTGGAAATGGGTAGAAAGCAAATCAGCAAAATCCTGGAGGGTGGGAACTGAGTGAGGCCAATTAACTAACACATCATCGACATATCTTAAAAATAAGAGTGGCTTTAAAGGGCAATGCTCAATCACTTGGTTTTTCAGTTGCTGTTATACTATTTCGGCTAACAAAGCCGAAAGCGGTGTACCCATAGCTGTGCCGGCTTTTTGTCGATAGATAAAGTCATTAAATCGAAAGTATGTTCGTCGGGCTATTAGTTTCAAAGAGTCTATAATGGCAACAGGTTCAGTAGGCGTAACACCTAAAATGGGAAGCTTTTCTTTGATAAGAGTGTGGGCTAAGTTAAGAGGGACATTAGAGAATAAAGAGACCACATCCAAAGACGCTAGGATAAACGGTGAATCCCAAGAGTCAAATGACTTAATTTTGGCAAGGGCTTGAGAAGAACTGTGGATAGAAAACTTGGAATTACTGATTGAAGGTTTAAGGAAATTAGTTAATGCTTTTTCAAGGGGGCGAGTGGGGTTAGCATAACCCGAATCCAATGGGCGAACAGGGTGGCCCTCCTTATGTAATTTAACCTTGCCAAATAATTCAATGATCCTAGGGCCATTGGGTGGATGCATACATTTAGAAATGTTAGTTGGTAAAAAAAGAAAAACCCTGGTTTTTCAATTTACTGAGAGCTACTATAGTTGCAGAAGTTGGGTCAGATCGGGTTATTTCATGTGGTGTTTCGTCAGTAGCCTCGACAACTTTTTGGCTGTAATCTATACGTGATTCATTAGTATGATTTTCTGTGATTTATCAGCCGAAGTCACAGCTAAAGTAGAGTCGCGTGACAAAAGCAGCAGTTGTTCTCGTTCATAATGCAATGTCCTGTGTTGCTCGGTTTGCAGAGCCTTCTCAGATTGTGCAATTACATGAGTAATCTTGTAACGAGTTGGTTCCTGAAATTTGCATGTTTATATTTCTAACAAGTGCGCATGCGTGGGCTTGAGCGGCGCCTCCATGCCAATGCATTGTGGGTTGTTTTATCCTACTTTATAATCCCGGAACCACCCCTCTGCGGTGCCTGATGATGGACCTATAGTGGGTCTGAAAGATCTCGCGTGTACATACTGGTTTTAAGTTGTAAATAAAAGTTCATCTTTTAATTTCGCAATGATCTTCATTGTTTGGTACCGTGTCTAGACAGCATTCAGTTATTTTTGGTGTAGTTAGTTGGCACGAATAGCAGAGACGTTGGGATACCTACGCTGCCTATGGTGTGTTTTACGTTTGGATACCTACGCTGCCTATAACGTGTAAGTGTGTTTTTGACTTACTTCTCGATCCTTTAGTATGGAGCGGGCTACCAACATTTTATTCCGCATGCGGCGCAAGTTCGCCTGTGAAGGCACAAACTTGACCTTTTTACTGAACTGTAAGGAACTACAATTGATTCCAAAATTTTTGACTATTAATAGGAGTGCTATCTCAGCAAAGGACGAACGCATATTATCCATCGCTGAGCATAAACGTTTATTAAATGTTATTCGCAGTAAACGATGTCTTATTGACTTCCTTAACAGAAAGTCATATACTGCCTATTCTTGGCTTACGAGACTAGCACACCCTATTATCTTGGATAAAATCATGACTGTTCACTCAGCCATTTGTTTGTCCGACATCGACCGGTTACAACAAGGACATATTAAAAAACTTTGCGCTCTAATGGCTAGAAAGACCGATGGTATGCATGATCCATTAAGATTCATACCGACAACAAGCTCAACGACACAAGCCGGTTTTGTGAACCTCAGTACAATGTCTGTTAACGACATTCAAGCTACTGCCCTTTCCCGAGGATATAAATATTGCTATCCGATCTTAAATCAAGACAAGATCAAGCTGATATCTCAAACTGAGAGCATTATACGAAGTTTACCACACGAGGAACAGGAACCAACTCGTTAAAAGATTACTCATGTAATGGCACAATCTGAGAAGGCTCTGCGAACCGAGCAACACAGGACATTGCATTATGAACGAGAACAACTGCTGCTTTTGTCACGCGACTCTACTTTAGCTGAGACTTCGGCTGATAAATCACAGCGAATCATACTAATGAATCACGTAGATTACAGCCAAAAAGTTGTCAAGGCTATTGACAAAATACCACATGAAATAACCCGATCTGATCCAACTTCTGCAACTATAGTAGCTCTCAGTAAATTGAAAAACCAGGGTTTTTCTTTTTTTACCAACTAACATTTCTAAATGTATGCATCCACCCAATGGCCCTAGGATCATTGAATTATTTGGCAAGGTTAAATTACATAAGGAGGGCCACCCTGTTCGCCCATTGGATTCGGGTTATGCTAACCCCACTCGCCCCCTTGAAAAAGCATTAACTAATTTCCTTAAACCTTCAATCAGTAATTCCAAGTTTTCTATCCAGTTCTTCTCAAGCCCTTGCCAAAATTAAGTCATTTGACTCTTGGGATTCACCGTTTATCCTAGCGTCATTGGATGTGGTCTCTTTATTCTCTAATGTCCCTCTTAACTTAGCCCACACTCTTATCAAAGAAAAGCTTCCCATTTTAGGTGTTACGCCTACTGAACCTGTTGCCATTATAGACTCTTTGAAACTAATAGCCCGACGAACATACTTTCGATTTAATGACTTTATCTATCGACAAAAAGCCGGCACAGCTATGGGTACACCGCTTTCGGCTTTGTTAGCCGAAATAGTATAACAGCAACTGGAAAACCAAGTGATTGAGCATTGCCCTTTAAAGCCACTCTTATTTTTAAGATATGTCGATGATGTGTTAGTTATTTGGCCTCATTCATTTCCCACCCTCCAGGATTTTTGCTGATTTGCTTTCTACCCATTTCTCCACCATTAAATTTACCATTGAACTTGAGACTCAGGGATCGTTACTTTTCTGGATTTCTGTTTAACTCGTAACACTTCCAACCGTACCTTTTCATTCTCCGTCTATCGAAAACCTTCTGCACCCCCTACATTGATTCCATTTGACTCAGCCAGTCCATATCAACATAAGACTGCAGCATTGTCTTTTCTGTTTCGCAGGGCGCACTCACACTCTTCTTCTGTTAGAAATCGCAATAAAGAAATTCGATTTATTTTTTATTTGGCCTCTCGGTTCGGGTACCCGCAGGATTTTGTGGTAAGGCAACTTCGTAGATGCCAACGATCCACCTACACCTCTTTACAAGGAAATGAGGAAACTGTTAAATACATCGGTTCTGTCGACTATGTTCCTGAAGTTATATATATTTTGAAAAAGGCTTGCCACAGACAGAACATAGCCTTCGGTATACAAACTCATAAATTATTATCCTTGATTAGGAGGGATCGAGATAGGGTGAATACGTTCTAAAGGCACGGTGTCCAATCTATTCCATTAAAAGCTACTGAGCCTGATATACAAGACACCAATTACGTAGGATCCACGATTCGGACTGTTGCTACCCGTATTTCTGAACACATGTACAATTTCCGGACTGGATCGGGTACCACTGCCTTATCCTGACTAGTTAAACAAGGCCAACACAGTGTTGTAATAATGACATGCCGTCGACATTACCCTAATCATGGAGACATTTTATTTTACAACATTGCATATATCATCATAATCGGTAATCATGTTTCTTGTAATTTTATGAAATTTGTAATTTTATATTTCTAACAAGTGCGCATACGTGGGCTTGAGCGGCGCCTCCATGCCAATGCATTGTGGGTTGTTTTAACCGACTTTATAATCCCGAAACCACCCCTCTGCGGTGCCTGATGATGGACCCATAGTGGGTCTGAAAGATCTCGCTTGTATATATGGTTTTAAGTTGTAAATAAAAGTTCATCTTTTAGATTTGCAATTATCTCCGTTGTTTGGTACCGTGTCTAGACAGCATTCAGTTATTTTTGGTGTACTTAGTTGGCACGAATAGCACAGACGTTTGGATAAAGGATCATCATTCGTATAGTTTAAGCTTTCCAAAGCAAAAAGAATTTTTCAAATCTGACTAATATTTATTGTGACATGGTGTCTACAGACGGACGGACGGACAAACCGATTACATAAGCACGAACTTTCTTTTACAAAAGACATACAAAAACCTGCCAACTCCCCAAATGTGGGGTAGGAAAGCACGATAAACAATGCTGTGGTGCACAAGAGTTTTTAAATAATATTGGTATTGTATGGTATTGTCTTAATATTGGTATTGTATGAGGTCAAGACAACTCCAATACCTGGGAAATCCATTACATTAAGTCAAGAGAATGACAAAGACTGGATTCTATATTATCAAGATTTTCCACAATTAACAATTACAACCAAATTACTATGATAAACGATGCATACATACATTTAGTCACTCATTATTTTCCTAAGATAAATATGCTTTAAAAAAAGTATTTTTCTAAAATAATAAATGTTATTTTACGAGAATAATGAATGGATAATTCACTCAGTATTTTGGCAAAATTCATATATTTGTGGTAACATATTAAACAAACATTCAATCCAATATGCTAATTCGAATTTCAATACAGTCTGAAAGCACAGAGAAATCTTTAAATTAAAAGTTAGCACGTTTTTCTGATTGTATAGGGTTGACAGTAAACAATAATACTTAGTATGTACTGACATCACTTGTTTGTGTAGTAAAACCCACAGGACAAGATAAAATATAACATTCGTGTACATGGGGTACACTACTTGGTAAAGGTGGCAACAACTTTCTTCTTGTTCGATGTATCGAATGTATCTCCAGAACAGAGAGAGGGAAGGGGGTTCACATCTTGTGTGGAAGTTGGCTGGTCTGTGAGAAAGGGAGCTAAGATAAGAGGATTATTAGCATTGGAGGTTGGCAAACATTTTGGTCGAAAATTGACGGCAAAGTGCGATTTAATCCGTGGTAATTCTTAAGGTGGTGTAGGGTAATTTGCACGCAGTAAAATTGATCGATGGTGTAATTACATTCATAAGCAAAAGAAGGAATTTTGGAGACCGGGACTTGCAGAGTTTAGTTAGAGATACTTTTCAGAGAGTTGCAGCAAGGCTCTCAAAAGGGATTTTTTTTAATGTAATTTGTAAGGGTCTGGTTCATTTGCCCGGCGTTTACTTCACCGAAGGGTCACTTGACCGAAAATCACTTCACCGAAAGATCACTTAATCGAAAAGTTCATTTCACCCAAGGATCACTTAATCGAAAAGTTCATTTCACCCAAGGATCACTTGATCGAAAGGTACATTTCGCCGAAGGGTCACTTGATCGAAAAGTTCATTTCACCGAAAGGTCTCTTTACCTACAAGTTCATTTAATCGAAAGACCATTTCACTGAAGGGTCAGTTTATCGAAAACTTTGGATTTCATTACAGGATCTGTTGAAGCATTGTGCAGGTTCGGCAGGCAGATCGCCGAAACGTTAGGGGATTATACTCAAATTGCACTTTTGATTTCTCGGTGTCACAGAGAACGCAAAGATTTAGTTTTAAGACAAATCTGGTTTTTTTAAGACAATAGGATTAAATCTAAAAAGGCTTAAGCCTTTTTTTAAGACAATTGGATTTGATCTAAAAAGGCTTAGGCCTTTTTAGATTTTAATCTTTGTCATATTTACACCCCAAAAAAAACCGGATTGTCATCTTCAAAATTTGTAATGTATGGTGTAATCCCGCATTCCATTAATGTTCATAAAGATTACATAAAACTCATGTTCATAAGATTTACATAAAAAGTAAAATTAATAATGTTACAGTTTTTTCAGGCAAAAAGAATCAATTTTAGATCCCTGGGCCTTGGATTAGACCTTTTTACCCAATTTCAATCATGCGAACTCATGTTCATAAGGTTTGCATAAAAAGTCAAATTAATAATGTTGCACATTTTTTCAGGCAAAAGAATCAAGTTTTCCTCGGCTTAGGCCTTTTTAGCAAATTTTAAACGTGCGTGCTCATATTCATAAGGTTTACATAAAAAGTTACTTTACATTTTATGTAATGCTTATCAATATGAGTAGGGTTAAAATCTGGTAAAATGGCCAGTGCCTAAGGTCAAAAAATTAATGTTTTGTGGTTGAGTAAAAGTGGAACATTATTTACTTGATTTGCTATGTAATCCTTATGAATAGAAGCTCGGAGGATTAAAATTTGACAAAAAGGCACAGATCTAGGCCTTATAATTAATGTTATATTTTGAAAACCCTACTAATGGGGAGGTGTTTCATAGAAATTAAAAGTGTATTTTTTATACAATCCGATAATGTTTGGGTGGCCAGTTTTTCAAAAACCCGCACCACACTCCAACAGATCTCTAACAACAAAATCCTATGTTTTCGATAAACTGACCTTTCGGTGAAATGATCTTTGGATATAACGAACTTGTAGGTAAAGTATTCCTTCGGTTAAATGAACTTTTCGATCAAATGTCCTTTCAATGAAATGCAATTTTAGGTGAAGTGACCTTTCGGTGAAATGAACTTTTCTGTCAAGTGACCCTTCGGTGAAATGTACCTTTCGATCAAGTGATTTTCGGCGAAGTGATTCGGTCAAGTGACCTTTCGATAAAATGAACAATACCCAATTTGTAAAAATTTCCAGAAGAAAAAATGTTTTAGGAGGTTGAGTTTTTCAGGACCAAACCAAAATAATTATTAATTGATTGCTAACAATCAACAGAGTTAATATGAAAAACAAGAACTGGATCTCAGGAAATGGGGAATTGAAGAAACAAGGTGGTAGCGCTCATTAAATGTATCAACCTAGTCATCAGAGTAACGAGACTCTGGCTACAAATCCCACCAGAATTACCACCATTATTATGGGGTTTACATCCACAGAGAAGGTTTAGACTCGACTTGCTACGCCTGTTACAGGCTTTTTGAGCCGAGTAACAGAAGCGAAGCTACATTAGGTGGAATCTAGAGGCTCATGATAGGAAAGTGTATAGACAGAGAGAAATCAGAATGGGTAGCTACCAGTGCTCGTCACTAAAGCGACTGACGTCACACGACTTTTTTTTTTTTTGATTGGAGGTTTAACGACCACCGTGAGCAACTCAATGGGCTATAAGCAGTCGCCCGTCTCTAATTTAGGGTCACTGGTTCCAGGGAAGGGAGAGAGCCAGTGCCGTAAGACAAACACAACATCCATGCCACACCGGGATTCGAACCCGGACCCCTTCGGACGAATGACTTCAAAGCACATACTTGCAGGTGTGAAGAGAAAAAGACGGTGGGAAAAGCAACAGATGCCCTTATTTTTAACGGCCAGGGGGGGCAGTACTGGAGGGTCCGACAGCTTAATGTGCCTATCAGACGCAAGGCGGATGTTTTGCTGTTCAGCACATTTGGCCTACCTGGGATTGATTCTGAAACCTTTCCCTCAACCGGCAGACGTGCTAAACACATGGCCATCGGCGGTCCAACAACATGGTTGGTTGCCTTGCAACGAAAGCATAAGTGGGATGCGGGCCGCATGAAAAGTTTTGCACCAAATGGGAGATAGGGGGTGCAATGTATGACTCCAGTATATCGGGATGTGGGGATCTTAAGAATTGGATGGAGTCAGGACTAATTATTATAGTGATTCTAATATTGGAAGATCGAGCGGCCAAATTGTAGCTCTTTAACCATTTAAGCGGCAGATGTGCCTGACCAAATGCAGCTCAATACTTTTGGGCTTTACAAACAGAAATGTTCACAGAGCAGCCAGATTTTACAAAAGCTACGGCAAAATAATTCCTTTCTCCTGCTTATCTCAACAGCACCGACCATAAACAGGTTAGTGATTGTAAGAGCTTTCTCCTTTCTTCTGTTCTACGTCATTGTAATAGCTTTTTCAGCTGATAATCGGGCAGAAAGTGTCAGTTATCCGGTTTAATGAACACTTAAAATAACATAGTTAAGGGTAAGGCAAAGCTTTTTGACACGGCGGTTCACTCGTTCCACCCGAGTGAGTTCCACAATGTACGCAGCACATATTTTTGTTTGAGCTGATTTCAGCCCATTTCAGCACATTTCTTCAAATCAGAGTTAATGCATTCCAGCCGGTTAAAGGGTTAAAATGAAGATAAAATCTACACTGATGATTAATACAGACAATTGACTTGGATTAGGAACATCAAACAGAAGTTATCGCTCTTTCCACGTTTATAAGTGAGTCACGGAAAAATTCTCATTGGCCGCCACCGGGAATCGAACCCAGGGTCTTCCAGTTACGCGCCGTACATGCTACCACTGCACCACAGCGGCCTCAAATTCACCAGACTCACATGTGATTAACTACCAAACCACTTGGAAGGTTGCTTCTTTGAGCCCCCGCCCCTCACAATGCTGGGCATTCACCAAAGATGGTTGCTAACCATCTGGTTGACCAAAGATAGTTGCTTACCATCTTTGGTGAATCCCCAGCATTGTGCGGGGCTCCAAGAAGCAACCTTCCAAGCGGTTTGGCAGTTAGTCGTGTATGAGTCTGGAGGAATTCGATGCCGCTGTGGTGCCATGGTAGCATGTCCGGCGTGTAACTGGAAGACCCTGGGTTCAATTCCCGGTGGCAGCCGATGAGAATTTTTCCGTGACTCACTTATAAACGTTTAAAGAGCGATGACTTCTGTTTGATCTACACTGATGAGGTAGGTTGATTAAACAAAGATAGCAGTGAAGTAACAAATGAAAACACTTGATTAAATAGGTACTATGTACACATACGAGATACAAAACGACAAGAGCAAGGGAGAGGTAAAAGAAGAGTTAAATGAACTTGGACAGTCTCTGAGATTAGAATCTTGGTAGGCATTTCAGCTTGCACTGTAATTCAAGGTCCCTAAGCTTGGAACTGTTTGGGGACGGCAAAGAGAAAGAAGCCTAAGAATAGCGACGAAAAGAGCGATGAGGAGAATGGCCCGAAGTGCAGGGCACAGGTCGACTTGAAGCAGATTTGGGCTGAGAGTTCTCAGAAAGGTGAAGTGAGATCTAAATTTTAAATGCTGCACATTTATGTAATATTTGTTGAGTTGTACCCATCACTTACCGGACATAAAGTTTAAGATGCAATCTGCTTATTCTCAGTTTTACCGCAATGAATGTTTTATAAATACCACCTCCTGTAGCTCTTAACCACGAAAACTGTCCGTTATTTGTGTGTGTGTGTGTGTGTGTGTGTGTAAATCCTATTACTAGTGCAGAAATAATATCTTTGAAATACCTGAATTTGGAAAAAATCTTAGTTTACAAGTTCAAAATACATCTATATGAATTACGTCAATCGTCTTTCTATTCGACGCTGAAATGTTTCTTTCCTTTATCTTTCGCATAAACTTACTTACTTCTTGGTTAAATATTATATTTTCTCACTGAACGGGACATTATTTCCCTGAACAGTTTTTATAATTTGGCAACTCGGACAGTGAGTCAGAAAAGAATAAAATAAAAATGTTGAATGTTAATAGGAGAGAGTAAGGAGTTAATAAAGTTTTGTCAAGAGATCGCGAGTAGATTGCTAAGTTTGATATTGCGAAAGAGCTAAAGCCTCTTGATACATATGCGATCGACGAAAACGTTCCATTGTTATGCGATTAAAATGCATGCTGAAACCAAGGGGATTATATACTGGCAGTAAATTCTATTGATGTCCTCAAGTAAAAGTACTTACAGAATAAATTGCTGGAATTATGTTAAGTGAATAGCTGATCCTCTCTACTTGGCTGTTTGGTTATTTTTTCTGAAATGTGATTTATGTGCAACGAAGCTATCCCTGAATATTAGCTATTTAGTTAGCTAAGCAGTTAACCATTTTAAACTACACAAAACAAAGTTAGAACTCTTATTACTGTATACATCTTCAGTACCACAGGAATTTTCAAATACACTTTAACTCTTGATGTTCCACGAAATCAAAACCTTCTTCGTAAATCTATAAAAGACATAGAGTTAACGTTCGTTCGCTCTTTCAGTTGTTTCTCCCATTATATGGATGTGATGTATAGTGCTATGGTTGCTCCTGAATTCGTCGTAACGTATAATAGTGTTACGACTTTGGGGTACGGTAATTAATTCGATTAGCTGGTTTTGCGGGAGGCGGGATTAGATTAGCATTAATTGTTGGTTGGAAAATTAACAGATAGTGATTTCCCCCATTGTGAAAGAAGAAATGAGAGAAGAGCGCCTTTTCTTGACTCTCTTCTCTCTCTGAAGCCTGGGCCGCCTGGTGTGGGGAACGCAATTGCGTCGCCCGCTAAGCGCGTATCGGTCAAGTTGGGTGGCCGTGTAAGTGTGAGATTGTTCGATGTTTGGTAAGCAATTAGCGTCATCCCGATCGGAAAGTTATGGCGTTTTTCTAATCCGAATGTTGGCAGAACAAAGAAGTTTAGTTAAGTTATGTGTTTCCCTACTTATCAGTGAGCTGATCCACCACAGATTCCGAATGCAGAGGCATGCATTTCCTAACGTCTTCATTGTGCCGAATGCTTTTTAGGGAGCAATAAGGCTGACAAAAGAGTTAAAACAGATCCCTAACAACATAGCAAGGAATTTGTTGACGAAATGTGAACGATCGAAAAGGGGGAGTCTGGTGAAAATCCGTGAAGGAAAAGGACTGGACTCGAATAGCGGGACCCAGGGAGATCCCGTGGCGCAGTATTTTTGCGGGGGTAGAAAGATTCTACCCGAAGATATCGGCCAGCTAAGCTAAGAGGAGCCGGGCAGTTAATGTTACCGCGAGGAAATACGAGGGAGGAAGATACCTCTTTTCCTGATGCTAGATTGCACGTAATTCCTGGATGTAATTTTCTACCGAGAAAGCAGGCAGCATCCCGGAGGTCAGAGAAAGTGATGGAACTGCAGACCCGAGTGGCTGGGACGTACAGACGGAAGGATCCTGATGTCATGTCAGCGGCCTCGTTCGACCTCGACATTAGCGAGCGTAGATGCATGAGTGGCTTCATACAAGTGAATGGACAAAGGTGTTCACGAGAGGAAGTGGGAGACGAGGTTCGACTCCCCTCTCCGTCGGTCATATTACGCGCTTCGAAATGGGCGTGTCGTCACACAGATGCGCTGCAGAGCCAAGATAACCGAGTGCATTAAATATAAAAGTGAGTACATCAAATACGGGTACACGTGGAAAAGCTGTAAGTACTGTATATTTTTTTATGCATGCTAGATATGAATAAATTGGCTCCGGTCAACCAATAAACTTTCGTCGGCTGAGAACTGCTTAAAGCAGGACAATGAATAATCATGCCAACGAATAATCATTTAACTTTATTGATAAATTCAGCCTCAGAGCTATCCCGAAAGGGGCGAGTCTATTTGACGCCCCTCTTTCACCATCCTCTGTACATAGACGTCTTCATCATTATCTGTTTTATTTAAATTGATTAAATGTCTGTTGCCTCGTGCCATCATTCCTGAGGCTGCATGCATAATTTATGAGTGCCCCGGGGCGTAGCAATAGTTTGAAAAGCGAACAGAGGGATGACAGCTTGGCAGCTAGTCGTACATCCAGAATGTTGTAGTAGTTCAGCATTGTAAAATTCGGAATATATCATTTTCCTTTAATCTTACAGAAAATCCCCGATGTTGTCTGACATGTTATCATCCCAAGCGTAGTAATTAGAACTCACTGTTTATCTGTCTGAGGGTCTGTGTTCAGCGTTGCTGTGAGTCACATCTGTGCCTGCTGTAGAAACATGCTCTGTACGAAAAGAGCAGAACTGAGAAGTGATCAGTGAACAATGCAATTCCATGAAATATTCAAAGATTTAGATTCGCACTTACAGCAGTTAATGGATACTATAGTTTCTCCCTCAAAGATGTTGAAAGAATTCATTTAGAGCACCGAATGGCAAATCGTGGCCGGAGAGATGGTATCTGGAGACTGCATGAAGCCACTTGATAATTGTACGTATCAAACCTTGTAACCTTCTTTGCCAGGGGTTAAATTCGAATACTCATCTTCCTACTCCAGAGCGACCTTCTCCCGATTTACGCCGGCAGACTTATCACGGTTCCCTTTTCGATTGGACTGATGCGTCACCTCATTAGTACGTCTTCTACGTCATGTCCCGTAATACATTACATCAAATCTCCCCTCTTAAGGAAGCTAGAGCACGAAATGTGATATTACCTGATTAGTGACTTCGGTCTTCTGTAGCTCTTCTTTGAGACCATACCGTAGAATTTTTTTCATTCCTGAGCTCCGACCCTTAAACGGATTTTTACAGTTATGAGGTCATTGAAAGGCTGTTATTAGATATGCTTACCTGACAGCGTGTTTCGCTGCCTTTTGCCTGCAAAACAATTCGAAATTCGTCGGAGCATGGGACATACCAGATACTGGAAGAGTCGTGCAAAAGAATGTTATATCATGCAGAAATGATTGAATCGCGAAGTTGTTGCAAATCGGACAGGGTCACAGTCTCGAAGCAAACATCTCATTCCAGAGATGATCGATGGGGTTTAAATCAGGAGACTGTGCAGGCTACTAAAGAAAAAAACTCGACAGTATGTTCTTGGGAACACTGCATGATGATACGTGCCATGTAAGCTGATGTGTTTTTCTGCTGGATGTGTCTATTTGCTTAACCATAAACTGTATACTCATGAAGGGATAAATCTTATAAGTTGTTCAGATAAGCAGTGCAGTTCAGATGACCTTCGAAGAGTATCACGGGATCTAAGCCTGTCAGAAAAACATTCCCATCACTACGACTGTTGACACCTCACAGGAAGGCTTCACGGTCTCATATTGCTTATTCTAAATTCGGATCCTTCAATCTGCATGATGCGGAAGGAATCTTGATTTGCCTGTTCAGGCGACATTTTACGAGTCCTCAACGGTCCAGTGCCGATGTTCCTACGCGCCTCTGGAGACATTTTCGCGTTTTGCGTTCACAACATCTGTATTCCTAATGGTTGTAGCCCATTCCTGACATGATTTGATACGTAATGGATTCTGAGATGACCCTCAGTGCACCAATCGTGAATGGTGTAGTGACTTGCCGGGTTGTGACCGATCTGTTCGTTTGCACGATTCTCACAGGTCTCCTTTGACCCCTCTGATCCACCAGCTGTTTTGTCCACAGGATTGTTGATTGCTGGAAGCTTTTTGCGTTTCTCATCATTTACGGTAAACATTCACTGCGATTGTACGTTGGGGAAGGGGAGACGGCCGTTTGGGATAAGCTCGAACCGGCACGGCTGACGCTACTTATCTCGTCCAAAGTCTCTCAGATTACTCGTTTTTTCTTATTCACGCTTTCCAACCATAGGTTGCATAAGCGTATATGCTCCAGCTTTTTCCGTCCATCCGTCCGTCCGTCTTCCTGTCAGCACGATAACTCACGTGAAAATGGTTCGATTTCAATAAAATTTTAGTATGTGGTAGGGGACCGCCTGGGGACGAACTCTATTGAAAATGGGACAAATGGGGTTAAAGGTCACGACAGAGGAGCGCGATCCATTCCATTGCCCTTATGCCTCATAACTTGCATAAATATGTTTCGATTTCAATCAAATTTTAGTATGTGGTAGGGGACCGCCTGGGTACGAACCCTATTGAAAATGGGTGAAGTGGAGTCAAAGGTCAGGACATCGGAGCGGGATGAATTCCATTGCCCTTATACGTCATAACGTGCGTAAAAATGGTTCGACATCGATGAAATTTTAGTATGTGGTAGGGGACCACCTGGAGAAGAACCCTATTTAAAATGGGACAAATGGGGTGAAAGGTCAGGACATAGGATCGGGATCCATCCCATCGCCCTTATTCCATACTATTAAGGCGGACGTCAAGTAATTTTGCTTCCTATATTTCCAATGGAAAAACTTTTCTGCACATTTCCTTCAGAATTATTGTTTTCCCAAGGATGGAAATTTGAACATCGATTAAAATAACTTCATATTATAACTTGGAATACTTAACATTTTCTAAAACATAACCATAATTATATTAAAAAACAATAACGTTTCCTTTGGTGGTGTTGAAATCAGAAAAAAGATGGCGCGACCTGTACTTTGATGACGTCAGTAGACAAATAAATGTTGGATTGCACAATTATGGTTATGTTTTAGAAAATATAAAGTATTCCAAGTTATAAAATGAAGCTATTTTAATCGATGTTCAAATTCTCATCCTTGGGAACGCATTAATTGTGAAGAAAATGTGTACAGAAGTATTTCCATTGGAAGTATAGGAAGCAAATTTATTTGACGTCCCACCTTAAAGGAGCAATTCTTGTATCTATGAAAATTTTATTTTGAAAACGGCTCTAAGAATTTTGATGAAAGTCGTTAACCTACCGTTTTCTGGTACTAGAAATCAATTTAGCTTGATCTTGACTTAAGGTAAATTTGTTTAGTGGGTTAAATAACCACCCCGAATTACTACGTTTTTAGTGTGGTGTCACGGTGTCGTCCCATTAAATGTTGGCGCGCGGTCACGCCATCTGTCTCACTACGTCACGCGTTGTGTGTGGATCCTACAAAAGTTTGATGACGTCACACTCTTGCGAGCAGATGGTCGTGATTCCCATCTGCCTCATTACGTCACGCGTTGTGTGCGTATGCTCCTCCGCACGATATCTCGCGTAAACATTGTTCGATTTCGATGAAATTTTAGTATGTGGTAGGGAACACCTGGGAAGGAACCGTATTGAAAGTGAAAGAAATGGGGTCAAAGGTCACGACATGGGAGCGGGATCCATTCCACTGTTATTATGCGTCATAACTAACGTAGAAAAGGTTCAATTTCGATTAAATTTTATTATATGGTAGGGGACCACCTGGGGTCAAACCCTATTGAAAATGGGCAAAATAGGGTCAAAGGTCAGGACATAGGAGCGGAATAACTTCCATCGCCATTATGCGTCATAACTTAAGTAAAAATGCTTCGATTTGGATGAAATGTTAGTATGTTGTTGGGGCTTGCCTTGAGACGAATCTTATTAAAAATGGGAGAAATGGGATCAAAGGTTAGGACACAGGAGCGGGATCTATTCCATAACCCTCATGCATCATAACTTACGTAAAAATGCTTCTATTGCGACAAACCTTTATCATGTTATTTCGGAGGTATACTGAACCGGCTCTGTTGAATATCATCGAAGTGCAAGGCACAGGAGCGAGATTTATTCCACAGCCATTATCCTCATAACTTGAGTAATGATTTCTGGTATGTTGAAAACGTATTATAATCAATGCATTGCATGATTTTACTAAATTGTTCTGTTCTTCTGTAGAACGGTAACTGATTCCTGATGAGGAGTTCTGCCTAATTTATACCACCCACTGCGCTCCCGTGCTCTCTTACGTGTTGGGGTGTGACGTTCATGGGACGAGGGCAGGTGTACTGAGTAAACTGGCATCTCAGTGTACATGTTCTTTAGTTAAAGGTGTTTTTAATACAAGATTGCTTTCATAAACTCGATTTCGTCAAAGCAATCTTGTGTCACCCCTTTGGGACTCTAAGAAAACCATCAGTCATGAAAGTACCATGAAACTTTTGTTCTGTAATCGTCTTTGCCAGTTGAACTTCGTACACTGCGAGAACACTGAATGGCCTTTTTGCAGTCTGGAATATAAAAAAGTGGTACACACAACAGCAAAGGATGTCTTGAAAAACAGGAAAGAATATTTAACCCTTGAACGACCATAACGCCCGATACGCCCTTACACCTAAACTACCACAACCTCCCATAAACGCCCGTTTAGAGTGAGTAGGATTTCTTACCCTCCACTTTTTCTTCGAATTTACACTGGATTAATAGAAGTCACTCTCAGACACCAATGTTGTAGTTAAACAAATAAGTAAAGCAGGCGTTCGTATCTCCCGGCGGGATATTATTTACTCTAATGATATCCGGTGCTTTCTCCGTGGAAAAATGCAGTGATCGCTCCCCGGGAAACATCTGAAGGTCAATCCACATCAAGACTGCAGATCCGAAGTTTCACATGGTGACAGCGCGCTAATCCTTCTTTTGCTGATTTGTAAATAGGAGGAGTGAAATTCTGAAAGGAACAACATTCAGTTTCGGGTGTTATGGTATTCTGAGGGACACAAGATTTCGGGATCCTGGGGTAGTTAAAGGGTTAGGAATAAATAAGTTATGTTTAAATTAATATGTTGTTGCAAATGAAATGCTAGAATATTGATGGAAACTTCAAACATCCCAAGAACGGTGCAAAATGGTCTTTATTAAACAAAATCATCATCGCTAGCAGCAACACACTCTTGCCAACGACACACAAACTTTTGCGTCCGTCGTAAAAGCATGTCGAGATTCGGGATGCAACAACTCATGGAATGCTGTTTCAACCGATGTTTGACTGCGAAACTATTTACCCTGATAAGTTAAGTATGACTTAAATTAAAGTTCTTTTCAACCTAAGTACAAAGGTGTATGTAGAAAGGAAAGTGTCCAAGTTCTTGAAGAAGTGATAGTCCATATGAGGCAGATCACAGGTAAATAAAGCGGATGAAGCAAGGTTTCGTGCTTCAACTAGTGCAGCTTCTGGATCGTCTCGCGTTATCATGGCGAAGTATGTGCCCATGGTGTAACGTACCAGGAGATAGCTCAATTGGCAGAGTGACTTATTCCGGAATGAGGGGATCCGGGTTCGAGCCCCGGCGCGGATAAAAATGACGGAGAAATTTACTTCGTTATAATGGCGCCCGAACTATCCGGATGACCCGACCGTTCAAAATCTCGCATTATTGTGATGTTATTTCCACACCGCGAGATAGGAAAAATAAGAGAATCCCTTCTCCAGCACTTCGAAAAAAAAAAATAAGGGGGAGATGATGTAACGTACCAGGAGATAGCTCAATTGGCAGAGTGACTTATTCCGGAATGAGGGGATTCGGGTTCGAGCTCCGGCGCGGATAAAAATGACGGAGAAATTTACTTCGTTATAATGGCAATTGACTAATGCCGATTGTTTAGTGGGTAGTTTTACCCTCATAATGTCTAGTTCTTGACATATCTGTCAGCCATGAGGGTTTGACCTGATTGTAAGAAGAAGAAGTAGAGCACACTAGCTGCTGAACAACAAACATTGACTATCGTCTTCCTGGGATGGAGTAACGGCTTCAGGGTATGTTTCGGGGCCTTATCGTGGTCAAGCCAGTGCGTCGAACGATGGGAATTCTCTTACAGCATCCACTTACTACCACAGGTCGCGAGGCACCTCAAAGTGTCCTTCGTGTGGTTGAGGACAAGCAGAGAAGAACAGATATCCAACCATCGTGTGCTGTGCTGCTCCGGAAACTCCTGTGGTACAAATTTATCCATCTCCTTCGCTATGTCTATGGCAGTTAAATGTCGGGAAATTGTTGTATAATACACTCCGAGTGTCTCGACAAGTTTTCGTACCGTTTGACGTGGATCAGATTCAATCAAAGCTCCAACTCAGCATAATCGACAGCTTCTTCTGGTCTACCGCGTGGTTCATTTTTGAGTTTCAGGACTGGAATTTAGCAAACCAACGCTGTGTCTTGAGTTTACTAACGATGCCTTCTTCAAATGCTGTAATGGTGCTACGAACTAATTCCAATTCACGGAGTCCAAATTTAAACTCATTCGCCGAAGAGACAAGACATTATGACCACCTGCCTACTATGATGTTTATCTTCCACCTGCCGCAAAAACAGCTCTTACCCGGCGAGGCATGGACGCTACAAGATTTCTGAAGGTGTCTTGCGGAATCAGGTACCAACACGTTATCATCAGAACCTTCAATTCTTGTAACTCACGTGGTTGAGCCGCCGCAGATCGGATTAGCTATTCCAACACAAACCACAGATGCTTCATTGTATTGATGCCTGGGGAACTTGGAGGCCAAGACAATACCCGGAAGTCTTTCTCATGCTCCGCGAATCATTCTCGAACAATGGCATAACGCATTATTCTCCTGAAAGGAAGCACTACTAGAGAGCTATACCGTTGCCATGCAAATATGTTCCTGGTTTGCAATCATCTTTAGATTAGCGGTTGATGTTATATCTTCCTGCACATTAATGAATATGCCCAATATTACATTAGCAGAACGTTGCCCACAGCATTACACTTATGCCACCATCCTGTTTTCGTCCCACGGTGCATCCCGGTGCTGACACTTCTCCAGATAAACGACGCACACGTAACCTGCCGTCCACGTGATGCAACAGGAAAAGAGATTCATCGGATCAGATAACCTTTTTCAATCATTTAAAGTCCAATTTATAATCTCGCGTGCCCATTTTATGATCTTCGGACGGTGAACCAAGGTTAGCATGAACACTCGGAGCGACCTGTGGCTACAGAGCGCTATTTTCAGCAGGGTTTGATTTACTGTGTTACTGTGTGTAGTGACACATTACTCCCGTCACCAGTATTTCAAATACCGGCGAGTTGCGCCACAGTATCCCTTCTGTTGGTTCGTAACATAGGGGATTGCCTCCGCTGACCTCTAGCATCAAGAAGCTGTGGTCGGGCCACACCTTGTCGGCAGTCCGTAATTTTTTCCTCCTCGGACCACTTTGTAAAGATACTAACTACGGCTGACAAGCCTTGTCGTCTCGGAAATACTCTGGCCTAGTCATCTGGTCACTACAATTTGGCCATTGTCAAACCCACTTAAGTCAGCTGCCTTTACCATCTGACGAACAAGAATGACACTGATTAACAGAGTTCAGTACAGGTGCTATTTATACCATTCCGTGACCATCACCCGTGCCATCTCTTACCTTCAGTTGCTTCGATTTGAAGAAAAACGAGTTGGTCATAATTATTTTGGCTCATCGGTATATAAGAAAGTGGTACAAATTTGTCTCTGATCAATCGTCTTCTTCACTGTAGCACAATTCTCTTGGAACTGAATCCACTTAAGGAATGGCCAGTGCTTGGTAGGCATTATTATCTTCACCCTTTAATACACGCGGTACATGTTACAAGTCACGTCGCGCGATATGTTAATTGCTAAATTACCTGCCAACTGCACGTGTCTGAAAATTCCTTTTCTCATCTGCAACAACTTAATATTAAAAAATTACTTGAAGACCTAGAAATATATTTTTCAGAGAAATGTGTTTTACATCGTACAATACAGATAATTGAAATAACTGCTGAAAAACCAGAAAGCCTTTTTTCAAAATAAATAGCTTACATATACAACATGAAATAATTACTTTGAATTCTATAAATTTTACTTCAAGATTTCAAGTATATGACGTATATTTATTAAAATAATATAAGGTAAAATATCAGCTAAACTTATGCTTTCTTAACGCTTTCCGAACTAAATTTCGTAGAGGCTGTTTGAAATCTTAGTCTGAAGAATCTAAGCTTGAGCAAAAATCTTAGTCGAAGCAAATTATTGTAAATTATTCAGAATTATAATTTTACGATATCCTGGGTAGAACGATTATCCGGGATGTAAAATCTACCTTGAAGATGATTATACGTTTTTAGATTCTCTCTCGGGCACGATGAATTTAAACGACGGCACGGACCCTCCACGAAACAGTTTTTCTTGGCAAAATAAACTTTTATCCATTTGAGTCTCAGTTCCCGCAAAAAAAAGATTCTTCAAATTTTGCATGATTACTTTCGCTGCCCAAATACTTCAATTTAATGTTTGTTTTGCTTTTATATCGAAGTTTAACGACCATTATGAACAACTTAGAAAGGAAGGTAGTGGTAAATAGATTCAATTCAAATTGTTGCGAAAGTGTGAAAAGATGTTTTATGTACCTGTTCCAAATTTTCAAATTCAGTTTTGAAATTTCTGCTGTTTTGATATCTTCCATTTCAATTGTTAAATATCGTACATTCGGTTCCTCACAGAAAACAGAAAACCATATCATAAAATAATTATCGTCATTGACAATGATCTAATCTATTTGCAGCCGTGAACAGAGAGAAAAACCATCCTTCAAAAGAGCTTAATATATAGTACAAAAGAATTTCAGTGCTCATCTTCATCATTAATATCAACCACTCTCAGTCCATTGCTGATTGAAAATCATCACCTACGACTGAAAGTCATCACTTACGATTGAAAGTCATCACCTTTTGAATTTCATCACCTACGTAGTCTTGGGTCTTCACCTGAGGACGAGATCATCTTCATTATCATCATCAACCATTATCACTCTATTGCTGGTTGAAAGTCTCACGAAGTCTCTTCCACAATCGCACTGTGTTGAAAATTTATCTTCTATCTCCCTCTAGCAAGTTTTCGAATTTTATCTTCCACGTAGTCTTTTTCTGGGTCTTCACCTGAAGACAAGAATTCCAGTGCGCATCTTCATCATCAACAACAACAACAACCATTATCTGTCCATTGCTGGTTGAACGACTCACGAAGTCTCTTCCACACCGCACCCACGTGGTCTTTTTCTGGGTCTTTTCCTGTAGACGAGGATTTCAGTGCTGATCTTCACCATCATCAACCTTTCTCAGTCTATTGCTGATTGAAAGCCTCTCCAAGTCTATTCCACACCGGTCTGTCTGAACAACTCTCTCCTATGCCACTTTGGCAAGCTTTCGAATTTCATTTTCCGCGTAGTCTTTTTCTGGGTCTTCACCCGAGAACGAGAATTTCAGTGCGTAACTTCATTATCCTCATCTGTGACGTGCCTGCCCCGCAGGACGCACACGACATAAAAGCAGATAGCAGTAAGAACGAACGTCCGCGTAGCTCAGTTGGTAGAGTGACTTGTTCCGGAATAAGTGGATTCGGGTTCGATTCCCGGCGTGGACCAAAAATGACGGAGAAATTTACTTCGTTATAATGGCGCCCGAACTTTCCGGATGGCCCGGTCGTTAAAGATCTCGCAATGGTGTGATGTTCTTTTCACACCGCGAGATAAGAAAAATAAGAGAATCCCTTTTTCAGCGCTTCGAAAAATAAATGTGTGTGACGTTGCATTCCACACACCAGATTGACTGGGAGTTCTCAAGTGCACGTTCTTCAGCGGATGGCTGCCTGCGACGATTCATGGTCACGGCTGACCCGTGGGCCATGTTCCCGGCCCTCTTTCGGGGAGGGGAGAGATGTGACGTGCCTGCCCCGCAGGACGCACATGACATAAAGGCAGATAGCAGCACGACGAACGTCTGCGTAGCTCAGTTGGTGGAGCGACTTGTTCCGGAATAAGTGGACTCGGGTTCGATTCCCGGCGTGGACCAAAAATGACGGAGAAATTTACTTCGTTATACATCATCAACTATTATGATCCCATTGCTAGTTGAAAGTCTCACGAACTCTCTTCCACAAACGCACTGTCTTGAAAAATTATCTTTTATCTCCCTCTAGCAAGTTTTCGAATTTAATCATCCACGTAGTCTTTTTCTGGGTCTTCACCTGACGACGAGAATTTCAGTGTGCATCTTCATTATCATCATCAACAACAACCATTATCAGTCCATTGCTGGTTGAAAGTCTCACGAAGTCTCTTCCACACCGCACTGTTTTGAACTTTTTCTTCTACGCCACTCTGGCAAGCTTCCGAATTTCATCACTCACATAGTCTTTTTTTTTGGGGGGGGGTCTTTTCCTGTAGACGACAATTTCAGTGGGCATTTTCATCATCATTTACCACTAACAGTCCATTGCTGATTGAAAGTCTCCCCAAGTCTCTTTCACACCGGTCTGTCTTGAACAACTTTCTTCTATTTTACTTTGGCAAGCTTTTGAATTTCATCTTCCACGCAGTCTTTTTCTGGGTCTTTTGCTGTCGACGAGAATTGCAGTTCATATCATCATCACCATCATCATCATTTACCCAAACAAATTTAATGACTTCGCTATCTTGCCACTGGGTAGCAACTAGTTACTATGCCACTGGGTTGAAACAAGTTACTCAACCAGAAAATGACTTCGGTATCATGGGTGGAAGCAAGTGATTCCAAAATCTTCTCCCTGCTTTCTTAAGTTCACCGCTGTTGTTATAGCCCTTTTAGTTGGTAATCAGTCAGAAATAATCCGAGTCAATCATTACCTTAAATGACACTTTGAATAACTAAGAAAACGTTTCTGGTGGAAAGGTTCACTCGTTCCAGCCGCGTTCTGCCCTCTTCTAAGATAGCGAATATATTCGTTTTAGCAGATTTCAGCCCATTCTGTTAACTCGTGGCAGCCGATTAAACTGTAGAATTCAATAACATGTTTTGTTGTACATGATTATTACAAATTACAAACTGTACTTTCTTTTTAAATAATTAATTAGCTGATCAAAAAAATTTTTAAGTTTTTACCAAAACATGATTCTGCAAAGTTTTCCTCAGTCGTTGGTAATCTGTTGTAAGCACTGAAATTTATGGCTTTCGAAGGTAAGAAGTCGATGATTTTTGCTGCAGAAATTGTGTCTGATGCAAAATACTGTGTTCTTACTATGCATGTGGATTTTATGTAAACTCAAAATGAACTATGCTTCGTGCCACAGATATTATTAAAGCTTTGGGTGCTAATGATATACACTCCGCGAAGGAATATTTTTTGTTGAGTGCTGAACAGGAAATAGCATGAAAAGTAGAAAAATTTACGAAATGCGCAACATTTGTATGGAATATGAATAAAACAGCCTTTTAATTTTTGACGCTACGTTGCCCTGCTAAGTGCAAGAAAAGTAATTAATTAAATAACAAGGAACTATACACCAACTGCACTTAAATAGCATAACTATACTAGTGATCCAAAATTTCTTGGTGTAGAATAGAAATCAAAGTTTCCAAGCTTTCGCACATCAACCAGATGGCTTTTTCAAGGAAGGTAGACAGACAACTGCAAACTGAATAATAGAACGCTTCAACGATTTGAATGTGGTGACTTGACTTGACAATAACGAAGAGATGCGAACGATGTCAGGTATTCAAAAACACGAAACGTTATGCTCGTTTAGTGTAAGGAATCATGGAAGGAAAACCAAGAGGCAATCACTACTTGATGGCTCCAAATTCGTGGCAACTCCAGTGAGACGCTATCATTGCGCACTTGGTGTTAGTTATGATCTCCAAAGTTTCGCGAATGGCAGTAGATTTTGGGGTGGAATAGGAAGCTAATTTTTTTACGTTATTCCACATAGGAGCAGCGGACTTGAACTTGACTTCTCTGTATAGGGCCGTGGTTACTTTGCCATGCTTTATGTCCCTTTTATGTTCGTTGACTCTAATTCTAAATGAACGTTTAGTAATTCCAATGCAGTATCGCTTGGAGCCGTCCGGATATAGTAGAGGAATGGCATAAACACCTGCTTCATTGGAAGGTGGGGCCTGTCAGTGTTTCCCATATGCATGGTATATAAAGATGGTGGATACCTGATGCCAACACCGAGGTTCATCTTCTTGAGCGCGTTCTTGGGCTGACAGGAAACATTTGGTGTATAGGGAATTGAGCCCAGTAGCGTAGCTGCGGCATAGAAAGATTAGTACGACTGCGATGTAGCGATATACCAGGTTCGGGCGTATTCGTGCCTCAGTGGCCAACTCGACAACGTTTCTCAATTCGCATTGCCTCTAAGGAACATCTGAGGAGACTGCAAAGGCTCTTCGGATTCCAGAACGGAATCAATCTGTCGTGTAGTCAGCGGGACGGAATGAGCTGCGGAGCATCAGGTTAGGTACGGATGTGAGTTTATAATAGACTTGTGTGCGAAGGTGATTTTGAAGTAACTTACTCAGTAAAACATCCACATAAGAAAAGGCACCATTGTGTTCGAGCTCCATAGTGAAATTGATAGTAGGGGGAATATGATTAATTTTATTTAGAAAAAGCGGGATGGTCTCCTTTCCGTGAGGCCATATGAAGAATACATCGTCCGCATATCTTAGCCTTGTGGTAGGGCCTTGGGGTAATATTGGTGAATATATGTTGCTCAATTGGGAGAAGTATTGCTTCCGCGAGGACTGCTGAAAAGGATGATCCCATCGGAGCGCCATTTAACTGTTTGTAAATTTGTCTTTGGAAACTGAAGTAGCTGGAATTTGAGACCAAGTTCATTAACTTGAAGATGCTGAGGCAAGACTCCTGCGAATAAAGTGACGAATTAGTTATGACTTCTTTTAACGTTCCGATGGCTTCCGGCACGGGTACCGAAGGGTAAAGGGAAACGACCCTGAAACTGCCGATAATGTCGCTTTCTTGGACAGAAATTTGCTTGACTTTCATTATTGTCAAGTCAAGTCACCACGTTCTAATTGTTGAAGCGTTCTGTTATTCAGTTTGCAGTTTGCTGTCTACCTTCCTTGAAAAAGCCATCTATTTGATGTGCGAAAGCTTGGAAACTTTGATTTCTATTCTTCACCAAGAAATTTCGGATCACTGGTATAGTTATAATATTTAAGTACAAGAAAATTAGTCGGCTATCCCGCAAGCACGTTACCAGTAGAGAATTTCTTCATAGAGCTGAAATTTGCTGCTCACGTGCGGAAAGTTACGGTACTAGTGCTGTGGATTTTGATTACATTTGAGCAAACCAAACTCGTTCTTTTCTATTTTTGTTTATATATGCATTGTTCATATTTCGAGTATGACTGTATCCCAATATTGAGGAAACCTATTCTTCATAGCATTTTAACTTGGGAACCTCTCTTTTCCCTTTTCTAGGAGTATTTTCCGGTTAGCATCATCGTTCAGTTTGCTCACAGCACAGAAATGCGTGCCACAGACCACCATACCAGAAAGTATGGCTTCTTTTCTCTTAAATAACTACGCACATTATATATAGGTTTGCGCACTCGCATGTTTTGTTCATTTTCACATTTCAGAGAATATAAAGTGGTGGACGTATAAATGAACTTACTACGTATAAATAATATTTTTCCTTCCCTCATGAGCTTCGGTGTCTAGGTACAAAAGGACATCTGTTCTTACAAAGGACATCTGTTCTTATTTCTTGACTGAAGCAAGGATCAGAACCGGATGGAAAAAATAGGTCTCACAAATGAAATACCAAACATGTCTATCGAATTCTGACCCTGAGTGCAAGAATTTGCTTCTTAATCATATGGCCACCAAGGGTCTAGATAATCATTCCTCAAGAGATGTTAAGCTGTAAGACATTGAAATTTCATTTACTGTTACAAGCGAGAAGGTTTATTATTCATGTTTCCGCTGCTCGACAAAGGCTTTTCCTAACATTTTCGTTGATGTCGATTAGGTTTTGGTTCCCATTGCCTAATATACCGGATGGTTATAAAATAAGAATCCCTATTATTGTTTGGCTATAAAAGCGAGATATGAATATATCGCAACGAAACTCGGTAGATAAGATGTTGAAGGTATGTGAAACGATTTAGCGGGGAAAAATAGTTCACAATTTCGCCGCTAGGGGACAATGGCGCTGCAGACACAAGAAAGAAATTGCATAATATCTTTCCCTAAATGACAAATAATCTGTAGCCTTTTTTACGCAAAGAACACTACGCAGTGTACCGTGATAAATAAATTCCTATTTTATTCTCGCGCACGTGCCAGCTAAGATTTTTTTAAAGTTGTATTTCTGAGAAGCCTTCAGATCACGAGGCGAGATCCCCACATTCATCCTTGGGCGAATGAAATGGCAGCCATGTTAAAAGTAAGCGAAGGTGGGGAAAGAAGCTGTCTTTCTATCTGAGTCGGACAGGAAAAAAGTGGCGTTCGTGTGCTTCAGGGGCCGGAACTACTTATCAGTTTAGCCACTTTCCAGCTCAGGGGCCATATTTGGCTAAAGGTACGCTACGATACGATATTTGAAGAACTTTTAGGAAGGGAGTGTCTGACCACAGGTCTAAAACTGCCCTTAGAAATAAGAAGTTAGGAGTTCTGAGTAAGTAATCTCAATAGGAAAGACAAACAGAAAAATGCAGTGAGCGGAGAGGGTGATCCGTGACACCAGTCCGCGTGGAAGGGGGGCAAAGGGAACGAAGCACCGCACAACATCACAGAAAACCACAACACCAACCAGCCGGCGACGCACCAGGGTGTGACTGAAACTCAACGATACCAAATTCAAATGTCCGAGCAGAATCCATTTTCACCATCTCGATGCCAATCTGAAAACAAGAAAGTTAACACCGTATTTTCGGATGTAATAAGCACGTCTTTTGAATCCGTTTTGACGCAAATTAAATTTACCAAAGCTATTCAAAGTCAATGGAACCGGTATGGAAAAATATAGATCTGACCAAAGAAAGAAGATTTTCAATCGGGTTTTTAATCCCTCAGATATTGCTGTAAACGGAATCGTGAGCTTACGAACTCTTAGAAACAGAGATATCGACAAAAAAAAATTTGACTTTACGTCCCCTGGTGGGAAAACCATGAATTATTTTAGGAAGAAAGTATTCTCAAAAGGTTTATCCGTATAAGCGGTATCGGTCGAAGAAAAAAAAATTAGTCGAGTTTTCAGGAGCCCAGGTTTTGCAACAAATACTTCAGAAGCAGAAATTAACAATATGACCCCTGGTGGCTAAACCATTCCTTACCAAATATTAGAAATTATGTGAAAAATATTTTCCATCAGGTCTTGTATGCGATACAGGAAGAATTTTCCAAATCAGAGCTTTAGAAGCAGAAATAACGCAGAAAAAGAAATTTACCCTTGTGCCCCTAGCGGAAAGTGCATGATTTACTTGAAAGTTTTGAAATTATGTGAAAAACGTGGCGCACGGAGAACACTATCCAACAAAGAAGGAATTTTTCAAATCGGGCTCCTAGAAGTAAAAATATGGACAAAAATATGATGTATATCTACGCCCCTGGCGTAGAAACCATGCACTATTTTAAGAAGAAAATGTTTCTAAAAGGTTTGTCGACACGATCAGTATCGGTCTACAAACGACGTTTTTTCAATCGAGAATGTAGAAGCTCATATTTTGCTGCAAATTCATCAGAAGCGGAAATTAGGATTTACGCCCCCTGGTGGCCAACCCACTTCTTACAAAAATTAGAAATTATGTGCAAACGACTTCCCATGAGGAGCTGTATCCGGTGCAGAAAGAATTTTTAAAATCGGAGATTTAGAGCCAGAGATATAGGGGAAAACGCAATTTACCGCTACGCCCCCTAGCGGAAAGTCTATAATTACGTGAAATTTTTGAAATTATATGAAAAACATGTCACACGGAAAACACTATCCCACAAAGAAGTAATTTTTCAAATCGGACTCCTAGAAGCAGAGATATTGACAAAAATAAGATGTATATCTACGCCCCTGGCGTCGAAACCATGCACTATTTTAAGAAGAAAAGGTTTCTAAAAGGTTTGTCTACATGAGTAGTATCGGTCAACAAACGACGTTTTCTTCAATCGAGAATGTAGAAGCTCATATTTTGCTGCAAATACAACAGAAGCGGAAATTAAGATTTACGCCCCTTGGTGGCCAAACTATTTTTTTACAAAAATTAGGAATTATGTGCAAACGATTTCCCATCAGGAGCTGTATGCGGTGCAGAAAGAATTTTTAAAAACGGAGATTTAGAGGCTGAGATATAGGGGTAAACGCAATTTACCGCTACGCCCCCTAGCGGAAAGCCTATGAATTACTTGAAATTATATGAAAAACATGTCACACGGAAAACACTATCCAACAAAGAAGGAATTTTTCAAATCGGACTCCTAGAAATAGAGATATTGACGACAATAAGATGTACATCTACGCCCCCTTGGCGGAGAAACTGTGAAATATTTTAAGAAAATATTCCGAAAAGGTTTATCGATGTGAGTGGCATCCGTCGACGAAAGAATTTTTTAATCGATACTTTAGAAGCTACAATTTTATGGCAAATACATCAGAAGCAAAAATTAACACTTACGCCCCCTGGTGGCCAATGTATTATTTACCAAAAATTTGAAATTATATGCAAAAGATTTTCCATCAGGAGATGTATCCGCTGGAGAAAACATTTTTCAAATCGGAGTTTTAGAAGAAGAGTTATCGGGGAAAATGCAATTTACTTTTACGTCCCCTAGCGGAAAATCTATGCGTAATTTGAAAAAATAACTATATCTAAAATACTCTTCGACATAAATGGAATTGAAAGATATAAATTTTTTTTCAATCGGATGTTTAGAAGCAAATATGTGGAATAAAACGTATTTTTTGAATTCGACATCATCTGCATTTATGCCCTCTACCGGCGAAATTGTACATCGTAAAAAAACGAAATAAAGGATCATCATTTGCATATTTCAAGCTTCCCAACGCGAAAAGAATTTTTCAAATCGGACTAATAGTTGCTGAGATATCGTGGGTACAGACGGACGTACGGACGGACGGACAAACCGATAACAGAAGCACGATCTTTTTTTACAAAAGACGTGCTAAAAAAGGGGATGGCGGTCTGTCTAACACCCACCAATGTGTCTAAAGAGCACCGAAACATGATTTAAATACACTGGCGGAAAGTGAAAAAAGAACACCAAGAAGGGGACGTCTGATACGAACGAAATTTATACAGCATAATAACGGAATACAGAGGATAACGTGATCAAAACATTATGGCAAAATACAGCTGTATTTGCTGGTAAACTAAAAAATAACATTTCCATGTAACATGATTAGTACGAGGTTGAACCACCATGAACTGCGTCACACTGTGCAATTCTGGCATGGAGTCTGTCGTACAGATGTTAGATGTAAGTTTGGGGTATTGAGTTCCAAGCATCCTCAACCTGGACGCGTAAATCGGGGATGGTCGTGGCTGGCCGTGGAGACCGGATAAGTCGTTGTCCCATAAAATCCCACACGTGCTCAATGGGGGAGAAATCCGGTGAACGTGCAGGCCATGGAAGTTGTTTCACACCCCGAAGTGCATGTTGCGTTGCACGTGCCGTGTGTGGGCGTGCGTTATCTTGCTGGAAAACACCACGATGGACCGACCTTACAAATGGCACAACAACGGAATGAATGATGTTGTTGATGTAGGAGGTGCTGTTTAACGTGTTTAACATACCCGGTACAAACAGTAGTTGTGTACGGGAGTGATAGCTGATCGCTCCTCACACCAGGAGACCAGGTCTAGGCCCTGTGTGTCGCTGGCGGATGCGTCTGAGAACACGCATACGGCCATCGGAGGCTCCCAAGCAGAATCTGCTTTCATCGCTGAACACGACAGATCGTCATTGCGTTCTCCAGTGCAGACGTTGGCGACACCACTGCAGCCGTTCCTAACGGTGGGCTGGAGTCAGAATTACACATGCCAGAGGCATACGTGTACGTAGTCCTGCATTCAGTAGACGGTTGCGGATTGGTCGCACAGTCACCTCAGGTGCAACGGCAGTTCGGATTTGCGTCGCAGTGGATGTTCTGCTTGACAACGCCGCTCTTCTTATGCGTCGATCGGTCCGCTCATCAGTCCGTCTGTGACTTCCGGTTCCTCGTCTTCTCTCGTGGGAATGTTCCTCGGACCATCTACGCCACCATCGTACCACCACCGATACTTCCCGTCCAATTCGCTCCGCAATACGACGATACGACCACCCGGCCTCGCGGAGTCCGACTAGACGACCTCGCTCAAAGTCCGATAACTGCTGAAATCGTACACGTCTTCCATGTCCAGGCATTGCAGCTTCTTCAGGGTCTTCGCACGTGTCCGTACGCCGACGACTGATTACATTCACTTTGCCGTACTCTTTAAATACCACTGACGTTAATTTACATATTATGCCGTGCTGTGGCCTAAGCGCTCACCGGTTGGTCCCGAAATTAACATCACACCTACGTAGACTCGACCTATTAACATATGTAAATTTCATGATCGTCCGCCAATTCCTTCTTGGTGTTCTTTTTTCACTTTCCGGCAGTGTATAAACAAAATGTCGACTAGAACCGTGGGAACACCATCTACCTATCCACTGAAAAGAATAACCTAAAGTTCGCTTCGTTAAACATCTGAATGTCGATGACGCATTTACGATACTGGTCACCAATTTTTCTATATCTTCATACGACTTCAGTTTCCTCATAAACCGTAAAGACAAACAACAAACCCATGATCTTTCGAATCGTCCGATGTACCATTCATTTTTTATTAGGGGTTTAACGACCACCGTGAGCAACTCAGTGGGGTATAAGAAGTCGCCCGTCCCTAATTTAGGACCACTGGTTTCAGGAGGGGAGAGAACCAGTGCCGTAAGACAAGCACAACATCCATGCCACACCGGGATTCAAACCCGGACCCCCATTTCGGACGAATGATCATTTATTTTTCACTTGTCCTGAAATGTTTATGTAAAATGCTACGTATATCAGCTCACTGTCGGAAACGTCATATTTTCCTCTGAGTTCCACTGTTGTAAGTTATGAGTGACCACAAAGGGGACTAACCTCTATATTAGTATTGATATCAGTATTAGTATTGATATCAGTATTAGTATTGATATCAGTATTAGTATTCATATCAGGACCTAACATTCCTTCAATATTGGTACTGATATCAGTTAAACAAAATAGCTGGGAAAGTGAAAATCAAAATCTATAGTATTAAAATGTTTAGCAAGGCATTTTTTTCGTACACATAAGGGAATCAAAGGGACTCGATGATCCATATGTTTCCTCTTGAAAATACAGGAACATTTGACTTTCTCCTGTTTTCTTGCCATGTAATTAATATTAAATTTGCTCCGTTTTAATGGATTTCATGTTCAATATCATATCACTAAGTAAAGCTATTCTCGGAGATTCAGAGGTTAGCAGCTCCACAAAGAAATACAAACTACCAGATAAATTTTTAACTGATTATTTACTTACTGTTGCCGTATCAAACTTGTCCATTTGCAACGATCTTGAGATACAACTCGAACTTCACTGGCATCCATCACACGACGTACAAAAGACCTTCTATATTTCATACTTATAATCTTTTTCTCATGCAGATACTCCTGAACGTGATTCTTCTCTGACTTCTTTGGTATTTCTCTGCCTTTCCTTCCTGCCACTTGGGCTAAAAAAATTCTTAATAAGCATCTCATCACCCATTCTTTCAAGATGTCCAAACCACCTCAGAATATTAGTCTCCACCTTGCTAACAACATTTTGCTTCACATTACACAACTGCAACACGTCTTCATTGCTCATACAGTCAGAACGTGTCTTGCCACAAATCCCCCGCAAGTAACACATTTCTCCAGCACACAAACGATTCCTATGTTTTTTCTGTAGTACCCATATTTCACTGCCGTACATCAGAGTAGAAACAATTACACTCTCATACACAGCCGTGCTGGACTCTCTTGAGAGCAAATCATTCCTGTGAAATCCTTCTGAAACAGCTGTAACTTTCAATGAGGAATGCTCTCACCTACCACTATTTTCTTTCTGTCAAACATTCTTCCCAAATATACAAACTTGTTTACCTGGTCAGTAACTGTGCCATTTAGACTTATATTACATTCAGTACTACCAGTTGCTCGCTTAAAAACCATAATTTTGGTTTTTCCCTTATTTATACTCACA
Source organism: Macrothele yani (assembly GCA_039090855.1). Taxonomy (NCBI): domain Eukaryota; kingdom Metazoa; phylum Arthropoda; class Arachnida; order Araneae; family Macrothelidae; genus Macrothele; species Macrothele yani. Next base: position 66,546,442 of record CM076989.1, on the reverse strand, counting down.
ATCAGTTTAAATTTCATGCAAACTTCGTACATCCGGGACAACATACTCTGAACTCACTTTTGCTCTCTGCTAACAGGACAGTGTTGTCAACATACAGCAATCTGCACACACAAATATCACCAAGACACAAACCAATATTGTCCATTTTGGCATCACACATGCACGCATCTACAAATGCATTAAACAGTCACGGAGACATTCCACAACCTCGTCTGACTCCTACTCCAATAGAGAACCATTTTGGTAAAATGCCATTCACTTGTACACTAGCTCTACTGTCAGCATATATGTCTTTTACGCTATTAAGTAGATTCCCAGTAACACCATATTTATTCAATATCTTCCACAAACGTGTCCTATTTACTCATCGTAAGCTTACTGTAAATCTATGAAGGAAGCAAAAAGTTTCTTACCAAAATCCAAATACTTTTCAATCATCATACGAAATGCAAATATTTGGTTAATGCAGCCTTTACCAGGCGTAAAACCACTCTGGACATCCCACACTATCTTTGATGTAAGACACCGTACTTTTTCAGTAATGACTATCCCAAACACTTTCCCTGGCACACTCAGTAGGCTAATACCATGATAGTTCTTGCAGTCAATCTGATCACCTTTGCCCTTATACAAGGGAACAATGACAGCATCCTTCCAATCTCGAAGGACCATTCCTAACTCCTAGTACAACTGGCAAATTTCAGTTAACCATTCAATTACAGAGTCATCACCATATTTCAACAGCTCAGCAGTTATGCCATCAACTCCCGGAGCCTTACCATTCTGAAGAGATTTAGGAAGTTTTACACACCTCTTCTCTTGAGATCCCTCCTGTGCTTCCATCCATCACCGTGACATCATCTGTTTCTGCCTCAGAATCATCTTTGCTTTTTTAATCTAATAATTTACAGAAGTATTCACCCCATCTTTCACTTAACTCATTGGGTTCTCATATCATTTCCCCAATTGTATTCTTCACACAACTTACAATTTTGTGACCTTATTTTTCCTGAGCCTCATATACTTCCAGAAAGTCTTTCCATCTTTCCAAAAGACCAATTCATGCCTTTCCACTTTCTCCTACCTGTTTTTGCCTTACTCTGGCGAACTAGCTTAGCTGCTTCACGCTCCTTACAGCGATATTCGTCCACAAAACTCTACGTTGCAAAACCCATAAATAGGCGTCCTTCTTTCTCTTTACTGCCTCTTCAATCTCACTATTCCACCAAGCATCACCTCTATTGTTACCCATTTTTGTGGTGCCTCAGACCTCTTTAGCAGCATTGACAACAATGTTCTTAAAATATTCCCACTTCTTTTCTACATTCCTCTCACATGACTTCTGCTCCTTCAGTTGTTCTCTGAGTAAGTTGGAATAACGCTGATGATCTTCAGAGAGACTTTGAACCATTGTTCTTTCCATGCTAGGCATCTTCCTATTCCTTTTCCTCCAACCAACTTTCAGTTTCACTCGTGACACTACCAAATAATGATCAGGGCCAACATCCGCACCTCTGATTACACGAGTGTCAAAAACTTAGTGCTTCAGTCGCTGATCGTAAACAACCAAATCTATCGCACTCTTTTGACCAAGAGTACGATTTTCTCAAGTATATGCGTGGATATACTTGTGATTGAAAAACGTATTACAATAGATACACACAAACCATTCTGAATGCAGAGTTCAATTAATCTTTCACCATTATCATTCACACAAGGATCATTAAAATTACCTAGAACATTGTCAGAAATCGCATTCTGCGCACCTACTCCAGCGTTGAAATCCCCTGCTATTATAACTTTCTCTTTTGTACCAAACTGGCTCAAAACAGCTTTTAGCTCATTCCAGAAACCTTTCTTCCTATCAGCAGGTTCCGAGTCATAAGGAGCATACACTACAACAATTACTATTCTCTGAAGTTTCACTTTTAATTAAATCCAAAGAATTCTCTCACTTATGCAGCTATAGTGAATCATGTTGTCCTTCATCTTTTTACTTAATATCACACCAACACCAGCCTGTCCTCTCACGTTATCCAATACACCAGACCACACAATCACCATTCCATTCACTTCTTCTATCCGAATTTCCTTCTTTTTGGTTTCACTTGCACACAACAAATCCAATCTATACTTATTAATCTCTTCAATCACCTCATTCATCTTATCATTTATACCTCCAGTATTCCATACACCAATCTTACCTCACTCCGCCGAGATCTCTTTCTCATTCTCCGTTTCCCGTTTCCAAATTGTTTCAACTGTGGATCGTCCTTCTCCAGAGTGGTAGGTCCACCATATCCCACACTTGAGTCCGTGTTTAATATTTGTTGTGTCTTTTTAATCAAGTGAATACACCAGTGTGGGGTATTAACCCACAGCTGACGGTTCCAGTTGGTCATTCAACCTAAGGATTTAAGGATTCTGGAACAAACGTTGAATTCAGTTTTTGTTATATGACAAAACGGTGCAGAGTTAGCTTGAAGCTGTGCGTCTGTTACAGATTTACTCGACTGAATGTACAGCGCCTTACATGGCTGCTATTCGTTGAATCCAAAAGAAAGATCATACTAAGATACAGAAGTTTTTAATTCTTTTATTCTAATGTTTTTACCAAAGCACTGCTTCAGCCGCACATATCGTTGCAGCCTCGGTAAAGGAAATAAACCATAGCTTAACCCTAACGTGACCATACTGCGAGCACACGTACGTAAAACTTCACGTTTGCGACATAGATGTCAAGTTTCCTGCCTAATCTTTTGTTCGTTGCTGTTTTTCTTAATCGTCGTAATGTTATAGTCCTCAAACCTAAGATCTAATGAATTTTAAAATTTCTGAAACATCCTTTTACTGGCATTTTAAGAATTCCATAAAGATAAAATAAAATAAAAATAAAAAAATACCTCGACTTATTAAAAGTAATTCAAATTCAATCAATTCAAAAAATTGTCGCTGACAAAACCGTTGAGATATCTGAACAAAATTAGCAAAGGTAAAGTCAACAAGAGAAAAGGCCAGAAAAATAATAAATAAATAAAAATGAGAGGCGCAAATAATTTTAAAATAGATTTGAAACTTTCAATTTAACAATTTCTGAATGGGGCTCTTTACAATATGAGGCCTTAACTATGATCCAAATATGTTTTATGACTATACAACTTGTGATGTTGAGATAGGATAAAAAAACTGACTACAGAATTGTGATGTTGAGATAGAAGAAATTTTGAAACTAATAGAAATTTGTATCAGACAAAACAGTTTCTTTTTTCGTGGAAGATTTTACCAGCAGACGGAAGGCCTTGTCATGGGTAGCCCACTGCATATCGCCTATTTTATGCGAAGTCTACACGCGTCACTTTGAGGAGAAACTCTTCCAGCTTGTTACATTCAAACTGTGGATTCGATATGTAGACGATACTTTTGTTCTTTGGAATGGGATGAATTCAAAAATACCTAACTTGGTTGAACTTATCAATTTAATTCATCTTCATATACAGTTTACTTGTGAGACTGAAAATAATGGCTGCTTACCCTTCCTCCATATCCTTGTGTTACCCTCTGAAGGGTCCTTTAGTATAACAGTTTGTCGAAAACCATTTGCCGTCTCCTTACCCCCCCCCCCCTCCTCCCCATGCAAAGTCAAATCACCGATGGAAACGAAAAATATCGGCTTTCTACACATACGAATATCGTGCAATGCACATATCCTCAACTGATGATTCGTTTCAGAAAGAGCTTGATTTTCTTAAACGAATTGCAGTACACAGAGGATATAGCCCTTCCATTGACGCCCCGGTGGCGCAGTGGTCTAAGGCGCTGGCCTCTGATCATTCGTCCGTAAGGGGTCCGGGTTCGAATCCCGGTCAGGCATGGATGTTGTGTTTGTCTTACGGCACTGGCTCTCTCCCTTCCCTGGAACCAGTGACCCTAAATTAGGGACGGGCGACTGCTTATAATAGCCCATTGAGTTGCTCCCGGTGGTCGTTAAACCTCCAATAAAAAAAAAAAAAAAAATAGCCCTTCCTTTATAGATAAAGCTGTCAAAAAAGTTAGGAAACCGAAGCCTGTCTGCTCGCTCATGCCAATAGACATCCCAGTACGAGAGAATTGGGTGGTTATCCCATTTGCTCCTCTGACTTGCTTCAGAATTTCAAAAATTCTCAAAAGTTCTAATTTCAAAGGTATTTCCAAACCCATAAACAAGATGAATTTTTACAGATCAAAAGACAATGTCGAAGAAATAAATTCCTGGGGAATTTATCAGGCCTCTTGTGGATGTGGACTTTCATATATAGGTCAGATCCGCAGGGCTTTAAGTTTCCGTGTGAAGGAACACACGACTTATGTGCCGAACTGTGAAACGAAGAAGTCGTCTGGAGCCCAGCATTGTCACCAAAATAACTATAAATTTTTGTTTGAAAACTCTACGCTTATTGATAAACCTGATTCGACTATCAAGCTTAATACATTAGAAGCATTCCACATATACCGCAACTCTTCACGACTTGTCAACGACAAGACATCTATTCCATTTCTCCCAAGCGCGTGGAAACAGCTCAACAAAGTCCGTGACCGTCAGAACTCTGATGATGTCACAATGATTTGAAGGTTTACACTCCATTTGTCCCAGTGAAGCCGAGCCAAACGCTCTGCGAAACTATAGTAGATCTTAAAAAAAACATGTAATTGGTAATGAATTTTTTTTTATTCTACGATAAATATTGTGTACGAACGTTGCTGTTTTATTCTATGATAAATATCAGTAATGCCATTCCTTCCTAAATGGTCCTCGGAAAAGTAGTCTAAAATTTGCAAGCTTTGCGAAATTTATATAGGGTATTTTTTCTTCATGTAACTTTTAAATTAATTTAAAAAAATTTAAAAAGTTTGCTTTTTGAATATTTGCCAATTTTAGATATTTATTTGACTTCCGCTAGGCCAAGAAGAGGCTATTATTGTGCATAACAATTACCAATTTTACATACATTTGGCTTCCATAGACATTAAAAAGCAATGTAGTTCGGGCGAACATTTTCCAATTTTAGATATCAGTTTGGCTACCATAGATGTAAAAAGAGAATGTAGTTTTGCCGAACATTTTTCAATTTGGAATATCAATTTGATTTCCGTAGATGTAACCGCTGAATGCAGTTTCACAGAACATTTTCCAATTTTATTCATTAATTTGGCTTCTGTAGGTTGTGTAATCGGAGAACGTAGCTACGCCAAATGTTTTCCAGTTTCAGATATTAATTTGGCTTTCATAGTATAACAGAAGAATGCAGTTTTACCGAACATTTTTCAATTTAGGATATTAATTTGGCTTTCATACGTATAACAGAAGAATGTAGTTTTACCAAACATTTTTCAGTTTGGAGTATTTATTTGGCTTTCAAAGGTATAACAGCAGAATCTAGTTTCGCCGAACATTTTCCAGTTTCAGATATAAATTTGGCTTTCATACGTATAACAGAAGAATGTAGTTTTACCGAACATTTTTCAGTTTGGAGTATTTATTTGGCTTTCATACGTATAACAGAAAAATGTAGCTTTAACGAAAATTTTTCAGTTTGGGGTATTAATTTGGCTTTCATAGGTATAACAGGAGAATCTAGTTTCGCCGAACATTATGCAATTTTAGATATTAATTTGGCTTTCATAGGTGTAACAGAACTTAGTTTCGCCGAACGTTTTCCAATTTCAGATATTAATTTGGCTTTCGTGGGTGCAGCAGGAGACTGTGGTTTTGCCAAGCATTTGCCCATTTTCGGTCCTAATTTGGCTTCCATAGGTATAATATGAAAGAGTTACTTCAATTCTTGCTTTACCATAAAGAATAAATTTTAATGAGAAAAATGCTCAAAAAAGAAGAGAAAAAGTGTTTCATGGAACAGAAAAATGCTCTTATCCATTCGCTTTAATGCGTTTCAGTTTTTTTAATACGTCCCATGTTATTAATTTTCTTTATTGCACGGTGCTCTTAACCGACTCTTTCCGTAGGAACCCTAACGCAATTAAAATAAATCGCTCACTCGTGCTCTTCTGCATGCAAGAAGATTATGAAGATTCTAATACCAATGAGATCAATATTGAAGGCGAACCTCCTAAATTTCAGTTTACGTGGCAACTAAGATATAGAGAAAATGTTTATGAAACCTTACTAATTAATATTTTTGAAGCCGAGATGGGAATTAGTAGTTAAGAGAAGTGGTTTGTATTTAAAAGTCACTGTTTTCGGTCCTGTATATCTACTGATACGCTGGTATGTAACTAAATGCTTCGCTCCTGGATATGCATTAGACCGAGGAAGCAGCCGTGACAGCGATCTCCCCAACTTCTGGAAATGACGGCGCTGGAAAGTCGGGAGACGTGCGGGGGAGGAAGAGGGGGAATACCCCTCTGAAGTTATATATCATGATCCTAATGACCTTTAATGCAACCTGGCTCTGGGTTAATCTCCACACATGACGATCGATACTTGTTCCGGAGAGTTCTATTTTTACTTGGTGATAAATTATGGCTCGCGTTTTATATATTAAAAAATACCCTAAATGACGAGTTTGCCGAAAGTAGGCGGAGAGCTCTACGTGTCTGCACGGTTGAAGAAATCCCTGAAAATCTAATGAACACTCTTCGCCATCTGGCTGTTAAGAAATTGAAACGGCCTACTGTAAGTGCTGTAAAAGAAATATAATCATTAATACTGTAGCCAAGCAGACTGCCATTGTCAAAACCGTCATTGAAACATCGTGACAAACATCCATACATGTGTGTGCACAAAAGCAAGGATTGAAAAAAGGGAGAAACGAGGGCAAAGAGAATAACGAAAATACAAAAAGATATACGATGGAGGATAAAATACTTTCTTAAAGAGCCGCCTGTGCATTTTTTCAATTATAAACACATGTCCGGAACTTAAGCATGAACAACATTTTCACGGGTTGCACATATATGCGTAGTTTAATCACTGATGTTTACATACAGCAATACATGTCATTTAAGAACACAACATATCACATAGTTGCCATTCATCTGACACTGATACAGAGTGCTCGACATCCTGAGTACGCGAAGCTGGTACAACCGCCTGTAACGGTGAAATCCGGAGTAACGCAGAACACCTACAGGCAAATCAATATGGGTATGTCTTCCTCTAACAGATATGCACGATTGACACCTGTGTGGTATACTCTGAACATGACTGTTGAGCAGTTCCTGCTGTACAGCTTGCCACTCCTCCATCAGTGCTCTTCCGAGCACAGGAACGATCCTGGTGGCGGTGTTCTTTCAGCTAGACTTCTCCTAGAAGCATCTCAGCATGCTCTGTTGGGTTGCGATCAGTATGCTGGCCACTCCGTTCGATACATATCTTCTTCCTCAAGGAGTTTGGCCACGGCCGCTGAGCGATAGGGCGAGCATTATAATCCACAAAAAAACGAACTCTGATGCGATAGCCCAATGGAACCGGCGAACATGACGGAGGATGACATCCCATGCAGTTTGAACCTTCTCACGCAGTTCCTGCAGATTATGCGGGGAGGGTGGAGTTTGAATAGCGCGTTCAATGTGGATAGCGCGTCCAATAGCACCCCCACACATTTTTAATGGGCGATAGGTCTGGCGATGCGACTGGCCATGGAATAGTGTCAGGGCCTTGAAGGCAAGCTCTAGAGACAGCAGCAGCATGCGGACGAACATTGTCCTATTGGAAAATCACACCGGAGTGAGCGTTCAGAAAAGATAGGGTCACTGGTTGCAGGACTTCATTAACGCAACGTTGGGCTGTCATAGTGCCTGTAATAAACACCAAAGGTGATCTGACATTGTAGGCAATTGCACTCCACACCATGACAATTGCACTCCACACCAATGACACCCTGCCTTTTGGACGTCTTACGCTCGCTCGACAACAAACCGTTCGTCTTGGCGCTGACTACGGTGCCTCCGCACACAGATTAGTTGGTCGTCTCCTTCAATACAAAACGGGACTCGTCACTGAAGATCACTCGCTGCCATTCTTAGTGGATGCTTGACAGTCTGGCAGGACACGAGTGCAGGCTTTGGCGACGATGCACTGGTGTTAAGGGCAGTCGTCGTAACCGTCAGCGTGCGTGTAGTCCTACGTCGTGCAACCGTCTTCCAATGGTGCTGGCACTAATCCGACGATGCATGGAAGGCATCTCTGCTCGCTGAATATCCGCAATCGTGGCTGTTGGGCCACTCCACACATGAGGGACAACCCGTCGGTCCTCTCTCTCCGTGGTTCGTCTAGGTCTCCCAGACCCTTTCTGTCGCTGTTGCGCGCCTTGTTCTATTAACTGTCGCCAACAGCGTGCTAATGATGATTTCCGCACGACCGTTATGGCGCACAACAGGGCGATAATACCATCTCGCTTCCCGGAGCCTGATGATACGGCCCCTCTCGAACTCCCCCAACTGCTCGAATTGCTTCCGAACTTTTCTCCGAGGCATACTTCACTCGCAAAGGATACAACCAACACAACAGCAAGAGTCAGAACGACAAGCAAGCGCAACGGGACGACCATATATAGCCGGGCAAGCACAGCGCTAGGACCCCTACTTGCTGGCGTCACATGCGCGGCCGAGCGTGATACTTGAATCATTTATTTGCATGTCTCACGATGTCAAACCTACCCACCAAGTTTCATTCCTGCCGGTTGCTTCCATCTGGGTGCAACTATTTTACTATTTTCTTGACGATGAGTGTATAGATAGATAAATAGATAGATTAATCATATCTTGGATATTCGCTATGCAAACAAAAGCCTTCGAACACCACCTAGTAGGACGAAAGGAAACAAGAGTATAGCCGGGCTCCACATTTCGCCTTTATGACTGCAGCAACCCTTCTAGGTAACATTTCCAAGATATGCCGGAAGTTCTGTATCCTAATTTTCCTCCATTCCTGCTGCAAAGCTTGTGCAAGAGCTATTGTAAAGGAAGGTTCTACCGGCCTATATCTATTCGGCATCCCAACTCGCCTCACAGATAGTGTATTGGGTACAGATCTGGATTTTGGGCCTGCCAATCCAACACTTAGACGTCCTGCTCATCAAACGAGGACTAGGCAAACTTTGCAGTTTGACAACGCACTCGATCTTGCAGAAACAGTCAGGTATCTACGCTGAAGTACTGCCACAGCGTAGGTAATGTGGAACTGTTCATATTGCCTGTGAAAACACATGTTTGTCTGCGAATGGCATCGAATCCGTGGCCCCCTCACTCCGGAGTAAGTCACTCTCCCAACTAAGCTACGCGGACAGAATGTCTCGCTAAAGGTTTGTCGTCTTGAAGCATGTTTTCACCTCTTTAGTATGTCATGCCTTCGCATCTGGCTGCCGTTAGAGTGGACAGCACCGCAACGAAAAGACCGAGTCGTTCCCAGCAGAAACACCCCCACACCACCACAGATCTTCCTCCAAAGTTAACTCTAGCTGCAATGCAGTCCGTTTGACAACTTTGCCTGCGCAAACTCCATATCCAAAAAACGTCAATCTGGACAAAAGAGTGAGCAGCGCACATTCGTCACTTCCCACGACAATGTGCCACTTTACTTTTGTTTACGAACGGCGAGCAAGGCACTGCTATAGTAGTCGTTTGGGATTGTCTAGAGTGAGTAAGGTTTAGGCGCAACTGACTTTAGCATGGATACCGTTGGTATATAGTTTTCGACGGACTCTTTGGGTGCAAATAGCTGTTCCAGTGGCTTCTGCTATGTAGCTAGCCAGGTCTATAGCGGAGAACGTGCGTACCGTCCTCACATTGCTCGGTGAGCTTCGTTTGGCACCATCAATTAATTTGTGCGACCTCTTAGAGCGCGGCTTTGCTATAGTGGTACTATCTGCTTTCCATCGGTTAAGAACATCAGAGACAGTGGGTCTTGGAAATCCCAGTAGGCGCCAATGCTTCGCGTTGATTGCTTAAATAAATGGCATCCTACCATCATGGCAGGTGTGCCAATGCTCCTCATTATATACTTGTTGGTGTTCCAATGCTCTTCGTTTTACACACGCCGCACGTGCGCGTCTCATTCTACAAACGTCCTCGGGTAGAGTTGTGGACGGTGTTGCAACATGCATGGCTAGCATTACCTCCGAAAACCCTACGGCATCTGGTGGAGTCGATGCCTCGACGTGTACATTCGCAATCGAGGAAGACCAACACGCTATTAGGTAGGTATCTCTAATGTTTTGTCCATTGAGTGTATATGCGTATATACACTGCTAGCCATTAAAAGTGCACCATCACGAAAGAAAAAATACAATATCAAAGCCATATTTATTGTACAGAAAGCAGATAGTAAAAGAGTGAATCGATTACAAATACAGCACGGTGAAACGAGGGTAACATATAACAATCACCATCTCGTGTAGCTACCATGGGCGACAATTGCAGCTGCTATACGGCCCGGCATCGAGAGAAACAGACGTTGCATGTGTGTGTCTGGAAAATGTCCATTCACGCAGTTTCGATACGACGCCACAGTTCCCCCTCTGTAGCCAGGGGTGGTTGCTAATGTTCCAGTCGTCCGGCGGTCATGGACCACACGTGTCCAATAGGCGACATATCGAGGACCGCGCGGGCCAAGGAAGACGTGGCACTTCGTAGTGATCCAGAAAGTCTTGGACTTCGCGTGTCACATTTGTGTCGCGCATTATCCTGTTGGTAAATGGCACCAGACAGTCCCTGAAGATATGTTATAGCAACAGACTCCAATACCTCAGTGATGTAACGATGGCTGTTCAACATACCGGTAATGCATACGAGGGGCGTGCGGGAATGAAATCCAATGGAACCCCATACCATAACGGCGGGTGCCGGGCCGTATGGCGCAGCATTAATGCAGGACTCACTCAGCCGGTCGCCGAGGTACAACCAGACACGGATTCGTTCAGCATACTGCTGCAAACTGAAGCGGGATTCGTCGGAAAACACGATGTCTTGCCATTCGCTCCTCCGTGCGCGACCTTCTTGGCACCATTGCAGTCGCAGACGCCGGTGTTGTACAGTCAAATGTAGCCGAAGTAATGGGCTCTTTGTAAAAATGCCCCGCTGCTGCAAACAACAGCGAACCGTCCGTGTGGAGACTGGATGTTATGCAACAAACCCGAACTGTTGAGCTGCGGTGGTCGATGGGGCTGTGCGATCCTTCAGAGCCATGGTCTAGTTCAGTGGTGTGATTGGGCCATTAGGATCTCGCACGTTAATGTGTTCGTTCCTCCGCTACCCATTAACGCTTTATTCTCCCTACCGTGGTCGCATGCCGTCCCACACTAGCACCGATGTCTGGAAGTGATAATCCGCAATCCCGATGTGCTCCAATTCTCCCCCGATCGAAGTTGGAAACGTGCTGGTAGGGCTGTCGTTGTCTTCAACGGGGCATGCTGCAGCTTTCCGTGGCCAGGAATGGCGAGTAAACACACTTCGAGAGCTTAACACCTGATCCTTGTTCACCCCTCTTATGCGACTTCTATGGGGCGTTACTGTCCCACACTATTTTGCTCTTTTAATGGTAATGGCCATACTGACCACCTGAAAGTTTTAAGCAAATGAGCTATGGCTGCACGCTGTTGCCGCCAGAGGGCGAGGCTAGTATAAAAAGCGAAAGCTTAGTGCTTGCGACAGTAGTAGAAGAGATTTTTGGGTAACGAGATGGGTAAAAAATGCGATTTGGCGGACTTTCAACGTGGGGTGATTGTAGGAGCTCGGAGCTATGGAGCCAGTATCACCGAAACCGCCGCATTCGTGAAATGTTCCAGAGCAGCTGTTGTTAAAGTGTTTAAAGACTGGACTGTCAACTAAAAACTGGGTCTCTACGCGCAACGTGTGGTCGTCATCGACTAGTTACTGCTCGGGTGTAACGGAGAGTGTTCAGACTGGTAGCAGACAACGGAAGGGCAACAGTGCAGCAAATTACAGACCATCTTAATCAAGGATCCCCTCAAATGATCTCTGCACGCACTGTTCGCCGTACACTGCATCGGATGGGATATGGCAGCCGAAGGCCTGTTCGAACACTTTTGCTGTCTGCAGTTAACAAGAGAAAACGTCTCCAGTTCGCACAGAAACACAAGGATTGGACAGCCGATAATTGGAAACAAATTATGTGGTCCGGTGAATCACATTTTCAGTTGCACCATGCCAATGGCCGAGTGAGAATTTGTCGGAAACAGCACGACAGCATGGACCCCAAATGCAACCACCAGCTTCAAGGCTACAACCCTTCAAGTTGGTGGACGCAACGTTATGGTTTGGGGAATGTTTTCCTGACAGGCTTTGGGCCCTTTAATTCGTGTTGATCAACGTCTGACTGGCACGTCATATCTAAACATCGTTGCGGACCAAGTGCATCCTGTCATGTGGATGGTTTATCCCAATGGCGATGGCTACTTTCAACAAGATAATGCGTCCTGCCATAGTGCTCATATTGTACAGGATTGGTTTCAGGAACATGCCGGTGAGTTTATTTTGCTTAGGTGGCCCCCACAATCTCCAGATCTCAACCTCATTGAGAATTTGTGGGATGAAGTTGAACGAGCCATCAGACAGCTGGATCCACAACCCTGCAATCTCACACTCCTGGAAAGTGCTATTCATCAAGCATGGTCTCAGATTCCACAAACCACCTATCAACATCTCGTGGAGTTCCATGCCACGAAGAATCGACGCAGTATAAAAGGCAAAAGGTGGCCCAACGAAGTACTGAGGGAATGGTCATAATAAAGTGGACACTCGTCGTATATAGTACATATAAACACTATCTACCAACAAGTAATTGGACACCTGTGATAGCCATCCAAAATGGCGCAGTAGGTCTCGGCGTTGAGTCTACCAGAAATTGCGACCAAGGGTCCCGTGCCATACCAGGAGAAACACCCCCATAGCATAATTCCACCGCCGCCGAACTTCACAGTTGGCACAATGCATTCCGGCAGGAGGTGTTCTCCAGGCAGACGCCAAACCCAGACCCTGCCATCCAAACGGTAGAGGATGAATCTTGATTCGTCACTCCAGAGAACCTGTTTACACTGTTCAACGGTCCACTGTCGACGCTCTTTGCACCACGTTAGCCGAGCAGCGCTATTAGACTCGGTGATCGAAAGCTTGTGGGCGGCAGCACGTCCATGATAACCGAGCAGATGGGATTCCTTACGGATGGTACTCATCGAAAGAACACTCCCGGATGCCTGTTGAAACTCCTCGCGGATGTGTCCCATCGATTTGGTGCGGTTCTTCCGAATATCTCTGGCCAGCACTCGTCGGTCTCTAACTCCCAGTTTTTTTTTGGTCTGCCGGGTCGGGGCACATTCCGACAGTCACCTCTCATTTTCCACTTGCCAATCACGTAGGCCACTGTCGATTTTGGGTACTTCAACTCGCTGGACATGTCACGTATGGATCGACCATTTCTGTGATACCAGACGATTACACCTTTCTCGAAATCAGAGAGCTCCGAATTGGTTGCGTTGTTGTTTCCCACACGATATTTAACGGTGGCGGCCGTGACGTTATCAGGTCCGCAGATATCGTCGATTGCAGGGGTGTCCAATTACTTGTTGGTAGATAGTGTATATATATATATATAGGGGGAGATATAATTCAAAACTGCTGCGTCACTAAGAAAAGACCTGCGCTGCAGACGCCAGACAACAGCAGACACATGCGTGAATTTACTGTTTAAACCGTTTCAGACCAAATCTGCTGAATATGCCGGCAATCACAAAAGATGACATGTTGCAAACGAAGAACCGCGTGCAGCACGACTGCTCGCGGCATGTCGCAGTCGATGTTAGCCGCTTCACGTCTGATATTCTTTTTCAGATCTGAGAGACCATATACCGCCCCGATAATGTCTTTCAGGTATACTCAAAGCATTAAATCACAAGGAGTAAGGTCCGGTCAGAATGTTGGCCAGGACTGCGGAAACACCCGAGATATCATGCGTTCATTTCCGAATGCTCGACTGAGAAATTCCCCCGGCACTGCTGTATGAGAGTGTATTCCTGCTTACCCTGTTGGCACGGGCAACTGCAAATTCATCCACGAGATTTCGGAAACTAGCAGATGTCCTCTAGTAGACTCCAATTCGCCAGTGTCTTCGATCTTCCGTAATCATCGTTTTCAACGCCGTGGTTGTAAGGGGTCCACTTTGTAATTTTTGATTCTACGATACCGGCATAGTGCACTACTGGCATGACTTTGATTTTGAAAATGTAGTTTTACCAGCAGCACGCGTTCCTTCTTTGCAACAGCCGTAATGACTACCGGCGGCCTGATCATTGCTCTTTTTTAGTTAGTATTTTGTAAGAAAAAAAAAAGATCGTGCTTATGTTATCGGTTTGTCCGTCCGGCTGTACACACCATATCTCTTCTGCAACTGTTAGTGCTTGAAATGTGCGAATGTTGATCCTCTATTTCGTTTGTTTTTTTACGATGTATAATTTCGCCTCTAGAGGGCGTAAATGCAGATGATGTCGAATTCAAAATACATTTTATTCCATATATTTGCTTCTAAGCATCCGACTGAAAAAATTCTTTTATTTTTCGATTCCATTTATGTCGAAGAGTATTTTAGGTATAGTTACTTTTTCAAGTTACGCATAGATTTTCCGCTAGGAGGCGTAAAAGTAAATTACGTTTTCCCCAATATCTCTCCTTCTAAACCTCCGATTTGAAAAACAGCCGATACAGCTCTTGATGGAAACTCTTTTGCATATAATATCTAATTTTTGCCAAAGAACACTTAGGCCACCAGGGGCGTAAGGGTTAATTTTTGCTTCTGATGTATTTGCCAAAACATCTGAGTTTCTAAAACCTCGACTGAAAAAATTCGTTCGTGCACCGATACCACTCACGTCGACAAAGCTCTTCGGAATATTTTCTTCTCAAAATATTGCATGGTTTCTCCGCCAGGGGGCGTTGATGTATATCTTGTTTTTGTCAATATCTCTGTTTCTAATGGACCGATTTCAAAAATTCTTTCTTTATTGGATAGAGTTCCCAGTGTGACTAGTTTTCCATATAATTTCAAAATTTTCATATAAATCATAGACTTTCCGCTAGGGGGCGCAGAGGTAAATTGCGTTTTATCCGTTACCTTTGTTTCTAAAACTCCGATTCAAAAACTTATTTCTGCACCGGACACAGCTCCTGATGGGAAATCCTTTGCATATAATTTAGAATGTTTGGTAAATGATTTGGCCACCAAGGAGCGTAAGAATTAATTTCCCCTGCTGATGTACTTGCAGCAAAATTTTAGCTTCTAAAATCTCGTTTGAAAAAATTCGTTTGTGGACCGATACTACTCACGTCGACAAACCTTTTAGGAATATTTTCTTCTTAATGAATGTTTTTTACGCCAGGGGCCGTAGATGTATATCTTATTTTTATAAATATCTCTGCTTCTAGGAGCCCGATTTGAAAAACTATTTCTTTGTTGGATACTGTTTCCGATGCGAAATGTCTTTCTCATAAATTCAAAATTTTCAAGTAAATCGTAGATTAACCGCTTGGGGGTGCAAAGGTAAATTGCGTTTTCCCCGATATTTCTGCTTCTAAAACTCCGATTTGAAACATTTTTCCTGTATCGCATACAGCTCCTGATGGGAAATACTTTTCATATAATTCCTAATATTTGGTAAAGAATCGTTTGGCCACCAGGGGGCATAAGTGTTAATTTCTTCTTCTGTTGTATTTGCAGCAAAATCTGAGCTCCTGAAAACTCGGCTAAATTTTTTTCTTGGACCGATACCTCTCACATCGAAAAAGCTTTTGAGAATACTTTCTTCTTAAAATAATGCATGGTTTTCCCGCTAGGGGACGTAGATTCGTGTCTTATATTTGTCCATATCTCTGCTTCGGAGAGTCCGCTTTGAAAAATTCTTCCTTTGTTGGAGAGCGTTTCCGCTGCGAAATGTTTCTCATATAAATTCAAATTTTTTTCTTAACTCATAAGTCTAGGGAGTAAGCTCACGTATCCGCTTACAGCAATATCTGCGGGATTAAAACCCCTATTGAAAAACTTCTTTCTTCGGTCGGATACTATTGTTTTCCATACCGGCTCCATGGGCTTTGAATAGCTTTGATAAATTAAATTCTCATCAGAACGAATTCAAAAGACGTGCTCAGTACACCCGAAAAGTCGGTGTCATTTTTCTTGTTCCAAATAGACGTAGAATGCCAAATTTGCATAAGAACATTTGCATACGAAACATTTCATGTAACCGACCTGCAATTTCCTGGATTTCAGCAGTAATCCCAGGTAATCTCTTGTGACGGCTTCCATATTGGGCAGATATTATCCTGAAACGCTTCGGTTGTTAATAAACACGCTCGTGTATGTTTCCCTTCTTGCGTCTGCAGCGCCGTTTCCCTCTCCTTTTTCTTCCCTCCTCAACCCGATGGTTAGTGGGTAGCAGGGATCAGCACTCTCAATGCGACTTCCTTCCTAGGCAATCCTGGAAAATTAAAGTATTGGGTTTCCATTACCTTCCACTTCGCATTACGGGGATCAGGGACAAAGAGCGTCCGGGGCCGACTTCATACGGAACCACCTACGGGTTCGCTTCCCCAACCAAGGGGAGTCTGCGGGAAATCCCGGAAAAACCGCAGACTAGATGACCGGGCGATTCGAATACTCGTCTGAAACGTCCGCCTCCTGCACTGCACGCAGCCCGTTAACTAACTGCGCCACGCTGGTGGTACATTTTCCCCTGGCGCAATATTGAACCCCCCCCTCGCTACATCGTAAGCTGCCTACTAAGTTTCGTCACGATATCTTTATTTCTCGCTTTTCTAGGTACCCTAGAGTAGCGATACTTATGTCTTTGAAATCCTGCGGCATTGAAGATGCATACATTAATATTATTAATAACATCTATGAAAATGCGAGTGCAAAGATTCGGCTGTTTGAAAATAAAACACATATAAAAATTGGAAAAGGAGTGAGACAAGGTGACACCATATCTCCGAAGCTCTTTAATGCCACATTGGAAAATGTCTTTCAATCACTGAACTGGGAAAACAAAGGGATAAAGATTAATGGAGATTATCTAACCCACCTTCGCTTTGCTGATGACATAGTCATTTTTGCAACTACCCCATCAGAACTGCAGAGTATGATCCAGGAACTTGCTGACAAGAGTAAAGAAGTGGGATTAAAAATGAACTTTCAGAAGACAAAAGTGATGTACAATGCTTTTACAAGAAATGAAGATTTATCGATTGATGGAGAAAAACTGGAGATAACAGACACGTACGTTTATCTTGGACAGCAGATATCAAGTGAGGGTCACATTGATGAAGAAATTAATAGGCGTATAAAACTTGCCTGGAGAGCTTTTGGAAGAAACAGCATAATTTTCCAGAGCAATATGCCGTTATGTCTTAAAAGAAAAGTGTTTGATCAATGCATCCTTCCATTGCTTACGTATGGTGCAGAGACGTGGGCTTTAACAAAAAGTTATACATGTTTTAATTTTGGCCCCTGCAGACATGCTTGATGTAACCAGGAGAGATAAGAAGAGGAACTCGTGGATCAGAACAATAACAAGAGTGGAAGACATCATGATCAGAGTCATCATCATCATTGTCAACCATTATCAATCCACTGCTGGACGAAGGTCTCCCCAAGTTTCCTCCACAACGGTCTGTCTTGTGCCAGTCTCCTCCATGTCACCCCTGCATACTTTCGAATTTCATCCACCCATCTCCCATGTGGTCTTCTTCTGGGTCTTTTCCTGTCCCTTGGAATCCAATCTAAAATTTCGGCTGTCCATCGATGATCTGTCCTTCTGGCAGTATGTCCAGCCCATTGCCATTTCAGGGATTTAACTCTGATCATGATGTCTTCCACTCTTGTCATTTTTCGGATCCACGAGTTCCTCTTCTTATCTCTCCTGGTTACACGAAGCATGCACCTCTCCATGCTTCTTTCAGTTGTCTGCAGTCTTTGTATATCTCTTTTAGTTAAGGTCCACGTCTCTGCACCATACGTAAGCACTGGAAGGATGCATTGATCAAACACTTTTCTTTTAAGACATAATGGCATATTGCTCTTGAAAATTATGCTGTTTCTTCCAAAAGCTCTCCAGGCAAGTTTTGAACGCCGATTAATTTCTTCATCAATGTGACCCTCACTTGATATCTGCTGTCCAAGATAAACGTACGTGTCTGTTATCTCCAGCTTTTCTCCATCAATCAATAAATCTTCATTTCTTGTAAAAGCATTGAACATCACTTTTGTCTTCTGAAAGTTCAGTTTTAATCCCACTTCTTTACTCTTGTCAGCAAGTTCCTGGATCATACTCTGCAGCTCAGATGGGGTAGTTGCAAAATGACTACGTCATCAGCAAAACGAAGGTGGGTTAGATAATCTCCATTAATCTTTATCCCTTTGTTTTCCCAGCTCAGCGACTGAAAGACACCCTCCAATGTGGCATTAAAGAGCTTCGGAGATATAGTGTCACCTTGTCTCACTCCCTTTCCAATTTTTATGTGTGTTGTATTTTCAAACAGCCTAATCTTTGCACTTGCATTTTCATAGATGTTATTAATAATATTAATGTATGCATCTTCAATACCGCAGGTTTTCAGAGCCATTGTAACTGCTGATGGTTTCACTGAATCAAAGGCTTTTTCATAATCTATAAAAGCCATGCACAATGGAAGTTCATATTCCCTCGCTCTTTCAATTAGTTCTCTCAGTACGTGGATATGATCTATTGTGCTGTAGCCACTCCTGAATCCAGCTTGTTCTCTCGGTTGAGCCATGTCCAGTGTTACCTTCAAGCGGTGTGAAAGAACTTTAGTGAAGATTTTATAAACTACTGATAGGAGGCTGATAGGTCTGTAGTTTCCGAGATCCTCAATGTCACCTTTCTTACGTAGCAGGATCATTGTAGCGGTGTTCCAATCCTCAGGAATCTTTCCTTCATTAAGGCATCGAGTGAAAATTTGGGCGAGTACTGTTTCAATTTCTCCACTTGCTTCTTGTATGATGTCTACAGTAATTCCATCTTCTCCTGGAGCTTTTCCCCGCTTCATGTTCTTGATTGCATGTGCAACTTCTGCTGGAAGGACTGAGGAACTCTGGTACTGGTATCTTTCATGATGTCTGGAGTGCATGTATCATCCCTTTCATATAATTTGGAGTAGAAATCTTTCACTCTTGTCAAAATTTCGCCTCTATTTCTTGTTACAGAACCATCTTCTTTTCTCAGTGCCATAATCTGTTTTCTTCCTTACTGAGATGTCCCTTTGCTATCTTTAGGCTTTGGTTGTTTTCAATTGCTTTCCTCACTAGTTCACAGTTGAATTTTCTTACGTCTTCAGTGATACTTTTTCTTACTGTCTTGCATGGCTCTATATATTCCACTTTGGAAGTCACATCTTCTTTAGTTGTCCTCATCTCTCTTCTTTTTTTGCATCAACATTTTCGTTTTTCCTGATAATTTATTTACATGCAACTTGTTCTTAGACCCAGCTAATTTTGTTGCTGTTTCCATAAGAGCTTTGGTTACTTTCTGTTAACTTCAGAGATGTCCACTTCTTCCGATGTTAGGCCTTCTAAAGCAGAGAACCTGTTCTTCAGTTCCAACTTGAAGGTATTATGGTGTTTTTTAAGGTTGGTTATGTCAATAGATTTTGTTTGTCTTATGAGCTTGCCACGTTCAAGTTTGGTGTTGAGGTGCATCTTACATCTCACCAATCTATGGTCACTACCTGTGTTGAACTTGTTTAGCACACTGCAGTCTTCTATGACGAATTTTTTGTTACACATAATAAAATCAATTTCACTTGTCGTCCCATTTGGATGTCTCCATGTCCATTTCCTGTGTGGCTTTTTCTTGAAGAAGGAGTTCAAGATGAAAAACCCTTCTGCCTCTGCAAACTCAACAAGAGTATTTCCACGCTGGTTTCTGTTGCCGTGACCGAATTTACCTACTGAAGTTTCATTCTGTTGCCGTTGCCCTATTTTTGCATTGAAATCTCCCATAATTATTTTCAAGTGCTGCTTACCTTTATTATTTAGATGACAAATTTCCTCATAAAATTCTTCAATTTCTTCTTCAGGATGACTTGTGGTGGGTGCATAAGTTTGAATAATCTGAGCCTGGTATCTTTTCGAGAGTTGGATAACGAGTCGTGCAGCTCTGTCAGAGTAACTTTCAACTTCTACAACTTTATCCTTCAGTTTCTTGTTTATTATAAATCCAACACCACTAGTTCTGCCAGTATCTGTCCCACGATAGTAGAAGAGATGTCCACTTTTCAGTTCGATGAGATCTTCTCCTTTTCTCCTTACCTCACTTAGCCCCACGATGTCCCACTTGATCCTTTGTAGTTCCTCTTCCAATTCAAGAAGCCTTGAATCAGAAGATAGGGAGCGTCCGTTGTACGTAGCCAAGGTCAGCATCAGATGGCAGCCTAGTCCGGTCCTCCGGGGATTCTTAGCACCCTCTGCCTTCATGTCGCACTGGCCGCTGCCTTGGCCAGGTACATTCCAGCTGCCGGAGACTGAGGGCCAAGATTTAAGTTGTGGAATCATTTTGGAGGGGTTTGGCCATAACTCACCACGCTGGCCAAGCGGGTTGGTGAGTGTGGGATAGAATTTCCTCTAATCCCGATGGTATAGTTATACCGCTATTGGCGGTCGTCAGAGCCCCTTTAGTGGGAACAGGATGTACCACGAGAAGGCGGGGTTGACATTTGTCAAGGAGAGGCTGTGATGTTACGCATCACCTGACCTTACATCCCATGATCAGAGTAAAATCCCTGAAATGGCAATGGGCTGGACATACTGCCAGAAGGACAGACCATCGATGGACAGTCGAAATTTTAGATTGGATTCCAAGGGACAGGAAAAGACCCATATGGAGACCACTTGGAAGATGCGTGGATGAAATTCGAAAGTATGCGGCAGTAACGTGAAGGAGACTGGCACAAGACAGACCGTTGTGGAAGAAACTTGGGGAGACATTCGTCCAGCAGTGGATTGATAATGGTTGACAATGATGATGATGATGATTAAAATAATGGAAATACTATTTGCGCAGAACTTGTTATTAATAAGCTGTAGTCCCATTTCGGGCTTTCAGAACAGAAGCTCTTCGACTTGTAGCCTTATGTAAGTCATATACGAGAATGGAATTCGTGATCATTCTTCCTGTGAAATATGTCCCAAATGTGCTAGTGAAGTTCGCGGTGAAAATTGTGATCTAACCTTTCACTCTAGATATTTCCACAAATGTTCAATAATATTAAGATCTGAAGATAGAGGTGGTCAGGGTAGTTTTTGTACCTCATCGTAATGCTCTGAAAACTACAACTTGGCATGTTTCTCACAATGCACAGGCGCATTATCTGCTTGAAACCAGTGACAGCCATTAGGGAACAATGGGTGCTAGATTTAGAGCAGATGGTCCCCCGAGAATGGATTCGTACGTTGCAGATGTAACACAATCCTACAGAATAATCAATAACCCAAAGGAATGTCCTGATATGGTGCCCTACGACATCAGGGATCCATCTACATTCTTCACTATCGGAGTAGTGTGTTTCTGTAGGGTTTCACGAGATGTGCACTCTAACAAATTGTGAAACAGTGTGAAGCACGATTCATCAGACCAGATGACACGTTGCTAGTCTTTAGCATCCAAGTTTTGATGTGCTTTGCACCATCTTACACGTCTCGTTTAATTGATTTTAGAATCAGATGTTTGTGAATTGCAGCACGGTCATAAATACTGGCACGACGGAGTTCCCAACGAACTGCTATGACGAAAACGGGAACATTCGGACTACTGTTCAACTCTGCCGATATTTGCGGTGCCATGATCTTACGCTTCGGTTGTACAGTTCATTCCAACCTTCTGCTATCTCTATCTGACATCTTCGTATGGCGTCCACAATCTGCACATCTGGAGACACCGCCGTGTCCTTTTTGATAGGTAGTCATGATCTTCAACACAGTATACACTGAAGAGCAATTGAATTAGAGATACCTGTATAGTAACGTTCAGCACCACCTTTCTCCTGATGACGGCGGCGATTCGTCTCGGCATGGACTCGACAAGACACCGGAAGCGTTGGGAAGCCACACGGATCCACGACCCCTGAACAAGCTCCCACAGTTCACGAAAATTTGATGGAAGGGGGTCAGAGCATCGAAAATCTCTCTCGATGGCATCCCAGATGGGCTCGATGGGATTGAGGTCACGAGACCTAGCTGGCTAAGGAAGTGAGGTCACGTAGGTGGAGTGTTCATTCAACCATTCGGATACAATTCGGGAGCTGCATTGTGTTGTTGCAGGTTGAGGTCCCCAGTGGGATGTTAAAGACGCACAAACGGGAGCAAATGGTTGTCCAGGATATCCCGGTAACGTTGACCTGTTAGGTACGATGTCACAAATACCAGGGGTCCCATTTCAGTCCACGTAAGCAGTCCCCAGACGAGAATGCCACCCCTACCAGCTTGAAGAGTACCCTGCTGGCAAGAAGGATCCATCGCTTCATGTGGTTTGCGCCGTACTCGTATCCTGCCATTCGCATGTACCAACGTGAATCTCGACTCATCAGTCCAGGCAACATTTTTCCACATGTCTAGTGTCCAGTGGCGATGTTCCCGCGCCCATGCTAATCTTTGCACCCTGTGATGTGCGGTCAGCAGCGGTACCCTCGTGGGACGATGGCTTCTGTACCCCATAGCAAGGAGATGGTTCTGGATGGTGTGGCTACTTACACATTTTTGTGCACCAGCGTTAAATTGCCGAGTGATTTCTTGCACTGTGGCCCGTCAATCCGCTGTTACAGTGCGAGCTAGCCGACGATGACCCCGCCCATCCACACGCTGTTGTCCGCGGCAGTTGGCCTTTGCAGGGATGGTTTTACCGGATTCGATATACTCACGGTGCGCCCGTGACACAGTGGCTCGTGAAAATCCCAGTGGCTGCACGACTTCCGAGATGGAGTGACCCATTCGTCGGGCCCCGACAATTTGTCCACGATCAAATGCGCTTAGATCCTTCGTCTTACCCATACTGCGTCCGACTTTTACTGATTCCCGTAGCATCAATCCTTATATTGTCGGATCGCTGCATACGTCATGTCGTTTCCGTTTACAGGGCTGCCCACAGCGCCACATTTGCATAACGCCAGCTGTCTCTAATTCAATTGCTCTTCATTGTAGTTACTAAAGCTTCTGCAAGACGCGCACCAATGACCAGGCTATTTTTGAGGTCGAGAATTACCCCACAACAGCTGTTTCACCTGCGACTGAGGCACTATTACGTGATAGCCGACATCGTACTGCACCCTTTTATGTACCTCACATTGCAGGTGTAGTCGTCTCTGTGATTTTCATTCAGCGCATTGCATGTACTCCTGTGGCAGTCCATTATTTTGATACAAATCTGTACATACACATGCATACGCATGGAGTGTCACCTAAATAGAACACAATGACACATACGTTATACATTTTTCAAGGGGCCAAAATTAAAACATGTATAACTGTGAAGAAGTGAGTTAATTATACATCCGTTCCAATCTTGAAAATCTATGACCGATTAAAGTGCTTGCCTTTTTGGCTTACAATTGATGTTTCATTGTTGATTTACGCATATTTGTGTGCGTGTGTAAAGGTCTCGAGCAATAAACACTTTTTTTACGGGTGTTAGAACTGGGCCATGAAGTTCAATAAGTTCATGTGCAAAGCTCTACACCCATTGGATTTCTGGAAAGTCGGTGCTAATGGGTGATAAAGTGAATTGATTTATATCTGTTTGGATTCGTGTGTAAAGAGCTCGAGTACCCACTCGTAGAGAGCATGAGGACCCATTGGATTTCATATTTAAAGCTCTAGCACCCATTAGATTTTGCCGCCCCGGTGGCGCAGTGGTCTAAGCGATGGCCTCTGATATTCGTCCGAACGGGGTTCGGGTTCGAATCCCGGTGAGGCATGGATGTTGTGTTTGTCTTACGGCACTGTATCTCTCCCTTCCCTGGAACCAGTGACCCTAAATTAGGGACGGGCGACTGCTTATAGCTCATTGAGTTGCTCACGGTGGTCGTTGAACCTCCAATCAAAAAAAAAAAAAAAAAAGATTGGATTTCTGGAAAGCCGGTGCTAATGGATAATAAAATAAAATAGATTTGTGTGTGTGTGAGTGCGCGGGAGGGCGTGAGGAAAGAGCTTGAGTGTCCGTGTGTAAAGAGCATGAGTACCTATTGGATGTCATGTCGAAACCTCTAGCTCGCATTGGGCTTCATATCCAAAGCACGAACACCCATTGGACTTCTAGAAAGCCGGCGCTTATTGGTGATAAAATGAAATTGATTTTTGTACGTTTGGATGCGTGTATAAAAGCTCGAACAACCTTTGTATAAAGAATACCAGCACCCATTCGATTTCATGTCCAATGCTAGGACACCTGCTGGTGATAAAATGAAATTCTTTCGTTAGGCTGGCACGGTAAAGTTTGATTGGATCATTTTCACATCTATTAGTAACTATTAGTTGAACTGTACCCAGTCTTACCCGGGTATAACGTTTCAGCTACAGTCTGTATATTCTGAGTTCTTCTGCAGTTTATGATTATGTTATCAGTATCACCTCATGAACTCCATTAACCAAACCTTTTTTTCTTTTTTTATGCATTCTGTGTGTTTGAATCTTGCAAGCAATGCAAAAATACCTCCGGAAGACATGAATACGGGAAAAAACATTTTATTATAAGTTCATAACATATCTCCATAAACTAATCGTCTTTCCATTAGGCGTTGCAATGTTTCTTTTCTTCGCCATACTCCTCTTGTGTTGCCATAGCAATTACCTGCATCCATGGATTTTCTCCTTCAGAAAGATTGACATGAAAATGAGCTTGACAAACTCTCCGTCTTTAGCAATACTTTTTGCATGTGACTCTGGCATGCATTTCAATTTCATCCACCCATCTCCCACGTGGTCTTATATACATAACATCAGCCATTATCAATCTACTGCTGGATGAAGGTCTCTCCACTTCTCTTCCACAACTCTTCGTCTTGAGCAATTCTCTTCCATGTCACTCTGGCATGCTTTTGAATTTCATTCACCCTTTTCCCACGTGATCTTCTTCTTGGTGTTTTCCTGTGCCTTGGCATACACACCGTTCAGCCAATCCGTTATGACCACCCCAGCCTAGAGAAATGACTGCGCCTAGAGACCGAACGGTGGCGCAGGGGAAGTTCACAGAGCAGTGTATATATATCATCATCATCATCATCATCATTGTCAACCATTATCAATCCACTGCTGGACAAAGGTCTCCCCAAATTTCCTCCACAACGGTCTCTCTTGTGCCAGTCTCCTCCATGTCACTCCCGCATACTTTCGAATTTCATCCACCCATCTTCCATGTGGTCTTCTTCTGGGTCTTTTCCTGTCCCTTGGAATCCAATCTAAAATTTCGGCTGTCCATCGATGGTCTGTCCTTCTGGCAGTATGTCCAGCCCGTTGCCATTTCAGGGATTTAACTCTGATCATGATGTCTTCCACTCTTGTCATTTTTCAGATCCACGTGTTCCTCTTCTTATCTCTCCTCGTTACACCAAGCATGCACCTATCCATGCTACTTTGAGTTGTCTGCAGCCTTTGTATGTCTCTTTTAGTTAAGGTCCACGTCTCTGCACCATACGTAAGCACTGGAAGGATGCATTCATCAAACACTTTTCTTTTAAGACATAATGGCATATTGCTCTTGAAAATTATGCTGTTTCTATCAAACGCTCTCCAGGCAAGTTTTGTACGCCGATTAATTTCTTCATCAATGTGACCCTCACTTGATATCTGCTGTCCAAGATAAACGTACGTGTCTGTTATCTCCAGCTTTTCTCCATCAATCGATAAATCTTCATTACTTGTAAAAGCATTGAACATCACTTTTGTCTTCTGAAAGTTCATTTTTAATCCCACTTCTTTACTCTTGTCAGCAAGTTCCTGGATCATACTCTGCAGCTCAGATGGGGTAGTTGCAAAAATGACTACGTCATCAGCAAAACGAAGGTGGGTTAGATAATCTCCATTAATCTTTATCCCTTTGTTTTCCCAGTTCAGTGATTGAAAGACATTTTCCAATGTGGCATTAAAGAGCTTCGGAGATATGGTGTCACCTTGTCTCACTCCTTTTCCAATTTTTATGTGTGTTGTATTTTCAAACAGCCGAATCTTTGCACTTGCATTTTCATAGATGTTATTAATAATATTAATGTATGCATCTTCAATACCGCAGGATTTCAGAGCCATTGTAACTGCTGATGGTTTCAATGAATCAAAGGCTTTTTCATAATCGATAAAAGCCATGCACAATGGAAGTTCATATTCCCTCGCTCTTTCAATTAGTTCTTTCAGTACGTGGATATGATCTATTGTGCTGTAGCCACTCCTGAATCCAGCTTGTTCTCTCGGTTCAGCCATGTCGAGTGACACCTTCAAGCGGTGTGAAAGAACTTTAGTGAAGATTTTATAAACCACTGATAGAAGGCTGATAGGTCTGTAGTTCCTGAGATCCTCAATGTCACCTTTTTTATGTAGCAAGATCATTGTAGCGTTGTTCCAATCCTCAGGAGTCTTCCCTTCATTAAGGCATCGAATGAAAATTTGGGTGAGTACTGTTTCGGTTTCTCCACTTGCTTCTTGTATGATGTCTACAGTAATTCCATCTTCTCCTGGAGCTTTTCCCCGCTTCATGTTCTTGATTGCATGTGCAACTTCTGCTGGGAGGACTGGAAGAACTCTGGTACTGGTACCTTTCATGATGTCTGGAGTACATGTATCATCCCTTTCATATAATTTGGAGTCGAAATCTTTCTCTCTTCTCAAAATTTCGCCTCTATTTCTTGTTACAGAACCATCTTCTTTTCTCAGTGCCATAATCTGTTTTCTTCCCTTACTGAGATATCCCTTTGCTATCTTTAGGCTTTGGTTGTTTTCAATTGCTTTCCTCACTAGTTCACAGTTGAATTTCCTTACGTCTTCAGTGATACTTTTTCGTACTGTCTTGCATAGCTCTATATATTTCACTTTGGAAGTCACATCTTCTTTAGTTGTCCTCATCTCTCTTCTTTTTTGCATCAACATTTTGGTTTTTAATGATAATTTGTTCACATGCAACTTGTTCTTAGACCCAGCTAATTTTGTTGCTGTTTCCATAAGAGCTTTGGTTACTTTTCTGTTAACTTCAGAAATATCCACTTCTTCCGATGTTAGGCCTTCTAAAGTAAAGAATCTGTTCTTCAGTTCCAACTTGAAGGTATTATGGTGTTTTTAAGGTTGGTTATGTCAATACATTTTGTTTGTCTTATGAGCTTGCTACGTTCGAGTTTAGTGTTAAGGTGCATCTTACATCTCACCAATCTATGGTCACTACCTGTGTTGAACTTGTTTAGCACACTGCAGTCTTCTATGACGACTTTTTTGTTACACATAATAAAATCAATTTCACTTGTCGTCCCATTTGGATGTCTCAATGTCCATTTCCTGTGTGGCTTTTTCTTGAAAAAGGAGTTCAAGATGAAAAACCCTTCTGCCTCTGCAAACTCTACGAGAGTATTTCCACGCTGGTTTCTGTTGCCGTGACCGAATTTACCTACCGAAGTTTCATTCTGTTGCCGTTGCCCTATTTTTGCATTGAAATCTCCCATAATTATTTTCAAGTGCTGCTTACCTTTATTATTTAGATGACAAATTTCCTCATAAAATTCTTCAATTTCTTCTTCAGGATGACTTGTGGTGGGTGCATAAGTTTGAATAATCTGAGTTTGGTATCTTTTCGAGAGTTGGATAACAAGTCGTGCAGCTCTGTCAGAGGAACTTTCAACTTCTACAACTTTATCCTTCAGTTTCTTGTTTATTATAAATCCAACACCACTAGTTCTGCCAGTATCAGTCCCACGATAGTAGAAGAGATGTCCACTTTTCTCCTTACCTCACTTAGCCCGACGATGTCCCACTTGATCTTTTGTAGTTCCTCTTCCAATTCAAGAAGCCTTGAATCAGAAGATAGAGAGCGTCCATTATACGTAGCCAAGGTCAGCATCTGATGGCAGCCTAGTCCGGTCCTCCGGGGATTCTTAGCACCCTCTGCCTTCATGTCGCACTGGCCGCAGCCTTGGCCAGGTACACTCCAGCTGCCGGAGACTGAGGGCCAAGATTTAAGTTGGGGAGTCATTTTGGAGGGGTTTGGCCATAACTCACCACGCTGGCCAAGCGTGTTGGTGAGTGTGGAATAGCATTTCCTCTAATCCCGATGGTATAGTTATACCGCTATTGGCGGTCGTCAGAGCCCCTTTAGTGGGAACAGGATACACCACGAGAAGGCAGGGTTGACATTTGTCAAGGAGAGGCTGTGATGTTACGCATTGCCTGACCTTACATTCCGTATATATATATATATAACCCGACGACCGGCTTTCGGTAAGGTAGAGTGTTCGGAGACAGAATGGGAAAAGTTACCGATTTATCTGAGTTTGATAAAGGACAAATTGTGAAGGCACTGCACCTCGGAACTGTGATCTCCTAAACGGCGCGGCTTCTGGGTTGTTCTCGTGCCGATGTAGTGAGCACGCATCAGAAGTGGATCACAGATGGCTAAACGACGAACCGTCGTCGTCCAGCCGTGTATCGTCCACAGTTCACTGATTCAAGAAAGGAGCGGAGACTGTCGCGCATCCACAGTGCGACAAATCACCCGCAGCTACAACAGTGATAATCAGGGCAATGTGTCACAGCACACAGTTCATCGCAGCCTTCTGCGCATGGGCCTGAGTATCCAAAGACCCAGCAGGGTCCCCAGGCTCACTGCACGTCATCGCCAACAACGCATGAAATGCGCCTAAGATCATCGAGATTGGACCGTGGATGATTGGAAGAAAGTAGCCAGTTCTGACGAATAAAGATTCCTGGTGCATCACGTAGATGGCCGAGCCCGGATACGCCAATTACCAACGGAGGCTATGGCACCTGAATGCGCTCTTGGGCGGAAACAGGCCAGCGGCAGCCGTGTTATGCTGTGTGCGATGTTTTCTTGAGACACTTTAGGCCCCATTATCGCAATAGCACAATTCCTGACACTTTTCAGGTATCTCAACATCGTTGCGGACCAAGTTCACCCATTTAAGGTAACTGTGTTCCCTGCTGGTGATGACCATTGCCAACAGGATAATGCTCCTTGCCAGAATCGTCAAGGAGTGGTTCGAGGAACATGCTGGTGACTTTCTGTTAATGCCCTGTCCTCCAAATTCATCTGACATGAACCCAATCGAACATTTGTGGTTCGACTTGGGAAACCGGGTTCGTTCTAAATCACCACCATCCCGAAATATACGGGAACTGGAGGACGTGCTGTTGACATTATGGTACCAGATACCCTAGGTTACATATCGCCACTTAATCGAATCGATGCCTCGCCGAGTGGCTGTTGTTTTGTGGGCTAAAGGGGGTCCTACAGCTTATCAGGTAGGTGGTCATAATGTATCGCTTATACGTGTACATCTTATAATGAATTAGTTTTTACTGGTTTGTTGTGTGGTAGTTATTATTATATCATGAATAAAGTCTTATGCTGGTTGTTAATAGTAACACTTAATGAAAAGAGACCCAACGGCCAGACAGAGGTCTGACAGTACTATGAACTGAGAAAAACGTACTTACTTAAAAACTTTTTATTTGAAAACTCCTGGTATCATCCAACACACACACTACTAGTCACACTAATCGTATCCCAATAATGAAGAAGAACCTAATCACATAGAACGAAGCTCTCGGCACAAAATAACGTAGCTCTTTTCCCATCGAACAAAACCTCTCCACATATGAACAAAAGCTCTCTCACGTACACAAAAGCTCTCCTCGCACATAAACAAAAGCTCTCCTCGCACATAAACAAAAGCTCTTTTAGGTATCGTTGAACGCGCCTATTTATACTGCCTACCACCACGTCATAACTACACTCGTTGCCACATATCATTCAGTGGGAGAAATAACATCTCGTTAAGTAAGAAGATAATTTACATAGGAAAATAAAATAACGCGAGATAGTAAAATCAAAAGGAAACTGAATCTAGAGTATACGTTACATCATCTCCCACTTAATTTTTTTCTTTTGTTGTCGAAAAACCTATCAAATTTTGGAGTGTAGTCTTACACTTGCTGACTGACGTTTATCGTCCTCTATTTTGTTTGTTTTGGTGGCAGCAGTATGTACAATATCAAACTTGGCATGACAAAATCAGGAAATTTGTATTCGTCTGTGAAACACTTTTTATACTTGAACAAAACAAACCTGCATCGGCATACCTTTTTTTTTTATTCTGCCTAGCAGGAATCACTTTTTGATTTCAAATTACGTCTTCCTGTTAGCGTTGATTACAAACCAACTGTATCAGCAGCGGAGATTGCCTGTAGCTGCTTAACAGTAACAATTTTCATTATTTTATCCCTACGCACATATATATAAATTTCAAATTACGTCCACATATTATCGTTGAGTACAAACCAACTGTATCAGCAGCGAAGATTGCCTGTAGCTGCCTAACAGTAACAATTTTCACTATTTTATGCCTACGCACATATATATAGATTTCAAATTACGTCCACATAGTATCGTTGAGTACAAACCAACTGTATCAGCAGCGAAGATTACCTGTAGCTGCCTAACAGTAACAATTTTCATTATTTTACCCCTAAGCACATATATATCTATAAAAAATTTGGATTAGTAGACGGACATAGAAGATATATACAAAAAAAAACACAGATACACAAAAAGAATGCATAGGCCCACACGAAAAAAAAAAAAAAATTCTGACACGCCAACTGGTCGTGCAGGAAAAACAACAGAACGAGAAAAGAACCTGTCCACGAGAACCTACTTATCTCGAGGACGCATAAAAAACTCTAGTACGATAACGTTTTCCAATCCTAATCGGACTGGTAAATTCAGGTGGCGTCGGTCTTTTCAGAGACTTGAATGGATCTGGAACATCTGTAGTCTGTCGATCAAGAAATCCCTGTGGCTGACAGGAACGGTCAGGAACGGCTGAAGTCTGTCGGTCAGGAAATCCCTGCGTCTGACAGGAACGGTCAGGAACGACTGAAGTCCGTCGGTCAGGAACGGCTGAAGTCTGTCGGTCAGGAAATCCCTGCGGCTGACAGGAACGGTGAGGAACGGCTGAAGTCCGTCGGTCAGGAAATCCCTGCGGCTGACAGGAACGGGCTCCCCCAAGCTTTTGATATGTAGTCCCTTTAAGTTGGGCCCCGTGTTGTCCTTCCAGCATTCTTTTAAAGGGACGTGGCTCCGGCCACATCGTTTGTTTTCGCTTTCAACCTCTGGGCATGAGAGTAGAAGCAGGCATTGGCCCTGTTTGCCCTGAGCGTAGGTTCCAGGGGCGAAACCCGGGCGGATGCAAGGATCTCTGCCTTCGTCGCTGTTGCGGCGAAGCAGATTGGGGAGACAAGTTGCGTTTCCGACCAGCTTTTGGTGTTGCTGGACGGTTTGTAATTTGTGTCTGACGTTTAGGAATCGTCAAACTATTGTCTATATCTGATACATCAGAAATATTTGATGACTGAGTCGCTGCTGTAAGTTAGTGGTCGTGCAGGGCGATGTTTATTTCTGCCTATAGGAATACTTTCTGACGAGGTATTCAAGGAAGTAGGAGCTTGTGTCGGTGTAGAGTTATTAGGGAATGGTGCAGCAATAGTCTTGGCAATGGTTGGAGGGAAAGGAACGATACTAGCATTTGAAGAACTTGATTCGAGCCTTCGTCTCATGGGAGAATCAGGTTGCGTGTTTGGAAGCCCGTCTTGAGGAGGGGAGGGTGAAGAAAAAATCACTGGAGATTCTTCAAAAATGTTTGTCGGTTCGTCCAAAATTTCTGGAGGTTGATCGTGAGATATAGGCTCTTGAGTCTGTGGAACAGAAGGTTAAGTAGGGTTGATGATAAAATCTATATTTCGTTCATGATACTTGCGACACTGAGCAACGTGTACGTATTGAAATTGAATGTCAGGTTTTTCAAGAATAATGTTATTTTCAAACACATTTGCCACCCGATATGGACCTTCGTAGCTGGGTGCAAATTTCTTTACTAAAGTATGAGAAACAGAAGACTGGAAGTGCGTTTCCACTAGAGTGAGATCTCCAACGACAAGATCTGGTTCCCTACGCCTAGTATTATAGTATCTTGTTTGAGCCGCTTGTGCTCCTATCATTGCAACACGAGCTTTTTCTGCCATGATTCGTACTGATTGCGGAGTTGGTCGCTGGTTTAGTTCGTCGATAATCCCCGTTAAATTTTCAAAAGGGGTCTTAAGTTTTCGACCCAAAAAAAATTCAGCAGGAGTAAATTTAGTAGATTCGTGAACAGACGAGCGGAGGGCGAACGAAAAAAGCTGAAGATGTTCATCCCACCGCTCGTGATGATCTATGACAAATGTAGCAATCATTTTAACTAGAGTGCGGATTACTCGTTCCGCGGGATTACTCTGGGGATGATATGGGGAAATGAATTTATGCTTAATGTGTAGTCTCGCACACATTCTTTCAAAAATGTCAGAAATAAATTGGGGACCATTATCCGAAACTACTTTATTAGGTGCACCATATCTAGAGAATACTTCATTAATTAATACATTACAAATAACTTCCGCCGTAGCGGCTTTAATGGGAAAAACTTCAACCCATTTAGAAAAATTATCAGTTAATACCAAAACGTAACGAGCTTTGTTTTTAACAGATAAAGGATAAGGTCCCAATAAATCTATTGAAATAATATCAAAAACATGAGAACTTGAAGTAGATTTCAAGTGACCGGCCGGTCTTACATTACGGTAATTATGAATCTGACACGTGACATGATTGAATGTATGCAAGCACACTTTGGTACATGCCAGGCCAATAGGCAACATCCCGCAATTTACAACGGGTCTTGCGAATACCTAAATGGCCTGCAAGAGGTTTGTCATGAAATTCGTTTAAAAGGGCCATTCTAAGGGTTCGCGGAATACATGGGCGAAACTCTGCCCTAGTAGTCCTAGATTTCGTATAGTAAAGAAGACCCTCTATGACTTCAAAATGATGTGACCTCCTAGCCAGAGAAGGATCACTTTGCTGTGGTGAACCCGCAAGTAAAAAATTATAGATATCCCCAAAATCTGGATCATTTATTAATTCTGCCATTATCTGCTCTCTGGATGTTATATCAGCTATTAGAAGTAAAGGCTGACATCCAGGAGTAGTTTCTGTGGGAACCCCACTAATCGGGACGCGAGACAATGCGTCCGGTAATTGATTCTTATGACCTGGTTGGTACGAAATTTTGATATTGCTCTCTTGTAACTTAAGAGCCCACTTCATAAGTCTTTGAGAGAGGTGCTTAGCAGAATTCAAATACTGAAGGGCAGAATGATCCGTAATTATGTTAACTGTCAATTCGTTAAGATAACATTAAAATTTGTCAAGAGCATACACTACAGCAAGACATTCACGTTCCGTAGCTGAATAATTGCGTTCAGCTTTGGCTAAAGTACGGGACGCAAAAGCTATTGGATGCCCAGCTTGTGACAAAACGCAACCAAGACCAACTCCGGATGCGTCAGTATAAATATCAAATTCCTTAGTATGATCCGGGAAAGCCAACACAGGAGGCTAAGTCAACTCAGACTTCAGTGCTTCAAATGCAGCGTTAGCCTCAGGTGTCCAAACAAACTTCTTGTATTTACGTTTCAAAGCATACAATGGCTCACAGATTGTAGCATAAGCGGAGACGAACTGCTGATACCATCCGGTCATTCCCAGAAAGCGTGATAGTTCTTTGGCTGTTTTTGGCCGTGGAAAGTCAGCTATAGGCCTGATTATTTCATCATCCGTAAATAAGCCGTGGGGAGTGATTTTCAATCCCAGATATACAATCTCGTCCCTCGCTATCTGGCATTTACTAGGTTTTAACGTCAAGCCAGCATTGTATATGAGTTGGAACACCTGTTTGAGC
Organism: Macrothele yani; assembly: GCA_039090855.1. Classification (NCBI taxonomy): domain Eukaryota; kingdom Metazoa; phylum Arthropoda; class Arachnida; order Araneae; family Macrothelidae; genus Macrothele; species Macrothele yani. The sequence continues at coordinate 66,512,392 of CM076989.1, read as the reverse complement.
AGAGAAAGCTACTCATCAAAAGTCTCGGATGTAATAATAATGTCATCCAAATATACATGCACATGGGGACCTAGAACAGGTCTGAGAACCGTATCCATAAGCTTTTGGAAAGTAGCAGGTGCAGAAGCTAGTCCAAAGGGCATACGCAGGTATTCATAAGCCCCAAAAGGAGTCACAAAGCCTGTTTTATCGACGGAGTCTGGATGTACCGCCACCTGCCAAGATCCACTCGCCAAATCCAAGGTTGACATCCATTTAGTTGACGATAGGTCATGCAAAATATGCGCCATGAGAGGTAGTGGATAATTTTTCGTTTTCGTGACTTGGGTTAGCTTGCGGAAATCTGTCACGAAACGAAATTCATTGGGTTGTTTCTTTGGAACCAGAAAAACAGGTGCGGCCCAGGCGCTTGTTGATTCTCTTATTATGCGCTGTTTAATCATCTCGGAAATTTGACGTTGTATTTCCTGTTTTTTATGGGGAGCACAAGGGTAAGGTTTCGTCGCTATCGGTTTCGAACCATCAGTGTCAATGACGTGATAAACCACTTGTGTGAAACCAGGTTGATCAGAAAATAAACCAGGGCTTTCCTGCAAAAGTAGAGAAAGCTGGTTTCGTTGCCTCTCATTCAGTTGTTTACTCAGTAACAAATTCGTTATGTCTATAGGATCTTTAGGAATCACTTCGACAGGTTCCGGAAAGGAAATAACATGTCGTACGAAATTCAGGGAAACTTGAAAAGCATTGATAAAGTCCATGCCCATTAGACATTTAACAGGTAGTTCGTCTATGAGCAGGAAAGAATGCGTAAAACGAGCCTTTCCCAGCCCTAGAGATAATGTGACAGTTCCTGTGATACTGAATATTTCGTTATTTGCACCTCGCAAATACTGCGTCGCAGGCTGAACGTGTATTGCAGGAAAATTTTCAGTGCAAAACTTCGTATTTAGGGCTGATATTTCAGAACCAGTGTCGAACTTTGTCTCGACAATAATATCTTCAATTGTCAAGAACACATCAGGCAACTGAGGAGTTTGGACAGTCACTAATACTGTTTTAGGGTCAGAATGCTTGGTATCAGGAAGCACTACCGACCCTTGGTCTACTTCCTTTGGAAGTTTAAAGGATTCCTGGTTGTATTATCATGCGGTCTGAAACCTCGGCCCTGCCGGGTATCGGGAAAGTTTTCACGATGAGGAAAACTGCGTGAAAACTGTTGCGGGAACTCCGCATGTATGTTGAAATTTTCATTTCTATTACTTCTTCCCTCAGCACGGGCAGAAAAATCATCATTGCCCTGAGCATGAAAAGTTCCGAATTCTGCGGATTGGAACGGGGTCGAGCATACTGTGCATTTGTACGGTACCCAGAAAATTGATTAGAAACGAGCGGTTGGTGTACCACTCTTCTATGCGGTGGAACGTATGATGCTTGGACTTGCACCTGTGTACGCTCGCGTTGAAAGTCATTAGGCCTATTATGCCGCTGAGGATTTTCGTAATAAGCCTCGCGGGGTGCCCGAGCATGGTGAGTTGGACCATGTTTGCTGTGTCGCTCATCATACGTTCGTATGAGGCGAAGGCATTCATGAATTGTAGCAGGGTGTCGGACCTCAAGAAAATCCTGTAGAAATGGATCGAGCTGTTGCAATAGGGTGTCCGACATGACTGGCATGTGGATCCTATAAGTTATGCAAGCGTGTTGTTTCTAAAGCAAATGCAACAGGGCTATCGTTGGGTCCTTGCTGACGAGAAAAAAGTTGTTGTGCAAGGCTAGCTCGACTGAGGCCGAAAGGAAAGACTTCCAAAAATTCCGCTCGGAAATTCTCATAATGAGAATCCGGGTTCGACACTCTCCACTGCCGATACCAGGTCTTAGCGGTATCTTTCAAGCAAGTGCCTGCTATTTGCACTTTGCAGTCTTGAGGAATATTGTATAGATCAAAATGATCCTCCAAATCCTCAAGAAATTTTAAGGACCCCTCCAAACCATTGAAATGAATTGTTCCTGAATGCGGCACGAAATGGGCAAGCATTCTACTTCTGTGAGAGGATTGAAATCCCTCAGGTACGACCCGCGACTCAGAGTCATAGGAAGCTGGTGAATTATGAAATTGTGAAGAATGCCTGGGTACTTGTTAATCATTATCATTAAAGTGAGCCCCACAGGCTTCTTGCAGATAGTCGAAATTAATCCCATCACCACCGAAACTTGCCTTAGGGTGAAATATGGAAGTTGTCTCAGGTAATCAAGACATGGGTAATAATTGTCAAGACCTCGTGTTCAGAAAAAGTTCGGGCACCAATTATATTCATTGCCACATCTCATTCAGCGGGAGAAATAACATCTCGTTAAGTAAGAAGATAATTTACATAGGAAAATAAAATAACGAGAGATAGTAAAATCAAAAGGAAACTGAATCTAGAGTATACGTTACAATCTCTCCATGCATCTTTGAATTGTTCACAAACTCTGTATGTCTTTTGTAGTTAAAAGACCATGTCTTTGATCCATAAGTCACAGCTGAAAAGATGCATTGATTCAGCACTTCTCTTATAAGACATTGTGGTAAATTGTTCTTGAAAATTCTACTATCAACTATAAAAACTGCGTTATATATAAACATTATACGTATTCGTTTAAATTTGTCGAAATTTAAAGTTCTACTTAATACAGACAGTTGACGTGGAATAGGACCATCAAACATAAGTTATCTCTCTTTCCATGTTTATAAGTGAGTCACGGAAAAATTATCATTGGCCGCCACCGGGAATCGAACCCAGGGTCTTCTAGTTAGGCGCCGGACATGCTTCCACTGAGGGGCTCCAAGAAGCAACCTGCCAAGCGGTTTGGCAGTTAGTATGTGAGTCTGGGGGAATTCGGGCCCGCTGTGGTGCAGTGGAAGCATGTCCGGCGCGTAACTGGAAGACCCTGGTTTCGATTCCCGGTGGCGGTCAATGAGAATTTTTCCGTGACTCACTTATAAACGTGGAAAGAGCGATGACTTATGTTTGTTATTAAAGTTCTACATTCGACAAAATCTCTAAATGTCTGAACTCTTTTGTTGGTGCTATAGGATGAGCTGCGAGAAAAGCTGGCGGGGGACGAAGCCCCCCCCTGGCTTCTTCCATGTCGACAACCCAAATCTCAATACAAGTTTGATTAACCAGGGTTTTTTCCTACATGCATATCTGTAACGTTCGGTACTTCATACATGTAGTAAAATTTTATTGCTGTAGCACTTCAACGTGAATTTCATCATATAGTCATAAATACATTTTGTTACTTGCGTGCAGAAGTTTTAATAGTTTCGCAACGGCGAGTAGACAAATTTAATGTTTTCCTGTACAACATCCAAACTTTGTTGAATACTTCGAAGAAACTGGGTTGTATACTATGACATTGGAGCAGGTCATGTGCAAAGCATATTTGGTAACCCTATAGGGAAAGGAAGATTCCGCGATGCCTGCAGGGATTTCTTCAGTTTCCCCACTGTCCAAAATGCGCATGAAATTCGAGCCGTGAATGTCTCACGGGAAAATGATGAGATCGGGAAACTCATCTGAGAAAGAGATTTGGAATCAAAACACATCCCGCTGTAAAAACGCCATCGCAACGTTAAGACGCTGTTTTGAATTGGCGAAGAAGTTTATGCACTCAGCAATTCATAACATCATTGCTCTCATCTACTAGTGAAATGGTTTCTGCGTAGAACTAATGAAATCAGCGTTTATTGTTGACTATACCCGACGTTGCCAGATTTTAACAAAGCAAAATACCTGCCAGCTTCTCGGCTAACCTTTTCCAAGTTTTCCTGAAGTTATTATATAATGCAAGGAAATATTTAATTGAAATATGTTCCGGTAATGAAAAGAAGGGAGTTTAAAAAAGAGGGTAAAAATCTATACTCCCGCCGGCACAATTTTGTGAAACCAGCTGTCTTTATTCTTTATCAATACAGGAAATTTTAAATGTTTAAAACACCTGCATTTTTAGCAGGTCTTTTGCAAAAAAAAAAAAAAATACGGGCTTGGACATCTGTGGACACCAAATCTCTGCCGGTCCGATTTAAAAAAATTATTTTTTCATGGGAAAGCTTGAAATGTGAGAACGATTATCCTTGCTTTACAGTTATTTGCATATTTAACTCCGCAGCTAGAGCTTGTAAATGCAAATGCTATTGAATTCAAAATAAATTTTATTCCATATATTCGCTTCTAAATAATCAATTGAAAAAAATTGTTTATTCCTTTCAATGCTTTTATAACGAAGATTGATTGGGGTACAGTTTCTTTTTCAAGTAAAGCATAGATTTTCCGTACGGGGCCTAAAGATAAATTGCTATTTCCTCGATATATCTGCTTCTAAAAGTCCTGTTTGAAACATTCTTACTGCATCGGATAATTTTGCCACCAGAGGGCGTGAGATTTCATTTCTGTTTCTGATGTATTTGCAGCAAAATCTGAGCTTCTGAAAATTCAATTGAAAAAAAATATTTCGTGGACCGATACCGTTTACCTCTCAAAACCTTTTGAGCATACCTTCCGTGTGCTTAAAATAATGCATAGTTTTTCAGTCAGGGGACGGACATGGAGATTTTATTTCTTGATATCTCTGCTGTTAAAAGTCCGATTGCAACCCCCGGTGGCGTAGTGGTCTAAGCAATGGTTTATGACCATTCATCCGAGAGGGGTCCTGTTTCGAATCCGGTGAGATATAGTTGCTCTGTTTGTCTTACGACACTGGCTCTATCCCTTTTCTGGAACCAATTTCCCTAAATTAAGAACGGGCGACTGCTTATAGCCCATTGAGTTGCTCACGGTGGTCGTTAAACCTTCAATAAAAAAAAAATAAAAAAAAAAATGTTTCTCATATAATTTCAAGTTTTTCTTACGTCACAAGTGTGCCACTAGAAGGCCGAAGTTCACGCTTCGGTTCACAGAATGTCTGCAACAATATCTGCGGAACTACATATCGATTGAAAAAACTATTATTCTGTCAGATACCACAGTAATATATATGAAAACATTTTGTGTGTATTTCCTTCCCAAAATAAAGCTCGATTTAGCCCAAAGGGCGCAAACTTTTAATCTGTTTTTGCGATACCTCTATTTTTTTTATTGGAGGTCTAACGACCATCGTGAGCTACTCAATGGGCTGTAAGCAGTCGCCCGTCCCTAATTTAGGGCCACTGGTTTCAGGGAAAGGAGAGAGCCAGCAGTTCTGTAAGACAAACGCAGCATCCATGCCTCGCCGGGATTCGAACGCGGACTCCTCACGGACCAATGGTCTAAGCGATGCGCCATCGGACTTTTAGAAGCAGAGATATCGACAGAAATATAATATACATCTACGTTCCCTGACTGAAAAAACTATACACTATTTTAAGCACACAGAAGGTATTCTCAAAAGTTTTTGAGAGGTAAGCGGTATCGGTCCACGAAATAATTATTTCAATTGAGTTTTCAGAAGCTCAGATTTTGCTGCAAATACATCAGAAACAGAAATAAAAACTTACGCCCTCTGGTGGCCAAATTATCCGGTGCAGTAAGAATTTTTCAACCAGAACTTTTAAAAGCAGATGATGCAATGAAAATGCTAAAATGGATGCACTGAGTTGCGTTATAATAGTAACAACGAGTCTGTCCACCTTCTAAAAAATGACCAGAAAAATGCTTCATGAGCACTGTTTCTTCAACAATTTGAAAAAAGCACTTACAGCGAAACATAGTTCACACCGTTTTGAATAGAAAATTTATATGAAATGCTGTGAAAAATATAATAACAAAATCATTTTTGAGGATTTTTCCGTTAAAATATTTCTGCAAGCTGATATAATGTTTAATTTGTCCCGCATACGCCAATGAAGTCATATGTTTTTCTTTCTATTGTGACTCAACTGTTTTCGTATTAATGCATTATAAGATACTAATACGTTTTGTGATTTCAAAATAACTTTACGATACTGAAAGTTCGATTTGGCTTTTCTTGAGATGTTCGATATCCAGGTTGCTGGGAAACTCGTGAAAAGATATATCTCTGCAACTTGAATTCTTTCTGTAAGACTTGAAACAAGTCATTTTTTATTTCTTCTTAAAATAACTGATGATAAAGTTTAAAGGAAATATGTGAAACTTTTAGGCAACGTCCAAGCTAGATGGCGGATAAGCAGTACTGCTCGATGAACAGGTCATATCTATTACGTGGTTTGCGGTCACTGAGTTGTAGTAGAAAGTTCAGGAAGCGGATAATAAATTTATGGGCATAGATAAGGACACAGAAGTACGTAGATGCCACCCTGTGACGCGTGGGAGATAGAGCATCTTTATTTTTTTAAGTTCCGGGCTCATGATGAGATTACAATCTAGCCTATGACGTAGTTTTTTGTAACTGTTATATTAACATGTACACTCATCTAGTGGTTGGGTATTGAGTTTGCTAATATTTATGATTGTTGTGTTGTATAACGAAGTAAATTTCTCCGTCATTTTTTTGTCCACGCCGGGGATCGAACCCGAGTTCGCTTATTCCGGAACAAGTCGCTCTACCAACTGAGCTACGCCGACGTTCGTTCTCGCTGCTATCTGCCTTTATGTCGTGTGCGTCCTGCGGGGCAGGCACGTCACATCTACCCCCACCGCCCCCGAAAGAGAGCCGGGGGCATGGCCCACGGGTCAGCCGTGACCACGAATCGTTGCAGGCAGCCATCCGCTGTAGAACGTACACTTGAGAACTCCCAGTCAATCTGGTGTGTGGAATGCAACATCACAAACATTTTATTTTTCGAAGCGCTGAAGAAGGGATTCTCTTATTTTTCCTATCTCGTGGTGTGGAAAGAACATCGCACCATTGCGAGATCTTTAACGGCCGGGCCATCCGGGAAGTTCGGGCACCATTATAACGAAGTAAATTTCTCCGTCATTTTTGGTTCACGCCGGGAATCGAACCCGAGTCCTCTTATTCCGGAACAAGTCGCTCTACCAACTGAGCTACGCGGACGTTCGTTCTTTCTGCTATCTGCCTTTATGTCGTGTGCGTCCTGCGGGGCAGGTACGTCACAGTTGTTATGAGCGTCTTGGTAAAATTAAGTTTTCTTGTTCCGGTTCTGGGTTCCTTCGGACGTTACGTTTCACATGTCTCGGAGTTCTGTTTAAACTTGGACTGCCCGTTCGGGAATAACTCAAACTTTTAATGGGAACATTTCCTGGCCCGTTGGCTTCTTTTTCTTGTATTGAAGAACAGTCAGCCGTACTATTCAACGTTTTTTTTTATTGAAGGTTTAACGACCACCGTGAGCACCTCAATGGGCTATAAGCAGTCGACTGTCCCTAATTTAGGGTCACTGGTTCCAGGGAAGGGAGAGAACCAGTGCCGTAAGACAAACACAGTATCCATGCCTCTTCGGGATTCGAACCCGGACCCTTCTCGGACGATTGGTCATAAGCCAGTGCTTAGACCACTGAACCACCGGGGCAGCCTTAGCGTTTTCTTCAAATCTATGTGCATATTCTGATAGTACTGTGCGGATTTTAAAATTTGTGTTAACTCACTGAGTGATTGTCCACAAACCGAATGCTGTTGCCTTCATGATACATTTTATGATTTTTGCGTTTCTGATTATCGGGTAGTCCGCACTACTTTTGATGATTATTGACGTCTTACATTATCAACACAAGGTTGTTATTCTGTCACTGATCCGTGTCGTTCATACGAGTTGTATTGCAAAATGTCACGCCTTTGTTTTCCGTCCAACAGTTTTACTTGGACATCATCTTAAGTCTTATGAACGATTTTGTAGATTGTATTTTAAATTTTAAAGAAATTAGGTGTGCTGATGCACACATACAGTATTTTTACCTCACAATTGCATATGTCTACGTGGAAAAAACGGTTGGTTTGGTAGCATCCTCGAGAATTCCTGAAGCACGTTGATGTTCCATTTGGTGCGAACATATGCAATTGTTCGCACCAAATGGAACATCAAAATGCCTTCTGGTTAAGAAATAAAAAAAGAACAAACAAAAACATAGAAGCATAATGCTTAGCAAGATTCTATGAGTTATGGAACCGTCGGGACAATCCCCCCACAGCATTTGACCTGTGGGAGCATATGATTCCACTGACCCCACGTGTTAGGCGCCACTGCTCATGTATCCATTCCGACCCAGGAACAGCTTCACGAATTTGATGAAATTGAGCTCTTACCATACTCAGCGTACTGCCCCAAATTCATCCATTTTACTTCTTTTGGGGACTTCTACATCTCACTTTCACTGCACCAAATTTCAATGGTATACATCCATTTGTCCTCCTTTTTCAGGTGATTTTGTGAATTAAATTGTGGAGACTTTTGGGGACAGAAAAAGAAACAACTGCTGGTGGTGATAAAATGTCTGTCTTGGAAAAGTTTGTTCCGATACGAATGCCATGATGATATACACTGCCGTTGAAGATTAACGTGACAAACACAAAATCATGAATAACACAAAATCAACACGACAGAGATTAATGGAAGTTGGTACGGACATACATGCATCGATAACGCAAAAATACACAACAGAAAAGGAGTGCAATCACCACATGGGGAAGAAGCTTGCACATGACAGCATGACAATCCAAAAGTGATGCAGCAAGTGGCACAGATTTCGACAGGTTAATCGGGAGCGTGATTACCCCAAACAGCGATACGGCTCACAGAACGAGCTCTCATGCTAATCGGGAGTGTGCTTACCTCAAATAGCGATACAGCTCACACAACGAGCTCTCACGCTAATAGGGAGAGTGACTACCCCAAACGGAATACAGCTCACACAACGAGCTCTCGTGCTAATCGGAAGTGTGGTTACCCGAAACAGCGATACAGCTCGAACAACGAGCTCTCATGCTAATCAGGAGTGTGGTTACCCGAAACAGCGATACAGCTCACACAACGAGCTCTCATGCTAATCAGGAGTGTGGTTACCCGAAACATCGATACAGCTCACACAACAAGCTCTGATGCTAATCGGGAGTGTGGTTACCCGAAACAGCGATACAGCTCATACAACGAGCTCTCATGCTAATCAGGAGTGTGGTTACCCGAAACATCGATACAGCTCACACAAGAAGCTCTCATGCTAATCAGGAGTGTGGTTACCCGAAACATCGATACAGCTCACACAACGAGCTCTCATGCTAATCGGGAATGTGGTTTCCCGAAACAGCGATACAGATCACACAACGAGCTCTCATGCTAATCGGTATTGTGACTACCTCTTATATATCTATGGCGCTGTGGGAAGATAGCTTTTTGGTAACGAATTTGATGATGCGAGTGTTTTTATTGAAAGTAATAGTACCAGCAGTCTGGGTCAGAAATTGGTGAGCGGGGCAGGTTCTCGTGTAGATTGACGAAAAATTCTTGTAAGAGAGACGAGATTTTACGGGCTGTAAGACGGATGTTAGTAGACCATTCCCGATTGAGCTGGATGTTAGTAGACCATTCCCGATTGAGCTGGATGTTCGATACAGCTCACACAACGATCTCTCATGCTAATCGGGTATGTGATTACCCCAAACAGCGATACAGCTCACACAACGAGCTCTCATGCTAATCGGGAGTGTGATTACCCTAAACAGCGATACAGCTCACACAACAAGCTCTCATGCTAATCGTGAGTGTGGTTACCCGAAACATCGATACAGCTCACACAACAAGCTCTCATGCTAATCGGGAGTGTGGTTACCCGAAACAGCGATACAGCTCACACAACGAGCTCTCGTGCTAATCGGAAGTGTGGTTACCCGAAACAGCGATACAGCTCACACAACGAGCTCTCGTGCTAATCGGAAGTGTGGTTACCCGAAACATCGATACAGCTCACACAACAAGCTCTGATGCTAATCGGGAGTGTGGTTACCCGAAACATCGATACAGCTCATACAACGAGCTCTCATGCTAATCAGGAGTGTGGTTACCCGAAACATCGATACAGCTCACACAACAAGCTCTCATGCTAATCGGAAGTGTGGTTACCCGAAACAGCGATACAGCTCACACAACGAGCTCTCGTGCTAATCGGAAGTGTGTTTACCCGAAACATCGATACAGCTCACACAACAAGCTCTGATGCTAATCGGGAGTGTGGTTACCCGAAAGAGCGATACAGCTCATACAACGAGCTCTCATGCTAATCAGGAGTGTGGTTACCCGAAACATCGATACAGCTCACACAAGAAGCTCTCATGCTAATCAGGAGTGTGGTTACCCGAAACATCGATACAGCTCACACAACGAGCTCTCATGCTAATCGGGAATGTGGTTTCCCGAAACAGCGATACAGATCACACAACGAGCTCTCATGCTAACCGGGATTGTGACTACCTCTTATATATCTATGGCGCTGTGGGAAGATAGCTTTTTGGTAACGAATTTGATGATGCGAGTGTTTTTATTGAAAGTAATAGTAACAGCAGTCTGGGTCAGAAATTGGTGAGCGGGGCAGGTTCTCGTGTAGATTGACGAAAAATTCTTGTAAGAGAGACGAGATTTTACGGGCTGTAAGACGGATGTTAGTAGACCATTCCCGATTGAGCTGGATGTTAGTAGACCATTCTCGATTGAGCTGGATGTTCGATACAGCTCACACAACGATCTCTCATGCTAATGGGGTATGTGATTACCCCAAACAGCGATACAGCCCACACAACGAGCTCTCATGCTAATCGGGAGTGTGATTACCCTAAACAGCGATACAGCTCACACAACAAGCTCTCATGCTAATCGTGAGTGTGGTTACCCGAAACATCGATACAGCTCACACAACAAGCTCTCATGCTAATCGGGAGTGTGGTTACCCGAAACAGCGATACAGATCACACAACGAGCTCTCATGCTAATCGGGATTGTGATTACCTCTTATATATCTATGGCGCTGTGGGAAGATAGCTTTTTGGTAACGAATTTGATGATGCGAGTGTTTTTATTGAAAGTAATAGTAATAGCAGTCTGGGTCAGAAATTGGTGAGCGGGGCAGGTTCTCGTGTAGATTGACGAAAAATGCTCGTAAGAGAGACGAGATTTTACGGGCTGTAAGACGGATGTTAGTAGACCATTCCAGATTGAGCTGGATGTTCGATACAGCTCACACAACGAGTTCTCATGCTAATCGGGAATGTGATTACCCCAAACAGCGATACAGCTCACACAACGAGTTCTCATGCTAATCGGGAGTGTGATTACCCCAAACAGCTAAACAGCTCACACAACGAGCTCTCACGCTAATCGGGGTGTGATTATCCCAAACAGCGATACAGCTCACACAACGAGCCCTCATGCTGTTTACAAGGCTATGAATGAGAGCTTGGGGTAATAAGTTCCACTCCTCTACAAAAACACTTTGGTGTCCCGGGAGGGTTCTGGGAGTTTGCTGCCGACTTGCAATTGCTCTTTCCAGGGCCTCTGAAAAGTGCAATTGCAAGTCGGCAGCAAACGTGGAGTGTTCTGCAAACTGCCTCGATATCGTGGTTTCCGTCGCAGAGCATAGCTTCTACGAAGGTTGCCTGGCTGTCGACTCCCTATGGTGGCGAGCTGTAGAAACAAATACCGGTCGTCTTGACTTGTGGCTCATAGGCCCCTTTGTCCTTGCCTTCTGGTTATTGTTCCAGTTTCGTGGAGCTGTCTCCAGATACTGAAGGCCACCTCCTCGACATATTCAGCCTCTTGTTACCTAAAATTACCATTCAGAAATCTTGCTATTTAACTCTCCTTCGTGTTGCTGATGACATAGTCATTTTTGCAAGTACCGTCTCCGAGCTGAGGGAGTACGGTCCAAGAACTTGCTGACAAAAGTAAAGAAGTGGACTTAAAAATTAACTTTCAAAAAAACACAAATTGGTGTTCAATGCTTTTACAAGAACTGAAACTTTAGCGACTGATGGAGCAAATTTAGAAGTAGCAGATGCTTATAGGTGTATAAAACTTGGCTGAAGAGCATTTGGAAGAAACATTACAGCTTTCAACAGCAATTTATCATTCTGTCTTAAAGGGAAAATGTTTAATCAAGGCATTCTTCCAGTTCTTGAAAGACATGAATCTTAACTAAAAGGCACCTACAGGCTTCAAACTACTGAAAGACGTATTGCGAGGTACAATCTTGGCATAACTAGGAACTTTAGAAAGAACTCATAGATCAGGAAAATGACAGGAGTTGATGACATCATACTCAGGGCAAATTCCTGAAATGACGATGGGCTGGACATATTGCTAGAAGAACTGACAATCGTTGGACAATTAAAATACTAGATTGGATTCTAAGGGACGTGAAAAGATCCAGAAGAACTTCTGGGAGAAGTGCCGATGAAATTCTAAATTACGTCGGAGTGACGTGGAGGCAGAAAACTGTGAAAGAAATGTGGATAGACCTTCATCCAAAAGTGAATTAATAATGGTTGATGATGATAATGTTGGTGATGATGATGTTGATGATGATAAGTTCTAATAGCTTAAATCTATTTTCCAATACTACGTAAAGTTCGCCCTCGTCGAAAGCACGAGGTTAAAAATTCAAAATCGATCGCAGAGTGGTAATTCCTTTTTGCACGTCTCCTTCAATTACTCAGAATCTTTGTATTTTACGCCTTGTAGCTCCTTACTCATGCCTAAATGTATTGCAATTAATGACGAGAAATGGAAGGATAACTTAATTTTGTCTACCAGTGTACAGCAGAACCGCAGCTAATTTACTTTCTCCTCAGTGCCGGGAGGAGTTAAAACGGTACTAAAAGGTACCGGTACATTCCATCAGAACGGCATACAAGCTTTCCACCCGCTGCCAGTTTGCCAAGTCGTCAAATGTTGTAGGCTTCGGGAAATTGGTGAACTCAAATCCATTACTTTAATGAAGTTTCTGGGATTTAATTAAAGTGTCTGAAGACCCGAATAAAAGTCTGCACGATTGATTTAACATGTACATTCTTAGGCAAGGGCGTCCGAACTCATCGGAATAGAAACCGAATCATCTGGGCGTGCAAATGCGACAGGGGAGTTAAGAGGCTGACTCCTGTTACGCATACGTTTGACAGCAGCGAGAGAAATGGGAAACTGGAAGTAGCAGAATCTGCCCCCGAAGCTTTGGTTTCGCATAGACTATGAATAAATTGCGAAGACGCCCTCATTTACGTTTTTATTTTTTGCTCCGTTTTTCACCTAATAAAATACAGATGAAGCAGATGGGGCGCGTTAATACGAGAGTAACGAATCGCAACTAGGGAGGTCACTATTGGCAAAATGAAAAAAATTCTCGCGCATCCAGAATCGCAAAATTACTTGGTAAGCGAATAAGTAATGCACACAGTCAAATATGCAGAAAAAGAAACGATGTACTTGCACAAATAAAAACCGAAACAAAAGTTCAATATGGTAGTCGCAAATTGGCATACCTATTTTTCTACCTAGTCGTTTTGTCTTTCAACACATTTTCCCCAAAGTATGATAAGTTTACGCATTCCGTTAACGCAGAATTCAGGGCTTCTTCGTTTGATCCACGAGGTAACAACGTGCTTCACTTCATCATCTGAGGTGAAATTAGTCCCTTTGTGAGATCCTTTTTCAGATTTGGGAAACAATGAAAAGTCATACGATGAAACCTTTAGTAAAACTCCTGTTTACGCTGCACAGGAATTTTTACTCCATATATACACTCATCGTCAAAAAAATAATTGCACCCAGAAGGACGTGTCGGATTGTAATGCTGTTTGGGAGGAAGATACAGGTTACCAGGAAAAATAAATGATTAAACATTGAGACTGATATAGACAATATTTATTGAGCTGCACGACAATAAGTAGTGTCTTCCAGTATGGCGTTGTGTCGCCATGTTTGCTCACACATCAGGCCAGACGACTCGGCATGGAGTTGTACAAGATCCTAATGGTGTCCTGCGATAATCCATCCTATGCAGCGTGAAACTTCTCACGCAGTTCCTGAAGATTGTGTGGTAGGGATGGAGTGTGGATTGGACATCCAACAGCATCCCACACATTTTCAATCGGCGATAGGTCTGGTGATACGGCTGGCCATGGCAGAGTGTCAGTGCCTTGAAGGCAAGCTCTCAAGACAGCAGCAGTATGCAGACGAGCAATGTCCTGCTGGAAAATCGTACCGGAGTGAGCTTTCAAAAAGGCAGAGCTACTGGTTGCGGGATCTCATTAACGTAACGTTGAGCTGTCAAAATGCCTGTAATGAACACCAAATGTAATCTAGAATCGTAGAAAATTGCACTCCACACCATGACACCAGGCCTTCTGGAGTGTGACGCTCGACAACAAACCATTCATATTGGAGCTGACCAAGGTGCCTCTACATACGGATTCGTTGGTCGTCTCCTCCAAGACAAAAGCGGGACTCGTCACTGAAGATCACCCGCTGCCATTCTGAGTGGCTCCATGACAGTCTGGCACGACACCATTGCAGGATTTGGCGACGATGCAGTCGTCGTAACGCTCTGCGTGCGTGTAGTTCTACGTTGTGCAGCCGTCTGCCAATGGTGCTGGCACTAATCGGACGATACATGGAGGGCATCACTGCTTGCTGAGTATCCGCAATCGTGGCTGTTGGGTCACTCCGCGCATGTCGGACAGCCCGTCGGTCATCTCCGTGTTTCGTCTAGTTCTTGCAGACCCTTCCTGTCGCTGCTGCGTGCCTTGTTCTATCCACTGCCGCCAACAGTGTGCTATGGTGATATCCGCAGGACCGGTATGGCGCGCAATATGGCGATAAGACCATCTCGCTTGCCGGAGCCAGACGACGCGGCCCCTGTCAAATTCCTCCAACTGCCCGAATCGCTTCCGAACTTTTCTCCTAGACATACTTCACTTGCAAAGGATGCAACCAACACAACAGCAAGAGTCAGGATGGCAAGCACGCACAACGGGACGACCTTATACAGCCGGTGAGGCACAGCGGTACGTCCCCTCCTTGCTTGCGTCACATGAGCGGCCGAGCGTGATACTTGAATCATTTGCATGTCTCTCGATGACAAACCTACCCACCAAGTTCGTTCCCGTCGGTTGCTTCCTTCTGGGCGTAACTATTTTTTTGACGTTGAGTGTATATTATTTCTCCACCGAGATCATTCAGATGCAGTGGTCCACATGCCCAAGCGAGGACGACAAACCTTAGCTACGCCGAAGCCCGTCTTGTCTTTTCATCTCCCTCACTTGTCACGTGATTGTTTCACAACTGCAATCATTTACATAACCCAACTGTCGACATATACCAACCAATTTGCATGGCGATTGGCTTCCTGGTGTGGCATTTTCTTTGTTGAGCGGTGTAATTCAAATTTTCCAAGTGTAGTTTTGTTACCACCCGGAAGAAAATACAAAAATCAGAGATGGGATTACGATTTTACTTGTAATTTCTTGAAAAAAGTGCAGATTTTTTTATTTACCGTCGTATTTCCACGCGTTTGTACATGTATTCCCTTAGCATATTGCTATATCGTATCGCAAAAAGATGTTGCAGACATTTATCTTGTTTTACATATCTAAAAGGTTATTTACCATCAAATGAAGAACGCCAAGTGGCATATCAGTAGTAAAAAAGCCATTTTTTCTTTCACGCTGTTCTGAGCACAGCAAAAAAAATCCAAAAATACACGCATCCCTTAACAACACGAAGGGCGAAAACCGGACACCTAAATGTTTATTGACACGGTAACACAAGTTTTCCCCGTCCGAGTTCGTGGTCCACCGCGCTGGACAAGGTGATGGACAAAACTACACCTACCATAATGTAAAACACTGAAAATTCTCCTGTGTAAATTTAGAATACGGAACTATTCCTAGACCAAGTAACATAGATAAACACCGAATAATCCTAGCAAGATCGTTTGTCTGCAAGTGTTTTGATTTCAGTTCATTTTTTTCATGTGTATATTTTGAAAATCTATTGTTTTTTTTGTTTGTTTTTTTACCAGTTGCATGTAGCGCGATATGAATGTGAAAAAGGGAGGTTGGCAATTTTTTCCTAAAATAGCGATCATTTTTATTACTCCTCCTTGTTTGCTTCGCTCTTTTTCCTGTTTCCTTTCTCAGAATGTCTCGATAAAAGGAATATTATCATCATTCTTTATCAGCTTACCAAGTAAATTGTGCTATTGTAATGCAGAACAAAAGCAGGCAAATTGAACTATTGTCAAGGGAAAACATGCCTTCGTTATAAATACCACCTGAACAGCTTTCAATAGACACATCTTATTTACTTTATCTTTTAATTACTGCATTTTGGCGACGCATGTTTAATAGCATATTCTATCGTTTGAGCCTCAAGTAAATTTTACAGTGACAGCTTCAAGGGCAGAAACATGTCTTTTCATTACTCTTAAGTTAACTAAAGTTTCGACAAAGTAGTATTCATTAAAGCGTTACTAAGTATTCGGTTGTAATTGCGCTTTAACAACAGAAGAATATTTCTCCTGAATGTCCAAATAATACACAAGAATCGAAATTTAATTTATGTTTTCTTTGCTTCAGCTGCACGCTCGTTGGATTCACATATGATTAACAAAATGGGTTTTATTAAAAACATCTGTCGCAAATTGTTCAAATCCTAATCCTAATTTAAGTGTGCAGCTACCCTTCTCGACCTGTTAAAGACTGTGAAAGCGCAAAGTCAAATTCCCTACATATGTATATATCATCATCATCATCATTGTCAACCATTATCAATCCACTGCTGGACGAAGGTCTCCCCAAGTTTCCTCCACAACGGTCTGTCTTGTGCCAGTCTCCTCCATGTCACCCCTGCATACTTTCGAATTTCATCCACCCATCTCCCATGTGGTCTTCTTCTGGGTCTTTTCTTGTCCCTTGGAATCCAATCTAAAATTTCGGCTGTCCATCGATGATCTGTCCTTCTGGCAGTATGTCCAGCCCATTGCCATTTCAGGGATTTAACTCTGATCATGATGTCTTCCACTCTTGTCATTTTTCGGATCCACGAGTTCCTCTTCTTATCTCTCCTGGTTACCCCAAGCATGCACCTCTCCATGCTTCTTTGAGTTGTCTGGAGCCTTTGTATGTCTCTTTTAGTTAAGGTCCACGTCTCTGCACCATACGTAAGCACTGGAAGGATGCATTGATCAAACACTTTTCTTTTAAGACATAATGGCATATTGCTCTTGAAAATTATGCTGTTTCTTCCAAAAGCTCTCCAGGCAAGTTTTGTACGCCGATTAATTTCTTCATCAATGTGACCCTCACTTGATATCTGCTGTCCAAGATAAACGAACGTGTCTGTTATCTCCAGCTTTTTTCCATCAATCGATAAATCTTCATTTCTTGTAAAAGCATTGAACATCACTTTTGTCTTCTGAAAGTTCATTTTTAATCCCACTTCTTTACTCTTGTCAGCAAGTTCCTGGATCATACTCTGCAGCTCTGATGGGGTAGTTGCAAAAATGACTACGTCATCAGCAAAACGAAGGTGGGTTAGATAATCTCCATTAATCTTTATCCCCTTGTTTTCCCAGCTCAGCGACTGAAAAACACCCTCCAATGTGGCATTGAAGAGCTTCGGAGATATGGTGTCACCTTGTCTCATTCCCTTTCCAATTTTTACGTGTGTTGTATTTTCAAACAGCCTAATCTTTGCACTTGCATTTTCATAGATGTTATTAATAATATTAATGTATGCATCTTCAATACCGCAGGTTTTCAGTATACAATATATTAACAAAAGCCACCGGACACCCTTTAAAAAGCAAATGAAGGGATCCGCTGCGTTGCTAAGATGCGCGGTACAGCTGCAAACCGTATAAAAACAAGCCTGCAGCTGACCGTGAAAATGTCGCGGCGGGAGAGAACTGACTTTGAGAAAGGAAAGATTGTTGGGTGTTATATTAGTGGGTTGTCCATAAGAGAAACCGAGAGGCGTTTAAACATACTCAAGTCAACTGTTTTGGATGTACTGAATATGTGGAAGACACATGGCGTGCCTGAAGCAGCAAAACGTACCCGCAGACTAAAGAAATCAGTGATAGAGGACGTCGAAGCCTCAGGAGAGTCGTTACAGATAATCGACGGAGTACTGCACAAGACCTCAGTGTACAGGTGAGTAAAAATGCTGGAATCTTGGTATGTACATGTACCAGAACTTCATTCCATGGTTACCGTGGTCGTGCGGCTGCTCATAAGTCTTTCATCTCCACTCGGAATGCTACTCGTCGTTTAGCATGGTGTGAAGAACATTTATCGTGGACCGTAGATCAATGGAAACGGGTCCTATAGACTGATGAATCTAGATACACGATCCATCAGTCTGATGGCCGTGTGTGGGTATGGCGGCGGACGGGGGAACGCTCTTTACCACAGTGTACTGTTCCTACTGTCAAGTTTGGAGCTGATAGTGTACTCGTGTGGAGGTGTTTTTCGTAGTATTGTCCCGGCCTACTTGTTATCGTGGACAGGTAGAGGCTCCTTTTCGTTGGTTATCGTAAGCAGCCCATTGGTTATCATCATCATCAAGCAGGAGCTCCTTTTCGAGCCCCTGCTTAATGATTATAACCAATTTTTTGGGGAGGGGGTGTCTTTTGTGTGTGTGTGTGTGTGTATTTTTTGCAACCGGTTCCATTGTCTCTGAATAACGCAGCTCACATTGCGTGTTTTAAATTATGCGCAATTTTTCCATCAATGGTATATCTTATTTTTTTTTTTTTGCAGAATTTGAAGATTTTAGAGGGCTTGCTTTGAAATGGTTTTTTTTTTTTTTCGTGTCGAAAAGGATTCAAAAGACGTGCTTATGACAACAGAAAATTCAATGTTATCTTTCTTGTTTGCTATTGTTATCGTTGTTTTTGGCGTTATTACTCTGTCTCATAGGTGCACAATGCTGCTAATTGATATTGTGTTATTAAGAATATTTCGTGAAGCAACGTACAGCAGAGTGCGTTACTGATTAGTAGTAGTCATTAACGAAAGGTACGTACACTATATTATCCAAAGTATTCAGACACTACCGAATATTTTCATAAGAACGGTTACGCAGCATTGTGCTCTGTGAGTAGGGTGGTACGTGCATAAAGGTGAGATGATCTATCGTGTTATCAGTAACTTTGAAGGGCATATGCCGCGTGAACGTGAACTTTCCGAGTTCCAGAGTGGGCTAGTCATAGGATTTCATTTGAGTAACGTATCCATACGTAGCATTGCAGCTAAATTAAACATACCAAAATCGTGAGTGAAATACGGGATTACACACCATACAATATAAATTTTGAAGATGTGAATCCGTTTTTTGGTGTAAATAGGACTTGGATGGTAAGTCAGATAATATTCGAAAACTTGTAAATTTCATCGTCCTGGAGCGGGTATAGTGAATATAACCATCACAGAATTCGCGAATCCTGTGATGGTTATATTCAAATATATCGGAAACTTGAGACTTGGTCGTTCTGGGAGGTGTAGTGGTTAGCATACTCGGGCACTATCCGGGAGACACGGATTCGATTCCCGCTCCAGGAAAAAGAAATTTTCAAGTTTTCGGATATTATCTGACTTACCATCCATGTAATATTTAAACCAAAAAACGGATTCACATCTTCAAACTTTGTATACCAAAATCAACTGTAAGGGATCTCGTGACAGGGTAGACTCCTGTTATTTTTGATGTGCAGGATGTAAAGGCACGGAGCTCAGAGAGTAAGGCTTGGGGAGGATATATGAAAATTTCTTAAAATTTAAACATCCTAAACCTAAACGCATAGAAACCGAAAGAGACAAAATAAATAACAACAATAAAAGGAAAGAAAAATGTACTTCACTGACAGTCATTATTTGTACTTGATGTCAATTCTTCTGCCCTTCTTGAAGGCAAGAATATCGATGACTGCATCATGAAAGTTGTGGCAATATTTCAGCTCCTTGAAGAATGCCCTCTCTATTAATTTGAAACTAATCCATTGAGATGACCTTCAGCTGTTGAATTTTGACTGTAGTTCTTGATACGTTTCAATGCAGAAAAGCTTCTTTCTTTACCAGAGCACAACAATAAATACACTGAATAGTAAATTAAAACACAAAATCGAACAAACGTTGAAACTTTAAAAATCTAACGGAACGCAAACACTTCCTTTTCCTTACAAAGCTCTCCCACTTGAGCTGCGCGTTGGCGTCACGTGACACCAGTTAATGTTATGTGTTTCAGCAGAGGGGCCATAGAACATGGGAACGAGAGTAACCGACGTGTAGCAGCTCATAGGATGAATCGAGACGTCCTCAGCACGCCGTTTAGTTCTGTGACCTTCTGCCCTGTATATCCTCGACCCAGCCACCTGTGTACGCACTGGGCAGAGAACAAGTAAGCGAGGACGGTTGATAGAAATCCTGTTCACAGCTTTCACACACGACCATCAGGCGCCGCTTTGTACGCACGTAAACGCTTCGAGGATGATTTCCACTGCAGTTGTGCCTCATTTTCGTTTTATCTTCCATGTTAATAAAATGGGTCTGTTTAATTATTTCATTATGAGTGTAATTATGTAAAATGAAAGTGTGGGATGATCCTTATATCCTATATGGAGGAGTCGCCACTGTCTCGTGAAGAGTTGGAAACAAGACGGTGCAACTACAGCAAGAAAACTTTCAAGAAGGCCGCACAAACTTATAGAAAGTGACAGAAGAGCCATGGTAAGAAATGTTAAGAAATCCCGTTCTTCCTCTGTCGTTTCTATCGCTGCTGAAGTACGAAATGCTTGGACTGGCTCGTTTAGTACCATAACTATCCACAGAGAGTTGCACATTGTGTATTATTATGATAGAGCAGCGGCAAACAAGCCACACATCACTACCGTAAAAGCGAAGCACTGTTAGGAGTGGCATGTCTCCTGCCTTTCCTGGAGTGCGGGCAAATGGAAAGCTGTTCTTTTGAGTGATGAGTCACGCTTTTCATTCTTCCAATCTGGTGAGTGTGTTTGGATTTGATGACATCCCGGCGAATGGTTTTCGTCGGAATGTGTTCTTTCAATGGTTAAGTTCGGCGGAGGCTTCCTCACGGTATGGAGTTGTTTTTCGTGAGTATAAGACTTGGTCCATTGCTTATTATACCACAAACCATGAATAAACAAAGACATCGCTCTTTCCACGTTTTAGCAACACATAGCAACCGAAATATTGTAGCCAACAATCCACGGCGCTATGTGTTTTTCTGTCAGTTTCTGACATCATAAATCCGTAAGATAGGCTCAGCTACTGAGACTTCATCATCTGGTGGGTATTAACGCCACTGGCTATATATTAACTATATCAGTTACATCCAAGGTAACGCGCTCGGCTAGATATCGAGAGATTTGGGATTTGAATCCCCAGCGGTGACCGAATAACGATTTTTAGGTTGCTATGTGTTGCTAAAACGTGGAAAGAGCGATGTCTTTGTTTATTCACTGACGCTATGTATTTGGAGGTTTTTCACAAACCATGAACTCTGAAGTGTACCTCGACGTTCTCGATAATTCTTCCCTACCAACAATATGGAAATGACCGTTGTCTCCTCCAACACGATCGAGCTGCCTGCCACACTGCACGCCGTGTGTAGGACTGAGTTCTTGAAAATGAGATAGAATTGTTAGACAGACCTGCTTAGACTCCGGATCTTAATCCCATAAAAACCTCTGGGATGAACTGGAGCGACGGATACGAAATCAGCAATAACAGTCTTCGTTCTCCACTCTGGAAGCAGCTTCGCAGGACGAATGGGAAGCCATTCCAGTCGAGACCTATACCGGAAATTGGTTGATGGTATGCCTCCACGTGTTGCCGTTGTCATGCAAGCAAAAGGTATACCGACTAACTTTTAATTGTGATAAATAAGCCATTTATCCCAAAACATTGTGGTGTCCGAAAACTTTTGACAATACAGTGTATATCTAGCTGACAGAGTATGCGTGCGTTTGAGATGTCGCTTCATCCATGTTTAAATTGGTTAGCAGTTCTTACTAGGATTAAAAATAAAAACAACAATAGAACGCATGTTATCCAAATGTCGTATATGTTCTAGTAAATACTGACGTTACTGATTAATTTCTCCAGTAAAGACTAGTGTGTTCGCATCTTCAGGCACTCACATTGGGATAATATAAGTGAAAACCCGATGCCAAGTATTTTTCAAACAACGTTTTGTTCAACTGCTGTTCAAGTCTAAAGTTGTTGAACATGTATATATGAAAGGCTACTTAGGATATTAAGTTAAATACAGTTTCGAGAAACTTGACAAATAGCGGTGGTCTCTCCGTTTTATAGCAATGAGAAATGCTGCACTTCGGAGATGAAATTAAAAAAGTTATCCTCCACTTGCTTTGCTGAAGCTGAATTGATCTGTAAAACGTGAGCAGTCAAACGCTGATTTTTTCCCGTATCGCAAGAACAGATGCTTCGCTTTATATGTTGAAGTTTATTATTGGGATGTGGGTTGTAACAATTCGGAGTCGGTAGGGCAATACATTTCAGAGACGGAGCAATCTCGAAAATTATATTACTGTCTTTATGGTGTTCTTACGTGTGGTTCCAAATCTGTTGTAGCGCTGCAAGTGCTTCATATGTGAGATGTTACTGCCGATGTTCAGAACTCAAGAAAAAGAGGAGCTGTTTCTCCTGCTTTTTTCTGTTCTCCAGAAGGTAAGGTATTGAAAGGAAGTATTTGTTTGACGCTAAATTCCGTCCACCCAGTAGAGGCACTGAGTTTACTTTGCCAGCAGTCGACAAAAGTTAAAGAAAAATGTAAACTCCTTAGAAGGGGCTAAAAAAATGAAGATTTATAAATATGATTTATAAATCTTCATTAACGTAAGAGTTCTCATTCAAATAACATGTTACAGAAAATAATTTTTTAAACCTTATAGAAAACTCATAGCACTGAATACGGTTATGGTGGAAGAACAATGCTAAATACTACCGTTCATATCAGAACACCGTGACATTTGCGCTGAGATGTTGGGCGAGATTTTCGAATGCGGTTGGTAGTTCTATCAGTATTTGTTTTTATTTGAAAGAGAAAACACTTTCCAACAAATACACTTTAGTGATATCGTCAGTGTTTCCGAGTATTAATTCGAAAGCAATCCTGCATTTTAAGTTTCCCTCTGAGATCCTTCATATGAGTGGACGTAGAAGGGCTTCGGGGATATCTGTGGACGCGTAAAATATATATATATATATATATATAGTGCAAAGATTCGGCTGTTTGAAAATACAACACACATAACAATTGAAAAGGAGTGAGACAAGGTGACACCATATCCCCGAAGCTCTTTAATGCCACATTGGAAAATGTCTTTCAATCACTGAACTGGGAAAACAAAGGCATAAAGATTAATGGAGATTATCTAACCCACCTTCGTTTCGCTGATGACATAGTCATTTTTGCAACTACCCCACCAGAACTGCAGAGTATGATCCAGGAACTTGCTGACAAGAGTAAAGAAGTGGGATTAAAAATGAACTTTCAGAAGACAAAAGTGATGTTCAATGCTTTTACAAGAAATGAAGATTTATCGATTGATGGGGAAAAGCTGGAGATGACAGACACGTACGTTTATCTTGGACAGCACATATCAAGTGAAAGTCACATTGATGAAGAAATTAATCGGCGTGCAAAACTTGCCTGGAGAGCTTTTAGAAGAAACAGCATAATTTTCAAGAGCAATATGCCATTATGTCTTAAAAGAAAAGTGTTTGATCAATGCATCCTTCCAGTGCTTACGTATGATGCAGAAACGTTGACCTTAACTAAAAGAGACATACAAAGGCTGCAGACAACTCAAAGCAGCATGGAGAGGTAAATGCTTGGTGTAACCAGGAGAGATAAGAAGAGGAACTCGTGGATCCGAAAAATGACAAGAGTGGAAGACATCATGATCAGAGTTAAATCCCTGAAATGGCATTAGGCTGGACATACTGCCAGAAGGACACCATCGATGGACAGCCAAAAGCTTAGATTGGATTCCAAGGGACAGGAAAAGACCCAGAAGAAGACCACATGGAAGATGGGTGGATGAAATTCGAAAGTATGCGGGAGTGACATGGAGGAGACTGGCACAAGACAGACCGTTGTGGAGGAAACTTGGGGAGACCTTCGTCCAGCAATGGATTGATAATGGTTGACAACGATGTGATGATGATGATATCATCATCATAATTGATTATATCATCATCATCATTGTCAACCATTATCAATCCACTGCTGGACGAAGGTCTCCCTAAGTTTCCTCCACAACGGTCTGTCTTGTGCCAGTCTCCTCCATGTCACCCCTGCATACTTTCGAATTTCATCCACCCATCTCCCATGTGGTCTTCTTCTGGGTCTTTTCCTGTCCCTTGGAATCCAATCTAAAATTTCGGCTGTCCATCGATGATCTGTCCTTCTGGCAGTATGTCCAGCCCATTGCCATTTCAGGGATTTAACTCTGATCATGATGTCTTCCACTCTTGTCATTTTTCGGATCCACGAGTTCCTCTTCTTATCTCTCCTGGTTACACCAAGTATGCACCTCTCCATGCTGCTTTGAGTTGTCTGCAGCCTTTGTATGTCTCTTTTAGTTAAGGTCCACGTCTCTGCACCATATGTAAGCACTGGAAGGATGCATTGATCAAACACTTTTCTTTTAAGACATAATGGCATATTGCTCTTGAAAATTATGCTGTTTCTTCCAAAAGCTCTCCAGGCAAGTTTTGTACGCCGATTAATTTCATCACCAATGTGACCCTCACTTGATATCTGCTGTCCAAGATAAACGTACGTGTCTGTTATCTCCAGCTTTTCTCCATCAATCGATAAATCTTCATTTCTTGTAAAAGCATTGAACATCACTTTTGTCTTCTGAAAGTTCATTTTTAATCCCACTTCTTTACTCTTGTCAGCAAGTTCCTGGATCATACTCTGCAGCTCTGATGGGGTAGTTGCAAAAATGACTACATCATCAGCAAAACGAAGGTGGGTTAGATAATCTCCATTAATCTTTATCCCCTTGTTTTCCCAGCTCAGCGACTGAAAAACACCCTCCAATGTGGCATTAAAGAGCTTCGGAGATATGGTGTCACCTTGTCTCACTCCCTTTCCAATTTTTACGTGTGTTGTATTTTCAAACAGCCTAATCTTTGCACTTGCATTTTCATAGATGTTATTAATAATATTAATGTATGCATCTTCAATACCGCAGGTTTTCAGAGCCATTGTAACTGCTGATGGTTTCACCGAATCAAAGGCTTTTTCATAATCGATAAAAGCCATGCACAATGGAAGTTCATATTCCCTCGCTCTTTCAATTAGTTCTCTCAGCACGTGGATATGATCTATTGTGCTGTAGCCACTCCTGAATCCAGCTTGTTCTCTCGGTTGAGCCATGTCCAGTGTTACCTTCAAGCGGTGTGAAAGAACTTTAGTGAAGATTTTATAAACTACTGATAGGAGGCTGATAGGTCTGTAGTTTCCGAGATCCTCAATGTCACCTTTCTTATGAAGCAGGATCATTGTAGCGGTGTTCCAATCCTCAGGAATCTTTCCTTCATTAAGGCATCGAGTGAAAATTTGGGCGAGTACTGTTTCGATTTCTCCACTTGCTTCTTGTATGATGTCTACAGTAATTCCATCTTCTCCTGGAGCTTTTCCCCGCTTCATGTTCTTGATTGCATGTGCAACTTCTGCTGGAAGGACTGGAGGAACTCTGGTACTGGTATCTTTCATGATGTCTGGAGTGCATGTATCATCCCTTTCATATAATTTGGAGTAGAAATCTTTCACTCTTGTCAAAATTTCGCCTCTATTTCTTGTTACAGAACCATCTTCTTTTCTCAGTGCCATAATCTGTTTTCTTCCCTTACTGAGATGTCCCTTTGCTATCTTTAGGCTTTGGTTGTTTTCAATTGCTTTCCTCACTAGTTCACAGTTGAATTTTCTTACGTCTTCAGTGATACTTTTTCTTACTGTCTTGCATAGCTCTATATATTCCACTTTGGAAGTCACATCTTCTTTAGTTGTCCTCATCTCTCTTCTTTTTTGCATCAACATTTTCGTTTTTCCTGATAATTTGTTTACATGCAACTTGTTCTTAGACCCAGCTAATTTTGTTGCTGTTTCCATAAGAGCTTTGGTTACTTTTCTGTTAACTTCAGAGATGTCCACTTCTTCTGATGTTAGGCCTTCTAAAGCAGAGAACCTGTTCTTCAGTTCCAACTTGAAGGTATTATGGTGTTTTTTAAGGTTGGTTATGTCAATAGATTTTGTTTGTCTTATGAGCTTGCCACGTTCAAGTTTAGTGTTGAGGTGCATCTTACATCTCACCAATCTATGGTCACTACCTGTGTTGAACTTGTTTAGCACACTGCAGTCTTCTATGACGACTTTTTTGTTACACATAATAAAATCAATTTCACTTGTCGTCCCGTTTGGATGTCTCCATGTCCATTTCTTGTGTGGCTTTTTCTTGAAGAAGGAGTTCAAGATGAAAAACCCTTCTGCCTCTGCAAACTCAACGAGAGTATTTCCACGCTGGTTTCTGTTGCCATGACCGAATTTACCTACTGAAGTTTCATTCTGTTGCCGTTGCCCTATTTTTGCATTGAGATCTCCCATAATTATTTTCAAGTGCTGTTTACCTTTATTATTTAGATGACAAATTTCCTCATAAAATTCTTCAATTTCTTCTTCAGGATGACTTGTGGTGGGTGCATAAGTTTGAATAATCTGAGCCTGGTATGTTTTCGAGAGTTGGATAACAAGTCGTGCAGCTCTGTCAGAGGAACTTTCAACTTCTACAACTTTATCCTTCAGTTTCTTGTTTATTATAAATCCAACACCACTAGTTCTGCCAGTATCTGTCCCACGATAGTAGAAGAGATGTCCACTTTTCAGTTCGATGAGATCTTCTCCTTTTCTCCTTACCTCACTTAGCCCCACGATGTCCCACTTGATCCTTTGTAGTTCCTCTTCCAATTCAAGAAGCCTTCAATCAGAAGCTAGGGAGCGTCCATTGTAAGTAGCCAAGGTCAGCATCAGATGGCAGCCTAGTCCGGTCCTCCGGGGATTCTTAGCACCCTCTGCCTTCATGTCGCACTGGCCGCTGCCTTGGTCAGGTACATTCCAGCTGCCGGAGACTGAGGGCCAAGATTTAAGTTGTGGAATCATTTTGGAGGGGTTTGGCCATAACTCACCACGCTGGCCAAGCGGTATATACACACACACACTGAAGAGCAACTGAATTAGAGATACCTGTCTAGTAACGTGTAGCAGCACCTTTTGCCCTGATGGCGGCGGCGATTCGTCTCGGCATGGACTCAACAAGACACCGGGAGCGTTAGGAAGCCATACGGATCCACAACCCCTGAACAAACTCCTACAGTTCACGAAGATTTGATGGAGGGGGTCAGAGCCTCGAACATCTCTCTCGATGGCATCCCAGATGTGCTCGATGGGATTGAGGTCAGGTGACCTAGCTGTCCAAGGAAGCGATATCATGTCGGTGGAGTGTTCTTCCAACCATTGGGATACAATTCGGAAGCGATGGCACGGTGCATTGTCTTGTTGCAGGATGAGGTCCCCAGTGGGATGTTGAAGACGCACAAACGGGAGAAAATGGTCGTCCATGATATCCCGGTAACGTTGACCTGTGAGGGACGAAGTCACAAGTACCAGGGGTCCTATTTCAGTCCACGTAAACAGTCCCCAGACGAGAATGCAACCGCCACCAGTTTGAAGAGTGACCTGCTGGCAAGAAGGATCCATCGCTTCATGTGGTTTGCGCCGTACTCGTATCCTGCGCCATACTCGTATACAAGTGGATACATGTATATGAGTACGGCGCAGGATACGTTGTCCAGGCAACATTTTCCCACATGTCTAGGGTCCAGTGGCGATGTTCCCGCGCCCATGCTAATCTTTGCACCCTGTGGTGTGCGGTCAGCAGCGGTACCCTCGTGGGACGATGGCTTCTGTACCCCATAGCGAGGAGGTGGTTCTGGGAGGTGCGGCTGCTTACACGTTTTTGTGCACCAGCGTTAAATTGCCGAGTGATTTCTTGCACTGTGGCCCGTGTATCCGGTGTTACTATGCGAGCTAGGCGACGATGACCCCGCTCATCCACACGCTGTTGTCCGCGGCAGTTGGCCCTTTGTAGGGATGGTTTTACCGGATTCGATGTACTCAAGGTGCACCCGTGACACAGTGGCTCGCGAAAATCCCAGTGCCTGCACGACTTCCGAGATGGAGTGACCCATTCGTCGGGCCCCGACAATTTGCCCACGATCAAATGCGCTTAGATCTTTCGCCTTACCAATACTACGTCCGACTCTTACTGATTTCCGTCGCATCACTCCTTATATTGTCGGATCGCTGCATACGTCATGTCGTTTACGTTTACAATGACACCCACAGCGCCACATTTACATAACACCAGCTGTCTCTAATTCAATTGCTCTTCAGTGTATATCATCATTGTCAACCATTATCAATCCACTGCTGTATGAAGGTCGCCCCAAGTATCTTCCACAACTGTCTGTCTTGAGCCTGTCTCCAGCATGCTTTTGAATTTCACTCATCCATCTCCCATGTGGTCTTTTTTCTGGGTCTTTTTCTGTCCCTCGGAATCCAGTCTAAAATTTCGCTTGTCCATCTGTGGTCCGTTCTTCTGGCAAAATGTTCAGCCCATTGCCATTTCAGTGATTGCACTTTGGTTATGATGTCGTCCACTCTTGTCATGTTCTTTATCCACGTGTTCCTCTTATCTTTCCTGGTTACACCTAGTATGCATCTTTCCATGCAGCTTTAAGTTGTCTGCAGTCTTTGTATGTCTTTTTCAGTTATTGAACATAATGGCATGTACTTTTAAATTTAGCTTGGATTCTTCAGAGGTTCCGGGAAAGTGAAACTGTTGTATCGAAACGCCGTTTTTTCCGTACACATGCACACCAATAATAGTTTTTTGATGGGATGCTCATCAGGTATTCTCCTGGGCTGAAAGTATGGGCGAATTTTAATAAAAAAATTTAGTATATCACTTATACAGCGTGTCCCGGAACTTCGTGTACAAACTTGGAGGAGGTGTAGAGAACAGCGTTAGGAACCAGAATTAAATAGGAAAGCCTGGGCGGAAACGTCACCCTCACGTGAGAAAGAGACACAAAGACACAGTAAGGCCACAATACAGAAAGCAGTGATGAAGCAACCTTTTCACGTGACGGGGTGTTC
The DNA here is from genome assembly GCA_039090855.1 of Macrothele yani. Classification (NCBI taxonomy): domain Eukaryota; kingdom Metazoa; phylum Arthropoda; class Arachnida; order Araneae; family Macrothelidae; genus Macrothele; species Macrothele yani. The sequence continues at coordinate 66,483,180 of CM076989.1, read as the reverse complement.
AATACGCACAACGCGCCCATGTGAGCCGACCACGAGCCGCGCAACAACGCTTCACTGTTAATGTGTGGGCAGGTATCGTGGCGGACAGTTTAGTCGGGCCATACATCTTACCACCTCGACTGGACGCTCGCAAGTATCTCGTCTTTCTTCAGGAGCTTCTTCCGGAAATGCTGCACGATGTCCCCGCACATGTTCAACGCGGAATATGGTTTGCAACATGATGGGGCGCCATCTCATTACGCAAGGTGCGTACGTGACCATTTGGACCGGACATTTGGAACCAAGTGGATTGGGCGTGGCGGTCCCGTCGAATGGTCCCCCAGATCACCTGATTTATCTCCTCTTGATTATTATCTCTGGGGAGCCATGAAGAGCATTGTGTACGACACGCCAGTAAATTCTGAAATGGACCTGGTGGCACGAATCTCCATCGCTGCTGCTACGATCCGCGAAACGCCAGGTATCTTCGAAAATGTTCGCCAATCCATGTCGCGTAGGTGTCATGCGTGCATCCAGGCCGATGGGCGCAATTTCGAACACTTCCTGTGATGCTTGTAAGTCCTACATTGGGATCTTTTGTTCTGTAATAACAAAAGATCCCAATGTAGGACTCACGTGAGGGTGACGTTTCCGCCAGTGCTTTCCTATTTAATTCTGGTTCCTAACGCTGTTCTCTACCTCCCCTCCAAGTTTGTACACGAAGTTCCGCGACACCCTGTATATTACAGTCTGAAGCACCTATTTGGCTAATTTACTTCACAGATTTGAACTCACGGAAATTGAGGTGCTATCACATGCTTGATATATGGCCATCGCCTTTGTTTGCAGCTTTTCTTCTTATTTGTTTAAATAAAAACAAAACATTTAACTGACCTCCGATGATTTTTACCAATGATCCAAGGTCCCGTCACCACGCTTAGTGCCTTTAGCAGCTATCCCAGAAAATCAAGGTTTAGTTGAAGTTCCTAATCATTCTACCGTGGAAGAGTTTACAAACGATGCCGTGAGGTGCCTCATGACCTTATTCTACCTTGTTACATCGGTTTTCCCCCGCACAATTTGCCTACTCAAAGTAAACGATGAAAGAGTGCACTTTTAAAAGCTCTCTGCTCCAGCGACGAACTGTTAAAGATAGGTGATGAGCCATCGCCTGAAGACTACTTTCATGAAGAACTTTGCTCAAAGAGTAAAGCTGGCTGTTCATAATGGAGTTACACACTCTTCTAGTGGAAATTACATACGAAGTAAGAATTTGGAGGTTAGATGTGGCTGATATGGGAGTGGTAAACGCAATATCAGGAAAAAAGTTGAGAGATTCAGTACGATAATGATAGCACTAGTAATACAGATGGTACGGTCAGAAATACATATCTGTGTGTATCGTGCAAATGAAATGTCGGATGAAGTCAAAAGCATTGAGTTTATTTACCCAGGTACAGGCAATACAATTATTCAAAGTGACTGCAGTTGTTTTGTGCACATTGTTTTAAACGGTCTGGCCATTTATCAAAACCAGTACGCGCATTATCTAATTGCAAATTTGATGCTACTCTCACGAGAGCTCACTTCAGGCAGACCAGATTGGTATGCTTTTTACTGTTGACAATCCTCTCTAAATCTGACCACAATTTGTAGTACGGAGGAATAAAAGATAAGAAATTCCGGAAGGCCAATTCTGAGATTTGGTGAAGCCAGGTATGTTATTCTAAAGCCAGATCTGTGTGATCCTTGTCTTATGAGAAGACACTAAGTCTTGCTGAAATGTCGACTCCTGTACATGGAAGAGAGCATGGTCGAGATGCTTCGTATAATTATCTGAAACATCACTGATGTAAATTTTTGGCTAATGTTTCTACCCTTGTTCACACAAATGCAGGTCAGTAACACCGTTTTATAACTCACTCCACACTAGACTATCATTGAGGCAGGCTGATGGCTTCTCTGGATCCTGTGAGTAACCTAAGATACTTCATTGGAACTGTAGGCATGCACCCTGTGTTTTTGCGGTTGTAGCTCTCTTCGATTTTGAATGCCTTTCATCGTTGAAAAGGATCTACCTGTGGCTATTGTTCGAGTACCACTAGAGCAAGGATTTGATCTTTGACTCCCGAATTTCATAAGGGCTGGTCTTAGCATCTATCCTGTTGTTCTATTTTAGATTATCATACTAAAATCCAGTTTAATAAGGCGTGATGTGGATCTGTTGAAATGTTCATTTCTCTGGCCACGATTTTCTGTTCGCGTAGTGAGTTTCTGAGGGTGCTGCTCTCCACTGCTTGACCAATATCCTGGTAAATGAATCTGCAACTGATTTCAAGAGGTTGCAGCAACTTGAATGACAGATAGGTCATGTCCTGCGTTGTGAAGTCTAATCACCTTGATTCTGTTTTCTGTTGGGTTTTTTTTTTCACTCGGCATCCTAATTTTATGGGCAATTTCGGAACACGTCTTATCTGAAACGGAAAAGGGAATCCTAATAACTAAGTTTTCGTGCTTATACGATAAACACACGTACCAATTATACTGTTGAAGCACGATTCAAAAAAACATTTATTCCCTACTTCAGAAGTAAACTAAAAATGAATTTATTTACACTCTAAAAGGCTAAAAACGTTAAAAGGCAAGATCTTTCGCAGGCCACAAAAAGCAATGTTCGGGAATATCTATCAAACAAAAAATTGAAGACTTAATATTTCTTTTTGTCTTTTCATGGATTTTCTAAATATATGACAGCATTTATGGCAGTATTGTGTATAAAATCTCAGTGAGTGTCTCTTTTGTAGAAGACAAAAGCTTAATGAAAGCAAACATAGGTGTTTTGGGCATACGTGTTAGGTTTAAGCGGAAGGACTGTTGCAAATGAAAACAGAAAACAAAATTAATAAAAGGTGTAAAATGGTTCGTTAGTGGCAGCGGCAAACCTTTTTTCTAGGCAAAAAATCTTGCAAAGGAGCGAGAAAGTTGAAAACAGTTTTATAGCTATCACTTTTTAATCCAACTTTCCGTCCCCATAGTTCATATTTCTTGCTTCGTCACCTTGAAATATGAAAGTGGGATACCGTAACACATACATTAATTTTGTTTCTTGTTGTCGCTATCGCTGAGGTCTGCACGGGCCTTATTTGGTGAGCTCGGCCAGGCCCAAGCCCTTCTGTTTAAGGCCCAGCCCGTTTCAAATATTATACACTCGGCCCGGCCCGGACCAAGCCAGTCAGTTGCAGCTCTTATTTATGCCCCGCCGGATCCGTGGTGTGCTATTTTGTTATATTATTTTGTCTTTCTATCGCATTTTATTAAATTGTGAAAATTAAATAATTTAATATTATTCAAAATATTTAGTTGAATGCAAGCCTAAAAATATTAAATAAACTTTAACAATTATCGAAGAATATAATCTTTAAAGAGAGAGAAAAAGGAAGACTAAGCGCGTTCAATATCTCCCTTTCTCTGAACTAGAAAGCGGTAAGACTAAAAAAGTCAATCCCTATATAGATTAGGGATAGGAGAAAAAATCAGTGTTGTCCCACTCTCTCATACAAACATACACATACACACCCCAACCCACTGTAGACTCCCCTCATTCCCCACTCCACAAAACACACATACTCGCTCGGCGTCGAATCTTTTTGTTGCCAACAAGCGCCAAAGTGGTTTTACCAACTTAATACCTACAGATGGTATAAACACTGTGAGTGCCTCTCCTTGCTTTTGTAATTACGCCCTGGGCTATGTCATGGAAGTAAGCAAACCCGGTAAAACAGATTAACAGACCAGGAAAACGGGGAACACGATTTTTTTATTTCTTTGCCATTGAGATAAAAAAGAATGGGTCGACTTGGCCAGGCACGGCCCTTCCCGGTCGTAAGTGTCTGGAAAAAAGCCCGGCCGGCCCGTTGCTTTGTTCTATAAACTAAAATAGCCCGACCAGGCCCATGAGCTGGGCTCGGGCTAGTCGGGTCAGCCCGGCCCATGCAGACCTCTACCCTAGCGGTCTGTTGCCGGCTTCGGATGATTTTTCCAAGACAGGCCCGAGTTCAAGTTCCGGGTAAGATATGGATGGTGTGCTCGCCCACCATTTCCTTGGTTCTCTTCCTTTTCTGGAACCAGTCGACCTAAATTAGGGATAAAGCAACTGCTTATAGTCCTCTGATTTGCTCAAGGTGGTCATTAATCTCCCCTCACCCCAAGAAAAATGGCATTATCGTGTGCGTTTGAAACCCTGCAATTGCAGATCCCGAACCAAAAGGCACCAGTAAATGAAAGCTAAAACAGCGTGATTTTCACAGACAGGAAAATTTCCAGGAACCAATGGTTTTTCGCCACCGCGTGGAATATTGCAAAGCAATCCCATCCATCCATCACGTGATTGTGATTTGCAGCTATGTCACAACGAACAATTGATGGCCGGATGCGTCAGAGGGAGCGGCGCTTCTTTGCAGCGCTGCTGCAAGGGATCTGCGGCATGTTTGCGATGACGGAAAAATTTCAAAAGACTGATAACCCGCGCTTTCGGGAACGCTTAAAATAGATGGAGCGTGAATACGGAAAACACACTCATATGTCATTGGCGCCTCGGTCACTCTGGTCGCTGCCTTTCTTCTGTTTTTCTCTCCTGTCTCTCCCTCTCTCTCTCTCTCTTTCTTTTTATTCACTCACTTTGACGGTGATATTCATTTAATACAGTGTCGACCTTCAAATGACCATTTCTTTTCACCGCAGGGGAAATATGTTTTATCGTACCAAAAATACAAAACTTAATCGTATGCCAGTGATAGTTTCCTTTTTAAACGACGATCACACATTTGAAGAGCAGCACCTTTAGAAAAAAGTGGGACACCCAAGTGGTTTACCATTTGTCTGCGCGTCGCATATTTTCCTGCAGAGTAATGTATAACGTGTGCATCATGTCTTAAATAAATCGATGTGTTAAGGGCATGTTCTTTCGGCACTCATTAGAGACTGCTCAGTTATCAGAAAATCTCTACACTCATGTTCATAAAAAACAGAACACCTGAAAGGAGTTGAGCTACGAGTATAATTTTTACAGGATATGTTCGCGGGAAGAATTTTTCAAATTGGAGTTCTAGAAGCAGAGATATCGTGGAAAACATAATTTACCTTTACGCCCCCGAGCGCAAAATCTATGCATTGCTCGAAAAAGTGACTGTACCTAAAATAGTCTTCGGTATAAATGGCAATGAAAGTAAAAACAATTTTTTCAATCGGATACTTAGGAGCAAATACATGGAAGAAAATGTATTTTGAATTCTATATCATCTGCCTTTACGCCCTCTAGCGGAGAAGTTTTACATCGGAAATAAACCGGAATGCAAGGTTTGTCATTCACACACTCAAGCTTTCCAATGCAAAAAGAATTCTTCAAATCAAATTAATAGTTGCACACATATGGTGTCCACAGACAGACGGACGGATGGACAAAGTGACAATCTTTTTTTACAAAGGACTTGCTAAAAATGCGTGGCGCCAAACACAAACGAATTGGAACGAACTTCTCGAACAATGCAATGTATCAGAATTTATGAATTCGTCAAAGACATATAGCTATGTTTTAAGATGCACAGGTAAACGAAACGCACTAAACTGCAACGAAAATTTGACCATAAAGTATCTTCCTTTGGAGCATATTATTTTTCTTTTTTTGTGGATTAAACAACCCATTGTGAGCAACTCGATGTGCTATAAGCAGTCGCCCGTCCCTAATTTAGGGCCACTGGTTCCAGGGAAAGGAGACAGCCAGTGCCCTAAGACAAACACAACACCCATGCCACACCGGGATTTGAACCCAGACCCATCTCGGACGAATGGTCAGAAGCCAGAGCTTAGACAACTGCGCCACCGGAACGAAGGCACATACTCAAATTCATATTCTGTAAATAACTTAATATATTATTCTTGGTATTATAGTCACTTTTGCCCATATACATTTTATAATAATAAAATAAACATAGCTCACTGATCTGCACTACTGTACTGGGTACAACATTCCGAAACACAGCGGAAGGAATGGAGCTTATTCGTGTGACGTCACCGTCAGGGCTTACGAACCAACCTGGATTGTGACGCAGTGTTTTTCGTTATTACATAACCCTTTTTTTTCGATGGGGGACGAGGTTAACGACCACCGTGAGCAACTCGATGGGCTATAGACAGTCGTCCGTCCCTAATTTAGGGCCACTGCTTTCAGCCAAAGGAGAAAACAAGCGCCGTAAGAGAAGCAGAACGTCCGTGTTTTTATTGTTTTTTTATGGAGGTTTAACGACCACCGTGAGCAACTCAATGGGCTATAAGCAGTCGCCCGTTGCTTAATTTAGAGTCACTCGTTCCATGGAAGGGATAGAGCCAGTGCCGTAAGACAAACATAACATCCATGCCTCACCGAGATTCGAACCCGGAACCCTTTCGGAGGTACATTTATCCATCCCCCCACCCCACCCCCGCAAATAATCAAAATTAAACAGTCCCATTCGTTTGTGCTGGTTTGTGCCGCAAACCGTGTCGTTTGTGCTAGCTTAGTCTTCGAGATATTAAATACCCAAACTTGGGGGCTGACCACCCCTCCCCCAATTTATATTTTGAATATCTGCGCAAATGGTTCACCCCCAAATTTAGTATTTAATATCTCGAAAACTAAGCTAGCACAAATGACACGGTTTGCAACACAAACCAGCACAAACGTGACACAAACGAATGACACTGTTGAATTCTGAATTAACCGGGGTGGGGCTGACCCCCCCCCCCATTTATATTTTGAATGTCTCAAAAACTATGCTAGCACAAACGACACGGTTTGCGGCACAAACCAGCACACACGTAGCACAAACGAATAACGCTGTTGAATTTTGAATTTGCCGGGGTGGGGTGGGGAGCTGACCCCCCCCCCTCTGATTTATATTTTGAATATCTCAAAAACTATGCTAGCACAAACGACACGGTTTGCGGCACAAACCAGAACAAACGTAGCACAAACGAATGGCACTGTTGAATTTTGAATTTGCCGGAGTGAGGGGGCGCTGGCGAAATGTACCCCCTTTCGGACGAATAGTCAGAAACCAGCGAGACCACTGCGCTACTTGGGCGGCTACATTACCCTTTTTTGTTGATTAATTTTGAGGATCCGAACGCTTTGCTGTTATGGCGAAAAAATAGTATAACTACAGGACGGAAAGGCCGAAACTAATTTCTTCGAAGAGCGAACCAAGGGTGCAAATATATATCAGGACGATGTGTTCAAGGAGATTCTTGTTTGGTAGAACGACATCGTCGTAAATCGATATACTAAAAATTATGAGAAAGCTTTTTCATTTGAAAATATCAAAGCTAAAATGAAGATAAAAAAAAAACTATGCAGTAGTGCAAAGTATGACCAGAAAAAAAAAAGAAGAAGAAATAGGAAGAAAAGTCACATTCTGTTAATGTGTTTCCTACGTATATTATGTGTTATGTAAAGCTAATTTTGGAAATGCACGGGAAAGGTATCATCAGCTTTCTTTCTTAGATGAACTGTGGTCGTTTTCCGAAATTTGAAATAACAGAGACTCACTTTTTAATACATCGATGAGCCATTATATTACGACCACCTACCTAATAAGTTGTAGGACCCCCTTTTGCCCGCAATGCAGCGACCACTCGGCGAGGCATCGATTCAATGAGGTGGCGATAGGTATCCTGGGGTATCTGGTACCATAATGTCAACAGCAGGTCCTTCAGTTCCAGTACATTTCGGGGAGGTGATGATTCAGCGCGAACCTACTTTTTCAAATCAAACCACAAATGCTCGATTGGGTTCATGTCAGGTGAATATGGAGGCCAAGGCATTAACAGAAAGTCACCAGCAAGTCCTTCGAACCACTCCTTGACGATTCTGGCAGTGTGGAATGGTGCATTATCCTGTTGGTAATGCTCATCACCAACAGCGAGCCGCCCCGGTGGCGCAGTGGTCTAAGCGATGGCCTCTGATCATTCGTCCGAAAGGAGTCCGGGTTCGAATCCCGGTGAGGCATGGATGTTGTGTTTGTCTTACGGCACTGGCTCTCTCCCTTCCCTGGAACCAGTGACTCTAAATTAAGGACGGGCGACTGCTTATAGCCCATTGAGTTGCTCACGGTAGTCGTTAAACCTACAATCAAAAAAATCACCAACAGCGAACACAGTTGCCGTGAATTAATGAACTTGATCAGCAACGATGTTCAGGTACCTGACAGCTGTTAGGGGTTGTGCTATTAGGAAAATAGGGCCTAAAGTGTCCCAAGAAAACATCGCTCACAACATTACACCGCCGCTGCCGCCGCCGCCGCCGGCCTGTATCTTTCCAATAGTGCATTCAGGTGCCATTGCCTTCGTTGGTAATCCGTGTCCGCGCTCGGCCGTCTACGTGATGCACCAGGAATCTTGATTCGTCAGACCAGGCCACTTTTCTCCAATCATCCATGGTCCAATCTCGATGTTGACGATGACGTGCAGTGAGCATTGGGACCCGGCTGGGTCTTCGGCGACGCAGGCCCATGCGCAAGAGTCTACGATGAACTGTGTACTGTGACACATTCCCCTGATCACCACTGTTGTAGCTGCGGGTGATTTGTCGCACTGTGGTCCTGCGGTTGCTGTGGACAATACATGACAGTCTTCGCTCCCCTCTGAGTTCAATGAGCTGCGCACGACACACAGCTGGACGACGGTTTGTCGTTTGGCCATCTGGGCACCACTTTTGATACATACTCCCTGCAGCTGCACGTGAACAATCCACAAGTTGCGCCGTTTCCAAGATCGTAGTGTCGACGCGCCGTGCTATCATAATTTGTCCTTCATCAAACTCCGATAAATCGACAGCTTTTCCCATTCTGATTCCAAACACTCTACTAACCGAAAGCAGGTCCTCGCGTTGCATATATACTGCTCTGTGAACTTCGCCTGCGCCACCGTTCGGTCTCCAGGCGCGCTCATTTCTCTAGGGTGGGGTGGTCATAATGGAATGGCTCATCAGTATACAAATAAGTGAAGAACATCTTACCGTTTCATGTTCCATTATTTTAAAAGTTTCGTTCCTTTATTGTTGTTTTTTGGGGGAAAGGGGGTTCGTTCTTTTTGTTGTTGTTCTTATGCCTTCCTCGATTGATGCTATTTGTCAGGATCTTTTCGCGAGCCATACACTGAACGAAAATTAGGCTTTATTTCGATGAATATGGCAAAAATCTCAAATTCCTAAGCATTTACAAAGAAACACCTTGTTAAGCAATGCAAAGACGGATGTAAACAAACTGTTGTTGGACCGTAAGCACTTCGGTTCCTTCACGAGATGCAATTACTCGCGAATACGGTCCATAACACATAATCAAAAAATTACACTCAGAATATTTTCTGTGGAATATCAAACCTCTAATAAAGTACAGGTTACGGTTAAATCGATAGCGCATGTCGAATCAGCTGTTTGACTTGACTTGTGTTGTTTTCGGTGAGCAGAGAGGATGAGGCGTAAACAGAACGCAGTCTAACAGACTTTTTCTACGTAAAATCGATATTTTTGTTTCATTTTGCTTTATAGTATGTCACAGTATTTATGGAAGAAAACAGATTATGGCTCTGAGAAAAGAAGATGGTTCTATAACAAGAAATAGAGGCGAAATTTTGACAAGAGTGAAAGATTTCTACTCCAAATTATATGAAAGGGATGATACATGTACTCCAGACATCATGAAAGGTACCAGAGTTCTTCCAGTCCTCCCAGCAGAAGTTGCTCATGCAATCAAGAACATGAAGCGGGGAAAAGCTCCAGGAGAAGATGGAATTACTGTAGACATCATACAAGAAGCAAGTGGAGAAATTGAAACAGTACTCGCCCAAATTTTCACTCGATACCTTAATGAAGGAAAATTCCTGAGGATTGGAACAACGCTACAATGATCTTGCTACATAAAAAAGGTGACATTGAGGATCTCAGGAACTACAGACCTATCAGCCTCCTATCAGTGGTTTATAAAATCTTCACTAAAGTTCTTTCACACCGCTTAAAGGTGACACTGGACATGGCTCAACCGAGAGAACAAGCTGGATTCAGGAGTGGCTACAGCACAATAGATCATATCCACGTACTGAGAGAACTAATTGAAAGAGCGAGGGAATATGAATTTCCATTGTGCATGGCTTTTATCGATTATGAAAAAGCCTTTGATTCGGTGAAACCATCAGCAGTTACCACGGCTCTGAAATCCTGCGGTATTGAAGATGCATACATTAATATTATTAATAACATCTATGAAAATGCAAGTGCAAATATTAGGCTGTTTGAAAATACAACACACAAAAAAATTGGAAAGGGAGTGAGACAAGGTGACACCATATCTCCGAAGCTCTTTAATGCCACATTGGAGGGTGTTTTTCAGTCACTGAGCTGGAAAAACAAGGGGATAAAGATTAATGGAGATTATCTAACCCACCTTCGTTTTGCTGATGACGTAGTCATTTTTGCAACTACCCCATCAGAGCTGCAAAGTATGATCCAGGAACTTGCTGACAAGAGTAAAGAAGTAGGATTAAAAATGAACTTTCAGAAGACAAAAGTGATGTTCAATGCTTTTACAAGAAATGAAGATTTATCGATTGATGGAGAAAAGCTGGAGATAACAGATACGTATGTTTATCTTGGACAGCAGATATCAAGTGAGGGTCACATTGATGAAGAAATTAATCGGCGTACAAAACTTGCCTGGAGAGCTTTTGGAAGAAACAGCATAATTTTCAAGAGCAATATGCCATTATGTCTTAAAAGAAAAGTGTTTGATCAATGCATCCTTCCAGTGCTTACGTATGGTGCAGAGACGTGGACCTTAACTAAAAGAGACATACAAAGGCTGCAGACAACTCAAAGAAGCATGGAGAGGTGCATGCTTGGTATAACCAGGAGAGATAAGAAGAGAAACTCGTGGATCTGAAAAATGACGAGAGTGGAAGACATCATGATCAGGGTTAAATCCTGAAATGGCAATGGGCTGGACATACTGCCAGAAGGACAGACCATAGATGGACAGCCGAAATTTTAGATTGGATTCCAAGGGACAGGAAAAGACCCAGAAAAAGACCACATGGGAGATGGGTGGATGAAATTCGTAAATATGCGGGAGTGACATGGAGGTGACTGGCACAAGACAGACCGTTGTGGAGAAAACTTGGGGAGACCTTCGTCCAGCAGTGGATTGATAATGGTTGACAATGATGATGATTATGATGACAATACATCATTGACGAAATTCTCTTTGAAGTGAACCCGGATGATCAAAAGAAAGGAAATAATCCGTTTCTTTATTCCCTTTTCTGGGGAAAAAGAGAAAAATAAAATGAAAAAAAGCTGCTAAACGAACAGGAAGCTTAAACTCAGCAAAGAGGCAAAAAAAAAAAAAAAAAAGTCTAGCTTTCTTTAGTGGGAATCAATAAAAAACAGATAATTAGCCTTTTTTCTTTCGTTTTCTATTAAGCGTTTTGGAGTTGCGAGCCATTGTGGGAACTAGAGAGAATTGCTTTTTCACAACAGATCTTTCATTTTCCCCCGAATAGTAGAAAAGAAATCATTTCTACGCTGCTACTTAATTTTCAAAAATTCCGATTTTTTGAAGGGGCACGATTGAACACGGGAACTATGGCGAAAGGAAATTTGGGAGACTACCAAAAGTAAGAATATTTGTTTTCACTGAGAGATTCCGAAAAGAACCTATCTCTATCTCTGAGGAGTTTCCAAGAAAACAATTTGACCCTTTCGTTAAGAATAGAGGCAAACTTGCATTTGAGATCACATTTTCTAAATTATTCAATATCGAGTAAAATCTTCTTTCTCACACAGTCGCTGCTTTTATTATTTTTACTCTCTTAGATTACTACCTTTGTTGGATGAAATCGAATTTCTTTCCATACACAGCAAATTCGTTTAGCTTTTCTTTCTGACGTTAATACTTCGCAGTAACGAAATTTTTTGGCATGGAAAGCAGCTGCCTTGCGTTATTCCCTTAAACTTTATTGTTGCAGAGTAATATTTCTTTTCGTATGTAGTCCTGAATTATAGCATAAGCATAGAAAAATTTCCTTTATTTTCACTGTTCGCTGGAAAGTAAATCTTCTGTCACTTTGCATTAAATTGTGCGTTTGAGATCTTCGTTTCTTCTAGTCGTTCAGGAGTTCATTACTTTCCCAGATATTCCCCTCGTTTGTAAATGATTGAGGAAATAAAAATGTTGCGTTGTTTTTATCACGAATGGCATTTATTTCAATTAACATGTCAGTTGATGTCTTTTAAATTGTATCGCAGACTTTATAGCGTTGAATTTGATTCATGGTATAACCATTCAGTATTTTCAGCGCAGATCACATGAGCGGCTGAAGCAATGCAATATACTCTTAGTATTCCTGGATGAGTGATTAAGAGAAACCAAGGCGTACACTTCGCAGCTACCTTCGACATAGTTCATCGAGACGTTTTAATTTTCCCTTTTACTCTGTTTGTTTGTAAGAGGCTGTGTGACTGTATGGACACTGTTTAAACACTTGGTTTGAATCACTTATGGGGAAGTCATCTGCCTTACGGCACTGACCGTCCCCACCCAGGAGCCAGCTGCCCTAAATTAAGAACAGGCGACTGCCCATAATTCTTAGGGCTGCTCACGGTGAGCTTTAACATATCCCCTCAAAAAAAAAAAAGAACCACCTTTATGTCAAGTTTGGATTTTTTATTACGGTGTTACGCCCCCGTGAACGTCTTACGCTGTAGATAGTTGCCCGTTCCTCAATGATCCACGCCTCATCGGGTCTGGAGCTCAGTTGGGACAGTTGGTCAGACGCCCTTGCCTCTGAGCACTCAGCCACCAGAGCAGACTCAATTTTGTTATGTTTGAGGAAAATAACGTCAGCGGAACTGCGCGGGACCGGTCAGAACCATTCTATTTTTTTTTTTCTGAATGCGTTCACGGTTGTTGTCATGTGCATTTTTACACAGTAATTTCTTTGATAAGTGTATACTACGTGAATTGTGTTGGTTAGAAGATGGCATACATTTCTAAGATATTTTGGAAGTCACGCTCAAACTTCTCTGATATCGTGAGCCTAGAATTTCCCCAGTCAAAACTGAAGCAAAGCTCAAGTAGTGACGAAGGGTAAGGGATGGAATTAGTGAACGAATGTCTTCTTAATTTTTTGAACTTGAACCAAACTGCAATCACAGAACAAAATAAAATAAAGTGATCGTTGACGCAAAATATTTTTAAAATTTACAAAATTCTTTAGTGAGTCGGAAATCTTCCGACGCAGTTGATGAAGTTTTTATATTCTATCTTGTGATCTGCTTTCCATTTATTTATTTTTCTTTTTTTAAATAATGGCGCCCCGTCTATGCTGGCTATCGTTTACCAAATCTAACCCGCACGAATCGAATATGATTTAGCGACTTCTAGAGTTAGGTAAAACTCCTAATTAAGGACCAACAGCGGTGTCTGTTATATAAAATATTATACATTACAACGTTAATAAAATTATCGTCGTTACTACGTCTTATATTACGATTCGAAATTTCGCGCCCCGTCAATGAATTGCCTCTTCCGTCACCTCTGCCTATGGGTGGTGTAACTATTTAAATGGAAGTTTCAAGTTAAGAACTGCACAACAGCAATATTGAACTAGAAAAAATTTACGAAAAGCGCTCACTCTTAATGTAGCATATATTTCGAGAATCTGAGAGCGAAGATATTTTCAGTCAGTTCTGTGTCTCACAAGATCTGCTCGTAAAATTAAACAAAATAGGGAAAAACTGGAGAACGTTTGTGTATATAACTGATGTAGATTCGTGAGAGTAAATTGTCAATATATACACTATCTGCCAACAAGTAATTGGACACCTGTGATAGCAAAGGAAAACGAAGTTTATTCACCTTCAATAGTTGGTGGAGCCCCCACGAGCGGCGATTACAGCTGCAACCCTCCAGGGCATACTCTCAACCAGGCGTTGTACGACGGCTAGTGGTATTTTCTTCCACTCGGCTTGGAGAAGACAGGTCAGTTCCTTCACCGATTTCGGACGGTGGGGGCACCCTTTAAGTCGACGCTCCAACTCTTCCCAGAGGTGCTCGATAGGGTTAAGGTCCGGGCTCTGAGCAGGCCAGTCCATTCGATTAACACCCATTGTCACCATACCAAGTCATGGTGGACCTCGCAACATGACAGGTGGCATTGTCATCCTGAAAGTAACATGGGTCCACCCCGTAAAACTGCCACAACATAGGAACCGCATGGTCATCCAAAATGGTGCAGTAGGTCTCGTCGTTGAGTCTACCAGGAATTGCGACCAAGGGTCCCGTGCCATACCAGGAGAAGCACCGCAATAGCATAATTCCACCGCCGCCGAACTTCATAGTTGGCACAATACATTCCGGCAGGAGGCGTTCTCCAGGCAGACGCCAAACCCACACCCTGCCATCCGAACGGTAGAGGGTGAACCTTGATTCGTCGCTCCAGAGAACCTGTTTCAACTGTTCAACGGTCCACTGTTGACGTTCTTTGCACCACGTTAACCGAGCAGCCCTATTGAACTTGGTGATCAAAGGCTTGTGGGCGGCAGCACGTCCATGATAACCGAGCAGATGGGCTTCCTTACGGATAATAATCATTGAAAGAACACTCCCGGATGCCTGTTGAAACTCCTCGCTGATGTGGCCCATTGATTTGGGGCGGTTCTTCCGAATTTCTCTGGCCAGCACCCGTCGGTCTCTAACTCCCAGTTTTGTGGGTCTGCCTGGTCGGGGCACATTCCGACAGTCACCTCTCATCTTCCACTTGTCAATCACGTAGGCCACTGCCGATTTTGGGTACTTAAACTTGCTGGATATGTCACTATGGATCGACCATTTCTGTGATACCCGACGATTACACCTTTCTCGAAATCAGAGAGCTCCGAAGTGCGTGGCATCTTGCATGCGACTGGTTGCGTTGTTGTTTCCCATACGATATTTAACGGCGGCGGCCGTGACGTGTATCAGGAGCGCAGATATCGTCGATTGCAGGGGTGTCCAATTACTTGTTGGTAGATAGTGTATATTTACACAATTATACAATGTCAAAGGAAAAATCCCTATCGTAGAAGAAATTGTCGTGAACTTTTATGTGAAGTTCATCTTGTGTTCAATATATACTTTGTTTTTAAACTGTTTATTAAACTATGAGTGTTCTTTTCCCTAGACAAAATCAATAGGAGTTATAATAAAATGGCCAGGAAATATTTGTTGGATATGTTACCGGCAATGTATGAAAACCAGGCATTCTGTAGAATGCCTGGCGTTTTCAGGCAAAGTATGAAATTGTTAATATTTCACATATTTCCTAGGCATTCTATACAATGCCTAAACAGAAACCGGCAAAGTATAAAATACTCTCGCTGATGATGGTTCTAATATGACGAGGCAAGGCACGTGAGTTTCATCGCTCGTGTAAGACGGAGAATTCGCCATTCGCACTTCAGTCTTTGTTCGGAAGTCAAGTATAAAATACTCCCGCTAATGATGCTTCTAATGTGACGTGGCAAGGTAATTGACTTTCAACACTCGCGTAAGACGAAGAATCCACCATTTGCATTACAGTCTTTCTTCGGAAGTCAAGTATAAAATGGAAGAGAAAGGTATATTTTCCCAGAAGGAATCATGGAATGTAGAAATGCAACGTCGATTTTACGATGAACTGTCTCATCAAGAAATACCTCTCAGATCAGCTGCTATTGCTTAGTCCACAGGAAGCGGCCAAGGATTTGTCAAGTGCATGTGTAAGGCAAAGTGTCAAAACATGAAGTGCTTTTGTGTAAAAAAAGGAATGAAGGGCAATTCAAAATGCCATACAAGCCTTCTTTGTTGCAACAAGTAGGTTAGAAAGTTCTGTATTTTATTTCATATTTTCTGTTTTCATTCTTTTTCATATACATCTTTTCAATAAAAGCCTTTTCATGAAACTCTTTTACTACTTTGCCTAAATAGTATTAGTCATTCTATAGAATGCCTAGGCATTCTATACAATGCCTAGGTAAAGTATATATAATATTTGAAAATTTCATACTTTGCCTAAAAACGCCAGTCATTCTATACATTGCCTAGGCATTCTATAAATGCCTGGTTTTCATACATTGCCGGTAACAGATACAATAAGTGGCGAATGTTTTTAAGACCAGCTGATCATTTGGTAAAAATAGACGGATGTATGACGTCACAGTTATACAGCCGAATCTAAATAACGCGAATTATTTTTACTGCGAACTGTTTCTTGATTCCCCGAAAATTTTCACATATATTAAGTGTTTATAAATTATTTTAATAAGCTTTTAATATGAACTACAAGTTTTGACGAACTGAAATTTCATCAGTACCGAAAAAATGAATGTATCGCCAATTAGCAATTTTGTTTTTTAATTTTTCTGCTTGTTAATGCTGCTGCTTGGTACAATTCATTTTGAAGCCCACTGGGCCACCTGGCTCATCTTTTGTTCCTACTGTGCAAATGGCGGTAAGATGACAATGAATATCATTCCTGGGGAAGGTATTTTCTTTGGAGAGAAGCGGCCCTGATGAACACTTCTAGTGCAGATCCTCCAAATACGTGGCGTCAGTAAATAAATAAATACATCGCTCTTTCCACGTTCCAGAAACACATAGCAAACGAAAAATTGTTTTTCAGCCGCCGCCGTGGAATTGAATCACGGAACTCTCGACTTAAAAATACACATAGCACCGTGGATTGTTGGCCACCGTGGTGTAAAGTTAACGCACTCGGCTAGATATCGAGAGTTCCGTGGTTCAATCCCACGGCGGCTGCTGAAAAACAACTTTTCGATTGCTATGTATTTCTGGAACGTGGAAAGAACGACGTATTTATTTATTTACTTCTAGTGGATATCCCTATGCTATCCTACCACTAGAAACGAGAAGCTATAGCTACGACAGAACAACAGCAGCAGGTCCAAAATGCTCTGAGCAAACGCTGCCCCTGTGCTCATCAATGGAAAGCAGGCTTTGCTGCTACTGGACAATGACTCGAGAGTGGTTCGCAGAAAAGTACCTGAATTGGAAAAGGTCGAGACTCTACCCCAACCTCCATACACTCCGAAGCTTACCCCATCCGGCAACTACCGCTTTTTCTCCATGGCCTATCTCCTACAGCGATGACACTTCGCTTCAATGATGGATGTGGAATCGGGCATCGGAGAGTTTCTGTCCTCGAAACTTGCCGATAGGACTGCCGTGGTATCGTGACTCAGATGGAACGTTGGCTAATTTTTACAGAAACCAACGGGCTGTAATTTGCAGAATTAGGTGATTGTATAAGGCTCTCTTACATCATTAAATTATATACCGGCAAACGGTACGAACTTTAAAATCCCCTGGTATCTCAGGGTGATGTCAGGAACATGATAGATAATTTTATTTCTTTTTTGGCCACCCAAATCCCCAGATTTCAATCTCATGTAGCATTTGTGGGATGAAGTCGATTGAGATAACATAGTCTAGATTCATTGCTTTTTAATATGCGTGAATTGGAAGATTCTATTGGACATGCTTGAACCAATATTTCACTAGGACGTAACCAGTACTTAGTCCAATCATAGGCGAGGTGAGGTTACTTGTTGCTCTCCTGAATGCGAAAGTTCGTCCAACACATTGTTAGATTAGCGGCGCTAATAAAAAAACAGTTTGTATATACATTTATGTCCGCTTTGAAGTTGTAGTTAATTCTATCGCACCTTCTAAGTTTTCCTTGAACTGTTTTTTAATCCTATGAAATCTTACTCTACATTTTCCTAATTTTCTGTCATTGTTTTCACAAGTTTCTCTTTCTTTCTCAGGTTCACAATGAGGGAGCTGTTCAGGAACTGCTGCCACATCGCAATGATGCCTATCCTTCGGCGGAAATACCTTTTCCTGTTTGGATGCCTCATTTGGGTGATTTTCTACATATATGTGCATAATACAAATTCCCCAACTTTGTCTACTCGTTCGGACTTTCAAGATGACGACGATATTTCATTGACAACGGGAAGTCTGTCAGCAAAGCTTCCTGTCGACGTTGAGCTGATGAACTCTCAAGGAAAGGGTCCGAAGATCATCAAGAGCGCGAGTTGGAATGAAATTCTAAGAGCACGCATCTTCCCGAAATTCAAGAATTCTGAAAGTCACAACGCAAAACAACCGCTGAAAGAATACAATGGGCAAAATTCTGTGGAAGGTGCTAACAAAGCAGAAGATGGTGGAAGCAGTAATGTTCTTCTGAAGGAACATGTTAACCAGACATTTAATGAAAATTCTAAACTGCATGAAAGTATCCTCAAGCAAAACAAACCCATGAGCACTGTTAAAAGTGATACTTCCAATATATCTCTGAAGAATAAATTTCTAGCTGCCGGGCTTAAGCCGACTGCTGTTGTCATGAAGCCCAGAGACAGCCGTTTAACTACTTACAACTCCAATGAAACAAGTGATAAAATGAAAACCGAAGAAAAATACATTCCAAAAATGCGACTCGTTCATTTTGACTTAAAAGGTGCTCCACCGAAAGTATCTTATTTCAAGTCCGTTTTCCCGTTGTTGAAACAGGCAGGAGCCAACGGAATACTCTTCGAGTACGAGGATACTTTCCCGTTTTGGGGCCCTCTTGTTAACGCATCTGCAGGGAACGCTTACTCGAAGAAGGATATAACAGAAATTTTAGAAATGGCAAATTCACACGACCTTGAAGTTATTCCTTTGGTTCAAACCTTCGGGCACCTTGAATTCGTCTTGAAACTTCCAGAATTCAAATCGTTAAGGGAAGTTGAGGAGTTACCACAAGCTCTATGCCCAACCAATAATGGCTCCTTGAAGATGGTGAAAATCATGATCGATCAAGTAATGTCTTTCCATCCTAACTCAAAGTGGCTGCACATTGGAAGCGACGAAGTTTATCAACTGGGACAATGCAGGCGATGCTCCAGATACGATCGAAATAGCTTGTTTTTGGCTTACGTTAAAAAAGTTGCAGAGTACGTGAAGAACAGGCACAAAGCCATCCCTATTATGTGGGACGATATGATGAGACACATATCTGTGCCTGAGTTACAAAAGTATTCTCTAGGAAGTCTGGTAGAACCAATGGTGTGGTGTTACGTGGAGGATGTGTACCTTTTCATTCCGGACAGCCTTTGGGAAAAGTACAGTCAAGTATTTCCCACCATGTGGGTAGCAAGTGCCTTCAAAGGTGCCTTCGGAGAAACTCTTACAGTTCCCGACGCAAAACGTCACCTCAACAACAACGTGATGTGGTTAACTGTGATGAAACAGCAGAGGAACAGTTTCAATGGGTTCCGTGGTATCGTATTAACAGGGTGGCAAAGGTACGACCACTTCGCATCTCTGTGTGAGCTTCTACCGGCAGGTCTCCCTTCCCTCATTCTGAGCCTCATCACAGTTTCCCAGGGAAGTTTCAGTATTGACGTGTTTTCCAAAATGCAAGAAATCTTGGAATGCTCTGCAAGAATCCACTATCACTTAGATTTGGAGCATGATCCTTATCTGTGGAGAGCATTGTCGGTCTGCTTCTTTCCCGGATCACCGGTTTTTCGATTAACACTACGACATAACGACGTTGCAAAATCTCTGGACAAATTCATATATGATACAACAAGGCACAAGGGTTGGCTAACGGAGTATAATATTCGCCACAATTTCTCCAGCCCGATGCGCGTTAATGAGTTGCTTCGAGACTTCAGTTACCACAATTCTTCCTTACAGATGCTTCTAGACGCTGCTGTGAAAGCGTTGAGCGAGGTATTTGATGATTACACCGTTAACGAATGGATTGAATTAAACATTTACCCTTACATGAAAACTATGAAAAAGATGTGGGAGGAAGGTATGTTACTGAAAAGTTACGATGTATGGCCACGAAGGCCCCTCCCGAAAACTGTCCCTTTGCCACCTCGTCCTCCAGATTCTGGTATTCTCAAATCTTGAAAAACGTTGTGGATTTTTCTATTTTTGATCAATGTAATTGGATTACTGGTTGTCACGCGCATTTGACTGACACAGTTTGAGACCTTAGCTGTCATCAGTCTCAAAAAGTAAGAATGATAACGACTAAATTGTTGGTTTCATTTATCGACATGTAACTTTAGGCAGTGTTTCCCGATCAGTTTCCCCAGTGTCACCATAAACATTTAAGTACTTAAGATGGAAGAAATCAATGTTTAGTCGCAATTAATTTCATTTTCTTATCGACCGCAGTTTTTCTGGGCTAAACCCAGCTTCCTCAGTACGAATCGCACGTAAATATTCAAATCGCTGTGACGTCATCAACGATGGTGTTGGGGGTCACGGATTCATATCAGTTGCTTCCACGCGCTTGATAGAAATGGGCTGGATCCAATGTCGTTGACAAGTTGCCAAAACGTTGGATATGTACAAGGTGCTGACTAAAGTCCTAAGTTACTCAAATAATTTTGGAACGAAGACACCTAGAGCTACGGAAGTTAAGTATAGTAAAATGACCATACGCTGTCAAATGATATTGACGTCAGCGACACCAGTAACCAAATTAGGAAGTTAGCAAACCTTCTCGGAAACCATGAGAGATAGAGGAGAAATTAGAAACTTGTAGAGCATTAACGATTTTGTAGGAAATGGCACATTGTAGAAACGGAGAAGGTGATTAGGATGCTGTGAAAGATAACTTTTTCGGAAGGCGATTCTTATTGTTGTCGCAGCAAAACTATCCTACAAGCCTCGGACGTTTTGAATGAAGCAGGAAAAGACGCAGGCACGTAAGGGAATACGCAGCCATGAATACAGTCAACGACGTCTTACGTTTCCTTCAGCGGCTTGTCAGCAAGATATTTGCTGCGACAACGACAAGAATCGGCTTCAGAAAAGTTAACGCTTACAGCCTTCTCATCACCTCCTCCGTCTCTACAATGTGTCATTTCTTACTAATTCGTTGATGCTCTAGAAGTTTCTAATTTCTTTTTTTCCTGTATCTCTCATAGTTTCCGAGATAGATTTGCTAACTTCCTAATTTTGCCACTAGGGTCGCTGCCATTAATCTCATCTGATAGCGCATGGTCATTTTACTCAACAATACCTAACTTCCATAGCTCCACCTATCTTCCTTCCAGAGTTATTTGGGTGACTTAGGGCTTTAGTCAGCACCTTGTATATGAAAAGTTTTAAAACATTATGCTTGATGGTTAAATCCGGCTTGTTGATACGCTTATCTTCTTCAAGTAGGAATTTATGGTACAGTAGATTTTGGTCAATACGGTTAATCGGAGAAGCCGTTTATTTGGGACATTTCTTGAAGAACATCCCGAATTAGCTCTTTGGAATAAAGCTTCCCATGATTGGTGAAGCCGCTTAATTAGGTTAAGGTGTTTTAGCCCCGATGTGTCCCAATTAACCGGTATCTACTGTATTTTCATGATAGAGCTTAGCTACCCACGATTTCTTGAGTTCTTAGTTCCGTATGTAAGTTTAGTGCCCCTTCAGTAGATAACGCGAGAGACTCTCAGCGTCATTTTCTTGCAGGACTTCCGTCCACAGATAGTAGAGTTTAGGTCCCAGCCACCTACAGCGAGATCGCCTTTTGGGCAGGACACAGAAATGGAAGGAATGAGAGCAAGTCTAGCGACTTTGACAGAACAGTTTGTAGTGAGATTAGAGTACAGTAGATGGCGCCACCGTACAAGTACGATATTGCACATAGAGGGGTGAGAGAATTTCAGGTGGGGTATAGGAAAGGATACCCATTTAACCAGTGGGTCCAGCCTGGGGGCCGTCACTTAACATGCTCGTCCGATGCACGTTATATTCAGCGATTGTTAGTAAATCCCACCATCTCTGAAAGATCAGCCCAGGCTTGAACCTGGGGACCCAGCATCGATAGTGTGAAACACTAACCACTAAGCCATCCGCGGCTCAGATAACGCGAGACCCTATAGGTCTGCCCTTTATACGAAAGACCAAATTCTCATTGGATCGGGAAAAACCCTACGCTTTCAATCCCAAAAGGTTCATTTGATTTAAAGGTTTAATAATCTCCTTAAAACTAAAAGTTTTAAGAGTTTTTGAAATTTTGAACGTAATGTCACAAAAACCGGAACAATAGCAAAGTTATCTCTTAATGAATGCAAAATAGGATACCACGTGCTGCGGTTTCCAAAATTCTTTAAGAACCTTATTGATAATGAAAAGGCTGTATCCTCTCTGTACTGCAATACTTTTAAGAACTTCGAATTAAATTAAATAAAAATTAATAAAATATGAAATAAATTAATTAAATATAAAATTAATAAAAATAAAAATTAATAATACTTGGGCAGTTGTATGAATTCTTCTTTAAATTTGAATTCTGTAAAATTGTTCCTTACATACATTTGCATGAATTAGCAACGCTAATGAAATTAAAAGAGTGGAATGAAGATAGAAAAAAAGGCGTAAAACTGGAGTGTACAGAACTACATGAAGATAGATACGCATTACAGTACTAGTCAATTACGTACAACGACTGTTCTATAAAACATGCCTTTCTGAATTGGTTACCGTCACGCCCGCAAGAGTACACCTACAGTTGGTACGGGACTATATTGTAGCTGGCTGTTAACATTTTTATTTAGTGTGCTTTACCAGCCTGTGAGCAAAGTTTGTTTAAGAGTCTTAAACCGAATATTTTCTGACATCCCTTTGAAACTCTTGAAGCATATGAATAGTAGAAAATCCACTAAAGAAACAGCACTTCGATTGGGAAACACTGGTCTAAAGAATGAAGTCTAGAGCAACGCTATATGTCTCCACATATCACAAGGTATCACAAGGAAAATCCATATTATACTTTCAATTTCTGTAATAAAACATTCCAAGGCACGAAAAGACATATCGAAAGTATTTCGGGTTGACATTGTTTATCACAGAAAAAGAACATAACGAAAACAGTCATGAGATCTTTCCTGCGTCCAGCAGACTTTAAAACAACTAAGGGACCATATTGTTTATGTCACGTGCAATTGTTTTGCTGGATGCTAAAGTTTTATTGCCTCGGAAGGCGTCAAACACAAGTTCCGAGAGCAAGAAAGCGATGACATCACAATTCCATCGAAAAAGAATAAATATAACAAAACATCCACGCCGCAAACACGGGTAATGTTGAAACGATGTAAGAGGGCAACATAAAAGAAACGTTCTTACATGTATTGGAAATGACCGATAGAAAGAAAAAAAGAGACAGCACTGATGACGTATTATACTAAACATTTAAACGGCGACCCAAAGTTGGAGAGACATTTTATAAAGTCAGTAAATCTAGAAAACCAGAACGTTTACGACGAAATCTACAAGACACACGCAAATGAAAAACGGTCAGTGGTGAGTTGAACGTTACTCACGCAGAGATTGCGTTGCCATACAGCTAGTAATTGCAGATGAAACGATAATGCTTAATGAGGGGACGTGAGAGTACAACTTATCCTTGAAGTTTGTTCGATGACTGGGAGGTCTAGGTTCTAGCGCAGTTTTTAATTTTCTTGTTAATCATCCAGATCCAGCTACATAAACTGAAAAAGTAAATTAAAGAAATAGGTGAACAAGACATCACACAAAACAAAAGCTGT
The DNA here is from genome assembly GCA_039090855.1 of Macrothele yani. Lineage (NCBI taxonomy): Eukaryota > Metazoa > Arthropoda > Arachnida > Araneae > Macrothelidae > Macrothele > Macrothele yani. The sequence goes on along the minus strand of CM076989.1, from coordinate 66,459,524 downwards.
TTCGTTCAAGAAACATTTCCTTTAAGGATTCCATTATAAAACCAAGATATTTAGTTTTCATCGGAAAAAAAATTATTGTACCACAAAACAGTAATTCTTAGTCGTAACAGACATAACAGCAGTTTATTTTTGTTATCCGCAGAAAAATCTTTTCCAGTTTTTCTCTTTTACCCCTCTCTCTCTCTCTCTCTCTCTCTCTCTCTCTGTCACTCACTCTGTCCTCTCCCTCTCTGTCCTCTCCATCCTTCCCTTTGTCTTCTCCCACTCTGTCGCTCTTCCTGTCCTCTCCCCCTCTTTCTTACAGAACACTACTTGCCGTTGTTACAGTAACCTTAAAAAATCCTTTCTAAGAATCTCTGAAAATCGGCCATTTGATTGACTACCAAAGCTGAAATATGAGGCGCAAAACTTATCCAGCATATTCGTATTTTTTGTTTTCGTATGTAAGCGGGCTGGTGTATATTTTGGGTTAGTTTTTTTTTAATTTCTCTCATAAAAATTCTAAAGCACAAAATTACAAAAAACAAAAAAAAACATAACTTTTTGTCATTACGCATGCGGCTAAATGTCTGCTATTGATTCCAGATGTAGCACAAAGTCATTCTAGCTCCTAGAGTGACATACATAGTCCCCCTAAGAAGAGTCTGATTGTAGACTATTTGCTTCTCTTTTAATGCATTATAACGAAGTAAATTTCTCCGTCATTTTTGTTCCACGTCGGGGATCGAACCCGAGTCCACTTATTCCGGAATAAGTCGCTCTACCAACTGAGCTACGCAGACGTTCGTTCTTGCTGCTATCTGCCTTTATGTCGTGTGCGTCCTGCGGGGCAGGCACGTCACATCTCATTTCACAATATCGCTGTTTTGTTGCCATGACAAGTTAATATTTCAGCAGTTCTGTAAGCCGGTTAAAGAGGTAATTTAAACGCGAAAGAAATTGCATCTGCAACAATTGTTCTATATGGTGCCACCACTGCAAGCGTCTCTGTTGAGATATGTATGCCGTTTCTTGCAGCATATGAATTAATCATAAAAAAAAGGGGCAAAAGTTTATTGCGCAGAATCTAGGGTCATTCTGCTTCCTAACATACAGCTCTGGAAAAGGAAAAGCGGGTATCTTGAAAGTGGAACGGCATAGATTATAGCCTATATCTTTTTTTTTGTGGTAATATTCGAACCCACATCTTTCTACTTCGGAGAGAGATGTTCTCCCGATTGAACTATGCCGGTTGGCTCATCGCTGTAACAGTGGATAGTTGATCCTACATCACCGCAGTAGTACGTCATCAACGTCATGTCACGTAGTATGTTACAAAATGCGAAAAAAAATCAGATTATTTGCATATGGCGAAATGCAGAAACGATGACCTGCGTCTTTACATAACTGCAGAGATCACAAGACACGTGATGGTATAGGAACCAGATGAAATAGTAAGAAACATCAATCGTAGGAGAAACATGGAGGTTTAATTCATAATTAACAGTTTAGCAAAGAGGTCCACACATCAATGCAGGTACTAGCAACCACAACTTAGAGAAGAAACGTCTTGTAGAAAGCTTCGTATCTAATCCAGAAGCGGAGCTTAGTGTTGGATGTAATATCCTCGCTGTTGAAGAAGTATGGTAATGATAGAATGAAGACATAGTCTAGTGTATGAATCCTGACCACCGACCTGTTACACTTCACTGCTCGTGATATACAGTACATATGTTCTTCCCAACCCACAAACAATCCGTTATCGCCGAGGTCACATGAGCTCAAAAGCTGGAATCCTATTGGCATCACGAATCGACGGAGGTGTTATGGCAAAAGAACCTTCTTCGTGCATTCTGAATATGCTCCATATTTGTTTACCACCCTGGTTAGTTTTGTCGAACGCTGTTAAGCAACGAACTAAGTTGCAATTAGTTCTCGTACCCAAACACAGGCGGTGACACCGTCTATATGTCTTCTCTTAAGTACGGTAACCGCTATCCCCGTTACTCCGTTGCACCTTGATATTTTCTGTGCTCCGGACCGGACATTAGAATGCATATCTGTCAGCATTCACGCAGCTGAATATCTGCTGTTACTTTCAGAAATAACATTAAAAGTTGCTATGTTTCCAGCGTTTCATCATGTGTACCATCCGCTGTAAGCGTTTTTCATTCAGGTAATTTATTTTGTTCGCAGAAGTACTCTGAACTCGAGATATTGTGTAAATATATAATGAATGAATCAAATATCTAAATATTCTAGCTTAGACTGATGAAATTTTTTTACTGGTTATTCAATTACATTGATCATTAAAATGTTGACTAACAAGATATTTCCTGTTAAGGAAGAACCTTCATATTGGACGTCGTCATGTTGTAATGACTGTATGTATTATATATGACACTACGTACCTGTATATAGAAATTCACTAATGAGCTAGTCACATTGTTACGAGCACTGGATTTGTATCAGCACATATAGGTGAACTAAGATTTTTTCTCCACTTCTTTGTGGTACATCATTTATCCCACAGGTGATGGATTCTTTTTTAATGTTATTTCACTGATTGTTCCTCGCCAATTTTTACACCTTACGAATACATTAATCTTTGTCTTACCAGACGCAACAATAACTGCTTGCTTTACGTCAGAGTGACTACTTCGGAGCTGAAACATGCAGCCAATCATGGTTAGCTGCCTCAACTTAGATTCCTGTTTCACTCTTGCTGATTAAAGTTCTAGAACTTTTGATTTGCCTTTAAGTTAAAATGGTTTACACAAAATGAACTTCAAAAGACTTTCTCTGGACTTTTGGAGTTTAGTGATCGATAAACCTTTAAAGACCAGAACCCAAAAATCGCGTGTCACCCAGAATGCCATAAAGTCCCAAACTGTCTTCTGCTACTTTTAAACTGTCTGTCTCCTCTTTCGCATGTTAACAAAGAAAGATTAGTACTGGGTCACAACACGAAACTTCCAATCTGTAAACATGATATGCGTTGATTTACAGATGTGTCCTGGAGGGTAATCACAGCATACTTCTACGGAGAAGACATGCAATTTCATGAGAGTGAGTGATACAGACCCAGGAAAAACAAACTCCTTGTTCACTTCTTTGTTTAGTGATAACAATGGTAACTTTATTTTAAATACACCAGAGCTGAATAATAAGGAATCGCATATAGCGTATTAAATCCGTTTATTCTTGTGGTGTAGTCAGCACAAAGATTCGCCAAGCTTTCGCACTCCACTGGGAAGCTTTTTCAAGGCAATGGTAGACACATTGCTTGAAAAGCCTTTTTCAAAGCAATGTAGACACATTTTTGTGTCTACCATTGTCTTGAAAAAGTCTCCCAGGGGAGTGCGAAAGCTTGGCGAATCTTTGTGCTGACTACACCACAAAAATAAACGGATTTAATACGCTATATGCGTTTCATGATAACAATGGTGTTCTAAAGGTGTCTTCTAATCCTGTAGAGACGTGTAAATTCAAAACGCATCTGGGGCAGTGGGTATAGGAAATTCTACTCCCTCTAGACTGGCGATTCGGGTTGCCTTGGACGTCTACATGTAGTGGCGTTTTCGGCGGTATGGCCGTTAAAAGGTTTACGATTGCCTTCTGGTATTTCAAAGATGCATATTCCAAAAATGGGAAACAACCAGCAGATTATATAAAGGGGTTGAATAAAATGCTAGAAATATTGAAATACCAAATTCGAAGCAAATCAAAATCTGTATAATGCAATTCTGTGCACCGGTGCTACGGTATAATGTTCCCTTATACAAGAACTTAGTCAGAATGTATCTTCCTATTGCCTCGGCTTGCGTCAGGAAAGTAGCAACCCGTATCCTTATGCTGAGCCCTCTAAGTCCACCAAAACCACTGATTATCTCTGCACACATCGGATTGTCTCAGGAAGCGTAGCAATGATTTTCTTACTTCAGAAATAAATCATTTAGGAGCGGAGTCTCTTGTGGTCACATAATTTTCTTTGTACAGGGTAAGTTTGCATATTTATTGCTCTTTGACAATACGGATCGGAAAAGTGACGCACGAAATAAAGATGTTTCAAATGACTATGTTGTAGACAAAAAGAGGAAAACAAGATAGCTGTTAACACTGGTTCCAAAACGAAAAATCACAGCAAAGTGTCACAAGATGATCCGCTTAGGTTCTTTTTTTTTTAATGCTCCTTCGGTTTGTAGCGTTTGCACTTTTCTGAACCTGACAATTTCGCATCAATAGACATACAAGGTAGGCTCATAAAGTTCCCGAAATCGTCTCCAACCGTGGAAATGGAGAAGAATGGTCGCGCCAGTGAAGCAGTTGTCTAAGCGCTGGCTTCTGAACATTCATCCGAGATGGGTCTGGATTCGAATCCCGGATGAGTTGTGGAGTATGTGTGGGTGCCTTACTGAACTAGAACTGAGTCGGAAATCACGCCACTGTTATTTTGTATCGGTTATTAAAAATCACTGCCACCGTTGCCATCAGTATGTAACGTATACTCTAGATTCACTTTCCTTTTGATTTTTTACTATCTCTGGTTATTTTATTTTACTATGTAAATTATCTTCTTACTGAACGAGATGTTATTTCTCCCGCTGAATGAGATCTGGCAATGAGTGTAAGTCATGACGTGGTGGTAGCCAGTATAAATAGGCGCGTTCAACGATACCTAGTGTGAGCTGTTGTTTATGTGTCAGAGAGCTGTTGTTTATGTGCGTGAGAGCTTTGTTTCGTGTGTAAAGAGATCTTCGTTTATGTGAGAGCCAGATATCGAGTAGTTGTGTGACCGATGAAGTGAGTGTGGATAAATAATAGAAGTTTACCAAATAAAAGATTGTCTTAGTAAGTACGTCTTTCTCAGTTCATAGTTTTGTCAGACCTCTGTCTGGCTGTTAGGTTTATTTCATTAGTTGATTATTATTAACAACCAGCATAAGACTTTATTCATCTTAATTACTACTACAACATTACTAGCAGTTAAAAGCTTGTTCATTATTATTACTACACTACTAGCAGGAAAGTTTATTCATGATATAATTAACAAACAACAAGCATTAGAAGCATTAGAAGAAGCATTATAATTTAGAAAGAAGCTGAATTCATTATAAGTACAGTGACAAACAGTAACAGTTCCAAATTCACTGTAACGTCATAGTTTCGGTTATCATGTCCTCATATCTGAGAAGTTTGTCTCTTTTTCTGTTGAAACATCATGGAAGTCACTAGCTATGTGAGCTTTCTTTCAGTCTCCCCTTTTTCCTACACTTAAGATATTTTTGTTTGGCTTCAGCTGTGCCTTCGCTCGTAAACAAAAAACTCAAAGGGAGCCGACTGTAACAGGGATTTTGAGACGGTGGTTCGCCGTTTCGTTACTTCTCCGTCATCCCTTTCGTAAACATTGATTTTGTCAATGTTTTCTCGCAGGTCCAGCTTCTTCACAGCTCCGTAAGCGCTGTCGTATACGGTGATTTTGTTACCGTTACTTATGTGGAACTGTCACCGTTTCTACTGTGACAGGAAAATCACTGTTAAGCCCACCTCTATACAGGCCTGGCTCCCTCTCCTCTCAGGAGCCAATGGCCCTAAATTAGGGATGAGCGACTACTTATAACCCATTGAGTTGCTCACGGTGGTCGTTAAACTTCCAACAATACTAAAAAAAATGAAGAATAGCGCTAGGAATTTTTCGGTTTCAGAAGTTGGCTACACCTAATAACGTTGTGTGATGGCAAATCAGACGCTGTGGAACACCACTGGTTTCTTTGTTTGCTGTGCGTTTAGTAACGTCGCAGTTGAAATGTTGAGCAAGCCAACACGCAAACATCAGATTTTGTGTTTTGCTTAATAATAAGCGTCTGCTACGATAATGGCAGTATAAATAGAGTAACAACCAAGATGGGCTCTAGTTCGAATCCCGGTGTGGCATGGATGCTGTGTCTGTAATACGTCACTGGCGCACTCCCTTCCCTGGAATGAGTGGATCTAAATTAGGGACGGACGACTACTTATAGCCCATCGAGTTGCTCGCGGTGGTCGTTAAACCCACCAAACCAGCCATTTTGAAACAATGAGGGGTTCAGTGACGGGGAAAATGGCTTTCTCATTACTTAATCTTTTAACTCCAGGTTAGTAAACTGTGCAGAAATCACCTCGAAGGAATACAGGCGCTGTTTGAGAAGTAGAACAAACGCGGCTGGGCTTCCCGGTGGCGCAGTGGTCTTAGCGCTGGCTTCTGACCATTCGTCCGAGATGGGTTCGGGTTCGAATCTCGGTAAGACATGGTTATAGTGTTTATATTGCGACACTGGCTCTCTCGCTTTCCTGGAACCAGTGGCCCTAGATTAAGGATGGGCTACTGCTTATAGCCTATCGAGTTACTCACGGTGGTCGTTAAACCCCCAAACAAAACAAAAAAACGAAAATAAAAAACACGGCTGGAACAAGTTAATCTGTACATTACAAAGCGCTGCTTTCCTCTTGAATTTGTTATTTAAGGTTGACATTTCGGGAGAAGATTGACACTTAACTTTCTGGTTGATAATCTGCTAAAAGTGCTATAGCAGTGACGACGAACCTAAGAAAGCAAAGAGATGTTTGAGTCACTTGTTTCTACCAAGTGGCAAGATATTCCTGACTTGGCCACCAGCCCTTCCCTATCATGCCTCTGGGGCATGGAGCAGAGAATAAAGGTCTGGAAGGGAGTCTTTATCATTTGAAACATGTTTAAGATCGTTATTGCAAAGTATGGAGGTAAAAGAAATTGTTTCGCGTAGCTTTCTTTAACCCTGGCCACTATACGAACATTTCTGTTTGGAGAACAAAGAAAGTTTTAGGCACCATTAGATTCAGGTACATAGGCTACTTAAAGGGTTGGTCAACATCGGAACATACTTCTATAAAGCCTCCATCGAAAAATCTATCTTCGGTGAAGCCAAGTGCGCAGGTGTATAATATTATTGCACGAAAAGACTCACCGACCTTAAAAACAGAAGTATTACAGTAGCACTGAAATCACTATGATTCGGTGCTCTCACATTTGGTACCCTCTTATGACAGTCTGTATTTGGAACTATGCGGAACCAATTTGAGCGACCTGACACGACACTGTCAGTTTGCATCTCCCTTTCTGTGAACAAGTGCAAAGCTCCTAAAAAGCGAAATATCTCACACTATGCGAAATTTGTCATAAACGTGCACTGAAACATAAGGAAGAGTTCATCGTAGACTCAGAAGTGTGAAACACCAAAAGACATGACTAAAAACGAAGCGATCCGCGCAACTTCAGTCATTTCCAATCAGCCTTTTGCAAATATCAAGCTGAAAAGCAAAGGTTAAAAAATAAGCATCGCATCTTATCCAAGTTTTCATGCAACACTCTCCAGTTCTTTCAAGCTGGTAAACGAAACGTTTCAAGCCGGTAAAGCGAATGTTCTTGATGAAGTCGCTCGGGCCATCCGTCGACCTCTCGCATAAAGGATCATCTGGATTGCATCGATGCGCTCATTAAAGAAGATCGCCAGATCGCCCAAAATCTGAGATCGCCCAAAATGTAAACATTAGCTATTGTTCTGCATTCTCAATAGTGCATGACGATCTCGGATATAAAAAGTGTGTGCCAGATTTGTGCCATGACAGTTGTCTGATGAGCACTAGCAGCAGCGCCTGGAAATAGGCAGAAGTTTTTGCAGCGGTATGAGTCAGTTTTCAGTATTCTGGAGGGGATTTTCACTGGGGACGAAACATGGGTCTATTATTACGACCCCGAGAGCAAAAAGCAATGGAGTGAAAATATCCCAGCTCCCCATGCAGAAAGAAGTTCAAAGTTGTCCCTTCGGCAAGAAAATTAATGCTGACTCTTTTTTTTTGCATGAAAGGACCCATCGTTGAGCAAAGCACAGGGGGCTCAATTAACAGTCGGTCAGATTGCGACTTGCTGAAAGACACATTGAAACCAGAAATTCGCACTAAACGACGGGGAATGTTATCCAAAAAAGTGCCTTTGCTGAAGGACAATGCTCGTCCACATGCAGCATCGGCAACTCGACGAACAATTACCAGTTGAAGTTTGAGGTGCTACCACATCCTGCTTACTGCCCCGATTTGGCGCCGTGCGACTTTCATATCTTCGGGCCTCTGAAAGACGCTTTGCGAGGCTACCGTTTAGAAAGTGATGTCCAGGTGCAGGAAGTGGTGCATTCGTGGCTGCAGGAACAACCCAAAGCATTTTTCTCTGCAGGAATCCAGAAGCTTGTAGACAGATATACAACATGCGTTGAGAAGACAGGGGGAGGTAATTGTTAACTGTATGCTTCTTAGTTTCTTTAATATACGACAACATTGACCTTACTCTTTGATTTACCCTCGTACAATAAAATTTCCTTATCTCTGTTATATATTGTGCTGTCATGCAAAAATCTCGTGTCATAATTTTGCATTTTCAATGTAATGTAATAAGACAATCGTATCTATTAGAAATAAGACAAATTTCTACATAAATAGCATATTTCATCATCTGAACACACTGTAATCACTCCAATATCTCTGAATCCTCACTTATTTACATGAAGCTCTATATATTTTTTATTGACAGTGCACATGACGGTTAACGCTTAAGAATATTATTGGTGCCTTTCTGGGACTTTATTTTCAATATTCTTGTTCCTTTGCCCTCCAGAGTCATTATGATAATTCAAAAGGAAGAATGTTGGAGAGTCGTGGGAGCGTGAAGCTTTAGAACTAATAAATACGTAAGTGAGATTTAATGAAATCTTACAGTAAAATAAATAAATTCCGACAATGTTATTACTTCCTTTTAAAAATTCATAGTTAATTTGCATTAAAAGGACTACGGAATAGAAACCCCTGAATACACAGAAAAGCTTCCTGTAAAAGACATCTTGTTTTCCATTTCTCTTCTTCCTCAAAAATTTTTTTAGAGTACTCGCTTGATGAGATACTGAAAGAGCTGCTATGAGAGAAACTGTTTTATGTTTTGTTCGTGGTGATGCATTCATTAATATTGAAACCACTGAAAATATTATTAATGTATTTGTTAAATCTCTTTAAGGTTTGAGCAAATAAAAATATTTTAAAACTTTTCTCTGAGTCTTTTCTGTCATTTCTATACAAACACTGATAATTACCTCTTTTTTTTATTATAATAACAGAACGAAATTTTCGGAACTTTCACAAACGAAATTACAGTAGATAGTTCAAGTACGCAAACATATTTTTGAATATTTTAATACATGTTGTTTTGTGTTGCTCGTATTCGAGATGCGAAGGACTTAAAAATGATTTCTCCGGAAGTATTTACTCCAATGCAGTAATGATTATTTAATATTTACGACGGTATTTCGAAAAAGTAAAAGCAAATCATTCTGTATTAAATTAAGAAATATAAGATGTACAGGTTTATCAAAATAATTGAAATACTTGCTGTTTCTGTAGAACTTTTTATTAATAAGCTGTAGGGCCAATTTGTTCTTTCAGAAAAGAAGCATTTCAACATTAAATAGACATATACAAGTCATGCACATACAATAATGATATTTGGGACCATTATTCCTGTAAAATATGTCCCAACTGTGCCAGTGATTTTGGAGGTGGAAAGTGTGATCTGACCTTTCGCTGCAGGTATTCCCCCAAATGTTCGATAATACTGAGGTCTGACGACTGAGGTGGCCAGAGTAGTTTCTGTACCTGATCCTGATGCTCCGCAAACCACAACTTGACATGTTCCGCACAATGCAAGAGTGAATTATCTGCTTGAAACGAATGACGGTCATTAGGGACCAATGCCTGCAAGATTTGGTGCAAGTGGTCCACAAGAATGAATTCGTACGTTGCAGATGTGACACAATCCTGCAGAATAATCAATGGCCCTAAGGAATGTCATGATATGCCGTCCCATAACATCAGACGTACACTCTACCTGTGGTGGAAACCAATGTCAAGCACGATTCATCAGAGCAGATGACACGTTGCCAGTATTTAGAATATCTGTTTTTATGGGCTTTGAACCACCTTATACATTTTGTAGCATAGATTTTGGTAGCACTGGCCAAAAACGTTTTACAACCCCCCCCCCTCCCCGATTAAAACAATCATTTTATAGAGTTCGAGGTGCTGAACGCGAATGTGACAATGAAAATGCAAAATTGGCTCCGGTGCGAGAGATTCGCAATACTTTCTTATACGAACTTTCCACGTGTACGGTAAATGCCCACTTCTACGTCAGACGTCGCTTTGCCTGTTGCGGGTATGCTGCTCGTGATCTCTAGCGAGCGTCCAACAATAGTCAGCCAACATAGAAGAGGATCACTTTCCCCGATATCTTCTCTCCATCGTTGCAATTTCCTGACAGTAATGTTCAGTGTGCTCGTCACTAACCATGCGGCAGTTGCCGGGGAAGAAATCTAAGTCAGAACGGAGCAAGTGTATCATTAAGTGCATATTGCAACCAAATTTGTGATACATAGACAATATAACATGTCCTCAACCAGTTCCTTGTAGTTTTCTGCTCTGACATTTCCGAGGAAGTTGGTCGACACCAAACGAAACGCGCTCCAAGCTCATCACCCTGTAGCAGGTGGTAGAATGTTTCGTCAAGCTCTGGGATCTGAGGACCCACAAAAACTCCCTCTTTAATTTTTGCTTCGCTGAGTCGAGGGGATTTGTTAGCCAGGTACTTGAAGGCTGATCCAGTCCGGTCGATGGCTTTTACGAAGTTTTTTACCAGACAAAGTTTGATGTGTAAGGGTGGTGGCAGAATTTTGTGAGCTTCCGCCAGTGCTGGGTGTTACACATTCTTCTCTCCAACATTCAGAGATTTCCTCGCAGGCCAATCTCTCTTCACAAAGTGCAAATTCCTTACTCGACTGCCTCATTCACAAAAAAAAATGCTGCAGATTCATCAACGCAGACACTACGTTTAAGTAACCACAGACGTGCTAGTCGTATTTGCTGTATTGAAGACAGTCGAAAGCTGTTTCAGGTTTTCGCAGATTTCTTTTATGTAGACAACGGGTCCGACTGGAATAGATGGAAGCTGGTTTCTACTATGCAACAACACCTTCTTGAGAGCCAGTTTTGACGAGACTATGAATAATTGCCATTTGTGCGGCTCATACTAGATTCGAAGGGCATTCATCAGGCCATCTATATCGTAGCAGAACGTAAGGCCATCTTCCTTGCGTAAACTGCTCATGACAAGTGCGAAACGAAGACACTCGGGCATCGGACATTTTTCTTGCAAACATTCCATTGGAGAAGTCTTGATCCCAGTAACTCCCTTTTGGCCTTAGACAGCTCCAGATCGCGAACAAGATCGTTCAGTTCTTGTTGTGTGAGGATGTGTTGCGCAGATGACGCTCCATGGCCGACATGTGGATCATTGTTAGACGCCGAAGGCTCAGGAGAACCCAACATTAGTTCGTCTCCGTCCTCGTCGTCCTCTGAATCGATGGAAAATTCTTTTGAAAGTCCGGGAACGGGAAGTCCTTCGCCATGCAGAACTAGTTGGACAGCAGATGGTGTATTCGGGTTCGCTATTGTCCACTTCTTTTACCTCGAGATGGGTCCCGAAACAGGTGCTACCATGCAGAAATAACAGTCATTTGCACGATTGCTTGACTCTCTCGAAGCCATAGGAACAGCAAACTGCATCGACACTTTACCACATTTCAGCCACTTCGGAAGATTCCTAGCACACGTACCGCAGCACATGTGTGGGGGCCCATGCCTTGTCCTGGTTCCTGATCATGCATCCAAAATAAACCTGATACGCCTTTTTCACTATCGGAGTGATGGGCTTTTTCTGGCTTGCAAACGTAAATATAACAAAAGTTATTTGGACTATTAGCACAGTTACGAAGTATCACACTACTGCTGGATTTACACTGCAGGGATCACTTGTGTATACGACGCAGGAGTAAATGCGAGTGTAGCCAGGAAGTAGCACAAACACTTTTTTTACCCTACGAGACTTCTGTTTGTACTAATGATTGCATCATCTTACTTCAACGACGTCATAATTCAACTGCATTGCATCAGACAATGATGCAATATCTCCTGGGAGTGGTGTGTATGGTGGGCTGATGTGCAAAATGACGCACTGCGTTGCGGACTGAGTCTCTCCTGAACAAGAGCCAATCGACAGATTTTATTGTCGTTCTCTTGTTCAGCACATTGAAATTCGTAAAGATTCGCTATTTTCATTTCCGAGGCAAATTGTTTGTTGTCCGGTGTAGAGGTTTGTGGATTGACTCGGCCATAAATACGTACAAGCAGGACGAAGTTCCCGACGAACTAAAGCGGAATCATTCAGTCTGGCATTCAACTCTGCTGTTATTCGCAGTGCCGTGGTGTTGTGCTTCCGTAGTACAATCCGTGCCAATTTTTGACATCTTCATGTGGCATCCACAATTTGCACGTTTGTAAGCAACGTCGTGTCTTTTTGCTAAGTATTCATAATCTTCGATACAGTTCCTCGTGTAACACTTACTATTTCTGCCGTTCTAGTTATTTAAACTCCAGACAGATGCGCACCAATATTGGAGCATACCTTTTTTGAGGTCACTCAGATCTCACACTGTCGACAATTACTCCGCAACAGCTGTTTCACCTGCGTCTGTAGCAAATCTACGTGATAAACGATACCGCACTTCACCCCTTTATACACTACTGTTAATAGAAATTGGAACACCATGAAGAAATGCTCAGATTTGCACGATATTTGCAGGGTGGATGGGGCACCATGGGAGAGGTACAAATGATTACAATTGTAGCGCACATGCAAATGTGAGGTGCGCACAACGCCATCGGAAACGTCACACAACGGGGTATAAAAGAAGGCGTACAGAGAGCAGGTTTTTAAACTTGCTGTCACTAAACTCAACCGTAAGCAGTTGTTAACATGTAAACATGCCTCGTAGGAGGACAAGACAACCATACGAACACTTGACGGAGTTTGAAAGATGTAGAATCGTGGGACTTAGAAAAGGTAGTTTATCATACCGGGATACTGTTGCATGCGTTAGGCGTAACGCAGCGTGCAGGGTCTGGAGCTCGAAATCGCTCGACCAAGCGAGAAGACAGTAACTTGCATCGTATGACAGTGACGTCGCGCAGAACACCATCCACGACACTTGCGCAGAAATGGAGGATTATCACACATCGGCCAACGTCTGTAAGCACTGTTCGTCACCGATTGCTGTAGACAGGCCTCGTTGCTCGCCGTCCATTGATGTGACTTCCCTTGGCTCTGAACCATAGGCGCCAGCGATTGCAGTGGTGTCGCGAACGTCGAAACTGGAGGGCTGAATGAGAGCATATTGTGTTTTCGGACGAGTCCAGTTTCAATCTAATGCATCACGACGGACGAATCCTTGTTCGCAATTACCGTGGTGAACGGCATCTGGAATTGCGTTGTGCAGCGCCATATCGGTCCCACGCCGAGCGTGAAGGTCTTGGGCGCTATTGCGTTTCATTCACGCACTCGCCTACTACGCATCACATGCACATCCAACAGCCAACGCTTCATCACGGAAGTGTTGGAAGATGAACTTCTAACCTTCCTTCGGTTGATTCCGGGAGCCGTCTTCCAACAAGACAATACCCGACCTCATCTTGCTTGTGCTTTCCAAGACGTACTCTGTGCGCATCAGGTCGCTGAGATTTGCCGCCTATAGAGAACGCCTGGGGGCAAGGACTGGCTCACATGGTCTTGCAGCCTGTTATAACCAACGAATTGTAGATGCGTGTAGAAGCAGAATGGAATGCAATACCGCAGACGACCATCCAAACTCTGTTTCATTCGATCCCACGGCGTGTGTGGTCGGTTATCACCGCTCATGGCGAATTTACTCATTACTAATTTTTTGGCCTTCCTCATCACAAATCGGTATATAATTGTGATCGTTTGCAGCTCGTACCATAACTAATCACTCCAATAAATTTCATTGTGATTGATTGTTTCTTTCTTGGTGTTGTAATTTCTATTAACCGCACTATATATACACATATACACGTTGCGGGTGACGTCGTTCATGTGATTTGCATACGGCGCACTGCGTGTACTCCAGGCGCAGTTGCTGTTTCCATTATTTTGGTAAACCTTTGTATTTTATCCTCATTCCCTTTGGTTTTGCTAAACACTTTATAATCAGTCTTGCAACCTCTTAATGACGAACAGGCTTTGTCAGCAGCCAAATATGCACAGGTTATCCGATTTATCATCGCAAACGTCTTTTCTCATATGCTTTTTTCCAGAGGATCACCACCGCTTTCAAAAAGAAACAAGAAAGATGGCACAGAACTATTGGTTTTAATGAGTAGGTCTTTTGAATCCTCTCCGACACAAGCAAAAAAAATATTTCAAAGCAGATTTCTAGGAAACCTAAAAATTCAGCAAACAAGAGAACACATTTACACCATCATGGAAAAAACTGTTTATAATTTAAAATACACAGTGTGAGATTGGATTTTTCAATAGGATTTTCGGAAGCGGAGATACGCGGGCAAACAAAAATCAGAAATACACATTAAACCACCTAGCACCAGACCTGAACTGCGAACTACAAAAAAAAAAAAAAAAAAAAAAAAAAGGCCAGCTGCACATGCAATGTATCACAAGGTGGATGGTATCCGATGTTTAAAGAATTTTTTTTAAATAAGATTTTTATGAGCAGAATATATATATGAAGAAAACCTATATGGAAAAAAAAGTTAGATGCTTGCGCTCCTGGTGGGAAAATTGTGAATTATTTTATGCAGGAAAATCACAAAAAATGTTTTCGTTTTCGAATCCTTTTCAGTCAGTAGTATCTGTTCGAAAAATTAATCAGTGCTTTTAACTTTAATTAATAAAAAAATAATCCGCGCTTTTAATCTTAATCTCCGCTTTACGTGTGGATTAAATTTGCGTTGAGATTCATCGAAAGCCCAACGCATTTTAATTCGATTCGATCCCTTTTCGACAGGATGTGGCTAGTCTCTCTTTTTTTAAATGTATCTGAGGAAGCTAACGTGTTTTGTCAAAAAGAACCATGCACGTGAAGTGAGAGTCAAGATTTCTCTTCAAACTTAAAAATGGTGCTTAGTGAACGCTTCATGCAAAATTAATTTGGTGATATGTTGCTCCCTCGAGATATTTAAAACTGTCCTCAATCGCGTTAGGAAAAATGCCGCCGAATGTACAGTATATACACGGTCGAGCCGCATTATTGTGACAACCATCTAATATCCAGAGTAACCGCCGTGTACAGCGCGGACAGAAGCTAGACGATCTGGGAGTGACTCAAGGAGGTGTTCACAGGTATGTGGAGCCATGCTGACTGGAGTGCATCTGACAGCTGTTTAAAGTTGCGTTTTGCAGGATGCATAGAGCGAACAACACGATCGAGGTGGTCCTATAGATGCTCAATTGGGTTACGTCTGGGTAATTAGGGGCCAGGGAAGTGCTTTGAAGTCTTTATCGTGCTCTTCCAACCACTCTCGGACATTTCTAGGTGTGTGCACGTCGCATTGTCGTTCTGGAAGATCCAATCTGCCACAGGGAAGACAATCAGCATGTGTGAGTGTACGTGGTCTGTAAGGATAGATTCATAGCGAATTCGGCCCATAGTGTCTTCTACAGGAATGAGTGGAGCAGAGAAGCCCACGAAAACATTCCCCAGACCACAACCCTGCCACCAGCAGCTTGTGTTCTTCCAGCAGTGGTTGAAGAGTGTTTGTTCTCCGATGTTTCTCGCCTTATACGCCAACGTCCACCCGTTCGATGAAGCAGAAAACGTGACTCATCGGAGAAGGAAATCCTTTGTCAATCAGCGGAGGTCGAATCCGATACTGCCGTGCAAATGTAAGCCTTTTCTGCCGATTCACCTCGTTAGCATAGGTGCAGTGACCATCCGTCTGCATTGGAGCCCCATACGCAGTAGAGTTTGCTGAACTGTCGTTTTAGACACACTTCCGGTAGTCCCCTGGTTCATTTGGCCAGTGAGTTGCCTCACTGTCGCGTGTCGATCGGCCCTCACACACCTTCACAGCCGAAGTTCCCCTCTCACATCAGTGGCACGTAGTACTCCGCAGTTTTCACGTCGCTTATTCGCGATGGTGTCATTTCTCCAATCACGATGCACTTTAACCACAGCAGCACGCGAACAGTTCACGAACTGAACTGTTTCAAATATACTGCCACACTTGGCCCGAAAGCTGATAATCATCACTTTTTGCAAATCTGATAAATCGCTCCTTTTATCCATGACATCAACGAGTGATATGTTTTCAGAATGCCTACACCACACCTTATATACCCCTATATAAGTGCCAACTCAACGACACGTGCCTTCATTCATTGGCTACGCCTGTTGACGTCAAAAGTAGGAGGTGGTCACATTAATGTGCCTGGACTGTGTACATATGTGAGGTATTAAGAAACTTCCCTACAATGGTTCCATCGAATCACGACACTTAAATAATGGACGCGTTGGACGACCTCTGAACACACACACATTTAATCTGTTGTACACTTACAATTGATATAGAATACACTAACAACGGAACCTACTCGTTCCGCTAAGAAATACAAACATGGCGAACACATCGAGCACCAATCGAACACCCTCCGGCACGCAGTGCGCTTCAGAACTCTCTCTAGCTCTACTTCTTGTCTCTGGAAGCATGTTTTAGTGACGCGCTGACGTCCGACGCTCACGCAATCCAGCGGTCGTTCCTCCGCGTAGCGACCTCGGCATTTCACCATCATGACGTCACATACCGAAAACCCAAAGTCTCGGCCATGCTGACTAGGCGCTGTCCTCAGCGGCTCCTGCATCCGGTAGTGTTCTGAGCATTTAAACAACAAAAGAGAACAGTTAAATAAAACACATACTCACAGTCATTGAAAGTCCTTCAGTGACCCCCTGTAGGCCATGGCTTCATATGGTCCGCTGCAGTAGATGTGTTGTTTGATCCTTCGTGATTTCCCGCTTTCTCGACGTCGTACCGATTATTTGGCTTCACTGACTTGACACGATAAGGGCCAAAGAACTTTGGTCACAGCTTTAACCCCGCACCGAACTGCGTCCTCTGAATTGCAACTAGATCGTTGACTTCATACAGTTTAGGTAGTTTTCGTTTCCGGTTGAATTGTCGACTAATTTTCTGTTGTAGTATCAAGATATTATTACTCTTGGCGTCTTCACGCATATCATCTTTATCCCGTAGTGTGCAGTTTAAATGTTCCTCTTCTAACAGTTCTCTAATTTTTAGATCTCCACCATTCTTCATTTTAACGCCAGTCATCAGTTCAAATGGGGTGTATTTAGTGCTTCTTGAAATCGTGCTATTTTTTAAATTGGCACTTTTGGTTTTGTTTGGCTTGTAGCCATGCACAAGATCTGAAACTTCTCTGCGCATTTTCAAATCTCGTATATGATCCAAGTTTAACATGCTCGAATCTTCCATCACACTCGCGACGTGCAGCAAAAAACTATTAAAGACGTTCTCATTTCGCTCACCTGAAGCAGCGATACAGTCTGCTGTTCTGAGAGGCTTGGCTCCCACGACGCCAAATCTGACCTTGACCCACTTTCATCTTGGCAAACAGGTTTGCATGGACTATACACTGAGCGTTGAGGCTATTCAAAACTGCTGCTGTTACTTCGAAAACAACGTGAGAACTCTTTAGTGAGATCAGGAACTTTGCCAGGGGAACTTCATGTTTATCATTAAAACAGCTAGAAAGAATTACTCTACCCTCTGTTATTTTTTAGCGAGGACCACATTGCTATTCTCTACCACAATTTGGGTGCCTGAATCAATAAGAGCAGTTACTCCTTTACCATCAATCAAGATGTCAGCATACTCCAGTTCGTTTATAAAACCTTTTCTCTCAACGGGCTGTTCCGATTCCAGTACATTGACTGAATTTTCACCCCTCCCGCTTTGCTCACTTACGACTTCAAGTTGTCTTCGAAAACGTTTAGAACAAAATTTTGCAAAATGTGTTCCTCCACAAACGTAACATCTGGTTTTTCCCTTATTTTGCTCATAGTTATTTTTGTTGGACTTTTCGTACCGTACATTCTTAAAATTTCCGTATCCACCTTTTCTCGTATTCTCCATCGATTTGTACTCAATTGCTTGAATATCATTTAACGACTTTCCTTTCGACACGAAATAAACATCCCACTCTTTTGCTAATCTTACAGGGTCAAACCAACTTTCTCCCTGCTTAATCCCTATGTGAAATGCCGTGTCTCTGTCTAAGGTTTGGTACAATTTGTCCGCCACCATCAATTTGCATAATGAGTTAAAATCACTAAGTTCACGCAGTTTACAATAACACTCAAAGTTTGCTGTTAATCTCGATACGAATTGAATATGTGTTTAACTCGGCTGTCGACGAGCTTTCCGAAAATTATTCAGGTATTCCTGCGCTGTTGGTTGAAACTCTCTTAATATTAGCAACTTGAGCTTATCATAATCTTTTATCTTTTCCTCCCCGATGTAAAGCAATACGTTGCCAGCTTTTTCCCCGAGAAGGTTTATCAAGATCTCTGACCTCATGTCCAGTGGCACCCCTTTTATAACAAAAGCTCGTTTCACAGATTGGAAAAACAAATTGAGATTCTCTGCTTTAACTGGAAGAGTCATACTCAGTGTACAAACACTTTTAATCAGGTTTTCAAGATTAAACGTAGGCCATTCAAATCCCGTATTATCACTTCGCTCATTCAGCTCCAATGCCGAACAGCTTCGAATACTTTCCACTTCTACTTCCTTCCCGAATTGCGCTAATTTGATTTTTTCCATTTCTAATACTCGATCACTTTCAGCCCTCACCTTCCTCTCTTCTATTACAGAACTTAAAACGTCTTTTACAAAATCCGGATCATTTTTATAGATTTCAGTGCTCTCTATTTTTAGTTTTGGTATTAATACAGTTTAGCGGCCACATATAATTACCCCGAATATCTTCCTGAAATGAATTTTGTACAGTAGTCTGTGATCTCATGATACTAAATCAGTCTGCTGCGCAAGCACTTTTGCTGTTTAAATTGGTGAAAATGAATTTTATAAATTGTTACCTACCCACCGAGATGCTTCAGGCACCCGCCATTTGCAATGGCACGTAAAGTTGTTTTCACTGCAAGAGTGTCGTCTGCTACTTGAAACTTCCGGTTGCCAACCGAAGACCAGTGGATGAGATATTTCGCAACACTCAGAACTAAAATCAGTTCGAAGGCAGACGTAACGTAGATTTTTCAAATAAAATAATTTGGAAAGCAGATATAACCTACATTTTTCAACATATAGCTACCAATTGTCACGTGCACAACCTCGACATTTCATTTTATTATTTAGAAATGTAGTTAAGTGTAACGAACCATTTTGTTAACACAATATCTCCGGAAAATAAGTCTCCTCATTTCATTATTTAGAAATTTAGTTAAGTATAACGAAATCATCTTGTTAACATAATATCTCCGGAAAATAAAGGAGGAAATATTCCCTGAACTTTGATAATTTAAACACATTTCCACTTTCGTACAAAATGTTTGGTAGGCATATAACAGATTTTTTGGTAGGGCTAGCGCCCCCTTCATCCAACAGTTACTAGGAAATTAATGTTTTAATCCGTACAAAAAAATTTTCGTCGTCCCAGTAGCCGAGTGGAACGAGACGCTGTCTTCTAATCGTCCGCTATGGATTCGTGTTCGAATCCAGATTTTATCCACAAACAAATGGAAATATTTACAAAAACAATGTCTGATTGGTCTTTGTTTTTCCGTGAAATGCATAAGGAGTTTGCTGAGAAGACCAGTCAAACTTTGGAAAGTACAGGAAAGATCATAGAAGTTGACGAATGTGAAATCGGCAACACAAAATTCCATATCGGTTCGAAGCAATAGGATGCGGCACCAAAAATTCATTTCTGGTACTAGTTAAAAAAAACAGGACCTCAGGCATCCTTATGAACGTCATCCAAAATTTTAATGTATGAAAGAATGTCCTCAGAAAAAATGCCCACTTCTCGAAAATACACTCAGGCAAACTGAAATTGACTTTTACTCATCCACTGGTCTTCGGTTGGCAACCGGAAGTTTCAAGTAGCAGACGACACTCTTGCAGTGAAAACAACTTTACGTGCCATTGCAAATGGCGGGTGCCTGAAGCATCACGGTGGGTAGGTAGCAATTTATAAAATTCATTTTCACCAATTTAAACAGCAAAAGTGCTTGCGCAGCAGACTGATTTAGTATCATGAGATCACAGACTACTGTACAAAATTCATTTCAGGAAGATATTCGGGGTAATTATATGTGGCCGCTAAACTGTATTAATACCTAATTTGGAAATAATTCCTTCTTTAAAAAAATGCTTAGGATCCCTTTTAATACAAATCATCTCTGTGCATTAGAGTTTATTTTACTTATTTCTACTTGGGGGAAGAAAAAATTAATCCTCAACTGTATATATTTCAACACTTTAAAATTATGTGACAACACATTCTGGCACAAACTATTTTCTTGGTAATTGAAAATAACGTTGAATGAAGGACACTGTCACAGAAAATGTTCTCATTGTTTTGTGAAAAATTAATGCAAGAACTTTTTTCATAAAATTATTCATTTTTATCACTATTGAATTTTTCTTTCATTTGTATTTGTAAATTTACAATTATTATAATTGAACACTGTTAGGTAAGCCAAAAATTGAAAAAACTATTTCCATACTAGAATTTAATTCAAACTATAGCTCAGTAAACAGAATTCTTGCTCACCACTAACAGAAATTTAATTGCATTATGAGCCAATAAACAATCTGAAATTGCAGATTTAGTGCTACTGACTAACTCTTTCATACCAGAAAATTTGAAAAATTCATCGCCGTGGAGCAGGAATCAAACCTCCATTTCCCAATTTTCATTCGAGCATGCTACCGTTACACCATCCAGGTTGAGGAAGTCCCAAACATCCGAGTGATTTAATCTGAATAATCTCAGATTTTCGCCAGTCAAAGCGAGCCGTGCTTCATCGTAGCTCAGCTATTTAGAGTTAGGTCGATGCTTAGCAAATTCCCAGTTATTCAGGTAAACATTGGGGAAGAAATATTTCTTCTTATTATACGTGAGAAATATATATCTATAAGCAATCTGAAATCACATATTTACTGTTACGTAACTGAAATCAAACGATCGTCCATGGAATGTAAACATGTCACCTTTCCAACAAGGAAGACGTGAAAAGTCCAACTGTCTGTATGCGGGAGAGGTCATGGCGACTGTGAATCTGTTGTTTACACTGAATTTCTGTCAAAAGAGATGGCCATCAATAGCGACTCATATTACCAAACACTATTAAATCTGCGAAATTCAATTAAGGACAGGTAAATTGAGCGAAGGTGTCACTCTGCTGCCCAACAACGCTAACAGCACGGAAAACAAAGTGAATTGCTGCAGTCATTCAAGTTGGAGGTGTGGCAACATCCACCTTACAGCCCCAACTTATCCCCATGCGGCTACCATTTGTTTGGTAAAATGAAACAGGACCTTAGTGGACGATTCCCAACCGATGAGGCTGTGAAAAGTGCGGTCCTTAACTAGTTGCACCAGACTAGACTTTTTCTGTACAGGTATGGGAAAGTTAATCGCATGTTCCGATAAATGTTTACAGTCCTTAGGCGACTATGTCGAAAAATGAATTAATGTTGTACCTTTAAACCAACATACATCCCCTGAGTATATCTTTGTTTGTTTTTTATTCAACAGTGTAACTAACTTTTTGATCCACCCTCATATCATTAAAGCACTTTGCTGCAATTCAGAAATCAAATTTTTAGTTTACTTTAAAAATTAGCATAAATACTACATTTGGAAAAAGTATCAACTTACCTATTGACTATCAATTTGTCTTGTAACTTCAAGCGGAACGAAGTAAAAAATACTATTAAAAATAAACAAATGGGTCCATTTTTTTACATAAATGTACCTCAAATGTCTGTTTGAAATAGTTTGAAAGAAGGAAGTCATCACGAGCTGCAACTGTATTCAGCTTCAGATTGTTTACCCTAACTTTCCTTATGTGATAGCATCTGCAACAAAGTTATAGATACATACAACAAAATAAATAAAGAATTCTTGCTAACCAATGGCAGAAATTAAGACATCTGTTTCAAATAGTTTGAATCATCACAAGTTACATCAAAATTATCTCAGCTTTAGATCCTCCCGTATGTGTTACAATCTGAATATTTTATGTATGAGTTGTGTCTATTATTTTCTTTACCTAAAATCTACTTTTGTAATGTTCATACCTAACTGTGATCTACTTTTTTATAAAACATATTTGATATCACATTTTGGATTAGACAACATTTCAACAGTATAAATAATTATTTCGCACACATTTCTAAAGGAATTAAGCACAATTGGTTAGTAGTTTTTCATAACACTAGGGAATGTATACATTTTACTAACATTCTTTACTAGAAGCCAAATTTGCTCATTATGGTAAAATTAAATTTTTACTTTCAATATACCTACTATAAATGTCAAGCTAAGCACTAGTACACACACACACCAGTGCTGAGACGGGCCGAGCCCGAACCGGGTGCTGGCTGCGTAATACTTACTGGAGAGAGGGGAAGAATTTTCTTCCTTTTTCTTTTAATGTGATTTTATATGATTTAGCACACGAGACTTTTTTTACACTTTCTAGTTGTTAAAGAGAATTCTTCAGCAACTGGGTCTAAATGGGGAGTAGGAATTCCGCAAGGCTATCCATTCCAGGCTTGAATAACAAAATACCATAGGCCATGAATTACAGGATTTTTGCCAAGGATAAGTTTTAAAAAGTATAGATAGTACATAGCAAGCTGACGGAATTTTGCTCCCTACCTCAAAGGGGCAGCTCCCTGCTAATTCTATTGAGCAATATACGACGTAGTTTGTTGTGCCACCAGATGTTTCCTGATACGCCCCCCCCTCCCCCAGAAAAAAAAATTTCAGGAAGAAATGAATGGTTAAAGAAACTATAGAAATAGATAGGCATCCCTTCCCCACTCCGCAGTTGAGAAAGACATCGGTTAATTGCATGGGTAGGAAAGAATGGAAGTTTGGAAGACTTTTTTAATGCCTATACAGGTTAATCATAGTTTTCGGGCTCGTTCGGGCTGAGGCTCTTAAAATTGAGCCCGAACTCAGCTCTGACACATACACACACAGTTACACTTCAGTTAACTTCTCACGGGTGTTTTTATCAAAAATTTTATGGCAATGAAGTCATAGTGGCAAGTATGAAAAATAAGAGAAATTTCCTGAAATCTTTTAGTACAGTATTGAAACGTAAACAAAAATGCTACAATATTACTGCTAACATTTATTTATCTGGAAATAAGTGACATGGAACTCGTACGGGTATGGTGTCGTTGAGGGACTAGCCAGACCCCATGACGCGAAGGAGTACAGTATCATCTTCCACGGAAAGAAAATAATCCAGATTTTCAAATTAATTTGGATTGATGAAATCAAAACTGCTATTAAAATGAGGACCTCTGGCTTATTTTGCTGTGAAACAGCTTAGCAAATTAAGATGCATATCTTGGGATAGGAGAATATAAAAAAGGTATATCACAGGCACATTGTGTAAGACGGGCAATCGCTGCACAAACAGTATTAGTTCAAATTCGGAAAAAAAATAAAAATAAAAATAAAAGACACCACCAGAGATTAAATACAAATCTTCAGTACATAATGCCACCACCACTCAGCATCACTATGTGAATAATATGTGATGAAGCAGAAAAAAGATCGGAAATGTTACGAGACGCTAACTGAAATACTGCTGGTATACAAGTTTTAAATAAAATGAAACCAAATATGATGAATCTTTACTTTCCAGTTTCAAAGATAGCTTTTCAGAAATGTTATCTTCATTTACTACAGAAGAAAAAATACATTTCAATGCTTTAACCAACCTGGCTATACACTTTACATGCATATAAAATATTTGATAGTTTAAACTCTTTTTCCTATTTCAGGACTTACTCTGTGTACACTATGCACTAAGGAGAGGCACACAAAACTAAGCGTTCAGACTTTCAACTTAATTTTTCTTTCACATGATTTCAAATCATTTTGGTTATCATGTTTGGCTTCTACTAAGTTGTTCAAGAGTATTTTGCAGCTGAGGAGTTATGTTTTCCTATTTAGTTTTCAAGCTACTCATACACAAACATTCAACAGAAAATGAACAAGGAAATCTAAAATCAGAACTTTGTCTGTTTAAATGTATGCAGCAGATTTTGTATAAGACAAAGTTTGTCTTATACAAAATCTGCTGCACACATTCCTTTGGTATGGCAAAAGTTGTAACAGTCTCCTTTTGACTTCTATAATTTGACTTGCAGCCACTAACACTGGAACACCGTGGCATGGCAATTCTTGTAAAAATTATTATACCTTTTAATACAAGTGAAGAACTAATCGAAAGTAGTTACCTGTGTATTGTACAGCTAGAATAAAGTTGATCATGCAGTTTTTCAACATAATCTGTCCACACTGTTCAGACAGCTTTAGTAAATTCAATCAGACAAATACAGTTGCATTAAGTTACGAAATTAAAAAATGTCCTCTTTAATTCAGACACACATTACAATGCAACAGTTCAAGCATTAATTTCGTAAAGAAAGGGCTAACGATTGTTGGAGATGCAAATGGCATACAAATTACGAAGGCTAATTTCCTGAAAAGTTGCCCTGATTTCTGGTAATATTCAAGCTCTGTGTGAATCGGCATTGGCAAAATATATTAATTATTCTATTTGAAATAAGAATTCAACACCACAGAATAACTCATTTCTTTGTACTTCACTATTCATGAGACATGAACAGATTTCAACACGTATGAAACTAAGATCTACTCATTAAACCTATAATTATCACCAAAACTAAATAAAACGTTTACTAAGAATTAACCTTATCTTAGAAATATAAAAATACCTACTTTACAAAACTATACGTGTATCCAAATGAAAATAAACGGAACATACAAATAACTGTGAACCAACGATGCAATAGCTGTTCAACCGATTGATTTGGCGACAGGCGACAGCACTAAGTTGTGCACGTGACTATTTCGCACCGTAGCCTGTCTTTTTCGTCAGCCTCGCCGAAAACCCACACATATATTACGTATATATGTGAATCATCTTCCAGCGTACCACGTAAGAGATCACATTACAAATGGGCTACAACAAACAGCCAACGACCCTGCAGAGATCGATACTGTCAACGCAGAACACGAAAGCGTGCTTCCAATACGCACTACAGCATCGCCACTGGACCTTTGAAGACTAGAAAAGGTCGCTTGGATAAACAAAGGAAGGTTCCTTCTGCATCATGGATGGACGAATCAAGGTTCCTTCCACCTCATAGATAGACGAATCAAGGTTCCTTCTGCAGAAGGAGCCGAATTTAGCATAACCACCATGAGACCATGGACCTATTCTTACAGGTGTCAAGAGTACAAGCTTGTAACTGCGATATGCGGATGTGGAAAATGTTTTCCTGGCATACATTAGGCCCCCGATACTCATTGACGAATAACTGAACGCAACGGCGTATTCCATCATTATTGCTGACCACATACATCGCTTCACGGCAACAACTTATCCTCATGCAGATGGACACTTCCAGCAGGATAACACATCCGCTGGCAAAGCACGTTTTGTCACCGAATGGTTCTAGGATCATGCTGACCAGTTCTGTTTTTTCTTGTTCAGTGGCCTGCATAATCCGTGTGTAACCTATACTCTAGATTCACTTTCCTTTTGATTTTACTATCTCTGGTTATTTTATTTTTCTATGTAAATTATCTTCTTACTGAACGAAATATTATTTCACCCGCTGAATGAGATCTGGCAATGAGTGTAAGTCATGACGTGGTGGTAGCCAGTATAAATAGGCGCGTCAACGATACCCAAGGAGAGATTTTGTTGTTATAAGGAGAGCTTTTGTTGTTATAGGGAGATCGTTTGTTGTTATACTAGAGAAGCGTTGTTGTTGTGAAGGAGAGAGTTTCGTTCTATGTGATTAGTTTGATTCTTCATTATTGTGAAACGAGTTGTGTGTGTGTGCTTTGGATGACCAAGAGTTGCATAATAAAAGAGCTTTGTAGTAAGTACGTCTTTCTCAATTCATAGTTTTTGTCAGACCTCTGTCTGGCTGTTAGGTTTATGTCATTAGTTTATTACCATTAACAACCAGCGTTAAGACTTCATTCATTCTGATTACTGCTACAACATTACTACCAGTTATAAGTTTGTTCAATACTATTACTACACTACTAGCAGGAGACTTTATTCATGTTCTTAATTAACTAGTAACAACAACCATTTGAATTCACTATTTGAAGCTTAGTACAAGCATATCATTCAGTAGCAGAAGCATTATACTTAGCTCAGTAGGAAAGCTTCATTATTATCATTAGCTAGCTGGTAGAAAGAGCTTATTCATTATAATTAGCTTAGCGGAAAGTAAATAAAGCTAATTCATTATACGTGGATTTAAACCCCATAGAGCGTCTGTCTGTGAGATATGGTGGAACGGACTTCTCGCTGCAAGACTGTGCTGCCGTTCAATTCACAGCAACCGAGAGACTCGATCATTTCCGCATTGTACAACATCCCTGCGCGATGCTTCCAGCATCTGGTATGCTCTATATACAGAAGAATTCAGGCTGTTCTGCAGGCCAAGGGCTCTGCAGCATGTTACTAGGTAGGTGTGCCTCATAAAATGGCATCTCAGTGAATACTTTTACCTAATACGTATTTAACAACTGAATTACCACAATTTTTCATTAAACAATTTACGTAATGTGTTTAATCAAAATGCATCCTTCTAGTTTCTACTATTAGTGACATGAGCCTTACCTATGAAAAAAATAAATAGATTTCTAATAACTCGAAATGCATGGAGAGATGCATGCTTATCCCATTAACTGACTGGAACGCATTAACTTGGGTTGAGCAAAAAAAGGCTGAAATCAGCTCGAACGAATATATTTGCTGGTTAAGAACTGCGTTGAGCGCGGCTGGAGCGAGTGCACCTGCGCTTCAGAAAGCGTTGCTTTCCCCTTAGCTTTGTTATTCAGTGATCAGTTAGGAACATGATTACACTAATCCTTTTTACGCTTTCCAACCGTAGGTTGAAGAAGCGTATATGCTCCAGCTTTGTCCGTCCGTCCGCACGATAACTGGCGTAAAAATGGGTCGATTTCGATGAAATTTTAGTATGTGGTACGGGACCCCCGGGGACGAACCCTATTGAAAATGGGACAAATGGGGTCAAAGGTAACGACGTAGGAGCGGGATCATTCCATTACCCTTATGCGTCATAACTTGCGTAAATATGGTTCGATTTCAATGAAAGTTTACTATGTGGTAGGGGACCACCTGGGGACGAACCCTATTCAAAATGGGTGAAGTGGGGTCAAAGTTCAGGACATAAGATCGGGATGCATTCCATTGCCCTTATGCGTCATAACGTGCGTAAAAATGGTTCGATTTCGATGAAATTTCAGTACGTAGTAGGGGACCACCTGGGGACGAACCCTATTGAAAATGGACGAAATGTGGTCACGGGTCACGACATAGGATTGCGATCCATTCCATTGTCCTTATCCCATATTATTAAGGTGGACGTCAAGTAATTTTGCTTCCTATACTTCCAATGGAAAAACTTTTGTACACATTTCCTTCACAATTAATGTGTTCCCAAGGATGAAAATTTGAACATCGATTAAAATAACTTCATATTATAACTTGGAAAATTTAATATTTTCTAAAACATAACCATAATTATATTAAAAATCAGTAACTTTTCCTTTGGTGGTGTTGAAACCAGAGAAAAGATGGCGCGACCTGTACTTTGATGACGTCAGTGGACAAAAAAATGTAGGATTGCATAATTACGGTTATGGTTTAGAAAATATTAAGTATTCCAAGTTATGAAATTTTAATCGATGTTCAAATTTTCATCCTTGTGAACGCATTAATTGTGAAGAAAATATGTACAAAAGTTTTTCCATTGGAAGTATAGGAAGCAAAGTTACTTGGCGTCCACCTTAAAGTAGCAATTCTTGTATGTATGTATATAGATTTTATTTTGAAAACGGCTCTAAGAATTTTGATGAAAGTCGTTAACCTACCGTTTTCTGGAACTAGAAATCGATTTAGCTTGATCTCGACTTTAGAAGAATTCGTTTAGTGGGTTAAATAACCACCCCGAATTATAACGTTTTTAGTAATGGCGTTGTTCCATTAATGTTACCAATGCTTAGAAATCTTATGACGTCACAACTCGCGTTTGAGAATGTTGGCGCGCGGTCACGCCATCTGTCTCATTACGTCACGCGTTGTGTGTGGATCCTATTAAAGTTTTATGACGTTACACTCTTTCGAGCAGATGGTCGCAATTCCCATCTGCCTCATTACGTCACGCGTTGTGTGCGTATGTCCGTCAGCACGATAACTCGCGTAGCAACCGTTCGATTTCGATGAAATTTTAGTATCTGGTAGGGGATCACCTGGGAAGGGACCCTATTTAAAGTGAACGAAATGGGGTCAAAGGTCAGTACATAGGAGAGGGACCCATTCTACTGCTGTTATGCGCCATAACTAATGCAAGAAAGGTTCGATTTCGATGAAATTTTAGTATGTGATAGGAGACCACATGGCGACAAACTTTATTGAAAATGGGCGAAATGGGGTAAAAGGTTAGGACACAGGAGCGGGATCTACTCCATAGCCCTTATGCATCATAACTTACGTAAAAATGCTTCCTATGCGACAAAACTTTATCATGTTATTTCGGAGGTATACCAAGCCGGTTCTGTTGAATATCATCGAAATGGGATCAAAGGTCAGGGCACAGGACCGAGATTTATTCCACAGACTATATTCTCATAACTTGAGTAATGATTTCTGTAATGTTGGAAAGCGTATTATAATCAATGCATTGCATGATTTTACTATCTTCTTGATTGATTACCTGCTAACAACAATGGCGACGAACTTAAGAAAGGAAAGAAACGTTTGAGTCACTTGTTTCTACCCAATTGCATGGTGTCTGTGTCAGAGGGCCAGCCCTTCACCATCATACCTTGAATGATGGAATAAAGAATAAAGGAAAACTAACTTTACTACCCGGCTTTGCCCGGTACAGAATGTATGGAATCTGTAGAATCAAACGGACCAAAAGCGTTACGAATTATTTACCATGCGTCCAGGTGACACAGTATTAGAATACTGACTGAACAAAATTCGTTAACAATTTGTTATCAACGATCAAATGCATCACGTGATTTCAGTTTCAGAGGTCTTTGACGGGCGAATCTCTGGGATAAAAAAGTTAAAAACTTATCTTTGCGAATATTTTATGAAATTGGCTGAAATTTTAATGAACACCATAAGTCGTTAATAGGAGCATGACCCCCAAATTTCGCCTGAATCGGTAAATAACTCTTTAAATTAGCCGTCAAAATTTTATTAACCGTTTCTGCGTACATATTTCTGCTTGCCGATGAATTAAAAATTCCATGCCTATTTTAAAAAGTTTTGACCGGATTCCGGTGAAATTTTGACGGACTCCTCTTATTACCAATTCATGGTGTTGATAAAAATTTCAGCCCGTTTCGTTAAGATTTCGCAAGGTTCGATTTTGCATTTTTTTATGCACAGTTTCTCAAAGAATAGAAACACTTGTCGATGTGCCGGGCGATGAATGCAGTCACGTGCTTTCAGATTTGGAACAGGATGACTTATTAATTAATTCATAACTCGCGAACGGAACAACGTAGACATCTTAAAATAGTTGCGTTGTCCAAGAAATTCCAATATTAATAAGCTATGCAAATTTCACGATGCCACAGTTCGGCGTTCGAGAGTTTTTGCTGTTTCAGACAAACAGACGTTTTGTGTTTTTTATATAAGATAAGGGAGCACTTATCACCAGTAACAGGTTCATGGTCAGTACCGCTCAGATGAGAGGAGGCAAGGAATTGTTTTGACTTAGCTTTCGTAAAATCCGGCCGCTATTTGAACGTTTGCTGCTCCGGTGTGGTGGGTAAGTGGCCTAAATTAGGGACCGGCCACTGCTTACACCCCATAGAGTTGCTCACGGTGATCGTTAAACCCACAAATTTGAGAAAAAAATTGAACATTTATGTTTAAGGAGCGCACAAAAGAAATGCTACATTCGCCGATGCACCTGAATCAAATGCAGCGCCATTTTGTTGAGGTACATCGGAGGCTTAAAGAGTTAATACACCCAAGAAAAATAAGTAAAGGAATTCATGGATCAGGAAAATGATGAGAGTTCATGTCCTCATGATCAAAGTGAACAACCTTAAGTGGTAATAAGCTGGACATTTTTCCAGAAGAACTAACCATCGCAAGACAACTGAAATACTAGACTGGAAGAGACAGGAAAAGACACAACAGAAAACAACGTGGGAGATAGGTGGATGAAATTCGAAAGTATATTGTAACACATAATATGGAAGAGAATTGCTCAAGACAGAGAGTTGTGATAAAGATTTGGGCAACTTTCATATTGCAAAGGGGATTGAGAATAGTTGATGACTTTCAAAATCATTTCGGGAAGAGTCCTCTTCGAAATGTTTCCATCCTTTAAACACCATACAGCGTGCTAAATAGGTATTTCCAGTGGTACCTAACTCGTGGAGGAAGTGGGGTATATGCGCCTACATATCGTAATGCCTCCACGAGTCACGTAAACCACATGATCTCAGTAAGCATCGTGTTTGTATGTTGTTTTCCTATTTCTTATGCTTGTACTAAATGGAAGATTGGTATGCTTTAGGGATTCTCTTGATGTTACCAACCATTTCTTCCACGTAGACATTCGTGGGCCTAGAACTTAGAGTAAAACCTCTCTCTCTCTCTCTCTCTCTCTCTCTCTCTCTCTCTCTCTCTCTCTCTCTCTCTCTTTCCCACGCTCCACAGTGTTGTAGCATGCCCTTATCTATTTATCTATACCTATATCCTACTAGTGTGTCCTTATCTATGCCCATACCCTCCACATGCCCATATACTTAACATCGTTTTGTGCACTTTCGATTACAACTCAATGACAAAGGACAGCTTACCGCGCCCTAAAGGAACGGTAAACGTTTCACCATTACATAGCATGAAGACTTCTTCTACGTCACTCTGTTGCATTAAGACTAAAAAGTGCCGGTAAGTCATTAAACGATTATCCTAAAGTATCGTAAAGTATAGTTAATTTATATCGTCCTAAAATATCGTTAATTGTATCATCCTAAAGTATCGTAAATTTTCTAACACACCAGCGGAAAAAAAGAATGTCTGTCGTGTGGTGGCTTCTCTCTCTCTCTCTCTCTCTCTCTCTCTATCCTTCTGGAGGGATGAGAAGGTTTCGAAATCTGAACTGAACATATCTCGAGGGGGGCCAGGTATATTAGGATGGTCTCGCCCATCTGATGGAGATTTTGTGTAGTAACTGAAGCGCCGCCCATGTAGAGCAGTAATCTGACCATTCGTCGTATATGGTCCGGGTTCGAATCCGTGTAGGGTATGGATGTTGCGTTTGTTTTACGGCAGTGGCTCTCTTCCTTCCCAGGAACCAGTGGCCCTAAATTAGGGAAGGGGACTGCTTATTGCCCATCGAGTAGCTCACGGTGGTTGTGAAACCCGCAAACAAAAACGAAAAAAAAAAAGTAACTGAAACTACTCGTCATAAACTGAAAGCACTTTGCTTATTTGTTTGGGGTTCCTTGCGTTATGCCACAAATCCGAAAATTTGCTGAACACCAAATAAAACCGAACAGATGAAATGGAACTGGATGATATAAGCAAAACATTTGTGTCACGAATTGTTCCCGGGAAAAGTGTATTCAGAAAATTCTATAATTCTGTTCGCAACATTCATTCGGTAAATGCTGCACGTAATTGCTGTATTTTAAAATACTTTATTTGTGTCTTTCCCTTCACCTTACTGAAGTATTGATTACATAAAACCGCTTTAATAACACAAACTTTTTCTTTTGTAGCAGCAACGCTGTCATAAATGTTTTCAAAATACTAAAAATATGAAGTAAAAAGTATAATGCAGGTAAAAAGCATTATAAGTCAGATAAGATACCTTTATTCTTTTCATACAGGCAAGAAATACATGAGAGAGGTAGAGAGGGAGAGAGAGATTTGGAAGCATATTCACACGCACAAAAAAATTGAACTTAGGCGCCACTGGGCGTATACTGCCTGCGTGAACAGAAAACACTCGGTTGGGCTAGTGGAAACTGGATCACGGCTCGTTCGCTTGCTTGGACATATCCATGGCATAGCGAGCGTCACTTAGTGGCCAACTGCACTCTCTAGCAGTGTTACTATGTTACGACATTTACAACTGAAGACCTGCCCTGGCTGTAATCTTTCTGGGTACAGTGACGCTCTCGACTGCAAAGGCGTCATATCCTGAGTCAAAGTTTCACTTGAACTATCATTATACTATATTCCTTGTCATTGCTTCTAAAATTCTGATTGAAGGAATTCTTTTTTCCTTCAGTGCCTCTTACTACGAACACCAATTCATGTACAGTTTCTTCTTCACATCATACACAGTTTCCCAGCTAGATGGCGCAAATACAAGTACCGTATTTTTCGGAATACTTTTGCTGCAAAAACCCTGACCTGTAAATTTTGTTTTTTCAAATCGAACTTCAGAAGGTAGAGATATTCGAACATTTTTTCATGATGAATTATACACTATATTAACAAAAGTCACCGGACACCTAGAAGAGAAACACAACACAGCATTTATTGACATACATTAGTACGGTGTCGGTCCCCCTTTGGCCTTAATGCATGCACTGACCCTTCGAGACATGCTTTCGACAAGGTTTTGAAACACAGCGATAGGTATGCGCTTCCATTCAGTACATAATGTTGTCGCTAAATGTTGCTTAGTAGTAGGTTTTGGTTACAAACTTCTTATGCGGCACTCTAATTCATCCCATAGGTGCTATATGGGATTAAAATAGAGTTCTGTGCTGGCCACTCCACCCACGAAATGGAATTATCGTCAAACCACGTCGTAACAGCCCTTGCTTTATGGCTCGGTGCATTATCCTGCTGGTACCAACAGGATTCGGTTCCATAGTATTACCACAGAGTTGGTAGGGCATAATTGTCCAGAATATCGAGGTAGACTTGCTGGTTAACAGGTTTATCCACGATAACCAATGAGCCGGGGCCATACCAACGAAAACCACCCCCACACGAGTACACTGCCTGCTCCAAACTTGGCCACTGTGGTAAATAGCGTTCCCCTGACTGCCGCCATACCCATACACAGCCATCAGACTGATAAATCGTGCTGTAACGTATACTCTAGATTCAGTTTCTTTTTTATTTTACTATCTCTTGTTATTTTATTTTCCTATGCAAATTATCTTCTCACTTAACGAGATGTTGTTTCTCCCGCTGAATTATATGTGGCAACGAGTGTAAGTCATGACGTGGTGGTATACCGAGGAGCTTCGTTTTATATGTGATAGGTTCTTCCTGATTATTGATAGGCGATTTACCTACGTTTCTACGATATTACGATAGTACGAAAGTTCGGGCTATCAGTAGTTGTGTTATTTTGGAGTGTGCATTTGAGTAATACCAGGAGCTCCCCAATAAAAGGTTAAAAGTGAGTGCGTTTACTTAGTTCATTTTATTGTCAGACCTCTGTCTGGCCGTTAAGTCTATTGCATTGAGTGTTTACGTTAAGTTCAGGGTATATTGTGTTTACCGCTCTAATAAGGAGCCTTCAAGGTACTAATGTACTAAAACCGAAGTTATATTACTGATATTCAAGATAATGAGGAACGCTGAGTAAAAATTAATTCCATATTCTTGGAATTTATTGCACGTGCGTGTCTTACCTAAACAAACTCTAGCACTCTGAAGATTAAGCACACTTTAGCTACGTCAAGTAACCTTTCAATAACCCTAACGTGACTTAACGTAAGCTTTCCTGCACTACACGTCCAGCCGGAGAATTTTATTCATTATAATTGGCGCCCGAACATTTCTTGAACACGAGGTATTGACACTTATTGACTATGTCTTCATTACCTGAGAAAACTTCACTATTTCAAACTGAATCAAGTTTCGGTGGAGGTGGGGTTATTTTCGACAATTTGCAGGAAGCCTGTGGGTCTAACTTTGATGTCAATGATTTGCAAGTACCCAGGCATTCCTCACAATTTCGTCATTCACCAGCTTCATATCACTCTGAGTCGCGGGTCGTACCTGAGGTATTTTAATCCTCTCATAGAGGCAAAATGCTTGCACATTTCGTGCCGCATGAGGGAGCAATTACTTTCAATGGTTTGGAGGGGTCCTTGAAATTTCTCGAGGATTTGGAGGATCATTTCGACTTATACAATATTCCTCAAGATTGCAAAGTGCAAATAGCAGGCACTTGCTTGAAAGATGCCGCTAAGACCTGGTATCGGCAGTGGAGAGTATCGAACCCGGATTCTCGTTATGAGAGTTTCCGAGCGGAATTTTCAGAAGTCTTTCCTTTCGGCCTCAGTCGAGCTGGCCTTGCACAACAACTTTTTTCTCGTAAGCAAGGACCCAACGATAGCCCTGTTGCGTTTGCTTTAGAAACAACACGCTTGTATAAATTATGGGATCCACATGCCAGTCATGTCGACATGTTGGACACCCTATTGCAACAGCTCGATCCATTTCTACAGGATTTTATTGAGGGCCGACACCCTGCTACAATGCATGAATGCCTTCGCCTCATACGAACGTATGAGGAGCGACACGGCAAACATGGACCAACTAAACATGCTCGGGAACCCCGGGAGGCTTATCACGAAAATCCTCAGCAGCATAATAGGCCTAATGACTTTCAACACGAGCGTACACAGGTGCAAGTCCAAGCACCATACGTACCACCGCATAGAAGAGTGGTACACCAACCGCTAGTTTCTAAACAATTTTCTGGGTACAGTACAAATGCGCAGTATGCTCGACCCCGTTCCAATCCGCAGAATTCGGAACATTTTTATGCTAAGGGCAATAATGATTTTTCTGCCCGTGCTGATAGAAGAAATAATAGAAATGGAAATTTCAACAGAAATGCGGAGTTCCCGCAGCAGTTTTCACGATGTTTTTCTAAGCGTGAAAACTTTACCGATACCAGGCAGGGCCGAGGTTTCAGACCGCATGAAAATACAACCAGGAATCCTTTAAACTTCCAAAGGAAGTAGACCAAGGAGTCGGCACTGCTTCCTGATACCAAGAATTCTGTCCCTAAAATAGTATTATTGACTGTCCAAACTCCTCAGTTGCCTGATGTGCTATTGACAATTGAAGATATTATTGTCGAGACGAAGTTCGACAGTGGTTCTGAAATATCAGCCCTAAATACGAAGTTTTGCACTGAAAGTTTTCCTGCAATACACGTCCAGCCTGCGACGCAGTATTTGCGAGGTGCAAATAACGAAATATTCAGTATCACAGGAACTGTCACATTATCTCTAGGGCTGGGAAAGGCTCGTTTTACGCATTCTTTCCTGCTCATAGACGACCTACCTGTTAAATGTCTAATGGGCATAGATTTTATCAATACTTTTAAAGTTACCATGAATTTCGAACAACATGTTATTTCCTTTCCGGAACCTGTCGAAGTGATTCCAACAGATCCTATAGACATAACGAGTTTGTTACTGAGTAAACAACTGAATGAGAGGCAAGAAACCAGCTTTATCTACTTTTGCATGAAAGACCTGGTTTATCTTCCGACCAACCTGGTTTCACACAAGTGGTTTATCACGTCATTGACACTGATGGTTCGAAACCGATAGCGACGAATCCTTACCCTTGTGCTCCCCATAAAAAAAATGAAATGCAACGTCAAATTTCAGAGATGATTAAACAGGGCATAATAAGGGAATCAACAAGCGCCTGGGCCGCACCTGCTTTTCTTGTTCCAAAGAAACAACCCAACGAATTTCGTTTCGTGACAGATTTCCGCAAGCTAAACCAAGTCACGAAAGCGATAAATTATCCACTACCTGTCATGTCGCATATTTTGCATGACCTATCGTCAACTAAATGGATGTCAACCTTGGATTTGGCGAGTGGATATTGGCAGGTTGCGGTACATCCAGACTCCGTAGATAAAACAGGCTTTGTGACTCCTTTTGGGGCTTATGAATACCTGCGTATGCCCTTTGGACTAGCTTCTGCACCTGCTACTTTCCAAAAGCTTATGGATACGGTTCTCAGACCTGTTCTAGGTCCCCATGTCCATGTATATTTGGATGACATTATTATTACATCCGAGACTTTTGACGAGCACCTTTCTCTGCTCAAACAGGTGTTCCAACTCATATACAATGCTGGCTTGACGTTAAAACTTAGTAAATGCCAGATAGCGAGGGACGAGATTGTATATCTGGGGTTGAAAATCACTCCCCACGGCTTATTTACGGATGATGAAAAAATCAGGCCTATAGTTGACTTTCCACGGCCAAAAACACCCAAAGAATTATCACGCTTTCTGGGAATGACCGGATGGTATCAGCAGTTCGTCCCCGCTTATGCTACAATCTGTGAGCCATTGTATGCTTTGAAACGTAAATACAAGAAGTTTGTTTGGACACCTGAGGCTAACGCAGCGTTTGAAGCACTAAAATCTGCGTTGACTCAGCCTCCTGTATTAGCTTTCCCAGATCATACTAAGAAATTTTATATTTACACTGACGCATCCGGAGTTGGTCTCGGTTGCGTTTTGTCACAAGATGGGCATCCAATAGCTTTTGCGTCCCGTACTTTAGCCAAAGCTGAACGCAATTATTCAGCTACGGAACGCGAATATCTTGCTGTAGTGTATACTCTTGAAAAATTTCAATATTATCTCAACGTATTGAAAGTTAATATAATTACGGATCATTCTGCCCTTCAGTATTTGAATTCTGCTAAGCACCTCTCTAAAAGACTTATGAAGTGGGCTCTTAAGTTACAAGAGAGCAATATCAACATTTCGTACCAGCCAGGTCATAAGAATCAATTACCGGATGCATTATCTCGCGTCCCGATTAGTGGGGTTCCCACAGAAACTACTCCTGGGTGTCAGCCTTTAATTTTAATAGCTGATATAACATCCAGAGAGCAGATAATGGCAGAATTAGTAAATGATCCAGATTTTGGGGAAACCTATAATTTTTTGCTTGCGGGTTCACCAAAACAAAGTGACCCTTCTCTGGCTGGGAGGTCACAGCATTTTGAAGTCATAGAGGGTCTTCTTTACTATACGAAATCTAGGACTACTAGGGCAGGGTTTCGCCCATGTATTTCGCGAACCCTTAGAATGGCCCTTTTAAACGAATTTCATGACAAACCTATTGCAGGCCATTTAGATATTCCCAAGACCCGTTGTAAATTGCGGGATGTTGCCTATTGGCCTGGCATGTACCAAAGTGTGCACGCATACGTTCAATCATGTCACTTGTGTCAGATTTATAATTACCGTAATGTAAGACCGGCCGGTCACTTGAAATCTAGTTCAAGTTCTCATGTTTTTGACATTATTTCAATAGATTTATTGGGACCTTATCCATTATCTGTTAAAAACAAAGCTCGTTACGTTTTAGTATTAACCGATAATTTCTCTAAATGGGTCGAGGTCTTTCCCATTAAAGCCGCTACGGTGGAAGTTATTTGTAATGTATTAATTAATGAAGTATTCTCTAGATATGGTGCACCTAGTAAAGTAGTTTCGGATAATGGTCCACAATTTATTTCTGACATTTTTGAAAGAATGTGTGTGAGACTACACATAAAGCATAAATTCATTTCCCCATATCATCCCCAGAGTAATCCCGCGGAACGAGTAAACCGCACGCTAGTTAAAACGATCGCTACATTTGTCATAGATCATCACGAGCGGTGGGACGAACATCTTGAGCTTTTTTCATTCGCTCTCCGCTCGTCTGTTCACGAATCTACTAAGTTTACTCCCGCAGAACTTTTTTGGGTCGAAAAATTAAGACCCCTTTTGAAAATTTAACTTGGATTATCGACGAACTAAACCAGCGACCAACGCCGCAATCAGTACGAATCATGGCAGAGAAAGCTCGTGTTGCAATGATAGGAGCACAAGCGGCTCAAGCAAGAT
The DNA here is from genome assembly GCA_039090855.1 of Macrothele yani. Classification (NCBI taxonomy): domain Eukaryota; kingdom Metazoa; phylum Arthropoda; class Arachnida; order Araneae; family Macrothelidae; genus Macrothele; species Macrothele yani. Next base: position 66,421,301 of record CM076989.1, on the reverse strand, counting down.
ACTATAATACTAGGCGTAGGGAACCAGATCTTGTCGTTGGAGATCTAACTCTCTTGGAGACACACTTCCAGTCTTCTGTTTCTCATACTTTAGTAAAGAAATTTGCACCCAGCTCGAAGGTCCATATCGGGTAGCAAATGTGTATGAAAATAACATTATCCTTGAAAAACCTGACAATCAATTTCAATACGTACACGTTGCTCAGTGTCGCAAGTATCATGAATGAAATATAAATTTTATAATCAACCCTACTCAACTATCTGTTCCACAGACTCAAGAGTCTATATCACACGATCAACCTCCAGAAATTTTGGACGAACCGACAAACCTTTTTGAAGAATCTCCAGTGATTTTTTCTTCACCCTCCCCTCCACAAGACTGGCTTCCAAGAACGCAACCTAATTCTACCATAAGACGAAGGCTCGAATCAAGTTCTTCAAATTCTAGTATCATTCCCTTCCCTCCAACCATTGCCGAGACTATTGCTGCACCATTCCCTAATAACTCAGCACCAACACAAGCTCCTACTTCCTTGAATACCTCGTCAGAGAGTATTCCAATAGGCAGAAATAAACATCGCCCTGCACGACCACTAACTTACAGCAGCGACTCAGAGTCATCACATATTTCTGATTTACCAGATATGGACAATAGTTTGACGATTCCTAAACGTCAGACACATATTACAAACCATCCAGCAACACCAAAAGCTGGTCGAAAACGCAACTTGTCTCCCCAATCTGTTTCGCCGCAACAGCGACGAAGGCAGAGATCCTTGCATCCGCCCGGGTTTCGACCCTGGAACTTACGCTCAGGGCAAACAGGGCCGATGCCTGCTTCTACTGTCATGCCGAAAAGTAGAAAGAGAAAATAAGCAATGTGGCCGGAGCCACGTCCCTTCAAAAGAATGCTGGAAGGACAACACGGGCCCCAGCACAAAGGGACAACATATCGAAAGCCTGAGGGAGCCCGCTCCTGTCAGACGCAGGGAATTCCTGACCGACAGACTTCAGCCGTTCCTCACCGTTCCTGTCAGACGCAGGGAATTCCTGACCGACAGACTTCAGCCGTTCCTGACCGTTCCTGTCAGACGCAGGGAATTCCTGACCGACAGACTTCAGCCGTTCCTCACCGTTCCTGTCAGACGCAGGGAATTCCTGACCGACAGACTTCAGCCGTTCCTGACCGTTCCTGTCAGACGCAGGGAATTCCTGACCGACAGACTTCAGCCGTTCCTGACCGTTCCTGTCAGACGCAGGGAGTTCCTGACCGACAGACTTCAGCCGTTCCTCACCGTTCCTGTCAGACGCAGGGAATTCCTGACCGACAGACTTCAGCCGTTCCTGACCGTTCCTGTCAGACGCAGGGAATTCCTGACCGACAGACTTCAGCCGTTCCTCACCGTTCCTGTCAGACGCAGGGAATTCCTGACCGACAGACTTCAGCCGTTCCTGACCGTTCCTGTCAGACGCAGGGAATTCCTGACCGACAGACTTCAGCCGTTCCTGACCGTTCCTGTCAGACGCAGGGAATTCCTGACCGACAGACTTCAGAATTTCTTGACCGACAGACTTCAGAATTTCTTGACCGACAGACTACAGATGTTCCAGATCCATTCAAGTCGCAGAAAAGATAGGCACCACCAGAATTTACCAGTCCGATTAGGCCTGGGAAAAGAAAGCGTACTAGGGTTTTTATGCGTCCTCGAGATAAGTAAGTTCTCGTGGACAGGTTATTTTCTCATTATGTTGTTTTTCCTGCACGACCAGTTGGCGTGACAGAATTTATTTTTTTTCCGTGTGGGCCTACGCATTCTTTTTGTGTATACATGTAGTTTATATATATATATATATATATATATATATTCCGACCGCCCATAGCGGTATAACTATACCATCGGGATCAGAGGAAATGCTATCCCACACTCACCAACCCGCTTGGCCAGCGTGGTGAGTTATGGCCAAACCCCTCCAAAATGATTCCACAACTTAAATCTTGGCCCTCAGTCTCCGGCAGCTGGAATGTACCTGGCCAAGGCAGCGGCCAGTGCGACATGAAGGCAGAGGGTGCTAAGAATCCCCGGAGGACCGGACTAGGCTGCCATCTGATGCTGACCTTGGCTACTTACAATGGACGCTCCCTATCTTCTGATTCAAGGCTTCTTGAATTGGAAGAGGAACTACAAAGGATCAAGTGGGACATCGTGGGGCTAAGTGAGGTAAGGAGAAAAGGAGAAGATCTCATCGAACTGAAAAGTGGACATCTCTTCTACTATCGTGGGACAGATACTGGCAGAACTAGTGGTGTTGGATTTATAATAAACAAGAAACTGAAGGATAAAGTTGTAGAAGTTGAAAGTTCCTCTGACAGAGCTGCACGACTTGTTATCCAACTCTCGAAAAGATACCAGGCTCAGATTATTCAAACTTATGCACCCACCACAAGTCATCCTGAAGAAGAAATTGAAGAATTTTATGAGGAAATTTGTCATCTAAATAATAAAGGTAAGCAGCACTTGAAAATAATTATGGGAGATTTCAATGCAAAAATAGGGCAACGGCAACAGAATGAAACTTCGGTAGGTAAATTCGGTCATGGCAACAGAAACCAGCGTGGAAATACTCTCGTTGAGTTTGCAGAGGCAGAAGGGTTTTTCATCTTGAACTCCTTCTTCAAGAAAAAGCCACACAGGAAATGGACATGGAGACATCCAAATGGGACGACAAGTGAAATTGATTTTATTATGTGTAACAAAAAATTCGTCATCGAAGACTGCAGTGTGCTAAACAAGTTCAACACAGGTAGTGACCATAGATTGGTGAGATGTAAGATGCACCTCAACACTAAACTTGAACGTGGCAAGCTCATAGGACAAACAAAATCTATTGACATAACCAACCTTAAAAAACACCATAATACCTTCAAGTTAGAACTGAAGAACAGGTTCTCTGCTTTAGAAGGCCTAACATCGGAAGAAGTGGACATCTCTGAAGTTAACAGAAAAGTAACCAAAGCTCTTATGGAAACAGCAACAAAATTAGCTGGGTCTAAGAACAAGTTGCATGTGAACAAATTATCAGGAAAAACCAAAATGTTGATGCAAAAAAGAAGAGAGATGAGGACAACTAAAGAAGATGTGACTTCCAAAGTGGAATATATAGAGCTATGCAAGACAGTAAGAAAAAGTATCACTGAAGACGTAAGGAAATTCAACTGTGAACTAGTGAGGAAAGCAATTGAAAACAACCAAAGCCTAAAGATAGCAAAGGGACATCTCAGTAAGGGAAGAAAACAGATTATGGCACTGAGAAAAGAAGATGGTTCTGTAACAAGAAATAGAGGCGAAATTTTGACAAGAGTGAAAGATTTCTACTCCAAATTATATGAAAGGGATGATATATGCACTCCAGACATCATGAAAGATACCAGTACTAGAGTTCCTCCAGTCCTTCCAGCAGAAGTTGCACATGCAATCAAGAACATGAAGCGAGGAAAAGCTCCAGGAGAAGATGGAATTACTGTAGACATCATACAAGAAGCAAGTGGAGAAATCGAAACAGTACTCGCCCAAATTTTCACTCGATGCCTTAATGAAGGAAAGATTCCTGAGGATTGGAACACCGCTACAATGATCCTGCTACATAAGAAAGGTGACATTGAGGATCTCGGAAACTACAGACCTATCAGCCTCCTATCAGTAGTTTATAAAATCTTCACTAAAGTTCTTTCACACCGCTTGAAGGTAACACTGGACATGGCTCAACCGAGAGAACAAGCTGGATTCAGGAGTGGCTACAGCACAATAGATCATATCCACGTGCTGAGAGAACTAATTGAAAGAGCGAGGGAATATGAACTTCCATTGTGCATGGCTTTTATCGATTATGAAAAAGCCTTTGATTCGGTGAAACCATCAGCAGTTACAATGGCTCTGAAAACCTGCGGTATTGAAGATGCATACATTAATATTATTAATAACATCTATGAAAATGCAAGTGCAAAGATTAGGCTGTTTGAAAATACAACACACGTAAAAATTGGAAAGGGAGTGAGACAAGGTGACACCATATCTCCGAAGCTCTTTAATACCACATTGGAGGGTGTTTTTCAGTCACTGAGCTGGGAAAACAAGGGGATAAAGATTAATGGAGATTATCTAACCCACCTTCGTTTTGCTGATGACGTAGTCATTTTTGCAACTACCCCATCAGAGCTGCAGAGTATGATCCAGGAACTTGCTGACAAGAGTAAAGAAGTGGGATTAAAAATGAACTTTCAGAAGACAAAAGTGATGTTCAATGCTTTTACAAGAAATGAAGATTTATCGATTGATGGAGAAAAGCTGGAGATAACAGACTCGTACGTTTATCTTGGACAGCAGATATCAAGTGAGGGTCACATTGATGAAGAAATTAATCGGCGTACAAAACTTGCCTGGAGAGCTTTTGGAAGAAACAGCATAATTTTCAAGAGCAATATGCCATTATGTCTTAAAAGAAAAGTGTTTGATCAATGCATCCTTCCAGTGCTTACGTATGGTGCGGAGACGTGGACCTTAACTAAAAGAGACATACAAAGGCTGCAGACAACTCAAAGAGCCATGGAGAGGTGCATGCTTGGTGTAACCAGGAGAGATAAGAAGAGGAACTCGTGGATCCGAAAAATGACAAGAGTGGAAGACATCATGATCAGAGTTAAATCCCTGAAATGGCAATGGGCTGGACATACTGCCAGAAGGACAGACCATCGATGGACAGCTGAAATTTTAGATTGGATTCCAAGGGACAGGAAAAGACCCAGAAGAAGACCACATGGGAGATGGGTGGATGAAATTCGAAAGTATGCAGGGGTGACATGGAGGAGACTGGCACAAGACAGACCGTTGTGGAGGAAACTTGGGGAGACCTTCGTCCAACAGTGGATTGATAATGGTTGACAATGATGATGATGATGATGATATATATATTCTATGTCCGTCTACTAATCCGAATTTTTTATATATATATATGTGTGTGTTAGGGGTAAAATAGTGAAAATTGTTACTGTTAGGCAGCTACAGGCAATCTTCGCTGCTGATACAGTTTGTTTGCAATCAACGATAAATATATAGAGAGTTGAAAATATGAGGAAGTAAAATGAAATCAAAAAAGTGATTCCTGCTGGGCAGAATAAAAATAAGGTATGCCGATGCAGGTTTGTTCTGTATAGGTATAAAAAGTGTTTCCTGCTTCACAGACGAAAATAGCTGCAGACACAGGTTTACTGAATTTGTTATGCCAAGCTTGAAGTTGCTGCCACAAAAAAAAAAAAAAAAAGTAGGACGATAAACGTCAGTCAGCGAAATGTAAGACTACACTCAAAATTTGATAGGTTTTTCAAAAAAAAAAAATATATATATATATAAGGGGGAGATGATGTAACGTATACTCTAGATTCAGTTTCTTTTTGATTTTACTATCTCTTGTTATTTTATTTTCCTATGCAAATTATCTTCTCACTTAACGAGATGTTGTTTCTCCCGCTGAATTATATGTGGCAACGAGTGTAAGTCATGACGTGGTGGTATGCAGTATATACATATAGGCGCGCTCAAGTATACCGAGGAGCTTCGTTTTATATGTGATAGGTTCTTCCTGGTTATTGATATGCGATTTACCTACGTTTCTACGATATTACGATAGTACGAAAGTTCGGGCTATCAGTAGTTGTGTTATTTTAGAGTGTGTATTTGAGTAATACCAGAAGCTCCCCAATAAAAGGTTAAAAGTGAGTACGTTTACTTAGTTCATTTTATTGTCAGACCTCTGTCTGGCCGTTAAGTCTATTTCATTGAGTGTTTACGTTAAGTTCAGGGTATATTGTGTTTACCGCTCTAATAAGGAGCCTTCAAGGTACTAATGTACTAAAACCGAAGTTATATTACTGATATTCAAGATAATGAGGAACGCTGAGTAAAAATAAATTCCATATTCTTGGAATTTATTGCACGTGCGTGTCTTACCTAAACAAACTCTAGCACTTTGAAGATTAAGCACACTTTAGCTACGTCAAGTAACCTTTCAATAGCCCTAACGTGACTTAACGTAAGCTTTCCTGCACTACACGTCCAGCCGGAGAATGTTATTCATTATAGTGCATCTGGATTCCTCAGTCCAGAGGACCCGCTTCCATTTATTTACGGTCCACGATAATTGTTCTTTGTACCATGCTAAACGACGAGTAGCATTCCGAGTGGATATTGAAGGCTTATGAGCAGCGCACGACCACGGTAACCCATGGAATGAAGTTCTCTGCGAATGGTACGTGTACATACCGAGGTTCCAGCATTTTTACTCACCTATACACTGAGGTCTTGTGCAGTATTCCGTCTATTAGCTGTAACGACTCTCCTGAGGTCTTGACGTCTTCTATCACTGATTTTATTTGGTCTGCCGGTACGTTTTGCTCCTTCAGGCATGTAATGTGCCTTCCACTTATTCAGTACATCCAAAACAGTTGACTTGGGTATGTTTAAACGCCTCTCGGTTTCTCCTATGGACAGCCCACTAATATAACACCCAACAATCTTTCCTTTCTCAAAGTCAGTTCTCTCTCGCCGCTACATTTTCATTCAACCTCACAGTGCGATATGATCACGGTCAGCCGCAGGCTTGTTTTTATACCGTTTGAACTGTACCGCGCATTTTAACAACGCAGCGGATCCGTCCATTTTCTTTTGAAAGAGTGTCCGGTGACTTTTGTCAATATAGTGTATATTTATTACGTTAAAATATATATTTATTACATTTGTATTAAAGCAATACATAGTATTTGCTTTAAATTTCAAAGTATTATATTCATGATGAAATATAATACTTGCGTAAAGTTTCTAATTTTCTATAGCGCACAGTTTGGCCACAAGGAGGTGTAAGGTAGGCTATATTTCTACTGCCAACGTGTTTGTAGCCTATGTACCTTTCTAAATTGCCGCTGGTGATCAAACCCTTGTCAGAATTTTTTTTTTTTTTTTTTTTGAGGTTTAACGACCACCGTGAGCAACTCAATGGGCTATAAGCAGTCGCCCGTCCCTAATTTAGGGTCACTGGTTCCAGGGAAGGGAGAGAGCCAGTGCCGTAAGACAAACACAACATCCATGCCTCACCGGGATTCGAACCCGGACCCCGTTCGGACGAATGATCAGAGGCCATCGCTTAGACCACTGCGCCACTGGGGCGGCCAGAATTTTTGCGATATCTCTTCTTCTAAAAGTCTGGTTTAAATGTTTTTTTTTTCATCGGATGGTGTTTATAGTAAAATATATTTTGCATGTAATTTCCAACTTTTCGTAACGCACAGTTCTGCGAGTGAAGAGTGTAAGCGCATATTTCTGTCTACAACATTTTGCAGTCACATCTGCGCGTTCTAAAATCCCGATTGAAAAAATTATTTTCAGTTCATATACTAATCACTTCTAAAAACATTTTATGCAGTTTCTAAAATAATACACATTTCTTCCATTAAAGGGTGCAATTTAGTTTTACCGACGTCCAGAGTCAATAATTCCGATTAAATTTCCAGCGGACGCCATTCGCTGCAGGGAACATTTTACATACACAGTGGAATCTTGTTTGATGGAAAAACAAAATTAGTTTCGCTGGGTCATCATTCTCACATTTACGAAACAGGAACTTTTGTCTGGTATTTAACGACGAAGAGAAAGACTAAGATGATCACTTTTAATAAAGTAGCAAAATTTAATGAAATACCATATTTAACGAAGCAGGGGGAAATCTATTTCTCAACTGTCATTGAATGGAGGAATAAAAGTGGTGACACACAAGACGAAATTGCAACAGCGCAGAGGAATCTTAATGTGCTAGTGAAAGAATGTTGATAGAAAAGCAATGGGAAAGGAGTACATTAGATGATCAACGAACGAGTTGTAAAAGAGACACAACCGGCCACCCACTCAAGGGGTGTATCGTGTCAGCAGATTTGAAAACAGGGCACCAGGCAAAAACAGAATGGATGGATGCACATTAAAGTGGATTTCAAGGGGACAGTTGCAGAGATGGATATAAGAGCAATGGAAAGAGGATGTCGCTAGGAGCGTTTCATTGGGAGGATCGGTGCTACTTTTGCTTCATGTGCGTTGTTTAGTTAAAATGCGGTCAGTCTCACGTGGTTGTTAAGTTGAATAAACATGAAAGAAAGGTTTCGTTAATTAAATACAGTAATAATGTTGTAACGTATCTACTTTAGAGGTGGCACACGTGTCAAAACCGCAAGTTGCAGCTACAGGCTTTCGTCGGGGTAATTCAGTTGGGAGAATAACCGTCTACCGTGCGAGGAGACGTGATTTCGAAATCCACCACCGGCAAAAGGGCTACATTTTCACATTGGCGCCCGAACGTAAAAAGGAATTTCCAGTCCGTGATGTTCAAGAAAAATGCGTGATGCTTCTTCCACACATCGTCTGGAATTAATGAAAACCAGACAAAACCCGTTAGGAATCTACGGTTAGTTTTTTTTTTTTTTTTTTTTTGAAAAGAATAAACTAATATGGAACAACAAATGTAAACTTTATTTGATTCAAAAATTCATTCAACCACTTCAGTAAAGACAATAGTCCAGGTTCGTGACTATTTTTTTTTTTTGGCTCAAGGTTTAACGATCACCGTGAGCAACTCAATGGGCTATAAGCAGTCGCCCGTCCCTAATTTAGGGTCACTGGTTCCAGTGAAGGGAGGGAGCCAGTGCCGTAAGACAAACACAGCATCCATGCCTACCGGGATTTGAACCCGGACCATTTTCGGACGATTGATCAGAGGCCATCGCTTAGACCACGAAAAAGGGTGCAGTTCGTGATGACCATCACGACTGCACCCTTTTTCGGTCGTAAACTGTGAGGCGGAAGTCCGCTCATCTCGATCGTGTGCAAAAATTCAACTGGATAGCGCACTCTTTCACTCTCATCTTCAGTCACAATTGTGTTTGTAAATGCTGTTGGAATGAGATTCGCGTTGCGAATACTCTTCATTCTCTCGTCTGAGACATATAGTTGCGACCCATTGACCGCTCACGCCTTCCAGTAAGGCTCTTACGTTATCTTTTTTTTTTCTGCGGGAGAGACATTCTGTTAAGTGTAAGCATACAATAAAGCATTTACTTGCTTTACGACTGATCATAGAACACTATGCACACATCAAGTCTGACACTGAACTGAGCGCCTGATGTAGATAAGAGCCGCACGCTTCTCCCGTAGACTTTACATTGGAACTTTACCGCCCCGCCACGCTCGAACCGTAGCCCCAATCTCAGTTCATCGACTGCCACATCTACATGGTAAGACCTTTATTTTGATACCTCAACCATATTTTTACGTTCAGCCGTTCTCTCAAAATAGGTCTCACAGTATAAAACCTTATAGAATTAATATATAGATTTTCTTCTTCAACGCTTTGAAAAATGTGTGATGCTTCTCGGACGGGTCATCTGGAATTAATTAGAATTCCTTCTTGTGCGTTGAGCTCCGTCAAGCATGGTTTGCAGCGGACTGGAAACCTGCGATTTCGTGCCCCACCACCCCTCCCTTTTCCTAGGGGGGATATATGTGACGTACCACTGAAGTGACGTACATGTCAAAACGGCAAGTTGCAGCGATAAGCCTTCGTCGGTGTAGTTCAAGCGGCAGACATCTAACCTCGGATCTGGGTTCGAATCCCATCACCGGCCAATTTGGGCAGTTACTCTATAATGTATGTAATTAATTCAATCTTTCAAGTATATACAAAGGACGTTCCATAAACACTGAGAGTATTTCTTTTTGAGTTGGCAACAGTGCGAAGGGGAAAATAACCACGCAGACGACTAACTGAATTAAGGAAATACCTATGGCAACAGTTATTAACAGTGGCAGACGATTCTGGTTTTATTATTGCGCAGTTGTTTAAGGTACGTCTGCATTTCGCCATTAATGGAGGTGAGTGATTCAGAGTTAAGAAGTGATATGCGTTGTGCGATATAATATTGCTATCGTTTGGGGCAAACGGCTCCAGAAACTGTTGATTTAATGAAACGAAAAGCTTACAAAGATAAATGCTTGGGTGAGTCAACGAATTTTAGATGGCACCATGATTTCCAAAAAGGACGTTTATCGGCAATACTTGCTCCTATGCCTGGTTGACCTGAAAGTGTTGTTACGGAGCGTATTGTTAACACTCTTTGGGAAATCCTGCAAGAAGATCGACGAATGACGTATGAAGACACAGCAGCGTCAACTAATATTTCAAAAACGTCGGCATTCCACATTCTACGCGACAAATTACTGCTGTATCGTGTGTGTTCCAGATGGGTACCTCATCACATGACGGGAGAGCAATTGTTAGCCAGAGTTCAGGTGTATGATGAGTGGAAACAAATGATTGTGAAGGATCCAAATTTTTAATCACAGTAATAACTGCCGATGAAACATGGGTCCACTATTTCGATTCCCTCACGAAGCGAGCAACGAGTGTCTGGAAACACACCGGATCGCCTCCTCCGAAAAACGCCCGCCAAACCAAATCAGCTGGGAAGAAGACGATGATAATTTTTTTTGATCATAAAAGTGTAGTCTACCAGCATGCCGTTCCTCCACAAATAACTGTCAATGCTGAGTATTACATTTCGGTCTTAAAGCGTCTGCGACGACACATATGGATTAAGCGAGCGGAACTGGTGAGAAAGTGCACCCTACCCCATGCTAACGCCCGTCCACATGTGGCTGCTTGTGTTCAGCAGTTTCTTACGAAATGCAATATTGTAATCATTCCACTGCCCACCTACAATCCTGGCCTCGCCCCGTGCAGTTTTTGGTTGTTTCCAACCATGAAGGAGAAGTTTCGTGGCTCAACACTCAACACAGATGCTGACGTTATTCAAGCTGTACATTGGGTCGCTAAATCAGCTTCCACAAAATGCTTTCGCCACATGCTTTGAAAAGCGGACTGAGCGATGAGACCGTTGCATATCATCCGACGGAAGATACTTTAAGAAAGATTAACATATAGTTTGCTCTACCTATATTTCTTCATTTTGTGTGATTTTACTCTCAGTTTATATGGGGAACGGCCGTTGTACAATTGTTATGGATATATAATGTAAACGTATATGAACAAGTTCAACACAGGTAGTCACCATAGAATGGTAAGATGTAAGATGCACCTCAATGCTAAATTCGAGCGTGGCAAGCTCATAAAACAAACAAAGTGTATTGACGTGGCCAACCTTAAAAAGCATCACAATACCTTCAAATTGGAACTGAGGAACAGATTTTCTGCTCTAGAAGGTCTAACATCAGAAGAAGTGGACATATCTGAAGTTAACCGAAAAGTAACCAAAGCTCTTATGGAAACATCAACGAGATAAGCTGGGTCTAAGAATAAGTTGCATGTGAACAAATTATCAGGAAAACCCAAAATGTTGATGCAAAAAAGAAGAGAGATGAGGACAACTAAAGAAGATGTGACTTCCAAAATGGTATATATAGAGCTATGCAAGACAGAACGAAAAAGTATCACTGAAGACGTAAGGAAATTCAACTGTGAACTAGTGAGGAAAGCAATTGAAAACAACCAATGCCTAAAGATAGCAAAAGGACATCTCAGTAAGGGAAGAAAACAGATTATGGCACTGAGAAAAGAAGATGGTTCTGTAACAAGAAATAGAGGCAAAATTTTGAAAAGAGTGAAAGATTTCTACTCCAAATTATATGAAAGGGATGATACATGTACTCCAGACATCGTGAAAGGTACCAGTACCAGAGTTCTTCCAATCCTACTAGCAGAGATTGCACATGCAATCAAGAACATGAAGCAGGGGAAAGCTTCAGGAGAAGATGGAATTACCGTGGACATCATACAAGAAGCAAGTGGAGAAAGTGAAACAGTACTCGTCCAAGTTTTCACTCGATGCCTTAATGAAAAGAAGATTCCTGAGGATTGGAACAACGCTACAATGATCCTGCTACATAAAAAGGTGACATTGAGGATCGCAAGAACTACAGACCTATCAGCCTCCTATCAGTGGTTTATAAAATCTTCACTAAAGTTCTTTCACACCGCTTGAAGGTAACACTGGACATGGCTCAACCGAGAGAACAAGCTGGATTCATGAGTGGCTACAGCACAATAGATCATATCCACGTACTGAGAGAACTAATTGAAAGAGCGAGGGAATATGAACTTCCATTGTGCATGGCTTTTATCGATTGTAAAAAGGCCTTTGATTCAGTGAAACCATCAGCAGCTAAAATGGCTTTGAAATCCTGCGGTGTTAAAGATGCATACATTAATATTATTAATAACATCTATGAAAGTGCAAGTGCAAAGATTCGGCTGTTTGAAAATACAACACACATAAAAATTGGAAAGGGAGTGAAACAAGGTGACACCATATCTCCCAAGCTCTTTAATGCCACATTGGAAAATGTCTTTCAATCACTGAACTGGGAAAACAAAGGGATAAAGATTAATGGAGATTATCTAACTCACCTTCGCTTTGCTGATGACGTAGTCATTTTTGCAACTACCCCATCAGAGCTTCAGAGTATGATCCAGGAACCTGCTGACAAGAGTAAAGAAGTGGGATTAAAAATGAACTTTCAGAAGACAAAAAGTGATGTAAAATGCTTTTACAAGAAATGAAGATTTATCGATTGATGGAGAAAAGCTGGAGATAACAGATACGTACGTTTATTTTGAACAGCAAATATCAAGTGAGGGCCACATTGATGAAGAAATTAATCGGCGTATAAAACTTCCCTGGAGAGCTTTTGGAAGAAACAACATAATTTTCAAGAGCAATATTCCATTATGTCTTAAAAGAAAAGTGTTTGATCAGTGCATCCTTCCAGTGCTTACGTATGGTGCAGAGACGTGGACCTTAACTAAAAGAGACATACAAAGGCTGCAGACAACTCAAAGCAGCATGGAGAGGTGCATGCTTGGTGTAACCAGGAGAGATAAGAAATGGAACTTGTGGATTCGAAAAATGGCAAGAGTGGAAGACATCATGATCAGAGTTACATCTCTGAAATGGCAATGGGCTGAACATACTGCCAGAAGGACAGACCATCGATGGACAGTCGAAATTTTAGATTGGATTCCAAGGGACAGGAAAAGACCTAGAAGAAGACCACATGGAAGATGGGTGGATGAAATTCGAAAGTATGCGGGGGTAACATGGAGGACACTGGCGCAAGACAGACCGTTGTGGAAGAGGCTTGGAGAGACCTTCGTCCAGCAGTGGATTGATAATGGTTGACAATGATGATGATGATGATGATATGCATAATATTACGTATGCGTATTTTTGCATTGTGGAAATTTTCATTTAAATACGGATTTAGCAAAAATCTGGATTTACCGAGGGTTTCGGTCGGTCTTGAGCTTCTCATTATAAGTGGCCTATACTGTATATACTACAAAAAAACGAATATTGAACTATAATTTTTATACAAATATGAATCTTTATTGTACGTCTGTCGTAAATATATTTTCCCTATCGCTATTTTTTTAATATCTTCTCTGAAAATTGTCAGAAAGGATTCAAAGACGTGCTCATTATACGCGAGAATCCGAATTCCCGGTTTTTACGCTTTCCAACTGTAGGTTGAAGAAGCGTATATGCTCCAGCTTTGTCCATCTGTCTGTCCGCACGATAACTCGCGTAAAAATGGTTCGATTACGATAAAATTTTAGTATGTGGTAGGGGACCAACTAGGGACGAACCCTATTGAAAATGGGACAAATGGGGTCAAAGGTCACGACGTAGGAGCGGGATCATTCCATTGCCTTTATGCGTCATAACTTGCGTAAATATGGTTCGATTTCAATGAAAGTTTACTATGTGGTAGGAGACCGCCTGGGGACAAACCCTATTCAAAATGGGTGAAGTGGGGTCAAAGGTCAGGACATAAGATCCGGATGCATTCCATTGTCCTTATGCGTCATAACTTGCGTAAAAATGGTTCGATTTCGATGAAATTTCAGTATATAGTATGGGACCACCTGGGGACGAACTCTGTTGAAAATGGACGAAATGTGGTCAAAGGTCAGGACATACGATTGCGATCCTTTCCATTGCCCTTATCCCATATTATTAAGGTGGACGTCAAGTAATTTTGCTTCCTACACTTCCAATGGAAAAAGTTTTGTAAACATTTCCTTCACAATTAATGTGTTCCCAAGGATGAAAATTTGAACATCGATTAAAATAACTTCATATTATAACTTGGAAAACTTAATGTGTTCTAAAACATAACCATAATCATATTAAAAATCAATAACTTTTCCTTTGGTTGTGTTGAAACCAGAGAAAAGATGGTGCGACTTGTACTTTGATGACGTCAGTGGGCAAAAATGTTGGACTGCATAATTACGGTTATGGTTTAGAAAATATTAAGTATTCCAAGTTATGAAATGAAGCTATTTTAATCAATGTTCAAATTTTCATCCTTGTGAACGCATTAATTGTCCAGAAAAAAGATGGCGCGACCTGTGTTTTCATGACGTCAGTAGACAAACAAATGTTGAATTGCATAATTATGGATATGTTTTAGAAAATATTAAGTATTGCAAGTTATAAAATGAAGATATTTTAATCGATGTTCAAATTTTCATCCTTGGGAACGCATTAATTGTGAAGAAAATGTGTACAGAAGTTTTTCCATTGGAAGTATAGGAAGCAAAATTACTTGACTTCCACCTTAAAGTAGCAATTCTTCTATGTTTGTAAGTACATTTTATTTTGAAAACAGTTCTAAGAATTTTGATGAAAGTCGTTAACCTACCTTTTCTGGTACTAGAAATCGATTTAGCTTGATCTCGACTTTAGGAGAATTCGTTCAGTGGGTTAAATAACCACCCCGAATTATAATGTTTTTAGTGATGGCGTTGTTCCATTATTCCATTAATGTTACCAATGCTTAGAAATCTTATGACGTCACAATCTCGCCGCGTTTGAGAATGTTGGCGCGTGGTCACGCCATCTGTCTCATTACGTCACGCGTTGTGTGTGGATCCTATTAAAGTTTTATGACGTCACACTTGCGGCGAGCGATGGTCGCGATTCCCATCTGCCTCATTTCGTCACGCGTTGTGTGATTGTGTCCGTCCGCACAATAACTCGCGTAACAATTGTTCGATTTTGATGAAATTTTAGTATCTGGTAGGGGATCACCTGGGAAGGTACCCTATTTAAAGTGAACGAAATAGGGTCAAAGGTCAGTACATAGGAGCGGGATCCATTCCACTTCTGTTATGTGCCATAACTAACGTTAAAAAGGTTCGATTTCGATGAAATTATAGTATGTGGTAGAAAACCACCTGGCGACAAACCTTATTGAAAATGGGCAAAATTGGGATCAAAGGTCAGGACATAGAAGCGGAATCACTTCCATCGCCATTATGCGTCATAACTTAGGTAAAAATGCTTCGATTTGGATGAAATGTTAGTGTGTTGTAGGGTCTTGCCTGGGGACGAATCCTTTTGAAAATGGGCGAAATGGGGTCAAAGGTTAGGACACAGGAACGGGATCTATTCCATAGCTCTTGTGCATCATAACTTACGTAAAAATGCTTCGATTGAGACAAAACTTTATCATGTTATTTCGGAGGTATACCAAACCGGTTCTGTTGAATATCATCGAATGGGGATCAAAGGTCATGGCCCAGGACCGAGATTTATTCCACAGCCATTATTCTCTTAACTTGAGTGATAATTGAGTAATGATTTCTGGTATGTTGGAAAGCGTATTATAATCAATGCATTGCATGATTTTACTAACTTGTTCTTGTTTGTCTGTTGTTTGTTTAACTTTACTGTGTGTGAACTTCGCTATTGCTCATTTCTATTCTTCTTCGTTATGTAGTTTTTCCTAAACAGTATTCAATCGTGCTCTTGCTAAGAGTAATTATCAGAAACACTTCCGCTATATTTGTGTTAGTTACCGTTATTAAAATTATTGCATGTTATTTCTATTACTTCCCTGTCCCCCGCGATTTTAAGGGGAAGAAGTGCAAATAAATAGATGAGATGTTTGAAACTGTTAATACGAATAAATATCTTTGCCTATGCAAATTAAAAAAAAATGATGAACTTCTTTCAACTCAGTATTTTCAACAACTAATACTTTAAAGTCGAGTGAAAGAAGAACTACATCTGAACTGATCTAGGACAAATATTTTATGTTCTTTTTTGAAATGAATTGAAATAAAGAGTCCGAAACCATTACCAGGTATTATTTTCCTGTTATCGCAAGAAGGAAAGTGAAAAGTAAATGTGAGCAAGGCATTGAAAGAGAAGTAAATGCAGGTAACATCTTGAAAACCGAGGAAACCTGAAAGCAAAAAGAGTAAAATAACTGAAAGCTTCAAATTCTGCCGTGATGGTGGTCGTAAAATGAGACACGGACCAGCCTCTTTTATTGGGGCTTACGAAAAAGCTCTCTTACATGAAATTCTTTGAGAAAAGCACTCCCCTGTTTCCTTGTACTTTGTGCTAACTGCTTTTTTATTAAGTGTTTCGAACTCCGTAATTAAGAAAAAAACAGAAGTTCTCATAAAATTCTCTCGTAAAAAGAAGTGTAGGAAATAAGCAATTACTATTCCTGCCATTAAAAGCTCTCCTTTCCTTCAAGAAAATTACCTTTTCTCTCCCATCAGAACGTTAAATACGCGTCTGCGGCATAGGGAAGGTTCATTTCCTGCTATTAAAACTTCAATTTAAGGTTTCGCATCATCTTTTTGCATTGATGAATGTTGAATGATGTTGAACAACTCTAGCTGTTCTGCAAGCGACCCATCATTTGATCCTGATTTGTTTTGTTCGCCAATAACATTACAGTTCAGACGGACATTCAACAAATAGCAACCCAATCGTCATAATATCCGCAAATTAAGCTTCAAAGCTACGAGGGGTTACTGATAAGTTCTTAGATTTTCTCAGAAAGAGATAGTCAAAAAGATTGGAAGGGTGCTATCATTTCCATAATACTCCCAAGCGGTAAATGGTGTCGTCCGCAAACGACGTGTATATGAGTTACTTCCGAAAACTCAAGTAGTATCATTCGCAGTTCAGATGACAGCTTATCAGGATTTAAGCGATTTCGAACGTGGTATGATGGTCGGCGCCCGGGAGATGGGTCACTCCATCTCGGAGAATCTTCTTCCTCGCTGATTCATAACAAAAGGGAAAAAGTAAAGAACCATGACGGATGCTACCAAAGCTACCACACCCCCACGAAATTTGGATTAACACTGTCAACTATTCCAAGAGTGTACCTGGACTACACAAACTCAAGGGGAAATTCAGAGTGCTAGAGCGGTGTGCCCGTAGAAAGGCCCTGGACATCGTATACAGCGTAGTCTGGCACGCATCGTAACATCCGCCCGGTTTGCAACATTGCTGCAAATCACAGCACAATTCAATGCTGGGGCCAGCAGCAGCAGCAGCGTTTGGACAGTACAACGTTTCCTGTGTTCTATAGGTTGTGACGTGCTTGCCACGCAGGACGCACATGGGATAAAGGCAGATACCAGCGAGAGCATTCGTCCGCGTAGCTCAGATGGAAGAGCGACTTACTCCGGAGTGAAGGGACCCGGCTTCAATGCCAGGCGTGGACAAAGATGATGGGAAAATTTACTTCGTCATATTGGCCCCCGAACTTCCCGGATGACCCGGTTGTTAGATTTCGAGCAATTGTGTGATGTTCTTTCCACACCGCAAGTTAGGAAAAATGAGAATCCCTTCTTCAGCGCTTCAAAAAATAAATGTGTGTGATGTTACGTTCCACATGCCGAATTGACTGGGATTTCTCAAATGCACGTTCTCCATGGGATGACTGCTTACAGCGACACATGGTCCCTGCTGACCCGTGGGCTATGCCCCGGCCTTCTTTCGGGGGGGTGTGTGGCGTGCCTGCCACGCAGGACGTACATGAGATAAAGGCAGATAGCAGCGAGAGCACATATCCGCGTAGCTCGGTTTGGAGAGCAACTTACTTCGGAGTGAGGGACACTGATTCGATGCCCGGCGTGGACAAAGATGATGGGAAAATTTACTTCGTCATATTGGCGACCAAACTTCTCGGATGACCTGGCTGTTAGATTTGACGCAATGGTGTGATGTTCTTTCCACACCGCGAGATAGGAAACATGAGAATCCCTTCTTCAGCGCTTCTAAAAATAAATGTGTGTGATCTTACGTTCTACATACCAAATTGACTGGGATTTCTCAAATGCACGTTCTTCATGGGATGACTGCTTACAGCGACACATGATCCCGGCCTTAATTCGGGTGGCAGAGGGGTGACATGCCTGCCACGCAGGACGCACATGAAATAAAAGCAGATAGCAGCGAGAGCATATGTCCGCGTAGCTTAGTTTGGAGAGCGACTTACTCCGGAGTGATGGGACAAATATGATGGGGAAATTTACTTCGTCATAACGATTCCGCAGCCTATGGCTCATCCGATTGCCATTGCTGATCCGACGAGCCAAGGCTGTTCACCTCGCCTGAGCAAAGACGAGGCGAATAGCCTTGGGTCGTCGAGCGACTGGAAAACGTGTAGCCTGGTCCGACGAATCACGGTACTAACTGCTTCGAGCAGATGGACCACTCTGGGTGGGGCGACAACCCCTCGAAGCAATGAATCGCGCACGCCTACAAGGGACACTGAAGTCCGGCGGTGGCCCTGTTATTGTGTGAGGCGTTTTCAGCTGGCACGTTTTAGGACCCCTCATACGTCTGGAGACCGCTCTGGCCGGTGGAGGAGGCTACGTAACAATCTTTGGTGATCATTTGCACCAGTTGATGTCATGCAACCCCTGTGACTCTTTCAACAAGACAATGTGCCATCGCACACGTCCACAGTCTCCCGATTACAGTTTGAGAAACATTCCACGGAGTTTATCATCCTGATTTGTCCCCTTCGTTTGCCGGTTTTAAACGCCATCGAACACATTTGGGATGTTGTTCAACTTGCCGTCAATGCCAGGAACCCTCCACTGGCGAATATTGCGGAATTGTGGGACACTCTTCAGGAGGCATGATGCGCAATGTCTCCACAGTTCTACACTTTCATCAAGCGTTCTTACAAATAACGCAAGGTTTCCACCGGAGCAGGAGTCTTCAACTTTTGACTTGCGAAACACGTTTTTAATGGCCTGCGATACATCCGCAAAGGAAATTCTAAAATGGAAAAACCTACATTTTTCGCAACGGAAAAATTAATATCCGGGAACCCTAGGTGTATGGGCTAATGATTCCCAAATCTGCTGTGAGCTATGCTGCGATAAATTATATATATAACTGAAATTTTTAAAGAGTACTGAAAAATATAGGCACATCGGATACCTGCTTCGGAATTCTTTGTGACATAGATATCATGTTAACTGCATCGTTTCTTTTTCCGAAAGTTAAGTTTTAGAATTCAAAATCGCTCTGAAGTAATCGATATTCAACATAAACCCATGCATTTTTACTCTTCTTTTCCATGTGGTCTGTGAGTGCTATTCCATTTTCTCATGTTCTCCACTATTCAGGAAAGGCTGAAAACCTCTTGCTCTAAAGAAACAAGACCCTCTATTAAACTGACTTATCTTACAGTTAGTATACATACATACATATATGCAAATGCTTTTCTTCTTCGGCACTTAAATATAAACAAGGTAACCCTCGTTCTCCAAATGTATATAAAAAAATCGGCGCCAGGAGCTGGTTTTGGTTTCGTGTAGCTGAAAACTCTGTTCATGCTACACGAAATGGGACTGTTCATTTCAACCACAAAAGAAATGAACAGTCCCATTTCAGACTCTGATTTTATCGGTTTAGCTACAGAGGATGAGTCGAAAGTTTTTCCATATTTGGATCACTTTATGTCTTCACACGTACCTTTAAGACGTGTAAGCCATCGTGTTGCACCGTCTTTAGCCATTTGTCTGCCAGTTCTTCGATTCCGCGGCGGTAACAGTTCCTATCCTTTGAGGCGAAGAACTCCTTCACCCCAGCTGCCACCTCCTCTTGGTTGTTGCAGTGTGAAAGAAGTGGGCTGTGGACCGAAACAAGTAATAATCCGACGGGGCAAGATCCGGACTATATGCTGGGTGTGGCATCAGTTCGATGACCTCAAGTTCCTGGATTTTTCGCGGGTCGTTCTTGCGGTATGATGCCGAGAGTTCTCCTGCTGTAGGATAGCGCACTTTCTCTTCACCAGTGCTGGGTACTTCTCCTCCAAAACGGCACACATCCGCTGCAGCTCTTTAGAGTAGAGTTTGGCGCTGATGGTCCGACCGCCTGAAACAAATTCGTAATGGATTATTCCCTCGAAATTCTATCAGACGCATAGCATCACCTTGTGCTCGAAGCGCCCACGTTTTGCCAAAAGGTTCAGAAAGCTGGCCCGGGCTCAACCACTGCCGTTGTGTATTAGGGCTACGGAAATAGAGTCAATTTTCATCGCACGTAACAATTCTCTTGATGAAACGTACATCGCGCTGGTTTTCTAGGAGTTTCTTGCACACTTCCACTCGGCGGTTTGCTTCAGCTGGCGTCAGTTCGTGAGGGACAATGCGGCAGCTTGCCAAGGTTCTGATGGTAACGAACCACGGTGGTCTGTGTTATTCCCAGCTCGCCTGATAATCTCCGAGTGCTGGTTGTTGGATTTGTCTCTACGGCCTGGCGCACGGGCTTTTAATCCACGGTTTGCGGCCTACCTGACCTTGGCGTCGAAGTTTCTGTCACCTGAGCGAAACTTGTTGAACTATCTGGTTGTAGTGCTGTGGTCCACGGAACCTTCCCCTTTTGCATGACAAATGTTTCGTGTTGCTTGAGCAGCTTTGTGGCCGGGTTCAAACTCGTAAAGCAAAAGTTCCTTAATTAGCCGGTTGTGGCTGTTCATCTTTTAGTCGTCTTGAACCATCTGGTTGCAGTGCTGTGGTCCACGGAACCTTCCTTTTTCGCATGAAAAATGTTTCGTGCTGCTTGAGCAGCTTTGTGGTTGAGTTGAAACTCGTAAAGCAAAAGTTCCCTAATTAGCCGGTTGTGGCTGTTCATCTTTTAGTCGTCCCAACCACAGACAGATCAAAGACATACAATTCTGTTCACAGCAACGACTAACTTTATATTGCTTTCGACTGACTGCAGTGCGCGACTTGAACAAGTTTTAAAATGTGACATACCTAACGCAGCACATGTGTTTATTCAAATATTGTAAAACTTTCGACTAACCCTCTGTATATCGGTTTTAGCTGTACTTAATCAACGCATCCAGTTTCGAATGGTGTCTGTCGTTTTATCCCGTGAACTTCGTCATTTGATTATTTAACAAGTCAGTCTTCGTTTCGTGAGACGAAAGGAATTTTTTAATGCAGGAGCAAAATGCTAATTTGCTCCTGGTCTCAAGCCAGCTCCGTGTAGACTTCTACCTCTATGTCTCCATTCTTTGAACAATGTCTTGGACTTCGGATCATACAGATGTATCCATTTTTTATCCATGGTTGCCAGTTAAGGCAGAAAACTACCACATCTTGCTAAAAACGCTGAAACATTGCCTTAGCCATTGTAATCCGATGACTCCTCTGATCCTCAGTCACGCACTTCGGTACCCTATTGGCCCAGAGCTTCCTCATGCCCAACACCTCTTGTGTGATAAATCCAACACGTTCACTGTGTATCACAAAAATCTCCGTTATCTTTTCTCCAGAGATTAATCGATCTTCCAATATCATGTTCTGAACAGCATTTGCATCTTGTGGAACACTGACCATAACATTCCTTCGTGTACGGTCTTCATTCTCAATGCTGAAATGTCCTGTCTTACATGTGAAAACCCAGTTTTAAACTGTGGAATTGGAAAGATACTGATAAAAGATCCGGCATTTCACTGCGGATATTTTTTTTCGCTGTCTTCCCTTCCGGGAATTGGAATTTAATCATTCTGCTGTTCTTTGCAGTAAACACTACATGAGAAGACGCAATCTTTACTTCATACCTGAAAATGAAGTGGTTATTCGTGTCACAAAAGGATTAAAATTAGTCAGAAAATATTACAAGGTACATACGTTCTCGTGACATACACTATATTAACAAACGTCACCGGACACGCCTTCAAAAGCAAATGAATGGATCCGCTACATTGTTAAGATGCGCGATACAGCTGCAAACGGCATAAAAACAAGCCTGCAGCTGACCGCAATCATATCGCACTGTGAGGTTGAGTGAAAATGTCGCGGCGGGAGAGAACTGACTTTGAGAAAGGAAAGATTGTAGGGTATTATATTAGTGGGCTGTCCATAAGAGAAATCGAGAGGCGTTTAAACATACCCAAGTCAACTGTTTTTGATGTACTGAATAAGTGGAAGACACGTGGCGTGCCTGAAGCAGCAAAACGTACCGACAGACCAAAGAAAATCGGTGATAGAGGACGTCGAAGCCTCAGGAGAGTCGTTACAGCTAATCGACCGAGTACTGCACAAGACCTCAGTGTAGAGGTGAGTAAAAATTCTGGAACCTCGGTATGTACACTTACCATTCGCAGAGAACTTCATTCCATGGGTTACCGTGGTCGTGCTGCTGCTCATAAGCATTTCATCTCCACTCGGAATGCTACTCGTCGTTTAGCATGGTGCAAATAACATTTATCGTGGACCGTAGATCAATGGAAACGGGTCCTATGGACTGATGAATCCAGATACACGATCCATCCGTCTGATGGCCGTGTGTGGGTATGAAGACAGGTGGGGGGACATTATTTACCAGTTTACTGTTCCTACGGCCGAGTTTGGAGCTGGCAGTGTACTCGTGTGTGGGAGTTTTCCATGGTATGGTCCCGGCCTATTGGTTATCGTGGACAAAGCTGTTAATCAGCACGTCTACCTCGATATTCTGAACAATTATGGCCTACCAACCCTGTGGCAATACTATGGAACTGCGCCTTGTTGGTACCAGCAGGATAATACACCAAGTTATAAAGCAAGGTTTCAAAATCACTTTAATTGTTCTCTTGGAGCGTTACATTGAAATAACGAGAAAAACATGGCAATACAATAAAACATGGCAAAACATACAAAAAACTACGCATAACAAACCGTGGCAGGGGAAACATTACAGTAAGGTGAACACACAATGATGAGCATGTCGCACGAGGCAGGACGCAATCAGATGAAGTTCAGTACAGAAATGTTCATATGAGCCAGAGGAACATAGCGAAAACAGGGCTGCAACGTAAGCTTGAGTAGCACAGACGTGGCAGGGCAAACGATGAAGAACAGTGGACGCGGCGACAGCGGTCACTGCGTCTCACCAAAGAAGATCAGGGAGTTGGAAGAAGGTGATACACGGCAACAGGTGGGGCGGGCTAGCGGAAACTGGAATCGTCGGATGTACAGGTAGATAGCTGCGGATGCGAAGACGCACGTAGAACAGTGGCTCGAACTGACTGTTGCAGAGAAGCGGGTCCAGAAGGTGGTGGAAGTGAAGACACTCGTTGAGCAGAGGCTGTAAGTGACTTGTGCAACGAACCGTGTCCAGAGAGCAGCGGAAGCGAAAGACACGCATTGAGCAGAGGCTGTAAATGACTTTTGCTGGGAAACAGGCCCATAAGACTGGGACAAAGGTTTGGAAGCGGGGGCACAACGAGGAACACTGCCAGAGAAAAATACACAGTGACAGGCCGAGGCTTTCTGGCCATGTGAGTGATGGCACCGGGGGAGTATCGTCTTTAAAGCAGAACACTATTTCTTCAGGGGAGTGTCAGGCAAGGTCTCGAGGGAAACTTCGAAGTCCAGCAGTGTGCAGCTGTTAACCAGTGGGAGAGTCTTCAGGAAAATCTAGGAAAAGTTCATGGCCATGGAGAGTAACATTGGAATCCAGAGCACTTACCGAGAAAGACGAGGACGTCGAAACAGGAGACGGGGCAACAGATGAGAGCATGCAGGTGGTTGTTGCAGTCCTCAAGAAAGGCTAGGATGTTCTGAAAGATGGAACACCAGGTGAGGGAAGAAGAGCAACGTCCGGAGCAGCAGCTAGTAAAGCAGGCAGCGATGGGGCTATGCGCAGCTGGAAAGCACAGTATCAACGGCAGCAACAGAAGAAAAAGAAGTATCCATCACACCGTCTGACGTAGCGGCGAAGGCAGGAAATCAGAGGCCACAGCTGGGAAAGAAGAGGCATCCTTGGCACCATCGGAGATATACGAAGACAGGGGGCATTATGGAACGCAGTAGCACGTCAGTTGTAGGCAGGGCAAAAGGAGGAGGCTCAGAGAGATTGGCAGGAACCTTAGCCAACCCGGGAGAAGACGCCATTTGCAATGGCGAATAAAGTTCGTAGAACGACCAGCTTGGCCGAGAAGTAAAACGAGGATAATAGGCACAAAGGAGCACTCACCAACTTGGGAGATATTTCAAATGAAAGGCGAGAACTTCATGAACATCACACGTAACAAGGCAGATGACTGGAATGACTGAAAAAGCGTAGAAGGGCACAAAACCACGGAGCAAAGGCACATACGTCCAGAGCGCCATAAAGCAAGGACTGTTAATGTGTGGTTTGAAGATAATTCCGTATCATGTGTAGACTGACCAGCACAGTGTCCTGATATTCATCCCATATAGCACCTATGGGATGAATTAGAGTGCCGCATAAGAAGTTTGCAACCAAGGCCCACTACTAAGCAGCAGTTAACGGCAGTATTGTTTACTGAATGGAACGCATACCTATCGCTGTGTTCCAAAACCTTGTGGAAAGCATGTCTGGAAGGATAAGTGCATGCAATAAGGCCAAAGGTGGCCCGACACCGTACTAATTTATGTCAATAAATGCTATGTTGTGTTTCTCTTCTAGGTGTCCGGTGACTTTTGTCAATAGAGTGTATATTTCATTTATCAGGAAAAAGGGGAAGTGAGAAAGCCAAAGGCTAATCAGCATTCATCTTTTTTAGAGGGGAGCGTTGAACGACCACTGCGAGCAACTCAATGGGCTATAAGCAGTCGCCGTCCCTAATTTAGGGCCACTGGTTTCAGCGAAAGGAGAGAGTTAGCGCCGTAAGACATACAGAATATCCGTGCGACGCCAGGATTCAAACCCGGACCTATCACGGACGGATGGTCACAAGCCGGCGCTTAGACCACCGCGCCACCGGGTTGGCCACATGTTTCATTTGTCGGGAAAAAGGTAAAGGTGCAAAAGCCAAAGTTTTACCAGCATTCCATTTTTTGGAGGGTGCGTTGAACGACCACGTAACCAACTCAACTCAATGGGCTATAAGCAGTCGCTCGTCGTAAATTTAAGGTCACTGGTTTCAGGGAAGGGAGAGAGCCAGTGCCGTAAGTCAAACACAACATCCATGACAAATGGTTAGAAGCTAGAGCCGGGACGGCGACTTACACGCACCCCATCTTATCAAAATAAGGGCAGTTACTTGGTCTGCGTGCAGTCGATTTGAACATTAATTCTTTCCCAAATCGATCTGGATTCTACCATACTCCGTTCGTCAGCTCGTCATCTTATTCACAAATAAAAAAATTTGCCAACTGGTGGCTTTAATGATATAAGCCAGAGTTGGCCAACCAAAGTTCAAAAATACTTCGTGAGTCCTCCTTTCACCAGGCGAACTGCCTCCACCTGCCGTGGCATCGACTTCACGTCAGGCGTCTGTCCAGTTGTGTGGGAATCTGCGATCAAGATGTTGGACTTGCGATCCTCAGTTCTGGTATGGAACGGGATGGTGTGTCCAACTGCCTAACCTGGCGGGTACACAACATCCCAAAGATGTTCAATTGGGTTGAGATCAGGTGAGTGTGGAGGCCATTTGAGATGTGCCATAGCAGCATTGTGTTCGTTGAACCATTCCTGCACGAGGGTCTGCTATGAAATGAGGTATTATCGTCCTGGAAGAAGACGTACCTCTCTGGGTGGATGCACAACATTGTGGGATGTATATAGTCTGCAAGCAGCTTGTAGTAGTAGCCGTCCATACGGGACAGCACTCACCAGAAATCCTAGGTCACGCCTCCTAAACATGTCTCGTATTGCACAACCGCGTCTACCTGCCTGAATAGTCGATGCCAAGCATTCATAGCCTCATACTGTTGAAGCAAAGTACGAACTCGACCATCGGCAGAATGCAGTACACATCGTGATGCATTGGACCAGAACACCTGTTTATCTTCTATCATCCAATCCGCATGCTTTTGGCACCAGGAGAATCGTTTATGTCGATGGACTGTTCTCAAGAAAGGCTGGCGTATAGGACTTCTGCTCTTGTGCAAGCATGCGACGCATTGTTGACCCATATTGCATTGAGCCTTCAATTGCGAAACTGTACTGCCCCTGTACAAGCAGACGCATCCGTCATTCACGAATCCATCTTCCGTAGCCCTTTACATTTGGTTGTTCCGCACTTCTAGCACCATCTCTGGTACGCTTTTAACCACGGAGGATTTCGAACAATCCACTACTGTGGGCGTTTCTGAAATGGACGTACCAACCCTTCTTAGGCCTACGATTTATCATTTCGTAAGCTCGTACAAATCCTTGGTTTTACCCAATACATCCGTAACGTCGCTCTCAAATGAACCACATGCCGCCCCGGTGGCGCAGTGGTCTAAGCGATGGCCTCTGATCATTCGTCCGAACGGGGTCCGGGTTCGAATCCCGGTGAGGCATGGATGTTGTGTTTGTCTTACGGCACTGGCTCTCTCTCTTCCCTGGAACCAGTGACCCTAAATTAGGGACGGGCGACTGCTTATAGCCCATTGAGTTGCTCACGGTGGTCGTTAAACCTCCAAAAAAAAAAAAAAAAAAAAAAAAAAAATGAACCACTTATCTCTTATATGTACTTCTTCAGTCTGCAGGCCACGCTTTACTCCTCGTTACTTCCAATACGAGTTGTAACTCACTTTGAATAGGTGTGGTCGTAATTCACTGAGAACTCAGTGTACATACGGCGTAGATAGGACGTGCCAGTTTTTTTTTTGCATGAAGTGTGTGCAACAGGGAAAGGGAAGGACTTGCAGGAACATAAAGGGTAAATCATCAGCAGCGCAAGAAAGGCGGGAACAAGTATCCTTTTGACTGTTAGGGAGCCACCGTAGTGAAGATGTGACGGAGATAGTCATAATAGGGACACACAATCCACCCAATGTGCCGAAAAGGAAAGAACACTAGTGATTAACAGTCGAGGTGAACGCCATTCCGCACGTACTTTCAGGGATATCAAACGACCTACAGTCCCACAATTAACGGCAAAGTGTAAAGAGTGAAACATTTCCGAGAAGACGGTCCAGATTACGTTTTTGTGAATAGGCCTAAGTGGTCGACGGCCCGTTTGACTGCCGAGGTTCACCAATAATTACCAGCAGTTCCTCCTGCAGTAGGCACTGGATCATAGTAATTGAACATTGGATGACTGCAAAAGAGTCTTCTGGTTTGATGGTTATAGGAGTCAGGTCCAACATTCCAATGAACAGATTAGTATTTGACGCTGCGAGGTGAACACTTGCAATCAGACTGCACAGTTATACGGCAACAGGGCGGCGGAGGTGTCATGATATGGGAATTGTTCTCATGGACATCCATAGGTTCCTCTAAATTCCAACTGAACACGCCCTGGCCTCTATATCCTACTTAAGCATTTTTTCGGACCAGAAAGTGTTGCACTACATGTTACCACATGACATATAGTTTCCTTCAGAAAGGCAACGCTCTATATAGCAAGGCTCGCTTTGTACAGGAATGGTTCGAGAATAATGTCCAAGTATTGCGCGTGCTCATTTGACTGATAAAGAAAATCCCCGATTTGAATCCCATCAAACATTTGCGTGTTCATTAGAATTACACGCCAGTGTCTCGCCCTTACACCAAATTCCGGGATGTCATTCCGTCCAGTTGGTACAGAACACCTTCCATGGTTGCGTGGAGTCTATACCACACCAAGTGAAAGCGGTTATAACCCCAAAATGCGAACCAACACACTTTATTTAATATACACTCATATACCTAAATAAAGCTCATGTGTGTATATTAAGTAAATCCAAATTTTTGAAAGATTATTTTCATATTGTATCTTTTGACCATCACATCGTGGATATTCCACTATGGATAAAGGTGATTCAAGGCTGACCTGGAGCTTTTGCATAAAAAAACTAATAGAAATACCTAACCAAACTATGGGTCCTGTACTCTCTCTCTCTCCCTTAACATTAACATACTTTCCCCATCTCCGAAGAAAACTGTATTCCAGCCACGTAAAAGGATTTGGGTTACTATCGTAGCCACTGTACAACAGATTCCTGTAGAGTAGATGTTAGTATGTACTGTTAAGTGTTCGTTAAGTGGGCCGAGCCGGAGAAAATCACTTAAAGCCTAATTAGGATTCCAGAGGGATGACTGAGAATTTATTAACCCATTAATGCCACATCTGCCAAGTCAGGACTGCAGAGGGTGGCTGATCATTTACCAGCCCATTAATGCCACAGCTTCCAAGTCAGGACTGCAAAGGCGTGCCTGAGTATTTTTCAGCACATTAATGCCATAGCTGCCAAGTCAGGACTGCAGAGGTATAAATGTGCCTTTACCAGCGCATTAACGCCACAGCTAATACGTCAGGACTGCAGAGGCGTGGCTGAGTATTTTTCAGCCCGTTAATCAAGTCAGGACTGCAGAGGAGTGGTTGAGTATTTACCAGCCCATTAATGCCACAGCTTCCAAGTCAGGACTGCAAAGGCGTGGCTGAGTATTTTTCAGCCCGTTAATCAAGTCAGAACTGTAAAAGGGTGGCTGAGATTTACCAGCACATTAATGCCACAGCTGCCAAGTCAGGACTGCAGAGGTATAGATGTGCATTTACCAGCGCATTAACACCACAGCTAATACATCAGGACTGCAGAGGTGGGGCTGAGCATTTACCGGCGCATTAACGCCACAGCTAATACGTCAGGACTGCAGAGGCGTGGCTGAGTATTTTTCAGCCCGTTAATCAAGTCAAGACTGCAGAGGTGTGGCTGAGTATTTTTCAGCACATTAATGCCACAGCTGCCAAGTCAAGACTGCAGCGGTATAGATGTGCATTTACCAGCGCATTAACGCCACAGCTAATACATCAGGACTGCCGAGGTGGGGATGAGCATTTACCAGCGGATTAACGCCACAGCTAATACGTCAGGACTGCAGAGGCGTAGCTGAGTTTTTTTCAGCCCGCCTCTGCAATCCTGACGATGAGCATTTACCAGCGCATTAACACCACAGCTAATACGTCAGGACTTCAGAGGTAAGGCTGAGCGTTTACCATTAAATTAAGGCCATGGTTGTCATTGTAATGTAAACGGCATGTCGCATAGCGTTGCCATGCAAAAGGATGACCTGTTTTGATAATTTTCCTGTCTCTTCTTGCTGATACATGGTTGAAGCTCCTCAGCGTAATATTGTGCATTCACTGTTGCTCCCCGAGCAAGAATATTCGCCAAGGGAACCCGCTTTATTTCTGGAATACAATAACTAGCCCAAATCTTGTCACTGGTTAGGATGTGTTGCAGAAATGCACCTCCCTCAGATTTAAATGTAAAAGCTTTATGACAAGAATGTCGACGCTTTTGGAACCAAACGTGCACACTCTTTTCTGAACACAGCAGACGCTCATAGATGATTTTTTCATAATACCAACACTGATTTTGATTATGGTAGCTATGTGCCGTACCCTCTCTTGGTTTTACAAATTAGCCTGTTGCATACGATTGATATTTACTTCGGTCACAGCAATAGCCGACAGATGTCGATGCGGTTCATTCACTACTCTTTCTTGGCACTTGGAAATCTTGTTGCATCAATCGTAGTCACTTGCCTTTTACAGCGTTTTATCTCTTATACTGTGCTTATAATTTTCGCAAAATTTCAGAGAGTTTCGCCTTCTCCATCATAAGAGATTTAATAATACAACGCTATTCAGCCCTTACTCACAACCTACATACTCCATGCTTCCCACAAAGCATCTCGCACGTGCTGAGTGGACGAAACCACTACTGGAGATAAGGGGAGACTCGAACGGCGCACCCAGAAATTCGGAATGAAGGGGGCCTGGCGTTGCAAGTAAAAATGCTCATGTATGTGTACTTACGCGACGTGACTGTTTTAATGAATGTTTTGATCTGTGAAGTAATTTAATACATTGTATTCATGAATTATCCAGCTGCAAATGGTGTTTCCATTGTTGCTTTTACTTTTAATAAAAATACATATTTCAGAAAAGGAGTTAACCACAAATGTAATTATTTTGTATATTGCTGTGTTATAGTTTCAGAGAATGTATTTTAGAACAAATTTTATAATTGTTCTAAAATACATTCATGAAAATTGAAATTCACCAATTAGGAAAATTGGAGAACAGTTAGAGGGTTAGGAATCTCTCTTGTTGGACACCGATGGTGTCGGAATCATATTACAAAACACTTGGCCTAATGGGGGGTGGGGGGATCTGGACCCGGGGACCCCTCCTTGGGTGCGCCCCTGGGGAGACTCATATTTAATTACCGTACGGATCTGGTGTACCGTGGTTTAAGAAGTTCCCCATGTCTCATGTAGGGCCACCGTTCTGGAGAAGAAAAAGAAACAAAACTAATAAACCCTCCACTCACGCTTTAACCGGGATTCCTCTCCTTTTTTAGCTGCTCATGTCATTTAAATTAAACCGCGCTTCATAAACAGCCTTTTTTGTTTCCTCGGAAAAATCCGATGGTAAATTATGCACGTGCAATATCTCAAAATAAAATATTTATACATGGTTTTAGGCTTTCTCGTGATTTTTTTTTTTTTTTTACATCAGCGTAGAAACAACTTTCCCTTAATCTGCAAACTAACTGCCAAAACTTGAATTCTCTGGTGAGTTTTCGGGGAAAGATATTCCATCGAAGTTGGAAAGCATCCACTTCGATGGGATTTTACTCCAAAATAGAAGCACTTTCAGTTATTATGTAACAAACCAAAATTGGCCATTTTCGATGAGCCTTGCATTCCGCATTCAAGATTTCCCCTTCAAACAAAATCCAGTCCTACTTTCCGTCGCTTGTGCTCCATTTAAATGGCTTCTTTCTCTTCTGGTAACGATTATCCTATTGATTTCTTTCGTATCCAAATGCTTTTCGCTAGGTTTCCTTTAGTTTTTCATAGATTTAAAAAACTGTGCATTGTGCGCAATAACAGCGGTTCGCAGATGGCTATTTGGAAATAAAATTTCGCATTCTGTTCCTTCGTGCGAAATCTGTGAATTTGTAATTCACTAAAAGAACGGATGAAGGTGGATAATCGTTAAAGGAAGGAAGTCATTCAAGAACAGTACGTCCCGATGGCTTTCACTATATTTTCAGGACGGCGTGAAGAACAAAAAATACTTAAAATTCCATGCAGTTTAAATATTCGAGATTAAAGTGTTTCTCCCAGAGAATTTAAACCAAACGCAATCCTACTCCACGTGTTTCATTCAAATACTCTCCTAAACAGTTTTTGTTCCGATACATTTAGATTACTGGGAATGCAGTACTAATTAATCGACTGATCTCTTGACAGAACTCCGTTAAATGAATTTTTGATCCATGGAATCGCTAACTTTCAGTTATTAAAATAATGGATCTCTTTACAAGAATTACAGTACAGGTGCGATAGATTCTAAATAACTCTGTAAATGTAAAATAATTTTCGTGCACAATGTCAATTGATGTACTGTATAAATTCGTGTGTAAGCCGATAGTTTTTGGAAGAAATCCTGCTTACAAAGTAGCGGGGGTCGGCTTAATATGCGGGTCACTAAAAAATGAAAAACAATTATGGAATATTTTTGCACCCAGAGTAGGGTTCCTATGCGAATAGGTGCTGCTAATATAGAATATGCAATGCCTAATCATGTTTTAAATTAGGTCCATGGAATTTCTTGCTTCCAAACATGAAGGAATCCCCTTATTTTACACCGATAAACCATTACATTATGACCACCTACCTAATAAACTGTTGGACCCCATTTAGTCCGCAAAACAGCTGCCATTCTCCAAGGCATCGATTTGATGAAGTAGCGATAGGTATCCTGTGGTATCTTATACCATAATGTCAACAGCATGTCCTCCAGTTCCCGTATATTTCAGGTGGTGGTGATTCAGCGCGAACCCGCTTTTCCAATTCGAATCACAAATGTTCGATTGGGTTCGTGTAAGGTGAATTTGGACGCCAGGGCATTAACAGAAAGTCACCAGCTTGTTCCTCGAACCACTTCTTCATGATTCTGGCAGAGTGGCATGGCGCATTATCCTGTTGGTAATGGCCATCAGAAATAGGAAACGTAGTTACCATTAATGCGTGAGCTTGGTCTTTAACGATGTTTAGATACCTAACAGCTGTCAGGGATTGTGCTATTGGGATCATGGGGCCTAAAGTGTCCCAAGAAAGCATCGCCCACAGCATAACACCGTCGCCAACGACCCGTTTCCGCCCAACAGTTCATCCAGGTGCCATAGCCTCCGTTGTTAATCAGCGTATCCGAGCTCGGCCGTCAACGTGATGCGCCAGGAATCTTGATTCGTCAAACCAGACCACTTTCTTCCAATCACCAACGGTCCAATCTCGATTATCTTGGACCCATTTCATGCGTTGTTGGCGATGACGTGCACTGAGCATGGAGACCGCCTGGGTCTTCTGCTACTCAGGCTCATGCGCAAAAAGGCAACGATGAATTGCCCTTATTACCACTGTTGTAGCTGCGGGTGATTTGTCTCACTGTGGCCCTGCTGTCGCTGTGAACAATACGCGACAGTCTCCGCTCCCCTATGGCATCGTTGAGCTGCGGACGACACACAGCTGGACGATGGTTTGTCATTTGGCAATCTGTGCACCATTTCACGTGAACAGCCCACAAGCCACGCCGTTTCAGAGATCGTAGTTCTGAGGCGCCGTGCCATCACAATTTGTCCTTTATCAGTTCTGAGGCGCCGTACCATCCCAATTTGTCCGTTATCAGTTCTGAGGCGCCGTACCAGCACAATTAGCCCTTTATCAGTTCTGAGTCGCCGTACCATCACGATTTGTCCTTTATCAGTTCTGAGGCGTCGTAACATCACAATTTGTCCTTTATCAGTTCTGAGGCGCCGTACCATTACAATTTGTCCTTTATCAGTTCTGAGGCGCCGTACATCACAATTTGCCCCTTATCAGTTCTGAGGCGTCGTACCATCACAATTTGTCCTTTATCAGTTCTGAGTCGCCGTACCATCACGATTTGTCCTTTATCAGTTCTGAGGCGTCGTAACATCACAATTTGTCCTTTATCAGTTCTGAGGCGCCGTACCATTACAATTTGTCCTTTATCAGTTCTGAGGCGCCGTACCATCACAATTTGCCCCTTATCAGTTCTGAGGCGTCGTACCATCACAATTTGTCCTTTATCAGTTCTGAGTCGCCGTACCATCACGATTTGTCCTTTATCAGTTCTGAGGCGTCGTAACATCACAATTTGTCCTTTATCAGTTCTGAGGCGCCGTACCATTACAATTTGTTCTTTATCAGTTCTGAGGCGCCGTACCATCACAATTTGCCCCTTATCAGTTCTGAGGCGTCGTACCATCACAATTTGTCCTTTATCAGTTCTGAGTCGCCGTACCATCACGATTTGTCCTTTATCAGTTCTGAGGCGTCGTAACATCACAATTTGTCCTTTATCAGTTCTGAGGCGCCGTACCATTACAATTTGTCCTTTATCAGTTCTGAGGCGCCGTAACAGCACAATTTGCCCCTTATCAGTTCTGAGACGTCGTACCATCACAATTTGTCCTTTATCAGTTCTGAGTCGCCGTACCATCACGATTTGTCCTTTATCAGTTCTGAGGCGTCGTGCCATCACAATTTGTCCTTTATCAGTTCTGAGGCGCCGTACCATTACAATGTGTCCTTTATCAGTTCTGAAGCGCCGTACCATCACAATTTGTCCGTTATCAGTTCTGAGGCGCCGTACCAGCACAATTAGCCCTTTATCAGTTCTGAGGCGCCGTACCATCACAATTTGTCCTTTATCAGTTCTGAGGGGCCGTGCTATCAAAATTTGTCCTTTATCAGTTCTGAGGCGTCGTAACATCACAATTTGTCCTTTATCAGTTCTGAGGCGCCGTGCCATCACAATTTGTCCTTTATCATAACTCCGATAAATCGGCAGACTTTTCCCATTGTGACTCCGAACACTCTGCTAACCGAAAGTTGGTCCTCGGGTTGTATATATACTGCTGTGTGAGCTTCCCCTGCGGCACCTTTCGGTCTCCAGGCGCGCTCATTTCTCTGGGCTGGGGATGGTCATAATGTAATAGCCCATCGGTGTATTTCCCCTGTGGGACTGCATTTTGCGTTGCCTCACCTGTAGGACGTACAGTGAGTCAGACATCAGATATATCACTTGGATGTTGAGGAGGATAACAACCACTCGTGTGTGATGCCTTTAGAGCACGTAAAACTGAAGTTGATAAAAAAAAACTAAAGATGTTAAAAAAAACACAAAGGGAACTAACAGTACAGTGCACTGATAGTAATACCTGGTGGTTTAACATCACTTTTACAGCCACTTGATGTTTGTTCGATAAAACCTTTCAAGGACAAACTTCGACAGAAATGGATTGAATGCATCTCATCATCAGATGTTGAAACAACAAAAGGTAGGAACTTGGAAAATGCCAACATTGACTTTGTTCTTCGTGGGTGAAACAAGGCTGAGACGCAATTCCAGCAGAAATTGCAATGAAATCTTTCAAAAAATTCTGTATAAATAATGCCATGGATGGAACGGAAGATGATCTGATTTACGATTCAGGTGAAGACAACAGGAACGATGATGAATTTGCTGACGTTGCAAGCGGAACGGAAGTGGATTTACAGGAATTATTTGGAAACTCCGATTTTGAATCAGACTTCGAAGAATTTTAAAGAAGGTAATCTCAGAAATTTTCATATTTTATGATAATAAATAAGCTTCCCAATATCTTGAAATTTTAAGTCGGCTTATTTGCGGGTCAAGGATTTTCATCAGTTTTTATAGCTGCTTAAGTTAGGGGATCGACTTATACTGTACATGTGCACGAGATCGGTTTATATGCGGGTACATACGGTATTTAAAAAGGGCATGACGTATATTCTAATTTAACTTTCATTTTTAGTTCCTTCACCTATGTAAATTTTGAGTTCATTCTTTTTAAGCGTTACAATTTTAACGTTGCATTTTTCTCACTCACTGAATGTTCTATGGCGTTTAAACATACCCAAGTCAACTTGAGGTCAGGTTGAATGACGAGTGCACGTTTTGACAGATAAAATGTATATAATGTGTGGAGCAAGCAGTATTAAGTGTGAGTAGCCTTGAGTGAGACCTTCAGAAGAAGGTAAATATACACTATATTGACAAAAGTCACCGGACACCCCTTCAAAAGCAAATAAACGGATCCGCTGAGTTGTTAAGGTGCGCGGTACAGCAGCAAAGGGTATAAAAACAAGCCTGCAGCTGACCACGATCATATCTCACTGTGAGGTTGAGTGAAAATATCGCGGCGGGAGAGAACTGATTTTGAGAAAGGAAAGATTATTGGGTGTTATATTAGTGGGTTGTCCATTAGGGAAATCGAGAGGCGTTTAAACATACCCAAGTCAACTGTTTTGAATGTACTGAATAAGTGAAAGACACATGGAGTGCCTGAAGCAGCAAAACGTACCGGCAGACCAAAGAAAATCAGCGACAGAGGACTTCGAAGCTTCAGGAGAGTCGTTACAGCTACGTAATCGACGGAGTGCTGCACAAGACCTCAGTGTAGATGTGAGTGAAAATGCTGGAACCTCGGTATGTACACGTACCATTCGCAGAAAACTTCATTTCATAGATTACCGTGGCAGTGTGGCTGCTCATAAACCTTTCATCTGCACTCGGAATGCTACTCGTCCTTTAGCATGGTGCAAAGAACATTTATCGTGGACCGTAGATAAATGGAAACGGGTCCTATGGACTAATGAATCCAGATACACGATCCATCACTCTGATGGCCGTGTGTGGGCATAGCGGCAGCAGGGGAAACGCTATTTACAACAGTGTACTGCTTCTGCGGTCAAGATTGGAACTGGCAGTGTACTCGTGTGTGGGAGTTTTCCGTGGTATAGTCCCGGCCCATTGGTTATCGTGGACAAACCTGTTACCCAGCACGTCTACCTCGATATTCTGGACAATTATGCCCTACTAACTCTGTGGCAATACCATGGAACCCAGTCTTGTTGGTACTAGCAGGATAATGCGCCGAGCCATAAAGCAAGGACTGTTACGCCATGGTTTGACGATAATTCCCTATCGTGTGTGGAATGGCCAGTACAGAGCCCTGATCTTAATCCCATAGAGCACCTAATGGGATGAATTAGAGCGCCGCATAAGAAGTTAGGAGCCAAGGCCTACTACTACTAAGCAACAGTTGTCGGCAGCATTTTGTACTGAATGGAAGCTCATACCTATCGCTGTGTTCCAAATCCTTGTCGAAAGCATATCTCGAAGGATCAGTGCATGCATTAACGCCAACGGTGGACCGACGCTGTACTAATGTATGTCATTAAATGCTATGTTGTGTTTCTCTTCTATGCGTCCGGTGACTTTTGTCAATATAGTGTATATGAAGAAGTAATATTTGTTTTGAGATTCTTGGAGTCTCAAGATACCGAGGTTCCGTTTGTTGCATTTGTTGAAGCATAGTGCTTCTAACTGTTTAAGGTAACCCGTGGGTTGCTGCTGATTATTATTATGATTGACGAGTGCCTGTGTGATGTGCCTTAAAGAGCCAAATAAAAACATTTGTTCGTAAGTAAACTGACTATTCTCTTCTGGCCTTTAGAAAGCCTAATTTTGCTCTTTACATAATTAAGGATTCCATTCTAATTATCCGGAGCAAAACTTTAAGAAGACCCAGTGCGACAAGAATCGCATATGGAACGACAGGTAATGTTATAAGTGAAACGTTAATTAAAAAAAACATTCCTAGGGAACTAACATTAACTGAAAATTCCCTACAGGAGATCAGCCGTCGTGATTTTTTTTTAAAACGAAATCAACATGTGTGGCAGGTTCTGAATATCGGCAATCTGAAATTTTCTCAGGAAATCCATACTCAGTCACTCATAAATATACTGCAGCTGTTGCATTTAGGAAATTTTCGTTAAATCCTGAGATTATTCACTGTTCGACATTGAAATTGTGCCATCCAGAAGAAGTCTGCGTTTCGGCTTGTTAGCTGGTGAGATATGTAAATGCAGGTGGGTGAGATATGTAAATTGTTCGAGTACGCAATCAATAGCGTGAGGTGAACGAGAAATAAAAGTAAAAATACAGATCGCTGAAACCATTGAATGTCCCGTGATCCAGATAGTACGAAACAAAGCAAGGGAGTGTTCAGAGCTGTGATAACACATCAAAGGACCGAAAATGTCTCGTAAACCTCGTCGGTAACCCTGTCACCAGCAGGACGCGTTCGAGAGAGGAAGGTTCGTAGGCTTCCGTGAAGCTGGTTGTCCGATTCGCCGAATCGTCGCCCGTATGCATCGGTATGCCAGAACAGTTTAACGTTGTTCGCAAAGTGGTTGTAAGAAGGCACCGCCTCCAAAGTCGCCATCGCTGAATCAGTGCAGTCAGAGGTACGTCAGTATGCGTCCTGCCTATTCGTCGCCAGGCCATTGCAGAGTCACAAGCTACTGCCGGGAGCATTCGACAGGAATGATTATGAACATCACGACTCGAATGGTGAACCGAAGACTGGCGGAGACAAGTCGGTTCTCCCGGCAGCCATTGCGTTGACTGTCGTGTCCCTCAGGGCACCGTCGTGCTTGACTCAACTGTTGTCACAGTAGAGCTGCGTTACGACAGGAATGGCGCGATGTGTTGTTCAGCGACGAGTCCCGATCAGCGACGAGTCCCGATTCACAAAAGTTCGGTATAATGTGAAAATATTTTTCAATATATCCCGCCTCCAAGAAAAATTAAAATCGGACTTTTAAAAACACAGATGTCCGGAAAGATGCAATACACATTTAAGAAGAACCAGAGAGAAAACTTCGCGTTATTTAAAGAAGAACTGCAAGCAACATAGTCTTCGTAAAAGTTATCGAAGGAAAAAAATACACAGAATTTTTAGAAGCAATGATATGGAAGAAAATAAGTTTTCAATTAATTAGCATGTACATCTATATCCTTAGAGACGAATTTGTGCATCCGGATAAAAAAACACCCAAAACCAGAATTTATGGTTCTCACATTTCAACCTAAAATAATTTTCTTAGATTGGACTTATAAGTGCGGAGGAATGGTGTTCGCAGACGTACAGACAGACATAGTTTGAATATTAGCACGTACTTTTTACAAAAGATGAGCGAAAACAGAACAGAAAATATGCACACACAAAAAAGCACGGCAATACCTCGTTCAGTAATCGAAGAAACGGCCTCAGAATCATTGCGATTATAGATACTGCCCTCTACAGATTATTGAAGTTATATGCTTCTGTAATGTATAAAAATAAACCAGTATTTTTTTCATCATTTCTTTTATCTTGCCTTATGAGTAATATTATAGGTATTGTTAAAGCCTTATTTAAAATAGTATAAGTATACTAGTAATCCGAATTTCTCGGCGTAGAATATAAATCAAAGTTTCCAAACTTTCTCACATCAACCAGATGGCTTTTTCAAGGAACGTAGACAGCTAACTGCAAACTTGATAATAGAACACTTCAACAATTTGAACGCGATGACTTGACTGGACAATAAATAAATAGGCGCAAATGTGATTATTCGAAGAAACGAGGTCACGTTGGTTGGGCACGCGGTACCGTGGTAGAAAACGCATCATTATTCGAAGAATGTAAAGAATTGATTCCAATGCGTGGCAACTCGAGAGAGACGCTATCATTGCACGCTTTGCTATTGGTCAAGATTTCTAAGGTTCCGCAAATGGCAGTAGATTTGGGTGTGGCCTATGAAGCTAATTTCTTTATATATTTCCACATAGGATCAGCGGACTTGAACTTGACCTCTCTTGATAGGGCAATGGTTATTTTAACGTCTTTTGTATCCTTTCATGTTCGTTGACTCTAATTTCAAACGAACGTTTGGTCATTCCGATGTAGTATCGCCTGGAGTCGTCCGGATATTGTAGTGGGATGGCATAAACACCTGCCTCATTTAAAAGAGGGGGCTTATCAATATTACTCTTAAGCATCGTATATAAAGTAGCCGGAGACCTTATGTCAACACCTAAGTTCATCCTCCAGAGCGCGTTTTTGAGTTGATAGGGAAGTTTTGGTATGTAGGGAACAGAGCCCAGGTTGCGAAGTTGCGTCATAGAAAGAGTGACACGGCTGGTTCGGGCTTTTTCGATAAAGTTATGCATCTGGTTCAACGTATATACTGCCTCAGTGGCCAATTCGACGATGTTTTTCAGTTCCGATTGTCTAGAACGAACATCGGAGGAGACGGCGAAGGCTGTTCTAATTCGAGAACGCAAGAAGACCGTCTTGTCTTGTCTTGCTCCTTCGCTGTCTCCTCCGATGTTCGTCCTAGACAATCCGAACTGAAAAACATTGTTGAATTGGCCACTCAGGCA
The DNA here is from genome assembly GCA_039090855.1 of Macrothele yani. NCBI lineage: Eukaryota > Metazoa > Arthropoda > Arachnida > Araneae > Macrothelidae > Macrothele > Macrothele yani. Next base: position 66,381,646 of record CM076989.1, on the reverse strand, counting down.
GGAAATACGTCGAACCAGATGCATAACTTTATCGAAAAAATCAAAATCAACCGTGTCACTCTTTCTATGCCGCAACTTCGCTACCTGGGCTCTGTTCCCTACATACCAAAACTTCCTATCAACTCAAAAACGCGCTCTGGAGGATGAACTTAGGTGTTGACATAAGGTCTCCGGCTACTTTATATACGATGCTTAAGAGTAATATTGACAAGCACCCTCTTCTCAATGAAGCAGGTGTTTATGCCACCCCACTACAATATCCGGACGGCTCCTGGCGATACTACATCGGAATGATCAAACGTTCGATTGGAATTAGAATCAACGAACATGAAAGGGATACAAAAGACGGTAAAATAACCACTGCCCTATAAAAAGAGATCAAGTTCAAGTCCGCTGATCCTATGTGGAATGATATAAAGAAATTAGCTTCATACTCCATACCCAAATCTACTGCCGTTTGTGAAACCTTGGAAATATCGACTAACAGCGAGGCATGCAATGATAGCGTCTCTCTCGAGTTGCTACGCATTTGGAATCAGAACTGAACAAAGGTGCAACTGAACGACTTAGCATTACAATACTTGGAAATAACATATCAAAATAAAAATAAAATTGTGGCCTCATCCCCCCCCCTTTGACCGAACGATGCTCGGTGTTCCTGATATTGCGTTATAACTTACGTAAAAATGCTCCGATTGAAACAAAAATTTTATCATGTTGTTCCGGAAGTACACTTTACCGGTTCTGTTGAATATCATCGAAATGGGGTCAAAGGTCAGGTCATAGGAGCGAGATTTATTCTACAGCCATTATCCTCATAACTTGAGTAATGATTTCTGGTATGTTGGAAAGCGTATCATAATCAATGCATTGCATGATTTTACTAACTTGTTGTTTCAAGTTCCCTTGGTACTGTATTTAAATAATATTTTTTTTCTCATTGTTTAAACTTTTCAGAATTCGCTTCTCGTCGTTGAAGCAGCTTTTTTTTTCACTTTATTTCTGTCAGCTTACCTGGCTATTACTAGAAACCAATGCTGTCAGTTGTGTTTTATTTCACAGAATGCAAGTACTCGCACATGCAACGCTCACGAGAGAGCTGAAGACAATTTAAGTTTACAAATGATGTGAGAAGCCTGGTTCAAGTTGCTCCAGAGACACAATACTTTTTCTGTATGCTTGATACCTGAGTTCAAAATTCCGATGTCGAGTACCAATGGGGACCTAATTTGTTTGGAACTATTCTTCTTCCCTTGTGCGAAATCTAAAATGAATTGTTTGCAAAAGGTCTCAGAAGAGGGGTCTCTGTACAGATGACAAACCGTAAGCTCTCCTCAACTCTCTCTCTCGCTCTCTCCCTCAGGGACGTGTTGCCTCATTTTATTCTTTATTCTTTCAATTTCCATTTTCATTTGTAAATGAAGAATTTAACTTTGTTTATGCAAAAATTCCATACTTTAAAATTCAGCACAGAGCGCCCTGGTCAGTTACACATAGGGCCGTTGCTATTTCCTGCCTCTGGGACCTACATTTTTTTCAAAATTAAATGGACGGTAATATTGTGCTGAAGAGTTAGCTTATCTTGTGAACCAATGTATAAAAGGCGAAAAAAACTTACTTGGCTGTAGGATTCCTCGCTCTCTGTTCTGTAGCCCTGCTTTCTATATAGTATATGACAGATAACCTTTATTGCCTCCACATCTAACAGGAGGAGACCTTGTTGACAATTCAAAAACAAGAAAGATGAAACCGAAATTTCCGTTGTATGAGTAATAAGCACGTTTTGTGCATACTTTTCCATGCAAATAAAATTTTTCAAAGTTATTCATAGTCAATGAAACTAGATAGAGAAAAAATCCACCAGATTTCTGAAACCGATGAAACCTCCAGAAACACGAACAGCTACTTATTCCCACTAGTGGCTAAAAGGTATGCTACAAAAATTAACAAATGGTGCACAAAATAATATTAATTCAAGTAATTTATATATATTACAAAATAATAACAAAATCATCATCATCATTGTCAATCATTATCAATCGACTGCTGGACGAAGGTCTCCCCAAGTTTCCTCCACAACGGTCTGTCTTGTGCCAGTCTCCTCCATGTCACTCCTGCATACTTTCGTATTTCATCCAGCCATCTCCCATGTGGTCTTCTTCTGGGTCTTTTCCTGTCCCTTGGAATCCAATTTAAAATTTCGGCTGTCCATCGATGATCTGTCCTTCTGGCAGTATGTCCAGCCCATTGCCATTTCAGGGATTTTACTCAGATCATGATGTCTTCCACTCTTGTCATTTTTCGGATCCACGAGTTCCTCTTCTTATCTCTCCTGGTTACACCAAGCATGCACCTCTCCATGCTGCTTGGAGTTGTCTGCAGCCTTTGTATGTCTCTTTTAGTTAAGGTCCATGTCTCTGCACCATACGTAAGCACTGGAAGGATGCATTGATCAAACACTTTTCTTTTAAGACATAATGGCATATTGCTCTTGAAAATTATGCTGTTTTTCCAAAAGCTCTCCGGGCAAGTTTTGTACCCTGATTAATTTCTTCATCAATGTGACCCTCATTTGATATCTGCCGTCCAAGATAAACGTACGTGTCTGTTATCTCCAGCTTTTCTCCTTCAATCGATAAATCTTCGTATTTTCTCGCTCTTTCAATTAGTTCTCTCAGTACGTGGATATGATCTATTGTGCTGTAGCCACTCCTGAATCCAGCTTGTTCACTCGGTTGAGCCAAGTCCAGTGCTACCTTCAAGCGGTGTGAAAGAACTTTAGTGAAGATTTTATAAACCACTGATAGGAGGCTGATAGGTCTGTAGTTCCTGAGATCCTCAATGTCACCTTTTTTATGTAGCAGGATCATTTAAACGTTTTTCCAATCCTCAGGAATCTTCCCTTCATTAAAACATCAAGTGAAAATTTGGGCGAGTACTGTTTCGATTTCTCCACTTGCTTCTTGTATGATGTCTACAGTAATTCCATCTTCTCCTGGAGCTTTTTCCCGCTTCATGTTTTTGATTGCATGTGCAACTTCTGCTGGGAGGACTTGAAGAACTCTCGTACTGGTACCTTTCATGATATCTGGAGAACATGTATCATCCCTTTCATATAATTTGGAGTAGAAATCTTTCACTCTTGTCAAAATTTCGCCTCTATTTCTTGTTACAGAACCATCTTCTTTTCTCAGTGCCATAATCTGTTTTCTTCCCTTACTGAGATGTCCCTTTGCTATCTTTAGGCTTTGGTTGTTTACAATTGCTTTCCTCACTAGTTCACAATTGAATTTCCTTACGTCTTCAGTGATACTTTTTCGTATTGTCTTGCAAAGCTCTATATATTCCACTTTGGGAGTCACATCTTCTTTAGTTGTTCTCATCACTCTTCTTTTTCACATCAATATCTTGGTTTCTCCTGATAATTTGTTCACATGCAACTTGTTCTTAAACCCAGCTAATTTTGTTCCTGTTTCCATAACAGCTTTGGTTACTTTTCTGTTAACTTCAGAAACATCCACTTCTTCCGATGTTGGGCCTTCAAAAGCAGAGAATCTGTTCTTCAGTTCCAACTTGAAGGTATTATGGTATTTTTTAAGTTTAGTTATGTCAATACATTTTGTTTGTCTTATGAGCTTGCCACGTTCGAGTTCAGTGTTGAGGTGCATCTTACATCTCACCAATCTATGGTCACTACCTGTGTTGAACTTGTTTAGCACACTGCAGTCTTCTATGGCGAATTTTTTGTTACACATAATAAAATCAATTTCACTTGTCGTCCCATTTGAATGTCTCCATGTCCATTTCCTGTGTGGCTTTTTCTTGAAAAAGGAGTTCAAGATGAAAAACCCTTCTGCCTCTGCAAACTCAACGAGAGTAGTTCCACACTGGTTTCTGTTGCCGTGACCGAATTTACCTACTGAAGTTTCATTCTGTTGCCGTTGCCCTATTTTTGCATTGAAATCTCCCATAATTATTTTCAAGTGCTGCTTACCTTTAATTATTTAGATGGCGAATTTCGTCATAAAATTCTTCAATTTCTTCTTCAGGATGACTTGTGGTGGGTGCATAAGTTTGAATAATCTGAGCCTGGTATCTTCTCGAGAGTTGGATAACGAGTCGTGCAGCTCTGTCAGAGGAATTTTCAACTTCTACAACTTTATCCTTCAGTTTCTTGTTTATTATAAATCCAACACCACTAGTTCCGCCAGTATCAGTCCCACGATAGTAGAAGAGATGTCCACTTTTCAGTTCAATGAGATCTTCTCCTTTTCTCCTTACGTCACTTAGCCCGACGATTTCCCACTTGATCCTTTGTATTTCCTCTTCCAATTCAAGAAGCCTTGAATCAGAAGATAGGGAGCGTCCATTATACGTAGCCAAGCTCAGCATCAGATGACAGCCTAGTCCGGTCCTCCGGGGATTCTTAGCACCCTCTACCTTCATGTCGCACTGGCAGCTGCCTTGTTGCAGGTACATTCCAGCTGTCGGAGACTGAAGGCCAAGATTTAAGTTGTGGAGTCATTTTGGAGGGGTTTGGCCATAACTCACCACGCTGGCCAAGCGGGTTGGTGAGTGTGGGATAGCATTTCTTCTAATTACGATGGTACAGTTATACCGCTATTGGCGGTCGTCAGAGCCCCTTTACTGGGAACAGGATGCGCCACGAGAAGGCGGGGTTGACATTTGTCAAGGAGAGGCTGTGATGTTACGCATCACCTGACCGTACATCCCTAACAATATATATACACTGGCGGAAAGTGAAAAAATAACACCAAGAAGGAGACGTCGGATACCAACAAAATTATACAGCATAATAACGGAATACAGAGGATAACGTGATCAAAACGTTATGGCACTAACCATGTTACATGGAAATGTTATTTGTTATTTTTCAGTTTACCAGATATATATATTTCATCATCATCATCATTGTCAACCATTATCAACCCACTGCTGGAAGAAGGTCTCCCCAAGTTTCCTCCACAACGGTCTGTCTTGGGCCAGTCTCCTCCATGTCACTCCCACATACTTTTGAATTTCATCCACCCATCTCCCATGTGGTCTTCTTCTGGGTCTTTTCCTGTCTCTTGGAATCCAATCTAAAATTTCGGCTGTCCATCGATGGTCTGTCCTTCTGGCAGTATGTCCAGCCCATTGCCATTTCAGGGACTTAACTCTGATCGTGATGTCTTCCACTCTTGTCATTTTTCGAATCCACAAGTTCCATTTCTTATCCCTCCTGGTTACACCAAGCATGCTACTTTGAGTTACTCCATGCTACTTTGAGTTGTCTGCAGCCTTTGTATGTCACTTTTAGTTAAGGTCCACGTCTCTGCACCATACGTAAGCACTGGAAGGATGCATTGATCAAACACTTTTCTTTTAAGACATAATGGCATATTGCTCTTGAAAATTATGCTGGTTCTTCCAAAAGCTCTCCAGGCGAGTTCTATACGCCGATTTATTTCTTCATAAATATGACCCTCACTTCATATCTGCTGTCCAAGATAAACGTACGCATCTGTTTTCTCCAGCTTTTCTCCATCAATCGATAAATCTTCATTTCTTGTAAAAGCATTGTACATCACTTTTGTCTTCTGAAAGTTCATTTTTAATCCCACTTCTTTACTCTTGTCAGCAAGTTCCTGGACCGTACTCTGCAGCTCTGATGGGGTAGTTGCAAAAATGACTATGTCATCAGCAAAACGAAGGTGGGTTAGATAATCTCCATTAATCTTTATCCCTTTGTTTTCCCAGTTCAGTGATTGAAAGACATTTTCCAATGTGGCATTAAGGAGCTTGGGAGATATGGTGTCACCTTGTCTCACTCCCTACCCAATTTTTATGTGTGCTGTATTCTCAAACTTCCGAATCTTTGCACTTGCATTTTCATAGATTTTATTAACAATAGTGATGTATGCATCTTAATAACCGCAGGATTTCAAAGCTATTGTAACTGCTGATGGTTTCACCGAAATAAAGGCTTTTTCATAATCAATAAAAGCCATGCACAATGGAAGTTCTTATTTTCTCGCTCTTTCAATTAGTTCTCTCAGTACGTGGATATGATCTATTGTGCTGTAGCCACTCCTGAATCCAGCTTGTTCTCTCGGTTGAGCCATGTCCAGTGCTACCTTCAAGCGGTGTGAAAGAACTTTAGTGAAGATTTTATAAACTACTGATAGGAGGCTGATAGGTCTGTAGTTCCTGAAATCCTCAATGTCACCATTTTTATGTAGCAGGATCATTGTAGCATTGCTCCAATCCTCAGGAATCTTCCCTTCATTAAGGCATCGAGTGAAAACTTGGGCGAGTACTGTTTCAATTTCTCCACTTGCTTCTTGTATGGTGTCTACAGTAATTCCATTTTCTCCTGGAGCTTTTCCCCGCTTCATGTTCTAGATTGCATGTGCAACGTCTGCTGGGAGGACTGGAAAAGCTCTGGTACTGGTACCTTTAATGATGTCTGGGGTACATGTATCATCCCTTTCATATAATTTATAGAAATATTTCACTCTTGTCAAAATTTCGCCTCTATTTCTTGTTACAGAACCATCTTCTTTTCTCAGTGCCATAATCGGTTTTGTTCCTTTACCGAGATGTCCCTTTGCTATCTTAAGGCTTTGGTTGTTTTCAATTGCTTTCCTCACTAGTTCACAGTTGAATTTCCTTACGTCTTCAGTGATATTTTTTCGTACTGTCTTGCACAGCTCTATATATTTCACTTTGGAAGTCACATCTTCTTTAGTTGTCCTCATCTCTCTTCTTTTTCGCATCAACATTTTGGTTTTTCCTGATAATTTGTTCACATGCAACTTGTTCGTAGACCCAGCTAATCCTGTTGCTGTTTCCATAAGAGCTTTGGTTAATTTTCTGTTAACTTCAGAGATGTCCACTTCTTCTGATGTTAGACCTTCTAAAATAGAGAATCTATTCCTCGGTTCTGATTTGAAGGTATTGGAAGATACAGCATAATTTTTCGAGAGCAGTATATCATTATGTCTTAAAAGAAAAGTGGTTGATCAATGCATCCTTCCAGTGCTTACGTATGGTGCAGAGACGTAAACCTTAACTAAAGAAGACATACAAAGGCTGCAGACAACTCAAAGTAGCATGGAGAGGTGCATGTTTGGTGTAACCAGGAGAGATAAGAAGAGGAACTCCTGGATCAGAAAAATGACAAGAGTGGAAGATATCATGATCTGAGTAAAATCCCTGAAATGGCAATGGGCTGGACATACTGCCAGAAGGGCATACCATCGATGGACAGCCGAAATTTTAGATTGGATTCCAAGGGGCAGGAAACGACGTAGAAGTAGACCACATGGGAGATGGGTGGATGAAATTCGAAAGTATGCGGGAGTAACATGGAGGAGACTGGCACAAGACAGACCGTTGTGGAAGAGGCTTGGAGAAACCTTCGTCCAGCAGTGGATTGATAATGGTTGACAATGATGATGATGATGTTGATTATATATACATATAAATATCGTGATAGTTCAGATCAGGGAGGTCCGTAGCAACACAAACTTCCAGACGATAAAAATATCTCTCAGGCATGTCATATGGATCTTCTATGCCATTATTTCAAAGTTTTTCTTCGTAAAGTTGCTTGTCCACCACATTAAGATGGCAAATTTTGTCAGAAAGATCAGTTTTTTTAACTTTATTTACAGCAACAGCAGCCATTGAAAAGCATGGAGAGTGACCAGCTCGGGTACTTTCTAACCACCCGGAAGTCTAGCAGACAGTTTTGTGACGTCACGTGCAAAGGCTCTATAATTGCGGGACAAAAAACCCGATTGAGAAAAATCTTTTTCGGTCAGATCCTACTGCGTATGAAAACATTTTATGTGTACATTCTTTCCAAAATAATGCACAATTTCGACGCTAGGCGCGCAAATGTTTAACCTGTTTTTTTCTCGATATCTGAGCTTGTGAATGTCAGAATTAAAAAATTATTTTAACACCGGATAACATTTACCTAGTGGAACACATTACTCTTGTAAACCCGGAGATTTTTGTAATTCACAGTTCTGTCGTTAGCTAATGATTGTGTACGTTTGTTTGCAGCTGCATCTCCTCTTCTAAAAACCATATTGAAAATTTTAATGTTTTATTGTACGCTACAATCAAGATGAGAAACATAATTATCTTTAAATAATCCACGGCTTTCCGCTAGGGGCGTAAAAGTCAAAACTTTTTTCTCGGTATCTCTGCTTCCGGGAGAGGTATTTGAAAAATTATTTTTCTTTAGTACAGCTTTTGCTATGAAGAATACATTTCGCATATTTTTAACTTTTCCGTTATACAAAATTTTTCCGTTGGGGAAATAGAGTAATGTAATGCTTCCTTCTATATTTCTTCTTTTAACTGTTCGATTTGAAAATCTATTTGTCTCTGATATATTAGAAACAAATATATTATTATTTTGTAAGTTTATGAATTATTTGAACTTATTATTATATATAATATACGTATATACACCGATGAGCTGTTACATTATTACCACCTACATAATAAACTGTAGGACCCCTCTTCACCCACAAAACAGCGGCCACTCGCCGAGGCATCGATTCGATGAGGTAGCGTTAGGTATCCTGGGGTATCTGGTACCATTATATCAACAGCGGGTCCTCCAGTTCCCGTATATTTCAGGTGGTGGTGATTTAGCGCGAACCCGCTTTTACAAGTCGAACCACAAATGTTCCATTGGGTTCATGTCAGGTGAATTTGGAAGCCAGGGCATTCCAATTAATCCTTTATCAAACTCCGATAAATCGGCAGCTTTTTCCCATTCTGACTCCTAACACTCTACTAACCGAAAACCGGTCCTCGGGTTGTATATAGCGCCCCAAGTGGCGAAATGCGGAAGTTAGTCATTGCAAATCGAAAACGAAAAGAGATAGAACAAAATTTCCAAATACAAAGTTGTAGAACATTAATGAATTAGTACAAAACAACATTTGTTTTACACGGATAAGATAAATTGTCGCCTGAATACCCTAAAATGTCCGAAATCGATGCGCGACGATTCGAATCGGCATTTTCACATTTCGCAAATGTAGCCGTATGCAAATGCAGATTGCAACGTTGTACCGTACCTACGATATAAAAACCAGTAACAGGATCTACCCTGATCAGAAGTTTAGGTCTACGTACGCTGTGTGAGAATGGCGGGCTTCACTCACTCCCAATATTGCGAGATGGTGCTTATTTACGGTGTTCCACCGTACCGGATTACTAAACCGACACAACGCCCACTACTGGGCGAATGAAAATCCCTCGTGGGAACGATCCACCAGACATCAAGTGCGTTGGTCCATTAAAGTGTGGTGCGGTATTTGGAAGAACCGCTCAGTGGGACCTGTGTTCTACGAAGGCACATTAAACGGACAGAGATACCTCCAACTATTACAGGATACCATACCTGACTTTTTAGATGACATTCCCCTGCCCGCATTACATTCCTTGTAGTTCCAGCATGACGGTGCCCCTGCACACCAGCCAGCAGCAGTGCAACGCTTTCTCACAGATTGTTTTGGGCAACGAAATGGTGGTGGATGGGGTGGTGCTGTTGAATGGCCTCCACGATCGCCGGACCTCACTCCGTTGGATTTCTTCCTCTGGGGTTACGTAAAAAAGCAGGTGCATGCAACAGCGCCTACAAGTCAGCTGGATCTACGTCGTCGTGTTATAGATGCTTGCAATAGTGTGACACCTTCCATGCTGAGGAATGTGCATGCAGAGTTACTTTCACGACTGCAAATGTGTATCGTGTACAATGGCGAACTCTTCGAACATACTCTATCACTGTGCGCCAGTTTGCCTTTTTTGTTTTTGTTTTGTCTGACGTCATCAAACTGTATTGACATAAGTACGCATTTATGCAATAAATTGTGTGTATTTGCTCATGCCTAAGCCTTGTTCCCTTCAAACGTTCACACAAAAGGTCGCACATCGATTGCGGACATTTTAGGGTATTCAGGGGACAATTTATCTTATCCGTGTAAAACAAATATCGTTTTGTACTAATTAATTGATGCTTTACAACTTTGTAATTGGAAATTTTGCTCTATCACTTTTCGTTTTCGATTCAATGGCTAATTACCGCATTTCCCCACTAGGGGCGCTGCTAACGGTTGCATTCGATCGGGCGTAGTCGCTTTACTATACCCTTATCTCACTTGCATAACTGTACCTCTCTCCGTTTGCAACTTATTTCAGGCTAAAGGGACTTTCCTATGCACCCTGTATATACGTATACTGTATATGGTTCAATTATTATATGTGGTTCAATTTTGCCTTTTCCATCATTATCATATGATTTCCTGAAAGAGGTTTTTTAATATATTTATATATACGTAACTATTTAATAGGCAGATTTTCGTGTTATACCGGAAAAGCTCTGAAAGCTTATAAAAGCCTTGACGAATATAAATATTTTACCAGTGGGGTTGGGTTAGAAATGTTTTAATTCTGAAGACTGAAAATGAAAACGAAAAATTTCTTACCCGGTCTAAGGTAAGTTGTTACATTTCTGACTGGTTCCAGTGTGTATTGCAATATAAAAAAAAAAAAAAAATGCCGACTTATCTGTATCATATCCCGAAAAACGGACTATTTTTTCAACAGAAAAAAAAAGTAAAAGGAATAAAACAAATCAGCGAAAACGGACGACACAATGTATGACAGCACCCCCTCTACTTCTATGTAGACCTATAGCCTTAAATTTTAGTTCGGAAAAAAAGGATTCTGTTTCAGTATTTAGAAATCAATAATAATACAAAATCTTGAAAGTTCACCAAAGCTTAGCAATTTCCGATTCGACAGCAAAGTTAATCTGCCATGCGTTCAGAGCATTTTAAACAGAATAACCAGGATTTACGTAAAAACTTGAAAATAATACATAAGAGTGAGCAAGAAAATGTACCGATATAAATTCGACTATTAACGTAGTAAATTATGCAGATTTACGATACCTGAAATGAAGTGTTTACCGGAAATCCTGTCATACGGCCTGGGTGACCATGCCTTCCGATTTACGGCTATTTTACGCATAATCAGGCGTTTTTCTGCCGTTGGAAAGCGATAAAAGGAAATTCCACTACCTTACTCGTACTTTGAGAAGCACCCATACGCCACACAACTTTTAACCATTTCTAAAACTTCAGACAATCGAGTGACAGAGGGTCCAGAAATCGCTTCCCCATCTTAATCCTATGGGAACCTTAGCAGCCGAACTTTCTTTTAACCACACGGAAGTAACCGTGACGTCAGAAATGACGTCGGTGCAAAGGCTCTATTGCTGTGAACATGTTGTAAAAGGAAACGAGAGCTTACGCCCTCTAGTGGCACACTTGTGCTTTAAGAAATTTTTCAAATTATATGCACAACATTTTGCTCTGGAAATGTTCTCCGATAAAGAAAGATTTTTTTAGATAGGACTCTCAAAACCAGAGCTACCAACAAGTTTGCAAAATCATGCAATGCATTGATTATAATACGCTTTCCAACATATCAGAAATCATTACTCAAGTTATCACTCAAGTTATGCGAATAATGGCTGTGGAATAAATCTCGGTCCTGTGCCCTGGCCTTTGATTCCATTTCGATGATATTCAACAGAACCGGTTCGGTATACCTCCGAAATAACATGATAAAGTTTTGTCGCAATCGAAGAATTTTTACGTAAGTTATGATGCATAAGTGCTATGGAATAGATCCCGCTCCTGTGTCCTAACCTTTGACCCCATTTCGCCCATTTTCAATAGAATTCGTCCCCAGGCAGGCAGGCCCCTACAACATACTAGCATTTCCTCCAAATCGAAGCATTTTTACGTAAGTTATTACGCAAAATGGCAATGAAAGTGATTCCGCTCCTATGTCCTGACCTTTGACCCCATTTCGCCCATTTTCAATAGGGTTTGTCGCCAGGTGGTCCCCTACCACATACTAAAATTTCATGGAAATCGAACCTTTTTTACGTTAGTTATGACGCATAACAGCGGTGGAATGGATCCCGCTCCTATGTACTGACCTTTGACCCCATTTCGTTCACTTTTAATAGGGTTCCTTCCCAGGTGATACCCTACCAGATACTAAAATGTCATCGAAATCTATCTATTGTTACGCGAGTTATCGTACGGACGGTCATACGCACATAACGCGTGACGTAATGAGGTAGATGGGAATCGCGACCATCTGCTCGAAAGAGTGTGACGCCATAAAACTTTAATAGGATCCACACACAACGCGTGACGTAATGAGAAAGCCTGACCGCGCGCCAACATTCTCAAACGCGAGATTGTGACGTCATAAGATTTCTAAGCATTGGTAACATTAATGGAACGATGCCATGACACTAAAAACGTTATAATTCGGGGTGGTTATATAACCCACTAAGCGAATTCTCCTAAAGTTGAGATCAAGCTAAATAGTTTTCTAATACCAGAAAACTGTAGGTTTAACGACTTTCATCAAAATTCTTAGAGCCGTTTTCAAAATAAAATGTACATACATACATACAAGAATTGCTACTTTAAGGTGGACGTCAAGTAATTTTGCTTCCTATACTTCCAATGGAAAAACTTCTGTACAAATTTCCTTTACAATTAATGCTTTCCCAAGGATGAAAATTTCAACATCGATTAAAATAGCTTCATTTCATAACTTGGAATACTTAATATTTTCTAAACCATAACCGTAATTATGCAATCCAACATTTATTTGCCCACTGACGTCATCAAATTACAGGTCGCGCCATCTTTTTTCTGGTTTCAACACCACCAAAGGAAACGTTATTGTTTTTTAATAAAATTATGCTTATGTTTTAGAAAATGTTTAGTATTCCAAGTTATAGTATGAAGTTATTTTAATTGATGTTCAAATTTCCATCCTTGGGAACACACTAATTGTGAAGGAAATGTGTAAAAAAGGTTTTCCATTGGAAATATAGGTAGCAAACTTACCTGACGTCCACCTTAACAGTGTGGGATAAGGGCGATGGAATGGATCCCGATCCTATGTCCTGACCTTTGACTCCATTTGTCCCATTTTCAATAGGGTTCCTCTCCAGGTGGTCCCCTACCACATACTAAAATTTTATTGAAATCGAACCATATTTACGGAAGTTATGACGCATAAGGGCAATTGAATGGATCCCGCTCTTATATCGTGACCTTTGACCCCACTTCACCCATTTTCAATAGGGTTCGTCCCCAGGTGGTCCCCTACCGCATACTATTATTTCACCGAAATCGAACCATTTTTACGTATGTTATCGTGCCGACAGGCGGACGGCCGGACGGAAAAATCTAGAGCATATACGCTTCTTCATCCTATAGTTGGAAAGCGTAAAAAATAAAAAAATGCATCACTGTCGCTGGCGGAAAAACGATGCACTGAAGGTATTGTCAAAAGATTTTCAGAGGTGAGTGGTATCGGACCACGAAAAAATGTTTTCAATCGAGTTTATTAAAAAATTACTCTACATAGCTTATCTTTAAAATTATCGATGGGCTCTGACCTAGTGCAAATATATTTAAAAATAAAAAGCCAATAATAAAGAACGAGGGAGCAAATTATACCTCATGTAGAGGGCCTGAGCCCCTAGGTCAACCACGCTTAGTGCACCACTGACCTGCCAAACAGAGAGATCTCTACGAGAAAAACCCTAGATGGCAGTAAAGATTGTAACTTAAATGTTAAGAAAAAGTGATAGCAAATTGTGATTTCGCCATCGAATACGTTGTTTAAAATTAAGTATTTTTTTTATTGGATATTTAACGACCGCCGTGAGCAACTTAGCGGGCTATAAGCAGTCGCCCGTCCTTAACTTAGGGTAACTGACTCCAGGGAACGGAGAGAGAGCCAGTGCCTTAAGACAAATACAACATCCTTGCCTCACCGGGATTTGAACCCGAACCCATCTCGGATGAATGTTCAGAAGCCAGCGCTTAGACCACTGCGCCATCGGGGTGGCTAAAATTAAATAAACCCACACTTTCATCAAAAGTGAACTGATGTAACTTACATTCAATTTGAAACTGAAATAAAAAGATATAAGCATTTAATTTTAGATCGTTATTATCTCAATGGAGACTGTTTTTTTTTTTTTTTTTTTTTCAGTGATCACAGAAATACGTACATGTAAATTTCTCGCAACGGAGACACAAAACAAAGCGTTATTAGCAAAAATAGAACAATTAGTAACATATTTACGTTACCGGATATGCTTATGTAGCAGAACGAAGTAAATGGCCGAAATTAATGCACCGAGTGTCTTAAAAATCGTAAAACCGAGTGCGTCCGTCTCCTAAAAGATTTCCGTTAAACTAAAATACGGTGAAATGTGATTCACACCTTTTTAAATAGAAAATTTATATGAAATGCCGTGAAAAGTACAATAACAAAATCCCTTAGTTTTCCGTTAAATGTACCTGCAAACTGACACGATGCTTACTTTGTTATGTTATGTGTGCGCCAATAAAGCCATATCTTTCCCTTTCTATAACTCACTTGTTTTCATGTTAACGTATAAGATACTAATACGTTTTGACTTAAAAAAATATTTTAAGGCATGCTAATATACCTTTCTTTGAGACGTTGAAAATTCAGGTTTTTCATATTTCCACGTTGGTGAAAAACTCGAGAAAGTTATTCCTCTTCTACTGGGATTTCTTATAAGACTTGCAAAAGAGAACACAAGAAGTCCGGTTTTTTTGTTTTTTTTTTTTTTCTTAAAATAATTAATTAATCAATGATAAAATTTAAGTGAAATACGTTGAAAGCGATCACAAGAAAAGGAATCTGGATTAAACACAAGCTCCACCTAATACTTCCCTAATGGTTATTCAGCATTCGTACGCCATCTAGTGACATTTTTATGCAACGTTCAAGTTAGGTGGAAGACAAGCGGTACTGCTAAATGAACAGATCAGGGACCCGCCAAGCAGGGGTTCAACGGTTGCCAAACACACGGGCGTCAGATTCCGGGGGCGGCTGGACGCCTCAATCAAATTTTAGAGTTGATAAATTTATATCAGTGACGTGGAAGAAGTTAAGAAAACGTTTTACTGTGAGAAATCATAATACTACGTGGCACGTTTATATTTTTAGTAAAAATAATTCATTATATAATTCAATAGAAAAGTCTTGAAATCAGGGAATAATTTTTATTGTTTTGTTCAATAACGGATACCGCGGGCAAATGATTAAAAATTATTTTTCTAAAATTTGTTTACATCTTGAATATTTCAGCATTCATGATATGCGTCGCTATAAGCCATGACAATGGGGCCAATATGAAGAAAAAACACAATGGACTTCAGAAAACATAATTTTTCGACCTAAAACCATTACGAAGTTTATGCACTTTGAGCGGCTCATACTTTGGTCGTAAATAACGACGAAAAAATTTCTCTACACATCGTGAACATTTTCAGTATTGTTCAAAAACTATATGCTTTCTTTTCTGACTTACCTTACCGCTGACAAATTTTAAAGAAAGAGCTTCCAGCGTTGACCGTAAAGTGCTCGGAAACAAGGTGGGAAAAAAGTAACAATGAAATAAGGGTAACATCATCGTCAAGCATTATCAATCCTCAGCTGGATGAAGGTCTCCTCAAGTTTCTTCCACAACGGTCTGTCTTGGACCACTCTCCTCCATTTCACTCCCCCAAGCTTTCGTACTTCATCCACCCATCTTCCACGTGGTTTACTTCTGGGTCTTTTCCTGTCCCTTGGTGGTCCGTTCTCTTGAAAATATACTGTATATATATATACAAGGTTTGTCCGGAAAGTAATGAGAGAGCCGCGGATGGCTTAGTGGTTAGTGTTTCAGGCTATCGATGCTGCGTCCCCAGGTTCAAGCCTGGGCTGATCTTTCAGAGATGGAGTGATTTACTAACAATCGCTGAATATCCGCCGTGCATCGGACGAGCACGTAAAGTGACGGCCCCCAGGCTGGACCCACTGGTTAAATGGGTATCCTTTCCTATGTCCTCCCTGAAGTTCTTTCACCCATCTATGTGCAATATCGTACTTGTACGGTGGCGCCATCTACTGTACTCTAATCTCACTACAAACTGTTCTGTCAAAGTCGCTAGACTTGCTCTCATTCCTTCCGTTTCTGTGTCCTGCCCAAAAGGCGATCTCGCTGTAGGTGGCTGGGACCTAAACTCTACTACCTGTGGACGGAAGTCCTACAAGAAAATGACGCTGACCCCCACCCCCAAAGCTTTCTGGAAAGTAATGAGACCACTTTTCCTGGGCCAATCAGAAGGGCCGAAGGGCGGAGTCTCCGGGCGTGACGGGTGGCGGAGTATGTTAGGTAAACGATCGATATCTCGTCAGTTGGCTCTAAGCTTTTGCATAGTGAGGATCGCTTGCGAAGTGGACAGCTGTGTGAGCGTCGCCTAACGGTCAAAAATGCAGAAGAGTGTCGAACAGCGATACGCGGTAAAGTTTTGTGTTAAACTTGAAAAGTCCGCGACCAAGACGCTTGCTATGATACAGAAAGCCTACGGGAAGGATGCTTTATCGAAAGCACAAGTGTTTCAGTGGCACAAAACGTTCACAGAGGGAAGAGAGAGCGTCGAGGATGAGCCACGCCCAGGGCACCATTCAACGTCTCACACTTCGGACAATGTGGAAAAGGTGAAAGCTGTCTTGGACTCTGACCGACGTCTGAGTGTTAGATTGGTAGCAGAGCACGTGGGGACTCTTGAAATCCATTGTGCATGAAATCATCACGCAAGAATTGCAGATGCGGAAAGTTTGCGCCAAATTGTTTCCTAAGGTTTTGATCTATGAACAGAGGAACAACCGTGTGTCAATTTCTCGTGAGCTTGTGGACCGTGTGAGGAGTGAACCTGATTTTTTGAAGAAAGTGATAACAGGTGATGAAACGTGGGTCTTTGAGTACGATCTGGAGGCGAAAAGACAGAGCTCAGAGTGGCACACTCCCGAGTCTCCTCGACCAAAGAATGCTCCAATGTGCAAATCGAAGATGATATCGATGCGCATTGTCTTCTTTGACTGTAAAGGTGTTGTCCATAAGGAGTTCCTACCACCCAGACAAACGGTCAACGCTGCATTTTACGTGGAAGTGCTTCAACGGCTGAAGAACAGAGTTGCGCGCGTCCGCCCGGAGATCACCAACACTTGGGTTCTTCACCACGATAATGCGCCGAGCCATGCGTCGCTGAGTGTGAGAGAGTTTCTGGCGAAACACAACGTGGCAACGCTGCCCCAACCTCCCTACAGCCCAGACTTGGCCCCGGATGATTTCTTTTGTTTCCCCGGCTCATATCCAGCCTGAAAGGACACCATTTTGGGACTGTTACAAACATGCAAACTGCCGCGACGAGTGCTTTGAAAGCGATCCCTGTTCCCGACTTCCAGGCAAGCTACACGGCGTGGCAGAACCGCTGGCAGCGGTTTATTAATGTTCAAGGATGTTATTTCGAGGAATTTTAATGTTATATAAGTAGAACTTTAATTAAACATCTGTTATTGAATGAGTCTCATTACTTTCCGGACAGACTATTATATATATAAATGAATAAATTGTTTGGGGGAGGGACTTTGACGATCAACGTGAACAAATCGATGAGCTGTAAGCAGTCGCTTGTACCGAACTTAGGGCCACTCGTTCCAGGGAAGGGGAGAGCCAATGTAAAAACACAACATCCATGCTTTACGGGATTCGAACCTAGATTTATCTCGGATGAATGGTAAAAAGCCAGAGCTCAGACCACTCTACCACCGGGATGGCGAGACCTAGGTTTACATCCTTTATTTATTTATTTTTTTTTTGGCGGGTTTAACGACCACAGAGAGCAACTCGATGGGCTATAAGCAGTCGCCCGCCCCTAATTTAGGGCCACTGGTTCCAGGGAAGGGAGAGAGCCAATACCTTAAGACAAACACAACATTCATACCTCCCTGGGATTCGAAACCGGACCTATCTCGGATAAATAGTCAAAAGCCAACGCTTGACCACTTCGCCACCATTTACCATTGCTTATCAAGGAGTTACGCTGCATGAGCTAAGAAAAGTCGCGAATTTTCGTATATTTATTAACGACATGACTTACTTTCTCTCAGCGCATGGGTGTGCAAACAAATTCTACCGCCTAAAATGTATAGGGGCCCGGAAATTTTCCATACGTTTCTACTGAAATGGGACTGTTTATCCAGGAAGGGGGAATTTTGGATGAAAAGAAATTTTTCGAAGGTTGAAAAATTTTATAGTGAAATACATTTAGCCTTTAAACCTAGGATTAAAATTGGAGAAATCTTCAAAAATGGGAAACTCCTCAATACTTTATAGTTAAGAATGGTTATAGCTGGGAATCTTTTTCTCAGAATCTACATGCGGTTATTTTGCTATTGTGCCATTTTTATTTTTTATCTCTCATGGCTAAATGCTTGTACTTGCAGTGTATTGTGTACAAGAGAATTAGATTGTACAGCTAAAAAATGTTAAGGTTAGCATCAGAGCCGTTTCGGTGAGGAGAAGGAAAATGGTTAGTTGAGATGTACACTATGTAGGCAGTTGTATTCGAATACTTAGGTCGAACGAAAACAAGATTATTTATTAGCCAAAATTAGTACGTGGTCGGTCCACCTTTGGCCGTTATTATTTCATCGACCCTCCCAGGCATGCTTTCCACGAGATGCAGATATTGGATTGGTAAGAAAGTAATGTCTGCAAATGCAATGCAACAGAAAAGTGCTAATTTCCGTACATACAAGTACAAATCTGTCCAAAATGCAGTTCCATGGTTTGCAACGATCTGCTCTCATCGTCCGGGCAGTTGTTGTGGGACCGTCCCTGTAGAACTGTGGCTGCTTGGACGCAAAGAAATGAGTAAGTGCGCGTTAGACATCGTCCCGTTTATTGAACCGCTGTCCGTCTAAGAAATGCTGCAACGAGCGGAAAAGGTGGTAGCCGCTTGGGGGCATTATTCAGGGAATAGGTTAGCCGCGGCAACAGCTCCCGACCCAGGTCCCTGATCTTGTGACAGGTCACCCGATCAGTGTGAGGTCTTGCTCCATCCTGCCATAGAAGGACGCCCTTGCGGTTCAGCAGTGCTTGTCGTTTCGACGTGAGCGCTGCGTGCAGATCGTTGAGCTAACGGAAGTATACATCGACGATGATAGTGGTGTTGCCTGACAGCAGCTCAAAAGCACGACACACCGCATATCCCACCAAACAGACAACAGGAACTTACGTGGGTGTAGGCCGGGTTTCGGGGTCGGCATGAGTTTCTGTTTGGGGTCTAACCACTGTTTCAGGGAGCTGTCATTGTCATACAGGACCCATTTCTCGTCACCTGTCATAGTGCGGAGGAAGAGCGGTTTAAGATAATCACATGCAAGTTGGGAAATGCCTGCACTCATGCGATTTGCTTTCTGCTGAACTGTCAGTTGATGGGGTACCAAAACTTCCCTGTTGTGCACCTTTCCAAGTTGACGCAGGTGCGTGATAATGCTCGTGAGGGTAGTCCCCAACTGTTTGGCTAACTCTCAGGTAGATCAGTCTTTACTAAGGTCTTCAGCATTTCCATATCCACTGTTGCGGGTCTTCAGGCTTTGGGACGGTCTGACAGGCCAAAATTTCCCTCTGCACTAAGGTCTTCAGCATGTCCATATCCACTGTTGCGGGTCTTCAGGCTTTGGGACGGCCTGCCAGGCCAAAATTTCCCTCTCCACTAAGGTCTTCAGCTTTTCCATATCCACTGTTGCTGGCTTCAGGCTTTGGAACGGTCTGCCAGGCCAATTTCCCTCTCCACTAAGGTCTTCAGCATGTCCATATCCACTGTTGCGGTTCTTCAGGCTTTGGGACCGTCTGACAGGCCAAAATCTCCCTCTCCACTAAGGTCTTCAGCATGTCCATATCCACTGTTGCGGGTTTTCAGACTTTGGGACCGTCTTACAGGCCAAAATTTTCCTCTCCACTGAGGTCTTCACATGTCCATATCCACTGTTGCGGGTCTGCAGGCTTTGGGACCGTCTGACAGGCCAAAATTTCCCTCTCCACTAAGGTCTTCAGCATGTCCATATCCACTGTTGCGGGTCTTCAGGCTTTGGGACCGTCTGACAGGCCAAACTTTTCCTCCCTACTAAGGTCTTCAGCATGTCCATATCCAATGTTGCGGGTCTTCAGGCTTTGGGACCGTCTGACAGGCCAAAATTTTCCTCTCGAAACCGTTCGAACCAACAACAGCACTGACGATGTAATATGGCATTGTAATACACACAGGTAATGTTATTTACAGCACTTGCGGGGGTGCTACCGCTACTAAACTCATGCAGCATGCCATGGCGGATGTACTCCTTGTCCACTTCCATGTTGCCTGGCACTTATACTCTTTGCCTTCTGACGCTAACTGTCACTGACTTAAGCAGCCTACCTGCTAATGCCATGCTGGAGAGCTGCGCAATCTCAGTGGCCAATGTGCGCCGTGGCCGTGGCTTCGAGTTTGGGTACTTCGTCATCGGACATTTCTTTCTTTCCAACCCAGTTGATCTGTACAGAAATTTTGCTCCATTTCCCCTGGAAAGCTTTTGTTAGAGCTGCATCTAAGCGTGGTCTTTTGCTGCGCATATGTTTCTACAAAGCCTACAATAGAGCTCTGGCAAAGGCAACCGTAACAGTTGTATTACTCTGTATGCTGGCAAATAATTTCTTGCACGTCGAAGAAAGTGATGACTATAACTTTACCAGCATAAGACACAACTTCTCGGTTTCGGCAATGTAGGCGACTCCCAAATTGAACTCTGTTGTTTACAGTCTGGCTTAAAATGGTATATCCAAGCCTCTTCTGCGGTAATCACCTTATACGTACATGAATTCAGTATCAGTAGCAGCCATACTTTGCAGTAGATAACAAACTTCAACCTGAATTTATTCTTTTCCGTAGGTGTCAGTTTTCTTGGAAACCAAAGCGCATATTCACGTGTCATATGTATGTGGTCATGGAGAATAGTATGTATACTTCCTACTAATATTCTCAAAAAAAAAATCTGCTAGATGTCGTACTATTTTAAGTTGATCTCACAATTACAACTGCGGTGTTGGTATTTTCCACGGCAACAGCACTTGCTGGAGCACCAGAACCGTTTTCTTATTGAATTGATTCTCGGACATACCTCGACATCTTAAACCAGCTGCGAATTGTACTATATAGGGAAGTACTAATTGACCATAAGTTTCTGTAAGTATTACATAATATTCGGCTGATGTTTCCTTCAGACGGAATCAGAATATGAAAGCCACGTATTGTTTATCTCCATCCTAACGTAGACGAACCTGAACTGACTAACTCATAGCCCTTGCTATGCACGGGTGAAGAAGCTGTGACTGATTTTTTTATAATACGAATCGTAAACTGTATATTCATATTTATCGGCATTCAGCATGCGCAAGTAATATGTCTGGCTTGTGTTACTTCAAAAGTTTCATTTCGTCTGCGATTAGCTCTATTTTCAAGTTATGCAGATAATTAGAAGATTGGTTTGCACGTCATCGCCGTTGTCGTTCTCTATTTAAGCGACGTTTTCTTTCAGCTTTATCTTCTACTACAAAGAAAAGATTCCACGTAATCAATATATATATTTTTTAATTTCCATCACAGTGAATCATGTAAGAAAGTAAGCAGTTACTTTCTTACAATTTTACTTGTTCCTTTTTATGAAATAAAGTAACGCTGATTCCTTTTCATGAATTCCTTTTTATGAAATAAAATAACCTGATTCCTTGTTATAAATTCCTTTTTATAAAATTACTCTGCAATGCGAAGAAAATGAAATAAAACGCGACTTAACACCTAGGTAACAGAACAAACGCCGAGCAACTGTCTGCGACGTACTTTCGTGCCTATTGAAAATGGGCGAAATGTGGTCAAAGGTCAGGACATAGGAGCGGATCTATTCCATTGCCCTTACGTGTCATAACTTGTGTAAAAATGCTTCGATTTCAATGAAATTTTAATATGTGGTAGGGGACCACCTAGGGACGAATCCTATTGAAAATAGGCGAAATGGGGTCAAAGGCGTGACATAGGAGCTGGATGCATTCCATTGCCTTTATGCGTCATAACTTGCACAAAAATGGTTCGATGTCGATGCAATTTTAGTATGTGGTACGTGACCACCTGGGAACGAACCCTATTGAAAATGAACGAAATGGGATCAAAGGTCAGGACATAGGAGCGGGATTCATTCCATTGCCTGTCATAACTTACGTAAAAATGCTTCGATTGAGACAAAATTGTATCATGTTGTTCCGGAAGTATACTTAACCGGTTCAGTTGAAAATCGTCGAAATGGGGTCAAAGATCAGGGCATAGGAGCGAGATTTATTCTACAGCCATTATCCTCATAATTTGAGCAATAACTTGAGTAATGATTTCTGGTATGTTGGAAAGCGTATCAAAATCAATTCATTGCATGATTTTACTAACTTGTTTTCTTTTAAGTACAGGTTTTCCTGGCTATCCGAAAGCAAAGAGTTCCTATGAAAACTTTCGTAAGCCGGAAAGGCGTAAAGAGAAGAAGCAATTACCATTAATTTGTATGGGGAAAATATTTGAGCGTTCTCAGACCCAAAAAATAACCTACCAAATCATACCAAATAACACATAAAACCTAAAAGAACACTAACATGCAGTAAAAGCAGGAATGATATAAGAAATACACAACCTATATAAAGTAGAAATAACGTATGTACAGTGTAGTTTCACTTACCAGAATCAGGAAAACAGCGAATACACTGGAAGGCTGAGAGGTGGTGATGATGATGATGGTATGTTAGGTTGAGTCTTCAAAAGATGGGGTGGTGGGAGATACAGGAGACTGGTGTGTAGGAGCGAGAGGAAGAGGGTCATCTATTAACATTTCATCGTCGTCTGAATCCATCAGGGCAGGCAGGTCCCTAACATCTACACGTTCTATGTCTGCCTGCCTCGATGCTGAAGGTCGAGGTCCGTTGTCTGTTGTGGCTGATGTGGAAATCTTGAAATGCGACAGTATGCTTGACTGCTTAGCCTCACGCATTTTTTGTCTTACAGCTCATTGTAGGCACTCAAAACATCCTGATAACTTTCCGTATACCTACGTGCCCTTTCACAATTAGTCACACTTTTCTGCCATCATTGTGGCACTGTCAATCGTAGCGAAAATCCCACGCAAGTGCTTCATGTTCAGTTCTTGGAAGTTCACTTTCGGGCCGTTCGTTACTGCGTTTGGATTCGTCCTATTGCAATTGCATTTGCTCTTCATCTGTCAGTTCTTGATCACGGGATGCCAAAACCTTTTCAATATCATTTCATAAAAGCAAAAGTCTTCTTAGCATTTTTTTCGGTTAGCGAAAATAGGTACTAATGTACTCTGAAGTGCCAGAAAAACTGGTACAGACGAGCTTATGTAAAATACATAGCAACGACACCTATGCGCGTACTCGGTTGCGTCCGCCAGTGCGTTTATAAAGCGATAGATATCCTTGCCAGCTGTCAGAGCTGTTTTCGCCATGAGAATGACAAGTAATAACGATTTAAGCGATTTTCAACGCGGTGTCATAGTTGGCGCTCGTGAGATGGGCCATAGTATTTCGGAGGTAGAAACGAAGTTCGGATTTTCACGGACGACCATTGCAAGGGTATACCGTGACTACAAGAATTCCGGCAAAACCTCCAACCTACGATACCAGTGTGGCCGCAAAAAGACATTGGGTGAACGTGACCATCGTCGGCTATCAAGAATCGTTTCACGCGATAGGCGTGCAACACTCTCACAAATATCATCGGAATTCAATGCTGGAGCCTCAACAAGCATCGGCGTCCGGGCTGTGTAACGTACTTTGCACAATATGGGCTTGGGAGTCGACGCCCAACTCGAGTCCCCTTGATGAGTGCACGACACAGAGCTATGCGCCTCATTTGGGTACGGCAACACCGCCAATAGACACTTGATGAGTGGAAACAAGTAGCCTGATCTGACGAGTCGCGTTTCCAACTGTATCGGGCAGATGGAAGGACTCGTGTGTGGCGCAAACCCCATGAAGCCATGGATCCCGCCTGTCAACAAGGAACTGTACCAGCTAGTGGGAGGTCCGTAATTGTATGGGGTGTGTTTAGCTGGACTTCACTGAGACCCCTGGTACGTCTAAAAAAATTTGTGACAGGCCAACGCTATGTGCGCATCCTTTCTGACGAGTTACACCCGTTCATGTCCTGCATTCATGCTGATGGGTTGGGCCTGTTCCAACAGGACAATGCACCTCCACACAAGTATCGGGACGCAACATTATGATTAGAGGAGCATTCGTCTGAGTTTGGGGTGTTGTCATTCCCACCCAAGTCCCCAGATCTGAACGTTATAGAACACATTTGGGACGCCATGCAACGCGCTATCGAACACAGGAATCCGAGACCTCGGAATACCCCCGAATTGTGGAACGCTCTGCAGGAAGTATTGCCTACAGCCTACGAAGCATTGCCTACAGCATATTTCCAAAAAAACTAGTGGAGTCCATGCCCCGTCGTATTTCTGCAGTCCTGCGCTCCCGTGGGATACCTACCAAGTATTAGATTGGTGTACTAGTTTTTCTGGCACTTCAGTGTATATCTTTCGTAAAGGCGAAGTAGCGTAAAGCAAACTTTTGTAGTTGTTGTTGTCGGAGGTTTAACGACCACCGTGAGCAGATCAGTGGGCTATAAGCAGTCGCTTGTCCCTAATTTGGGGCCACTGGTTCCAGGGAAGGGAAAGAACCAGTGCCGTAAGACAAACACAGCATCTATGCCTTACCGGGATTCGAACCCAGACCCATCTCGGACGAATGGTCATAAGCCAGCGCTTAGACCACTGCACCACCGGGGCGGCAAAACGAACTTTAGAAAAGCGGGGACACCTGTAATTGATTTCACCTTTTCCGCCTGAAATTCTGCAAATTTGTTGTCTGACCCTCTGGGGCGCGGCTGGACCATTTCGAAAGGATGGAGGCTCAAGCCCCTCCAATCGCATCTAAAGCATACAAATAATCTCGAAGTAAGTTTTTCGTTTAAGTTAAAAAGATAAATTTCTAAACCTTTACTAAGTTTGAAGTTTGGAATATTATTATTTATTTGAAAACAATGATCAGCAAATAACTAAATAAAGAAAACAAAAGTTAACAACAAATTTACGTTTTATCATTATATGTTGTCGAAGGACGTGTAAGGAAACCTCTTGTTTAACGACACGCCCCGAGGGTCGTCGGGTGTGTAATTCGGCTCACACTGAAGAGCAATTGAATTAGAGACAGCTGGCGTTATGCAAATGTGGCGCTGTCGGCGGCCCTGTAAACGGAAACAGCATGACGTATGCAGAGATACGACAATATAAGGAATGATGCGACGGGAATCAGTAAGAGTCGGATGCAATATGGGTAAGACGAAGGATCTAAGCGCATTTGATCGTGGGCAAATTGTCGGGGTCCGACGAATGGGTCACTCCATCAGGTAAGTCGTGCAGGCACTGGGATTTTCACGAGCCACTGTGTCACGGGTGCACCGTGAGTACATCAAATCCAGTAAAACAATCCCTGCAAGGGCCAACTGCCGTGGACAACAGCGTGTGGATGAGCGGGGTCATCGTCGGCTAGCTCGCATTGTAACAGCGGATAGATGGGTCACAGTGCAAGAAATCGCTGGGCGATTTAACGCTGGTGCACAAAAACGTGTAAGCAGCCACACCATCCAGAACCATCTCCTCGCTATGGGGTACAGAAGCCATCGTCCCACGAGGGTACCGCTGCTGACCGCACATCACAGGGTGCAAAGATTAGCATGGGCGGGGGGAACATCGCCACTGGACCCTAGGCATGTGGAAAAATGTTGCCTGGACTGATGAATTGAGATTCACGTTGGTACATGCGGATGGCAGGATACGAGTACGGCGCAAGCCACATGAAGCGATGGATCCTTCTTGCCATCAGGGTACTCTTCAAGCTGGTGGGGGTGGCATTCTCGTCTGGGAACTGTTTACGTGGACTGAAATTGGACCCCTGGTACGTGTGACATCGTCCCTCACAGGTCAACGTTACCAGGATATCCTGGACAACCATTTGCTCTCGTTTGTGCGTCTTCAACATCCCACTGGGGACCTCATCCTGCAACAAGGCAATGCACCGTGCCATCGCTACCGAATTGTATCCGAATGGTTTGATGAACACTCCAACGACGTGACCTCGCTTTCTTGGGCAGCTAGGTCACCTGACCTCAATCCTATTGAGCACATCTTGGATGCCATCGAGAGGTTCGAGGATCTGGCCCTCCATCAAATCTTCATGAACTGTGGGAGCTTGTTCAGGGATCGTGGATCCGTATGGCTTCCCAACGCTTCCGATGTCTTGTCGAGTCCATGCCGAGACGAATCGCCGCCGTCATCAGGACGAAAGGTGGTGCTACACATTACTAGACAGGTATCTTCAGTGTGTATATATATATATATATTTAGTCGTAGGTTCTTTTCGGGAGTTGGCAAAACACTGTATGCTCCGGGTGCATGTGGTCATCAATCGGACGCTCAGAAGTCTTGGGTCTCGTACGCTGAATTTGGCTGGCGTTACAGGACTAGATTTCTTGCTCTGCGTTTGGTCTCTCTCTCTCTCTCTCTCTCTCTCTCTCTATTGCTCTGAACTTAGGAAGCTTTATTTGACCCTGAAGCCTTGCAACTCGTGTCGTCCCCAGCCTGATAAACCAGATCACTCAGCCAGTACGCAGAGAACATGTAAGATCCACTATTTACTCTGTCCCTTGTTTAAATGCGGTGACTGTAAAACCAAAAGTTTGACTTCCATACTGTCTGCATACGGAATCTGTTGCTCGTCCTAACAAAGGCCACAAATAAAAATTATCCTAAATAGAAGAAACACAAGCACCCTCAATACTTTCCACCGCAACAAAGCGAGTGGGAGCCATTTTAATATTCTCAAAATTCAACCGATGATTGGGAGAAAATTAATGTTTAAATGTTATTAATGCTGTGCTAAAATTATTGTACCCACTAAAACTGAAGATCTCAGGGTTGCAATGGTTGTTAGTGAAATTAAATTAATTAATTTAATTATTTTAAATTTAAGACGCTGTCAACTTAATATTAAAATAACAACTATCAATTTTAAAATTCTGCAGTTGTTGTTTTTTTATTAAGAGGTAGTGAAAAAAAATCGAGAGAGTACCCTGGTACTTTTGTACATAATTTACGCTATGCATCTTTCGCATGACAAGATCTGTGTGGGTGTGAAATAAAGTGAGTGGTTCGAGAGTATACATTTATTTACATACAATGCATTGCATTTATTCGCGTCACTCACGACCACGCCGAGCCACAGTCCGATACAACTCTGTTCGAGCTCCGTCTTTTTGACGTTATTATTCTTGTTTCTGTTGTTCTTTCCGCTTTGTGATTACCACCTGTTTTACGCCCTCGTGATTCCGTTTACCCCAGCAAGTTACCCGGTGTGTGGATAATTACCGTCTAATGATTAGACTGTTGTATTCTTATGAGTTAACTGCTCTCCCGTGCTAAGCTCGGCTCGCCATTAGACTCATGGCGGTCTCCCGTGCTGAACTCGCTTCTGCCGTTCCTGCTCAACGGCATTCTTCTAGTCCTGCTGCTATATTGCTGAGTTAATAGATACTTCGTGTCCTGCATCTGACACGCCTGCAACGTGTGTGTCTCAGCCCGCTATGTCTTCGTCAATGAGTTATACATCTGCTACTGAGAATACTGGTGCTTCTGCATCATCTGGTTTGTCTACGATGTCCAGTCCTCTGGATTCCTTCATCGCCCGTATGGATACTTCTATTATTGTCATTCTTCCGGCATCTCATCAAGAAAGTGCTTCCGTGTTTTCTACACTTAAGCGCGGCGTCTCTTTGGAGGCGTTGCCTGATACTTAGCTAAAAGCTTATTCTACAGCCCTTCACGGTGTTCTTCACCTGGTGCAATGTCTCATATGGCACGCCCACCCCGTAATGTTCTTGTTTATTTTACGAAATAGGATCACACTGACGGCATTCTCGCTTCTGGCCGTTTGGTCATCGAGGTCATCGCTTTTCTGCTGAATCGCTCTATAGTAAGTCTATCCAGGTAAGCGTTTTTCCTGCACTTCCCGAGATTCCGGATTCTCTTTTTACAGTTGCGCTCTCCAAATGTTTTCGTGTGGTCGGTCCTCTGACCACTCTCTCTGATACCTGTGCTGATCATTCGTTTAAACACATCCTTAGTTTCTGATGTGTAACCAGATTTGTGTTTCCGTCAGACGAAGCTCTTTCTTCTTGCCTAACTTCCTAACTACACGGCTCTTCATTGTTACAATTGCAATAGCGTCGGCCATGTGCAATTGGCCTGTCTTCACGTCAACAGCCCACTTCGCCTCCCGCTCCCGATGCTCCTACTGCTCCTTCTGGTTCCTCTACGCAACAGCCTCTGTCTCCAGTGTCATCGCCTCAGCTTCCTGTTGACAAACTTTTGCCTTTGCTTAACCCTGACCTGTCTCCTGACTTGCCTTCCCCCGAACGTATGCCTATTGATCACGTGCCGGTTCATGTGCCTCCTCCACTGTTGGAACCTGCCTCTCCGATGGATATTGATTGTTCTGTAGCGCGTGACTACTTCAAGCCAGCTCAGCCTTGTGCTGTTTCCAATCCTCCTTCCTCCAGTGATGCTCCTTCACCTCCGACTCGCCCAAGGTCTTCGTCTCCTACTGTTACTCCGGAGTCATCGGATGACCAGGATAAGGAATCCTCTTCCACCGACCAGACTGTTTTCCTCGACGTTGATGAAAACCATTTTCTCCGGGTTCGTTCTTCTGCTGAATCCCTTGGTCTTTTGCGCTCTGGTTGAGCTCTCCCTTGGTCTTCCAGGTTATGTTACTGCTGCAGCTCCTTCTAAACTGCCTCAGCTTGCCCATGACACTTCGTTTTCCTATTACTGTTCCCTCCTGACGCGGTCTTCCGCCTTTCTCAGCGTGACTATAGTGGCTTGAAGAGATAGTGTACCGTGCGTTAATACCCAGGGTTAATACCTCACTCTTTAAATTTAGTTCCCTCTTTTCATGAAACAGCGAGATGGCGCTCCTGCAAGTTTCGATGCTGTGATTTCTAAACATTTGCACGCTTTTCCATGGAGTGTTTGGCGGATATCTATTGAAAAGAAGGTTTATTTGTTAGATCGGTAATGAAAAGTAGTAGTAATGAGTGCAACGTTGAAAACGTGTAGCGCACCTGGATGCAACAGTGGTTAAAAGTCCTGTTAACAAAAGGTAGTTATTTTCCGTGCCGAAAGATGAGGCAAGGCGGAACGAATGATTTTTTTTTCTTGTCCTAAATCAGGTTGGCAGCCACTCAGTAATTATTTATTTCAGTATGCCATTTTTTAAGTCTTTTGTATATCATCGCATTTTGTCTAAAATTATTGAAATTGTGTGTCGTTTTTGTTGTTGTTGTTGTTGTTTTTGTCCAAAGTTCAGTAAATTTTATCGGGGGAAGGTTAGGCCTAAGTACAGTATAATGTAACACCCAATTAAACATTTTGTGTCCTGTAGAGATAAAGAAAAAAGTTGCAACGGAATCAGAACAGAATTCAATACGATGATTGGTCAAAAAATCCAATAATTACGGAGAAAATTTGCGTAAAATAATGTATTTGTAGTAACCAGCCTTGTGACACGTAGATTCAACGCGAGATTATGCATTTCCCGAATAAAGTTAACGAAGCTTCCCCAAAACACACCATCTGAAGAATATTCATTTATATCTAACCATACATGACATTAATCACCTTCAGTATAACTGCAGGATAAAAAAAAAAAAGACAGAGAGAGAGATTATTTGGTAAAATTTTTGTGAAATTACTCTACTGCACGGAACGAGAAGCACGTATATCTATGAGCATAGTTTACAGCAAGAACATCGAAGCTGTCTTCAGCGCCCTCTCTGATTTCATGATTTCAAGAACCCGTCTGCAGAAGCACACGGCACACAATCAAAGAATATAAACGCTTCGCGTTTATATTCTTTGTATACAATCTCTTCTAGCTCCTATAGCGTGACACTGCTTTTCTTAGCAGCATGTCTGATTCTCCTGATCACCGTATCTCCGCGTGGGATCAGTTCTTCAAGTATCGCTTCCTGCTCATTCTTAGTTCTTTTCATAAACCCCACCCGGAAATCCCGGATTTACCCTTAAAGTTTGCCTCTGAGGTTTTCATGGACTATTACAACAACATTTTTCATGTTGATGACGACGACTGGATTTTTTCGTCTGAGTATGATCTGCAACTGCGTGCTTATTGACAAAAGTTTTGGTCGTTTATCTGTAACCTTTGTAAACGCCGCACCTCCAGTGACACTCAGTGACATTTTCATGAACTGCTTGTACTTCCCCGGCGAACTTTTCCATTTTCTTTGCATTGAATTTTCTACTGTATATAAATTTTGTTTACACTTTATTATAAATACGGTTTTGTTTTATTGCTGTGCGTACCTGACAGCATCCGTGTCTGTATATTATTTTAGACACCACTAAACGTGAATTTTGATCCCCGGTCTAGTATATACTGTACTAAGTGGAATTAAACATAACAACAGACAAGAAGGTTTACTAATTCCTGACATTGAGCGGCACTTAGGAAGGCGGATTAATGAATGTTATTTTCGCAAAACTAAATAAAGAAGCTATGTGAGCAGGGCCGGATTAAGGGGGAGGGTGGTCTATGTGGGCTCTAAGCCTTGGAGCCCACCATGAGAGACAGGTTTGTAAAATAATTTTACTCTTCTCTCGTATGATTTCCATTTGGTCAGAAGCAGAGTCTGTTCGACGAACAGATTTCAAAACAATGACTTACAAAGGGTAAAGGTTTCATGTCGCTGTGAACAGCGGTGTCGGCAAGACACGGCGACATGTTTAGCTTTTTCACTACCATCTACCCACACCTCCCAATTTGCACTTGGAACCGTTATTGGTCGAAGTCTCCTGTGGCTTTACATTACATAACAAAAACGATGCACCGAGAAACGTGTACACGTGGTAAACCATTAAAAAAATTCAAGATAAAATCTAGGAATCTTAAGCCTTTAACTCATGTTCTTACGATAACAACTGAAAACACAGTTTCTTGTTATGAAAACTCTGCAAGTAATTTATTAGTTTGAAAAACGCAGTACGTATTATACACAAGCATATTGCTACAATTCCGTGTTTTAACGTATTTTACAATGATTTCCCGTCATAATTCTTCGAGGGTCCAATTCTTTTAGCTTTGGGGCCCACTTAAATGTCTTAACCTAGGGCCCAGCAAGGCCTTCATACGGCCCTGTATGTAAGTCATAAAAGATGTGATGTAGCGACGAGAGTCCATCTGAGCATACGCAAGTAAAAACTCCGACCTCAAAGTATAAAGATAAGCTAAATAAATAAATACATCGCTCTTTCCACGTTCCAGAAACACATAGCAAACGAAAAAATTGTTTTCAGCCGCCGCCGTGGAATTGAATCACGGAACTCTCGATAGCTAGCCGAGCTTTGCACAGCGGTGGCCAGCGTTAACTTTACAAAACGGTGGCCAACAATCCACGGTGCTATGTGTATTTTTAAGTCAACTTCTGACATCATAAATCCGTAAGATGGGCTCAGCTACTGAGACGTCTCTATCTGGTGGGCATTAACGGCACTGGCTATATATATCATCATCATCATCATTGTCAACTATTATCAATCCACTGCTGGACGAAGGTCTCCCCAAGTTTCCTCCACAACGGTCTGTCTTGTGCCAGTCTCCTCCATGTCACCCCTGCATACTTTCGAATTTCATCCACCCATCTCCCATGTGGTCTTCTTCTGGGTCTTTTTCTGTCCCTTGGAATCCAATCTAAAATTTCGGCTGTCCATCGATGATCTGTCCTTCTGGCAGTATGTCCAGCCCATTGCCATTTCAGGGATTTAACTCTGATTATGATGTCTTCCACTCTTGTCATTTTTCGGATCCACGAGTTCCTCTTCTTATCTCTCCTGGTTACGCCAAGCATGCACCTCTCCATGCTACTTTGAGTTGTCTGCAGCCTTTGTATGTCTCTTTTAGTTAAGGTCCACGTCTCTGCACCATACGTAAGCACTGGAAGGATGCATTGATCAAACACTTTTCTTTTAAGACATAATGGCATATTGCTCTTAAAAATTGTGCTGTTTCTTCCAAAAGCTCTCCAGGAAAGTTTTGTACGCCGATTAATTTCTTCATCAATGTGACCCTCACTTGATATCTGCTGTCCAAGATAAGCGCACGTGTCTGTTATCTCCAGCTTTTCTCCATCAATCGATAAATCTTCATTTCTTGTAAAAGCATTGAACATCACTTTTGTCTTCTGAAAGTTCATTTTTAATCCCACTTCTTTACTCTTGTCAGCAAGTTCCTGGATCATATTCTGCAGCTCTGATGGGGTAGTTGCAAAAATGACAACGTCATCAGCAAAACGAAGGTGGGTTAGATAATCTCCATTAATCTTTATCCCTTTGTTTTCCCAGCTCAGCGACTGAAAAACACCCTCCAATGTGGCATTAAAGAGTTTCGGAGAAATGGTGTCACCTTGTCTCACTCCCTTTCCAATTTTTATGTGTGTTGTATTTTCAAACAGCCGAATCTTTGCACTTGCATTTTCATAGATGTTATTAATAATATTAATGTATGCATCTTCAATACCGCAGGTTTTCAGAGCCGTTGTAACTGCTGATGGTTTCACCGAATCAAAGGCTTTTTCATAATCGATAAAAGCCATGCACAATGGAAGTTCATATTCCCTCGCTCTTTCAATTAGTACTGTCAGTACGAGGATATGATCTATTGTGCTGTAGCCACTCCTGAATCCAGCTTGTTCTCTCGGTTGAGCCATGTCCAGTGTTACCTTCAAGCGGTGTGAAAGAACTTTAGTGAAGATTTTATAAACTACTGATAGGAGGCTGATAGGTCTGTAGTTTCCGAGATCCTCAATGTCACCTTTCTTATGTAGCAGGATCATTGTAGCGGTGTTCCAATCCTCAGGAATCTTTCCTTCATTAAGGCATCGAGTGAAAATTTGGGCGAGTACTGTTTCGATTTCTCCACTTGCTTCTTGTATGATGTCTACAGTAATTCCATCTTCTCCTGGAGCTTTTCCCCGCTTCATGTTCTTGATTGCATGTGTAACTTCTGCTGGAAGGACTGGAGGAACTCTGGTACTGGTATTTTTCATGATGTCTGGAGTGCATGTATCATCCCTTTCATATAATTTGGAGTAGAAATCTTTCACTCTCGTCAAAATTTCGCCTCTATTTCTTGTTACATAACCATCTTCTTTTCTCAGTGCCATAATCTGTTTTCTTCCCTTACTGAGATGTCCCTTTGCTATCTTTAGGCTTTGGTTGTTTTCAATTGCTTTCCTCACTAGTTCACAGTTGAATTTTCTTACGTCTTCAGTGATACTTTTTCTTACTGTCTTGCATAGCTCTATATATTCCACTTTGGAAGTCACATCTTCTTTAGTTGTCCTCGTCTCTCTTTTTTTTTGCATCAACATTTTCGTTTTTCCTGATAAATTGTTTACATGCAACTTGTTCTTAGACCCAGCTAATTTTGTTGCTGTTTCCATAAGAGCTTTGGTTACTTTTCTGTTAACTTCAGAGATGTCCACTTCTTCCGATGTTAGGCCTTCTAAAGCAGAGAACCTGTTCTTCAGTTCCAACTTGAAGGTATTATGGTGTTTTTTAAGGTTGGTTATGTCAATAGATTTTGTTAGTCTTATGAGCTTGCCACGTTCAAGTTTAGTGTTGAGGTGCATCTTACATCTCACCAATCTATGGTCACTACCTGTGTTGAACTTGTTTAGCACACTGCAGTCTTCTATGACGAATTTTTTGTTACACATAATAAAATCAATTTCACTTGTCGTCCCATTTGGATGTCTCCATGTCCATTTCCTGTGTGGCTTTTTCTTGAAGAAGGAGTTCAAGATGAAAAACCCTTCTGCCTCTGCAAACTCAACTAGAGTATTTCCACGCTGGTTTCTGTTGCCGTGACCGAATTTACCTACTGAAGTTTCATTATGTTGCCGTTGCCCTATTTTTGCATTGAAATCTCCCATAATTATTTTCAAGTGCTGCTTTCCTTTATTATTTAGATGACAAATTTCCCCATAAAGTTCTTCAATTTCTTCTTCAGGATGACTTGTGGTATGTGCATAAGTTTGAATAATCTGAGCCTGGTATCTTTTCGAGAGTTGGATAACAAGTCGTGCAGCTCTGTCAGAGGAACTTTCAACTAGTACAACTTTATCTTCAGTTTCTTGTTTATTATAAATCCAACACCACTAGTTCTGCCAGTATCTGTCCCACGATAGTAGAAGAGATGTCCACTTTTCAGTTCGATGAGATCTTCTCCTTTTCTCCTTACCTCACTTAGCCCCACGATGTCCCACTTGATCCTTTGTAGTTCCTCTTCCAATTCAAGAAGCCTTGAATCAGAAGATAGGGAGCGTCCATTATACGTAGCCAAGGTCAGCGTCAGATGGCAGCCTAGTCCGGTCCTCCGGGGATTCTTAGCACCCTCTGCCTTCATGTCGCACTGGCCGCTGCCTTGGCCAGGTACATTCCAGCTGCCGGAGACTGAGGGCCAAGATTTAAGCTGTTTAATCATTTTGGAGGGGTTTGGCCATAACTCACCACGCTGGCCAAGCGGGTTGGTGAGTGTGGGATAGCATTTCCTCTAATCCCGATGGTATAGTTATACCGCTTTTGGCGGTCGTCAGAGCAACTTTAGTGGGAACAGGATGCACCACGAGAAGGCGGGGTTGACATTTGTCAAGGAGAGGCTGTGATGTTACGCATCACCTGACCTTACATCCCGGCTATATATATAATAGCAGTTAAATCCAAAGAGCAAAATCCAAGGTGAAAATCCTCCAAATATGTGGCATCAGTAAATAAATAAATACACCGCTCTTTCCAAGTTCCAGAAACACATAGCAACCGAAAAAATTGTTTTCAGCCGCCGCCGTGGAATTAAACCACGGAACTCTCGATATCTTGCCGAGCGCGTAGCAATTTTTTCGGTTGCTATGTGTTTCTGGAACGTGGAAAGAGCGATGTATTTACTTATTTACTGACGCCACGTATTTGGAGGATTTTCACCTTGATCTCGCTCTTTGGATTTAACTGAGCAGCGTGTTGTTGCTCCGCGATTATCTTGTGATTTGGGTTTGTTATTGGACTCTTCGCTCCTTAATTTCACGTTCACTTTAAGTATAAAGGTATCGTCTTTCATTTTGCTTCGTTTTGAGCGCGGTGAGTGCCTATTTTGTTGTATTTCATCTTATTTACGTTTGGCCGAGCTGGCCAAGCTCGCTACTGGGCGCCGCCATTAAAGATGGCGACTTCCGTTAGGGATAGTGATAGCCCTAATCTCTCTTCTTTTTCTGATGCCCCAGATGGGGGTGTTGCCACGCAATCGTCCGCTCGTGGCGTTGCCAATTTGCCTTCTCCAGCTGCGTCACATCTCCCGGCTTCCGCCATCGATGATGACGCAATGGACATCACTCGAAATGCAGCCTCTTCTAGCACTGCCGAGCCCAACGTGTCATTACCTTCATTTTCTTCTGTTGCAGCCTCCAAAGTCCCTCGTCCAGCATCCAAGAATAATTACGTTGGCGCTGAAAAGCTGAAATCTTTCATTTCCCAAGCTGGCAATAATATCGTGCTTAATATCCCAGCCAGCTCTCCAGCTGGCACAGCTTTTACTGAGAATCTTGCAAAACGCGTCCATTTCGAAGCCCTTCCGGACACTCCTTTGCGAGGATATGCAGATGCCATTGCACAGCGGTTCCCATCTGAATCTATTCCGCAAATGTATTGAAGAGGACGACTTGTGGTTGTTTATCTGGCCACGGCTGAAATGGCGAAATCTCTCCTAACATCTGGCCTCACCATTGGTGATAGACATCTTTCTGCAGAACCGGTGGGCCAAAGACCCATTAACGTTTCTTTCTACACGGTCCCGTTGGAAGTGACAGATCTCATGCTGTATGCTGTCTTATCTTCGGTTGGTCGGGTAGTTGGAGGCATACAAACGCATCTTGCTGCCCGAAACTACCCATTACGTGATCCACGACATGCGTCGGTCCAAGGTGCTCGCCGTGTTGCGAGTGTCATATTTCCATCACAAGAAGCAATCGAACGGCTTCCAACACACTTCACTGTTCGGTGTGAGGATCAGGTCAGGCAAATAAACTTCCTGACGGAATTCCATTGTGGTCAATGTCACCAGGTTGGTCACTACTATAAGCAGTGTCCAGTTGCTCCACTAAAGTCTGTTTTGCCCGTCTATCAAGATCCGACGCCTTCTCATCAAGATCCTAGTAGCGCTCCGTTACCGACGGTGGTTCCTGCGATTGGCGTAGAGGTTGCCACCTGCCTTCGGTGGCAACCTCTACGCCAATTGTTGTCCCACCTTCTCTCTCCGAGGAACACTACCCAGTTTTACAATCTTCAACATCTTTTCGTGTTCCTGCGGACCCTACAGCAGTTGCTGAGTCCGTTGCTACTGACCAGTCTGATACCGAGACCTCCACCGCTGATGACACAGCCTATCAAAGCGTCAGCGACCAAGCGATGATTGATGGGACGGAGGGCTATCTCCGGACCCGTCCTGACAAAAGGGATGACTAACCACCTCGCGGCTCTACGAAACGACGGCGACAATCTGGCCACTCTACTCAAACCTCTCCGACTAAGGCTGCTGGATCACCTGCTTCGGGTCGCCCTGTCAAGTCTTCCAAGCCAGTTATCTACCTCCTGTCTCTTGAGGAATTTTCCGCACGCCTACACATGAATGTGTTTCCGGACAGTCCTCTCCCTTATAACGAATTGCACGACTTTGCTTGTGCCAAGACTCTGCTTCCTAATTTACCCACCTATGTCAACCGATTTGAAGGTCGCTACCCAGCAGTTGAGAATTAACTGGCACAACTGTTAACTCTTTACAATACTATCAAGAGTCCATCTGCCGAGGATGCTGCCACTCAGAAGTGCATCCAACGGCGGTACAACTTCCGTTCCCATTTGGAAAAGATTGTCACTGCCACTAGAGACATGGCACTTTCACTGTGACTTCCTTGAATTGTCGCGGGTTTGCGACACCAGTGTTGAACTCCCTCGTTTATGAGGACATTTCTGCCGCTGGTGGAGATGTTTTCCTTCTCCAGGAAACTCACTGCTCTGCTGACACTCCCACTCACCTATGGAGACGCTGGCCCTACACCTTTTACCACTCGTATCGCCTCTCGCGGTATGGTGGTATAGCTGTAGGTGTGCGCCAGCGGTTTTTGACTCGGCTGACTTCTATTTCTGTGAAAAATTTACACCTTGATTTTCTTCAGTGTTTTACCTTTTGTGTGCATAATGTTACTTTTCATATCTTTAATGTATATATTCCCACTGATGAAATATATGCTGCTCATATTTTCCGTAATATTCGTGCAGCGATTGCAGCGATTCCTCCCGGGGACTATTTCGTTCTTGGAGGGGATTTTAACTGTACGCTGCGGCCTTCTCTTGACAGAAATTCATCATATGGCGAATACCGCATGACTTTAGTTTCACAGCTGACTCAGCTCCTTGATGATTTTCATCTTGTCGATTCCTTCAGACCGCTAAATCCTGATTCCATTTCCTTTACGTGGTGTAATCCGCCGACGTTCGATTCTACTGCTGCGCGGTTGGACCGAATTTATGTTTCTGCTTCCTTACTCCCTACTATCACTGCTGCTCGACATTCACCTACTGTTTCTTCCGACCATTCTGCCGTTTCACTATCAATTTGTGTCTCTCCAGCACCTTCATCCACGCGCCGTCATTGGACATTTGATGACACTCTCTTGCAGGACCGTTCCTTTTGTGAGGCAGTTGAGACCGCTTCTCTTGTCGGAAGTTGCTGCTCACAACGACCTCAAGCGCCTTGCGTTTGTGGCTTGATGTCAAACGGGATCTTCTCTTGCTCGTTCGTCAACTCTCCTTTACTATTTCCACCACTCGCTCGATGGAGGTGAGTAACCTACGAAGACTCCTCTCCGCGACGCCAATGTCTGACCCGCACTATGCCTCCGTCCGGGAACAGTGAAGATTGAGGGAGGCTTTGGCCTCCTTCAATCTTCACTCTTCCTCGGGACCTGATGGCCTCCCGCTGTCGTTCTATCAGGCCTTTCTTCCGTCACTCCTGCCTTTTCTCTCTGCCGCTTTTTCGTGTGCTCTTTCTTCTCCTGTGCTTCCGTCGGAATTTACAGTTGCACATGTCATCCTCTTGCCGAAGAAGGGGGACCTTCTGGACTTGTCGAATTGGCGCCCCATCTCCATTCTCAACCTGGATTACAAATTCTTCACTAAACTCCTTTCTCGCCGCCTAAATTCTGTTCTTCCGTTCCTCATATCCCCCGACCAGACATATACCGTGCCTGGTCGTTCTATTTCTAACTATATCTCCTTTCTTCATAACCTTTCTTTTCTTGCACTAAAACATTCCGAACCCCTAGCTTTGTTTAATCTTGACCAGAAATCCGCTTTTGATAACGTCTCTCACACTTACCTTTCTGCCGTATTAACTCACTTTGGTTTTCCTCCCGCTTTTGTTTCTCTCATCCTTAGCCTCTACCAGGGTGCCCATTTGCACGTTAGGACGGCCACATTTTTGACGGCTCCTATTCCTTTTCGATCTGGCATCAGACAAGGTTGTCCATTATCAGGACAACTCTTTGCTCTCGCCTTTGAGCCCCTTTTGATTGCAAGTCGGGCGTCTCTCTTACCTGCGGTAGGACCGATTGTCTCTAGTACTCGACACCACCGTTTTCTTGTCTCTGCTTACGCAGATGATGTTACCTTTTGTCTTCGCCGCGATGACCAATTTGATACTCTTCTTGCCACTTATGAACAGTATGCTGCTCTCTCTGGTGCTGCCCTGAATATTCAGAAAAGTGCTGGCCTGTGGTGTGGTTCTTGGAGAGGCCGCACTGACTCGCCGTGGGGAGCAGTGTGGTTCTCCTCGACTCAAAAATTTCTTGGCGCTCATTTTGGACACTCCTTTACCGCAAGCAACGTCACTTGGTAAGCTCTCCGCCCTCGATTTCATCGCACGGCTGGTTTTTGGCGATTTACGTTTTCCTATTCCTCTTACTTTCAACTTGCTCAAATTGTTCATCGATATCTTCTCTCACAATGCTTCTATCCCTGGGATTCCTGTGTGTTTAAATCGCATCATTTCTCTGCCATCAATAGTATTTTCACTTCAGTGATATGGTCATCTAGACATTGGATTTCTGCTGCAACGCTTTCTCTGCCAACATCATTTGGTGGTCTTCATTTCCCGGATGTCAGAACATATTATAGAGCTCACCGAACCATCTCCTTCATTCGTCTTCTCCTTTCGCCCTCCCCTGCCCTTTCTTCTACCCTAAATGCTCTTATTTCTCTTCATGATCCATCCTTCACTTTCCTCCTTTTTCTTCGGATGGATTCATCTCCTTCTACTTCTAAACGCCTTCCACCACTTCTTATCGACGCTCTATCGGTATTTCATTCTCTCCCGCTACTCCGCGCTCCTCCCTCTACCACCCTGGGCCTGCTTGCAGAACCTCTTTTCTTTTCCACTCAGATTCATTCACCCGATCAACCATACTTTCTTTTCCCCCTTGGTTCCGCTCAGGAATTCTCACTGTCGAAGCTTTATTAACTTCCTATTTGACCTGGAAACCCCCTCTCTTCCTTTTCCCTGGCCCTTCTTCCACCTTGGAAGAGGAGTATGACCTTCTTCGCTCCGCTCTCCGTACCCTCTTCCCACTTCTGGTTTCTGACACTGGCCTTATTTCTGTCTCTGGACCGAGCCTCTCTCTTCCTTTCTTCCTTCCCTTTCGGGACTCTGTTGCTCCCATTTCTTCTTTTTCCACTGCCTCTATCTATGCGATCCTTCGTGCGCCCCTCACTTCTCCGCATGATCTTCCTGATGCTTCTCCTTCTCTTCTGCTGCCTATCTGGTCTGCCTCTTTCTCTCCCCTTTCTGCACCGTTAGAGCGAAACATCCACTGGCGGTTTCTTCACCGCCGCCTTCCTGTTCCTTCTTCTCTCTTTCACATGTCTATTTCTTCTACTTCGCTCTGCTACTTTTGTGGTGTTGAAGGTGATGTTCCTCATGTTCATGTCTACTGTCACTGTCCCGTTCTCCTTCCACTTCTCAATACTGCTTTTCGTCTTGTAGGCACCATTTGCTCCAGAGACATCCATTTTCAAGCGTACGAGTGGCTATTGCTTACCAAACATCCCCCGGCTATTTTGCCGGATGCCTGTGCCTATCTCTTCGTACTTGTCAAACATGTCGTTTTTCTTTATCATCAATCTCTCCGCTCTCCTGCTACCACACCTAGTATTCTCTCAGCTGGCGCGGCCTTACGGTCGATTTTTAGGAATCGCATCGTGTCTTGATTACGCCTGGAGAACTTCGCTGCTTCCACCCCTCAGTCTCAAGCCTCTTTCCGGTCTACCTGGGCGCAAGGGACCGGATGGTTTAAAATCACTGGATCTTCCATTGATCTTTCCTTCTGATTATTTTGTTTTTTCCCAGCTTCGACCTACTGAATGCATCGGTTGAGATCTTGTGCATTTTTTTCACATTCTTTGATGTCTTGTTTATTGTACTTCCCTCATCACATTGTGCCTTCTGGGCTTTAAGATTTTGTTTGTGTTCAAGGCTAGTAGACTCTTGGACCCTTGATGTTTTTTTTTGCTTGTTACCTTTTGCACCGGAGCGTGTGGTGTTTGATATCTCTGGGTGTTCTACTTGTACTGCCCCGGGTATCTATGTCTCTTTTTGTTTTGTGTTGTTTCAATTGTGTTTTGTCTTGCACGGCAGCAGAGGTTTTCTGTTCGCACCTATGATTTTGTATACAAGTTCCTGTATTTCTTGCTCGACCCAAGTCATTGTTTTTTTGGACCGATGCAATACTGCACGGCTTGCTGTTTGTATTTTGTGTATCCTTGTGTTTCACTTGGGGAGTCTGCCCAAGTTTCCACTATGTTCTGTAATACTCATCATGTTTTTGTCACATATCGTGTGGTTTCCTCGATTGCGGGAACTTCTGTACCTTTATCGTAGTATACGCGTTTGTTGTGTTTTACATGTTCCCTTCTTTTTGTGCAATGCGTTGTACAGCCATATTCTTGTAAATATATTTACCTGTTGTTTTGTGCTCTGCTCTCACTGTGCAAGTCATCGCATGCTGTAATATCCTAATCATTACTATTGCTTGTGCAACATCTTCCTCAAGCATGTCATTGTCAACCATTATCAATCCACTGCTGGACGAAGGTCTCCCCAAGTTTCCTCCACAACGGTCTGTCTTGTGCCAGTCTCCTCCATGTCACCCCTGCATACTTTCGAATTTCATCCACCCATCTCCCATGTGGTCTTCTTCTGGGTCTTTTCCTGTCCCTTGGAATCCAATCTAAAATTTCAGCTGTCCATCGATGATCTGTCCTTCTGGCAGTATGTCCAGCCCATTGCCATTTCAGGGATTTAACTCTGATCATGATGTCTTCCACTCTTGTCATTTTTCGGATCCACGAGTTCCTCTTCTTATCTCTCCTGGTTACACCAAGCATGCACCTCTCCATGCTCTTTGAGTTGTCTGCAGCCTTTGTATGTCTCTTTTAGTTAAGGTCCACGTCTCTGCACCATACGTAAGCACTGGAAGGATGCATTGATCAAACACTTTTCTTTTAAGACATAATGGCATATTGCTCTTGAAAATTATGCTGTTTCTTCCAAAAGCTCTCCAGGCAAGTTTTGTACGCCGATTAATTTCTTCATCAATGTGACCCTCACTTGATATCTGCTGTCCAAGATAAACATACGTGTCTGTTATCTCCAGCTTTTCTCCATCAATCGATAAATCTTCATTTCTTGTAAAAGCATTGAACATCACTTTTGTCTTCTGAAAGTTCATTTTTAATCCCACTTCTTTACTCTTGTCAGCAAGTTCCTGGATCATACTCTGCAGCTCTGATGGGGTAGTTGCAAAAATGACTACGTCATCAGCAAAACGAAGGTGGGTTAGATAATCTCCATTAATCTTTATCCCTTTGTTTTCCCAGCTCAGCGACTGAAAAACACCCTCCAATGTGGCATTAAAGAGCTTCGGAGATATGGTGTCACCTTGTCTCACTCCCTTTCCAATTTTTATGTGTGTTGTATTTTCAAACAGCCGAATCTTTGCACTTGCATTTTCATAGATGTTATTAATAATATTAATGTATGCATCTTCAATACCGCAAGTTTTTAGAGCCATTTTGTCATCCTTAGTTGACTGCCTCAAGCATGTATTGTTCCTTATTAGTGATTTTAACATTTTGTCATCCTTAGTTGACTGCCGTATCACATTCACCTGTAAAATTTCATCAGAATCGCTCATTGTTTTGTTGTTTATTTTGCCATATGTGGTACGCCTGTATCCCCTTATGTTTTTGCCAATAAAGTATATTTTGAAATAACTGCTATAATATATATAGCCAGTGCCGTTAATGCCCACCAGATGGAGACGTCTCAGTAGCTGAGCCCATCTTACGGATTTATGATGTCAGAAGCTGACTTAAAAATACACATAGCCCCGTGGATTTTTGGCCACCGTTGTGTAAAGTTAACGCGCTCGGCTATATATCGGGAGTCCCGTGGCTCAATTCCACGGCGGCGGCTGAAAACAATTTTTTCGGTTGCTATGTGTTTTTGGAACGTGGAAAGAGCGTTTTATTTATTTGTTTACTGACGCCACGTATTTAGAGGATTTTCATAAAGAAAAGCTGCATCGTAAATGCGTTAGAGAGGGGTTTGATAACTTTTGGTCTGAAATATCCACAGGTTACACCCCAACATGTTATATATCATTTTAAAGTTCTCGTCAATAGCAAGTAACCCCACCCCCTCTCAGGAGGGGGTGGGGGTGGTCGGGGGTCGGGAGGAAGCCAAATTTTTCCACGACGCACTGTTTTCATAGCATTAAAAATGCTTTTTTGTAATGGCTTTGATCACATTTATCATAGCATCAGGTTCTCGTAATTTACGCAGATTGCAATGAGGTATTTTGTTTATGTAAAACATGATGAAATAATGTTCGGCGATAGTTTAGTAAAACATATTGTGAAGTAACAATGAAATTAACTATTGTTGTGTCACTTCATGGGATAGTATTCAAAAATCTGATTTCAACAATGGTTTTGACTACTTCCGTTACCCATTTTCGTTACATCGAAATATTATGCATGGAATTTATTTTACTGCTGTAGGGAAAGATGCATAGCATCAAGAAATAAGTCCTGTTCAGTATCCCCCCACCCCCACCCAATGTTCTTAGTTTAACGGCACCCCTGTACACTTTTACGACGTTCAGATTCTCAAAATTAGTCAGCAAACAGCAAGACATAATTGATAATGACCACATTGAAACACTAGCCACGCTGATCAACAACCTCAAACTTCTGACGTCACACGAATAAGCTCCATTAGCTTAACATTTGCGCTTGAGTGTCTAATAGATTTCCAACGTCACTGTGTGCGGCATTTTAAGCATTTTAATCAAAACCCAAGCTTCAAAATTTGTAACATTGGTTTAACCTTATTAATAATACCTGCTTCATAAAAAGTTGTGTTTTCAGTGGTTTGCATAATTTATAACTGACAAGGAGAAAATGGAAAGCAGTACACCGCTATGATGATATATATTTACTTATCCCATTCTGCCATTTATTGATCGTCGCTTGCAGCACTTTGTCATGTAAAAGCGAAACTGTGAGCGACAATCGAAGATTTTAATTTGGTAAGCTTTAACTTCGTTATCTGTGAAAGTACCGGCTTTCAAAGAAGGTAGAAATCTAACATTCCGATTTCAAAAAGCGAAAACATCGTATACAATTCCACATGCTCTCTAAAATAAATATTTCGACTTCAAAGAATCACTTGGCATTTGAGAGAAAAAAGTAATCACAATACAGAGTGCTGCTTTCCTGTGTGTGTGTTCTCAGAAAGAGAATGAAAAACAAAATTGCGACACGTAATCGATAAAACATTAGTTGTGAAAGAAAAAAGAATCTGCGCCTAAAGTTCAAACTGATAAACATGCAAATTTAAAAAAAGTTTTTCTTGGGAAAAAATGAAAAGCTAATGAAAATGACAGACACAGAAAAGCTCTTCAAATAATGGTGTCAAGATTGTTGAAGGCCAGTAAGGTCTGCAAAAAAGCTTTGTGTGGGAGTACAGACCGATTTTTCAGAGAAACGTGTATTATCACTTTGA
The DNA here is from genome assembly GCA_039090855.1 of Macrothele yani. Lineage (NCBI taxonomy): Eukaryota > Metazoa > Arthropoda > Arachnida > Araneae > Macrothelidae > Macrothele > Macrothele yani. The sequence continues at coordinate 66,337,242 of CM076989.1, read as the reverse complement.
TGTACAACGATACTAAAGGCTATTTATTGAAATTTAAGTGGTTTTTTTTTTTTTTTTTTGTAAAATTTAGATTAATGTCGCAAGGATGGCAGATTTAAATTTACAATAGTTTAATGACCACAAAGATTGCATATCTCAATCTCAATAAATAGCCATACAGTACTCCTTCGAAACTGTACAGAAATTTCTTTTGATTTAAATATGCGTTTTTCATTCGATTCTTCGCCTATTCAGTCTAACATCAGACTGTCGTTGCCCTCGGCCGTCCACTGCCCGCGTGCCACTGGGTTGTGACTTCCTCTACCAGTTGGCGCCAATGCCGTCCGATTGCCGCGTGGCTTCGACCAAAATGCCTGGCGATACGGCGACTTAGTCCATCGGCCTCTCTCGGCCCAATTATACGTCCTTTCTCAAACTCTCTCAACTGTTCGTATTGTGTACGAAACCGACGTCGAGGCATCTTCACAGTCCGTGGAGGTTAATGCAACCACTCTCTGCTGTCACAATTGTCCGTGCATTCGAGCTTTGCTTTTGATGCGCGGTTCCCATGCGCTGTGGCAGGCCAATATTATGTCATTGGTCGTTATTTTTTAATCATTTGCATATTCGGCGCTGAGGTATTTGCATGCGGAGTTTCATCAGGATCGAACGATTTTCGGGTTGCTTAGGTTTTTTTTTTTTTTTTTTTGGCAAAGAGTGTATTTAGGAAACAGAATAGTAAACTAAAAAATTAAATAGTTTAAATAAGGAACCTACAACTCAACCATAATCAAGCAAATTAAAAGAATGTGATTTATTTGTTAATATTTAAAGAGTATTTAGTTTTCTTTTACCTCCTTGTTTTTCATATTTTGTATTTTATTTTTCTGTTTTTTACGCTTTCCAACCGTAGGTTGAAGAAGCGTATATGCTCCAGCTTTTCCCGTCCGTCCGTCTGTCGGCACGATAACTCCCGTAAAAATGGTTCGATTTCGATGAAATTTTAGTGTGTGGTAGGGGACCACTTGGGGACGAACCCTATTGAAAATGGACGAAATGGGGTCAAAGGTCACGACATAGGAGTGGGATCCATTCTATTGCTCTGTTGCGTCATAACTTGTTCGATGTCGATGAAATTTTATTATATTGAAGGGGACCACCTGGGAATGAGCCCTATTGAAACTGGGTGAAGTGGGGTCAAAGGTCAGGACATAGGAGCGGGTTGCATTCCATTGCCTTTATGCGTCATAACGTACGTAAAAATGGTTCGATTTCGATGAAATTTTAGTGTGTGGTAGGGGATCACCTGGGGACGAACCCTATTTAAAATGGACGAAATGGGATCGAAGGTTAGGACATAGGATAGGGATCCATTCCATCGCCCTTCATCATCATCATCATCATTGTCAACCATTATCAATCCACTGCTGGACGAAGGTCTCCCCAAGTTTCCTCCACAACGGTCTGTCTTGTGCCAGTCTCCTCCATGTCACTCCCGCATATTTACGAATTTCATCCACCCATCTCCCATGTGGTCTTTTTCTGGGTCTTTTCCTGTCCCTTGGAATCCAATCTAAAATTTCCAATCTAAAATTTCGGCTGTCCATCTATGGTCTGTCCTTCTGGCAGTATGTCCAGCCCATTGCCATTTCAGGGATTTAACTCTGATCATGATGTCTTCCACTCTCGTCATTTTTCGGATCCACGAGTTCCTCTTCTTATCTCTCCTGGTTATACCAAGCATGCACCTCTCCATGCTTCTTTGAGTTGTTTACCCTATACTATTAAAGGAGCAATTCTTGTATGTATGTAAATTTTATTTTCAAAACGGCTCTAAGGATTTAGATAAAAGTCGTTAAACCTACCGTTTTCTGGTGCTATAAATCGATTTAGCTTGATCTAGACTTTAGGAAAATTTGTTTAGTGTGTTAAATACCCCCCCCGAATTACCACGTTTTAGTGGCATGGCGTCCTATTAATGTTATCCATGCTTAGAAATCTTATGACGTCACAATCTCGCGATTCAAATACTGGCGCGCGGTCACGGCATCTGTCTAATTACTTCACGCGTTGTGTGTGGATCCTATTAAAGTTTTATGACGTCACACTCTTTCGAGCAGATGGTCGCAATTCCCATCTGCCTCATTACGTCACGCGTTGTGTGCGTATGTCCGTCCGCACGATAACGCGTAAAAATCGTTCGATTTGGATGAAATTTTAGTATGTGTAAGGGGAACACCTGGGAAGGAGCCCTATTGAAAGTGAACGAAATGGTGTCAAAGGTCAGGACATTGGAATGGAATCACTTCCATCGCCATTATGCGTCATAACTTACGTAAAAATGTTTCGATTTGGATAAAATGTTAGTATATCGTAGGGGCCTGCCTGGGGACGAATCCTGTTGAAAATGGGCGAAATGGGGTGAAAGGTTAGAACACAGGAGCGGGATCTATTCCATAGCCCTTATGCATCATAACTTACGTAAAAATGCTTCTATTGCGACAAAACTTTATCATGTTATTTCGGAGGTATACTGAACCGGTTCTGTTGAATATCATCGAAATGGGATCAAAGGTCAGGGCACAGAACCGAGATTTATCCCACAGCCATTATCCTCATAACTTGAGTAATGATTTCTGGTATGTTGGAAAGCATATTATAATCAATGCATTGCATGATTTTACTAACTTGTTACGTTTTAGGATGGAGAAATTATTCGTTAGTGAAGTAAATTAGCAAAAGGAACTCAGAAACAAAGAAAAACTTGCGTCGGTATTCATGGAAAACATAAGTTTGCAGTTGAAAACCAAGCCCTCCCCTCCCTACCGATGACTCTTTGCCCAACCCTCTCCCCGTCAGGGACTTAGCTACGTTCCTATACATTAGGCGATACAGTCAGATCACGCAGTAGGGCGTCTCGCGAATCGTAAGGGCTCTAATACAAACAAGTGAATGTGAACTCTTTGCTTAGAACGCAGGTAAAATAAAGTTATAGGAAGTGGCTACTCCGTGGGGTTAAGATTGCACTGTTTCGAAAGAAAACAACGGTAATGGAGGGCATTTCTACAAAACAACTCGCCACCGGCTATCGGATTCAACAAAAGCGATCCCCTAAGCAAATTCTGATTCGTTACGGGTAACGCAAAAGAAATTACATCTTATAATCTCGGAAAAAACGGCACGTTGGTCACATTGAGTTGATGTCAGTGGCGGGCTGCAATCAATAAACGGCTCTGGAAGATATTTTGTGTGGCGCGTATTAAATATGCCCCGGAAAGTGCTTCATTTTTTATGCGTTTGGTTAAAATGCGCCTTAAAAAAATATGCAGCAGCTTACATTTATAAAAAATGCTGTAGTTTTTTCTTCTATTTTTCATTAAGTTTAATTTTGTTCTGGTGGATTTCGAAAACTTTCATTTTTTCGTCGCCCGCTCCCCTGAAAAAAATTCCATATACGTCTTTGGCGGCCCACTTTGGGGACAAATTATCGAGGTATCCCATCCCTCAAAATACAGTATGTCAACATAACCGTTTACTGTTGAAACATCTTTTCAACACGAGTGTAGGAATCATTGCAGTTTTTTATGTTGAGACTATTTTATTAATGAAAGGCAAGATATTTTATCCATTTCCCTGGACAGCAGATATCTAGTGTAATTTAATGTAAGAAGAATATTACTTCCGTTGCTGAGAAGCAACAGACAAGGTACGTTATCTGAGAGAGACAATCGAAGACTTGATTCCATTCTTATAAATTTTATTGCGATAACTGAATTCAGAATTTGTTGTAGTTTCTTCGCTTTTAGTGAGAACGAGAAATCCAAATGAGCCCAAAAATTAAATTCTCCTTAAGAAGTTACCTGTCATTAATAAAATAATTGCGAAAAATTATCTTGAAAAAAACTGAAAATGTCCAGAACTGACAAATTTTTAGTGCAAATTTATAAAGTGATAGAAATTAAGGAATACAAAAATTAATTTTTATTTGTTTACTTTCAAATTGTAAAAGTATTGACATCCTTTCCAGAATTCGTGTAACCAAAAAGTATTGACATGCTTTCCAGAATTCGCCGTATGGTTCAAGAATTCGTGTAACCATACGGCGCCCGAAACTAAGTAAATCGGGTGCAGATCTCGTTAAAAAAAAAAAAAAAGAAAAAAGACATATACAGTACAGATATAATGCAATAACCCAAAATTTTACCGTAGGTGAAACTTTAAAGCATTAACGTACACAATGAATTTCAGAGTTTCTATCCGAGACTATTGATAGCATGGTTGATTCGACTGCATTTTTATTCAACTGCGATTGGCAAAAGCGGACTGAGAGAGTATCAGCTAAAAGGGACGAGGCTTAAAAATAAAGGGTTAGGGGGCATATCAAAAACAGTGTTTGGTTCCATAGAATATTTCCTACGTAGGTTTTTTTTCCCCCGAAGCCATCAAAATGGTAAACAAGCTTTGCCGTTTTAGCAATACTTAGTTTTCTTCTAGAAGAATACTGAAGTACAGTATATACATACCTTTTTTTTTCTTTAGTTTGCGTAAGTTGTACAGGCCCAAAATATGGCGGTCCACCGGAAATTCTCCCGGCATCCCAGTCCGCGCCTGATTGATATGATTTTGTTAGCTGCGTCTGTTCAATGTAAATAAACAGACGCAGCTAACAAGTATTATTTCACAGTGAATATTTAGAACCGTATAGGACGGTAGGGCGGTGTTTAAATAAAAAAAGTTATATTCTTAGCATGTGACTTTTTTTATAACTAAGGTGAAAGTTCATTAATAACGACGGGGGAAAATAGCATATGTAGAATAATGTTTTAATAAACATGTGTTTTTATTTGTGATGAACATACTTTCACATTTGGACATCACAAACAAAAACAGTGAACATTACAACAATAAAAAACAAGAAAGATGACACCGAATTTTCGGGTGTAATAAGCACGTCTTTTGAATCCGTTCTGACGCAAATTAAATTTATCAAAGCTATTCAAAGTCAATGGAACCGATATGGAAAACAATAGATCTGACGAAAGAAAGAAGATTTTCAATCGGGTTTTTAATCCCTCAGATATTGCTGTAAACGGAATCGCGAGCTGACGAACTCTTAGAAACAGAGATATCGACAAAAATAAGATGTGACTTTACGTCCCCTGGTGGGAAAACCATGCATTATTTTAAAACCATGCATTATTATATTATACGTCCCCTGGTGGGAAAACCATGCATTATTTTAGGAAGAATGTATTCTCAAAAGGTTTATCCATATAAGCGGTATAGGTCGAAGAAAAAATATACCATTCTTTACCAAACATTAGAAATCATGTGAAAAATATTTTCCATCAGGTCTTGTATGCGATACAGGAAGAATTTTTTAAAATCAGAGCTTTAGGAGCAGAAATAACGCAGAAAACGCAATTTACCATTGTGCCCCCTAGCGGAAAGTCTATGATTTACTTGAAAATTTTGAATTTATAAGAAAAACATTTCGCATCGGAAACACTATACAACAAAGAAGGATTTTTTCAAATCGTACTCTTAGAAGTAGAGATATTGACAAAAATAAGATATACATTTACGCCCCCTGGCGTAGAAACCATGCATTTTTTCAAGAAGAAATTTTTCCTAAAAGGTTTGTCGACATGAGTAGTATCGGTCAACAAACGATTTTTTTCAATCGAGATTTTAGAAGCTCATATTTTGCTGCAAATACAACAGAAGCGGAAATTAAGATTTACGCCACCTGGTGGCCAAACCATTTTTTACAAAAATTAGAAATTATGTACAAACGATTTCCCATTAGGAGCTGTATCCGGTGCAGAAAGAATTTTTCAAATCGGAGATTTAGAAGCAGAGGTATAGGGGTAAACGCAATTTACCGCTACGCCCCCTAGCGGAAAGTCTATGAATTATTTGAAAATTTTGAAATTATATGAAAAACATGTCACACGGAAAACACTATCCAACAAAGAAAGAATTTTTCAAATCGGACTCCTAGAAGTAGAGATATTGACAAAAATAAGATGTATATCTACGCCCCGTGGCGGAGAAACTGTGTAATATTTTAAGAAGAAAATATTCCGAAGAAGATTTATCGATGTAAGTGGCATCAGTCCACGAAATAATTTTTTCAATGGATATTTTAGAAGCTCCGATTTTATGGCAAATACATCAGAAGCAAAAATTAACGCTTACGCCCACTGGTGGCCAAAGTATTTTTTACCGAAAATTTGAAATTATATGCAAACGATTTTCCATCAGGAGATGCATCCGCTGAAGAAAAAAAGTTTCAAATCGGAGTTTTAGAAGAAGAGTTATCGGGGAAAATGTAGTTTACTTTTACGCCCCATAGCGGAAAATCTATGCGTAACTTGAAAAAGTAACTATATCTAAATTACTCTTCGACATAAATGGAATCGAAAGATAAAAAAAAATTTTCAATCGGATGTTTAGAAGCAAATATGTGGAATAAAACGTATTTTTGAATTCGACATCATCTGCATTTACGCCCTCCAGTGGCAAAAATTGTACATCGTAAAAAAAACGAAATAAAGGATCATCATTTGCATATTTCAAGCTTCCCAATGCAAAAAGAATTTTTCAAATCGGACTAATACTTGCAGAGATATCGTGGGTACAGACGGACGGACGGACCGATAACAGAAGCACGATCTTTTTTTACAAAGGACGTGCTAACAAGAAAGATGACACCAAATTTTACGGTGTAATGAGCACGTCTTTTGAATCCGTTCTGAGGGAAATTAAATTTATCAAAGCTATTCAAAGCCAATTGAACCGCTATGGGAAACAATAGTATCTGACCGAAGGAAGAAGTTTTTCAATCTGGTTTTTAATCTCGTAGATATTGCTGTAAACCGGAATCGTAATATTACGCCCTCTAGCTGCAGGATTGTGCGTTAAGAAAAATTTGAAGCTACGTGAGAAACATTTCGCAGAGGAAACGGTCTCCAACAAAGAAAGAATTTTTCAAATCGGACTTTTCGAAGAAGAAATATGGACAAGTATAAGATATGCATCTGCGCCCCCTGGTAGGAAAACCATGCATTATTTTAGGAAGAAAATATTCTCAAAAGGCTTTTCGATGGGAGTGATATCGGTCCAAGAAAAAAATTTTTACTCTAGTTTTTAGGAGCTCAGATTTTGTTGCAAATACATCACAAGCAGAAATTAACCCTTATGCCCTCTGGTGGCCAAACCATTCTTTACTAAATGTTAGAAATTATATGAAAAACATTTTCCGTCAGGAGCTGTGTGCGATACAGAAAGAATTTTTCAAATCGGAGTTTTAGAAGTAGAAATAACGCAGAAAACGCAATTTACCTTTGTGTCCCCTAGCGGAAAGTTTATGATTTACTTGAAAATTTTGAATTTATATGAAAAATATTTCGTATCAGGAACACTATCCAACAAAGAAGGAATTTTTAAAATCGGACTCCTAGAAGTAGAGATATTGACGAAAATAAGATATACATCTACGACCCCTGGCATAGAAACCATGCATTATTTCAAGAAGAAAATATTCCAAAAAGGTTTATCGACGTGAGTGGCATCCGTCCACGAAAGAATTTTTTCAATCGATATTTTAGAAACTCCGATTTTATGGCAAATAAGTCAACACCCCCTGGTAGCCAAAGTATTCTTTACCAAAAATCAGACATTATGTGCAAAATATTTTCCATCAGGAGCTGTATCCGGTGCAGAAAGAATTTTTCAAATCGGAGTTTTAGAAGTAGAGATATCGGGAGAAATGTTTTTTACCTCTACGCCCCCTAGCGGAAAGTCTATGAATTACTTGAAAATTTTGAAATTATATGAGAAACATGTCACACCTGAAACTCTATCCAATAAAGAAGGAATTTTTGAAATCGGACCAATAAAGCAGAGATATTGACAAAAATAAGATATACATCTACGCCCCATGGCGGAGAAACCCTGCAGTATTTTAAGAAAAAAATATTCCGAAAAGGTTTATCAACCTGAGTGGCATCGGTCCATGAAAGAATATTTTCAATCGAGATTTTAGAAGCTGAGATTTTATGGCAAATACATCAGAAGCAAAAATTAACGCTTACGTCCCCTGGTGGTAAAAGTATTCTTTACCAAAAATTAGAAATTATATGCAAAAAATTATCCATGAGGAGCTGTATCTGCTGATGAAAGAAAAAAATTACTTTCAAATCGGAGTTTTAGAAGAAGAGATATCGGGAAAAATGTAATTTACTTTTACGGCTCCTAGCGGAAAATCTATGGGTAACTTGAAAAAGTAACTACACCTAAAATACTATTCGACATAAATGGAATCGAAGGATAAAATAATTTTTTCAATCGGATGTTTAGAAGCAAACATATGGAATAATATGTATTTTGAATTCGACATCATCTGTATTTACGCCATCTAGCGGCGAAATTGTGCATCGTAAATAAAAACCGAAATAAAGGATCATTTTTTGCATATTTCAAGCTTCCCTTAGGAAAAATAATTTTCCAAATCGGACTAATAGTTGCAGATATATGGTGTCTACAGGCGGACGGACGGACAAACCGATAACATTAGCACGATCTTTTTTTACAAAAGACTTGCTAAAAAGTAATTGTTTGAGACAGGGATTCCATAATTAAAACAGGCAAGCACTCTTTCCACTGCGCCACCAAAGTGGGGCAAACGCTCAAACAAGGGAAACTTCATCGTTTATGATTAATGAATGAAATACGGGATTACACTATTGCACAATACAAATTTGGAAGATGTGAATCCATTCATTGGTGTAAATATGACATGGATATTAAGTCAAATAATATCCGAAAACTTGAAAAATTCGCCGTCATGGAGCGAGAATCCGCGTCTCCTGGATAGCGCCTAAGTATGCTAACCACTACACCACCCAGAACGACCAAGTTTCAAGTTTCCGATTAATTTGGATGTAACCATCACAGGATTCGCCAGTCGAAGCAACCGGCATCCATATATAGCGAATCTGGAGGTTTAGAATTCATTCTGAAAAGTTTTCGGATAATATCTGACTTGTCATATTTACACCAATAAATGGATTCACATTTTCCAAATTTGTATTATATAATGGTGTAATCCCGTATTTCATTCATTGATATTCTGGGCCTCCGGGCAATCACGGGAATGAATTCTAAACCTCCAGATTCGCTATACATGAATGCCGATTGCTTCGACTAGCGAATCCCGTGACGGTTATATTCAAATTAATCGGAAACTTGAAACTTGGTCGTTCTGGGTGGTGTAGTGGTTAGCATACTCGGGCGCTTCGGGAGACGCGGATTCGATTTCCGCTCCAGAACGACGAAATTTCAAGTTTACGGATATTATCTGACTTACCATCTATATCATATTTACACCAATAAAGAGATTCACATCTTCCAAATTTGTATTGCTTATGACTGCCCAAATTATGGAATTTAAATATAAATTCTTAAAGCAATTAATAATGAAAATTTAATAAATAATAATTATAAAAACAAGTCAAATTTCAAGAGCATTTGAAAATTTTGAGGGCGTTCTTCCTGTGTTGGTTTTTCTTAATTAGTTAAACGCTACAAGGCACCTTTTTTTTTTTTTAATCTAGAACTACATCACTGGAATAGAAATAGGAAGAAAGCACGTATATATATATATGGCCCTGATCTAGCAATGCATGTGAAAGATAATAACAAAACCTCGAGTTTGCTATATGTATGAGTTTGTTGATCTATGCTTCATAACATTTTTCAAATCGAAAAAAATCACTTTGAAGATGGACTGGAAATCGAAAACTGGAAAGTCAACAACATGGGTGGGATTGTAAAGTTTCCAGTCGCAACGCCATCGTATAATCGAGTTCGATCGTGAAAGGAAAAGCATTCGCAATATGCAAAGAAGTCGCAAGAAAGGAAAGCCAGGGAAGGTAAATCGAGCAGTCGTAGGCCGGGGTTTATGGTATCTAGTTTTTAATGCAAGCATCTGCGAACGAATTGAAATTCCGACTTTCGGGAATGTGTGGGTTATATACGCTGATATGCATTTTATTAAAATAAAAAAAAAACTGTTCCCTGGATCATTTTATAGGAATAAAAATGTTTTCAATATTTAGCATACATCTTATTAATTTGTCCTATCACGTACCTTGGTAAATTATTGCTTTATTTTGTAAAATATCAGTACCCATGTTAGCATAGCATAGATCATTTCTATATATTAGCGGAATCGCCCCGGTGGCCGAGGGGCCAGAGGCGGCAGCCTCTGAATCGTCCAAGCTGGAAGGGAGAAGAGCAACATACCGTCAATCACTCGTTTTCTTAGGTGAGCAACAGAGTGACTGACTGTGATCTTCTGCTGCCTCGGCTGTAATCGGGTTCGATCCTCGAATCAGGAACGAGCGGCGCCCCTGCTAGAGGTATGCACGGGCCTTAATTGGAATGCCAGGCCCGGCATGGTTTGGAATTTCCAGTTTACGGCATGGCCCGTTTTAGACTTTCATCAAGCGTTCTCTACCACTTATTGCAAATAAAGCAAAAAGTCTAACTCTAAGCTATGACTTCTGATTGTTTGTACGGGATGGGATCGGATTCGAATCCCGGTGAGGCCTGGATGTTGTGTTTGTCTTACGGCACTGGTTCTCTCACTTTTCAGGAACCAGTGGCCCTAGATTATATGACGGACGACTGCTTATAGCCCCCTGAATTGCTCACGGTTAAACTCTAATCAAAATAAATAAACAAATATCGGAAAGCTTCCTTTAAAGCACGGGTCTTCAACCTGTGACCCGCGGAGCACTTTTTTAATGGCCCGCGAGACGTCCGCAAAGGAAATTATAAAATGGAAAGAAATATATTTTCTAAATGGGGAAATGAATCTCCAGATATCCTGGGTGCATGAACTTTGAATTCCCAAATTTACTTATGAGCTATGCTGCGATAAATTATAAAAAGGATATTTTTAGAACGTTTTTGATAATTACGCAAAATAAAAAAAAAGTTCGAAGAATTAAAATTGGCAACAGCATGTTATGTTGGGTTTTTTTATTATTGGAGGTTCAACGGCCACCATGAGCAACTCAGTGGGATATAAGCAGTCGCCCGTCCCTAATTTAGGGCCACTGGCTCCAGGGAAGGGAGAGAGAGCCAGCGCCGTAAGATCAGCACAACATCCATGCCTCACCGGGATTCGAACCCGGATCCATCTCGGACGAATGATCAGAAGCCATCGCTTAGACCACTGTGGCCAACAGCATGTTAGATGAACCCGGAAGAAACATCTGCTGCAGTTAACTATCGTACGCTAAAAAAAATAGCTGTGGATAGAAGTTTATGTTTTTGCTCTTTACGAAGGGAAATATCCGCATTCTGTAATTTAAAAAACGCTGGGAAGATCATGGAATTAGCATTTCTAAATGTAAAATAAGCAATACTGTTATTAATAACAGAGGGGAAATCGTCAAGCATTGCTTTTTACAGGAAAAAGAATACTAAGCGAATATCCAAAGAAGGTACGTACTTTTACGTACGACGATTTCAAAAGTAAGGTCTCTGGTCTTAAAAGGAAATCCACCGAACAAAGTGCAATCGCTCTGTCGTTAAAAATCTCTGTATAAACTGGAAACAAAGTAATAAACAAAGATTTGAATCTGAAAAAAACAAAACAAAAAAAAAACATGATATTCAACACTTTTTGCCAAGGCACATGGCTGAGCGCAAAAAACGTTGCAGACTTCTTTATGAAAATCATTAGCCGGAGACAGATGAAGTTTATTGTGATTATTGATGAAACATGGATCTTCCTAAATGTCTATTAACAGAAACAGACTTACAAACTTGGTTCCCAGAATCCAAAGAAAGTTTCAGTAAAGGATTCATGATTATTGCTGCTTTTTCGTGCAATAGGAAATTAAAGTTAGGAAAAGTTGAAAAGAATGTTAAAATCAATTCTACATATTAACAAAATAATGTTTCAACTCCTATATTTAAAGAGGAAACACCATTTCTTTATCCACAGAGCCTTCAAAGAGTAGAACTCCATCACGGTAAGGCTACCAGTCACACATCCAAATCTACCACTCTCTTTCTTGAAAAAAAGAAAAAGAGAAGGGTATCAAATCTACATAAACTATACCTTTTGCTCATATTCTTTCAAAGTTCCCTGATGTGTCACCAATGGATTACTGTGCCTTCGGACTGCTAAAAAGAGCGCTTTCTAAACCCAGACCTAAAAGAATGATTGGGCTATGGATAGCAGTGGAAGAGGGGTGAAAAATATCACTACCAATTTTAAGAAATGTTATCTTGGAAATTTAGATGTAGGTTAAGAGTCCAGAAAAAGGGCCATTAGACAGAACATTTAAGAAAGAAATAACTTTATTTTAAATATGAATTGTACTGCTGGATATTGTTCTAAAGATGTGAGAACGTCGTCTGTATAACTGGAAATTTCAAATAGTACTGAAAAATATAGGCATATCAGGTACCTACTTCAGAATTCTTTGTAACATAGATATCATGTTAACTGCATCGTTTATTTTTCCACAAGTTAAGTTTTATGATTCAAAATCGCTTTGAAGTAATCGATATTCATCATAAGCCCATGCATTTTCAGCACATCTTTTGTAAAACAAGTTAGTGAAATCATGCATTCAACATACTAGAAATCATTACTCAAGTTATGAGGAAAATGGCTGTGGAATAAATCTCACTGCTGTGCCCTGACCTTTGATTCCATTTCGATGATATTCAACAGAACTGGTTCAGTGTACCTTCGAAATACCATGATAAAGTTTTGTCGGAATCGAAGCAGTTTTACGTAAGTTATGATGCATAAGGGCAATGGAATAGATCCTGCTTCTGTGTCCTAACCTGTGACCCTATTTCGACCATTTTCAATAGCATTCGTCCCCAGGCAGATCCCTACAGCATACTAACATTTCATCCAAATCGAAACATTTTTATGTAAGTTATGTAGCATAATGGCGATGGAAGTGATTCCGCTCCTATGTCCTGACCTTTGACCCCCATTTCGCCAATTTTCAACAGGGTTTGTCCCCAGGTGGTCCCGTACCACATACTAAAATTTAATCGACATCGAACCTTTTTTACGTTAGTTATGACGCATAAGAGCAGTGGAATGGATCCCGCTCCTATGTCCTGACCTTCAATCCCATTTCGTTCACTTTCAATAGGGTTCCTTCCCTGGTGATACCCTACCAGATACTAAAATTTCATCGAAATCGAACGATTTTTACGCGAGTTATCGTGCAGACGAACATACGCACACAACGCGTGACGTAATGAGGCAGATGGGAATCGCGACCATCTCCTCGCAAGAGCGTGACGTCGTAAAAATTTAATAGGATCCACAAACAACGCGTGACGTAATGAGACAGATTGCGTGACCCCGCGCCAACATCTAATGGGACGACGCCATGACTCTACACTAAAAACGTGGTAATTCGGGGTGGTTATTTAACCCACTAAACGAGTTTTTCTAAAGTCGAGATCAAGCTAAATCGATTTCTGGTACCAGAAAACGGTAGGTTAACGACTTTCATCAAAATCCTTAGAGCCGTTTTCAAAATAAAATGTACATACATACAAGAATTGCTCCTTTAAGGTGAACGTCAAGTAATTTTGCTTCCTGTACTTCGAATGGAAAAATTTCTGTACACATTTTTTTCCCAATTAATGCGTTTCCAAGGATGAAAATTTGAACATCGATCAAAATATCTTCATTTTATAACTTGGAATACTTAATATTTTCTAAAACATAACCATAATTATGCAATCCAACATGTGTTTGTCTACTGACGTCATCAAAGTACAGGTCCCGCCATCCTTTTTCTGGACAATTAATGCATTCACAAGGATAAAATTTTGAACATCGATCAAAATATCTTCATTTTATAACTTGGAATACCTAATATTTTCTAAAACATAACCATAATTATGCAATCCAACATTTGTTTGTCTACTGACGTCATGAAAATACAGGTCGCCCCATCTTTTTTCTGGACAATTAACGCATTCACAAGGATAAAATTTTGAACAGCGATTAAAATATCTTCATTTTATAACTTGGAATACTTAATATTTTCTAAAACATAACCATAATTAAGCAATCCAACTTTTGTTTGCAGCCCCGGAGGCGCAGTGGTCTAAGCGACGACCTCTGATCATTCGTCCGAACGGGGTCCGGGTTCGAATCCCGGTGAGGCATGGATGTTGGGTTTTGTCTTGCGGCACTGGCTCTCTCCCTTCCCTGGAACCAGTGACCCTAAATTAGGGACGGGCGACTACTTTATAGCCCATTGAGTTGCTCACGGTGGTCGTTAAACCTCCAATCAAAAAAAAAAAAAACGTTTGCTTGTCTAGTGACGTCATCAAAGTACAGGTTGCGCCATCTTTTTTCTGGTTTCAGCACCACCAAAGGAAAAGTTATTGATTTTTAAAATAATAATGGTTATGTTTTAGAAAATATTAAGTATTCAAAGTTATAATATGAAGTTATTTTAATCGATGTTCAAATTTTCATCCTTGGGAACACATTAATTGTGAAGCAAATGTGTACAAAAGATTTTCCATTGGAAGTATAGGAAGCAAAATTACTTGACGTCCACCTTAATAATATGGGATAAGGGCGATGGAATGGATCGCAATCCTACGTCCTGACCTTTGACCACATTTCGTCCAATTTCAATAGGGTTCGTCCCCAGGTGGTACCCTACCACATACTAAAATTTCATCGAAATCGAACCATTTTTACGCACGTTATGACGCATAAGGGCAATGGAATGTATCCCGCTCTTATGTCCTGACCTTTGACTCCGCTTCACCCATTTGAATAGGGTTCGTCCCCAGGCGGTCCCCTACCACATAGTGAAATTTCATTGAAATCGAACCATATTTACGCAAGGTATGACGCATAAGGGCAATGGAATGGATCCCGCTCCTACGTCATGACCTTTGACACCCATTTGTCCCATTTTCAATAGGGTTCGTCCCCAGGTAGTCCCCTACCACATACTAAAATTTCATCGAAATCGAACAATTTTTACGCCACTTATCGTGCGGACAGACAGACGGAAAAAGCTGGAGCATATACGCTTCTTCAACCTACATTTGGAAAGCGTAAAAAAAAGATCGTGCTTAGGTTATCGGTTTGTCCGTCCGTCCGTCTGTACCCACGATATCTCTGCAACTATTAGTCCGATTTGAAAAATTCTTTTTGCATTGGGAAGCTTGAAATATGCGAATGATGATCCTTTAATTCGTTTTTCTTTACGATGTGCAATTTCGCCGCTAGAGAGCGTAAATGCAGATGATGTCGAATTCAAAAATACGTTTTATTCCACATATTTGCTTCTAAACCTCCGATTGAAAAAATTCTTTTATCTTTCGATTCCATTTATGTCGAAGAGTATTTTAGATATAGTTACCTTTTTCAAATTACGCACATATTTTCCGCTAGGGGGCGTAAAAGTAAATTACATTTTTCCCGATGACTCTTCTTCTAAAGCTCCGATTTGAAAAATGTTTTCTTCAGCGGATACATCTCCTGATGGGAAATCCTTTGCACATAATTTCCAATTTTTGTAAAAAATGGTTTAGCCACCAGGTGGCATTAATCTTAATTTCCGCTTCTGGTGTATTTGTAGCAAAATATGAGCTCCTAAATTCTCGATTGAAAAAAATGTCGTTTGTAGACCGATACTACCCATGCCAACAAACCTTTTAGAAACATTTTCTTCTGAAAATAATGCATGGTTTCTACGCCGAGGGGGGGGGCGTAGATGTATATCTTATTTCATCGATATCTCTACTTCTAGGAGTCCGATTTGAAGAATTCCTTCTTTGTTGGATAGTGTTTCCAGTGTGACAAGTTTTTCATATAATTTCAAAATTTTCAACTAATTCATAGACTTTCCGCTAGGGGCGTAAAGGTAAATTGCTTTCCCCCTATATCTCTGTTTATAACTCTCCGATTTGAAAAATTCTTTCTGCACCGGATACAGCTCCTGATGGAAAATATTTTTCACATAATTTCTAATTTTTGTAAAAAATGGTTTAGCCACCAGGTGGCGTAAGTCTTAATTTCCGCTTCTGGTGTATTTTCAGCAAAATATGAGCTTCTAAAAACCTAGATTGCAAAAAAAGTCATTTGTTGACTGATACTATTCATGTAGACATACCCTTTAGGAACATTTTCATCCTAAAATAATGCATGGTTTCTACGCCAGGGAGCGTAGATGTATATGTTACTATTTTTGTCAATATCTCTACTTCTAAGAGTACGATTTGAAAAATTCCTTCTTTGTTGTATAGTGTTTCCGATGCGAAATGTTTTTCCTATAAATTCAAAAGTTTCAAGTAAATCATAGACTTTCCGCTAGGGGGCACAAAGGTAAAATGCGTTTTCTGCGTTATTTCTGCTCCTAAAACTCCGATTTGAAAAATTCTTCCTGTATGGCATACAAGACGTGATGGAAAATATTTTTCTCATAATTTCTAATGCTTGGTAAAGAATGGTTTCGCCACCAGGGGGCATAAGTGTTAATATCTGGTTCTGGTGTATTTGTAGCAAAACCTGGGATCCTGAAAACTCGACTAATTTTTTTTTTTTTTCTTGGGCCAATACGGCTCGTATGGATAAACCTTTTGAGAATACTTTCTTCCTAAAAGAATGCAAGGTTTTACCACCAGGGGACGTAAAGTCACGTGTTATTGTTGTCGATATCTCTGTTTCTAAGGGTCCGATTTGAAAAATTATTTCTATGTTGAAGAGCGTTTTGCGAAATGTTTCTCATATAAATTCATGTTTCTCTTAACGCACAAGTCTGCAACCAGAAGGCGTAAGCTCCCGATTCCGTTTACAGCAATATCTGAGGGATTAAAAACCCGATTGAAAAACTTCTTTTTTCCGTCAGATACTATTGTTTTCTATACCGGTTCCATTGACTTTGAATAGCTTTGATAAATTTAATTTGCGTCAGAACGGATTCAAAAGACTTGCTTATTACACCCGAAAATTGTGCCATCTTTTTTATTACTCTTCTTTGTCAAGTAGTCCGTGAGTTCCATTCCATTTTACCATGTTATCCGCGATTCAGAACGAGGTTTCCCATTTCGGCAAGAATACCGACCCCCCCCCCCCCCCAATGATGGCCCAATTCGCAGTTTTACGGAGCAATTCCCCATTGCTTTTATTAAGGTCTCTTATTTTCGCTAGAATACTGATTTTTATCCCCCCCCAATCTGATAGCCGAATTCCGCATGAGGTTTTTTTGGGTTTTTTTTTTTTTTTTGTCCTGTGGCTTTTGTCAACACCAAGGCCGGCGGCATCGCCGCAAGGGATCCGAATTGGATGTTTCTTTTTTTCTTTCTACCTACTCTTAGGAGCGTGCTAAGAAAAATCCTTACCTCCTTCAAGACTGTCAAACATTTTAGTAAATGTACAAGATACTAAAATACACTGCCGGACAATTGCTAAGGACGGATGACAATAGCAACGATAGCAACCATAAAATGGAAAGCAGGAAAATGTGGAAATTAGCATAAGTGCGGGATACGGTAAGACGTGTTGTGCGTATGCAAATTTTGTATTGCCGAACTTGTTCGTGACGTCATAGCGCTGATAAGAGATATAAAGGATTTGACGCGTATTCACCGTTGTTGTTCAAACGGAAAGTTGAAAGGGAAAGAATCAATTGACGAACTTGCAATTTTCAGTATGTCTTCCCGACATCACCTAGATGATTTTACGTGTGGCCGTATTATTGGCAAGATTGAAGAAGGGCGAAAAATAACAGATGTTGCCAGGGAGTTCGACGTCAGCCACAGTGTTGTTTCAAGGCTTTGGAAATCATTTCAAACAAATGAAGAGTGTAGCAAAGGTCACGGGGGAGGTCGTGTTCGCAGTACGACACCTGCAGAAGATCGGTACGTAGTGCTATCAACAAAAAAACACCGGCGCAGCACAGCTAGTGAGGTAGCAAATCAGTTTATGGCTGCTACTGACAAGCGGATCTCCCGAAAAACTGTCGCCAGACGTTTGCATGAAGGAGGACTATACGCCCGCCGTCTGTTGTATGCATCCCATTGTCCAGACGTCACCGTACCGCCCGTTTGCAATGGTGCCATCAACATCGCAATTGGACTGATAACGACTGGTCTGCTGTCCTCTTCTCAGATGAGAGTAGATACAGTCTATCGTCTGATTGGCGACGCCAACTGATCTGGCGTGATAGTGGTACTGCATATTGTCCAACAAACATACAGGAAAGGGACCGATATCCGACATGTAGTGTCATGGTATGGGCTGGCATCATGATCAATGGCCGTACGTCCCTCTATGTGCTTCCAACTGGGACTATGACTGGCCAACGATACATTAATGATGTTCTGCTACCTCATGTTCGCATGTTCCGTGGTGCTGTCGGTGATAGATTCATTTTCATGGACGACAACGCAACATATCATCGAACAGTCGCTGTCCAGGAGTGTCATGAGAGCGAGGATATTCAATGCCTCGTATTGCCAGCACGTTCTCCAGATCTGAATCCCATTGAAAATGTGTGGGATGCTTTGGGAAGGAGTCTTGCTGGTCGCCAATGCCCTCCAATAAACAAGGACACCCTCATCCGTGCACTGACAGAGAAATAGGATAAATTACCTCAACAGCTGCTTGATAATGTTGTGCAAAGCATGACACGACGTGTGGAATCTTGCATCGCCCTCCATGGTGGCCATATCCCGTATTGACATCTTACGCCGAAACGCCTGCGGACGGTAATTGCATTTTTTTCACGTTTACGTATTCTGCACAAAATGGCCTGTTTGTCCCTTGAACACGTTCCAAAGCCTTCTGGATTTCAGAGCATAATAAATTGTCTTTCTTGTAATGTCCTGGCATTCTGACATTATTTTATTTCACTTGGCATCCAAACACACTTACTTTTTTGTGCGCTATATAGCCGTTTATGATCCGTCCTTAGCAATTGTCCAACAGTGTACAACAAAAATAATTGATACAAGCAATCATTAATATCTTATTATTTTTAAAAATGCTTTAAAAAAAGATTTCGTCTATTTTAGTGTTTTAAATTTATCAAAAATTTGGCAATACCAACTGCTAGGGGGCTCAAGCCCCAGTTCCCCCCTTATGGGCGCCTTTGCTCCACACGGTACGCACTTCTCCGCACTTCCACAGAAACTTCTCATTGACACAACATATACAGTACACAACAAGTACTTTACAGAAACGAATTTACGTAAAAATTGAGGGATACCAACTTCGACAACAACGGTCCGACAATTTTTGTAAAATTATATTCTCAAGATTTGTGCACGACTAAATCCTTTTGCTTTTGAAAATCCTTACTAACTGACTGAACATATACAGTACTACGCACTTCCACAGAAATTTCTGGCTATGAAACCCATGCGGCATTGGATTACAAAGACCATGGGAAATTGCTCCGTAAAACTCATGCGGAATTGGGCCATCAGTTTGGGGACGGGGACGGGGGGGTAAGATCGTTATTCTTGCGGAAACGGGAAACCTCGATTTAATCACGCATCTGGTGTCGAAAGAGGTCTATCGTTTTCGTCATTTGATTATTTAACAAGTCAGTCTTCGTTTCGAGAGACGAAAAGATTTTTCTTAATGCAGGAGCAAAATGCTAAACCTTCCAGTAGAGTCCCGGCCCGAGCCCGGAAAATTTCCCTTAACTGATGAAAATAAAAGCTCGACTCGGCCCCCGCAGACCTCTAGCGCTTGCTGCCACTCTCAGATAAAAACAACAACCTTATATTCCCAAATGCTCTTGGAAGTTGTCAGAACTGCCCCCCCCCCCCTCTTCCCTTATTCCTCTGAGCAAAAAAAATATCGTTTAGCTGATTCCGCTATGTGATTGATCGACTTTGGGGGAAAGATATCAGTATAAGTAGGAATTAATTACCAGCAAAAAAACTGAGATACACAGTATGTTGTTCCGGATCTACGATTCTGGTGTATGTCTTGGTAGTATTCGTGTGTGCAGACTGCTGTAACTGAGAACACAGTCCTGTTTGCGGAGAGCAAAAGTGACTAGCAGAATATGTTGTTCCGGATGCACAAAGTTTGTACGAAATTCAAACTTAGTGTAAATAAGAGAAACCCACAAATTATGAGGTTTGAGAGACGCTATTTACACTCAGTTTGTTCGTACTGAATGCAAGATAAGTAGCCTACAGAGATAGATTAGGTAATTAACTCTGTATGTTTTGGAAGCATGTTTGACAGAAAACAGAACAGAAGCTGAAATTTTTAGGACAGAGAATTCAGCTTTGAAAGTCAGTGTTATGAAATCCGCCTTTAGGAGGATTTCATAACACTGATGGGTTCTCAAAAGGTCCCGAATGGCTGTATATGAAAATGCACTTCTTCCAACTCTGATCTACGTCAGTGAAACCTGTGTTCTGCAGAAGAGACAAAGGTGCCGTTTGTGTGCTGGAGAGACGCGTTACGAGGAGTTTACATCAAGTCACATTCTCATCATGTTATGAACGAAAATGTGTTGCAAATATGTAATGTGAAGCACAGTGTTGTTGGTAAGATGGAGACAAATATTCTGGAGTCGTTTGGCCATGTCGAAAGAATATAGTGGTGGCGTGCTTGCTATGTATAATAAGTGAATTCGTTCAGCCCAAGTTGCCAGAAGGCCAAGGAAATCATGGAAGAACCAGATTCAGGAATGTCTGCATAAGAAAAAGATAATGAGTACGAAATACAAAAGGTTTTGTGTGAGACGTGTAATGGATGTCAGTGAAGCTCAAGTTGTGTGCCGAGATCGCTGTAAATGAAGACGTTTGGTACATCAACTGTAAGTAAAATCTAGCACCATCCGTTCTAAGCCTTCCCTGTGGCGCAGTGGCCTAAACGCTAGTTGCTGACCATTCATCCGCGATGGGTCCATGTTCGAATCCCGGATAAGGCATATATGGTGTGTTTGCCTTACCTCCCTGGCTTTCTCCCTTCCCTGGAACCAGTAGCCCGAAATTAGGGACGGGTGACTGCTTAAAAATTCAGAAATATAGGTACAGCAAAATATATGTTATTCTTTCTCAAAGTATCTTTCCTCGGATGATATGCAGCGGTCCCATCGTTCAGTCAACTCTTCAAAGCATGTGACGAAAGCATCTTGTTGAAGCTGCTTTGGCTACCCCTGTACAGCTTAAATAACGTCAGCACGTGCGTTGAAGGTTGAGCCACGGAACTTCTCCTTCATTGTTGGAAACAACCAAAAATAACACGTGGCGAGATCAGAACTGTACGCAGGCTGTGGCATGATTTCAATACTGCATTTAATAAGAAACTGTTGAACACAAGCAGCCACATGTGGGAGGACTTTATCATATCGTAAGATCCACTTGCCCACCAGTTTCGGTCGCTTAATCGATATGTGTCGTCGCAGACGCTTCAACACGGAAATTTAATACTCAACATTGACAGTAATTTGTGGAGGAACGGCATCAAAGAAAATCATCATCATCATCATCATCACCTTTCCAGCTGATCTGGTTTAGCGGACTTTTTTCGGAGGAGGCGAGCCTGTGTGTTTCCAAACACTCGTCGCTCGCTTCGTGGGGAGGTCGAAATAGTGGACCCATGTTTCATCGGCAGTAATTACTGTGTTTAGAAAGTTTGGATCCTTTGCAATCATTTGTTTCAACTCATGAAACACCTGAACTCTGGCTAACAAGTGTTCTCTCGTCAAGTGATGAAGTACCCATCTGGAACACACACGATGCAGCAGTAATTTGTCGCGTAGAATGCGGAATGCCGACGTTTTTGAAATATTAGTTGACGCCGCTATGTCTTCTCACGTCATTCGTCGATCTTCTTGCAGGATTGCCCAAAGAGTGGTAACAACACTTTCAGGTTGACCAGGCCTAGGAGCGAGTTCGCCAGACAAACGCTCATTTTTGAAATCATGGTGCCATCTAAAAATCGTTGACTCATCCAAACATTTATCTGTGTAGGCTTTTTTTTCATTAAATCAACTGTTTCTGAAGCCGTTTTACCCATAAAATTTTATCGCACAACGCATTTCACTTCTGAACTCTGAATTACTCGCCTCCCTAGCTGTATGGTGAAATGCAGACGTACTTTAAACAACTGCGCAACAACAAAACGAGAATCGTCTGCCACGGCTAATAACTGTTGCCATAGATACTTCTTTAATTCAGTTAGTCGTCTGCGTGGTTAATTTCCACCTTTGCACTGTTGCCAACTCAAAAAAATTACTCCCAGTTTTTTGGATCGGCCTTTGTGTATATACGAGTAGCCGACTGAGTTGCTCACGGTGGTCGTTAAACCCCCAAACAAAAAGGAAAAACAGTTTTAAACTATAATTTGTCATATGAGCTTTCTTTGAAAAACTAACCTCTGAATCTCAGCGAAGAGTTGAATGACATGTATGTAATTAATCATCAAATAAATTCAGAGATGGCCATTTACTTTGAAAATAGCAGCGAGTTAAATGAAGGGAAAATTCAAAAATCTAAGCGTTAACCAATCAGTCAGGGAAAAGAAAAAGCCACAATCCTTGTTCTAAAGGATTTACACACATGGCTAATAAGGTTTCTGTATTTCAGCCTATCAGAAGAAAACAGTGAATTTCGCATTTAAATTAATCGAAATTACTCGGCGCAGTGTATACAGCGCAGAATGAATTTCTACCAGAAACCCAAACGTTTTCTTCTGCTTCGCATTCCCACAGATTTGCAGGAAATCCTCTTTATTTTCACTGAGGGCTCTGACGTGTTAAGTTTAAATCCTTCTGCAAGGCTACAGCGATACGATCCTCTCAGTCTTATCTTTAAAAATAGAATGCAACTCTTAACTCAGTAATTACAGCAAATTTAGAGGAATTTAACTGTGGTAATTATAACAGATTACGAGCTACCAGCTGGGAAGCTAATTTCGGAATTCCTGGGATTAAGTACACGTTATGTGATGATGACGCTCCAACTGAAGTAGGTGCTAAAAGCTGAGTTCGAAAAGAGAGTTTTCCCAAATTTCTGTTTATTGGGAAACAAATCAGGATGTTAACAACAGCGTAGTTTCAGTACTACACTTCGTTAAGAAAATGCGTCTTCCACAGCAATACGCCATCTTAGAACTTCCATTAGAATGAGTTCTTTGTAGGAATAAATAGCTTATAATTGAAAGCATTTTAAACAATTACCAGAATAGTTTTGCAGGTCAGAGTTACAACTCTCATAAAATCAAATTGTTGTCCATGTCTTCATTATATAATTGCAACACTTTAAGAAACTCGCTTTCACAACAGTATATAAGATACGTTTTCTAAATCAGATCATCCCTTAGAATACAAGTACACTCGTTTAAACATTTTCAAAATGGAGCTTTTTATCTGTCTATCCAGTTTCTCTGAGCATATGGCCAAGCTTTATATTATTCTGGTCAACATGGAAATTTCAACAAAAAAAGAAGAGAGAAATCACAGAACTCAAAGAGCTGGCGAAGTTATGTAAAAATCATAAAACGAAAGGTGAAAAGATAGATGAGCCATTACATTATCCCCACCCTCAGCCTAGAGAAATGAGCGCGCCTGGAGATCGAACGGTGGCGCAGGTGAAGTCCCCGAGGACCTTCTTTCGGTTAGTAGAGTGTTCGGGGTCAAAATGGCAAAAGCTGTCGATTTATCGGAGTTTGGTAAAAGACAAATTGTGATGGCACAGCGCTTCTGAACTACGATCTCGGAAATGGTGCTGTTTGTGGGTTGTTTACGTGCAGTTGTAGTGAGTACGTATCAAAAGTGGTGTACCCATGGCCAAATGACGAACCGTTGTCCAGCCGTGTGTCGTCCACAGCTCATTGATGCCAGAGGGGCTCGGAAACTGTCACGCATTGTTTATGGCCACAGTGCGACAAATCACCCACAGCTACAACAGTGGTGATCAGGGCAATGTGTCACAGTACCCAGTTCATCGCAGCCTTCTGCGCATGGGCCTGCGTAGCAGGAGACCCAGCCGGGTCCTCATCGCCAACAACGCATGATATGGGTCCAAGATCATCGAGATTGGACAGTGGATGATTGGAAGAAAGTAGCCTAGTCTGACAAATCAAGATTCCTGGTGCATCATGTAGACGGCCGAGCGCAGATACGCCAATTACCAACGGAGTCTATGGCAACTGGATGCACTGTGGGGCGAAACCACAGGTCGGCGGTGGAGGTGTTGTGCTGTGGCCGATGTTTTCTTGTGACACTTTAGGCTCCATTATCCCAATAGCACAATCTCTGATAGCTGCCAGGCATCTGAACATCGTTGGGGACCAAGTTCACACATTCATGGCAAGTGTGTTCCCTGCTGGTATGACCATTACCAACAAGATAATGCGTCATGCCACACTACCAGAATCGTCAAGGAGTGGTTCGAGGAACATGCTGGTGACTTTCTGTTAATGCCCTGGCATCCAAATTCACCTGACGTAAACCCAATCGAACATTTGTGAACATTTTCGGCTTGGAAAAGCGGGTTCGCGCTAAATCACCACCACTTCGAAATGTACGGGAACTGGAGGACCTTCTGTTGACATTATGGTACCAGATACCTCAGGATACCTATCGCTGCCTCATCGAATCGATGCCTCGCCGAGTGGCAGCCGTTTTGCGGGCTAAAGGGGGCCCTACAGCATATTAGGTAAGTATTCATAATGTAATGGCTCATTGGTGTACTTACTTTAATTAAAACTTGTTGGATTCGGAGTCGGTCCACCTCCCGTCTACAAACGACGATGCTACCATCAATGTGATCTTCAACGATATGTTCGGGTATGGCCTTCCAAGCAGCAACAAACTAGACATGCAACTCTTTCAGGTAAAAAGCCAGAGGGAGCCGGCGGAGATGGTTACCGGAAGATCCCGCACGCGTTCAATGGGCCACAAGTCCGGTGAGTTTGGCGATCATTGGGAAATGTCTACGCCCTGAAGACTATGCCTTGTAACAAAAGCAGTGTGCAGAAGGATATTGTCTTGCTGTTGGATCGTTCCTAGCTTGGCTGCATGGAAAGTCGTATGACAGGAATGAGAGTAGAGAGAAAGGGACAGTTCTGCCGCAGGGACAGCCCCCATAGACTTAACATTGGCTGTCCACGAGGCTGTCCCCGGCTGTCCCAGCTGCCCGCGAGGATGTCCCCTTGTCAGATTTTTTGTCACGTGATCGTCCTCATGATGTGCTGCCCCCTAACGGTGCTTCTTGGAACTTTCGGTGGATCTTTGATTTTGAGAGATGGCAACGACCGAGTGGGAAATGGGATGGATATAGGGGGATGTCAACTCGATGTGCTACCCCCAAGCGGTGCTTCTTGGAACTTTACTATTACGTTGGATCTTTGTTTTTGAGGGATGGCAACTATCGAGTGGGGAAAGAGGATGGATGTATGGCAATGTCTACTCGATGCTTATGTGCTGCACCCTAGCAGTGCTTCTTGGAACTTTATTATTTTGATGGATCTTTGATTTTGAGAGATGGCAACGTCATAGTGGATGCTTGGGTTAATAGACATGGGGAATGTCAACTCGATGTGTTGCCCCTAGTGGTGCCTTTTGGAACTTTATTATTTTCTCGGAGATTTATTGGACTTTGTCAAATTTTTGGTGGAAAGAAAGTAGAAATGTGGTATTTCGTCCTTCCAATATTTTTTTTACTCGTTAATTTTTTCGTGTCCTATTTATTCTCTTTAATTTACTTAAAAAACTTGTATTTTTATTTTCTCGGGAGATTTATTAGACTTTCGTAAATTTTGGAAGAAATAAAACAGAAATGTGAATTCTCAGTTTTTCTCCCTTCCAATATATATATATATATATTTATTTATTTTTTTTTACGCCGATGCTGCTGCCCTTCTTGGGATTTTATTATTTCGATGGATCTTTGATTTTGAGTGATAGCAACGATCGAGTGGGGAAAGGACTTTGCATAGGTATTAGATATGTATGTGCTTATGTGCTTCTTGGAACTTTATTATTTCAATGGATCTTTTATTTTGAGGGATGGCAACGACAGAGTGGGGTCCGTTGGGATTTTTTTTTATTTATTTCTGTGGTTTTCAAGCGGGATTTTTTTCTAATCTTCGATGCTATTTTTCCCCGGAGGAAATTTTTACCTCACGACGCTAGGGAATTTTCTTTCTAAGGGAATAAAAATGCTCTGATGGTCTCAGCTAGGTTCGATCTCACGATGACTTGGTTTCAAAAACTGGTTGGGTGGTAAAATGGTTTCCGTGTACTACGTATATTCCCTCTATTATTATTTTTTTTTCAAATTACTTTTACGTTATTTCTTCATGTATTTATATAAATACATATATTTTGTATGTTTTGAGGGAGTTTTTTCGCGTAGATGTAATGAGTTTTCTGAGAAACTTTTCTTTTTCCTCCATTCAATTTTATTCCAGGCCATGAGACGAGGAAATGCTTCTTTAGAAACGATTTCGTTCCTGTTCGCAGTAATTATTGAACTTTGACAAATTTCTTTTTGAAATGACTTCATGTTAATTCTGAGTCTTTCGCCACTGCAATATTATCTTCTCGTAATTTTTTCGTGTGTGTTCAAGAACTCTACATATCTTTCGCATTTAGAATTCTGTTGAAACAACATTTTCTTACTTTATTTTGCAAGCCATTCTAATAAACGTTTTCTTCCCAATCCCAATTTTCGCTATTTTTCTTCTTCTATCTTTGAAATTTCGTTAAACTTTTCAATATGGCAGTATTTTATTTCTTACCTTGCCAAACTTATGACTCCTTTTATTCAGACTTTAGTTTCTTTCATTTCATTTCAGCAAACGATTCTTGACGACTTAATATTTTACAAGATGTAGCATTTCGTCATCTTTTTGTTTCCTTATATAGCATAGTTTCCCACTTGCTTTAAAGTATTCCTAAAAGCTTGTATATATGTCAAATATGCATATTTTTTTTATTCTTTCCTAGTTTGCTACACTTTTCATGGACTGTCCCAACAGGAAAGTATTCATTGTCAAGACATGCAATCTAAAACCTTTTTTCTTACGATAAAATTTGTATTCTTTGGGACATAATTTTTGTATATTTTTCTGTCTCGTCCGAAAAAACATTCATTCTAGAGGCAAAGCGAGTAATTCCGTTCTTCCACTAAACATTATTTTTTAACGTTTTACTAACTCACCAGAAAAGCAGTTATTCCCCAACTCCATAGCGAAAATAAAAAAATACTTACTTCTTTTCCCTGCATATCGACTCAATCTATTTCGTTTCGAAATGCTAGTCATGATATTTCAACTAAAACTTCATAATTTCACCAAAAATCGTATTCTTAAACGAGCTACTTCTTTTTTTTACTTTATTTCACGTGTAACTAAATTTTTATTGTTTACTCACCTCAGTAAGAACTCCCCTAATCTCATTCCTTTTCCTCATTTAGTTCACCTTATATTGAGATGATTTAAAACTTCGCGTATTTTTCGTTCACGCAATGTCCAGTTCTCCCGTGTCTGTCCCTTCATTTTTAACTTCTGTGTCTCGTGCATTTTATCTTTAGACGTTTAGTTTCATTGACCCTTTCTTTCGTTTTAATTAGGTTTTCATTATCATATTTTTTATTCATTGTGTCAGCAGAAAAAAGCTTTCATTCTGGAGACATAGCGATTAAGTCCGTACTTCCTTAGTCTAAACATTCTTTTTTCACGTTTTACTAATTCGTCAGGAAAGCAGTTGTTCCCAAACTCCCATAGTGAAAATATCGCATTCCCCTTATTTTACTTATTATATTTTTCCTTCTGTTCAGTGTTGTATGATTCTTCAAACTTTGGTTTATTTTTATGAAACTTCTTTTTTTCTGATTCAACCTATCAATCTTTTCCTATCGATTTAATTACTCTTATTTTTCCATCCGACTTTACTTTTGAACAGAAATGTATCTAAAATCTTCAGATGTATTTTAGTCTCTAAGGCCGATTATTTCCTATTTCAAATAAAGTCATTGTAGGATTTAAGTGTAAATGCCCCTAAATCTTTAGAACTTACTTTTTATAGTTAGATACTAATTCCTCGAGGTTTACATTAAAACATGAAAGAATAATGTTTTTACGCTGTCTCCAGTGTGTGAGCTTTCCCCAAGAAATTAACTTTGGAATCCACCCTCTTTCTACCGGAAACTGACTATCTCCTGCTACTGTTTTCGCACGTCTACTGCTTGCTGGAAAAACTCATATGACATGAAATCCCTTTGCTTGAGAGATTAAACTAAATTCTGGTTTTGAACTTTGAACGCAAACTCAAGCTCGCAAAAGCATAGTTTACTGAGCGAACTTAAATTATCTAAGATGACAAAAATCTAAAACTGATGACTCAACAACTCAATGGGAAAGGGTGTTTGAATTTTGCCGTTCATTCCCCATTTAAGAGAAAAGACGTCCACCGTGAGCCACTCGAAGGGAAATAAGCAGACCCTAGACACTGAATTAGTCCACTGATTCCAGGGAAGGTAGAAAGCTAGTGTTGTAATTCAAAAGCTCATCGCTCAAGCCTCTCCAAGATTCGATTTTAGATAGACGAATAGTCAGGTGTCAATGCTTAGACATTGAAAAGTTTCCTCTTCATGTTTCATTCCACAAATTTTCATCAAATTCCTATATCTCCAAGAATTTTGTAAAATGTCCAACTTCGACTCCAACAGAAATTTTCTGAAAATGTTAGTTTCTCTTTTAAAAAATTCGAAAATAAGAATCCTGCACTAAAACAACAAATTCCTATTCAAAGCATTCCCTACCTCTTTTTACTAGAAATGCTGTATTTGCACATCTAAGGAACTGTTTTTTTTTTTTTGGCTTTTTTTTTATGTTCATATATTTTTTTCTATAACTTTAGAAGATATTTTCCCAAAATGTATGTACATATTACGATAGTAAAACATCTTACAACTACTTGATGTTCAATTCACTTCACACTGTTTTACGGAAATTATTCCATTTTCTCATAACATAGACATGTTATTCTTCTTCTCATTCACTTCAAAGACTTGAGATCCACTTAATAGAGTCCTTTGAGAAAAAAAATTCATAGGAAAGCGTACATTTACTGAAAATGTCAGTTTTTCTAAAAGAAATCCTCAGAATAAGAATTTTCACTGAAACAAGTTTCCCCTATTCAAAGCATTAAGTGGCTCTTTTCGCATCAAATTCAGTATTTCCTCATGCAAACTTTATTATTTTTCTATTTCATTTCGTCTTTCGTTTCTTCTTTTCCCCTATGTAACTTAAAACTTCTTTTCTTAATCTATTTTTCATAAAGTACCATTCTTTTGAGTTGATTTTTTCTCTCTTTTTTTTTAAATTATTCATTTTCTACAAGTTCATGTTGAGAAGGGTTTAATTTTGATTGAAAGATGTTTGCAAAGATAAATATAAGAATTAAAAAAATAACACATTAGGCGGGATACCTGAAAAAAAAATATGTCTTATAAAAAAAATTCCAGGAAAAATATTGGAGGGGTGAAGGATTTTCCATTTCTTATTCCATTCCCCCAAAAATTTAACGAAGTCCAATAAATCTCCCGAAAAAGAAAAGGGGGAATGGAAGAAGAAATGGGAAATCCTTCACCCCTCCAATATTTTTCCTGGATTTTTTTTTTATAATACTTATATTTTTTATGTTTTCGAGTATCCTGCCTATGTATTATTTTTTTAATTCTTATATTTTTTCTCTCTCCAATTTTAATCAATGTCGTTTGAAACCATTGACCACTTTCATG
Organism: Macrothele yani; assembly: GCA_039090855.1. Taxonomy (NCBI): domain Eukaryota; kingdom Metazoa; phylum Arthropoda; class Arachnida; order Araneae; family Macrothelidae; genus Macrothele; species Macrothele yani. The sequence goes on along the minus strand of CM076989.1, from coordinate 66,307,446 downwards.
AAAGAGAATCCCCACTCAAAGAATGAGTGAGTGGAGATTTCCACCATGTATTAAATTTCACTCAGAAAAAAGTGGGTCAGGATGGCGAGATTTCGAAATCTGAAATTTCTCTCTGTGGAGAACAAAGTATTTCATAGTTCACTCGTGTTTCAAAAGCAGCGTTAATTCCAAGATTAATTCTTTGAAGGTTAGAGTGTCTGATTAAATTCTCACGCTTTCCTTATACCACCCTCGTTTTAGTGGAAGTACAGCCCAGTAGAAGTTCTTTACGCTTATTATGTACTCTATGAAGAATTTTTTTAGTTTATTCTCTCAAGCAAGATGTGAAAATTAATTTTGTGGGGTTTAATGAAATTCTTTCGTTTATCTCTGGCTAAGAATTTGCTTTAAGACAAGCCCTGAGCTGAAGCTTGCTTTGTCTGATTAGAGTCCTATGGTGATTAATCAACAGCATGTTCGTCACGAAATGACAAGATAAGGAAATAGTCACCGTGATTCTAATATTTTGGGGTGTCAAAGGCGCTGACTCATGTGTTGGTTACTGTATGCAAAGGAAACGCTGAGAGAATTTTAGTTCTGTTCTAAGTTCGAATAAAGTAAGGCACCTTCCAGTTTTTTAAATTCTGTTTCCGTCAGCTCGCTAACGATATTTTGTTTACACACTTAATCATTGTGAAACAAGTAGTATGAATCTTCCAGACGTTTTTCTTTCTTACGCTAAGAAGCAGCGTGTTGGTTCCCCAGCTGTTCAAGTGCTTTGATTCTATCTGAAAATTGTGATGAGTTTTCATTCGTCTACACTTGTGTTCCGTAGGTTCAACCTGAGAGCTGTCCCATTGGATTCAGGCTGGAATCAATTCCAGAACATTATTTTCATTTAGGAGGAAATCTTTTTACGACTGTTTCCGTATTTTCTTCTGTAATCAAAGTTCATGTTAGGGAATTCAAGTGGACTGGAGAATTGTTCACCCCCTCTACATGTGAGATTACGATGAGTTCAAGTTGCTTCTTGGACTTGAGGAGCCGTGTTTTTCAACTGGGAGAGCCTGGAAAAACTCACAGCATTGGAAGTGAACTCTTCTTCTCAACTTCACGAGACGGCGAATTCCATCGATTCCAAAAACAGTTCTCTGATGCTAGCGGAATTTTACATTTAACAACAGGAGCTGCATTAACCAGAAAGCAGTTTAAGAAACTCCAAATTATTTTGGATGGCGTGTGGGACAGCATCCAGGAATTGCTAATGGGTTCAGAATTCTAGAAAATCGTACTCGGAGAATCCCAAAGCTTTTAAAATACATCGATTGAGGACTGTGAACTTAGACGCAATTTAATTGAATGTTTAAACATGTTAATTGGGGAGAGCATCCTGAAGGTATGTAGATGTCGCGAATGCATTTCTGAAGTACTTCCACCTATTCAGATGCATCCTCCATGCCTAACCACGGAGTGGAACAGGAAAGTCCAATAATTACGGTCTAAGTCCAATAATTACTGCGAACAGGAGCGAAATTGTTTCTAAAGAAGCATTTCCTCGTCTCATAGCCTGGAATAAAATTGAATGGAGGAAAAAGAAAAGTTTCCCAGAAAATTAATTACATTTACATGAAAAAACTTCCTCAAAACATACAGAAAATATAAAAAATACATGAAGAAATAGCGTAAAAGTTATAAAAAAAATAGAGGGAATACATAGTACACGAAAACATTACGACTAGAAAAAAGTATTGGATGGGCGAAAAACTCAGAATTAACATGTCTACATTTCCGCTTGATTTCCCAAAAAGTTTGTCAAAGTCCAATAGTTACTGCGAACAGGAACGAAATCGTTTCTAAAGAAGCATTTCCTCGTCTCATGGTCTGAAATAAAATTGAATGGAAGAAAAAAAAAGTTCCCCAGAAAATTCATTACATCTACGCGAAAAAACTCCCTCAAAACTTCCAAAAAAAAAAAAAAAAAAATACATGAAGAAACAACGTAAAAGTAATTTAAAAAAATAGAGTGAATACGTAGTACACAAAAAGCATTTGACCACCCGACCATTTTTTGAAACCAAATCATCGTGAGTTAGAACTTCGCTAAGACCATCAGAGCATTTTTATTACCTTGGAAATAAAATTCCCTAGCATCGTTACGTAAAAAAATTTTCCGGGGAAAAATAGCATTAAAGAGGGTGAAAAAATCCCGCTTGAAAACCACAGGAATAAATAAAAAAAATCTCAACGGACCCCACTCTCTCGTTGCCATTCCTCAAAATCAAAGATCCATCGAAAAAATAAAGTTCCAAGAAGCACATAAGCGCCATCATATCTAACACCTACGCAGCGCCCTTTTGCCCACTCGGTCGTTGCCATCCCTCAAAATTAAAGATCCATCGAAATAATAAAGTTCCAAGAATCACCGCTAGGGGACAGCACATCAGCATCGAGTTGACATCCCTATGTCCACGCCCTTTCCCCACTCGGTCGTTGCCATCCCTCAAAATCAAAGATCCATCGAAAGTTCCAAGAAGCACCACTAGGGGGCAGCACATAAGCATCGGGTAGACATTCCCCTATCCCAATCGGTCGTTGCCATCCCTCAAAATCAAAGCTCCATCGAAAGTTCCAAGAAGCACCGCTAGGGGCTTCTTGGAACTTTCGATTCAACTCCACATATACTACGTCAGGCGATGTATAGGAAATGATTTCATACACTTTCACTTGTCGCTGATAACGATGGTGCCGCAGGCTTGGGCGACCACGTCGCACGTCGAAGCGAAACCTGGTCACGTACACGAATAGTGAGCTCCACCGTACCACAATCCATTATCGTCTGTCTATGCTCCATTCGCGATGGGCACTGTGATGCTGTGACAACAACGGGAGCTCTGTCTTGTCCCGAAGTCATGAAAGCGTCGTCGTATAGTTTGGGTGGACATCTCTGAACCCGTAGGAGCTCGGAGGTCACCTGCAGCATGGTCCCTTGGTGGATGGATCACGAGGAGCCTCTATAAAAGAGAAAGAGATCTTCACGTGCTGTGCTCCGGCATCGTGATCCACTTCCTTCCCGATGCATCATTCGCAGCTCTATGACACAGCATGAAAAGCAGCATTGCATTGTGCTTACAGGACGCTGCACCCGTACGGAAATTACTCGTAAGGTGAAACCCAGCTCTTTCATTCCGACGATCCCCTGCAGCTCTATGCCATCTAATTTAACGTAGGTGACCCGCCGGAGTATTCGTGGCATACTCGGAGCCCTTTCGAAAGACAAACTAGACCGTAAAGATTTTTTTTGATTGGAGGTTTAACGACCACCGTGAGCAACTGAATGGGCTAATTTAGGGTCACCAGTGACCCTAATTTAGGGTCACTGGTACCAGGGAAGGGAGAGAGCCAGTGCCCCGTAAAGATTTGCCTTACTGTGAGACGAGCCTACACGTAGCAGTCTTTGAACTCTGCACAGCCAGCGTTCACGTCACGTCCTCATAATACAGGCCCTGTACATGAGACTCGTAGGAATTTCTTGCTTGACAAATTCTATGAGCATCCTGTTAGGTGTTGTCAAAAAAATCTAGGGTAGATATCTGAAATATAATTAGTTTAATTTTAACGCCGCCATATTGGATTTTATTATTGAATAATGTGTATCGTGCCAGATTCACTTTTTTATCTACAATACTTATTGTTTAAATGTAATTTAAATCTGATCACACCACGGGCAGCGGAAGCTAACAATTTCAGAGGAGGTCCAACTTCTTCGAGAGCTAGAAAAAATGAAAATAAGAAGAAAGGTGATCGAGACAGAGAGAAAAAAATAACCCTCTAGAATATGCACTAAAGTGCCACAGTCATGGAATAGCAGTATGTAAATTTTTAACTGCCGTCGTATAAAGACTTCGACGCACGCCACGACTTTAATCAATTGCGAGGTGTAATCTCGTGAGTCAGGTTGAACAACCGCTAGTAGGATTATGGCAAGCCGACGTGAATTATCGGAATTTGAACGAGGCATGGTACTGGGAGCCAGAAGAATGGGACATTCCATTTCCGGAGTTGTGCGAACATTCAACATTCCTCGATCCACTGTGGTGTCACGTGTGTACCGAGAATACCTCACGGAAGGATTTACCACCCACCGTGGAAAGCGCAGTGACCGACCACGGGTTCTAAATGACCGTGACCAGTGGCGTCTGATCAGGATTGTCCATGCCAACAGAGAAGCTACACTGGCTCAAATAACATCCACATTCAATGCAGGAGGTACCAGAGACATATCCATCAGCTCAGTGCAGCGTAATTTAGTGTGCATGGGGTATGGGAGCAGAAGACCCACCAGAGTGCCTTTGTTAACACGACATCAGACAAAGCACCTCGCCTGGGCTCTTGAACACAGTAATTGGACCCTGGGAGACTGGCAACATGCCGCGTGTTCCGATGAGTCACGCTACCAGTTGTTACGAGCTGATGGTAGGGTTCGGATGTGGCGCAGACCCCATGAGGCCATGAACCCAAGCTCTCAATAAGCCATTGTGAAAGCTGTTGGGGGATCCATACATGTGTGCGGTGTCTTTGCGTGGCATGATTTGGATCCTCTGGTCCTCGTAAACACGTCATGAACCGGTAATCGCTTTGTTGCTCTGCTGAGTCATTTGCAGCCCTACGTGGACTTCATGTACCCCAACAACGATGGAATTTTCCAGGCTTTTTTTTTTCTATCAACGATGGTGATTTTCTAGGTTCGACATGATGATCTATGCACCATGTCATCAGGCCCAAGTTGACCAAAATTAGTTCGAGGAGCGTTCTGGACGCTTCTGACGGATGTGTGGCCACCACGTTCGCCCGACATGAACCTAATAGAGCATTTATGGAACGTGGTGGAAAGGTCCATTCGCACCCAAGATCATGCACCTACAAATACCAGGGAACTGTGGGCGGCTGTTCAGAAGGCATGGCTCAACATCTCTCCAAAAGTCTTCCGAGCACTTGCGGAATCGATGCCAAGTCAAGTTGCTGCACTTCGCCGGGCTAGAGGAGGTCCTATACGATACTAACGATATTTTTGGCAAGACGAACAGCCTCCCACAATTCCCTGGTATTTGTACGTGCAGGATCTTGAGTGCGAGTGGACCTTTCCACCATACCTCAAAAGTGCTCTATTGGGTTCGTGTCGGACGAACCCAAACCACAGTTCCGACGGATTCTCGAAGCATTTTCAGGCAACTTGGGCCCGTTGACATGGTGTATTGTCCGCTTGGAAAATCCCATGGTTGTTGGGGTATGTGAAGTCCATGAACGGCTGCAAATGGTCACCCAGCAGAGGAACAAAGCGAGTGCTGGTTAGCGACGTGTTTACGAGGACCAGAGGACCCAAACCGTGTCATGTAAAGACACACCCCACACTTGTATGGACCCACGATCAGCTTGCACAGCGCCTTGCTGACAGCTTGGTTCATGGCCTCATGGGGTCTTCGCCACACCCGAACCCAAACATCAGCTCGTAAAAATTGCTAGTGTGACTCATCGGAAAACGCCCGTGTTTCCTGTCTTCCAGGATCCAATTACCGTGTTCACGAGCCCAGGTGAGGCGCTGTGTTAACAAAGGAACTCTGGTGGATCTTCTGCTTCCATACCCCATTGACGCTAAATTACGCTGCACTGACCTGATGGACATGCCTCTGGTACCTCCTACATTGAATGCAGATGTTATTTGAACCAGTGTCGCTTGTCTGTTAGCATGGACAATCCTGGTCAGACGCCGCTGGTCACAGTTATTCAGCACCTGTGTTAGGCCACTGCGCTGTCCACAGTGGGTGGTATTGCCTTCCGTGAGGTATTCTCGCTACACACGTCACACCGTGGATCGAGGAAAGTTGAATGTTCGCAAAACTTCGGAAGTTGAATGTTCCATCCGTCTGGCTCCCAGTACCATGCCTCGTTCAAACTCCGATAACTCATGGCGACTTGCCATAATCCTACTAGCGGTTGTTCAACCTGACTCACCAGATTACACTTCGCAATTGATAAAAATCGTGGCGTGCGTCGAAGACTTTATACGACGGCAGCGCCAGTTAAAAATTAGCATACTGCTATCCCATGACTTTTGGTACTTCAGTGTATATATTACACAACTTTCCGTCTTGAACGTGTCACTCCTGCATTTTTGGAATTTCGTACACCAATCTCCCACGTGGTCTTCTTCGGGCTGTTTTCCTGCTCCTTGGTATCCAATCTTAAATTTCAGTTGTTCAACAATTATCAGTTCTATCAATATGGCCAGCCATTGTCACTTGAGCGTGTGTACTTTGATCATGATGCCAACAACTTTTTCATTTTGCTTATTCATGAGTTCCTCTTCCTTATTTCGACAATAGTTGTTTTCTCAGCAAAAGCACACACACGCTCGCAAACACTTTCTCTCTCTCTCTCTCTCTCTCACACACACACACACACACACACACATTCGTTCAGGCTCGTTTATCTTCTACGCGACAAAAGTCCAAGAAAACCCTGTGTACCGCACAAAATAGTATACTTACCACTTAATTTGAGTTCTAGTTGTTCTTTGTTCAGTTATTTATTTGGCAGATGTACGTATTGCATTTTCTGATCTCTAGTAGGATACATTCGGACTTAGAAAAAGAAAAGGAAATATTAATAAAAACAGAAAGAGGGAGAAAGGGAGAAAAACCCCGCCCTGGTAAGTAATTTAAAGAATTTTTAATAATCTTTTTAAAGAGAAAAACGCAACGCTCAGTTAACTGTTCAACTTATTTGTGCAAAATCATTTTTTTTTTCTAAACGAATTTTGAAGCATTTTCCCAGGAAACTGCAAAGCGTGATGGCGGCCTCCAGTAAATCTTCCTAAAAAATGTTACATCGTATATGAACCAGAAATCTTTCGTTGAAAGGGTCGCTAATAGCCTCGTGGTCAACGTTCATGATTGGTGCGGAAAGGTCACAGGATCGATCCCAGGCAGGTACGAACGTTCGAACCACTAAACATCCTCCGTACGTCGGATGGGCACGTAAAATCGTCAGACCCAGGTACTGCCCCCTACCCCCGGTAATAAATAAAGGCGTCTTGCTCCCCCTTTCTACCTGGATTTCGTGAGACTTTCCTGTTGGGCGCTCTAGCCCACATCTTCTACTTCTAAGGGTTGTTTAAGACCTGGGGTCAGACACTACCACATTATATATGATCTGACATCTTTCGTAGAAAGACATTCAGTGAGGGGGACCGCGAAATTCCAAGGAGATTCCACATAAAATATCCTGGAAATGAATATACATAGTTTAATTTAAGTACAATGAAAGAGATAGAGAGAGTAACTGATTTTTTTTTCAATTATTAAAAGTAGGAAAATTCACAGAAATTGAAAATGCTCTGGTTTTGCACATGAATGTTTCATTAATTATTTATTATTTATTCTAAGTAGACAATTTTAATACAAACAGATAGCTATTACGTGATACATTTAGAATATTGAAAGACTATACAGTGCTTGCTCAGTAAAACATAACATTTAAGCAGTAAAATCATTATAGTTATTTCTTCATAATTTGACACATATCCTGTCATTTACAAATCTATAGGTTTTGTCTGCGGCTTCTGCAGTGTCCGCCATCATATTTCATTCTTGGCTCAGGTAGCAATATATAGCGTTGCCATCATCACTCATTTCCCAGCCATAGTCCGTTGGTAGCAATGTGTTAATACTTGTTGCCCTTAAAATTGATGATGAAGTGCACACCATTAAAAATTATCTCTGAAGAAGCCCTTAAAGTGCAGAGCTAGTATATGGGATGTTCAGTAAGTTGTGTGCTTTCCCCTATTTCATCATTTCATTTTGAGCACTTTGATCCTGGTTTTATCACGTGAACTAAATATTTTTCAGTTTGTTTAAATGGCAGTTCCCTTGGAGGAAAGAATCTTCCAAAACTTGTCAAGTACTTCTCGAGATGTGTTTTTAAAACATGTTGGTTTTGTTCCAGTTTTACGGGTAACGTCGGAGCTTGTGAGAATATGGGTAGCGAGAATCACTTTGCACTGTTCAGGACCAATTATTTCTGACCATGTAATACAGAACACCAATATCATTCGACCCAATAATTACTCGTTTCATTCCGCTTTTAAGTGAGTGAAAAACGTGTGGGCCGCCCCGGTGGCACAGTGGTCTAAGGCGCTGGCCTCTGATCATTCGTCCGTAAAGGGGTCTGGATTCGAATCCCGGTGAGGCATGGATGTTGTGTTTGTCTTACGGCACTGGCTCTCTCCCTTCCCTGGAACCAGTGACCCTAAATTAGGGACGAGCGACTGCTTATAGCCCATTGAGTTGCTCACGGTGGTCGTTAAACCTCCAATAAAAAAAAACAGAAAAAAAACGTGTGGTATCAAGATGGCTTCTGTTTACGAACAAATCTTGAACAAATGTTTTCAGCGCATGGTGTAGTAACCTTTTGTTTTCACCTGAAGCCCAGAAACGCTCTATATGAGCTGAAAGTTTTGTATTTGGAGACACTGATAAGAGTGGAAGAGCGTCAACCGATATACAGTATATACACTCATTGTCATAAAAATCCGCGCACCAAGAAAAAAACCGTGCGATTAACGCGAAACTCGGCGAATAGCTACGGGGAGGGCAGACATGCAGATGAATAAAGTTTCGGGCTATTCCGCATGCCCACGCGTCAAAGACCGGCCCTGCAATCGCAATCCTTTGGGCTCATAAGTCGCCGCGCATGGGGACTCCACATTCATGCCGAAGTGCACGGCAAGAGTCAGTTGAGATCTCTGAGCGATAGACATGCAGAGGAGCCGTCATAGATGTGCGCACGGGAAACTGGCTGAGTTAGAACGAGGCCGTGTTGTCGGGATGAGAGAGGCAGAGTGGCCGGCGCGCCGAATCGGCCGCCATTTGGGCCGGTCGGACAGTACGGTGCGATCGTGTTGAGAGCAATGGACACGAGAAGGCATAAAGACACCACTGGCTCTGGACGACCCAGAGACACCACCTGCAGAGAGAACCGTAGGATCATGAAAACGGCACGCACAGATGCAATGACGTCCTGGTCCAATATCCAGAGACATGTGGCGGCTGTACAAGGGACTCCTGTGTCCGCCAGAATCATTTCCAGACGCCTGGCAGAGACGAATTTACACTCTCGACGGCGCTTACGGTTTGTGCCATTAACACCTGACCGTCGTCGATTGCAATGGTATCAGCAGCGAGCAACGTGGAATGCTACGGACTGGCGACGTATAGTGTTAAGTGACAAATCCCTCTTCTATATGGGAACGAACGACCACCGTGTCAGAGTGTGGTGGACCGCAAGTCAGCGCTATAATTCCAACCTCACGCACCATAATCCCAACTTCGGAGACCCCCCGAACTGCGGGCGTTATGGTCTGGGAGCCATTGCAAATGACAGCCAGACTTCCCTCGCAGTGATCAGAGGGACGTTAATAGCCCAGCGCAACGTACAAGAGATCCTGAGGCCCCATGTGCTGTCTTTCCTGGCGGGGCTGCCCGGAGCCCCTTTTTCAACAAGATAACGCCTGTACGCACACATCTCGGGTTTCCCAGGATTGTCTACTTCATGCTTCGACGCTTCCGTGGCCTGCCAGATCGCCTGATCTCTCGCCCATCGAGCACATGTGGGACCAGATGGAACACCAGCTTTCTCCATGTCCCAGTGTTCGTGATTTAGAGCGCCAGTTGTAAGAAGTGTTGGCCAATCTGTTCCAGGATAACATACTGCGTCTCTTTGACTCCAGCCCGGCCCGTATCACCACATGTATCTGAGCACGAGGCTGTCAGACGCGGTACTAACGCTGACCTGAACGTGTACATTATTTCCACGGAAACTCGTCCTGCTGCTGTGATATTGTAATCACTTCTGTCCTTGGTATGCACCACCTCACTACTAAAATCTCATTACAATCCGACACCTCCTTCTTGGTGCGTGGATTTTATGACAATGAGTGTAGCCTTGATTACAGCGTCATTTCACTAAAAGTGAGAACTCATCTCTCTAACGTCATATATTTTTAGATGACCTTGATGAACCCGGGTTTGAGTCCCGAAGAGGCATGGGTGGTGCGCTTGTATTACGACACTAGCTATGTTTTTTTCCCTTCAAACCAGTGGCCCAAAATTACGAACGGGTGATGGTTTATAGTCTTAGGTCTTAATGGCGGTAGTTAAACCCCGGAAAAAAAGAAGAAAGATTTCATTTTGCTTTATGATGATAAGACGATATTTACCTTCTCTTGGGTTTAGGTCTACGCTTAATTGAAAGATTAGAGGCCAAGACCAAAATTTTTGAATAATTCTAAAAAGTCAGTGCAACGTAAGATTTCCTAGTAATCATCATCATCATAATTGTCAACCATTATCAAACCACTGCTGGACGTAAGTCTCCCAAGTTTCTTCCACGACGGTCTGTCTTGTGCCAGTCTCCTCCATGTTACTGCGGCATATTTTCGAATTTCATCCACCCATCTCCCATGTGGTCTTCTTCTGGGTCCTTTCCTGTCCCTTGGAATCCAGTCTAAAATTTCAGCTGTCCATCGATGGTCTGTCCTTCTGGCAGGTATGTCCAGCCCATTGCCATTTCAGGGATTTAACTCTGATCATGATGTCTTCCACTCTTGTCATTTTTCGGATCCACGTGTTCCTCTTCTTATCTCTCCTGGTTACACCAGCCATGCACCTCTCCATGCCACTTTGAGTTGTCTGCAGCCTTTGTATGTCTCTTTTAGCTAAGGTCCACGTCTCTGCACCATACGTAAGCACTGGAAGGATGCGTTGATCAAACACTTTTCTTTTAAGACATAATGGCATATTGCTCTTGAAAATTATGATGTTTCTTCCAAAAGCTCTCCAGGCAAGTTTTGTACGCCGATTAATTTCTTCATTAATGTGACCCTCACTTGATATCTGCTGTCCAAGATAAACGTACGTGTCTGTTATCTCCAGCTTTTCTCCATCAATCGATAAATCTTCATTTCTTGTAAAAGCATTGTACATCACTTTTGTCTTCTGAAAGTTCATTTTTAATCCCACTTCTTTACTCTTGTCAGCAAGTTCCTGGATCATACTCTGCAGCTCTGATGGGGTAGTTGCAAAAATGACTATGTCATCAGCAAAACGAAGGTGGGTTAGATAATCTCCATTAATCTTTATCCCTTTGTTTTCCCAGTTCAGTGATTGAAAGACATTTTCCAATGTGGCATTAAAGAGCTTCGGAGATATGGTGTCACCTTGTCTCACTCCTTTTCCAATTTTTATGTGTGTTGTATTTTCAAACAGCCGAATCTTTGCACTTGCATTTTCATAGATGTTATTAATAATATTAATGTATGCATCTTCAATACCGCAGGATTTCAGAGCCATTGCAACTGCTGATGGTTTCACCGAATCAAAGGCTTTTTCATAATCGATAAAAGCCATGCACAATGGAAGTTCATATTCCCTCGCTCTTTCAATTAGCTCTCTCAGTACGTGGATATGATCTATTGTGCTGTAGCCACTCCTGAATCCAGCTTGTTCTCTCGGTTGAGCCATGTCCAGTGTCCCCTTCAAGCGGTGTGAAAGAACTTTAGTGAAGATTTTATAAACCACTGATAGGAGGCTGATAGGTCTGTAGTTCCTGAGATCCTCAATGTCACCTTTTTTATGTAGCAAGATCATTGTAGCGTTGTTCCAATCCTCAGGAATTTTCCCTTCATTAAGGCATCGAGTGAAAATTTGGGCGAGTACTGTTTCGATTTCTCCACTTGCTTCTTGTATGATGTCTACAGTAATTCCATCTTCTCCTGGAGCTTTTCCCCGCTTCATGTTCTTGATTGCATGTGCAACTTCTGCTGGAAGGACTCTGGTACTGGTACCTTTCATGATGTCTGGAGTACATGTATCATCCCTTTCATATAATTTGGAGTAGAAATCTTTCACTCTTGTCAAAATTTCGCCTCTATTTCTTGTTACAGAACCATCTTCTTTTCTCAGTGCCATAATCTGTTTTTTCCCCTTACTGAGATGTCCCTTTGCTATCTTTAGGCTTTGGTTGTTTTCAATTGCTTTCCATACTAGTTCACAGTTGAATTTCCTTACGTCTTCAGTGATACTTTTTCGTACTGTCTTGCATAGCTCTATATATTCCACTTTGGAAGTCACATCTTCTTTAGTTGTCCTCATCACTCTTCTTTTTTGCATCAACAGTTTGGTTTTTCCTGATAATTTGTTCACATGCAATTTGTTCTTAGACCCAGCTAATTTTGTTGCTGTTTCCATAAGAGCTTTGGTTACTTTTCTGTTAACTTCAGAAATATCCACTTCTTCCGATGTTAGGCCTTCTAAAGCAGATAATCTGTTCTTCAGTTCCAATTTGAAGGTATTATGGTGTTTTTAAAGGTTGGTTATGTCAATACATTTTGTTTGTCTTATGAGCTTGCTACGTTCGAGTTTAGTGTTGAGGTGCATCTTACATCTCACTAATCTATGGTTACTGCCTGTGTTGAACTTGTTTAGCACACTGCAGTCTTCTATGACGAATTTTTTGTTACACATAATAAAATCAATTTTACTTGTTGTCCCATTTGGATGTCTCCATGTCCATTTCCTGTGTGGCTTTTTCTTGAAAAAGGAGTTCAAGATGAAAAACCCTTCTGCCTCTGCAAACTCTACGAGAGTATTTCCACGCTGGTTTCTGTTGCCGTGACCGAATTTACCTACTGAAGTTTCATTCTGTTGCCGTTGCCCTATTTTTGCATTGAAATCTCCCATAATTATCTTCAAGTGCTGCTTACCTTTATTATTTAGATCACGAATTTCCTCATAAAATTCTTCAATTTCTTCTTCAGCATGACTTGTGGTGGGTGCATAAGTTTGAATAATCTGAGCCTGGTATCTTCTCGAGAGTTGGATAACGAGTCGTGCAGCTCTGTCAGAGGAACTTTCAACTTCTACAACTTTATCCTTCAGTTTCTTGTTTATTATAAATCCAACACCACTAGTTCTTCCAGTATCTGTCCCACGATAGTAGAAGAGATGTCCACTTTTCAGTTCAATAAGATCTTCTCCTTTTCTCCTTACCTCACTTAGCCCGACGATGTCCCACTTGATCCTTTGTAGTTCCTCTTCCAATTCAAGAAGCCTTGAATCAGAAGATAGGGAGCGTCCGTTATACGTCGCCAAGGTCAGCATCTGATGGCAGCCTAGTCCGGTCCTCCGGGGATTCTTAGCACCCTCTGCCTTCATGTCGCACTGGCCGCTGCCTTGGCCAGGTACATTCCAGCTGCCGGAGACTGAGGGCCAAGATTTAAGTTGTGGAGTCATTTTGAAGGGGTTTGGCCATAACTCACCACGCTTGCCAAGCGGGTTGGTGAGTGTGGGATAGCATTTCCTCTAATCCCGATGGTATAGTTATACCTCTATTGGCGGTCGTCAGAGCCCCTTTAGTGGGAACAGGATGTACCACGAGAAGGCGGGGTTGACATTTGTCAAGGAGAGGCTGTGATGTTACGCATCACCTGACCTTACATCCCATATATATATATATACATAACTTAGATGGCTGAATGATCTGAAGTTTTTTTTTTTTTTTTTGATTGGAGGTTTAACGACCACCGTGAGCAAATCAATGGGCTATAAGCAGTCGCCCGTACCTAATTTAGGGTCACTGGTTGCAGGGAAGGGAGAGAGCCAGTGCCGTAAGACAAACACAACATCCATGCCTCACCGGGATTCGAACCTGGACCCCTTTCAGACGAATGATCAGAGGCCATTGCCTTAGACCACTGCGCCACCGGGGCGGCTGATCTGAAGTGCACTAGCCATCATCAGACAATTAAACCACTCAGCCAGCATCCATGGCCATATTTATAGGTCCAGAAGTCCAGAAGACACCAAGAGCCACCTCTGTGGTGCAGTGGTCTAAGCACTTACTTCTGACCATCAGTGGCGGCTCGTGGTTGAAAAAATAGGTGAAGAGCTACAAGAGCAATATGAAAAGATATCTACTGTCTTCAATGAAAATCACTATATGAGGACTGACTTATTTTTTGTATATTAGATCAATTCTTTCTTTTAAAGCTGTAAATGTGTCGCTTATGTCGTCATAGAATGGTTGTTTCTTCGTGAGCATCAATAAAATATCTTACTGAATAGAAATATTTGCCAAGGAAGCAAGTCTGTCTTGAGAAATAGTATTTCTTCAGTAAGTTTGCATTTTTTAAGGCAAGAAAAACTTTCCACTGACACACTTGTAGATGAATGGTTAAAATGAGGGCAACCAATTTATAAGCTCCTGTAAACATGTCTTTATCTTCATGAAGCACTCGAAGAAGTACTTGAGTCGATATATTTTATTAATTTTTCGTTGGCATATACAAGACAGTTCATTTTTAAGGCGCTGGAGTTTAGTAAATATTTTTCCGTAAAAATGTTGTAGATTTTCAAAAGCGTGAGAGGGAAAGCTGGAATTAAATTGTTCGAATTTGGTTGTGTCAGCAAGACAAAAAATTGAAGTCTTTCACAGTCTTGAAATCTTATATCCATTTCCATAAGAATGTGGTCTAAAATTTCAAAATGCAATTGTTTATAATTTTGAAAAACTGTTTCTTGTGTAAGAGCAGCATATTCCCGTTAAGATCTGCCTATTTCTGTGATTTTGCTAGCTTTTCCAAACAGTGTTTCAAACACTTCATCGTTCCTTTTATGACTCAAAAATTCCACGAGTTTTTTTAATTTGAGTTACACAGTAGTTTATGTCTAGTGATTTTTTCTGCAAAATTTCGAATAATAGATCGGTGGGGCCAAAAATTTCATTAAATACATTGCCGAAAATGTAAATTCAAAAGTGTTCATATCGTTTAAAAACCCCTTTGCAAGTTGAATTGATTTTTTGTCTGATTGCTCACTATTTGTCAGAAATTTTAATACTTCCTTCGCTTTATCCCAATCTTCAACAATTACACTTACTAACGAAGTGGATGACCATCGAGTTTCTGCTGTGGTTGGTATGCGTCTTGCGGTTGTAGATGTGTGTGTATAAGATCGCTTCACTCAGTTGTGAAAAAACGAAGGAATTCCAGTGAGGCTTGAGTAAAATATACGACACTTTGAAATTTTAGAAAAACTCTGATATAATACAAGGTTCAAACGATGTGCTAAGCAATGAACAAAAACAGCTTGAGAAGCTTTATCCTTGATTTTTTCTGGAGCCCATTCAAGTGTCCAGACATTACACTTGCCTCATCGTAACATTGCCCTATTAATTTGTGTTGATAATCGAATTGTTCCAAAATTTTGTCTAGCATTTTGTATAAAGCTTCTGACGTTCGATCTCCACTCACGTCGTGGAAACCCAAAAATCGCTCAGCCAATACACCTTCCGAATCAACAATCTTATTAATAAAGAGCACTGAGAAGTCTGATTTATGTCTGTGGTGTCATCTACTTGAATAGAAAAGCATTGAACTTTATTTATTTAATTTTTAACGTGATCGTTTATATATTCAGAAATACATCATACATACATACATACATACATATCACGAAGCTGTTCTCTGAGAATCAGAGGTTAGCTCCAAAAAGAAATACAAACTTCCAGATATTTTTACTTATTGTTGTCGTATCAAACTACACCATTTACAGCGATCTTGACATACAACTCGTGCTTCACTAATATCCATTACACGCCGTACACAAGATCTTTTATACTTCCCTTTCGGAAAGCATGTACCACAACACTGCAAGATACCCTGGGTAAACCGTTTCACCGTGATCTCCTTCGAAGGTCACGATTCCATCAGCAGAGCTTCGGCGCCGAAAGATAAAACACTTCACTTGCGCGCCAAATAGGGTAGGTTTATGTCACGGTTACCATAGCAACTCGGTAGAAAGCTGCAGACTTCCAAGGGTTTTCGTTTCGACTCTTCACTTGCACTGTTTTGCGTATGAGGACTTGTTTTCCGTATTGAACGCGTTATGTGAATTGATATCTAATCAAAATTTTGAGTATTTTGTAACACAATAGATACAAAAAGGAATATATTATACAAATTACTGAATAAAACTTTATTTTAAGTAAAATAGGTGAAGAGGCACTTCACCTACTTCACCTGAAAAGCCGCCACTGCTGACCATTCGTCTAAGTGAGCTTAGGTTCGAGTTCCAGATGAGACATGAATGGTCTGCTTGATTGTCTTACAACACTGGCGGTCTCCCTTCCTTGGAAACAGTGATCCTAAATTAGAGAAAGGGTTGAGCCCTTAGGTTGCGCATGGTCATTAAACCCCCCAAAAATGATACTGAGTTGATGATGCTATAGATAACCAGCTGCTTTCCATAGTGAGTGAACAGAACTCT
The DNA here is from genome assembly GCA_039090855.1 of Macrothele yani. Taxonomy (NCBI): domain Eukaryota; kingdom Metazoa; phylum Arthropoda; class Arachnida; order Araneae; family Macrothelidae; genus Macrothele; species Macrothele yani. Next base: position 66,291,088 of record CM076989.1, on the reverse strand, counting down.
CATTGTCTGAACTGTGCCTGAAAAAAACAAAGAAGGGACATTTTGTTGACCTTTAGAGAACACAATTTCATAACAATAGACTAATCAAGTTTTGGTACATTTGATTTTAATGCATAATTCTTCAACTTTCCTGGTATTAATATTTCCTTAACAGAGTGCAACTGCCTCTCAGAAAGAAAAACAGCTTCAAGTAAACTACTCCCATATTGCAGGCAATACAAATCAATTTTGTTTGTTTAGCTGTTCTTGTTTCTTCCAAAAGCTAGTAACTCTTCTTAATTGATGATCAGAGGAAAATATGCCTCTTCAGCCCCCCACACACAAGTACATGGCACTAAAAGGCTACCGATTCATGCCGCCCTGGTAGCGTAGTGGTATAAGTGCTGGGTTCTGACCATTCATCCGAGATGGGTCTGGGTTTGAATCAATTTTGTTTGTTCAGCTCTACAAGTTTCTTCCAAAACGTAGCAACTCTTCTTCATGGATGGTTTGTTCCTATGGTTGCAGTCAGTGGTATCGGTAAATACGCCTCTTCAGCCCCACACACACAAGTACATGGCACTAAAAGGCTACCGAATCATGCCGCCCTGGTGACGCAGTGGTCTAAATACTGGTTTCTGACCGTTTATCTGAGATGGGTCTGGGTTTGAATCCTGGCGAGACATGGATGCAGCATAACATTGACGGGAGTGGACTTTACAAAATAAAATGAGTACACCTATCAGAAAAAGATAAAAAGAAAAAATGCTATCACGCCCAACCCTTCCCACACAAATAAAAAACATTTATGGTAGCGGGTCAAGAACAGGCTAGTACAAAACTCTGCCTCTGCAAAGGAAAAATTAGGGGTGAGCCCAGGGTGTCTAAAAAAATTAAGGTTTAAAGCCCTACAAGAACATGATAAAAGTCTGCCTACATTAAAAAAAAAAATATTGGGTCAATTTTAAGGAAAGGCAAAAAAGAGAAAAAATTTGAATAATCTAAAAGGGTCCCCCCTCCCTAAGAAAGCTGTGCATACTGTACAAGTAGCAGAGACTTTAGTGCCTCTTTGTTTAAAGAATTCTTTTGAGTTTTCTGGTGGTCCCTGGGTCCAAGTCCTCATCAAAAGAGTAAGAGGGTGAACGATTACTCACCCTCTTTTGAGGTTCTCGACATTAGGGACCTTGAAGTTCCCGCCTTCAAGAACTCTGTGTATCCTGGGGAAAGGGACTGAGATGAAGATTTGGAAGGGGACCTGGAAAAGCGCCTGTTCCAAGCCACTTTCGCAAATTTTTCAGCCACTACGGGATGAGCGAGTAGTTCACTAATCTGTGGAACCCCCAGGGGCCTTAACACGTAACATGAAAAAGCTGGTGAGGATGTGGCCATTTGGGTGTGATATACGATAGGCTGTTTCACAGGTTATCCCCTTGTCTCAGACGGACTGAAGGCATTCCTCATCAGTTACCGATGAAGACCTTTGAGCAGAAGTGGAGGGGCCGAGGCTACCCCCCCCTTTGTGGGAGGTATCACTTTCACCTTGTCCAAAGCAGGTTTGGGTGATGCGACCCTTTGTTGTGAAGCTGCAGGTGGAGCTTCAACCATAGCAGGTGCTACAGCTTTCCGGATTTGCTGCTGAAGGCGAGGATGAGTCTTGGATCACTCAGTTTTGTGGCTTGGCCTGGGAGACTAGAGGCAGCCTCAGCATAGTAGCACTGGGGAGTGACAATCTTCTTTTCCATAGCATCAGCAGCCAATGCTTACCTTACCTGATTATCAATAAGGTGCGGCAGCATATGCTGAAAGTGGTTCTGCCTATCTACAATGACACTAAGAGCATTGAAAGCCAGACGCATGAAATTGTTACACACCATGTGGTGAGAATTGAGCAGACTCTGTTGTTCTTCCACAGTAGTGGAAGTGCCGAGTTGTGCGTCAAGCTTGAATTGAGTGGATTCAAATGTGTGAATCCACTCCTTGATGGAGGCTGATACCTGGTCCAGGGAGTTGGTAGGATCCTCGAATCCCTTGAAGACATCCTTGGGTGGGGCCATCTGGATTGTCAGCTCTGACTCGTTGTCACCGATGATGAGCACAGGTTGTCTCCATGTGCTGGTCTCACCATCTTGCTCTTTCTTCTTGCCATTTTCCTTTTCTTCCTCAATTTTGCTGAACTGCTGTGTTTTGTCTTACGGTACTGGATCTCTTTCTTTCCTGGAACCAGTGACCCTACTTAGGGATGGGCAATTAATTATATCACATAGCTCATGGCGGTCATTAAATTTTTCAACAAAACAAAAGCTACCATTTATGAAAGCTTTGATCACTTGTCATTTACTATTTCCTTAGAAAATTGGTTCAGGCTTCTGCTGGATTACTTTTTTCCTTTGCCAGAATAAAGGAGAACGTGGGACAAAATCAAATCTTCCTAAATTCTCTGTGCCCTGCATGTTGATAATGGACGCAATTTTGCTGATAAAATCGATAGTTAGTAATTACGTAAGACGGTTGTGGCAAGAACTGTCTGAGAAAAATAGGCCAATGGTTTCTTGATTAAGTAGATACACGAGTCTCTCTTTCTGACAACAAGACTAAGTGGATTTCCAGGTTTATGAAGTTTAAAACATACAAATAGATAAGGAAAATCAGCACTTGGAGGTATTTTAGATGCCTCCCTTAATGCAGTTAGCAGGGACTTCATTTTTGCTGCTTTTTTTACTTTAAGAATCGTTAAGCTCAGAGAGGGATTTTAGTTTGAAGAGATGATTGTACAGTTTTAATAAATTCTACCAGTTGGCTGTTGTAATAGAAATCCATACTGGGCACATTTATCTGTCAAGAGTGAAGGTTATGTTTTTATCCTAGAGATTTATCAGTGGCTTCAGTTGCCTTTCTCTATGTGGTGCCTTTCTGGAAGACATTAGTGAGTAAAGTTATGTGACTGGCAAGACAGTTTGTTCTTATCTTTAGTTGGGGTGTTAGCAATAATGTTTTTTAGAGCTGGAATTAAATCGTTTAGGTTTTGTTTCTTGCAGAAACAAGATTTTGGTTCCCTCTGCATAGCTGTTTCCTCTCTGTAGTTAATACTTTACTGGAGATATTTACTAAAGATATATTATATGCCCTGTCTTTTGTATCTAGTACTTGTAGTCACCTCAGTTCAGAAGTTTTATAAGTATGCAGCATAACTAAACATCTTTCTCTCTTCACAATCATAGTAACTCAAGAAAGCAGTTTATTGAAAATTGGGGAGGCGTGATGCTTGGTAAGTTGACATATCTTCAAAAATAACTCGGCTTCAAGACTTATTACCTTAAATGCCTAAAATTGACAGAACTAGATAATGTTTGAAAGGCAAAATTGTATTTTTTGCTTTGAAGCCATTGATCAGGAAGGGAAATTTTAAAACTTAAGGAACTTTGGGATCAGCCATACAAAGTTCCTTAAGATCAAAATTTTTACAGTGTGGGAAAAGACAGGCATCTGTAGGTGTGTGAAAGCTTGGCAATATAAGTGTGTATACAGCAATAAATAATGTATTTTTGAAATAGCTTGTTGCAATTTTGTGTACAATCAAACTTTTTATTTACTTATTCATTAAACAATTGACGTTCATGAAACAAAATGTTCATGGAAACAGCAAAGTGGTTGCATTACACAGTTTAACAACAATTTCATTAGAAGAGTTTATTTCCATAAAGAAAAGTTTATTTCTACAGAACGTATTTACATGTACAATGGTGGGGGAACAGACTGATCCTTTTTCTCCATTCTTATCTTGCATCAAACACAACCACTAAACAATATTTAAGGAATATACTTTATAAATTCATCAGATGTAGTAAATATACTGAATTAAATGAAAGTAAAGAATATGAAACAGTTGAACTAATGAACATTTGAAAACACTTAAAAAATTAATAGATTAGAAGCAATGGCAAGCATGTAAAATGTTTATTTTTAAGTACTGTAATCTGTGTGGGTCAATTAGAAAACTGAGACATCCTGCAACTAAAGAAGAGCCCAACATTATTCAATTTTTTTGTGAGAATCGTATATATAAAACACAAAACGTCTGTCTGAAGCAGCAAAAACTCTTGAACGTCGAACTGTAGCATCATGAAATTTGCATAGCTTATTAATACTGGAATTTCTAGGTCAACACAATTATTTTAAGATCTCTACGTTTTTCAGTTCATGAGTTATGAATTAATTAATAAGCTAATCAATAAAGTCAGCGTCGTTTGCTACGTCATCGTTATCCTGGTCTAAATCTGAAAGCACGTGATTGCATTCATTGCCGCGGCACATCCACAGATGTTTCTATTCTTTGAGAACTGTGCACAAAAAAAAAAAAAAAATGCAAAAACAAACTGCGAAATATTAACGAGACAGGCTAAAATTTTTATCAACACCATGAATTGGTAATAAAAGGAGAACCTCAAAACTTCACCGGAATCCGGTCAAAACTTTTAAAAATAGGCATGGAATTTTTAATTCATTGGTAAACAGAAATATATATGCAGAAACGGTTAATAAATTTTTTACGGCTAATTTAAAAAGTTACTTATTGATTCAGGCCAAATTTGGAGGTCATGTTCCTATTAACAATTTATGGTGTTCATCAAAATTTTAGACAGTTTCATAAAATATTTGCAAAGATACATTAACCCCCAGAGACGTCTGAAGCTCCTGTTCCTATTCTGAAAGTACATGACTGCATTCGCATTCGTCGCCGCAGCACATCCACAGGTGTTTCTATTCTCTGAGAACTACTGTGCAAAAAAAAATGTAAAACCGAACTTTGCGAAATCTTAACAAAACGGGCTGAAATGTTTATCAACACCCTGAATTGGTAATAAGAGGAGTCCCTCAAAATTTCACCAGAATCCGGTCAAAACTTTTTAAAATGGACATGGAATTTTTAATTTATAGGTAAACAGAAATATACACACGGAAACAAAGATACATTTTTTACTTTTTATCCCCAGAGATTCGCCCCTCAAAGACGCCTGAAACTGAAAGCACATGATGCATTTGAACGTCGATAACAAATTGTTAACGAATTTTGTTCAGTCAGTGTTCTAAATGCTGTGTCTCCTGGACGCATGTTAAATAATTCATAACGCTTTTGGCCCGTTTGACTCTACAGATTCCATACATTCTGTACATTTCGTTGCTTTCATTCTCTACACATATTTGTGACAGCAATGTATGGCCAAGTGCTGAAATAATCGCACTATGAATAAATAATTTGTAATGACCGAATTTGTGAAATCAGCTTTTCTTTCTTGCAAGCATCAATTTTTTTCTCCGATTTTTTCAGTGACATATAAGAGAATATGAAATTAATTAGCTTAAATTCTGGGCAAAGTCGGGTAGTAAAGCTAGTGTTACCATAATTTCCAAAATCCTATATTTACTATCAGTAAACTAATAATAGGAACTGCATATTATCAACTTAAAATGAAAATGAAAAAAAGGATTGAAAAGTGAATGAAAATACATACATGCACTTAGTTTTGCATATATGCATTTAGTATGATGGATAAAGAGGAAACAACAAATGAAAATATTTATGGTTATATTTATATAGTCATTGTCAGCCTTCCTTTCAGTATTAACACATGAAAGTATAATGATGAAAATACGCACTAAAAACAAGATGGGGAAATGTAAGCTAACTTTCAAGAACTAAAAAAAAAAATGAACAGGAATTAAGTTTTCAACTTTTTTTATTTTTCAAACCTTTTCTCACTTCTGCTGTATTTTTGGTATGGGGCTCTATTTTTAAACTTACTTTCAGTTACCGTTCAAATTTCCTTCATTCACTTTTCTTCACCCCCCCCCTCCTTTTTTTAAAAATCAACAATTTTCAATCAAATATTTTTAACTTCATTTTGTAACTGATAAAGTGTGAACAAAAATAAAATCTGTTTAAACTGCTGATGCTTAAATCATACTAAAATCAGCATTTGTACTCTAGTGCAAGATAAGCTTTGTAAGGCACTTGAATGTGGACTAGATTTCAAATTTTCTGCCTCTAGACATTTAAAATAACAATGCACCAATTGTAAAATACTTAATACAGAACTAAAATGTTATGTTAAATTTGTGAATTAAGCATTCTCAGAATTTATCAGACTTAAATAATGCAGTGTTTCAGGATAATTCATAGGCTACATTTTTTTCATGTACAACAAACATTAGGTATTCTCCTCCCACCCCTTTTTTTCTTTCCTGCATGAAAGTTTTCCTATTTTACCTCTCTATTAAATGAGATAATTGAAAAAAAAACAGAAAAAAAAATTAACATTCACATAAATTTATGGCCTAATCAGACAAAAGCTACTCCATCAAATTAAAGGATACATCGTTTGGTCCTCTTCTTATACATAATTCTGTAGCCACATTCTCTGCATCTGATGGGATCCTTAGGTTTTATTTCATTTTCATGATGGCATTCTGAAAACAAAGCAAAAAAAATACAGTAATCCAAAAAAAAAAAAAATGCATTAAATCAAATAAATTATGAAATATGCAAGCTAAAAGCAATATGTCTGCAAACAGCAAGAAATGATTTCCCTGAATAAAATGTAGATAACATAGGAACACAACACTGCATTTTTTGATCATTTATAATTTTACTAAACACTACTACTGCTGCTGACATCTTTATGGGCCTTGACAGCCTAAGCAAACAAACTAAAACCATTAACAAGCCAAATAAATTTAATTTCACAATATACAAAACTGAATATCATTGAACAAAAATTTTCACTCTTAGTTCATTTCATAATTTTTTATGACACAACTGCATAACAATCCTTTGATAATACATTTTGTGCATTTAATGAAACAGCATGCTAGTAGAATATATACACTCATGGTATGAGTTAATCAGGTTAAAATTCACACACACACACACGCACGCACGCACACACACACACACACACACACACACACACACACACATATATATATATAATGAAAACATTACAGAACAACAAAAAAAAAAGAACTTCAAAACAAGTGAAAACAAAAAACAGGTTGCCGTCATCAGGAGAGCATCAACCTGTGGGAGTGGCCTTTCTAGTACCAACAAACGACAAGGCAAGCCAAAATTGTTGGCTGGTCCCTAGGCCACCAAACCAAATTCTAATAAGCACAAGAATTCCAAGAATCAAATTTATACAACTGAAAAAAAAAAAAAAAAAAAAAAATTAAAAGCTTACCAGCAGAACAAAACTACCATGACAAGACATCAAACGAAACTGAACAGAACACCCACAAGAACCCAATTATATACACTGATATAAAAGGTGGTCACGGTTAATCAACTATCTGGTAAGCCAAAAAATGTGTGAATTGACAAGATGCAAAACTGTGCATGTAGATAGGATCCTTCAGCTATTAGGGACCCCACCAAATAGCACTTTATGTTGTCTATATACTGAAAATTGTTAGGTCCTAGGTTGTTAATAAAGCATGTCAATGTGCAATTTGAAACTCTTGGAAACCGAATTATAGTTCAAAATTAAATGTTTAAAATGATGTCTTAAGAAATTTTTAGGAAAATTGTTAGATTGCAGTTTAGAAAGAAGAGCTTTCAGATTTTTTCACAAGTAAGAACTGTGTAGAGCAAATTTTAGCTATTCTATGAAACTGAGAGATGAGTAGATTGCGATGTATAACTTTAGAAATGTTAGAGGTCCAGTGACTGTAGTGAATGATATCAAATTCAAAAGAGTTTCTTTTATCAAATAAGTTCACTACACCTCTTCCCTCCTCGTTCACCTGTACCTCTAAATCGAGGTAACAAACACAAGTAGATGAACTCTTAGTTTTTTTAGGGTAAGGTCGTCAGGATAAAAGTCAGCGGCACAACGCAAAAAGTCTGGAATGTTAATGACAATGATGTCATCAACATATCTTAGAGCAATCCCAGGTAAAGGATGATTGGCAACAAATCTATCCTCAAAGAAATGTAGATAGAGATTAGCCAAACTGCTAGAAAAGCCCATCGGGATACTACGAATTTGGAGGTATAGCCTATTACTATTTATATATATACTTGCAGAAGACAAAAGTGATGTACAATGCTTTTACAAGAAACGAAGCTTTACTGATTGATAGGGAAAAGCTGGAGATAACATTTTCCTTGGGCAACAGATATCAAACAAGGGTCACATTGATGAAGAAATAAAGAAATTAATTGGCATATAAAACTCGGATGGAGAACTTTTGGAAGGAACAGTACAGTTTTTAAGAGCAATATGCCATTATGTCTTAAAAGAAAAGTGTTCGATCAATGCATCCTTCCAGTGCTTACGTATGGTGCAGAGACATGGACCTTAACTAAAAAAGACATATAAAGACAGCAGACAACTGACAAACTCATGGAGAGGTGCATGCTTGGTGTAACCAGGAGAGATAAGAAGAGGAACTCATGTATCACGAAAATGACAAGAGTGGAAGACATTATGATCAGAGTAAAATTAATGAAATTGCAATGGGCTGGACATATTGCCAGAAGGGTAGACCACCGATGGAAAACCGAAATTTTAAGGCTAAATTCCAAGGGACAGGAAAAAGACCCAGAAGAAGACCATATGGGAGATGGGTGGATGAAATTTGAAAGTATGCAGAAGTAACAACATGGAGGAGACTGGCACAATAAAAACAGACCACTGTGGAGGAAACTTGTGGGAGACCATCCAGCAGTAGGGACAATGCTTGACGGTGATGATGAGATATATATCATCATCATTGTCAACCATTATCAATCTACTGTTGGACGAAGGTCTCCCCAAGTTTCTTTCACAACGGTCTGTCTTGTACCAGTCTCCTCCATGTCACTGTCACATACTTTCGAATTGCATCCACCCATCTCCCATGTGGTCTTCTTCTGGGTCTTTTTCTGTCCCTTGGAATCCAATCTAAAATTTTGGCTGTCCATCGATGGTCTGTCCTTCTGGCAGTATGTCCAGCCCATTGCCATTCCAGGGATTTAACTCTGATCATTATGTCTTCCACTCTTGTCATTTTTCGGATCCACGAGCTGCTCTTCTTATCTCTTCTGGTTACACCAAGCATGCACCTCTCCATCCTTTTTTGAGTTGTGTGCAGCCTTTGTATGTCTCTTTTAGTTAACGTCCACGTCTCTACACCATATGTAAGCACTGGGAGGATGCATTGATCAAACACTTTTCTTTTAAGACATAATGGCATATTGCTCTTGAAAATTATGCTGTTTCTTCCAAAAGCTCTCCAGGCAAGTTTTGTACACCGATTAATTTCTTCACCAATGTGACCCTCACTTGATATCTGCTGTCCAAGATAAACGTACGTGTCTGTTATCTCCAGCTTTTCTCCAAAAATCGATAAATCTTCATTTCTTGTAAAAGCATTATACATCACTTTTGTCTTCTGAAAGTTCATTTTTAATCCCACTTCTTTACTCTTGTCAGCAAGTTCCTGGATCATACTCTGCAGCTCTGATGGGGTAGTTGCAAAAATTACTATGTCACCAGCAAAACGAAGGTGAGTTAGATAATATCCATTAATCTTTATCCCTTTGTTTTTCCAGTTGAGTGATTGAACGACATTTTCCAATGTGGCATTAAAAAGCTTGGGAGATATGGTGTCACCTTGTCTCACTCCCTTTCCAATTTTTATGTGCGTTGCATTTTCAAACAGCCAAATCTTTGCACTTGCATTTTCATAGATGTTATTAATAATATTAATGTATGCATCTTCAATACTGCAGGATTTCAAAGCCATTGCAACTGCTGATGGTTTCACTGAATCAAAGGCCTTTTCATAAACGATAAAAGCCATGCACAATGGAAGTTCATATTCCCTCGTTCTTTTAATTAGTTCTCTCAGTACGTGGATATGATCTATGATACGTGTACTCCAGACATCATGAAAGGTACCAGTACCAGAATTCTTCCAGTCCTCCCAGCAGAAGTTGCACATGCAATCAAGAACATGAAGAGGGGGAAAGCTCCAGGAGAAGATGGAATTACTGTAGACATCATACAAGAAGCAAGTGAAGAAATCAAAACAGTACTCGCTTAAATTTTCACTCGATGCCTTAATGAAGGGAAGATTCCTGAGGATTGGAACAACGCTACAATGATCCTGCTACATAAAAAAGGTGACATTGAGGATCTCAGGAACTACAGACCTATCAGCCTCCTATCAGTGGTTTATAAAATCTTCACCAAAGTTCTTTCACACCGTTTGAAGGTAACACTGGACATGGCTCAACTGATATATATATATATATATATATATATATACTATAAAGATACCTAAGCAAAAAAATATACAAATATAATTTTGACTCACACCTAGTACAACATAGAAAAGGTTATGTATCTACCTGTATGTTGTACTAGGTGTGAGTCAAAATTATATTTGTATATTTTTTTTGCTTAGGTATCTTTATAGAATGTGAATTCTGAATTTTCAAAACTGCTGCGTTGCGCGTTTTGATTTTCAGGTTATTTTGCACCCTTCGTTCTAAATTCTAAAATTTTTTCCTTAGTCTTCAGTTTTGCTCTTAAGTATATATATATATATATATATATATATATATAGGGATGTAAGGTCAGGTGATGCGTAACATTACAGCCTCTCCTTTATAAATGTCAACCCCGCTTTCTCGTGGTACATCCTGTTCCCACTAAAGGGGCTCTGACGACCGCCAATAGCGGTATAACTATACCATTGGGATTAGAGGAAATGCTATCCCACACTCACCAACCCGCTTGGCCAGCGTGGTGAGTTATGGCCAAACCCCTTCAAAATGACTCCACAACTTAAATCTTGGCCCTCAGTCTCCGGCAGCTGGAATGTACCTGGCCAAGGCAGCGGCCAGTGCGACATGAAGGCAGAAGGTGCTAAGAATCCCCGGAGGACCGGACTAGGCTGCCATCTGATGCTGACCTTGGCTACGTATAATGGACGCTCCCTATCTTCTGATTCAAGGCTTCTTGAATTGGAAGAGGAACTACAAAGGATCAAGTGGGACATTGTCGGGCTAAGTGAGGTAAGGAGAAGATCTCATTGACCTGAAAAATGGACATCTCTTCTACTATCGTGGGACTGATACTGGCAGAACTAGTGGTGTTGGATTTATAACAAACAAGAAACTGAAGGATAAAGTTGTAGAAGTTGAAAGTTCCTCTGACAGAGCTGCACGACTTGTTATCCAACTCTCAAGAAGATACCAGGCTCAGATTATTCAAACTTATGCACCCACCACAAGTCATCCTGAAGAAAAATTGAAGAATTTTATGAGGAAATTCGTCATCTAAATAATAAAGGAAAGCAGCACTTAAAGATAATTATGGGAGATTTCAATGCAAAAATAGGGCAACGGCAACAGAATGAAACTTCAGTAGGTAAATTCGGTCATGGCAACAGAAACCAGCGTGGAAATACTCTCGTAGAGTTTGCAGAGGCAGAAGGTTTTTCCTCATGAACTCCTTTTTCAAGAAAAAGCCACACAGGAAATGGACATGGAGACATCCAAATGGGACGACAAGTGAAATTGATTTTATTATGGGTAACAAAAAATTCGCCATAGAAGACTGCAGTGTGCCAAACAAGTTCAACACAGGTAGTGACCATAGATTGGTGAGATATAAGATGCACCTCAACACTAAACTCGAACGTAGCAAGCTCATAAGACAAACAAAATGTATTGACATAGCCAACCTTAAAAAACACCATAATACCTTCAAGTTGGAACTGAAGAACAGATTCTCTGCTTTAGAAGGCCTAACATCGGAATAAGTGGATATTTCTAAAGTTAACAGAAAAGTAACCAAAGCTCTTATGGAAACAGCAACAAAATTAGCTGGGTCTAAGAACAAGTTGCATGTGAACAAATTATCAGGAAAACCCAAACTGTTGATGCAAAAAAGAAGAGAGAGAGTACAACTAAAGAAGATGTGACTTCCAAAGTGGAATATATAGAGCTATGCAAGACAGTACAAAAAAGTATCACTGAAGACGTAAGGAAATTCAACTGTGAACTAGTGAGGAAAGCAATTGAAAACAACCAAAGCCTAAAGATAGCAAAGGGACATCTCAGTAAGGGAAGAAAACAGATTATGGCACTGAGAAAAGAAGATGGTTTGTAACAGAGGCGAAAGTTTGACAAGAGTGAAAGATTTCTACTCCAAATTATATGAAAGGGATGATACATGTACTCCAGACATCATGAAAGGTACCAGTACCAGAGTCCTTCCAGTCCTCCCAGCAGAAGTTGCACATGCAATCAAGAACATGAAGAGGGGAAAAGCTCCAGGAGAAGATGGAATTACTGTAGACATCATACAAGAAGCAAGTGGAGAAATCGAAACAGTGCTCGCCCAAAATTTCACTCGATGCCTTAATGAAGGGAAGATTCCTGAGGATTGGAACAACGCTATAATGATCCTGCTACATAAAAAAGGTGACATTGAGGATCTCAGGAACTACAAACCTATCAGCCTCCTATCAGTGGTTTATAAAATCTTCACTTAAGTTCTTTCACACCGTTTGAAGGTAACGCTGGACATGGCTCAACCGAGAGAACAAGCTGGATTCAGGAGTGGCTACAGCACAATAGATCATATCCACGTACTGAGAGAACTAATTGAAAGAGCGAGGGAATATGAACTTCCATTGTGCATGGCTTTTATCGATTATTAAAAAGCCATTGATTCGGTGAAACCATCAGCAGTTACAATGGCTCTGAAATCCTGCGGTATTGAAGATGCATACATTAATATTATTAATAACATCTACGAAAATGCAAGTTCAAAGATTCGGCTGTTTGAAAATACAACACACATAAAAATTGGAAAGGGAGTGAGACAAGGTGACACCATATCTCAGAAGCTCTTTAATGCCACATTGGAAAATGTCTTTCAATCACTGAACTGGGAAAACAAAGGGATAAAGATCAATGGAGATTATCTAACCCACTTTCGTTTTGCTGATGACGAAGTCATTTTTGCAACTACCCCATCAAAGCTGCAGAGTATGATCCAGGAACTCGCTGACAAGAGTAAAGAAGTGGGATTAAAAATGAACTTTCAGAAGACAAAAGTGATGTTCAATGCTTTTTCAAGAAATGAAGATTTATTGATTGATGGAGAAAAGCTGGAGATAACAGACACGTACGTTTATCTTGGACAGCAGATATCAAGTGAGGGTCACATTGATGAAGAAATTAATCGGCGTACAAAACTTTCCTGGAGAGCTTTTAAAAGAAACAGCATAATTTTCAAGAGCAATATGCCATTATGTCTTAAAAGAAAAGTGTTTGATCAATGCATCCTTCCAGTGCTTACGTATGGTGCAGAGACGTGGACCTTAACTAAAAGAGACATACAAAGGCTGCAGACAACTCAAAGTAGCATGGAGAGGTGCATGCTTGGTGTAACCAGGAGAGATAAGAAGAGGAACTTGTGGATCCGAAAAATGACAAGAGTGGAAGACATCATGATCAGAGTTAAATCCCTGAAGTGGCAATGGGATGGACATACTGCCAGAAGGACAGACCATCGATGGACAGCCGAAATTTTAGATTGGATTCCAAGGGACAGGAAAAGACCCAAAAAGAAGACCACGTGGAAGATGGGTGGATGAAATTCGAAAGTATGTGGGAGTGACATGGAGGAGACTGGCACAAGACAGATTGTTGTGGAGGAAACTTGGGGAGACCTTCGTCCAGCAGTGGATTGATAATGGTTGACAATGATGATGATATGGTGCGAATGAAATGTTCAGCAAATGACCAGCACATGTGGATGGTGAGAACGGAAAAGTAGGACAACTTACCTAGGCAAAATAATCCCCCTCAGCATCGACACAAAGTGGCCATCTGTTACCCAAAGCCATGATCCCGGAACAAAAAAAAATCTCATGGCTGAGGCCTGAAGATGTCATCAACTGCAAGTTGAACCTCGTTGTCTGTCGTGAACTGTTTCCCGGACAGGAAGTGATCCAGAGGATGAAACAGTTGAGACAAGTCAGGGAAATAGGCAGGATGAGGCAGTGCTGCATACCTCAAGTCACGTAGTGTCAGCATCGTTTGTTGTGCGATATGAGGGCGAGCGTTGTCCTGGAGTAGAAGAACACCTTGTCTGTTGACCAAAGCCAGTTGTTCTGCACCAATTTCCAGTGCACCTGGTGTAATTCAGCACAATAACGTTAGTGATGGTGTGGCCTCCTGCCAAGAAACTCCGATGAATTATCCCGGCTGCGAACCACCAGACAAGGAGCATCATCTTCTTGGTGAGTAGGGGTGGCTTAGGATGCCATCCAGCAGGCTGTGCCTTACTTAACCATTGTGCAGATTGTTTCCGATTATCATAAAGAACCCACTTCTCATCGCAGGCGACGATTCGATGCAGGAGAGGTTCCCGTTTATTTCTGGCAAGCAGCGACGTGCAGACTGCCAAACGCCTAGTCTTGTTGGAAGTTGTCGACTCGTGCGGCAGTCACACGTCCAGATGTTTGGCCTTACCCAGCGCAGCCAGACGCCGAACAACTGTCGTGTGGTGGACACCTACCTCTGCCACCATCTCACGACACGTTTTTCGGAGGTCTGCTTCAACCACACGTGTAACAGAATATCGTCAGAAACAGCAACAGGTCGGTGACCGCATGCTTCATTTTGCAAGTCCGTATCTCCACTTCGGAACTTCATAAACCATCGACGAACGGTTCGTTCATTGGCTGTATTCTCTTAAGTACTTTGTTAATGTTTTGAGCAGCAATTTCTGCAGAAAGGCCCACTTTAAATTCATACAGGAAGATGACTCTCAAATCCGGAGTCTGCACGTTTCCTTTGCAAGCCACGTTACATCCAAACAAACCACGGCTGAACCTTGTTCTTCACACATGTGCTTGCCAGCCCTTGTGAATGTCGGTAGACAGTGGCCAAATGGCGACAAGATATTTTGTAGTGGCTAGTAATTTTTTTAATATAGTAGCCAACAATGGCCAGTAGACTTTTTTTTTCCCAAGTGAGCAATATATCGAGTTTAGTTTTCTTCTCGTCCGTGTTCCTGCAGCTGCTTCAGAAATGAATGGAAGTAAAGGTGGGATTCAAGAGAAACTTAATCTACTGACGGATAAGCCTAGAGCGACCAAAGGGTCAAGGTTACTAAAGCAACCTTTGCCATGCCAATGGTTACTAAAGCAACCTTTGCCATGCCAATGGTTACTAAAGCAACCTTTGCCATGCCAATGGTTACTAAAGAAACCTTTGCCATGCCAATGGTTACTAAAGAAACCTTTGCCATGCCAATGGTTACTAAAGAAACCTTTGCCATGCCAATGGTTACTAAAGAAACCTTTGCCATGCCAATGGTTACTAAAGCAACCTTTGCCATGCCAATGGTTACTAAAGCAACCTTTGCCATGCCAATGGTTACTAAAGAAACCTTTGCCATGCCAATGGTTACTAAAGAAACCTTTGCCATGCCAATGGTTACTAAAGAAACCTTTGCCATGCCAATGGTTAATAAAGAAACCTTTGCCATGCCAATGGTTAATAAAGAAACCTTTGCCATGCCAATGGTTACTAAAGAAACCTTTGCCATGCCAATGGTTACTAAAGAAACCTTTGCCTTGCCAATGGTTACTAAAGAAACCTTTGCCATGGTATATGTATCTTTGCCATGCCAACCTTTGCTATGGTATACTTTGCACAAAGTATGTCACCTAAAGGTAAAAGAATTATCTTTGAATCTCTGTTTAGCCACGTATATGCTGAACAAAGATAAACAAACTGTTACGACAATGTTTTTAAGATGATGCAGTTGTTAATCTAATGCCACGTAGTACTGCACCTTCTGATCCTCAAAATGCTATTCAATTGTGGTGGGCAGATGCCTCTGATGGGAAGATCAGACACAGTGCATACCAACAGTAAACTGTATCAACATTACTAGTGCCACTTTATGCATATATATATATATATATATATATATATCCTAGCTTTTGTGCCTTTGTTTCAAATATTATTAAAGAAATTAGACATCTAACTTCAATGGTCTCTTGAAAATAAATTACGTATGTGTAAATTAAGATAGTAAGAGTAATGATGTTACAGCACTGAAAATAAATTGTGAAAAAAATCAATCATTTTGGAACAAAAACATATGCAATATTTGCAGTCAATCTAATGACCCTATGCAGTAACTGCTCTGCATTTGTTTTTATGAAGTTAATGGAGGAAGGGTCTCTCATTAGAAAAGAAAAAAAAAAAGTCACCCATTTGATTTCATAGAAACATAAGTGGAGAAGTTACTGAATTATTTTTTTTTTAACTTTGCATGGACAGTAGATTTTGTCATTTGGCTAGTAAAATTTTTAATCTACTAGCCACATTGGATAGTAGAAATTTCAGCAGTTTCGCAAGGGCTATTTATAGTAACTCTGTGACGTAATGCCCGCAACACCTGTGGGTGGTTCCATTCTGCTGTGATGAGGGCCTGTCTCCACTGCTCGTTTGCGTCAGACATTTCCTTCGCACCAACCCAATATATTGGTGAAAAAACATTTTAGTTTTGGGAATAAGTTAAAAAAGCCAGCGCAACCCCTTTGTACATATATTTCAGAGATGCAGCAAATTGTCTACTTCACCATCCACACAGAAATGTGGTGTTTTCAATCCAACACTAATTCCCAAAGAAAACATAACTATAAAGGAACTAAACATAAATATAAAGGAACTTTTAGTTAACATTTTGTAGCATTTTCAGGAATTAAATGACTGAAAGAATCTGAAATTCTTCTAAAACTTAAAATCCAGGATTTCCAGGGTTAGAATGTGACAAACCCAGAATTCCAGGTTATGCCTAGATTACAAACAGGACTGCAATACTAAAATGGATGTATTAAGAATCACAATCTAATGATGATGAGGTTTTGTGTTGAAAACCTATGTGCTGGCAATTGTGAAAAAAAAAAAAAAACAGTAGATAACTACTCTGCATACTTGCAAACTGGTAGAACCCATGAGGTGCTCTCCCCTACCCTCCCATCAGCACCTGATTATTTGCCACTACATATCATAGTCAAAATATACACTCAATGCCCAAAACATTACAGATACCTAATAGTGTGTTGATCCTCCTCTAGCATGAATAACAGTCTGCAAACACCAATACATCAACTCCGCCAAATGCCAGAGGGTTTTTGGAGGTAATGCCAGCCATGCCTGTTGCAACAATGTCCACGCACAACTCCACCTCAGACGTCAGTCCAGGATCCATAGATCTGACGTTCTGCTCCTCAGAATCCCAGAGAGGTTTAACTCCGGGAAGGGGACCTTGATGGGCCACTGAATGGTCCCAACCTCACATGAGTGTTCCTGGAACCATGTCTGGGTGGCTGTGGTCCCAGGAAGGGCACTGCATTGTCCTTCTGAAATGGACCATTGGCAGCAGGATGCATGAAGGACATGAAAATGTGTAGGTAATCAAATCTGGCAGCACATGCTGGGAGTGTGCAGTGGTTAAGGACCTTTCCAGACATATTAAAGGACCTAATGTATCCCATGAGAAGGCTCTCCAAACCATCACAGAGCCACCACCGCCTTGAACAGATGACCTGGCATGATGGGGATGGCCTCGTGCTGTTGACACTGCACCCTCCTGTCAGCTTGGTACAGCTGAAAACGGGATCCAGACCACACAATACGGCAGCACTCTGCAGAGGTCTAGTGTTGACTTCCCTAAACAAGGCAAGGCATAATGTCTGATGATGAGCAGGCAACAGTGGCACACGAGTAGGACATCAGCTCCCATAGCTCAGGATATGCAGCATGTGCCGTACCGTTCGATCGATCGCTGATGCCGCTTGGGCTTTCAACATTTAACCTGGATGTAATTTGCATTACTGTTGCCAAACAGTCAGTCTGCATGAGCTTGGATAGTCTATATCAACCCTGGTCATCAACAGCATGTGGTTGGCCACCACTTGCTCTCTGGGCACTGGTATGTCTGCCGATGGTATAGTCATGGTACACCCTTGATACAGTTGCCCTTGGGAACCCTAGGGTTCTTACCACTTGGATGATAGAATAAACCATCTGTCTTGCACCAACAATGTGTCCACACTCAAAGTTCAAAGTCACTCAGATTACCATGTTTACCCGTGTTTGTTGATAGTGATATAGTGTTGGGAAGCCCTGCTGTCTGCCTATTTATTGCCTGCATTCAGTTTGGGCCTATTCTACTCTGCACGGGGAAAGCATATGTTAACATTGCCCATCACCTCAATCTCTTAACATTTTGTCTACTGAGTGTAGATGGCATACGTTTTACTGTTTCCCATGTAGCCACCCTTCAGAAAACTTGAAAGTTGCTGACAATATGTTTATGCATTTCATGTATTTGTGAAGAATTATTTCTTCCAAAGATTCACACACATTTATTTCTATGATCTGAAACAATGTAGTTAATTAAATTGATCTTCATGCCTACATGGTTGAGAAATGGTCATCAAAGTTATGAAGCAGGACCAGGGCTTGAAAAATATCATGCCAGAGATGCCTGCAGCATGTAAATTATTGGCCTGGGTATGTAAATAAGAAATCTAGCTGCCCAGTCAGGATCATTAAATTAAAAAATAAAAAAGTTTGGAAAATAATTTCCTACAACAAGAAAAACAATGGTCATCCCATGTAGTGTTTCATTTCATTTCGTTTCACTGCTGATCACCAGAAGTTGTATTATTGTTACAGAGTACCAAGGACAGAAGAATATCACTTCTTTAATTACACTGCCGGACAATTGCTAAGGACGGATTACAATAGCAACCATAAAATGGAAGGCAGGAAAATATGGAAATTAGCATAAGTGCAGGATACAGTAAGACGTGTTGTGCGTATGCAAATTTTGGATTGCCGAACTTGTTCGTGACGTCATAGCGCTGATAAGAGATATAAAGGATTTGAAGCGTATTGACCGTTGTTGTTCAAACGCAAAGTTGAAAGGGAAAGAATCAATTGACGAACTTGCAATTTCCAGTATGTCTTCCCGACATAACCTAGATGATTTTACGCGTGGCCGTATTTTTGGCAAGATTGAAGAAGGGCGAAAAAATAACAGATGTTGCCAGGGAGTTCAACGTCAGCCACAGTGTGGTTTCAACGCTTTGGAAATCATTTCAAACAAATGGAGAGTGTAGCAAACGTAACGGGGAGGTCGTGTTCGCAGTACGACACCTGCAGAAGATCGGTACATATGACGATTATGGGCAAAACACGTAACAATATTAACAAAGAAAGGTAACTTGATCACGCTAGTTACGTTAACTGAAAACTTTTACAAAAAGTTTTCAGTTAACGTAACTAGCGTGATCAAGTTACCTTTCTTTGATCGGTACATAGTGCTATAAAAAAAAAGACACCGGCGCAGCACAGCTAGTGAGGTAGCAAATCAGTTTATGGCTGCTACTGGCAAGCGGATCTCCCGAAAAACTGTCGCCAGACGTTTGCATGAAGGAGGACTATACGCCCGCCATCCTGTTGTGTGTATCCCATTGTCCAGACGTCACCGTACCGCCCGTTTGCAATGGTGCCATCAACATCGCAATTGGACTGATAACTTCCCAAGTGAGAGTAGATACAGTCTATCGTCTGATTGTCGACGACAACTGATCTGGCGTGATAGTGGTACTGCATATTGTCCAGCAAACATACAGGAAAGGGACCAATATCCGACATGTAGTGTCATGGTATGGGCTGGCATCATGATCAATGGCCGTACGTCCCTCTATGTGCTTCCAACTGGGACTATGACTGGCCAACGATACATTAATGATGTTCTGCTGCCTCATGTTCGCATGTTCCGTGGTGCTGTCGGTGATAGATTCATTTTCATGGACGACAAAGCAACATGTCATCGAACAGTCGCTGACCAAGAATGTCTTGAGAGCGAGGATATTCAACGCCTCGTATGGCCAGCATGTTCTCCAGATTTGAATCCCATTGAAAATGTGTGGGATGCTTTGGGGAGGAGTCTTGCTGGTCGCCAATGCCCTCCAATAAACAAGGACACCCTCATCCGTGCACTGACTAAGGAATGGGATAAATTACCCCAACAGCTGCTTGATAATGTGCAAAGCATGACATGATGTGTGGAATCTTGCATCGCCCTCCATGGTGGCCATATCCCGTATTGACATCTTACGCCGGAACGCCTGCGGACGGTAATTGCATTTTATTTCCCGTTTACGTATTCTGCACAAAATGGCCTGTTTGTCCCTTGAACACGTTCCAAGGCCTTCTGGATTTCAGAGCACAATAAATTGTTTTTCTTGTAATGTCCTGGCATTCTGACATTATTTTATTTCACTTGGCATCCAACCACACTTACTTTTTTATGTGTTATATAGCCGTTTATGATCCGTCCTTAGCAATTGTCCAGCAGTGTATATTGTGCTCTAGGTCCCATATATCGGAAACCATATTATTCGTGTTCTCCCAAGAATTTTTTTACAGCTGGGTGGCAGGAAATTTTAGCTGGATGGTACTTCTAGGAAACCCCCACAATTGAAGAAAAAAAAATGTCATTTTGCTCAACATTATTATACGTATTAAACATCTTTAACAGTGTGGAAGGCATTAATGTAACATAACATGATAAACATAAGAAAATTCTATATAAATGATTAAAAAATGAGTGCTTATTAATAAATCATATTTGAGGCATTTTTCAGCTAGTGTGTTAATGAAGCCATGGCAAAATCCCAGTGATGAAATAACTTAATACGATAAATTTGCAATATGGGGATTACTAGGATGCCATAAATATTACTTATTGTAAAATTTTCGGGTTGCACCCCACCCATCATCAGGACCGACTCAAGAGAGTAGGTGCTGCCACTCAAGCGGTAATAATACCCAAGCCTTTATATGTTCGTTATCTGTGGCACCTTTCAATTTGTAGACTTTCCTCCGATTTCTGTTTAACACAGTGCTGTTGATGTAAAGGAATATTTTCTTGGACATAGTAAAGATAAGCTTACTGGACTCTACAAATTACTGTTATTTAATATCAAACATAACTTCTTCCAATTTCAAGAAAAATTCTAGACAGACTTCAGACCTAGCAATGAGCTCACCTTTGGCTCCTTTTCTGGCAAACTTTTCCCCAACCTTCATTATTCTGCCTGTACATAAGATACATGGATAACATCCTTATAACAGTGGATAACAATGATGAATATCTCCCAGTAAATATCCTCACAATTTTAACATCTTTGATAAATCTCTAAAATTCACCTTAGAACTGCAGCAAGACATGAACTTTTTCTGGATGTGATCCTTACACAGATTCAGAACGAAAAATTACTACAATGTTACATAAAAAATCTACAAACACTAATAAAATTTTGAACTATCACTTTTACCATCCCTCCTATATTAAATATTGATGCATAATTTTGGGGGTGCTTAAACCAATTAGCCAAGAGATGGATTCGAAAACCATGTATATAGTTACATATAAATAAAATAAAGTGCATGCTGGCATTAATTGGGTAACTTATGTGTTTGTGTTTAGGGGAAGATTAATTGCGAGGTTAATGGTGGGCATAAGGAATCACGAAGGACGTAAGTGACTCCGAAGAGAAAAAAGAGATATAGATAAGCTGGGGCCCCTGTAAGGCCAGACCTCGTGAAGGGAAAGATTTCGAATGAATGCTGACACTCTGTTCAGAAGTTCGCCCATTAGCAGAACGCGAAAGGAATTGAGAAATGCTCATGCATGGTGTAAACACAAGCTTTCCCAGGACATTAAACGGGGCAATAAAAATACTCGGGTAGGCGAGATGATGGGTTTAAAGTAAGATTCGCAGGCATTTTGCTTAAAAAGGGTCAAGCGCCCAAAATACTAAAATCGGCAAAGGCACGCTAATGGGTTTCACGTCAGTAAACAGCCTTTTGCCATAAATTTTGCATGTGTGCAAATATCTGGCACACCTAAAACAGAGGGAGAGAAAAAGCAAGCAGTCTCAATCTGAAAGCGTTGAGAAAAGGGTCCCGCCTGGGAAGAAGTTGAGTGGCTTGGGGCTTGGTGTCAGCTGAATTCGAATAGCTGAGCGGTCTTTACGCTGGCAAGGTATTGGGGGGAACTGGAATTTCAGTTCGAAACCGGAAAGGTCGTACAGTTTGCGCCCCAATGAAATGAGGTTGCTCTTAACTAAAGAAAACAGGGGACTAGCCTACCTCTCTGCGTAACAAAATGAAAGCAGCAGCAAAGCACAGATTGAGAACTAATTTTCTGCATACTAGTGCAGATTCGATTGCTGGACACCCAAAACTGAACGTGCCAAAGATGGCGATGAAACGAAAGTGAAACCGGGGAAGGAGTGGACCGAAGAACGAATAGTGCGCTACAGCCGGACTGTGATCAGCAACCACGGCAATCAGCCTGCCAGAGAGAGAGACTGACCCCTTTTCTCCCCCTCCCCCATCAGCAAAGAGGAAACGACCGTCTTGCTTGGAGTGAAGTACAGAAATCCACAGAATGCACGTATCTCAGTGATATAGCCACCTACATGTGTGTATGTTTCTTCAAGTCACCATCGTTGTGTGTTTCTTCAAGTCACCATTATTATGTCTTTTGTTGCAGTGTTGTTTTGTGTGCATGTAGGTTCACTGCGAGAGCGACAGTGAATTAGTGCCATCTCAGTTCAGTGTTGTGCCACCATGATAACCTTTCAAACTGGATTATACAATGTAAGAATCAGTAAGTACATTTATTAATCGCACTATTTCGCTGATTACAGAACATTAGTTCAAACTGCAGTATGAAGGAAGCCTACACGGTCTGCTGACCAAATTAAATCTAATTCCAGTATACAAGCAGTCAGTAGCGTGCAGGTATAATCGGTGATAAGTAGTAACCAATGGGTTACAGTAGAAATCGAGGCTGCTCGATATATAACTCATTTTCTTTGCATTTACAAGTGACGCCTTTACATTATTTAATCTTTTAGTGTGTGTGTTTTTTATGATTTAAATTAAACGAGTCTGTTTTGTGCCAAACCTTAGTTGAGTGTGTTATTTTGAGTATCGCAGTGATTTGATATTTCTTTTTTATTGGTCAAATCTTTGTTAAACTCTCGCCTAACACACAAGATTTCGGCGTTGAGTGAACCCTTTAATTAGTAATTCTATTTGATAAGATTTAATGCTAACCTCCGGGGTCTCACCCAATTTCAGTCCCGCTACCAATCTAAAGTTTTAAAGTAATAATTTGTGTTTCTTTTAGTTGTGTGTGTGTGTTTGGGTGGACAGCCGTCCCGGAGAGTAACAATATAATCTAGCCTCACATCTCTAGGAAAAAATAGAAGCACTGGAAACTTCAGAAAAATAAAAACTGCACAAAACAGAATTAAAAAATATGCTTGCTGATAATAACTATCCTTCTACAATGACAGAAAAAAAAATAACAAAAAAACACATCAGACCATAAACAATCAAGCAGTAACACAAAACTTATCAGAAAAGTCACTTACCAGAAGGGTCTATTTGAAAAGTTTCAGAGAATCAGTTTAAAATTCCAGATTCAACTGGCTCCACACCTGAACAATAAAATTCAAAAATTCTTCCTTCCCATTAAACAAAAAAATTCTTCTTTCCCATTAAACGAAAAGAGAAAAATGTTCTACTACAGGAAGAAGTGGTTTACAGTGCACACTGCAATTGTGGTAACACAGATGTAGGAGAAACTGGTAGACAACTTTGTACCCTTTATTTTCAATACACCAGAACGCATATAGCGAATTAAATCCATTTATTTTTGTGGTGTAGTCAGCACAAAGATTTGCCAAGCTTTTGCACTCCACTGGGAGGCTTTTTTAAGGCAATGGTAGACACAAAAATGCAGGGAATTGGAGCATGTAAGGAACAAAGATGATTTTTGAAAATAACATGACTGACATCACGAGCATATTACATGAATTTTTATCACGCAATTATACGGTGTGCCGTGATATGTTTTCATCTTCTAATAACGCATGCCAAACCATTGGTAGTTCAGTAGAAATCATATCATTGCATGCTACTTTGCTGTTGAGGATTTCGACAGTTTGCCTGATGGCAGTCTCTTTAAAGTTCCTATAAGGGGCAATTCTTCTAATACTATTCCATAATGGAGCGGCCGATGAATGCATGACTTCTCTGACGAGGGTTGTATTCTGCATGTCCTGGTTGACACTTCGCACATGTTCTTTACATCTAGTGTCCAAGGATCCTCTCTTTGTCATTCAGATATATTTCTTTTCCATGTAAGGACATATCAACAGTATAGAGTACACACACCCACCTTTTAATTCCTCACACTGTCTCTCCTTGCAACTCAGATATTGTATGTGATAATGGGGTCGGGGACTTCATTGCTATTGTTATGTTGTATTTGCGTAATAAATTCTTTAACCAATATGTAAAGCCTGGGATATACGTGATGGATCCTACGTATCTCATCGTCCTACTAGGCGATTTTGTTATTGCTGACTGTAATAACAAAATTGCCTAGTAGGACGATGAGATACACAGGATCCATCACATATGTCCCAGGCTTTACATACTGGTTAAAGAATTTATCACGCAAATACAACATATCAATAGCAATGAAGTCCCCGACCACGTAATCACATACAATGTCTAGCTGCAAGGAGAGACAGTGTGAGAAATTAAAAGGCGGGTGTGTACTCTATCGATACCGTTGATATATCCTAACAGGGAAAAGATATATATCGGAATGACAAAGAGATCCTTGGACACTAGATGGAAAGAGCACGTGCGAAGTGTCAACCAGGACATGCAGAATACAATCCTCCTCAGAGAAGTCATGCATTCATCGGCCGCTCCATTATGGAATAGTATTAGAAGAATTGCCCCTTACAGGAACTTTAAAGAGACTGCCATCAAGCAAACTGTCAAAATCCTCAACAGCAAAGTAGCATGCAATGATATGATCTCTACTGAACTACCAATGGTTTGGCATGGTTATTAAAAGATAAAAACATATCACTGCACACAGTATATTTGCATGATAAAAAATTCATGTAATATGCTCATGGTGTCACCCATGTTATTTTCAAAAATCATCTTCATTCTTTAAGTGTTCCAATTCCCTGCATTTTTATGTCTACCATTGCCTTGAAAAAGCCTCCCAGTGGAGTGCAAAAGCTAGGCGAATCTTTGTGCTGACTACACCACAAAAATAAATGGATTTAATTCGCTATATGCGTTTTATTATTACTTTGTACCCGTTTAGCAGAACATAAAGCTGCTATATAAGGAAAATTTCCAACAAGACAGGCCTTGACAGACACATACAGAGTACCAGAACGTAGATGTACATGGATAGTTTCCAAATTATTAGCAGATTTTGCAGATAGTTTTGCTTATAGATTAAAAATAAATAAAAATATTATTTACAGCAATTAAGACACACAAGATTTTACTAAGATTAATATACTTAATTTATTTTAACTTGCAGAACTTTTAATTATTTTCTAAATCTCCAGTTATTCAGTTTTTACAGACTTTTTGGCCTCTAGATTTTATCAAGAACTATTTTCAATGTACAGGAACTGTATCAAAAGTTTTGTTTACACAGAAAGAATTTAAATTTTAGTGCCAGGTTTCTCTTCCAGTTGCCAGTTATTAAATTAAAGTATTTGCCTTATGTATTTTGTAAGTCTACTATTTTTTAATTAAGTTGTTGAAAATGCCATTTATAGTTTTTGAAGGTGACAATGACAACTGTTTTTTTTTATTTTGGATATAAAAACATTATTTAATTAGTCTTGTTTTTATGAGGTTAGAGTTCTCCCTAGAATCTTTTTACTGGGCGACCTGCCCAGCTAATTTTCTCAGCCGCCCAGCTAAATTTTCTTTAATGAATATTTTCACAATGCACATAATAGTAAGAGTGGAAAATTATTCTCCAATACACCAAAAATATTGATGAAAACTGGCTGAAATCTGTGTTGAATATGATTTATTAGTAGTACTCATTTTTTATCATTTATGTACAATTTTGCTAATGTTGTTTATCATGTTATGTTGCATTAATACCTATCACACCACAAAAGATATTTAATAAGTATAATAATGTTAAGCAAAACAACAAACATCCTTTTCGTTAAAAGTATCACCCAGCTAAAATTTCTTGACACCCAGCTGTAAAAAGAATCTACAAAGAACACTAGATTTTGATTACATTTGGTGAAAAAAATTGAATTTGGCAAATGGGTTGGTGAAAACTTTAAAAAAGCCAGAGCAACTGCTGAGTTCCAATGCCTCTTTGGAAAATAAAATTAAAAAAATCTGCATCTTTTATTTATACAGTGGCAGTTTTTCATTACAAACAAGGGGTCAGCCCGTAGACTGGAAGTTCAAAAGCCAATGAGTTGTCATTAGCTCTCTGTCTGTCAATCAATCATGCACCTTCCATGAGGCAGGTAAGAACTCACTCTTATGCCAGCAACAGGACTGGGATAAAATTTTCTAAAGTAAATTCTCCAATTTTTAAAATAAATGATGAAATTTTTGCAGAGACCAATATGCATTAAGAAAAAGTTCAGATTTAAATTTCATCTAAATCCATTGAAAACTTTAAAAATTACACCTTTTTTTAAAAGCATAATATTCCACTCCGCTATTACGTCATAATTAATGTTTTATATTGAAAATGTCAAAAGTAATGAATACATTTTGCAAAATCTAAAAGAATATTTTAGCTTTGATAATCTCATTAATCTTTTTATTTAGAAACTTGGACTTCTTTTTTCTGATACTTTTTAACAGTTTAAAACCGTAGTTGAAAAAGCATTTATTTGCTATTCTGCAAAATCATGCAAACGTTTCATAACTACAGTACATAAATTTTTCAGTTTTTTGCATCAAGACACTTCTAACGCTTTCTAACTTTGTGGCTCCAGATGTCCGTTCCATCCGCACGCATTTTTTAGGAAAGATGCAGTTTTGTTTGTTACAGAAAAGCAAAAAAACAATCAATCAAAACTGAACACTATTAAATCATTCAGATAAAACTCTGACAGGAAACCATACCACATTAAAATTTAAAACTTTTTTAAAACCCTTGTGATCTGGAAATCTTTGGTTTTGGTAGCTGGCTCCAAAAAATGCATGTGAACAGCAAGACTAATCACATAATCATAAACATAAAGAACCTCACTATCTGCCTTCCAGCATGTTTGAACAAATGGAACCAAAGAAGAGAGATAACAATCTCCCCTCTTTTACATGGGAAAGTGACTTGCCATCCCACATGTGGTTTAACTTTTCCCCCACACAGGCAGATACACGATTTCACCCACTTCCCCTCTGACTTCATTTTACTGAATTTGGAGAGCAAGTTACACTTTGTTGGCCTTCTTACATTTAAAGCTTGAACAGCAGAGAAAGTAAAGTTGTGCTAGGAGCCAAAATGATAAAGTTCAGTATTTGCAAAAAAAAAAAAAAAAAACACACTAAATGATTGTGTGTAGGGGCTCTCCCTCTTTTTAAAGATCCAGACTCACGGTCGCCAGGTTGCCACTGGCGATAAACTTCATTGTCGTGGTGACTAAAATTGTTTGGTTAAATCGCCAATTCTGGCGACCTGTACGGGGAAAACACTTATTTTATTTAACTTGTATTGTACGGAAATTTTTTTAACTTGTACGGAACTCCCATGTTTTTGAAAATTTTTACTCCAAATGTACGGAAATCGCACGCAAATGGCACAAAATTTGAGTTGTACGGAAGTCGGCCATCACCTTTTTCATTCTGCTTGAACAGCAGAAAAGAAAAAGAAAAGTTTATAAAAAAGGCAAGGGTGTCGGTTTTTGATCACAAAGAATGTGCCAAGGCTGATGGTTCATCGTAGGGGAACGAGGTTGCGGTGGGGATGAAAGCCGGTGGTGGACAGCTCAACTGTCTGCGTCGGAAAAGTCCAACTGGGAGAAATTTTTTATTTAAAAAAAATTCTCCAATTTTTAAATAACTAAATGCAAATTTAACAGTAACCAAGACACGTCAAAATAAACTCCCATGTGAAATTTTGTCAAAATCCGATGAAAACTTTAGAAGTTAGGCATTTTCTTTTTATTATTTTTAATGAATGTTTGCTGAAAGCCTGCATATTCCATAGGAAAATTCTAAAATTCAGAATCAGCATAGTCCGGATTTCTGGACGATTCTGGATTTTCGAGGTTGTACTGTAATATTTCCATATCTGCGAACTACTATGGAATGTCCGTAGTTTCTACGGATTTAGTTGGCTGACTACAGACCTCACTGTCAAAACTACGGATCCTACAATTTTTTATTTTTTTTTATTGTATTATGATATGCACGAGATTCCTATGCAGACTCGCAGAATTCCGCGGGATTTTTTGTCATCATTTAGATCGCTCTCAGGATCAGTGTAAAACTGAAGACAAATTGCGGGGGGGGCTGCGTAGGGGGAGTTCCGTCTGGAGATGGTATTTCGCGTCTCAAAACTTTCGAAAACGGTAGTTGAATGGAGTTAAAGTAATCGTAATTTTTTTCTCCTGATGTTGCCTTAGTGTAAAGTTTTATTGTTAAATATGATTTTATTGCATAAAAGTATTTCAGCTTGAAACTGTAGGCAACAATGTGGGAAAATGGAGGTTAGACACCGAAAAATTTCCCAGTAATCTCAGACATCAGATTCTTCCGCGAAATGGAGGAACTCCGCCTTTTTTGTTATTATTTTGGTCATTCGCAAGATCAATGAACCAGTGAACACAATGGGGAGGGGGAGATGACAGGGGATGTTCATCGGAGGACAGAATTGCATCTTTATGAAAATTTCAAAAGCGGAAGGTAGGCGGAGTTCAGATTTTTTCCGCAATCGTAATTCCTTTTTTCTCACGATGTTGCCTCTGCCCAGTATTATTGTTAAGTAATATTTAACTGCATAAATATTTGTATTTCAGCTTGAAAATAGTGGGAAAATTTTCAAAACCGGAAGTCGGACGGTGCAAAGATTTCTCCCGTAAGCACACTCCCCACCCCATGCGATGTTCCCACTCTCCTGCATTGGTTTATTACTTCAGTTTCAACTATAACTGAAATATGCAAAATAAAACCTACTGAAATTATAGTAAGCAATTTTATAAAAATAATTTAGTATGAAATATACAATTTGTTTTTGTTTCAAAGTTTGGCCACTGAGTTTTTTTTTTTTTTTTATCGCCACTAACAATTTTGGTCTTGGTGGCCAATGTCTACTAGCAAAATTTGTAAGTCTGGATATTTACCTCTTTCCATAACTGCATCCACAGTTGGGCAGCAGAAAAAATTAACTGGGCGGGCTCAGTGAATGGTTCACTTGCTACAAGTGAAATGCCATCTACAGAGACTTCCACAGAGCACATAGTTTCAAGTTAGTACATTTTTTTTAAACTAGTACTTTCATGACTGGTGTTTTTATTATGGATGTGACATGGGACTGTCTCCAAACTTGTATTGAGTCTTTTAAGTACTCCTGCTTTTCAACATGCATAGCTTTTTTTAAAGCATTTTTTTCAGTTAATGCAAATAACAGTTATGTTTCAGCACATTTTTACTAGTGGTATCATAACATATTCACAACATATGTTCCGAAAAGTTTTTTTTTCTTTTTTTGACCTACATGGACAACAACAGTTATGATGTGCAATGTACATTTTTAAAACTAACAAATTTAAAAAGTGGAAAAAATAGTGGTGTTTTCAGTGCAATAAAAGAAACTCCGGACTGTTTTGGCATTGGTGATATTGACAAGGAACTTGTGGGTTTTCTAGCTGATTGCACATCTGTAAATTTAGTTCACAAAAAGAGAGTTGCTGCTGAATTAAAGAAGACTTGCCCATGGCTGCTCACAATTCACTGCCTCGTAAAGAATTAAGTTCAGTCAACATACCTTGCAGATATATTTGTGTTCATGAATTATATACCAAAAGTCCAAATTGACTACATAAGTTTCGAGAACTTGCCTCTATCTTAAATGAAGATATTGTAACATCAATGCCAATTTCCTGAGTACAGGGTGTGAGACGGATGTTACATAAGAGAAGGTCGCTGGAGCTCTTCATCCGAAACTACAATGCTAATTTTCCTGATGCTCTCAGAAGACTCATTAATGATGAAACTTCAAGTGAATTTCAAGAGAAGTGAAGAGCCAAATTTACAAAGGAATTTCTTTGACCAACTGCCCCATCCATACATGTGTTTAAAAACAGTGATGCAGTAATGATATTCTAATTCATTTACATTATGTAGTTTTCAGCAGATTTGCTGGTTAACACAAATCAAAAGTTATACATGCAGCAATGAAGATACTCCAAGATTAAGTGTATCCATCTGACCAAAACAGACTTGATCTCTTTTGGAGTGGAAGAAATTCAGTACTTCTTCAGGCATTATGAAGAACTGTTAGATCATGGTATAAAAGAAGATATCTGTGATGACAGGACAGATTTCAAAACATTCTGGCACTCCAATTTGAGGCATCTTTCAGGAAAGGAGCTTTGGAAATGTGTGTGCAAAAATTACAGTGAAAACTTCAAAAATCGGTGCCATATTTTGAATATACAAAGAGTATTCCCAGTGTCTAATGCCAAATTGGAGAGAACATTTTCCACTATGAAAAGGATTAAAACAGATTTTTGAAACCATATGAAAACACTTAACACACTACTGCAAATATCACTAGAAGGTTCAGACTTGAACAGCTTTTCACAAGTAAATGCTACTGAAATATTTTTTTCCAAAAAGTCCCACCATCCAGAAACTTTACCATATAGTTCATGCTTATTAAAGAAGCAGAAAAAAAAATGTGGATGTTGAGCCATTTTGTGATTTTGATTAAGGTACTGTTTCAGATACTTTAAATACAATGGCGGAAAGTGAAAAAAGAACACAAAGAAGGAATTGGCGGACGATCGTGAAATTTACATATGTTAAAGGGCGAGTTTACGTAGGTGGAATGTAAATTTCGGGACCAACCGGTGAGCGCTTACGCCACAGCACGGCATAATATGCAAATTATTGTCGGTGGTATTTAAGGAGTACGGCGAAGTGAATGTAATCAGTCGTCGGCGTACGGACACGTGCGAAGACCCTGAAGAAGCTGCAATGCCTGGACATGGAAGACGTGTACGATTTCAGCAGTTATCGGACTTTGAGCGAGGTCGTCTATTCGGACTCCGCGAGGCCGGGTGGTCGTATCATCGTATTGCAGAGCCGATTGGACGGGAAGTATCGGTGGTGGTACGATGGTGGTGTAGATGGTCCAAGGAACATTCCCATACGAGAAGACATAGAACCGGGAGTCACAGACGGACTGATGAGCAGACCGATCGACGCGTAAGAAGAGCGGCTGTGTCAAGCAGAACATACACTGCGACGCAAATCCGAGCTGCCGTTGCACCTTAGGTGACTGTGCTAACAATCCGCAACCATCTACTGGATGCAGGACTACGTGCACGTGTGCCTCTGGCATGCGCACCTCTGACTCCAGCCCACCGTCAAGAACGGCTGCAGTGGTGTCGCCAACATCTGTACTGGAGAACGCAATGGCGATCTGTCGTGTTCAGTAATGAAAGCAGATTCTGCTTGGGAGCCTCCGATGGCCGTATGCGTGTTGGCAGACGCACAGGGGAGTGTCACCACCCTTCTTGCATCCGCCAGCGACACACAGGGCTTACACCTGGTCTCCTGGTGTGGGGAGCGATCAGCTATCACTCCCGTACACAACTAGTGTTTGTACCAGGTACATTAAACAGCACCTCCTACATCAACAACATCATTCAGCCCGTTGTTGTGCCATTTGTAAGGTCAGTCCATCGTGGTGTTTTCCAGCAAGATAACGCACGCCCACACACGCCACGTGCAACGCAACATTCACTTCAGGGTGTGAGACAACTTCCATGCCTGCACGTTCAGCGGATTTGTCCCCCATTGAGCACGTGTGGGATTTTATGAGACAACGACTTATTCGGTCTCCACGGCCAGCCACGACCATCCCCAATTTACGCGCCCAGGTTGAGGATGCTTGGAACTCAATACCCCAAACTTACATCCAACATCTGTAAGACAGACTCCATGCCAGAATTGCACAGGGTGACACAGTTCATGGCGGTTCAACCTCGTACTAACCATGTTACATGGAAATGTTATTTTTCAGTTTACCAGCAAATACAGCTGAATTTTGCCATAATGTTTTGATCACGTTATCCCCTGTATTCCGTTATTATGCTGTTTGGTGTTTTTTTTTCACTTTCCAGCAGTGTATAATTCCACTGTAACTTGATTATCATTATTCATTGATTGAACATAAATATATTTATTTATTTAAAGGTTTGGTTAACTTTAAAAAAAACATATACAGGGTGTCCATAAAGTATTTCCCACATTACAAAAATTAATATAAAAAAATATATGTAAGTTAAAATAAAATGGTTGGCAACATAATATAGCAGCACTCAAAGTTTTTTTCTGTACTTCTGGTAAGTGCTACTGCTGAATAAGAGGAGCGTTTCATCAATAATGGCTTCCATGCAAGAAAAGCGGTGTGTGCACTGTGGTTCCACGAGATCAAATCAGCAGTAACCGTCCAGCGTCATTTCAGAAAAGAAACAATCACCACCGGACCAAAAATGCATAAAAGCTCGGAATGAAAAGTTTAAAGCAACGGGTAGTGTTGGCAATCTCCCCCGAGCGGGTCAACCACTGGTTACACAAGCGACAGCTGCAGCTGTTCAGGAGACATTGCTGTGAAGCCCCAGGAAATCCATTGATTGCACTTCACTGGAAACTGGTATTCCCTGCGCCACAGTTCGCAAAATTTTACACAAATGTCTTCATCTGTATGCTTATATGGTGCAGATTATTCAAGCTTTTCAGCCTGATGACTGGCCTCGCCGTGCTGCATTTGCAATGGAGATGTTGCAGCACATAGCTCATGATAGTGATTATCTGCACCGTGTCTGTTTCTCGGATGAAGCCATATTCCACATCTCTAGTACAGTAAACAGGCACAATGTGCGAATCTGGGGATCAGAAAATACCCATTATGTCATCGAACAACAGATTGCTGGCCCGAAAATGAAAATACGATGCGGCCTGATGCATGACAGAATCATCGGACCCTTTTTTTTTTTTTTTACAGAGCCCATGTTAACATGTAATGTGTACCTCGTGAGTTCCTGAATACCACATTTCCAGACAGATGGATTGGCCACGATGATCCCATGACATGGCCACCTCAATCGCCCGTCATAACCCCTATACACTTTTGCCTGTGGGAAAAGTCTAAAGGGGTTATGACAGACAATCGACGATAAAGTTTACTCTAGCAGTGTTCCGGATGTCGAGACGCTGAAGAGCAGAATAACAGACGTCATTGATTTTGCCTCTGCAGAGATGTTAAACAAAACATGGCGTGAAATCAAATACAGTAAAACGTCAAAAATCCGGCACTTTTCTGATTTCGTTTTCGTGAGAACATCCGATGTTTCACTAATAAACATGGAAATCTCCCAACGTACCATCTCGATAACACATCGCGAGATCAACCGATCTCAGCGTGCGAATTGCCGATAGCCATGTACGTGTAACATCGGGAGGTTTCTCAAATTCTTCATCTCGCCGAGCGGCGCTGAAGTAACGTTGACCAATGAGACGATGAATCTGTGTGTACATTTGAAATGCGTGTCAAACGTGTGACGATGATCTGGGCTTGGCGGTGGCAGTATGTGGATTCCATCGTGTAATGACATCTATATCAGCCTTCATGATGCATCGCGGTAATCGCCTTCGCAATGTATTGTAGTTTCTCATCAGTCGAAAAACTATAACATCAATGTAAAATTCACATCGGGTTTTCGCGATGTATCGATACATTACCTGGTTGCTCTGGGTTTTTTTAGTTTTTGCCTAATCATTCGCCAAATTCAATTTTTTTTAACAGAGTTTGTAATAAATAGAACAAAAAAGTAATCGCCAATATTTTCGCTAAAACTTTTTTCCATCACCAACATGATTTCTGTTTTGCAAATTGTGAAGAATGCAATCGTCAGCGCTATCCCTGCTTATTTATACGGCGTAGACGTGCAAATTTTCATTAAAGTGACCTGTTACATGTAAGTACGTGCTTTACATAATGCCTGTTACACAATTTTTGGATAGATTCAGAAATCCGGAATTTTCATAAATCCGGCACTCGTCCGATCCTGTCGATGCTAGATTTTCAAGGTTTCACTGTATCACTTATATGTCCTCCGAAGTGAAATGGCGCCCATGTAGAGGTGTGCTGACACAGGAAAAAAACTTTGCTTGGGCACCATCACTGTCATGCAATCCCTTTCTTGTACCTGTAATACATTTTTTTATATTGTTTTGTAATGTGAGAAAGACTTTATGGACACCCTGTATGTTAGATTTAATTTTACAACTAAAAGTTGTGAGACAAGTCCTAAAACTGTGATTTTTAAAGTAGCTTGTGTATTAACTATTAACTCATGAAAACTTATTTCTTAGAATGTACTAAACAAAAAAGGTAAGCTGCTATGCAAATAAAATTCTGCTAGCAAGTTGCTGTGCAAGTGGCAAAATAAAAAAAATATGCTGTAACATATTTTGAAACACAAAATGTTCTTTTAACAAATTACACTATGCGACACATCTGTTTTCCTGTTATTCCACATGTATGAGGAAAAATCTTAAAATACACGTCCATTTTTTATTAAGGTCTTCAACAAGTATCGTAGTAGAAATTATTACAAAATCACTGCAGAGGTTTCATAAAATATTTGACTGCTTTTCTTCCTTATGCTTGCATCAACATTTTTGATAAAAAGAAAAAAATAACAAAGTAAACCTTGATCAAGGCAATTTTTTTTTTCATTTATCAGCTTGACGTACAAATAAATGGGGGAAAAAAACAGAATTACAGAAACAAATCTAACCTCCACAAATGTATATCATAGGCTGTTTGCTTTGAGTTTGTTCTTTTGCTGCTTCTGCACTCATTATTGGAATCTAAAAAGATTTAAAAATATAAAAATGCAGTATTTACTCATAGTAGTAACTGTTAAAAACTGAACATGTAAATTATGAATATTTCTTAATAAAAACATAAGATGAAAAAAAATGCTTAAGGTAAATATTGCCTAGAAAAAACAAAAAGAACTTAAGACAAACATTAC
This sequence comes from Macrothele yani, assembly GCA_039090855.1. Taxonomy (NCBI): domain Eukaryota; kingdom Metazoa; phylum Arthropoda; class Arachnida; order Araneae; family Macrothelidae; genus Macrothele; species Macrothele yani. The sequence continues at coordinate 66,255,847 of CM076989.1, read as the reverse complement.
TATTTATACCATTTTAAAGAAAGTATTATGAGATGCAAAGATAGAATTTTAAAATACTGATACAATAAAACAATGGACAAGCAATCTGATTTGGAATGCACTTTAATTTCATACAAATTCTCGTTGATTTCACTTTATTTACACCTAAAAATTACTCTTCTGTATTTTCCCCTTTTAATGACAGAAGCATCATGAAAATTAAAATTCTAAGCAACCCAGTGCATCTATTATGGCATTCCACTTTCTTTTGCTACTTACACAGACATTTAGGTGTCAGAAACAATGTGTGTTTTTGTTAGTATGTTAAATATACTGTATGCTGAACAGTCCCACTACATGACCAGCAGGAAAACCAACACTCAGTGTGTTTATATTTGTGTGATTATCCTACACATAACAACAGGCACCTACTTTCTCAGCAGTGTGCCATGCAGCAACACTACAAATGGGAAAATGTAGTTGCAGCAGCAGCACACAACAAAATTAAGTAGCTTGTAGTGGAAAATAATGTTACAAATCATGCTACTTTAAAAAAAAAAAAAAAAAAATGACAAAAAAATATTCAAATCTCATGATATTCCATAAATTTTCTAAAACGTTATTAGCTGGGGTATACGGCCTGTAACAGAATCGCGATGACTGGCAACGTACGTCGCAGATTTATTTTGCTCCTGCAGACAAAAATGATATCCCCAGAACCCTATTAAACCACCTTGCAGGTTCCCTATCATAGATGCAAGTTTTCCGCCTTTCAAAATTTTCTAAAACAGAAGTTAGGCATAGTGAGGATTTCTCCCGTAATTGTAATTTTTTTTTTCCTCAAAAGACGACATACGCCGCAGAATTATTGTATACTCACTCATCCCTGTAGAAGAATCGCGGCTACAGCCAACATACACCGCAGGTTTATTTTGTACTCATCCCCATAGAAGAATCGCGGCGACGTACATCGCAGGTTTATTTTGTACTCATTCATCCCCGTAGAAGAATCGCGGCGACGTACATCGCAGGTTTATTTTGTACTCATTCATCCCCGTAGAAGAATCGCGGCGACGTACATCACAGGTTTATTTTGTACTCGTCCACGTAGAAGAATCGTGGCAACTTACATTGCGATTTATTTTGTACTCGTACCCGTAGAAAAATCCGGCAACGGGTGACGTACATCGCAGGTTTATATTTTGTACTCATCCTAGTAGAAGAATCGCAGCGACAGGCGACGTACATCGCAGATTCATTTTCTACTCACCCTCGTAGCAGAATCGCAGTGACAGTCGACGCACATCGCAGATTTATTTTGGTCCTGCAGACAGAAACTATATCCCCAGAGCCCTATTAAATCATCTGGCAGACTCCCTATCATAAATGCAAGTTTTCTGCCTTTCAAAATTAGGTGGAGTGAGGATTTCTCCCGTAATCGTATTTTTTTCTTCACCCGACGTTCCCTCGATGCTTGAAGAGAGGATTATCTGATATTGTTTTCATCATTTTATTGCATGAATATTTGTGTTTTGGTTTGAAAAGGAGGCAACAATTTCGGAAAACGAAAGTTTGACGGAACCCAGTGATCTTGAATTCTTTTTCGTGATATTCCCTCAGCTCTCTATGGTCATTAAATATGATTTCATTAGATAAATGTTTGTATTTAAGATTGAAAGTGGAGGAAAATTTTCTGAAAAACAAAGTTGTATGGAGCAAAAATTTCTTCCTCTAATAACCCTCCACCCGCTGTGCTTCTGTGTTATTATTTAATCATCACTTAATTACATGCATTTAAGATGTGAAATGGAGAAAAATTTTCTGAAATGGAAGTAGAACAAATGGAGCGAAGATTTCTTCTCTTATGACATTTTTTTTCCTAGTGATGCCGCTGTGCTTTATTGTTGTTAAATATCATTTTCCATAAATCTTTGTGTTTCAGCTTGAAAATATTGGCAAAATTCCAGATACAGAGAACCAGAATGTTTTTGACCCTAATTAACATTGCAATTGCTGTAGTACCTAGGTTAGACATTTTTTTAGGCAGAAAAATTGCACCGACATATCTGGCACAGTGGCCACCTGCTGATTATTTTGTGGCACAATGATATCTGTCGCAGACTGACCACGAACTTTCTGCTACGGCATGGGCGGCGGAAAGTGAAGTTCGTTGACCGGGCCTGAAATTTCGAATCGTGGTGCCCCTCCCTTCCCGCGTCCCGGAACAAACAGAAGAAAAACAATGCCTATGGAGCTTTGTTAGGAATCAGAACCACCTGACCACTTACCTAGAGGAACTTTGTAAGGCACATCACAACAAAAAATTGCACATATGCCAAATAAAAATTAAAATCTTGGCTAAAATTATTGACAGGGCCCGGGCCCTGCCAGCCCAGGCAGTTCCGCCGCCACTGTGCTACGGGGGTATATGGGGAGGCTGAGTGAGCCCTGCCTATAATCATACATGTCATTATCATCATCATTGTCAACCATTATCAATCCACTGCTGGACGAAGGTCTCCCCAAGTTTCCTCCACAACGGTCTGTCTTGTGCCAGTCTCCTCCATGCCACCCCTGCATACTTTCGAATTTCATCCACACATCTCCCATGTGGTCTTCTTCTGGGTCTTTTTCTGTCCCTTGGAATCCAATCTAAAATTTCGGCTGTCCATCGATGATCTGTCCTTCTGGCAGTATGTCCAGCCCATTGCCATTTCAGGGATTTAACTCTGATCATGTCTTCCACTCCTGTCATTTTTCGGATCCACGAGTTCCTCTTCTTATCTCTCCTGTTTACACCAAGTATGCACCTCTCCATGCTTCTTTGAGTTGTCTGCAGCCTTTGTATGTCTCTTTTAGTTAAGGTCCACGTCTCTGCACCATACGTAAGCGTACCTGACATTATTTACATTGTGAAAAGCTGTTAACCATTTTTTTTTTTTTACCTATAACTTTTTGCCTACGCGTGTGTAGTACATGGCGTATAACTGTATTCATATAGTAGTGGTGCATGCAGGGTCTATAATAAAGTCACTAACCAGCTGCTTCACCGGCAAAAGGAGACAAATAATGATATAGAACCAACAGAATAGTATAAGTATAATAAGATGTTATCAGTTCAATGTCAGCAACCCTTGCATTGAATTCATGAGCTCAGCTCTTCGAATTCTGAAAATATGAATTTTGTGGAAGAAATATTCTTCGCAAATACATTGAACAACTACAAGATTTTTAAGGTGGCAAACAGAATAGCTGAGTAGTAAGCAAGGAAGCTGTAAAAAAAAAAAAACTCTCAAAAGTACACAAAGATCTAAAGTGGTGTGGATTTATTATTAGATCACAACTAGAAACATGTAAATGCATAAGGTCATCAGAATGATTGGTCTGGGCATGCAAATAAGAAATTCAGGTGCCTGGCCAAGTGTGTGTGTGTGTGTGTGTAAAAAAAAAAAAACTCAATACCAACTGCTGTGCTGTCACAGCAAAATGAAGTCTGAATGAAAAAAAAAATTGTTAACGTTTATAAGCTTTTTACACTAAAATATTTTTGTTAAAATGAAATTATATCAAAAAAATTTTATTAAGTTAACATTACAATTCAAAATATTTTTATTAAAATCAAATTTTACTGAAAATATCTTTTTTTTTTATTGGAGGTTTAACGACCACCGTGAGCAACTCGATGGGCTATAAGCAGTCGCCCGTCCCTAATTTAAGGTCACTGGTTCCAGGGAAGGGAGAGAGCCAGTGCCTAAGACAAACACAACATCCATGCCGCACCGGGATTCGAACCCGGGCCCCTTTCGGACGAATGATCAGAGGCCATCGCTTAGACCACTGCGCCACTGGGGCAGCATATGCATGTTTGACATTTGTATCAAGTGTATACTGGGAAGTAAAGGTCAATGTTCGAAAATCAGGGTGTCCACTTACTTATGGGTTGTCTCTGTATATATACCGGGTGTTTCAAAAAAGATTGAAACAAGCTAAATCTCTGTGAAATTAACTTTTTTACGGGTCTTATAGAGGTTATTATTCAAAAAAGTTAGTGGTCAAATTTTCGAACTAAAGCCTAGTTCGTCATCTCGACCAGGACTACGTCACTGGAGTAGTTGCTGCCATTCAGTTGGAAGAGTCCAACCACAATTATCGTTAATTGTGGTACTTCTTCTTCTTGCTATTTTGATCCTTTCTTCTAGTTTCCCCTTAGCTAAATCTCTTCAATGGATGATCGCAGATATATATGCTCAATTAGAAAAATACTCAAAATCATAAATGACAGCAGCTACATCCCTGTGGATGGCATTTTTGAATAACAATAAAAATAATTTTTTTATACAGCCTTTGCAGAAAAAAACAAAACAAAAAAACCCTTCACCATTTTGCTGGCAAAGCTTGTGGAGATATTCGTGCTGAAAACTAAAAAGTGTATCGTCCAGAGCCCTTATGCACTTTGAATGTTCTAGAGCTACGTAGCAAAACAATTTACAGTTTGCCATAAACCGGCTCCAGACAATACATTATTTACAATTTTCATCACAAATATCTCAGTGAGTTTTGCGAGTAGAATGGTGGGGTTTGTTTTCTAAGACTAATTACGATATTGCACAAATTTTTTTATTGAACTTTTTTGTTTGTTTGAAGGCTGTGTAAAAATTTATTTTATTTTTATGCAAATACCACCCACAGGGGTACAAGTGCCATGTTGTAGGTCTTTGTCATTTTGAGTATTTTTCTAATTGAAAGTACATATCTGTGATCAACTGTTGAAGAAACACAGATTTCAGTCGTTTTCGCCAATATTTATGGTGTATGTGGGAGTAAGTTTTCCACTCTTACTTATTATGTGTGTTGTGAAAACATTAATTAAAGAAAATTTAGCTGGGTGGCAGAGATAATTAGCTGGGTGGGCCGCCCAGTAAAAAGGCTCTAGGGAGGACACTACACAAAAATATTTTTAGCTCAAGTGGTATTTTCAGAAAATTATTTTAAAATATAGTAACAGTGTCTTCACAAAAATATTCTGAACTCTAATGGCATCTGCACAAGATATTTTCAATCCAACTCAACTTCAGTGGATGAAAATCAGCTGGTGCCTGTTCCAGGACACATGAGCATAGCTCATCACACCAGAAGTGGTCACCTGGTTAGACATCCAAGCTATTTGAATGTAGTGTTTCCCCTAAGTCCTTTTAGCAGGGTGCAGCACCCTGCCCCTTTTTGACATGTTAAAATTTGCCCTACCTCTTTTTTGGATGATAAAATGCCAGCTGCCCTCCTCTAATTTTTACCCTGCCCTTAGTCTTGTATCGCCCTTGTCGTTTAGCAGCTTGCCACGTCCACAATCTCAGCGTCAGTCACAAACGTACCTGTGCAATTGTTTGTTACCTGTAGATAGCCACAAACCTTACAGTTAACGAGATCTCGTAAAAATTCCAACATTTGTTTTTCATTTGGAGGTTTAACAACACTGTGAGCAACTCAAAGGGCTATAAACAGTCACCCGTCCCTAATTTAGGACCACTGGTTCTAAGTAAAGATAAAAATTAGTGGTCATCACTAGCAGCATGGCGACTGGATAAAACATAGCGGCCGGTATGAAAAGTTGCTTTAGTCACCAGACTTGAAATTTTGCCTTTCCATATAGTCTAGTGGTCAAATTATTTTTTCATTACTAAAAAATTTATTTGCATTTTTCAAAAACCTCCTATAAATTTGCAAGGCATTTTTTAACATCCAACTCATACGTGGGGAAAAACAGTGCTCTGCTCAGTAAATAAGTGGGTGTGATCTATTTATCGATTCACTCTTCAAGAAAGGGGAGACGTTTTTTTCTCCCATTGAAGTTTGAGCACAAAGTAATGATAATGGACATTTGAGCTTCAGCTGGAGCTCTGACGTCACAAACCAACTTCAGCAGCTCGCTTTTATTAAGTTTTTCTGAAAGTGCATGATTTCGCATTAATTAGTCACTTCCTGCTTATCAACAAAGAGCAATAATTATTACTTTTGTTAACAAAAGAATTGAAGTTTAAAATGGGAACTTTAACTTTCTGTTGAGTCGTGTTTCCTCTGCATAATGAGCACAGAGTAGTGTCTTTGAAACATTAATTTTGCTTTAAACAAACTAAAATATTTTTGCTCTGCTCTTAATACAACAAAATATTACTACAGATCGAGAAAACACGCTTTAAGTGAAATTAAATGTACAAAATCGTTATGTTCTGGTTATGGAAGAAATAGATCGGATTCTCATCGAGTAAATGAATGTTAATTATTAATGAAACCATTTCAACATATTGAAATCAATTTTAATTTACATTATTTGGTTTTCATAAAAAATATATATTAAATACAAAAAAAAAATAGTACAAACACCATAGAGCTTGTTAAAAAAATTATTCCTACTTCTTTTTTTTTTTTTTTTTTTTTTTTTTTGATTGGAGGTTTAACGACCACCGTGAGCAACTCAATGGGCTATAAGCAGTCGCCCGTCCCTAATTTAGGGTCACTGGTTCCAGGGAAGGGAGAGAGCCAGTGCCGCAAGACAAACACAACATCCATGCCTGACCGGGATTCGAACCCGGACCCCTTACGGGTGAATGATCAGAGGCCAGCGCCTTAGACCACTGCGCCACCGGGGCGGCATTCCTACTTCACCACAGTATGTAATGGTATTATGCTTAGGATGAGAACAAGGTCAGAGGTTGATTTCAAGGAGGTGGGATAGCAGGGTCTAAAGCTTATGAATACATAAAATGCCCGTTTTTCAGATATGACCTGTTGTCATCAAAAGTGCCCTTTTTTTTTTTTTAAGATCTTACGTTTTGCACACATAACATGCCCTTTTGTTTTTATACAATTGTGCCCTTTTTCAGAAAATTACCCTGCCCTTTTCAATTTCTAGAGTGAACACTATGAATGAATATCTTTGATAAAGGCATTATATGACTGTCAATGTAAGCAACTAAAACAAGGGGTGTAATACATATGTATTATTCTTGTAGCAGTGTTGGCAATAGTTGAAGAGTAGTGCATTGGAGACTGTGCCGCCTCGGGTGGCGCAGTGGTCTAAGCAATGGCTTCTGATCATTCGCTCAAGATGGGTCCAGGTTCCAATCCCGGTGAGGCATGGATGTTGTGTTTGTCTTAAGGTGCTGTCTCTCTTCCTTCCCTGGAACCAGTGGCACTAAATTAGGGATGGGTGACTGCTTATATAGCCCACTGACTTGCTCACGGTGGTCGTTAAACGCTCCAATAAAAAAAAAAAACAAAAAAAAAACTGGAGATTGACAGGAGCAATAGCAATTACTAATAAAAGGCAGTGTTTGTTATGTAAGTTCTAGCACTAGGTTTTGTATTATGTAAAAAATGTAATCAGCAGCATATGCTTGTTTTAGTAGTTTCCTTTTATGGGGATTATAAATTACTGTAATAAGGTATTATAACTGCAAAAGACGTAAAGTACATACAGATGATTATTTTGGCTTACTTTTTTCTTTGTTTGGTCATAAGAAGGGTTGAAATTCTCCACCAGAAGCCTTGTCCATTTGACACAATTCAGAAGGAATTCTTTTTTTTTTTTTTTTTTTTTTTTATTGGAGGTTTAACGACCACCGTGAGCAACTCAATGGGCTATAAGCAGTCGCCCGTCCCTAATTTAGGGTCACTGGTTCCAGGGAAGGGAGAGAGCCAGTGCCGTAAGACAAACACAACATCCATGCCTCACCGGGATTCGAACCCGGACCCCTTTCGGACGAATGATCAGAGGCCAACGCCTTCGACCACTGCGCCACCGGGGCGGCGTATTATAACTGCAAAAGACGTAAAGTACATACAGATGATTATTTTGGCTTACTTTTTTCTTTGTTTGGTCATAAGAAGGGTTGAAATTCTCCACCAGAAGCCTTGTCCATTTGACACAATTCAGAAGGAATTCTTCAATGTAAGTCTTTGAAGAAAGGAAGTTAGATACTTAGATGCAATGTCAGTTAATGTTAAAACTCGTGTTCTAAAATGCTTGCTTTTTTTCGTATTTGCGAAAGAGCCATCACAAAGGCAGAAAAAAAAATGGGCTTTTTTAATGCCTTGCTATGATATTTTAAGTGATGAATGACAAAGACCAATGCAGGAGAAATCGTTTCGAATTGCAACAATGGAGGCTGGCTGTCGGCAAAGGAATTCAACCTTTCAGAGTGTGACAATAAAGATGTTCAAATTACCAAAGAGAGAGAGAGAGAGATAGTGGGCCAAAATAATAATTTATATACTGTTACATCTTTTCTAGAATATGTATAGAATAGTTAAATCTCTATGGTAGAAGCACTGAGAGCAACTTGAATCTGAGAACATAATTTATGCCTAAATCGTCCTGGTCAATGACATTCTACAATCTTGGGTAGCAGTTTAGTGGCTTCATTGAATATACAAGAGTTCCTTCATGAAACGCATATTTTTCGGTTTGATGTGGTCTCATGATGCCACATCAACCGAGAGCAGACACACTTATAGCGTCAAAAATTGCTAGTTTCCACACATTGGCAAGTTTACAGCAGCACAATTTTATTACAGCGTTATGTACGAGAAAAAAAAATTACTTCCGTAACATTTTTATGGTAAACAATGTCTCAAACAGAAAACTTTGTCATAATATTACTCATTTCTCAATAAACAACTGCAACTTAGGAAACCATATCAACTCACAAATCAAAACCACTAACCTGCACTTTTTAACCAACAGATCTACTGAATGGATATCAGCGTATATTACTGAAAATGAAGTTCACAGTGCAACGCTAAACAACAGGGTCCTCTCAAAACTAAATAACAATCCACGTGTAACTTAGTTTTACTACAAATTTACGACAGATTGGTACTCGCTTTGAGATTGTTAAACATCAGAAATTTTAGAAATCCACATGATTTTACAGTTACGGTTAACACTTAACAAACATTTTGATACCGGCCCCTGCGGCTGCGGGTGAGGCTATTTATTTATTTATTTTAATAAGACCATGAGGCCTATAGACTAAGGTTTGTGCCTCACAGCAACTAGTTGGCCATGCGGAAATAGCAAAATTATCTCCTGATCACTAAGACTCTTGAAGATGCACGACCAGGGACGGAGGAGAACCTCCTTGCGACCAGCACGTGAAGTCACAGTAGCAGCACAGAAGTCCATCAAAGGAGCACGCTCATGAGAAGGAAGGTTAGAAATGGAGCGTCCTCACGGAGAAACGTCTTGAGAGAGTAATAAATTTCTCCAAGGCCCGAACTTTACGTTTTGCCACGGAAGCGTCCCGAAAGTCCAACAAAGAATACATTTGAGCAGAGACGGAAGTTGAGGAAAGAGGGGTTGTCACTCCAAAACAAACCCTCCGATATGCACTATTTTTTTTATTGGAGGTTTAACGACCATCGTGAGCAACTCAATGGGCTATAAGCAGTCGCCCGTCCCTAATTTTGGGTCACTGGTTCCAGGGAAGGGAGAGAGCCAGTGCCGTAAGACAAACACAACATCCATGCCTGACCGGCATTTGAACCCGGACCCCTTCCGGACGAATGATCAGAGGCCAGCGCCTTAGACCACTGAGCCACCGGGGCGGCCGATATGCGCTTTACGCAGGGCAGGAGAGGAGGAAGTGAGGAACAGTCTCAGGCCCGGAGCCACAGAAGCACATCGGGGAAGAACGTTTTCGAATCAGAAAGAGGTAGCTGTTTGAAGGTGCCGTGTCCGTGCGTAATTTTTGAATTATGATTGCTGAGGAACTTCTATAACAGTGTTCGCTAGGCCATCTGTGACGGAAGCTGATGAACAGATATAGCTCTGCCCACCCGGACGAAAGCCAGGCTGAATCAGAAGCGGAGATGAGCATGTTACCACTGTGCCGAGCAGCATCAGAGGCTGTAACTGGGGGGGGGGGGGACAAGGCCAGGCCCTCAGCATGACCCCGTCGGGCGGCAGCGTCAGCGGCCTCATTCGCTGGAAGACCAACATGAGCCGGGCACCAAACGAGCACAATGTCCTCGTAGAAAGAACGGAGGCGTTGAAGAGAATCATGCAGAAGAACGATAATGTCTTGAGATTTGCGATTTAATGCCAACAAGGCCTGTAGAACAGAACGACTATCCGTAAGCAGCAGGAGGCCACCGCACGGGCCGGGAGCAAATTCAAGCGCTGATATTAGGGCCCACGCTTCAGCCGAGAACACTGAGGAAATAGTCGAGAAAGAGAACGAACGGCTGGATTTGTTCCGTGGGAAAAAATGCCCGATTGCCACCGAGGAGTTAATCTTCGAAGCGTCAATAGCAATGATGTGGTGCGACGCTGAGAACTGGGCCAAGAATACCCCAAAGCAATGTCTGAGAAGCATCGGATGCAGATATCGTTGCTGAAAAGGGAGACCCGAGCAAATAATCGAGTAGCAGGGTGCAGACGAAACAGGAGGGGCCGGCAGAGCCTGAAGAAGATCGATGTTGACGAAAAACGGCTCCTGTCGGAAGCAACTGAGCACGATTCCAAGGGGAAAGCCATGGGATCTCCAAGCGTAGAATGACAAGGCGTCCTCTTCCAGAAGAAGATGAGCGTCAGGCGAACGCTGACCCATCGACAAGTGGCGGTATAAAAATCGAACTGTCAGGAGGGTGATTCGAGAACGCACGCTAGCGATTCCACATTCGGCACGCAAGACCGCCACAAGCGTCGAACGAGGGAGGTGAATGGCTGCACGGAGTGCATGGTTGAGCAGAACTTCTAGAGCGTCGCAGAGATAGGTGGGGGAGGCGAACAGAACCTGAGCCGCATATTCCAGAATAGGCCGAATCACAGCAACGACAAAGGCGAGAGCGTTGGGGAAGCCAAGACCCCACCGGCGATTTTTTTTTTGATTGGAGGTTTAACGACCACCGTGAGCAACTCAATGGGCTATAAGCAGTCGCCCGTCCCTAATTTAGGGTCACTGGTTCCAGGGGAAGGGAGAGAACCAGTGCCGTAAGACAAACACAACATCCATGCCTCACCGGGATTCGAACCCGGACCCCTTACGGACGAATGATCAGAGGCCATCGCTTAGACCACTGCGCCACCGGGGCGGCCCCACCGGCGATGACAAACAACTTTAACAGCAGACATGGCTCGGAAGACTGACTTCTTGACGTGAGTGAGGTGTGAAGACCAGGTCAAGGAGGAGTTAAACCAGACCCCGAAAAGCTTGATGGAGAACTGCCAAGTCACTGAGTCAGAGTCCAGCAGGAAAGGAGGGGCAGGCGACCGGCGCTTACGAGAAAAGCCAACCGCGAAGCTTTTAGAAGGAGGGAGACGTAAATCATAGGAAGATGCCCACTGAACAATGGAATCCAAAGAGAATTGCATATAGCTAAGTGCCGCCGCCCGGTTGGGACTATAGGAAACAATAAAAATATCGTCTGCAAATAAGAACGTATGCGCATTCGGATGACAGCAATCTACCACATCATCAATGTATAAGTTAAAAAGGATAGGTGAAATGGAGCTACCCTGAGGAACACCTCGACACTGCGGAACGGAGGAAGACACCGTTCCCCGCGAACGAACGCGAAATCTGCGCCGAGCAAGGTAGTCAGCCAGCCAACGGAGAAGACGCCACGAACACCCATAGACGCCAATTTACCTAGGAGAGCAGGATGACAGACCGAATCATATGCCGCCTGAAGGTCCAAAGACACCAGAAAAACATAATTATGTCTAGCTCGAGCCACCAGAAGATGACGTTGGATCGACAGAAGGCACGCCGATGTGGAACGTCCTGGCAAAAATGCGAATTGCAGCTTGCTGATCCGTTGATGAGAGAGAATGAAGTCTGTTAGGCGAGAGACCAGGACTTTCTCCAAGATCTTCGAAACAACTGAAGTGAGTGTGATCATTCGGTACGATGATAAGTCGAGAGCAGGTTTGTTAGGCTCCTTTATTGGAATCACCCAGGACTCTTTCCAGCATGAAGGATGAACGCCGGCAGACCAAAAGAGGTTAAGGAGGTCAACCAGCCAAGACGAATTCCACCTCCATATACGTCTCACCAGTTCGTAAATACATCCATCACGGCCGGGTGCAGAGCGTCGGGGCGATAAATTAATAGCCCCGGCAACTTCACCGGCAGTAAGTAACGCATCCATCTCAAGAGAAGAGTCATCATGGTCAATAGAAAAGGAGTGCACCGAACAGCCAGAGGCTGTGGAAAAGAGTTCACCAAACGCCGAAGCTTGCTCCGCCGGATCAGCAACAAGGAAATTGTCAATCCGAAGCAGCAGGTGATCCGGGCTCGAACCAACATGAGATTTCAGACGGCGCAAGAGGGAGAAAACGAAGCCTGGCCTCGAGGTGTCGTTGCATTGTGCCTTCCAGTAGGCATGTCTGTGAGGAGGTGGCGAAGATTCCGTTCTTCCTGCCGATATAATGACCAAGCGAAGAGGCAGCCGGATGACTTGGCATAGCGAAGGAGGCGGCGTTTCTTGCGAAGCCGCTGAGCACAATCAAAGTCCCACCAGGGAGACCAACGCCGACGCTGACCGCTGGGCCGACGAGAAGCGTGGAAAATCATGGAAATGCGGTCCAGGATCAAAGCGGTACCGTCAGGAGTGGAAGGAAGTTCACCACGGATAATCTTCTGGATAGAAGGCCAAGCCATTGACCAAGCAACTGGTTGCAGACCCAGTGAAGGAGGGGAGGGTATCCAAACCTCTCTGCCTCTAATGTTGTTATGACAGGATGATGGGTGCTACCGTAGAGGTCACTATCCACAGACCAGGAGCAGTACGGAACCAGCTGAAGAGAGCACATGGTGAGGTCCAAAACAGAACAACTTGACCCCCTGCAAAAGGTAGAAGCCCCCGAGTTTAGGAGACACAGATCCTGCGAGCAAAGCCAGTCCACGAACTCAGTACCTCCCTGGCTCGGAGAAGCAGAACCCCAGATAGGGTGATGAATATTGAAATCCCCAACCATAATACAACAATCAGTGAGCAGTTGTTCGATCCGTCCAAGCAAGAGCGCCGAGAGAGGAGGAGAGGGAATTTATAAATTAATAATCCTGAGCGTGGTGTTGCCAGAGAAGATATCCGTCGCAAGAAGCTGCTCGTTCGAATCCGAGCTGAAGATGTCCACCAATCTGGAAGAGATACGATTAGTAAAGCCCAGTTCTTCCACTACGACCGAAGAAGTAGGAGCCCTCGAGGAATTTACCGAACGTCGGAACCGAACAACACGAAGGCAGTTCACACCACGGTCCAACAATTCCGAAGCAATTTCATCAAAAGGGGCTTCAATGTCCACATCTCGAACTAAAAACTTCGTTGTCATAAGCTTAGTAAGGACCTGAGTTTTGACAGGTACCTGAAGAAAATTAGAAAGTTGACAAATTTCCAGCAAGCAAATGAGATTCGAGGAACGCACCAATAAGTCACCCGAACGTAAAAACTGAACGTCTGAAATTGAGTCATGCATTGAAATATTGTCCACGAAGAATCTCTTCAACAACATGAGACGGACTCTGGGTAGCTTCCCAGAAGTCGCGGAAATAAGTATTTCACCACGAGTCACTCCGCTCGCAAATGCCCTACGCAACAATTCCTGAGGAGACCATTGAATCGAACAAACAAAATCATTAACTGGAACTAGCAAACCACCCAGCTGAGGAAGCTCATCACCCGGTGAAGAACTCATTCTTTTAGCCGGAGTAGAGGAATCAGAGTCCCCCATTGCCGCCCCGGTGGCGCGGTGGTCTAAGGCACTGGACTCTGATCATTCGTCCGTAAGGGGTCAGGGTTCGAATCCCGGTCAGGCATGGATGTTGTGTTTGTCTTACGCACTGGCTCTCTCCCTTCCCTGGAACCAGTGACCCTAAATTAGGGACGGGCGACTGCTTATAGCCCATTGAGTTGCTCACGGTGGTCGTTAAACCTCCAATAAAAAAAAAAAAAAAAAAAAAAAAGAGTCCCCCCATCCCTGCCGGACCCACCGGCGGCAGCTAGGGCCCACCCCGAATCAACAGACCACAACAGACAAGAGCATGCAAAGACAAATATCCTACCTTGGATATGGGAAGAACCAACCGCCAGCAAAAATTTAGCAGGCAAAGAAACGAAAATAGAAGAGGAAACAGCAAGCCGCTGTTTCAAAAATGCAACGAAACAAGAACGCTTTCGCCAACGACGACACACCCAAAAAACACAGTATCCTACGGGGTTCACCGATTAGAAACAGGAGAGCCAACTTCACACCAGCCAACCGTTGCCAATCACTCCCAAAGAATCAACGTCAGGGGTGAGGCTAAATTCACACTATGCCTGAAATAGCACACAGACTAGACACATGCTCGTTCTGTGATTGGTCTGAATGCTTGGAAGGCAGTGGTATTCTTCGGGGAAGGTTTGATGATTGATGTCTTTCTGTCGAGCTGCCCAGAAAATCCTGTTGTACTTTCAATTTATTATTGTCGTTAGACAGCGTCCTGCTCTATTCTATATGTCGTTTTTATTGGTTCTTCTATCCTGTAATGAAAGTTTCCAACTATTGACTGGCGGCAGGCTAGGGATCCAGCGGTTTCACCAACTGACGTGTTTGTCTTACATATACCTGCTGAATGTGCCTTGAAACAGCAGAAAGTTAAGATGCAGAATAACATGACTATCTCTTTTATAGATAGCTCATGAAACATAAAATTTAGATACAAAGTAAAGGTTTGTACTAAATTTTAGCAGAAATTACTCTGTTTCTTTTCGCTACGGAAATGTGTCGACTTTTTTAAACACAGAATTGTAACTTCTTTAATCTCCGTTTCACATTTAGACCACGAAATGTCAAGTATTTTGAAAAATTCTTATTGAAGTTGCGCTTCACATTTACTTAGAAAGTCACTAAAATTTCCAGGATGCAACTTGTATATATGACTTTTACTACAGTGAATGAACGTTTTGGTTTACAACAAAATATAACAGTTTTAACAATTTATGAACAGTTTTTCTTCTGAACACATTCATTTCAGAAGATTCTTGTCAGTAGATTAGTTATTGAAATGTGATTTCTTGACAAGCTTCTGTGATGTGCAGTGTGAAAATTCATGTTTGTCTCTTAAGGTGGTTCCACCCTCTCTGCCTCATGTTTCCGGTGGTAAAATTTCTTTGCATATTTCCTTCGCAATTAATGTATTCTCAAGGATGAAAATTTTCACATCCATAAAACAAACTTTAAGTTATACGATGGGATACTTATTACTTGCTAAAACATAATCATAACTAAGCAATCTAACATTTGGCCGCCCCGGTGGCGCAGTGGTCTAAGCGATGGCCTCTGATCATTCGTCCGAAGGGGTCCGGTTCGAATCCCGGTAAGGCATGGATGTTGTGTTTGTCTTTCGGCACTGGCTCTCTCCCTTCCCTGGAACCAGTGACCCTAAATTAGGGACAGGCGACTGCTTATAGCCCATTGAGTTGCTCACGGTGGTCGTTAAACCTCCAATCAAAAAAAAAAAAAAGAAAAAAATCTAACATTTGTTTGTCTTCTGACGATGTATGGGTCGCGCCATCTATTAACAGGTTTGAACATTACTCAAAGAAAAATGATTGATTTTTAACATAATTACGGTTATATTTTAGCAAGTATTAAGCACCCCATGCTATAACTTAAATATAGTTTTATCGATGTGCAAATTTTCATCCTTGGGAATACATTAATTGCGAAGAAAATATGTGAAAACCTTTACCGTTGGAAACATAAGGCAGATTTTTCAGGTGGAACCACCTTAAGCTTCTGAGAAATGCTTTTTTAAAACTGTTTATGGATCTTCAGAAATGAATGCGTTTAGTAGAATATTGTTCAAACAGTGTTCTAAACAGGATTTTCAGAGAAAGGAGAGCATTTCTAAGATAAATTTGCATTTGCTGGGAAGAGAATTGCTCCTGTCCCCAACAAAACTCTAATTTTCTGGAATGCACAATTGTTCACATTGAAACGTGATATTTATTTAGAGTATTTGCTCACCCATAACCCACCGGGTAGCAGTTGCCTAAAAATTGCATTGGATGACATTTTTGCGAACCTATTCAACATGGTTATCGAAATATTTTATTAACAAGTTTTTCAAAAGTCCAGTAGTGCATGGGAAGATTTATATATATTTGTGTCTAAACTTCTGCGAAAAACCCCAATGAAACTGCTTTACTTTAAAAAATGTTTGCGAATTTTCTAAAATGAATGTGTTTAGAAGAAAAACCGTTCAGTATTCTAAACAAAAGCGTTCATTCACTGCAGTAAGAGTCATATATACAGGTTGCATCCTGGAAATTTTAGTGACTTTCTAGGTAAAGTTCCAGCATTATTTCCATGAGAATATATCAAAATGGTCGATATTTCGAGGTCCAAATGTTAAAAGGAGATTAAAGAAGTGACAATGCTGTCTGTAAAAAAAAAAGTTCCACCATTTCAATAGTGAAAAGAAACAGATTAATTTCTGGTAAAATGTAGTACAAACCTTTATTTTGTATCTAAATTTTATGTTCCATGATCTTTCTATGAAACAGATAGTCGTGTTATTCTGCATTTTTACTTTCTGCTGTTTCACAGCACATTCAGCAGGTCTGTGAGACGATCACACCAGTTGGTAGGAACCGTTGGATCCCTAGCCTGCCGCCAGACGCTAGTTGTAAACATTTATTACAGGCGATTAAAACCAATAAGAACCAGTGGCATACGGGAAAAACTCGAGGCCTCCCTGAAAAAATATTTTCGTGGCAGTTTTGCAAAAATCCATTAGCTTTCAATTACTCAAAACTTTAACTTCCATATTATTAACTAGGCTTTACGGGTGTTTTAATGAATCAAATTCTATGGAACCTACGAGTATTTTTCGTAAAATCTAAATTATATCACTTTATTGAGTGAAACACAAATGTGTTTGGTTTTTTATTGAGGCTTAACGACAACCGTGGGCAACTCGATGGGCTATAATAAGCAGACGCCCGTCCCTAATTTAGGACCACTGGTTACAGGGAAGAGAGAAAGCCAGTGCCGTAAGACAAACACAACATCCCTGCCTCACCGGGATTCGAACCCGGACACATCTCAGACGAAAAAGTTAGACAGAACATCTAACTTCCTTGAAAAAATCATCAGGTTTACGTGCGAAAGCTTGGAAAAGTTTATGTGCCTATTTTCTACGCCAATAAATCGGATCAGTAGTATAGTATTAATATTTCGTACGATATGTTTGAGAGGCTGAATTCTCTGAATGTGAGCCACCAGGGCAGAGAATCAAACGTAATACAGCTCTGCGACAAGGATCTGGCTTTCAAAAGAAAGCAACTTCTGTGGAAGAAAAATATCAAATTAGTTGATTTTGAATATTTTCCTACGTTACACTAGTGTATACAAGAAAACGAGATGCTATTAAGTGCTAAATTGAAATCTGTGATTTTGGAGCATCTATCTGAACTCAACGTTCAATTTGACAAATACTTTCTTCAGCAAACAGATGAACACAAGTGGATTACGAACCCGTTTACAGCAGATCCACCATCAGCCTTCACTACTGCTGAGCAGGAACAGCTAATTTACATTTCTTCAGACTCCACACTGAAAATGGCATTCTCTTCCGGAACTCTGCCACAGTTTTGGAATGTGTGTCAAAGCCAAAATTGAGTAAGAAAGCTGTGAGAGTAATTCTCCGTTTTTCCACTTCCTACTTTTGCGAGGCAGGATTTTCAGCTCTGGATGTAATAAAATCCAGATATAGAAGCGAAGTTAACGGGAAGACGATAAAAAAAGTGAACTGTGTTTATTAGGCGTACAAACGATGAGAAACAAGGAGATGCTAGCTTTCGCTACCTCCGTGTAACTTCATCAGACATTTAGTAGTTAAGATCGCAGAAACAACGAGAAAAACGCTTCTAAGAATATTAGTAAATTCAAAATAAGCAAGGCACTTGCACGATGTCACGAATGGTTTGATCCCAGGGCCGGGTGCTCACGTGATGGAACATCAAGAAGTCGGTGCCATATCGAAGGAAGGCTCGTGGTTACGTCCTTGTTGCACACATTCCGTCGCGTGATGATCTCAATGGTTTCGCGGAGCGCAGTAGCTCTTGCGCTATCGTAAAGTGCTAGTTTCTTAAGGGTCCTCCATACCTCGTGAAAAATAGCTCAAAACACACATTTGCAGAACGAAATTACATATATAAAAAATCAATTTAGAAATCCGGGGTTTTGTTTTCACATGTAGAATAAACATTGAGCCATCTTTCTGCGTTTCTATATTAGCGTTACTTTGCGGAGTAATATTTTAATTATTATCCAAAGGTGTAAAATAATGGACAGATTGACAATTATTTTTAAAAGTTCTAATTTTGATATCTACTAGGTTAAAAAGCAGAAAAATAGTTCGATATTTTCTCTCTAAATGTAAAAATTTCGGAACACATACGAGTGATATGATATTTTGATTTTTCCATCTGCATGATGCTATATTTGTTTCAATTTCGCATTGAAACAATACGGGGTATGGAGGACTCTTAACGTCTCTCCATCTGGGTACTGCCCCTTCAGTTACAACATTACGGGCTAGGGCCGTTGTAAGTTTTCCAGCTTTAACGTCCCTTTGGTGCTCAGATATCCGGATCTGGATCGACCTCTTTGTCATCCCGATGTAGAACTTAACGGATGCGTCAGGGCAATCTAAAGGAATAACATAGACCCCGGCGTCAGATAGCGTAGAAGGTGATGCGCGCTGTTGTGTTGCTAGGTTATCAGACAATTGTCTAGGTGTCCTCACGCCGATATCGTAACCCAGTCTTTTTTTGTCTTTTTTTTTTATTGGAGGTTTAGCGACCACCGTGAGCAGCTCAATGGGCTATAAGCAGTCGCCCGTCCCTAATTTAGGGTCACTGGTTCCAGGGAAGGGAGAGAGCCAGTGCCGTAAGACAAACACACCATCCATGCCTGACCGGGATTAGAACCCGGACCCCTTACGGACGAATGATCAGAGGCTAGCGCCTTAGACCACTGCGCCACCGGGGCAGCACCTAGTCTCCGGAGTGTATTCTTTAGGAAGTACGTTAGCCTAGGAAAGTAGGTAGGATTAATGCAAGGAGGTTATATTACTGAAGACACCACTCCTATCCGCGCAGCATTGGCCGCCATAAGTCACCGTCCGTACTGCAAATGACGTCTTAAGCAGGCACGACGCAGCCGCAGAAAAGAAGCTGCTTTGAAACCAATGGAACGAACACTTCTAAGCGTATAAACAGATGAAATTAGTAATTCAATAATCTTTCATTGGCGGCCCGTGGCCAAAATTGCTGAGGAGGCAGACTACTTTTCAGCCTGGATTCAAATAAATTTATTCAATTTAATGCCATTTTTTTCACATAATTTTTTTTATTTACTTTCTCATGTCCGAAGTATAAAACAAGTAACGTGGCCCGTGAAAAGATTTATAAAGATTTTACCGGTGACGCACGTTTTACATGACTTTGAGACCACAAAACCTGTTTATGTAAGATTCCAGCTCCTCGTCTGAATATATTTTTTCTCAGTCTGAATTGCGCTCTTGGACTATTTGGGAACTGTTAAGCCAGTTTGAATATGAAATATATTGCATCGAAATAGTTTTTTATTAAAGAGATCAACAGAAGATAAAAAGCAAGATCTCAAATGAAAATCTATATACGCCGCCCCGGTGGCGCAGTGGTCTAAGACACTGGCCTCTGATCATTCGTCCGTAAAGGTCCGGGTTCGAATCCCGGTGAGGCATGGATGTTGTGTTTGTCTTACGGCACTGTCTCTCTCCCTTCCCTGGAACCAGTGACCCTAAATTTGGGACGGGCGACTGCTTATAGCCCATTGAGTTGCTCACGGTGGTCGTTAAACCTTCAATAAAAAAAACAAAAAAACACCTCTACCTTCACTGACACCAAAAGAAATGTCTTGAAAACTTCTGCTCACAGCGTTTACCTATACAGCAAGACAGAAAGCTTACCTTACGCTTATATTGTCTTGTACATGAGGTCTATATTTCGTTCTTTCTGTTTGGTGAAGTGATTTATTATATGGTCATACCATGTCTGTTCTGCTTCCATCCTCTTCACAAGCGCCTTCTCGATGGACAGAACTGATAAATTTGGCAACCTTTCTTGCCCAATGGAGTTTCTCTTGTAGTTTTTATCCTCTCCTGGCACGAGAAACTACGTTCCACAGAGGCCGATGATGCAGGAATTGTTACTAGGAGGGAAAGAAGTCTAAATAGCTCTGGTAGTGCCTGTGCTAGATTATTATTGTATATGGCAGATAGAAGTTTTGTAGTACTTTTGGCATTGTTCCACAGATCTCTGTCTGAATACAGAACCTGCAGCTCACTATGCAGTTTGGTGCTGTCAAAGTATTTTTCATAAGTTTGAAGCAGAGCTTTAAAACAATGTTCAGGGAAAATTCTAGAATGAGTTTCAAAGCAGCGACCAGCTGAAGAAATTTTAATTTCTCAATGTCAGAAAGCCGGCATTTTAACTGAGTTGTAACATTTTCTATTACCTCATAATACAGTCTTCTGTATTGCACGGTGGGTGGAATATCATTGCTCCCTTTAAATCTTTTATTTAGAGAACCAACCTCACTGCACACGTTATGATAAAGATCATCAAACAGTCTCTGATCTCGAAAGTACAACAATTTTTCACATAAGCCAGTAATTTGTTTGTTACAGAATGTTACATAGGAACTATTTGATTGCAGTACAAAGAAAGTAACCTCAGTTAAATCAAATATTTTTTTATATGAGAAGAGAAGAAAAACGAAATTAAAATCTTGAAGCCACAGTTTTAGTCCTTCTGCTTTGTGAATTGTCTCATCATCATAGTTGGAATCATCCTCAATTTTGTCAAATGCTTCAATTAACAGCAACCTGTGGTCAGCTATGATAGACACTGAACGAGACATGAAGATCTACCTGGTCTGTATTACACGAGATGGTCTGGGTCCACCAACAGATTCTAGTAAATGAACACGTTTTGTCGATTTGGAAAATAATGCACAAATTGCATTTAAATTTGAAAAAAAAATCCTCCAACACTGACGCTGCTCTGCTCAAAACTAAGTTCAGCCTGTGTGCGTAGCAATGAACAAATAATGCTTGAGGGGCATCACACTTCACTTTTGCTTTCAATCCATTCAGCTCTGATGCCATCATATGTCTATGCAACTAGTTTTTCTTTGTAGCTAAATCTTTCCAGCTCACGATCCAGTAATTCTTTAAACGAAGTAGCACACCGATCAGAACTTACGTCAAAAAATCACAAGAATTTTTCTTCTGGTACTCCATCGTTCACGAATCGAACTATAATTGATACTTGTGCATGGGAGCTAATGTCTGTCACTTCATCAATCTGCCAAGAAAAAACTGGGCATTTTCAATATCTGCATTGATTTCATTCTTAACTATATGAGCAACTGATTTGATTAAATCATTCTGTATTGTTTTTGAAGTTCCTGAAAATGTTGTACTATTCTTCATAAACACTCTCAACGTTTCGTCACTTTTGGAGGGTAAATCAATCATCTCGAGGTAATTTCCCTTATTTTCAGAGGCTTCGCTCTCATCGTGTCCACAAAATGGGAGGTCTTGACGGGCCAGTAGTGTTGTAATATCAATAAACTTCTTCTTACATCACGATTATTTTTTATTTTTTCTTTATGACGTAAGTCACTTGTTCTCTTGGCTTCGTTGAGAGAGTAGTCTATTCTTGTTTTGCCTAGCAACTCTAATTTAACAACTGGCAGAATGTGATCTTTACACTTTTTGTGCCTGTCCAAAGCACGTAGTAAGTTTTTCAAATCATTGAAGCTTTTCTCTTGCCAGACTTCATTGCTACTCACAGGAGACAGCAAACATGGCCAACAATATAGTTTGTTTGTTGATTCACTACCAGTTAGCCATTGTTCTTTTCTGTACCAGTCAATATTAAAACCTCTGTTTGAAGTTTTGCTCTTTGGAGTCATCTTTTTCATTTCAGGTGTAGGCCTACCATCATTTTTAATTTGATTTTTTTCTTCAAAATCTCTCCTACTGAAAGGCTTTTCCAGTAAGCTCTCCACCATATTAGATATGTTTGAAGCAGAAGCCATGGTCTGACAAACAACTCTTCACAGTGGCGGCTTTTCAGGTGAAGTAGGTGAAGTGCCTTTTCACCTATTTTATTTGAAATGAGATTTCATTTGATAGTTTCGTATAATATATTCTTTTTCTGCCTTTATTGAGTGCCAAAATACCCAAAATTTGGATTAGATATCACTTCACAATGCGCGTTCAATGCGGAAAACAAGTCCTTATACGCAAAACAGTTCAAGTGAAGAGCTGAAATGAGAATGCTTGGAAGTCTGCAGTTTTCGTCCGGGTTGCCATGGTAACTGTGACGTCACTCTCCCCTATCTGCCGAGCAAGTGAAGTGTTTTATCATGAGACGTCAAAGCTCTGCACCTGGAGTCGTGACCTTACGAAGAGATCGCAGTGGAACGGGACGGATTGCCAAGGGTTCTTTGCAATCCACTAGGGATTTCTTCCTGCGGTGTTTTTGGTACATACTTTCTGAAAGAGAGATGTTTTTTCGTGTTTTGTGATTGTTTGTTAAAAACTTCATTAGTTACTTTAGTTTCGTTTACAGTTTAACTGATAGTGATAGTTTAAGTTTTCAGTATGTATCCTTTGAACAACATTGTCTGTAATTTATTGCAAACTCCGTTCAATCGGTGGAAAGTTGAAAATAAAAGAGACATCTTACTTCAAGGACGACCGATGGATTCACTGACAATTGTCGCCAAGAAAGAAATCAAGAAGAGCGGTACATCTTACGATATTAATTTTAAAAATTGTTGGTTTACTGAATATAAATGGCTTTGTAGCCCTTCTGTGTTACAAAAATTATTTTGTTGGCCCTGCTTATATTTTAGTAATAAAATTTGGAGTGGAATAAAGACAATTTTCAGATTTCTTAAATATAAAACGGTCACTTTACAAACGTGGTGATTCTAGCGAACACCTGAAATGCGAATTAATGCTAAATAATTTTGAAAAGAATCAGAACACCATTGCCGATGTCCTGAGGGAGAATGCTAGGCTTTTGAAAATGCATTTCAACGAAAGCGTTCGTTTAAATACAATTTTTCTGCAGGCAATGATGGATGCAGTACTGTATTTGAGTAAACAAGAACTAGCATTCCGTGACCATGACGAAGGCATTGACTCGATAAATCGTAGAAATTCAAGGAATTGCTTTCACTGTTGATATCAAAAAGCCCTTTAAAATTCTAAATCAATACGAAACGATAAAAAATGTCTTCACAGGTGATTCAAAAACTATTCAAAACGAATTAATTGAATGTATTTCTGAATATATAAACGATCACGTCAAAAATGAAATAAATGAAGTTCAATGCTTTTGTATTCAAGTAGATGGAAAGACATAACCAGACTTCCGAGTGCTCTTTAATAATAAGATATGTTGATTCCGAAGGTGCATTGGTTGAGCGATTTTTGGGTTTCCGTGGTGTGAGTGAAGATAGAACGTCAGAAGCTTTATACAAAATGCTAGACAAAATTTTGAAACAGTTTGATTATCAACACAAGTCAATAGGACAATGTTACGATGGGGCAAGCGTAATGCCTGGACACTTGACTGGGCTCCAGAAAAAATTAAACATAAAGCTTTTCAATCTGTTTTTGTTATTGCTTAGTACATCGTTTGAACCTTGTATTACAGCAGAGTTTTTCTAAAATTTCTAAGTGATGAATATTTTTTGCAAGCCTCAGTGTAATTTCTTTGTTTTTTTCACCACTCAGCGAAGCGATGGCTTCACTGAGTGGTGAAAAAACAATACACTATCATCAACAACCGCAAGAGGCATGCCAACCATAACAGAAACTCGATGGTCCTACACTTTGAAGTTAGTAAGTGTAATAGTTGAAGATTGGGATAAATTGAAGGAAGTATTCGAATTTCTCACAAATAGTGACCAATCAGACAAAAAATCAATTCAACTTGCCCAAGGGTTTTTAAATGATATGAACACTTTTGAAGTTACATTTTTGGGAATAGTATTTAATGAAATATTTGGATCACCGATCTATTATTCGAAATTTTGCAGAAAGAATCACTAGACATGTACTGTGTTACTCAAATTAAAAAAAAACTTATGAAATTTTGAGCCATAAAAGGAACGATGAGGTATTTGAAACACTGTTTGGAAAAGCTAACAAAATCACAGAAATAAGCAGATCTAAACGGGAATATGCTGCTCTTACACAAGAAACAATTTTTAAAAAGTTATAAACAATTGTATTTTGAATTTTTGTACCACATTCTTATGGAAATGGATATAATATTTCAAGACAGTGGTTGGTTGGTTGGTTATTATATTTTATTGGCGCAAGGGCCATGGTTGGCCAAAGAGCGCCAGACACAAGACAAACAGACAAAATTAAAAAACGGGGCATAAATCGCAAAATCTGGCTGACCAAGTAAAACCGAACCATGAGTACGAAGGAAGGGCCAAAAAAGACAATGAAACAAACAGTATAAAAAACATGGTACAATGGTGAGAAACAAGCCGATTAAGTAAAACTGAGGAATGAGGATGATAAAACACATTACGAAATCGAACACAACTACACAAAGGATGAGTCACTCTCCTCCCCCACACACTCCAAGATAATGCTGGCCGAGGGCGAGGACGAACTGTCACTATCCTCCCCCTCATGTTCCTCTGCAATGTTAGTTGAGGCTGGGGACGAACTGTCACGCTCCTCACCCCGATGTTCCTCTATAATGTTGGGTGAGGGTGGGGACTTCGCTGAGTCTGAGACAGTTGCAATGTTGGTCAGGTGGACCGCAGCAGGTGGATGGACACGGCACACCTTTGCGGATTGAGGGCCGGGTCTTCCGCACGTGCAGGCTGTCTGCTGGGAACCGGAAGAGTCGGTCGTCTTCAAAAGAGAAGGCGCAGACTCAGCTATTTGAAAAATCTGGAGCTCGGGGAAATCCACCTGTGTCGCTTGTTCAGCTGTAGATCGCTTGGCAAGGGCGGCGAGAGCTACAGGGCGCGGAACAAAGGGCTGCACGGGTTGTGGCAAAGACTGAACTACTGCGGCAAAAGTACGCTGTCGGTTGTTGGGAATACCCAACTTGGCCTTGGCAGCAGGGTACGAGAGGCCCTCCAGGGTCTTGAGGCGCTGGATCGCCATCTCGTCCTTCCATTTCATACAGGTGCGGGAGTAAGCTGCATGGGCCTCACCGCAGTTAACACAGCAGGCCGCAGAAGTGCAACCTTCCCCGTCATGTTCACTGGAGCCACAATTTGCGCAACGAGCGGAACTCTTACAGAAACGTTGTGAATGCCCGTACCTCTGGCACCTGAAACAGCGCGGAGGACTGGGAATGTACGGGCGAACTCCACAGACCAAGTAGCCAGCCTTGATTTCGGTCGGAACTTTCGGCGAGTTAAAAGTCAAGATGACATTTTTAGACTTAATCAAGGAACCATCGCGCCGGAACATCATACGACGTGCAGCAATAACACCTTGATCTGCAAGTTCAGTCACCAATTCGTTTTCACTGCATGGCAAGAGATCAAACTCCGAAATAACACCCCGAGAGGTGTTAAGAAACGGGTGAGGGGTCACTTTTACAGGAATGCCTTGAAGACTAGTGAGGTGCAGAAAAGTGTTACTCTGAGAAACACTGCAAGTTTGGACAAGCAGGTCCCCAGAGCGAAGCTTCCTCACAGACTTCAAGGGGCCAACCGCAGCGTCCAAAGCTTTAGAAATGAAAAAGGGAGATCTGGTGGACAGTCTCTCATTCGGATCGATGGATTCTATAAGTAAGTGTGTAGCATGCGTAGTCACAACAATCGAGGGAGACGACGCTTCGGAGCGACTGGTACAGCTGCCGAAGAAGAGGTTCCACATTCTTGGTCCAGGTCTAAAGACCGTTTAAGGGTATGAGACTTGGTAGGTTGAGAAGACGAAGGAGAGTCGTCAACGATCAGTTTCTCAGGTGACTTAAATTTGGAGGTTTTGTTCTTGTTTTTACCCATGGAAAAAAGCAGGAAGATTCGTCTGCAGACTACTCCACCCACCACCGAGCCCTACAAGGGAGAACTGGAGGTCTGCAAGCCAAGAAAATGACGCTGGACACAGTTCTGGAGCTTATACGTTGCAGATATAGTCCGTTGGCTGTGATCACACGCACTCGGCGGACACTTCGGCCTCCGGGTACCGTCATGCCAACGCCTTCGGCATGATCCCACAGCCCCGGGCTCACCCTGCCGTGCTATACGACAAAAAGCCGCTAAAGCCCTGCACACAACTTGGTACAAGACTTCTGACTAGAGGTGAGTTAGTCTCTAGCCTCCCGTTTACAGCGAAGCCGGGGTCGAAGAGGAGTGTTGGTACACAGGAGGCACTTAACCGGTCTCCTGCGACCTCAGCCGCCAGACATCCCATTTCCGCCTCACGGGTCTCCGCACGCGGCAAACATGCAGGTAGGTCTAGCACCCAAACCAGCTAAAATGAAAAAATGAAATCCAAAGAAGACAAATCCTGGAAGGGAACCTAAACGGAATCTCAGCAACCTACGAACTGAGCGGTTAATATAAAACAGTTAGTGGTGGAGGGTAACAAAACCACAAGACTTGGGTGTTAGTACATAACGTGGTAGCGATTAGGTAGAGAATACAACACGGGCAACTAGCCAGTGAAGAAAATAAATAAAAACGAAAAAGCGAGACACAAGACCAGCTAGAGATCGTGGGGCCGCAACTCCCCAACAGCTGGATGAACAGCCGTCCCTGCAAACACCAAAATGAAAAACAAGCGGTGGCATGACATCAGATGTTGACCAGTCACAAGGTCAGCTCGGGCCGTGGGGGCGCCGCTCCCCAAATAACTGGAAAACCAGTTATCCCCGTGCGGGGTCAAGACAGTGAGAAACGTAAACTTCAATTTCCCTGTCTTGCTGACACAACCGAATTCGACCAATTTAATTCATGCTTTCCCTCTCACGCTTTTGAAAATCTACAACATTTTTTCGGAAAAATATTTACTAAACACCAGAGCCTTAAAATTGAACTGAGTCTTGTATATGCTGATGAAAAATTAAGGAATATATCGACCCATGAACTTTTTCGAGTGCTTCATGGAGATAAAGGCATTTTTACAGAAGCTTATAAATTGATTTCCCGGATTTTAACAATTGCATCTGCAAGTGTTTCAGTGGAAAGAAGTTTTTCTTGCCTTAAAAGAATACAAACTTACTCAAGAAACACTATTTCTCCAGATAAACTTGCTTCTTTGGCAAATATTTCTATTCAGAAAGACATTTTCTTGATGTCACGAAGAAACACCCATTTTCTGACGACATAATCGACAAATTTCCAGCTTTAAAGGGAACAAGAATTGATCTAATATATAAAAAAATAGGTAAGTTCTCATTAACTGATTTTCATTATTTTTTTATTGGAGGTTTAACGACCACCGTGAGCAACTCAATGGGCTACAAGCAGTCGCCCGTCCCTAATTTAGGGTCACAATCAATCATTAAAGACAGTAGATAACTTTTCATATTGCTCTTGAAGCTCTTCACCTATTTTTCCTATCACGAGCCGCCACTGACTCTTCATAAAACATAAATAAAATTAGTTAAACATTAGTGTGGAAAAAAGCAACTAGGAAGAAGGCGCTATGTAACGCCGCTCGAAGCTGTCAGAAAGAGGAGCTTAAACAGTGGAACTGCTTACAGGGAAACAGCTGTTTCCGTGAGGCAATATAACATCTGCCTCACTGGAAGTCCACGGTGAGCGTGTGCTCTTTGTGTTCGCCTTTCCATCGCCTACCTTTCGGATCTACTGATTCAGTGGAAGTAAACAGGTTTGGCGCAAAATCTACGAGAGTCATTTCGCTTCCTGCCTCACGGACAGGGATCGCAAGCTGAAGTCATTTCGTAACTACGCGCTACCGATTGTTTTCCAAAAGCGTCAATTTAAAAAACTGAATGAACTCATGGATGACATTTAATTTAAAAGAGTTAACTAGCATAAACTTTTGCTCTCCTATGTCCACAAGTCTGAATGAGCAAAACAAATAATTCTAACTAAGAGTCTTGAAATTCTGAGGAGGCACTGCCTCCCTTGCCTAATTCCAAAAGCCGCCACTGCTAATCTACCCCTAAAGGTACAGCCATTCGGGAAACCTTGGAGATCATTACCAACAGCGATACTTACAATGATTGCGTCTCACTCCAGTTGCCACGAATTTGGAACCAATTCTTCAAGTAAAGCCTTCTGACTACTAGGATACCGCGCAAGCAACTAACGTGATGCGTCATATCTTTAAATGAATATAACGTCGTATCTATTATTGTCAAGTCAAGTTTGCGCGGCCGACCCGGTGGCGCAGTGGTCTAAGCGATGGCCTCTGATCATTCGTCCGAACGGGGTCCGGGTTCGAATCCCGGTGAGGCATGGATGTTGTTTTTGTCTTACGGCACTGGTTCTCTCCCTTCCCTGGAACCAGTGACCCTAAATTAGAGACGGGCGACTGCTTATAGCCCATTGAGTTGCTCACGGTGGTCGTTAAACCTCCAATCAAAAAAAAAGTTTCCGCGTTCAAATTGTTGAGGTGGTTCCAACTAAAATATCTGCCTTATGTTTTCAATGGTAAAACTTCTTTACATATTTTCTTAGTAATTAATATATTCCCAAGAATGAAAATTTACACATCGATAAAACTAATTTTAAGTTATAGCATGGGATACTTAATACTTGCTGAAACATAACCATAATTATAGTAAATATCAATCATTTTTCTTTGAGTAATGTTCAGACCTATTAATCAATGTACAGGTGCGACCTGTACATTGATGACGTCAGTAGACAAACAAATCTTGGACTGCTTAATTATGGTTATGTTTTAGCAAGTATTAAGTATCCCATGCTTTAACTTACCGTTAGTTTTATCGATGTGCAAATTTTGATCCTAGGAAATACATTAATTACGAAGAAAATATGTAAAGAGGTTTTAGTATTGGAAACAAAAGGCAGAGATTTTAGGTGGAACCACCTTAATGCGTTCTATTTTGCAATTGCAGTTTCTGTGTAACTTCCTGGAAAAAGCCATCTGGTTGATGTGCGAAAGCTTGGAAACGCTAATGTGTCTACTTCCTACGCCTATAAATCGGATCACTCGTACAATGTTACTATTTACTACTTAATTAGTGTACTGTTCCTCGTTATTAACTTTGACGTATTTTGAGTCGTAATTTGTATCTGTAGCCAGGGCAATTAAATACAACGCACATATTTGTATTTGCAGCCCCGGTTGCGCAGTGGTCTAAGCCATGGGTTCCTAAACTGTTTGAGACCGCGCCACCCTTCACGTGTCATATTTTCCGTACGACGCTCCTGTACCCAAAATTAAAAAAAAATGCCCGAATTCGAGTTTATGCTATCTTTTTACAAGAGAATAGTCATTTACATTACTAGCAAATTTTTTTAATGTAAAAATACAAAATTAGAATAAAATTACAGAACTGAATAAGAAGAAATTGATAAGATAAACATATTTTCACAATGGTAACACTCTTCATTTGGCATTCACATTTTTACAGTAATTTTAGAAACTATCTAACAGAGGTATTTGCCGCCCCGGTGGTGCAGTGGTCTAAGCGATGGCCTCTGATCATTCATCCGTAAGGGGTCCGGGTACGAATCCCGGTGAGGCATGGATTTTGTGTTTGTCTTACGGCACTGGCTCTCTCCCTTCCCTGGAGCTAGTGACCCTAAATTAGAGACGGGTCACTGCTTATAGCCCATTGAGTTGCTCACAGTGGTCGTTAAACTTCCAATCAAAAAAAAAAAAAAAAAAGAAACATAGGTTTTTACGTCTTAATGGGATGGAGGAGTTTGTTTCTCGTCACACAAAACATCGAATCTGTGGGCAATGCTCGATACAGGTACGAGGATCTCCTTCTCAACGTTAACTTGGCTATATATTTATATATACGAACGATGAAAAAGAGGGTTTTTGTACGCCAAATTTATGAGAAGACGATAAAATAGTGAACTCCGTTTCTTAGGCGTATAAACGATGAGAAACAAAGTGATGCTATAGCTTTCGCTATTTCCGGGTAGCTTCATCGTTTCAGCGTCAGTTATTGCATTAACCGATTAACATTACATTAATCCAAGGAGGTTGTATTACTGGAGACACCACTGGCTCTGCCGCCATAGGTAAAAGCTCATCTGTGGTGTGACGTCACAAGCATGAAAAAACGAACTAAATTATACCGTTGATAAAACAGTAAGCTTGTGTATCATTGATAAAGATTAGTTAGGTGCCTGAGTCTTCCGAAGAGCTTTGAGAACTAACATCCTGGTGGTAGTCTGGCGGATTTCCTGAGATCGACTGGAATAGCGGGTAACCGGCCCGCTCTTTGTACCTGCGCAATCCAAAAATTTAGAGGGTTCCTTTGAAGGGCTATAGAACCTGAGTCAGTGATAAAATCTTCAAGTGCTTGATTGCAGTCCGCTGCGTCCATAACTGCTATCTGGTCAGATTTGTCCGTTAGAGTCAACATTATGGATGGCTCATTTGTAAGGATCGAAACTGGCCTCGGAATTATAAATTTATAAGGCATTTTAGTAGGATTGTACCAAGATCGAAATTTAGAAGAACATAGCTGGAGTAGTTCATGTTTTGAGTCGTTTGGAACTCGTGATATTACCCTTTCGGATTCGGAAACGACGCTTTTTGGGTTCGATCTGGTTCGGAAGCAGAATTTTTGTCCAAGCTCCAAAATTTTTGTTCATCTTGAGAAAAGGTCCGGCTGGAAATGTTGATGAATAGAATGGCGAAATCTTTAGCTTTCGGAGTCTGGGAAAATCTCAAGTAATTCATTTTTTTTGTTGAGTGCGGAGGATAAGGAAGATTGGATTTTTCAACTAACATATCTACACGGATGGTCAAGGTGGTAAAGGGGATAGGGTCGCACAATCGGTGTAATTTCATATACAGGGTGTAGCACCTGCTCTCCAATGGCATGTGCCGCCCCGGTGGCGCAGTGGTCTAAGCGATGGCCTCTGATCATTCGTCCGAAAGGGGTCTGGGTTCGAATCCCGGTGAGGCATGGATGTTGTGTTTGTCTTACGGCACTGGCTCTCTCCCTTCCCTGGAACCATTGACCCTAAATTAGGGACGGGCGACTGCTTATAGCCTATTGAGTTGCTCACGGTGGTCGTGAAACCTCCAATAAAAAAATGGCATGACGTCCTTCCTTTTCAGGTTCACTAAACGTGACAGGGTCTGACGAAAAAATTTATCCCGAGGCCAGTTTCGATCCTCAGAAATGACCCGTCTATAATGTTGACTCTAACGGACAAATCTGGCCATATAGCAGTTCTGGACGCAGCGGACTACAATAAAAAAATTGAAGATTTTATATCTGATTCTGGTTCTATAGCCCTTCAAAGGAACCCTCTAAATTCTTGGATTGCGCATGTACAAAGAGCTGCCCGGTTACCCGCTATTCCAGACGATCTCAGAAAAGTCGCCATACTACCACCAGGACCTGGTATCCCAAAGCTCTTCGGAAGACTCAAGCACCATAAGCCCGAAACCCCACTGAGACCCATCGTATCCAGGAAGTCTGCACCAACGTAACATTTAGATAAAGCACTATCCAAATTCCTGCGTAGTTTTCTTCCTGAATCGGACTTTCTAATAAATTCCACTCTGGATTTTATAACGAAAGCCAAGCAACTCACTGTGCTACCAGTCGACACTATCGGCAGCTTCGACGTGGTTTCCTTTTACCTTTCAATCCCCGTTCCGGAAGCCATCAGAACATTAAAGGAGGCTATATCAAATTAAACATTTTATACGCAGGAGTCATGCCTCAGCTTCTTGAAATTAATAGACTTGGTCACTAATACTGGCTTCTACAGTTTCCAGGGACAAGTATATAAACAGAAAAATGGCGCTCCCATGGGATCCACACTTTTACCCGTCCTTGCAGAAGCAATACCTCGCTCAATCGAGCAGAATATATTCTCCAGCATTACCCCAAGGCCTACCAATTGGCTGCGTTATGCAGACGACGTATTTTTTGCATGGTCTCACGGAAAAGAGACTCTTCCGATGTTCCTTGGTAAAATTAATGATATACATCCTACGATCAATTTCACGATGGAGCTTGAACACAACAACGTTTTACCTTATCTGGATGTTCTATTGAGAAAATCGCCTGACAACCACCTCGGTACAGAATTCTGCTACACACCCACGTCCGTCCCCAACCTGATGCTCCGCAGCTCTTTCTGTCCCGCAGAATACAAAACAGCTGTCTTCATTTCTCGAATTAGAAGTGCCATCGCCGTTTCCTCCGATACCCATTCTAGACAACACGAAATTGAAAGCGTCATCAGGTTAGCCACTGATGCAGAATATTCGTTGAATCAGATACGTAACTTTATCCAAAAAGCCAGGGTCAAACATTCTAATCTTCCTGTGCCGCAGATACGTTATTTAGGCTCAATTCCCTACATACCAAATGTGTCTTACAAACTCAAAAACGCCCTGAATAAGAGGAACTACGGCGTCGGCATAAGGTCTCCTGCATCTTTATATACTATGCTAAAGGGAAATAGTGAAAAACCACCTCTCCTGCGAAGCAGGTGCTTATGCGATCCCCCTACAGTATCGTGATGGCTCTAAACATTACTACATTGGAATGCCCAAGCGTTCGTTTGGAATCAGAGTCAACAAACATAAAAGAGACACGAAATACGGTGTAAAGTAGCGACGGCACTATCCAGAGAAATGAAATTCAAGTCCGCTACTCCTATGTAGGACGATATAAAAAAATTAGCAACCTACTCTACCCCTAAAGGTAAAGCCATTCCGGAAACCTTGGAGATCATTACCAGCAGCGATACTTGCAATGATTGCGTCTCACTCTAGTTGCCACGAATTTGGAACCAATTCTTCAAGTAAACCCTTCTGCGTACTAGGATACCGTGCCTGCAACCAACGTGATGCGTCATATCTTTAAATGAATATAACGGCGTATCTATTGTTGTCAAGTCAAGTTTCCGCATTCAAATTGTTAATGCGTTCTATTTTTCAGTTGCAGTTTCTGTCTAACTTCCTTCAAAAAGCCATCTGGTTGATGTGCGAAAGCTTGGAAACGCTAATGTGTCTACTTCCTACGACAATATCGGATCACTAGTGTTACTAAGTTATTTGCTACGTCAAAGTTAATCATGCAAAATCTATTATTTTAAAGAACAATAAGGCCTGATTTTTAAAATGCCTCACGACTGCACACATAAAACATGCAACCGCCGCGTAATAGTGTCTAATGACTTTTCCGATTTATACGAAATGTCACAACATAAATAAGCAGAGAACTAAGTAACGATTAAGAACTGTGGCACAAAAATGTAAAATTACTTAAATTATATACTCTGGAATGTTAAAAGCACTCTTAACATAATGCTACAATGTTTTGCACATAGTAAAAAAAAACTTTTGGCTCTGTTATAAAAAAAATGACACAACTCTCTAATTTTTCGTTCCCGTGAAGATCACATTTTAGTTCATTATACTTGGAAGAATGCAGGGTTATGTGCAAAAAAAAAACTGTAACACGCAGCACCTTATCGTTATAAAATTTCCGCTCAGTGAATTGACATTTTGCACATTCTCTGGTTAACATACCTGTACAGAAACTATTGCAAAGGCTCTGAACTTGAGGCCCCTTGTAACAGCAAGTGCTATTACCGTGCACGGTGCTTCAAGTTCTTTTGAATAGCTGCTTCCCCGTCATTCAGATTTTATGAACTAAAGCAATGAGAATGATTTCTATAGATTGTACGTATTTACTGAGAAAAAATGCTTTTTTTTTCTTAATAATATTTCATTCAAAGCTGACCTTAATTTTGGCTATTTCTTTAACCAGTTTCATATGAAGTTTCCGCAAAATATTTTGTAAAATCTTTTTGCTCAGGCTAGAGGCTATTTTAACCATGAGGCCCTCAGCACTTCAGCTAATGCTGAAGCTATAAGTACCCCCTGATAAAACCTACGCACAGAATAGAACACGACGCTATTTAATGATAATAATAAATTGAAACGCAGCAGAATTTTCCGGGCAGCTAGACAGAAAGACATGCGTCATCAAACCCTCCCTGAATAAGACCCTTCCAATCATTCGCATCAATCACAGAACGAGCGGGAATCTAGTCTGTGAGATAATCACGCTGAAAATTCCGAAAATGAAATGTGATTTTACAGACGATTTAAAAACTGAATTTCCGTTTTTTGAAAAATCTACTAAATTGGGCGAGACAGATAAAGTGGAGTGTGCGGTTTGTGGTGGCTTGTTTAGCGTCGAGCATGGCGGAAAGTCCCACATTACCCAGCACATTGCTACGAAAAGACATAAATCTGCATCTCGAGCTAGTACAAGTGCAAACGTCAGTGATTTCTTTACCAAGAAAGTGATGGGGGAAGTGGAAAAGAATCTTGCTGCAGAGGAAGCAATTTTCGCGTATCACACGTGTTTCCACAACCAGAGTTTTGGATCAATGGATTGCACATCTAAATGAATACGCAAGTTATATGATAGAAAATTTGCGTGTGGGCAAACAAAAACACAAGCGTTAACTGTAAATGTTTTGGCTCCATTTGCAATCAATTCAATCTGGAAACGGAGAAAGCAAATTATATAACTATCCTGATTGACGCTTCAAACCATGGTGCTTCAAAATTAGTGATATTGATGGTTCGATATTTCATCCCAGAAAAAGGTGTAAAAACCATGGTTCTAGAATTTACAGACCTTCCTAGTGAAAGCGCAGAACGACTTACGGGTTACATATGGAACTTGTTAAAATCTTGGAAGATTGAAGATAAATTCGTTGCCTTGTCAGCGTATAATACTAATACTAACTTCGGTGGATGTTCGAGAAAGGGAAGAAACAACGTGTACCAAAAATTTAGAACTAGGTTTGGCCGCGGACTGATTGGAGTTGGTTGCTCAGCTCATATTATAAACAATGCTGTGCAAACTGCAGCTGATACATTGCCTGTAGACAATGAGGCTGTCATAGCCAAAATATTTCAACACTTTTATATATACTCTACAAGAGTCCAGTCCCTAAAATAATTTGTGAATTTGTGGACAATGAGTATAAAACAGTTCTAGGACACTCGAAGACAAGGTGGTTGTCGTTGCATCTAGCTATCAAAAGGTTGAATGAAATGTATGAAGGACTTAAAGCTATTTTCTTTCAATAGATAAATGTTCGACAATGTTGAAAGACTTTCCAGAACCCAGTGTCGAAGCCGTTTTCTACTTTCCTGGAGTTGCAATGTGAAATGTCCACATACTACATACTATCAGGAGCATAAAAGGCGAAACGATATCTTTCGTTGAAGTACAGTCATTATACAGTCACGGGTTGGAAAAATTGAAATGAGAAGAGATGAAAATTTGGCAATTACCACCGAAAAGAAGCTACTTCTTGAGTTGCAAGAGTTCAGAATCGCTTTATTCAAGTGGGAGTGGGACATACAGAATACACGGGGAACACATATAAATCCATGAAAGCGGAAGGATTGATTAGTGAAAAGGTATTCCAATCTCATAAAATTGATTTCTACAACACATGTGTGTCATTGTATAAAAGAATGGTCACAGTATATGCTGAAATTAGGCAGTATATCTTGGGTGAAACTGAGAACAGCATTATCTTGGGAAAATGTTCTTCAAACAGTCCAGCCGCCCCGGTGGCACAGTGGTCTAAGGCGCTGGTCTCTGATCATTCGTCCGTAAGGGGTCCGGGATCGAATCCCGGTCAGGCATGGATGTTGTGTTTGTCTTACGGCACTGGCTCTCTCCCTTCCCTGGAACCAGTGACCCTAAATTAGGGACGGGCGACTGCTTATAGCCCATTGAGTTGCTCACAGTGGTCGTTAAACTTCCAATCAAAAAAAAAAAAAAAAAGAATCATAGGTTTTTACGTCTTAATGGGATGGAGGAGTTTGTTTCTCGTCACACAAAACATCGAATCTGTGGGCAATGCTCGATACAGGTACGAGGATCTCCTTCTCAACGTTAACTTCGCTATATATTTATATATACGAACGATGAAACAGAGGGTTTTTGTACGCCAAATTAATGAGAAGACGATAAAATAGTGAACTCCGTTTCTTAGGCGTATAAGCGATGAGAAACAAAGTGATGCTAGCTTTCGCTATTTCCGGGTAGCTTCATCGTTTCAGTGTCAGTTATTGCATTAACCGATTAACATTACATTAATCCAAGGAGGTCATATTACTGGAGACACCACTGGCTCTGCCGCCATAGGTAAAAGCTCATCTGTGGTGTGACGTCACAAGCATGAAAAAACGAACTAAATTATACCGTTGATAAAACAGTAAGCTTGTGTATCATTGATAAAGATTAGTTAGGTGCCTGAGTCTTCCGAAGAGCTTTGAGATCTAACATCCTGGTGGTAGTCTGGCGGATTTCCTGAGATCGACTGGAATAGCGGGTAACCGGCCCGCTCTTTGTACCTGCGCAATCCAAAAATTTAGAGGGTTCCTTTGAAGGGCTATAGAACCTGAGTCAGTGATAAAATCTTCAAGTGCTTGATTGCAGTCCGCTGCGTCCATAACTGCTATCTGGTCAGATTTGTCCGTTAGAGTCAACATTATGGATGGCTCATTTGTAAGGATCGAAACTGGCCTCGGAATTATAAATTTATAAGGCATTTTAGTAGGATTGTACCAAGATCGTAATTTAGAAGAACATAGCTGGAGTAGTTCATGTTTTGAGTCGTTTGGAACTCGTGATATTACCCTTTCGGATTCGGAAACGACGCTTTTTGGGTTCGATCTGGTTCGGAAGCAGAATTTTTGTCCAAGCTCCAAAATTTTTGTTCATCTTGAGAAAAGGTCCGGCTGGAAATGTTGATGAATAGAATGGCGAAATCTTTAGCTTTCGGAGTCTGGGAAAATCTCAAGTAATTCATTTTTTTTTTTGTTGTGTGCGGAGGATAAGGAAGATTGGATTTTTTTGAACTAACATATCTACACGGATGGTCAAGGTGTTAAAGGTGATAGGGTCGCACAATCGGTGTAATTTCATATACAGGGTGTAGCACCTGCTCTCCAATGGCATGTGCCGCCCCGGTGGCGCAGTGGTCTAAGCGATGGCCTCTGATCATTCGTCCGAAAGGGGTCTGGGTTCGAATCCCGGTGAGGCATGGATGTTGTGCTTGTCTTACGGCACTGTCTCTCTCCCTTCCCTGGAACCATTGACCCTAAATTAGGGACGGGCGACTGCTTATAGCCTATTGAGTTGCTCACGGTGGTCGTGAAACCTCCAATAAAAAAATGGCATGACGTCCTTCCTTTTCAGGTTCACTAAACGTGACAGGGTCTGACGAAAAAATTTATCCCGAGGCCAGTTTCGATCCTCAGAAATGACCCGTCCATAATGTTGACTCTAACGGACAAATCTGGCCATATAGCAGTTCTGGACGCAGCGGACTACAATAAATAAATTGAAGATTTTATATCTGATTCTGGTTCTATAGCCCTTCAAAGGAACCCACTAAATTCTTGGATTACGCATGTACAAAGAGCTGCCCGGTTACCCGCTATTCCAGACGATCTCAGGAAAGTCGCCAGACTACCACCAGGACCTGGTATCCCAAAGCTTTTCGGAAGACTCAAGCACCATAAGCCCGAAACCCCACTGAGACCCATCGTATCCAGGAAGTCTGCACCAACGTAACATTTAGATAAAGCACTATCCAAATTCCTGCGTAGTTTTCTTCCTGAATCGGACTTTCTAATAAATTCCACTCTGGATTTTATAACG
Source organism: Macrothele yani (assembly GCA_039090855.1). NCBI lineage: Eukaryota > Metazoa > Arthropoda > Arachnida > Araneae > Macrothelidae > Macrothele > Macrothele yani. The sequence continues at coordinate 66,217,912 of CM076989.1, read as the reverse complement.
AAAGCCAAGCAACTCACTGTGCTACCAGTCGACACTATCGGCAGCTTCGACGTGGTTTCCTTTTACCTTTCAATCCCCGTTCCGGAAGCCATCAGAACATTAAAGGAGGCTATATCAAATTAAACATTTTATACGCAGGAGTCATGCCTCAGCTTCTTGAAATTAATAGACTTGGTCACTAATACTGGCTTCTACAGTTTCCAGGGACAAGTATATAAACAGAAAAATGGCGCTCCCATGGGATCCACACTTTTACCCGTCCTTGCAGAAGCAATACTTCGCCCAATCGAGCAGAATATATTCTCCAGCATTACCCCAAGGACTACCAATTGGCTGCGTTATGCAGACGACGTATTTTTTGCATGGTCTCACGGAAAAGAGACTCTTCCGATGTTCCTTGGTAAAATTAATGATATACATCCTACGATCAATTTCACGATGGAGCTTGAACACAACAACGTTTTACCTTATCTGGATGTTCTATTGAGAAAATCGCCTGACAACCACCTCGGTACAGAATTCTGCTACACACCCACGTCCGTCCCCAACCTGATGCTCCGCAGCTCTTTCTGTCCCGCAGAATACAAAACAGCTGTCTTCATTTCTCGAATTAGAAGTGCCATCGCCGTTTCCTCCGATACCCATTCTAGACAACACGAAATTGAAAGCGTCATCAGATTAGCCACTGATGCAGAATATTCGTTGAATCAGATACGTAACTTTATCCAAAAAGCCTGGGTCAAACATTCTAATCTTCCTGTGCCGCAGATACGTTATTTAGGCTCAATTCCCTACATACCAAATGTGTCTTACAAACTCAAAAACGCCCTGAATAAGAGGAACTACGGCGTCGGCATAAGGTCTCCTGCATCTTTATATACTATGCTAAAGGGAAATAGTGAAAAACCACCTCTCCTGCGAAGCAGGTGCTCATGCGATCCCCCTACAGTATCGTGATGGCTCTAAACATTACTACATTGGAATGCCCAAGCGTTCGTTTGGAATCAGAGTCAACAAACATAAAAGAGACACGAAATACTGTGTAAAGTAGCGACGGCACTATCCAGAGAAATGAAATTCAAGTCCGCTACTCCTATGTAGGACGATATAAAAAAATTAGCAACCTACTCTACCCCTAAAGGTACAGCCATTCCGGAAACCTTGGAGATCATTACCAGCAGCGATACTTGCAATGATTGCGTCTCACTCTAGTTGCCACGAATTTGGAACCAATTCTTCAAGTAAACCCTTCTGCCTACTAGGATACCGTGCCTGCAACCAACGTGATGCGTCATATCTTTAAATGAATATAACGGCGTATCTATTGTTGTCAAGTCAAGTTTCCGCATTCAAATTGTTAATGCGTTCTATTTTTCAGTTGCAGTTTCTGTCTAACTTCCTTCAAAAAGCCATCTGGTTGATGTGCGAAAGCTTGGAAACGCTAATGTGTCTACTTCCTACGACAATATCGGATCACTAGTGTTACTAAGTTATTTGCTACGTCAAAGTTAATCATGCAAAATCTATTATTTTAAAGAACAATAAGGCCTGATTTTTAAAATGCCTCACGACTGCACACATAAAACATGCAACCGCCGCGTAATAGTGTCTAATGACTTTTCCGATTTATACGAAATGTCACAACATAAATAAGCAGAGAACTAAGTAACGATTAAGAACTGTGGCACAAAAATGTAAAATTACTTAAATTATATACTCTGGAATGTTAAAAGCACTCTTAACATAATGCTACAATGTTTTGCACATAGTAAAAAAAAAACTTTTGGCTCTGTTATAAAAAAAATGACACAACTCTCTAATTTTTCGTTCCCGTGAAGATCACATTTTAGTTCATTATACTTGGAAGAATGCAGGGTTATGTGCAAAAAAAACTGTAACACGCAGCACCTTATCGTTATAAAATTTCCGCTCAGTGAATTGACATTTTGCACATTCTCTGGTTAACATACCTGTACAGAAACTATTGCAAAGGCTCTGAACTTGAGGCCCCTTGTAACAGCAAGTGCTATTACCGTGCACGGTGCTTCAAGTTCTTTTGAATAGCTGCTTCCCCGTCATTCAGATTTTATGAACTAAAGCAATGAGAATGATTTCTATAGATTGTACGTATTTACTGAGAAAAAATGCTTTTTTTTCTTAATAATATTTCATTCAAAGCTGACCTTAATTTTGGCTATTTCTTTAACCAGTTTCATATGAAGTTTCCGCAAAATATTTTGTAAAATCTTTTTGCTCAGGCTAGAGGCTATTTTAACCATGAGGCCCTCAGCACTTCAGCTAATGCTGAAGCTATAAGTACCCCCTGATAAAACCTACGCACAGAATAGAACACGACGCTATTTAATGATAATAATAAATTGAAACGCAGCAGAATTTTCCGGGCAGCTAGACAGAAAGACATGCGTCATCAAACCCTCCCTGAATAAGACCCTTCCAATCATTCGCATCAATCACAGAACGAGCGGGAATCTAGTCTGTGAGATAATCACGCTGAAAATTCCGAAAATGAAATGTGATTTTACAGACGATTTAAAAACTGAATTTCCGTTTTTTGAAAAATCTACTAAATTGGGCGAGACAGATAAAGTGGAGTGTGCGGTTTGTGGTGGCTTGTTTAGCGTCGAGCATGGCGGAAAGTCCCACATTACCCAGCACATTGCTACGAAAAGACATAAATCTGCATCTCGAGCTAGTACAAGTGCAAACGTCAGTGATTTCTTTACCAAGAAAGTGATGGGGGAAGTGGAAAAGAATCTTGCTGCAGAGGAAGCAATTTTCGCGTATCACACGTGTTTCCACAACCAGAGTTTTGGATCAATGGATTGCACATCTAAATGAATACGCAAGTTATATGATAGAAAATTTGCGTGTGGGCAAACAAAAACACAAGCGTTAACTGTAAATGTTTTGGCTCCATTTGCAATCAATTCAATCTGGAAACGGAGAAAGCAAATTATATAACTATCCTGATTGACGCTTCAAACCATGGTGCTTCAAAATTAGTGATATTGATGGTTCGATATTTCATCCCAGAAAAAGGTGTAAAAACCATGGTTCTAGAATTTACAGACCTTCCTAGTGAAAGCGCAGAACGACTTACGGGTTACATATGGAACTTGTTAAAATCTTGGAAGATTGAAGATAAATTCGTTGCCTTGTCAGCGTATAATACTAATACTAACTTCGGTGGATGTTCGAGAAAGGGAAGAAACAACGTGTACCAAAAATTTAGAACTAGGTTTGGCCGCGGACTGATTGGAGTTGGTTGCTCAGCTCATATTATAAACAATGCTGTGCAAACTGCAGCTGATACATTGCCTGTAGACAATGAGGCTGTCATAGCCAAAATATTTCAACACTTTTATATATACTCTACAAGAGTCCAGTCCCTAAAATAATTTGTGAATTTGTGGACAATGAGTATAAAACAGTTCTAGGACACTCGAAGACAAGGTGGTTGTCGTTGCATCTAGCTATCAAAAGGTTGAATGAAATGTATGAAGGACTTAAAGCTATTTTCTTTCAATAGATAAATGTTCGACAATGTTGAAAGACTTTCCAGAACCCAGTGTCGAAGCCGTTTTCTACTTTCCTGGAGTTGCAATGTGAAATGTCCACATACTACATACTATCAGGAGCATAAAAGGCGAAACGATATCTTTCGTTGAAGTACAGTCATTATACAGTCACGGGTTGGAAAAATTGAAATGAGAAGAGATGAAAATTTGGCAATTACCACCGAAAAGAAGCTACTTCTTGAGTTGCAAGAGTTCAGAATCGCTTTATTCAAGTGGGAGTGGGACATACAGAATACACGGGGAACACATATAAATCCATGAAAGCGGAAGGATTGATTAGTGAAAAGGTATTCCAATCTCATAAAATTGATTTCTACAACACATGTGTGTCATTGTATAAAAGAATGGTCACAGTATATGCTGAAATTAGGCAGTATATCTTGGGTGAAACTGAGAACAGCATTATCTTGGGAAAATGTTCTTCAAACAGTCCAGCCGCCCCGGTGGCACAGTGGTCTAAGGCGCTGGTCTCTGATCATTCGTCCGTAAGGGGTCCGGGATCGAATCCCGGTCAGGCATGGATGTTGTGTTTGTCTTACGGCACTGGCTCTCTCCCTTCCCTGGAACCAGTGACCCTAAATTAGGGACGGGCGACTGCTTATAGCCCATTGAGTTGCTCACAGTGGTCGTTAAACTTCCAATCAAAAAAAAAAAAAAGAATCATAGGTTTTTACGTCTTAATGGGATGGAGGAGTTTGTTTCTCGTCACACAAAACATCGAATCTGTGGGCAATGCTCGATACAGGTACGAGGATCTCCTTCTCAACGTTAACTTCGCTATATATTTATATATACGAACGATGAAACAGAGGGTTTTTGTACGCCAAATTAATGAGAAGACGATAAAATAGTGAACTCCGTTTCTTAGGCGTATAAGCGATGAGAAACAAACTGATGCTAGCTTTCGCTATTTCTGGGTAGCTTCATCGTTTCAGTGTCAGTTATTGCATTAACCGATTAACATTACATTAATCCAAGGAGGTCATATTACTGGAGACACCACTGGCTCTGCCGCCATAGGTAAAAGCTCATCTGTGGTGTGACGTCACAAGCATGAAAAAACGAACTAAATTATACCGTTGATAAAACAGTAAGCTTGTGTATCATTGATAAAGATTAGTTAGGTGCCTGAGTCTTCCGAAGAGCTTTGAGATCTAACATCCTGGTGGTAGTCTGGCGGATTTCCTGAGATCGACTGGAATAGCGGGTAACCGGCCCGCTCTTTGTACCTGCGCAATCCAAAAATTTAGAGGGTTCCTTTGAAGGGCTATAGAACCTGAGTCAGTGATAAAATCTTCAAGTGCTTGATTGCAGTCCGCTGCGTCCATAACTGCTATCTGGTCAGATTTGTCCGTTAGAGTCAACATTATGGATGGCTCATTTGTAAGGATCGAAACTGGCCTCGGAATTATAAATTTATAAGGCATTTTAGTAGGATTGTACCAAGATCGTAATTTAGAAGAACATAGCTGGAGTAGTTCATGTTTTGAGTCGTTTGGAACTCGTGATATTACCCTTTCGGATTCGGAAACGACGCTTTTTGGGTTCGATCTGGTTCGGAAGCAGAATTTTTGTCCAAGCTCCAAAATTTTTGTTCATCTTGAGAAAAGGTCCGGCTGGAAATGTTGATGAATAGAATGGCGAAATCTTTAGCTTTCGGAGTCTGGGAAAATCTCAAGTAATTCATTTTTTTTGTTGTGTGCGGAGGATAAGGAAGATTGGATTTTTTGAACTAACATATCTACACGGATGGTCAAGGTGTTAAAGGTGATAGGGTCGCACAATCGGTGTAATTTCATATACAGGGTGTAGCACCTGCTCTCCAATGGCATGTGCCGCCCCGGTGGCGCAGTGGTCTAAGCGATGGCCTCTGATCATTCGTCCGAAAGGGGTCTGGGTTCGAATCCCGGTGAGGCATGGATGTTGTGCTTGTCTTACGGCACTGTCTCTCTCCCTTCCCTGGAACCATTGACCCTAAATTAGGGACGGGCGACTGCTTATAGCCTATTGAGTTGCTCACGGTGGTCGTGAAACCTCCAATAAAAAAATGGCATGACGTCCTTCCTTTTCAGGTTCACTAAACGTGACAGGGTCTGACGAAAAAATTTATCCCGAGGCCAGTTTCGATCCTCAGAAATGACCCGTTTATAATGTTGACTCTAACGGACAAATCTGGCCATATAGCAGTTCTGGACGCAGCGGACTACAATAAATAAATTGAAGATTTTATATCTGATTCTGGTTCTATAGCCCTTCAAAGGAACCCACTAAATTCTTGGATTGCGCATGTACAAAGAGCTGCCCGGTTACCCGCTATTCCAGACGATCTCAGGAAAGTCGCCAGACTACCACCAGGACCTGGTATCCCAAAACTTTTCGGAAGACTCAAGCACCATAAGCCCGAAACCCCACTGAGACCCATCGTATCCAGGAAGTCTGCACCAACGTAACATTTAGATAAAGCACTATCCAAATTCCTGCGTAGTTTTCTTCCTGAATCGGACTTTCTAATAAATTCCACTCTGGATTTTATAACGAAAGCCAAGCAACTCACTGTGCTACCAGTCGACACTATCGGCAGCTTCGACGTGGTTTCCTTTTACCTTTCAATCCCCGTTCCGGAAGCCATCAGAACATTAAAGGAGGCTATATCAAATTAAACATTTTATACGCAGGAGTCATGCCTCAGCTTCTTGAAATTAATAGACTTGGTCACTAATACTGGCTTCTACAGTTTCCAGGGACAAGTATATAAACAGAAAAATGGCGCTCCCATGGGATCCACACTTTTACCCGTCCTTGCAGAAGCAATACTTCGCCCAATCGAGCAGAATATATTCTCCAGCATTACCCCAAGGACTACCAATTGGCTGCGTTATGCAGACGACGTATTTTGCATGGTCTCACGGAAAAGAGACTCTTCCGATGTTCCTTGGTAAAATTAGTGATATACATCCTACGATCAATTTCACGATGGAGCTTGAACACAACAACGTTTTACCTTATCTGGATGTTCTATTGAGAAAATCGCCTGACAACCACCTCGGTACAGAATTCTGCTACACACCCACGTCCGTCCCCAACCTGATGCTCCGCAGCTCTTTCTGTCCCGCAGAATACAAAACAGCTGTCTTCATTTCTCGAATTAGAAGTGCCATCGCCGTTTCCTCCGATACCCATTCTAGACAACACGAAATTGAAAGCGTCATCAGGTTAGCCACTGATGCAGAATATTCGTTGAATCAGATACGTAACTTTATCCAAAAAGCCTGGGTCAAACATTCTAATCTTCCTGTGCCGCAGATACGTTATTTAGGCTCAATTCCCTACATCCTACATACCAAATGTGTCTTACAAACTCAAAAACGCCCTGAATAAGAGGAACTACGGCGTCGGCATAAGGTCTCCTGCATCTTTATATACTATGCTAAAGGGAAATAGTGAAAAACCACCTCTCCTGCGAAGCAGGTGCTCATGCGATCCCCCTACAGTATCGTGATGGCTCTAAACATTACTACATTGGAATGCCCAAGCGTTCGTTTGGAATCAGAGTCAACAAACATAAAAGAGACACGAAATACGGTGTAAAGTAGCGACGGCACTATCCAGAGAAATGAAATTCAAGTCCGCTACTCCTATGTAGGACGATATAAAAAAATTAGCAACCTACTCTACCCCTAAAGGTACAGCCATTCCGGAAACCTTGGAGATCATTACCAGCAGCGATACTTGCAATGATTGCGTCTCACTCTAGTTGCCACGAATTTGGAACCAATTCTTCAAGTAAACCCTTCTGCCTACTAGGATACCGTGCCTGCAACCAACGTGATGCGTCATATCTTTAAATGAATATAACGGCGTATCTATTGTTGTCAAGTCAAGTTTCCGCATTCAAATTGTTAATGCGTTCTATTTTTCAGTTGCAGTTTCTGTCTAACTTCCTTCAAAAAGCCATCTGGTTGATGTGCGAAAGCTTGGAAACGCTAATGTGTCTACTTCCTACTACAATATCGGATCACTAGTGTTACTAAGTTATTTGCTACGTCAAAGTTAATCATGCAAAATCTATTATTTTAAAGAACAATAAGGCCTGATTTTTAAAATGCCTCACGACTGCACACATAAAACATGCAACCGCCGCGTAATAGTGTCTAATGACTTTTCCGATTTATACGAAATGTCACAACATAAATAAGCAGAGAACTAAGTAACGATTAAGAACTGTGGCACAAAAATGTAAAATTACTTAAATTATATACTCTGGAATGTTAAAAGCACTCTTAACATAATGCTACAATGTTTTGCACATAGTAAAAAAAAACTTTTGGCTCTGTTATAAAAAAAATGACACAACTCTCTAATTTTTCGTTCCCGTGAAGATCACATTTTAGTTCATTATACTTGGAAGAATGCAGGGTTATGTGCAAAAAAAACTGTAACACGCAGCACCTTATCGTTATAAAATTTCCGCTCAGTGAATTGACATTTTGCACATTCTCTGGTTAACATACCTGTACAGAAACTATTGCAAAGGCTCTGAACTTGAGGCCCCTTGTAACAGCAAGTGTTATTACCGTGCACGGTGCTTCAAGTTCTTTTGAATAGCTGCTTCCCCGTCATTCAGATTTTATGAACTAAAGCAATGAGAATGATTTCTATAGATTGTACGTATTTACTGAGAAAAAATGCTTTTTTTCTTAATAATATTTCATTCAAAGTTGACCTTAATTTTGGCTATTTCTTTAACCAGTTTCATATGAAGTTTCCGCAAAATATTTTGTAAAATCTTTTTGCTCAGGCTAGAGGCTATTTTAACCATGAGGCCCTCAGCACTTCAGCTAATGCTGAAGCTATAAGTACCCCTGATAAAACCTACGCACAGAATAGAACACGACGCTATTTAATGATAATAATAAATTGAAACGCAGCAGAATTTTCCGGGCAGCTAGACAGAAAGACATGCGTCATCAAACCCTCCCTGAATAAGACCCTTCCAATCATTCGCATCAATCACAGAACGAGCGGGAATCTAGTCTGTGAGATAATCACGCTGAAAATTCCGAAAATGAAATGTGATTTTACAGACGATTTAAAAACTGAATTTCCGTTTTTTGAAAAATCTACTAAATTGGGCGAGACAGATAAAGTGGAGTGTGCGGTTTGTGGTGGCTTGTTTAGCGTCGAGCATGGCGGAAAGTCCCACATTACCCAGCACATTGCTACGAAAAGACATAAATCTGCATCTCGAGCTAGTACAAGTGCAAACGTCAGTGATTTCTTTACCAAGAAAGTGATGGGGGAAGTGGAAAAGAATCTTGCTGCAGAGGAAGCAATTTTCGCGTATCACACGTGTTTCCACAACCAGAGTTTTGGATCAATGGATTGCACATCTAAATGAATACGCAAGTTATATGATAGAAAATTTGCGTGTGGGCAAACAAAAACACAAGCGTTAACTGCAAATGTTTTGGCTCCATTTGCAATCAATTCAATCTGGAAACGGAGAAAGCAAATTATATAACTATCCTGATTGACGCTTCAAACCATGGTGCTTCAAAATTAGTGCCATTGATGGTTCGATATTTCATCCCAGAAAAAGGTGTAAAAACCATGGTTCTAGAATTTACAGACCTTCCTAGTGAAAGCGCAGAACGACTTACGGGACATATGGAACTTGTTAAAATCTTGGAAGATTGAAGATAAATTCGTTGCCTTGTCAGCGTATAATACTAATACTAACTTCGGTGGATGTTCGAGAAAGGGAAGAAACAACGTGTACCAAAAATTGAGAACTAGGTTTGGCCGCGGACTGATTGGAGTTGGTTGCTCAGCTCATATTATAAACAATGCTGTGCAAACTGCAGCTGATACATTGCCTGTAGACAATGAGGCTGTCATAGCCAAAATATTTCAACACTTTTATATATACTCTACAAGAGTCCAGTCCCTAAAATAATTTGTGAATTTGTGGACAATGAGTATAAAACAGTTCTAGGACACTCGAAGACAAGGTGGTTGTCGTTGCATCTAGCTATCAAAAGGTTGAATGAAATGTATGAAGGACTTAAAGCTATTTTCTTTCAATAGATAAATGTTCGACAATGTTGAAAGACTTTCCAGAACCCAGTGTCGAAGCCGTTTTCTACTTTTCTGGAGTTGCAATGTGAAATGTTCCATACTACATACTATCAGGAGCATAAAAGGCGAAACGATATCTTTCGTTGAAGTACAGTCATTATACAGTCACGGGTTGGAAAAATTGAAATGAGAAGAGATGAAAATTTGGCAATTACCACCGAAAAGAAGCTACTTCTTGAGTTGCAAGAGTTCAGAATCGCTTTATTCAAGTGGGAGTGGGACATACAGAATGCACGGGGAACACATATAAATCCATGAAAGCGGAAGGATTGATTAGTGAAAAGGTATTCCAATCTCATAAAATTGATTTCTACAACACATGTGTGTCATTGTATAAAAGAATGGTCACAGTATATGCTGAAATTAGGCAGTATATCTTGGGTGAAACTGAGAACAGCATTATCTTGGGAAAATGTTCTTCAAACAGTCCAGCCGCCCCGGTGGCACAGTGGTCTAAGGCGCTGGTCTCTGATCATTCGTCCGTAAGGGGTCCGGGATCGAATCCCGGTCAGGCATGGATGTTGTGTTTGTCTTACGGCACTGGCTCTCTCCCTTCCCTGGAACCAGTGACCCTAAATTAGGGACGGGCGACTGCTTATAGCCCATTGAGTTGCTTACAGTGGTCGTTAAACTTCCAATCAAAAAAAAAAAAAGAATCATAGGTTTTTACGTCTTAATGGGATGGAGGAGTTTGTTTCTCGTCACACAAAACATCGAATCTGTGGGCAATGCTCGATACAGGTACGAGGATCTCCTTCTCAACGTTAACTTCGCTATATATTTATATATACGAACGATGAAAAAGAGGGTTTTTGTACGCCAAATTAATGAGAAGACGATAAAATAGTGAACTCCGTTTCTTAGGCGTATAAGCGATGAGAAACAAAGTGATGCTAGCTTTCGCTATTTCCGGGTAGCTTCATCGTTTCAGCGTCAGTTATTGCATTAACCGATTAACATTACATTAATCCAAGGAGGTTATATTACTGGAGACACCACTGGCTCTGCCGCCATAGGTAAAAGCTCATCTGTGGTGTGACGTCACAAGCATGAAAAAACGAACTAAATTATACCGTTGATAAAACAGTAAGCTTGTGTATCATTGATAAAGATTAGTTAGGTGCCTGAGTCTTCCGAAGAGCTTTGAGATCTAACATCCTGGTGGTAGTCTGGCGGATTTCCTGAGATCGACTGGAATAGCGGGTAACCGGCCCGCTCTTTGTACCTGCGCAATCCAAAAATTTAGAGGGTTCCTTTGAAGGGCTATAGAACCTGAGTCAGTGATAAAATCTTCAAGTGCTTGATTGCAGTCCGCTGCGTCCATAACTGCTATCTGGTCAGATTTGTCCGTTAGAGTCAACATTATGGATGGCTCATTTGTAAGGATCGAAACTGGCCTCGGAATTATAAATTTATAAGGCATTTTAGTAGGATTGTACCAAGATCGAAATTTAGAAGAACATAGCTGGAGTAGTTCATGTTTTGAGTCGTTTGGAACTCGTGATATTACCCTTTCGGATTCGGAAACGACGCTTTTTGGGTTCGATCTGGTTCGGAAGCAGAATTTTTGTCCAAGCTCCAAAATTTTTGTTCATCTTGAGAAAAGGTCCGGCTGGAAATGTTGATGAATAGAATGGCGAAATCTTTAGCTTTCGGAGTCTGGGAAAATCTCAAGTAATTCATTTTTTTTGTTGAGTGCGGAGGATAAGGAAGATTGGATTTTTTCAACTAACATATCTACACGGATGGTCAAGGTGGTAAAGGGGATAGGGTCGCACAATCGGTGTAATTTCATATACAGGGTGTAGCACCTGCTCTCCAATGGCATGTGCCGCCCCGGTGGCGCAGTGGTCTAAGCGATGGCCTCTGATCATTCGTCCGAAAGGGGTCTGGGTTCGAATCCCGGTGAGGCATGGATGTTGTGTTTGTCTTACGGCACTGGCTCTCTCCCTTCCCTGGAACCATTGACCCTAAATTAGGGACGGGCGACTGCTTATAGCCTATCGAGTTGCTCACGGTGGTCGTGAAACCTCCAATAAAAAAATGGCATGACGTCCTTCCTTTTCAGGTTCACTAAACGTGACAGGGTCTGACGAAAAAATTTATCCCGAGGCCAGTTTCGATCCTCAGAAATGACCCGTCTATAATGTTGACTCTAACGGACAAATCTGGCCATATAGCAGTTCTGGACGCAGCGGACTACAATAAAAAAATTGAAGATTTTATATCTGATTCTGGTTCTATAGCCCTTCAAAGGAACCCTCTAAATTCTTGGATTGCGCATGTACAAAGAGCTGCCCGGTTACCCGCTATTCCAGACGATCTCAGGAAAGTCGCCATACTACCACCAGGACCTGGTATCCCAAAGCTCTTCGGAAGACTCAAGCACCATAAGCCCGAACCCCCACTGAGACCCATCGTATCCAGGAAGTCTGCACCAACGTAACATTTAGATAAAGCACTATCCAAATTCCTGCGTAGTTTTCTTCCTGAATCGGACTTTCTAATAAATTCCACTCTGGATTTTATAACGAAAGCCAAGCAACTCACTGTGCTACCAGTCGACACTATCGGCAGCTTCGACGTGGTTTCCTTTTACCTTTCAATCCCCGTTCCGGAAGCCATCAGAACATTAAAGGAGGCTATATCAAATTAAACATTTTATACGCAGGAGTCATGCCTCAGCTTCTTGAAATTAATAGACTTGGTCACTAATACTGGCTTCTACAGTTTCCAGGGACAAGTATATAAACAGAAAAATGGCGCTCCCATGGGATCCACACTTTTACCCGTCCTTGCAGAAGCAATACTTCGCTCAATCGAGCAGAATATATTCTCCAGCATTACCCCAAGGCCTACCAATTGGCTGCGTTATGCAGACGACGTATTTTTTGCATGGTCTCACGGAAAAGAGACTCTTCCGATGTTCCTTGGTAAAATTAATGATATACATCCTACGATCAATTTCACGATGGAGCTTGAACACAACAACGTTTTACCTTATCTGGATGTTCTATTGAGAAAATCGCCTGACAACCACCTCGGTACAGAATTCTGCTACACACCCACGTCCGTCCCCAACCTGATGCTCCGCAGCTCTTTCTGTCCCGCAGAATACAAAACAGCTGTCTTCATTTCTCGAATTAGAAGTGCCATCGCCGTTTCCTCCGATACCCATTCTAGACAACACGAAATTGAAAGCGTCATCAGGTTAGCCACTGATGCAGAATATTCGTTGAATCAGATACGTAACTTTATCCAAAAAGCCAGGGTCAAACATTCTAATCTTCCTGTGCCGCAGATACGTTATTTAGGCTCAATTCCCTACATACCAAATGTGTCTTACAAACTCAAAAACGCCCTGAATAAGAGGAACTACGGCGTCGGCATAAGGTCTCCTGCATCTTTATATACTATGCTAAAGGGAAATAGTGAAAAACCACCTCTCCTGCGAAGCAGGTGCTCATGCGATCCCCCTACAGTATCGTGATGGCTCTAAACATTACTACATTGGAATGCCCAAGCGTTCGTTTGGAATCAGAGTCAACAAACATAAAAGAGACACGAAATACGGTGTAAAGTAGCGACGGCACTATCCAGAGAAATGAAATTCAAGTCCGCTACTCCTATGTAGGACGATATAAAAAAATTAGCAACCTACTCTACCCCTAAAGGTAAAGCCATTCCGGAAACCTTGGAGATCATTACCAGCAGCGATACTTGCAATGATTGCGTCTCACTTTAGTTGCCACGAAATTGGAACCAATTCTTCAAGTAAACTATTCTGCCTACTAGGATACCGTGCCTGCAACCAACGTGATGCGTCATATCTTTAAATGAATATAACGGCGTATCTATTGTTGTCAAGTCAAGTTTCCGCATTCAAATTGTTAATGCGTTCTATTTTTCAGTTGCAGTTTCTGTCTAACTTCCTTCAAAAAGCCATCTGGTTGATGTGCGAAAGCTTGGAAACGCTAATGTGTCTACTTCCTACGACAATATCGGATCACTAGTGTTACTAAGTTATTTGCTACGTCAAAGTTAATCATGCAAAATCTATTATTTTAAAGAACAATAAGGCCTGATTTTTAAAATGCCTCACGACTGCACACATAAAACATGCAACCGCCGCGTAATAGTGTCTAATGACTTTTCCGATTTATACGAAATGTCACAACATAAATAAGCAGAGAACTAAGTAACGATTAAGAACTGTGGCACAAAAATGTAAAATTACTTAAATTATATACTCTGGAATGTTAAAAGCACTCTTAACATAATGCTACAATGTTTTGCACATAGTAAAAAAAAACTTTTGGCTCTGTTATAAAAAAAATGACACAACTCTCTAATTTTTCGTTCCCGTGAAGATCACATTTTAGTTCATTATACTTGGAAGAATGCAGGGTTATGTGCAAAAAAAACTGTAACACGCAGCACCTTATCGTTATAAAATTTCCGCTCAGTGAATTGACATTTTGCACATTCTCTGGTTAACATACCTGTACAGAAACTATTGCAAAGGCTCTGAACTTGAGGCCCCTTGTAACAGCAAGTGCTATTACCGTGCACGGTGCTTCAAGTTCTTTTGAATAGCTGCTTCCCCGTCATTCAGATTTTATGAACTAAAGCAATGAGAATGATTTCTATAGATTGTACGTATTTACTGAGAAAAAATGCTTTTTTTTCTTAATAATATTTCATTCAAAGCTGACCTTAATTTTGGCTATTTCTTTAACCAGTTTCATATGAAGTTTCCGCAAAATATTTTGTAAAATCTTTTTGCTCAGGCTAGAGAGCTATTTTAACCATGAGGCCCTCAGCACTTCAGCTAATGCTGAAGCTATAAGTACCCCCTGATAAAACCTACGCACAGAATAGAACACGACGCTATTTAATGATAATAATAAATTGAAACGCAGCAGAATTTTCCGGGCAGCTAGACAGAAAGACATGCGTCATCAAACCCTCCCTGAATAAGACCCTTCCAATCATTCGCATCAATCACAGAACGAGCGGGAATCTAGTCTGTGAGATAATCACGCTGAAAATTCCGAAAATGAAATGTGATTTTACAGACGATTTAAAAACTGAATTTCCGTTTTTTGAAAAATCTACTAAATTGGGCGAGACAGATAAAGTGGAGTGTGCGGTTTGTGGTGGCTTGTTTAGCGTCGAGCATGGCGGAAAGTCCCACATTACCCAGCACATTGCTACGAAAAGACATAAATCTGCATCTCGAGCTAGTACAAGTGCAAACGTCAGTGATTTCTTTACCAAGAAAGTGATGGGGGAAGTGGAAAAGAATCTTGCTGCAGAGGAAGCAATTTTCGCGTATCACACGTGTTTCCACAACCAGAGTTTTGGATCAATGGATTGCACATCTAAATGAATACGCAAGTTATATGATAGAAAATTTGCGTGTGGGCAAACAAAAACACAAGCGTTAACTGTAAATGTTTTGGCTCCATTTGCAATTAATTCAATCTGGAAACGGAGAAAGCAAATTATATAACTATCCTGATTGACGCTTCAAACCATGGTGCTTCAAAATTAGTGCCATTGATGGTTCGATATTTCATCCCAGAAAAAGGTGTAAAAACCATGGTTCTAGAATTTACAGACCTTCCTAGTGAAAGCGCAGAACGACTTACGGGTTACATATGGAACTTGTTAAAATCTTGGAAGATTGAAGATAAATTCGTTGCCTTGTCAGCGTATAATACTAATACTAACTTCGGTGGATGTTCGAGAAAGGGAAGAAACAACGTGTACCAAAAATTGAGAACTAGGTTTGGCCGCGGACTGATTGGAGTTGGTTGCTCAGCTCATATTATAAACAATGCTGTGCAAACTGCAGCTGATACATTGCCTGTAGACAATGAGGCTGTCATAGCCAAAATATTTCAACACTTTTATATATACTCTACAAGAGTTCAGTCCCTAAAATAATTTGTGAATTTGTGGACAATGAGTATAAAACAGTTCTAGGACACTCGAAGACAAGGTGGTTGTCGTTGC
Source organism: Macrothele yani (assembly GCA_039090855.1). Lineage (NCBI taxonomy): Eukaryota > Metazoa > Arthropoda > Arachnida > Araneae > Macrothelidae > Macrothele > Macrothele yani. The sequence continues at coordinate 66,202,154 of CM076989.1, read as the reverse complement.
ATCTAGCTATCAAAAGGTTGAATGAAATGTATGAAGGACTTAAAGCTATTTTCTTTCAATAGATAAATGTTCGACAATGTTGAAAGACTTTCCAGAACCCAGTGTCGAAGCCGTTTTCTACTTTTCTGGAGTTGCAATGTGAAATGTTCCATACTACATACTATCAGGAGCATAAAAGGCGAAACGATATCTTTCGTTGAAGTACAGTCATTATACAGTCACGGGTTGGAAAAATTGAAATGAGAAGAGATGAAAATTTGGCAATTACCACCGAAAAGAAGCTACTTCTTGAGTTGCAAGAGTTCAGAATCGCTTTATTCAAGTGGGAGTGGGACATACAGAATGCACGGGGAACACATATAAATCCATGAAAGCGGAAGGATTGATTAGTGAAAAGGTATTCCAATCTCATAAAATTGATTTCTACAACACATGTGTGTCATTGTATAAAAGAATGGTCACAGTATATGCTGAAATTAGGCAGTATATCTTGGGTGAAACTGAGAACAGCATTATCTTGGGAAAATGTTCTTCAAACAGTCCAGCCGCCCCGGTGGCACAGTGGTCTAAGGCGCTGGTCTCTGATCATTCGTCCGTAAGGGGTCCGGGATCGAATCCCGGTCAGGCATGGATGTTGTGTTTGTCTTACGGCACTGGCTCTCTCCCTTCCCTGGAACCAGTGACCCTAAATTAGGGACGGGCGACTGCTTATAGCCCATTGAGTTGCTTACAGTGGTCGTTAAACTTCCAATCAAAAAAAAAAAAAAAAAAAGAATCATAGGTTTTTACGTCTTAATGGGATGGAGGAGTTTGTTTCTCGTCACACAAAACATCGAATCTGTGGGCAATGCTCGATACAGGTACGAGGATCTCCTTCTCAACGTTAACTTCGCTATATATTTATATATACGAACGATGAAAAAGAGGGTTTTTGTACGCCAAATTAATGAGAAGACGATAAAATAGTGAACTCCGTTTCTTAGGCGTATAAGCGATGAGAAACAAAGTGATGCTAGCTTTCGCTATTTCCGGGTAGCTTCATCGTTTCAGCGTCAGTTATTGCATTAACCGATTAACATTACATTAATCCAAGGAGGTTATATTACTGGAGACACCACTGGCTCTGCCGCCATAGGTAAAAGCTCATCTGTGGTGTGACGTCACAAGCATGAAAAAACGAACTAAATTATACCGTTGATAAAACAGTAAGCTTGTGTATCATTGATAAAGATTAGTTAGGTGCCTGAGTCTTCCGAAGAGCTTTGAGATCTAACATCCTGGTGGTAGTCTGGCGGATTTCCTGAGATCGACTGGAATAGCGGGTAACCGGCCCGCTCTTTGTACCTGCGCAATCCAAAAATTTAGAGGGTTCCTTTGAAGGGCTATAGAACCTGAGTCAGTGATAAAATCTTCAAGTGCTTGATTGCAGTCCGCTGCGTCCATAACTGCTATCTGGTCAGATTTGTCCGTTAGAGTCAACATTATGGATGGCTCATTTGTAAGGATCGAAACTGGCCTCGGAATTATAAATTTATAAGGCATTTTAGTAGGATTGTACCAAGATCGAAATTTAGAAGAACATAGCTGGAGTAGTTCATGTTTTGAGTCGTTTGGAACTCGTGATATTACCCTTTCGGATTCGGAAACGACGCTTTTTGGGTTCGATCTGGTTCGGAAGCAGAATTTTTGTCCAAGCTCCAAAATTTTTGTTCATCTTGAGAAAAGGTCCGGCTGGAAATGTTGATGAATAGAATGGCGAAATCTTTAGCTTTCGGAGTCTGGGAAAATCTCAAGTAATTCATTTTTTTGTTGAGTGCGGAGGATAAGGAAGATTGGATTTTTTCAACTAACATATCTACACGGATGGTCAAGGTGGTAAAGGGGATAGGGTCGCACAATCGGTGTAATTTCATATACAGGGTGTAGCACCTGCTCTCCAATGGCATGTGCCGCCCCGGTGGCGCAGTGGTCTAAGCGATGGCCTCTGATCATTCGTCCGAAAGGGGTCTGGGTTCGAATCCCGGTGAGGCATGGATGTTGTGTTTGTCTTACGGCACTGGCTCTCTCCCTTCCCTGGAACCATTGACCCTAAATTAGGGACGGGCGACTGCTTATAGCCTATCGAGTTGCTCACGGTGGTCGTGAAACCTCCAATAAAAAAATGGCATGACGTCCTTCCTTTTCAGGTTCACTAAACGTGACAGGGTCTGACGAAAAAATTTATCCCGAGGCCAGTTTCGATCCTCAGAAATGACCCGTCTATAATGTTGACTCTAACGGACAAATCTGGCCATATAGCAGTTCTGGACGCAGCGGACTACAATAAAAAAATTGAAGATTTTATATCTGATTCTGGTTCTATAGCCCTTCAAAGGAACCCTCTAAATTCTTGGATTGCGCATGTACAAAGAGCTGCCCGGTTACCCGCTATTCCAGACGATCTCAGGAAAGTCGCCATACTACCACCAGGACCTGGTATCCCAAAGCTCTTCGGAAGACTCAAGCACCATAAGCCCGAACCCCCACTGAGACCCATCGTATCCAGGAAGTCTGCACCAACGTAACATTTAGATAAAGCACTATCCAAATTCCTGCGTAGTTTTCTTCCTGAATCGGACTTTCTAATAAATTCCACTCTGGATTTTATAACGAAAGCCAAGCAACTCACTGTGCTACCAGTCGACACTATCGGCAGCTTCGACGTGGTTTCCTTTTACCTTTCAATCCCCGTTCCGGAAGCCATCAGAACATTAAAGGAGGCTATATCAAATTAAACATTTTATACGCAGGAGTCATGCCTCAGCTTCTTGAAATTAATAGACTTGGTCACTAATACTGGCTTCTACAGTTTCCAGGGACAAGTATATAAACAGAAAAATGGCGCTCCCATGGGATCCACACTTTTACCCGTCCTTGCAGAAGCAATACTTCGCTCAATCGAGCAGAATATATTCTCCAGCATTACCCCAAGGCCTACCAATTGGCTGCGTTATGCAGACGACGTATTTTTTGCATGGTCTCACGGAAAAGAGACTCTTCCGATGTTCCTTGGTAAAATTAATGATATACATCCTACGATCAATTTCACGATGGAGCTTGAACACAACAACGTTTTACCTTATCTGGATGTTCTATTGAGAAAATCGCCTGACAACCACCTCGGTACAGAATTCTGCTACACACCCACGTCCGTCCCCAACCTGATGCTCCGCAGCTCTTTCTGTCCCGCAGAATACAAAACAGCTGTCTTCATTTCTCGAATTAGAAGTGCCATCGCCGTTTCCTCCGATACCCATTCTAGACAACACGAAATTGAAAGCGTCATCAGGTTAGCCACTGATGCAGAATATTCGTTGAATCAGATACGTAACTTTATCCAAAAAGCCAGGGTCAAACATTCTAATCTTCCTGTGCCGCAGATACGTTATTTAGGCTCAATTCCCTACATACCAAATGTGTCTTACAAACTCAAAAACGCCCTGAATAAGAGGAACTACGGCGTCGGCATAAGGTCTCCTGCATCTTTATATACTATGCTAAAGGGAAATAGTGAAAAACCACCTCTCCTGCGAAGCAGGTGCTCATGCGATCCCCCTACAGTATCGTGATGGCTCTAAACATTACTACATTGGAATGCCCAAGCGTTCGTTTGGAATCAGAGTCAACAAACATAAAAGAGACACGAAATACGGTGTAAAGTAGCGACGGCACTATCCAGAGAAATGAAATTCAAGTCCGCTACTCCTATGTAGGACGATATAAAAAAATTAGCAACCTACTCTACCCCTAAAGGTAAAGCCATTCCGGAAACCTTGGAGATCATTACCAGCAGCGATACTTGCAATGATTGCGTCTCACTTTAGTTGCCACGAAATTGGAACCAATTCTTCAAGTAAACTATTCTGCCTACTAGGATACCGTGCCTGCAACCAACGTGATGCGTCATATCTTTAAATGAATATAACGGCGTATCTATTGTTGTCAAGTCAAGTTTCCGCATTCAAATTGTTAATGCGTTCTATTTTTCAGTTGCAGTTTCTGTCTAACTTCCTTCAAAAAGCCATCTGGTTGATGTGCGAAAGCTTGGAAACGCTAATGTGTCTACTTCCTACGACAATATCGGATCACTAGTGTTACTAAGTTATTTGCTACGTCAAAGTTAATCATGCAAAATCTATTATTTTAAAGAACAATAAGGCCTGATTTTTAAAATGCCTCACGACTGCACACATAAAACATGCAACCGCCGCGTAATAGTGTCTAATGACTTTTCCGATTTATACGAAATGTCACAACATAAATAAGCAGAGAACTAAGTAACGATTAAGAACTGTGGCACAAAAATGTAAAATTACTTAAATTATATACTCTGGAATGTTAAAAGCACTCTTAACATAATGCTACAATGTTTTGCACATAGTAAAAAAAAACTTTTGGCTCTGTTATAAAAAAAATGACACAACTCTCTAATTTTTCGTTCCCGTGAAGATCACATTTTAGTTCATTATACTTGGAAGAATGCAGGGTTATGTGCAAAAAAAAACTGTAACACGCAGCACCTTATCGTTATAAAATTTCCGCTCAGTGAATTGACATTTTGCACATTCTCTGGTTAACATACCTGTACAGAAACTATTGCAAAGGCTCTGAACTTGAGGCCCCTTGTAACAGCAAGTGCTATTACCGTGCACGGTGCTTCAAGTTCTTTTGAATAGCTGCTTCCCCGTCATTCAGATTTTATGAACTAAAGCAATGAGAATGATTTCTATAGATTGTACGTATTTACTGAGAAAAAATGCTTTTTTTCTTAATAATATTTCATTCAAAGCTGACCTTAATTTTGGCTATTTCTTTAACCAGTTTCATATGAAGTTTCCGCAAAATATTTTGTAAAATCTTTTTGCTCAGGCTAGAGGCTATTTTAACCATGAGGCCCTCAGCACTTCAGCTAATGCTGAAGCTATAAGTACCCCCCTGATAAAACCTACGCACAGAATAGAACACGACGCTATTTAATGATAATAATAAATTGAAACGCAGCAGAATTTTCCGGGCAGCTAGACAGAAAGACATGCGTCATCAAACCCTCCCTGAATAAGACCCTTCCAATCATTCGCATCAATCACAGAACGAGCGGGAATCTAGTCTGTGAGATAATCACGCTGAAAATTCCGAAAATGAAATGTGATTTTACAGACGATTTAAAAACTGAATTTCCGTTTTTGAAAAATCTACTAAATTGGGCGAGACAGATAAAGTGGAGTGTGCGGTTTGTGGTGGCTTGTTTAGCGTCGAGCATGGCGGAAAGTCCCACATTACCCAGCACATTGCTACGAAAAGACATAAATCTGCATCTCGAGCTAGTACAAGTGCAAACGTCAGTGATTTCTTTACCAAGAAAGTGATGGGGGAAGTGGAAAAGAATCTTGCTGCAGAGGAAGCAATTTTCGCGTATCACACGTGTTTCCACAACCAGAGTTTTGGATCAATGGATTGCACATCTAAATGAATACGCAAGTTATATGATAGAAAATTTGCGTGTGGGCAAACAAAAACACAAGCGTTAACTGTAAATGTTTTGGCTCCATTTGCAATTAATTCAATCTGGAAACGGAGAAAGCAAATTATATAACTATCCTGATTGACGCTTCAAACCATGGTGCTTCAAAATTAGTGCCATTGATGGTTCGATATTTCATCCCAGAAAAAGGTGTAAAAACCATGGTTCTAGAATTTACAGACCTTCCTAGTGAAAGCGCAGAACGACTTACGGGTTACATATGGAACTTGTTAAAATCTTGGAAGATTGAAGATAAATTCGTTGCCTTGTCAGCGTATAATACTAATACTAACTTCGGTGGATGTTCGAGAAAGGGAAGAAACAACGTGTACCAAAAATTGAGAACTAGGTTTGGCCGCGGACTGATTGGAGTTGGTTGCTCAGCTCATATTATAAACAATGCTGTGCAAACTGCAGCTGATACATTGCCTGTAGACAATGAGGCTGTCATAGCCAAAATATTTCAACACTTTTATATATACTCTACAAGAGTTCAGTCCCTAAAATAATTTGTGAATTTGTGGACAATGAGTATAAAACAGTTCTAGGACACTCGAAGACAAGGTGGTTGTCGTTGCATCTAGCTATCAAAAGGTTGAATGAAATGTATGAAGGACTTAAAGCTATTTTCTTTCAATAGATAAATGTTCGACAATGTTGAAAGACTTTCCAGAACCCAGTGTCGAAGCCGTTTTCTACTTTCCTGGAGTTGCAATGTGAAATGTCCACATACTACATACTATCAGGAGCATAAAAGGCGAAACGATATCTTTCGTTGAAGTACAGTCATTATACAGTCACGGGTTGGAAAAATTGAAATGAGAAGAGATGAAAATTTGGCAATTACCACCGAAAAGAAGCTACTTCTTGAGTTGCAAGAGTTCAGAATCGCTTTATTCAAGTGGGAGTGGGACATACAGAATACACGGGGAACACATATAAATCCATGAAAGCGGAAGGATTGATTAGTGAAAAGGTATTCCAATCTCATAAAATTGATTTCTACAACACATGTGTGTCATTGTATAAAAGAATGGTCACAGTATATGCTGAAATTAGGCAGTATATCTTGGGTGAAACTGAGAACAGCATTATCTTGGGAAAATGTTCTTCAAACAGTCCAGCCGCCCCGGTGGCACAGTGGTCTAAGGCGCTGGTCTCTGATCATTCGTCCGTAAGGGGTCCGGGATCGAATCCCGGTCAGGCATGGATGTTGTGTTTGTCTTACGGCACTGGCTCTCTCCCTTCCCTGGAACCAGTGACCCTAAATTAGGGACGGGCGACTGCTTATAGCCCATTGAGTTGCTCACAGTGGTCGTTAAACTTCCAATCAAAAAAAAAAAAAAAAAAAGAATCATAGGTTTTTACGTCTTAATGGGATGGAGGAGTTTGTTTCTCGTCACACAAAACATCGAATCTGTGGGCAATGCTCGATACAGGTACGAGGATCTCCTTCTCAACGTTAACTTCGCTATATATTTATATATACGAACGATGAAACAGAGGGTTTTTGTACGCCAAATTAATGAGAAGACGATAAAATAGTGAACTCCGTTTCTTAGGCGTATAAGCGATGAGAAACAAAGTGATGCTAGCTTTCGCTATTTCCGGGTAGCTTCATCGTTTCAGTGTCAGTTATTGCATTAACCGATTAACATTACATTAATCCAAGGAGGTCATATTACTGGAGACACCACTGGCTCTGCCGCCATAGGTAAAAGCTCATCTGTGGTGTGACGTCACAAGCATGAAAAAACGAACTAAATTATACCGTTGATAAAACAGTAAGCTTGTGTATCATTGATAAAGATTAGTTAGGTGCCTGAGTCTTCCGAAGAGCTTTGAGATCTAACATCCTGGTGGTAGTCTGGCGGATTTCCTGAGATCGACTGGAATAGCGGGTAACCGGCCCGCTCTTTGTACCTGCGCAATCCAAAAATTTAGAGGGTTCCTTTGAAGGGCTATAGAACCTGAGTCAGTGATAAAATCTTCAAGTGCTTGATTGCAGTCCGCTGCGTCCATAACTGCTATCTGGTCAGATTTGTCCGTTAGAGTCAACATTATGGATGGCTCATTTGTAAGGATCGAAACTGGCCTCGGAATTATAAATTTATAAGGCATTTTAGTAGGATTGTACCAAGATCGTAATTTAGAAGAACATAGCTGGAGCAGTTCATGTTTTGAGTCGTTTGGAACTCGTGATATTACCCTTTCGGATTCGGAAACGACGCTTTTTGGGTTCGATCTGGTTCGGAAGCAGAATTTTTGTCCAAGCTCCAAAATTTTTGTTCATCTTGAGAAAAGGTCCGGCTGGAAATGTTGATGAATAGAATGGCGAAATCTTTAGCTTTCGGAGTCTGGGAAAATCTCAAGTAATTCATTTTTTTTTTGTTGTGTGCGGAGGATAAGGAAGATTGGATTTTTTGAACTAACATATCTACACGGATGGTCAAGGTGTTAAAGGTGATAGGGTCGCACAATCGGTGTAATTTCATATACAGGGTGTAGCACCTGCTCTCCAATGGCATGTGCCGCCCCGGTGGCGCAGTGGTCTAAGCGATGGCCTCTGATCATTCGTCCGAAAGGGGTCTGGGTTCGAATCCCGGTGAGGCATGGATGTTGTGTTTGTCTTACGGCACTGTCTCTCTCCCTTCCCTGGAACCATTGACCCTAAATTAGGGACGGGCGACTGCTTATAGCCTATTGAGTTGCTCACGGTGGTCGTGAAACCTCCAATAAAAAAATGGCATGACGTCCTTCCTTTTCAGGTTCACTAAACGTGACAGGGTCTGACGAAAAAATTTATCCCGAGGCCAGTTTCGATCCTCAGAAATGACCCGTCCATAATGTTGACTCTAACGGACAAATCTGGCCATATAGCAGTTCTGGACGCAGCGGACTACAATAAATAAATTGAAGATTTTATATCTGATTCTGGTTCTATAGCCCTTCAAAGGAACCCACTAAATTCTTGGATTGCGCATGTACAAAGAGCTGCCCGGTTACCCGCTATTCCAGACGATCTCAGGAAAGTCGCCAGACTACCACCAGGACCTGGTATCCCAAAGCTCTTCGGAAGACTCAAGCACCATAAGCCCGAAACCCCACTGAGACCCATCGTATCCAGGAAGTCTGCACCAACGTAACATTTAGATAAAGCACTATCCAAATTCCTGCGTAGTTTTCTTCCTGAATCGGACTTTCTAATAAATTCCACTCTGGATTTTATAACGAAAGCCAAGCAACTCACTGTGCTACCAGTCGACACTATCGGCAGCTTCGACGTGGTTTCCTTTTACCTTTCAATCCCCGTTCCGGAAGCCATCAGAACATTAAAGGAGGCTATATCAAATTAAACATTTTATACGCAGGAGTCATGCCTCAGCTTCTTGAAATTAATAGACTTGGTCACTAATACTGGCTTCTACAGTTTCCAGGGACAAGTATATAAACAGAAAAATGGCGCTCCCATGGGATCCACACTTTCACCCGTCCTTGCAGAAGCAATACTTCGCCCAATCGAGCAGAATATATTCTCCAGCAGTACCCCAAGGCCTACCAATTGGCTGCGTTATGCAGACGACGTATTTTTTGCATGGTCTCACGGAAAAGAGACTCTTCCGATGTTCCTTGGTAAAATTAATGATATACATTCTACGATCAATTTCACGATGGAGCTTGAACACAACAACGTTTTACCTTATCTGGATGTTCTATTGAGAAAATCGCCTGACAACCACCTCGGTACAGAATTCTGCTACACACCCACGTCCGTCCCCAACCTGATGCTCCGCAGCTCTTTCTGTCCCGCAGAATACAAAACAGCTGTCTTCATTTCTCGAATTAGAAGTGCCATCGCCGTTTCCTCCGATACCCATTCTAGACAACACGAAATTGAAAGCGTCATCAGGTTAGCCACTGATGCAGAATATTCGTTGAATCAGATACGTAACTTTATCCAAAAAGCCTGGGTCAAACATTCTAATCTTCCTGTGCCGCAGATACGTTATTTAGGCTCAATTCCCTACATACCAAATGTGTCTTACAAACTCAAAAACGCCCTGAATAAGAGGAACTACGGCGTCGGCATAAGGTCTCCTGCATCTTTATATACTATGCTAAAGGGAAATAGTGAAAAACCACCTCTCCTGCGAAGCAGGTGCTCATGCGATCCCTACAGTATCGTGATGGCTCTAAACATTACTACATTGGAATGCCCAAGCGTTCGTTTGGAATCAGAGTCAACAAACATAAAAGAGACACGAAATACTGTGTAAAGTAGCGACGGCACTATCCAGAGAAATGAAATTCAAGTCCGCTACTCCTATGTAGGACGATATAAAAAAATTAGCAACCTACTCTACCCCTAAAGGTACAGCCATTCCGGAAACCTTGGAGATCATTACCAGCAGCGATACTTGCAATGATTGCGTCTCACTCTAGTTGCCACGAATTTGGAACCAATTCTTCAAGTAAACCCTTCTGCCTACTAGGATACCGTGCCTGCAACCAACGTGATGCGTCATATCTTTAAATGAATATAACGGCGTATCTATTGTTGTCAAGTCAAGTTTCCGCATTCAAATTGTTAATGCGTTCTATTTTTCAGTTGCAGTTTCTGTCTAACTTCCTTCAAAAAGCCATCTGGTTGATGTGCGAAAGCTTGGAAACGCTAATGTGTCTACTTCCTACGACAATATCGGATCACTAGTGTTACTAAGTTATTTGCTACGTCAAAGTTAATCATGCAAAATCTATTATTTTAAAGAACAATAAGGCCTGATTTTTAAAATGCCTCACGACTGCACACATAAAACATGCAACCGCCGCGTAATAGTGTCTAATGACTTTTCCGATTTATACGAAATGTCACAACATAAATAAGCAGAGAACTAAGTAACGATTAAGAACTGTGGCACAAAAATGTAAAATTACTTAAATTATATACTCTGGAATGTTAAAAGCACTCTTAACATAATGCTACAATGTTTTGCACATAGTAAAAAAAAACTTTTGGCTCTGTTATAAAAAAAATGACACAACTCTCTAATTTTTCGTTCCCGTGAAGATCACATTTTAGTTCATTATACTTGGAAGAATGCAGGGTTATGTGCAAAAAAAAAACTGTAACACGCAGCACCTTATCGTTATAAAATTTCCGCTCAGTGAATTGACATTTTGCACATTCTCTGGTTAACATACCTGTACAGAAACTATTGCAAAGGCTCTGAACTTGAGGCCCTTGTAACAGCAAGTGCTATTACCGTGCACGGTGCTTCAAGTTCTTTTGAATAGCTGCTTCCCCGTCATTCAGATTTTATGAACTAAAGCAATGAGAATGATTTCTATAGATTGTACGTATTTACTGAGAAAAAATGCTTTTTTTTTCTTAATAATATTTCATTCAAAGCTGACCTTAATTTTGGCTATTTCTTTAACCAGTTTCATATGAAGTTTCCGCAAAATATTTTGTAAAATCTTTTTGCTCAGGCTAGAGGCTATTTTAACCATGAGGCCCTCAGCACTTCAGCTAATGCTGAAGCTATAAGTACCCCTGATAAAACCTACGCACAGAATAGAACACGACGCTATTTAATGATAATAATAAATTGAAACGCAGCAGAATTTTCCGGGCAGCTAGACAGAAAGACATGCGTCATCAAACCCTCCCTGAATAAGACCCTTCCAATCATTCGCATCAATCACAGAACGAGCGGGAATCTAGTCTGTGAGATAATCACGCTGAAAATTCCGAAAATGAAATGTGATTTTACAGACGATTTAAAAACTGAATTTCCGTTTTTTGAAAAATCTACTAAATTGGGCGAGACAGATAAAGTGGAGTGTGCGGTTTGTGGTGGCTTGTTTAGCGTCGAGCATGGCGGAAAGTCCCACATTACCCAGCACATTGCTACGAAAAGACATAAATCTGCATCTCGAGCTAGTACAAGTGCAAACGTCAGTGATTTCTTTACCAAGAAAGTGATGGGGGAAGTGGAAAAGAATCTTGCTGCAGAGGAAGCAATTTTCGCGTATCACACGTGTTTCCACAACCAGAGTTTTGGATCAATGGATTGCACATCTAAATGAATACGCAAGTTATATGATAGAAAATTTGCGTGTGGGCAAACAAAAACACAAGCGTTAACTGTAAATGTTTTGGCTCCATTTGCAATTAATTCAATCTGGAAACGGAGAAAGCAAATTATATAACTATCCTGATTGACGCTTCAAACCATGGTGCTTCAAAATTAGTGCCATTGATGGTTCGATATTTCATCCCAGAAAAAGGTGTAAAAACCATGGTTCTAGAATTTACAGACCTTCCTAGTGAAAGCGCAGAACGACTTACGGGTTACATATGGAACTTGTTAAAATCTTGGAAGATTGAAGATAAATTCGTTGCCTTGTCAGCGTATAATACTAATACTAACTTCGGTGGATGTTCGAGAAAGGGAAGAAACAACGTGTACCAAAAATTGAGAACTAGGTTTGGCCGCGGACTGATTGGAGTTGGTTGCTCAGCTCATATTATAAACAATGCTGTGCAAACTGCAGCTGATACATTGCCTGTAGACAATGAGGCTGTCATAGCCAAAATATTTCAACACTTTTATATATACTCTACAAGAGTCCAGTCCCTAAAATAATTTGTGAATTTGTGGACAATGAGTATAAAACAGTTCTAGGACACTCGAAGACAAGGTGGTTGTCGTTGCATCTAGCTATCAAAAGGTTGAATGAAATGTATGAAGGACTTAAAGCTATTTTCTTTCAATAGATAAATGTTCGACAATGTTGAAAGACTTTCCAGAACCCAGTGTCGAAGCCGTTTTCTACTTTTCTGGAGTTGCAATGTGAAATGTTCCATACTACATACTATCAGGAGCATAAAAGGCGAAACGATATCTTTCGTTGAAGTACAGTCATTATACAGTCACGGGTTGGAAAAATTGAAATGAGAAGAGATGAAAATTTGGCAATTACCACCGAAAAGAAGCTACTTCTTGAGTTGCAAGAGTTCAGAATCGCTTTATTCAAGTGGGAGTGGGACATACAGAATGCACGGGGAACACATATAAATCCATGAAAGCGGAAGGATTGATTAGTGAAAAGGTATTCCAATCTCATAAAATTGATTTCTACAACATTTGTGTGTCATTTTATAAAAGAATGGTCACAGTATATGCTGAAATTAGGCAGTATATCTTGGGTGGAACTGAGAACAGCATTATCTTGGGAAAATGTTCTTCAAACAGTCCAGCCGCCCCGGTGGCACAGTGGTCTAAGGCGCTGGTCTCTGATCATTCGTCCGTAAGGGGTCCGGGATCGAATCCCGGTCAGGCATGGATGTTGTGTTTGTCTTACGGCACTGGCTCTCTCCCTTCCCTGGAACCAGTGACCCTAAATTAGGGACGGGCGACTGCTTATAGCCCATTGAGTTGCTTACAGTGGTCGTTAAACTTCCAATCAAAAAAAAAAAAAAAGAATCATAGGTTTTTACGTCTTAATGGGATGGAGGAGTTTGTTTCTCGTCACACAAAACATCGAATCTGTGGGCAATGCTCGATACAGGTACGAGGATCTCCTTCTCAACGTTAACTTCGCTATATATTTATATATACGAACGATGAAAAAGAGGGTTTTTGTACGCCAAATTAATGAGAAGACGATAAAATAGTGAACTCCGTTTCTTAGGCGTATAAGCGATGAGAAACAAAGTGATGCTAGCTTTCGCTATTTCCGAATAGCTTCATCGTTTCAGCGTCAGTTATTGCATTAACCGATTAACATTACATTAATCCAAGGAGGTTATATTACTGGAGACACCACTGGCTCTGCCGCCATAGGTAAAAGCTCATCTGTGGTGTGACGTCACAAGCATGAAAAAACGAACTAAATTATACCGTTGATAAAACAGTAAGCTTGTGTATCATTGATAAAGATTAGTTAGGTGCCTGAGTCTTCCGAAGAGCTTTGAGATCTAACATCCTGGTGGTAGTCTGGCGGATTTCCTGAGATCGACTGGAATAGCGGGTAACCGGCCCGCTCTTTGTACCTGCGCAATCCAAAAATTTAGAGGGTTCCTTTGAAGGGCTATAGAACCTGAGTCAGTGATAAAATCTTCAAGTGCTTGATTGCAGTCCGCTGCGTCCATAACTGCTATCTGGTCAGATTTGTCCGTTAGAGTCAACATTATGGATGGCTCATTTGTAAGGATCGAAACTGGCCTCGGAATTATAAATTTATAAGGCATTTTAGTAGGATTGTACCAAGATCGTAATTTAGAAGAACATAGCTGGAGTAGTTCATGTTTTGAGTCGTTTGGAACTCGTGATATTACCCTTTCGGATTCGGAAACGACGCTTTTTGGGTTCGATCTGGTTCGGAAGCAGAATTTTTGTCCAAGCTCCAAAATTTTTGTTCATCTTGAGAAAAGGTCCGGCTGGAAATGTTGATGAATAGAATGGCGAAATCTTTAGCTTTCGGAGTCTGGGAAAATCTCAAGTAATTCATTTTTTTTTTGTTGTGCGCGGAGGATAAGGAAGATTGGATTTTTTTGAACTAACATATCTACACGGATGGTCAAGGTGTTAAAGGTGATAGGGTCGCACAATCGGTGTAATTTCATATACAGGGTGTAGCACCTGCTCTCCAATGGCATGTGCCGCCCCGGTGGCGCAGTGGTCTAAGCGATGGCCTCTGATCATTCGTCCGAAAGGGGTCTGGGTTCGAATCCCGGTGAGGCATGGATGTTGTGCTTGTCTTACGGCACTGTCTCTCTCCCTTCCCTGGAACCATTGACCCTAAATTAGGGACGGGCGACTGCTTATAGCCTATTGAGTTGCTCACGGTGGTCGTGAAACCTCCAATAAAAAAATGGCATGACGTCCTTCCTTTTCAGGTTCACTAAACGTGACAGGGTCTGACGAAAAATTTATCCCGAGGCCAGTTTCGATCCTCAGAAATGACCCGTCCATAATGTTGACTCTAACGGACAAATCTGGCCATATAGCAGTTCTGGACGCAGCGGACTACAATAAATAAATTGAAGATTTTATATCTGATTCTGGTTCTATAGCCCTTCAAAGGAACCCACTAAATTCTTGGATTGCGCATGTACAAAGAGCTGCCCGGTTACCCGCTATTCCAGACGATCTCAGGAAAGTCGCCAGACTACCACCAGGACCTGGTATCCCAAAGCTCTTCGGAAGACTCAAGCACCATAAGCCCGAAACCCCACTGAGACCCATCGTATCCAGGAAGTCTGCACCAACGTAACATTTAGATAAAGCACTATCCAAATTCCTGCGTAGTTTTCTTCCTGAATCGGACTTTCTAATAAATTCCACTCTGGATTTTATAACGAAAGCCAAGCAACTCACTGTGCTACCAGTCGACACTATCGGCAGCTTCGACGTGGTTTCCTTTTACCTTTCAATCCCCGTTCCGGAAGCCATCAGAACATTAAAGGAGGCTATATCAAATTAAACATTTTATACGCAGGAGTCATGCCTCAGCTTCTTGAAATTAATAGACTTGGTCACTAATACTGGCTTCTACAGTTTCCAGGGACAAGTATATAAACAGAAAAATGGCGCTCCCATGGGATCCACACTTTTACCCGTCCTTGCAGAAGCAATACTTCGCCCAATCGAGCAGAATATATTCTCCAGCATTACCCCAAGGCCTACCAATTGGCTGCGTTATGCAGACGACGTATTTTTTGCATGGTCTCACGGAAAAGAGACTCTTCCGATGTTCCTTGGTAAAATTAATGATATACATCCTACGATCAATTTCACGATGGAGCTTGAACACAACAACGTTTTACCTTATCTGGATGTTCTATTGAGAAAATCGCCTGACAACCACCTCGGTACAGAATTCTGCTACACACCCACGTCCGTCCCCAACCTGATGCTCCGCAGCTCTTTCTGTCCCGCAGAATACAAAACAGCTGTCTTCATTTCTCGAATTAGAAGTGCCATCGCCGTTTCCTCCGATACCCATTCTAGACAACACGAAATTGAAAGCGTCATCAGGTTAGCCACTGATGCAGAATATTCGTTGAATCAGATACGTAACTTTATCCAAAAAGCCTGGGTCAAACATTCTAATCTTCCTGTGCCGCAGATACGTTATTTAGGCTCAATTCCCTACATACCAAATGTGTCTTACAAACTCAAAAACGCCCTGAATAAGAGGAACTACGGCGTCGGCATAAGGTCTCCTGCATCTTTATATACTATGCTAAAGGGAAATAGTGAAAAACCACCTCTCCTGCGAAGCAGGTGCTCATGCGATCCCCCTACAGTATCGTGATGGCTCTAAACATTACTACATTGGAATGCCCAAGCGTTCGTTTGGAATCAGAGTCAACAAACATAAAAGAGACACGAAATACTGTGTAAAGTAGCGACGGCACTATCCAGAGAAATGAAATTCAAGTCCGCTACTCCTATGTAGGACGATATAAAAAAATTAGCAACCTACTCTACCCCTAAAGGTACAGCCATTCCGGAAACCTTGGAGATCATTACCAGCAGCGATACTTGCAATGATTGCGTCTCACTCTAGTTGCCACGAATTTGGAACCAATTCTTCAAGTAAACCCTTCTGCGTACTAGGATACCGTGCCTGCAACCAACGTGATGCGTCATATCTTTAAATGAATATAACGGCGTATCTATTGTTGTCAAGTCAAGTTTCCGCATTCAAATTGTTAATGCGTTCTATTTTTCAGTTGCAGTTTCTGTCTAACTTCCTTCAAAAAGCCATCTGGTTGATGTGCGAAAGCTTGGAAACGCTAATGTGTCTACTTCCTACGACAATATCGGATCACTAGTGTTACTAAGTTATTTGCTACGTCAAAGTTAATCATGCAAAATCTATTATTTTAAAGAACAATAAGGCCTGATTTTTAAAATGCCTCACGACTGCACACATAAAACATGCAACCGCCGCGTAATAGTGTCTAATGACTTTTCCGATTTATACGAAATGTCACAACATAAATAAGCAGAGAACTAAGTAACGATTAAGAACTGTGGCACAAAAATGTAAAATTACTTAAATTATATACTCTGGAATGTTAAAAGCACTCTTAACATAATGCTACAATGTTTTGCACATAGTAAAAAAAAACTTTTGGCTCTGTTATAAAAAAAATGACACAACTCTCTAATTTTTCGTTCCCGTGAAGATCACATTTTAGTTCATTATACTTGGAAGAATGCAGGGTTATGTGCAAAAAAACTGTAACACGCAGCACCTTATCGTTATAAAATTTCCGCTCAGTGAATTGACATTTTGCACATTCTCTGGTTAACATACCTGTACAGAAACTATTGCAAAGGCTCTGAACTTGAGGTCCCTTGTAACAGCAAGTGCTATTACCGTGCACGGTGCTTCAAGTTCTTTTGAATAGCTGCTTCCCCGTCATTCAGATTTTATGAACTAAAGCAATGAGAATGATTTCTATAGATTGTACGTATTTACTGAGAAAAAATGCTTTTTTTTTCTTAATAATATTTCATTCAAAGCTGACCTTAATTTTGGCTATTTCTTTAACCAGTTTCATATGAAGTTTCCGCAAAATATTTTGTAAAATCTTTTTGCTCAGGCTAGAGGCTATTTTAACCATGAGGCCCTCAGCACTTCAGCTAATGCTGAAGCTATAAGTACCCCTGATAAAACCTACGCACAGAATAGAACACGACGCTATTTAATGATAATAATAAATTGAAACGCAGCAGAATTTTCCGGGCAGCTAGACAGAAAGACATGCGTCATCAAACCCTCCCTGAATAAGACCCTTCCAATCATTCGCATCAATCACAGAACGAGCGGGAATCTAGTCTGTGAGATAATCACGCTGAAAATTCCGAAAATGAAATGTGATTTTACAGACGATTTAAAAACTGAATTTCCGTTTTTTGAAAAATCTACTAAATTGGGCGAGACAGATAAAGTGGAGTGTGCGGTTTGTGGTGGCTTGTTTAGCGTCGAGCATGGCGGAAAGTCCCACATTACCCAGCACATTGCTACGAAAAGACATAAATCTGCATCTCGAGCTAGTACAAGTGCAAACGTCAGTGATTTCTTTACCAAGAAAGTGATGGGGAAGTGGAAAAGAATCTTGCTGCAGAGGAAGCAATTTTCGCGTATCACACGTGTTTCCACAACCAGAGTTTTGGATCAATGGATTGCACATCTAAATGAATACGCAAGTTATATGATAGAAAATTTGCGTGTGGGCAAACAAAAACACAAGCGTTAACTGTAAATGTTTTGGCTCCATTTGCAATTAATTCAATCTGGAAACGGAGAAAGCAAATTATATAACTATCCTGATTGACGCTTCAAACCATGGTGCTTCAAAATTAGTGCCATTGATGGTTCGATATTTCATCCCAGAAAAAGGTGTAAAAACCATGGTTCTAGAATTTACAGACCTTCCTAGTGAAAGCGCAGAACGACTTACGGGTTACATATGGAACTTGTTAAAATCTTGGAAGATTGAAGATAAATTCGTTGCCTTGTCAGCGTATAATACTAATACTAACTTCGGTGGATGTTCGAGAAAGGGAAGAAACAACGTGTACCAAAAATTGAGAACTAGGTTTGGCCGCGGACTGATTGGAGTTGGTTGCTCAGCTCATATTATAAACAATGCTGTGCAAACTGCAGCTGATACATTGCCTGTAGACAATGAGGCTGTCATAGCCAAAATATTTCAACACTTTTATATATACTCTACAAGAGTCCAGTCCCTAAAATAATTTGTGAATTTGTGGACAATGAGTATAAAACAGTTCTAGGACACTCGAAGACAAGGTGGTTGTCGTTGCATCTAGCTATCAAAAGGTTGAATGAAATGTATGAAGGACTTAAAGCTATTTTCTTTCAATAGATAAATGTTCGACAATGTTGAAAGACTTTCCAGAACCCAGTGTCGAAGCCGTTTTCTACTTTTCTGGAGTTGCAATGTGAAATGTTCCATACTACATACTATCAGGAGCATAAAAGGCGAAACGATATCTTTCGTTGAAGTACAGTCATTATACAGTCACGGGTTGGAAAAATTGAAATGAGAAGAGATGAAAATTTGGCAATTACCACCGAAAAGAAGCTACTTCTTGAGTTGCAAGAGTTCAGAATCGCTTTATTCAAGTGGGAGTGGGACATACAGAATGCACGGGGAACACATATAAATCCATGAAAGCGGAAGGATTGATTAGTGAAAAGGTATTCCAATCTCATAAAATTGATTTCTACAACATTTGTGTGTCATTTTATAAAAGAATGGTCACAGTATATGCTGAAATTAGGCAGTATATCTTGGGTGAAACTGAGAACAGCATTATCTTGGGAAAATGTTCTTCAAACAGTCCAGCCGCCCCGGTGGCACAGTGGTCTAAGGCGCTGGTCTCTGATCATTCGTCCGTAAGGGGTCCGGGATCGAATCCCGGTCAGGCATGGATGTTGTGTTTGTCTTACGGCACTGGCTCTCTCCCTTCCCTGGAACCAGTGACCCTAAATTAGGGACGGGCGACTGCTTATAGCCCATTGAGTTGCTTACAGTGGTCGTTAAACTTCCAATCAAAAAAAAAAAAGAATCATAGGTTTTTACGTCTTAATGGGATGGAGGAGTTTGTTTCTCGTCACACAAAACATCGAATCTGTGGGCAATGCTCGATACAGGTACGAGGATCTCCTTCTCAACGTTAACTTCGCTATATATTTATATATACGAACGATGAAAAAGAGGGTTTTTGTACGCCAAATTAATGAGAAGACGATAAAATAGTGAACTCCGTTTCTTAGGCGTATAAGCGATGAGAAACAAAGTGATGCTAGCTTTCGCTATTTCCGGGTAGCTTCATCGTTTCAGCGTCAGTTATTGCATTAACCGATTAACATTACATTAATCCAAGGAGGTTATATTACTGGAGACACCACTGGCTCTGCCGCCATAGGTAAAAGCTCATCTGTGGTGTGACGTCACAAGCATGAAAAAACGAACTAAATTATACCGTTGATAAAACAGTAAGCTTGTGTATCATTGATAAAGATTAGTTAGGTGCCTGAGTCTTCCGAAGAGCTTTGAGATCTAACATCCTGGTGGTAGTCTGGCGGATTTCCTGAGATCGACTGGAATAGCGGGTAACCGGCCCGCTCTTTGTACCTGCGCAATCCAAAAATTTAGAGGGTTCCTTTGAAGGGCTATAGAACCTGAGTCAGTGATAAAATCTTCAAGTGCTTGATTGCAGTCCGCTGCGTCCATAACTGCTATCTGGTCAGATTTGTCCGTTAGAGTCAACATTATGGATGGCTCATTTGTAAGGATCGAAACTGGCCTCGGAATTATAAATTTATAAGGCATTTTAGTAGGATTGTACCAAGATCGTAATTTAGAAGAACATAGCTGGAGTAGTTCATGTTTTGAGTCGTTTGGAACTCGTGATATTACCCTTTCGGATTCGGAAACGACGCTTTTTGGGTTCGATCTGGTTCGGAAGCAGAATTTTTGTCCAAGCTCCAAAATTTTTGTTCATCTTGAGAAAAGGTCCGGCTGGAAATGTTGATGAATAGAATGGCGAAATCTTTAGCTTTCGGAGTCTGGGAAAATCTCAAGTAATTCATTTTTTTTTTTGTTGTGTGCGGAGGATAAGGAAGATTGGATTTTTTTGAACTAACATATCTACACAGATGGTCAAGGTGTTAAAGGTGATAGGGTCGCACAATCGGTGTAATTTCATATACAGGGTGTAGCACCTGCTCTCCAATGGCATGTGCCGCCCCGGTGGCGCAGTGGTCTAAGCGATGGCCTCTGATCATTCGTCCGAAAGGGGTCTGGGTTCGAATCCCGGTGAGGCATGGATGTTGTGCTTGTCTTACGGCACTGTCTCTCTCCCTTCCCTGGAACCATTGACCCTAAATTAGGGACGGGCGACTGCTTATAGCCTATTGAGTTGCTCACGGTGGTCGTGAAACCTCCAATAAAAAAATGGCATGACGTCCTTCCTTTTCAGGTTCACTAAACGTGACAGGGTCTGACGAAAAAATTTATCCCGAGGCCAGTTTCGATCCTCAGAAATGACCCGTCCATAATGTTGACTCTAACGGACAAATCTGGCCATATAGCAGTTCTGGACGCAGCGGACTACAATAAAAAAATTTAAGATTTTATATCTGATTCTGGTTCTATAGCCCTTCAAAGGAACCCACTAAATTCTTGGATTGCGCATGTACAAAGAGCTGCCCGGTTACCCGCTATTCCAGACGATCTCAGGAAAGTCGCCAGACTACCACCAGGACCTGGTATCCCAAAGCTCTTCGGAAGACTCAAGCACCATAAGCCCGAAACCCCACTGAGACCCATCGTATCCAGGAAGTCTGCACCAACGTAACATTTAGATAAAGCACTATCCAAATTCCTGCGTAGTTTTCTTCCTGAATCGGACTTTCTAATAAATTCCACTCTGGATTTTATAACGAAAGCCAAACAACTCACTGTGCCAACAGTCGACACTATCGGCAGCTTCGACGTGGTTTCCTTTTACCTTTCAATCCCCGTTCCGGAAGCCATCAGAACATTAAAGGAGGCTATATCAAATTAAACATTTTATACGCAGGAGTCATGCCTCAGCTTCTTGAAATTAATAGACTTGGTCACTAATACTGGCTTCTACAGTTTCCAGGGACAAGTATATAAACAGAAAAATGGCGCTCCCATGGGATCCACACTTTTACCCGTCCTTGCAGAAGCAATACTTCGCCCAATCGAGCAGAATATATTCTCCAGCATTACCCCAAGGCCTACCAATTGGCTGCGTTATGCAGACGACGTATTTTTTGCATGGTCTCACGGAAAAGAGACTCTTCCGATGTTCCTTGGTAAAATTAATGATATACATCCTACGATCAATTTCACGATGGAGCTTGAACACAACAACGTTTTACCTTATCTGGATGTTCTATTGAGAAAATCGCCTGACAACCACCTCGGTACAGAATTCTGCTACACACCCACGTCCGTCCCCAACCTGATGCTCCGCAGCTCTTTCTGTCCCGCAGAATACAAAACAGCTGTCTTCATTTCTCGAATTAGAAGTGCCATCGCCGTTTCCTCCGATACCCATTCTAGACAACACGAAATTGAAAGCGTCATCAGGTTAGCCACTGATGCAGAATATTCGTTGAATCAGATACGTAACTTTATCCAAAAAGCCTGGGTCAAACATTCTAATCTTCCTGTGCCGCAGATACGTTATTTAGGCTCAATTCCCTACATACCAAATGTGTCTTACAAACTCAAAAACGCCCTGAATAAGAGGAACTACGGCGTCGGCATAAGGTCTCCTGCATCTTTATATACTATGCTAAAGGGAAATAGTGAAAAACCACCTCTCCTGCGAAGCAGGTGCTCATGCGATCCCCCTACAGTATCGTGATGGCTCTAAACATTACTACATTGGAATGCCCAAGCGTTCGTTTGGAATCAGAGTCAACAAACATAAAAGAGACACGAAATACTGTGTAAAGTAGCGACGGCACTATCCAGAGAAATGAAATTCAAGTCCGCTACTCCTATGTAGGACGATATAAAAAAATTAGCAACCTACTCTACCCCTAAAGGTACAGCCATTCCGGAAACCTTGGAGATCATTACCAGCAGCGATACTTGCAATGATTGCGTCTCACTCTAGTTGCCACGAATTTGGAACCAATTCTTCAAGTAAACCCTTCTGCGTACTAGGATACCGTGCCTGCAACCAACGTGATGCGTCATATCTTTAAATGAATATAACGGCGTATCTATTGTTGTCAAGTCAAGTTTCCGCATTCAAATTGTTAATGCGTTCTATTTTTCAGTTGCAGTTTCTGTCTAACTTCCTTCAAAAAGCCATCTGGTTGATGTGCGAAAGCTTGGAAACGCTAATGTGTCTACTTCCTACGACAATATCGGATCACTAGTGTTACTAAGTTATTTGCTACGTCAAAGTTAATCATGCAAAATCTATTATTTTAAAGAACAATAAGGCCTGATTTTTAAAATGCCTCACGACTGCACACATAAAACATGCAACCGCCGCGTAATAGAGTCTAATGACTTTCCCGATTTATACGAAATGTCACAACATAAATAAGCAGAGAACTAAGTAACGATTAAGAACTGTGGCACAAAAATGTAAAATTACTTAAATTATATACTCTGGAATGTTAAAAGCACTCTTAACATAATGCTACAATGTTTTGCACATAGTAAAAAAACTTTTGGCTCTGTTATAAAAAAAATGACACAACTCTCTAATTTTTCGTTCCCGTGAAGATCACATTTTAGTTCATTATACTTGGAAGAATGCAGGGTTATGTGCAAAAAAAACTGTAACACGCAGCACCTTATCGTTATAAAATTTCCGCTCAGTGAATTGACATTTTGCACATTCTCTGGTTAACATACCTGTACAGAAACTATTGCAAAGGCTCTGAACTTGAGGCCCCTTGTAACAGCAAGTGCTATTACCGTGCACGGTGCTTCAAGTTCTTTTGAATAGCTGCTTCCCCGTCATTCAGATTTTATGAACTAAAGCAATGAGAATGATTTCTATAGATTGTACGTATTTACTGAGAAAAAATGCTTTTTTTTTCTTAATAATATTTCATTCAAAGCTGACCTTAATTTTGGCTATTTCTTTAACCAGTTTCATATGAAGTTTCCGCAAAATATTTTGTAAAATCTTTTTGCTCAGGCTAGAGGCTATTTTAACCATGAGGCCCTCAGCACTTCAGCTAATGCTGAAGCTATAAGTACCCCCTGATAAAACCTACGCACAGAATAGAACACGACGCTATTTAATGATAATAATAAATTGAAACGCAGCAGAATTTTCCGGGCAGCTAGACAGAAAGACATGCGTCATCAAACCCTCCCTGAATAAGACCCTTCCAATCATTCGCATCAATCACAGAACGAGCGGGAATCTAGTCTGTGAGATAATCACGCTGAAAATTCCGAAAATGAAATGTGATTTTACAGACGATTTAAAAACTGAATTTCCGTTTTTTGAAAAATCTACTAAATTGGGCGAGACAGATAAAGTGGAGTGTGCGGTTTGTGGTGGCTTGTTTAGCGTCGAGCATGGCGGAAAGTCCCACATTACCCAGCACATTGCTACGAAAAGACATAAATCTGCATCTCGAGCTAGTACAAGTGCAAACGTCAGTGATTTCTTTACCAAGAAAGTGATGGGGGAAGTGGAAAAGAATCTTGCTGCAGAGGAAGCAATTTTCGCGTATCACACGTGTTTCCACAACCAGAGTTTTGGATCAATGGATTGCACATCTAAATGAATACGCAAGTTATATGATAGAAAATTTGCGTGTGGGCAAACAAAAACACAAGCGTTAACTGTAAATGTTTTGGCTCCATTTGCAATTAATTCAATCTGGAA
Organism: Macrothele yani; assembly: GCA_039090855.1. Taxonomy (NCBI): domain Eukaryota; kingdom Metazoa; phylum Arthropoda; class Arachnida; order Araneae; family Macrothelidae; genus Macrothele; species Macrothele yani. The sequence continues at coordinate 66,178,133 of CM076989.1, read as the reverse complement.
ACGGAGAAAGCAAATTATATAACTATCCTGATTGACGCTTCAAACCATGGTGCTTCAAAATTAGTGCCATTGATGGTTCGATATTTCATCCCAGAAAAAGGTGTAAAAACCATGGTTCTAGAATTTACAGACCTTCCTAGTGAAAGCGCAGAACGACTTACGGGTTACATATGGAACTTGTTAAAAATCTTGGAAGATTGAAGATAAATTCGTTGCCTTGTCAGCGTATAATACTAATACTAACTTCGGTGGATGTTCGAGAAAGGGAAGAAACAACGTGTACCAAAAATTGAGAACTAGGTTTGGCCGCGGACTGATTGGAGTTGGTTGCTCAGCTCATATTATAAACAATGCTGTGCAAACTGCAGCTGATACATTGCCTGTAGACAATGAGGCTGTCATAGCCAAAATATTTCAACACTTTTATATATACTCTACAAGAGTCCAGTCCCTAAAATAATTTGTGAATTTGTGGACAATGAGTATAAAACAGTTCTAGGACACTCGAGGACAAGGTGGTTGTCGTTGCATCTAGCTATCAAAAGGTTGAATGAAATGTATGAAGGACTTAAAGCTATTTTCTTTCAATAGATAAATGTTCGACAATGTTGAAAGACTTTCCAGAACCCAGTGTCGAAGCCGTTTTCTACTTTTCTGGAGTTGCAATGTGAAATGTTCCATACTACATACTATCAGGAGCATAAAAGTCGAAACGATATCTTTCGTTGAAGTACAGTCATTATACAGTCACGGGTTGGAAAAATTGAAATGAGAAGAGATGAAAATTTGGCAATTACCACCGAAAAGAAGCTACTTCTTGAGTTGCAAGAGTTCAGAATCGCTTTATTCAAGTGGGAGTGGGACATACAGAATGCACGGGGAACACATATAAATCCATGAAAGCGGAAGGATTGATTAGTGAAAAGGTATTCAATTCTCATAAAATTGATTTCTACAACATTTGTGTGTCATTTTATAAAAGAATGGTCACAGTATATGCTGAAATTAGGCAGTATATCTTGGGTGAAACTGAGAACAGCATTATCTTGGGAAAATGTTCTTCAAACAGTCCAGCCGCCCCGGTGGCACAGTGGTCTAAGGCGCTGGTCTCTGATCATTCGTCCGTAAGGGGTCCGGGATCGAATCCCGGTCAGGCATGGATGTTGTGTTTGTCTAACGGCACTGGCTCTCTCCCTTCCCTGGAACCAGTGACCCTAAATTAGGGACGGGCGACTGCTTACAGCCCATTGAGTTGCTCACAGTGGTCGTTAAACTTCCAATCAAAAAAAAAAAGAATCATAGGTTTTTACGTCTTAATGGGATGGAGGAGTTTGTTTCTCGTCACACAAAACATCGAATCTGTGGGCAATGCTCGATACAGGTACGAGGATCTCCTTCTCAACGTTAACTTCGCTATATATTTATATATATGAACGATGAAAAAGAGGGTTTTTGTACGCCAAATTAATGAGAAGACGATAAAATAGTGAACTCCGTTTCTTAGGCGTATAAGCGATGAGAAACAAAGTGATGCTAGCTTTCGCAATTTCCGGGTAGCTTCATCGTTTCAGTGTCAGTTATTGCATTAACCGATTAACATTACATTAATCCAAGGAGGTTATATTACTGGAGACACCACTGGCTCTGCCGCCATAGGTAAAAGCTCATCTGTGGTGTGACGTCACAAGCATGAAAAAACGAACTAAATTATACCGTTGATAAAACAGTAAGCTTGTGTATCATTGATAAAGATTAGTTAGGTGCCTGAGTCTTCCGAAGAGCTTTGAGATCTAACATCCTGGTCGTAGTCTGGCGGATTTCCTGAGATCGACTGGAATAGCGGGTAACCGGCCCGCTCTTTGTACCTGCGCAATCCAAAAATTTAGAGGGTTCCTTTGAAGGGCTATAGAACCTGAGTCAGTGATAAAATCTTCAAGTGCTTGATTGCAGTCCGCTGCGTCCATAACTGCTATCTGGTCAGATTTGTCCGTTAGAGTCAACATTATGGATGGCTCATTTGTAAGGATCGAAACTGGCCTCGGAATTATAAATTTATAAGGCATTTTAGTAGGATTGTACCAAGATCGTAATTTAGAAGAACATAGCTGGAGTAGTTCATGTTTTGAATCGTTTGGAACTCGTGATATTACCCTTTCGGATTCGGAAACGACGCTTTTTGGGTTCGATCTGGTTCGGAAGCAGAATTTTTGTCCAAGCTCCAAAATTTTTGTTCATCTTGAGAAAAGGTCCGGCTGGAAATGTTGATGAATAGAATGGCGAAATCTTTAGCTTTCGGAGTCTGGGAAAATCTCAAGTAATTCATTTTTTTTTGTTGTGTGCGGAGGATAAGGAAGATTGGATTTTTTCAACTAACATATCTACACGGATGGTCAAGGTGTTAAAGGTGATAGGGTCGCACAATCGGTGTAATTTCATATACAGGGTGTAGCACCTGCTCTCCAATGGCATGTGCCGCCCCGGTGGCGCAGTGGTCTAAGCGATGGCCTCTGATCATTCGTCCGAAAGGGGTCTGGGTTCGAATCCCGGTGAGGCATGGATGTTGTGTTTGTCTTACGGCACTGGCTCTCTCCCTTCCCTGGAACCATTGACCCTAAATTAGGGACGGGCGACTGCTTATAGCCTATTGAGTTGCTCACGGTGGTCGTGAAACCTCCAATAAAAAAATGGCATGACGTCCTTCCTTTTCAGGTTCACTAAACGTGACAGGGTCTGACGAAAAAATTTATCCCGAGGCCAGTTTCGATCCTCAGAAATGACCCGTCCATAATGTTGACTCTAACGGACAAATCTGGCCATATAGCAGTTCTGGACGCAGCGGACTACAATAAAAAAATTGAAGATTTTATATCTGATTCTGGTTCTATAGCCCTTCAAAGGAACCCTCTAAATTCTTGGATTGCGCATGTACAAAGAGCTGCCCGGTTACCCGCTATTCCAGACGATCTCAGGAAAGTCGCCAGACTACCACCAGGACCTGGTATCCCAAAGCTCTTCGGAAGACTCAAGCACCATAAGCCCGAAACCCCACTGAGACCCATCGTATCCAGGAAGTCTGCACCAACGTAACATTTAGATAAAGCACTATCCAAATTCCTGCGTAGTTTTCTTCCTGAATCGGACTTTCTAATAAATTCCACTCTGGATTTTATAACGAAAGCCAAGCAACTCACTGTGCTACCAGTCGACACTATCGGCAGCTTCGACGTGGTTTCCTTTTACCTTTCAATCCCCGTTCCGGAAGCCATCAGAACATTAAAGGAGGCTATATCAAATTAAACATTTTATACGCAGGAGTCATGCCTCAGCTTCTTGAAATTAATAGACTTGGTCACTAATACTGGCTTCTACAGTTTCCAGGGACAAGTATATAAACAGAAAAATGGCGCTCCCATGGGATCCACACTTTTACCCGTCCTTGCAGAAGCAATACTTCGCCCAATCGAGCAGAATATATTCTCCAGCATTACCCCAAGGCCTACCAATTGGCTGCGTTATGCAGACGACGTATTTTTTGCATGGTCTCACGGAAAAGAGACTCTTCCGATGTTCCTTGGTAAAATTAATGATATACATCCTACGATCAATTTCACGATGGAGCTTGAACACAACAACGTTTTACCTTATCTGGATGTTCTATTGAGAAAATCGCCTGACAACCACCTCGGTACAGAATTCTGCTACACACCCACGTCCGTCCCCAACCTGATGCTCCGCAGCTCTTTCTGTCCCGCAGAATACAAAACAGCTGTCTTCATTTCTCGAATTAGAAGTGCCATCGCCGTTTCCTCCGATACCCATTCTAGACAACACGAAATTGAAAGCGTCATCAGGTTAGCCACTGATGCAGAATATTCGTTGAATCAGATACGTAACTTTATCCAAAAAGCCTGGGTCAAACATTCTAATCTTCCTGTGCCGCAGATACGTTATTTAGGCTCAATTCCCTACATACCAAATGTGTCTTACAAACTCAAAAACGCCCTGAATAAGAGGAACTACGGCGTCGGCATAAGGTCTCCTGCATCTTTATATACTATGCTAAAGGGAAATAGTGAAAAACCACCTCTCCTGCGAAGCAGGTGCTCATGCGATCCCCCTACAGTATCGTGATGGCTCTAAACATTACTACATTGGAATGCCCAAGCGTTCGTTTGGAATCAGAGTCAACAAACATAAAAGAGACACGAAATACTGTGTAAAGTAGCGACGGCACTATCCAGAGAAATGAAATTCAAGTCCGCTACTCCTATGTAGGACGATATAAAAAAATTAGCAACCTACTCTACCCCTAAAGGTACAGCCATTCCGGAAACCTTGGAGATCATTACCAGCAGCGATACTTGCAATGATTGCGTCTCACTCTAGTTGCCACGAATTTGGAACCAATTCTTCAAGTAAACCCTTCTGCGTACTAGGATACCGTGCCTGCAACCAACGTGATGCGTCATATCTTTAAATGAATATAACGGCGTATCTATTGTTGTCAAGTCAAGTTTCCGCATTCAAATTGTTAATGCGTTCTATTTTTCAGTTGCAGTTTCTGTCTAACTTCCTTCAAAAAGCCATCTGGTTGATGTGCGAAAGCTTGGAAACGCTAATGTGTCTACTTCCTACGACAATATCGGATCACTAGTGTTACTAAGTTATTTGTTACGTCAAAGTTAATCATGCAAAATCTATTATTTTAAAGAACAATAAGGCCTGATTTTTAAAATGCCTCACGACTGCACACATAAAACATGCAACCGCCGCGTAATAGTGTCTAATGACTTTTCCGATTTATACGAAATGTCACAACATAAATAAGCAGAGAACTAAGTAACGATTAAGAACTGTGGCACAAAAATGTAAAATTACTTAAATTATATACTCTGGAATGTTAAAAGCACTCTTAACATAATGCTACAATGTTTTGCACATAGTAAAAAAAAACTTTTGGCTCTGTTATAAAAAAAATGACACAACTCTCTAATTTTTCGTTCCCGTGAAGATCACATTTTAGTTCATTATACTTGGAAGAATGCAGGGTTATGTGCAAAAAAAACTGTAACACGCAGCACCTTATCGTTATAAAATTTCCGCTCAGTGAATTGACATTTTGCACATTCTCTGGTTAACATACCTGTACAGAAACTATTGCAAAGGCTCTGAACTTGAGGCCCCTTGTAACAGCAAGTGCTATTACCGTGCACGGTGCTTCAAGTTCTTTTGAATAGCTGCTTCCCCGTCATTCAGATTTTATGAACTAAAGCAATGAGAATGATTTCTATAGATTGTACGTATTTACTGAGAAAAAATGCTTTTTTTTCTTAATAATATTTCATTCAAAGCTGACCTTAATTTTGGCTATTTCTTTAACCAGTTTCATATGAAGTTTCCGCAAAATATTTTGTAAAATCTTTTTGCTCAGGCTAGAGGCTATTTTAACCATGAGGCCCTCAGCACTTCAGCTAATGCTGAAGCTATAAGTACCCCTGATAAAACCTACGCACAGAATAGAACACGACGCTATTTAATGATAATAATAAATTGAAACGCAGCAGAATTTTCCGGGCAGCTAGACAGAAAGACATGCGTCATCAAACCCTCCCTGAATAAGACCCTTCCAATCATTCGCATCAATCACAGAACGAGCGGGAATCTAGTCTGTGAGATAATCACGCTGAAAATTCCGAAAATGAAATGTGATTTTACAGACGATTTAAAAACTGAATTTCCGTTTTTTGAAAAATCTACTAAATTGGGCGAGACAGATAAAGTGGAGTGTGCGGTTTGTGGTGGCTTGTTTAGCGTCGAGCATGGCGGAAAGTCCCACATTACCCAGCACATTGCTACGAAAAGACATAAATCTGCATCTCGAGCTAGTACAAGTGCAAACGTCAGTGATTTCTTTACCAAGAAAGTGATGGGGGAAGTGGAAAAGAATCTTGCTGCAGAGGAAGCAATTTTCGCGTATCACACGTGTTTCCACAACCAGAGTTTTGGATCAATGGATTGCACATCTAAATGAATACGCAAGTTATATGATAGAAAATTTGCGTGTGGGCAAACAAAAACACAAGCGTTAACTGTAAATGTTTTGGCTCCATTTGCAATTAATTCAATCTGGAAACGGAGAAAGCAAATTATATAACTATCCTGATTGACGCTTCAAACCATGGTGCTTCAAAATTAGTGCCATTGATGGTTCGATATTTCATCCCAGAAAAAGGTGTAAAAACCATGGTTCTAGAATTTACAGACCTTCCTAGTGAAAGCGCAGAACGACTTACGGGTTACATATGGAACTTGTTAAAATCTTGGAAGATTGAAGATAAATTCGTTGCCTTGTCAGCGTATAATACTAATACTAACTTCGGTGGATGTTCGAGAAAGGGAAGAAACAACGTGTACCAAAAATTGAGAACTAGGTTTGGCCGCGGACTGATTGGAGTTGGTTGCTCAGCTCATATTATAAACAATGCTGTGCAAACTGCAGCTGATACATTGCCTGTAGACAATGAGGCTGTCATAGCCAAAATATTTCAACACTTTTATATATACTCTACAAGAGTCTAGTCCCTAAAATAATTTGTGAATTTGTGGACAATGAGTATAAAACAGTTCTAGGACACTCGAAGACAAATTGGTTGTCGTTGCATCTAGCTATCAAAAGGTTGAATGAAATGTATGAAGGACTTAAAGCTATTTTCTTTCAATAGATAAATGTTCGACAATGTTGAAAGACTTTCCAGAACCCAGTGTCGAAGCCGTTTTCAACTTTTCTGGAGTTGCAATGTGAAATGTTCCATACTACATACTATCAGGAGCATAAAAGGCGAAACGATATCTTTCGTTGAAGTACAGTCATTATACAGTCACGGGTTGGAAAAATTGAAATGAGAAGAGATGAAAATTTGGCAATTACCACCGAAAAGAAGCTACTTCTTGAGTTGCAAGAGTTCAGAATCGCTTTATTCAAGTGGGAGTGGGACATACAGAATACACGGGGAACACATATAAATCCATGAAAGCGGAAGGATTGATTAGTGAAAAGGTATTCCAATCTCATAAAATTGATTTCTACAACAGATGTGTGTCATTGTATAAAAGAATGGTCACAGTATATGCTGAAATTAGGCAGTATATCTTGGGTGAAACTGAGAACAGCATTATCTTGGGAAAATGTTCTTCAAACAGTCCAGCCGCCCCGGTGGCACAGTGGTCTAAGGCGCTGGTCTCTGATCATTCGTCCGTAAGAGGTACGGGATCGAATCCCGGTCAGGCATGGATGTTGTGTTTGTCTTACGGCACTGGCTCTCTCCCTTCCCTGGAACCAGTGACCCTAAATTAGGGACGGACGACTGCTTATAGCCCATTGAGTTGCTCACGGTGGTCGTTAAACCTCAAAAAAAAAGACAGTCCAAACTATTAATCAGACCTCTGCCTTATCAAACATTGTTGAATTTGATTTGTTTGATGAAGTAATGGTAGTGAAAACAACTCTGAAGTCCAAAGAAGATAGTGAAGTGAAGGACATGTTGAAATCCAAACATTTAAATGAAGTCTGGGTGGATCGCTTAAAACGTTTTGAAGGATAACTATCAAATTTAAGAAGGTAGTGGAGTTCGTTATGTGTATCCTTGGAACAAATGCGTGCGTCGAAAGATTATTTCCTCGCATGAACGCACTGTGGACTGATGAGAAAAACGAATTTTCTGTAAAAACTGTAAAATCAATGCTTATTGTAAAATCATTTTTCAATGAGGATTGCGTAGATTTTCATGATATGATTCTTAAAAAGAAACAATTGTTAAGTGAAATTCATTCTTCAGAAAAGTATTGCAAGAGTGAGCAAGACTGATTGATTAATAAGAATAGTTAGAATCAGTTTGTACGACTGGCATATGTGATGGATGCGCATACTAAACTTTCACCCTCAGTCGTAAGTGTCCCATATTTTTTTCCAATGTATCTGGGATCCCTAATAATCGGCGAGTGTTGTTCGAAGTAATATCTCGTATGTTGGTGTGGTGTGTGAGTGTGTTTATAAATATATGTCACCTTTTAAATATTTCTGCCTCTTCGATAATCACGCTGTTAATGTTTTTATTCATCGCCACACTATATCATTCATTGATTTCAAATCCACTCCTGTGATCCATTCTTCCTACTAGCTCTTCATGGATGCAGTCAATTGCAGGCTGTACTTCGGGATCCCGCCCCCGTTGTCTGCTACGGGAGATGCGGTGCTAGTAACCTTCTGCCATCTATCCGGCGATGTGAAATATGCGGCGTGGTTTATTTCTGTAATGAATCTGTTTCTGCAGTGTTTTGGCTGGCACTAAAAGGGACTTTATTGAATGCTCATTGGGTACCTGCTGTGAAACATTTACTATGAGAGAAAAGATGTGTATCCACCAGAATGAAAACTTGTCTTTCTGATACAATAATTATGCCGCCCCGGTGGCGCAGTGGTCTAAGCGATGGCCTCTGATCATTCGTCCAAACGGGGTCAGGGTTCGAATCCCGGTGAGGGGTTATACGTCAATTCGTCGCCTGCGTCAATTCGTCGAGCGTCAATTCGTCGCGGACAAATTCGTCGACTACGTCAATTCGTCGCGTTTGCAGATTTTGGTTACATCAAAAACGAATGCAGGAAAACGTACGATTTTGAACGTCTTTAGCCCTGGTCAAATTTATAAGGTTTGGACACTCAGACAGGATAGGAATATTACGCTTTTTCTTTGTCTCTAAAAATATTAGACGGCAGACGGTTTTTGGAAGGGGTCATGGCCCGGTTAGTCAGAGCCCCCATATAAAAATTTCTCGTAAAATCTACATTTCAAAATTGCCTTTATTCTTCAGTAAAATAACACTTCCATGTACACGACAATGGAATTCTGCCAATAAATACAGCGGTATATACATCAGCTGGAAAGTTCCAGTGAAACGTAAAACAAAATATTGTTAAAATCATAAAAAAAAAAAAAAAAAAAAAAAAAATATATTTCGCCACGTAGGGCGAAGGAGAGGCAGACAATAAAGCACGAGCGATACAAACGAAAATGTTTACCTACAGTATTGTAGACAGGGCAAGACATGATTCTATACTATGCACAAATTCCAATTAAGCATTACTACCATACTAAAGATTAAACATTAGGTACTAATTCACAGAAATGCAACAGTGATGCTACATTCAAAATTTACAACATATGTACAGAAGTATTCAGTGACAAGGGGAAATAACGCTAAATGTACTCAGAAGGGCATCTTGTTACATTATATTATACACACAGTGACTAATATTAAAAAAAAATATTCAACATAATGAAGGGGACATTGCGTGGGCAGTAAACTGTGCAGAAGGAAGAATTATATACAACAACATAAAACCCAACATTATCGAAGAGAACATGGGAAACGTGGTGAGCTATCTTCAATGGCACATTGAAACAGAAAAATCACAAATAGCGAAGCACCAAAATTAATACATAAAAACATGATTTGTTACAGTGAACGTGGGCGACAACAAAAATCCCACTTATAGGTTGAGATGTAACTGCAAATTGTGGATATGGAACCACCCAGCCGATTGGGCCCAAGTGGATTGAAAAACGCTATCGGTGTTTGTTGAGGCAGCACGAGAGTGCTCCATTTGGAGGCGAGTGGTTAACCGTGCTAGGAAGCGTCTCCGAATGATAGCACTTGCCTCCTGAGGAGGTGGAATAAGAGCAGGGAAGCGTTGTTGAAGATGGAAAGCATAGACAGTGAACTTCACAAGAAGAAAAATATAACGGCACACAGGAGGCAAGTGAGTAGGTGGATGCTTTGTTTGGAGTAGCCAAGCATATGCAAGAAATGGTAACGATCGAGCACAAATTCGATCAGCAAGACGAAATGCTGTGTTTAGGACTGGCAGGAGAACGGGGCAGAATAGGTATTGATGTTGGACGTCGCTGACTTCAGGGCAAAAGGAGCACTGCGGAGAGGTGAGAAGGGTCATGCGAAATAGTACTGATGGGGCGGGGAGACGAAGGTGAAGAAATTGCCAATGGACATTAAGTTCAAGAGGGAAGGAAAGGGGAGAGGTAGAGGCTGTCCAGATGGCGGGGAGAAGAGAAGGAGGAGCAGAATGAACAGAAAGTGGAAGTGCGGGAGGGGAAAGAAGAAGCCAATAAAGAGAAGAGGAGGAGAGAGAAGTAACTAGAACCGGGGAGCTACGAATGAGGAGAAAGAACGGTAGGGAAAGAGGAGCAGAGGGGACCGAGAAGAGACCATCAGGCGAAGCGAGGAGTGGAAAGAGGCTCCAAAGCGCTGTGCGAAGAAGAAGATATTCGTTAGCAAGAGTAATGGTTGGAGATAGAAACAGGGAAGAAAGAGGTCTCCAGGTTAGATCAGAAGTTACGAGAGAACGGACAGTTATCACACCAGAGCGGATCCAATGAGGAAAGTAAAAGTAAGGGAGGTTAGGAGGGTGAATAAGAGAAGAGAAGAAGAGAGGTTCATCTAGGAGATCAAGAGTTGAAGAAGGAAATGAACGGAGAAGAGGAAGCGAACGAAAGAGAGAAAGGCCCTCTCGCAGGACAGGAGGGAGGTGGGACGGGAGAAGAGAGTATGCATCCATCTTCAGAAACAGTAGGAAGGTGAAAGATGGGTCACGGGAAGAAGCTAGAACATTCAAGGTAGTGGTAAGGGACGGAACAGTTGAAGTGGCAAGGCGAATGAAATGAATAATGCGATGTGTTTTATAAAGGAAAGCTGGATCAGGAAGCTGGATGCCACCCAAAGAGGCTGGCAGATGAAGCGTGGCAGGTTTAACCCAGTGATGTGAAGACCAGATGACGGAAGTTGAGAGGCGAGTGATGGTCATCATTTGTGACACGGGCACAACCGTCGACATCCAAGAGTATTCGCATAGAGAGATAAGTTGTCGACGAACAACGGCTGCTCGTTGACGGAACGATGTGAAAGGGCGGGCCTTACTCCAGTAGGCAGCAGTCCGTTGTATCCGGGGAAGAAGAGCAGTCCAGGTGGCAGATGCAGAAGCCAAGGGCAATCCGACATACGCACTGAGGATCTTCTGTGTAGTGGCAGTCCACTGCGCACCCCAAGGAGCATCAGTGCGGGCAACCCATGCCCCGCACCATAAGCCAGTACTTTTAGTGGCATTCAGCGCTGCTCCAGATAATGCAACATACTGTTGATATACAGAATACAGGCGATCAAATTGAGATTCATTCCGGACGCAAAAGGTCACATCATCAGCATAGGCGGTGAAAATTATTCGATGATGACGAGTACTAGCCACTGTCGGCGGTAGGACATCCAGGAGTGATCTTCGGGCTGCTAACAGGAAAGGCTCAAAAGCGAGAGCGAATAGCTGGCCGGAGAGCGGACATCCTTGCCGGATGCCTCGCTTAAACGGAATTGGAGCGGTTAGAAATGTGGCCGCTCGAACATGGAAACTGGCGCCCTGATAAAGGGCCAAGAGTGCGGAAGAAAAGGTAGGAGGAAAGCCAAATTGTGAAAGGACAGCAGAGAGATAAAAATGAGAAACGTTATCAAAAGCGGACTTTTGATCCAGATTGAGAAAGGCAAGAGGTTCAGAAAAAGAGCGAGCGAGGAAGTGAAGATGAAGGAGAAGAGAAACGTTAGTGGAAATAGTCCGACCAGGCACAGTGTATGTCTGGTCAGGAGAAATAACGAAAGAGAGAACAGAATTAAGGCGACGGGATAAGAGTTTTGTATAGAACTTATAGTCAGTGTTTAGGATGGAGATAGGGCGCCAGTTTCCAAGATCCAAGAGGTCACCCTTCTTAATAAGGAGGATGATGTGTGCCAAAGTAAAGTCGGGCGGTAACGCAGGAGAGGAAAAAGCAGACGAGAAACACGCAGACAGAAAAGGCAGAAGGCACGGTAGAAAAGCACGATAAAAGGACAGAGGAAGGCCGTCAGGTCCAGGAGCGGCATGAGGATTGAGAGTAGCGAACGCCTCGCGGAGTTCGCGAAGAGAGAAAGGAGAGAGTAAAGAAGTAGATAAAGTAGAGGGGGACCTGAGGAAGAGAGGAGAGAAGAGGAGAAGCTAATGAGGATGAAGACTGCGTTACCGCACTGTACTTGGCGATGAAATACTGTCTGGTGAAAGTGCATAGCTTCAATGGGTTCGAAGTGATGGAACCATCCTGGAGGCGAAGATGACGCAAAAATGTAGCAGAACGATGTTGAGATTCCAAGGCGGTTAAGTAATCGTGAGAATCAGCTGTAGGGGAGAGATGCAAGAAATGCATCCTGCAGGCTGCATCGGATGCGCGAGGAAGAAGCAAAGCGTGGAGATCTGCCAGATAGCCGGGGTATTGCGGATCATCAAGAGAGAGCATCGACAATAGAGCACGTAGATTCGCAATTTTCATATCGCTCTCATTCCGAGAGGCATGGGAGTAGCGCCGTACAAAAAGGACCAAGTCATGTTTGACACTGAGCCACAGTTGCATCGCGTCGGACGTAGTATCAAGAAGGGGCTGACGACTTCGGAGGAACTCACGCACAGCAACACAAAATTGTTGATCATCCAGGAGCGAGTCCGGAAAAGTCCATACTCGTTGAGTCCTTGAAGGTGAAGGCGAAACACACACCGACAGACTGACAATACTGTGGTCTGGAAGCGGCGGAAGGATGATGGGCAGCAGCTGCGATCGACGGGAGAAGAGCAGTCGAAACATAAAATTTATCCAACCGTGCTGCCGTAGTGCTGCCATGGATGGAAGAGCGCCAGGTAAAAGAGATTTCCGACGGGTGTAGATGCCGGAACGCATCAACCAATTGAAAATCATCAACTAGCTGGGAAATCTGTAATACACGTTGTCTGCGGTATTCTCCAACGGTTGAATTGCGGTCAAGGGCCGGCAACAACGTACAATTGAAATCTCCGCCGATGAGAATATATTCAGACGGTGGGATGCATGACAGCTCTGTACGGAGTGTGGAGAGAAGGTCAGGTAACAGACGTTCATCACAGGGGACATATATGTTAAAAACATGATAGGTCACGTTTTCAATGCAAAAGACAACGACCTGGAGGTTGTCCACATGTAAGGCACGAATCACTGGCGTCGAAATCAGAGGGAGTAGGCGGTGATGGATCCCAAGTGCAAGGCCACCATTCCGTCCAACTCGATAAGCATGGTGAAAATCGTAGGGCCAAGCCCGCCAACGAGAGAACAAAGTGGTAGCAGAGCAATTGGTCTCTTGGAGCAAGAGAAGATCTGCGTGTAGAGGCGCCAAGTCCTCATACACTAGAGCATTTCTAGGAGAAGCAGAGAACCCTCTGCAGTTAAGTGTGACCACCTTGAATCGGTAGGTCCTTCCCAGGTCGACACGCACGTGCGCTGGAATCTGTTATTTTCTTCGCTTGCTTCTTCATTCTGTCAACACTAAATTTGAGATCGGGATAGGAAAGCACAAGATTTCGATACACAGATATCACACTAGAAACTTGGGTTAGAACAGTAGGAAGATCAAGCAAATGACGTGCAACAAACTGATTAAAGAATCTAGGATGTTTATGAGAGCATAATACTTCATATATTTTATGAAGAGAAAGTGGACCTACCGGTATATCCGCCTTCGCTTCAGCTAGGTATCGGAGAAAAGAATCTAGGGAAAGCACTGGGGGTGGAGTCTTAGAACCTGGAATCACAGCAGGGTGTCGACTTGTTCGTGGCGAAGTACGACGTTGAGAGGAGGAGCGGGAAGATGAGTCAACAGAACGACCTCTTGCAGCACCGGTGCGAGGAGGGAGCGGAGTCTGCGGAGCACTCCAGGACTCCCGTCGAGCAGGCTTGCTGGTGGTTGTAAGGTCAGAGTGATTGCCAGAAGAGTCACTAGCAGTAGGGCAGTCCATATCAGTAACTGTACTTGGAGTGTCTTCATCCGATGGAGGATGAAGGTCAGCAGTCATGTCAGCTGGAGCTGCAAGGAACGTGGGCGGAGCTGTCGGTACCAGATGAGGAAAGTCCTCTGTCAACAATTGTGGGGCAGGACCCCGTGGAGGAAGGCCCGATGGCAGAGCAGGTTGATGAAGTTCTGAAGACACCTCCTCAGAAACGGTAGGGGTGGACGACACAGAGCTGTCACGAGTGACTTTTGGTCCCGAAGACTGAGGTACAGCAGGGCGGCGGAAGCACTCACTACGTTGATGGCCATACGCCTTACAAGTCTGACAATGAAAGGAGGTTAAAACGTCGATGCGTCGGATTTGATCTCCGCATTTTACAGTGAAGAGAGTAGGAAAAGACTTGATATGTTCATCCGAAGAGAATACTACTCGCGCAACTCGTCGGGCACTTTCAATCGAACGATCATCCTCGTCCTTTGGAGCAGCGGAGTGTGTGGTAATGTTAGTTTTCAATTCAGAACCATCAAATCTGGTATACTATCTCATGGTACTCTAACTTAGACGGTTGTCGGTTTTTGGAACGGGTCAAGGCCCGGGGGTCGTAGCCCCACCTACAAAATTTTCTTAAAAACTACTGTTTTCAGTTCAGAACCACTAAATCTGGTATACTATCTCATGGTACTCTAACTTAGACGCTAGAAGGGTTTTGGAAGGAGTTGGAGCCCGGGGGTAAGAGCCCCCCCCCCCATAAAAATGTCGTAAAATCTACAGTTTTCAATTCAGAACCACTAAATTTGGTATACTATCTCATGGTACTCTAACTTACATGGTAGACGGTTTTCAGAACAGGTCGGGGCACGAGGGGTTAGAGCCCCCCACACACAAAATTTTCGTAAAATCTACAGTTTTCAATTTAGAACTACCAAACTTGGTATACTATCTCATGGTACGCTAACTTAGACAGTAGAAGGTTTTTGGAACGGGTCAAGGCCCGGGGGTAAGAGCCCCCCCTACAAAATTTTCTTAAAAACTACAGTTTTCAATTCAGAACCACCGAATCTGGTATATTATCTCATGGTACTCTGACTTAGACGCTAGACGATTTTTGGAAGGGGTTGCTGCCCGGGGGTAAGGGCCCCCTCATAAAAAAATTCGCAAGTTCTACCGTTTTCAATTTAGAACCACCAAATTTGGTATACTATCTCATGGTACTGTATCTTAGACGATAGACCGTTTTTAGAACAGGTCAATGCCTGGGGGTCAGAGCCCCCATTATACAAAATGTTCTTAAAAACTACAGTTTTCAATTCAGAACCACCAAATCTGGTATACTATACCTCATGGCACTCTAATTTAGACGCTAGACGATTTTTTGAAGGGGTTGCAGCCCGGGGGGTAAGGGCTCCCCTCATAAAAAAAATTCGCAAAATCTACAGTTTTCAATTTAGAACCAGCAAACCTGGTATACTATCTCATGGTACTCTAAGTTAAACGGCAGACCGTTTTTGCAACGGGTCAAGGCCAGGGGAGTCAGAGCACCCCACATACAAAATTTTCTTAAAAACTACAGTTTTCAATTCAGAACCACCTAATCTGGTATACTATCTCATGGTACTCTAACTAAGACGCTAGACGGTTTTTGGAAGGGGTTGGAGCCCGGGGGTCAGACCCTCCCTAATAAATTTTTTTTCGTAAAATCTAGTTTCAATTTAGAACCACCAAATTTGGTATACTATCTCATGGTACTCTAACGTAGGCAGTAGACCAATTTGGAACGGGTCAAGGCCCGGGGGTCAGAGCCCCCCACATACAAAATTTTCTTAAAAACAACAGTTTTCAATTCAGAACCACCAAATCTGGTATGCTATCTCATGGTACTCTAACTTAGACTCCTCATAAAAATGCCGTAAAATCTACAGTTTTCAATTTATAACCACAAAATTTGGTATACTATCTCATTGTACTCTAACTTAGACGGCAGACCGTTTTTGCAACGGGTCAAGGCCAGGGGAGTCAGAGCACCCCACATACAAAATTTTCTTAAAAACTACAGTTTTCAATTCAGAACCACCTAATCTGGTATACTATCTCATGGTACTCTAACTAAGACGCTAGACGGTTTTTGGAAGGGGAAGGGGTTGGAGCCCGGGGGTCAGACCCTTCCTAATAAATTTTTTTTCGTAAAATCTAGTTTCAATTTAGAACCACCAAATTTGGTATACTATCTCATGGTACTCTAACGTAGGCAGTAGACCAATTTGGAACGGGTCAAGGCCCGGGGGTCAGAGCCCCCACATACAAAATTTTCTTAAAAACAACAGTTTTCAATTCAGAACCACCAAATCTGGTATACTATCTCATGGTACTCTAACTTAGACTCCTCATAAAAATGCCATAAAATCTACAGTTTTCAATTTAGAACCACAAAATTTGGTATACTATCTCATGGTACTCTAACTTAGACGGTAGACCGTTTTTGGAACGGGTCAAGGCCCGGGGTCAGAGCCCCCTCCCATAATTTTTTTTATAAAATCTACAGTTTTCAATTCAGAACCATTAAGTATGGTATCATGAAACTCTAACTTAGACGCTAGACGGTTTTTGGAAAGTGTTGGGGCCCGGGGTGACAGCCCTCCCCCCCTCATAGAAATTTCGTAAAATCTACAGTTTTCAATTCAGAATCACCAAATCTGGTATACTATCTTATGGTACTCTAACTTAGACGCTAGACGATTTTTGAAAGGGTTGGAGCACAGGGGTAAGAGCCCCCCCCCCCAATAAAAAAAAATTCGTAAAATCTACAGTTTCCAATTTAGAATCACCAAATTTGGTATACTATCTCATGGTACTCTAACTTGAACGGTCGACGGTTTTTGGAACTGGTCAAGGCCCAGGGGTCGGAGCCCCCCCTCCCCCGCACACACACAGACATACAACATTTTCTTAAAAACTACAGTTTTGAATTCAGAACCACCAAATTTGGTATCATGAAACTCTAACTTAGACGCTAGACGGTTTTTGGAAGAGGTTGGAACCCCGGGGTGAGAGCCCCCTCATAGAAATTTCGTAATCTACAGTTTTCAAATTAGAACAACCAAATCTGGTATACTACTCATGGTAATCTAACTTAGACGGTAGACGGTTTTTAGAAGCGGTCGGGGCCCGGGTCAAGGGAGCCCCATACAAAATTTTCGTAAAAAGTTCCGTTTTTTACTCTTAAGAATACCCTATCTACGTTCTAAGGTGCTCTTTGGCCATTTGAGGGCCTTGCACCATAAACCATCAACCAACCAACTAACCAACCTACGGTCTAAGTTAGGGACTGTAGATAACAATAAAGTGCAAAAATATGCGTTTAATGGTGTATTAAAAACACAAATCAATATAGTTTAGGTTTCACTACCAACGAGCGGCTTATCAGAAAGAAATATAATGTAATGTAAATAGAGAGTTCCAGATATTCAAAATTCAAAACGGTAAGAAAAAGATGATCAATGCCAATGTGAAGTCGTACGCATGCGACATCACATAGGTACATTACATTTCTGTGTCGCGGGATTCACAGAAGCACACGCCAGATGTACGGCAGTTCTATAGATGTCTCCTAGAAGGTAAATATTCCCATTCCTTTTTCTTTCTTTTTTGTTTCGCAAAAATTAAATTAACTAAATCAAAAAAAAATTTAAATAAATTTACTGGAAAATTGCAGGAATATCTTTTTCATTCATTAACTTTCACCCGCTGAACTTGGTGATTCCACAAATAGTAATACGTACTTGGCAAATAACTGGTATCCCTGCTAGTACAAATTATATTAATGCTTTATTTGCGTCCAGTTCAATCTGGTATGTCCATAAGAGCGTTTGGGGCCGTATGAAAAATACATTTCAACGTGTGCCGCTACGGCGGCGGAGTGATCTAGTCGCTGGCTTCTGACCACTTGTCGGGAAGGATCCTGGTTCAAATCCCGGTGAGTCATGGACGTTGTGATTGACTTCTGGCACTGGCTGTCCCCTTTCCCAGGAACCAGTGGCCCAAAATTGGGAACGTCCGACTGCTTATAGCTCACTGAATTGATCACGGTGGTCGTTAAACCCCAACAACAACAAAAAAAAGACTGCGACGTGTCCATTGCTATTTGTTATGGACCGTACAAAAAGTATGTTTTTGATATCAACGTGTCCACTTCCATGTAGGCTGGCCATAAAATGTTAGGGGACCGTACAAAATTGCACTTTTGTTTTCACCTTGTCAGCGCTTCGGTATATGGTTGAAGTATACGTATATATAGTTGGGCCATTTCAGCACGTAGTTTGGTTTATATAGAAAATAAAGATAATGTTACATTTTTACTCAGCTACAACACATTAATCCCAAAGGCTATTTGTTGAAATCTTTAATCCGCCGTGCTCATATTCACAACGTTAACATAACATGTGAAGTTATTAATGTTGCAGTTTTACCCTGACACAAAACTTTAGTTACAAGACCTTAGGCGTAACCTTTTTTTAGGAATTTTTAGTCCAACGTATTCATAAGGTTGGTTGGTTGGTTATTAGATTTTATTGGCGCAAGGGCCATGGTTGGCCAAAGAGCGCCAGACACAAGACAAACAGACAAAATTAAAAAACGGAGCATAAATCGCAAAAACTGGCTGACCAAGTAAAACCGAACCATGAGTACGAAGGAAGGGCCAAAAAAGACAAAGAAACAAACAGTATGAAAAACATGGTACAATGGTGAGAAACAAGCCGATTAAGTAAAACTGAGGTTGGTTGGTTGGTTGGTTGATTTTAGTGGCGCAAGGGGCAGGTTTGGCCAAAGAGCGCCAGACAAAGAACTATCAGCCACAGATTTTTAAAAGCGTGGAAAATGATTAAGAGCAGACAGGCTTGGTAAAAGTTGGAAAAAAGGATGATGAAAGCCGTGAAGACAAGTTAGTTAATTGGGTTTACATAAAAATTTATTAACTTACTATTGTAATTATTATAATTTGTTTTCCATTTAACACAACTACACAAAGGATGAGTCACAGGAGGGGGACGAACCGTCACTCTCCTCCCCCCCACACTCCTCTGCAATGCTGGCCGAGGGCGGGGACGAACTGTCACTCTCCTCCCCCCATGTTCCTCTGCAATGTTGGTTGAGGCTGGGGACGAACTGTCACTCTCCTCCCCCCTATGTTCCTCTATAATGTTGGTTGAGGGTGGGGACCTCGCTGAGTCAGAGACAGTTGCAATGTTGGTCAGACGGACCGCGACAGTTGGATGGACACTGCACACCTTTGCGGATTGAGGGCCGGGTCTTCCGCACGTGCAGGCTTTCTGCTGGGAACTGAAAGAGTCGGTCGTCTTCAAAAGAGAAGGCGCAGACTCAGCTATCTGGAGCTCGGGGAAATCCACCTGTGTCGCTTGTTCAGCTGTAGATCGCTTGGCAAGTGCGGCGAGAGCTACAGGGCGCGGAACAAAGGGCTGCACGGGTTGTGGCAGAGACTTAACTACTGCGGCAAAACTACGCTGTCGATTGGTGGGTATACCCAACTTGGCCTTTGCAGCAGGGTACGAGAGGCCTTCCAGGGTTTTGAGGCACTGGATCGCCATATCGTCCTTCCATTTCATACAGTTGCGGAAGTAAGCTGCATGGGCCTCACCACAGTTAACACAGCAGGCCGCAGAAGTGCAATCTTCCCCGTCATTTTCACTGGAGCCACAATTAGCGCAACGAGCGGAACTCTTACAGAAACGTTGTGAATGCCGTACCTCTGACACCTGAAACAGCGCAGAGGACTGGGAATGTACGGGCGAACTCCACAGACCAAGTAGCCAGCCTTGATTTCGGTTGGAACTTTCGGGGAGTTAAAAGTCAAGATGACATTTTTAGACTTAATCAAAGAACCATCGCGCCGAAACATCATACGACGTGCAGCAATAACACCTTGATCTGCAAGTTCAGTCACCAATTCTTCTTCACTGCATGGCAAGAGATCAAACTCCGAAATAACACCCCGAGAGGTGTTAAGAAACTGGTGAGGTGTCACTTTGACAGGAATGCCTTGAAGACTAGTCAGGTGCAGAAAAGTGTTACTCTGAGAAACACTGCAAGTTTGGACAAGCAGGTCCCCAGAGCGAAGCTTCTTCACAGACCTCAAGGGGCCAACCGCAGCGTCCAAAGCTTTACAAATGAAAAAAGGGAGATTTGGTAGACAGTCTCTCATTCGGATCGATGGATTCCACAACTAAGTGTGTAGCATGCGTAGTTACAGCAAACGAGGGGAGACGACGCTTCGGAGCGACTGGAACAGCTGCCGAAGAAGAGGTTCCACATTCTTGGTCCAGGTCAAGGTCTAAAGATCGTTTAAGGTTATGAGACTTGGTAGGTTGAGAAGACGAAGGAGAGTCATTGTCAATAATCATTTTCTCAGGCGACTTAAATTTGGAGTTTTTCTTTTTGTTTTTACCCATGGAAAAAAGGAAGAGGATTCGTCTGCAAACTACTCCACCCACCACCGAGCCCTACGAGGGAGAACTGGAGGTCTGCAAGTCAAGAAAATGACGCTGGACACAGTTCTGGAGCTTATACGTTGCAGATATAGTCCGTTGGCTGTGATCACACGCACTCGGCGGACACTTCGGCCTCCGGGTACCGTCATGCCAACGCCTTTGGCATGATCCCACAGCCCCCGGGCTTACCCTGCCGTGCTATACGACAAAAAAGCCGCTAAAGCCCTGTACACAACTTGGTACAAGACTTCTGACTAGAGGTGGGTTAGTCTCTAGCCTCCCGTTTACAGCGAAGCCGGGGTCGAAGAGGAGTGTTGGTACACAGGAGGCACTTAACCGGTCTCCTGCGACCTCAGCCGCCAGACATCCCATTTCCGTCTCACGGGTCTCCGCACGCGGCAAACATGCAGGTAGGTCTAGCACCCAAACCAGCTAAAAGGAAAAAAGAAATCCAAAGAAGACAAATCCTGGAAGGGAACCTAAACGGAATCTCAGCAACCTACGAACTGAGCGGTTAATATAAAACAGTTAGTGGTGGAGGGTAACAAAACCACAAGACCGGGGTGTTAGTACATAACGTGGTAGCGATTAGGTAGAGTATACAACACGGGCAACTAGCCAGTGGAGAAAATAAATAAAAACAAAAAAGCGAGACACAAGACCAGCTCGGGATCGTGGGGCCGCGACTCCCCAACAGCTGGATGAACAGCCGTCCCTGCAAACACCAACAGCACCAAAAAAAGGAAAAAACAAGCTGTAGCATGACATCAGATGTTGACCAGTCACAAGGTCAGCTCGGGCCGTGGGGGCGCCGCTCCCCAAATAACTGGAAAACCAGTTATCCCCGTGCGGGGGTATTCATAAGGTTTCGATAACATGCCAAGGTTATGGTACTGCGTTTTGACTGAGGCACAAAAATTTAATAAACAGGCCTTAAGCCTTTTTTATCAGTTTTTAATCAACCGTGCTCATATACATAAAATTTTCAGAGAAAGTCAAGTTTATTGTGTTGCGCATTTACTCGAGTACAAAACTATAAACAGCCATTAACTTTCAGCCGCTGAACTTGGTGATTCCTCAATTCATCCATTAACAAGTCTTTTAAGTGATTGTATGCTATGGTCATATTGATAATGTTTAATGACAAGTCAGGTTAATGATGTTGCACTTATTAAAGACTTAAAAAGGTGTAGAGGCTAGTAATTATTATTTGAAGTCTAAGTAAAAGCTCATTTTTAACTTGACTTGTCATGAAATCCTTATGAATATGGCATTTATTTTATTTTGTACATTTTACAAAGCGTATGCATTTTTGTTTTGTTTTGGCATTTGTTTATTTTGTGTTGCACTTGTTACATAGCGTTTCGCATTTTTGTAATGCTTGTGACTTGTGATTGCATTTTGAATTTTTATTTGTTTCACATTTTGGATTACTTTTTGACATTTTATGTTTTTGACATGCTATTTTGAAAATTTTGCCTTTTTTAATTTTGCGTTGTGTTTTACATTCTTGCATCTTTGGCGGAAATACATTCTTGAAAAATTCAAATGCAAGTTAGTAAAAGGTATAATTCAATTAGTGAGAAATACCAGCACATTTTAGTAAAGGGTAGAATTATATGAAATTCCTCTTAAAAAGTCCAGCATGTTAACATTGTCCCTGTGCGCCAAAGAAGTTCGAATTCCTTTTTATCTTGCCAGCGTTTCTCTTCTGGGTGGATTTGTTGGAATCTGCGCTATCACTCTTTCGATTTTAGCCATAGTTGTTCTCTGCTCTTTCGCTATTTCACTGATTATTTTGTACAGTCACAATTTTTTCTCTCCCAGAATTGTATTCCAGCGTCTGTCCAATCTTTCAAGTTTGTTTTGTGTTCTGGGAAAGCCAAATAAATAGTTTTCACTTACTGACCAAATTATTGGTGGGAAAAGCGGAGGGCTTCTGCTCGGATTGTTTCTTCTGCTTCCACGAAATTTTCCAAGAACATAATTTTCCTCAAACCACTGAACTACAGAATCTGCATATTCTAGTAAAATTGATTTCACTTCTTCAAAAGCAGCTGGAATTTCATCATATGAAAAAATGCGAGTGTGGTTGCAAATGTCTGACTTTGAGAGCAAACTCACTGTTTTCCCTATATTCCAAGGCTATGCCAGAGGATGGATATTCCTCAGCACATTTTTTTCCGAGATGAAACCAACAACATTTGTGTGTGCTGCTTCCAAATTCCTTTTTAGCAGCATTATAACGGTAGCTATTTCAAAATCTATTATTATGCGTATATTGTGGTGCAAGCTGAATATCATAGTCTGATGCATAGTCTTGTAAATCCTGCAAAAACACTGTATAATAGTATTATTTTCCTTATACTTGCTGGAAAGTAACCCATAAACTAGTGGGACAAGTCTGTGCATATTTGGATTCGTTTCAAAAATAGCATGAATGGTACATAATTGCCTAAAAAGGGTTGGACAAGTTTCAAATGTCCCATCCATAATCCAGAGGTGTGCTTCTTTAAGCTTTCGTAAATTATTCTCTGTTAAAAATAAAATAATTCTTTGATGTCCAAATGCGCTATCTCTGCCAAGAAATTTTGCATCATCTCCACCTGTAAATTTATTGGGGCATCGATCCGTTCTGAAGTTTTAGGCTCCGCAGGCATGTCTTCTCGTCGTATTCGTTTTACAACTTGCCTTAGTGCATCCATATTAGGCATGTAAGCTGCATTTACTGTAGCCATTGACGTTGTCACGGTTTGAATAATTTGTGCAGGGGCTTTGTCCATATTTCTCGCTCGTTCTTTTATTTGCGCTCTTGCAACAGCAATATCACTTTTCTCCGGTCTTGGAGCATGATTATGTGGTTTCTCATTGCGCATCCTGTGTTAATCTCCAATAAGAATAGTACTAGCAAAGCCAGTACAATTTCCATAATTTCTTTCAATACAGTGCCAATACCGTAAATCACCTCGCACTCTGTTATGGCAAAATAAATACCCTTTCCATTTCAGAAAATCATTTTCTTTTTGTGAGTTAACTATTTATGTTGCATTCTTCATCTCATAGTGCCTTCGGAAAACAATGCACTTTCTCTTTCCAAAATATTTAGAATGATATATTTCCACTATTATCACTTGACAACGCACAACAAAGGTTTCAACAAGCACGTTCCCTGTTCGGCAGTCAACTACGAACTGATGAGCAACCATTCAATAAAACACTCAGAATGCAGACAATCACGTGAAGCTTGTTCCTCCAGTTAGGGTTTAAGCGAAGTTCAAGATTTTCGTACCTGCGGTCACAAGAAGTGGTTAAGTTTAAGGATCGGCATCTTATCTTTTGTTTTTCCAAAACGCAGAGGTACATGTATTTTACAGCAGGGACGCTCCAGGCGGGGATCAACAGATGCGAAGAACCCGGGAGCCAGGTTCCGGAGGCGGCAGCAGGCGCGGACTGGGCAGCTGTACTCTGGGCCGGTAGGCGTCATGCTAATTCTCAAAAATAAATTCAAATTTTTTCTGTGCTGCACCATGCGTATGAAAGAAAATTATTATACTGAAAAGACAATTTGTTTACCCCGTAACGTATTAAACAAAACCTACGTCCCTACGTGCCAAATGGTCTGTAAGCCAAACACAGTTTTTCATGCAACACCTTCCCCCGACTTTCTAAGTTCAGATCTGTCTCGTTCGACTTATTTCCTGTACCACCCCTCTCTTTCGCTAATTGCAGTTAATTGCTGTGCAATTGATGTTTTACGTTGGGGTGTATTGCCGTGTGTCCTGAAGACTACACTGAAAGCGGTGAACCCCAGGGGAAAAGTATTCCATCAAAAGCAACAGAAATCCAATGCCAGAGCAAAACTTTATTCGTTGGCATTACATCCAAGCAATTTAGGCGAAGTAGGAAGTGTTTTTTTCTACTACGACACCAGAAGAATGTCGCGAATGCTCAAGCAATTACGATACAGATGTGTCCTTAAGACTTCTCTTTCAAGACGTCCAAAGGCCGGCACTAGGGGATGGGGAGGGATACAGTGCGGATGATCTTTTTTGTTGCAGTTAGAAATTCCTAAGCTCATTCTTCCTTAAAACTTTGCCTGGTTACCAGTAAGTACTGTCTCATGCCTCAACCATTGCACAGATTTGTTGTTTTTGTTTTCATTCTTTGAGTTAACAGCGGGAAAATATCTGAACTGCGTTGTTTCAGTTGTAAATATTTTTTTTACTTCAGCAACAGGGCTTCACGTATAATTTCAAAATACTTCAATAGAATAAACACACCTTACATAAAGAGTTTGAATGAGAAAATAGATTAATAATAAGGAAAATATTCTAAAACCAAAAACAGAAATTGCGGAGCCGAAAAAGCTAGGTAGAGGAAACAAAAAGTTCTAAGAAAAAGTTCATATTTAAAGAAACCTGTAGTCGCTTAATGAGTAAGTGGTATAAATCAATACAAAATCATGGGCTGTATTTGAAAAAAATATATAAGCAAGTAGGCATCGTGACTGTCCACAGTTTCCCCTTTTCATCCTGTCGACATTACAACCACCACAGAAAAGAAAATAACAAATACATAACAAAAACACCCATACTAAGTAAAATGCCCAAAGCATAAAAACAAGTAACCACACAAAATGAAATGCCCAAAACATAAAAACAAGTAACCACACAAAATGAAATGCCCAAAACATTAAAAAAACTGCAACCACACAAAATAAATACCCAAAACATGGTAAGAAATTCTGTTAAAAGCACAATGACGGTAAACGATAGGAGAAATATATGTTTTTAAAACTTAATACAAGTGTCAAAACTGAAATAAAAAGAAAGAAAAAGAAATATTCCAAATTTCCTTGTTACTTTAGATATTTTGACCTGTTGACATTTCGTAAATTGCACTTGCACTCGGTCAAAAAATATTACTTACAAGGATTCTTTAGTAACTTTTAATCGCTGTGGTCATATTTATAAGGTTTGCATAACAAATCAAGTTAATAATGTTGCGCTTTCACTTAGGCACCAAATACTAATTATTGGCCTCTAGGCCTAGGCCTTTTAAATAATTTTTGATAAGCGTAACACTCTTAAATTGATTTGTCATGCAAACCTCATATGATCACAGCATTATAAAAATTACTATAAATGCATATGCCTAGGTCTCGGGCGTATCTATTAATGCTTTGTGCTCGAGTAACATTTAAACAGAATTCATTTTATTTTCTATGAAAACTACATAAATATCAGCTCGGAGGACTGAAAACTATCAAAAAGCCCTAGGCCTAGGGTCTGCTTAATAGTTCCAACCTCAGAAAAGCGCATTGCTAAAATCTTGGACTTCTATGCAAACCTTATGATAATTAGCACGGCAGACTGAAAATTGCTAAACAGGCCCAGTCCTAGGGCTTTCTAATTATTTTTTTGTACCTGACTAAAAGTGCAACATTATCTTTAGTTCTTACTAGCAGGGGTACCCGGTATTTCCCGGGTAAGTATTACTATTTGTAAAATCACCAAGTTCAGCGGGTGAAAGTTAATGAATGGAAAAGGTATTTCCGTAAATTTCCAGTAAACTTATTTTAAATTTTCTGATTTAGTTAATTTAATTATACGAAGCAAAAAAGAATTTGCATTATTTACATTACATTGTATTTCTGCCTGATAAGGCAACCGTTGGTGATGAAAGCTAACGTTTATTAATTTGTGTTTTTAATACACCATTAACCGGATATTTTTTCACTCTATTGTTATCTACGGCCTCTAACCTAGACCGTTGGTGGGGTAATGGAGTGCTGTATTAGGATGCAGTTCTTAAGAGTAAAAATTGCAATTTTTACGAAAATTTTGAATGGGCCCCCTTCACACCGGGCACCGACTTTTTCCGTCTGCGGTCTAAGTTAGAATACAATGAGGTAGAGTACCAAATTCGGTCGTTCTAAATTGGAAACTGTAGGTTTTACAAAAATTGGTATAGGGGGCTCAGAACCCCTGGCTCCAACCGTTTCCCAAAACCGTCTACATTCTAAGTTAGAGTACCATGAGATAGTATACCAAATTTGGTGGTTCTAAATTGAAAACTGTAGATTTTACGAATTTTTTATGGGGAGAGGCTCTGACCCCGTGCCCGACCCATTCCCAAAACCGTCTGCCGTCTAAGTTAGAGTACCATGAGATAGCATACCAAATTTGGTGGTTCTAAATTGAAAACTGTAGATTTTACGAAAATTTAAAATTTTGTACGAGGGGGTGCTCTGACCCCCCGGGCCCCGATCCGTTCCAAAACCGTCTCCCGCTAAGTTAGAGTGCCATAATATAGTATACCAAATTTGGTGGTTCTAAATTGATAACTGTAGATTTCAAGAAATTCTTTATGGGGGGGGGGGGCTCTAAACCCCGGGCTCCGACCCTTTCCAAAAAACCATCTACCGTCTAAGTTAGATTAGATTACCATGAGATAATATGCCAAATTTGGTGGTTCTAAATTCAAAACTAGATTTTACGGCAATTTTATAGGGGGGGGGGGGCTCAGACACCCCGGGCTCCAACCGCTTCCAAAAACCGTCTACAGTTTAAGTTAGAACACCACGAGGTCTAAGTTAGGATTCCAAATTTGCTGGTTGTAAATTGAAAACTGTATATTTTATGAAAATTTAAAATTTAGTACGGGGGGGGGTGCTCCGACCCCCGAGCCCCGACCCGTTCCAAAAACCGTCTCCCGCTAAGTTGGAGTTCCATGACACAAAATTTGCTGGTCCTGAATTGAAAAATATAGATTTTAAGAAAATTTTGTATGTGATGGGGGGGGCTCACCCCCAGGCCTTGACCCGTTCGAAAAACCTTCTACCGTCTAAGTTAGAGTTCCATGAGATAGTATACCAAATTTGGTGGTTCTAAATTGAAAACTATAGATTTTACGAAAAAATTCTGTGTAGGGGGGAGGCTAACCCCCTTGCCCCGACCCGTTCTGAAAACAGTCTACCGTCTAAGTTAGAGTACCATGATATAGTATACGAAATTTGGTGGTTCTAAATTGAAAACTCTAGTTTTTACGAAAAAAAATATGGGGGGGGGGCTCTGACCCCGTGCCCGACCCGTTCCAAAAACCGTCTACCGTCTAAGTTAGAGTACCATGAGAGAGTATACCAAATTTGGTGGTTCTATATTGAAAACTGTACATTTTACGAAAATTTTGTATGGGGGGGCTCTAAACCCCCGAGGCCCCGACCCGTTCCAAAAACCGCCTACCGTCTAAAATAGAGTACCATGTACCAAATTTGGTGGTTCTGAAGTGAAAACTATGGATTTTACAAAAATTTTGTATGTGGGGGCTCTTACCCCCGCGCCTTGACCTATTCCAAAAACCGTCTACCGTCTAGTTAGAGTACCATGAGATAGTATACCAAATTTGGTGGTTCTAAATTGAAAACTGTAGACTTCACGAATTTTTTATGGGGGGGGGGCTCTGAACCCCGGGCTCCGACCCTTCACAAAAAACCGTCTACAGTTTAAGTTAGAACACCATGAGACAGTATACCAAATTTAGTAGTTCTAAATTGAAAACGGTATATTTTACGAAAATTTTGTACGGGGGTGTAACCCCCGGACCCCGACCCGTTCCAAAAACCGTCTACCGTCTAAGTTAGAGTGCATTGATATAGTATACCAAATTTGGTGGTTCTAAATTGAAAACTGTAGAATTTACGAAAATTTTGTATGGGGGAGTGGGGGTGTGTGGCTCTGACCCACCTGGCTCCAGCCGCTTCCAAAAACCGTCTACAGTCTAAGTTAGAATTTCGTGAGATAGTATACCAAATTTGGTGGTTCTAAATTGAAAACAATTTCTCTGACCCCGAGGCCCCGACCCGTTCCAAAAACCGTCTACCGTCTAAGTTAGAGTACCATGACATAAGATACCAAATTTGGTAGTTCTAAATTGAAAACTAAATTTTACGGCAATTTTCTAGGGGGTGTCCCCCCCCCTTCCCGTCTCTAACCGCTTCCAAAAACCGTCTACAGTCTAAGTTAGAAGACCATGAGATAGTATACCAGATTTTGTGGTTCTGAATTGACAACTGTAGATTTTACGAAAAAAATTTAGGGGGGGGGGGCTCTGACCAACCGGGCCCTGCCCTGTTCCAAAAACCGTCTACCGTCTAATATTTTTAGTGCCAAAAAAACGTAATATTCCTATCCTGTCTGCGTGTCCAAACTTTATAAATTTGATCAGGGTGGAAGACATTCGAAATCGTACGTTTTCCTGCATTCGTTCTGTATGTAACCAAAATCTGCAAACGCGAGGAATTGACGTAGTCGACGAATTTGTCCGCGACGAATTGACGTATGCGACGAATTGTCGTAGTCGACGAATTGACGCGCGACGAATTGACGCAGGCGACGAATTGACGCAGGCGACGAATTGACGTAGTCGACGAATTGACGTGACACCCCTGTGAGGCATGGATGTTGTGTTTGTCTTACGGCACTGGTTCTCTCATTCCCTGGAACACGTGACCCTAAATTAGGGACGGGCGACTGCTTATAGCCCATTCAGTTGCTCACCGTGGTCGTTAAACCTCCAATCAAAAAAAAAAATACAATAATTAAATTAGATTTATTACGTACCAGAAAGGAACTGTTTCATGATGCAAATCATCACCTCAAAGCATTGTTCATAGGAAAGATGCAATTCCGTCGGAATTAATATTCCACAATGTGGTCTGCCAAATGATTTTTTGTGAGACTCATCTGAGAGTCTGCGTTTCAGGAGCCGCCAGTTACTATCTACAACTTCAGTACTTCGTGGTACAAGAATCCACGAAATTGAGGGACTGATTTTTGTACCCTCATCATTCGCAACTTCCACGAAAAAACGCTTCCAATAACAGAAACATGGCGAACCACTTACCAAGTCAAACAAACGGAGCGAACAATGATGACGTAACGGAGGCAGCTGCGATGGGAGGAAGGAGCGTAAGCGCCACCTATCGGGAAACGTGTGATTTCCCGTGATTCTACGTTACTTCCTTGCAGACGACGAGGGCTGCAAACCGAAGTGCATCCCAATTGCATAGTGAAATCGCTCCGAAAAGTTTTCGCTAACTCCATACTTCAAACACGAGGAAAATCCTAGGAACAACTGACACCAAACAGCACGATGGACATTCCCTGGGTGTTCCCAGCACTAGCAGCAGGTGAAGCCCCACCCACCGAAAATCGTTACCAATTCGCTATCGTCAGCGTCATTGGCTGAAATTGCTCGATCGTTCTCGTAATACATGGAATGCCTATATGCGGACGGGGTGGGGGACGTGTCCCTCAATTTTTTTTAACTAGGGACCGATCCTTTGACTTTTGGCTTTAGTTCATCATCCTGCGAACGATGCTTCCCTATTTCTTAGCTTGATTTCAAAAGCTTTTATTTCTAAATTAAAATTAGAATTCAGAATTATTGAGTACTATATATCATTGCAATACCAAATATATCGTTCAGGGATTTCTTTTGTCTCCATATTAATGTATGTTGCACACCAAGGAGGTTAGAATGTGATATCTGAAGATGCCCTTGTTAACGAAGCATTACCACTGTGCGTGAAGCCTATAACCGCGAGAGACGGCCGTCAAAGTGTGGGAAAGCTAATGGTTTTCAAGGCTATTGCAGTGCATTTTGTGTTGGTCGAATCACCTTCTTTCGTCGCAAATGTTTCCAATTGCACATCGCAACTTGCTGTCAATGCGTGAGAAAGTGCTGAATTTATAAAATTCTTGATCATTTTGAGGTTCCTTTTCATTTTTATTTTAAATTGAAATGCACGAACGTTAGTGCGAATTCTAAGCAAACCGTAACGTTAAAATTGAAAACTTTACTCGCATAAGAAGTATAATTCATTTCGGTTTTATATTAACACGGTTTTTGCAACCCAAAACCACACTATTCCAAATTACACGTAGTTGAAATCACATAGGTATCATGTAAACATCGTCAAATTCCCACAGTTTGCGGCTTCACGGTTAAGAGACCCAGGGCATCTCCAGAAGCATTATTCTAACCAAGGAGGTTATATTACTGGAGACACCATTGACTCTGCCGCCATAGGTCACAGCTAATCTGTGTGTGACGTCAAAAGCAAGCAAAAACGAACTAAATTATACCGTTGATAAAACAGTAAGCTTGTGTATCATTGATAAAGATTATTGAATTACTAATTTTATCTGTTTATACGCTTAGAAGCTTTTGTTCCATTGGTTTCAAAACAGCTTCTTTTCTGCGGCTGCGTCGTGCCTGCTCATGACGTCATTTGCAGCACGGACGGTGACTTATGGCGGCCAATGCTGCGTGGATAGAAGTGGTGTCTCCAGTAATGTAACCTCCTTGATTCTAACCTCCTTGTTGCACACACATGGGTAGGTTCCGTCAGATCCCGGTTCCCCTGCCCAAGAATGGGCTTGTTCTTCATTTTTCAGATAAAGGGAACAATGACGTTTTTTTAAAATACCTTATTGCGTCTGCAGTCAAGTTAAAATAAGAAAAATCTTTTATAACACATTATAATTTTAATTCATTTGAATCGGGTAATTGTCATTCTTTCTATATTTTTTCAAAAGACAGAAACAAGATCGTTAAAATCTGATATTGGTCAGAGAATGGCATTTTCCGAGATACTGCCTTGGGTCTAGCTGAATAACAGTGGCAAACAATAGTATGGGAGGGGCTCTATAGGACCCCCAGTGTTTGGTTACCTTGAGTCCCGCATTCCTTTATTCTCTACCAGTCCGATGCCCTTTTCCAGGGAATCGTCTTTGCGCTAAGTTCCGGTGAAATCTTTATATGCAGCTGATTTGACTACTTCTGGCTGTGTATGAATTATAATTAACCATAATTTCCTGTAACACAAATTTACAATTACAAGAGCAATAGTAGAAAATGTTTTTCTTAATTAATTTAATAAAAAAAAATGAATCGACATTTGGAAAAAAAAAATACGCCTCATTTTTTTGTGACTCAGAAGCATGTCGTGTCGTTTGTTACAAAAGCAGGGCATGTTGAAGGACACAGCGGGCCCCAGGGGCTGGACAGTATTGTGGGATCCCATTAGTGGCACATCTAGGATTTCAATATGGGTGGATAAAAAAATAACCAGAAGAAATCATTCTCAAAATATGATGAGGAAGCCATAAAAATATCCCCGACGTATTTAAGTGTGTATCCCATGATTCACGAACGAATCAGTGTTAGCAAGAAAATGAAAAAATTCATGGTTGAAAAATGGACGCCAGTTCAATTCTGCCATAACCCCCTCCCCTCCCCAGGGTTCAGCTTATTGAAATTATACATGGAAATTATACCAGTGACGTGCATTCCACCCAAGCCACCTAAGCAGTGTTTGGGCAATGGGCAAAGGAAATGATGGATAAATAAAAAATATCTAATTCTGTAAATTTCTGTTTTCGACACATATAATAATCACCACAAGTTATAAATTCGTTCTTATACCTCTGAAGTTTTCATAAGTGTATAATCCACGCACACAGGCAAAAACAACGACGAGATAGTAGGAAAAAATGACGCTGCACTGCGATTGGCCGTATCTGCTGAGCGCATGTAACACCTGCTTCCGTCACCCAAGCGTTACCGCCGCTGAAGGGGTGTTGTATGACAACCTGACGGCACTAGTCTGCTAACCAATGAGAAATGCTCCATAGAAACGACCGTCTTACCGTTTATCTGCTCTTAGCCAAGCAGTCAGTGGACTGCTTGGGTTGACTGCTTGGGGTATGGGAGCTGAACTGTGGATGCATTGTTCGAAGTTCTTTTTACATCGTGTGCTGTGAATTACTGAATATATCATGCATGTGTATTAAAAAAGATTCTAAACAGAATCTTTTTAATACACATGCATGATATATAAACGAAGACATTACCATAAACATAAACGAAGACATTACTATAAACATAAACGAAGACATTACAGCCAATTTGTTGCAAACTCCGTTTTCTCGCCGAACTTTTGAAGAAAAGAAAAATGTGATTTCGAAAAGAAGACCGATGCTTGCATTGCCAAGTTTAACGCAGCAACAAAAGAATATTACTCGACATTTTCAAAACGCCAATTATGAAAGATGCGAATGGCTTGCCGGAAGTGTTGAGACCAACAAACTGTTCTGTTCGAACTGTTTGCTGTTTAGCTGTGACCACGGTGTATGATAAGTCAGGTGATACGACTCTCCGTGCTGTCAACAGTTTGAAAAACGGACTGTTAATGTCACAGCTCACCAGGGGGCGCTCAGGAGTTGTGGGCCGATTGTTCACGCTAACAATCATAGGATTATATAGTGTTTATGATTTCATCCGTGCAAAATCGGTATTTATCTTGAGTATTTTTTATTTCTTACTTTGTGTAATTACAATGTGTAGAGTTCCAGAAAATTTGAAGTTTCTATGCAGAAGGTAAAGTACGCCAACTCTGTTTTTACTTAACGGGAGATAAATTTATAGTGTAGCTAAATCTCGGACTAGAATCTGTTAAGTTCTGTTTTAGGCATGGGAGAAAGTGTTTTGTACAGAACTATATGTTATCGGACAGGTTATGCAACATATAAAGAACTTGTATCAACCTTTATTGACCGAACTGTAACATAATAAAGAATTACTAGGGACGTTGGAGGTTGTGGCAAGGAGGTCTGTATGGTAATGGCGTTGTTGTTATGAGGCGGACGAATGAGTGTTGTTATGAAATAAAAGTTTATGTTCTCGAATGGAGTTCGTTACTACTTAAAAGTAAGTTCGTCTCTCTTATTAAGGCTTACTATGTAACACCAACAGAGTTGGAAAAATGGCGGCATGCATTAGGATGTGATGCATTTTCTACGGCTTACAATGGGGAAAAATTTTACGTTAAGAGCATTAACCGTCGTTTTAATGTAGGATCACAAATTTTATTTCTTGATATCAAATATGTTCATCGTACTATATGTACGCAAGTCGGGTAAAATCTCCTCCGAGAAAAAGCAGCCACGATGCACTTTCTCTGCGTTATCGCCAGCACAGATGGAGGGAGCGCCTTATTCATTAATATGACTAGGTACAGAAATAAAACAAACGTGTTAGATATATTGTTTATTACTAAATGAAAACATAAGTAGTGAATGATATCTTGAGCTGAAGATTAATCAAAATTATGTTTTGAGAAAATCTCGGTAAGTTTTCAGAATCAGCAGTTTCCGTTAACAATGTTCCAATGACGCAAAAACTGATATCCCATGTTAAAATTGCTTCTCCGAATATGCAGCGCCATCTCATTTTACAAGAAGTACAATTTTTTTATGATAAAGGGTCTATTCTCTATTGTCTCACGAAAAACTCAGCATCGTTTGCTCAGAAAGCTTCACGTTAGAGTACTCACTCTGTAGCCAATATATATATATGTATATATAACTACTGGGATGTAAGGTCAGGTGATGCGTAACATCACAGCCTCTCCTTGACAAATGTCAACCCCGCCTTCTCGTGGTACATCCTGTTCCCACTAAAGGGGCTCTGACGACCGCCAATAGCTGTATAACTATACCATCGGGATTAGAGGAAATGCTATCCCACACTCACCAACCCGCTTGGCCAGCGTGGTGAGTTATGGCCAAACCGCTCCAAAATGACTCCACAACTTAAATCTTGGCCCTCAGTCTCCGGCAGCTGGAATGTACCTGGCCAAGGCAGCGGCCAGTGCGACATGAAGGCAGACGGTGCTAAGAATCCCCGGAGGACCGGACTAGGCTGCCATCTGATGCTGACCTTGGCGACGTATAACGGACGCTCCCCATCTTCTGATTCAAGGCTTCTTGAATTGGAAGAGGAACTACAAAGGATCAATTGGGACATCGTCGGGCTAAGTGAGGTAAGGAGAAAAGGAGAAGATCGCATTGAACTGAAAAGTGGACATCTCTTATACTATCGTGGGACAGATTCTGGCAGAACTAGTGGTGTTGGATTTATAATAAACAAGAAACTGAAAGATAAAGTTGTAGATGTTGAAAGTTCCTCTGACAGAGCTGCACGACTCGTTATCCAACTCTCGAGAAGATACCAGGCTCAGATTATTCAAACTTATGCACCCACCACAAGTCATGCTGAAGAAGAAATTGAAGAATTTTATGAGGAAATTCGTGATCTAAATAATAAAGGTAAGCAGCTCTTGAAGATAATTATGGGAGATTTCAATGCAAAAATAGGGCAACGGCAACAGAATGAAACTTCAGTAGGTAAATTCGGTCACGGCAACAGAAACCAGCGTGGAAATACTCTCGTAGAGTTAGCAGAGGCAGAAGGGTTTTTCATCTTGAACTCCTTTTTCAAGAAAAAGCCACACAGGAAATGGACATGGAGACATCCAAATGGGATGACAAGTGAAATTGATTTTATTATGTGTAACAAAAAATTCGTCATAGAAGACTGCAGTGTGCTAAACAAGTTCAACACAGGCAGTGACCATAGATTGGTGAGATGTAAGATGCACCTTAACACTAAACTCGAACATAGCAAGCTCATAAGACAAACAAAATGTATTGACATAAACAACTTTAAAAACACCATAATACCTTCAAATTGGAACTGAAGAACAGATTCTCTGCTTTAGAAGGCCTAACATCGGAAGAAGTGGATATTTCTGAAGTTAACAGAAAAGTGACCAAAGCTCTTATGGAAACAGCAACAAAATTAGCTGGGTCTAAGAACAAATTGCATGTGAACAAATTATCAGGAAAAACCGAAATGTTGATGCAAAAAAGAAGAGTGAGGAGGACAACTAAAGAAGATGTGACTTCCAAAGTGGAATATATAGAGCTATGCAAGACAGTACGAAAAAGTATCACTGAAGACGTAAGGAAATTCAACTGTGAACTAGTAAGGAAAGCAATTGAAAACAACCAAAGCCTAAAGATAGCAAAGGGACATCTCAGTAAGGGGAAAAAACAGATTATGGCACTGAGAAAAGAAGATGGTTCTGTAACAAGAAATAGAGGCGAAATTTTGACAAGAGTGAAAGATTTCTACTCCAAATTATATAAAAGGGATGATCCATGTACTCCAGACATCATGAAAGGTACCAGTACCAGAGTTCTTCCAGTCCTTCCAGCAGAAGTTGCACATGCAATCAAGAACATGAAGCGGGGAAAAGCTCCAGGAGAAGATGGAATTACTGTAGACATCATACAAGAAGCAACTGGAGAAATCGAAACAGTACTCGCCCAAATTTTCACTCGATGCCTTAATGAAGGGAAAATTCCTGAGGATTGGAACAACGCTACAATGATCTTGCTACATAAAAAAGGTGACATTGAGGATCTCAGGAACTACAGACCTATTAGCCTCCTATCAGTGGTTTATAAAATCTTCACTAAAGTTCTTTCACACTGCTTGAAGGTAACACTGGACATGGCTCAACCGAGAGGACAAGCTGGATTCAGGAGTGGCTACAGCACAATAGATCATATCCACGTACTGAGAGAACTAATTGAAAGAGCGAGGGAATATGAACTTCCATTGTGCATGGCTTTTATCGATTATGAAAAAGCCTTTGATTCGGTGAAACCATCAGCAGTTGCAATGGCTCTGAAATCCTGCGGTATTGAAGATGCATATATTAATATTATTAATAACATCTATGAAAATGCAAGTGCAAAGATTCGGCTGTTTGAAAATACAACACACATAAAAATTGGAAAAGGAGTGAGACAAGGTGACACCATATCTCCGAAGCTCTTTAATGCCACATTGGAAAATGTCTTTCAATCATTGAACTGGGAAAAGAAAGGGATAAAGATTAATGGAGATTATCTAACCCACCTTCGTTTTGCTGATGACATAGTCATTTTTGCAACTACCCCATCAGAGCTACAGAGTATGATCCAGGAACTTGCTGACAAGAGTAAAGAAGTGGGACTAAAAATGAACTTTCAGAAGACAAAAGTGATGTACAATGCTTTTACAAGAAATGAAGATTTATCGATTGATGGAGAAAAGCTGGAGATAACAGACACGTACGTTTATCTTGGACAGCAGATATCAAGTGAGGGTCACATTGGTGAAGAAATTAATCGGCGTACAAAACTTGCCTGGAGAGCTTTTGGAAGAAACAGCATAATTTTCAAGAGCAATATGCCATTATGTCTTAAAAGAAAAGTGTTTGATCAATGCATCCTTCCAGTGCTTACGTATGGTGCAGAGACGTGGACCTTAACTAAAAGAGACATACAAAGGCTGCAGACAACTCAAAGCAGCATGGAGAGGTGCATGCTTGGTGTAACCAGGAGAGATAAGAAGAGGAACACGTTGATCCGAAAAATGACAAGAGTGGAAGACATCATGATCAGAGTTAAATCCCTGAAATGGCAATGGGCTGGACATACTGCCAGAAGAACAGACCATCGATGGACAGCCGAAATTTTAGATTGGATTCCAAGGGACAAAAAAGACCCAGAAGAAGACCACATGGAAGATGGGTGAATGAAATTCGAAAGTATGCGGGAGTGACATGGAGGAGACTGGCACAAGACAGACCGTTGTGGAGGAAACTTGGGGAGACCTTCGTCCAGCAGTGGATTGATAATGGTTGACAGTGATGATGATGATGATGATGATATAACCCCTATTTGACGAAATCCATGTGATAGGCACAAAAGTGCATGTTTGCAAAGCATTCCAGGTTATTGTTTTTTTAATTCGAAGCAAAATAGCATACGTAAAATATGAATGTTTCTGCCGCTTCCACCCATAAGAAAGCAGGTTTTATCAAATCATCGGACCATACGTTCGTAGCGCCATCTAGTGACAAGTGACGTTAATGGGCGATTTTTGTTTCCAGAGTCGTATCACCTGACTATCATATTCGTGGCTGTGATCCGTGGCGGTGACAGAAGCTCCACTTGGACAACACGATACAGCAAGCTAAGCAATTTAACTAAAGCAATACGGGATCATGATGTTGCTGTTAAGCATATTCGTGCGTCCATTGCACTCGCAACTTTTGGAAGTGTTCGTATTGAAACTGAGGTCAGTGACCAGATACGACAAAACATAAGTCAACACAATAAAAAGGTAAAACGCAATAGAGATATTTTGAAACGGCTTATAAATGCCATTTGCTTCCTTGCAAAGCTAGAAATTTCATTTCGAGAAGATGACTCAAAAACTTCCAACAACCGCGGAAATTATTTGGAACTTTTGGACTACACTGCTCAGTATGATCCTGTTCTAAAAAAACCATTTGGAGTCTTCGACAGTATTCAAAGGAGTATCAAATTGTATTCAAAATGATTTAATTGATTCTGTCGCCAATGCACTGTGTAATGAAATTAAACGCCAGTTAAAGCAATCCGATTCTGGTGCCATATTAGCAGATGAAACTACCGACGTCTCGAATAGGTCACAATTTTCTCTTGCTTATCGGTATGCGAATGAAGGGATTGTGATAGAAAGATTTGTGTACTTCCAAGAACTTAGTGAGGACAAAACAGCGGCAGCACTTTCTGCTTAGTTTGTCCCATATTACGGATTTTTCAGACTGTGGTAGAAAACTCGTCACGCAGAGCTACGACGGAACTGCAGTAATGGCCTCTTCCTTGCATGGTGTATAGTCGAATATTAAGGCATCCTTTCTACAAGCCCTCTTTGTTCACTGCTATGCGCACTGTTTGAATTTAGTACTTTCCCAAAGCGCTTCAAGTATTCCTGAATGTCGTATCTTTTTTGCTATTCTTAGTGGACTTGCAGCGTTTTTCTCAAAATCACTAAAGCGCCCAAAATTTCTTGATGCCTTTTTGGGACGCCGATTACCCAATGTTTGCCCAACAAGATGGCATTACTCATCACGACTCCTCAATACTGTCCACGAAAAAAAAGAAGAACTTCGCCATACTTTTGCTGCCATGTTGGAGCATCAATCACAAGTAGAAAGGGATATTCTTGCTGATGTTCAGGGACATTTGTCCAATTTAGAAAACTTTGAAATTTGCGTTCTTCTTGCAAATTTTCATAGTATTTTTTCTCTTACTGATGTTTTGTTCAGCGTGCTTCAGAATGCTTCATTAAACATTGTTTACTGCAGAAGTAAGATAACGGAAACACAAAATGCTCTGAAATATCTGAGAAGTCGTTTTCAGGAAGTGTACGAAGGAACCATTGCTGATGTTGGACTTCCAAGAAAACGA
Organism: Macrothele yani; assembly: GCA_039090855.1. NCBI lineage: Eukaryota > Metazoa > Arthropoda > Arachnida > Araneae > Macrothelidae > Macrothele > Macrothele yani. Next base: position 66,139,536 of record CM076989.1, on the reverse strand, counting down.
AACTGAAACCTTTCTGAAGACATTACGATTACCACTAAATACAGAAGATTATATTTTGAAATTTTCGATAATGTCGAACAACACATTAATACAAGATTTCAGGATTATGAAAAGCTTACATTTTTGTGCTTACTGGATTCTTCGAAGTACAACTCTTGCGTTCACACTTTCCCAACTGATGGTTTGAAAAGGTTACTTGAAAGTTATGGTCGCTACGTCGATGAAGTACGTTTGAAAAACGACTTAATCGTAGCATACAGTTCACACGAATTTTCTGACAAGTCACTTATACAGCTAATGAAGATTTTAGCGACTTCAGCACTTGTAAAATCGATGCCACAACTTTACCTATTGGCTTCACTTATAAGTGTGATACCTGTGTCTACTTCAACAGTTGAAAGATCGTTTTCTGCATTAAAGCGAATTAAGACATACGCACGAAACAGAACAGGAGAGAAACGAGTCTCGCATCTTGGACTGATATCAATTGAAAGTAATCTGTTAAATACTCTGAAAGAAAGAAATACTTTTTCGATTCTGTAATAGAACATTTTGCTGAAAGTGATCGAAGAATGGAGTTTTCCTTTAAATAGAACGGTATGCTAAGTGACTTCAGTCTATTAGGAAAACCGAAGTCTTTTGTTTTAGATTTTGATGTGTTGTGTAAAAGAATAGATATTAAAAAAGTAGCTATGGTATATACATATATCGTACGCTATGTTTTTCCACTTTTATTATTTCAAAAATCTGAACCTAATGTCAGTTGTAAAAAAGTGAAAAGTAATTGCCTTTGCGACTGCTTGGGTAGTCTGTTGGGTCACCGCACGTCACTGTATTTTGCAGTTTCTTTGTTGTTCTTTTTGTGACAATTTCAACCTAATTCAACGTGGTGAAAATGTTGTGGTCCTCTCACATCTTGTCATTTTATTATGAAACACATCGACGGAATCCATAGTTGGTTGGTATGAGGATGTAGCAGACACATGACTTTCGGCACGGGAACGAGCCTTAGTAACGGAAGTGAAGGACAACCAGTCCCCGTTGAAATGTAGGTCCTTACTTTGAAGTTTAACTTCCGAGTACAAAATGCGGTGTCTGGAAAAAATTGAAGAGCTTGAAGGAAAAGATCCGTCTGGGCTGAATGCAGGTATCTTCGAAGGTGACGCGAAAAGTTTTCCGAGTGCACAAATAGTACATATTTTCTAATACTTCGTCTTTGGTCGAAGCGTCTTTACCCGCAGAATAGTTAGAGACATATAATAGTCTCAAAACATACTACAATTTCTCATCGTGGATATTATTTTACATGATAATTTAGTGAGATCACTAATTATGAGTAATTAGAAACACTTCAATAAAAAGTGGTTTTCTAAGTTCTGGGAAGAGATTTCCAAGACTTAGAAAAATTTAGAACAAAATCTGGTTTTTCGCGCAAAACTGTGGTGAAAAAAACTCAGTAATTTTGATTTGCTCATTAATTTATTTATCCGTAAATAAATTTGGCAGCATAATACCGCTCTGCGAACAGATCTAGACACCAAAAATAGTTTTATTTGTACAAAAATTGTATCCATCATTTGAATTTTTCCGCAAAAGTGTGCTTTAGTTCCTGATAAAAATCCAAGTTTACTAAATATAAAATCAACAATGTTTGGGGAGGAAATATCCTACAGAACAAACTGGTAAAGTAAAACCCCTCAACACTGACAGCCAAATAACCGTAAAAGTGAAAATACTAAGTCAAAAGCCGAAAACTCGCAAAAAAAGTGAATCAGGGGGACGGGGTCCTCGAGCTCTCCTAAGAAATTTATAACAGCCAAAGAGATTTGATTCTGACTAAAAATCAGGTTGGCTAACAAATTAACTTTTAGTTCTATAAAAGGTTTCAACACCCCCTAGATCAACCAGGTGAAAAACCCACGTGCGCAGAAGTGCCGATTGGGTACTGAAGCATTGATTTAAGAAACATTTTGACCAAGAGACAAACTTTAAAAGACGTTCTGTAAGAAAATAGTCAGTAGCAATAAAACCTACGCAAAAAACAATCAACAGCTTTTAAATTCAGCTTTAAAACTTGGAATCAACGAGTGAAACGCCTGTCCTAATAAGTGCAAGCACTGTACGCCAACAGCATTTGAACAAGTAAAAGATAAGTCGTCTGCCTTACCAGAAATCACTGATTTCTGGATAAACTAACCTTTAAAAGGTTCTCTGCCTGTGAAAAGTCTGACTCTGTTTTCTAAGCACTTGGAAGTGATCTCCCTTCGTTTGGCAGATAAGCAAATCTTTTGGTACTGCCTGTATTGACAGAAGCTGGCAGCCTAAAAAAGAACTTGCGGTCTCGATTTCCCCTAGTACCGCAGTTAATAATGTTACAACATCTAGGCATTTTGGCTTCAAATTTTTATAAACACCGATCGCTAATGATCGCACTTTACACTCTAACTGCAGGAAGCCAGCTGTGCTTGTCCTTCAGGAACTTGCAAAAACTGTTGCCACTTCACTGAAACTTCTCGATGACGTCACGTGCTACATTCTTATTTTCCTCATCTCGTTTTTTCTTGATCTTCAGAATACATGGTAGTAAGTTTTTAATTTGTATTACATTCTACTAGTTGATTTAGCAATAGTGCCAAGTGAAATATTCACTAATCTTTGCTTGTTTCAGACAACTGTTAGCATCGCAAAAAAGAAAAAAAACGCTGTCTCGATTCTCTCAGAGTTGTGAGGTACTGGAAAATGTATAACCAAAGTTCCATTGTATTTCTATTAAGTGTGCAATAATATTTTGGTAGTTCTTATATTTTTTTTTTCGCCTTCCTATCCGAACAGTGGAGGACGCCTTTTGAAAGAATAAACATAAAGCCGAAGATTAGCAAAGAATGTTATAAACTGTGCCATAATTGTCCAGTTTCATGGTAACACATAAGGTGAACCTGAAGCATAATTTTCATGTGGAAAAGTATGAAATAGCAATAAAGTAGTATCATGCAGAATATTACTTCTGATAAAGTTTAAATGTTACTCATATGGGGAAGCACATCAAAACAAAGCTACATTGTGATTCTGTACCAAAAAATTATCTAAAGCCCGAAAATTACTATACACGGACAGGAATATTCTGTCAGCTCAGTGCATAGTAATTTTATAAAATTATATACAGTATTCTTATAGAAATTTTATAAAATTACTATACACGAGAAGGAATATTGTAAGTCCAATAATTTCGCTTGAAAAACAGTTTAATGAAAAAATTTACTGAGCGAAAGTTATGGAAGTGGAGTAACTAGCACAACGTGCGCCCCTCCGCAAGATTTGCTTCAGCCAGAGGCGACTTTAGATCTTTTGGGGCCCTAGGTGCTACAAGGTTCAGGGGCCCTTCCCCCTTCTTATCCCCTCAGAAATTTTCTTCCGTCAGATTAACAAAACAAGAAAGATGACACCGAATTTTCGAGTGTAATAAGCACGTCTTTTGAATCCGTTCTGACGCAAATTGAAATTATCAAAGCTATTCAAAGTCAATGGAAAGGGTATGAAAAACAATAGTATCTGACGGAAGAAAGAAGTTTTTCAATCTGGTTTTTAATCCCTCAGATATTGCTGTTAACGGAATCGTGAGCTTGCGCCCTATGGTTGCAGACTTCTGCGTTAAGAAAAACATGAATTTATATGAGAAACATTTCGCATCGGAAACGCCCTCCAACACAGAAATAATTTTTCAAACCGGACTCTTAGAAACAGAGATATCGACAAAAATAAGATGTTACTTTACGTCCCCTGGTGGGAAAACCATGCATTATTTTAGGAAGAAAGTATTCTCAAAAGGTTTTTCCATATGAGCAGTATCGGTCCAACAAAAAAAATTTAGTTGAGTTTTCAGGAGCCCAAATTTTGCTACAAATACATCAGAAGCAGAAATTAACACTTATGCCCCCTGGTGGCCAAACCATTCATTACCAAACATTAGAAATAATGTGAAAAATAGTTTTCATCACGTCTTGTGCGATACAGGAAGAATTTTTCAAATCGGAGTTTTAGAAGCAGAGATAACGTAGAAAACGCAATACACCTTTGTGCCCCTTAGCGGAAAGTCTATGATTTTCTTAAAAATTTTGAATTTATAGGAAAAACATTCGCATCGGAAACACTATCCAACAAAGATGGAGTTTTTAAATCGGACTACTAGAAGTAGAGATATTGACAAAAAGAAGATATACATCTACGCCCCTGGCGTAGAAAGCATGCATTATTTCAAGAAGAAATGTTCCTAAAAGGTTTGCCGACATGAGTAGTATTGGTCAACAAACGACTTTTCTTTTAATCGAGATTTTAGAAGCTTATATTTTGCTGCAAATACATCAGAAGCGAAAATTAAGACTTATGCAACCTGGTGGCCAAAAACCATTTTTTACAAAAGTAAAAAATTACGTGCAAAGGATTTCACATCAGGGGCTGTATCCGGTGCAGAAAGAATTTTTCAAATCGGGGACTTAGAAGCAGAGATATAGGGGGGAAAGCAATTTACCTTTACGCCCCTTAGCGGAAAAGCAATTTACCTTTACGCCCCTTAGCGGAAAAGCAATCTACCTTTACGCCCCCTAGCGGAAAGTCTACGAATTACTCGAAAATTTTGAAATTATATGAAAAACATGTCACACTGGAAGCACTATCCAAGAAAGAAGGAATTTTTCAAATCGGACTCCTAGAAGTAGAGATATTAATAAAAATAAGGTATACATCTACGCCCCTAGCGTAGAAACCATGCATTATTTTAAGAAGAAAATGTTCCGAAAAGGTTTGTCGACATGAGTAGCATTGGTCTACAAACGACGTTGTTTTCAATCGAGAATTTAGAAGCTCATATTTTGCTGCAAACACATCAGAAGCGGAAATTAAGATTTACGTGCCCTGGTGGCAAAACCATTTTTTTACAAAAATTAGAAATTATGTGTAAACGATTTCCCATTAGGAGCTGTATCCGGTACAGAAAGAATTTTTCAAATCGGAGATTTAGAAGCAGAGATATAGGGAGAAACGCAATTTACCTCTACGCCTCCTAGCGGAAAATCTATGAATTACTTGAAAATTTTAAAATTATATGAAAAACATGTCACACTGAAAACGCTGTCCAACAAAGAAGGAATTTTTCAAATCGGACTCCCAGAAGAAGAGATATTGACAAAAATAAGATGTACATCTACGCCCCCTGGCGGAGAAACTGTGGAATATTTTAAGAAAAAAATATTCCGAAAAGGTTTTTCGATGTGAGTGGCGCCAGTCCACGAAATAATTTTTTAATCGATATTTTAGAAGCTACGATTTTATGGCAAATACATCAGAAGAAAATATTAACACTTACGCCCCATGGTGGCCAAAGTATTATTTACCAAAAATTTGAAATTATATGCAAAAGATTTTCCATCAGGAAGTGTATCCGCTGAAGAAAATTTTTTCAAATCTGTGTTTTAGAAGAGTTATCGGGAAAAATGTAATTTACTTTTACTCCACCTAGCGGAAAATCTATGCTTAATTTGAAAAAGTAACTATATCTAAAATACTCTTCGGCATAAATGGAATCGGAAGATAAAATAATTTTTTCAATCGGATGTTTAGAAGCAAATATGTGGAATAAAACGTGTTTTTGAATTCGACATCATCTGCATTTACGCCCTCTAGCGCAGAAATTGTACATCCTAAAAAAACCGAAATAAAGGATCATCATTCGCATATTTCAAGGTTCCCAATGCAAAAAGAATTTTTCAAATCGGACTACTAGTTGCAGAGATATCGTGGTTACAGACGAACGGACGGACAAAACGGTAACATAAGCACGATCTTTTTTTACTAAAGACGTGCTAAAAAAGGGGGAGGCAGGGGTCAAGAAAAAGGTTTTTACGCTTTTAAAATGGCATTGTATCTTCATATTATTAGAACGGTCTGTAACAAACAGTGCTAGTTTATAATTTTGTCTGTCCATGCACATCGAAATTTTTGATTTTTGAGATATTTCAGAAATTATTTTTGCGGCTAATAGGAAATCAATGGATATTAAGTTTGGCACTTTAAATACACGTATCCCATTTATACCTACATTGCAGTTATGAGACACAAAATCATAGGAATTAAATGCAAAAGATCCGGTTTGAAAATGGGAAGGCTGCCCCGGTGGCTCAGTGGTCTAAGCGATGGCTTCTGATCATTCGTCCGGAAGGTATCCGGGTTCGAATCCCGGTGAGGCGTGGATGTTGTGTTTGTCTTACGACACTGGCTCCCTCACTTCCCTGGAACCAGTGGCTCTAAATTTTCGACAGGCGACTACTTATAGCCCATTGAGTTGCTCACTGTGGTCGTTAAACCTTCAATCAAAAAAAAAAAAAAATGGAAAGTGCGAACTGCAGGTTTTTGAGTACGAGTATAGATGAAACTTTTTATTGCTTTTTCAAAAAAAGCTAGGCCGCCCCGGTGGCGCAGTGGTCTAAGCCATGGCCTCTGATCATTCGTCCGAACGGGGTCCGGGTTCGAATCCCGGTGAGGCATGGATGTTGTGTTTGTATTACGGCACTGGCTCTCTCCCTTCCCTGGAACCAGTGACCCTAAATTAGGGACGGGCGACTGCTTATAGCCCATTGAATTGCTCACGGTGGTCGTTAAACCTTCAATCCAAAAAAAAAAAAAAAGCTAGTTTCAAGTCGATTTCAGGAACAGAAAAGGTGAGAAAACTTGATAATTATCAGTATTAAAGCAGGGGAGCAGAAAGTAATGACAAAATATTGTTGCAGTACAATATAAATTACTTTTAACACTATTAAATAGGATAGATAGTGTGATATTCTCAAATTTCTTTACTTTTTCAGCCAAAATATCAATAACTCTTAGGACCGAGTAAAGAACTTGATCATCCTAAGAAGAATTATTCTATGAATAATATTTCTGTCTTCATTGATAATCCTACCACGAAGGGAAAATACAAATAACAGAAACACCCCCGAACATCAGGAAAGTTTCTGCAAGCACTCCTCATCTCGCAACTCGTGGGGGCGGGGAGAGTGTGAAGGTTCCAGCACATATGTGTTCCCTTGGCTGGAAGTAGCATGAAAGTAATTTATAGTACAGCAGGCCAGTTAAGAAATTGCCTTAAACAATGAAAAGTGTGGGGAGCGTGAATACCTCCTTTACCTACCACTAAAAGGGACTGCCGCCCCGGTGGCGCAGTGGTCTAAGGCGCTGGCCTCTGATCATTCGTCCGTAAGGGGTCCGGGTTCGAATCCCGGTCAGGCATGGATGTTGTGTTTGTCTGACGGCACTGGCTCTCTCCCTTCCCTGGAACCAGTGACCCTAAAATTAGGGACGGGCGACTGCTTATAGCCCATTGAGTTGCTCACGGTGGTCGTTAAACCTGCAATAAAAAAAAAAAAAAAAAAAAAGGGACTAAAAATTATTTTAACCGTTCCTTTCAAATTAGGTACATCGATAAGAACTCGAAAATTTGGTATATCAGCAACAGCAAGAAAAAAATATGTTATTATTAATTGAGAAAGTAAAATATCAGCTTTAAAGGTTGATTCGCTTCGGTCCGTGAAAACCAAAACAAAACTGAAAATCCAGTTATACGTTTTCCGGCTCCTCAAACAGTGAGGCCCTAGGCGCGCGCCCAGTGCGCCTAGTGCGCCTAGCCGGGAATCTGCCCCTGAACACATGTGTATGTATTTGTGGACCACATTGCATGTGATGGAAAGAATTTTCTGAAGCTGATAAAGGATGTCCCTTGGAGATGGGATTGACTATTTGAAAGAAGTGTTTTGTAGTGGATTTATATAAAAAATTCCACCTCAAGACATGTCCCTGCAAAGTTTGTGCCTCTCTTTACTTAATTTCGCAGCTTTGCAAAGATCTATTGCTTTAGACAATGTCGTCTTTTACACACAGTAAACTCTCTTGTAACGACGTGTCTCTAATACCCAAGACAATACGGTCTCTAATTACACTTTCAGTTTGATCTTGAAACTCACATGATTTCACTAATTTCTTTAAATGAGTTACAAAATTGTCAAAAGGCTCGCCCTCAGCCTGTATGCGACTGTTAAACTTACATATTTCCACTACAATATTTTTATGAGGAACAGCATACCTCTCAAACGCATCCAAGACCAAGTCATAATTTTTTCTTTCTTCGTATTTTAAGTCGAAGGTGTTAAAAAGTTCAACAGCTTCTTCTCCAATTACATTTAACAAAATGGCTGTTTTTGTTTCAGAATATTTACCATGATGCCCTGTAGCTTTCATAATGATTTCAAAATTCTGTTTGAACTTTCTAAAATTTTCAACGATGTTATCACTTAATGACAAACCTTGGGGAGGCCTGAAGCCTTGCATTTTGATTTATTTATTTTCTTCCCTTTTTTTTCCCAACTAGAACTTATCATCAGGAAAATCTTTATCACTTACCGACGTTCTGTATTCTTTAATCCAAGACTCACTTTATAATCTACGTTTGTTAATTTATTATTCTTAACCAGAACACTTACAACTTTACATTTTGAGACAACATTAACAACTCTCTCACATACACAGTCGGTTACTACCAATCTCGTTGGTAGTAACCAACGAGATAGAAATACATAGAGTGCTTCTGTGATTGGTTCTCCGCTGAGGCAGCTGAAGCTAACGAGAGGAGAGGCCGCCATCTTTGATGAGGTACAACTTCTGTGTGTGTGTCAGGAAGTCACCTCAGTTCTTTCAGCTCTTTGGCGATCATGTTATGTTCCATCACAGAGTTAAGGCTACAGTTTTGTAAATATTCTCAAGTATCAGCACATTTTGGATAAATATGATCAACATTAAAATTCATTTTATAGCTTTTGTAAGAATAAAAGAAACAAGTATTGCGGAACTACAGTTTACAAGTAAGCTTCGTTTTTAAATGAGGTTGAGCTGTAAATGCCCAGTTAATCAAACACAAGAAATAAAACATCTAATCTGTTTAGGTGGTGATTAAAGCAGGAGATAAGTCTTTTTAATATCTGTGTAATTTTAAAACTTTTTATTCCTTATATTTTGTAAACAAAGTCGTACTCAGTGAGGACACTGAATTATGATTATTACTTACTATGGGGACCTGAGGTTAACTGCATGGGTTACTAACTTGGAGGGTTTTTTTGGGAACAATTTTCACTTATGTTAAGTGTATTTCTTTTACATATGCTGAGCATGTCTTGCAACTAATATTTACATACATATTCTAGAATCTGTAGAGTGTACATGTAACGTCTTCCAGGGTTAACAAAATTTCAAAATCTTAGGAAACTACAATTTCTTTTTATGCGACAAAAATCATGTACCCATGGTGAATAATCATTAGATAGCAAATATTGGTAAAGAAGTCAATTTATAGTTACTTAAATTGCAGAAGTAATTATTGTGATTGGTAATATAAATTTATTGTTGCTGACACCTGTCAGGAAACAATCTAGTATTCTATCTGAAAGCACAGGGTCACCCAGCTTGTGTTCTAGGCATTTGTCTCTGATTAGTGCAACATCTGTAGTATTACTGCAACAAAATGAGAATGGGGAGCTTGAAAATTTCTTGACAGAAAACCCTTTATTTATGAATGTGTAAGTACAATGTGTGTGATCTTTCTCATAGCAAAAAAACTACAGGCAATAATGATTTAAAACTGAAAATAGGAAACAGGGAGTACAGTAGTACCTCAAAAATTCCAACAACATAAAGTATTTATGAAAATGCGCAAAAAATTATAAAATGACAATTGAAAAAAAAAAGTATAATACTCAGCAAATGGAATAATACAAAAGAAAAGGATTAGCAACTTTTTGTAAAAACTACTTGCACTCAAAATAGTATAACTATGCGAAATTTCTTGGCGTAGAATACAAATAAAACTTTCCAAGCTTTCGTACATCAACCAGATGGCTTTCTCAAGGAAAGAAGTTGCCTACCTTCCTTGAGAAAGCCATCTGGTTGATGCACGAAACCTTGGAAAGTTTTATTTGTAATCTACGCCAAGAAATTTCGGATTTTAGTATAATTATACTATTTTGAGTATAATTTGGTGTAGAATTCCTACTTATTAAACTACTTGCATTTAATTTTTGTGTGATAGGTGTTTTTTATTTTTTATTTTATTTTTTGGAAGAATGTGACCTCTGATTCATGATGGATAAACAGTCAGTATGTCCATGCAACAAATTGCCAGTTATTCCTTTTGCAGCATCCATATGATAGGTTACTATTAAACAAATATCACTCACATAAATCAATCTTTCTTTGAATTGAACAAGTTGTTCCTGTATTTCTCTAAAATACAAATTAGTCACACTTGCGGTGTTTCCAGCAGGACTGTTGAAGGAACCCACAAAATAACAACCCAAAACATAAACATTTGCTCACCAAACTTTTTGCACACCATGAATGCAAATCAGTGGTTGTTAATATTTCACTTCATATTAATAAGAGGCTGTGCCCTTAAAATTGAAAAAAAATTCTATGTGCAGCACATCTTAACAATTGCCAAAATGTGTACAAATATCAGGTGAAAACCAGTAAATTTCAACTGTGGGAATACAAAAAACTAGGCTTCTTAAAAAAAGTAAAATATGAAAGTGCAAATAAAAAGCATTAAATACTTAATTTTCAGAAATAAAAAAAAAAAAGACAATTTTTTGTTTCAGAAAAAATTAAAGTCCATAATCTGAATTTTATAGTCATTGAGCCCAAGACTTGAAAAATGTCTAAAACAATACATGCCCAGAGAAAATTTACCTGCCCAGGTATTAAAAGCAGGATGTGTAGAAAGATTTTTCTTTTGATGCCAAAAATTAGAAGCCTTTTTAGGTTCAAAAAGTACTTAAAACTATTTTTAGTTACTCAGTATTGGTATTTCTAACTGTAAATAGCACCAAGTTTATTCAAACTGCACTTGAGAATAATTATTTTGAGTTCTTTTTCTTACGGATAAACCTTGGAAAATAGTTAAATAAAACATAGTAAATAAACATATATAGATACATAAATAATATAATTTTCATGAACAAATAATTTTCAATAATTAAAATAAGAAACTAGGCCACCAAGTTTATTTAAACTGCACTTGAGAATAATTATTTTCAATTCTTTTTCTTACGGATAGACCTTGGTAGATAGTTAAATAAAACACAGCAAATAAACACATATAGATACATAAATAAAATAATTTTCATCAAAAAAGGATTAACCTATTTCTGCTGTTAAAATACATCAAAACGTAAACCGACAGAATCAAAAATATAGGAAAAGGTAAGTAATATTCATACGTAATGTTTTATATATATACATATATATACAGTATGGGATGTAAGGTCAGGTAATGCGTAACATCACAGCCTCTCCTTGACAAATGTCAACCCCGCTTTCTCGTGGTGCATCCTGTTCCCACTAAAGGGGCTCTGACGACCGCCAATAGCGGTATAACGATACCATCGGGATCAGAGGAAATTCTATCATACACTCACCAACCCGCTTGGCCAGCGTGGTGAGTTATGGACAAACCCCACCAAAATGATTCCACAACTTAAATCTTGGCCCTCAGTCTCCGGCAGCTGGAATGTACCTGGTCAAGGCAGCGGCCAGTGCGACATGAAGGCAGAGGGTGCTAAGAATCCCCGGACGACCGTACTAGGCTGCCATCTGAGGCTGACCATGGCTACGTATAATGGACGCTCCCTATCTTCTGATTCAAGGCTTCTTGAATTGGAAGAGGAACTACAAAGGATCAAGTGGGACATCGTCGGGCTAAGTGAGGTAAGGAGAAAAGGAGAAGATTTCATTGAACTGAAAAGTGGACATATCTTCTACTATCGTGGGACAGATACTGGCAGAACTAGTGGTGTTGGATTTATAATAAACAAGAATGATTCTTAGCACCCTCTGCCTTCATTATAATAAACAAGAAACTGAAGGATAAAGTTGTAGAAGTTGAAATTTCTCTGACAGAGCTGCACGACTCGTTATCCAACTCTCGAGAAGATACCGGGATCAGATTATTCAAACTTATGCGCCAACCACAAGTCATCCTGAAGAAGAAATTGAAGAATTTTATGAGGAAATTCGTCATCTAAATAATGAAGGTAAGCAACACTTGAAGATAATTATGGGAGATTTCAATGCAAAAACAGGGCAACAGAAACAGAATGAAACTTCAGTAGGTGAATTCGGTCACGACAACAGAAACCAGCGTGGAAATATTCTCATAGAGTTTGCAGAGGCAAAAGGGTTTTTCATCTTGAACTCCGTTTTCAAGAAAAACCAACACAGGAAATGGACATGGAGACATCCAAATGGGACGACAAGTGAAATTGATTTTATTATGTGCAACAAAAAACTCGTCATAGAAGACTGCAGTGTGCTAAACAAATTCAACACAGGTAGTGACCATAGATTGATAAGATGTAAGATGCACCTCAGCACTAAACTCGAACGTAGCAAGCTCATAAGACAAACAAAATGTATTGACATAACCAGCCTTAAAAAACACCACAATACCTTTAAGTTGGAACTGAAGAACAGTTTCTCTGCTTTAAAAGGCCTAACATCGGAAGAAGTGAATATTTCTGAAGTTAACAGAAAAGTAACCAAAGCTCTTATGGAAACAGCACCAAAATTAGCTGGGTCTAAGAACAAGTTGCATGTGAACAAATTATCAGGAAAAACCAAAATGTTGATGCAAAAAAGAAGAGAGATGAGGACAACTAAAGAAGATGCGACTTCCAAAGTGGAATATATAGAGCTATGCAAGACAGTACGAAAAAGTATCACTGAAGAAGTAAGGAAATTCAACTGTGAACTAGTGAGGAAAGCAATTGAAAACAACCAAAGCCTAAAGATAGCAAAGGGACATCTCATTAAGGGAAGAAAACAGATTATGGCACTGAGAAAAGAAGATGGTTCTGTAACAAGAAATAGAGGCAGAAATTTTGACAAGAGTGAAAGATTTCCACTCCAAATTATATGAAAGGGATGATACATGAACTCCAGACATCATGAAAGGTACCAGAGTTCCTCCAGTGCTCCCAGCAGAAGTTGCACATGCAATCAAGAACATGAAGCGGGGAAGAGCTCCAGGAGAAGATGGAATTACTGTAGACATCATACAAGAAGCAAGTGGAGAAATCGAAACAGTACTCGCCCAAATTTTCACTCGATGCCTTAATGAAGGGAAGATTCCTGAGGATTGGAACAACGCTACAATGATCCTGCTACATAAAAAAGGTGACATTGAGGATCTCAGAAACTACAGACCTATCAGTCTCCTATCAGTGGTTTATAAAAGCTTCGCTAAAGTTCTTTCACACCGCTTGAAGGTAACACTGGACATGGTTCAACCGAGAGAATAAGCTGGATTCAGGAGTGGCTACAGCACAATAGATCATATCCACGTACTGAGAGAACTAATTGAAAGAGCGAGGGAATATGAACTTCCATTGTGCATGGCTTTTATCGATTGTGAAAAAGCCTTTGATTCGGTGAAACCATCGGCAGTTACAATGGCTCTGAAATCCTGCGGTATTGAAGATGCATACATTAATATTATTAATAACATCTATAAAAATGCAAGTGCAAAGATTCTGCTGTTTGAAAATACAACACACACAAAAATTGGAAAGGGAGTGATAAAAGGTGACACCATATCTTCGAAGCTCTTTAATGCCACATTGGAAAATGTCTTTCAACCACTGAACTGGGAAAACAAAGGGATAAAGATTAATGGAGATTATCTAACCCACCTTCGTTTTGCTGATGACATAGTCATTTTTGCAACTACCCCATCAGAGCTACGGAGTATGATCCAGGAACTTGCTGACAAGAGTAAAGAAGTGGGATTAAAAATGAACTTTCAGAAGACAAAAGTGATGTTCAATGCTTTTACAAGAAATGAAGATTTATCGATTGATGGAGAAAAGCTGGAGATAACAGACACGTACGTTTATCTTGGACAGCAGATATCAAGTGAGGGTCACATTGATGAAGAAATTAATCAGCGTATAAAACTTGCCTGGAGAGCTTTTGGAAGAAACAGCATAATTTTCAAGAGCAATATGCCATTATGTCTTAAAAGAAAAGTGTTTGATCAGTGCATTCTTCCAATGCTTACGTATGGTGCAGAGACGTGGACCTTAACTAAAAGAGACATACAAAGGCTGCAGACAACTCAAAGTAGCATGGAGAGGCGCATGCTTGGTGTAACCAGGAGAGATAAGAAGAGGAACTCGTGGATCCGAAAAATGGCAAGAGTGGAAGACATCATGATCAGATTTAAATCTCTGAAATGGCAATGGGCTGGACATACTGCCAGAAGAGCAGACCATCGATGGATAGCCGAAATTTTAGATTGGATTTCAAAGGACAGGAAAAGACCCAGAAAAAGACCACATGTGAGATGGGTGGATGAAATTCCAAAGTATGCGGGAGTGATATGGAGGAGACTGGCACAAGACAGTCTCTTGTGGAGGAAACTTGGGGAGTCCTTCGTCCAGCAGTGGATTGATAATGGTTGACAATGATGATGATGATGTTACAGTATATGGGATGTAAGGTCAGGTGATGCGTAACATCACAGCCTCTCCTTGACAAATCTTAACCCCGCCTTCTCGTGGTGCATCCTGTTCCCACTAAAGGAGCTCGTACGACCGCCAATAGCGGTATAACTATAAAATCGGGATTAGAGGAAATGCTATCCCAACTCACCAACCGGCTTGGCCAGCGTGGGGAGTATAACGAAGTGAATTTCTCCGTCATTTTTATCCGCGCCGGGGTTCGAACCCTGGTCCACTCATTCCGGAATAAGTTGCTCTACCAATTAAACTACGCGGACATGTATTCTAATTCCTATCTGCCTTTATGTCATGTGCGTCCTGCTGGCAGGTACGTCACATCTCCCCCCCGAAAGAGGGCCGGGGGCATGGCCCACGGATCAGCCGTGACCATGAATCGTTGCAGGCAGACAACCACTGAAGAACGTGCACTTGAGAACTCCCAGTCAATCTGGTGTGTGGAATGCAACGGCACACACATTTATTTTTCGAAGCACTGGAGAAGGGATTCTCTGATTTTTCCTATCTCGCGGTGTGGAAATAACATCACACCAATGCGAGATTTTGAACGGCCGGGTCATCCGGATAGTTCGGGCGCCATTATAACGAAGTGAATTTCTCCGTCATTTTTATCCACGCCGGGGTTCGAACCCGGGTCCACTCATTCCGGAATAAGTTGCTCTACCAATTAAGCTACGCGGACATGTATTCTGATTCCTATCTGCCTTTATGTCATGTGCGTCCTGTTGGCAGGTACGTCACATGAGTTATGGCCAAACCTCTCCAAAATGACTTCACAACTTAAATCTTGGCCCTCAGTCTCCGGCAGCTGGAATGTATCTGGCCAAGGCAGCGGCCAGTGCGACATGAAGGCAGAGGGTGCTAAGAATCCCCGGAGGACCGTACTAGGCTGCCATCTGATGCTGACCTTGGCTACGTATAATGGACGCTCCCTATCTTCTGACTCAAGGCTTCTTGAATTCGATGAGGAACTACAAAGGATCAAGTGGGACATCGTCGGGCTAAGTGAAGTAAGGAGAAAAGGAGAAGATCTCATTGAACTGAAAAGTGGACATCTCTTATACTATCGTGGGACAGATACTGGGAGAACTAGTAATGTTGGATTTATAATAAACAAGAAACTGAAGGATAAAGTTGCAGAAGTTGAAAGTTCTCTGACAGAGCTGCACGACTCGTTATCCAACTCTCGAGAAGATACCAGGATCAGATTATACAAACTTATGCGCCAACCACAAGTCATCCTGAAGAAGAAATTAAAGAATTTTATGAGGAAATTCGTCATCTAAACAATAAAGGTAAGCAGCACTTGAAGATAATTATGGGAGATTTCAATGCAAAAATAGGGCAACAGAAACAGATTGAAACATCAGTAGGTAAATTCGGTCACGGCAACAGAAACCAGTGTGGAAATACTCTCGTGGAGTTTGCAGAGGCAGAAGGGTTTTTTATCTTGAACTCCGTTTTCAAGAAAAAACCACACAGGAAATGGACATGGAGACATCCTAATGGGACGACAAGTGAAATTGATTTTATTATGTGTAACAAAAAATTCGTCATAGAAGACTACAGTGTGCTAAACAAGTACAACTGAGGTAGTGACCATAGATTGGTGAGATGTAAGATGCACCTCAGCACTAAACTCGAACGTAGCAAGCTCATAAGACAAACAAAATGTATTGACATAACCAGCCTTAAAAAACACCACAATACCTTTAAGTTGGAACTGAAGAACAGTTTCTCTGCTTTAGAATACCTAACATCGGAAGAAGTGGATATTTCTGAAGTTAACAGAAAAGTAACCAAAGCTCTTATGGAAACAGCAACAAAATTAGCTGGGTCTAAGAACAAGTTGCATGTGAACAAATTATCAGGAAAAACCGAAATGTTGATGCAAAAAAGAAGAGAGATGAGGACAACTAAAGAAGATGCGACTTCCAAAGTGGAATATATAGAGCTATGCAAGACAGTACGAAAAAGTATCACTGAAGACGTAAGGATATTCAACTGTGAACTAGTGAGGAAAGCAATTGAAAACAACCAAAGCCTAAAGATAGCAAAAGGACATCTCATTAAGGGAAGAAAACAGATTATGGCACTGAGAAAAGAAGATGGTTCTGTAACAAGAAATAGAGGCGAAATTTTGACAAGAGTGAAAGATTTCTACTCCAAATTATATGAAAGGGATGATACATGTACTCAAGACATCATGAAAGGTACCAGAGTTCCTCCAGTGCTCCCAGCAGAAGTTGCACATGCAATCAAGAACATGAAGCGGGGAAAAGCTCGAGGAGAAGATGGAATTACTGTAGACATCATACAAGAAGCAAAGTGGAGAAATCGAAACAGTACTCGCCCAAATTTTCACTCGACGCCTTAATGAAGGGAAGATTCCTGAGGATTGGAACAGCGCTACAAAGATCCTGCTACATAAAAAAGTGACATTGAGGATCTCAGGAACTACAGACCTATCAGCCGCCTATCAGTGGTTTATAAAATCTTCGCTAAAGTTCTTTCACACCGCTTGAAGGTAACACTGGATATGGCTCAACCGAGAGAATAAGCTGGATTCAGGAGTGGCTACAGCACAATAGATCATATCCACGTACTGAGAGAACTAATTGAAAGAGCGAGGGAATATGAACTTCCATTGTGCATGGCTTTTATCGATTATGAAAAAGCCTTTGATTCAGTGAAACCATCAGCAGCTACAATGGCTCTGAAATCCTGCGGTATTGAAGATGCATATATTAATATTATTAATAACATCTATGAAAATTCAAGTGCAAAGATTCGGCTGTTTGAAAACACAACACACATAAAAATTGGAAAGTGAGACAAGGTGACACCATATCTTCGAAGCTCTTTAATGCCACATTGGAAGGTGTCTTTCAGTCGCTGAGCTGGGAAAACAAGGGGATAAAGATTAATGGAGATTATCTAACCCACCTTCGTTTTGCTGACGACGTAGTCATTTTTGCAACTACCCCATCAGAGCTGCAGAGTATGATCAAGGAACTTGCTGACAAGAGTAAAGAAGTGGGATTAAAAATGGACTTTCAGAAGGCAAAAGTGACGTTCAATGCTTTTAAAAGAAATGAAGATTTATCGATTGATGGAGAAAAGCTGGAGATAACAGGCACGTACGTTTATCTTGGACAGCAGATATCAAGTGAGGGTCACATTGATGAAGAAATTAATATGCGTATCAAACTTGCCTGGAGAGCTTTTGGAAGAAACAGCATAATTTTCAAGAGCAATATGCCATTATGTCTTAAAGGAAAAGTGCTTGATCAATGCATCCTTCCAGTGCTTAAGTATGGTGCAGAGACATGGACCTTAACTAAAAGAGACATACAAAGGCTGCAGACAACTCAAAGCAGCATGGAGAGGTGCATGCTTGGTGTAACCAGGAGAGATAAGAAGAGGAACTCGTGGATCCGAAAAATGACAAGAGTGGAAGACATCATGATCAGAGTAAAATCCCTGAAATGGCAATGGGCTGGACATACTGCCAGAAGGACAGATCATCGATGGACAGCCGAAATTTTAGATTTGATTCCAAGGGACAGGAAAAGACCCAGAAGAAGACCACATGGGAGATGGGTGGATGAAATTCGAAAGTATGCAGGAGTGACATGGAGGAGACTGGCACAAGACAGACCGTTTTGGAGAAAACTTGGGGAGACCTTCGTCCAGCAGTGGATTGATAATGGTTGACAATGAGGATGATGATGATATACAGTATACAATTATTTTTAATAAATAACTTATTTTTGAATATATTAATAAATATACTATTTTTCATTATGTGTAACAAAAAATTCGTCATAGAAGACTGCATTGTGCTAAACAAGTTCAACACAGGTAGTGACCATAGATTGGTGAGATGTAAGATGCACCTCAACACTAAACTCGAACGTGGCAAGCTCATATGACAAACAAAATATATTGACATAACCAACCTTAAAAAACATCATAATACCTTCAAGTTAGAACTGAAGAACAGATTCTCTGCTTTAGAAGGCCTATTATCGGAAGAAGTGGATATTTCTGAAGTTAACAGAAAAGTAACCAAAGTTCTTATGGAAACAGCACCAAAATTTGCTGGGTCTAAGAACAAGTTGCATGTGAACAAAATATCAGGAAAAACCAAGATGTTGATGCAAAAAGAAGAGAGATGAGGACAACTAAAGAAGATGTGACTTCCAAAGTGGAATATATAGAGCTATGCAAGACAGTACGAAAAAGTATCACTGAAGACGTTAGGAAATTCAACTGTGAACTTGTGAGGAAAGCAATTGAATATAACCAAAGCCTAAAGATAGCAAAGGGACATCTCAGTAAGGGAAGAAAACAGATAATGGCACTGAGAAAAGGAGATGGTTCTCTAACAAGAAATAGAAGCGAAATTTTGACAAGAGTGAAAGATTTCTACTCCAAAATATATGAAAGGAATGATACATGTACTCCAGACATCACGAAAGGTACCAGAGTTCTTCCAGTCCTCCCAGCAGAACTTGCACATGCAATCAAGAACATGAAGCGGGGAAAAGCTCCAAGAGAAGATGGAATTACTGTAGAAATCATACCAGAAGCAAGTGGAGAAATCGAAACAGCACTCGCCCAAATTTTCACTCGATGCCTTAATGAAGGGAATATTCCTGAGGATTGGAACAACGCTACAATGATCCTGCTACATAAAGAAAGTGACATTGAGGATCTCAGGAACTACAGACCTATCAGTCTCCTATCAGTGTTTTATAAAATCTTCGCTAAAGTTCTTTCACACCGCTCGAAGGTAACACTGGACATGGCTCAACCGAGAGAACAAGCTGGATTCAGGAGTGGCTACAGCACAATAGATCATCTCCACGTATTGAGAGAACTAACTGAAAGAGCGAGGGAGTATGAACTTTCAATGTGCATGGCTTTAATCGATTATGAAAAAGCCTTTGATTCGGTGAAACCATCAGCAGTTACAATGGCTCTGAAATCCTGCGGTATTGAAGATGCATACATTAATATTCTTAATAGCATCTATGAAAATGCAAGTGCAAAGATTCGGCTGTTTGAAAATACAACACACATAAAAATTGGAAAGGGAGTGAGACAAAGTGACACCATATGTCCGAAGTTCTTTAATGCCACATTGGAAAATGTCTTTCAATCACTGAACTGATGATGATGACATAAGACCCAGAAGAAGACCCCATGGGAGATGAATGGATGAAATTCGAAATCATGCATGAGTGACACGGAGGAGACAGGCTCAAGACAGACAACTGTGGAAGAAACTTGGGGAGGCCTTCATCCAGCAGTGGATTGATAATGGTTGATGTTATACATTTATCAGTAAAAAGAAGTAAAGCACACTCATGTAGTAATTAGACTACATCAACACTGCACCTTGCTGCAGGAATTAGACGTAGTAGAAGTAAACATAGAATTAATCAGAAGTAACCCATTTTCATGATTCTAAACGAAAATGACATAGAATAAATCAACTCAGGAACCTCAAACCACTCTTCAGGGAAAGACATCTGAAGCCCCGAAGTTAAATCATTGCTTAGGTGTTACAGAAGAAACCCCAGAAGACCCCATGGGAGATGGGTTAATGAAATTCGAAAGCATGTCGGAGTAACATGGAGGAGATAGGCTCAAGACAGACAATTGTGGAAGAAAGTTGGGGAGACCTTCTATATATAATGAATATATACAGTATATATATATATATCATAATGGCAATGGTTGTCAATGATGATGATATATATACCATTATCAATCCACTGCTGAATGAAAGTCTCCCCAAATTTCTTCCACTATTGTCTGTCTCCTCCATGTTACTCCGGCATGCTTTCGAATTTCGTCCACACATCTCCCATGGGGTCTTCTGGGTCGTTTTCTGTCCTTCGGAATCCAATCCAAAATTTCTGTTGTCCATCGATGGTCTGCTCTTTTGGCAACATGTCCAGCACATTGCCATTTCAGATATTTCACTCTCTCTATATACATTCTTTGAGTTGTCTGCATTCTTTGCATGTCTTTTTTAGTTAAGGTCATACATACAGTATATACACTCACTTCCAAAAGTTAAGCACGGAGCAGTAAGATGTGAAAAAATGGAGTAGTACTGCTTGGATTGATACGAAATGCGGCAGGAACGTAGGAAATATGTTTATTAATGAATCAAAACAAAGAAATACAGACAGAGATGAAAATAATATTGAATTTTCAGAAATTATAAGATGACATCAAATTGGAGTCATTTACAAAGTGAGTAATAAAGTCACAACAAACAACAAAACCCGACATTAATAGGGTATGTGAGCACCCCTCATCTGCATACAAAGTTTACAACGTCTAACCATGCTTTTTATGAGGTGATAAACCACCGCAGAGTCCAG
This sequence comes from Macrothele yani, assembly GCA_039090855.1. Taxonomy (NCBI): domain Eukaryota; kingdom Metazoa; phylum Arthropoda; class Arachnida; order Araneae; family Macrothelidae; genus Macrothele; species Macrothele yani. The sequence continues at coordinate 66,118,523 of CM076989.1, read as the reverse complement.
TAATCGCCATTCCTCCTGTAAAGCAGTTTCCAAAGCTGTGAGAGTGGTTAGGGGCGGGAGACGTGAATACACAGCACTGCCGAGGGCATCCCAAAGATTTTCAATGGGATTAAGGTCGGGCGAGTACGCCCGCCACTCCATACGCGCAATCCCCTCACACTCCAGGTAGTCGTCAACGATGGAAGCTCTATGGGGACGCGCATTATCGTCCATTAAAACGAAAGCAAGACCAACTGCTGCAGCGTAAAATTGCACAGTGGGGTCTAGGACTTCATCCCGATACCGTACAGCCGTCACAGAACCCCGTCTGTAAATGTGGAGGTCGGTGCGATATCCCAATGAAATTTCTGCCCAGATCATGATGCTTCCACCTCGGAATGCATGATGTTCGGTGATGTTCTGGGGTCGATTGCTTGTGCCTTCATCCCTCCACACCCGTACACGCTTGTCATTGGGTTGCAGGGAAAATCTGGACTCATCCGTGAACATAACGTTGCCCCAATCAGACACAGTCCAATTGACATGTTGGCGACACCACTTTAATCGTGCCCCTCTGGATTGGACGGATAGAGGAACACAAACCCGTGGTACCCGGGCATACAGTCCCTTCATGTGTAGCCTTCGACGCACAGCAGTGGCAGATATCGTCTTACCAAAGGCCGCCGTAACCATAAATGTCACACGTGTGGACGTCGCTTTTCGATTCCGCTTGGCTACAACAGCAATATATCGGTCTTCCGCGGGGGTCGTAACCCTTGGGCGACCGGCCACAGGTCTGCGGACAACTGTTTGGCTGGTTAGAAATAGTTTCCATAAACGTGAAATGACGGAATGATTCACGCCGAAGAAACCAGCCACATCTGTAATTGACTGTCCTGCTTCAATGCATCCGACGGCACGTCAGCGCTCAGAATCTTCCAATCGTCTTCTGGAAGTCATAAAATCAAGTCTGTCTTCAAAACAAATCCTCCGACAGTTCTCAACACCTTGTAGCAGCACTTGCATGCAACTCCTGTACCCCTTCAGAGTGCTGGCTTCTTATACGACTGCCTGTTTTGCATATTTCTCTGCAAGACACCGTGATTCGCTGTTACCTAACACATTTGCATACTTCCATCTACCGCTGCGGCGAATTGCAACCTCTCCAATTCCGATTGGCTTCCGGAAATTTACTTCTCCATCTGCGTGCTTAACTTTTGGAAGTGAGTGTATATATATAAATGGTCATGATGTCACCCACCCTCTCTCTATGTATACCGTATCATCATCCTCACCATCATCATCATCATCATTGTCAACCATTATCAATCCACTGCTGGACGAAGATCTCCCCAAGTTTCCTCCACAACAGTCTGTCTTGTGCTAGTCTCCTCCATGTCACTCCCGCATACTTTCGAATTTCATCCACCCATCTTCCATGTGGTCTTCTTCTGGGTCTTTTCCTGTCCCTTGGAATCCAATCTAAAATCTCGGCTGTCCATCGATGGTCTGTCCTTCTGGCAGTATGTCCAGCCCATTGCCATTTCAGGGATTTAACTCTGATCATGATGTCTTCCACTCTTGTCATTTTTCGGATCCACGAGTTCCTCTTCTTATCTCTCCTGGTTACACCAAGCATGCACCTCTCCATGCTGCTTTGAGTTGTCCGCAGCCTTTGTATGTCTCTTTTAGTTAAGGTCCACGTCTCTGCACCATACGTAAGCACTGGAAGGATGCATTGATCAAACACTTTTCTTTTAAGACATAATGGCATATTGCTCTTGAAAATTATGCTGTTTCTTCCAGAAGCTATCCAGCCAAGTTTTGTACACCGATTAATTTCTTCATCAATGTGACCCTCACTTGATATCTGCTGTCCAAGATAAACGTACGTGCCTGTTATCTCCAGCTTTTCTCCATCAATCGATAAATCTTCATTCCTTGTAAAAGCATTGAACATCACTTTTGTCTTCTGAAAGTTCATTTTTAATCCAACTTCTTTACTCTTGTCAACAAGTTCCTGGATCATACTCTGCAGCTCTGATTCGGTAGTTGCAAAAATGATTACGTCATCAGCAAAACAAAGGTGGGTTAGATAATCTCCATTAATCTTTATCCCGTTGTTTTCCCAGTTCAGTGATTGAAAGACATTTTCCAATGTGGCATTAAAGAGCTTCGGAGATATGGCGTCACCTTGTCTCACTCCTTTTCCAATTTTTATGTGTGTTGTATTTTCAAACTGCCGAATCTTTGCACTTGCATTTTCATAGATGTTATTAATAATATTAATGTATGCATCTTCAATACCGCAGGATTTCAGAGCCATTGTAACTGCCGATGGTTTCACCGAATCAAAGGATTTTTCATAATCGATAAAAGCCATGCACAATGGAAGTTCATATTCCCTCGCTCTTTCAATTAGTTCTCTCAGTACGTGGATATGATCTATTGTGCTGTAGCCACTCCTGAATCCAGCTTGTTCTCTCGGTTGAGCCATGTCCAGTGAAACCTTCAAGCGGTGTGAAAGAACTTTAGCGAAGATTTTATAAACCACTGATAGGAGGCTGATAGGTCTGTAGTTCCTGAGATCCTCAATGTCACCTTTTTTATGTAGCAGGATCATTGTTGCGTTGTTCTAATCCTCAGGAATATTCCCTTCATTAAGGCATCGAGTGAAAATTTGGGCGAGTACTGTTTCGATTTCTCCACTTGCTTCTTGTATGATGTCTACAGTAATTCCATCTTCTCCTGGAGCTTTTCCCCGCTTCATGTTCTTGATTGCATGTGCAAGTTCTGCTGGGAGGACTGGAAGAACTCTGGTACCTTTCGTGATGTCTGGAGTACATGTATCATCCTTTTTATATAATTTGGAGTTGAAATCTTTCAGTTTTGTCAAAATTTCGCCTCTATTTCTTGTTACAGAACCATCTTCTTTTCTCAGTGCCACAATCTGTTTTCTTCCCTTACTGAGATGTCCCTTTGCCATCTTTAGGCTTTGGTTGTTTTCAATTGCTTTCCTTACTAGTTCACAGTTGAATTTCCTTACGTCTTCAGTGATACTTTTTCGTACTGTCTTGCATAGCTCTATATATTCCACTTTGGAAGTCACATCTTCTTTAGTTGTCCTCATCTCTCTTCTTTTTTGCATCAACATTTTGGTTTTTCCTGATAATTTGTTCACACGCAACTTGTTCTTAGACCCAGCTAATTTTGTTGCTGTTTCCATAAGAGCTTTGGTTACTTTTCTGTTAACTTCAGAAATATCCACTTCTTCCGATGTTAGGCCTTCTAAAGCAGAGAATCTGTTCTTCAGTTCCAACTTGAAGGTATTATGGTGTTTTTTAAGGTTGGTTAAGTCAATACATTTTGATTGCCTTATGAGCTTGCCTCGTTCGAGTTTAGTGTTGAGGTGCATCTTACATCTCACCAATCTATGGTCACTACCTGTGTTGAACTTGTTTAGCACACTGCAGTCTTCTATGACGAATTTTTTGTTACACATAATAAAATCAATTTCACTTGTCGTCCCATTTGGATGTCTCCATGTGCATTTCCTGCGTGGCTTTTTCTTGAAAAAAGCGTTCAAGATGAAAAACCCTTCTGCCTCTGCAAACTCTACGAGAGTATTTCCACGCTGGTTTCTGTTGCCGTGACCGAATTTACCTACTGAAATTTCATTCTGTTGCCGTTGCCCTATTTTTGCATTGAAATCTTCCATAATTATCTTCAAGTGCTGCTTACCTTTATTATTTAGATGACGAATTTCCTCATAAAATTCTTCAATTTCTTGTTCAGGAAGACTTGTGGTGGGTGCATAAGTTTGAATAATCTGAGCCTGGTATCTTTTTGAGAGTTGGATATATATATATATATATATATATACATACATAGAGAGAGAGAGAGAGAGAGAGAATTATATTGTGTGAAGTATTTAGTGTATGTGCAGGGAGATACCTTTATTATGGTCAAGTTACCACAATTGCCTTGCCTACCCACGAATAAGGCTTACAGATCTGTGTTGTCGAATGTTAAGGCTAATAAACAGATTAGAAACATGCGCAGTGCTAAATTTTTATTAAATAAAAACCAGTTAAGTAGTAGTTTTCTTCTGATTATATAAGATAGGGGCAGTTGGTAAAAGTATTTTAATATTGGTACCTCTTGGCTGTGTAAACTCATTGTTTGTTTTCCGGTTTTCTTCGACCTTTTTTTTTTCATTTAAAACTCTCATAAAATATTTGGCGTCTATGTATTTGGAGTGATAAGCTGTGGGATGATTCTGCATTCTCATGGTGATGACCGACGAATATCTAAGATTTTTACCGAAATTGCGGATTGACTGCAACTGTAGTTTTTCTTTTTTTCTTTCTTTTTTTTTTATTTACTCTATTACCGTTGACTTATATTTCACTGAAAATTTGTTTCAAAAAATTTGTGAAATGTCAAAAAATTTCGGCATGAGGTTTTATTCAACGAGAGCAAACTGCATCCATTAAACTATCATTTTCTTTTTAAAACACTATTGCCGCCAACTAACAATGAAAAGCGTTATTTGATACGTTAAAGTTTTAGTCTCACCCACTAGGTGTTTATAACAACATTTCTGAGTTATATCTTTATATAACATCAAACCATATATTACGGAAACTCCATTTCTTAACACAGAACGAAAATCGTTCTGTACCTCATGATACATGGCTGCCACTTGTTTCCGGTGGCTTCACCCGTTCCCCGACGTAAGTACAGTGCCACGTAAGCGCTCTACGTACTTCTATCTCGTTGGTTACTACGCTTATAGTCACGTTGCCACAATTGCTAAACAAATACATATATCAACAGTAATTAATTTCGTGCATCAGAGATCCTAGTTATATTCATTTTACCGTCTATACACGATGAAGATTTTGAATCTAAATATTCAAATCCGAAAAAGATCTTAAAACCACCTGCAACCAGATAAATATCTTTATTTGATCATTCACACACTACTAGATCTTTCAAAACGCCAAGCGTTTCATCTTCAGGTATTAGCCGATCCACAAAGATTAGAAACTTTATGTTTATATTACAGCAGTTCGAAAAAATGGGTAACGTATTTTATAAACATTCGCGTGATGTCAATAGGCCGCTCCGGTGGCGCAGTGGTCTAAGGCGCTGGCCTCTGATCATTCGTCCGTAAGGGGTCCGGGTTCGAATTCTGGTGAGGCATGGATGCTGTGTTTGTCTTACGGCACTGGCTCTCTCCCTTCCCTGGAACCAGTGACCCTAAATTAGGGACGGGCGACTGCTTATAGCACATTGAGTTGCTCACGGTGGTCGTTAAACCTCCAATAAAAAAAATGTCAATAGCGCGTGAGTTGTTACTGAGTATCATACAACTGCAAGTGTTATTGGCTCGTACATTAACAAGTCAAAAGAAAGTCTTAGCGAGTATTATTATTGGGTTTGACTTCGCCGAAATAATGTTGTCCATGGAGTCGGGATCGTGATGGGTTGGTCCTCGTTGCAACACTTTTTATCATATTCGTAAATAACGAGACTTTCCATAAGTAGCAGGGAACTTCTAGTGTTAGTTGTTGCCAATATTTTAGATTCATTCCATACCGGGGTGTGCGTTCCTTTGTTTACTGTTCTACATAACGCAGATTCTTCATAGTGAATTTTAATGGCATACTTATGTTCTTGTGTGCAAGGTTCGCAGTGTAGATCCTATATATGCTGTTACTTCATGCTCATCATTCGGCTTCATTGGTATAAGGTAAACGCCATGTCGATGTTGTATTGCAATGGGGTCTCTATCATTTTTGACTATTGAAAAGATGTTTTTGGTGCGTTCACCAAATTTTATGTGGTTCCTTCTACAAGCATTGAGAAGCCTTGTTGTTATGCCGGGTATATAATCCATTGTACCGACAAACCTGTTTGATAATGTGGTTCTGATTAAGGTTGTGCTGGAGGAGTGTTGTAGTTTGTTGACTATACGGTAGATGGTTTCTTTAGAGTATCCATTTTTTACGGCTATATTTAATATGTGATCCAATGCTTTATTGCATGCATCTATGCTTGATGAATGTGAGAACGCCCTTTTAACCAAAAATTGAAAAACTGGACAGCTTATGGCTCAAGGGGTGAGCCGAATTACTTGGGATGATAATAGTTTGGGAGGTTGGTTTTCGGTACACAGAGTACGTTATGTTATGAGTATCTTGATTACTTTGTAACATAAAATCTAGATACGGCAGCTTATGGTCCTGTTCATACTCAGTAGTGAAACTGATGGATGGATATTGTGAAGAAAAAGCATCAACAAACTGTGTTAACAGGTCTCGTCCATGTGTCCAGAAAATTAAAATATCATCGATGTACCTAATGTATAAGCTCAAGACAACATTTTCCAGCTCTTGTATCAGTATTTCGGCTAGGATGCGTGATATAGGGGAACCCATTGGAGCTCCTTCTGTTTGGCGATATGTGATACCTTCGTATCGGAAATACGTGCGCTTTTGGATCAGTCTAAGGGCTTTGAGCCCTGATTGGGTTTCTTGTGCCGAAATGTTTGTCATATTTTTGAGTCGTGATTCAATAATAGAGTGTACCACTGTGACTGGAACGTTCGGGTATAAGAAGATGACGTCTAATGACACCATTAGAAAAGGTAGGTTGCCAGATCTGTATGATTTGATGTAGTCCAAGGCTTGGTTAGTACTGGAGATTGAGTACTGTGAACCTCTGATTAGAGGGGATAGGAATTGCATTAACGCCTTCTCTAGATGTCTCGTTGGGTTGGAGTGCGCAGAAACGAGTGGTCGGAGAGGGTGTCCATCTTTATGTATTTTAAGCTTGCCAAATAACTCAGGTATTCTTGGTCCAGTAACTGTATACATGGCATTCTTTATTGAACTTGGTAGAGAGCTATGATTCTTTAATTGAGCTACTGCAGATAAGGTAGCTGCTGTTGGATCTGAATTTAGAATAGTGTGCGGGATTTTATGGATCGCTTCAAGCATTTTTGCTACGTAATCGTTTTTGTTCATGATGACTATTTTTTGAGCTTTGTCTGCTGAAGTAATAGCTAAGGCTTTATTATCATGTAGTAATTTCAGTTCACGAATTTCATTCCTGTAATGTTGTTGCTCTGAAGAAAGATGCTGCGTGTCAAGATCTTTGATGGCCCTAGCTATATTATGCCGAACGTAGTTACGTTCATCCTCTGGGAGCTGGACGATGATATTTTCAATTTGTGGAATGTTTCGGAATTTATTGATGGATTGGGTTGGGTAAGCAAATTTCGGTCCACGTTTTAGCGCTTTGTGTTGTGCATCATTTAATATTACATTACTATAATTGACGAAAGGTAAATCATCATTTGTGGTTTTCACCGTCGTTGTGTCACAAGCTTTTGAATATAATTTCTTTGCCACCAGCATTCTTAGTTTTTAGCACAACCTTAATCAGAACCACATTATCAAACAGGTTTGTCGGTACAATGGATTATATACCCGGCATAACAACAAGGCTTCTCAATGCTTGTAAAAGGAACCACATAAAATTTGGTGAACGCACCAAAAACATCTTTTCAATAGTCAAAAATGATAGAGACCCCATTGCAATACAACATCGACATGGCGTTTACCTTATACCAATGAAGCCGAATGATGAGCATGAAGAAACAGCATATATAGGATCTACACTGCGAACCTTGCACACAAGACTCTCTGAACATAAGTATGCCGTTAAAATTCACTCTGAAGAATCTGCGTTATCTAGAACAGTAAACAAAGGAACGCACACCCCGGTATGGAATGAATCTAAAATATTGGCAACAACTAACACTAGAAGATCCCTGCTACTTATGGAAAGTCTCTTTATTTACGAATATGATAAAAAGTGTTGCAACGAGGACCAACCCATCACGATCCCGACTCCATGGACAACATTATTTCGGCGAAGTCAAACCCAATAATAATACTCGCTAAGACTTTCTTTTGACTTGTTAATGTACGAGCCAATAACACTTGCAGTTGTATGACACTCAGTAACAACTCACGCGCTATTGACATCACGCGAATGTTTATAAAATACGTTCCCCATTTTTTCGAACTGCTGTAATATAAACATAAAGTTTCTAATCTTTGTTGATCAGCTAATACCTGAAGATGAGACGCTTGGCGTTTTGAAAGATTTAGTAGTGTGTGAATGATCAAATAAAGATATTTATCTGGTTGCAGGTGATTTTAAGATCTTTTTCGGATTTGAATATTTAGATTCAAAATCTTCATCGTGTATAGACGGTAAAATAAATATAACTAGGATCTCTGATGCACGAAATTAATTACTGTTGAATTATGCCGCTGACTTTCATATATCCTGCCTGATTGGTCGTTGTCACACACCATCAACAAACAATGGAACGGATAACTAAGCAGTTCTTCAAATGGAAACGTAAACTGATTACTGAGAACATACATTTGGCATTCCTCATAAACTGCAGGGATTTGGACGTAATACCGAAGTTCCTTCAACTGCGTTGTAATCCTATATCAAAGCGGGACTGTGGGATTTTGAGGAAAGCAGAAACCAAAAGGCTCGGCACACAAATACGCAGTAAACGCTGTTTTATCAATTACCTGCAGCAAAGGACTTACGCAGCATACTTGGAGCTTGCTGACCAGGCACACCCTATAATTTTGGACCGAACGCTCATCACCTACGAGTCCACAATGAACACCCTTGCTGAGCGTATAACAGCTAGACATATTAAAAAACTAAGAATGCTGGTGGCAAAGAAAATAGATTCAAAAACTTATGACACAACGACGGTGAAAACCACAAATGATGATTTACCTTTCGTCAATTATAGTAATGTAATATTAAATGATACACAACAGAAAGCGCTAAAACGTGGACCGAAATTTGCTTACCCAACCCAATCCATCAATAAATTCCGAAACATTCCACAAATTGAAAATATCATCGTCCAGCTCCCAGAGGATGAACGTAACTACGTTCGGCATAATATAGCTAGGGCCATCAAAGACCTTGACACGCAGCATCTTTCTTCAGAGCAACAACATTACAGGAATGAAATTCGTGAACTGAAATTACTACATGATAATAAAGCCTTAGCTATTACTTCAGCAGACAAAGCTCCAAAAATAGTCATCATGAACAAAAACGATTACGTAGCAAAAATGCTTGAAGCGATCCATAAAATCCCGCACACTATTCTAAATTCAGATCCAACAGCAGCTACCTTATCTGCAGTAGCTCAATTAAAGAATCATAGCTCTCTACCAAGTTCAATAAAGAATGCCATGTATACAGTCACTGGACCAAGAATACCTGAGTTATTTGGCAAGCTTAAAATACATAAAGATGGACACCCTCTCCGACCACTCGTTTCTGCGCACTCCAACCCAACGAAACATCTAGAGAAGGCGTTAACGCAATTCCTATCCCCTCTAATCAGAGGTTCACAGTACTCAATCTCCAGTACTAACCAAGCCTTGGACTACATCAAATCATACAGAACTGGCAAACCTACCTTTTCTAATGGTGTCATTAGACGTCATCTCCTTATACCAGAACGTTCCAGTCACAGTGGTGCACTCTATTATTGAATCACGACTCAAAAATATGACAAACATTTCGGCACAAGAAACCCAATCAGGGCTCAAAGCCCTTAGACTGATCCAAAAGCGCACGTATTTCCGATACGAAGGTATCACATATCGCCAAACAGAAGGAGCTCCAATGGGTTCCCCTTTATCATGTATCCTAGCCGAAATACTGATGCAAGAGCTGGAAAATGTTGTCTTGCTATCGGCACTACACAAACCAAGCTTATATATTGGGTACATCGATGATATTTTAATTTTCTGGACACATGGACGAGACCTGTTAACACAGTTTGTTGATGCTTTTTCTTCACAATATCCATCCATCAGTTTCACTACTGAGTATGAACAGGACCATAAGCTGCCGTATCTAGATTTTATGTTACAAAGTAATCAAGATACTCATAACATAACGTACTCTGTGTACCGAAAACCAACCTCCCAAACTATTATCATCCCAAGTAATTCGGCTCACCCCTTGAGCCATAAGCTGTCCAGTTTTCAATTTTTTGGTTAAAAGGGCGTTCTCACATTCATCAAGCATAGATGCATCAATAAAGCATTGGATCACATATTAAATATAGCCGTAAAAAATGGATACTCTAAAGAAACCATCTACCGTATAGTCAACAAACTACAACACTCCTCCAGCACAACCTTAATCAGAACCACATTATCAAACAGGTTTGTGGGTACAATGGATTATATACCCGGCATAACAACAAGGCTTCTCAATGCTTGTAGAAGGAACCACATAAAATTTGGTGAACGCACCAAAAACATCTTTTCAATAGTCAAAAATGATAGAGACCCCATTGCAATACAACATCGACATGGCGTTTACCTTATACCAATGAAGCCGAATGATGAGCATGAAGAAACAGCATATATAGGATCTACACTGCGAACCTTGCACACAAGAACATAAGTATGCCATTAAAATTCACTCTGAAGAATCTGCGTTATCTAGAACAGTAAACAAAGGAACGCACACCCCGGTATGGAATGAATCTAAAATATTGGCAACAACTAACACTAGAAGATCCCTGCTACTTATGGAAAGTCTCGTTATTTACGAATATGATAAAAAGTGTTGCAACGAGGACCAACCCATCACGATCCCGACTCCATGGACAACATTATTTCGGCGAAGTCAAACCCAATAATAATACTCGCTAAGACTTTCTTTTGACTTGTTAATGTACGAGCCAATAACACTTGCAGTTGTATGATACTCAGTAACAACTCACGCGCTATTGACATCACGCGAATGTTTATAAAATACGTTACCCATTTTTTCGAACTGCTGTAATATAAACATAAAGTTTCTAATCTTTGTTGATCAGCTAATACCTGAAGATGAAACGCTTGGCGTTTTGAAAGATCTAGTAGTGTGTGAATGATCAAATAAAGATATTTATCTGGTTGCAGGTGGTTTTAAGATATTTTTCGGATTTGAATATTTAGATTCAAAATCTTCATCGTGTATAGACGTATAACTAGGAAATACATATATCTAACAGCACCCGTTGAAACCCCGCGTGGCGCGTCCCTGTTTTTGATGACCAACAGTGATTTTCTAAAATTTAATACAGCTTGCTATCATGGTATTTTCAACATTAGCAAAGAAGTCATTGCAGTAAGTGAGCATTACTGGTGACTATTTTGCTAAGGAATTTCTTCCGCCACCTGTGGATAAGTCCATTTCTACGAAGACTATTGCTCATTGTTAACCCCCGCCCCCCGAGTTAGAACCAGTATTCTCAGGTCATTTTGCCATGGTCTTCCTACAAATGAAAAAATCGCATGCAAAAGAACTCACTAGCCCGACTAGGAAATTGCAGTTTTTAATGACAATGTAAAGGCCCCAGAATACAATGATGTATTTCTCAAAGAACATATTTTTGAAATTTTACTTCTCTATTAGTCAAAGAATTATCACATTAATGCAGAGTCCCTAGATTTATGTGTTTCTAAAAAACACACAACACATTAATTAAAAAGAGCAAGTTTTCATTACTATAATGAATTTTCATTTTTATGGACAAAATTATACCAGAATGGACAGACAATATATAATCCTTAAAACAATGACCAGTTTTTCTAGTAGTTTTACGTTGGTTTTACCATTAATAATGGTCAAGCTCATGTGTTTGGAGTGTAATTTATTCTGTATGTTCCCCCATTGTAGTATGGCATTAAAATATATATATATACTGTATTACACCAATGTGCACCTCGTCTACATTTACCAGTGCCAACAAACAAAATGTTATCACACAAACAAATAATAGTAATAATACACACGATAAACGGTTTAAATGTGTTCCACGTTAATTTAAAGCAGGTGAACCTTGGGAGCGAAAAAAGACCTGATCCTAAGATCTAATGAAATATTTTTGTTTTCTCAAGTTTGTCTAAAACTATAACTCAAACACTATTAAATATAAATATACAACAGCTAATGTATCCTGAAAATCATAAAAGCCGCCCCGGTGGCGCAGTGGTCTAAGGCGATGGCCTCTGATCATTTGTCCGAAAGGGGTCTGGGTTGGAATCCCGGTGAGGCATGGATGTTGTGTTTGTCTTTCGGCACTGGCTATCTCCCTTCCCTGGAACCAGTGACCCTAAATTAGGGACGGGTGACTGCTTATAGCCCATTGAGTTGCTCACGGTGGTCGTTAAACCTCCAATAAAAAAAATCATAAAAAACTACGATTTTTAACCGTATGCGCACTCCATACAAAACCAACCTATATATATATATATTTTTTTTTTTTTGATTGGAGGTTTAACGACCACCGTGAGCAACTCAATGGGCTATAAGCAGTCGCCCGTCCCTAATTTAGGGTCACTGGTTCCAGGGAAGGGAGAGAGCCAGTGCCGTAAGACAAACACAACATCCATGCCTCACCGGGATTCGAACCCGGACCCCTTTCGGACGAATGATCAGAGGCCAACGCCTTAGACCACTGCGCCACCGGGGCGGCCAACCTATATATCAGTTATTAAAGAAGGTAAGTATGAATGTATTAATTTACTCCAAATTTTCACTTTCATACCATACAATATTTGAAATACAGAATTTACATTTATCTATTCCATATCAATATGTGCCGATACTATATATGTTATTCCATGAATAGGCTCCTGATAATCAGTAAAAAAAATAAATACCAAATTTGTAAAACTGACTTTTACCTGAAGTTATTCTTCACATTAAAAAAAAAAAAGATTAAGTACAGTATACAGCAATTTTCCATTATGTCTTAAAAGAATGTTTAATAAATGCATCCTTCCAGTTCTTACTCATGGACCTTAACTAAACAGGATATACAGATGCTGTGAACAACTCAAAGGGCATGGAGAGCTGCATGCTTGGCATAACCAGGAACTCATGAATTCAAAACATGAAGACCAAAGTAAAGTTCATAAAGGGACAATGGATGGCACACATTTCTAGAACTGATCACCATTGGACATCTGAAATATTAGACTGTATACCAAATGACAGGAAAAGACCAAGAAGAAGACCATGGCCGCCCCGGTGGCGCAGTGGTCTAAGCGATGGCCTCTGATCATTCGTCCGTAAGGGGTCCGGGTTCGAATCCCGGTGAGGCATGGATGTTGTGTTTGTCTTACGGCACTGGTTCTCTCCCTTCCCTGGAACCAGTGACCCTAAATCAGGGACGGGCGACTGCTTATAGCCCATTGAGTTGCTCACGGTGGTCGTTAAACTTAAAAAAAAACAACAACAAACAACAAACAAGAAGACCATGTGGGAGTTGGGTGGATGAAATTTGAAAACTTGCTTAAGTAACATGGAAAAGACTAGCTTGCGACTGAAAATTGTGGTAGAAACTTGGGGAGAGCTTCATCCAGCAGTTGATTGGTAATGGTTGATGATGATATACATACTCGTATAGAGGAGGAAACATTTACAAAACAAAAAATCTCATACGCATGTATTTCTTGATGTATCGAGATTTAAAAAAAACATGTTTTCCATACGTTATTTTTTCAGGTAGAACCATTTAATGGTTCTACCTGAAAAATAACTTTTTACATGTTATAGTTTCTTTGAGTGGAAAGCAATTTCTCGGTTGGAAGTTATTAATATTCGCTGCGAATATATGTCGCGGTAATCGAATGTGATTCAAGGATCTCATATAAATCATCTCATATAAATCAACATGTCCATCATGCCTACATTTACTGATTTTTGTGCAATATAAATTTTGTTAGGTTTGAGCGTACATTCATTCATGTAATTTTCTGTGTAGCTTGTTTAGCTGCATGGTGCAATCTAATAGTTGCATATTCTCTTATAATGAATTTTTTTTAATGTCGTGACGTGATTAAATTTTTTTTAATGTTGTGACATTAATAAACCTCTAGCACTTCCCCAATGGTAAATTTATTGTTTTTGTGGTATCAGAAATGAGAATAAGGTTCTCCCCCACCCACCTCACAGTTTCATTACCAGCTGGAGAACGGGTTGGCAAGACAACTCAATGTATAAGATGCTCATAAGATATGCAAAGGTGCAGCGGTGTGTTCTCTTCTCCCCATCCTAGTTACTGAATAAATGTCTCACCTATTTACTTCACTAAAGCAATGGCAGTGATTATGGGTACCCTAGCAAATTTGATACCAGTGTGGACTACAGTGACTTTATTTATATATAGCCCCAAGTACAGCCAAAAATATGCAGTTTTGGGATTAAATGCCAACACTCATGCCATGCAACCTGTGCCATATAGTGCTTTAAAAATAAACTGATGCATGGCTGTAACTAAAAATTGAAAGAGTAAGTTTCAGAAATGACTAGCATGTTAGGAAACATGAACAATTCGGTTAAGAGTGTAGTGAACATTAAGAAATATATATTTAAGTGGGCTGCATGCAACTTAAAAGAAGTCAGAAAAGCAGATGGACATCAAAATTATTCAGAAAGAAAATGCAAGTTCATAAGTTTTTTATATTAAGCATTGCTCAAAAACATGTAAAACCAAGTGCAATTTTAAATGTTTTCCTTCCAGGTAGCACAGCCTAAAAGTAAAATAAATGATGTGTTGTAACTTTCAATATGTAACTGGTGTATACATTTGATTTCAATTTAATGTGTTTTTCCACGTCTGGTTTGGTTTCAGACAACTAAATTAAGAAATAAAATTATTAACAGTTTACACAAGTTCTGAAAGTGTACGATTTCAGAGACTTTAAAATCACCCATTTATATGTTGAATTGCTTTTGAAGAGAAGCCGTAATGCGCGATTATCGTGCTAAATGTTTATATATATATATTACACAATATCAAATTTTTATTTCAATGACAGCAGTTTCGTGTCTTTTACATACCTATTAAATTTAGTGTAATCCGTTTTTTATATTGCGATTGCACACGAATGTAACACCTAAAGCACAACGCGAATGTAACATATAGCACACTGACATATATCTTTTCAACCAGAGAGTTTGCTTTGCCTGCATGTGACGTCACACAACAGATTAGCTGTGACTTATGGCGGCAGAGCCAGTGGTGTCTCCACCTAATACAAACTCCATGGTTTACCTCTTCAGTGTCAAAAACTTAATACCCGCTTTGATCAGTGTTTTAGAATGGTTAGGACGTCAGGACCGTATGCATTCGACGTCACAATGGCTGTGACGTCGCATTCATACGGTCTATTACGTAGTTCTCGATAGAAACTCCATTAAGAACTGGCAACGTTAGATATTTCCTATTTTGAGAAATGGCAACCCTATTTTGGAGGCAAACGTAAATAACAAAAGCTTTCTGCTACGGCCTAATGTTCTGTGTGTAATAGCTTCTTAAATATTGTATATCTTTGTGTTAACTGTTAGCTCGCAGTTAAACACTTTGAGGTTAAATTCCGAATCTGAACGATACACTTGGTGTGACCTAGTGCACTGCTGATTTTTTGCAGATCTGATTGTTGATCGAAGTTCGCTGTTCAGGTGAGATATTAGGTCATTGATAAAGCACTGATTTGTGATATTCATAGCTGTTAAGTAATGCTGTTTTTTCGCTAGCAAACGAATTAAAAACAAAAAAATTATGAAAAATCAATAAAGTGGCAGTTCTATAGATAGCATAATTTAGATGTCAGTTCTGTGTTAACTATACGCCACGGAAAGTAGGAATTTCATTGTACTTCATCGGCAGCGAACGCATATACATAAATGTATTGTATCATAAATTGTTTAGAAGCAGGGCTAGAATGGGGAAATATGTGCACCATAGATTGATGGATCGAGAAGAGACACATTTCAGAAAATGAGTTTAGAAATGAACGATCAATATAAAAGGGATGTAGCATGTAAAAGGTTAGGTAATGTATCAAGAGGCGATCAATTTCTAAAAATGATTTTAGAAATGAATGATATCGATACAAAAAGTTTTAGCGTGTTGATTAAAAGGTGGATTGCTTCTTTTAAAAATATAAAAACTAAGTTAAAAAAAACAAAATTTGTAGGAAACGTGGAAGACTAATCTGCTCTGATGACCTTGCATGAAGGGGTGAAAAAGGTGATTTTTCGAGTGATTAATTTATCATGTAAAAACACATTTATGTGTAGTTGTATATCAAATTTAATGTGATAGGTCTGATGTAGTGGACCTATGTGTGAATGAGTGTTTCCTTTTTGAGTGTGTGTTATGAAAATTACTTTGTTAGAAAATACTCACTGATTACAGTTAGTTTATTTCCATTGACCATTAGATCACCAGGAAGGAAAAGAGCATGTCAAGTCAGGTATTGTGGCATGGGATCAAGTAAAGACTTTAAGGTTCCAGATTAAAAAAAATAAATTTCTTCCACAGGCATTCATAGCTGATCAGCATTAAAAGAGGAGGACTTTTGCTGGAAAATTAAGAATGTGTGGCAGTCTCATTGTGGTAGGCAACTGTTGCCAGTTCAGCATACATACTGTGTTTGGATCTGTGATCTCATGGTCCCCTGTGATGACTGATAACTTGGCATAATATTGAGGTCTCGTGAACTACTGCACGAAAAGGTGAGCGCAACATCACAAATATTTCTTTGTCATTGTTACGGCGATAAAATGACGGTAAATGTGTTGATTAGCGTCCTAAATTATTTCGTTGAAAAATGTTAGTACTTGGAAAAAGTGCGACATACAGATTTTAGAGTATGGAAATTAATGACAAATGGAGAAATTTCATATTTGAAATGTCTTTTAAAGATTGCTATCGTAATATTGACCTGTAAGTATGATGCTGTGAAGAGAATCTGCAGTAAGATTAACACATAGCTCCGCCAACGATGTGAAGCTTTGCTATATTAAAAGGAAGGTTTATTGCTGTACTGAAATGACGGGCGGAAGAGTACAAGAGAAAGTGGTGATGTTGTTGGTAGGACAGCAATAAATGTAGTGATACACAACAGAAAAAATAGGTCCACATTATCCACCCTTTATTTTGTTATATCCTGTACGCTGTTGGCAGGGAAAACCGGATTAAAGCTCTTTCATTTGCAAAAGATATGTATCAGTGAGATAGAAACTGACCTGCGAACAAGGTATTAACAGGAGAACCAAAAGTGCACTGGCACAGCAATGGAAGCTGTTCAAAGCAGAACCGAGTTTTCTGTACAACATAGAAAGGCATTCATACTATAGAATGAATGAATTCAACTATTCATTCATACTATAGTACATATACTGTACTATAGAAAGGCATGCTCGTAATTTCTATTTCAAATCAGGAAATCATATGCGAAAGAACAAAAAAATTCTCAACATCTGCTTTAAAAACAATGACAAAACATGAACAAACTATCTTATGTGGTGTATCAGTACAACATGGTTTGCTCTCCTGGCAAGAATGTACGCGGTTGCACTTGTAGTCGTCCACGTGTGAATTACAGGCTGCAATAGAGCAACGTTTCACAGCGTTGCGTTAGGCCTACCGCAGCGTCTCTTCACAGCATTGTACTTACAGGTTAATATTACAATAAAAATATTTAAAAAGACATTTCAAATATGAAATTTCTGCTATTTGCTGTTCATTTCCATACTCTAAAATCTGTACGTTGCACTTTTTCCAGGTACTAACATTTTTCCGAAGAAATAATTTAGGACGCTAATCTACACATTTACCAAAATGACTAGAGTAAAAATAGCAATGTTTCTCACAGAGAATTGTTTATTATATATTGACTATAGTTTCGCAGAGCATTTGGCTTCTCATCATCAGTGCGATGCCAAGCCAAACGCTCTGCGAAACTATAGTCATTATATAAAAAACAATTTATTGTGAGAAATGTTGCTATTTTTATTCTATCTTAACACAAGTTTAATAATCATAAATGATATAAAATTATTCCACTGCTTCACCATTGAAGCGAGACAAGCGTTCAGACAAAGGAAATAATATTGTTTGTGAATATTCACTGATGGTTAAATTTGTATTGTAATAGACATATTCATGTGTTTTACTGTATACAGCTCTGCTTCCCTTCTTACTGATTCATTTAAATCTGTTATGCGACTTGCTTTTTAAATTACACATACTACTATGCTATAAAGACCACTTGTATAACTTTGGTTGACTTCAAGACTGGCTCTATATTACTTTGTGGAGGTGTAAATTTAACACATAAATAAAATAATTGAAATTATTAAATAATTTATTAAAAAGCACAGCTGCTATTAAATTTTGTTGCTGTTGAATAATAAAAAAAACAACAATAGAAAAATGTTATTATTATTATTATTATTATTTTTTGATTGGAGGTTTAACGACCACGGTGAGCAACTCAATGGGCTATAAGCAGTCGCCCGTCCCTAATTTAGGGTCACTGGTTCCAGGGAAGGGAGAGAGAGCCAGTGCCATAAGACAAACACAACATCCATGCCTCACCGGGATTCGAACCCGGACCCCGTTCGGACGAATGATCAGAGGCCAGCGCCTTAGACCACTGCGCCACCGGGGCGGCTGTTATTGTTAGGAGTTAACCAACATAATGCCCCTTGGTGTGTGTTTGTATAACTTAATTTTTGATCCCTTTTCGTTTTCTATCAAGGTCCTTGCCTGTTCCCCACACCTTCAGTGTTGTGTAGCAATCCCAGTTGTCATGACCTAACCACAAGTTCTCAAACAGTTCACTCTAAACCTAATATCAGGGATTTGTCACTGTCATGACATGGTTGTTTAAATGTTGATTTTTAAATTTTGCTGTCCAGTTTTGTTTTGTATTTTCAGTCAGGGCTAAAATGACATTGTTGTTCTGTAGATCATGTATTGATTTGCTCCCATTTCATGCTTTAAATATATTCTAGTACTTGGATAAAAAAACAGAAAATTTTAAAAAAAGTTGGAAATTAAACAACATAAATGGTGAAGTCCAAAATGAATGTCTACAATGCCCAATACTCAGCCATTCCTAACACCCACTCATAAACATAAAATAGATATGACAATAGAGAGAGAGAATGGGTAAAAATATTCAATAAAGACTGTAACTATAACCTATCCTCAGGAGCAATTAATATAAAATGAATAATTATCAATTTAGAAAGCATCTGCAGCAAGGTAGAAAAAAGAAGACAAAATAGCTGCTAACAATTTGAGGAAGGAATTCTCAGAATACATTTCAAAATTTGTAAGAAAGCCAGTGAAGAAATGTTTTAAATTTGATAAGCATACCTTTAGTACTCTTAAATAATTCAAAGCCAATGATAAAATTGTAGTACCAAGAAAAGATAAAGTATAGCTTTGGTGCTAATAGTAAAATACTAATAGTATTATTCCATTTCTGATAGAAAAATACTACAGGAAAATGAAAGAATTACATAAACCAATTTATCAAGATAACCACTTGTGCATTGTGTGGGAGGTGGATGTTTCTAACGGGTGTTTGAGTCCCAATTCTGCCAGCCATCTAGTCTGAAGTTTTTCCGGGATTTTCCGCAGACTACCCGTGTTTGGGGACGTTAATGTGTTGATGGTTCCGTCTGAAGTCGGCCCTGGAGACACTTCCCCAGGATGACTGAGTTTACTAGATAAGTGTGAGCACTGGTAATAAAACACTAAAAGACGATTGAAATCTGCTGCCCCATGGCACCAGACACCTACAGGACTCTTTCCCATGGTTGATGATAATGATGGTAGATCAAACTGTCAAAAATTGAAAGAAACAACAAATTCTTAAAAAAAAAGAATCAACTCAGTAAAAACGTCAAAGACCTGTGAAAATCATCTAACGCACCATAAAACTACATGAAGAAGGCACACCATTGAGGCCTCCTATTATTGATACAAAAACTCTCCACTCAGTAACCTAAAATTATTTCCTTCTCTTTCACCTCAAAAAGACCTTCCCTTCTGCTCCATATTTCCTTAAAAATGCTATGAAACTTAAGAGAAATTTACATCATCTAGCCTCAGCAAGCCTTGATATAGTATCAGTATGTATGAATATCAACCTATATCTCCCGATAGAATTTCCAGCGGGTAACCTTTGCAGAGAAAATAGTTTACTGTAACCACAATAGAGATCAATTGATCTATATGAGCTGCTTTTATTTTCATTTAAAAATAATTCCAATTTGGAAAAGAAAATACTATAAGCAGACATCAGACTAGCCACTAGCACCTCTTCTGGGAAATTACTTCGAGAGTAAACTAGAAGCGAAGATACTGATGCAACCCTCAGTTCTCATTCTGTATCTGGCTCATGAATGACATATTTATAGGAGATAGTGAAGTTAAATCTCCCACATTCTTGCAGAGTTGAACTCACTGAAATATTTCCTGAAATTCACCTTAGAACTCCAAAAAAATCATAGCCTGAACTGCCAGGATTTAATTCTGACCTCAAAAGAAAAAAATATTTTATCACAGATCTACAAAAAACTGACTCCAAGATATTTGATTCTAATTCATACTATCCAGACTACATAAAATCTAATACTGCATGACTGACTCCAAGATATTTGATTCTAATTCATACTATCCAGACTACATAAAATCTAATACTGCATGACAGTTATTGGAGAAAATAAACTTCCTGGATGCTACCAAAATCCAAAATGACATCTATGGAGAACTGAATTTTTTTTTGTTGGAAAACAACTTTTCCTCCCACATTCATAAAGAATGTTTTTAAGAATTAGCCACAAAAGAGACAGCAGCAAAATAACTTCAAAATTACTTATCACAAAGAATTTTATGGAAAACTTTAAAAGATTAGTGATAAATATAAAATCAGGCTTGCCATAGATCTGCCTGATAACAAACTAAAAACATTATTTCCATCCCTGAAACAACAGGAAGAAGACATCCAGTTACAAGAAATGGTAGCCTGCAGCATAGACTGTATCTGTGAGCTAAGCTATATAGGTGAAACAGGAAGAAGTATAAAAAAATCCTATGGAAGGACATAATTTGCTGTTATTAGAAACATTGCAAGCAAGACAGGGTTAGACAGACATGTACAGGCAACTATGATGATAGATTATTTCTGTAATTTTATTGATTATTTCTATTAAGTCCCAATTTATGACACTCCATAAATTTGACTTAATAAGAAATAATCACCTGCCAATCAGACTTAGTAAAGAGGAAGCTTGAAGATGGGATAGAAATAGTGAGAAGTACCATGCTAAATGTTAATCAGTTGGTCTCTTCTAAGTGAATGACAACAACTCCAGCAATGTAGTCTTGATGGGGAGCTAGGTTCTTGTTCTAAAATTTGATCACCAAATATAAACAAATTACCTCTACAAAACCTGTGATTTCAATTCATTCACTGTAGATAGGGTTTGCATAGTCCCTGTGTTCCTGGAAAAGTCCTGGAATTTCATCTCCCTTTTTTCCCAGGTCTGGAAAGTCCTTGATTTTTCACGAAAGGTCCTGGAATAGTCCTGGAATTTTTTCATGCAATGAAAAAAAAAAAAAATGGTCCAAGTGTTTGAATTGATTGTGCCACTTTGTTCTAGTTCCCTGCAGTGTTTTCTTGCGATGACACCACTTCCTTCAATGGAATGTGGAGATGTGATGTCATCTCATATAACGCTGCACAGTACAAGACTGATTGCCACATTTCCAGCGACCTTGGTTTGTGGTTTAGCAGTTGTAGTCAGAGTAGCAGAATGTAGACGTACTCATGTATGCTGTATGTGGATAGTTTCCAAATTATTAGCAGATTTCGCACATAGCTTCTGCTTGTAAATTAAACAAAAAAAAAATATTTACAGCAATTAAAACACTTACTCAAGGCTTCTCAGATTAATATACTTAATTCTATTTTAACTAGAAGAACTTTCAATTATTTTTCACCTCTTCTGAGTTCTTTTGTTTTTTTCAGGCATTTCTGGCTTCTAGATTTTTATCAAAGCCTGTTCTCAATGTGTAAGAACTTTATCAAAAGTTTTGTTTACACAGAATTTAAATTTTATTGCCAGGTTCCTCTTGCAGTTGCTAGTTATTAAAGTAAAGTCTTTTCCTTATGTAATTTGTAAGTCTGCTATTTTTTAATTAAGTTGTTGAAAATGTTATTTACAATTTTTGATTAATGATTAGAACTGTTTTTCTGGATATAAAAACATTCTTTAATTAGCCTTTTGTTTTTATGAGGTTCATAGGCCAATATTTTAATATTTTCTATAAAGGTCCATTTCACACACATTGTTGCACATTCAATTGTAATGTATTTAGTTTGTCCTCATTGGGATCTGTAATGTTCTAATAATTATTGTTTTATTAATTTTTCTTTAAATTATGTCATTCAGTTGTTATCATGTTTCGTGGATTTGCAGCAAGTTCTCTGTTTCAATGGTTGTGTACGCAGATACATTTTATTTTTATAAAGCTCTGGTTGTAGTCACTACAGTGTGTAAAAATCTTACTGCAAATCCAAGATGACCCTTCCTTCTAGCACGTCCCACATGCTTTCCTAACTGAAGGAGATTTATATCTGGTCTTCATATAACCAATATATGTAGGAATAGATTACTATGGAATAGGAAATCTTCAGTGCCATGGCAAAATTGTTTTGTTGTTATCATTGTGCTAAGTTCCAGATTGCTTCATTTAAGTTTTATACAGGGCAATTTTTATATGGAGGAAATTTTTTCACTTCATTGATGATGCAATATACACTCATGAAACTGTAACAACGGAACCCATATAGGACTTCATAAGAATTCTAAATGCATAGTAAATTTCACACCAATTTGCAAAATATAAAACAGCACTGCAATTCCAGCAAAAATTCAAGCCCCTGGAATTTTTTGATGAATTCCTGGAAAGTTCTGGAATTTATTTTCTGTAAATGTTTATGAACCCTGTAGTGTGTTGAAATTTAAAATCACATTTCAAACTGACACCTTGAATTGAGAATTTAAAAACTTTGCGTTAAGTATCACATCATTTGAAAGCAAGTAAAAAGTTGCTTAAGAAAAATCAAACTTTCTCATTTTGTGGTAAGAACTTGAGTTATGCACAAAACAGTGAAAATTGGTAAGTATTCTAAATTTGTGACCACTTATTTTTGAAAATCTGAAAATAGCAGAGCTGAAACTGGACCCATTAATTCTTTAAAGACCATAATGCCCAAAATGCCCGTACATAAAAAACCACCATAGCTGCCTGAAACGCCTGTCTAGAGCGAGTCAGATATCCTAACCTTACCTGTTCTTTAAATTTGCACGACCTATGAAGGATCAGCAGGAGTTGCCGTCAGTCACCATTGTTGTTACTAAACAAAGAAGTGGTACAAAAGACAATTTTGGGCGTTATGGTATTTAGAGTGATACCAGATTTTAGGGTAATGGTCATTAAATGGTTAATTTCTTGTGTATTTCACCAAAACTAAAGTTTCATGAAAATTCCAGGAAGTCAGATGGAAAATGCTATATTTTTTGTGTGTTGATCTGATGTGGAGTGAACCATTTGCAAAGATACCAGGGACTTGAGGAAGAAACAAACATGCAAACGCATGTTTGAATTAACAGATATTTTTTCTTGATAGGGACGTGAAAAAAAGCCAAAAACAAAGCAATCATTTCATTAAATTGCAAGTCTATGATTTTGACATTATGTAATCTCTTATTTGCAAATCTTAATACAAATAATTATGCATTTAATGTGCAATGATATGGCGTTTTTATTTTCCACAAGTACTTCGAATAAAGCAGTCTGGAGTGAGTGCTACAGTCAAATATTACTGTCATAAAAGTAAGAAGTTGCATAAGAGATGTAAGATCTGATTATATTATTGTATTTGAAGTTTTTCAACACATTTTCTTTTTTTTTTTTTTTTTTAGAATGCCTGCAGTAGAAGATTGGGTGAACATACCTCATGATATAGTGCAGCGTATATTTGGTATGTTAACTTCAATAATGTATTTGTGTATAATAAATGTTGATTGCATGGTGATCAGAAATTTTTTGTCTTAAAATTAGAATTAGGAGGCAAACCTTGATTTCACATGAGCTCTGAACAGTTTTTTGAAAAGCAGACAATTCTGGCCTCATTATTTTTTTCAGGGCTTGAAAAATACCATGTGCGGTGCATGAAAATTATTGGCCTGAGCAGGTAAATAAAAAATCTAGCTGCCAGTCTGGGCAACTAAATTTAAAAATTAAAAAGTTTGGAATAGAATTTTCTACTACAAGAACAAAAAAAAAAAAAAAAAAAAAAAAAAAGACAGTCATCGCATGTTGTGCAGCCTAGTCATCGCAGCCTAGAACTAGTGTAGGACAGAAGAATATCACTTCTTTAATTATATTATGCTCTAGGTCCAAAAATTAGAGCCATATGTATAAGAGTTAAATAAGTAGCGAGACTTCCTGTCTGAAGGAGTCAAAACATGACATACCTAAATATGCCAGCATTTAGACAGTGGTCCCATTGTTGCACAAGTCTTTGTGTTCCTGCATCACAGAAGAAGATGGGCTGCTGCTGCAACCATTTATCTACAGCTTCATGCACCTGATCATCTGAAGTGAAACATATGTTTGCCTTTGAGAAATTTTTTCATAGGTCCAGAGATGTGAAAAGTGCAGGGCAGTAGGTCAGGACTATATGCCAGATGTTGAAGCACTTCCCAGTGAAAGTGCTGCAATGTCCTTTGCATGGTAACTGCAGTATGCAGCCAGGTGTTATCATGCAGAAGCACAATACCCTGAGTGAAGTTGCCAGGTCTCTTGTTTTTGATGGCTTCTGGGGCCTGTCTCATAAAGAACGTGCTTAGCAATAGAGGGACACCTGTATCACATAAACAGGCAAGAGAATTTGTCAATGGATTAATGCAATTCTATGTTCTGCTTTTTCTTTTTCGATTTTTAATTGTTTTTTGTCATCATTTGGATCAGTCTTAAGATGCAAAACTGAATAAATTTTTTTTGGGGATTGGGTAGAATCTGGACCAAGAGAAATTGAGACCTTGAATGGAGGAAGCAAAGAATGTATTCATAACATATTTGCCAAACCTTCAGCTTTAGGTAGTAGAATCCTGATTTCAAATAATTTTTCCCACACTCTTGACTGCCTCTGTGGATCTCTACCTCTCTATTTTGTGGTGTTTATATGGTGAAATTTCTATGAATAATTTTGTAGAGTAGCTGTTTTTTTTTAACAGTTTTTTTGTGTGGTGAGTATGTATAAAAACTATCAAAAATCTAAGGAAATTAATAAATTCTTTAAAAAAATGAATCAACTTGGTAAAAACTTCAAAAATTTCTGTTAAATTCAATCTACTGCACCATAAAACTACACAAAGAAGGCAAACCATTGAAACCTATCATTAACACAAGAAACTCACCACTCTAAATTATTTCCTTCTTTTTCACCTCAAGTAAAAATTTTCTATCCTGGGGGACGAAATTCCGTCTTTCAAAAGTTTCTGAAGGCTAACCCTATTAAAACTTTAAAAAAAAATACGTTAGTTAGATAAAACGATAAAGACTTAAATAAGCTTTTGACTGATAGCTTCACAGCCTAGAACTAACTGGATTACCATATTAAAGTTTCCTCTGCTTACTGTTTTCTGACCTCTTGCAACCTAAGAATGGATTGATCCATTATTAGGTTGGGAAAAAGACTGAAGTTAGTTATCCATTGAAAGCTTCCTTATTCAAGCTGGTTTTTTTTTCATGCAATTTTAGCATGGGTTTTTAAGTTTTAATAATTGTTAATTTATGGGTGCATGTTTTATAGTTCAAATTTATCATGTTTTTGAAGGTGTAAGCAAGATAGGAAGAACTTTTGATGGTTGTCTCTCTAGATGATGGTCCAGGTTGATTCTCTAATGCATGATGCCCTTTTGTGTTATTTATTGACATTTGGAAACTGTAAAAAAGTGATACATGGTTGCCAAATGTATTCCTCTTCTCAAGTGCACCATGTTATCTGAAATAGTGAAAACCTTGATCTAATGATTTTGTGGTCCCCAGGTGAAAGTTCTTTCATGAGGAGAGTGCACAATAAAATCTATTTGGCTGCACAAACTGTGAACATAAAGCACAGGATAAGTCGGTATTAGTGTAGCATGTATCCACCTGCGAGAAATTGTTTCCCCTTCAGTGTAGCACGTATCCACCTATATAAAAACCTATTGCCGTCGGTGTAGAACATATCCATCTGTGAAAAGAACTAACTACTTTTGAACTTCTTATATAACATTTTTGTATTTTTGGTGAAATTTTTGTTTTTGTTTTAATTTTTAATTTTTTCAATTTTAAATTAAATTTTTTTTTTTTTTTAGTACAATGAAAATAAAATACTCATACGTACGTTAACTTTCACACTAAAGGAAATTGGCAAACTATTTCAGCTACAATACTATTAAATGGTGCCTGCTCATACTCAGTTTTCCACCAGTATTCGGCCAAATGTCCGGGAAGCAAGACGCCGGGTGCCACACACGTTTCTCAAAATTTTTGTTTTCACGTGACCCCAGTTGGTTTCAATGTTTTGATTGTGGACGCCAGTTATGGGGTCAATGAAATTTTGTTGGTGGTTAACCGTTTGGTGTTGGAAGTTGAAACCCGGCCAATTATGAATGTTATGATAAGCCACCTATTTATTGGACCAGATTGTTGTGCCAGGAGCCACATGACGTTGTATGATGGGACGCAAGGTGGCTTCCTTTCGTCGAAGAACATGGAACATTCAAAGTTCTTGAGTCCCATTTGAACATTTCCAAAGCAGGGCAAAAACCCATGGTCCAACCACTTAATTTCCGTAATTTTGATGGGTAGGAGGCACGCGATTTCCTTGCAGCCTTCAACCACAGTTATACTTACGATGGCCCCTTATCAAGCTTTCATCGATCTGGATAATTTCACCAGGTCCGCCCATTGCTTTTGCATCATTTAGTGCACGTAGGCATGCTTCTCGGATGTAGTTCCGCCAGTCTACCAGTGTGTATGATTCTGGGTTACCAGATTGTTAATCATGGCCTTTGTGTTAGTTAATGACAAATCTTTTGCCCTTGTACAAAATTGCCAAAGCTGCATGGACTGAAATTTTCGTTTGTGATCTGCTGTTAGCACTAACCGTTGCAAAAAATGACCGCAAATGATTTCCTTCGGATGCGCCTGGAATTCCACCACCCACAACTGCATTTTTTGCTGCACGCCAGTTTTTGCATTTAGGACATCTAAATCCAGCATAATCCTTTCCTTGCATGTGTTTGGAACGTGGTATCAGTATGCCAATGCAGCCAGGTGTGCCTAGTAAACATTGTTGTTGCTGTAACTGCTGCAGCTGCTGTTTTGATAAAAGTAAACCATTCTTCTGGGCAAATTCAGTTGCAAGTTCCTCAGTTGCTGTTAAGGCGCAAAACTGGAACATATCTGGGTCCTGCAGAGCCATTATTTCTATCAGAAAAAAACTGTTGCACAAACTGCTGTAATAGCCTTGGAATCAGACTGCTGTAATAGCCTCGGAATCAGACTATTGCTCTATTAGCCTGGGAACCAGGCACAGGCTCTTGCAGCACAATGTTCAGATGTAACAAAAAAATGAAACATTAGATCTACGGGTTCAAAACACTCGTTTTCAAGGCTATAAAGTATAGTATGTCATTTATTTACACAGGTAGATACGTGCCTTAATGACGGGGGATAAGTTTTTTTATAGGTGGATACGTGCTACACTGAAGGGGAAACAATTTCTCGGAGGAGGTGGATACATGCTACACTGAAGGGGAAACAATTTCTCGGAGGTGGATACGTGTTACACTAATGCCGGGTAAGTCTACAGTGCTGTTCAGATCTTCAGTAAAAAAATTATGTCAAAGAAGCAGTTGATGCCAACTTTTGCCAAAATCTGAGGACAAAAAAAAAAAAAAAAAAAAAAAAAAGCTACAATGTAGAAATGGAAAGGGGAAAAAAATTCAGTGAAAACCATTAGCAATAGATGCTGTTTAGCTGC
This sequence comes from Macrothele yani, assembly GCA_039090855.1. Taxonomy (NCBI): domain Eukaryota; kingdom Metazoa; phylum Arthropoda; class Arachnida; order Araneae; family Macrothelidae; genus Macrothele; species Macrothele yani. The sequence goes on along the minus strand of CM076989.1, from coordinate 66,090,495 downwards.
AGAGTCATCATAAAATAAATACAGGGCTCACAACAGGTCACTTTTGCAACTAAAAGTCACTATTTTTCCAAAAATTAACTAAAAGTCATTATTTTTTCAAAAATTAACAAATAACTAAGTCAATTTTTTCCAATAACTCAAAAAAAAAAAAAAAAACGTGAACATACAACTGTTTATTGCATGTTGGATGTATATTAGTTACAGTGGGAGTACTTTGGAATCTTCTGGATTGCTTCATCAGCCAGTATAGATATACGGTAAATGTAGTAACAGAGATATAGTAATAGGTATTCTATTGTTATGTAAATAGTTTTGAACCCACCTTCTTAACAAAAATCGGCCATCAAAATTTTAATTATTTTTTACTTTGGTGTGTATGAAGGACAATAATATATAAATCATCATCATCGACCGAGATGTCCGTCTTATGGGGGCATCTGAAGGCCCTCGTATACGAGACTCCAGTTGACTCTGTTGAGGACCTGGTCGCTTGAATATCTGTTGCGCTGCACGTGTGCGAGAAATACCTGGCATATTTGAAACTGTACGCCAATCACTCCATCGACGCTGCCAAGCATGTAAGTAAACAATTTGTTTCCTTTCATGTCTTGTTTCTTGTGTTTGTGCCTCAACGCGTCACTTGCGCCCATACATTCCTATACAAAAAATGTTTGTTGTCGTGTGCTCTACCACCCCATAAAGTTTGTCCCATGAGTTCTGAATCGCCCTGTACACACACACCCACACACACACACCCACACACACACACAGTCATCAAAATATTCAGACTTTGACATTGTTGTAAATAAGTCATTGTGGCTACATTGTCTAAAACAGTTTTGATATGTAGGATGCATATCATGTATGTAAAATATGTGTTCCTATAGGATTATAAAAAAAGATATGTTATAAATGCCATTTTTCTCATAAAGTGTTTATTTGCGCCAATATAAATGGCTTCAGGGAAACCTGTAATGACTCAGGGAAATATCAAGGAATTATCAGGGAATTTTGAAATGGATGTTCTCTGACTGCCATGGTAATATTTGTGAAATTTTATAGATTTCGTCCCCTCGTTTTTTATCTAATTGCATTATTTATTTTTGTAAACCCAGATTTGATTGTACTTTTTTTTTTATTGTCGAGTCCCTATGAAGCACATCTGAGGGTCTGGAATATGCTCCTGCCTGCTGATAACCCAGGCTGTTGGTAGCATTTCTCTTACAGCAGGGTTGCAGACCTCCTATTTTTTTGTGTTTTTTTTTGTTTTTTCATTGTACATGTGGTCTATTTTTAGTTACAGCTTGGAGTGGTATGCGTGGTATGTGAGATAGTGAAATTTTTGCCATCTTTGTGTGTGCAGTATATTTGTGCTTGTTTTGCATTGCATTTCAGAATAAAATTATCAACATATATAGATACTTGCCATTGCAATGGATGGTCGATTTCCTGTCTAACAATGGCCTGTTTTCGTCTTTCAGATTCAGGAGAGTCCATAATTGCTGACTTATGACATAGTAGCTGTAGTACTCCAGGTCAACTTGAACAATGGGGAGGTGTAATTTTAAGAAAGAGTGGCTTCTAAAAACTGATGGGAATGGTATTCTTTATTCCAAATGGGTAAAGAAGTTTAGTGACACTGAAGGATTTTGCATCATTTGTGACACAAATATTAGTGTAATCAAAGGAATCCAAGGCTTGTCTCAGTATGCTGCAACTAATAAGCATAAGGCAAATGCCCACGTTAAGCTACACCCACGTCAACTTCACCTTACTGCTGTCAGTACTGCAGAGGAAATCCCTGCTTCTGAGACTCCACCTCTTTCCTGTGTGGCTCCAGCTTCATCTTACTCTGTGTCTGGTACAATAGCATTGTACAGTGAAAGAGACTCTGCAACAAGAGCAGAGATAATTTGGAATTTGAAGGCTTTAACTTCTGATTTTTCAGCTTCTTCATCAATGGAATTAGGGATACATTTCCAGCGATGTTTCCTGGAGCAGTTCCTGAGAATTTTTCTGTGTCTGCAGGGAAAATGAAGTACTTGATAACAGATGGCCTTGGACCATATTTCAAAGAAAAGATTGTTGAAGATATACTGCCGTCACCTTGCTACACGATCCTGTATGATGAAACAACTAATAATGCTGGAAAAAAAGAGCTCCAATTAATGGTTAGATATTGGTCGAATTCCAGTAATCAGGTACAGTCGTGTCACCTGGAGACATTTTTCTTGGGCAAGGCAACTGGTGAAGTACTTGTCAAGCATATCAACTTAGCTATCGACAATGCTCGGCTACCCAGACAGTCATTGCTCGTGATTGGTTCAGATGGGCCAAATGTAAATAAAAAAGTTCACCGTCTCATGAATGAGGATATGAAATCCATGCATGGTGAGGAACTCCTGGACCTGGACTTAAGCTCGTGTACGATTCACACAGTTCATAACGCCTTCCAGAAATTTATAGAAAAATTTGGACTGGATATCAGCGATTTAGCCATTGACATATACTATTATTTTAAGGGCTGGCCCTCCAGATGTGAGGACTTTTCCCAAATCCAATCAAAACTGTCACTGCCCAAACATATGTTTATGAAACATGTAACTTCAAAGTGGCTGACAATGACAGAAACATGCAAAAGAGTCCTAGAGCAATGGGATGCTCTCATTGAGTACTTCATGAAGTTCATCCCTCAAAAAAGTCAAAGGAAATGTCATCCCACAAATATCAGTCTATAACCAAGCTTCTCAAAGATCCTACAACAAAAGCTGTGATAAGTTTTGTAATATTTAGCTCAAAAGTTTTTACAGATATCACAGGCACACCACAGAAGAATGAACCCCTTGTACATGTCATTCACTCTAAATTAGTGAAATTGGTAAGAACTCTTCTGCTTTGCTTTGTTAAGAAGGATGTTGCTTCATTGGAAAATCTTCGCAAAAGTATTGTTGAAGATAACAGCAATTTCTTACCACTTTCACAAGTTGAATGTGGCCAGGAGGCTAGTGAAATTTTGAAATATTTGACATACAGAAACATTTTTTTTTCAAGAGTAGTGTTATAAATCATTACATTGCTGCCTACAAACATATTGTTATTACAGCTCCTATCTCTAAGAATATTTTGAAGTACTTGTCTTGCCTTCATCCTGACAATATTAAGTCAAGTGACAGTAGCATGTACATCACCAATTTGGCAAACCTCTTACCAATCAATGTTGATCCTGAGATACTGCTTGATGAATGGAAATTGTTGCAGGTAGAAAAAAAAATCTCAAAACTGAAAGAAGCTCAATGCATTGACCACTACTGGAGGCAATTTTTCTCAAAGTTTGAAAGCATAGAGGAAGTAGTGAAGGCATGTTTGTCTTTAAGTCATGGCAGTTCAGATGTTGAGCGAGGGCTTTCTTTGTCTGGTCGTTTGCTAGCAAAAGATCGGCCCGCAATGAGTTCGAGAACACTAGATGCTAAGTTGACCATCGTGACATATATGAAAAAATATGGGAACAAACCAGAGCTGGTACCCATAAATACTGAGCTCCTTAAACAAGCAAGATGTGCTGGTCATAATGTTAAAGTATACCTAGAAAAGAAAAAGAACGAAAAAGCTCAAAAAGAGGAAAAGGAAAAACTGGAAGAGGAAGAGAAACTGATCAAAGAACAAGCAATGAAGAAACTTGAAGATGAGAAAACTGGGATTCAGGAAATGAAAAAGGATCTTAAAAAGAAAAAGAGAGGAGGCTGTGAAAAGGAAAGCAGAAGACCTTTTGTCAAAACTGCCATTAGACAGAATGATATGTCCAAAGTACATTTAGCGCAAGGGATGCTTGAAGAGATAAGAAAGTTGCAGAAAGACTTGAAAGAAGAGAATAAAGATACTGAGAAGATTCAAACTCAAGTTGACAAACAGAAAACTAGGCTAATCACCCACTTCCTTAGGAAGAAGGACACATAGAAGCAAACAGAAACTTGATCAGTTTGTGAAATTAAAATTTACACCAAGAAGACATGTTCTTTTCTTTTTGTCAAAAGCCTTTGTATGCATGATTTTTGTATTAGTAATTGATAATCTTTTGTATCAAGTTTGAACATACTAAAAAAAAAATACTAAAATAAAATAGTAAATAAATAAAGGCTAGACCCCATCCAGATCAAAGCTTTAAGCGTAGTAGCGAGATAGAATAGATCTTTCAAATGTCATTAGCCATTATAGATTATAGAAATGCCATTTTGTCAGTTATAGTCAGTTACAATTCATGCTTCAGCTTTGATTCAAGCGGCCATGATTTGGTTGGGGAAAATTGCAGAAAAAAGTATGTATGTTGTTGCAAATAATAACTTTACTAAGAAAAATATAGAGAAAGATTACTCATATATTACACATGTTGTCTCAAACCTTTAATTTGTGTGTGTGTATATATAATAATTACATATATTAATATATCACAGTTTGACTACATAAAGAAACGAATTGCGTGAAATTAAGAATTTGTAGAAATCTTGAGAGGAAAGTCACTATTGGTCTCTTTTTTCAGATTTTTTTTTGTCACTATTGGTCCCTTTTTTCAGATTTTTTGGTCACTATTGGTCACTTTTTTTGAGTTTTAGGTCACTATTTCAACTATTTTTAAGGTCATGCCCTGTTGTGAGCCCTGTAAATATGGCTGTGCAGCTCACTAAGAAGAAAGGCAAGGGTTAGTCACATGAAAACACTTAAACTGATATCGAACCAAGTGCAAAAAAAAAAAAAAAAAAAAAAAAATAAAAAAAAATGAAAAAGTAGTGTAGATTCTGTGATATTTTCTGATGAAAAAAAAAAAAATTGTGAAAAGAAAGTGTGCCCACAGCCTACAAAAGTGCCATTTTTTTTTCTAAATTTATATGCATTCACGTTTATGCAGATTTAAAAGCATCTAATAGTTTGAGTTGGTAACTCCACAAGACTTTTTTTTTTTTAATTTCTGATTGCTTGATTTGGGTATCTTGGCACCTTTGCATATTTGTTCACATAAATAAATTCCATGTAACATATACTCTTATAAATCTCACAGCATAATAATTCTGTATCCTACTGCATTTGATTCAGTGTCACAAATAGAAAAATTAGGAAACTGTATATGAAATTTTCAATGAAGCTGAGTTATAGAATTGTGTCTATGGGGGTTCCTGGTGTTAAATTTTGAAATTATGAGGATGTTATTGAGATGGTAATATTATACGTAATGATAGTATGACTCACAACAGAAGCATTGACTGGATCGCTAGCAGTTTTATGAATGCTGATTGTGAGAGGCAGGTGTACTGTCTCTTACTAATGCATTGATAGAATATTATTGTAGGCACGAAAGGGCCTTTATCATCTGCCACATCGTAGGAAATGACTGGTTAAAAGAAAAAAGAAACATTTTCTCTCCTGGAGCAAGATTAAGGTGGGACTTGAATCACTTGGTTTGGTTTCTGCTCAAGTGTGCTAATTGGCTATTACACCATCATGACAGTGCAGTTCCCATCTTAATTATATGGCAGTTTGTGAATTGCAATTTAGGTAAACAATTGTTCATTCTAAACTATGATGTGGACACAACTAACAAGTAAAGCTCACCATAATTTTTAATGCATTTCTAAGCACATTGGAGAAAAAAATACTGTATATGATTACATATGAGGCAATCTTGTGTATAAGCCGACCCCCGTGCACTTCAACAGCTAAAAATTGGTAAAAAAACCCTTAACCCTTATACAATCCAATGTTAAATTTCAATATTTTGGAAAACATTGATTGAAATAAATTATGCAGATTTCTGAGAGTATCTTCTGTAAAAACCTTTGAAGTTCAATTCACCACTGGAGTTTCTAAATAACTCCTGTAATATCCATGGCATTGATGGAATTGCATCCAACAGTTCTTTTGTCCAAGAAATAACAAGACCAATGTTGGCCTTTTTCAAGTTGCCGCTTTTAGTAAGACACTTCGTTGTTCTTCCACAGCGATGACAGTGCTGATGCAACTGGCAAGAGCAAGGCTAGAAGACTTGCTGTACAGGAGAGGAGAAATGCCTGATTGGTTGTGCCCTTCCCCAACAGCCAAGTGGTTTATCTGGTGTCTGACTCACTGCATTTCCAGTTCCAAAGATGGGGTGCCATGGTTCCACTGGGGAAATAATGAAATTCTTTCATGTTTGAAACAAAAAGTTCTATGTTCTTAATTTGAAACTGGACTTTTCATTCAGAGTTGGAGAAATATTTTTCTCATAATACGTGATAAATACGTCATGATAATTAACACAGCAATCGGACAATTCGGCGATGTCCAATTGCTGTGTTAATTATCATGATGGACTTTTCATTAGCACTTAAAGGGGCATAGCTAAAGTGTTTATATGGGGGGGGCGTACAGATGAAAATTACTGAATTCCAATTAAACTGGATCGACTTAATTTCATGTGGGGCATGCCTTCAATTTTGAATTTTAGAATATTTGATTATCATTAATTCATTATATTAACAATATTGACGTTGATAAAATGAATTTATGATAATAAAAAAATTATGATAATCATTTTGCGAATAATAGCGAAAATCAACTAGAGCAGCTTTGTGAGCTTTAGAAGAGAAATAATGCTGGGATAATTTTTCCAATTTATTTTTCTGACACTCTTTATTTTGTGCCATTGCCTTACACCCATTTCATTCCAAGTAGAATCTGATTTTTCCCTGTCTGGACTTTCAGGAAAAAGAAAACAAACAAAGCAATAAGCAACATCATTAACAATGCTATATTATAAATGAGGATATTGTTTATATCCAGTACAAAGTACACTACAAAGGAAAGCCAGAATTATAAAATATATTGGAACTGTTGACTATGTACCTGAAATCACTTCAATACTAAAGAACACATGTAAAAAACACCACATTGCCTTTGGAGAGAGTACAAAAAGTATTCGAGCCGTCGTACAAAGCGACCGTGACTAAGTTTCCACACTTAACAGACATGGGGTTTACAAACTCCTCTTAAATCTTGTTGACCTTGAAGATCCAGTATTAGTGTATATACGGTCCACTGCATGCCCATTATGCACTAGACTATTATAAGCACAAGTACTCCATTACAAATAACTGTTGCTACCTGTCTTGCATGGTTGGTTAATAGAAGGACCCACCGACCTGACTGGACCAATGCCAAGGTGCTGATTTCAAATCGTACAAGGCGATCCCTCCAGTTCGCTGGAAGTTTGTGTGTTCTGTTGCACCGCACTGATTGCTGTAATGAAGAAACTCCATGTTTTGTTCCCGTGCCTTGGGCCATAGTAATCCAGCCAAGAAGACATGAACACCTCCGCTAGCACTCTACTCCTACTACTTCATTTACAGTTTGAATTTTTATGTATACCTATTAATTCCCTATGTGAAAATATTTCTTCCTCATTCAGTAATGTTTTCTTAGTATTATTTAGTTGAATCCTTTAACACGAGCCCACTTTTCCAATATATTTATTATATACCTTGTTATTGTTATCACACGCTCGCATAATTTGAAAAAGCTTCTTGTTTTTATCCATTGTATTTATTTATGTTTGGTTATGTATTTATTTTAGTACCTGACAATGGAGCACTTGGTGCTTTGAAAGATCTCGTACGTTGCTGTGCTATATAAAATATTTATTTTCTTAGTACAGGCATTTACTGTATAATAAAAATATTATCGTGCTATGAAGGCTTTTTCTCACTGGAATAATGTTTAGAGCACAATGAATTCTTATTTAAATTTAACCATTAGGAGAAAAACTGCTCTGCATGGCAGCAGGAATAGAAGGGTTTGAAGGAACAATAGGTAAGTTAGGTTGATGAGGTCCAATAAAAATTAAATATTTTCTCTCAGCATCTGTTTCAATTTGTTTTCTCATACCAGGACAATGTTCGACTTTGGTGCATTTGTTTAAACTATCATCAACTGTTCCTGCGTTTTTTGATCAATTTGATAGTGCATCTTTACAAGAAGTTAATATTTTGCCACACTTCTTATGAATAATTTCTGTGACCTCCAAAATTTTAACTAAAATTAAATCAGGGTTAATTATTTCCCTGTCTTGACATTTTGCAATTATTTCCTTACAGTCATTGTAATAATTTCAAAAAATTTGAAACTGACCTATACAATTTGTCCAGTTTACAGTAGAGCTCGAAAACGGTGGCTCATTTTCAGGTTCTTTACTGTTGACACCAGCATTTCCCCCTAAGTTATCATTCATAACATTTGATTTTATGTCACAGTCAGAAACTTCCGTGTTGGTTTGACTGAAAATTACGGTCTCTCCTTTTCTGACAATAAATCCATGGATAATGTTGTTTTCAAAATGCTCTCTTCATGTTGTTTTTTACGCTTTCCAACCGTAGGTTGAAGAAGCGTATATGCTCCAGCTATGTCCGTGCGTCTGTCCGTCCGTCCGCACAGTAACTCACGTGAAAATAGTTTGATTTTGACGAAATTTTAGTATGTGGTAGGGAACCACCTGGGGACAATCCCTATTGAAAATGGGTGAAATAGGGTCAAAGGTCAGGACATAGGAGCTGGATCCATTCCATTGCGTTTATGCGTCATAACTTGCATAAAAATGGTTTGATTTTGATGAAATTCTAGTATGTGGTAGGGAACCACCTGGGGACAAACCCTATTGAAAATGGGCGAAATAGGGTCAAAGGTCAGGACATAAAAGCGGGATCAATTCCATTGCCTTTATGCATCATAACATGCATAAATATGGTTCGATTTCGAGGAAATTTTAGTATGTGGTAGGGTACCACCTGGGCACGAACCCTATTGAAAATGAACGAAATGGGGTCAAAGGTCCGGCAGGGCATAAGAGCGGGATTTATTCCATTGCCCTTATGCGTCTTAACTTGCGTAAAAATGGTTCGATTTCGATGAAATTTTAGTATGTGGTAAGGAACCACATGGGGACAAACCCTATTAAAAATGGGTGAAATGGGGTCAAAGGTCAGGACATAAAAGTGGGATCCATTCCATTGCCTTTATGCGTCATAACATGAGTAAATATGGTTCGATTTCGATGAAATTTTTGTATGTGATAGGGAACGACCTGGGCTCGAACCCTATTAAAAATGGGCGAAATGGGGTCAAAGGTCAGGCAGGGCATAAGAGCAGGATTTATTCCATTGCCCTTATGCATCATAACTTGAGTAAAAATGGTTCGATTTCGATGAAATTTTAGTATGTGGCAGGGAGCCACTGGGGACAAACCCTATTGGAAATGGGGTCAAAGGTCAAGACACAGGAGCAAGATTTATTCCACAGCCATTATCGACATAACTTGAGTAATAATTTCTGGTATGTTGGAAAGCGTATCATAATCAATGCATTGCATGATTTTACTAACTTGTTTCCTTTTTGCAGCTGCTTCAAAAGGGTTTGCAGAAGATCCAACACATTTCACTTTCACTGGTTACTTATCGTGGCAAAGTTCTTCATGCTTTTTCTTGTAATCCATATCGAATTGTTTTGTACATTGCAGGCATTCAACTTCGTACCTGTTACATCGTTTAATATCTTTTCGTTCCATTTTACACCTTTTCTAGGTAGTTAACCAACTATCAACACATAAGTCAAAATCGGCACTATTCTATCTCATTTGTTTCCATTCATTGGTCACATGAGGACAACATGACTCATTCTCCTTTGTTTGAACACCACAGACAGCTGGAGGCAGTTTTTACTTAGCTTCAGCTAGAACGTCGCCATGACAGAGAACTTATTCTGAAGTCCCAGGTCCAAGCATATCCCGCATGGCACAAACCGTGCAATTGCTGCTGACTGTCAGGCTACGCAGTGATGTTGCTTATGACATGCCAATCAGAGCACAATACATCCGAGGGGTACCATTAGAGCGGTCACCAGCAAGGTACTTAGAAGGAGGAGATTTAGGTTCATCGTAACCGCGCCGTCTTCCCGCTTCTCTTCGCTGCGCTGTGACGTCACGGTGGCCATAAGCGAAGCTGTAACGAGCACGGAGCCATACCGAGAAAGTGTCGTGTGCTCTGTGAATTTTCAATCAAAATAACAGAGCTAATTTTGAGTAAATGATTTTTAAGTAAAAATTGTACAAACATCCAACTATTTTTCAAAATAGAGTAAAAAAAAAATATATATATATACTGGGAAAAAACGGGAATATGACATGAATTGTGTTCAATGCTTTTTTGCTGTATATCCTTTTTTTTCTTTTTCCAAAAGCACACTGCAATAGCGTTATTTGGAGCTGGGAAATCTACATTTCATTACATCTAATCAGTCATTTACCAATTTTATAAAATTAGCAATATGTTTTCTTTCAGGAAAAAAAATACTCTACAGCTTTGCTTACGTTGTTAGATTGCATCTGGGGCACTAAAACTAATTCTCTGTCTCATGGGGCCTCTTACATTTGTGTGGATCCATTTTATTTTATGAAACACCTTTAATTCTGAATTATTATGCTTCAGCAAAAGATAAAATATCTGGCGAGTGATGGTTCCACACTACAGCGTGTTCCGCGATCAAATATATGATTTCGGAGAAGTTTAATTAGATAAGGCACATTGGCAAGCATCCATCGTTTTCAATTTTCATTTACTGGATTTGGAAAAGAAGACAATGTTGGGGTTATTCCAAGCTGCCTCCAAACCTTGATATCACCCTCCCCCCCCCCCCCAAGATCAGGTACCACTCCATGCACTAAATAACCCGATTGCTCAGTGGCTCGAATGCTTGGAAGCAGTATGTGCATTTTATTTTTGATGAAAAGATATGCTTTTCGAGAAATATCATGCAAAACAAGTGCTTGACTTATATCTTCTTCATTCCATTTTGCTGGTCTCGTTTTTGACACAAGAGTTTGAATTTGCACTTCAGTGAAACAATGGCCAAGCAGATTTATGATAGCTGGCCACCTTTCACTGTTGCTCAGCAAATTTCTATTCTTGCATTTGCGTTTCATAATATTAATTTCCGTTTTCAGGTTTCTTTTCTCCAGGCAAAAAGCATTGTTTTACCATTACCAACTGTTTTCTTACGTTTTATAATTCTTCCCGTAGTGAATTATTTTCACTGTTCAGTTGCATTATATTTTTGTTTAGACATTCGCACTTCTCACATGACGTTGACGGTATGATAAATGTTGGTCAGGAATGATGTCACTTTCATTGTGACCTGTGATTTGACGTTTAATTGGAGATATACTTTCAATTTGATTTAATGCATTTTTTTCTGACCTCTCCAATCTTAAGCTGTTCACTTTGAACAGAAGTTTGCTCCTCCATCTGCTAAGGCATATTTTTTGTAGGCACAGCATCTTTTCTCAGTTTTTTTCTGGGAAGCAAGTTCAGCAATTCATTTCTAAGATCTCGCTCTTACTTCGAGACATCAAAGTGTTCTGAACACATTCAAGTTTTCTTTGCATCGAATACATCCTTTCAACAGCATTTTGCTACCCATTGCTCTATCCGATGGGAAAACATGGTATGTAACATCTAACTTCCTTTCCTTTGAACTGTTATTACGACAAAGCGTAACAGCGTATCCAGGTATTTTTAAGATAGTTGTACACAGAAAAGAAATGAAGAAAAAAAAAAAAAGAATAAAATGACAAAGCAGATCTAAAATTGACAAAGAAATGCAGCGAGTAATTGACACTACAGCACAAGCTCCGAATGCTCAAGAGATCGTTTTTGGCCACTGTGACGTCACACTCCAGCACGCAGGGTGACAGCTCGCCGGCGGCACGGAAACAAAGGCGATTGGACCTACCTGTCCTCTTTCTAAGTACCTTGGTCACCAGGCCCGACTTATCTGTTTATGTAGAGGATGACATCCAATGACTCCAGTAAATCATGTATTTTTACTTTGTCTCCGTCCCTCTCTGAGACCCTAGCCATGCTGACATTAGTAACAAATTCTTGAAAGGAAAATACGTGGAGTTGCTTTGGTCATAGAAACAACTTTCATCATCAGCTGTGTCTGTGGTTAAGCAGCAGGGACATAATGGTTCATTTTTTTAAAATATAAACCAGAATTTAAAATATTTTGTGTAGATGTTAATAAAGAATTTTTGTCTACAAAGTTCGACATTTTTTGTCAGAGCTAATTTACCGAATAGAAATCAAAATACCGAATTTGGGGGTGTGTGACACCCCTACACTCCCTATGGCTACACCCCTGATCTCTTATCATATTAGTGGCACCTATTCCTGTAGGAATCCTACTCTTGATAAAAAAATATTTTATAATTTTTTTTCAATTTTTGGAAGTACTTCTGAAGAGTTAGGTGAATCCTCCTGCTGCAATTGCTGGCGATTTGTGTACGTTTGAGATTACAGCTCTCTGCGCGCCACAACATAATATATATAATTAATTGTAAAACAGAGTAAGGTTTTTTAAAGAATTTAGATGCATATTTCAATGAACACAAGTAAAATACGTGGAATGTAATGGGAAAAATCTCTATAATCATAATTTTCTCATGTCTTTGGTGTGAAATCAATGTATGCTTCTGCCAATATCACATGCATGCCATTGCCTGATGAAGGAATGATGTTTCTCTAAAATGTCTTGAAAGCAGAATAATCATATTTGCCAGCTATTATCCATAACTGCGCCCTGGATGGTGTGGATGATTTATCAGAAAAGTATGGTGTACTGACACGCAGAGAGCTGCGATCCACAACGAAAGCAAACCCACCAGCAAATGGCATGAGAGAATTCACATAGGACTTCGGAAGTCTAGCCCTATTTTTTACTGACCCGCATATAAGCTGATCCTCACTTTGAAAGCCGGATTTAAAAAAAAAACTTTTGGCTTGTACTCGTATATGAGGTAGTCACCCACACAAAAGATGGTAATGTTGACTTGATGCACCAGTAGATGTTGTGCCTGTAGAGTAAAATAGCACTATACACTGAGAGGACAGAAATCATGGGATACCTTGTTCTTGGGCATCATAATGTTGTCAACCCTCTCCCTAGTAGATGAACCCACTGCTTGGCAAGTATACAAGGAGAACATCATTGCATTCATGTGGATGGTAATTCAATGTCAGTATGTATAAACGTCATGTGTTAACAGCATTTGAAACAGGAATGATAGTGTGTGCTGTACACATGTGCCAGTCTGTTGCAGAGGTGGTACAAGAATTACAGTTTCCCTGTTACGCAGTAGCAAGAGTGTACAGGGATATACCATTTCCGGAATGACATTGCTTCATGGACAGCACTATAGGTGGAGAAAGGTGGTGAATGAATGTGACCTTCAACGTCTGGCTTGTGTAGTTGCAACGTACCAGAGAGTGAACAATGGCACAAATTACCGCCAACTTCAACAAGGGAGATGCCAAAAACGTGTCCACCAAGACATTAGGTGATCATTAGCCGCAGCAGCTTATGGGAGTTGCTAACCTGTCAGTGTCCCATTGCTAACGTTACACCAACAGACTACCAACTGGGAGGAGGAACATTATCACTGGACCTTGGATGATTGGAAATAGGTGTCTTGCCTGATGAGTCCCATTTCCAGTTATTTTGCACAAACAGAAGGGTGTGAATCTGGCAAAAACCATCCGAAGCGATGGAGTCAACATGTTAACAAGAAACTGTTCAGGCTGTTGGTGACTCAGTTATGCCCCGGGGCATGTCCGATTAGCATATGATGGGACCTCTGGTACATCTAGATGCATCTCTGAATGGTTCATGCTATGTGTTTATCCTTGTATACCATCTGCATCCATTCATGGTCATCATGCACCTACAGGACAATGGACCCTTCCAGCAGGACAGTGCACCTCCCAACAGAGCCATGGTGACTAGAACATAATTAAATTGCCTTCTGCAGAAGATGCGAACATGGTTCATGTCCTAGTGATAGCATCCCCGTTCACTAGGACACGGACCCTATGGAAAATCTTTGAGATGCAGTGGAAAGGTCTATTCAAGCTTTGGATCCTCCACCCAGGAACGCAATGGAGTAATGTACAACAGTGCAGCACACATGAATGGAGATAACTGTGGAATGTTTTTGTGTCCTAGTGAACTCAATGCCTCGCTGTGCAACTGTCCTTATCCAGGTGAAAGGTCCGCTTACTCGTTTGTAGGTAGGTATCTCATAATTTCTGTCCACTCAGTGTATATAGGCATATGAGGTTTGCATTTACTATGTAGTGTCATCATTACCAGTGGAGTTCTGGTTACATGCTGTTCTTGCCACGAACAATGGGGAGATTTTACTGAGAAGCATAAGAGTGTTATTGCATTTGTGTGTGTGATAGGACTAAAGGACATGCTGTGAAGGAAGTAGCTGAATTTGATGTTTTTTTTAAATGAACAGTCCAAAGAAAGTGTAAACAGAAGTGTACATCCAATTTGGCCACTAATTATATGCATTACATCTGTCAGCAGTCAGTGCTTACCTACAGGGACTGCTGACAAGTATTATGTGTAGTTATTAAAAACTGATTTCAAACCAGACAGGAATTACTACAGATAGTCAGCAAAGGACCACATCAGCTAATTTCCAATAGAACTCCATTGGGAAGGGAATTGCATTCAATTAGATATTTGAAGCAGAGTACTTTGTAAAAGACCCATGCTAACAACTATGCAGAAAGCAGCCCAATTGCAATGGGCTGTGCAGTATAGACACTGGACTGCAGATGACTAGAAAACTCAAAACTGTTATCTGGTCAGTTTGAGTCACATATCTGTCGGTATTCCAATGATGCAAGAGTCAGAGCACATTTAAGGAAGCTGGACAGTATTTTGGGGCCCCAGTATTAATGGCACATCCAGGATTTCACTATGGGTGATTGAATAAAAATACCCAGGGAAAAACATTCCCAAAATACACTGGCGGAAAGTGAAAAAGGGACACCAAGAAGGAGACATCTGATACCAACGAAATTTATACAGCATAATAACGGAATACAGAGGATAACGTGATCAAAACATTATTGCAAAATACAGCTGTATTTGCTGGTAAACTGAAAAATAACATTTCCATGTAACATGGTTAGTACGAGGTTGAACTGCCATGAACTGCGTCACACTGTGCAATTCTGGCATGGAGTCTGTCGTACAGATGTTGGATGTAAGTTTGGGGTATTGAATTCCAAGCATCCTCAACCTGGATGCGTAAATCGGGGATGGTCGTGGCTGGCCATGGAGACCGGATGAGTCGTTGCCCCATAAAATCTCACATGTGCTCAATGGGGGACAAATCCGGTGAGCGTGCAGGCCATGGAAGTTGTCTCACACCCAGAAGTGCATGTTGTGTTGCACGTGCAGTGTGTGGGCGTGCGTGCATTATCTTGCTGGAAAACACCACGATGGACCGACCTTACAAATGGCACAACAACGGGCTGAATGATGTTGTTGATGTAGGAGGTGCTATTTAACGTACCCGGTACAAACACTAGTTGTGTACGGGAGCGATAGCAGATCGCTCCCCATACCAGGAGGCCGGGTGTAGGCCCTGTGTGTCGCTGGCGGATGCAAGAAGGGTGGAGACGCTCCCCTGTGCGTCTGCGAACACGCAGAGGGCCATCGGAGGCTCCCAAGCAGAATTTGCTTTCATCGCTGAACACAACAGATCGCCATTGCGTTCTCCAGTGCAGATGTTGGCGACACCACTGCAGCCGTTCCTGACGGTGGGCTGGAGTCAGAGGTACACATGCCAGAGGCACACGTGCACGTAGTCCTGCATCCAGTAGACGGTTGCGGATTGTTCGCACAGTCACCTCAGGTGCAACGGCAGCTCGGATTTGCGTCGCAGTGGATGTTCTGCTTGACAACGCCGCTCTTCTTATGCGTTGATCGGGCCGCTTATCAGTCCGTCTGTGACTCCCGGTTCCACGTCTTCTCGTGTGGAATGTTCCTCGGACCATCTATGCCACCATCGTACCACCACCGATACTTCCCGTCCAATTCGCTCCGCAATACAACGATACGATCTCCCAGCCTTGCGGAGTCCGACTAGACGACTTTGCTCAAAGATCGATAACCGCTGAAATCGTACACGTCTTCCATGTCCAGGCATTGCAGCTTCTTCATGGTCTTCGCATGTGTCCGTACGCCGACGACTGATTACATTCACTTTGCCGTACTCCTTAAATACCACCGACGATAATTTGCATATTATGCCGTGCTGTGGCGTAAGCGCTCACCGGTTGGTCCTGAAATTAACATCACACCTCCCCCCTCCCTTCCCTTCCTCAGGGTACAGATTGTTGAAATTATATTGCTGTGGTGGACAAAATAATATGCTCCATTGGTATAGTGATTCAAACAAATTTGTAATGTATGGAAATTTCCTTTAATTGCAGAAGCGTACAAAAAAACATCTATATGCTTTCGAAAGATTTGGCGACAGACTAGGTGTGACTATACTTTTTGTGGACTCCTAAAAAAGTGGAAGGAAATAGAAATTTTTTTCACAAGGCAGTTTCTTAGTTTTGGCTGTGCTATTGGCGAAAAAGAACAGAAAAAAACAACAACAACTGTAGAACTCTTGTCAATCCTTCAAGCATCCTGCATAATTCTAGGGCCCCTTGAAAATGCGAGGCCTGGGGCTGCATCCCCCTTGCCCCCCTCTTAAATGGGGCTCTGCGTAGAGTGCATCAAAGAAGTAATGCAAACTTCCATGTGGACTATTCAATGTATTATTGAAGTTGGAGGTGAAAATGTGATGAATTAGGCTGATTAATTGAAATCCTCACATCATCAAGTTCCTGATCAGTCTGTGATAGATATCGCTGTCTGCAAAATAATCTGCTGGATAGTCACTGGGCAAGGCAAAAAAATTTCCCAGGTAAAAATAAAAAATAAAAAAATCAGAAAAAACTCTCCACCTTGTATTTCTTCTATGTAAAAAGAAATCCTAGCCTAGGTACTACAACAATTGCAATGATAATTAGAATAGCCCTCTGAACCAGAATTTCTTTGTTGGATTTGGGAAGGCACTTATGTTCTGCCATACTTTTGCTGAAAATCTTCTGATTCACCATCATAGTAAAATGCAAACACTTATAGAATAAAATAATATTTAACTACAATGTACATATAGAGGAAACATCATGAGAAAAACTAGCGGCTTTAGGAAGAATTATTGTTCTGTCCAACTTTAGTTGTTGAGAATTTTTTCCTCCATTTTTGAGCTGAAACACAAACATTTATGCAATAAAGTGATATTTAACAACAATTCTGGACAGAAAAAACATTGTTGAAAAAAAAAATTTAGTGGTTGAAAGTAATAGATTTTTCAAGTTGTGATTACAGGAGAAATGTTTGCTCCACTTACGGGAAACATTTTCTGTCTAACTTATGTTTTTGGAAATGTTCGCCTCATTTTCAAGTTGAAATACAAATATTCATGGAATAAAATGATATTTAACAACAATATGGATAAAGAGAACATTGCAAGGAAAACAATTGTGATTACGGGTGAAATCTTTGGTTCACGTGACTTCTGTTTTCGAAAAGTTTCGAAAGATGAAATTCCTTCCCCAGAAGGAAAATTCGCACCTAAGATTGAAAATTGGACAAGAGAAGATTGCTCTAGGGATGTCGTTTTTGTCTGCAGGACCAAGATAAGATCTGTGACGTATGTCATCTGTCATCGCAATTCTGGTATGGGGATTGAGATATTGACCTATTTAAGTTGGGTAGGTGATATACAGATTCTAGATTATGAGTTGTTATTGCCTTTTGTCCATTATTTAGAGACTGAACCCAATGTATGTAGACTTTTGATGTTCCAGGATGACAGCTTCAGAATGTATAGGGCTAAAACTCTTTGTAACTGTCATGAGAACCTTAAGGTAACATTGAGACATCTAGACTGGCCCACAAAGTTACCAGATTTAAATCCCATTGAAAATCTTCGGGATTGTTGGAGCAAAAGGTGAAACACTAAAACAGGCATCAATGTGATCTGGCTGAATTGCGGGTGCTGTTGTTGGGAGGAGTGAGCTAGGATTGATTTATCTGGTGACTGGGGGTGACTGGGGGTGTCTGTACCCTACAGGATTGCTACTGTAATTCATGTGAACAAAGGAATTTTGTATTAGGCGAGAAATTGTAAAGGTGTCTTTTTTGTTTTTGTTTGTTTGTTTATTTGCTTCATGTAAGGCATTTTTTTACTTGTTGGAATTTTTCATAAGATATTGTAACAAAATGTATAAAAGCTCGTATACTAATACAGGCCCATAACCAAGAGAGCCTGTCCGAGCATTTTCTTTTGCCCGACCTAAATCATCTGCCACCCCTCCCCAAGTTATGAATGGGTATGAAATAAATTTTCCACAGTTATGTATGGAAGAAATGCCGAAAATCACAGAGAACAATGAAATTCATTGTTGGATTCCTTCAAAATTGAGTGCATACACCTAAAAGAAACCCTAAAATGTAAAGAATTTATTTCAGCAAAACTTGTCATCTATTCATGTTTCATTGTTTAATATGTTTTAAAAATCAGTTACATAAGCTGACACCAATCTGTTAAAAAAAAAAGAATATTATTCCTTTGTAAATTTCTCAAATTTTTGAAAACATTCAAAATTCAAGCAATTCTCAAATTTTGTACAAGAAATAGCTAGTTTTTTTAGTTATATTGTGTAGATTTGAATTTTTATGATGAAGTGTTTTTTCTTTACTTTTTTATTTAACAGAGCAGTCCAATCTAACAGAATGTCATAAGAAAGTTGTGGATTATTTCACCAACAGAATTAACCAGATATCTCGCAATGTGGTAAGTGAAATCATGTTTACTTCCAAATGTTACCATTACAAGTTTATATAAACATATCTGCAAACTGTCCTCCTTTAGTTGTCACCTGATTTTGAACAATTTCTCTCACCTCAACTGCTTCGGTGAATCTCTTAATTTTCTTTAATGTGTTTATGTGATGAAATTTCTTTCAGTAACTGTGAAAGCAGTTCATCTTTTTTCAAATCACAATTCTTGGTGAAAATTGTGACTCAAAAACGACCATTCCATCTTTCAAAAACATCTGAAAATGTGAGTTAGTAAAAATATCTCCCATAGTCATTTCTTTTTCTCTTGATGCATGCTCTCCCTGTTCTGTATTGTTAAAATGGTTCATTAATGTTTGCATTTTGAGTTTGAAAAAAGAGGAGGCAAAAATTTCAAAAAACTGACATTAGATGGAACTCTTAGTTTTCAAATTGGTCTTGCAAAGTCATCAAAACTAACATGCAGTCAGAAATATCATCCAGGGATTGCATTCCTCCTAAAATTCCTAATATTTTGTGACCCTCCTTAAATTCCTAAAATTATACCTAAAATTTGCTATTCCTAAAATTTTCGTAAGCTTATTTATTAAAAATACAATTGTTATTAACGCCAATAAATTTACCATTACGGTAAGGTAAAAAGACCTGTTATTGTAAAAACACAGCCTATATGCTGTGCTGCTGAAGGGAGGGAAAATGACGCCATCGAGATGCACTTGCTTCGGGGCGGGCTCTCCACTTTCGTGCCTTCGGACAGTTTTCGAGAGTAACAAGAGATCTAAGGGAAAAGGGGAGGGGTCATTTTCACCCCTGGTTTGCGCTTTGCAGACGAACTCCGTGGCACGCAGAAGATCGTACTTTATTTTTGTACATGCCTTGTGGAACCTCCTCTTTCTGCTGATGTTTTGTTATTGTAAACCGCAGGTGGGTGGAAGCAAAGAGGAAACATGTGGTCTCCTTCCGTAACCTCCGGTAATGACAATGGGATGGTAGCTGAGTGTTATCGTGGCAGCAGTAGAGCACGTGATCATTGACCTTCGATCGTGCGTCGGCGGCAGCGACCTTCGATGCGCAATATATCTCGGCTCCGACTTGCTTTGACTGAACTTGCGTGAGATGCGTATGATAGTTTCTGGTTTTGCGTCTTTTATGGTGTTCACTGTGCTGTGTGCAGGTTCAGTTCTCTAGTGGTGACCTGCTTTTTTTTTTTTTTTTTTTTTTTTTCTATCTTCTGACATCCTTGCAGCCAAACTTCGGGAAGTTGTCTGGTTTTGCAATATTGGAACGTGTTTTTGTACTTCCCTTTCATTTTCTGGTTAGTAATACAAGTGTTTAAGATGCCTAAATCCAAAACGAAATTTCAAGATGCGTGGCTCGCCAAAGAATTGGACGGAGTGAAATTGAAAGAATGGTGTTCTGCAACTGAAACAATATTTTCTGCTAAGTGTATATTGTGTTCAGAAATTTTCAATATTTCTAATAGCGGCTTTTCACAAGTAAAAGCGCATCATAAAGAAAAAAACATTTGCAGAAATTTCAAAGTAAATTTCGAATTAAGTCCATCCTGAAAGCCTTTGGAGGACGGGATCTTCAGCCCAAAACAAATATTAGTGAAGTACTGAGTCATGATTTACAGTTGGCTAAAGCCGAAGCATTATGGGCCGTGAAAGTTGCTAAGGACAATGTCTTTTGTTTCATGCACTGAAACAGTCGAACTTTTCAAAGAAATATTTCCTGATTCTGCTATTGCAGCCAAAATGCAACTTAAAGAAAAAAAAGTTGCTTATGTGATATCACATGGATTGTCAAAATATTTTGAAGAGGATTTGAAAAAAGACATTGCATCTAGTAGCCCAGGAAAGGTTACTATAGCATTTGATGAAACTACAAATACACAAGTGAAACGGCAGTTGGATGTGTATCTCAGGTACTGGTCTTCAGAAATAAATTCAGTTTCTTGCCGATACCTAACAAGCTTTTTCTGGGTCATGCAACAGCAGATATTTTGCTAAAAGAAATTCTTGATGTGTTATCATCCTTCAATATTTCGTTGAACAGAATTATTTGTGTATCCATGAACAGCCCAAATGTAAATAAGTGCTTTTTACGCAAATTCAATGAAGTTGTAAAACAAGAAACAGGCCAGAAATCTTTGGAACTAGGTTTTTGCAACCTGCATGTTGTTAGTATTGCATTTAAAATTTTTTTGCAAGCTTAAATATAGATTTTGATGAATTTGCTACTGATATGCATTACTTTTTAAAGAGTAGTGCTGCAAGACGAGAGGATTATAAATCTGTCGAGGATATAACATTGGTCACAGCCAAATTTCTTTTGCGTCATGTCAGCAACAGATGGTTAACCGTTGGTTCTGTAGCCCAGAGGCTCTTGGATCAATGGCTAAATATTACAGAATATTTTTTAAACTTCTTGCCATCTCAAAAAATATTTGAAAAACAACTACGCAATTTGGCAAGGTATAAAAGAATTCACTGTTTCCTGAAAAATGAGCTAACTCCTTGCTATTTAGCATTAATTTCATTTTCACACCAAAATTTTGAAAAGTTTTCATTATGTTATCAGAGTGAAGAACCAAAAATACACCAGTTATATTCTGATTTAAATACTTTGATGAGGAATGTTATGGCTCAGTTTATCCAAGATGATGTTATTGCAGGGAAATTTGGAGAAGACCTAAAGAATGTAGATTTTGAAAACAAAAATTCATGGAAAAAACTAGGGGAGTTAGAAGTTGGTATGAAGACAAAAAATCTCCTCAGGAATGTTCAGGAGACCAGGCAGAAATTATTTCTCTTATATGTAAGATCATCACTAATTGCAACCACAAAATATTTAAAGTGAAATTTGCCATTCTGCAATCAAAAGCTAAGAGACATAGAAGTTTTAAAGGTAAAAGAACCAAAGAAAGAGTCAACTCAACTTTCAGTCACTGAAGGACTTTCGGAAATAACCAGAATTTCAAGTGTTTTGCATCTTTCTGAGGAACAAATTGATAGAGTAAGAGAAGAGTGGAAACTTTTAAATTGCGATAAGCCAACTCTAGATGAACTAGTGAAATTTTCAGAGGAAGGGCATATTCCAGTGCGGATTGATCATTACTGGCATAATATATTTAGTATTAAAGACTAGCGGAAAAGAAAAATACTCAAATCTTGCTAAACTCATCAAGTCAATTTTAGTTTTACCTCATGGTAATGCTGATGCAGAAAGGGGATTTTCGGTTAACACTGCTCTGTTAAGGATGGATAAGGCTAACTTAAAAGACTCAACTATAACATCATTAAGAATAGTTAAAGGGGCCATTAAACACTATGGATGTGTAAGTAAAGTTCCCATAACAAGAAATTTGTTAAATAGTGTTCGTGATTCACATAAATTTTATAAAGAGTATGTTGATAAGCTGAAGGAAGAAGAATCAAAAAAGGTAAAAGAAAGGAAGCAGAAAGAGAGGGAAAATAAGGAAAAGCAGCTAGAGAAAAAGAAAAGCTGAGTTTGATGACAAAATAAAAGAAAATGATGCAGAAATAAATAGGCTTAAAAAAGATAAAGAAGCCTCCCTAGCAGTAATTCAAGAGGGAACAGAAATAATGAGAAAAGCTGTAGAAAAACAAAATACTGTTGAAATAGCAGTTGTCTCTAACTTGATCATACAAGGTTCAGCTGAAATAAAGAAAACTGAAAAGAAATTAGTTGTGGTGGAAGCAGAAAAAGATAGGCTTATCAGGAAAAGGTTGAAACAATAATATGAAAAAAGTAATTCAGTGAACAATTGTACATAGTTCTTGGTTTTCAATTACCTTTTTAGTAATCTAAAGTAACTTATGGGATTTTACTAGGAAATTTTTTCTTTAATAGCAAATTTTCGGAGAAAACTCTTCTCCTTCTTCAGGCTGTCTTGTTGTTGTCACTTTTTCCTTGTCACTATCACGGTTACGGTTAACCTTGACGGTTACGGTTAACCTTGACGGTTTAGGTTATTTTTCAACAAATCCTGCCAGATGTTAGGCAGGGAAAATCCTTTGCAGTCATTGATGATGGAATTTTGATTTTTCTCAATCTCTATTCCTTCTTTCAGTTTTCTTTTTTGGAAATTGCTTTGGAAACTGATTACTTTACCTTTGTGATAAGAAATTTTTCTAGTGAATTTTACTTGTTGCTTTTGTGGGTTCTTCGTACCATTAAAATTCAGAAGCTTCTCAATTTCTTCTTTAGGATAGTTATTCTCTGCAAGTACGACTTTAAGCTCTTGTTTTTGGGCTTCTTTTTTATCTGCTGTAGAAACTATTTTATTAATTTTTTCTAAAAACTGACTTGCTACATTCTTCTTAATAGAAACTGGATGATACGAATTGAAATCCAGTAGTCTTTTAGTATTCATTGGTTTTTTATACCAACTAGTGAGGAATTTTTCATCTTCATAATAGATAGTAATATCTAAGAAGTTTATTCTTCTTTCTTTTTGAAGTTCCATAGTGAACTTAAGGGAATCATCTAATTCATTGAATGAGTCTAGAATTCTTTCTGGAATAATTTCTGAGCTATCTATTATAAATAGGATGTCATCCATGTATCTGCTATATAAGCAGAAGTATGTGGGTTTTACTAGTATCTTTTCTTCTAGTTTTCCCACATAATAGTTAGCTAAGAGTGGGGAGAGTGGGGAGCCCATTGCTAGCCCCGATTTTTGAATGAAAAAAGTTTTCCCAAATTGAAAGTAGTTGTTCTGCAAAGAGAAAGTAAGCATTTCCAAAATTCCAACTAATATGTTTTTTTCCTTGTTGTGAAAAACTATTAGGTCTGCCAAGTCTTCCGCTATAAAGTCTATAAGTTGATCTATATTAATGTGAGTATACATAGACACTATATCTAAACTACCCATAATAGGAGAATCTAATTTAGGAAGAAGTTCTAGTTTTTTCTTTTAGCTGCATTGAGTTTTTAATCAAGTTAGGTGGCTCTTTTAAAAGATTCTGAAGGTGTGACTTTAAAAAATAGTTTAGATTTGAAAGAATAGAGTTTTTTGAGTCTATTATTGGTCTAATTGGTTGGTGTTCTTTATGCAGTTAGACTATTCCATATATTTGAAGTAATCTGAACTGTAATTTTGAGAATTGTTTATAGTTTTCTGGAAGCTGGTTTTTCTTTTTTGAAGTGAAATAAGCTTAGAGACTTTTTTAATCAAATCTGGTAGTGGGTTTTCTTTTACTTCTTCATACATAGGTTTCTTTAGTTCTTCTTCCATCTTTTCTAGATAATCTTTCTCCTTTTTAGGATATTATAATTTAATGTGAAACCTGAAAATTTTACTGTGAAAATCGTGAATTGCTTCTGGTTCAACAGCATATCAATGTTCAAAGTGAAACTTGAATGTGGTAAATATACTTGAATATGATAATAACACGTGAAAAGATAAGAACTGAACATTAGAAGTAAATCATACTTAAACTTTAGACATTAGACGTTATGCAAAAAATTTGGGTGTGAACTTCGACCATATATACTAATGGACTGTGCATTGGCAATAGCTGCATCAAAGCCGCCATGGCTCAAACATTGGGCACGTCATCATCAGACTCCAAATTTCGTGTAAAAATGCTGTTATGATTACTAATTTACGTTGCAGAACTTCAGTGTTTTCGGTGTATTATGTGAATGCGCCTCATATATAATGAAACCTCTTCAGGTAAGTTTACTTATGAGCTATATACATGCATGATCGGGTTGTTTACATTTTGTGATTTATAATATGATGAACATTTGCGAAGAATTTGGAACATGCATTCCATTTTTTTTTTTCTTAAGTTACTATATTTTTATATCAATAGCTGCAAGTTTCTGGTTAAGTAATTGAACTTAATGACTTAGGTATTTAATTCGTTTCTTACCCATGAAAAATCATAGAACTTTCTTTACTATATCGCTCAGAGCAACCATAAGCACAGCAGGTGTAACCCATCTTTTTGACTGTTGTCATGTGATTTTATGTTGGAGCCAGAAATTTTGATGTCATGCGCAGTCTATCAGTATATATGGTTGAAGGGTGTGAAGCAAACTCTTTACAATGTATACAAAGTTGTTTTACTAGATGTATACAAATATACATCTAGTTTTTTATTGAAATACACTCCTAAAATTTTCCTAAAATTTTTCGAAAAAGTCCTAAAATTCCTACCTAAAATTTTCCAGAAGTATGCTATGATCCCTGTATCATCTGAAAAAACAGTTTAGAGTAGAAGAGAGAGGAATTTATGTATGTTTTTCTTTTATAACAAACGTTGGTAATGTTGGTCCCATGAGTCAAGTCAAGTAAGTCACTCGTGCGCTATTCACATGCAGAAACGTGACTGTGAGCCAAGTAGCTCACTGTCATTTTTATTTGTGATAGTACACCAGTTTTTGTTCATCACTGCACGATTAAATTGCTTTAATAATATTGAGGTTACAACACTGAAACAACAGGACCAACAAAGCATATGCAGGGGAAGGGGGGGGGAGTTGCTCCCATAAGCTCATGTGTAGTTTGTCCATCCTATGATGCAGGAGTACCTAAGGTATAGTTGTAATTATTTTATTTTTAATAACTGCTTTGTCATGTTCCATTTTGTTTCCCCATAGATTAGATTTCTAGGAACACCAATGATTCACAAGAACACAGTACAGTGAAACTTCCGTTAATGGACACTTCTTAATAGCTCTATAATGGACAATTTTTTATTCCCCGGCAGAAATGCATGGTTTCTTATTGGACATTCTAAATAACGGACGCGGAGACACTTAAATTACAATATAATGGACAATTTGCTTTCGATTCTGGGAATTCCTAGGGGTGTGATTCGCCCAAACTTGCAAAAATTTTCCTTTTTGTTATTTTACCCTTCCTCATTCTCTATCTTAACAGTTTTGTTCCCAAGGCCTAGTAAATTTTAAGGTGCTAAGTGCTATGTACCCCAGATAAGTGGCCGAAATCGCTGGAAAAAGCAGTGATTTAAAGGTTGCGCCAATTGGGCCGAACTGCGCCAATTTCATTATCTTGCGCCAAACTGCTACAAATTACGAAAAAATTTAATATTTACGCTCAACTGCACCGAAATGGCAATTCACAGCAAAAACTGCCAAGCGAAAAAACCGTTTTCACGGCAAAAAATGCAGTTTAAACTGCGATTTGAATGACGTTTTAAGATCTATGCGTAATTTGGTTAAACGTATAACGACGCTTAATCAACACGTACCACCAATTCCAACATTTCGGAATGTTTTTCATTTACCTTCTAATTCGTTGTTTTCTTGGCATAAGTGACGACTATGTTTCGCGATGTAGGTGGAGCTTATGGAGGAGGAGTTTTATTGTAATCATGTGGTATGCAGGAGAAACGATGCTGTACATTATGAAATCCTGATGAAGATTGTTTACAGATGGTTTGGTGGTCTTTTGGAGTGTTGTGAAATTGAGATTGTTTATATGTCGTTCCCTGCTCTTTGGAAGGGCACAGTTATTTCGTTCCGGGCAAGGTGTACGATTATGTAAATATAACGTAAGGTTAGTCGTTAGCTATTTTGTTGATGTGGAGGACGACTGAAAATGGCTTTCCCGTGGCAGGATACAATGATTCTGTTTCTAAAAAATTCATAGGTATTCAGATATGCCAACTTTTACAGATTTTCCGTAGTTTGTACGGATTTTCACTCCATCTTACAGTTTTATGGAAGTCACCCAAAAACCTACGGAAAAGCCCACGCAAGATCCCTGCATGAAATTTTATTTTTTCCCCCCATCTTATGGTCGAAAAAACGCACTTTACAGATAGTCCGTATGTGCCTTTGATGTTCTGACTTCCCTGCCAACAGAGGCGGAGTTTTGTCACGCGATTCGCCGTACAGCCATTTGAGAGTGCCGTGCGCAAAAGCCGAGAGGGAGCTCAGCTTAGCGCCTTTCGCGAACTCTTTACATTGATTATATGTGGCTTTGTGCTTGAGAAAATTTTGGTGCAAACGTTTTAACCATTTCCACTCAACTCTTGGGCTACATCCGACATTATGAAATCGCTGGATAGTTCATTACCGGCCACGGCGATGACACCTCTGTAGCTCGCATGTTGGCGCACGCGAGAGACATTTCTTTTCGTCGAATAGGTTGGGTGTCACTCGCCACGCTGATGACGCTCCGATAGCTCACATGTCGGGGCTTGTGAGACATTTCTCTTTCCCCGAATAGAGGAAAAGAAACGTCATCGGTGTGTCAGGTATTACCTGCCATGTTGATGACCTCTGTAGCTCGCTTGTCGGCGCTTGTAAGGAATTTCGTTTTCGTCGAATAGCTCGCGTGTTGGGTGTTATCCGCCACGCCTATGACGCCTCTATAGCTCCCATGTCGGTGCTCGCAAGGGATTTCCCTTTCGCCGAATAGCTCATGTATCAGTTGTCATGTGCCATGCCTATGACGCCTCTACAGATCGTATGTCGGGGCTTACGAGACATTTCATTTTCGCCAAATAGGTTGGGTGTCATCCGCCACACCTATGACGCCTCTATAGCTTGTATGTTGGGGCTTACGAGACATTTCTTTTTTTGCCGAATATGTTGGGTGTCACCCTCCATTCCAATGACACTTCTATAACTTGCATGTCGACACTTGCGAGACATTTATTTTTCGCCGAATAGTTCGTGTGTCCCCCATGTCGCTGATGCCTCTATAGCTCGTATGTTGGGGCTGGTGAGCCAAAGCTGAGCTTCCACTGCTAAGTTGTGGCCTCTACTGCAGAAAAAACAAACAAACCATATACGAGTGCTTGGTGAGTATATATATATGCAGAGACGTGGACCTTAGCTAAAAGAGACATACAAAGGCTGCAGACAACTCAAAGAAGCATGGAGAGGTGCATGCTTGGTGTAACCAGGAGAGATAAGAAGAGGAACACGTGGATCCGAAAAATGACAAGAGTGGAAGACATCATGATCAGAGTTAAATCCCTGAAATGGCAATGGGCTGGACATACTGCCAGAAGAACAGACCATCGATGGACAGCCGAAATTTTAGATTGGATTCCAAGGGACAGGAAAAGACCCAGAAGAAGACCACATGGAAGATGGGTGGATGAAATTCGAAAGTATGCGGGAGTGACATGGAGGAGACTGGCACAAGACAGACCGTTGTGGAGGAAACTTGGGGAGACCTTTGTCCAGCAGTTGATTGATAATGGTTGACAATGATGATGATAATGATATATAACATATACGAGTGCTGGGTGAAAAGTTATTCGAGTGGAAAGGGTTAATTTAGATTAAAACAAAATGAAACGTAGCAGTGAAACAGCTATGACAACAAAAAGAACGAAGTTGGGTAAAACTTATCGTCAAGTGTATCGCGATATATACAGTAAAGAATGGCCTTTTTATGAAGCATCTAAAGTTTTGCCGAATCACATTTTGTAAGCCATGTGGCTGCAATTAGCGGGATCCGGAAAAGTTGCCCCTTGCATTTCGCCTCCCACATTTTGCCCCCAGTAGATAATGAGTAGGCTACAAAAATGTAAATAATACACCTAATTTTTTACCTCCCACAATTTGCCTCCCACATTTCGCCCCCAGTAGATAATGAGTAGGCTACAAAAATGTAAATAATACACCTAATTTTTTACCTCCCACAATTCGCCTCCCATATTTCGTCCCCAGCACATTTTGCTCCCAGCACATTTTGCTCCCAGCACATTTCACCCCAGGCACATTTCACCCCAGGCACATTTCGCCCCCAGCACATCTCACCCCCAGCACATCTCGCCCCCGGCACATTTCGCCCCTGTAGATAATGAGTAGGCTACAAAAATGTGAATAATGCACCTAATTTTTAAATAATTCTAATTTATTTTGTTTTAATAGAATAAATGCACATTATTATTGTTTAAAACTCGGAAGTTGTATGCAATGCCTCTAAGGTAATCAATCACATTATGATTTTGAGAAAATGTTGGACTATTCTTTTGATTCTAGCAGAAATTGCAGCATACTTCATGTTAGTTTGATTGCCTGAATTACTGGCATTTAGTTGTGTAATTTTGAAATTGTGCAGCCCTTGTTGTTTCTTTAAAGAATCAATGAATCGGTAAATATTTGTGAATTAAGTAGCACAAAATTCCTGAAATCCCCTGTGCCACTCCTCCACGCCGTTGTTGGTACGTTGCTAATCATTCAGTGTTCGTGTGTAAACATTCCACAATTCGATGACAAAAATGGGTAATTGCTGGCCTCTCCATTGTCTTCTTCCAATATATGTATCTTCAAAGTAGTTTGCAATCCCCATAGCTTCAATGGGAGAGTCTTCAGCTTCAACTAAATCTTCAAATGCTTGAATAACGTTAGCAGGAGGAATAAATGCCAATGCCGGAATCATTCGGATCCAACGAACAAATTGATGGTCTTGTTTATATCGGTCTTTTAAACCTTCATTCTGTACCTTTTGCCAAACGCTTTGGGAAAGATGAAAAAAACAACCGGTATTTACAATACCAGGAAATTCTTGGAAGGCTTGAATGGCACTTTGTTTGGGTTAGAGACCCGGTTGTAGATTTTAACTTCTTGAAGCAACTTGACGTATGTGGCACGAGTTTTGTTTGGCAGAAGCGCGTAGACCACTGGAATAACTGCATTGAAATGAACCACATGAATTGTATAAACCTGCTGGAAATGCGTGGGTACTGTGCTAAAAGTTCCATCAGAAAACGACTCCTAGCTGCGTGCCAGCCAATAACTGAAGATTGTTACTAGTGAAAAAAATTAGCATGCGACTTGAGCAGTTCGTCCTAAGAATCATACATCAAAAACTGTTTTACATCGCCATCAATAATAATTTCTTGATAATTTTGTGGAATTACAAGGTCCTGGAGATTGCTCGGTAAAGCAGAAGTACCTTTGTTGCATCGAACATGACGAATGGTTCGTTTAAGTGAATCCTTTTAGGAAGTAATGCCGTGACATTGGCATGAACCTCTGCAATTACTGATGCAACAATTTGCTGTGGTCGTTTGTTTGTGATTGTTGCATGTTGCCGTATTTGACCAATCAACTGCAACGCTTCTGACCTTGCAGCTTGAGCTGCTTGGTTATGTTTAGTTACGACTTTCACAACTGTGCCTTCCAAACCCTCTGTCCAAACATGCCCTTTGCAGGTGGAATGTTTTTCACAAACCCAGATTTCGTGTTGTTCATCTACAGTTCTCTTTGAAATAACGTAAATGTGGTTGTCATCCCCTACCAATTTTCTTTTGCCTCTTATTGACGGAACACTGTTTGCCATTGTACACACAGGATTAATCAATCAAGATACAAAAATAATATGCAGATATTGCGCTGCCTGCGACATTGAGCTTGTTCATGCAATGCACCGCCGATAATGAGGTGGCGAAAACACGTGTTTAGTTAATAAATATATAGAGAAAGCTGTCCACTGTGCCAGGAAATGTGAGGAGAGCCAGATGCAGGAACTTTTATTGTTTGAATCTAATTACAGTCAATTCGGCGATGCCCGATTGCTGTATTAATTATCCTGGCTAATTTTAGCATAACACATGGCGGCCGCGATTATTGTGTGCGTCATGCAGAAAGCAAAAAACACAAAGATCATGTGAAGAGACTAAATGGAGATGTGAGTAAAATTAATGTAACCAAAAAACTTCTAACAACTTATAAAGAATCCTGGAAAAAATATCAAAAGCAGATTAGTGCTGGAAAAATGCAGCAAAATAAGCAAAAAAGAGAAGAAACTGAATGTTCACAAAGTTATCTGAAATGGAAAGAAGCTGAATTTTTGCAGCAATTGGATTCCTCTCATAAAATATAAAAAACAATGCTGAGATGAACATTGAATGTGGTATGAAAAAAAGAGACATGAATGAGTGCCATAGAAAGTGGACAGGTACTATTAAAAGAAGCAAAACAAACATTGCTAACTATCTTAAAAAATTCGAAAAAAATAGAAGTGAGCAATTAAATATTGAGAAAAGCAGCAAAGAATAAAAAAATTCAACATTTTTGTAAAATAAATAATTAATCATAGAATCCTGCATATGTTTACAGTTTTTTTTTTTTATCTATTTGAAAACTAAAATCTTTGCATATGGGTGTGTATTTCAGTGCAAGATGTTTTAAATTTGAGTAGGGTGCATCTAGTTCCAAAACATTTTTTGATTAAGAGTTTGTTCTATCTACTAATATTTTACCTGCTCTGAAAAAATGTTTTGTTACACCAAAAATGTATTTCACCTGCTCCAAAAATGTATTTTACCTGTTCCAAAAATGTATTTTACCTGCTCCAAAAATGTATTTTACCTGCTCCAAAAATGCATTTTGTTGCTCCAAAAATGTATTTTGCTGCTCCAAAAATGTATTTTGCTGCTCCAAAAATGTATTTTACCTGCTCCAAAAATGCATTTTGTTGCTCCAAAAATGTATTTTGCTGCTCCAAAAATGTATTTTGCTGCTCCAAAAATGTATTTCACCTGCTCCAAAAATGTATTTTACCTGCTCCAAAAATGTATTTTACCTGCTCCAAAAATGTATTTTGCTTCTCCAAAAATGTATTTTACTGCTCCAAAAATGCATTTTGCTGCTCCAAAAATGATTTTGCAGCAACTTTCCATCTCTGAAAAAGGATTAGCGTTCGTGCTAACCAGAAAGTCCGACCCTCTCTTTGCATACATACATCTGACCAGGAGAAACTGCCTTCCATCTCTTCAGATGCTCCCAATGGGGTGAGACCTCAGAAACAAGGACCAGCGCCCAGGGCCAGCTAATTGGGGAACGGTAATTGGATTGAAACACATGCAAACACAATTCAGGTGTAGGTGGAAGGTACTCACCTTTTGCTGTTTGGTAAGATCAAGTTCAGTGCACAGGGATCAATTTCAAGTCCAGATTACTAGAAATCGCATTTGTTTGCAACAATCATGTAGGCTTTTCTCATCAAGTGAGCTGTAAAGCAAAGATTTCTCAAACATCGATTTTAAAATGTCGCACAAACGTAAGTGCTTGACTCTAAAAGAAAAAGTTGAAATAGTGGAGCTGAGTGAAAGGGAAAAATTAAGTGTGTGAGTTTAAGAAGATAAACTGGGCATTCGAAATGCACAAGTGAGTGAAATCTTGAAGTCTTGGCAAGATTGTAATGGCAACCAGAAAATTAAGAGAGCTTTCCTTAAAACTGATGGTTCGGCTGTGGACACTCTTTTACCTATGAATGGTTTTGCCATGCTAGAGCCAACAACATTCCTTTATCAGGGACTTTAATTCATCAAAAGGCTTTAGAAATCACAAATGAATTAAGATTCACAAAGCTTCAGGCAGCTTGCTAGAAATTCATTTAGAAAACAAAATTTCACAAGAATGTAATAGAAAAACAACAATACTTGATTATTTGGTTTCTTAGGTTTTGATGGATATTTTTTAATAAAGGTTAGTACAAGTTTGCTCTATGTATTGCATTTACATACTTATATTTACTTATCTTTTTAACTGCTTTTACATTATAAACATAGTACATGTATATTGTCATAAAGCATGATTTTCCCAATAGTGGACACTTCTAAATAACGGACAGTTTTTCTTTCCCCTTCGATGTTCACTATTCGGAAGTTTTACTGTATTGCGTTGCCCCAGTATGCATGAGATAGTGGGAGAATTATTTTTGTTGAGAAATCTTAACTGCATTTTTGTGTTTCAAATTACAGGTAAAGAAAATTCCACAAATCAATCAGTTTATTTTTCGTGTTTTGTTGATCACATATAATGGAATACATGTGCATCAAGTTCACTTTAATGCATTCTGTAAAGTTCTACACCATTTTTGAAGCAGGAATAGCTGTGTGTATTGATGTGATTAATGTGATTAAACTTAATATTTTGTGGTCTGTTTGAGTTGTGCTTGTGTGATGAATAAGCTTTTGCAGTACAGTGTTATAGTACATGCTGGTATAAATTATTTTAATGTCTGTAGTCATGATATTTAACTTCAGAAGTTAATAGCTGTTATTATTTATATTTCAGATTCCATCCCTTAATGATGCTCATGTTCAGAGCTTAAAAGCAGACACGTTGGTGAGATTTCGTTGCATGATTCAGGATATGTTTAATCCAGAAATTTTTTTAGGAGCTTATGAAGTGTGTGATTCAATGTCAAACCAAAGAAGAATGAAATGTGGGTTGTATAAAGATATTGCAAATAGTCAGGTAGGTAAAGATTTTACTCTCACTTTACTGAAAAGGAAATATGCATGTATATGTGTGTGTATCAAGTAACATTTTGGATGTGTGCACTATGAAACTCCAGTACTTGATGACTGTAGTTTCATAGTGCAACTATGAAACTATAGTCCTCAAGTGACATTAGTATGGCCAACTTTGCTTGTTATAGCTGTTATTTGTTATTCCTTTATCCATGAACATAAAAACATATTAGTAATGTATGTGTAATAAACGTTTTTTTTTTTTTTTTTTTTTGATGGTAGAAAACACACAGAGCTTTAGTTAAGATTTTTAGAACTTGCAAATAAGATAGTACAGGTTTTTTGGAATTATGTCTTCAACACATTCATCATTGTCTTCATCATTTTTATCGGATACAACATAGATTTTGTACTGTGGAATTAACTTGTTTATGGGTCTTATAGAGGTTATTATTCAAAAAGTTGGTGGTCAAATTTTTGAATAATAACCTCTACAAGACCCGTAAAAAAGTTAATTCCACTGTACAATATGAATAGAGGTGCCATAAATTCATTTACAAATAGATTTTGTTATTGTCTTTAGAAATTCTGGTTATTCAAATCATCATTAACATAAATGAAATTTGTTCATTTAATTATAAATATTGCATTCATAAACATTTTTTAAATTAAATGAAATATAATTATGCAATGCTGGTAGTTCAACTACTTTAACGAATGGAATTGTTGTTGGGTGGCCAAAATAATTTAATTTCATTACTTTTATCCAAATGAATTTTATTCATTTGGAAAAGGGGGAAATTATCTTTCATTAATGTTTTATTTATTATTCATAACTTCTAATAGCAATATGGATTTCTGAAAACATGTATCTGACAATTTCAAGTGATGTAGTATCTACATGTTTTTTTTTTTTTTTTTTTTTTTTCAAATGAATATTTAGGCCATTTCAAAAGTTTTGCATACTGTAAAGTCATTGCCTATAAGTTGATGCAGTCACTCCAATCATTGCACCAGTTGTGTCAGACTTCAGTATGCAAAGTTGTGTCTATGTTTGCTGGCTAATTTGTTCCTGTTCTGAAAAATTCTGCCTAGAAATGGAGAAAGTGAGTCAGGTCAGATCTCATGTAGTGACCAGCGATCCAACATTAAAATTGAAACTTTACAAGAAAAATCTCCCACTGAAATTCATAGCAACAGGCAGAGTGCCCGAGGAGACAACTGTTACAGCGGAATACTACAGATGGTGTCTGCAAAGCATTTTGCTTCCAAAGATTCACCAAAGAAGGCCCAACATGCTCTAAGCTGGTTTCATCATTTTGCACAACAACGCGAGGCTGCAGGTTGCCCGTACAATAAAAGACATTCTGGAAAATTATGGATGGGAATTACTTCCCCACGTCCACCAGACTATGACTTGTTCCCAAAATTGAAGAAGCCACTCTGCCGAAAACGATTCAGTCCGATTCAGGATGTTTCTAATGAGGTGACCCGAGTAATGCAATGCCTCAAGAATGGAAGTGTCCTGACTGGAATACAAGACTTGCCGAAACGTTGGGCCACTGTCATAAATAAACATAGAGATTACTTCAAAGGCCTATAAAGGTACGTTGTGAGCAGAGTTGTATAAAAATAAAATGTATCTGCGTACACAACCATTGAAGCAGAAATCTTGCTGCTAACCGGCGAATCACGATAGCAATAGAAAAAGATAATTTAAAGAAAAATTTATAAAAAAAATAATTATTAGAACATTACAGATTCCAATTAGGACAAAATAAGTACATTAGAATTGAATGTGCTGCAATGTGTGTGAAATGGACCTTTACGGTAAAATATTAAAATATTGGACCATGATATACCTCATAAAAACAAGAGACTAAAGAAAAAAAAATTATATCCAGGAAAACAGTTCCATAATGGACTTCAAAAATTATAAATAGCATTTTCAACAATTTATTTAAAAATAGTAAACTTATAAAATGCATAAGAAAAATATTTTAATTTAATAACTGGCAACTGCAAGAGGAACCTGGCAATAAAATTTAAATTATTTTTGTGCAAACAAAACTTTTGTACAGTTCCTATACATTGAGAACAGGCCCTGATAATATCTAGAGGCTAGAAATGTCTGCAAAAACAAAAAAACTCAGAAGATGTGAAAAATAATTGAAAGTTCAAGTTAAAATAGAATTAAGTATATCATACATACATACATATCACTAAGCTGTTCTCTGAGATTCAGAGGTTAGCTCCAAAAAGAAATACAAACTTCCAGATATTTTTACTTATTGTTGTCGTATCAAACTTCGCCATTTACAGCGATCTTGACATACAACTCGTGCTTCACTGATATCCATTACACGCCGTACACAAGATCTTTTATACTTCGTACTCATAATCTTTTTCTCATGCAGACACTCCTGAATCTGATCCACCCATGTCTTCCTTGGCCTTCCTCTGCCTTTCCTTCCTGCCACTTGGGCTGAAAATATTTTCTTAGTAAGCATTTCATCACTCATTCTTTCAACATGGCCAAACCACCGAAGCATATTGGTCTCCACCTTGCTAACAACATTTTGCTTTACATCACACAACTGCAATACATTTTCATTCCTCACACAATCATATCGTGTCTTGCCACAAACCCCACGTAAGTAACGCATTTCTCTAGCACACAAACGACTCCTTTGTTTCTTCTGCAGTACCCGGGTTTCACTGCCATACATCAGAGTAGGAACAATTACTGTTTCGTACACAGCCATGCTGGACTCTCTAGAGAACCCATCATTCCTGTGAAAACCTCCCAGAGCAGCTATGACTTTCAAAGAAGAATTCACTCGCCTACTGATTTCACCATCCAACTTGTTCTCTCTGTCAAACATGCTTCCTAAATACACAAACTCACTCACCTGGTCAATCACAGCGCCATTTATACTTACATTACATTCAGTGCTACCCATTCCTCTCTCAAACACCATAACTTTGGTTTTTCCCTTATTTATACTCAGCTTGAATTTCATGCAAACTTCGTGCATCCGAGTCAACATACTCTGCAACTCACTTTTGCTCTCTGCCAACAGGACAGTGTCATCAGCATACGGCAATCTGCACACATGGATATCACCAAGACATAAACCACTATTATCTATTTTGGCCTCACGCATGCATGCGTCCATAAATATATTAAACAGCCATGGTGACATTACACAACCTTGTCTAACTCCTGCACCAATGGGAAACCATTTTGATAAAACACCATTCACTCGTACACAAGCTCTACTACCAGCATACATGGCTTTTACACTATTAAGTAGATTCCCAGTAACACCATATTCATTCAATACCTTCCACAAAAGTGTCCTATTGACTCGGTTGTAAGCTTTCTCTAAATCTATGAAGGCAGTAAAATTTTTCTTCCCAACAGCCAGATACTTTTCAATCATCATGCGTAATGCAAAAATCTGGTTAGTGCAGCCTTTACCAGGCATAAAACCACTCTGAACATCCCACACTTTCAATGATGTAAGACCCCATACTTTTTCAATAACAACCTTACCAAACACTTTCCCTGGCACACTCAGTAGGCTAATACCACGATAGTTCTTGCATTCAGTCTGATCACCTTTTCCCTTATACAAGGGAACAATGATAGCATCCTTCCAATCCCAAGGGACCATTCCTAACTCCCAGAAGACTCTGATGATGAATATGCTGCAGAAATTACACCACAAAAAAAAAAAAAAAAAAAAAAATTATGTGAGAAGCATACAGGTAAAGATGAACGAAGTCGAAGGTCTGTCATAACACCAAAAGTTGCTGCTGCTTTTGATAGAAATAATATAAGTGTAAGAAAGTCAACAATGTTATTTGCAACTGTCTTAAACATGGCCGGTGGTAGTGGTGGTGGTGATGGTGAAGCAGACTGTTCAAAGAGTAATGAAACTTTAAAATCTGTAATTATTTCAAAAAGTACTGTTCATCGTGAACGTCAACGCTTACGTAGTGAAACTGCACAACAGATAAAAATGGAGTTTAATGCCTCAAAATCAGTAGTTCATTGGGACGGAAAGTTATTACCTGTTTTATCATTAAATGAAAC
The DNA here is from genome assembly GCA_039090855.1 of Macrothele yani. NCBI lineage: Eukaryota > Metazoa > Arthropoda > Arachnida > Araneae > Macrothelidae > Macrothele > Macrothele yani. The sequence continues at coordinate 66,053,373 of CM076989.1, read as the reverse complement.
AAGAAAGGTAGACCGTTTACCAGTGTTAGTTTCCTCTCTAAAAGATAGTAGTACAAAACTTCTTGGAATTCCTAAGCTGTTATCTGGTACAGGGGAAGCAGCAGCTAATGCGATTTTTGAGCTTTACAGTCATGGAAATGTGATTCTCAGGTTATTGGTATGTGCTTCGACACAACCTCCTCAAATACTGGAAAGTTCAAAGGAAGATGTGTTCTTCTTGAAACTAAAATAGGCAGAAGCCTTGTGTGGTTAGCCTGTAGACACCACATGTTTGAAGTGTTATTTTCAGATATATTTCATGTATGTCTTGGACCGTCGAGTGGACCCGAAATTATTATGTTAAAACATTTTGAGAAAAATAGATTGAACTTAACCACCGCAACCCAAAATGTCAAACAACGCCATTGATAGCAGCATCCGACACTTTGAAATTTTTTATAACTTAATCAACTTCAGACAGCTGCTAAACACTTTCCTAGAGATGATTACAGAGAACTATTACATCTTTCCACTCTTCTGATTGGAATAGATGCGAACAATATTATTTGGAAACCAGGTGCTCTCCACAGAGCTAGAGGGATGGCAAAAGCCATTTATTCATTAAAAATTGAACTACTGTTTGATGGAAATGAATCTATCATCATACAATTGACACCTCAACAATTTCAAGGCCTTCAAAGGTTCAATCGGTTTGTTGTATGCGTATACATTCAATCATGGTACACATGTCAGTCTATTGTAGATGCACCAGTGAACGATGTTTTACTGATACAAAGATTGCATGAATATGATGATATACAGCTACGCAAAACAGGATTAAAGGTGATTTTACGTCACTCCTGGTATTTAAGTGAAGAGCTTGCCACTCTTTGTTTGTTTTCAACACTTCTTAGTGCCAAGGAGAAATATATGTTAGTAAAATCAGTGAAAAAAAGAATTTGCACCTGTTAAAGAAACTTCCTTTAAAATTTGATGACTTAAATATCTCTCGCAGCTTCTTTCACACCGCACAAATAGACGACAGCTTCCTAAGCGTGCCTGTTGAGAAATAGCCAGAAACACAATCTTTTGAAGAAGCTGAAGAAATTGTTAAACATTTGCTATGTGTTAATGACTGTGCTGAGCGAGGCATAGCATTAATTGAAAGTTTTAATGATGCAAATATTATTGCTACTCCGGTTGTGAGAAAAATTCATTTTTAAAGAGATAACCCACAGTGTGCAAAACTTCTGAAGTGACCCTCGTAGATTACAGAACAGACATTCTACCATTGAATTTTTTTGTTCTGTTTATCATTTGATTGGAGAACTAAAAATAACATGCAACATGAAGTAACTGTGAAATTTTTGATCACTTCAATGTCTATAGAGTGGAAAATAGAAGTTACTTTTGGAGGAAAAATCATTATGTTTATGCTCCTATAAATTATAATATGCTGGGTAATCCTGTTTCACATTATGATTCTCCTCAAACTAAAATCAAGTGTTATTTGTTATTGTTCATCATTCTCAGTATTGAATTTGTGAGCTTCCTCAGTGCTGTGACACAAGCTGAATAATAAATGTTAATTAATCTTAAAAGTATGCAAACGATTTCATGCACTTCCAGATTAAAAGAAAATATTAAATGCAGTAGAGATAAAGTTATTTGGGTGTAGAAAATTAAAACAAACACACACAAAACTGGTACCTTTGAGCTCCAGACAGACAGACATGGTTTTCATAGTAAGCCATTTATATAAAACAAAGATTCATGATTGGAGTATGTAAATAAATTAAAAAAAGTAAATGTGCATGTGCTTCTGTTTGACAATGTAACTGTTTGACTACTGATGTGCAGGAACACACACACACACACACACACACACACACACACACACACACACACACACACACACACACACACATGCTCACACACTCTGTCTGTGCAAGAAAAATATCCACACACATTACAATAAAAGGTCTTTATTTTACTTTATGTGCATGATAGTTATTGACAGATACTTCCAAGTATTGGTAAAGAAATCAATGACAAAGTTGCATAAAAAAGGAAAATAATAAAATTGTAAATTTGGGATGTTTCAGTAGCTACTTCTACTTTAATCAGCCAAAGAATGAATCAATACTGACACATGGTTAATCATATGTCACCAGATTTTGAAATGGATTTCCAAATAATAGGCATTTGAGTAGTTGGGTCCATGTTACTGGTATTAATTAGGGGAAAAGAAAATTTCTGTACTTTCTCAATGCCTAAGAAATTTTCTATTAATGAATTGAGTAATGTGTTTAGGGTTTTTCCAGTCACGAACAGCAGAAATATTACTGATTGTTTAATAGTGAAAGAGAAGTAGATAGGCTATATATCTTTATTGAACTGGCTCTTATTCTGTTCTGGTCAACATCTCAGCAGGAGTTACCCACTGCATCCTAAATACTATCTGTCTGTCAGGTGGTACCTGACTGAACATATGTCTGTTAACAGAGGGTAGCCCATCTGCTTCTCTTTCATTATTAACAGTCAGCAATGCTGTCCCTGATTATAAAAACACAAAATGCATTGCCTCATTCATTAATAGAAAATCACTTAGGTATCATGAAAGTATAGAAATTTTCCTTTCCCCTAATGCTTTTATATGGACTCACCCCATCAAATTTCTATAAGGAAATCTATTTTGAAATCTGGCAACATTTAATTAACCATGTGTTATTTCACTCATTCATTGTCTGACAAAGATAGAAGTAGCTGTTGAAACTTCCCAGTTTTTTTATTTCTTTTTTTACATAACTTTATCATCTCCTTTTTTGGCACTGACTTTAATGTATTTGTCAGTTGTTATTGAGGTGTGTAGATTTCTGCCATTCCTTTTCATTATATGTGGTAATCAGTTTTACAGAAGTTGTTTTTCATAAGTTTCAGGGTTTTCCTTTTTTTTCAATTTCAGAAATATGAAGAAATAAACTTGGAATCATCAAGGAATCTTACTTATGATAGGCTAGCTTATTACTGTATATCTATTCCAGGAGAAAATGAGTGGGTTAAAGAAATATCCTTTTTTGTTAAATTTAGTGTCAATCTAATGTTTCTTTGGTTAAAAAATAAGTGGATTAAATAAGCCTAATTTTTTTAGAAATTTTATAATAAGTAATTGTATGACTGTTCCTCAGAGATTTTGTAAAAATAGTGCTGTTGATTAAGTTCATTTAATATGAAATAATTTTATAAATAATTAATTTTAATTACTATTTTCCTGTTCTCATTTATATTACATGTAGTGTAGTGCACTAGTTATAAAATATTGCTGTTATAATATTGGGTCATTCTGTATCAACTCAACACAGCGACTTGACTTGACCACCTCAGATTTTAGTGAAATTTGATACATAGGTGGCCTCTATATAGATTAAGAAAAATACCAAATTTCATCGTCATATATCCACCGGTTTTGAAAATACAGCTATATAAAATGTCCAAAAACACCCAAAAATCGGAAGATTGATATGTTTTTAAATTGTGATTGCAGCTCTCCTAATTAAGATAGAGAGATGGGAAAGGTATCTTTTTGTAGTATTTTTTATGCTCTTTTATTTGATGTAAGATTAAAAAAATTCTAAATTTTAAAATTCAGATTCAAATTTTGAATTTTTCAAAATGCGACTTTCCAAACAATTTGAATTTTTTTAAAACAATCTTTATATGTTTGGTATTTGATTGTGTGAGTTGTAACTTGGGATGATAATGGGTGTACTTATAAAGCTATATTCAAATTTAGCCTAACACAAGAGTTTAATGAAAAAAAAAAGAATAAGAAAGCATGTAAACTGAAATAAATTTGGGCTAAATCTTAAAAAAGTTTAATTAATAACAATAGATATAGTATTTTTGTTATTTAAAACCATTTATTTAAACAATGTTTTATTTTTAATTGATTTGTTTAAAATCTGAGACTACATGGGTTTAAAAATTTTATTAATTTCATTATTCAGAATTTGTAATAATTCACAATACAATATAAAAACATAAAAGACTGTGCAGTTGTACTGTAGGCTACATTTTGTTTTGGACAAAACTCTGCATGTTCTGACTTGAAAAGCTGATTCTGTTGTTTAGATCATTGGTAACAAGACCCAACAAGCAGCAACTTGCATTCCTACCTTGCAGACCTGTCTGCTTTAGGTTTTGATGGTGATCATATGTGTTTCATGCAGTGAAAGTGATATGTGTTTGAAAACTTTTGTGGTTGAAAATTTTAAATTGAATAAAGTATATCCTTTTCAGTTTTGAAACTAGACTTTTATAATTGAAGCTGAGCAGGATTTTTTGGAAAAATAAAAAGAACAGGTAATGGGAGGCAGTTACTTTACTATTTGAATTTTACATTTTATGCACAAATAATCAACAATGGAAAGTACAAGATATGCAGTAATAGAATGTTTCAATCCATTTAAAAAAAGTGACCATAGAGTAAGGGATAAAAAAGCTAAGAAATGTGACAGACTGGATGTTGGAAAATTTTGATGACTTATCAAAAGAGACTAAAATTTGTGATTCTTGCAGAAAGCAGCTGAAAACTTTAAAAATTAATCAAGAAGCAAATGAAACCTGTGCTGATGAGAAAATGGACGAAAATTTTGCATCTACGTCAGAAGTAATTGAAACACTGAATACTTCACTCCATGAATTGGGTGAATCACCTGTCAATAAGAAAAAGCTAAAATCTAAATGTTATGCTTCAACCAAAATTCAAAAAATCGGTTCTGCTATGAAACAGAAGCTTTTTACAAATATTCAAGAGTCATCTGATGATGAGGATGAAATACTTCATGACTCTCTTATGGACAATCTTAAAAGTAATGTTTCTAACTGCACTAGAGATAAACAGTTGATGATTTTGACTTGCTTACTAAAGTCATGGCGTGTTAGGTAAATCATGCAAGAGTTCAATGCTCCTAATTATATGGTAAGACAATAAAAAAAATTCTGAAGGAGAAAGGAATTTTGGAAAGCTTTAATAGAAAACCAGGTAAGAGCCTCTCTTTTGAAGTAGTTGAAGTAGTACGATCGTTTTACCAAAGTGATGAAATTAGTCGGGTTTTACCTGGAATGAAAGATTGTGTTTCTGTTAGGACTGAAAACGGAGATAAAGTTAAATTGTCAAAGAGGCTGATTTTATGTAATTTGACAGAAGCTTATAAGTCATTCAAAGATAAATTTGCAGGCACGAAAGTCAGTTTTTCCAAATTCGCAGAGCTCAGACCAAAAAACTGTGTCCTGGCAGGGTCTAGTGGTACTCATATGGTATGTGTATGCACCACACACCAAAATGTAAAACTGATGATGGAAAATGCAAGAATTGGTTCACTAACAAATGGACAATTATCTTCCTACAAACAGTGTCTTGCAAGAGTATTGTGCAATCCTGCTTCCATAGATTGTCATTTGGGAAGTGTCTCGTCTGTCCTGGGAATGAGGAAGTAAGAAATGTAATGGAACACGGTTTTGAGGAGAACTTGGTTGAAAAACTAACTTTTTGCCAATGGATTACAGTTGATTAGATGCAACTTGGAGACATTAGAAAAATCAACTTCAGATTTTATTGATTTGTTTTGTAAAAAACTGTCTGCTTTGGTCAGACATGACTTCATTGCTAAGCAGCAAAGCTCTTTTATGATTAGTACTAAGGAAAACCTCAAGGACTCAGGATTTCTCGTCATTTGTGATTTTACCGAAAATTATAGTTTTCTTCTTCAAGATGAAGCCCAGAGCTATCACTGGACCAGTGGGCAAGCCACAGTCCACCCATTTCTCATCTATTACAAAACAGAAAAGACTGAACATGTAAGTTTTGTAGTAATTTCTGAATGTTTAGAGCACAACACAATTGCAATGTACTGCTTCCAAAAAAACTTATTAACTTCTTGAAAAGTAAGTTTGATGACAACAGCATAAAAAAAATTTACTATTTCTGTGATGGGTCTGCAGCCCAGTGCAAAAATCGGAAAAACTTCACAAACTTATATTTCCATCAAGATGATGACTTCAACATTGATGCTGAATGACATTTTTCAGCAACAGCACACGGGAAGGGGCCATGTGATGGCGATGGTGGAACGGTGAAAAGGTTAGCTGCCCGAGCCAGCTTACAACACCCTTACAAGAATCAAATTCAAACACCATTTCAGTTGTACGAATTGGCAATTCAAAACATTTTTGTGGCAAACTTTACATATGTAAGTCAAGAAGAATACATAGAAACAGACCAATTTTTGGAAAATCACCTAAGCAAGTCTCTAACAATACTAGGTACCCAGAAACTTCATGCTTTTATTCCTATCCCATTGAGTAATTCAAAAATAAAAGTGAAGATGTTCTCAGAATCAAACGAGTCAGATACTGAAAAAGTATCAGCATTACAAGATAGACTGCAAATAAGAGAAATTAGTGGTTACGTAACCATACTTTATGAAAACAACTGGTGGGTAGTGTATGTTCTAGCAAAAGAAGAGAGTGAGAATGAAGTTAAGGTCTCATTTTTTACATCCAGCTGGTCCATTTACATCCTTTTCCTACCCTAGCCCACAAGATGTATTATGGCTTCCTGTAAGTTACGTCTTGTGTAAAGTAAATCCTGTGACTCCGACAGGAAGACTCTTCAATCTCTCTGAAACAGAAATACACCAAACTACTGAAGCTTTTAAAGACTATATCAAGGATCTACAGGTGTGATTTCACTTCAAAACAATGATGCAACTTTTTTTTAAATTTTAGGAGATTCTGCTTTAAGTGACAATCTAAGTTTATGTAAGCAATTCAGTGCCATATGTTATTATTATTTTGATGTGTTTCTTGAGCAGTAATTGAAATTACTTGTTAAAGTCTGTTTATTTTTTTATATTGTATTGTGAATTATTACACATTCTGAATAATGAAATTAATAAAATTTTTAAACCCATGTAGTCTCAGATTTTAAACAAATCAATTAAAAATAAAACATTGTTTAAATAAATGGTTTTAAATAACAAAAAATACTACATCTATTGTTATTAATGAAACTTTTTTAAGATTTAGCCCAAATTTATTTTCAGTTTACATTTTTTTTTTCATTAAACTTTTGTGTTAGGCTAAATTTGAATATAGCTTTTTAAGTAAACCCATTATCAACCCAAGTTACAACTCACACAATCAAATACCAAACATATAAAGATTGTTTAAAAAAATTCGAATTTTTTGGAGCGTCACATTTTGAAAAATTCAAAATTTAAATTTAAATTTTAAAATTTTATTTTTTAAAAATCTTAACCCCTATGGTGTTGTTGTACATTAAATAAAAGAGCATAAAAATACTACAAAAAGATAACTTTCCCATCTCTCTATCTTAATTAGGAGAGCTGCAATCACAATTTAAAAACATATCAATCTTCCGATTTTGGGGTGTTTTTGGACATTTTATAATAGCTCTATTTTCAAAACCAGTGGATATATGACGATGAAATTTGGTATTTTTCTTAATCTATATAGAGGCCACCTATGTATCAAATTTCATTAAAATCTGAGATGGGGAGGTAAAAAATGTCTTCAAATTGTGTTGAGTTGATATGGAATCACTCTATTGTAATATCTGCCAGTTCCATGGAAAAATACATGGGTAGGAGTTGCCCTGATGATTTGTCTCTCTTTTTTTTTAATCGAAAGCTGCTGCTATCAGCAATAAGGAAAATTCACATGCGACAAAAATTTAAGCTTTTCTAATGTGGGACTTCTACAAGTGCTTTCACGTGCTAATGCATTAAAATATAGAAAAGCTGTGAAGAAATTGAGAAACAAATAGCTGATTTATTGAATACAGAGAAGTCCTTGGTGATTAAACAATATACATCACTCAAGCTCTTGGTTGAAGCTTCAAAAACTTTGACTGTCATGTTAAAGAATAAAGAAAATATTATGAAAGAAGTTGAGTTGTCCAGATGGGAAACAGCCAACTGAAAAAGAAAACAAAGCAAAAAAAAAACAAAAAAACTTTCAAAGCCACAATAAAATGTATTGCAGCAATCATAGTTTAGGTTGACTCCCTACTGTGAACTTATCCACAATTCTGTTGAATATCTGTGATATCCTATTCTGTATAATTTGAAAGTGTAGAATAATAATTTTTTTCTTGGTCTATTCTCACATCCTCTGTAGGTGGGAAAAATATGACCCGATGAAATAATTTTGTGTGTGCAAAATTACTGTGTTCTTCATAATGACCATATGTAACCCATATATTATATGTTCTGAAATTAAAAAAAAAAAAAAAACGTCCTAAAATTTTTTGTCACTCCCAGCCCTGAAAACAGTTTGCAGGCTTGATTTTAGGAAATGTTCTCCCAGGAAAATTATTTTAGCTGGGTAATGCTCCTGCCTTTTTATTTCTAGAAACAAATTAACTTTTGCAAAAAGCCTTTCTTGAAATTGCACATGTACACTGCAAATGAAAGTAATGCAAAAGAATTAGAAAAACAATATATAAACTATTTAGGAATAATGATTCAAGTGCCCAATTAAAAAGGAAGCCCATAATACTTCTGTGATCTCAGCAGATGGGTGGTGAAGGAAAACAATTGGGTAGATCACTTGTCTAAAAGATGCTGGGGAGAACACTATGTGTTTGCACATTCAGTTCTATGCTATAATATGACAAATATGAAAAACTCAAAGCACAGCTGTATCAGAGAGCTATGCTTTTTTGTTGGACATTATACTTTATCCTACTTCAGGGTTCCCACCGAACCTGGAAAACAGGGAAAACATGGAATTCTCAGGGAATTTGAAAATGGCTCCAAAAATCAGGGAAAACTCGGGAAAAATTACCGTTTTTTGTAAAAATCAGGGGAAACTCAGGGAAAATTAACCCCCTTTTTTTTTTGTAAAAATCAATGGATACTTTATTTTGCCAAAAAAAACTTATTATTTCAAGATTTCAAACTTTTGCTTGCAATTGCTGCCTACCTAAAATTTGGTAGACCTTACTTTCAGTTATGTTAAGTAATTCCTTTATTCTTTAAAAAAAGTTGCAAAATTGAATTTTTTAAATTGCCAGTTATTAAGCTTTTGTTCAATTTCTGCAGGCAGTTGTTATAACACTGAACAATTAGGCACAATGGCTCCTGCTTGAAGAAACACTTCACAAGAGAACCAACCAAATGATGGATCAAAGTCCTTTGTCTGTTGGTTCTCTTGAAACATGTTTCTTTGAACAGAGCCATTCCATCATTAAGCTTAGCTGCATTGTGTTATAGAAAAACTGAAACTGTTCAACTGACAGATTTCTTCTTACATATGACCTGTTTCTATGGGAATGTATTTACAAATTCCATGTGGGTAGTATTCACAATAGTTCACAGAACTTTGGTACAGAAAATAATGTGCACAGTTAGTTGTTATTAATGAAAAGCAGGTAATTTTATAAAGACAAATTGCGTAAAGAATTTACAAGTATGTGCTTTGGTGAGAAAAATGAATGGAGTGGAATGAAATGTAACAATTCTTTGCAACATGCCACTTTGGAAAACTTTAAAAACCACCTGGAGAACCTGGAAAAGTCAGGGAATTTGTTTATTACTTTTGAGTGGGAACCCTGTATTGGCACTGAGCTGAGAGTTTCAGGGTTTCTTGTGTCACCTCACAATCACCCCTGTATAATAGCAGGAGATTTCAATGCTAGAGTAGGCATGCACAATGCAAATTACTGACAAACTTATGGGTGAGTTTAATGATCTGTGGGTGAATGATAATGGTGAAAGATTAATTGAACTCTGAATTGAAAATGGTTTGTATGTATCTAATACATTTTTCAATCACAAGTATATCCACTCATATACTTGGGAAAATCGTACACTTGGTCAAAAGAGTGTAATAGATTTTGTTGTCTACAATCAGCGTCTGAAACACTCAGTTGTTGACACTCGTGTGATGAGAGCTGCGGATGTTGGTTCTGATCATTACTTGGTAGTGTACAAGTGAAACTGAATGTTTGTGGAGGAAAAGGAATAGGAAGAGGCCCAGGATGGAAAGAATTAAGGTTGAAAGGCTCCCTTAAAATAATTAGCATTATTCTGACACTCAGAGAACGACTAAAGGAGCTGAAGTCTTGTGAGAGGGATGTAGAAAACAAGTGGAAATGTTTTAAGAACTTTGTGGTCACTGCTGCTGAAGAGGTCTGTGGCCCTACAATAGTGGGTAACAATAGAGGTGATGCTTGGTGGAATAGTGAGATTGAAGAGGCAGTAAAGAGAAAGAAGGAAGCCTATTTGGGGATGTTGCAAGGTAGAGTTTCTGTGGATGAATATTGCTGTAAGAAGCATGAAGCTGCTAGGCTGGTTCGTCAGAGTAAGGCAAAAGATAGGAAGGAGAGGGTGGAAAGGCGTGAATTGGCTTTTTGGAAAGATAGGATGTCTTTCTGGAAGTACACCAGACTCAGGAAAAATAGGGGAAACAAAGTGTTGTGTGAAGAATAGGGTTGGGGAAATGATGTGGGAGCCCAGTCAGTTAAGTGAAAGATGGGGTGAATACTTCTGTGAGTTATTAGATCAGGAAAGCAAAGATGATTCTGAGACAGATGCAGATAATGGCACAGTGAAGGATGAAAGTACAGGAGGAATCTCAAGAGGAATGTATAAAGCTCTAAAATCTCTTCAGAATGATAAGGCTCCGGGAGTTGATGGCATAACTGCCGAGATGTTGAAATATGGTGGTGACTCTGTAATTGACTGGTTAACTGAAATTTGCCAGTTGTGCTGGGAGTTAGGAATGGTCCCTCAGGATTGGAAGGATGCTATCATTGTTCCCTTGTATAAGGGAAAAGGTAATCAGACTGACTGCAAGAACTATTGTGGTATCAGCCTATTAAGTGTTCCAGGGAAAGTGTTTGGTAAGGTTGTTATTGAAAAAGTACGGGTCTTACATCAGAGAAAGTATGAGATATTCAGAATGCTTTTATGCCAGGTAAAGGCTGCACTAACCAAATTTTTGCGTTATGCATGATGATTGAAAAGTATCTGGCTGTTGGTAAGAAAGTTTTTGTTGCCTTCATAGATTTAGAAAAAGCTTACTACTGAGTAAATAGGACACTTTTGTGGAAGGTATTGAATGGATATCGTGTAACTGGGAATCTACTTAATAGTGTAAAAGCCATGTATGCTGGCAGTAGAGCTTGTGTATAAGTGAATGGCATTTTATCAAAATGGTTTTCTATTGTTGCAGGAGTCAGGCAAAGTTGTGAAATGTCACCATGCTGTTTAATATATTTATGGATGCGTGTATGTGTGATGCCAAAATAGATAATACTGGTTTATGTCTTGGTGATATCCGTGTGTGCAGATTGCTGTATGCTGATGACACTGTCCTGTGGGCAGAGAGTAAAAGTAAGTTGCAGAGTATGTTGTCCCAGATGTTCAAAGTTTGCATGAAATTCAAACTGAGTATAAATAAGGGAAAAACCAAAGTTATGATTTTTGAGAGAGGAACTGGTAGAACTGAATGTAATGTAAGTGTAAAAGGCACAGTGATTGACCAGGTGAGTGAGTTTGTGTATTTAGGAAGCATGTTTGACAGAGAGAACAAATTGGATGGTGAAATTAGTAGGCAAGTGAATTCGTCATTGAAAGTCATAGCTGCTCTGGGAGGTTTTCACAGGAATGATGGGTTCTCTAGAGAGTCCTGCATGGCTGTGTATGAGAGTGTAATTGTTCTTACTCTGATGTATGGTAGTGAATCCTGGGTACTGCAGAAGAAACATATGAGTCGTTTGTTTGCTGGAGAAATGCATTATTTACAGGGGGTTTGTGGCAAGACACGTTCTGATTGTGTGAGGAATGAAGATGTGTTGCAGTTGTGTAATGTGAAGCAAAATGTTGTTAGCAAGGTGGAGACTAATATGCTTCGGTGGTTTAGCCATGCTGAAAAAATGAGTGATGAGATGCTCACTAAGAAAATCTTTTTAGCCCAAGTGGCAGGAAGGAAAGACAGTGGAAGGCCAAAAAAGTCATGGGAGGATCAGATTCAGGAGTGTCTGCATGAGAAAAAAATTATGAGTATGAAGTATAGAAGATCTTGTGTACGACGTGTAATGGATGTCAGTGAAGCTCGAGTTGTATGTCAAGATCACTGTAAATGGAGCAGTTTGATATGGCAACAGTAAGTAAAAATTATCTGGTAGTTTGTATTTCTTTTTGGAGCTAACCTCTGAATCTCAGAGAACAGCTTAGTAATATGTATGTATGCATGTAAGTTAAGAATAAATAATTTCTTTATTGTCCATTCAGTGAAACCAGGCAGTTTATGCAGTGTTCCGCAGTTACATTGCAAATTGTATTTGGGTAAAGGCCTTGTAAACTGTCATGTGGATACTACAAATATATTCTTTGACTCTAATACATTTATTCAGAAAAGCATTACATTCCATCTTCACCATGTGCCTCCACCTCAACCACACCTGTGAGATCCAAGCGCTCATTTGAAGACAATTCAAATTCATCTGATGAAATGGAAGGCATAGAGATGCCTGAGCTGGAGAGAGATTCCAAAAGAAGTAGGAACACTCTTCAAGCTGTACCTCACAGTAAGATTTTTTTTACTTTTGGCTTATGGTTTTATGTAGTTTTGTCATTTTTGTTTTCCTTTTTAAAGTGAACTAATACATAGAGTTAGTATTGTGTGAATGTTCCATGGGATTTGCATGATTTATTCAATATCAGACAGTGGAAAAGTTCATTCTTTATTGTTTCACATGTGCTTGCCTGCTAAGGTAAGACAGACAGACAGGCAGACAGATACAAAGTGCGTGGTAAGAGAAGAGAGAGAAAAAGAGAGAAGACAATATATGATTAATCAGATGTTATTACAATATGTTGGCGGTTCACGTTGGTGAAGTTTAACCACAGCACATATAAGCAGATTATGAAAAAGAAAATTAAAAGCAAAGTGAAAATTAATGTGGTTTACCTGGACAAACTTTCCCCATCTTTCTCATTCCATTATAAGATTTCTTTTGCCTTTGGCAAATCTCTACCTGCTACTAATGGCCAATTTCACACCAGCAATTCATGTTTTTCTTTGGCTTTCATTTGGTGTGCAACTAGCTGCTCTAGAATGTGGCATTTGTTTTGCAGCCTTTCCTTTCCCATGTGCTATATGCTCAAACTGCCTACATATACACTGATCAGCCAAAAAATTAAAACCAAGTACCTAATATGATGTAGATCCTCCTCTTGCTGCCAAAAGGGCTCTCACCTGATGAGGCATAGATTCAACGAGATGTTAGTAGGTGTCTCTCTTTGGTACCATGACTGCAACAGAAGATCCTGCAGTTCTCATAAATTACGTGGTTGGGGTGATGCTGCTCATACCCATTTCTGCCTGATAGGATTCATGTCCTGTGAATTTGGGAGCCATGGCAATAAATGGAATTCCTCTTCATGTTCTTGGAACCATTCCTGAACCTTCTTTGCCATGTGTCATGGTGCATTGTCTTGCTGAAACATGCCATCACCTCCAAGAAATACAGTTGCCTTTAATGGCTTGCACTTGGTCAGTCACGATGTTCAGCTATGTGACAGCTGTCAGAGTTTGCTCTACAGGAATAATGGGTTCAACTATTCCCCAAGAAAATATTGCCTAGACCATTACACTCCCTCCAGCCGGCTAGGTCCATTCCCACAGTGCATCCAGGTGAGATGGATGCACTGCATAGATAGTGCATCCTGGATCCATTCCCACGGTGCAGATGAGCTCGTCCATCGACATGGTGTAACAGAAAATGGGATTTGTCTGACCTCTTCCAGTCTTTTATGGTCCAAATTTAGATGATTACATTCCCACTTTAAGCGTTGATGATGGTCAACGACTGTGATCATAGGCACACGAATAGAGATCCATATCCAAGAGCGTATGCTTAACTGTGTGCTTGGACGCATTGGGCCCTTCACCAAAATTGTAATTATGTGTAATTTCAGCCACAGTAGCCCTCCTGTTGGTGTTTACAAGACAAATGCACAAGAAAAAGATTTTAATTTAATAACTTGCAGTTGCCAGTTATTAAATTAAAATCTTTTCCTTATGTATTTTGTAAGTCAACTATTTTTGAATTAAGTTGTTGAAAATGCTATTTATAGTTTTTGAAGGTTCATTGATGGAACTGTTTTTCTGGATACAAAAACTTTCTTTAATTAGTCTCTTGTTTTTTATGAGGTTCACAGTCCAATATTTTAATATTTTTCCATAAAAGTCCATTTCACACACATTGCTGCCATAGCTCGATTTCGACCAGTAGTTAGTAGCAAATTGCTAGCAAGCAAATGCATTTTGCTAGTGATAAAAAGTGGTTCTAGCAAAAGTTGCTAGTGGAAAAATTTTGAATGTTTTAGTGTGCTGCACTGCACTGCACGTGTAGAATATTTTAGACACATACGAAAAGGAACAACTGCTTTCTGGAAAGGAATGTTTCTTGAAAACTACAAACATTATAAAAACATTTTGGCACCAGTAGAAATATCCAATACATTTCCCTTATCTACTTCTGCATGTGAGGTTGGGTTGTTTCCTGAAGAGAATCCAGGGTAATTGGAGGACAGTTTAAACTTACAAACATTGAATGCTCTCATGAGTATTGAGGTTGAAAGTCCATCCGAAAACAAGTTTGACCCTAGGCCTGCTGTTTTAAAGTGGTATGATGAAAAGACCCAAAACCCAGATCGTAAACCATATGGAAAATAACTTAAGATTTTGAATAGTGCTGTTGAATTTTGTGAATAAAGTTAAGTAAAAAAATGTTTTTTAAATTTTTGCATTCGAATTAAATTGTTAGAATTAATCTGTCAGGTCATGAAATGGTGAGTTATTTCTAAATATTTGTAACATTTTCAGCATTGCAATGTGACAGTTAGAGGTGAAATCAATATTTGTCATGGTTGACTAATGGAGGTGGACATGTTAAAGTTTCTTTTATATAATGTTAATAAACTTTCGCTAGTAGATAATGCAATTTGCTCGTAAAAAATAAAGCCACTAGCAAGTGTTGCTACTGCTAAAAAACAATAAAAAAATAAAAAAATAAAATAAAATCCTGATTGCTGCACATTCAGTTGTAATGAACTTATTTTGTCCTCATTGGAATCTGTAATGTTCTAACAATAATTTATTGTTTTATTATTTTTTAACAAAAAATATTCTAGTAGTTAATGACTTCATGGCTTCCTCTTATTACTTTCAGTATTATAAATATTTAACGGGAATTATCGAGGATACATTTATTAGGTACATTACCTCAAATTTTTGATCTAAACACTAGATCTTCGTCAGGAGTTCTTGCCTCCTTCTACTTCCACAGGTCTGGTGACCAAGCCTGATGGATTTTCCATCCAGCATGGTCATTGATGTTGCCACCTTGTGTCTTGTAAATTTCCAGGGATTCCTCTAATTTTTGGATAATTGCATGGGATTGATGTTTGATCACTTTTAAGGAGTCCCAGTCCATTTTGTGGCCAGTTTCTTGTATGTGCCTGTCTAATCCTGTTTTATTTGAGCTGTTCCTTATTGCTGCTTTGTGTTCTTTAATTCTGGTGGTTAACCTTCTTCCTGTTTCTCCTATATATGGTAATCCACAAGAACAATCTATTTTATAAATGACTCTGTTGTATGTGCCTGTCTAATCCTGTTTTATTTGAGCTGTTCCTTATTGCTGCTTTGTGTTCTTTAATTCTGGTGGTTAACCTTCTTCCTGTTTCTCCTATATATGGTAATCCACAAGAACAATCTATTTTATAAATGACTCCGTTGTATGTGCCTGTCTAATCCTGTTTTCTTTGAGCTGTTCCTTATTGCTGCGTTGTGTTCTTTAATTCTGGTGGTTAACCTTCTTCCTGTTTCTCCTATATATGGTAATCCACAAGAACAATCTATTTTATAAATGACTCCGTTGTATGTGCCTGTCTAATCCTGTTTTATTTGAGCTGTTCCTTATTGCTGCTTTGTGTTCTTTAATTCTGGTGGTTAACCTTCTTCCTGTTTCTCCTATATATGGTAATCCACAAGAGCAAACTATTTTATAAATGACTCCGTTGTATGTGCCTGTCTAATCCTGTTTTATTTGAGATGTTCCTTATTGCTGCTTTGTGTTCTTTAATTCTGGTGGTTAACCTTCTTCCTGTTTCTCCTATATATGGTAATCCACAAGAACAATCTATTTTATAAATGACTCCGTGGTATGTGCCTGTCTAATCCTGTTTTATTTGAGCTGTTCCTTATTGCTGCTTTGTGTTCTTTAATTCTGGTGGTTAACCTTCTTCCTGTTTCTCCTATATATGGTAATCCACAAGAACAAACTATTTTATAAATGACTCCGTTGTATGTGCCTGTCTAATCCTGTTTTATTTGAGCTGTTCCTTATTGCTGCTTTGTGTTCTTTAATTCTGGTGGTTAACCTTCTTCCTGTTTCTCCTATATATGGTAATCCACAAGAACAAACTATTTTATAAATGACTCCGTTGTATGTGCCTGTCTAATCCTGTTTTATTTGAGCTGTTCCTTATTGCTGCTTTGTGTTCTTTAATTCTGGTGGTTAACCTTCTTCCTGTTTCTCCTATATATGGTAATCCACAAGAACAATCTATTTTATAAATGACTCCGTTGTATGTGCCTGTCTAATCCTGTTTTCTTTGAGCTGTTCCTTATTGCTGTGTTGTGTTCTTTAATTCTGGTGGTTAACCTTCTTCCTGTTTCTCCTATATATGGTAATCCACAAGAACAATCTATTTTATAAATGACTCCGTTGTATGTGCCTGTCTAATCCTGTTTTATTTGAGCTGTTCCTTATTGCTGCTTTGTGTTCTTTAATTCTGGTGGTTAACCTGCTTCCTGTTTCTCCTATATATGGTAATCCACAAGAACAAACTATTTTATAAATGACTCCTTCCTGGAGTAAAGTATTTTCTTCTTTTTGTTTTAGGGATGGTAAGTATTTTTTAATTTTGTTTTTCAAACCTGGAGCTAACCTAATCTTATATTTAGTGCTGATTTTTTTCAGTTTTTCAAACAGTCCCTTGTGGTAAGTGACTTTTCTTGTGAATAAATATTCAATTTTCTCCTTATTTTTGTCTGTAGTGCCTGTTCTGTTCCTAGTAGGATTTTCATCCAGTAGTTCATGAATTTCTTTTGAAGGGTAATCATTTTCTAATAAGATTGATTTTAACTTATTTTTATGTTTTTTCTTAGCTTCTGAAGTTGAATTCAGCTTTTCAACTTTTTCTTTAAATTGTAAACCTACATTTTTCTTTATATAATTAGGGTGATCTGATTTATAATTTAAAATTTTTTTCTGTATTTGTAGGCTTCTTGTATATTTCTGTGGTACTTCCAGAATTAGAAAACCCTTCCATGGCAAGTTTAGATGTTGTGTCCATGTATACAAATATATACCTGGACAAACTCATAGATTACATAGCAGATGACTTATCTGACCTAGTAGTGTTTCATGAATACAATAAAGAAGAAGCAATAGGCCTTCATGAACTTACAGTGTTTGCTCTAAACAACAATTTTTTTCAATTCCAAGGCTGCTTCTATAAGCAAAGAAGTGGGCTAGCAATGGGTTCGTCATTAGCACCTCTCCTTGCAAATTATTATGTAAGTAAAATAGAAGAGCCCTTCCTATTGAAACCTTCAATTTTCTGCATGTATATTAGATACATGGATGATATCCTTTTCATCATAGATCAAGATTCGAGTGGATACCCATCAAAAATCCTAGAAGGTTTTAATGCCCAAGATGAATCCCTAAGATTCACTTTAGAAGAGCAAAACGAAAATAAGCTAAATTACCTAGATATTACTTTGAAGTGGGAAGGAAAATATATTACCACAGAATTATACAAGAAGCCTACAAATACAGAAAAAATTTTAAATTATAAATCAGATCACCCTAATTATATAAAGAAAAATGTAGGTTTACAATTTAAAGAGAAAGTTGAAAAGCTGAATTCAACTTCAGAAGCTAAGAAATAACATAAAAATAAGTTAAAATCAATCTTATTAGAAAATGATTACCCTTCAAAAGAAATTCGTGAACTACTGGACGAAAATCCTACTAGGAACAGAACAGACAAAAATAAGGAGAAAATTGAATATTTATTCACAAGAAAAGTCACTTACCACAAGGGACTGTTTGAAAAACTGAAAAAAAATCAGCACTAAATATAAGATTAGGTTAGCTCCAGGTTTGAATAACAAAATTAAAAAATACTTACCATCCCTAAAACAAAAAGAAGAAAATACTTTACTCCAGGAAGGAGTCATTTATAAAATAGTTTGTTCTTGTGGATTACCATATATAGGAGAAACAGGAAGAAGTTTAACCACCAGAATTAAAGAACACAAAGCAGCAATAAGGAACAGCTCAAATAAAACAGGATTAGACAGGCACATACAGCGGAGTCATTTATAAAATAGATTGTTCTTGTGGATTACCATATATAGGAGAAACAGGAAGAAGGTTAACCACCAGAATTAAAGAACACAAAGCAGCAATAAGGAACAGCTCAAATAAAACAGGATTAGACAGGCACATACAACGGAGTCATTTATAAAATAGTTTGTTCTTGTGGATTACCATATATAGGAGAAACAGGAAGAAGGTTAAACACCAGAATTAAAGAACACAAAGCAGCAATAAGGAACAGCTCAAATAAAACAGGATTAGACAGGCACATACAACGGAGTCATTTATAAAATAGATTGTTCTTGTGGATTACCATATATAGGAGAAACAGGAAGAAGGTTAACCACCAGAATTAAAGAACACAAAGCAGCAATAAGGAACAGCTCAAATAAAACAGGATTAGACAGGCACATACAACGGAGTCATTTATAAAATAGATTGTTCTTGTGGATTACCATATATAGGAGAAACAGGAAGAAGGTTAACCACCAGAATTAAAGAACACAAAGCAGCAATAAGGAACAGCTCAAATAAAACAGGATTAGACAGGCACATACAACGGAGTCATTTATAAAATAGATTGTTCTTGTGGATTACCATATATAGGAGAAACAGGAAGAAGGTTAACCACCAGAATTAAAGAACACAAAGCAGCAATAAGGAACAGCTCAAATAAAACAGGATTAGACAGGCACATACAACGGAGTCATTTATAAAATAGATTGTTCTTGTGGATTACCATATATAGGAGAAACAGGAAGAAGGTTAACCACCAGAATTAAAGAACACAAAGCAGCAATAAGGAACAGCTCAAATAAAACAGGATTAGACAGGCACATACAACGGAGTCATTTATAAAATAGATTGTTCTTGTGGATTACCATATATAGGAGAAACAGGAAGAAGGTTAACCACCAGAATTAAAGAACACAAAGCAGCAATAAGGAACAGCTCAAATAAAACAGGATTAGACAGGCACATACAACGGAGTCATTTATAAAATAGTTTGTTCTTGTGGATTACCATATATAGGAGAAACAGGAAGAAGGTTAACCACCAGAATTAAAGAACACAACGCAGCAATAAGGAACAGCTCAAAGAAAACAGGATTAGACAGGCACATACAACAAACTGGCCACAAAATAAACTGGGACTCCTTAAAAGTGATCAAACATCAATCCCATGCAATTATCCGGAAATTAGAGGAATCCCTGGAAATTTACAAGACACAAGGTGACAACATCAATGACCATGCTGGATAGAAAATCCATCAGGCTTGGTCACCGGACCTGTGGAAGTAGAAGGAAGCAAGAATTCCTGAGGAAGATCTAGTGTTTAGATCGAAAATTTGAGAGGTAATGTACCTAATAAATTTATCCTTGATAATTCCCGTTAAATATTTATAATACAAAAAATATTCTATTGTTACCGTGGTTCACGGGTTTGCAGCATATTTTCTATTTCAGTGGTTGTGTACGCAGATACATTTTATTTTTATACAGCTCTGGTCAGTAGAATCTGTGATTTCAAAACAGAATGTTTTGAGAAGGACTGTTCAAACCCTTGCTGTTGCTTAAATTGGAATTGATAAATATAATCATAGAGCAATATAGACTTTAAGGAGAAAGGAAACAAACGAAGAATCAAATGTCATTGTTAACACAAATGTGCCATACTTTCATGCTTTCTATGTAGTTACCTCTTCAGAAAACTTGAAAATTACATCTTCTTTGATCAGGAACCAAACTTGCATCTCCCGATTTCCATTTGAGCATGCTACCTGTTGCACCACTCAGGACAATGGAGTTCTAAGCAGATGTAACTTAGAAATCTGAGTACTATTCAGATTTGAAGTAGTTTAAGCAATCTGATGCTTCCCCTTAGCATCAACATGATCTTTTCTTACATCCAGGTACAGATGTAAGTCACAATTCCAGTTCTTCAGAGAACATCTTACATATCAGTGGGAAACGAATCACCCTGAAGAAATAATTTTTTACGTATACATGGAAGGTGATACTCTTTCAGTTGACCCGTATACATGGAAGGTGATACTAATACAGGGATCGCATTCCTCCTAAAATTCCTAAAATTCCTAATATTTTGTGACCCTCCTTAAATTCCTAAAATTATACCTAAAATTTGCTATTCATCCTAAAATTTTCGTAAGCTTATTTATTAAAAACACAACCGTTATTAACGCCAATAAATTTACCATTACGCAGGGTGCGCACGCGTGCTTGAAAACCTGGAAAGTCCTGGAAAATCATGATTACGTTTTCAAGGCCTGGAATATCCTGGAAAAACGGTGTTTTTTTAATGCCGTCTTGAAAAGCCTTGAAATTTGAAATTAGTGCTTAAAAAATGCCCTTTTAGTAAATCGTGTTACTGTTACCCCTTCATTTTTTAAAGTTCCTTTTCTCTGTTCTCAAAGAAACCACCGGCAGCGGTTTCCGATGTGCACCAAATCCTAATTTGGCTGGGGGAAAAAAAGCAAAAAAAAAAGCACTACTTCCAGTGCAATAAAATTGGATGATTACTAGTAGGTCGAAGGGGAGCTTGATGTCCGTCCGACAATTGAGAACAGAAGGGGAAAGAAGAGGCATTTAGCATTTGCAGGGGGTCGCGTATGTACCAAGTCAGCTGGCATCCACCAGTGAGGAGTATGCCTGAACAACACATTCATCTTCTTCTTGTTTATGTGCATGCCACCCTCCCTCCCCTCAAGAGACTTCCACTACTTATGATAAAAAATAAGAAAACTATCTTTGCGAATTTTTCACGAAAGTGGCTGAAATTTTTACATTCACTGTAATTGGATTACAGAAGCTCACTTCCAAAATTCCAGTTGAATCGGTTTAAAACTTTAAAAGTTAGCATTGGTAATTTTTATTATGGACAAGTATGTGTGCCTCTTTGGACAGAGTGAGCCTCCAGCAGAAAGGGTGTTACCATAGCAACGGTTGATTGACAGCTGGGAGCGCTGATCTGAAGCCCTTGGTTGGGAAGAAAGCAAACACCTGTTTATCACTTCCACAGCACAAAAGGACTAGGAGAATATTTTCAGAAATCCATTTTTCTGAATTTTGAAAATAACACAGTAAAATTTTTACAGTAGTTAAGATACATCACAATAAAGTTCTAGTGTAAATTTCGCCAAATTCCGTTAGGAACTTTAGCAGATGCAAAAAAACAAAAAAAAAAAAACAAACCGTTGCATAATCGGATTGAAAAAAAGAAACAGTAATTATAAATTACGGGAAAAGCAAGTGAATTATTTTTTTTAGATGCCATGGTTTATTTAAACAGAGTGATCCTTAAATTTTTTTTTCTGTGATGATATGGACTCTATTTGAATTACAAACACGTTTTTATTCAGACGTCTGAGTTACTGTTTTAATAAAAAAATCATCTATAATTAAAAAGTTTTCAATGGATTTAAGCAATATTCAGCAGATAAACAAACTCTACCATCCCTAATAATTGAGAGTGCATACATTGAGAGTGTTTCAAATATTCTATTTATGAGCTAGTTTTCGCGCTGTTTGTTATGCTTTTATTTTCGAAGAAAGAGAGGGAAAATAAGGAAAGCAGCTAGAGAAAAAAAGAAAAGCTGAGTTTGATGACAAAATAAAAGAAAATGATGCAGAAATAAATAGGCTTAAAAAAGATAAAGAAGCCTCCCTAGCAGTAATTCAAGAGGGAACAGAAAGAATGAGAAAAGCTGTAGAAAAACAAAATACTGTTGAAATAGCAGTTGCCTCTAACTTGATCATACAAGGTTCAGCTGAAATAAAGAAAACTGAAAGTAAATTAGTTGTGGTGGAAGCAGAAAAAGATAGGCTAATCAGGAAAAGGTTAAAACAATAATATGAAAAAAGTAATTCAGTGAACAATTGTACATAGTTCTTGGTTTTCAATTACCTTTTAGGATATTATAGTTTAATGTGAAACCTGAAAACTTTACTGTGAAAATCGTGAATTGCTTCTGGTTCAACAGCATATTAATGTTCAAAGTGAAACTTGAATGTGGTAAATATACTTGAATATGATAATAACACGTGAAAAGATAAGAACTGAACATTAGAAGTAAATCATACTTAAACTTTAGACATTAGACGTTATGCAAAAAATTTGGGTGTGAACTTCGACCATATATACTAATGGACTGCGCATTGGCAATAGCTGCATCAAAGCCGCCATGGCTCAAACATTGGGCACGTCATCATCAGACTCCAAATTTCGTGTACAAATGCTGTTATGATTACTAATTTACGCTGCAGAACTTCAGTGTTTTCGGTGTATTATGTGAATGCACCTCATGTATAATGAAAACTCTTCAGGTAAGTTTACTTATGAGCTATATACATGCATGATCGTGTTGTTTACATTTTGTGATTTATAATGTGATGAACATTTGCGAAGAATTTGGAACATGCATTCCATTTTT
The DNA here is from genome assembly GCA_039090855.1 of Macrothele yani. Classification (NCBI taxonomy): domain Eukaryota; kingdom Metazoa; phylum Arthropoda; class Arachnida; order Araneae; family Macrothelidae; genus Macrothele; species Macrothele yani. The sequence goes on along the minus strand of CM076989.1, from coordinate 66,030,454 downwards.
TTTTCTTAAGTTACTATATTTTTATATCAATAGCTGCAAGTTTCTGGTTAAGTAATTGAACTTTATTGACTTAGGTATTTAATTCGTTTCTTACCCATGAAAAATCATAGAACTTTCTTTACTATATCGGTCAGAGCAACCATAAGCACAGCAGGTGTAACCCATCTTTTTGACTGTTGTCATGTGATTTTATGTTGGAGCCAGAAATTTTGATGTCATGCGCAGTCTATCAGTATATATGGTTGAAGGGTGTGAAGCAAACTCTTTTACAATGTATACAAAGTTGTTTTACTAGATGTATACAAATATACATCTAGTTTTTATTAAAATACACTCCTAAAATTTTCCTAAAATTTTTCTAAAAATTCCTAAAATTCCTAAAATTCTTACCTAAAATTTTCCAGAAGTATGCTATGATCCCTGCTAATATCGTTGTTGGCATTTGTATTGACGTCCTTTGCACTTCAAATCACTGTGTGCTTGGAAAATTAAGTAGTGTTTAATTCCATATATTTCAGGTAACTAACAGTTATCCATCTTCAACAGCTGCTCAGTAACTTTAGCAGTTCAACTTTAAAAGGAATTGTTTTGGCACTTGACCTCTGTTCAGCCAATTTCCTTACCAGTAAATGTGCATTTCAAAGCTAGCATCTCAGGCATTCACATGACACCTTACAAAAACCAGTATTCAGCCTTTCTAAGGCTACTAGAAAATTGTCATCCAACAGCTTACTAATCAGCTTATACCAGTTAGGAAACTTCCTGATTGTAGTTTGGTTGCTAGTTGACAGCTATCTACATTGGCATTTTTAATTATTGTTAAATGATGAATTTCCTCATAGTATTTAAAATGCACAAGATATGCCACTTGGTAAGAATTTTGTTAGGTCATTTTAAACTTTTATTTTTTTTAACAGATAACTCAGAGCAGTTTCCAGAAATGAATTTTCCCTTACCAGGAATGGTTGGCAAGGCATGCATTGTGAAACTTTATGATCAGTCATTAGAGCTGAAGATGAATGATATGGTTGAGTTCATTGGTATTCTTTCAGTTGACCCAGCTGTGTCTGTGTTGGCTACAGATAGGTAATTTTTCATTCTTACTTTTTATGTTTTCCTAATTTTCATTATTTTAAGCTTTGTGGGTTGCATTGTACAGTTTACTGTTTTAATTCAAATGCACCTCTACTAGACTGTAAATATGTATCTATTCACCAAATTGTAGACTGAAAATGTTGTGATGATTATAAGATTAAGGAAAACAATGTCATTACACCATTATTTTATTTTTCGTGTCAACCAAGGTTTCACTGGGCTTTGGCTGAGCTTCTTCAGGACGAATGGCACTTAAATATTCAAATTGCATGTGACATCATTTATGGTGCTGTTGATGGTCTCTGGCTTTTGTTAGTTGCTTCCGTGTGCTCGATAGAAATAGTCTAATTGCCATGGCGTTGACAAGTTGTGAAGAATTTTGATATACACACACACATACATATATACAGTAATGGCCAAAATTATGGAAACCTTTGGAAATAGTCAGTGGTGGCTATAGGTACGGGCAGACCGGGCAACCATCCAGGGCCCCGCGCCCAGGGGGCGCCACACCGCTGCCAATTAATTAGTAGTTTTTGCCTGGCATCATCTAAAATATAAAATATTGTAGTTCACGATCATATACAAATAAATGACCAATTCTAATATTTGTTTACTGCTTTTAATTAGTGACATCAAAAAGTTACTCTGTTAGAAAGTTTTTTATTTTTTGGTCAGAGACGTTTTTTCAGCAGAAAAGTTGTGGAGAAATGCCCTAATTTAATTTTTTTTTAAGATATTTTTCATAAGAGTTTTGGCGCAATTTCGGGTACAAGTATTGTAGTGTGTTGCAATGTACGTACGGAAGCCAACTACCTTTCTAGGGAGTTTAGTTGACACGTGCGTTTGCCGAAGCTGGCCACGCTTCCTGCACCAGAGCTATGATGATTGATGTGGAGAGGCATTTTCTTGGCAGTTGACCATCTACTCGTGACGCTCACGCATGCACCCTGACTGAAGGACAAAAGCGATTCCCGCTTTCCACGATTGATAACTGGTGTGTTGTGTTCGTGAGTAAAATGACTTCCTGTGATCGTGATACCGGCAGAAAATGTGAATCAGGCAGCATGAAAAGAAAAAAAGTGATAGCAGAAAAGAACTAGAGCATCAACTCGGTGGTTCATTCACGAAATATTTCAAAACTGATAAGGCTGTTCGAGAAAAGGAACTGGTGTGTGTTCAAGCATGTTCAACATCAACAGAAGGAGTTACAGGACCCAGCAACCAGAGTAGCATTAGCAGCAGAGGTGATGAGGTGCTGCATTCAGAGTCGCCATCGCGCAGCTGCCATCTCCAGCGCCTTCATCTCTCTCATCACCTGCACCAGAATATGAGGAGATTCATGAGGTCAGCAAAGCCCCTGCACCCAATGTGAGTGATCCATATTTATGGCCACAACCGTTAAGTGACTTGGAATTGACTAAGATAGTTCAAAACAGCCCCTATGCGGGTCAACAAGAAAAGTTTACCCAAAAATGAAAGTATGTGCCATTTTAGTGAATTCCATTACACTAGAATTTTAATAAATGGTGAAGAGCAAGGTAGGCAATGGTTGATTTATTCTGAATCAAAAGATGCTGTATACTGTTTTGCGTGTCATTTGTTCTTATTTACTTCCTGTAGTGCTTTTATTTCAAGTGAGGGAATGAGTGACTGGAAGCACCTTAGTGATGCCCTGAAATCTCATGAAACCAGCAAGTTCCACAAGGACTGTATGTTAAAATGGTTAGCTTCAGAAAAAGGGCTGAGTTGTAGGAAAACCATCGACTCACTATCTCAAACTGCGATTCAAGCTGAACAGCAGCGCTGGAAAGACATATTGGAGAGGTTACTGGCAATCGTGCAATTTTTGGCTTCCCACAATTTCGCTTTTAGAAGGCACAAGGAAATTTTGGCCACAGATTCCAGCTGCAATTTTTTGGATTTGGTCAAATTGATTGCTAGATTTGATCCCATTTTACGAGAGCATCTACACCAAGTGATGAACAAGATGGTTGTTAGAAACCACTACCTTGGGAAAAATATCCAAAATGAATTCATACAGCTCATAGCAAGCCACGTTAAAGCTAAAATATTAGAAAAAGTGTTAAAGAACAAGTACTATTCAATAATCCTGGACTGTACTGGAGATATCGCTTGGATTGAGCAGCTCTCTTTAATACTGCGAACCTCAAACAAGGACACTGCTGAAATTTAGGAACACTTTGTGGGGTTTTTAGCGGTAGAGAAAACTTCTGGTAAAAGGTTGGCTGATTACATCGTCACTGAACTGGAACAACTAGGTTTGTCACTGGAAAACTGTAGAGGACAAGGTTACGATAATGGTGTCAACAAGTGCGGGGGAAAAAGCGGTGTCCAAACAAGACTTCTGAACATGAATCCCCTAGTTTCTTTGTACCTTGTGGAAGCCACAGCTGGAACCTGTTGTTGGGTGACGCCGCTTCATCTTAGTCTCAGGCCCAGTAATTTTTCGGCCTATTGCAGAGACTTTACACCATTTTCTCATGCTCCAGCGAGAGGTGGGGCATTCTCAAAGCACATGTGAACATTTCGCTGAAACCTCTCTCAGAAACCAAGTGGGAATGCAGATTTGAATCTGTGAAAGCTGGTAAGATATCAGCTGAACAACGTTTGCGATGCTTTGGTGAGTCTGCGTGAAAAAACTACAGACTGTGGGCTGATCAGTGAGTGCCAGTCATTGGAAAAGGAAATAATCACCTATGAATTTGTTACCTCCCTAGTGATTTGGTATGATATACTTGTCAAGGTGTTAGGTGCTTGAATGAATTTCCACTGTTTTTTTCCACACAAACACCTGTGTGTTGCCACAGATCGGTACAGGATAGTCTATTCAAAGTAGTGTCCGTTGGCAGCTACGACCCTTTCTCACTGTTGGGGTAACAAATGTATTCCGCGATAGAAAAATGCAGGTTCTTTCGAGGCGAACCATTCATCAAGCCATTTTTGGATATCTGCGATAGAAAGGAAGTGCTGCTCGCTCTGACAGGCCATGTTGTAGCGACCGGAACAAGTGGAAGTCCGAGGGAGCAATGTCCGGGGAATAAGGCGGGTGTGGTAAGAAGTCCCAGCCAAGTGCCTCCAAGAGTTCCTTCACGGATTTGGCGACATGAGGTCTAGTGTTGTCGTGGAGAATAACCTTGTCATGTGGGATCCAGTTTCTGAGCTTTTGGATCATTCCCATTGCCTTTAAATGTTTGCTAACCGTTGACTCATTGACTCGTAGTGTTTCAGACAACTCGTGGAGCGTCCAACATGAATCCTCGTTCAATGAAGCCTCCAATGCGCCATCTTCGAACTTTCGGCTGCCCAGGGAGCTCTTTGTCCTTCACGTCATATTCATTGGCTTTGAAGTGTCGGAACCACTCTCTGCATGTTGTTTCCGATAGGGCATGTTCCCCATAGGCCTGCACTAGCAAACGATGACTTTCCGCTGCAGATTTCTTGAGATGAAAGCAGAAGAGTAATACTTCCAGCAAATGCTCCTTTTTTGGTACGAAACTCGACGTCGTGAATGCGATACAAAATCGTGTTCTGTGCCCTCCGATCGCGTGTCACACACTGCTTTGCCCAGACTACGGACGGTATGTGCGTGCACAAGGGAGGTCACAGCGCACCACTGCTGCGCTCTATTGGGCAACAGCGGGAATTAATTTAAGTACCTAATACATTGTATCAGTAAAATATGGCAAAGCCAAAATATGCACTTAGATGTGGCAGTTAAGCACCTAGAAGGTTTCATCAAGTGGCTTGAAGATTATCGTGAAAGTGGCTTTTCGTCAGCACTGGTGACAGCGAGGGAAGTTGCGGATGAAGTAGGCATTGAAATCACATTTAAGGCCATCAGAAAGAGACGGAAGAAGAAAATGTTCTACGAAGCAGAGGACGAGGCTCCTGAGATTTCCTCGCAAGACCACTTCAAAATAAACTACTTTAATGTGGTAGTAGACGTCGTGCGAATGAGCTGTCAGTCGAGATTTGAAGCTCTCAAATCCCATGAAAGCACGTTTGGCTTCATGTACCGAATTAAGGACTTATTGACAATGAGTGACGAAGACCTAATGACAAACTGTGAAGACTTACAAGTACTGACGGATAGAGACTTACAAGTACTGAACGGATAGACTTACAAGTATCTTTAAGCGTAGGAGACAAACACGATATAGATGCACTCAAATTATATGATGAGCTCAAGATGTTCTTACTAGTCTTCGAGGGCGAGGGAGGCAACTACGTAGTTTCAGCTCTTAAGGACATAGTTAAAAACAGCCTGTGTGAAATCTACTCAAACATTAACATTGCCCTCAGAATAATAGCGACCATTCCCATTACTGTTGCATCTGCCGAGAGGAGCTTTTCAAAGTTGAAGCTCATCAAAATCTACCTAAGGAACACCATGACCCAAGACCGGCTGTCAACTCTCGCTCTTTTCTCCATAGAAAATGACATGGCATCTACTCTTGGACTATTCTGATTTGATTGAAGACTTTAGCCGCAAGAAAAAGCGCAGATGTCTTCTTTAAATATAATAGATTTCTCTTA